>JAWUZG010000328.1:0-2497298 GCA_036785705.1 Acanthornis magna | reverse complement strand
CATCCATATCCATATCCCTGTATTTCCCTGTCCTTTTCCATATCCATATCCATATCCATATCCATATCCATATCCATATCCATATCCATATCCATATCCACATCCACATCCACATCCACATCCATATCCCTGTATTTCCCTGTCCTTTTCCATATCCATATCCCTGCGTTATCCAACACATTCCCTGTGTCTCCGGTGGGAATCTCCAGCCTGGAATCCCTCCCGCCACGAGACCCCAGACTAACAGCGATCCCGAGGCTGAGGCGGCTCCGGAACAGAGATTAGGATGGGGTATGAGGCAGGAGGTGATTTTTGGGACGAGGGTGACATTCCTGGCTCCATCCCTGGTGTCTCGACCCCCACCCACCCCATTCCCTGCCAGGGCTGAGCCACAGCCGCGCTCAGTCCCTGCTCTGCCTCGGGTGACAGAATCTTCCAAAAATAACCAATTACTGCATCCTGCGGGGACGCTGATGGATGGAGAGCGAGGTCATGCGTGAGGGAGCGGCAGAGAGGGGACAGTGGGACAAGGGACAAACCCTGGCTGGGGATCGAGGGCTGAGCACTGAGGAGGGGGCCTGGCACAGGGGGACATGGGTTGGTGACAGGGACATGGTGATGGCAGGAGCCAGGAATTGCCTGGGGACACATCCCGGGGAAAAAAAGGCTCCGAGGGTTGGTTTAAATGGCAAAAAAACCCCAAAAACAGCTTCAGCAGGAACAGCTAGAGGGAAGGAGCCCCAAATTTGGGATTCCTGCCCTGACAGGGGGACACGGGCTGGTGACAGGGACATGGCGATGGCAGGTGATGGAGCACGAGCCAGAGATCGCTTGGGGGCACATCCCGGAAGAAAAAAGGCTCCGAGGGTTGGTTTGAAGGGCAAAAAAACCCCAAAAGCAGCTTCAGCAGGAACAGCCAGAGGGAAGGAGCCCCAAATTTGGGATTCCTGCCCTGACACTGCCCCAGGTTGTGCTGCCGCATCCTCGCTGGAAAATCCAATCCCAGCTATTCCTGCCGTGCCTCAGTTTCCCCATTCCCCTGCTGAGGGCACCTCTGCCATTCCCAGCATCCTGATGGGGTGGGTGCCATCCCCGCTGGTGGCAGGGGTTGGGATGAGGAGGCCTTTGAGCTCCTTTCTGACCCGTCCTTTCCATCCTGCTTTTCCATGATCACAAATATCGACAACACCCGGGATCGATGGATAACAGCTCCAGGAGAGGCTGGAAAACCAGCGAGGACCCAAAAATCTGGGCAAGGAAGTGGCAACAGCCATTTTCCTGCTTTTATCCACCCAAATTCCCCTTCCCACCAGGAATAATGCTCTTTTCCAACCCAGCCCATCCCGCTTTTCCATGATCATAAATATCGACGACACCCGGGATCAATGGATAACAGCTCCCAGAGAGGCCAGAAAACCAGCCAGGACCCCGAAATCTGAGCGAGGAAGCAGAAACAGCCGTTTCCCCCCTTTTATCCACCCCAAATTCCCTTTTCCATTGGGAATAACGCTCCTTTCCAACCCAGACCATTCTGCTTTTCCACGATCATAAATATCGATGACACCCAGGATCGATGGATAACAGCTCCCAGAGAGGCCGGAAAACCAGCGAGGACCCCGAAACCCGAACGAGGATTTTTATCCACCCCAAATCCTCCTTCCCACTTGGAATTACACTCCTTTCCAGCCTAGACCATCCCAGCAGGAATAACACTCTTTTCCAACACAGACCATCCTGCTTTTCCACCATCATAAATATTGACAACACCCAGGATCGATGGACAACAGCTCCCAGAGAGGCCAGAAAACCAGCGAGGACCCTGAAACCTGAGCGAGGATCTTTATCCACCCCAAATCCACCCTCCCATCGGGAATAACGCTCCTTTCCAACCCAGACCATTCTGCTTTTCCACGATCATAGATATTGACAACACCAAGGATCATGGGCCCAGAGAGGCCGGAAAACCAGCCAGGACCCCAAAATCTGAACGAGGAAGTGGGAACAGCCATTTCCCCCCTTTTATCTACCCCAAATTCCCCTTCCCACCGGGAATAATGCTCTTTTCCAACACGGACCATCCTGCTTCTCCATGATTATAAATATTGACAACACCAAGGATCAATGGCCCAGAGAGACTGGAAAACCAGCCAGGACCCCAAAACCTGAGTGAGGATATTTATCCACTCCAAATGCCCCCTTCTCACTGGGAATAACGCTCCTTTCCAACTCAGCCCATCCCACTTTTCCATGATCATAAATATTGACAGCACTAAGGATCAATGGATAACAACAGAAAGCAGCTCCCAGAGAAGCCAGAAAACCAGCGAGGACCCCGAAACCTGAGCAAGGATTTTTATCCACCCCAAATCCTCCTTCCCACTTGGAATTACGTTCCTTTCCAGCCGAGACCATCCCAGCAGGAATAACGTTCCTTTCCAACCCAGGCCATTCTGCTTTTCCATGATCATAAATATTGACAACACCAAGGATCAATGGCCCAGAGAGACTGGAAAACCAGCCAGGACCCCAAAATCTGAGCGAGGATCTTTATCCACCCCAAAGGGCCCCTTCCCACTGGGAATAATACTCCTTTCCAACCCAGCCCATCCTGCTTTTCCACGATCATAAATATTGACAGCACCCGGGATCGATGGATAAAAATGGGGAGCGGCTCCCAGAGAGGCTGGAAAACCAGCGAGGACCCCGAAACTTGAGCGAGGATCTTTATCCACCCCAAATGCCCCCTTCTCACCAGCAATAATGCTCCTTTCCAACCCAGCCCATCCTGCTTTCCCACGATCATAAATATTGACAACACTAAGGATCAATGGATAACAACAGAGAGCAGCTCCCAGAGAGGCCGGAAAACCAGCGAGGACCCTGAAATCTGAGCAAGGATTTTTATCCACCCCAAATCCTCCTTCCCACTGGGAATTATGCTCCTTTCCAGCCGAGACCATCCAAGCAGGAATAACGCTCCTTTCCAACCCAGGCCATCCTGCTTTTCCACGATCATAAATATTGACAACACTAAGGATCAATGGATAACAACAGAGCAGCTCCCAGAGAGGCTGGAAAACCAGCGAGGACCCCGAAACCTGAGCAAGGATTTTTATCCACCCCAAATCCTCCTTTCCACTTGGAATTACACTCCTTTCCAGCCTAGACCATCCCAGCAGGAATAACGCTCCTTTCCAACCCAGACCATTCTGCTTGTCCATGATCATAAATATCGACGACACCCGGGATCGATGGATAACAGCTCCCAGAGAGGCCAGAAAACCAGCGAGGACCCCAAAATCTGAGCGAGGATCTTTATCCACCCCAAATCCACCCTCCCATCGGGAATAAGGCTCCTTTCCAACCCAGACCATTCTGCTTTTCCACCATCATAAATATTGACAACACCAAGGATCATGGGCCCAGAGAGGCCGGAAAACCAGCCAGGACCCCAAAATCTGAACGAGGAAGTGGCAACAGCCATTTCCCCCCTTTTATCTACCCCAAATTCCCCTTCCCACCGGGAATAATGCTCTTTTCCAACACAGCCCATCCTGCTTTTCCATGATTATAAATATTGACAACACCAAGGATCAATGGCCCAGAGAGACTGGAAAACCAGCCAGGACCCCAAAATCTGAGCGAGGATCTTTATCCACCCCAAAGGGCCCCTTCCCACTGGGAATAATACTCCTTTCCAACCCAGCCCATCCTGCTTTTCCATGATCATAAATATTGACAACACTAAGGATCAATGGATAACAACAGAGAGCAGCTCCCAGAGAGGCTGGAAAACCAGCGAGGACCCCAAAATCTGAGTGAGGATATTTATCCACTCCAAATGCCCCCTTCTCACTGGGAATAACACTCATTTCCAACCCAGCCCATCCCGCTTTCCCACGATCATAAATATTGACAGCACCCGGGATCGATGGATAAAAACGGGGAGCGGCTCCCAGAGAGGCTGGAAAACCAACGAGGACCCCGAAACCTGAGCGCGGATATTTATCCACCCCAAATCCGCCCTCCCACCGGGAAGAAGGCATGGGGCGGCGGGCGGGGGTCCCTCGGGAAGCGCGGCGGGGCCGAGGCCGGAGCGGGAGCCGCGGGATCACAGCAGCTGAGCTCGCCTGGCATTTGCTCATGCTCTCCGAGCAAACACCGCGGCCTGCCTCTCTCATTCCGGCTGGGCGAGAGCCGCCGAGGTGGAAATGGCTTCCCGCGAGGAGCCGCAGCCCCCGATCCCCGATCGGGCGGCTGGAGCTGGAGCTCGGTGTGGATAACTCCGCTCCGGAGCCTTGTTTTAAAGACAAACGCGTCCTGAGTGTCCCCCGCCGCTCCCCCGCCCGCGTCGCCGCCGTTTTCCCCGCTCTGCATCTTTCGCTTCGCTGCCTTTGATGTTCCTTTCAAGCCGCGGCTCCAAAGGAGCTCTCCCGAGCCTTTGGATCTGCCCGTTCCTCCTGCATCCCCCCAGGAGCAGGCCCACCCCCCGAAATCAGCGCAGGGGGAGCCCCCAGCCCTCGGCGCTGCCTCTCCACGCAAGTTCCCCGCAGGATTTTCCACCCTCGGATGTGGCCCTGGACCTCCCAGACCCCGCGAGCCACGGGGGTGTTCCTTCCCGGGATTTTCCGGGCGCCTGGAATGCGTGGGAGCAGGGATGGGATGCAGGTGAATTCATTGCTCGCCTTGGAAAGGAGTCCAAGGTTTGGGTGGAAAAATACGGGATTAGAGAAAATCTAATCTAATCTGAGGAACCCTGCGGGATGGGGGGAACTCTTAAATTCCGGCCCTGTTTTGTTCCTTGGTAGCAAAAAATCGGGGGGAAAAAATAAAAATAAAAAATAAATAATTAAATAATAAATACATTTAAAAAAAATAAATTAAAAAATAAAATAAAATAAATTAAAAATAAAATAAATACAAAAATAAAATAAAAATAAATATAAAAATAAATAAATATATATATAAATAAATATAAAAATAAAATAAAAGAAAAATAAAAGAAAAACAAAATAAATTTTAAAAAATCTAAAAATAAAAAAACCCCGAAAAATTAAAAATTAAAAAAATAAAGAAATAATAAATAAAAATAAAAAACAAAATTTGAGGATTTTGTGCCTTCCCTCCTCTCGCAGCGCCCGGAATGTCCCCGAGAGCGCGCGGCCGTGGGAACCGCGACAGCTGAACGCGGATGGAAAAGCACGGCGAAGGACCGCGATGTCCTGGGTGAGGGACTCGGGAATCCGCCCGGGGACTCGGCAGTGACAGCAGCGTGACAGCGACCACGGAGCGAGCGGATCGATGGCTCGGAGCGAGCGCACGGCCCGGGGGAAGGGACGGCCGGGAGCTCGGCTCGATCGGGGATGAAATTCCGGCGGTGTGCTGGGCCAGGGGGATGGAGAGGGCCCGAGCTGCTCCACGGACACGAGGGGATGTGGGGATGGAAGGCCTGGGGACACCCCGGAGCTCTCTGTGCAGTGCCACTGATGCCTTAGGATTTTAATTTCTATATTTTTTGTTTATCTGTAGTCCTGTGATTTTTAATTTAAGCTCCTGTTCCCAGCATTTTTAGACAAAACAATTCCTCTCTAAGATCGAACCTCAAGGACACCTCAGTGTCTCAGGCCCCGAGATATGGAAACAGTGAATTAATTGGGGGGGAGCAAACTTGGAGTAATTAACTTCATCACCTGAAGCTGTAATTGGAGGGTTAACCCCAATATGCAAATGGACAGAACTTATAAAATATAAAAAAAAGTCACCTTATAAAAAATTTATAAATATTAAAAAACTCGTGACCCACTGTCCATTTTGGGTGGGTTGTGATTGCCCAAAATTCACCTGAAGGCCTTCAATAAATTTAATTTTTATTCTCTTAACTTTGTCCAGCCTCTGTTTAAGGCACCACCAGCACTGCCACCAACGCCCACGGATCTGCCACCTACAGAAGGGATCCCTTCCCCAAATTCCACGCCCGGAGAGCCCCAAATTGCAACCCCCACCTGTCCCCAGGCGGATGGGGACAGCAGGGCAGGAGCAGCAGCCCATGTCACATCCCCGGGTGGCCCTGGGAACCCAGCACGGCCCTTCCCACCATCCCAGCCCCCGAGGGATGGGACAAGGCCACCTCTGTCCCCCCAGCAGCCGCGGGTGGCAGCTGGACACAGCCGGGGACCCTGAAGGGCCATGAAATGTGATTTTTGGCTCGAGGGGGTGGGAGGAACCTTCCCCAGATGAAGGGGAGCTGCGGGAGCCCCCAGGGGACACAGGTGTTCAAGGTTTGGGTGAAAAAATACGGGAAAAAAATTCCATTTCCCCAATGTGGAACCCTGTGGGGTGGGAACTCCGAAAGTCCGGCCCTGTTTCGTTCCTCAGCCGCAAAAAATCTGGGGGAAAAAAATATAAAATTTGAGGATTTTGTGCCTCCCCTCCCCTCGCGGTGGCAGGAATGTCCCCGGGAGCGCGCGGCCGTGGGAACCGCGACAGCTGAGCGTCCCGGGAGCCGCCGTTCCACACCGGAAACACTCCGGGAATGAAAACCCGGGACAAGTGAGCGGATTTATCCCGCATTTCCCAGCCCCTTCGGGAATGAAAACTCGGGACAAGTTTCCCGCATTTCCCGGCCCCTCCAAGACTGAAAATCCGGGACAAGTTTCCCGCATTTATCCCAAATTTCCCGGCTCCTCCGAGAATGAAAACCCGGGACAAGTTTCCCGCATTTCCCAGCTCCTCCAGGAACGAAAATCCGAGACAAGTGCATGGATTTATCCCACATTTCCTGACCCCACCTCCGGGAATGAAAACTCGGGACAAGTTTCCCGCATTTATCCCAAATTTCCCGGCCCCTCCGAGAATGAAAATCCGGGACAAGTTTCCCACATTTTCCGGCACCTCCATGAATGAAAATCTGGGACAAGTGCAAGGATTTATCCCGCATTTCCTGACCCCACCTCCGGGAATGAAAACTCGGGACAAGTTTCCCGCATTTCCCGGCTCCTCCCGGAATGAAAACTCGGGACAAGTTTCCTGCATTTCCAGACCCCTCCGGGAATGAAAACCCGGGACAAGTGAGCGGATTTATCCCACATTTCCCGGCCCCTCCGGGAACGAAAACTCGGGACAAGCGCGCGGATTTATCCCGCATTTCCTGACCCCTTCGGGAATGAAAACCCGGGAAAAGTGCAAGGATTTATCCCTCATTTCCTGACCCCTCCTCCGGGAATGAAAACTCGGGACAAGTTTCCCGCATTTTCCGGGCCCTCCCGGAATGAAAATCCGGGACAAGTTTCCCGCATTTATCCCAAATTTCCCGGCCCCTCCGGGAATGAAAACTCGGGACAAGTGCGAGGATTTATCCCGCATTTCCCGGCTCCTCCGGGAATGAAAACCCGGGACAAATTTCCCGCATTTCCCGACTCCTCCGCTCGCCGGGCGCCGAGATTCCCTGTTTGTTTTTTTTTTTCCGCGGGAAGAGCGAAGGCACCGGGACAACACGCCAAGGTCACCCGGCAAGGCGGGCGACCTTGAAGGGCTGCCAGGGCGTCCCTGGGCGAGGAGGAGGAGGAGGAGGAGGGACACGGGGACTTCCCGCTGCCGCACAATGGCCGGGCTGTTCCCGAGGTGCCACCGGGCAGGGACAGCCCCTTGGTGGCTTTAGGGACAAAGCTCCCGGCGCCGCAAAGCCAACACTGAGGATTTCTCCTTTTTTTGCCATGATTTCCAAGGAGCTGGGGGATGGAGAGAGTGATGCGATCCCTTCTCCTCCCGGACACCTCCAGGTGAAAAAAAAGAACTTGGTTTTGTGGCTTGGAGATACCTCGGTGCCAAATTCCAACTTTGGAATCCTGTTCCTCCTCCCTCTGGGCCAGAAATCCAGCACCAAATTCCAATTTTGGAATCCCGTTCCCTCTGGTCTAAAAATCTCCCAACACCAAATTTTAGCTTAGAAATCCTGTTCCTCCTTCCTCTGCTCCAGAAATCTCCAACACCAAATTCCAATTTTGCAATGCCGTTCCTTCTCCCTGTGGTCCAGAAATCGAGCACCGAACTCCAGCTTGGGAATCCTGTTCCTCCTCCCTCTGATCCACAAATCTTCCGGCACCAAATTCCAATTTTGTAATCCCATTCCTCCTCCCTCTGGTCCAGAAGTCTCCCAAGATCAAATTCCAATTTTGCAATGCCGTTCCTTCTCCCTCTGGTCCAGAAATTGAGCACCTAACTCCAGCTTGGGAATCCTGTTCCTCATGTCTCTGATCCACAAATCTCCCAAGACCAAATTCCAATTCTGGAATCCCATTCCTCCTCCCTCTGGTCCAGAAATCTCCCAACACCAAACTCCATCTTGGGAATTCCATTCCCTGTGGTCTAAAAATCTCCCAACACCAAATTCCAACTTCGGAATCTGACCCCTCCTCCCTCTGGTCCAGAAACCTCCCAAGATCAAATTCCAGCTTGGGAATCCCTGTTCCTCCTCCCTCTGGTCCAGAAATCTCCAACACCAAACACCAGCCTGGAAATTCCGTTCCTCCTCTCTCTGATCCACAAATCTCCCAACACCAAATTCCAGCTTGGAAATCCCCGTTCCTCCTTCCTCTGGTGTAAAAATCTCCAACACCAAACACCAGCGTGGAAATCCCATTCCTCCTCCCTCTGATCCAGAAATCTCCCAACACCAAATTCCAATTTTGGAATCCCATTCCTCTTCCTTCTGGTCCAGAAATCTCCCAGGACCAAATTCCAATTTTACAATCCCATTCCTCCTCTCTCTGGTCTAAAAATCTCCCAACACCAAATTTTAGCTTGGAAATCCCATTCCTCCTTCCTCTGCTCCAGAAATCTCCCAACACCAAACTCCAGTTTTTCAATCCTGTTCCTCCTCCCTCTGGTCCACAAATCTCCAACACCAAATTCCAGTTTTGCAATCCCATTCCTCCTCCCACTGGTCCAGAAATCCCCCAGGACCAAATTCCAATTTTACAATGCCGTTCCTCCTCCCTCTGGTCCAGAAATCGAGCACCAAATTCCAACTTCGGAATCCCATTCCTCCTCCCTCTGCTCCACAAATCTCCCAAGACCAAATTCCAATTCTGGAATCCCATTTGTCCCCCCTCTGGTCCAGAAATCTCCCAACACCAAACTCCAGCTTGGAAATCCCTGTTCCTCCTCCCTCTGATCCACAAATCTCCCAACACCAAATTCCAGTTTTGGAATCTTGTTCCTCTTCCCTCTGGTCCAGAAATTGAACACCAAACTCCAGCCTGGGAATCCCATTCCTCCTCCCTCTGGTCCACAAATCTCCAACACACCAAATTCCAGTTTTGCAATCCCATTCCTTCTGCCTCTGATCCACAAATCTCCTAAGACCAAATTCTAATTTTGGAATCCTGTTCCTCCCCCCTCTGATCCACAAATCTCCCAGGACCAAATTCCAGTTTTGGAATCCCGTTCATCCTCCCTCTGATCCAGAAGTCTCCCAACACATCAAACTCCAATTTTACAATCCCGTTCCTCCTCCCCCTGGTCTAAAAACCTCCAACACCAAACACCAGCCTGGAAATTCCATTCCTCCTCCCCTTCCATCAATCCTGCGAGGTGCTGGCACAGCCTCTCCCAACCTGAGACTCCCGAACTCAATCTCCCGATCCATTATCTGGGATTTTCGGGAAATGAGGAACCCGAAGAGGTTCTGGGCATCAGCCAAGTGATGAGAAGTGACGGAAACACCGAGCGATGGGGAGGGTGGAAGGTCCTGGAGCTCGGCAGGGTCAAGGGACAGGATCAGCTCCACAGTTTCAGGAGGAGGAAGAGGAGGAGGAGGAGGAGGAAGGAAACCAGAGCAAGCCCTTCATCCCTGCCTGGGAGTGACCACCAGGATGGAGCTCCACGCGTGGACATCCCACCCCATCCAGAACAGGCCTTTTCCCGTCCTTTTCCCAGAATTTAGGGCTCTGGTGTGAGGAAATAACTCCAGAACAGCAGATTTTGGCTGCTCACAGACCGCGTTTGCATGTGCACCCCAAACCCAAAAAATCCATCTCAGGAGCTTGGACTGAGCAGAGAGTGAACGATTTCAGCTCAGGAATCTTTATCCAAAAAAAAATACCTCCCCGAGCTCCCACCCCGCCCTCCAGAGCCACAGCCGGGGTGGCCAAGCACATGCATTTCAAAGAGATGCAGGAAAAAAATCCGAAATACTGACCTTAAAGCTCCAGTAGTTGGGTTGCTAACAGAAAAAAAAAAAGATAAAACAACAGAAGAAAAAAAAAAAACACACACACACACAGAAAAATAAAAAAAAAAATTAAAATTCTTGCTTTGACTTTTTTTTTCCCTTTGAGTTGAGTTCGAGTTTAAACCTGCTCTGGTTCCTGCCCCTCCCAAAGTGTTGCTGGAGTTTTGGGGAGCAAGCAGGGGGTGGGGATTGAAGCGAATTGGGGTGAAAAGGGAGGGAAAAGGGGGTGTGACACCAGCCCGGCACTGCCGCTGGTGTCACTGGTGTGCCCAGCCCACCCTGGCGCTGCTGCCGTGCTGGAAGTCACAATAATGTTCATTTTTAATGGGATTTCCCAACCCCCCCCGCGCCCTCCCTCTGCTGTGTTGTCACCAGTGTCAGAGCGATGAGCCACCGCTGGTGACGGGAGCTGGCACCGCTCACAGCCCGGCGGCTCCGGAGCTTCCCATTCCCATTCCCATTCCGGTTCCATTTCCCATTCCCATTCCCATTCCCATTCCCGTTCCCGTTCCCATTCCCAATCCCATTCCCATTCCCCATTCCCATTCCCCATTCCCCATTCCCATTCCCGTTCCATTTCCCATTCCCAAACCCGTTCCCATTCCCATTCCTATTCCCGTTCCCATTCCCATTCCTATTCCCATTCCCATTCCTATTCCCATTCCCATTCTTATTCCCAATCCCATTCCCCTTCCCATTCCTGTTCCCATTCCCATTCCCCTTCCCATTCTCATTCCCGTTCCCATTCCCATTCCCGTTCCCATTCCCATTCCCATTCCCATTCCTGTTCCATTTCCCATTCCCCTTCCCATTCCTGTTCCCATTCCCATTCCCCTTCCCGTTCCCAATCCCTTTCCCATTCCCAATCCCGTTCCCGAGGATCGGAATCCCTGAGGATGCTCAGGGTGGGCCGGGGGCTCAGGACCCCCTCCCACGGCAGCACGGCCAGGAACGATGGAATTACGGAATTACAGAATTGTAGAATTACGGAATTATAGAATTACAGAATTCCAGAATTACGAAATTATAGAATCACGGAATTAATTATGGAATGGTTTGGGCGGGAAGGGCCTCAAAGCCCATCCAGAGCCACCCCCGCCGTGGGCAGGGACATTTCCCACTGTCCCCGGGTGCTCCCGGTCCCGGATCCGGTGACAAGAGGCGGATCGGGTGACAAGAGGCGGATCGGGTGACAAGGGGTGGGATCCGCCCGGCGGGAAGGGGAAATCACAGGGATAACGCGGGGTGAGGTTGGGGAAACGGGCACAAAGCAGCTTCTGTCCCCACGGGATTTTATTGGGATCGAAGTTCCCGCCTGCTCTGCCCTTCCCTCTCACACCCCGCCCGTCCTCTCGCTTTTATTCCTCCCCCACGATCCCTGCAAACCTCGTTTGTCACTCAAATTTTAAAAAAATTATTATTTTAAATCCTCGCCGAGCTCCCAGTCCCCCACCAGCGCCTGGAATGCGCTGCCATAACGCTGGACCATCACACACTTTTTATCGCAGGAATTCCCAAATCCATGGGCACATTTGGTGCTTCCTTCCCTTTACCTCCTGCTGATTTCCCTCTTATGCTCACTACGAGGCCCAGCCCATCAGCACAAACCCAAATCACCTGTTTCCTTCATCCCAAATCCACCTGTTTCCCTCACCCCAAACCCACCTGTTCCACTCATCCCAAACCCACCTGTTCCCCTCACCCCAAACCCACCTGTTCCCCTCACCCCAAATCCACCTGTTCCCCTCACCCCAAACCCACGTTTCCCTCACCCCAAATCACCTGTTCCCCTCATCCCAAATCCACATTTCCTGCACCCCAAATTCACCTGTTCCCTTCATCCCAAATCCACCTGTTCCCCTCATCCCAAATCCACCTGTTCCCTTCATCCCAAATCCAGCTGTTCCCCGCACCCCAAACCTACCTGTTCCTCTCATCCCAAATACACCTCTTCCCCTCACCCCAAATCACCTGTTGCCCTCACCCCAAACCCACCTGTTCCCCTTATCCCAAATCCATGTTTCCCACACCCCAAATCCACTTGCTCCCCTCATCCTAAATCCACCTGTTCCCCTCACCCCAAATCCACGTTTCCCACACCCCAAATCCACCTGCTCCCCTCACCCCAAATCCACCTGCTCCCCTCATCCCAAATCCACCTGTTCCACTCACCCCAAACCCACCTGTTCCCCTCACCTCAAATCCACCTGTTCCCTTCATCCTAAATCCACGTTTCCCTCATCCCAAATCCACCTGCTCCCCTCACCCCAAATCCACCTGTTCCCCTCACCCCAAATCACCTGTTCCCCTCATCCCAAATACACCTGTTCCCCTCATCCCAAATACACCTGTTCCCCCAAATCCATGTTTCCCTCATCCCAAATCCACCTGTTCCCCTCACCCCAAATCCACGTTTTCCTCACCCCAAATTCACCTCTTCCCTTCATCCCAAATCCACCTGTTCCCCCATCCCAAATCCACGTTTCCCGCACCCCAAATCACCTGTTCCACTCATCCCAAATACACCTGTTCCCCTCACCCCAAACCTCCGCTCCTTCCACCCTCATTCCCATTCCATCCGCCGCTCGCATCAATATTCCACACAGCGTCGGGAGTCCCAACCCGAGTTCAGCCTCAACCGACCCCAAAAAAAAATCCTTTTAGAAGCGCTTTGACTCAAAGAGCGCCGAGGTTTCCTGCAGACAAGCCTGGAGGCACAAAGGTCTTTTCCAAGGGCACGCCGTGACTCAGAGGCACAGCAGGAACGGCAATTCCCAGGTGGGAACGGCAATTCCCACCAGGATCAGTCGGGATAAGGCCCAGCAGGAGCCCGGCCAGCCCTGCTGTCCCAAAAAAATCCCTGGGAAGGAGGAAGCCGCCCCAGAGTGGGTTTTGGGGACAATGAGCAGAGCCATGCAGAGCGTGGTGACACCGACGTGGCCTTGCTGCAGCAGCTGCGGCTCCAGGGTGGGATTGGGGCAGGGAAAGGGAGCTGGGGAAGGGGAGAGGGCAGTGGGTGCAGGGAAAAGGATGTGGAAAAAGGGTGAGTGATTCTGGAGGTGGGCAAGTGATTCTGGGTGCAGGGAAAGGGATGTGGAAAAAGGGCGAGTGATTCTGGAGGTGGGCAAGTGATTCTGGAGGTGGGCAAGTGGTGCTGGGCACAGGGCAAGTGATGTTGAGCACCCGGCAAGTGATGCTTTGTATAGGGCAAGTGATTCTGGAGGTGGGCAAGTGATTCTGGAGTTGGGCGAGTGATTCTGGAGGTGGGCAAGTGATTCTGGAGTTGGGCAAGTGATTCTGGAGTTGGGCAAGTGATGCTGGGTGCAAGGCAAGTGGTGCTGGGCACAGGGCAAGTGATTCTGAGTGCAGGGAAAGGGATGCTGGACACAAGGCAAGTGATGCTGGAGGTGGGCAAGTGATTCTGGGTGCAGGGAAAGGGATGCCAGAGGTGGGCAAATGATGCTGGGAATAGGGCAAATGATTCTGGAGGTGGGCAAGTGATTCCGGAGGTGGGCAAGCGATGCTGGGCACAGGACAAGTGGTACTGGGTGTAAGGAAAGGGATGCTGGACACAAGGCAAGTGATGCTGGAGGTGGGCAAGTGATTCTGGAGGTGGGCAAGTGATTCTGGGCACAGGGCAAGTGATTCTGGGTGCACGGAAAGGGATACCAGAGGTGGGCAAGTGATGCTGCGTGCAAGGCAAGTGATGCTGGGAATAGGGCAAGTGATTCTAGAGGTGGGCAAGTGGTGCTGGGCACAGGACAAGTGGTGCTGGGCACAGGGCAAGTGACGCTGGATTTGGGCAAGTGATGCTGCATGCAAGGAAAGGGATGCTGGACACAAGGCAAGCGATGTTGGATACACAGGGCAAGTGATGCTGGGAATAGGGCAAGTGATTCTGGAGGTGGGCAAGTGGTGCCGGGCACAGGGCAAGTGGTGCTGAGGGCAGGGCAAGTGATTCTGGAGGTGGGCAAGCGACACTGGGCACAGGACAAACAGGTGGCACCAGTCCTCCCCCGGCCCCGTACAGGGCAAACCCCAATTCCAGCAGTGCCCTGTGTCCACCCCAAGCCCCGAATGTGCCAGCCCTGCCTGGAGCCGGGAATGTCCCCGGGAATGTCCCCGGGAATGTCCCGGGAATGTCCTGGGAATGTCCCCAGGAATGTCCCCGGGAATGTCCCGGGAATGTCCCTGGGAAGCTGCACAGGGCAGCAGTTCTGTCACTCCGCTCCTGGCAGCCTCATCCCAGCCAGGCCCGGCTGCTGCTCCCGGGGAAATCTGAGCAAGGGAGCCTCAACAAATGGGATTTTAAATGGATTTATTTTCAGCTGATTTGACTGGACAGGACTCAATCCCCCATCCCTTCCCTTTCGGCAGCCGGCTCCCCACACCAGTTCACCCAGTTCAGTGTCTGGTGCCCAAGGCCTGCAGGTGCCCGGGGGATGCTCACCCCACTCCTAATTCCTTAATTCCTTAATTCCCTCATTCCTTCCTTCCATTTAACGGCTGAAATGGGCCCTCCATGAGATCCGATATTCCAGCGCCACTGGGAAGAGCTGCAGCCAAACCAGTCTGGCCCTGTCCCCAAAGACCCCCAGCCCAGTCCATGGCAGGAGAAGATGCTCCTGACTTTTCCCTTCTCCAACTTTTCTTTTTCCCCCCCCCTCCCTGCTCTTCATTTTGCCGTTGAGGAGCCTCAGTAATTTTCCTGTGCCCTGATATTGCTGATCCTATCAGCTGCCAGCGCCGGGTGTGGATTTTATTTATTATTTTGGGATGACTGGACAAGCTTATCTCCGAGCCCATAAATCACAGCCCCACCGCACACCACGGCTCCACATCCGACCGCCGACGAGCCCCGGGAGGGAATCCAGAACGTTCTGGAAGTGGTTTGGCCTGGGGACCGTGACCTGGTGGCACAGGGTGGCACAGGGTGGCACAGCACCCGTCCCTATCCCGGCGGATCCAGGCTTTCCCTGGGAGTGTGGGACCACCCCGGGGGACAGGGACACGCTGCCTGTCCCCTGCCGGGAGCCAGGAGCAGCCAGGGCTTGACAATCTGGCGCTGGCCACCAGCGCCAAGCGGGCCACGGCCACCAGCACGCGGCCCTTGCGGCCTCCATCTGTCCCCGCTGGCACTGCTGCCACCCCCGGCGCCTTGCCCGGCCTGCCCGGCCTCCGCCCATCCCAAATCTCCCAAAACGCGGAGGATGCACCCCCAGGATGGATCAGAACAACCCCAAACACAGCCACGTTCCCACAGCACCCCCAAAACCGGGGACAGAGCGGGGACAGAGCGGGGACAACCCCAGCAAAGTGTCCAGGCCACTGCCAGCCTCCTCCCGGCAGCCGGCCAGGCTGGATTTGCCCAGAGGAGAGGAGAGAGGAGAGGGCCGAGGAGGAATTAACATTTCGCTGGCTCTTCAAAAGCATCAAAGGGAGATAATGGGCCGGGAGAGGATTGGAAGCGACAGCCTCGTTCCGAGCCATAAAGCAGGCGGCTCCTTGCAGCAGGACTCTGCGCAAGGTGCGGGGAATTACAAAGGCTGCGATTTATAATTACAATGAAAGTCATGTCCGCGGTGCTGCCGAGCGAGGGGATAACGAGGAGAGCGGGGGTGGGGGTCCCCGAAAAGCTGGGAGGGGGCGGAGATGCTGCCGTGAACCCCGCGGCCGTGCACACGCGGCGGCTCGGAGGGATGAAGGGAGGAAAAAGCAGGGCTGGGGTGATGTAATCAAGGATATTTTGGAGTTAAGTTTGGAAAAAAAAAAAAAAAAAGGAATAAAGTAGTGGTTGTGGTTGTCCCAGGAGGAGACGGGAGGTAAATGAAATGGAATCCAAGTGAGTCAGCGCCTCGGCCGAGGGGGACTTCCCCTGATCGGCAATTAAATCACCAATCTCTCGGTGATTAACGAGGCAGGACCGTGTCCCTCTCGAGCGGGCAGAGGCAGCAGCAGCCACCCCGGCGCGCTGCACTCCGAGGGAGGACAGAGGCAGCTCCATCGGCTTTTTAATTAACTCATTTCCAGGACTTCCAGCTTCCGATCGAGTCCCCCCCCTCGGGCACCGCGTCTTGACAAACAAAAATCTCCTTGAAAAATAACAGCGAAGTGAATGTAATCTGTTTCTCCTTATTAAAGGGTTTTTTAAAAATCCTTTTCAGTGCTGGAGAAAGTGAATTAAAGTGGAAAGCGCAACATGACAAGACAGGGGGAAGAACGCAAACAGTGACCAGACAGAGCGGAGAGCAGCGCCGGGGGCTGCAGATTTTGTCACCTGAGGTCTCCAAATTCTTGCAGGGACCTCTCAAAGCTGAGCAGGGCAGGGGACGGCGGGGCCAGGATGGGATGCGGGAGGGCCGGGGCTCATTTCTGTCACACCTGGGCTCCTCAGGGGGCTCCGTGTGTCACCCAGAGCCCACCATGAGGAGTGCGCTCCTCTTCCAGGCAGAGCCTCGGGCTTTGCTGTCGCTGCACCCAATCCCCAGCCCAGAGAGGCTCTGGCGGCCATCGAGGTGACATCAGAGATGCCACAGCCGGCTGTCACAGCGACTCAACGTCAGGCATCCCCCACAGACCCCCAGCACAACCAACTTCCCCTCCAGGCCCCTCCACCTGCCCCCGCACCTCCTCCTCCTCCTCTCCAAGACCATCAGCGCTAATTACAGCCCTGACCTCCACCGCAGCCCCCGGCGCCGGCCCAGGTGACATCAGAGCCCCAACAGCGGTGGCCGCGGGTGGCTTTGCATGACCGGCCCTCGCTCCAGCCGCCTCCTCTCCTCTCCCGGTACGCGGCGGATCCGCAGCGTCTGCTCGGAGCAATGCATCAGGACGTGCTCTGCGAGGAGCAGCCATGCTGAGGCTCCAAAATCTCCCTTCCGCAGCAGCCCCGGCCAAGGTCAGGCCCCCCTCCCGCGCTGCGGGTGCCCTGGGGACCTGATTTCGTGCTCAGCAAGCCCCCCGGCCTGCTCATGAGGGGACTGGGGGGGTCTCGGATCCATCGCACGCCGACCCCCGCCCGGGAAGGAGCGCCCCGGAGCCGCGCGCGGGGGTCAGGGTGTCCCTGGGTCGCCACGGCGCTCCCGGGCCGGAGGTTTTGGGGCAGGGCAGGGGAAGCTGGCAGGAGTTGGGCAGATCAGATGGCACGGTCGCCATGGCGACGGCACGGCGTAGGTGGACCAAACACAATAGGGACGTGCAAGGTAAAGCCGGCGGCGAGCAGGCAGCGAGCAGCGCTCCGCTCCCCGCCGCGCACAGCCCGGGCCAGCCCCGCGCTCCGACCCGCGGCAGCTCCGCGGTGACCCCCCCGTTCTCCATCCGGCGTCCCCGAACCCAGCAGAGATGGATAAATCCATGAGAAACGCAAAGGACGAGGGCCGGGGTCCCCCAGCACCGCAAGCGTCCCCTCGGGGGGTCACAGCAGCCGCGTCCCCCCCGCCTCCCACCGCAGGGTCCCCGAGGGTCCCGGTACCGCGGGGGGGGGGGGCTGCCCACCTCCCTTCCTGGCAAAGATGGGGGTGAGGAAGACCCCTGCACGCAGCCGTTGCTGGAGACCGAGCTGCCCTTCCTCTGTCCCCGCCTGAGCCGGGGCTGGCGGAGCCGCAGGGACGGCGGAGCCGCCGCTCCGGCTGCTGCTGCTGCTGCAGGGCTTGGGCGTCCCCTCCCCAAAAACCCCAGCCGGATTGGGGTTAGGGAGAGCGGGAAACTTCAGGGCAGGGAGGGATGGATGGATGGATGGATGGATGGATGGATGGATGGACGGACGGACGGACGCGTTCACCTTGCCCGTGCGTGCCGGGGAGAGCAGGAATGAGCGCAGCCCTTCCAGGGGAAGCAAGGGGGAGCGCCGGGAGCCCGACCGTGCCAAGGGGAGAATCCACCTCCGATTCCTGGTGGGCACCTCCTGGGCATGTCCCTGCTGGGCTCCCATGAACTCATTCCTGCCCTCCCCGGGGCTGCCATCACTGCGCCCAGCCTGTTTTTTACCCACTTTTTGGGGACTTCGAGATCCGCTTCCATTAAAAAAAAGCCCAAACAAGAATTGGGGTGACCCACGGAGCTGTGCCCGACTCCAGATCCCCCATTCCAGGCCAGGTCGGCTTTAATGAGCTGGAAACCGCCGGCGGTGGGGGAAAATGAGGGAATCAATAGGGCCGGCTCCGGCTGCAGTCCCAGGGACACGCACACACGCTCGTGTTACTCCCGACAGCCACGCGCGCTCCGCTCCACCATTTCAGCACTTCCCAGCGCCTCCCGTCACTCTCCACCCCTGGAGAGCAAGATGACACCCCGAGAGGAGCCCCGAGGGACCCCGCGTCCCGCTGCCACCACGCTGCCGCCACCCGCGTCACCTCAGGCAGCGCTCAGCCACCACCGACCCCGCTGAGCGCCCAGGTACCCCCACACCTGCCCGGCCGGGCACCCCGTGAGGACACGACGGTGCCACCCTCATGCCAAGGCCACCACCTCTCCGTGTGCCACCTCTTGGGGGGTTTGGAGGTGAGGTCAGACCTTTTCTGCCATCGCCGGGGTCCGGTTTGGGCGCACCCCTGGGGGTCCCCGCGGGATGGACCCTCGGCCAGGTGAGCTGGAGGCGACATCAGCCCCCGCATGGCGCAGGGACACTGCGTGGCCGGGCCGCCATCTGCCCCTCTCCGCTGCCCGAGGGGGGCAGAGGGGATCAGTGTCCCCTGAGGGGGACAGGGACAACACTGAGCTGCCCTGGGGCAGTTGCGGGGGTGGCACGGGCACACCGAGGGCTTTGCGCGGCCCCCGTGTGCACCCGGGGGGGGCGAGGTGAGCCCCTCGGCCGCTGCGCCAAAGGGCAGCGCGGGGACCATGGCACCCACAAAGTGCCACCCCCTCCCCGCCGCCAGCCTGGGGACAGCGGGGACACCCAGGGAGGGAAGGGGGGGGCTGAAGGAAAAGGGGGTCTGGAGGGGAATGGGGGCTGCCCCAGCTCTGGGGCCAGGGTAAGGACACCCCGGGCTGGTAACGGGGCTGGGAGAGGGGAACCGGGACCTCGGGGTGGCCACCGGCAATTTTGGGGAGGGGGATACTGGGGTGGGTAGGAGCGACACCAGGACAGCTGGGACAGGGGGGATCAGGGGTGGGCTGCAGCAGAGGGTGGCGGACACCGGATCCGTAGCGGCGCGGAGGAATGCGCCCCGCTCCATCCCGCTCCATCCCGCGCCATCCCGCGCCATCCCGCCCGGTACCTGCGGCAGGTGAGCACTGCGGGTCGGGATCCGCAGAGCCGCTCGGCCCCACTCGGCCACGTTCGGCTGGGCTCGGCCCCGCTCGGCCGCGCTCGGCCCCGCTCGGCTCGGAGCCGCCACCTCCCGCCACCTCCCGCCGCCGCCGCCGGGCCCGCCCCGCCCCGCCCGCGGCGCCGTCACCATGGCAACCGCGGCTCCGCCCCCCCCCCCCCCCCCCCCGCCGGCAGGGGGCGCTGTGCGAGCAGAGGGGGGCGGGGCCTCCGGGGGGGGAGGGGGCAGCGCACGTGAGAGAATAACACCGGGAAAATACAGGGACAGGGACAGGGATAGGGACAGGGACAGGGACAGGGACAGGGACAGGGACAGGGACAGGGACAGGGACAGGGATAGGGATAGGGACAGGGACAGGGACATGGATAACACTGGGAAATACAGGGACAGGGACAGGGATAGGGACAGGGATAGGGACAGGGACAGGGACAGGGACAGGGATAGGGACATGGATAGGGACATGGATAGGGACATGGATAGGGACTTGGATAACACCGGGAAATACAGGGACAGGGACAGGGATAGGGACATGGGTAGGGACATGGATAGGGACAAGGATAACACTGGGAAATACAGGGATAGGGACATGGATAGGGACATTGGTAGGGACATGGATAGGGACATGGATAGGGACATGGGTAGGGACATGGGTAGGGACATGGGTAGGGACATGGATAACACTGGGAAATACAGGGATAGGGACATGGATAGGGACATTGGTAGGGACATTGGTAGGGACCTGGACATGGATAGGGACATGGATAACACTGGGATATGGACTTTGATAGGGACATGTATAACACTGGGAAATACAGGATATGGACATGGATATGGACATGGGTTACACTGGGAAACACAGGGATACGGACATGGATAGGGACATGGATAGGGACATAGATAACACTGAGAAATACAGGGATATGGACATGGATAAGGCATGGATAACATATGGATATGGACATGGATATGGGCATAGATAACACAGGGAAATACAGGGACATGGACATGGACATAGGGACATGGATAACACAGGGGATTACAAGGATGTACAGGGATACGGACATGGATATATGGACATGGATATATGGACATGGACATGGACATGGATAGCACACAGATACTCATGGGTACACACATGAATACACACATGGATACAGACATGGATATACACGGGGTAACACAGGGATACACACATGGATACAGGGATGTGCTCATGGATGCACACCTGGATTCCCACACACACCTGGATGGATGCACACCTGGATTCCCACATGGATGCACACCTGGATTCCCACATGGATGCACACCTGGATTCATACACACACCTGGATGGATGCACACCTGGATTCCCACATGGATGCACACCTGGATTCCCACACACACCTGGATGGATGCACACCTGGATTCCCACATGGATGCACACCTGGATTCCCACACACGCAGCCTCCTCCATCAGCCACCCCAGCACAGGTGTCACTGCCAGGGTCCCCCTCCCTTTCCCACCTGGGGCTCTGCGGGACCACCCATGCCACCTGTGTCCGGTGCCACCTGTGTCCAGTGCCACCTGTGTCCCCTGCACAGCCCAGCCTCCGCACCCAGAGCTGACAGCACCATCGGGAAGAGCAGAAGATTCCCGGGAACAGCCACTCCCAGCTGGAACGGCAGCACGCGCTCCTTTGTCCACACAAACCCACCCCAAATTTCAGTCCCCAGGGTCACCTGTGACAGCAGAGCCAGGGACAGGTGGGGACACAGCTGGGGCCCTCCTGCACTGGGGAAACTGAGGCATGAAACTGGCTCAGCAAAGCCGCACCTCCCCGGCCTGCCTGCACCTCCTGCCTGCATCCCAAACTCCATCCCTGCCTGTGTCCCAAACTCCATCCCTGCCTGCATCCTAAACTCCATCCCTGCCTTCATCCCAAACTCCATCCCTGCCTGCACCTCATGTCTGCATCTCTGCCTTCATCCCTGCCTGCATCCCAACCCTTCATGCCTGCTTCCTTTCCTCCTTGCCTGCACCCACATCTTCATCACTGTCTGTCCCTCCACCTTCATCCCTTCCTTCTTCCTTCCTTGCCCCCCCATCTGCACTCCCACCTTTACCCTGACCTTCGTCCCTGCCTGCATCCCAACCTTCATCCCAACCTTTATCCCAACTTTTACCCCGACCTTCATCCCTGCCTGCATCCCAGTCTCCATCCCTGCCCTCACCTCCTGCCTGCATCCCAACCTTTATCCCAACATTTATCCCTGCCTGCATCCCAATCTCCATCCCTGCCTACATCCCAATTTTCATCCCTGCCGGCACCTCCTGCCTGCATCCCAACCTTTATAATAATCTTTATCCCAACTTTTATCCCAACCTTCATCCCTTCCTTCATCCCTGCCTGCATCCCAACCTTCATCCCAAATTTTATCCCAGCCTTCATCCCTGTCTGCATCCCAATTTTCATCCCTGCCGGCACCTCCTGCCTGCATCCCAACCTTTATCCCAAATTTTATCCCAGCCTTCATCCCTTCCTTCATCCCCTCCTGCCTCTCCTGTGCCCCCCTGTGCCCCCCAGGCTCCCTGGGGCTCCCTGGGGCTCCGGGGCCAGACATCCCCCCCAGGCTGCCATTGATTTATTCCCGAGTCGGATTTATTCCGGGCAGCTGCAACTCCGTTGCTGTCACCCACGGTAACACTCAGCTCCAGCCTTTTCCTGCAATTTTTTTTTCCACTCCCTGCTGCAGAACAGGACAGGCTGAAATCCAAGATTTTGGACACTTTTTGGGGGAGAAAAGATTTTCTAGGAACGGCGGCTCCGGGGCTCAACCCCGCAAGGCAAGGCGGTGAGAGGAAGGGGTTAAACCACAACGCAGCTTTTCACTGGTTATGGACGAGAAATGGGTCTGTAATCCCTTTTTTCCTAGGATTTATGATCCATCTGCGTAAAACCACGCGCTCCCGGTCCGTGTGGAAAAGCGCATCGGAAATCAGCGGAATATTGGGATGAGGGATGGGGGATTGAGTCAGCCCTTAAACCACCGCGATATTATTTTCCCGACTGCTCCTCGTTTTTCTAATTCCTCCTTATTTTTCTAGCTATTCCCTATTTTCCAACAGTTCCCAACTTTCCGTGTCCTCGACATTCGGCACTTCAGAGCAGCTCCAGCCAAATCCCATTCCCAGAGCATCCTCCCTGGAATCAGGGAACAATTTGGGTTGGAAGGAACCTTAAAGATTTGCCAGATTTGCCCCTTCAGGGCAGGATTTACCCCAAATCCCACAGCCAACAATTCCAGCCTCCCCTCATCCCATTCCCATTCCCATTTTCCCATGGGCTCTGCCAGGCTGGGAGGGATGTTGACATTTATGGAATTTTCTCCTTCACCTCCGATGTTACAAACTCCCCCAGATGTCATTTTAAAAAAAAAAAACAAAAATCCCAATAAAAAAGAAGAGCCTGGGATTCTGAAATCCCTTCCAGGATTCCTCTGGAATAGCAAAGAGAGTTTCAAAGGTTCCAGGCAGTGGTGGATCCCAATGTCATTTAAAGGTTGGCACCTGAGATTTCCAAGATTTCTGGATTCCTTTCTCCCTGTTTTTATTTACATTTGGGAAATGAAGGGAATAAAAGCGGGGGAGGGAGAAAGGATTTTGCAAAATTTCGGGGTGTTTTTGGGTTTTTTTTGTGGTGGGGAGTGAGGGACCCTCTGCAAGCAAGCCCCAAAAATCCAAACCCACGAGGTTCCCGAACACCCCCCCACGATCCCATTGCTTCAGGAATAAAGAAGATAATTCCCGAATCCAGATCATCTTCCTTTCACCTATAAAAATCCTCGGCAGCTTATCAGACCTGAGCCAACCCGAGCTGGATTTTTTTTTTTTTTTTTAAGAGCTGCTGCTTATTTAAAAAAAAAAAAAAGGAAAGTCTCTAAATCCTTGTAATAACAGGGAAAAAATCCTATTTATTTAGTGGGAAGCACCGCTCTGTGCCTGGAAATGCCCCTGCTCCGCTTTCCTAAGCGGAAAATACGGATTGTGGCTGATGGGGACAGCAAAGCCACCATCAATGAGTGTCCTTTCACCAAAATTTGGGGGTTTGGGGACATTTTGGGGACAACATCAGCCTGGCAGCAGCTCCGATGCCGCCAATTTTCCTGGCAGAGCTGGATTTTCTTCCGCCACGCCAGGTCTGGGAATGTCACCTTTGTCGCTCGGGGTTTTTTGGGGATGAGCTGAGGTTTCCTGCTGGCCATGGCCTCAGGATGCTCCGGGTTCCGCTCCCGGGGGATTTATCCTGGCGGGGATTGATCGCTGCCACATTGGCGGCACTGGGATCCCAACAAGGGGTTTGGGGTCCCCCAGCACACCCCAAAACAAGATAGGAACCCCCTCCAGAACAATTGGCCCCGAGGGGACACCACCCCTTGGGGACACGAACGAGGGACATCGTGGTGGACATGGCACTGACCCCAAGGGGGTTTGGGGTCTCCAGCACACCCCAAAACAGGATAGGAACCCCGCCTGGAGGAATCCATCCCTCGGAGCACCAGAGGTGTCACCTGCCCCGAGGGGACACAACCCTTTGGGGACACAACCGAGGGACATCGCAGTGGACACGGCACTGACCCCAAGGGGGTTTGGGGTCTCCAGCACACCCCAAAACAAGGATAGGAACCCCGCCTGGAGGAATCCATCCCTTGGGGTCTGCTACTGTCAGCAAGAGCCACCAGAGGTGTCACCTGCCCCGAGGGGACACCACCCCTTGGGGACACGACTGCGGGACATCGTGGTGGACACGGCACTGACCTCAAGGGGGTTTGGGGTCTCCAGCACACCCCAAAACAGGGAGAGAAACCACCCCCAGAACAGTCCATCCCTCGGGGTCTGCTGCTGTCAGCAAGGACCACCAGAGGTGTCACCTGCCCTAAGGACCAGCAGGGGACACAGAGACAAAGGACATCGTGGTGGACACGGCACTGACCTCAAGGGCATTTGGGGTCTCCAGCACACCCCAAAACAGGATAGAAACCCCACCCAGAACAATCCATCCCCTGGGGTCTGCTGCTGTCAGCAAGGACCACCAGAGGTGTCACCTGCCCCCAGGACCTCCAGGTCGCTGGGGACACAACCGAGGGACTTTGTGCAGCACTGACCCCAAGGGAGTTTGGGGTCTCCAGCACACCCCAAAACAGGATAGGAACCCCCGCCCGGAATAGTCCATCCCTCGGAGCACCAGAGGTGTCACCTGCCCCGAGGGGACACCACCCCTTGGGGACACGACCGCGGGACATCGTGGTGGACACGGCACTGACCTCAAGGGGGTTTGGGGTCTCCAGCACACCCCAAAACAGGGAGAGAAACCACCCCAGAACAGTCCATCCCTCGGAGTCTGCTGCTGTCAGCAAGGACCACCAGAGGTGTCACCTGCCCTGAGGGGACACAACCCCTTGGGGACACGACAGAGGGACATCATGGTGATCATGGCACTGACCTCAAGGGGGTTTGGGGTCTCCAGCACACCCCAAAACAGGATAGGAACCCCCTCCTAGACAAGTTCATCCCTCAGGTTCTGCAAGGGTCACCAGATGTGTCCCCTGCCCTGAGGACTGCCAGATCCCTGGGGACACAACCAAAGGACATCGTGGTGGACGTGGCACCAACTCCCATCACCCTCATCCATCCTCATCCCACAGGGGTGGGGCCGAGCTGCAGCTCCTCCCTGCTCCCCCCTGACCTCCCCACCCCCCCCCGAGCGTTCCCGGCCCTTTCCAGGCACCTGGAGTGGGATCTGCACCCCAAAGGATGATCCCATCCGGGGGTCAGGCCGCCCTTCCCCGGCCAGGCTGGGATTTGCTGCCCAGCACAAACCTGCCAGGACCTGGGCTGGGGCTGGGGTCACCCCTCCGTGGGGCAAAGCCAGGGGTCACTTGTCCCTCCTGGCCATCCCACATCACACACCCCGCTCTGCACGGACAAACATCCCGCTCCTCTCACGGCCTGTGGGACTGAATCCATCCATAGGGCAGCAAAATCCACCCGGGAGACCCCCGATCCTGGGGAGGGTGGGGGGCTCCCCTGCAGGGCTGGAGGGGGCTCCTCCTCACACCTGGGGTATTCTCTTCCTCACACCTGGGGAATTCTTGCCTCAAGTTTAGGGATTCTCTTCCTCAGACCTGGAGAATTCTCTTCCTCACACCTGAGGGATTCTCTTCATCACATCTGGAGAATTCCCGTCCTCACATCTGGAGAATTCTCTTCCTCACACCTGGGGAATTCTCTTCCTCACACCTGGGGGTTGCTCATCCCCACACATGGGGGTCTCCACCACACCTGGGGGATTCTCTTCCTCACACCTGGAGAATTCTCTTCCTCACCCCTGGGGGATTCACCTCCTCACACCTGAGAATTCTCCTCCTCACCCCCGGAGGACGCTCCCCTGGGGGCTGCCGCACCCACCCACCCACTTCACGCACCATCCAACACCCCCTCGCTCCTCTCCTCCCTCAGACATCCCCACCCAGCCAGCAGCACTCCCTACCCCCCCAGAAATCCGGGAAATCGCCTCTCACCTGGTCCCGCAGGCGCTCCTGCTGCCCGCGCAGCGCCAGCGCATGCTGCGGGTACTTGCTCTTCAGGTGGTCCATGAAGGCATCCCTCTTGCGCTCCATCTCCGTCTTCTGGAGGCCGGTGAGCGCCTCCAGGCTCTGCGCGGCGATCACGGTGTGCCGGCGCTCCGAGGTGTGCACCAGCCCCACGTTGGAGAAGCGCCGGGTGCCGTTGCCCAGCGTGCGGTACTCGCGCGGGTACTCGGCATCGTCCGCGGAGATCATGTGCGAGCTCGTCCGGTCGGGATCTGCGCGGGCACGGGAGAGCACAGCAAGGTCAAGGGAGGGTCCCCTGCCATGGGGCAGAGTGGGGACAGTCCCCGGCCATGGGGCAGAGGGTGGGGACAGTCCCCTGCCATGGGGCAGAGGGTGGGGACAGTCCCCTGCCATGGGGCAGAGAATGGGGCTCGTCCGGTTGGGATCTGCGCGGGCACGGGAGAGCACAGCGGGGTCAAGGGACGGTCCCCAACCATGGGGCAGAGTGGGGACAGTCCCCTGCCATGGGGCAGAGAATGGGGCTCGTCCGGTTGGGATCTGTGCGGGCACAGGAGAGCACAGCAAGGTCAAGGGACGGTCCCTGGCCATGGGGCAGAGTGGGGACAGTCCCGGGCCATGGGGCAGAGTGGGGACAGTCCCCGGCCATGGGGCAGAGGGTGGGGATGGTCCCCGGCCATGGGGCAGAGAATGGGGGCTCATCCAGTTGGGATCTGCACAGGCACGGGAGAGCACAGTGGGGTCAAGGGCACAGTCCCCAGCCATGGGGCAGAGAAGTGGGACTGGGATTTGGGGACAGGGAGGGGGATTTCAGCAAGGAGCAATGGCAGAGCCTTGCTGGGAGTGGGATCATCCCTTACGGGATGCACGGAGTGGGATCATCCCTTATGGGATGCACAGAGTGGGATCATCCCTTATGGGATGCACAGAGTGGGATCATCCCTTATGGGATGCACGGAATGGGATCCAACCCAATGGGATACACGGAATGCGATCATCTTCAATGGGATGCACGGAGTGGGATCACCCTCAGTGGGATACACGGAGTGGGATCATCCCTTATGGGATGCACGGAATGGGATCATCCCTCAGTGGGATCCATGGAGTGGGATCACCCTCAGTGAGATGCACGGAATGGAATCATCCCTCAATGGGATGCAGCGGGGAGGGGGTGGCTGCAGGGTTTGTCCCCCTGCGATGGCAGCAGTGTCCCCTCTCCCGGACATGCGGCAGGAGGTGAGGGGACAGCAGGGATGGAGGGCAGAGGTTGGAGGATCGGAGATCCTCCCGAACCCGCGATGTTCGGAGCGAAACAGGAACAGAACAGCGCTGGGTGAGTAAAAACAGCACAGACAGGACACGGGACGGGGACACGGCTCCGGAGCACGGACACAGGGGGGACACGAGGACATGGACACAGGGACACACGGACACATGGACAGGGGACACGGACACACAGGGGACACACGGACACGAACACAGCACGGACCAAAAAGAAAATGAAATCAGGCAGGGTGGGGGAGGGGCGTGTGTGCGGGCACTGTGCGGGGGGACAGGCCATCCATGCCCTCCCAGAGACCCCAGCCCAGGGCTCAGACCCCCGGAGACCCCAGCCCAGCGCTCAGACCCCCGGAGACCCCAGCCCAGCGCTCAGACCCCCGTCCTACCCCCGCTGCTCGCCGGGGCCGGTCCAGCCCGCGGGGACCAAATCCGGGATCCCCGGGATGCTCTGTCTCATCCCAGCCCCTCCCGGTGCCCGCGGGCACCAAATCCGGGATGGCGGGGATGCTCTGCCCCATCCGCCGCCCTATCCCAGCCCTTCCCGGAGCTCAGCCCAGCCCGCGGGCACCGAACCTGGAATCTCCGGGATTCTCTGCCCCACCCCAGCCTCTTCCCTGAGCTCAGCCGAGCCCACGGGCACCAAATCCAGCACCTCGGGAATGCTCTGCCCCATCCCAGCCCTTCCCGGGGCTCAGTCGAGCCCGGGGGCACCGAACCTGGGATCCCCGGGATGCTCTGCCCCATCCCCTGCCCCATCCCAGCCCTTCCCTGAGCTCGGCCCAGCCCGGGGGCACCGAACCTGGAATCTCCGGGAATGCTCTGCCCCACCCCAGCCTCTTCCCGGGGCTCAGCCGAGCCCACGGGCACCAAATCCAGCACCTCTGGAATGCTCTGTCCCATCCCAGTCTCTTCCCGGAGCTCAGCCCGGCCCGCAGGCACCGAACCTGGAATCTCCGGGATTCTCTGCCCCATCCTCTGCCCCATCCCAGCCCTTCCCGGGGCTCAGCCGAGCCCACAGGCACCAAATCCAGCATCTCGGGAATACTCTGCCCCGTCCCAGCCCGCGGGCACCAAACCCGGGATTGCGGGGATGCTCTGCCCCATCCCCTGCCCCATCCCAGCCTTTTCCCTGAGCTCAGCCGAGCCCGAGGGCACCAAATGCAGCACCTCGGGAATGCTTTTCCCTATCTCAGCCTCTTCCCTGAGCTCGGCCCAGCCCGGGGGCACCGAACCTGGAATCTCCGGGATTCTCTGCCCCACCCCAGCCTCTTCCCTGAGCTCAGTCGAGCCCATGGGCACCAAATCCAGCACCTCGGGAATGCTCCGCCCCATCCCCTGCCCCATCCCAGCCCTTCCCGGGGCTCAGCCCATCCCGGGCAGGCAGAGGAGGGGGCAGCGGGGCAGGCAGGGAGTCCCACGAGCAGTGAGGATGACAAGGACTCGTTCTTTCGCTCATAACTCATTCCGTGCACGCCGGGATTTGCCTTCCAGGGACGCTGGAAGAGCCGATGGATGCCTGGAAGTCCCCGCGCGCTGCCAGCGCCTGGCACCGCCTCGGTGGCAGCGGGACGAGGCCACCCCGCAGCCCCGTGCCCGCTGCGGGGGCGACTCCAGGACCCCAAAAGCCACTCTGGGGGGTCTCACGCCACCGCAGCCGGTGTCCCCCAGCCCTGGGCCGGTGCCCCGAGGCCGCGGGGTGGCTTTGGCACCACTGATGAGGTTGGCAGCGCGTTCTGCCTTCCCCTCCTGCTCCCTTTTAACCTTGATCCATAATTCATCTCCATTCTCGTCCTGCTTTCCTCCCAGCCTTCCCTCCCGAGCTCCCGCGAAGCAAATCACGGCGAGGTTTTTCCCTTTTCCCTCAATTATTTACCGGCCCCGCAGACCGGTTTGATATCAAATTGATATCAAGTGTTATCAGCGCGGGAAGGGACTCCAGCGGGGGCCGCGGACGCGATTTCTCCGCTCAAGGTCGCACGAGGAGCCAAGCGGGGACATCACGCGCTCGGCAAATGCCACAGAGACATCCCAAAGCCTTTCCTCCTCCAAGAAACCGCCGGTCCAGCTCCCGTCCCCCGCAGCTCCACCGCGGAATGTGACCTTGGCCGGGCGGGCACCCCCTTTTCCCAGAAAACTGGGGTGGAATGTGGGAAGAGCCGAAGCTCTCGTCCCTCCCTCACTCTGCCGGGTGCCGGTGGCACCGAGGAGGTCCCGGTGGCACCGAGGAGGTCACGGTGGCACGTCCAACACCCCGAGGGGGGAAGCGGCACCGGGGAGGTGCCGGAGGGGACATCTCGGTCCCGCTGCTGGCAGAGGAGCGGGACGAGAGCATCGCCCCGGGGTCCGAATTCCAGCCCGGATGGGAAATCCCGGCCGAGCAGCTTCTCCTGACCCCCCCAGGAGCCCCAGGAGCTGCGTGCCCGGCTCTCCGCCCCCGAAACAACCCCGCAACCGAGGGATGGCTGATCCAAGGCGGAAAACTCCTTCCCTGCCTCACCCCAGCACCTGCTCCGCGACCCCAAAGCAGCAGCTCGGGCAGGAGCTGCACCCAGCACCCAAAACCTAGCCCAGCCCAGCCTCGGAGCTCATTGGGAATGCCTGGAGCAGCCAGGATGCTGCTCGGGATGCGGGAATGGCACCCCGGGTCACCCTGGGGAGCAGCCAGGATGCTGCTCGGGATGCGGGAATGGCACCCCGGGTCACCCTCGGGACCAGCCGGTGTGCTGCTTGGGATGCGGGAAAGGGACCCGGGTCACCCTGGGGAGCAGCTAGGATGCTGCTCGGGATGCGGGAAAGGGACCCTGGGTCAGCTTCGGGAGCAGCCAGGATGCTGCTCGGGATGCAGGAATGGCACCCTCGGTCACCCTGGGGAGCAGCCGGTGTGCTGCTCGGGATGGGGGATTGGCACCCCGGGTCACCCTGGGGAGCAGCCAGGATGCTGCTCGGGCTGCAGGAATGGGACCCTGGGTCACCCCCGGTGCTCTCCAGCCCCACCAGAGCAGTGCCGGCTCCCGAGCAGCGCAGAACTCCCAGATTTCCCTTATCCCACGGGACTGTGTGAGGGAAGGATGAAGGGGAGCCGTGCCAGCCGCAGCTGCAGCAGTGCCAGGGCTGCGAGGAAGGAGCCGCAGCTCCTCTCCCTCCGCGGCCAGAGCGCGGCTTCCTCGAGCCGGGGGGAGCTGCAGGGACGGGGATTTTTGGGATGACAGAGAGGGGTTTGTTCCCTGCCAGCCCTTCCCGGTGCCTCCTCCAGCCCCGGGCGCAGCAGGGCCGGGGCGAGGCCGCGTTTGCAGCTCCTTTGCCGAGCGCTCCCGCTCCGTGATCAGCATGCAGCTCCGCGCTCCCTAATTACACGCTCCGCGAGCGGAACGCGCCGGCTCCCTGCTCCTGCTCAAAGGGATGATCTGAACAGCCCCGCGCGGGGGTCGGGGGGAGATGGAACCCCTCAGGGGCTCCTCCACCCTCGGCTGCGCCGCATCCTCTCCCGCGTCCGTGTCCCGGAGCCGGAGAGGACGAGGCGCCCCCGACCGCACAAAGCTTGTGATCCGCGAACCCCTCCGAGGCGAGGGGAGGAAAAGCCACCCCAGCCACGTGTGCTGGCCTCATGTCAGCCACCTTCGCGCTCCGGAGATCCCGCCCGCAGCGGGCAGGGATGACCCCGCAAGGGAACGGCCGACAGCTGCAGTGTGGGGGCTCCTTGGGGTAAAGGCACCTGAAAGCCTTTGGCTCGGCCAGGATCCCATGAGAAAGGAGTGTTAGCCCTTCCCTCCTGCGGATAATTCCACCTCGACGCCCCAAATCCCCCCCTCACAAAGTTGTTCCTCCCTCTCCCGCAGTCCAGGGATGCCGGAGCAGCGGCACATCCCTGGAAAGTGCTTCCCGAGGCTGCTTCCAAGTAGGTCACTGGGGTGGCCGAGCCGCTGGCCGGAGCCTGCCCAAGGTGCCCAGCTGGGCAGTGCCCCATGGCAGCCCGGCGGGACATCCCTCCGGGCCGTGTCCCCTGTCAGGGCGATGTCCCCTCGCTTACCCGCGGGCGCAGCGCGGCTCCCACGGCGGCCGGGCAGCGGCTCCGGGGGGACGGCGGGGGCAGCGCCGCGCTCCGCGGGGGCTGCGGGCGGCTCCTTGGCCGGGCGCAGGGCTCCCACCACAGCCAGAATGCCGCGGTAGATGCGGGCCAGCCCCTCTCCGAGCAGCGGGAGGTTGAGGGAACGCGGTTCTCTTTGCCGATTCATCCACCCATCGTCCCCACCTGCCAGCAGAGGTGTCACCCGCGCCGGGGCCGGAGCCCCGGGCTGCTAGCAGGGCACTGCCATGGTGTCCTTCCCGGGAAAACAGGGACACCAGAGGCACCGGAGCCTGGGTTTAGGTGAGAATCTTCAGGAACGGCGCTGGCAGGAGCTCCCGGAGAGCTGCGGGCGCACGGGGCTGGGAAAGGCCCCCAAAAACCTCCCCGGCGCTGCTGCAGGCGCTGCCCCGCGGGACGCGGCTGGGATCCCCCCTGCCAGCGGCTCGGCAGGGCTCTCTCATCCACAGGAACCTCTCAAACACAGTTTATTGCTGCAGTCCCATAAATCTTCATGAGGCAGCAAAGCTCGCGCGGGTCGCGGAAAGCGCCGGCAGTCAGCGGAGCGTGGAAAATCGGCCGAGAAAGCGCTCGCACAAAAAGCGGCAGAGCGGGGAGGGCGTGCGGGGAGTGCATTTGGGGAGAGCGGCAGCCGAGAGAATGGAAGCCCCTCGGAGCGATGCGGCTCCCCCGCGCCCGGCCATTAGCGCGGCCGGAAGAGCGGGATGCTCCCGCTTCCTCCCGGAGGCTGCACTGCCGCACTGCCCGCCCGCCCGGCACCGGCGGAGCCTGCCCGGCACCCGGAGCCCTGCCCGGCGATAACCCCTTCCCTGCCGGGCCGCAGCCGAGCTGCCGGGGGTGGGCGGAGGGGTGGGGGGAGCGGGCAGAGCTGCCGCGCCGCGCGGTTTAACTCGTGCGCTGCTGCAGAGCTGGCCCCGGGAATGCCCGGGTTGGGCCTGCGGGGGGGAAATCGGGGGGTTCTGGGGTGGTTTGGGGTGGGAGGGAGGGTGAAAATCACCCACATTTAACCGTGCCGTGGGTAGGGACCTTCCACCACAGCGAGTGGCTCAGAGGAACCTTCCGAGCCGCTGCTGTCCTTGCCCCCGGCTCAGCCACTCGTTTTGGGATGGTCAAGCGCCTTCCAGGAGCCACCCTCACATCCAAAAAGCGCTCAGATGATCGAGTTCTCCAAGCAAAGCCGTGCCCAGGAGCAGGGACAAGGCAGGTGACAGCCGGGGGACACCAGTGCCACCCAGCCCTGCCACCGCCATGTCCCCGACGGGTCCAACCCTCACTAGGTCTGGTCGCTTAAAGCCAATCCCCAGGGAATCCCGTCCGTGTTTTGGGCAATGGGAATGGCAGAAGCAGACCCAGGGTCCATCCCAGTGTGGCAATGTGGTCTTGAGGGACCTGCAGGGTGTCCTTGTCCCTCTCACAGCGACGCAGCGGTGAAAGCTGCGACGAAACTTCCCCACCCTCCTCTTCCTCCCAGGCTCACGAAGCCGCCACCAAATCCCCTGGGAAAAGCCAGGTGATGCCAAGGCCACCCGCAGGGGACCATTGACACCCGCAGGGGACAAAGCCCCCCCGCGATGTCCCCCGGGATGTGGGAATTGTTCTCCCGCTCATCCCCGCATTCCCAAGGATCCCTGCCCGGGCTCAGCAGCAGGCAGCGAGCTCCCCGCAGTGCCTTTCACTCCCAAATTCCAGCGGAACCGCGGAAAATTAAACACCCCCCCCGCTGTTCCATTGGGAACTTCCCAGGCGGGTTCGTGCAGACCCCACAGAGCCAGGATTCCTCTTGGCTTTGGGCAGGGACAGGGGCACCGTGCCCGGCGCGGTGGCAGTCCGGATTCTCCGGGTGAAATCCTGGGATCCTGCCTGTTCCCAGCCTCGCCGTGCCCTGGCGCCGCCTTCTCCATGCCCTCATCCCACTAAATTCCCACGTCGGAGCTGGACTTTCCCCCTGCACGTATCCCATTAATTCCCACATCGGATCTCTGCCTTCTCCCTGCCCTCATCCCATTAATTCCCACATCAGAACTGGACTTCCCCCCTGCCCTCATCCCATTAATTCCCACATCGGACTTGTGCCTTCTCCCTGCCCTCATCCCATTAATTCCCACATCAGAACTGGACATTCTCCCTGCCCGTATCCCACCAAATTCCCACATTGGAGCTGGACTTTCCCCTTGCCCTCATCCCAATAATTCCCACACCGGATCTCTGTCTTCTCCCTGCCCTCATCCCACTAATTCCCACATCGGATCTGTCCTTCTCCTTGCCCTCATCCCATTAATTCCCATATCGGATCTGTGCCTTCTGCCTGCCCTCATCCCACTAAATTCCCACACCAGAGCTGGACCTTCCCCCCGCCCTCATCCCACTAATTCCCCACATCGGATCTGTCCTTCTCCCTGCCCTCATCCCACTAATTCCCACCCCGGGACACGGAGCTCGCCCGACGCCGCTCCCGGCGGGAGCCCAGCTGGCATCTCCCCGTGACACTGCCCTGCCAGGCGGCTCCTTCCCTCTGGAAGCGCAGAAGCCACCGGATAAATCCTGCATGTCACTTGTCAGAACCCAAACCGAAGGAGAAATCCCATCTGGCCGGCGCTGGAAAAAGCAGCCGCCACTTCCCACCTCGCCGGGTGTCATCGCGCCCACGCGCGCACATGGAGCCGGGAGACGAGTTCACCTCCCAAAATCCCAGGGATGCGGTGCCAAGGGAAGGGCCGGCACACCTGGATGCTCGCTCGGAGCGGTGCGGGAAGGAGCTGCCCTCGGCGAGCCGAGGAAAAATGAGGAGCGGAGGGTGGGAAGGACAAATCGTAAAAAATCTTCCCGCTGCCCTCCGCTCGCTCTCCGGCGCGTGGAAAACATCGCGGAGCCGTCGGGAGGAGGAGGAGGAGGAGGAGGACGGAGCCCTGCGTGCCCTGGCAAGGGTGGCATCCTCGGCTGGCAGGGCTGGCGCAGGGCTGGGGACGTGCCAGCAGCTCGGGGACACGGGATAAAAATAAAGGAGAGGAGACGCTGGCCAGGGCCGCGCTCTTTGCGGCTGTGACAGAAGCCACATTGTGGCCTCGTCCCCCACCCACGCGGCGCGGCCAGGGCCTGGCAGCTGCGATGGGAACAGCCCCAGCCCGGGAATCTCCCTTGGGAGAGGGAAACTGAGGCAGGGAGGAGAGTGACACACGGGTCCGGCTGCGGGTGGGGGCGCTGAGAGGGGAGGGGGTCAAACCCAGGGGGGAGGAAGGTGAAAACACCATCGGTACCAAGAGGAGCCGGAGCTTTCCCGGGGTTTGGCTCCCAGGTGGGAGAGCAGTGAAAACACCGTTGGTATTGAGCATCTCCTGAAAGGAGCTGGAATTTTATTGGGATTTGGATCCCAGGTGGGAGAGGGGTGAAAATATCATCGGTACCAAGCATCGCCTGAAAGGAGCCGGAATTTTATCGGGATTTGGCTCCCAGGTGGGAGAGGGGTGAAAATATCATCAGTATGGAGCATCTCCTGAAAGGAGCCAGAGTTTTATCGAGGTTTGGCTCCCAGGTGGGAAGAGGGGTGAAAATATCATCGGTATGGAGCATCTCGCGAAAGGAGCTGGAATTTTATTGGGATTTGGCTCCCAGGTGGGAGAGGGTGAAAACACCGTGGGTACCAAGAGGGCCCGGAGCTTTCCCGGGATTTGCCTCCCAGGTGGGAGAGGGTGAAAACACTGTCGGTACTGAGCATCTCCTGAAAGGAGCCAGAGTTTTATCGGGATTTGGCTCCCAGGTGGGAGAGGGGTGAAAATATCATCGGTATGGAGCATCTCGCGAAAGGAGCTGGAATTTTATTGGGATTTGGCTCCCAGGTGGGAAGAGGGGTGAAAATATCATCGGTACCGAGCATCTCGCAAAAGGAGCCGGAGTTTTTCGGGATTTGGCTCCCAGCTGGCTCCGTGCGTGGATGTGGGGCCGTGACTCAGCCGTGGGGCTGTGACTCAGCCGCAGTCGTGTGGGGAAGCAGAGCCAGCTCCCCCCGCCAGGCTGATCCCCCCCGATCCTCATCCTGCCAGGAGCAGCCTTGGGGATGAACCCGAGGCAGCAGCAGGACCCAGATCCAGGAGCTCCCATAGCTCCATCCCCGTTTTCCCTGGAAATGTGGGAATTTTGCTGCTGGAGAACCCACCCTGCCCTGGGAGGATCTCAGAATTGAGCGGTGCCACATTTTGGGTCACCCCCCTGGACGCGGCTGTCCCCTCCCCACCCTGGCGGAGCCACTCTCAGTGTGAATTCCAGATCCCTGCCTTGAGCTGTCCAAGCAAATTGCTCTGGAAATCAATTCAAATCGATCAGGCACCGGGAAAGGGAAGAACTGTCCCCTCAAGACACCAAATCGATGGCTCCTCTCAGCCCAGAGCAGGGGAGGGAACTGGGAGAGGCGCAGGGAGGGATTTGGGATCCTGCTGGGAGCGAGAAATGGGTCTGGGTGGGAGGAAAAAGCCCCAAAAACAGCTCTGGATGGGGCAGAGGGCAGGGGAGTTGTGCATCTGTGTGCAAAACTGCTCCGGGGACGGACGGACGGACGGACGGACGGACGGACGGACGGATGGATGGATGGATGGATGGATGGATGGACGGACAGATGGATGGATGGACGGACAGACGGATGGACGGACGGATGGATGGACAGACGGACGGATGGATGGATGGATGGATGGATGGATGGATGGACAGACAGATGGATGGATGGACGGATGAGGGACGGATGGACGGATGGATGGATGGATGGACGGACAGACAGACAGACAGATGGATGGATGGATGGACGGACAGATGGATGGATGGACGGATGAATGGATGGATGGATGGATGGATGGATGGATGGATGGATGGATGGATGGAATCCATGGATGGATGGATGGATGGACGGTCAGAGGGATGGACAGATGGACGGACAGACGGACGGACGGACGGATGGATGGATGGATGGATGGACGGACAGATGGATGGACGGACGGATGGATGGATGGATGGACTGATGGACAGATGGACAGGGAAGGACCAGGAGGATTCAGCTCCAGCCTTTCCCGACACCCTGGGGCTGCACGGGTTCCCTGGGATGAGCCAGGAGCTCATCCCGGATTGGGATTTGGTTCTCATCTCATCTCGCTGCAGGCCGAGCAAGAGGGCAGAGGCTGGGGAGGCCACGGAGCTGGGCAGGGGTGAGGAAGGGCTGGGAGGAGGAGGAGGGGCTGGAGGAGACACACACCAAGTTCAAAAATCAATTCCCTTAATAAGACACCGAGGAAATTCCTAATCAGAGCCAGGTCTCTGCAATCACGGAATTCTGGAATGATTTGGGTTGGAGGGACCTTAAATCCCATCCAGTGCCACCCCTGCCATGGCAGGGACACCTCCCACCATCCCAGGCTGCTCCAGGCCCTGTCCAGCCTGGCCTGGGACACTGCCAGGGATCCAGGGACAGCCAGAACTTCTCTGGGAATTCCATCCCCATCCTCCCAGGGAGGAATTGCTTCCCAAAATCCAATCGAAACCTCCTCAATTCCATGCTGGGAGCAACGGGAAGGATCAGCACGGTCCGGCAGTGGCCGGAGGAGACTGTGAGGGTCTGTGGCCTGTGGCCACCAGCAGCCACCAGGGCAAAGCCCAGAGCTGGGCACGAGGCTGTTCGGATCCCAAATCCCTCCCCGTGAGGGATGAGTCCCCACAGCCCGGCCTGGAAACCTGGGAATGATCCAAGCCAAACCCACGGCGTTTCCAACCCTTTGCCGCACACGGAGCCTCCAAAGGGCTCAGCTCCGTGAGGAAGCGCTCGGGAAGGAGATTTTTCCTGGCTCGGAGGGTTTGGGATCACAGCGGCGCAGGGACAACCACACCACGCTCAGCCCACCACAACCCTCGGCACAGGAGACTCAATTCTCCCAAATCTTGGCTCTGCCACCACCACCGCGATGGGCTCGGAGCTCAGCACCTCCCAGCCCTGATCCCACAGCCTCCGGGCAGGATTTGGGGGCCACCGCCACCATTTGGGTGACTCCTGCCGGGATCTGGGCCCTGCCAGGCGTGGGAAAAGCCGGGTGGGTGTCCCGGGGGGGGTCGGGAACGCTCCCGGCGGGGGCGCGGAGAACAGACCCTATTTCTGAGCACACAGGTAGCACGTTGGTGGTTGGTCACCGCCTGCCGTGCCAGCCTGGTTAGTCACAACTCGTTAAAAATCAGGAATCTGGAAGGAAAAAAAAATATCTCAGAGCCACGTCTGGGGCCTCGGAGATGCAGGGAAACGTGCTCGGGGATGGGAAACATGGGGTGAAATCCCACAAGGATTCACGGTCAGACCGAGCAGGGCACGGGGCAGGGACTCTGTGGGGACGTGTGACGCATCCCCGTGTCCCCAGGGCTCGGGGACACCGAGCCGGGCCCTCGCAGGGCTGGTGCCACCTCCCGCCTCGAGACGCTGCGGGTGACGCGAGGACAAGGCCACCGCTCTGTGCCAGGGGTAGGTGCCACCCCTGGGCCCGCTGAGCAAACCCTGCTGTCCCCTGCTGTCCCCTCCTGCCCTGCCGGGCACATCGGGGGTGCAGCCGTGTCCCCCCCGCCCGCCGCCTCCCACCAGCGCCAGTCAGAAGCTGTCCAGGCAGCAGGGTTTAGTCAAGCAAAAGGAGGGCAGCAGCAGCTGCCTGCAGCCCTGCTCCTCCTCCTCCTCCTCCTCCTCCTCCTCCTCCTCCTCCTCCTCCTCCTCCTTCTCCCTTCGGAGCCGGGCACCCAGCGCAGCACAGCCCACGCCATCTGTCCCCACCTGTGAGGGGCTGGGACTGTCCCCAGGCACTCCAGAGCCACCTGTGTAGGGCTGGGGGCATCCCCGGCCACACCAGAGCACACCTGTGTGGGGCTGAGACTGTCCCCAGCCACCCCAGAGCCACCTGTGCGGGGCTGGGGGCATTCCCAGACACCCCAAAGCCACCTGTGAGGGGGTGGGACCATCCCCAGGCCACCCCAAAGCCACCTGTGTGGGGCTGAGACTGTCCCCAGCCACCCCAGAGTCACCTGTGTGGGGCTGGGACCATCCCCATCCCACACCATCCATCATTCCCAGAACAGAGCCACCTTGGAGGGGTTGGGACCATCCCCAGGCTGGGCCATCTGTCCCCTTTTGGGGCAGAGCCCACCTCTGTGGGGCTGGGACCATCCCCAGGCCACCCCAGAGCCACCTGCGAGGGGCACTGACCGTCCCCAGACCCTTCCAGAGCCACCTGTGAGGGGCTGGGACCATGGCTGGGCCTTCTGTCCCTTCCTGGGGGCAAAGCCCACCCGTGCGGGGCAGTGACCGTCACCAGACCCCTCCAGAGCCACCTGTGAGGGGCACTGACTGTCCCCAGACCCCTCCAGAGCCACCCGTGCGGGGCACTGACCGTCCCCAGACCCCTCCAGAGCCACCTGTGAGGGGCTGGGACCATCCCCAGGCCACCCCAGAACCACTTGTGAGGGGCTGGGACTGTCCCCAACCACCCCAGAGCCACCTGCGAGGGGCACTGACCATCCCCATCCCACACCCTCCATCACATCCAGACCAGAGCCCACCCCGCCGGGGCCAGCGCCCCCCGGAGCCTGCGGGGCCTGCACCCCTCCCGCCCGCGGTGCCCCCCGCTCCGTACCCACGAGCAGCGCTGTCAGCCGGTAGTCCCCGGGCTCGCTGGCTCTGCCCGGCTCCCTCAGCCTGGCCACGGCTCGGGGGGAAGCTCCAGGGGGATGCTTTGCCCAGCGAGGCAGCATCGCGGCACCGGGGGCTGGGGGGAGCAGGAGGCGGCTCGGAGCGCAGCTCCCGAATCTGCGCGACAAACACACGCGGCTCATCGCATCTCATCTGTCCAGCGCGACCCGGGGGTGCTCTCGCTGCTCGCCTGGCCTTTAAAGCCACACGCCGGCCCCGCCGGGTCGCATCCGAGGAGCCGCACCGGGCGGCTGGCGTGGATTAAACGCGGGATCGTTACCGAACGCGAGAGAGAGCCGCGGGCACCGACCTGATCGCGCCGCTCCCACCTCGACCGTGCGGCGGCTGTCACCTCACATCCAGCGCCGCCACCGTCACCTCACAGCCCGCGCCGAGTCCTCCGCGCCGGGGAGCGGAGCCGCAGCGAGGACGGGCGGGCGAGGGCTCCCCGCGGCTGTCCCCGCGCTAGCGAGGGGCTCCCAGCGCCGTCTCCATGGCCGACATTCCCTGTTCCCATTCCTCTGCCTGCTCCCGGCTCCCGGCCGCCGCTTCCCCTCACATCCTCTCCCTTCCCCGGCAACTTTTCGCCTTGATCCCTCCGCTCCGCTCCGCTCCGCTCGGCGCGGACGATTCTCGCTCTGTTTTCCGCCGTTCCCGAGCTCCCTGCGGGTCCCCTGGGAGTTGTTTTTTTTTTTTCTCCCTTCCCCTGGAAATGTCAGCGTGCCCCCTCGAACGCATCACATGGGCCGGGCGCCAGCAGCCGGGCAGTGCCATCAGCGCCCGGATTGTCGCGCTGCCCTCCCCGCGTCCCTGGCACGAGCTGCCGGTGCCACTCGGGGAGGTGTCCCCGTGCTGGGGGGACAGCACGGACACCCCCCGGAGCCGGCCTGGAGGGTCCAGGGCACCAGAATGTCGCTGATGTCACCAAAGCGCCCAGCCCCGGGCGCGGGCAGCCCGAAATGTCCCCTGCTGTCCCCAGGGCTGATCCCACAGTGGCCCCTGGGGAGCTCGGGGAAGGAATTCCTGGGTTTGTCCCCAAGGCATGGCGCTGGCCGCTCCTGGACGGGTCCTGCACGGACGGAAGTGACCCTTCCCAGAGATTCCCCAAAATTCCCAGGATGAGATTATCCCGAAGGAAGCAGGGGCAGGGAGCAGAGACCTCAGGGGCACAAACCAACTCCTCCTGGTTCATCCAAAAAACATTCCTGCTCCCATATTTTGGGGTCTGCTAGCACGGTGCCACCCCCGAGGTTCCGGGGAAATTCTGCCCAAAACTCAGCCTCGCCCCACCCCACAGGGCTGTGACCCCACAGGGTCCCCTTCGGTCCAGCTGCCACCCAAACGATGATGCCACAGGATTAAAAACCAACGATCGGAATCTTGGGATGGATAAGGCTGGAAAAGCCAATCCCACACACGATCGGAATCTTGGGATCAATTAAGGCTGGAAAAGCCAACTCCGCACACGATTGGAATTTTAGGATGAATAAGGCTGGAAAAGCCAACCCCACACATGATTGAAATCTTGGGATCGATAAGGCTGGAAAAGTCAACCCCACACACAATTGGAATCCTGGGATCAGTAAGTCTGGAAAAGCCAACCCCACACATGATCGGAATCCTGGGATCAATAATGCTGGAAAAGCCAACCCCACATACAATTGGAATTTTAGGATCAATGAGGCTGGAAAAGCCAACCCCACACACGATTGGAATTTTAGGATCAATGAGGCTGGAAAAGCCAACCCCACACATGATTGGAATTCTGGAATTGATTGAGGCTGGAAAGGCCAACCCCACACACGATTGGAATTTTGGGATCAATAGGGCTGGAAAAGCCAACCCCACACATGATTGGAATTCTGGAATTGATTAAGGCTGGAAAAGCCAACCCCATATACAATTGGAATCTTGGGATGGATAACACTGGAAAAGCCAACCCCACACACGATTGGAATTTTGGGATCAATAGGGCTGGAAAAGCCAACCCCACTCATGATTGGAATTCTGGAATTGATTAAGGCTGGAAAAGCCAACCCCACACACGACTGGAATCTCGGGATCGATAAGGCTGGAAAAGCCAACCCCACATCCAACTGGAATCTTGGGATCAATGAGGCTGGAAAAGCCAACCCCACACACGATTGGAATTTTAGGATGAATAAAGCTGGAAAAGCCAACCCCACACACGATCGGAATCTTGGGATCAGTAAGTCTGGAAAAGCCAACCCCACACACAATCGGAATCCTGGGATCAGTAAGTCTGGAAAAGCCAACCCCACACACGACTGGAATCTCGGGATCGATAACGCTGGAAAAGCCCTTCAGGGTCGGGTCCAACCATTCCCCCAGCACCGATGTGTCACCCGTGTCCCCGAGTGCCACTTCCACTTGTCCTTTAAATCCCTGCAGGGGTGGTGACTCCACACTTCCCCGGGCAGCTCTGCCAACTTTTCCATGAAGAAATTGTCCCTGATATCCAATTCAAACTTCCCCTGGCACTTTTTCTCTCATCTGAAAATCACAAGGACATTCGCACCATTTTGTCCTCTCACCTTTCCAGGTTTCCCTCAAATTTCCCGGCCTGGGAAGAGGCTTTGAGAACTCAATTCTTTTTCCTCCCTTCCCCATTCCCGGCGTTTCTCTCTGTCCTTCTGGCACCCTAAAGATCCTCATGGACTCACCAGCTCAGGTGGCCCGAGGTGGGAAGAGCTGGGAATTCAGGGGTGGATTTTCCCTGCTTTGTGCGCTGGGGAAACTGAGGCACGGACTGAGGAGCTCTCCTGATTCCCAGCCCAGGCGGGAAAGGAAAAACTCTGGAGCCCTGAGCTCCTTCTTGGAGCCTTCCCAGGCTCCCCAACAGCCGCAGCCCTGAGTCACAGCTGGCACAGGCGGCACTCACGACACCACAAACCTTCCCAAAAAATTTCCTTCTGCTCCTCGCTGAGCGCTCCTGGAGCGCGCCGGGCCTGTTCCCGCACCCCACACGCACCGCGGGGGATTTCCCCCCTCTTTCTCCCTCATTTTGGGGCCGGGGGAACATTTCCCTGCACGTTTGTATCCTGCAGTAATATCCAATATTTTCCTTGCGAGGCTGATGTTGGCTGTGCCAGGAGAAGAGGCAGGAATTGCTCCAGAAATAAAAAATAAAGCTTGGATCAACCCCGGCGATGCAGCTGGGGCAGCAAATGGCGACGAGAGGTGACCAAGGACACGCGGCAGGGCAGTGGCAGGGCTGGGAAATTTGCCGAGCACCCGCAGCTCCAGGGAAGGCTCTCCCTGGAATAATTCGGGAATGGCAGAGGTTTGGGGGCTCCAGGGCTGGGGAGGAAAATTCTGGAAAACGAAGGCGGGAGGAGAGGATGGATTGTCCTTCCCGCTGATCCCTGAAATCCCTGGGCTCCTGCCGTGCGGAGGATGCGGTGACCTTTTAATTGTGGTTACTGATGAGGGGTAAATGAGCCTCGCTGAAGTGTCCGAACCGCTCGGGACATGCCACATCCCCGGCGGGTCCGGCCTGTCCCCCGTCCCACAGGGAATGGAGCTCCGCGGGATGAGGGGAAGGAGCCCAGGGCAGCTCCAGCACTCGGGTTTATCCCGGGAAAAATCCCAGCCAGCGTCACCCGCGCCTGGCACTGCTGCGCCAAAGCAGGGACAGTCCCCAGGTGGGCCCTGCTGCCACCAGGGGAAGGGACACCGTTCCCTGCACCCTGAAAATCCACCGGAATGAGGGGAAACTCCTGCTTTAAGCCCAAAAGTCGTTTTTTCCCCACTTTTGACCTTCCCGAGGTGACAATTCCCCTGCGGGACAATCCCAAAGCGTCAGGGTGATGACAAACCCCTGGGGCACCCCAAACCCCACTGCTCCTGCGGCGTGTCCAGGAGGCCACTCCCAGGAAAAAGCTGCTAAAAGCATCTCTGACATGGAGGGAAACTCCTGCTTTAAACCCAAAAGTCGTTTTTCCCCACTTTGGGCCTTCCCGAAGTGACAATTTCCCTGAGGTAGAACCCCGAGCCGACAAATCCCTGGGGCACCCCAAACCCCACTGCTGGTGACACCCCAGAGCCGCGGGGTGTCCAGGAGGCCACTCCCAGGAAAAAGCTGCTAAAAGCGTCTCTGACATGGAGGGAAACGCCTGTTTTTAAACCCAAAAGTCGTTTTTTCCCCACTTTGGGCCTTCCCGAGGCGACAATTCCCCTGCAGCACAACCCCAAAGCGTCAGGGTGATGATAAACCCCTGGGGCACCCCAAACCTCACTGCTGGTGACACCCCAGAGTCATGGCATGTCCAGGAGGCAATTTCCAGGAAAAAGCTGCCAAAAGCAGCTCCGATATGGAGGGAAACTCCTGCTTTTAAACCCAAACGTCGTTTTTTCCCCACTTTGGGCCTTCCCGAGGCAACAATTCCCCTGCGTCACAACCCCGAGCCGACAAACCCCTGGGGCACCCCAAACCCCACTGCTGGTGACACCCCGGAACCGCGGCGTGTCCAGGAGGCGATTCCCAGGAAAAAGCCGCTAAAAGCATCTCCGACACGGCGGGGTGAGACATCTGCATTCACACCTGCGCTCCCGGACACGATTTTGCTCTCAGCAGCTCCCGGGAAGGCAGCGCCGGCCCCTCCTGCGCCCGCGGGGCTGAGGATGCTCCGCTCGTTCCCTGCTCTGTTCATTCCCTGCTCTGCTCATTTTCTGCTCTGCTCATTTTCTGCTCCCCTCGTTCCCGGCTCCGTTCCCCTCTCCCGGCTCCCTCCTCCACACCCCAGCCTGACGCCTTGACGATCTTACCTAAAACAGATGCTGGACGAAGTTTAGAGAATAAAAAAGAGATTAATTTATTGAGGGGCCTTGAGGTGCATTTAGGGCAATCACAGGCCACGCTGTCCACCCAAAATGAATGCGGATCACGAGTTTTCCACACTTTATAAGTTTTTTTTATAAGGTCACGAGTTTTTTTCATACTTTATAAGTTCTGTCCATTAACATATCGGGGTTAACCCTCCAATTACAGCTTCAGGTGATGAAGTTAATTACTCCAAGTTTGCTCCCCGCAATTAATTCACTGTTTACATATTTTGGGGCGCCAAGGGAGCAAAGCCTCCTAGGATTTCAAACTTAAAGGAATTTTGTCTAAAAAACGCCGAAATTTTAGCGCTTTAGATGGAGTCCAGAGCCAGGCGCTAAGACTACAGACACAGGAAAAACACAGAAGGTAAAATCCTAATACAGGACCCTAATCCTAAAACACAGAAGCTAAAATCCTAATACAGGATCCTAATCCTAAAACACAGAAGCTAAAATCTCCGTGAATCCCTGAGCTCCTCCGTGAATCCCTGAGCTCCTCCGAGAATCCCTGAGCTCCTCCGAGAATCCCCGAGCTCCTCCCAGACCCCCCGAGCAGCACAATGAGGCCTCGCTGTGCCCCGGTTGGGGTCGGAACAGTGGGACAGTCACGGATCGGGAATGCCGGCGCCTTCCCGGGGCCGGGACAGACAGCGAGGCTTTGTCCCCACCCGGCCCGGGCAGCGCGGAGTCTATCGAGCGATGATCGCACATGTGGTGCCCTGGCACGATGGCACAGAAGGGCCTTTGTGTCACCGGCCCGGGGACGAGAGATCGGGGACAAAGATCGGGGACAAAGCGAGCGCTGCCGTCCTGGGGCGGGGGAGGAACGGGGATGTGGCAGGCCGGGGATGTGTCACTGCTGCGGGTTTGCGGGTGGAGAAATGGACTCGGGAGGGGATTTTGGGACGGAATTCCTCCCTGGGAAGGTGGAGGACAGACAGACAGCCTTCCCTGGTTGTCCCCATGAGGACAGACAGACAGAAAACCTTCCCTTCCCTGACTGTCCCCAGGAGGACAGACAGACAGACAACCTTTGCCGCCTGTCCCCGTGAGAACAGACAGACCGACAGTCAATATTTCCTGGCTGTCCTCAGGAGGACAGACAGACAGACAGACAACCGCCCCTGGCTGTCCCCATGAGGACAGAGAGACAACCGTCCCTGGCTGTCCCCATGAGGACAGACAGACAGAAAACCTTCCCTGGCTGTCCCCAGGAGGACAGACAGACAGACAACCTTCCCTGGCTGTCCCCAGGAGGACAGACAGACAGAAAACCTTCCCTGGCTGTCCCCAGGAGGACAGACAGACAGACAGACAACCTTCCCTGGCTGTCTCCAGGAGGACAGACAGACAGACAGACAACTGTCCCCGCCTGTCCTCATGAGGACAGACAGCCAGACAGACAGCCTTCCCTGACTGTCCCCATGAGGACAGACAGACAGACAGACAACCTTCCCGCCTGTCCCCATGAGGACAGTCAGACAGAAAACCTTCCCTGGCTGTCCCCATTGAGGACAGACAGACAGACAACCTCCCCGCCTGTCCCCTGTGGACAGACAGACAGAAAACCATCCCTGGCTGTCCCCATGAGGACAGACAGACAGACAGACAACTGTCCCCGCCTGTCCTCATGAGAACAGACAGACAGACAGCCTTCCCTGACTGTCCCCACGAGGACAGACAGACAGACAACCTTTGCCGCCTGTCCCCATGAGGACAGACAGACAGACAATCTTTCCCGGTTGTCCCCATGAGGACAGAGAGACAGACAGACAACCTTCCCGCCTGTCCCCAGGCGCTGGAAGCGGGGGGCGGCTGGAAAAGGAGACGAGGAGGACACGGAGCTGCCGGGAAATCAGGAAGCGCTCCCCCGTTCCCAAATTCCCCCAGCCTCGATCCCCGCGCCAGGAAAAGCCGCGCCAGGACGCGAGCTGTGCCCCGGGGCGGGGCTGCGGTGGCTGGAGGGGACAGAGGGTCAGGCTGGTCACAGCCGACCCCACCCCAACCCTCGGGGGGTCACGAGTGGGAAAAACCCCTCACCCAGGGCAGCTCTGGGCGGACAGAAAAGCTTTTTCCACGGAGGTGTCGGATCTGCCGCCGTCACAAACGGGAGGAAACCGGATTAAACAGCAGGAAAAAAAAATTTAAAAATCCCTTAAAGACCTTTCAGCACCTCACGGCTCCGAGCCTTTCACAGCTGAAGGGCCAGGAAGTGCAGTTCCTCATCAAAGCCAGCCAAGTGACGGCTGAGAAGTTCCCAAATCACACACAAAAAAAAAAAAAAAAAAAAAAACCAAAAAAAATAAACTCCTCAAAGCCCAGGCAGGAGGAGCCGGAGGTGTCGAGGCAGCTCCGGGGATGGCTCAGCCCGCTCGGATCCGCGGCACCGGCTGCGGGCAACATCTGCCGCGCCTGGCATCGCCCTCGGCGCTGGCAGGGCCCGCACCGCTCCCACCGCGAGCTGCCAAGCGCTGCCAGGTGGAGCCGAGCGAATTTTGGCAGCCGCAGGTCCCCTCCAGCCTCCCACGGCCCCAAGCTGTTCCCGCGGCCGCCCCGGCACCCTCTGGATGAGCCCGCCGAGCCGGGGCTGTGCTCCCCAGCTGGTGACGGAACCCAGGCCCTGCTGGAGCAGCGAGAAGCGAGAATTTGTTCGGCGGAGCCGAGCGGGGCCTGGCACAGCCTCCCGGGGCTGCGGTGACACCTCCGGGGCTCGGCTGGCGCCCGGCGCGCCCGGCGCCCACCGGCCTGGCACGGCCCCAAATCGCCGAGCTCCGGATCCTTTTTCCTTTGCTCACTTGCTCAGCGCGGGGGCATCGGTGCCGCTCGGATCCTTGGCAGGAGCGGGAGATGTGCCCGGTTCTGCCTTAAAATATCCCAAAAATCCACCCGCGGTTGGGGACAAACGCCAGAAGCAGCTGAGCGGCTCTGGATGCGGGGCCTGGGCCAGGAAGGAGATTTCGATTTTGGAGAGAGAGGAGAGAAGAACCTCGGCGAGGGCACGAATCTTCTCCTCGCCGGAGTTTGGGAATCTCTGGGTGAATTCCAGGAGGATTTGGGATGGGAGGGACATTAAGGCCCAGCCAGTGTCCCCCCCTGGATGGCAGGGACACCTCCCACTGTCCCTTGGACACTTCCAGGGGTGGGGGAGCACAGATTTTCTCCCCCTTTAGTGCAGGAAAATCCCAAAGTGCCACAGGAGAGGCCCAGGACCTCTCAAACCCTGGGGCTGTGCCACTGCCAGGATGTCCCTGTCCCTGTCCCTGCCTCGAGGGGACAATCTGCAGGGTGGGGACAATCCAGGGGGTCACTCTGAGCCCTGGGAGCTGCACCTGCTGGGACCACCCAGGGATTGTCCCAGGACCACCCAGGGATTGTCCCAGGACCACCCAGGGATTGTCCTGGGACCACCAAGGGATGGCCTGGGACCACCCAGGGATGGGCCTGGGACCACCCAGGGATTGTCCCAGGACCACCCAGGGATGGGTCTGGGACCACCAAGGAATGTCCTGGGACCACCCAGGGATGGGCCTGGCACCACCCGGGGATGATCCTGGGAACATTGAGAGATGGGCCAGGAACTACCAAGGAATGTCCTGGGACCACCCAGGGATGTCCCAGGACCACCCAGGGATATCCTAGGACCACCCAGGAATGGGTCTGAGACCACGCACGGATGTCCTGGGACCACCCAGGAATGGGTCCAAGACCACCCAGAGATGATCCTGGGACCACCCAGGGATTGTCCCAGGACCACCCAGGGATTGTCCTGGGACCACCCAGGAATGGGTCTGAGACCACGCAGGGATGTCCTGGGACCACCCAGAGATGTCCTGGGACCACCCAGGGATGGCCTGGGACCACCCAAGGATGCTGTTGGAGACCCAAACCTCACCTGGCTTTAAAAATCCAAATATTTCCTCTGGATTTAACCATTCCCAAGGCCTAGAAAAAACCTAAATGAGCGGGAATTACTCACCTAGCTTAAAAAAAAATTCCATATATTTCCTCAGGATTTAACCCTTCCTGGGGCCTAGGAAAAATCCTAAATGAGCGGGAATTACTCATCTGGCTTTAAAAAAATTCCATATATTTCCTCTGGATTTAACCCTGCCCAGGGCCTAGGAAAAAACCTAAATGAGCGGGAACTACTGACCCAGCTTAAAAAAAATTCCATATATTTCCTCTGGATTTAACCATTCCCAGGGCCTAGGAAAAACCTAAATGAGTGGGAATTACCCACCTGGCTTAAAAAAAAATTCCATATATTTCCTCTGGATTTAACCATTCCCAGGGCCTAGGAAAAACCCAAATTAACAGGAATTACTCATCCAGCTTAAAAATAATTCCATATATTTCCTCAGGATTTAACCCTTCCCAGGGCCTAGGAAAAACCTAAATGAGTGGGAATTACCTACCTGGCTTAAAAAAAAATTCCATATATTTCCTCTGGATTTAACCATTCCCAAGGCCTAGAAAAAACCTAAATGAGCAGGAATTACTGACCCAGCTTAAAAAAAATTCCATATATTTCCTCAGGATTTAACCCTTCCCGGGGCCTAGGAAAAACCCTAAATGAGTGGGAATTACCCACCTGGCTTAAAAAAAAAAAAAAAAATTCCATATATTTCCTCAGGATTTAACCCTTCCTGGGGCCTAGGAAAAAACCCAAATGAGTGGGAATTACTTACCTGGCTTAAAAAAAATCTAAATATTTCCTCTGGATTTAACCCTTTTCAAGGCCTAGAAAAAACCTAAATGAGCAGGAATTACTGGCTCAGCTTAAAAAAAATTCCATGTATTTCCTCAGGATTTAACCCTTCCTGGGGCCTAGGAAAAACCCTAAATGAGTGGGAATTACCTACCTGGCTTAAAAAAAATCTAAATATTTCCTCTGGATTTAACCCTTTTCAAGGCCTAGGAAAAACCTAAATGAGCAGGAATTACTGACCCAGCTTAAAAAAAATTCCATATATTTCCTCAGGATTTAACCATTCCCAGGGTCTCGGAAAAAACCTAAATGAATGGGAATTACCCACCTGGCTTAAAAAAAAAAAAATTCCTTATCTTTCCTCTGGATTTAACCATTCCCAGGGCCTAGAAAAAACCTAAATGAGCAGGAATTACTGACCCAGCTTAAAAAAAATTCCATATATTTCCTCTGGATTTAACCATTCCCAGGGCCTAGAAAAAACCTAAATGAGTGGGAATTACGCACCTGGCTTAAAAAAAAAAAAATTCCTTATCTTTCCTCTGGATTTAACCCTTCCCAAGGCCTAGAAAAAACCTAAATGAGCAGGAATTACTGACCCAGCTTAAAAAAAATTCCATATATTTCCTCTGGATTTAACCCTTCCCAGGGCCTAGGAAAAACCTAAATGAGTGGGAATTACCCACCTGGCTTAATAAAAAAATTCCATATATTTCCTCAGGATTTAACCCTTCCCAGGGCCTAGGAAAAACCTAAATGAGCAGGAATTACCCACCTGGCTTAAAAAAAAAAAATCCGTATATTTCCTCTGGATTTAACCATTCCCAGGGCCTAGAAAAAACCTAAATGAGCAGGAATTACTGACCCAGCTTAAAAAAAATTCCATATATTTCCTCAGGATTTAACCCTTCCCAGGGCCTAGAAAAAACCTAAATGAGCAGGAATTACTGACCCAGCTTAAAAAAAATTCCATATATTTCCTCTGGATTTAACCATTCCCAGGGCCTAGAAAAAACCTAAATGAGTGGGAATTACGCACCTGGCTTAAAAAAAAAAAAAATTCCATATCTTTCCTCTGGATTTAACCATTCCCAGGGCCTAGAAAAAATCCTAAATGAGCAGGGATCCCAATCGACCCCAGAGCTGCTGCCGGTGCCAAATGGGATTTTCCATTTCCATTTTCCGCCGCTCTGTTTGTATCCCCGCGCTCTTTTCCCGTTTGGAAACTCCAGGGGGGAGCGATTTCGAGGCACCCGAGTGCGGCGTTTAAATTAACGAATTACAAATGGCTTAATTGAGGTCCTGCTCGGCCGCGGAACGGTCCTGAATCATTCCTGTTTATTGGGTTTTATTGCGGATTTCAGGCCCTGGGCGACGATAAAAGCTTGGAAATTTGGGATCTGGCTGGGAGTTGGTGTGGCTTAAACCACGGACGGCTGGGGACGCCGGGAATGGGAAAAAAAATGGGAAAAAATGGGAGATGAGAGAGGTGAAGGATGTTCCCAGCCCTCCTGGGGATTTTTTGTGGGTTTGCACTGAAAAAGATTATTTTGGGTGCCTGGAGGGTGGGGAAAATCAGCGCTGAGGTTTGGGATGAGGGATCCCATCTGAGGGTGGGGATTTGGGGTTTCGGGGATGGAACAGGAGGTTGGACAGGGCTTGGAGCGATCTGGGATAGTTGGGATTGGAGCTGGATGGGATTTGAGGTCCCGTCCAACCCAAACTCTTCTGGGATTCCAGAACTTTCCAGATTCAGGTGTCACTGCTCCTCTTTTCCAGATGGAGAAATGGACTCAGGAGGGGATTTTGGGAAGGAATTCCTCCCTGGGAGGGTTGGGCAGGGCTGGGATGGAATTCCCACCAAAGCTGTGGCTGCCCCTGGATCCCTGGAAGTGTCCCAGGACAGAGCTTGGAGCAGCCTGGGACAGTGGGAGGTGTCCCTGGATGGAACTGGATGGGATTTAAGGTCCCTTCCATCCCAAAAATTCCAGGATCACACAAAGATCCCATTTCCCACCAACACCTCAGATCCTGGGCACGGGGCAGACACCACTGCTCTCCCACCCTTCCCAAAATCCATCGCCCAGCAGGAAAGGAGGGGATGGGAGGCACCGGGAAGGGATGGAAGGGACTGGGAAGGGATGGAGGGCACTGGGAAGTGATGGAAGGGTCCTGGAAGGGATGGAAGGTCCCAGGAAGGGATGGGAGGCTCTGGAAAGAGATGGAAGGCTCCGGGAAGGGACGGAAGGGACCGGGAAGGGATGGAAGGCACTAGAAAGGGATGGAAAGCACTGGGAAGGGATGGAAGGCACTGGGAAGGGATGGAAGTGACTGGGAGGGGATGGGAGGCACTGGGAAGGGATGGAAGGTTCTGGAAAGAGATGGAATGTCCCAGGAAAGAATGGAAGGCATCGGGAAGGGTTGAAAGGCTCTGGGGAGGGGCTGGAAGGCACTAGAAAGGGATGGAAGGCACTAGGAAGGGACTGGAAGGGATGGGAGGATCTGGAAGGGGATGGAAGGGTCCGGGAAGGGGTGGAAGGCACTGAGAAGAGATGGAAGGCACTGGGAAGAGGTGGAAGGAACCGGGAAGGGATGGACGGAACTGGGAAGGACTGGAAGGGACCTGGAGGGGATGGAAGGAACGACGAGGGGATGGAAGGGACTGGGAAGGGGTGGACTGGACCGGGAAGGGGTGGAAGGCGCTGGAAAGAGATGGAAGGTCCCAGGAAGTGATGGAAGGCACTGGGAAGGGGTGGAAGATCCCAGGAAGTGATGGAAGGCTCCAGAAAGGGATGGAAGTGTCCAGGAAGGAATGGAAGGGGCCAGAAGCGGTGGAAGCTCCGCACTGGCGAAAGCTCTCTCCAGCAGCCAAAGCCTCTCCCGCCTGCTCCGACTCCTCTGCTGCTGCCGCGCTAATTCCGGCGCACCAGACACTAATCAGAGGTGCGGTAATTATAGGTGCATTAATTATAGGTACGGCGCTGACGAGGCTGCAGCCGTCAGCTGGCTCCTGTCAGGAGCCGCCGCCGCCCCGCGGGAGCCCAGGCCCGCAGCCTCTCCCGCCCATCCCGGAGCTATTTTTGGGATTGCTCGGCTCTGCCCCGGCCCCCGGACACCTGCTCATCCCACAGGCCTCATCCTGCTCTTCCAGCACGGAAAAAAGGCTCCACGGTTCCCGCGGAGACAGGGCCGCGGCTGCCACGAGGGTGTTTCCACTGGGGAATTTTACCGGGAATTTCACCGGAGAATTTCACTGGGAATTTCACCGGGAATTTCACCAGGGAATTTCACCGGGAATTTCACTGGGAATTTCACCAGAGAATTTCACCGGGAATTTCACCAGGGAATTTCACAGTGCTGGGTGAGGGACTGCCTGCGCCACCCAGACCTTCTCCCGCTGTAAATCGCTGGTGGATTCGCCCCGAAATTCCCAAAAATCCCATGGATGAATCAGGCAGGGAAGCAGGTGGGAACGGCCCCAGGCACAGCGAGTGTGGCTGTGAGGGAGCCAGGGCCAGGAGCCAGCGAGGGTGGGCAGCTCAGACAGCTCAGGGAGGATGAGGAGGGTGAGGGTGAGGATGATGAGGAGGACGACGATGATGAGCAGGATGAGGAGGGTGAGGATCGTGAGGAGGATGAGGAAGATGAGGATGAAGAGGGCGAGGAGGATGAGGAGGATGAAGAGGATGATGAGGATGAGGACGAGGATGATGATGAGGAGGATGAGGATGAGGAAGATGAGGAAGATGAGGAAGATGAGGAGACTGAGGATGAGGAGGAGGATTATGATGAGGAGGGTGAGGAGGGTGAGGAGGATGAGGAGGATGAGGATGAGGACGAGGAGGATGAGGAGGATGACGAGGATGAGGAGGGTGAGGATGAAGAGGGTGTGGAGGATAAGGAGGAGGAAGAGGATGATGAGGATGAGGATGAGGAGGATGAGGGTGGAGATGAGGATGAGGAAAATGAGGAGGGTGAGGATGAGGAGGATGAGGGTGAGGAGGATGATGAGGATGAGGAAGAAGAGGAGGGTGAGGATGGTGAGAAGGATGAGGAAGATGAGGAGGAAGAGGGCGAGGAGGATGAGGAGGAAGAGGATGATGAGGATGAGGAGGGTGAGATGGGTGAGGAGGATGAGGAGGATGATGATGATGAGGAGGAGGATGAGGATGATGATGAGGAAGATGAGGATGAAGAGGGTGAGGAGGATGATGAGGATGATGGGGAGAGTGAGGAGGCTGAGGAGGATGAGGCCGCTGGCTGTTCCCTGATTTCAGCAGAGGAGGAGGAAGATGCATGTGGCGGGAGAGGCAATAATTGTAATTAAAAGTGAACGGCTGCGCTGGAAGCTTGGAGGTGTTGAAAAGCTTTTGGCTCTGTGGATTATTCCTGCCCGGGCAGGGAAAAGGATCCAGGCCAGGGAGCACTGGGAATGTGAGAGGGGAGCAGGGACCGGGGCAGGGGGACAGCCCTTCCCTGTCCCACGGTGTTGGGGACAACCCTTTGCCTGTCCCAGTGGGATGGGGACAGCCCTTGCTCTGTCCTATGGGGTTGGGGATAGCCCTTTTCCTTATCCCAGTGAGATGGGGACAATCCTTTTCCCTGTCCCAGTGGCATGGGGACAATTCTTTTCCTTGTCCCTTTGGAATGGGGACAGACCTTTTCCTTATCCCATTGGGATGGGGACAGCCCTTCCCTGTCCCATGGGGTTGGGGACAACCCTTCCCCTCTCCCATGGGAGTGGGGACAACATCATCCCCTGTCCCAAGGGGCTGGAGACAGCCCCACCCTGTCCCTGTGACATGGGGACAACCCTTCCCTGTCCCACAGGGATGGGGATACCCCATTCCCCAAGAAACCATGAACATTCCCAGCATTCCCACCCAGAATTCCCAGCTCATCCCATCCCGGCCGATCTCTCCCTTCTCCTCAACAAATCCCAACTGCCTCCTGCTGATTCCCACCAGCACTTTGGGGACTAAATCCGATCCTCACCACCCCTGTGCCACCTCAACTTTGGGGACAAAATCCGATCCTCGCCACCCCTGTGCCACCTCAACTTTGGGGACAAAATCCGAGCCTCACCACCCTTGTGCCACCTCAACTTTGGGGACAAATTCTGAGTCCCATCACCCTTGTGCCACCTCAGCTTTGGGGACAAAAACCTCACCTTGCCACCCCTGTGCCACCTCAACTTTGGGGACAAAATTCCGAGCCGTGCTGCCAATATGCCACCTCAACTTTGGGGACAAATTCTGAGCCTCGCTGCCAATGTGCCACCTCAGTTTTGGGGACAGAATCTAAGCCTCACTACCAATGTGCCACCTCAACTTTGGGGACAAAATCCGAGCCTCACCATCAATGTGCCACCTCAGTTTTGGGGACAAAATCCGAGCCTCACTGCCCCTGTGCCACCTCAACTTTGGGCACAAAGTCTGAGCCCCATCGCCCTTGTGCCACCTCAACTTTGGGGACAAAATCCGAGCCTCGCCACCCCCACGCCACCTCCGCCCCCTCCCCGGCCGCTTCCAGGCTTTTTCCGAGCCGGAACGCCGGGATGAAAGCGGCGCCGATTTCCAGGTTTTTGCCACATTTCCGAGGGGTCAGGAGCTGCTTTTTGGCAGGCAGACAAAGCTCATTAAGTGTCCCCACTAATGAGCTCCGAGGCGGCGGCGCGGTGACCTCGGCGCTGTCACCTCCGCCGGGCGCTTTGATCTCCCCCAGACAGGGACAGGAGCGGCGGGAACGCGGAAAGGACAGAGCCGAGGTGCTCCAAAGGGACGTTTTGGGGTTTTTTCCATCGTTCCCGCCTCTGATCCCACGCAAAATGTCGTTTGGGGTGTTCTATCCTCTGGTTGTGACTCAGGAGGTGACGCTGAGGATTTGTGGAGCTGAGGTGGAAGCGGGGGGGGTCAGAAAGGGTTTTTGGGGTTGGGAAAGGTTCCACAAATCCAAAAAATCCCACAAAGCCTATCCTGTGTTCTTCTTGGGTTGGGTTTGATGCTGCCGGGTGCTGTCTGATCCATCCGAGCACTGAATCCCAAAAATCTCCACTGAATCCCAAAAAATCACCACTGAACCCCAAAAAGCCATCACCGCTGAGTCCCAAAAAACCTTCTCCACTGAATCCCAAAGAAGCATCATCACTGAATCCCACCCCTCAAAAAAATCACTATTGAATCCCAAAGAAGTATCACTATTGAATTCCCAAAAATATCACCACTGAATTCCCCAAAAATGGCCATTAAATCCCCCAAAAATCACCATTAAATCCCCCAAAAATCGCCATTAAATCCCCCAAAAATCACCATTAAATCCCCCAAAAATCGCCATTAAATCCCCCAAAAATCACCATTAAATCCCAGAAAAGTGTCACCACTGAATCCCAAGAAACCATGAGCACTGAATTCCAAAGAATCATCACCGTTGAATCCCAAAAAAAAAATCACCGTGAATTCGAAAGAAGCATCACCACTGAATCCCCAAAAAAATCACTACTGAATCCCAGAAAAGCATCGTCACTGAATCCCAAAAAGGCACCACCAATGAATCCCCCAAAAATCACCATTGAATCCCAAAAAAGCATCATCACTGAATCCCAGACACATCATCACTGGATCCCAAAAACCGTCACCATGAATCACAAAAAATCATCACCATTGAATCCCAAAAAATATCACCATGAATCACAAAAAATCACCACTGAATCCCAAAATATCATCACAACTGAATCCCAAAGCCATCACCACTGAATCCCCCCCAAAAAGTGACCATTGAATCCCAAAAAAGCATCATCACTGAATTCCAAAGAATCATCACCATTGAATCCCAAAAAACTATCAGCACTGAATCCCAAAAAACAATCACCACTGAATCCCAAAGAATCACCACCATTGAATCCCCCCAAAAAATCACCACAGAATCCCAAAAATATCACCACTGAACCCCCAAAAGACATCACCACTGAATCCCAAAGAAGCATCACTACTGAATCCAAAAAAAACATCACCATGAATCCTCCCCAAAATCACCATTGAATCCCAAAAAGCCATACCACTGAATCCCCAAAAACAATCACCACAGAATCCCAAAAAGCCATCACCACTGAATACCAAAAAAACATCACAACTGAATCCCAAAGAATCATCACCATTGAGTCCCCCCAAAAAATCACCACTGAATCCCAAAAAACAGTCACCACAGAATCCCAAAAAATCGTCACCACTGAATCCCAAAGAAGCATCACCATTGAATCCCCAAAAACCATGACCACAGAATCCCAAAAATATCATCACCACTGCATCCCAAAGAAGAATCACCCCTGAACCCCAAAAAGCCATCACCATTGAATCCCCAAAACCAATCACCATTGAACCCCAAAAACAATCACCACGGAATCCCAAAAATATCACCACTGAATCCCCAAAAACCATCACCACTAAATCCCAAAAATATCACCACAGAATCGCAAAGAAATAACACCATTGAATCCCCCAAAAAATCGCCACTGAATCCCAAAAATATCACCACTGAATCCCAGAAAAACCTTCTCCACTGAATCCCAAAGAAGAATCACCACCGAACCCCAAAAAGCCATCACCATTGAATCCCCAAAACCAATCACAGCGGAATCCCAAAAAAACCACCATTGAATCCCAAAGAATCATCACCATTGAACCCCAAAAACCATGAGCACTGAATCCCAAAAAATCATCACCACTGTATCCCCAAAACCATCACCACTAAATCCCAAAAATATCACCACTGAATCCCAAAAAAACATCACCATGAGTCCCCCCCAAAAAATCACCATTGAATCCCAAAAATATCACCATTGAATCCCAAAAAGACATCACCACTGAATCCCAAAGCATCACCATTGAGTCCCCAAAAAAATCACCACTGAATCCCAAAAATATCACCATTGAATCCCAGAAAACCATCACCACTGCATCCCAAAGAATCATCACTATTGTATCCCAAAAAATCACCATTGAATCCCCAAGAATCACCACCATTGAATCCCCAAAAACCATGACCACAGAATCCCAAAAAATCATCACCACTGAATTCCAAAGAAGAATCACCCCAGAACCCCAAGACCAATCACCATGGAATTCCAAAAAAAACCACCATTGAATCCCAAAGAATCATCACCATTGAACCCCAAAAACAATTACCATTGAATCCCAAAAAGTATCACCACTGAATCCGAAAAAATACATCACCATTGAATTCCCAAAACCAATCACCACGGAATCCCAAAAAACCATCACCATTGAACCTCAAAAACAATCACCACAGAATCCCCAAAAATATCAGTACTGAATCCCAAAGAATCATCACCACTGAATCCCCAAAAACCGTGAGCAAAGAATCCCAAAAAATATCACCACGGAATCCCAAAGAAGCATCCCCACGGAATCCCAAAAAATCATCACCACTGAATCCCAAAGAAGAATCACCACTGAACCCCAAAAAGCCATCACCACTGAATCCCCAAAACCAATCACCATGGAATCCCAAAAAACCATCACCATTGAATCCCCAAAAATATCACTACTGAATCCCAAAGAATCATCACTATTGTATCCCAAAAAAATCACCATTGAATCCCCAAGAATCATCACCATTGAATCCCCAAAAACCATGACCACAGAATCCCCAAAAACAATCACCACAGAATCCCCAAAAATATCACCACTGAACCCCAAAAAATTATCACCACTGAATTCCAAAGAAGAATCACCACTGAACCCCAAAAAGCCATCACGACTGAATCGTGGGGAAAATCATGGGAAGAATTATGGGAAGAATCGTAGAAAAATCATGGGAAAATCATGGAAAAATCAGGGAAAATCATGGGAAAATCGTGGGGAAAATCATGGAAAAATCATGGAAAAACCAGAGGAAAAACTAGGGGGGAAACCAGGGGAAAAACCAGGGGGAAAATCAGGGAAAAATCAGGGGAAAATCAATCATGGAAAAATCATGGAAAAATCGGGGGAAGAAGCGGGGGAAAAAGGAGGGGGGGAAAGCGGGAGAAAAAGCGGGGGAAAGTAATGGAAAAATCATAGAAAAATCATGGAAAAATCATGGAAAAATCATGGAAAAATCAGGAAAATTTGGGGAAAAATCAGGGAAAAATCAATAATAGAAAAATCATGGGAAAAAATCAAGGGAAAATCAGAGAAAAATCGGGAAAAAATCGGAAAAAATCAGGGGAAAATCAGAGAAAAATCGGAAAAAATCAGGGGAAAATCAGAGAAAAATCGGAAAAAATCAGGGAAAAGTCGGGGGAGAGGGGAGGACGCTGGCCCCGGTACTGACCTGGAGACTTTAAACAAAGGGAACAGAGTCCAGGCTTCTTCCCGCCCGCAATTCCATGGAGCCCTGGGTAGGGACAGGAAAGGAGGAGATTCATGAATGCCCGCGGGAAATTCCAGACGGGAATTTTTGGGGTTTTTTTGGGTTTTTTTTCTTTTTTTTTTTTTTAAGGGGATGCGGAGCCAAAGGGGAGAAATAAATGAATCAGAGCAAGCGAAACACAGGAAAAAGCGGAAATAAAAGAGCAGCAGGAGGGATGGGACTGAGGGAAACAGGGAGAGAGGGATGGGGGAAAGAGGGGGAAAAAAAAACCCTGGATCCCATGGATATGGGGATGGAAATGGCCCCAAATGTGGGATTTTGGTCCCGTTTGTAGGGAAAGGGATATCCCAAAATTGGGAGAGGAATATCCCAAATAGGGAGAGGAATATCCCAAAATAAGGAGAGGAATATCCATAATAGGGAGAGGAATATCCCAAAATAGGGAGAGGAATATCCTAAACAGGGAGGGGAATAGCCAAAAATAAGAGGAATATCCCAAAATAAGGAGAAGAATACCCCATAACAGGGAGAGGAATATCCCAAAATAAGGAAAGGAATAGCCAAAAATAAGGAGAGGAACATCCCAAAACAAGGAGAGGAATATCCCAAAACAGGGAGAGGAATATCCCAAAACAAGGAGAGGAATAGCCAAAAATAAGGAGAGGAACATCCCAAAACAGAGAGAGGAACATCCCAAAATAAGGAGAGGAATATCGAAAAACAGGGAGAGGAATATCCCAAAACAGGGAGAGGAATATCCCAAAATAGGGAGAGGGATAACCCATAAAAGGGACAGGAATATCCCACAAAAGGGAAAGGAATATCCCAAAATAAGGAGAGGAACATCCCAAAATAGGGAGAAAAATATCCCAAAACATGAATATCCCAAACCAGGCTGCAAAGCGACCCCAAAATATCCCATCCCACAGCTTTGGGGTCCAGCCCCCATCTCCAGTGGGGTTTTTTTGGGAAGAGGAGTTATGGGCATAGAAGGATGAAAATCATGGATTTTTGTGGGATTTTTCTGGAGAATGCACAGAAAGGATCTTTCTACCCAAAACTGCACAGGCTCGGTGTCCTGCTGGCCCCAAACCCAAAAATTGCCTTCCCAGCCCCAGTTTTGGGGTCTGACCCCCCTGTGAGCCACCACGATCCCTAAATGGATATATGGGAATTCGGGGAGGAAAAGGGGCTCCACCCCATGGATCCAGACCCGGAACATCCCACTCACGAGCTGCTGATCCCAAATCCAAAAATCCCCGTCTCACCCCGAGCTTTGGGGTCTGACTCCACTGACACTAACCCTGTGAGAAATCAGAGTCCCTAAATGGATATATGGGAATTTGGGGAGGGAAATGGGGCTGCTCAGGGCTCCACCCCATGGATCCAGACCCTGGAACATCCCATCCATCCTGTTGGCCCCGAACCCCAAAAATCCCCGAGTTTTGGGGTCTGACCCCATTGACACCATCACTGTGAGCCACCACGATCCTTTAATGGATTTAAGAGAATTTGGGGAGGGAAATTGGGCTGCTCAGGGCTCCACCCCATAGATCCGGACCCGGAACATCTCATTGATCAGCTGCTGATCCCAAATCCAAAATCCCAGTCCCACCCCCAGTTTTGGGGTCTGACTCCACTGACACTAACCCTGTGAGAAATCAGGGTCCCTAAATGGATATATGGGTATCTGGGGAGGGAAATGGGGCTGCTCAGGGCTCTACCCCATGGATCCAGACCCGGAACATCCCACCCATCCTGCTGGCCCCAGACCCCAAAAATCCCCTCCCCAGCCCCTGTTTTGGGGTCTGACCCCACTGTGAGCCACCACGATCCCTAAATGGATATATGGGAATTTGGGGAGGGAAATTGGGGTGCTCAGGGCTCTACCCCATGGATCCAGACCCTGGAACATCCCACCTATCCTGCTGGCCCCGAACCCCAAAAATCCCCCAGTTTTGGGGTCTGACCCCACTGACACCATCACTGTGAGCCGCCACGATCCCTAAATGGATATAGGGGAATTTGGGGAGGGAAATGGGACTGCTCAGGGCTCCACCCCATAGATCCGGACCCGGAACATCTCATTGATCAGCTGCTGATCCCAAATCCAAAATCCCAGTCCCACCCCCAGTTTTGGGGTCTGACTCCACTGACACTAACCCTGTGAGAAATCAGGGTCCCTAAATGGATATATGGGTATCTGGGGAGGGAAATGGGGCTGCTCAGGGCTCTACCCCATGGATCCAGACCCTGGAACATCCCACCTATCCTGCTGGCCCCGAACCCCAAAAATCCCCCAGTTTTGGAGTCTGACCCCACTGACACCATCACTGTGAGAAATCAGAGTCCCTAAATGGATATATGGGAATTTGGGGAGGGAAATGGGGCTGCTCAGGGCTCTACCCCATATGGTACACCCCATTCACAACCTGCCGACCCCGGGGCAGCGCGGGGGTCTCGCCCTGAGCCCACCCGAGACCCTGAGGGTCGTCGAGGGTGGGGACGGAGCTGCTTCACCGGGGGGGGACCGAGCCGGGAGCGGCCCGGGGCAGGGGAGGAAGAGGAGGAGGAGGATGAGGAGGAGGAGGAGGAGGAGGAGGATGAGGAGGAGGAGGATGAGGAGGAGGAGGATGAGGAGGAGGAGGAGGGCAGCGAAGGCACCACCGCGGTGTCCTTGAGTGTCCTTCGGAGCCTCCTCCGCTGCTCACGCGGCTCGGAAGGGCTGAAAATGCGCGGCCGCTGCCGCCCTTGATTGCCGGGCCCGCGGGGAGGGCTCGGGGGAGGCGGCGGAGGAGAGAGGGAGGGAGGGAGGGAGGGAGGGAGCAGGAATGGGAGGAAGGACGGGACACGGCCGCATCTGTCCCTGACAGGACCTGGACAGCGCCACACCCATCCCTGACAGGACCTGGGGACCTTTGGAGGGGACACGGCAACTCCCATCCCTGACAGGACCTGGACAGCGCCACAGCCATCCCTGACAGGACCTGGACACGGCCGCATCTATCCCTGACAGGACCTGGGGACCTTTGGAGGGGACACTGCCACAGCCATCCCTGACAGGACCTGGACAGCGCCACAGCCACCCCTGACAGGACCTGGGGACCTTTGGAGGGGATACTGCCACACCCAACCCTGACAGGACCTGGGACCCTTTGGAGGGGACACCGCCACAGCCATCCCTGAGAGGACCTGGGACCCTTCAGAGGGGACCAGGAACGGGGGGAAGGAGGGAACACGGCCACACCTATCCCTGGCAGGACCTGGGGACCTTTGGAGGGGACACTGCCACAGCCATCCTTGACAGGACCTGGGGATCTTTGTAGTCTCCAGGACTCCATGGGAAACGGGGCCAGGAGGGAACTGGGGGTGGTGGGGAGATGGACACAGGGAGATGGACACGGGGAGATGGACATGGAGATGGACATGGGGAGATGGACATGGGGATGGACACAGGGAGATGGACATGGGGATGGGCATGGAGGGAGATGGACGAGGAGGGAGATGGACATGGAGGGGGATGGACATGGAGGGGGATGGACACAGATGGACACACAGGGAGATGGACACAGGAGGATGGACACAGGGGGATGGACATGGGAGGATGGACATGGGGGGGATGGACACAGGTGGGATGGACACGGGGGGAGATGGACGCTGAGGGAGATGGACATGGTGAGGGATGGACACACAGGGAGACGGACATGGGGATGGACATACAGGGAGATGGACATGGGGATGGACATGGAGGGAGATGGACACACAGGGAGATGGACATGGGGATGGACATGGAGGGAGATGGACACACGGGGGGATGGACACACAGGAGGATGGACATGGGGGGATGGACACACGGGGGGATGGACACACAGGAGGATGGACATGGGGGGATGGACACAGATGGACACACAGGGGGATGGACACGGGGGGAGATGGACGCGGGGGGAGATGGGCATGGTGAGGGATGGACACGCAGGGAGATGGACATGGAGGGGGAAGGACACGGAGGGGGATGGACACACTGGGGGATGGACACACGGGGGGATGGACACAGGAGGATGGACACAGGGGGATGGACACACTGAGGGATGGACACAGAGATGGACACACAGGGAGATGGATGCACAGGGACATGGACACCGGGGGATGGACACACAGGGACATGGACACACAGGGGGATGGACACGGGAGGATGGACACAGAAGGACACACAGGGAGATGGACACAGGAGGATGGACGCGGGGGGACGGACACACTGAGGGATGGACACGGAGCGGGATGGACACAGGGACATGGACACACAGGGGGATGGACACACAGAGGGATGCACAGGGAGATGGACACAAGGGGACGGACACGCAGGGGGATGGACACGGGGACATGGACACAGGGGGATGGACACAGCAGCTCCACCCCTGCCACCTTTCCCAGCAGCAGCAGGCAGCGACGGACGGAGGCAGGGAGGGAGGTGCTGTATTTTTCCATGCGTGAAGATCCAAAGTGACACTTCTCCCTTTCTCCTTTCTCCTTTGGGCGCGGGTTCATTTCCATCGAACCAGCGAGCCAAATGAAACCCCGGCGCGCCGCGACAGCGCTCCCTGCAAATCACCCGCGAGACGGGAATTCATCCCTCTCCCTGCGGCTCCGGCCGCCGCAGAAGGGAAGGGAAATCACGGGTAGTGGTTTCACACCCCGTGGCTGCTGACAGATGGGATTTGGGATTGGGATAATTGGGATTGGGATGGGAATTGGGACTGGGATTGGGACTGGGATTGGAATTAGGATCGGAATTGGGATTGGGAGCCCAGGCTTCTCCGCAAAGGACCCACACTGGGAAATGCATCCCCCGAAATCGCATCTGAGCTCCTCATCCCCCCCCTTCCCCCCAAAATTCCAGCTCCCCATCACTCCCATTCCCCCCAAAATCCCATCTGAGCTCCTCATCCTTCCCGTTCCCCCAAAATCCCATTTGGGCTCCCCATCCCTCCCATTCCCTCAAAATTCCAGCTCCCCATCCTTCCCATTCCCCCCAAAATTCCAGCTCCCCATTTTTCCCATTCCCCCCAAAATTCCAGTTCCACATTCTTCCCATTTCCCCCAAAATCCCATCCCAGCTCCCTCCAAGCCCAGCTGGGTGGGTACAGGATCCAAACCTCCATCCTCACGCACTCGATCCCATTCCGGCTCAAAACATCCCATTAAAAATCCCACAAAGCCCAGGGCACAACCACTTTCCCATCCCTTTTTTTGGGATTCCAGCCGGGAATTGCAACAGCCGTTCCCCACCTCAGCCATCCCTGCCCCCCGCGGGTAATTAATTCAATTAATGAGCTGACCGTGAGGTTTGGATGCCCAGAATCCCGGGATGCTCACAGGGAAAGGGGAGATTTGGGGGAAATTCTGGCGGATCAGGAACCAAATGTTTCCCATCCCGGAGGGGCAGCCAGGGCTGGGTTTGGGAATAAGCTCCGGAATTCCTGGGGGCTGATCCAATGGAATTCCCTGGGGCTGGAGCCAAAACTCCTGAAATAGGGAGGCTTTGGGATGGAAAGGGGCAAACTTGGGGTGGGAGGGACCCCAAAACAAGAACCGGGAGCTGGGAAGGGCTGATGGGATCGGAATCCACATCCCAGATCCTGGAGATCCTGAATCCATATCCTCACCCCACAGCCTTTTCCGTGCGTCCCTTCCCGAGGTCCAAACCCTAAAGATGTTGGGGAGTGGCCAAGGGACAATGGGGTGGGACTGGGGGAGAATTGGGGGGATAATGGGGTGGGACTGGGAGAGAATCCGGGGGAGAAAATGGGGTGGGAATGGAAGGGAAATCAGGGGATAATGGGGTGGGATTGGGAGAGAATCTGTGGAATTACAGGGTGGGAATCGGAGGGAAATCAGGGGATAATGGGGTGGGATTGGGGGAGAATCCGGGAGAAAAGCCGCTCCCTGATCCCCTTTTCTCAGTTCTGGAATGCTGGCTCCCAGCTTGGAGCTGCGATTCAGCCGCCACATTTCCCAGTTTGGAACCGGGGTGCATCTGCCACATTTCCCAGTTTGGAACTGGAATTCCTCTGCCACACTTCCCAGTTTGGAGCTCGAATTCCTCTGCTACATTTCCCAGTTTGGAACCAGGATTCAACTGCCACAACTCCCAGTTTGGAGGCGGGATTCGCCCACCACATTTCCCAGTTTGGAACTGGGATTCCTCTGTCACATTTCCCAGTTTGCAGCTGCAATTGGGCCACCACACTTCCCAGTCTGGAACTGGAATTCAGCCGCTGCTTTTCCCTGTTTGGAACCAGGGTGCATCTGCCACATTTCCCAGTTTGGAACTGGAATTCCTCTGCCACACTTCCCAGTTTGGAACTGGAATTCAGCCGCTGCTTTTCCCAGTTTGGAACTGGAATTCTGCCGCCCCATTCCCCATCCCAGAGCTCTTTTCCCGTTCCCGACCACCGAACGCCTCCCGCTCCACCGCAATCAGAACATTTCAGCAGAGGGGGAACGACACAAACAACCCCCAAGTGTTTGTCCCCCGCCTTTCCCTTCCTCTCCCTCCCACCCTCTCCATCAGCCCTTCTGTCGGAGATGAATTTTCATTTAAAAAAAAAAAAAAAAAAAATTAAAATCCCGTCATTTGCATGGATTCTGAAAGTGGAAACGGAGCAGCGGGGGGAGGGAGAAAATCAAAACGCGCTGACGGCAAAGTTTCATTGTCCCCGGCGGGCGGAGAGAGGCGAATCTGGGAGGCTTCAGCAGCAATGGAAGCGCTGAGAGCCCTCGAGCCCTGGAGCACCTGCAGCCGGCGCGGGCGGGAGGGGCGCGGGAGGGATGGGATTTATGGGATTGATGGGATCCATGGGATGGGATGGGATTGATGGGATGGGATGGGATCCATGGGATGGGATCCATGGGATGGGATGGGATCCATGGGATGGGATCCATGGGATGGGATGGGATCCATGGGATCCATGGGATCCATGGGATGGGATGCGATGGGATTTATCGGATGGGATGCGATGGGATTTATGGGATGGGATCCATGGGATGGGATGGGATGGGATCCATGGGATTTTTGGCATTTATGAGATTTATGGGATGGGATCCATGGGATGGGATCAATGGGATGGGATTTATGGGATTTGTGGGATTTATGGGATGGGATGGGATGGGATGGGATGGGATGGGATGGGATGGGATGGGATGGGATCCATGGGATCCATGGGATCCATGGGATGGGATGGGCTGGGATGGGATCTATGGGATTTATGGGATTTATGGGATGGGATGGATGGGATGGGATGGGATGGGATGGGATGGGATGGGATCCATGGGATCCGTGGGATGGGATGGGGTGGGATGGGATCTATGGGATTTACAGGATGGGATGGGATGGGATTTATGGGATTTATGGGATTTGTGGGATTTGTGGGATTTATGGGATTTATGGGATTTATGGGATGGGATGGGATTTATGGGATGGGATGGGATGGGATGGGATGGGATGGGATGGGATGGGATTTACAGGATGGGATGGGATGGGATGGGAGAGGGGCTAAGAGGACCCCAAGCCATGGAAATCCTCCTGGAGATGGATTTGGGGTCATTCCCAAAGCCACGCGTGAGGTTGGGGGAGAGGGGGCAGCTCGGTCGGGGGTTCAGAACCCCTGGCTGGGGCACTGGGGGTTTGGGATCCAAAAATCCCACAAAGTTTGAGGTGCAGCCTCCGCTCTCCACCCCGGGGAGCTCGGGCCTGGATTTTCACAGGGTCACGGAAGGGTCCGGGGGATCCCAAATCCCCCAAACCTTGGGGGATCGCCTCGTTCCGAACCCCACCGGAGCAGGACCCCATTTCCCACCCCAAGGTGAGTTAATCACGGAGAGAATAAAGAATGAACAACAAAGAGAATAAATACAAATAATAAAGAGAATAAATAACAAACGATAAAGAGAATAGAGTTCCCAAACTCGACACAGCTGCTGGGAAGGAGCCAACGGAGGGAAGAGCCAGCGATGGAGGAACTTCAGGACCACGAAGCCACCATGGACAGGGGACTCTGTGCCTCCCCACTGCCCTTCCCGAGCTCATCCCGCCGGGAATTCGGGAGCTGAGCCCCCCTGAAGGGTCCAGCCCCTCCGAGGAGCGAGGGGTTGGGTGGGATTCTGAATTTGGGGGGTGGGAAAACATGGGTGCCACAGATCCAGGGGACATCTCCAGCATCGGGGATGTCATCCCAGCTCTGGGGACATTATTCCAGCTCTGGGGATGATCCCAGCTCTGGGGACATTATTCCAGCTCTGGGGACATTATTCCAGCACCAGGGACATTATTCCACCACTGGGGACACTACCCCAGCACTGTGGACATTATTCCAGCTCTGGGGACATTATTCCTGTACAGGGGACATTATTCCAGTTCTGGTGACATTATCCAAGCTCTGGGGACATTATTCCAGCATTGGGGACATTATCCCAGCACGGGGAACTGAGGAAAATCTTGGAAAATTGTCTTGTCCCGAAGCACAAAATCTTGGAAAATTGTCTTGTCCCGAAGCACAAAATCTTGGAAAATTGACTTATCCCGAAGCACAAAATCTTGGAAAATTGACCTGTCCCGAAACACAAAATTTTGGAAAATTTTTGCTTGTCCCAAAGCAGGGATCAAGGCAAGGCCCCATCCCGATCCCCACTGCTCTTCCACCTTCCCAAATCCCTCTCTGCCGCATCCTTCAGCCTCTCCAAAGCAGCCTGGAGCCTCTCCGTTCCTCCCCAAAACCCTCGGAATTACAATCCCGACAGCAGGAGCTCGTCTGCGGCAGAGAATTCCAGAGAAAACTGGGACCGTGGGATCCTCTCCAGGGTGACAGATCCTTGTCACCAGCCCGGAGCCCTGAGTGCCACACCCAGGCCTTGGACTCCATTCCAAGGCCTGACCGCCCTTTCCATGAGGAAATTCCTGCTGATGTCCACCCTTTCCATGAGGAAATTCCTGCTGATGTCCACCCTTTCCATGAGGAAATTCCTGCTGATGTCCACCCTTTCCAGGAGGAAATTCCTGCTGATGTCCACCCGAGCCTCCCCTGGCACGTCCTGAGGCCGTTCCCTCTCCTCCTGTCCCTTGGGAGCACAGCCTGGCCCCGCTGGCTGTCCCCTCCTGTCAGGGATTGTCCCCCTGATCCCCCTTTTCTCCAGGATCAACATTCCCAATTCCCTCAGCTGCTCCTGGGGCTCCAAACCCTTCCCAGCTCCGTTCCCAGTGCTCCGAACCCTTCCCAGCTCCATTTCCAGTGCTCCATCTCCATTCCCAGTTACATTCCCAATGTTCGAAACTCTTCCACATCTCCATTCCCAGTGCTCCAAAGCCTTCCCAGTGCTCCATCTCCATTCCCAGTTCCATTCCCCGTTCCATTTCCAGTGCTTCAAACCTTTCCCAGTGCTCCAAACCCTCCCCAGTGCTCCAAACACTTCCCGGTGCTCCATCTCCATTCCCAGTTCCATTCCCAGTGCTCCAAACCCTTCCGAGTTCCATTCCCAGTTCCATTCCCAGTACACAAACCCTTTGCAATTCCATTCCCAGTTCCATTCTCCAGTGCTCCAAACTCTTCCCAGTTCCATTCCCAGTTCCATTCCCAGTTCCATTCCCAATGCTCCAAACCTTTCCCTTCTCGGGATCACTCCCACATCTCATCACCCCCGAAGGGGACATGCCACCCTGTCCCCCTGTCCCCCTGTCCCCCTGTCCCCTTCCCCGGCCGCCCCGGGCCACGCTCCCTGCCACGGGACGCGGCTGCCACGTGTCCCCGGTGTCCCCGGGGCGCAGCGGCGGCCACCGCGTGGGGATCGATGGTGACAGCGGCGACAATCGATGGCCATAATTAAACCCTGCCCCCACGGCTTGTGTCCCTCCCGCCCCGCAGACGCGGCCTGGGGGGGACCCTGGGGACCGAGGGTGACACGGCAGCGCCCACCCGGGTCCCCTCCGCCGCCAAGGGCACCCAGGGCCACCGTGGGAAGGTTGGGAGTGGGGGATTTTGTGGTGGGAAAAGGAAGGCGAGGCCCACCCGGGTGGGGAAGGATGGAGGGACAGGGAGGGGACAATGCGGGGGGACAGAAGTGCCACCATCACCAGGGTGTCCAGCCAGGAGGGGCCGGGGTCGTGCCCTGGTCGTGCCCCCAGCAGGGAGGTGTTTTTATCCCCCTTTTCCTAGAGGGAAAATCCAAATTTTGGGGAAATCCGCGGTTTTCCTGCGTGGGGAGCCAGGACCGAGCCTGGCAGCGTCACCCACAGTGCCCCAGCAGCTCCCAGTCCGCACCACCAGGGCTGTCCCCTACCCCTCCTGTCCCACCCCACCGCCTCAGGAGGGGCGCGAGCCTCCCCAGACCTCATAAAAACAAAAAAAAAAATCTGAAAAAAATTCCATAAAAACCCAAACAGGGTGGGCACCGCTCCCTGTCCATCGTGACCAACCCCGGACAAAGCCACCGACCTGCGACCACCCTGCCGGGGCCGGGGGCTCCTCACCCCACCCCGGGGGGGTCCCAGCCCCCCCAGCAGCTCCCGGTGGGGCCGGGGGCTCCTGTCAGGAGCCGTTCCCAGCCGGCAGCTCCGGGGGCAGCCTGGTGGGAGATAATTAGCGTTTCGGAAATGAATTCCTCATTAAAATGAGGCAGCGGCAGCCGCCGGGGCTGGAGCAGCCGAGAGGCTTCGGTGCCCTGAACCCCGGGCTGGGTTTGGGGGGTCTGGGGGGTCTCGGGATGGGTCTGGGGGGACTGGGGGGTCTCGGGATGAGTCTGGGGGGACTGGGGGGTCTCGGGGAGGGTTTGGGGGGACTGGGGGGTCTCGGGGTGGGTCTGGGGGGACGGGAGGGTCTCGGGGTGGGTCTGGGGGTACTGGGGAGTCTAGGGGAGGGTCTGGGGGGACTGGGGGGTCTCGGGATGGGTTTGGGGGGACTGGGGGTCTCGGGATGGGTCTGGGGGGTCTCGCACAGCCCCTTCCCCTTCTTTTCCCAGCCGTGGAGCATCCGGAGGGACCGGAAAGCACCTGCAGCCCCAGGATGGCGAGTTGGGGTCCCCGGGACTGGCCCAGGGAAGGGGCTAAGGACACCAGCGTGTCCCGCCCACCCCCCCGGGACCCCTCCCCTCTCCCCTGTCCATCCCCGAGCGACAGGCGCTGGATGTGACCCCCCTGTCACCCCTGGCGACGCCGGGGAGGGGCGCAGCTCCCGTGGGTTTCGGGGCCGGTTCGGGCCGCAATTCCCGGATCCAGCCCAGCCCAACTTCCCCGCGAGTTGGGAGCCCACGCGGGTGCGCGGGTGGGGACACGCGGGGGCCGCGGTGTCACCTCTCGCCAGCCCGGTGCCACCAGCGCGGCGAGAACAAAGAGGGGAGAGGCCGCGGGGCGAGCGCCGAGCTGCCCGCGGCCAGCGCAGACAAAGGGACCCCCGCCCGTGTCGCTGTCACCTCGGCGGGGCTGGCGCGGCGCTGGACACCCACGCCCCCACCCACGCCCCCACAGAGCCCACCGGGGCTCTCCCGAGGCTCCGGGACCGAGGGCGGCGACCTGCGGAGTTATTTTAAGTTTCCCTCCCCTCCGCCTCCCCCCACGCCCCAGCCCAGCCAGGGATGCGCCAGATTTTTTGTTTATTTTTTTTTTTTTTTCCTGCTGAAAACGTCGCCCCCCGGGGCCACCCGGGCTGCCCTTTGTGTCTGGGGGGAGGGAAGGGAAGGGAAGGGGTGGCAGCAGGTAGGGCAGAGCCCTCCGCGCCCATCTGGCTCCTCCGGGGGACAAATCCCCAGCGCGACGGAAAACACCGCGGTTCACCCCCGCCCGGGGGGGCTGGAGCGGCCATCGGCTCCCAAAGCCACCCCTCCGAGCCCCCCGGAGAGCCCCCAGCCCCCCCAGCGCTCCCCCTTTTTCCCGGGACTCTCCGGAACAGCGACCACCCCCAAAAATCGGCGCCAACCCCGCGCCCCCCGGCCCGGCTGTCCCCGCGGGCTGGGGGGGTCACCGCGTCCCGGTCCTTGTCACACACCCCTCGGAGCGCCACAGCCCCGCGCACGCCCTGCCGTGCCCAGCCAGCGAAACTCCGAGCATTTTTTTTTCCCATTTTTTTCCCCATTTTTTCCCCATTTTTTCCCATTTTTTCCCCTCCCCACCCCACCCCAGGCACCGCCGGCGACACGGAGAAGGAGTTGGGGTGGGGAGGAAGGAAAAGGAAGGCAAAAAAACCACACAAATAAAAAAAAATACCTGCTACTTAAGAATGGATGCACATAGTGAGAGTGACATGCCTTGAGAGGGTGTATTCCCCATTTCTGCTCGGCTCGCTCCGGCTGGATTTTTTTGGGTTTTATTTTTTGGGTTTTTTTTTTTTTTTTTTTGGGTTTCTCCTCCTTTTTCCTCCTCTCCTTTCCGCCGGGAGAAGGGGCTTCAGGCCCGGCCGAGCACGGGAGGAGCGGCGGCGGGGAGTGGGCGCGGGGAGCGCGCCGGGAGCGCGCCCGGGTGCGCGTGGGAGCGCGCGGCTCCGCGAGGTACAAAAGGGAACAAATGGGAAAAACACATTAGCTCATGATGGATCCGCGCAGGGGGAGCGGCTCCCCCCGTCCCTCTCCCTCTTAAAGGCCCCCGACGGGGTTTTTTTTCTTTTTTTTTTTTTTTTTTTTTTTTGGTGTGGTTTTGTTGGGTTTGGTTTTTTTTTTTTTTTTTTTTTTCTTTTTTTATCCGGTGATTGCCGGCAGCAAATCGGCCGCGGTGGCACGCGCGTGTCGCTGTCGCCGGGTGACAGCCGGGAGAGGCGGCGGGAGCGCGCAGGTGACGGGAGGGAGGAGGCGGCCCCGGGAGGTTTGGGATCGGCGGGGTGGGGGTGAGGGGAAGGGGACATTGTGGGGTCAGCTGGGACAGGGCGGGATGGGGACAGGGGACATTCCCCCATGAGGTTTGGGATCAACAGGGGGGTAAGGGGACATTGTGGGGTCAGCTGGGACAGGGCGGGATGGGGACAGGGCTTGGACGTCCGCCTGAAGATTTGGGATCAGCGTGGGGGTGAGGGGACATTGTGGGGTCAGCTGGGATGGAGTGGGATGGGGACAGAGGACATTCCCCCATAAGGTTTGGGATCAGTATGGGGGTAAGGGGACATTGTGGGGTCAGCTGGGACATGGAGGGATGGGGACAGAGGGTGGACATCCCCCGGGAGATTTGGGATCAGTGTGGGGGTGAGGGGACATTGTGGGGTCAGCTGGGGCAGAGTGGCATGGGGTCAGGGGTTGGACATCCACCCGAAGATTTGGGATCAGTGCAGGTGTGAGGGGACATTGTGGGGTCAGCTGGCACAGGGAGGGATGGGGACAGAGGGTGGACATCACCACATGAGGTTTGGGATCAGTGCAGGGGTGAGGGGACATTGTGGGGTCAGCTGGGACAGGGCGGGATGGGGACAGGGGACATTCCCCCATGAGGTTTGGGATCAACAGGGGGGTAAGGGGACATTGTGGGGTCAGCTGGGGCAGAATGGCATGGGGACAGGGGTTGGACGTCCGCCTGAAGATTTGGGATCAGTGCGGGGGTGAGGGGACATTGTGGGGTCAGCTGGGATGGAGTGGGATGGGGACAGGGGTTGGACATCCACCCAGAAATTTGGGATCAGCGGGGGGGTAAGGGGACATTGTGGGGCCACCTGGGACAGGGCGGGATGGGGACAGAGAGTGGACATCGTCACCTCGTGAGGTTTGGGATCGATGGGAAGGTGTGAGGGGGGATGGGGACAGAGGCTGGACATTCCCCCATGAGGTTTGGGATCAACAGGAAGGTAAGGGGACATTGTGGGGTCAGCTGGGACAGGGCAGGATGGGGACAGAGGGTGGACATCCCGCCGGAGATTTGGGATCAACGTGAGGGTGAGGGGACATTGTGGGGTCAGCGGGGTTGGTGTGGCATGGGGACAGAGGTTGGACATCGCCAAGTGAGGTTTGGGATCGATGGGAAGGGGTGAGCGGGGATGGGGACAGAGGTTGGACATCCCCCCGGAGATTTGGGATCAGCGTGGGGGTAAGGGGACATTGTGGGGTCAGCTGGGACAGGGCGGGATGGGGACAGAGGGTCGACATCCCCCGGGAGATTTGGGATCAGTGTGGGGGCGAGGGGACATTGTGGGGTCAGCTGGGCTGGTGTAGGATTGGGACAGGGGTTGGACATCCACCCAGAAATTTGGGATCAGCGGGGGGGTAAGGGGACATTGTGGGGCCACCTGGGACAGGGCAGGATGGGGACAAGGGGTGGACATCGTCACCTCGTGAGGTTTGGGATCGATGGGAAGGTGTGAGGGGGGATGGGGACAGAGGGTGGACATCCCCCCGGAAGGTTTGGGATCGATGGGGAGGTGTGAGGGGGGATGGGGACATTGTGGGGTCAGCTGGGCCAGGCTGGCATGGGGACAGAGGTGTGGCCCAGCCGGGCACGGGCACAGGTGCAGCTTTTGGGGGCAAAATGCCCAATTTGGGGTGGGAGCGCTGTGGGCGTCCCTGGCCGGTGGCAGTGGTGGCTCCGCGGGGACAGCGCTCGGCCATGGTCCCGCGAGTTCCCGGGGTGGGCACCGGGACAGGCTCCGGAGCAGGGCACAGGTGGCACAGGACAGTGGGGACGGACCGCGGTGGGGACACCTTGGGGGGGGTCTGCCATCGTGGGGACACAGTGACAGTGCCCATCACGGTGGGGACAGAGTGACAGTGCCCATCACGGTGGGGACACAGTGACAGAGAGCTCAGCCCTGCCTGGCAGTGCCACCACCGTGACGGGGACACCTGCCAGTGCCACCCTGTCACCTGGCAGTGACACCCCAGAACTGTCCAGTGCCACCCCATCCCCTCCCAGCGCCACCCCATAACTGTCCAGTGCCACCCCATAACCTCCCAGTGCCACCCCATGGCCTCCCAGTGCCACCCCAGCCCCTCCCAGTGCCACCCCATAACCTCCCAGTGCCATCCCATAACTGTCCAGTGCCACCCCATAACCTCCCAGTGCCATCCCATAACCTCGTGGTGCCACCCCATGGCCTCCCAGTGCCACCCCATAACCTGCCAGTGCCACCCCATAACCTCCCAGTGCCCCCCAGCCTCTCCCAGTGCTCCCCACTTTGGCTTTTGGGGGCTTTGGGGGTGTCTGGGGGATTTGGGGGCTCTGAAGGGATCTGAGAGTGATTTTGTGGTGTTTCCTGGGGGTCTTGGTGGAGTCTGGGGAGTTTCGGGTGGGTCTGAGGTGATTTTGGGGGATCTTGGGGGGGGTCTGGGGGGTTTTGGGGGATACGAGGGTTTTTGGGGGGTATTTTAGAAGGGGTTGGGGGATTTTAGGGGGGTTGGGGGGTTTGTGGGGGGCTTGGAGAGTTTTGGGGTTTTTGGGGGGGTCTTGGGGGGCCAAGCCCCAACCCCATCCAGCCCCTGGGAGGGACCAGGAACATCAGAGGCTCCTCGGAAGAAAAAAAAGCCAAGGGCAGCAGGAGTTGCTCATTTTCGATTTTTTGGGGTTTGGGGATAAAAGGGGAAGGAGAAGGAAGGTCCTGAGGTCACCACGGAGAGGATTTAATGTGGCAGGTGGCACTTGGGCCCAGGGCCACATCCGGCCCCGAATGAGAGGGGTGGGACAGCAAAACGGGACCCTAAAATGGGACACCGAAATGGGACCCTAAATGGGATCCCAAAATGGGACCCCAAAACGGGACCTTAAAATGGAGCCCTAAAACGGGACCCCAAAACGGGACACCGAAATGGGACCCTAAATGGGACCTCAAAATGGGACACCAAAATGGGAACCCAAAACAGGACCCTAAAACGGGACCCTAAAATGGGACACCAAAAGGGGGCCTAAAGCAGGACTCTAAAAATGGGACCCTAAAAAGGGGACCCTAAAACAGGACCCTAAAATGGGACCCCAAAACGGGAGCCTAAAACAGGAGCCTAAAATGGGACCCTAAAACAGGACCCCAAAATGGGACCCTAAAATGGGACCCCAAAATGGGACCCCAAAACGGGACCCTATTTTGGGACCCTAAAACAGGACCCTAAAATGGGAACCTAAAACGGGACCCCAAAACAGGACCCCAAAATGGGACCCCAAAACAGGACCCCAAAATGGAACCCTAAAATGGGACCCCAAAATGGGACCCCAAAATGGGACCCCAAAACAGGACCCTAAAATGGGACCTTAAAATGGGACCCGAAAACGGGACCCCAAAACACCCCCAGCCCCCACCCCACTGCAGGGCCCTGCGGCCTTTTCCCTTCCCAATAAAAAAGGGGAAATGAGGAAAAGGTCCCAAACCTCTTGGGTCCCTCAGGGGCCACCTCCTGTCCCCGTGTCCCCTGCCTGTCCCCATGTCCCCTCCCTGTCCCCAGCCAGGAGGGTTTTGGGGTCGTTTCCGGACAGGAGGAGCAGGGAGCGGAGCTGGGGCTCTCAATTATTCATGGCCCGTTCCTTTTTTTGGCTCATTTATCCCAAAAAAGGCTTTGAAGCTCCACCATGGATGTGACCCGCGGGCTCCTGGTGCTTAATGAGCCCTGCCCGGGGAGCAGAGCCTCCTCATCCTCATCCTCAGCCTTCATCCTCATCCTCATCCTCCTCCTCATCCTCCTCAACCTCAGCCTTCATCTTCAGCCTTCACCCTCATCCTCAGCCCTCATCCTCATCCTCATAATCCTTAGCCTTCATCCTCATCTTCCTCATCCTCATCTGCATCCTCTTCTTCATCCTCATCCTCAGCCTTCATCCTCATCCTCATCCTCCTCCTCATCCTCCTCAACCTCAGCCTTCATCTTCAGCCTTCACCCTCATCCTCAGCCCTCATCCTCATCCTCATAATCCTTAGCCTTCATCCTCATCTTCCTCATCCTCATCTGCATCCTCTTCTTCATCCTCATCCTCAGCCTTCATCCTCATCCTCATCCTCATCCTCATCCTCCTCATCCTCAGCCTTCATCCTCATCCTCATCCTCCTCATCCTCAGCCTTCATCTTCAGCCTTCACCCTCATCCTCAGCCTTCATCCTCATCCTCATCCTCAGCCCTCATCCTCATCCTCATAATCCTTAGCCTTCATCCTCATCTTCCTCATCCTCATCTGCATCCTCTTCTTCATCCTCATCCTCAGCCTTCATCCTCAAACTTCATCCTCACCCTCATCCTCATCCTCCTCTTCATCCTTCATCCTCATCCTCAGGCTCATCCTCAGTCTCAGTCTCGGCCTTCATCCTCAGTCTCATCATCCTCATCCTCATCTCCACCCTCCTCATCCTCATCCTTTGTCCTCATCTTCCTCGTCCTCATCCTCATCCTCATCCTCATCCTCCTCATCCTCATCCTCAGCCTTCATCTTCAGCCTTCATCCTCAGCCTCAGCCTTCTCCTCACCTTCTCCTCGGCCTTCATCCTCAGCCTCATCTTTGTCATCCTTATCTGCATCCTCTTCTTCATCCTCACCCTCAGCCTTCATCCTCATCCTCATCTTCATCCTCATCCTCATCCTCCATCCTCAGCCTTCATCCTCAGTCTCATCTTCCTCGTCCTCATCTTCATCCTTCTCCTCATCCTCCTCCTCATCCTTATCTTCATCCTCATCCTTATCCTCACCTTCATCCTCCTCATCTTCATCCAGGGGAAGAATCTCTGCTCCCTCAGGCTCATCCCAAACCCCTCAGCTCCAGGCAGGAACAGGCCCAGGCTCCATAAATGAGAATTCAGGGACGAAATCCCATCCCATATCCAACCCCATCCCAAAATCAGGAGCAGGGAAACAATTTCTGCTCCCTCAGCCTTGAGCAGGAACAGGCCCAGGCTCTAAACGGGAATTTGGGGTGAAATCTCCCTTAATTCGGGGTGTCCAATCCCTTCCCACCCCAAAATTGGGAGCAGGAAAGAATTTGTGCCACCTCAGGCTCATCCCAAACCCCTCAGCCCCAAGCAGGATCTGTAAATGGGAATTCGGGGGTGAAATCCCCTCCATCCCAAATCCAACCCCATCCCAAAATCAGGACCAGGGAAGGATTTGTGCTCCCTCAGGCTCATTCCAAACCCCTCAGCCTTGAGCAGGAACAGGCCCAGGCTCCATAAATGAGAATTCAGGGGTGAAATCCCATCCCATATCCAACCCCATCCCAAAATCAGGAGCAGGGAAATGATTTCTGCTCCCTCAGCCCCAAGCAGGAACAGGCCCAGGCTCTAAATGGGAATTTGGGGTGAAATGCCCCTAAATTCAGGGTGTTCAATCCCTTCCCACCCCAAAATTGGGAGCAGGGAAGGATTTCTGCTCCCTCAGGCTCATCCCAAACCCCTCAGCTCCGAACAGGAGCAGGCCCAGGCTCTATAGATGGGAATTCAGGGGTGAAATCCCCTCCATCCCAAATCCAACCCCATCCCAAAATCAGGACCAGGGAAGGATTTCTGCTCCCTCAGACTCATCCCAAACCCCTCAGCCTTGAGCAGGAACAGGCCCAGGCTCTAAATGGGAATTCGGAGGTGAAATGCCCCTCCATCTCATGTCCAATTCCTTCCAATCCATCCCAAAATCAGGAGCAGGGAAGGATTTCTGCTCCCTCAGGCCCATCCCAAACCCCTCAGCCCCAAGCAGGGACAGTCCCAGGAGGATTCAGGGGTGAAATCCCCTCCATCCCATATCCAACCCCATCCCAAAACCAGGACCGGGGCAGGATTCCCGCGGCCCCAATCCCATCCCTCCTTTCCGCACCCTCCCTCTCCCGGGAGGCGGCTCCGAGCCGATCCCAAAGCTCCGGATCCGTTCCTCGCTGGATTTTTGCCGCAGCTCCGCGCGGATCCCTCCCACCGCCATCTGTCCCCGCGTCCCCGCCGGGCCCGGCCCCGGCCCCCGCTCCCGATTTTACCGCTCCCAGTCACGCTCCGGCCCTCGCCGCCTCGGGAATGCGCCTTTTCCGTCCCCAAACCCACCTGGGATCCTGGAAAAATCCCTGGCATTCCACTTACAGTCCCCTGGGTTTGTGCTGTCATCCCCCTAGCCCCTCTTTTCCTGGGGATCTGTGGGGTTCTGCTCCTCAGGAATGTTCCTTTTCCGTTCCCAAATCCACCTGGGTTCCTGGAAAAAGCCAAGACATTCCTCTCACAATCCCCAAATTTGTGCTGTCACCCCCCTAGCCCCTCTTTTCCTGGGAATCTGTGGGGTCTTGCCTGTGATGCCAGATCGGGAATGTGCCTTTTCCATGCCCCATTTCCCAAAATCCACCTGGGATCCTGGAAAAAGATGAGACATTCCCCTTGTAATCCCCAAATTTGTGTCGCCACCCCCCAGCCCCTCCTCTCCCGGGAATCTGTGGGGTTCTGCCCCTCGGGAATGTTCCTTTTCGATCCCTAAACCCACCTGGGATCCTGGAAAAAACCTCAACATCCCCTTAAAATCCCTAAATTTGTGTTGTCATGATCCAGCCCCTCTTTTCCCAGGAATCTGTAGGGTTCCACTCCATGGGAATTCACTTTTTCCATCACCCACATTCCCAAAATCCACCTGGAATCCTGGGAAAAAAACTGGTAATTCCCCTAAAAATGCCCTGAATTTGTGTCGGTAAATGGGAACCCTAACCCTAACCCTAATCTTAACCCTAACCCTAACCCTAACCCTAACCATAACCATAACCATGACCCTAATCCTAACCCTAACCATAACCCTAACCCAAGTCCACCTGGAATCCTGGAAAAAGCCTTGTCATTCCCCTCAAAATCCCCTAAATTTGTCTTATCACCATCCAGCCCCGCTTTTCCGGAGTCACCGCACACCTGGATGGCACATCTGGATGCACCCGACCCCAGCAGGGCATGGAAATATCCATGGAAAACCTCCAAATATCCATGGGAAACCCCAAAATATGCATGGAAACCCCCAAATATCCATAGAAAAACTCCAAATATCCATGGGAAACCCCAAAATATACATGGAAACCCCCAAAATATCCATAGAAAACCGCCAAATATCCACGGAAAACCCCAAAATATCCACGGAAAACCTCCAAATATCCATGGAAAACTCATTCGGAGGCTTGGGAGAAGCTCCCAGGACCTGGAGTTCCACCCCAAAATTTGGCCGTGGAATTTGGGTTTCCACCCCAAAGTTTGGCCCCAGGATTTGGGTTTTCACCCCAAAAATGGGCCCTGGAATTTGCGTTTCCACCCCAAAATTAGCCCTGGGAATTTGGGTTTCCACCCCAAAATTTGGCCCTGGGTTTTGGGTTTCTAGCTTCACGGGGAGAGGACACCCTCCCAGGGGTGACATGGAGGTGACAGCGGTGGCATTGCTTCAGTGGTGACATTGCTCCAGTGGTGGCATCGCCCTGGTGGTGACATCACTCCAGTGGTGACATCGCCCCAGTGGTGACATCGCCCTGGTGGTGGCATTGCTCCCTCCGTTGGTGACATCACTCCGGTGGTGACATCGCCCTGGTGGTGACATCACTCCGGTGGTGACATCACTCCAGTGGTGAGATTGCCCTGGTGGTGACATCACTCCGGTGGTGACATCACTCCAGTGGTGAGATTGCCCTGGTGGTGACATCATTCTGGTGGTGACATTGCTCTGGTAGTGACATCGCCCCAGTGGTGATATCGCCCTGGTGGTGACATTGCCCCGATGGTGACATCACTCCGGTGGTGACATCCCCCCGATGGTGACATCATTCTGGTGGTGACATCACCCTGGCGGTGACATCGCCCTGGTGGTGACATTGCTCCCTCCGGTGGTGACATCACTCCGGTGGTGACATCGCCCTGGTGGTGACATCACTCCGGTCATGATACCACTCCGGTGGTGACATCACCCTGGTGGTGACATCACTCCGGTGGTGACATCACTCCAGTGGTGAGATCGCCCTGGTGGTGACATTGCCCCGATGGTGACATCACTCCGGTCATGACATCACCCCGATGGTGACATCACTCTGGTGGTGACATTGCTCCCTCCGGTGGTGACATCACTCCGGTGGTGACATCGCCCTGGTGGTGACATCACTCTGGCGGTGACATTGCCCCGATGGTGACATCACTCTGGTCATGACACCACTCCGGTGGTGACATCACCCTGGTGGTGGCATCTCCCTCCCGCTGCTTCCCGGCGGGCGTTGGGAAGAGGGAAAATCTCCATGGCAACCAGGGCCAGCAGTGACCAGGGACTGGGAATTGTCCTCGGCTTTGGGGCCGAGCAGGGTCCCCTGTGCCACCCTTTCGTGGGGTGACCTGCCGGGAGGGCTGGCCTTGACCTGGAATTCCCAAATTTCCTGGAAAACGGGGGATTTTGGCCACTTTTAAATTTAGCACTTTTCCCAGCTCAGCCCAGGAGGAGGAGGAGGAGGAGGATGGGATGTGGCAGTGCCCAATTTTCAGGAGCCGGTCACATTCCCAGGATGAGGTTAAGGGGGAGGAATTATCCCTCATCAGCCAAAATCCAGGTTTTTCATCCCAAAACGCTGCGGGGGCGAGGAATTGTTGGGGCTCAACAGAGCGGGAAAGGGATGAGGAAGAGGATGGAGAGGGAAGGGGTGGGGAAGGGGTGGGGAGGGACAAATCCCCCTTTTCCCCCCAGATTTGTCACCTCTCTGTGCTCTGTGGGACCCTCGGATCCCTAAATCCTCACGGAATTCCAGGATCTGCTCACGGAATTCTGGGATCTGCTCACAGAATTCCAGGATCTGCTCACAGAATTCCAGGATCGCCTCATGGAATTCCAGGTTCTGCTCATGGAATTCCGGGATCTGCTCACCGAATTCCAGGATCCGCTCACAGAATTCCAGGATCGCCTCATGGAATTCCAGGATCTGCTCACGGAATTCCAGGATCGCCTCACAGAATTCTAGGATTTCCTCAGCACTGCTCCATGGGACCTTGGCCATTCCAAGGGTTGTCCCCAGATCCTGGGCATAAATGGTGACAGACCTGGCCATATACGGGGACAGGCCTGGCCATATACGGGGACAAATCCTGGGCATTAACAGTGACAGATCCTGGCTATACATGGTGACAGACCTGGCCATAAATGGTGACAGACCTGGCCATATATGGGGACAAACCCTGGGCATTAACGGTGACAGATCCTGGCTATACATGGGGACAGAGCCTGGCCATATATGGGGACAAATCCTGGGCATAAATGGGGACAGACCCTGGCCATTTATGGGGACAGAGCTTGGCCATAAATGGGGACAGACCTGGCCATATATGGGGACAGATCCTGGCCATAAATGGGGACAGTCCTGGCCATAGGTGGTGACAGACCTGGCCATAAATGGGGACAGGCCTGGCTTTAAATGGTGACAGATCCTGTCCATATATGGGGATAGATCCTGGGTATATATGGGGACAGATCCTGGGCATTAATGGGGACAGAACCTGAGCATCTGGGGATGGCTCCTGGCCATATATGAGGACAAATCCTGGGCATATATGGGGACAGACCTAGCCATAAATGGGGACAGATCCTCGCTATTAATGGGGACAAATCCTGGCCATAAATGGGGACAGAGCCTTAGCCTAAATGGGGACAGAGCAGGGAAGGGACCCCAGCTACTTCCCAAGGCTGGAATCCCAAGGCTGCAATCCCAAGGCTGGAATCCCAAGGCTGGAATCCCAAGGCTGCAATCCCAAGGCTGCAATCCCAAGGCTAGAATCCCAAGGCTGCATTCCCGCCGGTGGCCCTAAGAGGATTTTCCCGGCGGAAGGAGCGGTTTTGCCGGTGGCAGCAGTGACCGAGATTTCCGCGGGGAAATCCTGCCCTGACCCCAGCCTGGGGCTCGGCTTGATCCCTGTTTTCCTCTTCTTCCCAAGAAACCCTCTGGAATAACCAGGAATTTTGGGATCTTCCATGGAACAGGGAGAGAGAAAACCCTAAACTCCCTGCACCAACTGACTGCAGCCTCAGGACATTTCGGGAATGGCCGAGAGGTTGGAAAGACGGAAAAAACACCAGGATCGTGGTTGGAAAATTCACCTGGATCACCTGGACATCCCAGCTTTGTCCCCATGGGGACGGTGACAAGGACACGGCAGGGACACGGGAACGGCTGGAATTCCGCGGGGTTTGGGGGAGGATGTGGGAAACGGGAGAAGTTCCTGGAAGGTTCCGGAGGCTTCTCCAGAGCCTCAGGGTGGCTCGGGGGGAAGAGTTTTGTAGGGAATTCGGAGGGATGAGGGGTCAGAGGGGGACGGGGACAGCTCTGGGGTTTGGGGACAGAAGGGAGAGGGCACAGAGAGCAGGGAGAGCGGGGAAAATCCCACAGATTTATGGGGTTTGTGCTGGGAGGAGGGAGGGCAGGAGAGAGGAGGAAAAAGGAAGAGACTCATCCCATAAAAACCCGGTGTGGGAGCGCTGCAGGCAAATTTTTGGGGTGGAAACCCAAATTCCTGGGGGTCAGATTTTTGGGGTGGAAAGGCAAATCCCAGGGCTGAATCTTGGGGTGGAAACCAAAACCCCGGGGTCAAGTTTTGGGGTGGAAACTCAAACCCCGGGGTCAAATTTGGGGGTGGAAACTCAAATTCTCAAAATTTGGGCCCAGGATTTGGGTTTCCACCTCAAAATTTGGGTTTCAACCCCAAAATTTGGCCCTGGAATTTGAGCTTCCACCCCAAAATTTGGTGCCAGGATTTGGGTTTCAACCCCAATATTTGGCCCCGGGATTTGAGTATCCACCCCAAAATTTGGTGCCAGGATTTGGGTTTCCACCTCAAAATTGGCCCCATGATCTGAGTTTCCACCCCAAAATTTGCGTTTCCATCCCAAAATTTGCGTTTCCATCCCAAAATTTAGTCCTGGGGTCTGAATTTCCACGCCAAAATTTGTGTTTCCACCCCAAAATTTAACCCCGGGATCTGAGTTTCCACCTCAAAATTTGGGTTTCCACCTCAAAATTTCTGTTTCCACCCCAAAATTGGCCCCTGGATCTGAGTTTCCACCCCAAAATTTAACCCCGGGATCTGAGTTTCCACCTCAAAATTTGGGTTTCCACCCCAAAGTTTCTGTTTGCACCCCAAAATTTAACCCCGGGATCTGAGTTTCCACCCCAAAATTTCGGTTTCCACCCCAAAATTGCCCCCGGGATCTGAGTTTCCACCCCAAAATTTGTGTTTCCACCCCAAAATTTGTGTTTCCACCCCAAAATCGGCCCTGGCCGGCCGGGCCGGGGCCAGCCCTGGCGCTGCGGGATTCGGGAGCAGCGGCTGGGGATGGATTTGGGTTCGGGGGATTTTCCGTGCCGAGCCAAGGCGGGGATGGAGGGAGCTGAGTCACGGCTCACACCTCGCTCCGGGAAACGCCACCGGGGGGGAAAAAAAGGGAAAAAAAGGGAAAAAGGGGGAGGATGGAGGAGTCAGGCGCGGATGGAATGTGATTTTTCAGGGATGATGGCCCAGACAGGCACCGGGAGACGGCGCGGAGGCAGCGCCGGGGCAGCTCCCGGTGGCCTCGGTGACAGCGACAGCGACAGCGACAGAACCCGCGCCGGGGGTGGCTCGAGTTCCCCCGAGCCCTGGCGCTCCCGAGGGGGAATTTTGCCTGATTTAGGCTCGGGGTCTTTGCGGGGTCCAGGGCTGTCGCCGGTGGGTGACGGCTGCTCCCGGTGACAGCGACAGCGACAGAACGCGCGCCGGGGGTGGCTCGGATTCCTCCCGGTCCTCGCTCTCTCCAGAGGGAGAATTTTCCCTGATTTAAGGAAGATTTTGCTGCCTCAGGAGGGGAGATTGTCCGGGGGTCTGTGGGGGGCCCAGGGCTGTCCCCGGGCGGTGACAGTGAGGGGACAGCGAGGGGAGTGGCGGTGCCTAAAAGGAGCCGATCCAGGGCTATTCCTGGAGCGGAGGGAGGCGGGAATTTGGGAATGTGGGAATTTGGGAATTTGGGAATGTGAGAATCTGGGAATCTGGGAATCTGGGAATCTGGGCCGGGAGAGATGAAGGGATATTTCTCCAGACTCGGATGGCGATGTCCCCAAGGACAGTAGAACCCGAGGGGACAAATCCTGGCCATAAATGAGGACAAATCCTGGGCATTAACGGGGACAGATCTTGGGCATTAATGGGGACAGTCCTGGCCATAAATGGGAACAGACCTGACCATAACTGGGGATAAATCCTGGCCATAACTGGGGACAGACCCTGGGCATTAATGGGGACAAATCCTGGGCATTACTGGGGACAGACCTGGCTATAAATGGGGACAGACCTGGTCATTAATGGGGACAGATTGTGGCCATATATGGGGACAGACCTGGCCATATATAGGGACAGAACCTCGCCGTTAATGGGGACAGACCCTGGGCATTAATGGGGACAAATCCTGGGCATTACTAGGGGCAGACCTGGCTATAAATGGGGACAGACCTGGTCATTAATGGGGATGGACCCTGGCATTAATGGGGACAGATCCTCGCCATTAATGGGGACAGACCTGACCATAACTGGGGACAGACCCTGGGCATTAATGGGGACAGATCCTCGCCATCAATGGGGACAGAGCCTGGTCTGTCTGGGGGCAGAGCCCGAGGTTGTCCCCACCTGGTGACATCCCCAGCACCATTCCCGGTGCCACCCTGGGGCCAAAAAGCACAAAAAAAATAGAGGAATTTGGGACATTCCAGCGACCTCCAAATCCTCATGGATTCACGGAGCCAGGTGGGTTCTGCCTCAAAGTGATCGATACCAAAGAATTCCCAAATTCCATCCCCACCCCACCAAAAAATTCCCAAAATCCCTCCCGGACAAAGCCCCGGGGGTCAGTTTTGGGGGCGGAAATTCCCAAAAATCCACGAGCAACAGGAGGATTTCTCCTGCTTCCCACTGACTCATGGAGCCGCGCTTGGCAGCTCCGGCATTGTTGATTTTCTCCCCAGCCACGCACAAAAAAAGGAGGAGGATTTTTTTGGCATGGAGCGCCAGAAAACTTGGGTTCATCCCAGTGCAAGCGAGGAAAAGTTTTGGAAAAGTCCAAAAAAAAAAAAGAAAAAAAAAAAAAAGTGAAGGATTGGGGGGAAAAAAATATTTTCCTCAAAAGCTGGAGCTGGCTGGATGCTTCCATGGAAAAGGAGCTGCATCTTCGTGGCGCTTTCTCCATCGGATTTAGACAATAAATCTGAATTTATTTAATATTAGCATTTAATTAATATTTAATTTTAATTTTTAATTTTTACCCTCTTTTCCAGCTTTCCTTGGAATTCCCTCGAAAAAAAAATTTTCCTGAAAAGATTGGAGCTTTGGCTGGATGCTTCCATCATTCCTGGGAAGGTGGGGAGGCTGCCAAAATCTTTTTAAGAATTCGTAGGAAAGCTGGGCGCTGATCTGAGGGGTAAACCGGGAATTCTGGGCATCCTGGGATGAGTTGGGAATGTTCGGGAAGGTGTTGGGAATGGGAGGTGAGGAGCATTAGGAGCAAAAATGGTGGTTTTGGGACGGGGGAAGAGGAGGAATAATGGGATTGGACACGGAGTGGGTGGGAATAAAAACTTCCTAAAAATGGGGAATATCGGAGGCCGGGAGTAGAGGGAGTTCCCTCACTGGAGGATTTTAAGGGACAAAAATCTGACAGGAATTCTGTGGGGATGGGAATGAATGGGAATGGGAATGAATGGGAATGGGAATGGGAATGGGAATGGGAATGGGAATGGGAATGGGAATGGGAATGGGAATGAATGGGAATGGGGATGGGGATGGGAATGGGAATGGGAATGGGAATGGGAATGAATGGGAACGGGAACAGGAACAGGAACAGGAATAGGAATAGGAATAGGAATAAGAATAGGAATAGGATAGGAATACAAATGGGAATGGGAATAGGAATGGGAATGGGAATGGGAATAGGAATAGGAATAAGAATAAGAATAAGAATAAGAATAAGAATAAGAATAAGAATAGGAATAAGAACAGGGACAAGAATTCCATTCTGGGAATGAAACAGCTCCGGGCAGGATTCGGGAGAGGACAGGGAGCGCTGGCTGAGGACAAACAGAGGGCGCTGAGTCACCAAGGCAAATTTCAAAAGGTGGAAAGGGGGATAAAGAAACAGCGAAAAAGGGGAAAAAAGCCGAGGGATGAGAAAATCTCGCGGCTGGAAGAGCCCCAGGAGAGCGGCAGAGCCCCGGCATCGCCCGGCGTTGCCATGGAGACGCAATTTGGAGCTCCGGTGCTCTTTCCATCGCTCGCTCCCCCCGCTCCCCCCGCTCCGTTTTTATTCCGTTTTTATCCCGTTTTTATTCCCTGTTCCGAAGGGGCCGAGCCGGGTTGGGAGGGGCGGCGGGTGGCGGGAATGGGGCTTGGACCCCCCCCGGGGCGGCCACGCTGGGGTGGCTGGGAATCCTTGGGGGTCTGCGGTCCCAGAACCTTCTCGTGACCTTGGGAAATATCCCAGGATCCCAAATTCCTGGATCCCATCCCAGTCCTTGTGTTCCTCCCATCAATCCCAGACCCTGCTCGGGCTGGGCAGGTGTCGTGGTCATCCCCATCACCCATCCCCGACCTCGGGAAACAGCTCAGGATCCCGAATTCCCGGATACCATCCCATTCCTCATTCCCATCCATGCATCCCAGACCCTCCTCAGGCTGGGTGGGTGCTGTGTTCATTCCCATCACCCATCCCTGACCTTGGGAAACAGCCCAGGACCCCAAATTCCTCGACCCCATCCCATTCCTCCTTCCCATCCATCCATCCCAGACCCTCCTCCGGCTGAGTGGGCACCTCATCACCCATTCCCTGACCTTGGAAAACAGCCCAGGATTCCAAGTTCCCAGATCACATTCCTCATTCCCATCCCATCCATCCATCCATCCATCCATCCATCCACCCATCCATCCATCCATCCATCCATCCATCCCAGACCCTCCTCAGGCTGGGTGGTAACCCCCAGCACCCATCCCTGACCTTGGAAAACATCTCAGGATCCCAAATTCCTGGATGCCATCCCATTCCTCATTCCCATCCATCCATCCATCCATCCATCCATCCATCCATCCCGGAACCTCCTCAGGCTGGGTGGTCACCCCCAGCACCCATCCCTGACTATGGAAAACATCTCAGGGTCCCAAATTCCCGAATCCCATCCCATTCCTCATTCCCATCCATCCATCCCAGAACCTCCCTGGGCTGGGTGGGCACCATGTTCAACCCCATCACTCCCCAGGATCCCAAATTCCTGGATCCTATCCCATTCCTCATTCCAATTCCGTCCATCCACCCTGGAACCTCCTCAGGCTGAGTGGGCACCGTGCTCAGCCCCGTCACCCCCCCGGATTGCAAATTCCCAGATTCCATCCCATTCTTCATTCATCCCATCAATCCCAGAAATTCCTTGGGCTGGGTGGGTGTTGTGTTCATCCCCATCACCCATCCCTGACCATGGGAAACATCCCAGGATCCCAGATTCCTGGATCCCATCCCATTCCTCATTCCCATCCATCCATCCCAGACCCTCCTCGGGCTGAGTGGGCACTGTGCTCAGCCCCATCACCCCCCAGGATCCCAAATTCCCGAATGCCATCCCATTCGTCGTACCCATTCCATCCATCCTTGGGCTGGGTGGACACCCCCATCACCCATCCCTGACCTTAGAAAAGATCTCAGGATCCGAAATTCCTGGATATTATCCCATTCCTTATTCCCATCCCATCCATCCCATCCATCCATCCATCCCAGAACCTCCCTGGGCTGGGTGGGCACTGTGCTCAACCCCATAACCCCCCAGGATCCCAAATTCCCGGATCCCATTCCTCATTCCCATCCATCCATCCATCCATCCATCCATCCATCCATCCATCCCAGAACCTCCTCAAGCTGGGTGGGCACCCCCATCACCCATCCCTGACCCTGGAAAACATCTCAGGATCCCAAATTCCCGGATCCCATTCCTCATTCCCATCCATCCATCCATCCATCCATCCATCCATCCATCCATCCATCCCAGAACCTCCTCAGACTGAGTGGGCACCCTCATCATCCATCCCTAATCCTGGAAAACAGCCCAGGATCCCAAATTCCCAGATCCCATTCCTCATTCCCATCCATCCATCCATCCCAGAACCTCCTCAGACTGAGTGGTCACCCCCATCACCCATCCCTGATCTTGGAAAACAGCCCAGGATCCCAAATTCCTGGATTCCATCCCATTCCTCATTCCCATCCCCTCCATCCCAGACCCTCCTCGGCTGGTTGGGTGCCGTTCTCACCCCAATCCCCTCCCTCAACCCCACCCAATCCCAAATCCAGGAACGATCCTTAAAAACCCCACCGTGGTCTCCACCTTGACCCCTCCTGCTCCCAAAATTCCTCTTTTTCCCAGGAAGGGAGCAGGGAAGGGGCTGGGGACACCAAACCAGCGGTGACATCTCAGGCCAGCCCCTCCAAAGGTCATTTCCCACCCCAAAATCATCCATTGGAGCTGCTCTTCCCAAAAAAACCTGCCCCACGGGAACGGGACTGGAATCCAGAGGTGGAGAAATCCACCTTGGAACTGGAAAAATTCTATCCTCGGAACTGGAAATTCCATCCTTGGAACTGGAAAAATTCCATCCTCGGAACTGGAAATTCCGTCCTCGGAACTGGAAATTCCATCTTTGGAACTGGAAATTCCATCCTCGGAACTGGAAAAATTCCATCCTTGGAACTGGAAATTCCGTCCTTGGAACTGGAAATTCTGTCCTCAGAACTGGAAAAATTCCGTCCTCGGAACTGGAAATGCCATCCTTGGAACTGGAAAAATTCCATCCTCGGAACTGGAAATTCCGTCCTCGGAACTGGAAATTCCATCTTTGGAACTGGAAATTCCATCCTTGGAACTGGAAATTCCATCATCGGAACTGGAGAAATTCCATCCTTGGAACTGGAAAAATTCCATCCTTGGAACTGGAAATTCCAGCCGCGGAACTGGGATTTCTTCTGGAGCTCCCAGCAGCTTTGGCTTTGGCTCCAACTGTTTGGGAATGTTTGGATTCAATTCTTTTTTTTCCCCAAAAAATTCCAGCTTGGTCGGGCCCGGACTGGTTGTGCTCAGGATAACTGGAGAAAATTCCCGGTGAAAGGAAAAGGGGAATTTTAGGGGGAATTTTAGGTCCCTTAAACTTTAACTGAGTCCGTTCCACAATTCAATTTACGGGGAAAGGATGGGAAGAGCGACTGAATCCAAGTTATCCGACAGGGATGTGGATTTTCCACTGGATTAGAAATAAATAAATAATGGAAAACGCCTTTTTTATCCCGATCCAGGATGGGAAAATTTTTGCTCGGAGGAGGTTCGGGTTGGAAATCAGGGAAAGGTTGGGCTGGAGGGCTTTTCCAAAGTGATAATTCCGTGATTCCGTGGGATCGGGGATTTCCCACTGGATTAGAAATAAATAAATTACAGAAAACGCCTTTTTTTATCCCAAACCGGAATGGGAAAAAAACTTCGGAATCTCAATCCCTTTCCCAGTGCTACCACCGCCCCAGGTCCCCAAGTGCCACATTTCAAACATTCCCGGGAATTTCCCCTCCCAGCTCCTTCCCGCCGAGGAATTTTCCCTGATTTCCATCCCGAACCTCCTCCGGGCAAGAAATTCCAGATGTTTTGGGAACCTCTGGAGCGGCAGAGGCTCAGGCTGGGCTGACGTCGCCACCGTGTGGGGACAGCTCGCTGCGGGAAATGGAGCTAAAAATTCTTATTTGGGATCGTTTTGGGGATAAAATAATGGGATTTTTGGGAAAATTCGGCTGTGGAAAAGCGGGAGAGGTTGGGGACGCCCCGAGGGTTGGGGGAAGATCCTGGGGGGAGTCCTGGGAAAGGAATTCCTTACGGGAAGTTCAGGGAAGGGAAAAGGGAAAAGGGAAAAGGGAAAAGGGAAAAGGGGAAAAAAGGGAAAAAAAGGAAAAGGAAAAAGGGAAAAGGGAAAAGGGGAAAAAAAGGAAAAGGGAAAAGGGGAAAAAGGGAAAAAAAGGAAAAGGAAAAAGGGAAAAGGGAAAAGGGGAAAAAAAGGAAAAGGGAAAAGGGGAAAAAGGGAAAAAAAGGAAAAGGAAAAAGGGAAAAGGGAAAAGGGAAAAAAGGGAAAAGGGAAAAGGGAGAAGGGAAAAAAAGGAAAGGAAAAAGGGAAAAGGGAAAAGGGAAAAAAAGGAAAAAGGGAAAAGGGATGAAAGAAAAGGGATTCCCCCAAGAGGAGGGGCCTTCCCACAGGATTCCCATATTTTTCCCCAAAGGAGAGGCCTTTCCACAGGATTCCTGTGCTTTTCCCCAAAAGGAGAGAACTTTCTACAGGATTCCCGTATTTCCCCCCCAAAAAGAGGGATTTTTCCACAGGATTTCCCTCTTTTCTCCCCAAAAGGAGGAACCTTCCCACAGGATTCCTGGATTTTCCCCTAAAAAGAAGGACTTTTCCACAGAATTCCCCAAAAAAGGGCCTTCCCACAGGATTCCAGTGTTTCTCCCCAAAAGAGGAACATTCCCACAGGATTCCCACATTTCTCCCCAAAAGAGGAACTTTCCCACAGGATTCCCATATTTTTTCCCCAAAGGAGGGGCCCTCCCACAGGATTCCCATGTTTCCCCCAAAAGGAGAGGACTTCCCACAGGATTCCCGTGTTTTCCCCCAAAAGGAGGGAATATTCCACAGGATTCCTGTTTTTTCCCCCAAAAGAGGAACCTTCCCACAGGTTTCCCTCTTTTCTCCCCAAAGGTGAGGCCTTCCCACAGAATCCCCCCCAGAGAAAGGACTTTTCCTCAGGTTTTCCCCCAAAAGGAGGGGCCTGACCACCATATTCCCATATTTTCCCCCAAAAGAGAGGTCTTCCCACAGGATTCCCATATTTTTTCCCCAAAGGGTGAGGCCTTCCCACAGGATTCATGGATTTTCCCCTAAAAGGAAGGACTTTTCCACAGAATTTCCCCCAAAAAGAGGAACTTTCCCACAGGATTCCCATTTTTTTTCCCCAAAGGAGGGCCCTTCCCACAGGTTTCCCGCTTTTCTCCCCAAAGGAGAGGCCTTTCCACAGAATTCCACCCAAAAGAGAGGCCTTCCCACGGGATTCCCATATTTTTCCCCAAAAGAGGGACTTTTCCACAGGATTCTCATGTTTTTCCCCCAAAAGAGGGTCCTTCCCATAGGATTCCCCCAAGAGGAGAGGCCTTTCTACAGGATTTTCCCTAAAAAGAGAGACTTTTCCACAGGATTCCCTCTTTCCTCCCCAAAAGAGGAATTTTCCCACAGGATTCCTGTATTTTCCCCTGAAGGAGAGGCCTTTCCACAGGATTTCCCCCCAAAAGAGGGATTTTTCCACAGGATTTCCCTCTTTTCTCCCCAAAAGAGAGACCTTCCCACAGGATTCCCATGTTTCCCCCTCCAAAGGAGAGACCTTCCCACAGATTCCTGGATTTTCCCCTAAAAGGAGTGACCTTTCCACAGAATTTCCCCCAAAGCAGGAACTTTTCCACAGGACTCCCGTGTTTTCCCCCCAAAAGAGGGACTTTTCCACATGATTCCCATATTTTTTCCCCAAAAGAGGAACTTTCCCACAGGATTCCCATATTTTTTCCCCCAAAAGAGGGACTTTTCCACAGGATTCCCTCTTTTCTCCCCAAAAGGAGGAGCCTTCCCACAAGATTCCCAGATTTTCCCCCAAAGGCCGAGGCCTTCCCACAGATTCCTGGATTTTCCCCTAAAAGGAAGGACCTTTCCACAGAATTCCCCCAAAAAGAGGCACCTTCCCACAGAATTCCCGCATTTCTCCCCAAAAGAGGAACTTTCCCACAAGATTCCCAGATTTTCCCCCAAAGGGTGAGGCCTTCTCACAGGATTCCCGGATTTTCCCTTAAAAGGAAGGACTTTTCCACAGAATTCCCCCAAAAAGAGGAACTTTCCCACCGTATTCCCATATTTTCCCCCAAAAAGAGAGGTCTTCCCACAGGATTCCCATATTTTTCCCCAAAAGAGGGCCCTTCCACAGGATTCCCGCTTTTCTCCTCAAGGGAGAGGCCTTTCCACAGAATTCCACCCAAAAGAGAGGCCTTCCCATGGGATTCTCATATTTTTTCCCCAAAAGAGGGACTTTCCCACAGGATTCTTGTGTTTTTCCCCAAAAAGAGGGTCCTTCCCACAGGATTCCCCCAAGAGGAGAGGTCTTTCTACAGGATTTTCCCTAAAAAGAGAGACTTTTCCACAGGATTCCCTCTTTTCTCCCCAAAAGAGGGAACATTCCACAGGATTCCCGGATTTTCCCCTAAAAGGAAGGACCTTTCCACAGAATTCCCCCAAAAAGAGGCACCTTCCCACAGAATTCCCGTGTTTCTCCCCAAAATAAGAACTTTCCCACAGGATTCCCATATTTTTTCTCCAAAAGGGGGGGCTTTCCCACAGGATTTTCCCGAAAAACCGTGACTTTCCCACAGGATTTCCCCCCAAAAAGGGCCTTCCCACAGGATTCCCATGTTTTTTCTCCAAAGGAAGGGCCTTCCCACAGGATTCCTGTGTTTCTCTCCAAAAGAAGAACTTTCCCACAGGATTCCCATATTTTTTCCCCAAAGGAGGGTCCTTCCCATAGGATTTTCCCTAAAAACCAGGACATTCCCACAGAATTTCCCCCCAAAAAGGGCTTTCCCACAGGATCCCCATGTTTACCCCAAAAGGAGAGAACATTCCGCTGGATTTTCCCTAAAAACAGAGACCTTCTCACAGGATTCCCATATTTTTTCTCTAAAGGAAGGGCCTTCCCACAGGATTCCTGTGTTTCTCCCCAAAAGAGGAATTTTCCCACAGGATTCCCAGGTTTCCCCCAAAAGAAGAGAACATTTCACAGGATTTCCCCCTAAAAACAGGGACTTTTCCACAGGATTCCCAGATTTTTTCCCCAAAGGAAGGGCCTTCCCACAGGATTCCTGTGTTTCTTCCCAAAAGAGGAACTTTCCCACAGGTTTCCCAGATTTTTTCCCCAAAGGAGGGGCCTTCCCACAGGATTTTCCCTAAAAACCATGACCTTCCCACAGGATTTCCCCCCAAAAAGGGCCTTCCCACAGGATCCCCATGTTTACCCCAAAAGGAGAGAACATTCCACAGGATTTTCCCTTAAAACAGGGACTTTTCCACAGGATTCCCAGATTTTTTTCTCCAAAGGAGGAGCCTTCCCACAGGATTCCTGTGTTTCTCCCCAAAAGAGGAACTTTCCCACAGGATTCCCATATTTCTTCTCCAAAGGGGGGGCTTTCCCACAGGATTTTCCTGAAAAACCATGACTTTCCCACAGGATTTCCCCCCAAAAAGGGCCTTCCCACAGGATCCCCATGTTTACCCCAAAAGGAGAGAACATTCCACAGGATTTTCCCTTAAAACAGGGACTTTTCCACAGGATTCCCAGATTTTTTTCTCCAAAGGAGGAGCCTTCCCACAGGATTCCTGTGTTTCTCCCCAAAAGAGGAACTTTCCCACAGGATTCCCATATTTCTTCTCCAAAGGGGGGGCTTTCCCACAGGATTTTCCTGAAAAACCATGACTTTCCCACAGGATTTCCCCCCAAAAAGGGCCTTCCCACAGGATCCCCATGTTTACCCCAAAAGGAGAGAACATTCCACAGGATTTTCCCTAAAAACAGGGACTTTTCCACAGGATTCCCATATTTTTTCCCCAAAGGAGGGGCCTTCCCATAGGATTTTCCCTAAAAACCAAGACCTTCCCACAGGATTTCCCCCCAAAAAGAGGCACCTTCCCGCAGGATTCCCGCGTTTCCCCCCAAAAAGGATGAGAAATTCCAGCAAATCCCACAATTTTGGGATTTTTGGGCCCCCAGGCACAGCCGCTCCCCTTTTTTCACCCCCAATCCCTCATTTTTTGGGATAAAAACCTCCCCCAGGCCCACCCCAAAAAAATCCGCCATCCTTTTGGGATCACACCCCTCCCGACCTCCTCTTTTCCCTTTTTTTATCCCCAAAAATACCTCACATTTAGGGCCTCCCAACCCTTCCCCCTCTCCCGAATTCCCGAAAAGCTCCGATTTTGCATTTCTGAGCTCTGCGGGGTTTGGGGTCAGGTCCCTGGGGTCGCTTTGGGGTCAGTGGGGTCGCCGCGGGTCACGGAGCAGCTGCCGCGGCTCTCAATCCTCTGGAAAACCCCGGGAAATTGGAGAATCCATTCAGATCCGTAATAAACTTGTCAATCACGGGAGAAATAATCGGGAAAAAGGTAAAAAAAACCCCAAAAACCCTAAAAAAACCCAAAAAAATCTGAGGTTTTTTCGGCCTTTTTAAGGTTTAACAACGGCAGACTCAACACGGTTTCCGAGGGTTTTTTAATTCATTTAATTTTTAATTTTTTAAATAAAATTCCTTTAAATTGAAGGTTTAAAATGAAGGAATAAATGTTGGAGGATTGAGCGAAATTGAAGTCGGGGTTTATAACGTTGCCCAGAGAAAATAAAATCTTTTTTGAGGTCAAAATCGATGATTTTGTGCCTTTTAAAAAGACGTTTTTTTCCCTTTTTTTTTTTTTCCCTTTAATTCCAGCCGAGAGCGAAGGGCGAGGAAAAGTTTGGGGAAAAGTTTCTCTCAAATATTTTAATTTTAAACTGAGTTAGGGAAAGAAAAATGGGTCAGACACCCTCGGAATTCCCTAAATTTAAAGGAAAATAAAACCTAAAAAATTATTTAAAATTTTAAATTTTTTTAAAAATTTCTTCTTTTTTTAAATTTCTTCCAGAAAAAACAGGTTGATTATGAATAATTTCTTAATCCCCAAATTATTTTAATTTATAAATATTTTTATTTCTAAAATATTATTATTTTATTACATGAGAAAAGGCAGGCAGAGACAGGATTGAGCGGAAAGAGGGAAAAAATCCCCACAAAATCTGGGAAAAACATCAAAAGAGAGAATAATGGGAATTCTCCACTCCAGCCGTGAAATCTCCCATCCCAAACTCATTTTTCCTCCTTTTTTTTACAAATCGGGGCGGAGTTTTTTGGGGATTTGATTGAACCTGATCCCCTACAAAAATAACATTTTCAATCATTCAGAGGGAAAAAAAAAAAAATTTAAAAAAGGATTTTTTAGGATTTTTTCACCTTTTTCAGCAATCCCACAAATGGGGTTTTTCCAGGATCCTCCTGGCAGGGATTCCTCCAGGAAAAGGATCCAGGATTTCCTCAGGAAAAAAAAAAATGGAGTTTTTTTTCCCCCCGTGGATTTTATTGGGGTCTAATTCCCTTCAGCTGCTGCCGTTCCTTTGTCGTTCTTTAATAGGGGCGGGAAGAAAACCCCAAAGTTTTGGGGGAGAGGTTTTTGGGGTGGTTTTGGGGGCAGGGGAGGAGGATTTGGATCCTCTGTTTTTTTCCAGAAAATCCATGGAAAATTGGTGAAAATGGGGCTCCTTCCCTGTCCCTGTCCTTTTGGGGTCTGCTGACACAGTTTGGCCCTAAATCGCTCAGGTTTGGCCCCAAATCACTCAGGTTTATCTCAAATATTTCTGTTTCACCCCAATTCTTTCTGTTTTATCCCAATTCTTTCTGTTTGATCCCAAAACTCTTGGGTTTGACCCCAAATCTCTCGGGTTTATCCCAATTCTTTCTGTTTTACCCCAAATCTCTCAGGTTTGACCCCAAATCTCTCGGGTTTATCCCAATTCTTTCTGTTTTACCCCAAATCTCTCAGGTTTGATCCCAAATCTCTCAGGTTTGACCCCAAATGTCTCGGGTTTCTTTTCTAAAAAAGAAAAAAATAAATAAATATCTACGAATACCATTTTAAAAATAAAATAACTATATAAATATAAAAATATACAATTTTTAAAATAAAATAACTATATAACTACATAAATAAATATACAAAAATATATAAATACACGAATACAGAAGTGCACAAATACACGGACGTGCACACAAATAAATACCCAATTAAACACCTCAATAAACACAGGGACATTGGGATATCGGAATATTGGGATATTGGGATATTGGGATATTGGGATATTGAGATATTGGAATATTGGGATATTGAGATATTTGGATATTGGAATACTGGAATGTTGGGATAATGGGGTATTTGAATATTGGGATATTGGGGTAGTTGGATATTTGGATGTTGGGATATTCAGATATTGGGGTATTCGGATATTTGGATATTCAGATATTGGGGTACTGGCATATTGGGATGTTGGGATATTGGGATATTTGGATATTGAGATATTCAGATATTGGGATATTGGAGTAGTTGGGTATTTGGATGTTGAGATATTGGGATATAGAGATATTGGGATATTGGGGTATTGGGATATTGGGATATTGGGGCATGTGGATATTGGAATATTGGGATATTGGGATATTCAGATATTGGGATATTGAGATATTGAGATATTGGGGTATTGGGGTAGTGGAATATTTGGATGTTGGGATATTGGGATATTCAGATATTTGGATATTGGAATATTTGAATATTGGAATATTTGTGGTATTGGGGTATTGGTGCATTTGGATATTGGGATATTGGGATATTCAGATATTGGGATATTGGGATATTGAGATATTGGGATATTCAGATATTGGGATATTGGGATATTGAGATATTGGGATATTTGTGGTATTGGGGTATTGGTGTATTTGGATATTGGGATATTGAGATATTGGGATATTGGGATATTTGTGGTATTGGGGTATTGGTGTATTTGGATATTGGGATATTGGGATGTTGGGGCTTTGGGATATTGGGATATTTGTGGTATTGGGGTATTGGTGTATTTGGATATTGGGATATTGGGATGTTGGGGCTTTGGGATATTCAGATATTTGGATATTGGGATATTGGAATATTGGGGTCTTTGGATAGTGGGACATTGGAGTATTGGGATATTTGGATATTTGGATATTGGGATATTGGGATATTGAGATATTGGGATATTGGGATATTGGGATATTGGAATATTGGAATATTGGTGTATTTGGATATTGGAATATTGGGATATTGGGATATTGAGATATCAGGATATTGGGATATTCCAATATTGGGATATTGGGATATTGGGATATTGAGATATTGGGATATTGGAATATTGGGGTATTTGGATATTGGGATATTTGGATATTTGTGGTATTGGGGAATTGGTGTATTTGGATATTGGGATATTGGGACATTGGGATATTGAGATATTGGGATCTTGGGATTTTGGGATATTGGGATATTGGAATATTTGGATATTGGGGTATTTGGATATTGGGATATTGGGGTGTTTGGACATTGGGATATTGGGATATTGGGATATTGGGATATTGGGACTTTGGGATGCAAGGCTATTTAGATATTAGGGTATTGGGATATTTGGATATTCAGATTTTGGGATATTTGGGTATTGGGATATTCAGACTCAGACACTTCCAGGTTTCCTCATCCCCAAAAATCCCCTCCCTAGGACCCTGGACCATCCCAGTCCTTGGCTGTTCCCATTCCAGGCCTGCAGCGCCCCTAAAAAAAGCCCTAAAAGGCTGAAAACCCCGAAAAGTGACCTGTGACTGATAATGGGGACGTGGAGGGGAAACTGTGGGGACACACGGGGAGGTCACAGGTGACAGAATCCCAGGGAATTTGGGATTTAAATGGATTTATTTGGGAAGAGCCTCCCGCCTGTGTCCTGCACATTCCTATAGGAATACATAAAATGCATTTATATTTATAGTTATATTTATATTTATAGTTATATTTATATTTATATTTATAGTTATATTTGTATTTTTATTTTAGTTATAATTATATAGTTATAATCATATTCATATATATGTTTACAGTTAGAGTTACATTTTTAATTTTTATTTCTATTTATAGATAGCGTTTCTATTTATTGCTTATATTTATAATTAAAAATAGATTTATATTTATGGTTTTAGTTTTGTTTTTATTTTTGTTTATTTTTGCTTTTATTTTTATATTTCTAGATAACGTTTCTATGTGTTGCTTATATTTATAATTACAATTATATTTATTTTTACATTCATATTTATATTTACACTTATATTTATATTGATATTTACTTTTACATTTATATTTGTATCTACACTTACATTTATCTTGATATTTACATTTCCATTTATATTGATATTTACATTTATATTTGCATTTACGTTTATATTTATATTTATACTTATACTTATATTTCTAATAATATTTATATTTATATTTTTATTTTTATTTATATTTATATTTATATTTATATTTACGTTTATATTTATATTTATACTTATATTTCTAATTCTAATTCAATTTATATTTATATTTATATTTATATTTATACGTATACTTATATTTCTGTTTCTATTTCTATTTCTATTTCTATTTCTATTTATACTGATATTGATATTGATTTTGATATTGATATTGATACTTATATTGATATTTATATTTATATTCATATTTATATTTATATTCATATTCATATTCATATTTTTTAGACTTTGAAAATTTTTAAAAAATTTTTATTTATAAACACAAAGTGTCCCCACGCCCCACACCGCTCCCCCACAGAACCCCCCACGCCCACCCCACTCGGAATTCCCAAAAAATTCCCAAAAAATTCCCAAAAATTCCCCCTCCTCGCGCCTCTCCCGCCCGAAATTCCCTGGGAAATGACGTCTCCATCCCCTCCTCTCCCCAAACCCCCCCAGGAAATCTTTTGGCTCCCCAAACCCCCCGCAGGAAATCGGGAATTGGGTTTTTTTTTTTTTAGGATTCTCCGAGGGGATTTTGGGACCCTCCAGACCCCACGGCCACCCCCGGGGAGGGGACGGCGACATTCCCGGGAAGTTCCTTCGCGCTCTCCCCTCCTCCCTCCGCCTCAGCCCCATAGGTGAAATAATGGGAAAAAAAAAATGGGAAAAATTGGGAAAAATGGCTCCGTGTGGAAAAAGGGAATTTAACCCCCGGAGCTCCATCGCGGATTCCCAGCCAAGATCCATCGGGAATTTTTTGGTGGCCATCGGGAATTTTTGGGTTTTGTCCCCAAATCCCCCGGAGGGTTCCTCGCCCCCTCCCGGCGAACAAAGAAGGATTTGGGGTTTTTTTTGTTGGGGTTTTTTTCCTCAAGGGGAATTCTCCTGTGGGGTGGATTCGCTCAGGCGGGGATGGAAAATTTGGGATTTTTTTCACCCATGGGTGCGGGGGAAAAAGGGGAAAATCCCACAGGGATCGATCGATCCCGCAGGAATCGATCCCACAGCTTTGGGATCGATCCCCTCAGGAGGGAAAACCCAACCAGGTGATCCTAATCTCAAATTAAAGGCGATGTTGGAGTTATTTTGAATTTTTGGGGATTTTTTTTTTTTTTTTTTTTTTACACGCTCGCTCAGGAATGTGCTTCCTCCTCCTCCTCCTCCTCCCCTGGGAGCGTTGCTAAATCGGGCTCGGGTCGATCGTACAAATTATTATTATTATTATTATTATTATTATTATTATTATTATTATTACATTACTCGGGTTTTAGCTTCGGTACCGCACGCATCGGAATTTTTAAAAAAAATAATACAAGAAAAAACAGCCGGGGGAAAAAAAAAGAAGAAGAAAATAAAGAAGAAAAAGAAAAAAGAAAGGAAAGAAAAAAGAACAAAAAAGGGAAAAAAAAAAAGAAAGAGAAAAGCAAAAAAATAAAAGAAAAAAGAGAAAAAGAGGCAAAAAAAGGATTTTTTTTTTTCTAAAAAAGGGGAAAAAAGCAGAGGAAGAAGAGTAAAACCAACTTTTCATGCGGGAAAGAGAGAAGGGGCTGGGGAGGGAGCGGAGCCGCGGCTTCCCTGCCCCCAGGAAGGTTTCCGAGGTAACAGTTTCCCCAAAATTCGCCTCCTGAGCAGGACTTAAAACCCCCGCTCCACTCGAGCGGCCTCAGGTTGAGAAAGGAACCGCGGGCAGGACAATGGAGCCGAGCGCTGCCTGAGCCTTCCGAGAGTTTGGGTTTTTTGTGAATTTTTTTCCCCCTTTTTGGAAAGAGGAATCTGCGGCCCGGTTGGGCTTTTTTTAAAAAATGTGTTTCTTTTGGGAAAACGTCGCGGGAGAGTCGCTGAACACCGAAGAAAGCTTGGGATTTAAAGTTGGAAATAAAGTTTAGAAGCGTGCGAGAGAATTCCCTTTTTTCCCTTCTATTTTTTTTCCTTTTCCACCACTATTTTTTATATTTTTTCTCCTTTTTTTTTGCTATTTTTCCCCTTTTTCCTTTTTTTTTTTTTTTTTTTGGTGCCTTTTAAGAAAGAATTCTGAAGAAAAAGAAAAAAAAGAAAAAAAAGACACGGAGTGAATAAAGACGGTGTTCAAAAAAAAGAGGGGGAAAAAAAAAGAATATAAATCTCTTAAAATTCTCTTATTCCACCGCTTTTCTTCGCCGCTGTTCTCGTGGACACCGCGCTCATTTCCCGGCTAATCAATACAGTAATTGGCAATTAATTAATGAGCGGAAGGAGGAGTCAATCGCTTCGAAAGAGCCGCGGAGAAGGAATATTTTCCACGCTTTATTAAATATATACGTACACACACCCATCCCGGAGGAATCCACAGCGACCTCTTAAAACAACCCTACGTGGAGCCAAAAAAATAATTTAAAAAAAAAAAAGAAAAAAAAAAAAAGAAAAAAATCCATTTAAACCGCGGAAACAAAAGCGGAGGCGCCCGCGCTGCCGTCACCTCGAGACCCCTCGAAAGCGGCGTAATTTTTATTTTTTTTTTTATATTTATTTGGTTTTTTTTTGAAGGGGGGGAAAAGCCACCCCATTGTGCGCGGGGTTTGGGGCGGGGGGGAGGTGGGAAATGTTGGGGTTTGGTGACATCGGTGGGGGGCGGGCCCGGCCCCGCGGGGTGTTCCCGGTGGTCCCGGTGTGTCCCCAGAATATTCCAGCGGCGGGAGGGGAGGTGGGACCCCCACCCCCGAGCCCCCCCCGAGCCCCCCTCGAGCTTTGTCCCGGCTCGTTGATTTACACCCCCAAAAAAAAAAAAAAAAAAAAAAGCGATTTTTCGGAGGCGGAAGGTGGGTGGGGGCGGCCCGGGGGGATGAGCGATGTTTGACTTCTTGATTTTTCTCTCCTTTTTGGTCTTTTTTTTGGGGAGGGGGCAGACGAGGAGCCGAGCCCCGGAGGAATCGGATCTTCGGAAGATGTTGCAAAGCCTCGGCCGGAGCATTTGAAAGGGAAATCGCCTGCTTTTTTTTTTTTTCTTTTTTTCCTTTTTTCCTTTTTTTCCCTTTTTTCCCTCTTTTCCTCCGTTTTTTTTTTCCTTCTTTTTTTTTTTTTTTTTTTTCACCTCCCCTCCCCCTCTCCCCCCTCTCCCTGGTGGGGGGGGGAGGATAATCGGGGAGCGGAAAAAAAAACCAAACCACACAAATGCCCTGATTTTTTCCGTACCCCCCCTTTCGAAAGGGACAAAGTAAAATCTCTCCGAAATGTTCCTAACCTGCGAAGGAACCTTCGGACTCGTCCCGGCCACCGCCAATTTCCCCGGGGAAGCCAGGCCGGGAGATTTCCACGCGGGCTACCAAGAGATCGAAGGGATCAACTTGGGCTACTTACAGATCAACGGCACCCAGATGTTCGCCCTGGCCCAGGTGCTCAGCGACCTCTTCAAGGACATCCCCAGGACCACCATCAGCAAGAAGATGGAGACCCTCAAGATCAAGAGCCGCCGCTGCGACCTCAAGGAGCTGCGGACGCTCAAGGCCATCCACTCGGTGCCCACCCGCGCCGTGAAGTGTTCCCTCATCTCCAAGGCCGACCTGGAGGCTCTGTGCACCTCCTGCAAGAGCCTGAGCCCCCGGAGGAGGAAGAGGAAGAGGAAGAGCAGGAGGAGGCAGCAGCTGCTGCTGCCGGGCCCCGGGGAGCTCTTCCCCTGCCCGCGGCCCCAGCCCTGCAGAGCCGGGAGCTGCTGCGGCCCCTCCGCCCCGGGCCGCCTGCCCCGGCCGCCCCCCGCCGCCTTCCCGGGCCCGCAGCCCTTCCAGAGGCCGTTCGCGGCTCGGGGGGCTCGGGGGGGGCTCTTCGGGGGCGTCCTGGCCGGTGACCCCCGCGACCTGGCGCTGCTGCACCCCGCGGCCGCGCAGCCCTGCGCGCTCCCGGCCGCGCTCGCCCCCGCGGGCCGGCGCCGGCGAGGGCCGTGCTGTGCCAAGGGGCTGTTCCCGGAGGAGAAGAGCCCCGCGGGGGCGAGGAAAGGACGATCCTGCTCCTTCCCCGGCCCCAAGCGCCAGGGCACCTCGGCCGGCTACTCCAGCGACTCGGACTCCAGCCTGGACTGCGCCGCGTCCAGCGCCGCCACCTCCAGCGAGTCCTCGGAGGAGGAGGAGGAGGAGGAGGAGGAAGAGGAGGAGGAGGAAGGGGACAGCTCGTGCAGCAGCGACGAGGGCAGCTCGTCGGAGTCGGAGAGCAGCTCGCTGTGCAGCGGGGACTCGGTGCAGAGCACCCGGTACCGGCAGGCGGCCCTGCCCCGCTTCCAGCCCCCCCGGGAGCCCCTCGGGGAGGAGCGGCCGCCGGAGCCCCCCCCGAGCTCGGCCAAGGCTCGGAGCGCCCCCGACCCCGAGCTGCTCTTCCTCTCGCAGCAGCTCTGGGCCAGGACTTTGCGGGCCACAACTTTGGAAAGTTTGAGCGCGGCCGCGGCGCCGGGGGCTCCGCCGGGGCTCTACGCAAAGCAGGAGGCCTCCCCTTCCTCCTCCTCCTCCTCCTCCTCCTCCTCCTCCTCCTCCTCCTCCTCCTCCTCCTCCTCCTCCTCCTCCTCCTCCTCCTCGTCGCCCCCTCCCTCCCCGAGCACCCCCGGGGGGGTCGCGCCACAAAAGGATCGCGGCTTTGGGGACGCCGGAGGGGAGGATTTGCACAAAGATGCCTCGAACAATGGAGCCTCGTCAGAGCGGCCGAGCGGAGCCTCCCCGGGGTCGGCGCCTTGCCCAGAACCGGCCCCGGGCTCGGTCCCACCGCCCCCGGAGCTGGGGGGGACCCCCGGCCCCGCGGAGCCGCGGCGGGAGCACTTCGACCGCCTGATCCGGCAGTCCAAGCTGTGGTGCTACGCCAAGGGTTTCAACCTGGACGGGAAGAGCCTGAGGCACGGCGCGGCGAGCCCGGAGCCCTGGAGGGGAGCGGAGCTGCGGCTCCAAGCCTCCGCGGGCGCGGAGAGCCCCGGGGCGCTGCGGGGCGGAGGATCGGAGCGGAACGCCAAGCGCCGCCGCCTCTCCCGAGCCGCCGAGGCCGAGCGGAGGCGCGGATCCTCCAAAGGGAGGCCCAAGACTCCCAGGAGGAATCCCAGGAAGGGAAACCCTCCGTGCAAAGCCAGCCCTCCTCGGAATTCCTTCAGCCTCATGGGGAACTTCCCCTGCACGCCGTCGCTGGTGGTGGGAGAGGACGGCGACCTGTGCCCGGCCTCGTCCCTGGGCGGCAAAAACTCCTGGGCGCTCTCCAAAACTCACCCGCTCTGGAGGTGGCACCTGGGGGGCAGCGCCATCCCCGTGCCCCCCAGCCTCAAATTCCGCGGCTGCGGAATCCTGGAGGAGCCCTAAAAAAAGAGGAGAGGAAGAGGTTCAGGGGTCGCTCCGTGGGGTCCGGGAGAGGTTTGGGGTGCGGGAAGGTTTGGGGGTCCCGCTCGGGATGGACGGGGGTGATTTGGGGTCGGGGTGTGGAGTTTGGGAGGAGTTTTGGGGTGAGGTTGAAGCGCGCGGTGGTCGCTTCCCAAATTCCTGGGAGTTTTCTTGGGGTTGTTCCCCGGGAAAGGATTTGGGGATGAAAATCCCTGAATGGTGGAATTCGCGGCCGCTCGGAGGGCAGGGAAAGGGTTAAAAACGCAAAAAAACCCCCAAAAAAACCCCAGAGAAAAGAACTGCCCCAATTCCTCCCTTTTCCTCCATAAAAGCGCGGGATGAAACCGAAAAATAATCCCACGCGGAGGGAAAGGAAAAAAAAATCGCCGGAAAAGGATTGCAGGAGAAAAAAAAAAAAAAAAACTTAATTTTCGGGCCGAAAATTGGGAAAATTTCCTGGGAAAATTGGGAGCAGCTCTCCCAAATCCAGGATGAACAGCGATGTTTTCCTGTCTGGTTCGGAGGCAGGGAGAAAACGCCAACTTTTTAAAAATAAATAAATAAAAAAAATTCCCGATCCGGGAATTTCGGGAAGTTGGAAAGAACCGTGAGGGTTGGAGAGGAAGGGACTTGGAACTGCTCGGCGGGAATTGAATAAATGTTAAAAATAAAAAGTGGAGGAGGAGTTGGGGAAAGTGAGGAATTTGTGGGATAATGAGGAAAAAAGGATCCGGATTTTATCCAGGGTGGAATGTGGGCAAGGAATGCGCCGGGAATGTTTCTCCCTCCTCCTCCTCCTCCTCCTCCGCCCAGGAAATCAAATCCCGCTTGAATTTTTTCCAAACGCGGAGAATTCCCGATGGGATTTCCAGGATTTCCATCCCTGTCGGGCTCCCTGAACTCCCCTCTGCTTTGGGAGCCTGAAATCAAAGCTGATTTGGGTTTTTTGGGGGTTTTTTTTAATGGGTGTTTGGATTTTTTTTAGATTTTTTTTTTGTTTTCCTTCTTTCCAACCGAGAATTCCCGGGAATCCTGGGAATTCCCGCCTGGGTATTCCCCTTTTTTTTTTTTTTTTTTTTTTTCCCCCTCCAAAATTCACTCCCCGAACCCCAAAAAATCCAAAATCAAACCCCAAAAGGGAAGGGAAGGGAAGGAAAAGCGCGGGATTCAAAGGGGAATTTTCGGGCGCGGCCTGCTTGATTTTATTTGATTTTAATTCCATCAGCGCGTGGAAAAATGAGGAAAAAAAAGGTCAAAAAAGGAATTTAAAGGCCCAGAGTGTTTAGGATCCGCCGGGCGCTGTTTTCCTTGGAAATGGCGAATTGGTGCTAAAAGCGGTGTTTGTTTTATTTGGGTTTTTTGAGGGTTTTTTTGGGGTTAAAACCTCTTTTTTTGTTGTTGTTTATTTCCCCCCCTGCCGAGCAGAGCAGGGGGGGCCTTCCCTCGCCAAAATATTGGGATTTTAGGGATTTGGGATTTTAGGGATTTGGGATTTTAGGGATTTGGGATTTTTATCTCCCCCCCCAAAAAAAACCCAAAAAAACCTCCCAAAACCCTGAGAGAAAAGCTGATTTTAGGGTTTTTTTGGCCCTCAGCGCATCTCGAGAATCCCAAAAAAACGAGGGGGTTTTCCATGGAATTCCCTTTTTTCCATGGAATTCCCTTTTTTCCACGGAATTCCCTTTTTTTCCACGGAATTCCCTTTTTTCCATGGAATTCCGTTTTTCCATGGAATTCCATTTTTTCCACAGAATTGCGTTTTTTCCATGGAATCGCCAAAAATGGATTCTGTTTTTCCACGGAATTCCATTTTTTTCCACGGAATCGCCGAACGTGGGATGCGATCGTTCCCCGCCACCTCCCAAAATCCGGGTCGGGTTTAAAAATGTATTTTCTAGGAAAAAAAAAAAAAATTATAAAAAATAGGGAATTTCAAAGAATTTGCGGGTGGGGTCGGAACGAGCTCGGGTGGGGGAAAAAAAAATCCTGGGATGAGCGCTGGGAATGAATATTTAAATTTATATTTATATATATAATCATATATATAAATAAAACCATATAAGTATATTAAAATCATATAAATATATCTATATTAAAATCCTAGGTATGAGTATATATATAAATCTATAAATCAAAATATTTAATCCCAGCCCCCCACCAGGCCCCGCAGCTCCCAAAATAAAAAAAAACAAAACTCAGGAATTTTTTTTTTCCAAGGGATGAAATCACCTCAGGATTTTTATCCCGGTGTAAATACGGATTTTTTTAAATCGCTTTTTATATTAAAAAAATTTCACCTTTCGGGCGGAGATTTTTTTTTAATTTCGCCGCTCGCGCGCGGGTTCGGGGCTGTAAATAAATATTTGTAAATTTTCTGTAAAACCCAAGAAAATCGCTGTAAATATCCTGTAAATAGGGCCGGGCCTCGGGAATAAAATCCAAAATACCTCAAGATTTTTATATCAAAGGTGCCTGGAGCGGCAGAACTGTTGGTTATCAGCAAAAAATAATCATTAAAATTATAATTATAATTATTATTGATCATCTTTTCTTTTTTTTTTTTTTTGAGGTGTTGGAGGAAATGGAGCAACCAAAGAAAAAGAAAATAAAATTTAAATAAGAAGTTGGGGGGGTGGAAATAAATGGAATAAAATAAATAGAAATTTTAAAATAAAAGGAAAATACAAATTCCGGGCTGGAGTTGCCTGGTTTGGGGTCAAAATGAGTGAATCTGAGGTGGTTTTGGAAAAAAAATTTGGCTTCAAATGGGGTGGAAAAACAAAAAAAAATGGATTTTTTTTGTTCACTTTGGGCCTAAAAACGTGGGTGGAGGTGGGAGCAAAGCAAGAGCGGAAATTGGGATAAAATAATGGAAAAATCCAACTTTTGTAGAGGAAAAATGCAGCTGGGTTTGGACTCTGGAAAAATCTCAGCTTGGATCAGGGGGAATTTGGGAATTTTGGGATTGAGGGATCGGTTTTGGGATGGTTGCTGGATCGAAAATTCCCATCCCTTTGGATTGAAAATTCCATCCCTTTGGACTGAAAATTCCCATCCCTTTGGATTGAAAATTCCCATCCCTTTGGATTGAGAATTCTCATCCCTTTGGTTAAAAAATCTCATCTCTCTGGGTTAGAAATTCCTATCCTTTGGGTTAAAAATTCCCATCCCTCTGGAAAAAAATTCCCATTACTTTGGATTGAAAATTCCCATCCCTTTGGGTCAGAAATTCTCATCCGTTTGGATTGAAAATTCCCATCCCTTTGGGTTAAAAAATCTCCTCCTTTGGGTCAAAAATTCCCATCCCTCTGGATTAAAAATTCCCATCCATTTGGATTGAAAATTCCCATTCATTTGGGTTAAAAAATCTCCTGCTTCGGGTTAAAAATTCCCATCCCTCTGGATTAAAAAATCCCATTACTTTGGGTCAGAAATTCCGTTAACTTTGGGTCAGAAATTCCCATCCCTTTGAGTTAAAAAAATCTCATCCCTCTGGATTAAAAATTCCCATCCATTTGGATTGAAAATTCCCATCCCTTTGGGTTAAAAAGTCTCCTGCTTCGGGTTAAAAATTCCCATCCCTCTGGATTAAAAAATCCTATTACTTTGGATTGAAAATTCCCATCCCTTTGGGTCAGAAATTCCCATTCCTTTAGGATAAAAAATCTCCTCCTTCGGGTTAAAAATTCCCATCCCTCTGGATTAAAAATTCCCATTACTTTGGGTCAGAAATTCCCATCCCTTTGGGTTAAAAAATCTCATTCTTTGGGTCAGAAATTCCCGTCCGTTTGGATTGAAAATTCCCATCCTTTTGGGCTAAAAATTCCCGTCCCTCTGGATTGACGATATTCCCTCAGGGAAAACTCCGCCAAAGACGGGAAAATCCCGGAGGAGCCGAATCCAATCCCAAATCCCAAATCTGGCGGAAGGAAGGACCCAAAAGTGGTTTTGGAGATCTCATGGGATGTGGGATGGGAATCCTGCAGGATGGAGATCCCATGGGATGGAGGATGGGAATTCCACAGGATGGAGATCCCATGGGATGGAGGATGGGAATTCCACAGGATGGAGATCCCATGGGATGGAGGATGGGAATTCCACAGGATGGAGATCCCATGGGATGGAGGATGTGAATCCTGCAGGATGGAGATCCCATGGGATATAGGGATGGGAATCCTGCAGGATGAGGATCCCACGGGATGTGGGATGGGAATCCTGCAGGATGGAGATCCCATGGGATGTGGGATGGGAACTCCACAGGACGGAGATCCCGTGGGATGAAGGATGGGAATCCTGCAGGATGGAGATCCCATGAGATGGGAATCCTGAAGGATGAGGATCCCATGGGATGTGGGATAGGAATCCTGCAGGATTGGGAATCCCATGGGATGGCGGAGGGGAATCCTGCAGGATGGGGATCCCATGGGATGTAGAGTCAAAATCCTGCAGGATGGAGATCCCATGGGATGCAGGATGGGAATCCTGCAGGATGAGGATCCAATGGGATGGGAATCCTGAAGGATGAGGATCCCATGGATGGCGGAGGGGAATCCTGCAGGATGGAGATCCCATGGGATGGAGGATGGGAATTCCACAGGATGGAGATCCCATGGGATGGCGGGGGGGAATCCTGCAGGATGGAGATTCCATGCGATATAGGGTCGGAATCCTGCTGGGATGATCTGTGGGATGAGGATCCCATGGGGATACACTGGGATACATGGATCCACTGGGATGCCCTGCAGGATGGGAATCCCGGAATCCTCTGCAGGATAAGGATCCCTCCGGGATGCATCACCCATGGGACCCCCCAGCCCGGGGGGTCTGTGCAGCTCTGGGTGCCGGGATGGGGAGGATTGGGATGAAGGAGAGAGACCGGGAATACGAGCAGAGGATGGATGGATGGATGGATGGATGGATGGATGGATGGATGGATGGAGAGATGGATGGATGGATGGATGGATGGATGGATGGATGGGATCCATGGATGGATGGATATGGATGGATGGATGGGATCCATGGATGGATGGATATGGATGGATGGAATCCATGATGGATCCATGGATGGGATCCGTGGATGAATCCATGGATGGATGGATGAATTGGTGGGAACAACAACCCAGGACCAGTTCCATCTCCCGTGCTTTTTCCCAGTTCTGGGAGGATTCTCCCTTCCCTCTCCCCTCGCCCCTGGTTCTGAGCCCGCCCAGGGCTGGCCCTGCTCGCTGTCCGGTGTCCGGTGCCCAGTGTCCAGTGTCCGGTGTCCGGAGGGTGCGGACGATGCTCGCCCGGTGCCCCGGCAGCGACAGCCGAGCCTCGGGCGCCCCCCTCAGGGCTCGCAGCGCGATTTTGGGGTGAAAAAGGGCATTTTTAGGCTTCTCCCAGCAGAGGTCTCTGGCGGCCTTCCCTTCCCTTCCCTTCTTCCCTTCCCTTCCCTTCCCTTCCCTTCCCTTCCCTTCCTTCCCTTCCCTTCCCTTCCCTTCCCTTCCCTTCCCTTCCCTTCCTTCCCTTCCTTCCCTTCCCTCCCTTCCCTTCCCTTCCCTTCCCTTCCCTTCCCTTCCCTTCCCTTCCCTTCCCTTCCCTTCCCTTCCCTTCCCTTCCCTTCCCTTCCCTCCGTGCCGATCCCGGGGGAATTCCTCGGGCTCGGGGGGTTGGCACAGACCCCCCCGAGGGAGGATTTTCCCTCGAATTCCTGATAAAAAGGGAAATTCGGCCCGGGGGAGCGGCAGCACAGGGACCCCTCCTATCCCGGGATGTGCTGCGTGGCTTCCCCCACCTCGTCCGCGATTTAATTACTTTAATTAGGCAGCAAAATCCGGGGCGGAGACCCCGGGAAGCACCCAGGGGGTCGGCACGAGAGACCGAACCCGCGCCCACCCAACCCCAAAATTCGGCGGCGGAAAATGGGGGAAACGCCCCCAAAATCCGCCGCTCTAACCCCACCCATTGTGTCCCCCACCCAGCGCTGCAAAAATCGGTTTCAATTTCGGCTTTTCTCGCTATTTTTGCGGCGCCGCTGTCACGGAGCCGAGGCGGAGCGGAGGAAGGAGGGACCGGAGTGGGTTTGTCTAAATTAGGAAATGACCCCAAATTTCCGCCCTGGTTTGCAGAGCGCTGGCGCGGAGCTGATGCTGCTCCTCCGCTCCGCGCTCGGGACGGGTTGTTTTTAATTGATTAAATCGATGTGAGGGTTCATTAAAGCTGATTTTAGAGCGCCTGGGTGGGCTCCGCACCTGTGGAATTCCTCGGGATCGTCCAGCCAGGACAAATCCTGCCCCAAACCCCTCCCGGAGCCCTTCACACCCCAATTTTCGGCAGTTTTAGCAATAATTCCCATCCTGGGGCGCTCCGAAACAAAAATATTTCAGCCTCGAGGCGGATGTGAGTCACGGCCGAGCTGATTGATGTGATGAGTTGTGACTCATTAATTAGTTCCCATGCTAATGAGTGGTGCTGGGGCGTTTCGCGCACGATTTTGGGGGAAAACCTCAAAGGCAGCAGAAGTTGGGTGCTGTTCGTACCCTGAGGGCCGGGCCGTGACTCAGCAGTGATTAAATTACAAGTTACAGCCCCAAAATTCCCGATGAGTAACGGGGGTGTGAAAATCCAGCTCATCCCGGAGCAGAGGGATGATCCCAGCAGCAGAGCCCGGGATAAGTCATCAGAATCTTTGGGATCAATCATCGGGATAAATCATCAGATGGATGGATCATGGATGGATGGATGGAATCCATGGATGGAATCGATGGATGGATGGATGGAATCCATGGGTCCAGGGATGGGATCCATGGATGGATGGATGGATTCAAGGATGGATGAATGGATGGATGGATGGATGGATGGATGGATGGATGGATGGATGGATGGATGGATGGATGGAGTCTGTGGATGCAATCCATGGATGGATGGATGGATGGATGGACGGATGGAATCCATGGATGGATGGACGGAGGGATGGATGGATGGATGGAAGGGTGGAATGGATGTAATCCATGGATGGATGGATGCATGGAATCAATGGATGGAGGGATGGAATCCATGGATGGAATCCATGGATGGATTCAAGGATGGATGGATGGATGGATGGATGGATGGAGGGATAGAATCCATGAATGGATGGATGGAATCCATGGATGGATGGATGGATGGATGGATGGAATCCATGGATAGATGGAAGGATGGAATCCATGGAAGGATGGAATTCATGGATGGATGGATGGATGGAATCCGTGGATGGATCCATGGATGGATGGATGGATGGAGATCCAGCCATGCCCTGGAGCTTCCCCCGTGCTCCCTGCAGGGTGGGGGTGGTTCAGGGCCCCCCTCCCCCCATTTCCTGCCGGATGTGGGTTTGGGCCTGGGCCGGATGTGGGCTCCGAACCCCAGCGCTGCTCCAGGCCCCGGAGCCACCAATCACTTCCTGCACAGCTCGGCGGGACTCGTTCAGCCCCAGCTCCTGCCAGCGCCGCCGGGGCACGGAGAGGGCAGCGGGCAGCGGGCACTGGGCACACGCTGGGCACTGGGCACTGGGCACTGGGCATTGGGCACTGGGCACTGGGAACTGGGCACTGGGCATTGGGAACTGGACACACACTGGGCACTGGGCACTGGACACACAGTGGGCACTGGGCATTGGGCACTGGGCACTGGGAACTGGGCACTGGGCATTGGGAACTGGACACACACTGGGCACTGGGCACTGGACACACAGTGGGCACTGGGCACTGGGCACTGGGCATTGGGAACTGGGCACTGGGCATTGGGAACTGGACACACACTGGGCACTGGGCACTGGACACACACTGGGCACTGGGCACTGGGCATTGGGAACTGGGCACTGGGCATTGGGAACTGGACACACACTGGGCACTGGGCACTGGACACACAGTGGGCACTGGGCACTGGGCACTGGGCACTGGGCATTGGGCAATGGACGCTGGGCACTGGACACTGGGAACTGGACGCTGGTCATCAGGAACTGGGCACTGGGCATTGGGCAGCAGGCACTGCACACTGGGCACTGAGCTCCAGGTGTTGGGCACTGGGCACTGGAGAATGGACATTGAGCCTTGGCCACTGGGAACCAAGCACTGGACACTGGACACTGGGCACTGGGCACTGGGTACTGGGCAATGGACACTGGGTACTGAGCACTGGACACTGGGCACTGGACACTGGGTACCGGGCATTGGGCACTGGGCATCAAGCACTGGACACTGGGCGCTGGGCACTGGGCACTCAGCACAGGACATTGAGCCTTGGGCATCGAGCATTGGGCATTGGGAACCAAGTGCTGGACACTGGGCTCTGAGCACTGGGCATTGGGCACTGGGCACTGATCACTGGACACTGGGCACTGGGCACTGGACACTGAGCACTGGGCACTAGTCATTGGACACTGGGCACTGAGCAGCTCTGCCACCAACCCACGCCATCCTCCCCCTGGGCTGCCAGTGCAGGATTTTGGGGAAATTTCGGGAATCAGGAGGGCCCTGGGCACTGTGGGTGCTGTGAAAGGCTGGGAAACCATTCCTGGAAAAGCGATCCCGATACAGGAGCCGCTCCCCCGATCCATAAATTCCCTAAAAACAGCAGCGAAGGACTAAATTTAGTAATTTCCCTAATTTAAGTCTGGAGTTATGACCGAGATGCTCCCGGGGCAGCAATTCCCAGGAGTGAAAAATCTGAATTTTGCATCCTTCGGCAAATAAAATAAAATAAAAAGCAAATAAAATGAAATAAAATGCAAAATAAAAAAAGAAAAGAGAAAAAAACACCAAAACGCCAAAACCAAACCAAACCAAAACAAACAAAAAAACCCACCAAAAACCACAAAAAACAAACAAAAACCCAGAACAAACAAACAAAAAACCCACAAAAAACCACAATTAAAAAAACAAAAAACCCAAAACAAACAAAAAACCAAAAATAAACAAAATTTTAAAAAACCAAAACCCAACAACAAGAAGAAAACCAAACCAAAAAAGAACCCCAAAAAAACCCCATAAATCAACCAAATCCCACATCCCAGCTTTCCCAGATTTCCTTTTTCCCCATAAACTTTTCCCGGGAAGCCCCCGGCGCCCTTTTCCCCCCTCCCCGCAGGGATCGGCGATGGAATTCGGGATTTAATCCCCTGAAGGCGAAGGTTTGGGATTTAATCCCCTGAAGGCGAAGGTTTGGGATTTAATCCCCTGAAGGTTCAAGTCCAAGGGTCCCCATGGGGCCGTCAGGGATGGGAGGATGCCAAATCCGGTTTGGGACAATCCCAAACCTCCGGGATCATCCTCGGGTCACAAAGGCAGAATTTCCCCTCTTTTTTTTTCCATTTTTTTTTACCCTTTTAAACACAAAAGATAAAAGTCAGGGGGAAAAAGAAAAAAGGGGAAACGCTCGAGGTTCAGGCTGAGTGAATTCCCGCCCCTCAGAGGGTTGGGATAAAGGGAAATCTGGGATGGAATTTTGGGTTTTAAAAGGTCCTAAATGGTGGTTTTGGGGTCAGGGAGGGGATTTGGGTTTAGAAGAAACCCGAAATGGGCCAGGCCGAGATCCCAAAGGCGCCTGGGGTGGGGGAAACTGAGGCAGAAGAGGCGCGAGGGATTGCCGGTTTGGGGTTTGGGGTTATTGAAATTGTAAATCGTGAAATTAAGGAATATCGGGAGTGGGAAGGATCGAAGTGCAGCTCCTGGCCTTGCACAGGGCAACTCCAAAAATCCGTATTTGGGATTTTTTTGGGTTTGTTTTTTTGGGTTTTTGGGGTTTTTTTGGGGTTTTTTGGGATTTGAGCGTTGGGACAGGGACATGGGGTGGGGAATCCATCCCTGGGCAGCGCTGAATTTTGTGTCCTTCAGCAAATAAATGAAAATAAAAATAAAAATGAAAAGAAAAAGAAAAAGAAAAAGAAAAAGAAAAAGAAAAAGAAAAAGAAAAAGAAAAATATTCTTAAAATAATAAAAATAGAATAAAAATAAAAATAAAAATAAAAATAAAAATAAAAATAAAAATAAAAATAAAAATAAATAACAACCCCCATCAATCCAACATCTCCCACATCCCAGCTTTCGTTTCTCCCCCAAATTTTTTGGGCCTCTTTCCCAGGATTTGATCATTTCTGCGTTCTGGGTTTGGGTTTTCCTCATTTCTCCTTCCGGGTGATGCGTCCAAGGCTTTTCCTGTGGAACCCCAAAGGTCTCGTGATGCAGATCTGGGGATCTGCAGGTGCAATCCCAAACCGAAATATTCCTGATTTTCCAGGATCATTTCCCTGTTTTCCGGCAATCCCAAACCGAAATATTCCTGATTTTCCAGGATCATTTCCCTGTTTTCCGGCAATCCCAAACCGAAATATTCCTGATTTTCCAGGATCATTTCCCTGTTTTCCTGCATGTGCAATCCCAGACAGAAATATTCCCTGGATTTTGGGATCATTTCCCTGTTTTCCTGGAATGTCAAACTGAAATATTCCCAATATTTTGGATTATTTCTTTCCCCTGATTTCCTGCAATCCCAAACAGAAATACTCCCTATATTTTGGGATAATTTATCTTCCCTGTTTTCCTGCAATCCCTAACAGAAATATTCTCTCCCCTGTTTTCCTGCAGGTGCAATCCCAAACAGAAACATTCCCTATATTTTGGGATCATTTCCCTTCCCCGTTTTTCTGCAATCCCAAACTGAAATATTCCCAATATTTTGGGATTATTTCTCCTCCCTGTTTTCCTGCAGGTGCAATCCCATCCAGAAATCTTCCCGATATTCCAGGATCATTCCTCTTCCCTGGTTTGCAATCCCAAACAGAAATATTCCCTCTATTTTGGGATCATTTCACTGTTTTCCTGCAATCCCAAACAGAAATATTCCTTATTTTCCAGGATCATTTCCCTGTTTCTTGCAGGTGCAATCCCAAACAGAAACATTCCCTATATTTTGGGATTATTTCTCCTCCCTGTTTTCCTGCAGGTGCAATCCCACACAGAAATATTCCCTGTATTCCAGGATCTCTTCACTATTTTCCTGCAATCCCAAACAGAAATATTCCTGATATTCCAGGATCATTTCTCTTCCCTGGTTTGCAGTCCCAAACAGAAATATTCCCTGTACTTCGGGATCATTTCACTATTTTCCTGCAATCCCAAACAGAAATATTCCTTTTTTTTCAGGATCATTTCCCTGTTTCTTGCAGGTGCAATCCCACACAGAAACATTCCCTATATTCCGGGATCATTTTCCTTCCCTGTTTTCCTGCAATCCCAAAGAAAAATATTCCTGATATTCCAGGATCATTTCACTACTTTCCTGCAATCCCAAACAGAGATATTCCCTTTATTTCAGGATATCTTCACTATTTTCCTGCAATCCCAAAGAGAAATATTCCCGATTTTCCAGGATCATTTCACTATTTTCCTGCCATCCCACACAGAAATATTCCTGATTTTCCAGGATATCGTCACTATTTTCCTGCAATCCCAAATGGGAATATTCCCTATATTCCAGGATCATTTCACTATTTTCCTGCCATCCCACACAGAAATATTCCCGATATTCCAGGATCTCTTCACTATTTTCCTGCAATCCCAAACAGAAATATTCCCGATATTCCAGGACCTTTTCCCTCTTTTCCATCCGATTCCCGACACCCACCCCGCCGGGCACAGACCCCCAATTTGGGGAACATTTTTTCCTCCTTCCCAGACAACAGATCAGATTCCAAGGGGTTAAAATCTCTTTCCCGGAGGAGCCTCGGCGCCAGGACAGCCGGTGGCGCTGGCGGAGCCGGGAATTGCGGGATAATGCGATTTGCGGAGCGCTCCCGGCTCATCCTCCCGCTCATCCCGGTCCCCGATTTCCCTGCCCGGCGGGGGAGTCCTGAGAGCTAAAAAAAACCCCCAAAATCCCCGTTCCGAAGCGGCCGGAAAGGGTTAAAATAAAAAACCGAAAATGAAATGTCGCGCAAAACGCGCCCGCCCCGGCCGGGCCGCGATCTGTGAACCGCAGATTTTAGCGGAGCGTGCGGGCGGCGGCGCCATGATTGTGCGGGGGGGGGACACGGGGACAGGAGGGGGGGACAGGCGGAGAGGGGACAGGAGGAGAGGGGACAGGAGAAGGGGGGGGACAGAGAGAAGGAGGGACAGGGATAAAGGGACAGGGAGAAATTTGGGGACAGGAGAAACTGGGGACAGGAGAAATTGGGGACAGGGAGAAGGGGGGGATAGAGATAACGGGGGGGGGGACAAGGAGAAGGGGACAGGGACAGGGACAAGGCGGGGGACCTGCGTGCGTTCGGCCTCGCGGGGTACCCCCCGGCACCCCTCGTCATTCCCGGGGTCCCACCGCTGTCCCCCCGCGGTCCCCTCGCGGCCCCGCCCGGCCCCGGGGCTCGGGCACCCCGTGAGAGGCGGGCGGCGAGCGGGGAGGGGGCAGCGCGGAGGAGGAGGAGGAGGAGGAGGAGGAGGAGGAGGAGGAGGAGGAGGAGTGTGCGCGCAGAGGCAGGCGGGGGGGCAGGAAACCCTCATGGAAGTATGAAGGAGATGGTGGGAGGCTGCTGTGTGTGTTCCGACGAGCGCGGCTGGGCGGAGAACCCGCTCGTCTACTGCGACGGCCACGGCTGCAATGTGGCCGTGCACCAAGGTGAGCCCCCCGGGACCCCCCCCGGGACACCCCCCGAGACCCCCGGGCAGGCCGGGAGGGGCTGGGGGGAGCGATGGGCACGGGGCGGGGGCGGCGGGGGGGGGGGCGCTTTGTTTTAGAGCTATTGTTCCAAATAACGGTGTCGCCGCCGGGCGGGCGCGGCGGGGGGGACACGGACACGGCGGGGGGGGACACGGACACGGCGGGGGGGACACGGACACGGCGGGGGGGACACGGACACGGCGGGGGGGGACACGGACACGGCGGGGGCGGAGCCGGGGCGGCAGCGGAGCCCCCCCCCCCCCCCCCCCGGTGGGGAGGACGCGGCTCCGGGGGTCGCTACCGGGGGGGTTTCTCCGGTGCCCCCCGGTTTAACGGGGAGGGCACAGCCGCTGTCCCCACCCGGTGCGGGGGTGGCCGCGGCCCCGGGTAACCCCCGGGGAGGACGGCGGGGCCCGGAGCTGCCTGTGCGAGGGCCGGGAGGGAGGAAGGCAACCCTCGTCCTCCTCCTCCTCCTCCCGCTGCTCACGGGCGATTTGCATTTTAAATCACTCGAGCACGCTCCTCGCTCGCGATTTCGGGCCCGGAAAGTTTGTCCTCGGCTCCGTGAACAAAAAAAAAAAACCAAAAAAAATAAACCCAACCGGATTAAATTCGGTGTTTGCGCCGTTCCGAGGCGGCGGAGGCGGCGATCGTCGGGCTCGGTTTGTTTGGAATATCGCGGAGCGTAAACAAACCGGATTACATTCGGTGTCCGCGGCCGTTCCGGGGCAGCGGAGGCGCGGGGATTGTCGGGCTCGGTTATGGAATATCGCGGAGAGTTCGGGCTCAATTATTGGGAATATCGCGGAGAGTTCGGGCTCGATTATTGGGAATATCGCGGAGAGTTCGGGCTCAATTATTTGGAATATCGCGGAGAGTTTGGGCTCAGTTATTGGGAATATCGCAGAGGGTTCGGGGCCCCTCCTTGGCTCAGTTATTTGGAATATCGTGGAGGATTTGGGCTCAATTATTTGGAATATCGCAGAGGGTCCAGGCTCAGTTATTTGGAATATCGCGGAGAGTTTGGGCTTAATTATTTGGGATATCGCAGAGGATCTGGGCTCAATTATTTGGGATATCGCAGAGGGTTCGGGCTCAGTTATTTGGAATATCGCAGAGGGTTCGGGGCTCCTCCTTGGTTCAGTTATTTGGAATATCACGGCAGGTTCGGGGCTCCTCCGGCCTCTCTGTTTTCCCGTTTGTTGTTATCCCATCCATCTCCCGGCGCATCTCCGGCCTTTCCCTGCTCGCTCTCTGTCCATTCCCGGTGCTCGCTCCTGGTTCCGGCCCTGGCCCTGGGCCTGGCTTTGGCCCTGTCCCTGTGTCCAGCCCTGTCCATGTGTCCAACCCTGTCTGTGTGTCCAGCTCTGTCCCTGTGTCAGGCCCTGTCACAATCCATGTGTCCAGCCCTGTCCATGTGTCCATCCCTGTCCCTGTCCCCATCCCTGTCCATGTGTCCATCCCTGTCTATGTGTCCATCTCTGTCCCTGTCCATGTGTCCATCCCTGTCCATGTGTCCAGCCCTGTCCATGTGTCCATCCCTGTCCCTGTCCCCATCCCTGTCCCTGTCCATCCCTGTCTCTGTGTCCATCCCTGTCCCTGTCCCAGGCCCAGTCCCTGTGTCCAGCCCTGTCCCTGTCCATCCCTGTCCTTGTGTTCATCCCTGTCCTTCCCTGTCCATGTCCCCATCCCTGTCCCCATCCCTGTCCCTGTGTCCATCCCTGTCCCAGTCCCCATCCCTGTCCCTGTGTCCATCCCCGTCCCTGTGTCCATCCCTGTCCCTGTCCGTGTGTCCATCCCTGTCCCTGTCCCTGTGTCCATCCCTGTCCCTGTCCCTGTGTCCATCCCCGTCCCTGTCCCTGTGTCCATCCCTGTCCCTGTCCCTGTGTCCATCCCTGTCCCTGTCCATGTGTCCAGCCCTGTCCGTGTGTCCGGTGCCGGGATCAGGGCCGGACCGTTGCTCCCTTTGCTCCCAGTTTTGGTGTCCCTGGGGTCCCACCGGTGGCCGAGGGGACACCGAGCGGGGCAGGGACACTCTGGGGGACTCTCCTCATCCCGCGGGGTTCGGGGGGGCACGGTCACAGAATCAGGAATGGTTTGGGGTGGGAGGGACCCCAAATCCCACCCAGACCCAATCCCAACCCCTCCCACCATCCCAGGGTGCTCCAACCCCACCCTGGACACTGCCCGGGACCCTCGGACACTGATCCAGGGGCAGGAACAGCTTCTGAGGGTCGGGAACAGTTCCTGAGGGTCAGGAAGAGTTTTTGAGGGCCAGGAACAGTTTGAGAGGTGCAGGAAGAGTTCCTGAGGGTCAGGAACAATTTTGAGGGTCAGAAACAGTTTTTTGAGGGTCAGGACGAGTTTTTGAGGGTCAGGAACAGTTTGAGAGGTGCAGGAACAGTTTGAGAGGTGAGGAAACAGTTTTTGAGGGTCAGGAACAATTTTGAGGGTCAGGAACAGTTTAAGAGGGTCAGGAAGTTTTTGAGGGTCAGGCACAGTTTTTGAAGGGTCAGGAACAGTTTTTGACAGTCAGGAACAGTTTGAGAGGTGCAGGAAGAATTCCTGTGGGTCAGGAACAGTTTTTGAAGGTCAGAAAGAATTTTGAAGGGTCAGGAGGAGTTTTAAAGGGTCAGGAATAGTTTTAGAGCATCAGGAACAGGTTTTTTTAGCATCAAGAACAGTTCCAGAGGATCAGGAACAGTTCCAAAGGGATAGGAATATTTCCAGACAATCAGGAAAAGTTTTTGAGGGTCAGTAACAGTTCCAGAGGTTCAGGAAGAGCTTTTAAGGATCAGGAACTGTTTTTGAGGGTCGGGAACACTTTGAGAGGTGCAGGAAAAATTTCAAATATTTGAGAACAGTTTCTGATGGGCAAGAACGTTTTTAGAGGGTCAGGAAGAGTTTTTGAGGGTCAGGAACCATTTGAGAGAGTCAGGAAAAGTTTTTGAGGGTCAGGAACAGTTTGAGAGAGTCAGGAACAGTTTCTGAGGATCAGGAGCAGTTTGAGAGGGTCAGGAGGAGTTCCTGAGGGTCAGGAACAATTTTGAGGGTCAGGAATCATTTGAGAGAGTTGGGAAAAGTTTTTGAGGGTCAGGAAAAGTTTTTGAGGGTCAGGAACAGTTTGAGCAGTGCAGGAAGAATTTCAAATATTTGGGAACAGTTTCTGAAGGGCAGGAACATTGTTAGTTGGTCAGGAAGAGTTTTGAAGGGCCAGGAAGAGTTTTTGAGAATCAGGAAGAGTTCCTGAGGGTCAGGAACAGTTTTTGAGGATCGGGAACAGTTTGAGAGGTGCAGGAAGAGTTTCAAATATTTGGGAATTGTTTCTGAGGGGCAGGAACGTTTTTAGAGGGTCACGAAGAGTTTTAGAGGGCCAAGAACAGTTCCAGAGGGTCAGGAAGAGTTTTTGAGGGTCAGGAACCATTTGAGAGAGTCAGGAAAAGTTTTTGAGGGTCAGGAACAGTTTTTGAGGGTCAGGAGGAGTTCCTGAGGGTCAGGAACAATTTTGAGGGTCAGGAACCATTTGGGAGACTCAGGAAAAGTTTTTGAGGGTCAGGAAAAGTTTGAGAGAGTCAGGAAGAGGTCCTGAGGATCTGGAAGAATTTTGGAGGGTCAGGAACAGTTTTTGAGGGTCAGGAACAGTTTGAGAGCTGCAGGAAGTGTTTCAAATATTTGGGAACCATTTTTGAGGGGCAGGAACATTTTTAGAGGGTCAGGAAGAGTTTTAGATGGTCAGGAAGAGTTTGAGAGGGGCAGGAACAGTTCTAGAAGGTCAGGAAGACTTTGTGAGAGTCAGGAAAAGTTTTTGAGGGTCAGGAAAAGTTTGAGAGTGTCAGGAACAGTTTGAGAGGAACAGGAAGAGTTTCAAATATTGGGAATAGTTTCTGAGGGGCAGGAACGTTTTCAGAGGGTCAGGAAGAGTTTTGAAGGGCCAGGAAGAGTTTTAGAGGGGCAGAAACTGTTCCAGAGGGTCAGGAAGAGTTTTTAAGGATCAGGAACAGTTTGAGAGGGTCAGGAAGAGTTTGAGAGGTGCAGGAAGAGTTTCAAATATTTGGGAACAGTTTTTGAGTGGCAGGAACGTTTTCAGAGGGCCAGGAACAGTTTTTGAGAGTCAGGAACAGTTCCAGATGGTCAGGAAGATCTTTTTAGGCTCAGGAACAGTTTTTGAGGGTCAGGAACACTTCAAGAGGTGCAGGAAGTGTTTCAAATATTTGGGAACCATTTCTGAGGGGCAGGAACATTTTCAGAGGGTCAGGAAGAGTTTTGAAGGGTCAGGGAGAGTTTTTGAGGGTCGGGAACAGTTCCAGAGATTCAGGAAGAGCTTTTAAGGATCAGGAACTGTTTTTGAGAGTCAGGAACAATTTGAGAGGTGCAGGAAGAGTTTCAAATATTCAGAAACAGTTTCTGAGGGGCAGGAACAGTTTTTAGGGGGTCAGGAGCAGTTCCAGAGGGTCAGGAACAGTTTTTGAAGGTCAGAAAAAATTTGAGAGGTGCAGGAAGTATTTCAAATATTCAGGGAGAGTTTCTGACAAGCAGGAAGAGTTTTTAAAGGGTCAGGAACAGCTCCAGAGGGTCAGGAACAGTTTTTAAGGGTCAGGTATGGTTTCAAATATTCAGGAACAGATTCAAACATTCAGGAACATTTTCAGATTTTTAGGAACAGTTTCAGACATTCAAGAATAGTTTCAAACACTCAGGAACAGTTTCAGAGTTGCAGTAACACTTTTTAAGGGTCAGGAACAGTTTCAGACATTCAGGAACAATTTCAGAGTTGGAGGAACATTTTCAGAGTTCCAGGAAGAGTTTCAAACATTCAGGAACAATTTCAGAGTTTTAGGAACAGTTTCAGATTTTTAGGAACAGTTTCAAACATTCAAGAACAATTTCAGAGTTGCAAGAACAGTTTCAGATTTTTAGGAACACTTTTTAAGGGTCAGGAACAATTTCAAACACTCAGGAACAGTTCCAGACACTCAGGAACAATTTCAGATTTTTAGGAACAATGTCAAACATTCAAGAACAGTTTCAAACATTCAGGAACAGATTCAGATATTCAAGAAGAGTTTCAAACATTCAAGAGCAGTTTCAGACATTCAAGAACAGTTTCAGATCTTCAGGAACAGTTTCAAATATTCAGGAACATTTCCAAATTTTTAGGAACAGTTTCAAACATTCAGGAACAGTTCCAGAGTTCCAGGAAGAGTTTCAAACACTCAGGAGCAGTTTCAAACATTCAGGAACAGTTTAAGAGTTGCAAGAACAGTTTCAAATATTCAGGAATAGTTTCAAACATTCAGGAACATTTTCAGATTTTCAGGAACAGTTTGAAACATTCAGGAACAGTTTCAAACATTCAGGAATATTTTCAGATTTTTAGGAACAGTTTCAGACATTCAGGAACAATTTCAAACACTCAGGAACAGTTTCAGATTTTTAGGAACAGTTTCAAACATTCAGGAACAGTTTCAAACACTCAGGAACAGTTTCAGATTTTTAGGAACAGTTTCAAACATTCAAGAACAGATTCAGACATTCAAGAAGAGTTTCAAACATTCAAGAACAGATTCAGAATTGCAAGAACAGTTTCAGATTTTTAGGAACACTTTTTAAGGGTCAGGAACAATTTCAAACACTCAGGAACAGTTTCAAATATTCAGGAACTTTTTCAAAATTTTAGGCACAGTTTCAGACATTCCAGAACACTTTCAGAGTTTTAGGAACAGTTTCAGAGATTCAAGAACAGTTTCAAACATTCAGGAACAGTTTCAGATTTTTAGGAACACTTTTTAAGGGTCAGGAACAATTTCAAACACTCAGGAACAGTTCCAGACACTCAGGAACAATTTCAGATTTTTAGGAACAATGTCAAACATTCCAGAACAGTTTCAAACACTCAGGAACTGTTTCAGATTTTTAGGAAGTGTTTCAAACATTCAGGAACAATTTCAGAGTTGCAGGAACAGTTTCAGATTTTTAGGAACAGTTTCAAACTTTCAAGAGCAGTTTCAGACATTCAGGAACAGTTTCAAACATTCAGGAACAATTTCAAAAATTCAGCAACAGTTTCAAACACTCAGGAACAGTTTCAGATTTTTAGAAACAATTTCAAACATTCAGTAACAGTTTCAGACATTCAGGAACAATTTCAGATTTTTAGGAACAATGTCAAACATTCAAGAACTGTTTTAAACACTCAGGAACATTTTCAGATTTTCAGGAACAATTTCAATCAATCAGGAACAGTTCCAGAGGGGCAGGAACAGTTTCAAACATTCAAGAACAGATTCAGACATTCAAGAACAGTTTCAGATATTCAGGAACAGTTTCAGATTTTTAGAAACAGTTTCAGAAATTCAGGAACCATTTCAGAGTTGCAGGAACAGTTCCAGAGTTCCAGGAAGAGTTTCAAACACTCAGGAGCAGTTTCAAACATTCAGGAACAGTTTCAAACACTCAGGAACAATTTCAGAGTTTTAGGAACAGTTTCAGATTTTTAGGAACAGTTTCTAACATTCAGGAACAGATTCAGACATTCAAGAGCAGTTTCAGAGTTGCAAGAACAGTCTCAGATTTTTAGGAACACTTTTTAAGGGTCGGGAACAATTTCAAACACTCAGGAACAGTTCCAGACACTCAGGAACAATTTCAGATTTTTAGGAACAATGTCAAACATTCCAGAACAGTTTCAACCACTCAGGAACAGTTTCAGATTTTTAGGAAGAGTTTCAAACATTCAGGAACAATTTCAGAGTTGCAGGAACAGTTCCAGAATTCCAGGAAGAGTTTCAAACACTCAGGAACTATTTCAGAGTTTTAGGAACAGTTTCAGATTTTTAGGAACAGTTTCAGACATTCAGTAACAGTTTCAGACATTCAGGAACAGTTTCAAACATTCAGGAATATTTTCAGATTTTTAGGAACAGTTTCAGACATTCAGGAACAATTTCAAACATTCAGCAACAGTTTCAAACACTCAGGAACAGTTTCAGATTTTTAGAAACAATTTCAAACATTCAGTAACAGTTTCAGACATTCAAGAACAGTTTCGAACACTCAGGAACCATTTCAGAGTTGCAGGAACAGTTTCAAACATTCAGAAACAATTTCGATCACTCAGGAACAGTTCCAGGAGCAGCCGCGGGCAGGGCTGGGTTTGTGTGAGGGCACCCGAGGGTTCCTTTGGGGTTTTCCGGAGCCTCGCAGGATGTGGGGACACCCCGGCTTGGGTTTTCCTCACCCCCGGTGAGGTTTGGGGAGGTTTTGATTCCCAAAACAGCAGCAAACGCCAGGGGCGGAACCCTCGGGGGCTCATCCGGATTTGGGGTCTCTTTGTAAATCCCCAAAACCCCAAAAAATTTGGATCCCCAAAACCCCAAGAAATTTGGATCCCCAAAACCCCAAACATTTTGGATCCCTGAAAGCCAAAAAATTTTAGATCCCCAAAACCCCAAAAATTTTGGATCCACAAAACCCAAAAAAATTTGGATCTGCAAAACCCAAAAAAAATTGCATCCCCAAAATCCAAAAAAATTTTGGATCCCCAAAACCCCAAAAATTTTGGATCCCCAAAACCCCCAAAATTTTAGATCCCCAAAAATTTTGGATCCCCAAAACCAAAAATTTTAGATCCCCAAAACCCCAAAAATTTTGGATCCCCAAAACCCCAAAAATTTGGATCCCCAAAACCCAAAAAAATTCAGATCCCCAAAACCCAAAAAAATTACTGCGTGGTTCGAGGGAGGGCCCCTGTCCTTTAAAAATGAAATTTTAGGGCCGATCCTTAAAGAAATCCACACGGAGAAATCCCACAGGGAAAAAAAACCCAAAATGTCAATAAACCACAGGCTGGGAAATGGAGGTTCCAGTGAGGGGTTAAGGATGTTTATAAATTGTGGTTTTCACGCGTGGTCTGCATTTTTTTTTCCTCATTTTTGGTTTTTTTTTCCTCTTTGGAGCAAAATATTTTCATTAAAATATCTGATAGGGAATGAGAGTTGGAATAAGAAAGTTAAGGCCATTTATAAATTAGATTTTCAGTTCATATTCTGCATTTTCTTCCTCATTTTGCGGTTTTTTTTCCTCTTTGGAGCAAAATATTTTCATTAAAATATCTGATAGGGAATGAGAGTTGGAATAAGAGACTTAAGGACATTTATAATTTGTATTTTCTGCTCGTATTTGGCATTTTTTCCTCATTTTGGTTTTTTTTTTTTTCCCTCTTTGGAGCAAATCTTTAAAATATTCGATAGGAAAATTGTGTTTACGCAGACCCTGGGAGGAATTCCGACAATTGGATTTGGGATTTTCTAATTCGGGAAATTCCGATTCCGGGAATTCTGGGAATTTCGGGGATTCTCCTTGCGATAATTCCCCAGGATCGGATTTTAACCCGAAAAAAAATTATTTTTTTAGGGTTTCCACATTTTCCATCCTCAGCTCGGGAGAGGCGAGGAATTCCAAGCACAGGAGAAATTCCTGATCGGCTCCGTTCCCATTTGGGAATTTTTTGTGGGAATTTTTCATTCTGGGTGTGGATTTCAAGGGAATTTTTCATTCCGGGATTGGATTTTCATGGAATTTTTCATTCCAGGTGTGGATTTTTGTGGGAATTTTTCATTCCGGGCATTGATTTTCATAGGAATTTTCCATTCCAGGTGTGGATTTTCATAGGAATTCTTCATTCTGGGATTGATTTTCGCAGAAATTTTTCATTCTGGGCAGGAATTATTCATTCTGGGAATACATTTTCATGGAATTTTTCATTCTGGGTGTGGATTTTCATAGGAATTTTTCATTCCGGGATGGATTTCCACAGGAATTTTTCATTCTGGGCAGGAATTTTTCATTCCAGGATTGATTTTCATAGGATTTTTCCATTCTGGGTGTGGATTTCATGGAATTTTTCATTCTGGGTGTAGATTTTGTGGGAATTTTTCATTCTGGGTGTGGATTTTTGTGGGAATTTTTCATTCCGGGATTGGATTTTCACGCGAATTTTTCACTCTGGGCAAGAATTATTTTTTCATGGGAATGGATTTTCACAGGAATTTTTCATTCCGGGCATAGATTTTTATGGGAATTTTTCATTCCGGGATTGGATTTTCACAGGAATTTTTCATTCCTGTGGATTTTTGTGGAAATTTTCAATCCTGTGGATTTTTGTGGGAATTTTTCAATGCAGGTGTGGATTTTTGTGGGAATTTTTTATTCCCGGTGTGGATTTTCATGGGAATATTTCATTCTGGGCAGGAATTTTTCATTCTGGGAATACATATTCATGGAATTTTTCATTCCGGGTGTGGATTTTCACAGGAATTTTTCATTCTCGGTATGGATTTTCATGAGAATTTTTCATTCTGGGCAGGAATTTTTCATTCCAGGCATGGATTTTCGCAGGAATTTTTCATTCCAGGCATGGATTTTCACTGGAATTTTTCAATTCCGGGATGGATTTTCGCACGAATTTTTCATTCCGGGATGGAATTTAATAAATGGATCCCACCGGGGCTCTTGGGGGAAAAAAAAAATCAAACCGGACGGTTTGGAAATGGGAAAATGGGAAAACAGGAAATGGGAATCAAACAGGAAATGGGAACAAAACAGGAAATGGGAATAAAAAATGTCGCGGATGGAATTTTTTTTTGTGTCGACACCTCCGGGAAATCGCGGAATTCTCGGGATCGATTGGGATTTAAATCTCATCCAACCCCACCACGGGCAGGGCCCCAAACCTTCAGAAATTCCTGGAAAAAAAAATAGAATTTAAGGATGTTCTGATGGTTTCTTTTTCGGTTTTTTTGGGGTTTTTTTTCCAGCTTGCTATGGGATTGTCCAGGTTCCCACCGGGCCCTGGTTCTGCCGGAAATGCGAATCCCAGGAAAGAGCCGCCCGGGTGGTGAGTACGGAACGGTTTTTGGGGGATTTTGTGGGGTTTTGGGGGGTTTTGGGGGATTTTGTGGGGTTTTGGGGGTTTTGTGGGGTTTTGTGGGGTTTTGGGGGATTTGGGGGGATTTTGGGGGGTTTTGGGGGGTTTTGGGGGATTTTGGGGGGTTTTGTGGGGTTTGGGGGGTTTTGGGGGATTTTGGGGGATTTTGGGGGGTTTTGTGGGGTTTTAGGGGATTTTGGGGGGTTTTGGGGGTTTTGGGGGTTTGGGGGGATTTTGTGAGGTTTTGTGGGATTTTGTGGGATTTTGTGGGGTTTTGTGGGGTTTTGTGGGGTTTTGTGGGGTTTTGGGTGATTTTGGGGGTTTTGTGGGATTTTGTGGGGTTTTGTAGGGTTTTGGGGGATTTTGTGAGGTTTTGTGGGATTTTGTGGGGTTTTGTGGGGTTTTGTGGGGTTTTGTGGGGTTTTGGGGGGGTTTTCTTGGAGATTTCGTGGAGTTTCCATTGGGTTTTCAAGGAGATTTCATTGGGGTTTTGTGGGGTTTTCGTTGAGTTTTCATGGGGTTTTCATTGGGTTTTTGTGGATTTTTTGTGGGGTTTTTGTGGGGTTTCTGTGGACTTTTAATGGAGTTTTCATGGGGTTTTCATGGAGTTTTTGTGGAGTTTTTGTGGGGTTTTCATAGGAATTTTCATTGGGGTTTTCATGGAGTTTTCATTGGCTTTTTGTGGGGTTTTCGTGGAGTTTTCATTGGGATTTTCATTGAGTTTACTTTGGATTTTCATTGGGGTTTCCATGGAGTTTCCATTGGGTTTGCAGGGAGTTTTCATTGGGGTTTTCATGGGGTTTTCAAGGAGTTTTTGTGTAGTTTTTTGGGGGTTTTCTGTGGGTTTTGTGGGGTTTCTGTGGACTTTAAATGGAGTTTTCATTGGGGTTTTCATTGGGTTTTTGTGGGATTTTCATGGAGTTTTCCTGGGGTTTTCATTGAGTTTTTGTGGAGTTTTTGTGGGGTTTCCATGAACTTTTCATGGAGTTTTCATGGAGTTTTTTCATAGGAATTTTCATTGGGTTTTCGTGGAGTTTTCATTGGGGTTTTCACTGGGATTTTCATTGGGGTTTTCATTGAGGTTTACTTTGCATTTTCATTGGGGTTTCCATGGAGTTTCCATTGGGTTTTCAAGGAGATTTCATTGGGGTTTTCATGGGGTTTTCAAGGAGTTTTTGTGTAGTTTTTTGGGGGTTTTCTGTGGGTTTTGTGGGGTTTCTGTGGACTTCTCATGGAGTTTTCATTGGGGTTTTCATTGAGTTTTTGTGGAGTTTTTGTGGGGTTTCCATGAACTTTCCATGGAGTTTTTGTGGGGTTTTCATAGGAATTTTTATGGGGTTTTCATAGGAATTTTTATGGGGTTTTCGTGAAGTTTTCATGGGGTTTTCATTGGGGTTTCTATGGAGTTTTCATTGGGTTTTTCTGGAGTTTTCATTGGGGTTTTCATTGGCGTTTTCATAGGAGTTTTCATTGGGGTTTTCATGGAGTTTTCATGGGGTTTTTGTGGGGTTTTCGTGGAGTTTTCATTGGGGTTTTCATGGGGTTTTCAAGGAGTTTTTGTGGGCCTTCCATGAACTTTTCATGGAGTTTTTTGGAGTTTTCGTGGCGTTTTCATTGGGGTTTTCAAAGGAGTTTTCACTGGGTTTTCAAAGAGTTTTTGCTGGAGTTTTGTGGGGTTTTTGTGGAATTTTCATGGGATTTTCATTGGGTTTTTGTGGAGTTTTTGTGGGGTTTTCATTGGGGTTTTCATTGGGGTTTACTTTGGATTTTCATTGGGGTTTCCGTGGAGTTTCCATTGGGTTTTCAAGGAGATTTCATTGGGGTTTTGTGGGGTTTTCGTGGAGTTTTCGTGGGATTTTCGTTGAGCTTTTGTGGAGTTTTTGTGGGGTTTTCGTGGAGTTTCCATGGGGTTTTCATTGGGGTTTTCATGGGGTTTTCATGGAGTTTTTGTGGGGTTTCCATGAACTTTTCATGGAGTTTTCGGGGAGTTTTCATTGAGTTTTTGTGGGGTTTTTGTGGAGTTTTCATGGGGTTTTCATTGGGGTTTTCATTGGGTTTTCATGGAGTTTTCATGGGGTTTTTGTGGGGTTTTCATGGAGTTTTCATGGGGTTCTCATAGGGGTTTTCAAGGAGTTTTTGTGGGGTTTCTGTGGACTTTTAATGGAGTTTTCATTGGGGTTTTCGTTGGGGTTTCCGTGGAGTTTCCGTTGGGTTTTCAAGGAGATTTCATTGGGGTTTTCATGGGATTTTCCTGAAGATTTCATGGAGTCTTCATGGTGTTTTCATGGGGTTTTCATTGGGTTTACATTGGGTTTTCATTGGGGTTTTCATGGAGTTTTTGTAGTGTTTTTGTGAAGTTTTTGTGGCGTTTTCATGGGGGTTTTGTGGAGTTTTCATGGAATTTTTGTGAAGTTTTCATGGAGTTTTCATTGGGGTTTTCAGTGGGGTTTTCATGGAGTTTTCCTGGAGTTTTCACACGGTTCCCATGGAGTTTCCATTGGGTTTGCATGGAGATTTCATGCAGTTTTCATTGGGTTGATATTGGGTTTTCTTTGGGGTTTTCATTGGGTTTTTGTGGAGTTTTTGTGAAGTTTTTGTGAAGTTTTTTTGGGGTTTCCATGGGATTTTCATGGAGTTTTCGTGGAGTTTTCACTGGGTTTGAATGGAATTCCCATTGGTTTTTCATGGAATTTTCATGGAATTTTCATGGAATTTTTATGGAGTTTTCATTGGGGTTTTCCTGGAGTTTTCCTGGAGTTTCCATGGAGTTCCCATGGGATTTCATGGGATTTTCATTGGGGTTTTCCTGGAGTTTTCCTGGAGTTTCCTGGAGTTCCCATCGGGTTTCCATGGGGTTTCCATGGAATTTTCATTGGGATTTTCATTGGGGTTTTCCTGGAGTTTTCCATGGAATTTCCATGGGATTTTCATGGGATTTTCATGGGATTTTCATGGGATTTTCATTGGGGTTTTCATTGGGGTTTTCCTGGAGTTTCCATGGAGTTCCCATGGGATTTCATGGGATTTTCATTGGGGATTTCCTGGAGTTTTCCTGGGGTTTTCCTGGAGTTCCCATTGGGTTTCCATGGGGTTTCCATGGGGTTTCCATGGGGTTTCCATGGAATTTTCATGGAATTTTCATTGGGATTTTCATTGGGGTTTTCCTGGAGTTTTCCACGGAATTTCCATGGGATTTTCATGGGATTTTCATGGGATTTTCATTGGGGTTTTCATTGGGGTTTTCCTGGAGTTTTCCTGGAGCTTTCCATGGAGTTCCCATAGGATTTTCATGGGATTTTCATTGGGGTTTTCCTGGAGTTTTCCTGGAGTTCCCGTTGGGTTTCCATGGGATTTTCACGATGTTCAAACACCCCAAAACCCTCCCCCAGCCCTCTCAGCCTGGATTTGGGGTCACACCAAGCTCTGCCGCCACCCTACAGCCCCAAATGTCCCCGGGGGTGTCACGAGAGTGGAAAAAAACCTCTCAAGAGGGGGCGAGAAAAGGAAGGAAAGAGATAAAAACTTTCTATAAAAACTTTTTTCTACGCCCTCTGCTCTGAGTCACCGCTTTCGGTTTTACTCCTCACCGCGGCCCTAAAACCTGCCCTAAAAAAACCCTAAAACCAGTCCTGAAAAAGCCTTTTAAATGGCCCTAAAAAACCCTTAAACCGGCCCTAAAAAGCCCTAATACCGACCCTAAAAAAGCCCTAAAACCAGTCCTGAAAAAGCCTTAAAGCTTGCCCTAAAAAAGCCCTAAAACCTGCCCTAAAAAAGCCCTAAAACCGGTCCTGGAAAAGCCTTTAAAATGGCCCTAAAAAACCCTAAAACTGGCCCTAAAAGGCCCTAAAAGCAGCCCTGAAAAAGCCTTAAATAGCCCTAAAAAACTCTTAAACCAGCCTTAAAAAGCCCTAAAACCAACCCTAAAAAAGCCCTAAAACCAGCCCTGAAAAAGCCTTTAAAATGGCCCTAAAAAACACTTAAACTGGCCCCAAAAAGCCCTAAAACCGACCCTAAAAAAGCCCTAAAACCAGTCCTGAAAAAGCCTTTAAAATGGTCCTAAAAAACTCTAAAACTGGCCCTAAAAAGCCTTAAAACCAGCCCTGAAAAAGCCCTAAAACAGGTCCTAAAAGAGCCTTAAAACAAGCCCTAAAACCGGCCCTAAAAAAAACGCAAAAACGAGGCCGAGATTTGGGGCTTTAGATCAAATTTTTTGGGATGGAATGTTTCTTTGGGGTGGAGGTATTTTGGGGATGACGATTGTTTTGGGATGGAGGTGTTTTTGGGATGATGATTTTTTTAGGATGGAGTGGCTTTTTTGGGATGGAGGCTTTTTGGGGATGAAGGTTTTTTTGGGATTGAAGGTTTTTTGGGAGGGAGGTGTTTTTGGGATGAAGATTTTTTTAGGATGGAGGTGGTTTTGGGATTGAAGGTTTTTAGGGATGGAGGTATTTTTGGGATAGAAATTTCTTTGGGGATGAAAATTACTTTGGGACTGAATGTTTTTGGGATTGAAGGCTTTTTGGGACTGAGGTTTTTTTGGGATGGAGGTTTTTTGGGATGGAGGTTGTTTTGCTACTGAAGGTTTTTTGGGACTGAAGGTTTTTTGGGACTGAAGCTTTTTTGGGATGGAGGTTTTTTTGGGATGGAGGTTTTTTGGGATAGAGGTGTTTTTGGGATGGAGTTCTTTTTGGGTGGGAATGGATTAAATTCGCCATTTTCCACCCTTTTCCAGAGGTGTGAGCTGTGTCCCCACAAGGACGGAGCCCTGAAACGCACGGACAATGGGGGTGAGTAACTCCGGACCCCGAAAATCCCACCTGGAAAAACCCCAGAAGGAATCCAACCCTCCACAATTCCCATAAAATTCCCTTTTTTTTGAAGCCTCCAATAGGAATCTAATCCTCTAATCCTCCACTTTTTCCCTTAAAATCCCATTGCGGAGTTTTCATTGAGTTTCCATGGGGTTTTTATTGGGTTTTCATGGAATTTCCATTGAGTTTCCATTGAGTTTCCATGGGGGTTTTTTTGAAATTTCCATGGAATATCCATGGGGTTTTCACTGGGTTTTCATTGGGTTTTTTCATGGAACTTCCATTGAGTTTCCCCAGGGTTTTCACAGAGTTTCCATGGGGTTTCAATGGAGTTTTTGTGGAGTTTCCATGGGGTTTTCATTGGGGTTTCATGGAACTTCCATGGGGTTTCCATGGGGTTTTTTTGAAATTTCCATGGAATATCCATGGGGTTTTCACTGGGTTTTCATTGGGTTTTTTCACAGAGTTTTCATTGGGTTTCCATGGGGTTTTCACGGAGTTTTCATTCGGTTTCCTGGAGTTTCCATGGAGTTTCCATGGGGTTTCCATGGGGTTTTCATGGAGTTTCCATGAGGTTTTCATCGGGTTTTCATTGGATTTCCATGGAACTTCCACTAAGTTTTCGTGGGGTTTTCATTGGGTTTTCATGGAGTCCATTGGGTTTTCATTGGGTTTTTGTGGGGTTTTCATTGTGTTTCCATGAAATTTCCATGGGGTTTTCATTGGCTTTCCATGGGGTTTTCACAGAGTTTTCATTGGGTTTCCATGGGGTTTTCATTTGGTTTTCCTGGAGTCCATGGGGTTTTCATTGAGTTTTGGCGGGGCTTTCATTGAGTTTTCATGGAACTTCCATTGGGTTTTCCTGGAGTGTTTCTGGAGTTTCCATGGGGTGTTCATGAGGTTTCCATGAGATTTTCGTGAAATTTCCATGGAATTTCCATGGGGTTTCCATGGAGTTTTCCATGGAGTTTTCATTGTGTTTCCATGGAGTTTTCATTGTGTTTCCATGGAGTTTTCATTGGGTTTTCATGGAGTTTCCATAGGGTTTCTGTAGGGTTTTCATCGAGTTTTGGTGGGGTTTTCATGGAATTTCTATTGACCTTCCATGGGGTTTTCATCGGGTTTTTATGGAACTTCCATGGAGTTTCCATGGTGTTTTCATTGGGTTTCCATGGAGTTTTCATGGGGTTTCCTTGGGGTTTTCCTGGAGTTTTCCTGGAGTGTTTCTGGAGTTTCCATGGGGTTTTCATTGTGTTTACATGGACTTTCCTTGGGGTTTTCATCGAGTTTCCATGGGGTTTTCATTGGGTTTTCATGGAACTTCCATGGCGTTTCCATGGACTTTCCATGGGGTTTCCATGGTCTTTTCACTGGGTTTTCCTGGAATTTTCATTAGGTTTCCATAGACTTTCCATGGGGTTTCCATGGGTTTTTTCTGTGGTTTCCACGGGGTTTTCATGGAACTCAATTCCCCATCCCAACTGAATCCACCCTAACTCCCTCCAAACCCTCCCGTTCCCATTTCAATTCCCACTTTTCCCGTTTTTTTCCAGGCTGGGCCCACGTGGTGTGCGCCCTCTACATCCCCGAGGTTCAGTTCGCCAACGTCCTCACCATGGAGCCCATCGTGCTCCAGTACGTCCCTCACGACCGCTTCAACAAGGTAAAATCTGCGATTTCGGAATTTCGGGATCACCCCGTCCCGCCGCGCCTCCTTCGTGATTTATTTCCCTCGAAAACCACGGAAATTCTTGTGTTTGCAAGGGAACTTTTGGTCTCGCTCCCTCAAATCGCTGAAATTTGGGGAATTATTTGGTTGGGTGACCGGAACCGGATGGATCCATGGAATTCCGTGGTGGATCCTCCATGTTTTTGTGGGACAGTTGGGTTTTTGGGGTGAAAAGGGGAAATTTGAGGAAGTTTTTGGTGGAACAACCGGATCCAGCTGGATCCATGGAATTCCATGTCAGTTCCTCCACATTTTCGTGGGACAGTTGGGATTTTGGGGAAAAAAGGGAGATATTTTGCATATCCCACTGAGGAACACCCCAGAATTTTTGTCGAAATCCTTCAGAATTCCGCCAGCATCCCAGAACTCTCATCAAAATCCTTCGGAATTCCATCAACATCCCAGAATTCTCATCGAAATCCTTCGGAATCCCCAGAATTTTCCCCGTAGGACCGAGACAACCTGGGACAGTGGGACGCGGTCGGGGGTGGGGGGCTTGGAATTCCACGAGCGTTAAAATCCCAACCCCATCCCACAATTCCATGCGATTTCCGACTCCCTGGGGGCTTTTCCCTCTGGATAAGTTCCCTTTTCCCATTTTTGGGTTTTTTTTCTTTCCCCCAGACCTGTTACATCTGCGAGGAGCAGGGCCGGGAGAGCAAAGCGGCCTCGGGAGCCTGCATGGCCTGCAATCGTCATGGCTGTCGCCAGGCCTTCCACGTCACCTGGTGAGAATCCCGGGAATTCGCCTCCGGAATTCGCCTCCGGAATTCGCCTCGGAATTCACCTCCGGAATTCTCCCCGCGCCCTGGATTTGGGGTTCTGGGGTTTTGGGGTGGATCCCCGCCGGGGTTGTTTAGGGTTGGAGGTGCCGTGTCCTCCTCGTCCTCTTCCTCCTCTTCCTCCTCCTCCTCCTCTTCCTCCTCCTCCTCGTCCTCCTCCTCCTCCTGGCTTAGCTGGGAAGGTCTTTCCAGGAGTTTTCCGTGCTGGGAATTCCCTGTGGGATCGAGGAGGAGGAGGAGAGGGATGAGTGTCCAGCCGGGAATGTTCACCCCCCAGATCCTGCCTGGGGATGTTGGGATTTTCGGGGTTGATTGTCCTCGAGTGCCCTCAAAACCATGGAGAAGGGAAATTCCCGGATTTCTGTGGATTCCCTTCTCCTTCTGTGGGAATCATCCCTGATTTACCTAAAAAACCCCAAAAACCATGAGCCAAACCGGAGGAAAAACCCAATTTCAAGGATTTAACATGAATTCCTCAAAACAATGCTGGGAGCAGGGAAATTCCCAAATTTCTGTGGATTCCCTTCTCCCTCTGTTGGAATTATCCCTGATTCCCTAAAAAGCCCCAAACACCGCGAGGCAAATGGGGAGAAAAACCATAATTTTGAGGATTTGATATTAATTCTGTCAGCCTGAGCTCTTCCCGTGCCATTTCCTGAGAAGAATGGGGAAATTCCCAGATTTCCATGGATTCCCTTCTCCCTCCATTGGAATTATCCCTGATTCCCTAAAATAACCCCAAAACCATGAGCCAAACCAGGAGAAAAAACACAATTTTGTGGATTTAACAAGAATTCCTCAAAACCACACTGGGATCAGTGAGATTCCCAGATTTCCATGGATTCCCTTCTCCTTCTGTTGGAATTATCCCTGATTTCCCTAAAAACCCCAAACACTGCAGGACAAATGGGGAAAAAGACACAATTTTGAGGGTTTGATATGAATTCCATCAGCCTGAGCTCTTCCCATGACATTTCCCGAGGAGAACGGGGGAATTCCCAGATTTCCATGGATTCCCTTCTTCCTCCATTGGAATAATCTGTGATTTCCCTAAAAAACCCCAAACACCGCGAGGCAAATGGGGAGAAAAACCGTAATTTTGAGGATTTAACATTAATTCTGTCAGCCTGAGCTCTTCCCATGCCATTTCCCGAGGAGGATGGGGAAATTCCCAGATTTCCATGGATTCCCTTCTCCCTCCATTGGAATTATCCCTGATTTCCCTAAAAAACCCCAAAACCATGAGCCAAACTGGGAGAAAAAACACAATTTTGAGGATTTAACATGAATTCCTCAAAACCACACTGGGATCAGCGAGATTCCCAAATTTCCATGGATTCCCTTCTTCCTCCATTGGAATCATCCCTGATTCCCTTAAAAAACCCCAAACACTGCAGGACAAATGGGGAGAAAAACCACAATTTTAAGGATTTAATACAAATTCCTCAAAATCACACTGGGATCAGCAAGATTCCCAGATTTCCGTAGATTCCCTTCTCCCTCCCTTGGAATCATCCCTGATTTCCCTAAAAAACCCCAAAAACCATGAGCCAAACCGGGAGAAAAACCCAATTTTGAGGATTTAACATGAATTCCTCAAAACAACACTAGGATCAGTGAGATTCCCCGATTTCCATGGATTCCCTTCTCCTTCTGTTGGAATTATCCCTGATTTCCCTAAAAAACCCCAAACACTGCCGGACAAATGGGGAAAAAAACACAATTTTGGGGGTTTGATATGAATTCCATCAGCCTGAGCTCTTCATGCACCATTTCCTGAGGAAAACGGGGAAATTCCCAGATTTCCATGGATTCCCTTCTTCCTCCATTGGAATCATCCCTGAATTCCCTAAAAAAACCCAAACCAGTGAGGCAAACTGGGAGAAAAACCACAATTTTGAGGGTTTGACATGAATTCCTCAAAACCACACTGTGGTCAGTGAGATTCCCAGATTTCCGTAGATTCCCTTCTCCCTCCCTTGGAATCATCCCTGATTTCCCTAAAAAACCCCAAACGCCGCAAGACAAACTGGGAGAAAAATCACAATTTTGAGGGTTTGATATGAATTCCTCAAAATCACACTGGGATCAGTGAGATTTCCGCAGATTCCCTTCTCCCTCCATTGGAATCATCCCTGATTCCCTTAAAATCCCCAAACACTGCGAGGCAAATGGGGAGAAAAACCACAATTTTGAGGGTTTGATATGAATTCCATCAGCCTGAGCTCTTCCCGCGCCATTTCCCGAGGAGAACGGTGAAATTCCCAGATTTCCATGGAATCATCCCTAATTTCCCTAAAAAACCCCAAACACCACGAGACGAATGGGGAGAAAAACCACAATTTGGGGGTTTAATATTAATTCCATCAGCCTGAGCCACATCCCGGGGAAATTCCCAGCCCCGCCCGGTGTATCCCGGATTCTCCCCGACCCCCGGGCGGGATTTTTCCCGGTTTTCCCGCTAATTCCCGGTTTTTCCAGCGCGCAGATGGCAGGGCTGCTGTGCGAGGAGGAGGTGCTGGAGGTGGACAACGTCAAATACTGCGGCTACTGCAAGTACCACTTCAACAAAATGGTGAGATTTTTATGGGATTTTAGCGATTTGGGGGATTTTGATTTTTTTTTTGGGGGTCGCGTCAAAGGTCCGTCCAGCGCTCGGAGCAGTGGGAAATGCCGGGAAAAATCCCAGAGCTCCTTTTTTTGGGATTTCACTCGGAGTTGCCTCATAATTGGGGTTAAATTGGATTTTGGGATTTTTGGGGCAACTTCGGAGACATTTGGAAAAGCGGGGGTTGGATTATTGGGATTTTCCTGAATTTTTCCACTTATTGGGATTTTCCCGAATTTTTCCAATTATTGGGATTATTGGGATTTTCCCAAATTTTTCTGATCATTGGGATTATTGGGATTTTTCTGTATTTTTCCAATTATTTGGATTATTGGGATTTTTCTGTATTTTTCCAATTATTGGGATTTTCCTGAATTTTTCTGATTATTTGGATTATTGGGATTTTTCTGAATTTTTCTGATTATTCCAGTTATTGGAATTTTTCCGAATTTTCCTGATTATTTGGATTATTGGGATTCTCCCAATTTTTCTGATTTTTGGGATTATTGGGATTCTCCCAATTTTTCCGATTATTCAGATTATTGGGATTCTCCCAATTTTTCAGGTTATTCAGATTATTGGGATTTTTTGCGGCTGTTTGGGGTTCCCTGTCCCCGGGAAGGAGAGCAGGGATGCCCCAGGGGTGGCTGCTCCAGGGAATTATGGGATGGCTCAGGGAGCCTGGGCATGGGGGGGACACGGGGATGGGACAGGAATGGGACAGGGACGGGGGTGGGAATGGGGACAGGGGTGGGGACAAGGACAGGGACAGGGACAGGGATGGACAGGGATGGGGATAGGGATTGGGATGAGGATGGGGATGGGGATGGGGATGGGGACAGGGATTGGACAGGACCTGGACAGGGATGGGATGGACAGGGACAGGGACAGGGATGGGACAGGGATGGACACAGGGACAGGGAGAGGGATGGGGACAGGGATGGGGATGGGAATGGGGACGGGGATGGGGATGGGGACAGGTATTGGACAGGACCAGGACAGGGATGGGACAGGCAGGGACAGGGACAAGGACAGGGACAGGGATGGGAATGGGGACGGGGACAGAGATGGGGACAGGGATGGGGACAGAGATGGGGACAGGCATAGAGATGGAGATGGCGATGGGAATGGGACAAGGACAGGGACAGGGATGGGGACGGGGACAGGGATGGGGACAGGGATTGGGATGGGAATGGGGACAAGGATTGGACAGGACAGGGACAAGGACAGGGATGGGGATGGGGACAGGGACAGGCCCAGGGACAGGGACAGGGATGGGACAGGACAGGGACAGGAATGGGGACAAGGATGGGGACAGGGATGGGGATGGGACAGGGATGGGGACAAGGACAGGGACAGGGATGGGGACAGGGACAGCCCAGCACTGGGGGACACCGGGGGACACTGGGACCCAACTGGGGAACACTGGGAACCCTGAGAAGCACTGGGGACACTGAAGGACACTGGGGTCAAACTGGGGGACACTGGGGGACATTGGGGTCCAGCTGGGAGACACTGGGGGCACTGGGGAACATTTGGGGACACTGGGGGACCTGGGGGGACACTGGGGTCAAATTGGGGGACACTGGGGACACCAGGAATGAGGATTTGGGGAGACTGGGATGGGGATTTGGGGACACCGGGAAGGAGGATTTGGGGACAGCGGGAATGAGGATTTGGGGACAGTGGGAATGGGGATTTGGGACAGTGGGAATGGGGATTTGGGACATCGGAAATGGGGATTTTGGGACACTGGGAATGAGGATTTGGGCGATTGGGAATGGGGATTTGGGACATCAGGAATGAGGATTTGGGACACTGGGAATGAGGACTTTGGGACACTGGAAATGAGGATTTTTGGACACTGGAAATGGGGATTTTGGGACACTGGAATGGGGATTTGGGACACTGGGAATGAGGATTTGGGGACACCAGGAATGCGGATTTGGGACATCGGGAATGGAGATTTTGGGAGCGGGATCTCCATGATTTTTGTAGCCCCATTTATGGGATTATCCCCCTTGGGGAATATCCTTGGGATCCGTGTTAGGGCCACTCCGCCCCTCCCTCCCCTCTCCCCACGGAATCACCGCAATCCCGACCCCATAACGCCTTTTCCCTGTTTTTTTTCCCCCTTTTTCCCATCCCGAATTCCCCCAGAAGAGCTCTCGGCATTCCGGGGGCAGTTCCTTCCTCCCGGGCAGGAGGAGCCGATCCTCGTCCCCCACCCAGGACAAGCACCTGTCCCACCACGAGCGGCCCAAGAAGGTGAGAAATTCCCCGAATTCCCCAAATTCTTGAAATTCAAAAAATTCCCAAAAATCCCCAAATTCCTGAAAATCCCCAAATTTCCGAAATGCCTGAAATTCCCAAAATTCACGAAATTCCTTAAATGCCTGAAATTCCCATAATGCTCAAAATTCTGAAATTCCAGAAGTTCCAGAAATTTTTGAAATTCCTGAAATGCTCAAAATGCCTGAAATTCCCCAAATTCCTGAAATGCCTGAATGCCCGAAATTCCTGAAATTCCCAAAATTCCTGAAATGCCTGAAATTCCTGAGATGCCGGGAAATCCCCAAAATTCCTAAAATTCCCAAGATTCCCAAAATTCCTGAAGATCCCAAAATTCCCGGAATTCCTGAAAAATCCCAAAATTCCCGAAATTCCCAGGATTCCTCAATCCAATGGGAAAAAGAGGTGGGAGGGGCTTCAAATCCCACCACGCCTCAAAATCCAAAATTCTTTTTTCCTGGAATCGCCCAGAGCTCCTTCCATCCTTCCCTCTCCTCTTCCCATCGACCTTTCCCCTTCCCGCTGCTCTTCCCGGCAGAGGGAATTTTGGGATTTTCGGTTGTTTTTTTTTTTCCCAGAGTCGGAAGGACAAGGAGAGGCCGAAGCAGAAGCACAAAAAGCGTCCGGAGTCACCCAGCGGCCTCACCCCGGCGCCGGGGGCTGTGGCCACGGAAAAGGTGTGGAGGTGTGGGATGGGCGGGAAAATGGGAAAATCCAGCTGGGAAATGGGGAAAATGGGCGGGAAAATCTGGGTGGGAAAATCCAGGCGGGAAATGAAGAAAATGGGTGGGAAAATCCAGCTGGGAAATGGGGAAAACGGGTGGGAAAATGCAGCTGGGAAATACAGAAAATGGGTGAGAAAATCTGCCTGGGAAATAGGGAAAATGGGTGGGAAAATCCAGGCGGGAAATGGGGAAAATGGGCAGGAAAATACAGCTGAGAAATGGGGAAAATGGGTGAGAAAATCCAGCCAGGAAATACAGAAAAGGGTGGGAAAATCCAGCCGGGAAATGAGGAAAACAGGTGGGAAAATGCAGCTGGGAAATATGGAAAATGGGTGAGAAAATCTGCCTGGGAAATGAGGAAAATGGGTGGGAAAATGCAGCCAGGAATTAGGGAAAATGGGTGAGAAAATCCATGTGGGAAATGGGGAAAACAGGTGAGAAAATCCACTCGGGAAATACAGAAAATGGGGGAGAAAATGCAGCTGGGAAATATGGAAAATGGGTGAGAAAATCCGCCTGGGAAATAGGGAAAATGGGCAGGAAAATCCAGCTGAGAAATGGGGGAAACAGGTGGGAAAATCCAGGTGGGAAATGGGGAAAACGGGTGAGAAAATCTGCCTGGGAAATGAGGAAAATGGGTGGGAAAATGCAGCCAGGAATTAAGGAAAATGGGCGGGAAAATCCATGTGGGAAATGGGGAAAACGGGTGAGAAAATCCACTCGGGAAATACAGAAAATGGGTGAGAAAATCCAGCTGGGAAGTATGGAAAATGGGTGGGAAAATGCAGCTGGGAAATGGGGAAAACAGGCAGGAAAATCCAGCTGGGAAATACGGAAAATGGGTGGGAAAATCCAGGTGGGAAATGGGGAAAACAGGCGGGAAAATCCAACTGAGAAATGGGGAAAACAGGCAGGAAAATCCAGCTGGGAAATACAGAAAATGGGTGAGAAAATCAGCCTGGGAAATAGAGAAAATGGGCAGGAAAATCCGCCTGGGAAATGGGGAAAACGAGCAGGAAAATACAACTGAGAAATGGGGAAAATGGGTGAGAAAATCCAGCCAGGAAATAGGGAAAATGGGCGGGAAAATCTAGCTGGGAAATGGGGAAAACGGGTGGGAAAATGCAGCTGGGAAATATGGAAAATGGGTGAGAAAATCCAGCCGGGAAATATAGAAAGTGGGCAGGAAAATCCAGCTCAGAAATTGGGAAAATGGGCAGGAAAATCCGCCTGGGAAATGGGGAAAACAGGTGGGAAAATCCAGGCGGGAAATGGCGAAAATGGGTGGGGAAATCTGCCTGGGAAATGGGGAAACGGGAGGGAAAATCCATGTGGAAATACAGAAGGTGGGCAGGAAAATCCAGCTCAGAAATAGGGAAAATGGGCAGGAAAATCCAGCTGGGAAATACAGAAAATGGGTGAGAAAATCCAGGTGGGAAATGGGGAAAATGGGCCTGAAAATCCCCAAAAAAACAAAACCAAAAAATTTTTTTTAAATGAAAAAAAAAATTTTTAAAGAAAAAAACCAAATTAAAAAACCCAAAAAACCCCAAATACCCCAAATTTTAAAAAAAATTTTAAAAATCCCCAAAATCCAAAAAAAAAAAAAGCGGGAAATCGGGAAAGGTCCCGAGGGTGACCCCCATGCCTGTCCCCACCCAGAGCTCCGGAGGTCACCACGAGGCCACCAAAGAGCCCTCGGAGGTGGCCAGGGCGGAGGGCAAGGGCCGCAAATCCTCGAGCCACGGCAGCAGCAGCAGCAGCAGCCACAAGGGCAAGAAGACGGCGAGCGGAAAAAGCTCCGTCGGGTTCGGAGCAACCTCGGGCGGCGGAGCCTTCCAGGCTGCAGGTGAGGGGCGAGGAGGAGGAGAGGGAGAGGGAGGAGGAGGAAGAAGAGAGGAGAAGGAGGAAGAGGGGAAAAATGAAGAAAGAGGAGAGGGGAGAAGGAGGAGGGAGAGGGAAAAGACAGAGGAGGAAGAGGAGAGGGATGGAGGAAGAGAGGGATGGAGGAAGAGAAAGAGGGAAAAGGAGCAGAGGGGAGGGATGAAGGAGGAGGAAGAAGAGAGGAGGAGGAGGAGGAAGAGGGAAAAGATGAAGGAGGAGGAAGAGGAGAGAGGTGGAGGAGGAAGAGGAGAGGGATGGAGGAGGACGAGAGGGGAGGGATGAAGGAGGAGGAAGAAGAGAGAGATGGAGGAGGAAGAGGGGGAAGATGGAGGAGCAAGAGGAGAGGGATGGAGGAGGAGGAAGAGGGAGAAGAAGGAGCAAAGGAAAGAGATGGAGGATGAGGAAGAGGGGAGAAGGATGGAGGAGGATGAGAGGGGAGGGATGAAGGAGGAGGAAGAAGAGAGGAGGAGGACAAAGGAAAAGATGAAGGAGAAAAAAAGAGGGATGGAGGAGAAGGAAGATGAGAGGAGGAGGAGAAAAAAGGAAAAGAGGATGGAGAAAAAGAGAGGGATGGAGGAGGAAGAGGAGAAGATGGAGGAGGAAGAGAGGAGAGGGATGGAGGAAGAGAAAGAGGGAAAAGAAGAAGAAAAGAGAAAGAAAGAGATGAAGGAGGAGGAAGAGGGGAGGAGAAGCATGGAGGAGGAGGAAGAGGAGAAAAGGATGAAGGAGGAGAGGAGAGGAGAGGAGAGGAGAGGAGAGGAGAGGAGAGGAGAGGAGAGGAGAGGAGAGGAGAGGAGAGGAGAGGAGAGGAGAGGAGAGGAGAGGAGAGGAGAGGAGAGGAGAGGAGAGGAGAGGAGAGGAGAGGAGAGGAGAGGAGAGGAGAGGAGAGGAGAGGAGAGGAGAGGAGAGGAGAGGAGAGGAGAGGGATGAAGGAGGAGGAATAGGAGAGGGATGAAGGAGGAAGAAGAGAGGAGGAGGAGGACGAAGGAAAAGATGAAGGAGAAAAGGAGAGGGATGGAGGAGGAAGAAGAGGAGAGGGATGGAGGAGGAGGATGACCCCCTCACCCCTGTGCCCCCCAGGCCCCTCGTGCCCCCTGCCGTGCCCGCAGGACTTCGGCACCTTCCCCAAGCTGGAGCAGGAGGACGAGAAGTTCCGCAAGGCCCCGTCCTCCTCCTCCTCCTCGCACTGCTCGCCGCTCTCCGAGGGCCCCAAGGCCGACGCCTTCGAGCAGAAGGTCATCTTCTCCGGCTTCGGCTCCATCATGCGCTTCTCCACCTCGGCCGTGGGCCAGCCCCGGGCCCGCGACGCCTCCCCCGTGGACTACAAAGCCTCCGGGACCCTCGGTGGCACCAGTGCCACCAGTGCCACCGGCGCCACCGGCACCGCCGGGCACAAGCGGATGCCGTCGCTGAGCGCGGAGGAGGGCGAGGTGCTCAAGGAGAAGAAGCACAAGGGCAGCAAGAAGAACAAGCACGGCCCCGGCAGGCCCAAGGCGGGCAAGGGCAAGGAGATTTTGGGGGCCCAGCTGGCTGGCTCCACCTCCACCTCCTCGTCGCCCTTCTCCGGGGGCTCCCTGGTCAGCTCCAGCGTCGGCAATTCCTCACGGAGTTTCAGCCACCCCGGGAGCCTGCCCAGCCTCAGCATGGAGTCGCCGCTGCTGGGGTCAGGTATGGCCCTGCCGAGGGATTTGGGTGGGCACTTTTCCAGTCTTTCCTGGCCTTTCCAGGCCTTACCCAGCATTTCCTGGCCTTTCCCAGCCTTTCCCGGCCTATTCCAGCCTTTCCCACCTTTTCCCGGCCTTTCCCAGCCTTCCCCAGCCTTTCCCAGCATCTCCTGGCCATTCCCGGCCTTTCCCAGCCTTTTCCGGCCTTTCCCAGCCTTTCCCAACCTTTCCAGTCTTTCCCAGCCTTTCCCAACCTTTCCAGTCTTTCCCAGCCTTTCCCAACCTTTCCAGCCTTTCCCAACCTTTCCCAGCCTTTCCCACCTTTTCCCAGCCTTCCCTGGCCTTCCCCGGCCTTCCCCAGCCTTTTCCAGCCTTTTCCAGACTTTTCCAGCCTTTCCCAGCCTTTTCCGGCTTTTTCCGGCCGTTCCCGGCCTTTCCCGGCCTTTCCCAGCCTTTCCCGGCCTTTATGGCCTTTCCCAGCTTTTCCTGGCCTTTTCCAGCCTTTCCCAGCCTTTTCCAACCTTTCCCAGCCTTTCCCAGCATCTCCTGGCCTTTCCCGGCCTTTCCCAGCCTTTCCCGGCCTTTCCCAGCCTTTCCCGGCCTTTCCCAGCCTTTCCCAGCCTTCCCCAGCCTTTTCCGGCCTTTCCCAGCCTTTCCCAGTATCTCCTGGCCTTTCCCAGCCTTTATGGCCTTCCCCAGCCTTTTCTGGCCTTTCCCAACCTTTCCCAACCTTTCCCAGCCTTTTCCAGCCTTTCCCGGCACGTTGAGCCGGTGTCCAGAGCTGTCTGCGCTGAGCCCTGCCCCTCAAATCCACAAAATCCCACACAAAAATCCCAGGCTCCATCCTGCCCTTCGCCCTGGAATTCCCCCCGGCTCACCGTCCCTAAATTTGGGGTGCAGGTCTGGAATTCCCCCCGGCTCACCGTCCCTAAACTTGGGGTGCAGGTCAGAGCTGGGGACATCCCAAACCCTTTCTGCTCCGGTGCCGCCTCGCCCAGCCCGAGCTGAATTCCCAGCTGGATATCGAGGGATATTCCCTGGGCACGGATTAGGGAGGAGAGGAAGGAATTGCGGCTAGAAAAGAGGGAGAAGAGAGATCGTGGCTCCCTAACCCTTTAGAGAGCGAGGAGAGGGAATCGCGGCTCCCTAATCCTTCGGGAAGCGAGGCCAGGAGGGAATCCTGGATCCCTAACCTTGGGAAAGCAGGGCCGGGAGGCAATCCTGGATCCCTAACCCTTTGGGAAGGAGGTCCAGGAGGCAATCCTGGATCCCTAACCCTCTGGAAGGAGGCCCGGGAGGGAATCCTGGATCCCAAAATCTCGGGAAGGAGGTCCGGGAGGGAATCCTGGATCCCTAACCCTTCGGAGAGGGGAACAGAAGGGAATCCCGGCTCCCTAACCTTTGGGAAGGAGATCCAGGAGGGAATTCCAGCTCCCTAAATCTCGGGAAGGAGGTCCAGGAGGCAATCGCGGCTCCCTAAATCTCGGGAAGGAGGGTCGGGAGGGAATCCTGGATCCCTAACCCTTCGGAGAGGGGAACAGAAGGCAATCCCGGCTCCGTAAATCTCGGGAAGCAGGGCTGGGTGGGAATCCCGGCTCCCTAACCTTCAGGAAGCTGGGCCGGGAGGCAATCCCGGCTCCCTAACCCTTCTGAGAGGGGAACAGAAGGGAATCCTGGATCCCTAACCCTTTGGGAAGGAGGTTCAGGAGGGAATCCCTGTTCCCTAACCCTCGGGAAGGAGGCTCGGGAGGCAATCCCAGCTCCCTAAGTCTCGGGAAGGTGGTCGGGGAGGGAATCCTGGATCCCTAACCCTCGGGAAGGAGGCCCGGGAGGCAATCCCTTCTCGCTGACCCCTCCCGGCCCGCAGGGATCTACACGAGCAACAAGGACCCGATCTCGCTGGGTGGATCGGCGCTGCGGGCGGTCAGCAGCACGCCGCTGCCCTCGGGGCTCCTGGCGCACCCCGGCAGTGCCTCCCTGCCCCAGCTCAGCCGCTCGCCCTTCGCCAGCGCCATCCCCGCGTCCTCCGGGGCCACCACGCAGGTGAGGGACAGCCGGGGTGGGGTGGGGTGGGGTGGGATCCATGGGATCCATGGGATGGGATGGGATGGGATGGGATGGGATCCATGCAATGGGATCCATGGGATCCATGGGATGGGATGGGATGGGATGGGATCCATGGGATGGGATCCATGCAATGGGATCCATGGGATCCATGGGATGGGATGGGATGGGATGGGATCCATGGGATGGGATCCATGGGATGGGATCCATGGGATGGGATGGGATTTGTGGGATGGGATGGGATGGGATGGGATGGGATGGGATGGGATGGGATGGGATGGGATTTATAGGATGGGATGGGATTTATGGGATAGGATTTATGGGATGGGATGGGATGGGATCCATGCAATGGGATCCATGCAATGGGACCCATGCAATGGGATCCATGCGATGGGATGGGATTTATGGGATTTATGGGATTTATGGGATTTATGGGATTTATGGGGTTTATGGGATTTATGGGATGGGATTGAATGGAATGGAATGGAATGGGATGGAATGGAATGGAATGGAATGGAATGGAATGGGATGGGATTTTTGGGGTGGGATCCATGGGATGGGATGGGATGGGATGGGATGGGATGGGATGGGATCCATGGGATGGGATGGGAGTCGGGAGAGCTGGGATGGGCTGGGGTTCAGGAAGGCCTGGGGTTCGGGAAGGGTTGGGATTTGGGAGAGCTGGGAAGGGCTGGGATCCGGGAAGGGCTGGGATCCGGGAAGGGCTGGGGTCCGGGAAGGACTGCGGTTTGGGAGATTCGGAATGGGTCGGGATCCTAGAGATCCAGGAAGGGTCAGGATTCAGGAGAGCTGGGAAGGGCTGGAATTTGGGAAGGGCTGGGGTTAGGGAGATTTGGGATGGGTCGGGATTCGGGAGAGCCAGGAAGAGCTGGGGTTCGGGGAGAGCTGGGATTTGGGAAGAGCTGGGATCCGAGAGATCCGGGAAGAATTGGGATTCAGGAGAGTTGGGAAGGGCTGGGATTTGGGAAGGGCTGGGATTTGGGAAGGGCTGAGGTTCAGGAGAGTCGGGAAGGGCTGGAATTCGGGAAGGGCTGGGGTTTGGGAGATTCGGGATGGGTCGGGATTCGGGAGAGTCGGAAAGGGCTGGAATTTGAGAAGGGCTGGGATTCGGGAGAACAGGGAAGGGCTGGGATCCGGGAAGGGTCGGGATCTAGGAAGGGTCGGGATCCGGGAAGGGTCGGGATCTAGGAAGGGTCGGGATCCAGGAAGGGTCGGGATCCGGGAAGGACGGGGGTTCGGGAGAGCCGGACAGGAGCGTCTTTTCCTCTCCTCCCTGGGGCTGGAGAGAAGCTGCTCCCCTCGGGGAGGGCCTGGGGCTCTGTGTCCTGCGCGGCTGCTCTGGGTGGGAGGAAGGGGTGGAGATCCCAGTGCCCCGGAGCCGGCTGGCGGTGGGACCTGGGATGGATCCGGGGATGGATCTGGGGATGGATCCTGGGATGGATCCTGGGGATGCATACTGGGATGGATCCGGGGATGGATCTGGGGATGGATCCTGGGATAGATTCTGGCTTGGATCCTGCCTGGAATCTGCCTGGATCTGGTGCTGGATCCTGTGCTGAATCCTGTGCTGGATCCTGCCTAGATCTTGACTGGATCCTGCCTAGAACTGGTGCTGGATCCTGTGCTGAATCCTGTGCTGGATCTTGACTAGATCTTGACTGGATCCTGCCTAGATCTGGTACTGGATCCTGCCTGGATCCTGTGCTGGATCTGGTGCTGGATCCTGTGCTGGATCTGGTCTCGATCCTGCCTGGATCCTGTCTCAGTCCTGGGTGGATCCTGTGCTGGATCCTGTGCTGAATCCTGCCTGGATCTGCTGCTGGATCCTGTGCTGGATCTTGACTGGATCCTGTGCTGGATCTGCTTCTGGATCCTGTAATGGATCTGGTGCTGCATCCTATGCTGAATTCTGTGCTGGATCCTGTCTCGATCCTGCCTGGATCTGGTTCTGGATCCTGTGCAGGATCCTGGGTGGATCCTGTGCAGGATCCTGCCTGGATCTGGTGCCGGATCCTGCCTGAATTCAGTGCTGGATCCAATCTGGATCCTGTCTGAATCCTGCCTGGATTCTGCCTGGATCTGCTGCTGGATCCTGTGCTGGATCTGGTGCTGCTTCCTGGCTGGATCCTGGCTGAATTCTGTGCTGGATCCTGTCTCGATCCTGCCTGGATCTGGTGCTGAATCCTGCCTGGATCTGGTGCTGGATCTTGCCTGGATTCAGTGCTGGATCCAGTCTGGATCCAGTCTGGATTCTGTGCTTGGTCCTGCCTGGATCCTGCCTGGATCTGGTGCTGATTCCTGTGCTGGTTATGGTGCTGGTTCCTGGCAGAATTCTGTGCTGGATCTGGTGCTGGATCCTGGCTGAATTCTGTGCTGGATCCTGTCTCGATCCTGCCTGGATCCCAGCAGCAGTGGGATCCCTCCCCAGTGGAACAGCCCCCGCCCGTGCCGGGAGCTCTCCAAGATCCATTCCCCAGAAACAGCGACTGGATCCCCACGATCACCACGCCTCCGTCCCTCTCCCAGCTCCCAGCCAGCGCCGGGAACATTCCGAGCCTCTCTCCACACTTCCATGGAGATATTTTTTTCCCCTCTCTGGGGCCGGAATAACGCGGTCCTTCCCCCGTTTTCCCGTGCAGGTGTTTTCCCTGGCCGGCTCCACCTTCAGCCTCCCTTCCTCGCACATTTTCGGGAGCCCCCTGACGTCGGGGCTGTCCCTGAACCCCCTCCTGAGCCAGCCGGAGAGCAGCCGGGCAGGTACGTGAATCCCAAGGTATGTCCGAGCCGAGCCTTCCCGACGGCTCTCCCGGCAGGAGCGGAGCCAGCGCTGCGTTCCCGGATTTTCCAGCCCTCGGGCTGGTGGCACAGGGGGACAGGGTGTGGGGGCCTGAGCAGCTCTGGTGTGGCCCTGGAGAGTGGATGTCCCTGGATAATGAGTGTCCTGGGATAACGAGTGTCCCTGGAGAATGGATGTCCCGGGATAACGAGTGTCCCTGGATAATGAGTGTTTTGGGATAACGAGTGTCCCAGGATAACGAGTGTCCTGGGATAACGAGTGTTCCTGGAGAATGGATGTCCCTGGATAACGAGTGTCCCTGGATAACAAATGTCCTTGGAGAATGGATGTCCCGGGATAATGAGTGTCCCGGGATAACGAATGTCCCTGGAGAATGGATGTCCCGGGATAATGAGTGTTCCGGGATAACGAGTGTCCCGGGATAACGAGTGTCCTGGGATAACGAGTGTCCCTGGATAACAAATGTCCCTGGAGAATGGATGTCCCGGGATAATGAGTGTCCCGGGATGATGATGCGTGTCCCTAGATTATGAGGGGTGGCCCTGGAGAATGGATGTCCCGGGATAACGAGTGTCCCTGGATAACGAGTGTCCCGGGATAACGAGTGTCCCGGGATGGAGGCGATCGCAGCTTCTTTCCCCATTTTTAATGCCCCGAAGGAGGCAATTCCAACTTCTTTCCCATTTTTAATGCACTGAAATTCCAGCTTCTTTTCCCATTTTTAATGCACTGAAATTCCAGCTTCTTTCCCAATTTTTTACATGCTGAAGGAGTCGATTCCAGCTTCTTTCCCCATTTTTAATGCGCTGGATGAGGCAATTTCAGCTTCTTTCCCAATTTTTTACGTGTTCTAGGAGTCGATCCCAGCCTCTTTCCCCATTTTTAATGCCCTGAAGGAGTCGATTCCAGCTTCTTTCCCCATTTTTACTGCACTGAAGGAGGCGATTCCAGCTTCTTTCCCCATTTTTTACATGCTGAAGGAGGCGATTCCAGCTTCTTTTCCCATTTTTAATGCACTGAAGGAGGCAATTCCAACTTCTTTTCCCATTTTTTACGTGCTCTAGGAGGCAATTCCATCTTCTTTCCCCATTTTTAATGCACTGAAGGAGGCAATTTCAGCATCTTTTCCCATTTTTAATGCACTGAAGGAGCCGATCCCAGCTTTTTTCCCCATTTTTAATGCACTGAAGGAGGCAATTCCAGCTTCTTTTCCCATTTTTTACGTGTTCTAGGAGTCGATCCCAGCCTCTTTCCCCATTTTTAATGCCCTGAAGGAGTCGATTCCAGCTTCTTTCCCCATTTTTACTGCACTGAAGGAGGCGATTCCAGCTTCTTTCCCCATTTTTTACATGCTGAAGGAGGCGATTCCAGCTTCTTTTCCCATTTTTAATGCACTGAAGGAGGCAATTCCAACTTCTTTTCCCATTTTTTACGTGCTCTAGGAGGCAATTCCATCTTCTTTCCCCATTTTTAATGCACTGAAGGAGGCAATTTCAGCATCTTTTCCCATTTTTAATGCACTGAAGGAGCCGATCCCAGCTTTTTTCCCCATTTTTAATGCACTGAAGGAGGCAATTCCAGCTTCTTTTCCCATTTTTTACGTGTTCTAGGAGTCGATCCCAGCCTCTTTCCCCATTTTTAATGCCCTGAAGGAGTCGATTCCAGCGTCTTTTCCCATTTTTAATGCACTGAAATTCCAGCTGCTTTTCCCATTTTTAATGCACTGAAGGAGGCAATTCCAACTTCTTTTCCCATTTTTTATGCTCTGGAGTGGATTCTAGCTTCTTTTCCCATTTTTAATGCACTGAAATTCCAGCTTCTTTTCCCATTTTTAATGCACTGAAGGAGCCGATTCCAGCTTCTTTTCCCATTTTTTATGTGCTGGAGGCAATTCCAGCTTCTTTCCCCATTTTTACTGCACTGAAGGAGGCAATTCCAGCCTCTTTTCCCATTTTTAATGCCCTGAAGGAGGCAATTCCAGGTTCTTTTCCCATTTTTTACGTGCTCTAGGAGTCGATCCCAGCCTCTTTCCCCATTTTTAATGCCCTGAAGGAGCCGATTCCAGCTTTTTTTCCCATTTTTACTGCACTGAAGGAGCCGATTCCAGCTTCTTTCCCCATTTTTACTGCACTGAAGGAGGCAATTCCAGCTTCTTTCCCCATTTTTTACGCTCTGGAGGCGATCCCAGCTGCGGGAATTCGCTCAGGTTCGCCCCTCCGGCAGCACAGGAAGTCTGATCCTTTTCCGAGCCTTTTCCTGTGGAACCGTGGAATGGTTTGGGGTTGGGTGGGGCCTCAAATCCCATCCAGTTCCCTCGGGGCTGATTTTTGGTGTAAATTTTGAACACAAAATCACCTTCCTGGTTTCCAGCTGTCCGTGCAACCCTGCTCCCCTAACCCCAGAAATTCGGGATGCGGAATCCCGGGAGGCAAAACCCTGCAGAGTGACGAGGATTTGAAAACTCCGCTGTCCCAGGCTGCTCCAAGCCCTGTCCAGCCTGGCCTTGGACACTCCCAGGGATCCACAGCTCTCTGGGAATTCCATCCCAGCCCCTCCCAGGGAGGAATTCCTTCCCAAAATCCCATCCAGCCCTGCCCTGTTCCCGTTTAAACCCATTCCCCGTGTCCTGTCCCTCTGTCCCTTGTCCCCAGTCCCTCTCCAGCTCTCCTGGAGCCAATCCCAACCCCGGAATGTGCTCCAAGGTCTGGGAAATTCCAGCCACATGCAGGAAAATGGATTCCTCCTCCCTGGAAGAACCAATCCCATGTCCCGTGTCCCCTCCAGCAGGACATTCCCGAGGGGCTGAGGGGCCGAGGATCCTGCGTTTTCTCCTTCCCAGCAGCAGGAAATCCCCAGCCGTAAATCACAGCGTTCCCCGCGGGAGATTTCCGGGATTCCTGCACGTGGGAATGTGTGGGGAAGGACAGGAGGGGCTGGAGGCAGCTGGGGCTGGAGGCAGAGCGCAGGACACGGCCCAGGGCGAGGGCAGAGAGAGCTCCGGAGCAGATGGCGGAAAAATGTGTTCCGTTCCGGGATTGTCATTGGAATGGGTGACATCCTGCACGTGTCCATGGCATTCCCATCCCGCGCTTCCCGGGTGGCTCTGGAAGAAGGTTCTGGATGCTTTCTGCCCCCTGTGCTGGGCACAGAAATTCAACCTTCAACACCTAGAATTTGGGTGACTTTCCGGTTTTTTCACTGCCCCCCATTTCACTTTTCACGTTTTTTCACTGCCCCTCATTTAATCCCAAAGCATTGCCTTCTATATGCTCCATTTCCAAATTTTGCTGTTTTTTCTGCTCGCCTTTTCTTTGGTCATATCTCCTGTCCCAAGTGCTTGTTACACTTCTCTGAATTCAGGATTTCATTTCCTTTCATAGAATTTCATGAAATGAAATTAAATCTTGTGATTTCAGTGAGGATCAATTTGGCAAGCTTTGGTCCAGTTCTCTGCACTTCAGCTCATGCCATGCCATTTGCTCGTTTGAACTTCGGTGCCAAATTTTTCAGGGTTTTTTTTTTTTTTAAGCTGTTCCCTTCCTCACTTTCTTCTTTCTATTCGGAGTTCAGAAATTCAACCCCTAGAATTTGGGCAATTTTCCGGTTTTTTCACTCATTTCATCCCAATGCATTGCCTTCTATATGCTCCATTTCCAAATTTTGCTGTTTTTTCCGCTCGCCTTTTCTTTGGTCATATCTCCTGGCCCAAGTGCTTGTTACACTTCTCTGAATTCGGGATTTCATTTCCTTTCATAGAATTTCGTGAAATGAAATGAAATGAAATGAAATGAAATGAAATGAAATGAAATCTTGCGATTTCAGTGAGGATCCATTTGGCAAGCTTTGGTCCAGTTCTCTGCACTTCAGCTCATGCCATGCCATTTGCTCGTTTGAACTTCAGTGCCAAATTTTTCCTTTTTTTTTTTTTTTTTTGTTTAAGCTGTTCCCTTCCTCACTTTCTTCTTTCTATTCGGATTTCAGAAATTCAACCCCTAGAATTTGGGTGACTTTCCGGTTTTTTCACTGCTCCTCAGTTCATCCCAATGCATTGCCTTCTATAGTCTCCATTTCCAAATTTTGCCATTTTTCCTCTCACCTTTTCTTCGATCATATCTCCTGGCCCAAGTGCTTGTTACACTTCTTCTCTGAATTTGGGATCCCATTTCCTTTCATGAAATGAAGAATTTTCATGAAATGAAATTTTCTTGAATTTTTCATGAAAGGAAATTAAATCATGCGATTTCAGTGAGGATCCATTTGGCAAGCTTTGGTCCAGTTCTCTGCACTTCAGCTCATGCCATGCCATTTGCTCGTTTGAACTTCGCTGCCAAATTTTTCCTTTTTTTTTTTTTTTTCCATTTCTTCTCTGAATTCAGGATTTAATTTCCTTTCATGGAAGGCTTCCCGGGACAGAGGGGTGGCACTGGAAGAAGGTTCTGGATGATTTCTGTCCCCTGTGCTGGGCACTGCTGAGGGCACACATCAAATCCTGGTGTCGGTTTTGGGATTTTCTCAAAGAGGGCATGGAGGGGGTCCAGGGAAAGGTCTGGAGCAGCTGAGGGAGCTGGGAATGTTGATCCTGGAGAAAAGGGATCTGGGGGACCTTGTGGCTCTGCACAGGCCCTGACAGGAGGGGACAGCCGAGGGGGTCGGGGTCTGATCCCAGGGAACAGCGACAGGAGGAGAGGGAACAGCCTCAGGCCGGGCCAGGGGAGGGTCAGGGTGGAAATTCGGGAAAATTCTTCATGGGAAGGGCGGTCAGGCCCTGGCAGGGGGAGAGGGAGTCCCCATCCCTGGGAGCGTTTGGAAAATGTGTGGGTGTGGCCTTTGGGGACACGGATTGTGGCACTTGGGGACACAGATTGTGGCCCTTGGGGACATGGATTGTGGCCTTTGGGGACACAGATTTTGGTACCTGGAGACACAGACTGTGGCCTTTGGGGACTCGGATTGTGGCCCTTGGGGACATGGATTGTGGCCCTTGGGGACATGAATTGTGGCCTTTGGGGACACAGATTTTGGCACCTGGGGACATGGATTTTGGCACTTGGAGACACCGATTGTGGCACTTGGGGACACGGATTGTGGCCCTTGGGGACATGGATTGTGGCACCTGGAGACACAGACTGTGGCCTTTGGGGACTCGGATTGTGGCACTTGGGGACATGGATTGTGGCCCTTGGGGACATGAATTGTGGCCTTTGGGGACACAGATTTTGGTACCTGGAGACACAGACTGTGGCCTTTGGGGACACGGATTGTGGCCTTTGGGGACACGGATTGTGGCCTTTGGGGACACAGATTGTGGCACCTGGGGACACGGATTGTGGCCCTTGGGGCACAGATTTTGGCCTTTGGGGACATAGATTTTGGCACTTGGGGACACGAATTGTGGCCTTTGGGGACACAGATTTTGGCACCTGGAGACACAGACACTGGAGACACTCCTCCCTGCCTTTGGGGTCACAGACTGTGGCACTTGGGGACACGGATTGTGGCCTTTGGGGTCACAGATTATGGCCTTTGGGGACATGGATTGTGGCACCTGGGGACACAGATTGAGGCCCTTGGGGACACAAATTTTGGCACCTGGAGACACAGATTGAGGCCCTTGGGGACACAGACTGTGGCCCTTGGGGACACGGCAGCTCTGGGTTAATGATTGACTCCGCGACCTTGGAGGCTTTTCCAGTTGAGCCTTTCCGTGCTTCCCTTTAAGCTCTTTAGCGCTCGGGAACCTCAAAGAGCTCTGGGAAAAAAATCCTAAATCCTGGAAGATCTCAAAGGTCATTTCCGACCCAAACGGTTCTGTCGCTCCGCGGGGAGTGCCCGCCCGGTCCCCCGCGATTCCCGGGACCATTTCTCGGTCCCCGCGGCCCCATCCCCCGGCAGCTCCGGGAAAAACCGGCTCAGGGCTTTGCCAAAGCTCCTCCCCGCCCGGCGCGGGGACACGGCGGCTCCGGGTGACCTTCCCGGGGTGTCCCCCCCGTGCCGAGGTGCCAGGCGGTGCCAGCGGCTCCTCCCCGGGGGAGGCGCCTGCGGCCCCGCGTTGCGCAGCGCGGAGCTGGCACTGCTCGGTGCGGAGCTGCGTGGGGCCGCTCGGGGCCGTTCGGGGCCGCTCGGGGCCGTTTGGACCTTCCCGGTGCTGCCCGGGGCCGTTCGGAGCCGCTCGGGGCCGTTCGGGGCCGCTCGGGGCCGTTTGGACCTTCCCGGTGCTGCCCGGGGCCCTTCGGGGCCGTTCAGAGCTTCCCGGTGCTGCCCGGGGCCGCTCGGGGCCGTTTGGCGCATCCCGGTGCTGCCCGGGGCCGTTCGGAGCCGTTCGGGGCCGTTTGGACCTTCCCGGTGCCTCCCGGGGCCGTTCAGAGCTGCCCGGTGCTGCCCGGGGCCGTTCGGAGCCGCTTGGGGCCGTTTGGACCTTCCCGGTGCTGCCCGGGGCCGTTCGGGGCCGCCCGGGGCCGTTCAGAGCTGCCCGGTGCTGCCCGGGGCCGCTCGGTGCCGTTCGGGGCCGCTCGGCGCTGCTCGGTGAGGCTCGGTGGTGGTGCTGCTCGGTGCGGTTCGGTGCTGTCCCCTGCTACCTGGTGCCGCTCGGTGCCGAACGTTTCTGGTGCTGTTCGGTACTCCTCGGTGCTGCTCGGTGCTCCCCGGTACCGCTCGGTGCTCCCCGGTACCGCTCGGTGCTCCACGGTACCGCTCGGTGCTCCCCGGTACCGCTCGCTGCCGGCGCCGCTCGGTGCCGCTTAGTGCTCCCCGGTACTGCTCGGTGCCGGTGCTGCTTGGTTCTGGTGCTGCTCGGTGCCACCCGGTGCTCCCTGGTGCTGCTCGGTGCCACGCTATTCTGGTGCCTCTCGGTGCCGCCCGGTGCCGCTCGGTGCCGGTGCTGCTGGGTTCTGGTACCGCCCGGTTCCGGTGCCGCTCGGTTCCGGTGCCGCTCGGTTCTGGTGCCACCCGGTGCCGCCCGGTGCTCCCCGGTGCCGCTCGGTGCTGGTGCCGCTGGGTTCTGGTGCCTCCCGGTGCTCCCCGGTGCCGCTCGGTGTCGGTGCCCCTCGGTTCTAGTGCTTCCCGGTGCCACCCGGTGCCGCTCGGTACCGCTCGGTGTCGGTGCTGCTCGGTTCTGGTACCGCCCGGTGCCGGTGCCGCTCGGTGCCGGTGCCGCTCGGTTCCGGTACCGCCCGGTGCTGCCCGATGCTCCCCGGTGCCGCTCGGTGCCGCTCGGTGCCGCTCGGTTCCGGTGCCGCCCGGTGTCCCCTGCCGCTGACCCCGGGCCCCTCTGTCCCTGTCCCCGCGCAGAGCCCGACCTGGAGGATTGCGGCTTCGGCTGCCGAGGGACGTCCCCGCAGGAGAGCCTGTCCTCCATGTGAGTGTCCCCGGGACCCCCGGACAGCGCGGGGACAGGGGACAGGGGACAGTATGGAGGGGACAGGATGGAGGGGACAGCGGGTGACACAGTGGGGACACGCTGCGGGTGACACGGCGGGGACAGGGGGACAGACTGGGGGGGACAGGGGGCAGCTCCTGCCCTGCTCCTTGGGGATCCATGGGATGGATGGGATGGGATGGGATGGGATGGGATGGGATGGGATGGGATGGGATGGGATGGGATGGGATGGGATCCATGGGATGGGATCCATGGGATGGGATCCATGGGATCCATGGGATGGGATGGGATGGGATGGGATGGGATAGGATGGGATGGGATGGGATGGGATGGGATGGGATCCATGGGATCCATGGGATCCATGGGATCCATGGGATCCATGGGATGGGATCCATAGGATGGGATCCATGAGATCCATGGGATGAGAGGATCCAGGTTTGGTTTCCCTGCCCGAGCCAGAGCTAACCACAGCGCAGGGCTCCCCCAAAGCGCAGCAGAGGCTCAGGCTGGGGGGCTGCAGCCGCTCCGGCCCGGGCAGCGGAGCCGTGGGGAGAGGGGAATGGGGCTGGGAATGGAGCTGGGAATGGGGCAGGGAATGGAGCTGGGAATGGAGGAGGGAATGGAGCTGGGAATGGGGCAGGGAATGGAGCTGGGAATGGAGCAGGGAACGGAGCTGGGAATGGAACTGGGAATGGAGGAGGGAATGGAGCAGGGAGTAGAACAGGGAATGGAGCAGGGAATGGAGGAGGGAATGGAGCAGGGAGTAGAACAGGGAATGGAGCAGGGAATGGAGCTGGGAATGGGACAGGGAATGGGGCAGAGAATGGAGCTGGGAATGGAGCTGGGAATGGAGCTGGGAATAGAGCCGGGAATGGGGCAGGGAATGGACCGGAGAATGGAGCGGGGATCGGAGCAGGGAGCGGAGCAGGGAATGGGGCAGGGAATAAAGCTGGGAACGGAGCGGGGATCTAAGCAGGGATGGGAGCAGGGAACCCCCTGACCGCCCCTCTTTCCCCGGCCAGGTCCCCCATCAGCAGCCTGCCGACCCTCTTCGACCAGACCGTGTCGTGCAGCAGCAGCGCGCAGCTGGACAATGTCCCCCAGGCCACCCCCAACATCGAGCAGCTCCTGGAGAAGCAGGGCAACGGCGAGGCCGGCGTGAACAGTGAGTGTGGGGCGGGGGAGCTCCCGGGGCGCGGGGTGGGAGCCAGTGGGATTGGGACCGGGGTCGGGGACACCTCCCGGGGCTCCGGGGTGGGAGCCAGTGGGATTGGGGCGGGGGCAGCTCCCGGGGCTCTTCCTGTGGGAGCTACCTGGGATTGGGGTCGAGGGCAGCTCCCGGGGCTCCGGGGTGGGAGCCAGCTGGGATTGGGGCCGGGGACACCTCCGGGGGCTCTGGGGTGTGAGCCAGCCGGGATCAGGGCCAGGGTCGGGGACACCTCCCGGGGCTCCGGGGTGGGAGCCAGCTGGGATTGGGGCGGGGGAGCTCCCGGGGCTCCGGGGTGTGAGCCAGCCGGGATTGGGGCCGGGGTCGGGGGCAGCTCCCGGGGCTCCGGGGTGGGAACCAGCCGGGATTGGGGCGGGGGCAGGGCAGAGCCAGGGTGGGAGCCAGCCGGGATTGGGGCCAGGGGCAGCTCCCGGGGCTCTTCCTGTGGGAGCTACCTGGGATTGGGGTCGAGGGCAGCTCCCGGGGCTCCGGGGTGGGAGCCAGCCGGGATTGGGGCCGGGGACACCTCCGGGGGCTCTGGGGTGTGAGCTAGCCGAGATTGGGGCCGGGGTCGGGGGCAGCTCCCGGGGCTCCGGGGTGGGAGCCAGAAGGATTTTGCCCGCGGGCAGCAGAGCCGGGCTGGGACAAAGCTCCAGTGTGTGCCCGGGGGAGGAACCGACAGCGGGGCCGCGATTTGGGGCCGGGACCCTCCCGCTCTGGGGTCTGATTGCGGCTCCTGTCATCCCCTTCCTCTTTCCCCCTTTTCCCCGCAGTTGTGGAGATGCTGAAGGCGCTGCACTCGCTGCAGAAGGAGAACCAGCGGCTGCAGGAGCAGATCATGACGCTGACGGCCAAGAAGGAGCGGCTGCAGCTCCTCAATGTCCAGCTGTCCGTGCCCTTCCCCGTGGTGACCAGCAGCAACGGCCCGGGCAGCCAGGCCCAGTACATCCTGCCGGCCAACGGTGAGGGACGTGTCCCCGCGGGTGGCAGGAGGGTCACAGTGGGGGGGATCTGTCCCATCGAGCCCCCGTGGCCACCTCAGGGTCCAGCCCTGACCCCACACCGTCGCTCCTGTCCCCTCCAGTGTGCGCCAGCGACTCCCTGAGCATCAGCAAGAGCCCCCCGTGCAAGAACAGCTTCGGCATCGAGAACTCGCTCTCCACGTCCTCCGAGGTACAGCGGCCACCGGCAGGGCCTCGGGGAGGGCCAGCGCAGCCCCCAGGGCTCGGTAGCCAGCTCGCCAAGCCTCGTAGCCCAGGCTCAGAGATCAGGGTCACCCCGCAGGGTCGGGGAAGCTGAGAGCGGCAGCGTGAGGTCAGAGCGCTGCCAGGCGATCCCGGAGACCCCTCCGAGTCCCGGGACCCCTCTTGAGCCCCCCCCCCATCCCCCGCGGAGCCGAGCCACCCCCGTCCGATGCTCTTGTGTCCGTTTCTCCCCCAGGACCCTCACTCAGGGTGTCCCAGCAGGAGCAGCTCCTCGCTGTCCTTCCACAGCACCCCCCCGCCCCTGCCCATGCTGCAGCCCAGCCCGGCCTCGCTGCCCCCGCCCGGGGCGCAGCAGCTGAACGGCCTGGCCAGGGTGGCAGGCGGGGGGCTGGCGGGAGGCTCCGGCGGCCTCTCGGCGGTGCCCATGGTGGATGGCCTGCTGGGCAGCCTGGCCGGAGCCCAGCAGCTGCCCCTCAACGGGATCCTGGGGAGCCTGAACGGAGCGCAGCCCGCGCCGAGCGCGCCCAGCCAGGCCAGCGCGGCCCCGGCCCTGCAGCTCTCCACCAGCCTGAGCAGGTGAGGATGGGCGGCCCTGCCCTTCTCCGGCCGCAGGGCAGCTCCGGGAGGGAGGTGTTGCCTTTTCGGCTGGTAGGAGTAGGAAAAAGGCAAGGAAAATGGGGGAAAAAAGGGGTGTTTACCTCGGTTTTAAGAAGGTTTTCAGGGCACAAAGCGCCGAGAAGCGCACCCTGTACAATTTTATGGACCTCGCAAATTAGCGTATCTACCTAAAATCCCCCTAAAATAAGAAATTAATAGGTGATGTAATTATCCCCCTGTTCTAATTAGTCCCCCCAAATGAGATTACAGTCCGGTTTACAAAATGTGTTCCCGAGAGAGGTTGGAGCTTCGAGTTCAGTTTAGAGCTCTCGGCCTCCTGATGCGAATATTTGGTCTTTTTGCTTTGCAAAGACACCAAACTGAGCTAAAAATCAGACTACGAGAATTAGAAACGTGTGGGGCTAAGGTACGAGGAGTGTCTGTAGAGGGCACGAGGAAAGGGAAAGGGGGAAAACACATAAAAAAACACATTAAAAGGGTATAAAAAGGGTATAAAATCGCATAAAAAGGGTATAAAATCGCCTAAAAAGGGTATAAAAAGGGTATAAAAAGACAAAAAATCATCAGGCACCAGAGGGAGGCGCCGGCCCCGAGCGCGCAGGAGCCATTCCGGCCGCGCTGACCGTCCCTGCCCCGCTCCGTCCCGCAGCATTCCCAGCCTGAGTCCCCTGACGGAGCAGCAGCGGCACGTCCTGCACCAGCACGAGCAGCAGCTCCAGCAGCTCCAGCAGCTCCTGACTTCCCAGCCGCTTAATCCGGTAAGGCTTTTTGTCGGGAAAACCTCGGAGCCCGGAGGAAAATCCGAGTTTTCCTCCTTGCGCCTTCCCCCCGGGTGAGCCCAACATCCTCGGGGTTGGAAATTCGGGGCCGGTTTGGGAATTCGGGACAGGGAGAGGAGGTGGGGTTTGAGGTCTTTCTGTAGGAAATTTGGAAAAATTCGGTCGGGGTTTCCCTCGTGCTGAAGGTGGGGAGATCGGGAGGGTGAAATCGGGAGAGCTGTTCCATCCCGGGATGCAAATCCTGGCCCGTCCTGCTGCCAGGAGCTCTGGGTGTGCCCAGGGGAGAGGCAGAACACACCGGGGGAGCCTGAAAGAGAGAGATAAACACCGAATTTCTGCTGCCCTTGGGGTTAGAAAGAGAAAATACCGAATTTCTGCCATCCTGGGGCTTAGAAAACACCTAATTTCTGCTGTCCTAAGAGTTAGAAAGAGATAAACACCGAATTTCTGCTGTCCTGGGGGTTAGAAAAATACTGAATTTCTGCCCTCCTGGACGTTAGAAAGAGAAAAACACCAAATTTCTGCCGTCCTGGGGCTTAGAAAAACACCAAATTTCTGCTGTCCTGGGGCTTGGAAAGAGAAAAACACCGAATTTCTGTTGTCCTGGGGCTCAGAAAAACACTGAATTTCTGCCATCCTGGAGGTTAGAAAGAGAAAAACACTGAATTTCTGCCATCCTGGTGACCCTGCTACGGTTTAGAAAGAGAAAACCACCAAATTTGTGTTGTCCTGGGGACTCTGCTGGGGGTTAGAAGGAGAAAAACACCAAATTGGTGTTGTCCTGGGGACTCTGCTGGGGGTTAGAAGGATAAAAACACCGAATTTCTGCTGTGTCCGAGGGCTAAAAGAGAAAAATTCTGAATTTCTGCCGTGTCTGGGCACACCCACCTGGAGAAGCGGAGATGCCTGGGGGGCTCCGCAGGTGGCTGAGGATTTTGGGGTCAGGGAAGGGCCCAGGTGGCTGCTCTGAGGCTCTTGGCTCCGTGCCTGCGTCCCCATGGGGGAATGTCACCATGGAGAGGTGACACATGAGGCCCTGGGGTGGCACACAGGGCCCTGAGGTGGCAGAAAGGACCCTGAGGTGGCAAATATGGCCCTGCAGAGTTCTTGGGGATGTCCCTGCCCTGGCAGGGTGTCACAGGAGTGTCACCATGGACAGGTGGCACACGAGGCCCTGGGGTGGCACACAGGGCCCTGAGGTGACAGAAAGGACCCTGAGGTGACAGAAAGGGCCCTGAGGTGACAAACATGGCCCTGAGGTGGCAAATATGGCCCTGCAGTGCTCTTGGGGATGTCCCTGCCCTGCCGGGGTGTCACAGGAATGTCACCAGGGAGAGGTGGCAAACCTGGCCCTGCAGGGACCTCGGGGATGTCCCTGCCATGCCTGGAATGTCACCATGGAGAGGTGGCACAGAGGGCCCTTAGGTGGCAAATAGGACCCTGAGGTGGCAAACGTGGCCCTGCAGAGCTCTTGGGGACGTCCCTGCCCTGCCGGGGTGTCACAGGAGTGTCACCATGGACAGGTGGCAAACAGGACCCTGAGGAGGCAAACCTGGCCCTGCAGGGACCTCAGTGCTGTCGCTGCCCTGCTGGGATGACACAGGATTGTCACCATGGAGAGGTGGCATAGAGGGCCCTGAGGTGGCAGAAAGGACCCTGAGGTGACAGAAAGGGCCCTGAGGTGGCAGACAAGGCCCCGAGGTGGCAGACAGGGCCCTGAGGTGACAAACCTGGCCCTGCAGGGACCTCAGGGATGTCCCTGCCATGCCTGGAATGTCACCATGGAGAGGTGGCATAGAGGGCCCAGAGATGGCAAATAGGGCCCTGAGGTGACAAACCTGGCCCTCTGGGGACCTCAGGGATGTCCCTACCCTGCCCTGAGTGACACAGGAATGCCACCATGGAGAGGTGGCACACAGGTCCCTGAGGTGGCAAACCTGGCCCTGTGGGGACCTCAGGGATGTCCCTGCCATGCCTGAAATGTCACCATGGAGAGGTGGCACACAGGTCCCTGAGGTGACAAACCTGGCCCTGCAGGGACCTCGGGGATGTCCCTGCCATGCCTGGAATGTCACCATGGAGAGGTGGCATAGAGGGCCCAGAGATGGCAAATAGGGCCCTGAGGTGACAAACCTGGCCCTCTGGGGACCTCAGGGATGTCCCTACCCTGCCCTGAGTGACACAGGAATGCCACCATGGAGAGGTGGCAAACCAGGCCCCAAGGTGACAAACCTGGCCCTGTGGGGACCTCGGGGATGTCCCTGCCCTGCCCTGAGTGCCCCGGGAGTGCCACCAGTGCCCGTCCCCAGGGCTGGGCCGTGCCATCTGGGCTGGGCTGGTGACATCTGCCAGGATCCTGCCCTGTCGCTCTGGATGCGTTTCTGGGTCAGGCTATTTTTATCCCGGGAAAAGCGAATTTCCCGTGGCTGATGTCACCGTGTCGCCGCCGCGTCCCCGCGGGGACAGCGCAGTGGCAGCGCTCGGGTCGATGGTTGCCATGGCGATTCCGTGGATTTTGGGGCAGGATGTGAGCCCTGAGCCTCCTCCTGCCGGGTCCTAGGGCAGGAATTCGGAACCAGCTTGGGAATTTGGGATGGCGAATTCCACAGGTTTGAAATTCCCGAATTGGTGGATTGGGATTGCGGGGAATTTGTGCTCCTGCAGATGATGGGGAGGGAATTCAGAGGTGGTTTGGGAATTTGGGACAGCGAATTCCACAGGTTTGAAATTCCCAAATTGATGGATCGGAATTGCCAGGGGATTTGTGCTCCTGCAGGTTCAGTTTGGGAATTCGGGATGGTGAATTCCACAGGAAATCCCCAAGTTGGAATTGCCAGGGGATTTGTGCTCCTGCAGGTGATGGAGCAGGAATTTAGAGGTTTGGGAATTTGGGATGGCGAATTCCACAAATTTGAAATTCCCAAATTGATGGATTGGGATTGCCAGGGGATTTGTGCTCCTGCAGATGATGGGGAGGGAATTCAGAGCCAGTTTGGGAATTTGGGATGGCGAATTCCACAGGAAATGTCTGGGTTAGAATCGCCGGGGGATTTGTGCTGCTGCAGGTGATGGGGCAGGAATTTAGAGGCAGTTTGGGAATTGGGGATGGCGAATTCCAGGGGTTTGAAATTCCCAAATGGATGGATTGGAATTGCGGGGCATTTGTGCTCCTGCAGGTTCAATTTGGGAATTCAGGATGGCGAATTCCGCAGGTATGAAATTCCCAAATTGGTGGATTGGAATTGCCAGGGGATTTGTTCTCCTGTAGGTTATGGGGCAGAAATTCAGAGGTTTGGGAATTCAGGATGGCAAATTCCACAGGTTTGAAATTCCCAAATTGATGCATTGGAATCACCAGGGGATTTGTGCTCCTGCAGGTGATGGGGGAGGAATTCAGAGGCAGTTTGGGAATTCGGGATGCTGAATCCCAGAGGTTTGAATGGATTTGGATTCCCGGGGATTTGTGCTCCTGCAGGTTCTGGGGAGGGTCACTAATCCTCGGCTCAGGAAACAGCAGGGTCGGAAAGGTCAGAGGCTGTTCACGAGCCCAGGACTGCTCCTCTCCTCCCCTGGGGAAATTGGATCCAGGGAACTTTGTCCCTGTCCCTGTCCCATCCCTGTCCCATCCCTGTCCCATCCCTGTCCCTGTCCCTGTCCCTGTCCCGTCCCTGTCCCTGTCCCCTCCCTGTCCCTGTCCCTGTCCCTGTCCCTGTCCCTGTCCCATCCCCGTCCCATCCCTGTCCCTGTCCCTGTCCCTGTCCCTGTCCCTGTCCCTGTCCCCTCCCTGTCCCATCCCTGTCCCATCCCTGTCCCTGTCCCTGTCCCTGTCCCCTCCCTGTCCCTGTCCCTGTCCCTGTCCCTGTCCCTGTCCCTCTCCCCTCCCTGTCCCTGTCCCTGTCCCTGTCCCATCCCTGTCCCTGTGCCTGTCCCTGTCCCTGTCCCATCCCTGTCCCTGTCCCTGTCCCTGTCCCCAAAATCACCTGATCCAATCTTTGATCAAACCCATTAAACCAAATCAAGGTGACACCTTCAGTCGTTCCTTGAAGACCCCCAAGGCTGGTGACTCCTGGGCACCCTGTCCCAGCCTAATCCCCTCCTCCAACTGAGAAATTTATCCCAAAATCCCCCAAAAACCTCCCCTGGCACAGCCTGTCCCCGCACGGCTCCCGGTGAGCTGTCCCCTCCTTTGTCCCTGCTCTTGATGCCTTGAGGGGCTGACCTGGAACAGAGGCTGGACAAAGTTAAGAGAATAAAAAAATTAAATTTATTGAAGGCCTTCAGGTGCATTCAGGGCAATCACAGCTACAGCCAAAATGGACAGCAGGTCACGAGATTTTCATACTTTATCAGTTTTTTATAAGGTCATGAGTTTTTCATACTTTATCAGTTTTTTATAAAATCACAGGTTTTTCATACTTTATAAGTTCTGTCCATTTGCATATTGAGGTTTAACCCTCCAATTACAGCTTCAGGTGATGAAGTTAATTACTCCAAGTTTGCCCCCCCCATTAATTCACTGCTGTTTCCATATTTGGGGGCTCTGAGGCAGTGAGGTGTCCTTGAGGTTCGATCTTAGAGAGGAATTGTTTTGTCCAAAAATGAGAGAGCAGCAGCTCAGCTCTGTACGGAGCCCAGAGTTACACATTAAAAATCACAGATTACAGATACACAAAAAATATAGAATTTAAATCCTAAGGCATTGACACCTAAAGCAAAGTCCCCTGAAACAGAAGCCAGACACAATCAGGAGAATAAAAATGGACAAATTTATGAAATCCCTTTGAGGTACATTCAGGGCAAGCAGAGCCCCCTCGGGAGGCTACACCCAAAAATTGGCCCTGGGGTCGCGAGACCTTCACCTTTTATAATTCTGTCTCGTTAGCATATCGGCCCTCAATTCTCCAATCACAGCCTTAGGTGATGACGTCAGCCACCCCAAGCCCGGCCCCCCCAATTGTTTCCAAATTTTGGGGCTCTGAGGCGGCGAAAGTGTCCTCGGATTTCCATTCAGAGGAACTGTTTTGGCTGAAGGTTCTGGGAGCGGAGGTTTTATACGAAGCCCAGGGTGGCAGAGGCTCCCAAGAAAATCAAGCAGACAAGATCGGCAAGAGAGAGAGATTTATTTATTTACAGTTCTTCTTACATACCTATATATGCATTAATAGTCTAACAATTATTGGTCGACAATTATTGATCCCAATTATTGGGATTGGTCGAAACCTTGCAGCACCCAGCGCCAAAACAAAATATTAGAAAGAGCAAAGAATTCAACTTATCTCTATTCCCCGTGAGAATGAGGAGAAAACCTTTAGAATATTCCATCCACAGCCCGGAACTACACCAAAGCCACAGGCACACCAAGAATAAAAGCTAAAAATTGTAGGATTTGGTTCTCCAGGGTTGCCATCTGTGGTGTGGTTTGCTTCAGACGGCCAGGACGGAGACGAGAGACTTCTGGATTTTGGTCTTAGAGCATGGGGTTTATTGTAAAAAAGAGCATGGGGGTGAGAGACCTGCCAGGAGCTGCAGGACACAGCTCAGAGCAGGGCACAGAGGTGAGAGAGAGAGAAGTACAGAATACAGGATACAGAATACAGAATATGGAATACAGAATACAGAATACAGAATACAGAATACAGAATATGGAATACGGAATACGGAATACAGAATGTGGAATGCAGAATACGGAATGCAGAATAGAATACAGAATACGGAATATGGAATACAGAATACGGAATACAGAATAGAATCCCGTGGTTCTCGCTTACAATACAATAAATCATCTTCTGTGCTGAATATTCTAATTTTCACTAACCAATCTAGAACAAGCTACAAATTCTATAATATTTACATACAGCCTATGAGAGTCATTGCATTACCATACGGTGTTATATTTTAAACTCTAAAAACTGCTTTTTGGACCTTATGCTAAGTTGGTAGGGTCTGCTCTGACCCTTGGACCTGCCTGCAAGCAGAGGGGATTGTTTAATCAAAAAGGGGAATTCTTTAATCAAAAAGAGGAATTGTTTAATCAAAAGGGGAATTGTTTAATCAAAGAGGGAATGTTTAATCAAGGAGGGAATTACCTTCAGTGGCCACGCCATTGTTTTCCAGTTGTTCAGTCACTGGGGTTTGGTGTCTCAAAGCTTGTCTTCATTTCAATCTCGCTTATAGTTTCCATATTCTCAGCACCTTTTGCCAGGTAATCATATCTATAAGGCTTTCCTATTTCATCCTCTCCAACAACAAAACCCTCAAGGCACCCCCTGACCGTGTCCCGGCCCTTCCCGGCAGGAGCAGCAGGCGCTGGTGTTCCAGATGATGCAGCAGATCCAGCAGAAGCGCGAGCTGCAGCGCCTGCAGATGTCCGGCTCGTCCCAGCTGACCATGAGTGGCCTCCTGGCCGCCACCTCGGCCCCGCTGCACTCCAGCCCCAGCGCGCTGATGACCTCGGCGTCGCAGGGAAGTGCCCCGGGCAGTGGCTCGCTGCTGGTGGCATCGTTGTCGCCGGGAGGTGCCCTGCTGGCCCCGCAGGCCACGCCGCCGCTCAGCGCCGCCGGGAGCCTGCTGGGCTCGGGCTCGGCCGTGCCGCCCGTGCTCGCCGCGCAGCCCAACCCCTTCCTGAGCCTGCAGCCCGACGGTGGTGCGGCCAAAGGAGCGGTGAGTGCGCGGGGGACACCGCCCCGGAGCGTGGGGACACTGCCCCGGAGCGTGGGGACACTGCCCCGGAGCGTGGGGACAGCGTGGGGACACTGCCCCGGAGCGTGGGGACACTGCCCTGGAGCGCGGGAACAGCGTGGGGACACCGCCCCGGAGCGTGGGGACACTGCCCTGGAGCGTGGGGACACCGCCCCGGAGCGTGGGGACACTGCCCCGGAGCGTGGGGACACCGCCCCGGAGCGTGGGGACACTGCCCTGGAGCGTGGGGACACCGCCCCGGAGCGTGGGGACACTGCCCCGGAGCGTGGGGACACTGCCCCGGAGCGTGGGGACACTGCCCCGGAGCGTGGGGACACCGCCCCGGAGCGTGGGGACACTGCCCTGGAGCGTGGGGACACCGCCCCGGAGCGTGGGGACACTGCCCCGGAGCGCGGGAACAGCGTGGGGACACCGCCCCGGAGCGTGGGGACACTGCCCCGGAGCGTGGGGATAGCGTGGGGACACTGCCCCGGGCCACAGGGACAGCATGGGGACAGTACTGGGGACACTGCCCCGGGCCGGGCAGTGCTGGGGACAGCCCTGGGGGCAGCCCTGGGGAGACTCCTGCTCCCCCAGTTCCTGCTCCCCCAATTCCTGCCTGCCCCAATTCCTGCCTCCCTTGGTCCCCATCTCCCCTGATCCCTGTCCCCAGTCCCTGTCCCCCAATCCCTGTCCCGGTCCCTGTCCCCAGTCCCTGTCCCCCAATCCCTGTCCCCAATCCCTGTCCCCAGTCCCTGTCCCCAGTCCCTGTCCCCCAATCCCTGTCCCCAATCCCTGTCCCCAATCCCTGTCCCCAGTCCCTGTCCCTGTCCCATCCCTGTCTCTGACCCTGTCTCCTCTGCTCTCTGTTTTTCAAGAGCATCAATGACAAGGGAGCTCCTCTCACGCAGGACAAGGGCTAAGCCCCCCCGACCCCACGGAGCGCCAGCCAACTCCTCTGACCCCAGGGGAACGCGGCCTTTCCGCAGCCACCCCAGCACCGGCGCCGAGCCCCGAGGAGCTCCGGGAGGAGCTGAGAACCGAGTCCCGAGGAGCTGAGAACCGAGCCCTGAGGAGCTCCAGGAGAAGATGCGAACCGAGCTCCGAGGAGCTCTGGGTGGAGCTGAGAACCGAGCCCCGAGGAGCTGAGAACCGAGCCCCAAGGAGCTGAGAACTGAGCCCCGAGGAGCTCTGGGTGGAGCTGAGAACCGAGCCCCGAGGAGCTGAGAACCGAGCTCCAAGGAGGTCCATGAGAAGATGAGAACCGAGCCCCGAGGAGCTCCGGGAGAAGCTGAGAACCGAGCCCCGAGGAGCTGAGAACCGAGCTCCAAGGAGCTGAGAACCGAGCCCCGAGGAGCTCCAGGAGAAGATGAGAACTGAGCTCCGAGGAGATGAGAACCGAGCCCCGAGGAGCTCCGGGAGGAGCTGAGAACCGAGCCCTGAGGAGCTCCAGAAGATGAGCTCCAAGGAGCTCCAGGAGGAGCTGAGAACCGAGCTCCGATGAGCTCCAGGAGAACAGAGAGCACCAAGCTCCGAGGAGCTCCAGGAGAAGATGAGCTCCAAGGAGCTCCAGGAGGAACAGAGAGCACTGAGCTCCGAGGAGCTCTGGGTGGAGCTGAGAACCGAGCTCCGAGGAGCTCTGGGAGAAGATGAGCTCCGAGGAGCTCCAGGACGAGCTGAGCATTGAGTTCCAAAGATCTCCAGAAGGAACAGAGAGCACTGAGCTCTGAGGAGCTCTGGGAGATGAGCTCTGAAGAGCTCCGGGAGGAACAGAGCACTGAGCTCTGAGGAGATCCAGAAAGAGCTGAGCTCTGAGGAGCTCTGGGAGGAGCAGAGAGCACCAAGCTCCGAGGAGCTCCAGGAGAAGACGAGCTCCAAGGAGCTCTGGGAGGAACAGAGAGCACTGAGCTCCGAGGAGCTCCGGGAGGAGCTGAGAACCGAGCTCAGAGGAGCTGAGAATCGAGCCCTGAGGAGCTCCGGGAGAAGACGAGCTCCAAGGAGCTCCAGGAGAAGATGGGCTCCAAGGAGCTCTGGGAGGAACAGAGAGCACCGAGCTCCGAGGAGCTCCAGAAAGAGCTGAGCTCTGAGGAGCTCTAGGAGGAGCACAGAGCACCAACCTCAGAGGAGCTCTGGGAGGAACAGAGAGCACTGAGCTCCAAGGAGGTCCAGGAGAAACAGAGCACTGAGCTCTGAGGAGCTCCAGGAGGAACAGAGCACCGAGCTCTGAGGAGCTCCAGGATGAGTTGAGAACTGAGCTCTGAGGAGCTTCAGGAGGAACAGAGAGCACTGAGCTCCGAGGAGCTCCAGAAGGAACAGAGCACTGAACTCTGAGGAGCTCCAGGAGAAGATGAGCTCCAAGGAGCTCCGGGAGGAACAGAAAGCACAGAGCTCTGAGGAGCTTCAGGAGATGAGCACCGAGCTCTGAGGAGCTCCAGGAGGAGCTTTGGGAGATACCGCAGCTGTGATCGAGCCTGGAGCGAAGGTGGGGCCACCTGTCCCCTGCTCCGTGTGCCGCAGGGAATTCTAGCGGATCCTGCCGAGCGTGGGGAGCCCACCAGAGACCCCCCAGATCCCTGGGGGATGGGGATCCCTCTGCTGAGGGACACTGGATGTGGCACTGCCAGAGAAGGGACATGGTGGCACCTGGCAGTGTCCCAGGATGTGGCACTGCCAGAGAAGGGACATGGTGGCACCTGGCAGTGTCTCAGGATGTGGCACTGCCGGAGAAGGGACATGGTGGCACCTGGCAGTGTCCTGGTGGGCAGCACCGGATGTGGCACCGCCGGAGAAGGGACAAGGTGGCCGTGCCTGGGTGGGGACATCCAGAAGAATTCCCGGAGCTGAGATTCCCCTGCTCTTCCCTCCGTGAGGCCCCAGCTGGAGGCAGATCCAGCCTGGAAGGACCCAAAGGATGGGGATGGATGAGGATGGATGGTGGGGACAAGGTGGAAGCCACCGGAAGGACATTGTCACCTGTGCCAGCTGCCGGAGGGTCAGTGCTGTCCATCCCGCCTGGAATTCCCGGAATTCCCAAAGGAATTTCCACCGTCTCAGCGTGGAAAAGGAGCCGTCACTGGGATTATCCAGAGTCAGAAGGTGCTTTTGGATCTGGGAGTGGATTCCTGGAGCTGAGTTCGGAGATAAAAATGTTTTGGGGGAAGAGGATCCCAAATCCGGTCCCTGATTTCCCCACAAATCATTCCTGGCCTGGTCAAAGCCACGTTCCTCCAGTGGTCCTGGGGAAAGGGATTTCCGAGGAATGGGACAGTGACAGCAATCCCGAGCCAGGGATGTCGGAACTTCCATCGTTCTCCACCTTTTTGACATTAATTCCATCTTCGGCCTGGAACCTCCGCCAGGAATCGGTGTCCTCTGAGCTGGGATGGATGGATGGAATCCATGGATGGATGGAGGGATGGATGGATGGATGGAATCCATGGATGGATGATGGATTGATGGAATCCATGGATGGAGGGATGGAATCCATGGATGATGGATGATGGATGAATGGGATCCATGGATGGATGGATCAGGGATGGATGGATGGATGGATGGATGGATGGATGGATGGATGGATGGATGGATGGAATCCGTGGATGGATGGATGGAGGGATGGATGAATCCATGGATGGATGGATCCATGGATGGATGGATGGATGGATGGATGGATGGATGGAGGGATTGATGGAATCCATGGATAGATGGAGGGGTGGATTCCATGGATGATGGATGATGGATGAATGGGATCCATGGATGGATGGATGGATGGATGGATGGAATCCATGGATGGATGGAGGGATGGACAGGGATGGATGGAATCCATGGATGGATGATGGATGGATGGATCCATGGATGGAAAGGAAGGAAGGAAGGAAGGAAGGAAGGAAGGAAGGAAGGAAGGAAGGAAGGAAGGAAGGAAGGAAGGAAGGACAGTCTGGCACCTCTGGGAAGGGAACACCAACACCCAACGCACCAATGCCCTCCTTCCCTCATCCCTGGGCAAACCCGGAGCTCCTGGGGTGGCCAGGACTGCTCCAGCTGACGGAAACTCCGAGATCCCCAAATCCCAAAATTCTGGGACCCTAAAGCCGCGTTCAGCACAGCCCCACTGCCCCTCACTGCTTTGCACTATTCCCTTTCGCCAGCAGTGGGGCCGTGCTGATCCCGCCGCGATCCCTTGCTAAAAAATCCCTTTTCATTTCATTTTATTTTATTTTATTTGCTTTTTCCAAGCTTCTCACCACCAGAGCTGCCTGAGGCTAAAAAAAAAAAAAAAAAAAAGGAGAGGAAAAAAGAAAAACATTTCCGCTCCCGGCCTGGAGCTCTGTGAATTGGGCAGAACCACTGTGCTGCTCAGAAATAGAAATATATATTTTATATATCGTGGGGTTTATCCATCTAAAGTTCGGACAAGGTCAGGGAGCTGTCGGGAAGGCAGAAACGGCAGCTAAAAAGTGGAAAAAAAGGAAAAAAAAAAAAAAGAGCCTCCCTTCCCGGCAGCCTCTGCGGCACAGAGCTGGAGGCTCTCGCTGGCACTGCCTTGTCCCCTGCCACCCCCGGGTGACAGCAGTGCCACCTCCCCCCAGTGCCACCTCCAGCCGGGACTGTCCCCAACCCCGCTCCGGCACAATTCCCTTCTTGCACTTTGAAATTCCTTGGGATTTTGCTCTTTTTTCCCCACCCCGGGGTCGTTCTCCCTCCCTCGGCACCCCCAGAGGTGACACCCCAACCCCCTGGGGACACTCCCAGAGGTGACACCGAAACCCCCTGGGGACATTCCCAGAGGTGACACCCGAACCCCCTGGGGACACTCCTAGAGGTGCCACCTAAACCCCCTGGGGATAATCCCAGAGGTGACACCTGCACCCCCTGGGGACACTCCCAGAGGTGACACCTGAATCTCTTGGGGACACTCCCAGAGGTGACACCCGAACCCCCTGGGGACACTCCCAGAGGTGACACCCGAACCCTCTGGCACAGGGACCTCAGGTCCTCCCTCACGAGGAGTCCTGGCCTTGGCAGTGACTCCAAGAGCAAATTCAGGCACAAATTTGGGGCAAAAATGTGGAATTTCGGGGGCCTGAATTTCGGAATTTGTGTGTGGCGGCTGCAGCGGCCATCCCGCAGATCCTCGGGATTTGGGAACAGCCAAATTCCTCGTTTTCCCAAATTCCAGCGGCAGGATGGGCAGGGGGGTCAGCGGGGGCTCTGCCAGCTGCGTTTGTCCAGGTGTGGGGTTTGATTTTAATTTTCGATTTCTGTCACCCTGAGATCCCAAATCCCTGCGTGGCTCCAAGATCCCAAATTCCTGAGTTGTTCTAAGATCCCAAATTTCCGAATTGCTCCAAGATCCCGAATTCCTGAGTTGGTCTAAGATCCCAAATTCCTGAGTTGGTCTAAGATCCCAAATTCCTGTGTTGGTCCATGATCCCAAATTCCCGAATTGCTCCAAGATCCCAAATTCCTGAATTGTTTTAAGATCCCAAATTCCCGAATTGCTCCAAGATCCCAAATCCCCGCGGTGCTGACGCAGCCCCCGGCCCCATTTGCGACCCCGAGCTTGTCCCCAAATGGTCCAACCCTTCCAAAATTCCACCGCTGGGAATCCCAAACGTGCCAGGACCGGGGAGGGAGGGCCGGGAATGCTGATTGGGATCGATCCCATGAGCAGGGATCCCCCGGGACACCCAAAATCCACGTTGGGATCACCCCGGATTTGGGGTCAGTGCCCAGGACAACCCCAGGACACACGGAGGGGTCAGTGCGAGGCACTTAGGGGCGGATCCAGAGCTGGAATTTGCTCCTGGGGGAATGTTCGGGATCGAGGCTTTGGAAGAGGTCGGAAATTCAGGAACTGGAGTTTTCCGGGCAGGATTTTTAATTTTTTTTTAGGATTTTTGGGGTTTTTTTTAAAACCGGGGGGGAGCCGGGCTGGGCAGCGTCCCTGTCCCACTGTCGGTGCCACCGAGGGTCCCGCCGAGCTGGATCCCTCTGGATTTGAGGGAATTCCGGGAATTTCGGGAATTCCTGCTCCGGGAATTCCGGGATCGGGGCGGGATGGGGATCACAGACAATAAAGCACTTACGCCTCTCCCGACGCCTTCCCAAGGCTCCCAAATCCCGGGAATTGTCCCCTCGAGCTGTCCCAGAGCCAAAGGTCCCTTCGGCAGATTGAGGAGGGGGAGAAGTTGGATCCCTGTGGAAAAAAAAATTTAAAAAAAAAAGAGGGAGAGCAGGGGAAAGGAAAAGCTAAAGATTTTCTGTGTTTCAGTTGCACTGGGGTACTTTTCTTTACCCGTTTTGATGCTGACGTCATTTAGGATCGTTGCGTGTGTCTTTTTTTTTTTTTTTTTTTTAAATTTCATTTCGTTTTTAATTAAATGAAAGAGAAAAGAAATGTGTATATTTTTGGCAATTTAAGGTAATGTAGCTAAGATATATTTTTTTCACGCTGCTTGACTGTTCTTTATTATAATAAATAATATTAATATTAATAGGGAGGAGTTTTTTAATTAAGCTAAGCCTGAGGGGGATTTAAATGGGAATGGGGGAAACTGAGGCACGGAGGGTGGGATGTAATCCCGAGCCAGGTGTCCTGCCTGGGAAAGGGATTGGGATTGGGACTGGGATTGGAACTGGGATTGGGATTGGGCACTGGGAGTGGGCACTGAGAATGGGAACTGGGACTGGGACTGGGATTGGGATCAGGCACTGGGGTTGGGATTGGGATTGGAATTGGGCACTGAGAATGAGAATTGGGACTGGGATTAGGATTGGGATTGGGCACTGGGAATGGGCACTGAGAATGGGAACCGGGACTGGGATTGGGATTGGGATCGGGATTGGGATTGGGCACTGGGACTGCGTAATAGGATCCAGGAGAGACACTGGGATCAGGACTGGGATTGGGAACTGGGAATGGGCACTGAGAATGGGAACTGGGACCGAGACTGGGATTGGGAACTGGGATCGGGCACTGGGATTGGGAACTGGGACTGGGACTGGGACTGGGACTGGGATTGGGACTGGGATTGGGCACTGGGAATGGGCACTGAGAATGGGCACTGAGAATGGGAACTGGGACCGAGACTGGGATTGGGAACTGGGCACTGGGACTGGGACTGGGACTGGGACTGGGACTGAGATTGGGATCAGGCACTGGGACTGGGATTGGGATTGGGATGGGGCACTGGGACTGCGTAATAGGATCCGGGAGAGACACTGGGATCGGGACTGGGACTGGGATTGAGATCAGGCACCTGGAGTGGGCACTGAGAATGGGAACAGGGACTGCGACTGGGATTGGGATCGGGATCAGGCACTGAGACTGGGCCTGGGATTGGGATGGGGCACTGGGACTGTGTAATAGGATCCGGGAGAGACACCAGGATCGGGATTGGGATTGGGATTAGTCACTGGGAATGGGCACCAAGAATGGGAAGTGGGACCGAGACTGGGATTGGGATCGGGATTGGGCACTTGGATTGGGACTGGGAACGGGCACCGAGAATGGGAACTGGAACTGGGACTGGGATTGAGATTGGGCACTGGGACTGGGACTGGGATTGGGAACGGGGACTGGGACCAGGGACCGAGTCTGGGCAGAGGAATTGGGATCAGGCACTGGGAGTGGGCACCGAGAACGGGAACTGGGACCGGGCACGGGGACTGGGATTGGGCACCAGGACTGGGATTGGGCATTGGGACCGCGCAGTGGGATTGGACATCATGACTGGGACCGGGAATGGGAACCGGGACCGGGAATGGGAACCGAGACTGGGATTGGGAACTGGGACCGGGATTGGGAACCAGAACCGGCACTGGGACCCTGCAGTGAGATCGAGCACCGGGACTGGCATCTGGGCACCGGGAAGGGCACCGGGACCGCGCAACGGGAGCGGGGGACAGGAGCGGGTGACATGAGCCGGGGACAGGAGCGGGTGACGAGAACGTGTGACGAGAGCGGGTGACGGCACCGGCAGCAGAACCGGAGCCCGGGCCGGGTGCCGCGGGCTCGGAGCGCGGGGGAACCTCCCCGCACGGAGCAGCCGCGCTCCCCCGAGCCCGCCCGGCCCGGCTCTTCCGGCGGCGCGGGAGGCGGAGCCGCTCGGGAAGGTCACGGGCACCGGCACCGGCACCGGCACCGGCACCGGGAGCATGCTGCGGCGGAGAGCGGCCGCGCTCGGGGCGCTGCTGAGGGCGGCGGGGGGCGGCCGCCGGTGCCGGGAGCCCTCGGGGGGGGCGCGGCTGCCGTCGCTGTGCTCCGCGCCCCCGCCGCAGCCGGTGATCGCCGCCAAGGAGCCGTTCCCGGTGGAGCTGGAGGCGGGCAAGACCTACGCGTGGTGCTCCTGCGGGCACAGCCAGCGCCAGGTCCGGCCGGGGGCTCCGGGGGGCTCCGGGGGGCTCCGGGGGGCTCCGCGGCCCGGGAGGGTCCGGAGTTGGGGGCCCGGGGTGTCGCAGGGGCTCCGGGGGTGGGGACTCCGCGGTGGCTCCGTGACCCGGGGGGATCCGGGGGGTTCCGAGTGCTCCGGGGTTGGAGACCTCCGGGGGGTTCCGCGACCCGGAGGGGTCTGGGGGGTCCGGGGGCTTCCAGGGGCTCCGGCACACAGAACCTCCGGGGGCTCCGCGACCCGCGGGGGTCGGGAGGGTCCGAGTGTCTCCGGGGGTCTCCGGGACTGCGAACCTCCGGGGGGCTCCGGGGGGCTCCGGGGGGCTCCGGAGGACTCCGGGGCTGGCGACCTCCGAGGTGGCCGGCGGTTTCCGCGACCTGGGGGGGTCTGGAGGGTCCGGGGGTGTCCGAGTGCTCCGAGGTTGGGAACCACGAGCCCCCCAGAGGGGTCTGGAGGGTCCGGGGGTCTCCGGGGGACCCCCCACCCCCCAAATTGGGATGTGCGCTGATCCCGATGGGGCCAGGGCGGGACCAGCCCCACCGGAACCCCCCCAGTGCCGGACTGGGAGGTTTTGGGGCGATTTCGAGGCAGTTTCGGGGCGGTTTGGGGCGGTTTTGGGGTGGTTTTGGGGCGGTTTCGGGGCTGTTTCGGGGCGATTTCGGGGCGGTTTTGGGATGGTTTTGGGACGGTTTCGGGGCTGTTTTGGGGCGGTTTTGGGGCGATTTCGGGGCGGTTTCGGGGCGGTTTTGGGGCAGTTTCGGGGCGATTTCGGGGCGGTTTTGGGGCGATTTCGGGGCGGTTTTGTGGCGGTTTTGCCCTGCCGGCCCAGGGATGGACTGGAGGGGTCGCGGAGCTCCCGGGGCACCCCGAACCCCTCTCTGACCCCATATCCGTGTGTCCCCAGCCCTTCTGTGACGGCGCCCACAAGAAGGTGGCCCCGGGGCTGTCCCCGCTGCGCTTCAGCCCCGCCCGGGCCGGCCCCGCGTGGCTCTGCGGCTGCAAACGCACCCGGACCCCCCCGTACTGCGACGGGACCCACAAGGGACAGGAGGTGCAGGGGGCCCCGCTGCCCCCCCGGGCCTGACCCGGACCCCCGGCATGCTCGGAGTGGGGCGAGGCTCGGCTCCCACCCCAATGAAATCCTAATTGCGGAGAGCTGGAGTCGCCCCCAGTGCAGGAAAGCGGACACGCCCCCCCCCCCCGTGGGGCAGGGATTTGCGCTCTGGCCCCAAATAATCCTGTGGAGTGTGGGATTTTCGGGAGTGGTTTTGTGTTGTCGGAGTTGTGAGCGCCCCTGGAGTGCGGGATCGGTGGGGTTTGTTGGGGTGGAGGGGCCTGGGGGGGTTGGGGTGGAGGGATTTGTGGGGTTTGGGGTGGAGGGATTTGTGGGGTTTGGGGTGGAGGGACCTGGGGGGTTTGGGATGGAGGAACTTGTGGGGTTTGGGATGGAGGTACCTGGGGGGGTTTGGGATGGAGGGACCTGGGGGGTTTGGGGTGGAGGGACCTGGGGGGTTTGGGATGGAGGAACTTGTGGGGTTTGGGGTGGAGGGACCTGGGGGGTTTGGGATGGAGGGATTTGTGGGGTTTGGGGTGGAGACACCCATGGGATGTAGGATGGAGGGACCTGTGGGGTTTGGGGCAGTGGGACATGGGGGATTTGGAATGGAGGAACTTGTGAGGTTTGGGGTGGAGAGACCCATGGGATGGGGGATGAAGAGATCTATGGGATATGGGACGGAGGAACCTGTGGGGTTTGGGATGCAGGAACTTGTGGGGTTTGGGGTGGAGAGACCCATGGGGTTTGGGACGAAGAGACCTATGGGATGTGGGACAGAGGGACCTGTGGGGTTTCAGATGGAGGAATTTGTGGGCTTTAGGACAGAGGAATCCACAGGGTTTGGGATGGAGTGACCCTGCATGGGATGCAAGACGGAGGGACCTGTGGGATTTGGGATGGAAGGACCTGCAGGGTATAGGATGCAGGATGGAGGGATCTGTGGGATTCGGGATGGAGGGACCCATGGGATTAGGGGATGGATGGAAGAATCTGTGGGATTTGGGCTGGAGGGATCTGTGGGATTGGGGCAGGAAACTCAGTCTGCAGCATTTATTCCATTTCCAAAGTGGGACCCGAGTCATACAAAGGCTGAACCGAGGACAACAGCTGGGGATTGGGATCGGGATTGGGATGGGGATCGGGATTGGGATCAGGATTGGAATTGGGATCGGGATTGGGATTGGGATCAGGATTGGGATTGGGATTGGGATCAGGATTGGGATTGGGATCGGGATTGGGATGGGGATTGGGATTGGGATTGGGATTGGGATTGGGATCAGGATTGGGATCGGGATTGGGATGGGGATCGGGATTGGGATCAGGATTGGAATTGGGATCGGGATTGGGATTGGGATCAGGATTGGGATTGGGATTGGGATCAGGATTGGGATTGGGATCGGGATTGGGATGGGGATCAGGATCAGGATTGGGATTGGGATCGGGATTGGGATCAGGATTGGGATTGGGATCGGGATTGGGATCAGGATTGGGATTGGGATTAGGTCAGGATGGGGATCGGGATGGGGATCAAGATGGGCATGGGGATTGGGATGGGGATAAGGATCGGGATTGGGACAGGGATGGGGATTGGGATGGGGACAGGGGTGAGGATTGGGATCGGGATTAGGATCGAGGATGGGGATCGGGATGGGTATGGGGATAAGGATCGGGATTGGGATGGGGATTGGGATCGGGATGGGGATCGGGATGGGGATTGGGATGGGGATGAGGATCCAAGATGGGGATCAAGATCAGGATTGGGACTGGGACTGGGGATCAGGATGGGGATGGGGATCAGGATGGGGATCGGGATGGGGATCAGGATGGGGATCAGGATCAGGATGGGGATCGGGATCGGGATGGGGATCGGGATGGGGATTGGGATCATTTATGGGACATCAAACAGGGTGCGAACACACAAATCCCTGAGGTTGTACCACAGAGGGAAACCCCAAACCCAAGCGCCCCCCGAGCCCCAAACCGAACCCCAAACCCCCTGAAGCCGGGGCAGCGCCCCCAGCCCGGTCCGGCCCCAGCCCGGCCCTATTTTCAGGGGGAAAAGGGGTGGGGAAAATGTGAAAATCGGGACAAGCAGAGCCCTGGGGCCACCCCCAGCCCGGGGTGGGGACAGGGGACAGACGAGATCCCCGGGGATGGGGACAGGGACAGAAAGGACCCCCGGGATGGGGACAGGGACAGACGGGCCCCCCGGGGGTGGGGACGGGACAGAAGGGACCCCATGGGGACCTCCGGGATGGGGACAGGGAACTGAAGGGACCCCGCGGGACACTCGGGGTGGGGACAGGGGACAGAAGGGACCCCCGGGCCCGCCCCCAGTGCCCAGGGGGCTGTGCTGAGGCAAAAGGGGCAGGTCCGGGCCGGAGGTGTGGCACTTCCCAAAAAAACCCCGATCCCAAAAAAATCCATGGCCCAAATTAAAAACCAAACCTTCGGAGCCGGGAAGTTCCCACGCCCCTCAGTGCCTTCTCCTGGAGATTAAACCCCCCAGGATTCCCCGGGTCTCCTGTGCTTTTATTTTATTTTATTTTATTTTTATTTTTAAATTCCGAGCAGGAATTCCTTCCCTTTTCCCGGGAAACACCGCAGCTCCTTCCCCGCCGGAACCTCCTGGCCAAAGGCACTGAAATCGGAATTTTATTTTTTTTTTCCATATTTTATTTTATTAAAAACCCAACGTGAGGGCAGGAGGAGAGGGCGGGAAAAGAAAGGCTGGGAAATGTGGGAATTCAGGGAGTGGAGCCTCCCCGGGCCCTGCCCCCCGAAATTTTGGATTGCCCCCCAAATTTCCCTGGAGCTGTCGGGAAAATATCCAGGGGGGATTTGTGCTCCCACCACGGTGCTGAAGTGGAAATGGTTAAATTGGGGAAAAAAAACAAAAAAAAAAAAATTAAATTTGTGCTCCCACCATGGTGTTGTCACCAACCTGAAGAGGAAATGGTTAAATTGGGGGGAAAAAACCCAAAAAAATTAATTTACGGTGTAGGAGGGCAGGGTCAGAGCGAGGATTTGGGGGATTTGTGCTCCCACCTCAGTGCTGAAGTGGGAATGTTTAAATTGGGGGGGAAAAACAAAAAAAAAAATTAAATTTGTGCTCCCACCATGGTGTTGTCACCAAGCTGAAGGGGAAATGGTTAAAGTGGGGGGGAAAAACAAAAAAAAATTAACTTACAGTGTAGGAGGGCAGGGTCAGAGCGAGGATTTGGGGGATTTGTGCTCCCACCTCAGTGCTGAAGTGGAAATCAATAAATTGGGTAAAAAAAACCCAAAAAAATTAATTTACGGTGCAGGAGGGCAGGGTCAGAGCGAGGATTTGGGGGATCAGAGCCCCAAAGAGCGATCAGAACCCACAGGGGAAGCAAAAACCCCAAAATCCACATGGGATGGGATGGGATGGGATCAATGGGATGGGATGGGATCCATGGGATGGGATTTATGGGATTTATGGGATTTATGGGATTGGGATCAATGGGATTGAGATCCATGGGGTGGGATCCATGGAGCTGGGATGGGATCAATGGGATCAATGAGACTGGGATTTATGGGATGGGATCCATGGAATTGGGATGGGATCAATGGGATGGAATAAGATCAATGGGATTGGATCAATGGGATTTATGGGATCAATGGGATGGAATCAATGGGATGGGATGGGATCCATGGGATTGGGATCCACAGGATTGGGATGGGATGGGATCAATGGGATTGGATCAATGGGATTTATGGGATGGGATCCATGGTCTGGGATGGGATCCATGGAATTGGGATGGGATGAGATCAATGGGATTGGGATCCACAGGATTTTTGGGATTTATGGGCTGGGACGGAATCCCCGGAGCTGAGACAGAGCCGCACAGGCACCTCTGACCTGGTGCGTGAAAAAGCCCCAAAAAAACACCAAAAAAAATCGCTACGAAGTGAGAAAAAAAAAAAAAATTCTTAAAAAATGGCAAACCCCAGCAGGGCAAGGCTGGGGCAGTTTTTGGCTTCTGTGCTTGGCCCTCACCTGTGCTTGGCCCTCACCTGTGCTTGGCCCTCACCTGTGCAGCCGCGGCTCCCGAGGGGAGCGAGGAGAGCGGAAACCCTCGGGGGAAACCGGGAATGGGGGAAAATGGGGGAAAATAAAATAGGGGAATGTGGGGAAATAGGGGAAAATACGGGGGAATGTGGGAGAATATGGGAATGTGGGAAAATATGGGAATTTGGGAAAATATGGGAATGTGGGAAAATACGGGAATGTGGGAAAATATGGGAATGTGGGAAAATAGGGGAATGTGGGAAAATGGGAAAATGTGGGAATGTGGGAAAATATGGGAAAATATGGGAATGTGGGAAAATGTGGGAATGTGGGAAAATATGGGAAAATGCGGGAAAATGTGGGAAAATGGGAAAATATGGGAATGTGGGAAAATGTAGGAAAATGGGAAAATGTGGGAAAATGGGAAAATGTGGGAAATAGGGGAACGTGGGAAAACGTGGGAATGTGGGAAAATGTCAAAATGTGGGAAAATGTCAAAGTGTGGGAAAATGTGGCAATGAGGGAAAATTTGGGAATGTGGGAAAATTTGGGAAAATGTGGCAATGTGGGAAAATAGGGGAATGTGGCAATGTGGGAAAATGTGGAAAAATTTGGGAATGTGGGAAAATATCGGAAAATGTGGGAAAATATCGGAAAATGTGGGAAAATGTGGGATTAGGGCAGCACCTGCGGGAGCCTCCCAGCTCCGGGGGGGGAATGGGGTGGGGGCATGCAGCTTCCACGAGTTCAACCCCAAACCTCGAGACCAACCCCAAACCAACCCCAAAAAAACCCCAAAACAAAAGAGAAAAAGAACGAAAAAAAAAAAGAAAAAAAATTAAAAATATCCACAGCCATTCCCGCGTCTTCTTCGCATTTTAAATTAGAAAATAAGTCCGTAGAGCTCTTCTCTCTCTCTCTCTTCTCTCTCCCTATGTACACGTATACATCTGCAGAGGTCCGTGAGGATTTCCCAGGCGGAATTCCCGGGAGGAATAATTCCCGGGTGGAATTCCCTGGAGAAATTCTCGGGTGGAATTCCCGAGAGAAATTCCCGGGTGGAATAATTCCCGGGAGGAATTCCCGGTTGGAATTCCCGAGAGGAATTCCCTGGAGAAATTCTCGGGAGGAGTTCCCGGGCGGAATAATTCCCGGGCGGAATAATTCCCGGGAGAAATTCCTGGGCGAAATTCCCGGGAGAAATTCCCGCGCGGAATAATTCCCGGGCGGAATTCCCTGGAGAAATTCTCGGGAGGAGTTCCCGGTTGGAATTCCCGGGCAGAATAATTCCCGGGCGGAATAATTCCCAGGCGGAATTTCCTGGAGAAATTCTCGGGAGGAGTTCCCGGTTGGAATTCCCGGGCGGAATAATTCCCGGGAGGAGTTCCCCGTTGGAATTCCCGGGCAGAATAATTCCCGGGCGGAATAATTCCCGGGCGGAATTCCCTGGAGAAATTCCCGGGAGGAGTTCCCGGTTGGAATTCCCGGGCGGAACAATTCCCGGGAGGAGTTCCCGGTTGGAATTCCCGGTCGGAATAATTCCCAGGAGGAATTCCCGGTGGGAATCCCCGCGGTTTTAGCTCAGCGCCGAGGCCGCGCTGCCGTTCAGAGTCGTTTTGCGGCCGCGGGGCACAAGGGCACAGTTCGAGGCGGCGCCGTTGACCGCGGGGCCGGGCCCGGGGCCGGGCGAGGCGGGGCTGGGCAGCGCCGGGGCCGGGCCGGGGGCTCCGGGGGCTCCGGGGGCTCCGGGGGCTCCGGGGGCTCCGGGGGCCGCGGGGCTCTGCGCTTTGTCGCTGCCCGACTCGCACTCGGAGGCGCCGCTGGTGTTGGTGGCCTCGGAGGGCAGCGCCGGGCACAGCTTGAGGCGCTTGCAGGAGGGCTGGACGCGGTACTTGAGAGCCAGGGGACCGTTCTGGGGACACGGGACACGGCTGGCACCGCGGGACACCGCGGGACACCGCGGGGACACCGCAGGGACCACACGGGACACGGCTGGCACCGCGGGACACCGTGGACACACGGGACACGGTGTTTCCCCAGGACCAATTCTCCCAGTTTCCCCAGGAACAATTCTGCCAGTTTCCCCAGGGAGCAATTCTCCCAGTTTCTCCAGGATAGATTTCCCCAGTTTCCCCAGGACCAATTTTCCCAGTTTCCCCAGTTTCCCCAGGACATTTCACCAGTTTCCCCAGTTTCCCCAGTTTCCCCAGGACCAATTCTCACAGTTTCCCCAGTTTCCCCACGACAGATTTTCCCAACTCTCCCAGTTTCCCCAGTTTCCCCAGTTCTCCCAGTTTCCCCAGTTTTGCCAGGACCAATTCTCCCAGTTTCCCCAGCACCAACTCTCCCAGTTTCCCTAGTTTCCCCATTTCTCCCAGTTTCCCCAGTTTCGCCAGGACCAATTTTCCCAGTTTCCCCAGGACCAATTCTCCCAGTTTTCCCAAGACGGATTTTCCCAACTCTCCCAGTTTCCCCAGTTCTCCCAGTTCACCCCGTTTCCCCAGTTTCCCCAGGACCAATTTTCTCAGTTTCCCCAGGACAGATTTTCCCAATTCTCCCAGTTTCCCCAGTTTCCCTAGGACCAATTTTCCCCGTTTTCCCAAGATGGATTTTTCCAACTCTCCCAGTTTCCCCAATTCTCCCAGTTTCCCCAGTTTTCCCAGGACCAATTCTCCCAGTTTCCCCAGCACCAACTCTCCCAGTTTCCCCAGTTTCCCCAATTCTCCCAGCTTCCCCAGGACCAATTCTCCCAGTTTCCCCAGTTTCCCCAGCACCAACTCTCCCAGTTTCCCCAGTTTCCCCAGTTCTCCCAGTTTCCCCAGTTTCCCCAGTTCTCCCAGTTTCCCCAGTTTCCCCAGTTCTCCCAGTTCTCCCAGTTTCCCCAGCACCAACTCTCCCAGTTTCCCCAGTTCTCCCAGTTCTCCCAGTTTCCCCAGTTTCCCCAGTCTCCTCACCCTCCTCCAGGGGTAGATGTAGGCGATGTCCATCAGAGTGTAATATTCCTTCAGGGGCTCGTCCTCGTACAGCACCTCCACCTGGGGACAGCGACAGGGTCAGGGACAGCGAGGGGACAGGGACAGCGAGGGGACAGGGACAGGTCCCCAGGGACAGGGACAGGGACAGCGAGGGGACAGCGAGGGGACAGGGACAGGGACAGGGACAGGGACAGGGACAGGGACAGGGACAAGGACAGGTCCCCAGGGACAGGGGGACAGGGAAAGGATGGATCCTGACCCAGGGAAAGGATGGAGACAGAGCCAGGAAAGGATGGATCCTGTCCCAAAAAAAGGATAGATCCTGTCCCAAAAAAGGATGGATCCCACAAGGGAAAGGAGGGATCCTTCCATGGGAAAGGATAGATCCTGTCCCAGGGAAAGGATGGATCTTGACCAAGGAAAAGGATGGATCCTGTCCCAAAAAAAGGATGGATCCTGTCCCAGGGAAAGAACGGATCCTGCCATGGGAAAGGATGGAGACAGAACCAGGGAAAGGATGGATCCTGTCCCAAAAAAATAATGGATCCTGTCCCAGGAAAAGGATGGATCCTGTCCCAAAAAAAGGATGGATTCCATAAGGGAAAGTATGGATCCTGACCCAGGGAAAGGATGGATCCTATCATGGGAAAAGGATGGATCCCACAAGGGAAAGGAGGGATCCTTCCATGGGAAAGGATGGATCCTGTCCCAGGGAAAGGATGGAGACAGAGCCAGGGAAAGGATGGATCCTGTCCTCAAAAAAGGATGGATCCTGACCCAGAGAAGGGATGGATCCTGCCATGGGAAAGGATGGAGACAGAGCCAGGGAAAGGATGGATCCTGTCCCAAAAAAAGGATGGATCCTGACCCAGGGAAAGGATGGCAGAGCAGGGACATTTGGGACATTTGGGACAAGCAGAGCCCAGCCGGAGATGCCACACGGGACAACCAAATCCGAGCAGCGACCCCAGCGGGCACCCCCAGGTGCCCCCCGAGCATTCCTGGGCGTTCATTCCCTCCTACCCCCGAGCATTCCTGGGCATTCCAGGGCATTCCCGGGCATTCATTCCCTCCCACCCCCGGGCACCCCCGGGCATTCCCGGGCATTCCAGGGCATTCCCGGACACTCATTCCCTCCCACCCCCGAGCATTCCCGGGCACTACCGAGCATTCCCGGGCATTCCAGGGCATTCCAGGGCATTCCCGGGCGTTCATTCCCTCCCACCCCCGGGCATTCCCGAGCATTCCCGGGCATTCCAGGGCACTCCCGGGCGTTCATTCCCTCCCAGCCCCGGGCACCCGCGGGCACTCCCGCACGCTCCCGCACGCTCCCGCACCCGGTACTTGCTGGGCACGTCCATCTTGTTGCGCAGGAACTTGGCCAGGTGCATGACCGTCATGGCTGCGGGGCAGCGCAGGAAGCGCAGCCCGTGGCTCTGCGGGCACGGGGGAAACTGAGGCAGCTCCGCCCTCCCCCCCCCGAGCGGGTCTGGGCTGTCCCTTTGTCCCCCCCACACACTCAGAACCCCCCGGGGCAGCTCCCCCCATCCTGAGGGGCTTTGGGGTGTCCCTTTGTCCCTTTGTCCCCTCCACACCCCAGGACTTGCCCCCGAGGCAGCTCCTCCCTCCTTGAGGGGGTTTGGGGTGTCCCCCTGTCCCCTCCACACCCCCCGGGGCAGTTCCTCCCTCCCCGAGCGGGGTCTGGGGTGTCCCCTTGTCCCTTTGTCCCCTCCACACCCGCCGGGGTAGCTCCGCCCTCCCCGAGCAGGGTTTGGGGTGTCCCCCTGTCCCTTTGTCCCCTTCACACCCCAGGACTTCCCCCCGGGGCAGTTCCTCTCTCCCTGAGGGGCTTTGGGGGTGTCCCCCTGTCCCCTCCCTGCCCCAAGACCCCTAGGGCAGTTCCCCCCACCCTGAGGGGGTCTGCACTGTCCCCCTGTCTCCTCCACACCCCCCAGGGTAGCTCCGCTCTCCCCAGGCAGGGTTTGGGCTGTCCCTCTGTCCCTTTGTCCCCTCCACATCCCCCGAGGCAGATCCTCTCTCCCCAAGTGGGATCTGGGGTGTCCCTGTGTCCCTTTGTCCCCCCCGCCACACACCTCAGAACCCCCCGAGGCAGCTCCCCCCATCCTGAGGGGCTTTGGGGTGTCCCCTGTCCCCCTGTCCCCTCCAAATCCCCCGGGGCAGCTCCGCCCTCCCCGAGCGGGGTCTGGGGGTTCCCCCTGTGCCACCCACTCCCCCCCCGGGGCAGCCCCCCCCGTCTGAGGGAGTTTGGGGTGCCCCTTGTCGTCCCCCCCGCCCCAGTACCCCCGGGGCAGATCCCCTCTCCCCGAGCGGGGTTTGGGCTATCCCTCTGTCCCTTTGTTCCCCCACACCCCCAGGGCAGGTCCCCTCTCCCCAAGTGGGGTCTGGGGTGTCCCCTGTGTCCCTTTGTCCCCCCCACACACACCTCAGAACCCCCCAGGGCAGCTCCTCTCTCCCTGAGGGGCTTTGGGGGTGTCCCCCTGTCCCCTCCCTGCCCCAGGACCCCTAGGGCAGTTCCCCCCACCCTGAGGGGGTCTGCACTGTCCCCCTGTCCCCTCCACATTCCCCGAGGCAGCTCCGCCCTCCTCGAGCGGGGTCTGGACTGTCCCCTTGTCCCCTCCACACCCCCAGGGCAGATCCCCTCTCCCCAAGCGGGGTTTGGGCTGTCCCCCTGTCCCTTTGTCCCCCCCACACACACCTCAGAACCCCCCGGACAGCTCCTCTCTCCCTGATGGGTTTGGGGGTCCCCTTGTCCCCCCACATCTCAGCACCCCCAGGGCAGATCCCCCCTCCCCAGGCGGGGTTTGGGCTGTCCCCCTGTCCCCTCCACATCCCAGCACCCTCCGGAGCAGCTCTGCCCTCCCCGAGCAGGGTCTGGGGTGTCCCTCTGTCCCTTTGTCCCCCCCGCCACACACCTCAGAACGCCCCGAGGCAGCTCCCCCCACCCTGAGAAGTTTGGGCTGTCCCCCTGTCCCCGTGTCCCCTCCACATCCCCCGAGGCAGATCCGCCCTCCCCGAGCAGTGTTTGGGGTGTCCCTCTGTCCCTTTGTCCCCTCCACACCTCAGAACCCCCCAGGGCAGCTCCTCTCTCCCTGAGGGGCTTTGGGGCTGTCCCCCTGTCCCCTCCCTGCCCCAGGACCCCCAGGGCAGCTCCCCCCACCCTGAGGGGGTCTGCACTGTCCCCCTGTCCCCTCCACACCCCCCAGGGCAGCTCCGCCCTCCTCGAGCGGGGTTTGGGCTGTCCCCTTGTCCCTTTGTCCCCCCCACCACACACCTCAGAACCCCCCGAGGCAGCTCCCCCCACCCTGAGAAGTTTGGGGTGTCCCCCTGTCCCCTCCACATCCCCCGGGGCAGCTCCGCCCTCCCCGAGCAGTGTTTGGGGTGTCCCTCTGTCCCCCTGTCCCCCTGTCCCCTCCAAATCCCCCGAGGCAGCTCCGCCCTCCCCGAGCGGGGTTTGGGGTGTCCCCCTGTGTCCCCCCCGCCCCAGGACCCCCCGAGCAGTGGGCACGGTGGCCCCGGGTGCCACCCCCGCGCTCACCTTGTCCCTGTCCAGGTCCCCGTTCTCCACGGGGCCTTTCTTGTCCTCCCTGGGGCAGGAGGAGCACAGCACAGGGGTTAGGAGAGGGGAAAAAGGGAAAAAAGGGGAAAAAAGGGGAAAAAGGGAAAGAAGGGAAAAAAGGGAAAAAAGGGAAAAAAAGGGAAAAAGGGGAAAAAGGGAAAAAAAAGAAAAAAAGGGGAAAAAAGGAAAAAAGGGGGAAAAAGGGAAAAAGGGAAAAAAACCCGAAAGGGCCGATGGTGGCGGGGCTGGGGGGGACACTGCCAGGGACCCCCAGCGCCACCCCCGGGCACCGCCGCGGGCATTCCCGTGGGTCACACTGCAGGGTGGCACTGCTGGGGTGACACTGATGGGGTGGCACTGCCGGCGTGGCACTGCTGGGGTGACACTGCTGGGGTGGCACTACCAGGATGGCACTGCAGAGATGTCACCGCTGGGATGGCACTGCTGGGGTGGCACTGCCGGGGTGGCACTGCAGAGATGACACTACTGGGATGGCACTGCAGGGATGGAGGGGTGGCACTGCAGGAGTGGCACTGAAGGGGTGGCACCGCAGAGATGTCACCGCAGGGGTGGCACTGCAGGGGTGGCACTACCGGGGTGGCACTGCCGGGGTGGCACTGCAGGGATGTCACCGCAGGGGTGGCACTACCGGGGTGGCACTGCCCGGGTGGCACTGCAGGGGTGGCACTGCCCGGGTGGCACTGCAGGGGTGGCACCGCACGGGTGGCACTGCAGGGATGGAGGGATGGCACCGCAGGCATGTCACCGCAGGGGTGGCACTGCAGGGGTGGCACTGCAGGGGTGGCACTGCAGCGGTGGCACTGCCAGCACTCAGGGGCGGGGCCCAGCGCCTTTGGCTGCTCCCCTGTCCCCTTCCGCCCCCGGCTCCGCTCTCCGCTGCCACCGCTCCCCCAGAGGAGGGAATGTGACACCTTTAAGGTCCCCTCCCCCCGGACCGTCCCGGGACTCCCTGAGCGGGAAAAGGGACAGGAGGTGTCCCTCGGGACCCTCGGGAGCCGCGGGTGGCACCTGGAGCCCTCGTGGAACTCGATGGACAGGCTGACGATCTCATCGTCCGTCAGGGTCCCCTTGTCCTGCTCGGCCACCTCCCCGCGCTCCTCGCTGGAACCGTTGGGGACTGCCAAGGACAGAGGGAGGGTGAGCGGGGGACAGCGGGAGGGTGCCCAGGGTGGGACAGTGTGACACTGTGACATTGTGACACTGACACTGTGACACTGGGACACTGACAGACACTGTGACAGACACTGACACTTGACACTGTGACACTGACACTGTGACACTGTGTCAGTGAGAGACCCTGACACTGTGACACTGTGACACTGACACTGTGACATTGCGACACTGTGGCACTGTGACACTGACACTGTGACACTGTGACACTGTGGCACTGTGACACTGACAGACATTGTGACACTGTGACACTGTGACACTGACACTGTGACATTGTGACACTGACAGACACTGTGACACTGACACTGTGACACTGTGACACTGACAGACCATGACACTGTGACACTGTGACACTGACACTGTGACATTGTGACACTGTGACACCATGATAGGCACCATGACACTGTGACACCGTGACCCTGTGACCCTGTGACCCTGTGACACTGACACTGTGATACCGTGACAGACACTGTGACAGACACCGTGACACTGTGACACTATGACAGACACTGTGACACTGTCACACTGTTACACCATGATAGGACCCTCTGACACCGTGACACACAGTGTGACACTGTGACACACACTGTGACGCTGTGACAGACACCATGACAGACACCATGACACCATGACCCCGTGACCCCGTGACACCGTGACAGACACTGTGACACACACTGAGACCCTGTGACACTGTGACAGACCCCGTGACACTGTGACACTTTGTGACACTGTGACACTGTGACACTGTGACACACACTGTGACAGACACTGTGACAGACCCTGTGACACTGTGACACTCTGTGACACTGTGACAGTCGCTGTGACACTGTGACACACACTGGGACCCGGTGACACACACTGTGACAGACCCCGTGACACCCTGTGTGACACCCTGTGTGACACTCACCCTCGGCCACAGGGTACGCGGCGTAGAACTCGCGCCTCCTCTTCATCTCATCTGCAGGAAAACCCGGGGGTGAGGGGGACACCCCGCACCGGCCTTGGGGACACCCCACACCGGCCTTGGGGACACCCCGCACCGGCCTTGGGGACACCCCGCACCGGCCTTGGGGACACCCGGCACCGGGCTTGGGGACACGGGGGGGACACCCCGCACCGGGCTTGGGGACACCCCGCACCGGCCTTGGGGACACCCCGCACCGGGCTTGGGGACACCCTGCACCGGGCTTGGGGACACCCCACACCGGCCTTGGGGACACGGGGGGACACGGTGGGGACATGGTGGGGACACGGGGGGGACACCCCACACCGGGCTTGGGGACACAGGGGGACACGGTGGGGACACGGCGGGGACACGGCGGGGACGCAGTGGGGACAGGGAGCACCCTGGAACACCCAGCGCATTCCCACCCGTGGGAATCCCATAAATCCTCGGAGCCACACCCCACACCGGGCTTGGGGACACGGGAGGACACAGGGGGGACACGGTGGGGACACCCCACACAGGGCTTCGGGACACCCCCACCAGGCTTGGGGACACGGCGGGGACACGATGGGGACACGGGGGGGACACAGTGGGGACAGGGAGCACCCCGGAACACCCAGCGCATTCCCACCCGTGGGAATCCCATAAATCCTCGGAGCCGCTCCCCCCCGCGGATTTTTGGTCCCCACTTTTCCTCAAATCCCACACTTTTCCCACATTTCAGGCTCCCTTTTCCCAAAATTCGGGACGGACACCGTGTCCGTGTGTCCTCCTGTCCCCTCCCTGTCCCAAGGAAATTCCCAAATTCCCAAACTGTCCCCATCCGTGGGCTGCACCTTTGAAAAGGCCTGGGACCAACTTGTACACGATGTCCTGGAGGGTTTTGTCCGACCTGGAGGGAGAAAAAAAAATAGGAAAATAGGAAAAAATTAGTGGGATTTGGGAGTGGGGGAGAGGGAAAATAGGGGAATGTGGGAAAATGTGGGAAAATGGGAATTTGGGGAAATGTGGGAAAATTTGGGAAAATGTGGGAATGTGGGAAAATAGGGGAATGTGGGAATGTGGCAATGTGGGAAAAAGTAGGAAAATAGGAAAATGTGGGGAAATGGGAAGATGTGGGAAAATGCGGGGAAAGGTGGGAATGTGGGAAAATGGAAATGTGGGAAAGAAAATATGGGAAAATGTGGGAAAGTGTGGGAAAGTGTGGGAAAAACTGGGAATGTGGGAAAATATGGGAAAAGGTGGGAAAATTTGGCAATGTGGGAAAATTTGGGAAAAAATGAAAATGTGGGAAAATGTGGGGAAAGGTGGGAATGTGGGAAAATGCAAATGTGGGAAAGAAAATATGGGAAAATATGGGAAAATGTGGGAAAATATGGGAAAATGTGGGAAAGTGTGGGAAAACTGGGAATGTGGGAAAATATGGGAAAATGTGGGAAAATTTGGGAAAACATGAAAATATGGGAAAACGTGGGAAAATTTGGGAAAATATGAAAATGTGGGAAAATGGGAAGATGTGGGGAAATGTGGGAAAATGGAAATGTGGGAAAATATGGGAAAGTGTGGGAAAAGTTGGGAATGTGGGAAAATGTGGGAAAATTTGGGAATGTGGGAATAGGGCAGAACCTGCGGGAGCCTCCCAGCTCCGGGGGCCGGGGGGGAATGGGGCCTCTGCTTTCCAGAAAATTCCCATCCCAAATCCCCAAATCCCCAGATCCCCAATTCCCCAATTCCCCATCCCAAATTCCCATCCCAAATCCCCAAATCCCCAATTTCCCATCCCAAATCCCCATCCCAACAGCAACCCACAAAGGGTTAACCCCCAAAAAAGGGAACAAAACCATTTCCAGAAATTGTCATAAATCGCTGGGAACGATGACATTTGGGATTTGGGGCCAGGATCCCTTCCAGCAGTCGAAAGAATTCCCCAAAAATAAAAAACCACCTCGAGAATTTAAACGAAAACAAATCCCGGAGAGGCAAATGTCTCCGTGGATTTTAATTCTGATCCCATTTTATTTTTGGAGAGGGAAGGTTTATTTTGGGATTTTGGTTCCCTCCGTGGGAAGCGGGGCAGCGTCCACTGCCAGGCTGCCGGGTGGGAAAAATTTGGGGAAAAACTGGGAAAAATATGGGGAAAAACTAGGGAAAATTCGGGGGGAAACTGGGAAAAATACAGGGAAAAATTGGGAAAAATATGGGGAAAATTGGGAAAAGTACGGGGGAAAACTGGGAAAAACACGGGGGAAAGCCGGGAAAAATATGGGGAAAAACTGAGAAAAATACAGCGAAAAACTGGGAAAGATACGGGGAAAAATTGGGGGAAATTGGGAAAAATACAAGGAAAAACTGGGAAAAATTGGGGGAAAATTGGGAAAAATACGGGGAAAAATTGGGGGAAATTGGGAAAAATACAAGGAAAAACTGGGAAAAATCCGGGGAAATTTCGAATTCCCAAAAATGCGAATATCCCAAGACAGGATCTCCCAAAACACTCAAGGAACCACGGAAGCTCCGGCCCCATCCCCAGCCAGGCAGAGTTTTAAATTAAATTTTTCCAGGCAGAGTTTTAAATTAAATTTTTCCAGGCAGAGTTTTAAATCTCCAACCCAAAGCAGGAGCCGCGGCCTTGGTGAAAAGTCAATTATGGCCGCGATTATTTCCATTTAATAACGAGGAAAAGGAAAACAAATCTCTGTCCCGAGGTTATTTTTAGCCCAGCCACGTCTGCCATCCCGAATTCCTCGGTGACGTCGCTCCGGAGGCCCCGCCGTGGTTTTATTTATAATAAAATACCCCTGGAATTTAATTTTTTATTTACGGCGAACGGAGGGAATGGTGAATTCCCAGCCCTGCTCGGCCCAGCCTGGTGGCACTGGGGGACACTGGGGACACTGGGGACACTGGGGACACTGGGGACACTGGGGGGTGTGGTGGCACTGCTCAGTGCCACACCTGAGTGTTTTGGGGAGCGAAGGCGCAGGGATTTTCCACCTGGATCAGGGCCTGGTCACCTGTGCTACATTCTCCATATTTTTCCCACTTTTCCCCAGTTTTTATCCATATTTTTCCCAGTTTTTCCCCGTATTTTTCCCAATTTTCCACAGTTTTTCCCTATATTTTTCCCAGTTTTTCCCTGTATTTTTCCCAATTTTCCCCTGTATTTTTCCCAGTTTTTCCTTATATTTTTCCCACTTTTCCCTATATTTTTCCCAGTTTTTCCCCATATTTTTCCCAGTTTTTCCCCGTATTTTTCCCGGTTTTCCCTGTATTTTCCCCAGTTTTTACCTGTATTTTTCCCAGTTTTTCCTCTGTATTTTTCCCCAGTTTTTCCACTGTATTTTTCCCAGTTTTTACCCATATTTTTCCCAATTTCCCCCAGTATTTTTCCCAATTTTCCCCTGTATTTTTCCCAGTTTTTCCCAATTTTCTCCAGTTTTTCATTATATTTTTCCCACTTTTCCCTATATTTTTCCCAGTTTTTCCCCATATTTTTCCCAGTTTTTCCCAGTTTTTCCCCATATTTTTCCCAGGTTTTCCCTGTATTTTCCCCAGTTTTTACCTGTATTTTTCCCAATTTTCCCCAGTATTTTTCCCAGTTTTCCCACAGTTTTTCTCCATATTTTCCCCAGTTTTCCCCTGTTTTTTCCCAGTTTTTCCCCATAATTTCCCCCGTATTTTTCCCCATATTTTTCCCCATATTTTTCCCAGTTTTTCCCACGCTGGGACCGAGTGAAGCTGCCACCACATCCCCCAGGCCTCGGGGACACCGTCTGGGCTCCGTCTCCGCAGACAGATATTCCGGATATTCCGGAGGAGCCGTGGGAGTGTAAATATTTCATAGTGAGCCAGGAAAAAAAAATTTAAAAAAAAAAAAAAGAAAAAAAAAAAGAAAAATGTGGAAAAAAAGTGTTACTACAGAAACGGATTTACATGGGAGAGGCTGAAATAAAAACCCGGCATGGAACCGCGGCGGGGATGGATCCTGCCGTGGTTTCCATGGCAACCAGCGGCAGAGCCCATTCCACAGCTGGGCATGGCTGTCCCTGCTGGGGACACGCGTGGGCACCGTGTCACCTGCGGGCACCTGGCAGGGCCACCCTGGCACACCTGAGGGACACCGGGATGTCCCCAGAGGGGGCGGGAAGGACAGGGACGGAGGGAGGGAGGGAGGGATGGAATCCATGGATGGAGGGATGGAGGGATGAGGGATGAAGGGAGGGAGGGAGGGAGGGAGGGAGGGATGGACAGATGGACGGATGGATGGAGGGATGGGTGAAGGGATGGGATCGATGGAGGGATGGATGGAGGGATGGAGGGATGGATGGACGGACGGACAGACGGATGGATGGATGGATGATGGATGGATGGATGGATAGATGGATGGAGGGATGGCTGGGATCCATGGAGGGATCCATGGATAGATGGACGGACGGACGGACAGATGGACAGATGGATGGACTGATGGAGGGACGGATGGATGGATGCATGCATGGATGGATGGATGGACGGACGGACGGACGGATGATGGATGAATGGACAGATGGATGGAGGCATGGGATCCATGGAGGGATCCATGGACGGATGGATGGATGGAATGGATGGAGGGATGGAGGGATGGACGGACAGACAGACGGATGGATGATGGATGAATGGATGGATGGATGGAGGGCTGGGATCCATGGAGGGATCCATGGATAGATGGACAGACGGACGGATGGATGGATGGATGGACGGATCCATGGATAGATGGACGGACAGACGGATGGATGGATGATGGATGGATGGATAGATAGAGGGATGGATGGACGGACGGACAGACAGATGAAGAATGGATGGATGGATGGATGGATGGATGGATGGACAGATGGACGGATGGATGATGAATGAATGGACAGATGGATGGAGGGATGGAATCCATGGTTGGAGGGATGGATGGAATCCATAGATGGATGGATGAAGGGACGGAATCCATGAATGGACGGAACAGACAGACGGATGGATGGAGGGATGGATGGATGGATGGACAAACAGATGGAGGATGGATGGAGGGATGGATGACGGATGTGGTCCAGGACACGCAGGGATGGACACAGGCCACCTGTCCCAGCCTCTTTCTGCTGCCACAGAGATGTCCCCAAGTCCTGTCCCTCCATGGTGGCGTTTTCCACTGTCCCTACTCCCTTCCCACCCGGACAGCTCCTCCAGTCCCCTCTGCTGTGGGGACACAGGGCTGGGACACCAGTGGGACTGGGATGGGGACACAGGGCTGGGACACCAGTGGGACTGGGGTGGGGACACCACTGGGATGGGGACACCACTGGGATGGGGACACCACAGGGATTGTGCAGGATGGGGACACCACAGGGACAGGGATGGAGACACTGCCGGGGTGGTGGCAGAGCCCCAGGGTGTCCCTGCTCCAGGTGCTCGGGGCCACCCCTGGAGTATGGACAGGGCAGGGGGTCCCCCTGAGCCCCCCGAGCCCCCCAAGACCCCAAGTTCCCCCTGAGCCCCTCGAGCTCCCCGAGCTCCCCAAGCCCCCCGAGCCCCTTGAGCCCCCCGAGCCCCCCGGGCTGACCTGATGCTGAGCAGGGGCCGCGTTTTGTGCACCTGCACGTCGCACATGGGGCAGTACTTGTTGGTCTCCAGGTAGCGAACGATGCAGGTTTTGCAGACTGTGGGGACACAGGGACACGCCGTGAGCGAGGGGACAGAGCCCCTAGGCCACGCCGGGACCCCCACACCGGGCTGGGGATGGGACCCCTGCCCGCTCCAGCCCCATCCATGCCCCACGGGTGAGATCGGGCACGGCGGGAGGGGGTGGCAGTGAGGTTTTGGGGCACCCTGGGGACACTGGGGACACTCACAGGAGTGCAGGCACTCCACGATGGTGGTGGCGTCGATGAAGTAGCCGCCGCACAGGGCGCACATCAGGTGGGGGTTCAGCTCCGTGATCTTTATCCGAGTGGTCCTGTGCATCTTGGAGCAGCCCCGGGCCGATCCTCCCTGCGGGAAAATCCCAAAAATGTCCCGCGGGGCACGGGCGCGACCCTCAGGAGCCACCTCGCCTTCGGGGGACACGGTGGGGGCGCCTGGTGTCACCTACCGGGGCACCCCCGGGCTGGAGGGTGCCCTAACCGCACCCAAAATTGTCCCCGTGCCACCCCCGGCTGCCCTGTGAGTCCCCAGGTGTGTCCCCAACAGCTCCGAGCGGGGACAGACCCCCACCTGTGGCTGTGCACACACAAATCGGATTTTTGGATGGATCCACGGAAAAAGCATTTCCAGCCAAAATCTGATTTTTTTCCCCCAGAAAACGCCGAGCCTGGTGCTGGCCGTGTCCCCCCGGGTGGGGACGGTGACATCGCCACTCTCCCGCTCCGCCACCTCCGCGGCCCCAGCCCGAAACCGCTGCGGTTTTATTGTTTCCATGGCAACCGCGACACTTGGAGAGCGGCCAGGATATTGTCACAGCCACGCGGGGACAGGGGACAGGGGACAGGGGACAGGGAGCCCTGCCATGGTGGGAACGGGGCATGGCCGCAGGGCCAGGCACCGGCGGGGACACCGCGCGCACCCATGGGGACACACGTGTGACACACGGGGACACCACGCACACACACGGGGACACATGTGTGACACACGGGGACACCGCGTGCACCCACGGGGACACGTGTGACACACAGAGACACGTGTGACACATAGGGGCACACAGGGACTCACATGGACACACGGGGACACACATGTGACACACGGGGACACACAGGCACACACAGGGACACATGTGACACACAGGCACTCACAGGGACTCGTGTGGGACACGCAGGGAAACACAGGGACACGTGGGACACACGTGGGACACACAGGTGTGACACACATGGACACACAGGGACACATGTGTGACACACAGGGACACACATGGGCTACAGTACACACACACAGGGTACACCTGCACCAGGGATGGGGACACCACAGGGATGGGGACACGATAGTGACTGGGATGGAGACGCTGAAGGGATGGGACGTCACAGGGACTGGGATGGAGATGCCACAGGGATGGGGACACCATTGGGATGGACATGCCACAGGGATAGGACACCACAGGGACCAAGATGGAGGTGCCTCAGGGATGGGGACACCACAGGGATGGGGACACCACAAGGACCAGGATGGAGGTGCCACAGGAATGGGGACACCATTAGGATGGAGATGCCGCAGGTATGGGGACAGCACAGGGATGGGGACACCATCGGGACTGGGACAGAGATGGAGGTGCTGAAGGGATGGGGACACATTTGGGACTGAGATGGAGGTGCCACAGGGATGGGGACACCACAGGGATGGGGACACCACAGGGACTGGGATGGAGGTGCCGAAGGGATGGGGACACCATTGGGATGGAGATGCCGCAGGTATGGGGACACCACTGGGATGGGGACACCACTGGGATGGGGACACGATAGTGACTGGGATGGAAGTGGCACGGGGATGGGGACACCACAGGGATGGGGACAGCACAGGGATGGGGACAGCACAGGGACAGGGACCTCGAGGTCCCCTGTGCTGGAGGAGCAGCAGCCGAGCTGAGCTCCAGGCTCTCCTCGCAGAGGGGCCCAGGAGCACCGGGGGGGTTGGGGACCCCCGGGGGGTTTGGGGACCCCCAGTGTCCCCCCCAGAGCCAGCTCTGCCCCCTGGGCACCCCCGGGTGGTGTCCCCAACCCCTCCCCAGCCCCCCAAGTGATTGGGGGACACTGCCAGCCCCCTCCCCGTGCCTGGGGTCCCCTGTCCCCATCCCCTGTCCCCGTCCGGGACCGGGCAGCTCCGCCGCGCAACCACGGCCGCGTTTTGGGGTGAATTTCGCAGCTTTCGGCGCTCGCAGCCGCCACTGGCGGGCGGGGGGAGCCCGAGCCACCGGCGCAAACCGGTTCTAATAAACCGGGCGATAACGGCCGCGGTTTCCTGTGCCGGGGGAGGAACCGGACCGGGCCCCGCCGCACCCCCGGGGCCGCCCCGTCCCGTCCCGTCCCGTCCGCAGCCCGGCCGCGACTTTCGGGCTCTTTTGTCTCCGTGGGCGGCGGCCCGGCACGGTGCCCCCCTCCCCAAAATCCCCCCCGGGCCGGGCCCGCGTGGGGAAGGACGTTTCAAAGTCACCGGGAACTCGGCCCCGAGCGGCCGCCCCCTCCCCGCGGGACCCCGGCACGGCTCCCCCGGCACGGCTCCCCCGGCACGGCTCCCCCGGCACGGCCCGGGCCTCGCACGGCGCCCGCGGGGCCCGGAGCACCGGGAGGGCGGCGGAGCAGCCCCGGGGCGCGACCCCCGGGTGGCAGCAGAGCCGCCGAGGGGCCACGGAGGGACGGGCGAGGAAGCCTCGCTGGACACGCGTGACCACAGCCCCGGGGGGACATGGACGCGCACACGCAGCCCCGGCCCCGGCGGCGGGACGTGTCCGTGGGGCACCGACAGGGACAGGGACACGGGGTGGGCACGGGGTGGGCACGGACAGGACACGGATACACGGGGGACACGGACACGGGGTGGACACGGACACGGAATGGCCACTGACACACAGGGGTCACGGACATGGGGTGGGCACGGCCACACGGGATGGACACAGGGTGGTCACTGACACAGGATGGCCACAGACACGGAATGGCCACTGACACATGAGGGACACGGGCACGGGGTGGACACAGGGTGGTCGCGGACATGGGATGGCCACTGACACACGGGGGACATGGACAGGGGATGGCCACAGGGTGGTCACGGACACGGGATGGCCACTGACACACGGGGGACACGGGCACGGGGTGGACACAGGGTGGTCACGGACACGGGATGGCCACGGACACACGGGGGACACGGGCACGGGGTGGTCGCGGGCACAGGGTGGTCACTGACACACGATGGACACGGACACACGGACTGGACACGGTCACGCGTGTCCCCGCGCTGTCCCGGGGGGGTGGCCCGGCTGCGGCCGCCCCGGCCCCGGCGACAGCTCCCGCTGTTCTGGGGACACCGAGCCGCGCCGGGGCCGGGGGTGGGGCGGCCCCGGTGGCCCCGGGGCGTCCCCTTTGTGCTCGGGGCCGGCTGTCAGCGCGGCCCGGCCCCTCCGCCCGCCCCGGGGGGTCCCGCACCGGCCCCGCCGCGCCGGCCGCGGGGAGGGGAGGGGAGGGGGCGGCAGCGCGGCCCCCCCGGGGCTGTCAGCGCTGCGGTGCCCGGCGCGGGGGTCCCGGCGCGGGGGTCCCGGCGCGGGGCACAAAGCGGGGGAGGCGGAGGCCATCGGCCATCTTTGCGCGGGGCCGGCGGGGCGGGGGGGGCCCGCGGCGGGGCCCGGGCCGGGGGGGACACCGGGGCCGCGTCCCTACCTGGTGGCGGCGGCAGCGGCGGCCCCGGGGCCGCCCCTCCGCTCCCGCCGCTCGGCGCGGCTCGGCTCGGCTCGGCTCCGCGCGGCGCTGCGGCCGCGGCCCTTTTTTTTTTATTTTTTTTTTTCCTCCCTTCTCTCGCTCCTTTTTTTTTTTTTTCTCCCTCTTTTTTTTTTTTTTTCCTCCTTCCTCCTCCTTTTTTTTTTTTTTTCTCCCCTCTTTTTTTTTTATTTTATTTTTTTTTTATTTTTTTCCCACCTCCAGCCGCCGCCAGGCCCCGCCCGCCTCACGTGACCTCATTCCTTTGGGGGGTTTGCGGAGGAGGGGAGCGAGGGGCCGAGATTGGGGGGACCCCCACCCTTTCCGCCACGCCCCCCCCGGGACCCCCATCCTCGGTACCCTCGGAAGGCCCCAAAAACCGCTGGAATCGCCCCAAAATGCGACGGTGCCTGTGGAAGCTCCGCTCCCCACGAACGGGTCCCCAAAAATCGCTCGGGACCCCCCCCTCCCCACCCCGGGGGGGTTTTTGTCCCAAAATTGGGACCCGGGACAGGCGGGACCCCCCCGAGCTCGGCAGGAGGGCAGGGGGAAGAAATGGAATTTTAAAAAAGGAAAAAAAATGGAATTTACAGAAAGGGAAAATGGGAAATTGGGGTGGAGGGGAAGGGGGGAAAAAAAGGGAGAAAAATGGGGGGAATGAGAGAAAGAAATGGAAAAGGGAAAATGAGAGAAAGAAAAGGAAAAGGGAAAATGAGGGAAAGAAAAGGAAAAGGGAAAATGAGAGAAAGAAAAGGAAAAGGGAAAATGAGAGAAAGAAAAGGAAAAGGGAAAATGAGAGGAGGGGAAAGGGAGGGAGGGAAGGAAGAAAGGGAAGAAAAATAATGGGAAATTGGAGAAAAGGAAAAATGGAAAAGGGGGGGAAGGAAGGGAGGGGGAAAGAAGGAAAATAGAGGGGAATTAGGGAAAAGGAAAAATGGACGAGAAGGGGGGAAACGAGAGGGGGAAAACCGGGGAAAATAAAGGGAAATTAGGGGAAGAAAGGGGAAAGAGGAAAATCGGGGGGAAAGAAAGAAAGGAAGAAAAAATGGAGGGAAATTAGAGAAAGGGAAAGATGGAAAATGAGGAGAGGGAAGGAAGGGAAGAAAAAGAGGGAAATTAAAGGGGAAAAAGGTAAAATGGAAAGGGAAAGCAAAGAGGAGAAAAGGGAAAAGTAAAAGCAGAAGGAAAAGGGGAAAAGGAAAAAAGGCAGGAAAAGGGGGAAAGGCAGAGAAAGGGAAAAGAGTAAAAAAAAAAGGAGGACCTGGGACGGAAATAAAGGAGGGGAAGAGGGGCAGGGAGGGGAGCGGGCGGCGCCGAGCGAGCGCGGAATTCCCGCGGCGTTCCCTCCCGCCCCGCCGGTGCCGAGCGCCTCATCCCCGTGCCGCTCCGGTGTCCCAGCGGTGCCGCGGGCGGTGCCTGCTGCAGCAGCTCCCGGGGCCCGGGGCCCGGGGCCAGCCCCAGCGCGCGGTTGTCCTGCTGCCGGTGTCCCGTTCCCGGTATCCCGGTGCCCCGATATCCCGTTCCCAATATCCCATACCCGGTGTCCCGTTCCCGGTGTTCTATTCCCGTTCCCGGTGTCCCTTTCCTGATATCCCGTTCCCAGTGTCCTGATTTCCCAATATCCCATTCCCGATATCCCGTTCCCGGTGTCCCCATATCCCGATATCCCGATATCCCGATATCCCATTCCCGATATCCCATTCCTGATATCCCATTCCCAGTGTCCCAATATCCCATTCCCGATACCCCATTCCTGACATCCCATTCCCGGTGTCCCCATATCCCGATATCCCGATATCCCGATATCCTGATATCCCATTCCCGGTGTCCCCATATCCCGATATCCCGATATCCCGATATCCCATTCCCATTGTCCTGATATCCCGATATCCCGATATCCCGATATCCCGATATCCCGTTCCCGGTGTCCCGATATCCCGATATCCCATGCCCGATATCCCATATCCCGGTGTCCCCATATCCTGATATCCCAATATCCCGATATCCCATTCCCAATATCCCATTCCCAGTGTCCCGATATCCCATTCCTGGTGTCCCTATATCCCGATATCCCAATATCCCGATATCCCATTCCCAGTGTCCCGATATCCCATTCCCGATATCCCGTTCCTGACATCCCATATCCCGGTGCCCCCATGTCCCCATATCCCATGGGATATCCCATTCCCGATAACCCGATGTATCCCATTGCCGGTGTCCCTATGTCCCGATATCCCAATATCCCGATATCCCGCTCCCGGTGTCCCTATATCCTGATGTCCCTATGTCCCTATATCCCGATATCCCATTTCCGATATCCCGATATCCTGATATCTCCCGTTCCCGATATCCCGATATCTCCCATTCCCGGTGTCCCCATGTCCCGATATCCCTGTATCCCGATATATTCCGTTCCCGGTGTCCCTATATCCCAATATCCCGATATCTCCCATTCCCAGTGTCCCTATGTCCTGATATATACCATTCCTGATATCCCATTTCTGATATCCCAATATCCTGATATATCCCATTCCCGGTGTCCCGATATCCCAATATCCCGATATCCCATTCCTGATATCCCGATATATCCCATTATTATATGTCCCTATATGCCGACATCTCCCGTTCCCAGTGTCCCTATGTCTCGATATCCCGACATATCCCGTTCCCAATATCCCGTTCCCGATATCCCGATATATCCTGATATCTCCCGTTCCCGGTGTCCCTATATCCCGATATATCCCATTCCCGGTGTCCCGATATCCCTATGTCCCAATATCCCAGTATCTCCTGTTCCCGGTGTCCCTATGTCTCCATATCCCGACATATCCCGTTCCCGATATCCCGATATCCCATTCCCGATATCCCCATATCTCCTGTTCCCGATGTCCCCATATCCCGATATATCCCGATATCTCCCGTTCCTGCTGTCCCTATGTCTCGATATCCCGGCATATCCCGTTCCCGATATCCCGATATCTCCCGTTCCCGGTGTCCCTATATCCTGGTATATCCCGTTCCCGGTATCCCGGTATCCCATTCCCGATATCTCCCGTTCCCGGTGTCCCGTTTCCGATGTCCCTGTATCTCGATATCCCGTTCCCGATATCCCGATCGCTCCCGTTCCCAGTGTCCCTATGTCCCTATGTCCCTATGTCCCTATGTCCCGATATCCCGATATATCACGATATCTCCTGTTCCCAGTGTCCCGATATCCCGATATATCACGATATCTCCTGTTCCCAGTGTCCCGATATCCCGATATATCCCGACATCTCCCGTTCCCGCTGTCCCTATGTCCCTATGTCCCTATGTCCCGATATCCCTGTATCCCGATCGCTCCCGTTCCCGCTGTCCCTATGTCCCTATGTCCCGATATCCCGATATCTCCCGTTCCCGGTGTCCCGTTTCCGATGTCCCTGTATCTCGATATTCCGTTCCCGATATCCCGATTGCTCCCGTTCCCGGTGTCCCTATGTCCCGATATCCCGACATATCCCGACATCTCCCGTTCCCGGTGTCCCTATGTCCTTATGTCCCGATATCCCGACATCTCCCGTTCCCGGTGTCCCGTTTCCGGTGTCCCTATATCTCGATATCCCGTTCCCGATATCCCGACATATCCCGACATCTCCCGTTCCCGCTGTCCCTGTCCCGCGCTCCCGGCTGAGTGCGGCGGGCGCGGGGCGTTGCCAGCGCGGTCTCTGTGGCGCAATCGGTTAGCGCGTTCGGCTGTTAACCGAAAGGTTGGTGGTTCGAGCCCACCCAGGGACGGAGCCGCTCTTTTTTTCCCTTCTTTTCCCGGGACGGACCGAGCCGGACAGGGACAAAATTCGGGGCCGGGACGCGGTCCCGGTGCTCCGCGGGGGCTCACGGCTCCGTCCGAGGGGGAAAAGCCACTCCTGACCTTTTCCTGCTCAGCCCGTGCTCCTCGCTGCAGTCCCATAACCAAAAGGACATTTTGGGGCATTAAAATCAGACTTCAAATCTCGTTTCCATCTAAATCCCGTATTTTGTTCCAAAATTAAACTGGAGGGGGTCCGAAGCTCTGCGAGGCTGAGCTTCCCCTCGCTTAAAACTCCTGTAAAATCTGTTTCTGTTCCTTGCTCGCCCTGATTTGATTTTCATCCCAGAATTAATGAAGTTCTGGGATGATCCCTGTGATTCCCACCTTGCTCTGCTGCTCCTCTCCCCACAGAGCCTGGGGGGTTCCCACCGGGAAAAACGTGGGCTTCGATTCCTGCCAGGAACCTTTTATGATGGAAAACACTTTAAAATCACACTTTAATTGACATTTTAACTTGATGCCAGGATGATCCTGGGATGAACAACCCCGGCGCGGAACGGAGCTTTCCCTCGGACCCAGGTCTGCCCCGCGGTGCCTCGAGAGTGATCCCAAACACTCGGATCTCATTCCCTCTGGCAGGACTGCCCTTCCCTAAAGGAAATATCCCATCCCGGCTGCTCCAGGGGGGAGCTGCCACTCGGGGGAGGGAATCCAATCCCCTGCAGAGCAAATCGCCCTTGGGATAAAGGATTCCCAGGAAGCCACGTGCCAGGCCCTGTCCCTGTCCCGGGATGTGCTGTGACCCCACACAGAGGGACTTTGTTGGGGAATCTCCTTCGGGATTGGCTGTGCCATCCAAATGCCGCATTTTGCCCCAAAATTAAACTGAAGGGGGTCCGAAGCCTGCAAGGCTGAGCGTCCCTCGCTCAAAACTCATGTAAAATCTATTTCTGTTCCCTGCTCGCCCCGATTTGATTTTCACCCCAGGCTGGGGCCCTGCAGCGATGGCCTCGGCAGGGCCTCTCCAGCCCCAGAGCTCCCTGAGCTCGAGGCTCCTCAGAGCTCTCCAGCCTGACCCAGGCCCCACTGATCCAGATGTGCCCCAGTGATCCAGCTGTGCCACACGGATCCAGCTGTGCCCTGTTGTTCCAGCTGTGCCCCATTGTTCCAGCTGTGCCCCACTGATCCAGCTGTGCCCCACTGATCCAGCTATGCCCCATTGTTCCAGCTGTGCCCCACCGATCCAGCTGTTTCTGTCTGATCCAGCTGTGCCCCTCTGATCCAGCTGTGCCCCACTGATCCAGCTGTGACCCATTGCTCCAGCTGTTCTCCATTACTCCAGCTGTTCTCCACTGATCCAGCTGTGCCCCACTGATCTAGCAGTTCTCCCATTGTTCCAGCTGTGCCCGCTCCAGCTGTTCCCCCATTTATCCAGCTGTTCCCCCATTTATCCAGCTGTGCCCGCTCCAGCTGTTCCCCCATTTATCCAGCTGTTCTCCCATTTATCCAGCTGTGCCCGCTCCAGCTGTTCTCCCATTGTTCCAGCTGTGCCCCCTCCAGCTGTCCCCCCCCCAACTCCCGCCATGCCTCGCTCGCTCACTGTGACTCGTCACTTTTCGGCCCCGCCCCCCCGGCTCGGTTCCAGCCAATTAGCTCCGCGCGCTTGGCGGCTCCCGCCAATCGCCAGCGGCGCTGGGGCGCGGGGCGGTGGCGGCGGCCAATGGGGAGCGGCGTTGGGCGGGACCGGAGGTGGTGGCGTCCAATGGGAAGCGGAAAGGGCGGGACCGCCGGCGGCGGCGGCCAATGGGACGGGACCGGGGGCGGCAGTGACCAATGGGGAGAGGCGGGGGCGGGACCGGAGGTGGCGGTGGCCAATGGGGAGAGGCGGGGGCGGGACCGGAGGTGGCGGTGGCCAATGGGGAGAGGCGGGGGCGGGACCGAAGGCGGAAGTGGCCAATGGCGAGCGGCGGGGGCGGGACCGGCGGCGGCGCGGCGGGGCCGGAGCGGGGCCCGGGCAGGCAGCGGTGACAGAGCGCGGTAGGTGTGGGGACACGGCGGTGATAGAACGGTGACAGAACGGTGACAGAACGGTGACTGAGGGGTGACCGAACAGCCGCAGCCATGGTGAGACCCGTGACGGCACCGGGGGAGCTCGGGGGCTCGGCACAACACGGCCCGCGGTGCCCGGGGGAGGCGGTGGGCGGGAGGCCGCTCCCTGAGGGCTTTCCCGTGGGGACCGGCGGTGAGGCCGCCGGGGAAACGAAAAGCCGAAGCCGTGGCGAATGAAAGCCAAATACCGGGGTGGCTCTCCCGGCCGGTCCCGGTGCTGGATTCCCTCCCGGGAAGCGGCGGGGCCCGGGCCGTGCGCGCTGAGCTTCTCCTCCCGCGCAGTCGATTATGTCCTACAACGGCGGGGCCGTCATGGCCATGAAGGGCAAGGACTGCGTGGCCATCGCCGCCGATCGCCGCTTCGGGATCCAGGCGCAGATGGTGACCACGGACTTCCAGAAGATTTTCCCCATGGGAGAAAGGCTCTACATTGGCTTGGCCGGGCTGGCCACGGACGTGCAGACGGTGTAAGTGAGGCCTCGGAGCCGGGAAGAGGTTTTTTTACAATAAATCCTCGTGCTGAGTAAATATCTTTGTTTATTCGTGGGGAGAGGAGAATATTTGTAATTAATATAAAATAAACGGTGCTGGCACTCCTATTCTTAGTTTCCCATTGTGGAGGAGCTTTTTTAATAAACCTGCCTGTGATTTGAGATCACATCACTGTTGAAATTCAATTTGCACTACTAAAATTCAACTTTCACTACTAAAATTCAACTTCCACTACTAAAATTCAACTTCCACTAATAAAATTTAACCTGAGCTCTAAAATAAACTGCATCTGCACACCCTCCGTGCCCAGCAATGAGTGCTGGTGTCTGTCAGCAGCAGAACAGCCCAGGCCTGGCTGAAGGGGAAAGGAAAAAGAACCTGCTGTGGTTTAACTCCAGCTCTCATCTTTTGCAGTGCCCAGAGGCTGAAGTTCAGGCTGAATCTCTACGAGCTGAAGGAAGGGAGGCAGATCAAACCGCAGACGTTCATGAGCATGGTGTCCAACCTGCTCTATGAGAGACGGTAATTGCTAAAACAGTTTGTATTTCATCCCTGCGAAGGCTGAGGTTGCTGGAGCTGTGCCAGGGTTGGGAATTAGGTTGGGAATGCTGTGTTAGGTTGGGAATTAGGGAAGGTTCTTCGCCAAAAGGGTCAGGGAGCACTGGGAAAGGTCCCCAGGGAATGGGCACGGCCCCAAGGAGCTCCGGGAGTGGACAGTGCTCTCAGGGACAGAGTGGGGTTGTCAGGGTGGGATTGTTGGGGTTATTGGGCTGGAATTGTGGGGTTGAGGTTATTGGGATGGAATTGTTGGGGTGGGATTGTTGGGGTGGGATCACTGGGATGGGGTTATTGGGGTGGAATTGTGGGGTGGGGTTATTGGGGTGAGGTTATTGGGATGGAATTGTTGGGATGGAATTGTTGGGGTGGGATTGTGGGGGTGGGATCACTGGGATGGGGTTATTGGGGTGGAATTGTGGGGTGGGGTTATTGGGGTGAGGTTATTGGGATGGAATTGTTGGGATGGAATTGTTGGGGTGGGATTGTGGGGGTGGGATCACTGGGATGGGGTTATTTGGATGGAATTGTGGGGTGGGATAGTTGGGGTGGGGTTATTGGGATGGAATTGTTGGGATGGAATTGTTGGGGTGGGATTGTGGGGGTGGGATTGTTTGGGATTATTGCAGTGAGGTTATTGGGGTGGGATTGTTGGGGTGAGGTTTTTGGGGTGGGATTGTGGGATGGAATTATTGGGGTGAGGTTATTGGGATGGGGTTGTTCGGGTGAGGTTATTGGGGTGGGATCACTGAGGTGGGGTTATTGGGGTGGGATTGTGGGGGTGGGATTGTTGGGGTGAGGTTATTGGGGTGGGGTTGTTGGGATGGAATTGCTGGGATGGGGTTGGGGGATGGGATTGTTGGGGTTATTGGGGTGGGATTGTGGGGGTGGGGTTGTTGGGGTGGGATTATTAGGATGGAATTGCTGGGGTGAGATTGTTGGGGTGGGGTTGTTGGGGTGGGATTGTTGGGGTTATTGGGTTGGAATTGTGGGGTTGAGGTTATTGGGATGGAATTGTTGGGGTGGAATTGTGGGGGTGAGGTTGTTGGGGTGGAATTGTGGGGTGGGATTATTGGGATGAGGTTACTGGGGTGGGATTGTTGGGGTGGGGTTGTTGGGGTGATATTGTGGGTGTGGAGTTATTGGGGTGGGATTGTGGGATGGGATTTTTGGGGTGGGGTTATTGGGGTGGGGTTTTTGGGGTGAGATTGTTGGGGTGAGGTTATTGGGATGGAATTGTTGGGATGGGGTTGGAGAATGGGATTGTGGGAGTTATTGGGGTGGGATTGTGGGCGTGGGGTTGTTGGGGTGAGGTTATTGGGATGGAATTGTTGGGGTGAGATTGTTGGGGTGAGATTGTTGGGGTGGGGTTGTTGTGATGGAATTATTGGGGTGGAGTTATTGGGATGGGATTATTGGGGTGGCATTGTTGGGGTGTCTGTGCCCCAGGGGTGGCACTGCATGACCCCTGGGGGTCCCTCCCGGGCTGTCCCCTTGCTCCAGGGCTGCCCTGAGCTGCGTTTCCTCCGCAGCTTCGGCCCCTACTACACGGAGCCGGTGATCGCGGGGCTGGACCCGCTGACCCACGAGCCTTTCATCTGCTCCCTGGACCTCATCGGCTGCCCCATGGTCACCGACGACTTCGTGGTCAGCGGCACCTGCTCCGAGCAGATGTACGGCATGTGTGAGTCCCTCTGGGAGCCGGACATGGTGAGTGGGGCTAAACCATAAAATCCATATAAAACCATCAAAATCCATAAAAATCCATCAAAATCCATAAAAACCATCACCTCCCGGGGTAATGCAGAGTCTGGGCTGGGGGTGAGGCTTCATTCCCACAGGAGCTCAGGACAGCCCGAGGGGAAAACCTTGTGGGGTTTTGGGGTTTTGGAGGAAATTCAGGGAGTCTGTGTGGAGTTTGCAGCCCTGCTGAGCTCTCCCGTTCCCTGTGCCCTCAGGAGCCTGACCACCTCTTCGAGACGATCTCGCAGGCCATGCTCAACGCCGTGGACAGAGATGCCATTTCTGGGATGGGAGTGGTGGTGCACGTCATGTGAGTGCTGCTCCCGCCCTGCGGAACTGCAGGAGCGTTGAGTGTTCAATTCCCTTCAGGGAATCCCAAAATCCTGATCCCTTCCTTATGGAACAGGAGCGTTGAACGTTCAGTTCCCTTCAGGGAATCCCGAAATCCTGATCCCTTTCTACGGTACAGGAGTGTTGGATGTTCAGTTCCCTTCAGGGAATCCCAGAATCCTCCCAGGGTGTCCCAAAATCCTTATCCCTTTCTATGGAACAGGAGCATTGGACATTCAGTTCCCTTCAGGGAATCCCAAAATCCTCCCAGGGTGTCCCAAAATCCTGATCCCTTCCTTATGGAACAGGAGCGTTGAACGTTCAGTTCCCTTCAGGGAATCCCGAAATCCTCCCAGGGTGTCCCAAAATCCTGATCCCTTCCTTACAGAAGAGGAGCATTGAACGCTCAATTCCCTTCAGGGATTGGTTCCAGGGTATCCCAAAATCCTGATCCCTTCCCTATGGAACAGGAGCATTGAATGCCCAGTTCCCTTCTGGGAATCCCTAAATCCTCCCAGGGAATCCCAAAATCCTGATCCCTTCCCTACAGAACAGGAGCGTTGAACGTTCAGTTCCCTTCAGGGAATCCCTAAATCCTCTCAGGGTATCCCAAAATCCTGATCCCTTCCTTATGGAACAGGAACACTGCTCAATTCCCTTTAGGGAATCCCAAATCCTCCCAGGGTGTCCCCAAATCCTGATCCCTTCCCTATGGAACAGGAGCATTGAATGCCCAGTTCCCTTTAGGGAATCCCTAAATCCTCCCGGGGTATCCCAAAATTCTGATCTCTCCCACCGGAGTCTCCAGCAAGGCTCTGTCCATTCTCAGGGTTCGATTTTGCAGTTCGTGTCTAGAACAGCACAGAGATCAATCCAGAGTTCAGCTCCTGCCCTGGCTGCATTCCCACAGGAATGAGGAATGAATCTGGATTTCAGCTCAGGGATCCCTTGCCTGCATTCCCACAGGGATCAATCCAGAGTTCAGCTCGGGGATCCCCTGGCTGCATTCCCAGAGCAATGAGGGATGAACCAGGAATTCAGCTCAGGGATCAATCCGGAGTTCAGCTCAGGGATCAATCCAGAATTCAGCTCAGGGATTTCTTGCCTGCATTCCCACAGGAACAAATTCTGAGTTCAGCGCAGGGATCCCCGGCTGCATTCCCACAGGAATGAGGGATCAATCCAGAGTTCAGCTTAGGGATGAATCCAGAGTTCAGCTCAGGGATCCCTGGCTGCATTCCCACAGGAACTGAGGGATGAATCCAGAGTTCAGCTCAGGGATTCCTTGCCTGCATTCCCACAGGGATCACTCTGAATTTCAGCTCAGGGCTCCCTGTCTGCATTCCCCAGCGCTGAGGCTGCTCTGCCCCAGCCACACGCAGCACTAACTCCCAGCTCTGGCCCCAGCCTGGCTTTGGGAGATCCTTTTGTGCTTCCTGCACTTCCCAAAGCTCCCCAGGCTGGGTTTCCCTGAGCTGTCCCTCCAGGTGACCCTGCTGGGACTCACCAAGGGAGGGATTGATCACCAAACCTGGACTGATCAATGAATAATCTCCTCTCTTTCCCCTCAGAGAGAAAGACAAGATCACCACGAGGACGCTGAAGGCTCGCATGGATTAGCTCAGCACCGCTGCTGCTCTGCGCCACTCGGGACTTTTTAAAATAAAACTCTCCACTGACTTTCTGTTTGCCGAATTCAAATTGAAATTCCTTCTGAACGCGAGGATTGAGTTGTGACCCCCAAAGGCACCGGGAGGAGGTTTTGGGTGGGGGCAGAGCTTCGCTTTTACTCTGAGGGAATTCCCTGCGTGTGAGGGAATTAAAGGACTTTGAACTAGAGCTGCAGCAGCACTTGGATGGGCTGGAGCTTTTTCTGCCGAGGCTGATGTGTTCTCAGAGCCAGGACTTGGTAAAATCGGTTCTTACTGAATTCCGAAATTGGTTTTTACCGAATTCCAAAATCAGTTCTCACTGAATCCCAGAATCGGTTCTTGCTGAACTCCAAAACTGGTTCTCACTGAATCCCAGAATTGGTTCTTACTGAATTCCAGAATCGGTTCTTACTGAATTCCAAAATCAGTTCTTACCGAATTCCAAAATCAGTTCTTACTGAATTCCAGAATTGGTTCTCACTGAATTCCAAAATCCATTCTTAACAAATCCCAAAATTGGTTCTTACTGAATTCCAGAATTGATTCTTATGGAATTCCAAAACTGGTTCTTACTGAATCCCAAAATCAGTTCTTACTGAATTCCAAAATTGGTTCTTACTGAATTCCAAAATTGGTTCTTACTGGATTCCAAAAATGGTTCATATTGGATTCCAAAATCTTTTCTTCCTGAATTCCAGAATCGGTTCTTACTCAATCCCAGGAACACTTAAAAACCTTCTCCAGCTGTGGTTCGTGGAATCATGGAATGGTTTGGGTGGGAAGGACCTGAAAAGTCCTCCCAGTGCCACCCCACAGCCTCTCTGGGAATTCCATCCCAGCGCATCCCCACCATCCCAAAATCCCATTTAAATTCCTTCCCAAAACCCCATTTCAATTCCTTCCCAAAATCCCATTTCAGTTCCTTCCCAAAATCCCATTTAAATTCCTTCCCAAAATCCCAATTCCTTCCCAAAATCCCATTTAAATTCCTTCCCAAAACCCCATTTCAATTCCTTCCCAAAATCCCATTTCAGTTCCTTCCCAAAATCCCATTTAAATTCCTTGCCAAAATCCCATTTCAATTCCCTCCCAAAATCCCATTTCAATTCCCTCCCAAAATCCCATTTCAATTCCTTGCCAAAATCCCATTTTTTCTGCCCGTTTTTCCAGTTTAACCCCTTCCCACCCGGGCCGTTCCCCGTACCTGGCGGAGCAGCAGCTGAGGGTGACCGTGGTAAAGGGAGGAGCCAGACGTACACAAAGTTTTAATTTTATTTTTTTTTTTTTTTCTCTGGTTGGAGACTCATCTTGTAACATGCATGCATTTCAAAACAGTAACAGTGTCTCAAACTGCTCCTAGCAAACAGACAAGCACAGAGGACTTAAAATTCCTATTTAAAAAACAGCAGTGAAAAAACCTAGAATGTTCTTTTTTTTTTAATTTTTTTTTTTAGGTTTTTTTTTTTCTTCGTAGTTTTTAGATTAAACTTAATTTATTCACATTTTTTTTTTTGTCAGTTGCACTGATTAGCCCTGCTCACCCTTGTGACCTGTGTGTGAAATCTCGATTCCCATCCAGCTGCTTTGGGAGCCCGAATTTTTGAGTGGCAAACACCGAAAACGCTAAAAAAAAACGATGTCCGGCATCCCTGGGATTATCCACGGGATTCATCCCTTGGGTTTGGGGACATCCCCCCGGATTTTGGGGGAAAATCCTTCACCTGGGGGTGAAATTCCTGGAAGGGAGGCGTGGAAAGGACTGCATAGTAGTCATGGATTGGGAGCGTCCCCCGGGCTGGGGATCCTCTCCCCAGTGGTGTTCCCATGGGAAAAGGATGGAAAAACAGGAATTTCCTCCCAAAATCAGGGAGTGAGACTCGGCTGGTTCAGAGTTCCGGGCTGGTGGTGTCAGTCCAGATTGCAAATTTGGGGGGGGGGAGTGTGGCCTTTTCCCTCCCTGCTGCCCCACGGGGTCAGTTCTGTCCCCAGGGGGTGAGTTCTGTCCCCAAGGGGTGAATTCTGGGATGAATTCCGTCCCCACAGGGTGAATTCCATCCCCAAGGGGTGAATTCTGTCCCCAAGGGGTGAATTCTGTCTTTATGGGATGAATTCCATCCCCACAGGACAGATCCCATCCCCAGATGATGATCCCATCCCCAAGGGATGATCCCATCCCCACAGGACAGATCCCATCCCCAAGGGACAATTCCATCCCCATGGGACGATCCCATCCTCAAAGGATGAATTCCATCCCCACAGGACAGATCCCATCCCCAAGGGACAAATCAATCCCCAAGGGACAATTCCATCCCCAAGGGACGAATTCTGTCCCCATGGGGTGAATTCCATCCCCAAGGGACAATTTGATCCCCAAGGATTGATCCCATCCCTAAGGGATGATCTCATCCCCAAGGACAGATCCCATCCCCAAGGGACAATTCCATCCCCAAGGACAGATCCCATCCCCATGGGACGATCCCATCCCCAAGGGATGATCCCATCCCCAAGGGACAATCCCATCCCCACAGGACAGATTCTATCCCCAAAAGATGAATTCCATCCCCATGGATTGATCACATCCCCAAAGGATGAATCCCATCCCTAAGGACAGATCCCATCCCTAAGGGAGGACCCCATCCCCACGGGACAGATTCCATCCCAGAGGACAGATCCCATCCCCAGAGGATGAATTCCATCCCCACAGGACAGATTTCATCCCCAAGGGATGAATTCCATCCCCAAAGGATGAATCCCATCCCCACAGGACAGATTCCATCCCCACAGGGTGAATTCCATCCCCAGGGACAGATCCCATCCCCAAAGGATGATCCCACCCCCAAGGGACAATTCCATCCTCAAGGCATGATCCCATCCCCAGAGGATGAATTCCATCCCCACAGGACAGATCCCATCCCCACGGGACAATTCCATCCCCAGAGGACAGATCCCACCCCCAGACGATGATCCCATTCCCATAGGACGATTCCGTCCCCAAGGGACAATTCCATCCCCAGAGGACAGATTCTATCCCCAAAAAGATGAACTCCATCCCCAAAGGATGAATTCCATCCCCAAAGGACAGATTCTATCCCAATGGGACGATCCCATCCCCAAAGGATGATCCCATCCCCAGGGACAGATCCCATCCCCATGGGACAATTCCATCCCCAGAGGACAGATCCCATCCCCAGGGATGATCCCATCCCCCAGAGGACAGATCCCATCCCTAAGGACAGATCCCATCCCCAGAGGATGATCCCATCCCCCAGAGGACAGATCCCATCCCCAGGGACAGATCCCATCCCCAGGGACAGATCCCATCCCCAGGGATGATCCCATCCCTAAGGACAGATCCCATCCCCAGAGGATGATCCCATCCGTAAGGACAGATCCCATCCCAATGGGATGATCCCATCCCTAAGGACAGATCCCATCCCCAGGGACAATCCCACGAGGATGGAATTCTCTCGGACACAAACCAGGCCAGGCCGAGCCCCCAGGGCAGCTCCCACCGCTCCCTGCACTGCCCCCTGCGCATTTCCCCCAAATCCCAACCCTTGTCCCAGCGCTGGGACCCCAAAACCCCCAATTCCCCATCCCAGGTGACCCCAGACGCTCCGGAGTGGTTTTTATTTCACTCCCGGAGCTCAGCCATCTCTGCCTCCCTTCTCCCCTCTCATTTCGGGGCTGTCCCAGCAGGGCAAGGCGGAAATTCCGAATTCAAAGCAGATTTTGAGTTTTTAAACAGTGCCAGATCAGAGAGAGACAGAGCCCCTCAGGAATGTGGATCCTGCAGCTCATTCCTGCCCCCAGGCACTGATTATTCTCAACTCCAGTGGACCTAAATCTGCTTTTTTTTCGGCCAAAAAAATTATTAAAAAAAAAAATCCTGCGTTGCGCTGCGGTGAAATGCACTTCAGTGTCAAGTGTTGTGCAGGGTCTGTGCTAAGGACAGGAATTGTTATCCACATTCAGCAAACTAAACTAAATCCACGCCAGAAACAGACAACGAAACTACCACGAGTTGTAAAACCAGAATTGAAAGGGCTGGGTTTTCCTTTTTTTTTTTTTTTTTTTTTTGTTTTCTTTTAAATACTCGAGTTAAAAAAGTGACCTAAAACAAGATTAAAAAAAAAAAAAAAAGCGAACAAACAAAAAACCAACGAAACGAAAAGAAAATTAACCGAAAGAAAAAGTCCCTTTTAAAAACAAATCAAATATTTGCAGCTTCACTTCTTATTCTGGTAATAAAAATACTGTCTAGAAACAAAAATTAGCATTTTTAACGCAATGCTACTTCTGAAAATGTAAACAATATACAAAAAAAATGCTTAACGTTAAACGAAGTTACATACCTGGGTAATACATCATTAAGTGAGAAAATTGCATTTAATTACTTGGATACACACAATATGGCAACTCGACACAATGGGGGAAGTGCTAAAAAAGTGAAGAGAATTTCCTGGGGCTCCCCAGATGACCTCGAGCCAATTTAATCCCAGCAGGAGTTTGGAGTGGAATAAGAAAATAAAATTCACTGCTCTCGAGCCCTTTTTTTGTCACGACTTCCTTAAAGGTTTCTGCAGGAATTCCCTGGATTTTGATTTGATTCCTTAGTCATTATTATGGAATGCATAATAATGCACTTTCCTTCTCTCTTCCTCCCCCCCTTTTTCTCCTCTTTATTTTAATTTTTTTTTCCCCTTAAATAGATGATTTAAAGATAAAATAATTTCCAAGAAGGGCAAACTTACCGGGCCAAAGTTGTAGATTCAATGCAGGTTTGTTTTTTTTTTTTAAAAACTGTCAGAATAAAAAGCGATCGGTGTTTAATTCCTAATTAAACAGTAAACTTAAGTGCTTATTAAGAGAAAATCAACCAATATAATGCCCACGAAACGAAGCTGATGATGCCCTCCAAATCCTCCCTTTTTAAAAAAAAAAAAAAAACAATTTTTTTAGCTGCATTGGGGTTTTCCAGCTCCACTCTTTAAGTCATGGGGTGAGACCCCCACACCGCATAGGAAATTTGTCCCACGCCGAAGGGAATGACCAAAAATATTCCTAATCCCACCAGGATCTCTAATTTTTCCATCTCTCCAAGATTATTTACAGTGCAAGAATCTATTTCTGATTCCGGGCCCTTCTTTTTCGTCCCCTCCCTCCCGAGGTGAGAGCCACGGGAGATTCACGAGGATGGGAAATGAGGAGGAAATTTTAAAAAATAAAAATAAAAAAAAAAACCCCAAGCCCACATTCAGAATCCAGCCCAGAGCCAGAGTGAAGTCCAGGGGGGGAATTAAAATTACCAGGATGTGATGAGCACCAGTTTATGTCTCCGAAGGACCAAAATTCCGAAATTTTACAGCACAGGACGGACATTCCGAACAGCTTAATTCCCCAAAACAAAGGCATGTGTGAAAAAACAGTTTCAAGGCAGATAAGCAACGTTTCAACTGCGAGAGAGGTTTGTTCGAAAAACGCTAAATCCTGCTCAGAAAAGAGAAAGGAAATTTAAATTAAAAAAAAAAACAAACTCCCGAGAAAAGAAAGGTCTGAGGGGGAGCTTTGTGCAGCAGAGCTAACGAAACCCAAAGCGAGTCTGCCGAGCTTGGCGGTGAAAGGGTTAACAGCGTTTTGGAGATAAAACAGAAGATTTCAGTCACTCCAATCAGTCCCAAATCCTTCAGGGGGGGGCTGGGAAATAAATCTGGTGAGAGTTGAGCCATTTTTGAGAGCGTTCGGAGCGCAGGAGGGCACAGCACCCCCAGGGCTGAGTTCTCTCCGGGGCTGCTCCAGGAATTTTTTAGTTGCGTTGGGGTCGAGGTTTTTTTTTCCCAGATCCATTCTTTAAAATATGGGGTGAGACCCCCAGAGAGCACAGGGGACAGCAGAATTTTGTCCCATGTCGAAGGGAATGACCAAAAATATTCCTAACCCCATCAGGATCGTTAGTTTTTCATCTCTCCGAGCGAGTCCGGGTCCTTCGTGTGTGCAAGTCACATTAAAAAATTTAAAAAAAAAAACAACCCAAGCAAGTCAGGAACCTCTGTCGGGACACAGATTTCAAGTACCTGTTGCAGATGGGGTGGGGAAGGAAGACTGGGTGGTTAATTAGCTAATTAACACTGGCAGGATTGTGATGGTGACCTAAGAGATGTGGCTGAGCCTGATGGGAAAACATCCCAAAATCTCAGCCCGAGTCTGTGGATTCAAAATGTCTTTTTTTTAAAAAATTTTTTAAATTTTTTTTTTTCTTTTTAGGAACTCCTCAGAGCTGGCCAATTGGAAAGCACAACAAAGGGTCCGAGCACATCATGAGCTGAGGTTGGTCAATGCCTCTCTCAGTTCTCACACTGGGTTGGTTTTTTTTCTAAGGTTTTAGGAGTTACACCTTTTTTTTTCACTTTTTTCAGAGCTCATCTTTGGTAGATGTTCATTTCCCTCGTCTTTCTCGTAAATCAAGTGCAGTTACAAAAAAGTTTTTCTTTTTTTTTTTGTTTTTTCTTCCTTTTTTTTTTTCCGTCACTTAAATTAACCAAAAAAAAAATATATATAAAGTGTCCCAGTCTGAATTTACCTAAAGTTCAGCGACTCAGAGTCGCTGTTTCAGAGTTATATTTTCCATCCTTGAAATGGTGAGCTATTTTTCCTTCCAATGCCTACCGAGAGGGAAATAAAAGGGGTTTGAATGTCTTTCCAGTCCGATAAAACAACAACGACGACGACGACGACGACGACGACGAGAAAAATCCAAAAAAAAAAAAAGGAAAAAATTAAAAAAAAAAAAAAAAAAAGGAGTGGTTTGTGGAATCAGGCACTGCTTCACTCCCACTGACCGTGCTCCGGACACAGTGCCACACAATCCCTCGGGGATTCTCCGCATCAGAGAGAGGAGAAAACGTCACTAGAAAGAGCAGTGCCGCCGCCGACGCGCTCGGCTCGTTCCCAAAAAAAAAGCCCTCGGAGAGGAGAGAACGTCACTAGAAAGAGCAGTGCCGCGAACGACGCCGGAAAAAAAGCCCTCGGATCGGATCGTAGGTCTGGGCACTTCTGCAACACAAAATCCCAGGATTTCCGCGTTTTCCGCCGCAGCGGGCGCGGCGGGGATGGGATCGCTGCGGTTTTTTCTGGGATTTTCACACACCCCACACACACCCCACATGCTGCTACAGAGTCTGTTCAGTGTCCCGGGCTGCAGGAGCTCCTCTCGGTCGGGTCCTGGCTGCAGCCTCAGCTCCACTATGTCAGGATGTTGGAGATGAATTCGTTGAAGCGTTTCGAGTACTGCTCGGGGTTCACGGTGGAGATTTCGGCCCCAGCCTGCAGGGAGACACACAGGGTCAGGGGTTTTGCCTTCCCCGTGGATGAGGAAAAAGGATTTTTGCTGAGGGAAAAGATTTTAGCTCCAGCTGCATGTCCAGAGTGAAGTTTGAGTCCTGCAGATTTACGAGCGTGAGGAATTCGGGATGGTTGGAGCTGAGGGGTATGGGGAAAAGGTTTTTTTTTAATCAGGAAAGGCTCCCCAGGGAATGGGCACGGCCCCGAGGCTGCCAGAGCTCAAGGAATGTGTGCACAGCACTCCCAGGGACAGGGTGGGATTGTTGGGATTGTCCTGGGCAGGGCCAGGAGTTGGACTCCAGGACCCTCGTCATGGGTCCCTTCCACCTCAGCACATTCCATGATTCCATATAAACTCCATATTCTATATTCCTCCACCTCAGGACATTCCATGATTTCATATAAACTCCATATTCTGTATTCCTCCACCTCAGGACATTCCATGATTCCATATAAACTCCATATTCTGTATTTCTGCACCTCAGGATATTCCATGATTCCATATAAACTCCATATTCTATGATTCCATATAAAGTCCGTATTGTATATTCCTCCACCTCAGCACATTCCATAATTCCATAAAAACTCCATATTCTATATTCCTCCACCTCAGCACATTCCATAATTCCCTATAAACTCCATATTGTATATTCCTCCACCTCTGCACATTCCATAATTCCATAAAAAACTCCATATTCTGTATTCCTCCACCTCAGCACATTCCATTATTCCCTATAAACTCCCCACGGTGGTGCTGAGCGGATGGCTGGACTCAATCTTAAAGGACTTTTCCAACCCTAATTCCATGATTTCCTATAAACTCCATATTCTGTATTCCTCCACCTCAGCACATTCCATGATTCCATATAAACTCCATATTCTACATTCCTCCACCTCAGGATATTCCATGATTCCATATAAACTCCCTACACTGGTGCTGGGTGGATGGCTGGACTTGAACTTAAAGGACTCTGGACTCGATCTTAAAGGATTTTTCCAACCTTAATTCTATGATTCCATATAAACTCCATATTCTCTATTTCTCCACCTCAGGATATTCCATGATTTCCTACAAACTCCCTACAGTGGTGTTGGGTGGATGGCTGGACTCGATCTTAAAGGACTTTGGACTCGATCTTAAAGAACTTTTCCAACCTTAATTCCATGATTCCATATAAACTCCATATTTTATATTCCTCCACCTCAGCACATTTCATTATTCCCTATAAACTCCCTACAGCGGTGCTGGGTGGATTGCTGGACTCAATCTTAAAGGACTTTGGACTCAACCTTAAAGGACTTTGGAGTTGATCTTAAAGGACTTTTCCAACCTCAATTCCATGATTCTATATAAACTCCCCACAGTGGTGCTGGGTGGATGGTTGGACTCGATCTTAAAGGACTTTTCCAACCTTAATTCCATTATTCCCTATAAACTCCCTACACTGGTGCTGGGCAGATGGATGGACTCGATCTTAAAGCACTTTGGACTCAATCTTAAAAGACTCTGGACTCGATCTTAAATTACTCTTCCAACCTTAATTTTATGATTCCATATAAACTCCATATTCTGTATTCCTCCACCTCAGCACATTCCATGATTCCATATAAACTCCCTATAGTGGTGCTGAGCGGATGGCTGGACTCGATCTTAAAGGACTTTGGACTCGATCTTAAAGGACTTTTCCAACCTTAATTCCATTATTCCATATAAACTCCCTAAAGCGGTGCTGGGTGGATTGCTGGACTTGATCTTAAAGGACTTTTCCAACCTTAATTCCATGATTTCCTATAGACTCCCCACAGTGGCACTGGGTGGATGGCTGGACTTGATCTTAAAGGACTTTGGACTTGACCTGAAAGGATTTTGGACTCGATTTTAAAGGACCTTTCCAACCTTAATTCCATGATTCCATATAAACTCCCCACGGTGGTGCTGAGTGGATTGCTGGACTCGATCTTAAAGGACTTTGGACTCGATCCTAAAGAACTTTGGCGTCAATCTTAAAGGACTTTAGACTCAATCTTAAAGGACTCTGGACTCGATCTTAAAGGACTTTGAACTTGATCCCAAAGGACTTTGAACTCGATCTTAAAGGACCTTTCCACCCTTAATTCCACGATTCCTCGCCCTGCTAAGCCAGGCTTTTCCCAGCCCCTCCTGGGAAGCTCAGGATGGCTGCCAGGACTGAGCAATGGCCCCAGGGAAGGGCTGGGTGTCACCTGTGTGTCACCCTAAAGCCATCCCCGCTCTGTGGGGTGCCTGGAGCACCTCCAAAATGGAGATAAAAACACAAATTATCCTCAAGCAAGCAGAGGGAAATCCTTTCAGGGCCACTGAGGAATTGCTGTGCACAGGCCCTGCAGAATTCCCACTCTGGCAGGAAATCAGGGCCAGGAGCTGTCCCCACCCCCCGAGATGAGCCCCCCGGCCCGGCAGGCTCACCCCGTGTTTCACGGTTTTGGCAGCGTGTGCAGCTTTCTTCTTGGTGTCGTAGGGCGTCAGGATGTCGATGATGGCCATGAAATAAACCTCCTTCCGGGGGGCACCTGCAGGGCACGAGGGGGGTGAGAGCGCTGGGCACAGCTGGCGCCAGGAACGGCACCTGACTGCACCCCCTGGGCACCCCAAACATTCCCTGGGCACCCCAAACACCCTCTGGGCACCCCAAACATTCCCTGGGCACCCCAAACATTCCCTGGGAACCCCAAATATTCCCTGGGCACCCCCAGCTGCACCCCAAACAGCCCCTGGGCACCCCAAATATTCCCAGGGCACCCCAAACACCCCCTGGGCACCCCAAACACACCCTGGGCACCCCAAACACCCCCTGGGCACCCCAAACACCCTCAGCTGCACCCCTGCTCCAGAATCATCCCCTGGGCACCCCCAGCTGCACCCCAAACACCCCCTGAGCACCCCCTGGGCACCCCAAACATTCCCTGGGCACCCCCAGCTGCACCCCAAACACCCCCTGAGCACCTCCTGGGCACCCCCCAGCCACACCCCTGCCTCAGGAACGCCAGGCAGGGCTGGTTTGGGGCTGCAGGAGGGCACAGGAGGCTGGAGCACCTCTGCTGCCCTCCAGAGCTCCTCCAGAGCTCCTCCAGAGCTCCTCCAGAGCTCTCCTGCCCTCCAGGCCTCCTCCAGACCTTCTCCAGAGCTCTTCCAGACCCTCTCCAGACATCCTCCACACCTCTCTGGCCCTCCAGAGCTCCTCCAGAGCTCCAGGCCTCCTCCAGAGCTCCTCAGAGCTCATCCAGACCTTCTCCAGGCCTCCTCCACACCTCTCCAGACCTCCTCTACAACTCCTCCACAGCTCCTCCAGAGCTCTCCTGCCCTCCAGGCCTCTTCCAGATCTCCTCCACAGCTCCTCCAGACCTTCTCCAGACCTCCTCCACAGCTCCCCCACATCTCTCCTGCCCTCCAGATCTCCCCCAATGTTCCCCCACACTTCTCCTTCCCTCCCCTTCCCTCCCCAGCTGCCCCAGATCTCCCCCACATCTCTGCTGCCCTCCAGATCTCCCCCAAAGCTCCGCTTCCCTCCCCAGCTCCCCCTAACCTCCCCTGCCCTCCCCAGCTCCCCCCAGCTCCCCCACAGCTCCCCTGCCCTCCCCAGCTCCCCCACAGCTCCCCTGCCCTCCCCAGCTCCCCCCCCCAGCTCCCCTGCCCTCCCCACATCTCCCCCACATCTCTGCTGCCCTCCAGATCTCCCCCAAAGCTCCCCTGCCCTCCCCAGCTCCCCCCAGCTCCCCCACAGCTCCCCTGCCCTCCCCAGCTCCCCCAAAGCTCCCCTGCCCTCCCCAGCTCCCCCAGATCTCCCCCAAAGCTCCCCCCCAGCTCCCCGCACTCACTCTCGTGGCTCTTCATGGCGTACACATCCACGGAAGGGTCGAACTCCCCGGGCCCGAAGAAGCGCGGGTAGTTGAGGAGGTTGCCGGGGCTGTCGGGGGGGGTCCCGTAGGACGAGATGGGGTTCCCCCCCAGGCCGTCGTTCTCGCACTCCTCGTCCTCCGCCCGCTCCTCCACCTCCATCTCCTCCTGCTCCGCCCGGTCCACGTCGTGGATGCCCACGAGGAGGCTGTAATCCATGATCTTCAGCTGGGCTAGAAACTGAGAGAGGGAATGTTCATAATTCCTGATCTTTAACTGGGAGATAGGGAATGCTCACTATCCATGATCTTCAGCTGGGCTAGAAACTGAGAGAGAGCAGTGAGACCGGAGGGGTGAGAAATGCTCATAATCCATGATTTTCAGATGGGATAAAATCTGGGAGAGAGAGAACGCTCATAATCCATGATCTTTAACAGGGAGAGAGGGAACGTTCATAATCCATGATCTTCATCTGGGCTAGAAACTGAGAGAGGGAATGCTCAAAATCCATGAGGGAATGTTCATAATCCATGATCTTTAACTGGGATAGAAACTGAGAGAGGGAGCAGTGAGATCTTCAACTGGGGTAGAACCTGGGAGAGAGGGAATGCTCACAATCCATGATTTTCAGCTGGGTTAAAAAGGGGACAGAGGGAGCAGTGAGATGCACAGGGCTGGGAATGCTCAGCCCTACCCTGCAGGCACCTCCCCAAACAAGGGCTGGAGCTGAGCTGAACCCTCCCGGGGCTCCAGAGCATCCACAAACCCTCAGCAGAGCCCTGGAGGGTTTTTGGGGCACGGCTGCACCCCCAGAGCCAGCGGAGAGGAGCTGGGGATGGACACAGAGCAGAGCTGTCCCCAAGGAAATTACCTCCACGTCCCTCTTCAGCTTCTCCAGGAAGTTCTTTTTGCTCTCTTCTCCAACGTGCAGCTTCTGACCCTCATTCAAGAAGTCGTTGTCCTTGAACGTTGGGAGATCCTTGGCCTGGAACAAAAAGCCTGAGGTTAAATTCAATCAAATTCGGTCAAATTTGGTCAAATTTGGTCAAATTCACCATTCTTCCTCCAGGCTGGCACACAGAGCCAATGGCAACCAGGTGGGGATGGAACAGGTTCTGCTCAGTTTGAGTTTTTTGGATGCCCAAAATGCACTGAGGATGGAAATGGCATCGTGCAGAGCACATGAATTGGCAATTTGTTACTGATAATAAATCAATGATCATAAATAAACCAGATAAAACAATAAAAAATTAAGGAGGTATCATTCCTGCACTGTGGGTCGTGTTCCCAATGAGGTCACTGACACCACTGAATTTCTCCACGCAGGAAAACGATGAAAATATTTTTAAAATCAGTGCTAAACTCCCTTTTAGTGACCTCCCTGGGATGGGGGAGGGACAAACATTTGAGGGTGACATGGAGCAAGCTCCAAGCAGCTCCCAAAATTGAAAAGAAATTCATTTTCTTGGCTTCTAACTGCAGGGGAAAGGGGTGAAGGCAAAAAAAAAAGCTTCTCTCTCTAAAGATTTGAGGAAAAAAATTAAAACCACTGTTCTCTGAGCTTGCAGCAGGCCCTGAGGATTCCTGGGGATGTGGAAGAATTTAACAACCTCTCGGTGAAACAGCTTGTAATTCCCAATAATTGGGAATTCAATTATTTAAAATAACACAGGAGCATGTGGTGGATTTACAAAAATTCAGTTATTCAGAATAACACAGAGTGTGCGGTGGACTTAAGGAAATTCTGTTATTTATAATAACACAGAGTGTGTGGCGACTTTACAGAAATTCAGTTATTTAGAATAACACAGCAGTGTGTGGCGGCTTTCTACTATTTAGAATATTCTATTATTTAGAAAATTATTTTGAAAATTTTACTATTTAGAATAACAGAGAGTGTGTGGTGGCTTTAAGGAAATTCAGTTATTTAGAGTTATTTAGAATATTTAGAATATTCAATTATTTAGAATAACACAGAGTGTGTGGTGGCTTTCTACTATTTAGAATATTCTAATATTTTGAAAATTATTTAGAAAATTCCATTATTTAGAATAACACAGAGTGTGTGGTCACTTTATGGAAATTCTATTATTTACAATAACACAGAGTGTGTGGTGGCTGTACAAAAATTCTGTTATTTACAATAACATGGGAACATGTGGTGGCTTTAAGGAAATTCAGTTATTTAGAATAACACAGGGCTCCCTGGGAATTAGGATTCCCTGGGAATTAGGGTTCCCTGGGAGTTAGGGCTCCCTAGGAATTAGGGTTCCCTGGGAATTAGGGTTCCCTGGTAAATGTTCCCTGGGAATTAAGGTTCCCTGGGAATTAGGGTTCCCTGGGAATTAGGATGCCCTGGGAATTAGGATTCCCTAGGAATTAGGGTTTCCTGGGAATAAGAGTTCCCTGGAAATTAGGTTTCCCTGGAAATTAGGATCCCCTGGGAATTAGGATTCCCTGGCAATTAGGGTTCCCTGGGAGTTAGGGTTCCCTGGTAAATGTTCCCTGGGAATTAGGGTCTCCTGGGAATTAGGATTCCCTGGTAACTAGGATTCCCTAGGAATTAGGATCCCCTGGGAGTTAGGTTTCCCTGGGAGTTAGGGTTCCCTGGTAAATGTTCCCTGGGAATTAGGGTTCCCTGGGAGTTAGGGTTCCCTGGTAAATGTTCCCTGCTCCAATACCCTTTGGAAAAGGGAATTCAGGTGGATCCCATCTGCTCCCAACCCCCAGGAGAGAGGAAAGGCTGGCCAGGGATGGCTCCATACCTTCTCTTTGTCGCTTGCTTCCCTGGATACTGTTGAGCCCTGAGAAAACAAACAAAAAAAAAAGAAGAAAATATCATTCCTGCACTGTGGGTCATGTTCCCAATGACAGTTCAGTGACATCGCTGAATTTCTCCACGTAGGAAAACAAAGAATATTTTTATTTTTAAATTTCAATATTAATAAATTAATAAAATTTTAAATAGTTCAATATTAATTTAATGTTTTAAATAAAACTTTAATATATTTAATATTATTGATAAAAATAACTTTTAATTTTTAAAAATACTAATATTCTAATAATTTATATTGAATATAATATGTAAATATATAACATAAATATATAATGTATAAAACCGATAAATATATGCATATATTTTCATATTCATACAGATATATTCCTATATATTCATATAAATATATTCATATTATATTTATGTATCAATATAATTTTTATATAGATACATAATATATAAAAATATATTTATATATAAATATAGTTTTTATATAAATATATAATATAGAAGATATATATTTATATAATTTTTATATAAATATATAATATAGAAGATATATATTTATATAAAAATATAATTTATATAGAAATAAAATGCATAAAATTTAATAATTTTAATAATTTAATAATCAAACATGTTAATAACTTTAATAATGAAATATTTTTTAAATCACAGCTCAACCTGCTTTGAATGGGATACAGGAACAGACCAATATTTGAGCCTCAAGCTCCATCCACAGCCCCCAAACCCTGACCCCCCTGAGCAAACCCCAAACCCCCCAGTGGGGGTTCCCAGTGATGCCTTTGAATATTTCTAGTTTTTTTCTCTAAATGCACCTGTAACTTGGTGCAGTTCAGTGCTTCTCACTAAGTGCTAACATGCTCTGTTCCCAGCACCTTTAGCCAAAACAAGGCTCTCTGAGCACAGATCCAAGGAAATATTCATTGCCTTGGGGCCTGAAAAGATGGGAACTGTGAGATGGAGGGGGCAGGCCTGGTGTCCTGGGGTGGTGTAATGATATTTTGTATTCCCTATCGTTTGTATACTTGAGCAGAAATATGGTCCTGGAGCTCTAACTGTGTCCCGCAGCTGGGAGAAAGCTCTGCCAGCGCGGGATGTTTGAAACTTTTTTCCCCGGCTGTTCTACAGGGGAGTGAGAAGGAGGAAGGGACACTGTTTTTACTTTTTTTTTTTCCCCTCAGTCAGTTGCTGCTGCTGGTTGCTGGTGCTACTGGTGTGGCTGCTGCTTGGGTTTTCTTTTTGATTTTTTTTTTCTCTTTTTTATTTCCCCCCCCCGGGATTGGTTTTTTTTCATCGCTTTTGGATCCTTTTCTTCGACTTTGCTTTCTCATCTGAGAACCTGAGGAGCCCCGGAGGACAGCGGACGAGAATCCTCCAGGGAGCCACTGGAGGAACTCCACCCAGGGGGAAACCCCCGGAAAGGAGAAGCTACTCCTGAGGAAAAGGACACTAAAGTTCATCAGCTGTTTGTTCAGGTTTAATGACCCTTTTTTCCCTTTCCCCTTCCACTGTGTGGTCTGTTAATTAAACAGTTCTTCCCACTTTAGGCTGAGATATTCTGTTAATTAAACAATTCTTCCCTCTTTAGGCTGAGATATTCTGTTGTTGTGGGGGGAAGGGGTGCCAGAAACCTTTGCTGTGGGGGAGGCACCTGTTCAGAGTGCTTTCCACCTAGGATATTTGTCTCTAATCCAAGACACCTGGGGTGGTGAACATCATCACCTGAGGGTGCAATTGGATAATTAAGGGCCAATATCTAATGGGACAGAACTTGTAAAAGGCGAAGGGCTCATGACCCAGCGTCCATTTTCGGTGTAGACCCTGAAGGGGACGTTCGTCTGCCCGAATGTGCCTTGAAGGCCTCGAATAAATTTTTCCGTATTCTATACTCCTAATTTGTTTTGGCTTCTCTTTTAGGCATCACCAGGAGCCCCCAGCCCCTCACCTTCAGGTCGTATTTCCTGTGCACGGTCAGCCTGTGGCTGAAGACGTTCCTGGTGACCACCATGTAGGTCTCCACGCCGTCCACGGTGAGCCGGTACATGCCCAGGAACTGCGGCAGCAGCGTGTTCCCGTGGCACTCCACGATGAACTGCGGGCAGGAGGGGACAGGGGGGACAGGGGGGGACAGCTCTGTCACACAAACGCGGCTCTGATAGGACACGAGGTCACTGAGATGCTGGAGAGAAGCCACCGACACGGATGGGGAGGGAAGGAGGTTGGAACTGCTCCTGGGGCGGAATTGGGTGATGGCCAAGGTTCCTCCTGACCCAAGCCATCCTGGGATTCAGTGATGTGCCCACCTGACACTGATGGGAAGGAAAGGAGGCTTGGAACTGCTCCTGGGGCCTCAAGGAATGGATTTGAGGTGTGGTGGGATCGTCCAGAATCCCATTCTCTGAGCAAGCTGACCCCAAGAATGCCATCCTGCCCACCCATGGCATTGGATGGAATTGGGTCATGTCCAAGGTTCCTCCCAGCCCAAACCATCCTGGGATTGTGTGATGAGCCACCTGACACTGATGGGAAGGGAAGGAGGCCTGGAACTGCTCCTGGGGTGTCAAAAAATGGATTTAAGGTCCAGGGAGTGCCATCCTGCCCATGGCATGGGGTGGAACTGGGTGATCTCCAGGGTTCCTCCCAACCCAAACCATCCTGGGATTGTGTGATGAGCCCACCTGACACCAATGGGGAAGGGAAGGAGGCTTGGAACTGCTCCTGGGGCCTCAAGGAATGGATTTGAGGTGTGGTGGGATCTTCCAGAATCCCATTCTCTGAGCAAGCTGACCCCGGGTGTGCCATCCACCCATGGCACTGAGTGGAACTGGGTCATGTCCAGGGTTCCTCTCAATCCAAACCATCCTGGGATTGTGTGATGTGCCACCTGACACTGATGGGAAAGGGAAGGAGGCCTGGAACAGCTCCTGGGGTGTCCAGGAATGGATTTAAGGTGTGGTGAGATCTTCCAGCATCCCATTCCCTGAGCAAGCTGACCCCAAGAATGCCATCCTGTCCACCCATGGCATTGGATGGAACTGGGTCATGTCCAAGGTTCCTCCCAGCCCAAACCATCCTGGGATTGTGTGATGTGCCACCCGACACCAATGGGAAGGAAAAGGAAGCTTGAACAGCTCCTGGGGCCTCAAGGAATGGATTTAAAGTCTGGTGGGATCATGGCATTGGGTGGAACTGAGTGATGTCCAGGGTTCCTCCCGACCCAAACCATCCTGGGATGTCAAGGAAAGGAGTTAAGGTGGGAATTGTCCAGCCCTGAGCTGGGACAGAGCATCCCATTCCCTGACCCCGGGAGTGCCATCCACCCATGGCATTTGATGGAACTGGGTCATGTTCAGGGTTCCTCCTAACTCAAACCATTTGGGGATTCTGTGATGTGCCACCTGATGCTGATGGGGAAGGGAAGGAGGCTTGGAACTGCTCCTGGGGCCTCAAGGAATGGAGTTATGGACCAGGAAGTGCCATCCTGTCCACAGCACTGAGTGGAACTGGGTAATCTCCAAGGTCCCTCCCAACCCAAACTATCCTGGGACTGAGATGTGCCACCTGACACTGATGGGAATGAAAGGAGGCTTGGAACTGCTCCTGGGGCCTCAAGGAATGGATTTGAGGTGTGGTGGGATCTTCCAGCATCCCATTCCCTAAGCCAGGAGCACCATCCTGCCCATGGCACTGGGCTGAACTGGGTAATCTCCAGGGTTTCTCCCAACCCAAACCATTCTGGGATCCTGTGATGAGCCACCTGACACCGATGGGAAGGGAAAGAGGCCTGGAACTGCTCCTGGGGTGTCCAGGAATGGATTTAAGGTGTGGTGGGATCATCCAGCATCCCATTCCCTGAGCAAGCTGACCCCAGGAATGCCATCCTGCCCACCCATGGCATTGGATGGAATTGGGTAATCTCCAGGGTTTCTCTCAACCCAAACCATCCTGGGATTGTGTGCTGCGCCACCTGACACCGATGGGAAGGGAAGGAGGCTTGGAACTGCTCCTGGGGTGTCCAGGAATGGATTTAAGGTGTGATGGGATCATGGCATTGGGTGGAACTGGGTGATGTTCAGGGTTCTTCCAAACCCAAACCATTCTGGGATTGTGATGTGCCCACCTGACACTGATGGGAAGGGAAGGAGGCCTGGAACTGCTCCTGGGGTGGCCAGGAATGGATTTAAGGTCCAGGAAGTGCCATCCACCCAAGGCATTGGATGGAATTGGGTAATCTCCAGGGTTTCTCCTGACCCAAACCATCCTGGGATTGTGTGATGTGCCCACCTGACACTGATGGGAAAGGAAAGGACGCTTGGAACTGCTCCTGGGGCCTCAAGGAATGGATTTAAGGTTTGGTGGGATCTTCCAGCATCCCATTGCCTGATCCAGGAGCACCATCCACCCATGGCATTGAGGCTGAACTGGGTGATCTCCAGGGTTTCTCCCAACCCAAACCATCCTGGGATTGTGTGATGTGCCCACCTGACACTGATGGGAAAGGAAAGGACGCTTGGAACTGCTCCTGGGGCCTCAAGGAATGGATTTGAGGTGTGGTGGGATCTTCCAGAATCCCATTCTCTGAGCAAGCTGACCCCGGGTGTGCCATCCACCCATGGCACTGAGTGGAACTGGGTCATGCCCAGGGTTCCTCCCAACCCAAACCATTCTGGGATCCTGTGATGAGCCACCTGACACTGATGGGGAATGAAAGGAGGCTTGAACTGCTCCTGGGGTGTCAAGGAATGGATTTAAGGTGTGGTGGGATCATCCAGCATCCCATTCCCTGAGCAAGCTGACCCCAGGAATGCCATCCTGCCCACCCAAGGCATTGGATGGAATTGGGTAATCTCCAGGGTTTCTCCCAACCCAAACCATCCTGGGATTGTGTGATGTGCCCACCTGACACTGATGGGAAGGGAAAGAGGCCTGGAACTGCTCCTGGGGCCTCAAGGAATGGATTTAAGGTGTGGTGGGATCTTCCAGCATCCCATTGCCTGATCCAGGAGCACCATCCACCCATGGCATTGAGGCTGAACTGGGTGATCTCCAGGGTTCCTCCCAACCCAAACCATTCTGGGATCCTGTGATGTGCCCACCTGACACTGATGGGAAGGGAAGGAGGCCTGGAACTGCTCCTGGGGTGCCAGGGAATGGATTTGAGGTGTGGTGGGATCTTGGAGCATTCCATTCTCTCACCCAGGGAGTGCCATCCACCCATGGATCTCCATGGACCACCCATGGAACACCAATGGATCTCCATGGATCACCCATGGATCTCCATGGACCACCCCTGGTGATCCCCAAGGTCCCTCCCAAGCCCACCCCAGCCACGCTGGGACTGTGACCGTGTGTGCCCAGGCTGCTGTGACAGCCCAGCCCGTGGCACTGTCCTTCAGAGCGCCGGGAGGGCAGGGCAGAGCACAAGGGTGGCACTCAGCGTGGGTCAGACATTTCCAGCTGCTCACAGCAAGCCCCGAGGGTTCTGGGGATGTGGAAGAGCTTAACAAGCCCTTGGTGCAATGTCTCATATCTCCCAAAAATTGGGAATTCAATTATTCAGAGTTATTATTTATTATCCCTCCCTGCTCCTCTCCAGCCCCTCTGGAAATTCCGATGCACTGAATTAGGAGTTTTTGGAGGTCTCAGGTACCAGTGATGCCTGATGATTTTTGCCTTTTCTTTTTTATATTCCCTTTTCTGTATTTTCTGTACCTTTAACCAACACGTTTGTGATTTTTGTAGTCCGGTATTGGAGCTTAATATTAGAGTTCTGCAAGGCAGAAAGGCCAAATATTCATGATAAAAGGCCATTGTGCTATCTCAAAACTCAAAGTTTTAACCTTAAAACCTCTCTGAAACGTATTTTGTAAATTAGGCTCCAGCCTCATTTAGAAGTTTCTTCAGAATAAAGAAACATTGCTTCATTTATTGAGTTTCTTATTGGAAAATTCTAAACAAATAATTCGCAAAGTCCATAAAAATTGTGTACGCATTATACATTGCACATCTCAATGTGTTCAATGTTTGAAAAACTGTGAACCTCAAATCCTCGAAAAATACCAAAGTAAAACCCTTTTATCCCTTTAATCATATTTGCCTCACAATTCTAACACCATAAGGCAATGCCAGCAACCCATAATTGATTCAAAATATCAAAATATATTGACTCAAAATCAAAATTATCAAATTCAAAATTGATTCAAATATAAAAAAAAAGTAAAACCCCTTGACCCCTTTAACTGCCTCATAATTCTAACACCATAAGGCAACACAGCAACCCATAATTGATATATCAAAATATATTGATTCAAAATCAAAATTGATCAAATTCAAAATTGATTCAAATATCAAAATACCAAATTCAAAATTGATTCAAATACCAAAATACCAAAGCAAAACCCTTTAACCATATCTGCCTCACAATTCTAACACCATGAGGCAACACTAACAATTCATAATTGATCCAAAATATAAAAATATATTGATTCAAAATCAAAATCGATCAAATTGAAAATTGATTCAAAAATCAAAATACCAAAGTAAAACCCTTCTACTCCTTTAACTGCCTCACAATTCTAACACCATAAGGCAACACCAGCAACCCATAATTGATTCAAAATATCAAGATACCTAATTCAAAATTGATTCAAATATCAAAATACCAAATTCAAAATTGATTCAAATATCATAATACCAAAGCAAAACCCATTTAACCCTTTATCTGCCTCACAATTCTAACACCATAAGGCAACACCAACAACCCATAATTGATTCAAAATATCAAATATTGATTCAAAATCAAAATCGATCAAATTGAAAATTGATTCAAAAATCAAAATACCAAAGTAAAACCCTTTTATCCCTTTAACTGTATCTGCCTCATCATTCCAACACCATGAGGCAACACCAGCAACCCATAATTGATTCAAATATCAAAATACCTAATTCAAAATTGATTCAAATATCAAAACACGAAATTCAAAATTGATTCAAATATCAAAACACCAAAGTAAAACCCTTTAACCGTATCTGCCTCACAATTCTAACACCATAAGGCAAACCATAATTGATTCAAAATATCAAAATATATTGATTCAAAATCAAGATTGATCAAATATCAAAATTGATTCAAATATCAAAATTGATTCAAATATCAAAATACTAAATCCAAAATTGATTCAAATATCAAAATACCAAAGTATTTTACCCCTTTAACCGTAACTGTCTCATAATTCTAACACCATTAGGCAAACCATAATTGATTCAAAATATCAAAATATATTGATTCAAAATCAAAATCGATCAAATTGAAAATTGATTCAAAAATCAAAATACCAAAGTAAAACCCTTTTATCCCTTTAACTGTATCTGCCTCATCATTCTAACACCATAAGGCAACAGCAGCAACCCATAATTGATTCAAAATATCAAAATATATTGATTCAAAATCAAAAGCGATCAAATTCAAAATTGATTCAAATACCAAAATACCAAAGTAAAACCCTTTAACCATATCTGCCTCACAATTCTAACATCATAAGGCAACAGCAGCAACCCATAATTGATTCAAATATCAAGATACCTAATTCAAAATTGATTCAAATATCAAAATACCAAAGTATTTTACCCCTTTAACTGTATCTGCCTCATAATTCTAACACCATAAGGCAACACCAGCAACCCATAATTGATATATCAAAATACTTAATTCAAAATTGATTCAATTATCAAGATACCAAATTCAAAATTGATTCAAATATCAAAATACCAAAGCAAAACCCTTTAACCATATCTGCCTGAGAATTCTAACACCATAAGGCAACCCATAATTGATTGATGGGGTGGGAAGGGGCTCAGCACCACAAACCAACAGCCGCTGGGTTCCGTTTTTCCCAAAATCCCCATTTTTGCCCCAAAATCCCCATTTTTCCCCCCAAAATCCCCATTTTTCCTCCCAAAATCCCCGTTTTTCCCCCCAAAATCCCCATTTTTTCCCCCAAAATCCCCATTTTTTCCCCCCAAAATCCCCATTTTCTCCCCCAAAATCCCCATTTTTCCCCCCAAAATCCCCATTTTTCCCCCCAAAATCCCCATTTTTTCCCCCAAAACCCCCGCGCGAGCTCTGCCGGCACCGCTGCGGACCCCGAGGAGCGCGCGGGGGGTTCCAGACTCACCGTACCTGGTGGTACTTCTTGAGGATGTTGTGCATCTCCGCCACGTCCTCGCTGGACACGGCCTTGATGACGAAGCGCCTGTCGTAGGTGGTGAGGAAGCGAGCGCCGCAGCGGCCCTGGCTGTCGCTGTTCACGGGGGCGCTGCGTGTCACCGAGTTCTGGGGACACACGGGGGACAGGCACGGCGTGGGGAGGCTGCCACCCTCTGCGCTCCTTCCCAGGAATGCCCTTTTTTTTTTTTTTTTTTTTTTTGCTTTTTTTTTGCTTTTTTTTCTAATTTTTCTAATTTTTAAAAAAAAATTTATTTATTTTTTAAATTTTATTTTTCTTCCGTTTTGGGACTTCGAAAGTGTGAAGTGGAGGACTAAAGTTCGATATGTTAAGGGACAGAATTTATAAAATATGGAGGATTGGGGCTCGATGTGTTAATGGACAGAATTTACAAAATATGGAGGATTGGGTTTCGATATATTAATGGACAGAATTTATAAAATATGGAGGATTGAAGCTCAATATGTTAATGGACAGAATTTATAAAATATGGAGGATTGGGGCTCGGTATGTTTATAGACAGAATTTATAAAATATGAAGGATTGGGGCTCAATATGTTAATGGACAAATTTATAAAACATGGAGGATTGGGTCTCAATATGTTAATGAACAGAATTTACAAAATATGGAGAATTAGGGCTCGATATGTTAATGGACAAATTTATAAAATGTGGAGGTTTGGGTCTTGATATATTAATGGACAAATTTATAAAATGTGGAGGATTGGGTCTTGATATATTAATGGACAGAATTTATAAAATATGGAGAATTGGGGCTCGATGTGTTAATGGACAAATTTATAAAATATGGAGGATTGGGGCTCAATATGTCAATGGACAATACTTATAAAATGTGAAGAACTCATCCATTTTTGGGTATAACCTCTCAAGTAGGCTCTGTCTGCCCTAAATGCACCTGAAGGCCTTTAATTCATTAATTAATCTGCTTTTTATCCTCCTAACTTTGCTCTTCTTGCAGGTAACGCTGTTTTAGGCATCAGGGTTTTAAAAGCTGTAAAAGTGATTTTGCTCCAAAACCTGGGGTGTGGTTTTGGAAGGCATTTTTTGCAAAAAAGGGTTTTTAAGGATGTAGGATACGCAGGCCGAGAGTTCCCAGCATTTCCTCCTGGGAATTTAAGAACAGTCAGGATATTTCTAAGGCTTAAGGAAAACCAGAATAAAAACAGCCTGTTGGTTTTTCCATCAAAAAACAGCTCAGTCTGGCCAAAGTCTCACTGTCTGGAGGTTCTTCGCAGGTCACCCTGCACCAAAAGCCACCCTCAGGCCCTGCTGTTGTCACCGTGGAGGCACAGGATGAGTATAAATAGCTTGGTTGTTCTTCTGACAAGCAGCAGCATCTGCCTTTGGATCCCTGTCTCCACCCTTAGCAACCAGAGAGCGCAGCTTCCCCTCGGCAGGGCTGGAAAATCCCAGGAAAAATGCAGAGCAGGGATCGAATCCCCTTGGCAGGGCTGGAAAATCCCAGGAAAAACTGAAGAGCAGGGATTGAATCCCCTCAGCAGGGCTGGAAAATGCCAGGGGATCGAATCCCCTCGGCAGGGCTGGAAAATCCCAGGAAAAATGAGCAGGGATCAAATCCCCTCGGCAGGGCTGGAAAATCCCAGGAAAATTGCAGAGCAGGGATCGGATCCCCTCGGCAGGGCTGGAAAATCCCAGGAAAAATTCAGAGCAGGGATCGAATCTCCTCAGCAAGGCTGGAAAATCCCAGGAAAACTGCAGAGCAGGGATCGAATCCCCTCAGCAGGGCTGGAAAATGCCTGGGGATCGAATCCCCTCGGCAGGGCTGGAAAATCCCAGGAAAACGGCAGAGCAGGGATCGAATCCCTGAGCACAGCGCGAGCTCTTTGTTCTCTGCCTCTCCCCAGGTAGGGAGACCTGCTGGGAGCTCCTCCCTGGGTCACAGCTGCTGCTCCTCACACCTCGGGTGTCACCTGTGTGTCCCCTCCCGCCCAGAGATGATTTTATCAACCTGAAACCTTTTATTTATCAACCAGCATTTCTTTCTCACGGAAGGGGAGGGTTCTGACACACTCAGCAGCAACATCTGCACAGTGATCCTCAGCAAAGCTGAGTTTTCCAGCAAAACCAGGCTGGAATTATAATTCAGACTGGATTATTATTTTTTTTTAGGTGACAGTGGCACTGCTCTGTCCTCCCCCCTCAGCTCTGGCAGCAGAGGGAGCTCACCGAGACAGAGATTTACCGTGTCATGCTGCAAGTGAGCCGAGAGGTTTCCTTTCAGAGCGAAGCATTTAAAGCTTTTAAAACTTTAATGAAGCAGGGGAAAAACTCTGCCGCTGCCAACGGCTTTAGAAAGCATCAGGAAAATAAAGGCAAACAGAACAATCCCCTTTGCTTCTCGCTGACATTTGCAGAGGGGTCTGTGCCAGGCAGTTTAATCAGCCCTCACCTCGAAACCACAGAGCTTTTCTTCTGGAGCTGGGAAGCAGAAATCGTGACCACACAGAGCATTACCAAATTCACAGCCCTTCTCTTTTCTGCCTTCCCTTCCTGTCACTCCCACCTCTCCCACAGTTGGGGTGTTAAATTCAGCGTTCTGGCTCCGTTCCCACTCGAGCCATCACATTTTACCCACCTGAATTTAGCTCAATTAATGTTTTCTGCTCCAGCTGGACACTTTTAAAAAAAGCCAAGCCAGCCCAGAGCTGGGGGAAGCAATCCTTCAGAACAACAGGGGAAGTGTAAATGATAAAAAAGGCACTGAGTGTGGGTCACAGGCGGGCAGGGTGTGACCCCAAAGGGGTGGGACACGGTCACAGAGGGGTTGGGATCAGCAGAACAGCCCAGGGAGCACGTGGAGCCTGCAGCACTGCCTCCCCCACGTGCCTTTCTTTGCAGGGAGGATTCCAGGGGATGCCCCTGGCGCCGTGCCCGCTGTGTCACCGTGCTGGGGACAGCGGCGGTGGCTCTGTGACACCCAGCAGCCACCACGGCCTGGGGGATCTGCCAGCTCACACAGGGCTGTGAGGAAGGGTGGCCATGGCTGGGACACCTCCCTCTCCCTGGGGCTGAGCCACAGCACACAGATTTCCTCTCCACGGAAAATCAGACCCTCTGGCACTGGGGGATGCACCCCAAAGCAGGAGCCACCTCCAAACACCCAATTCAACACCACACATTTGGTTGAAAGCAGCAGATTGAGCTGAGTCTGTAAAAAACCACGACAGGCTCGTTTTCCTTGCAGATATCCCACACTGGATCATTGCTATCCTCCTGTCCACAGCCATCTGTGTCCCCAGTTTCTGCCCTGGGGTCATCTCCTCCTTCCCCTGTTGGCACAGAGAGATCCTCTGCAGTGCCGTGGTGATGGTGAAACCACTCAAACCTCAGTTGCAAACCCAGCAGAGCTGCTGTTAACAAAGGTTTCATGGTTTCTGTGTCCCAGGAAAGGTGTCAGGAGGGCAGGGAGAGGAGAGGAGAGGAGAGGAGAGGAGAGGAGAGGAGAGGAGAGGAGAGGAGAGGAGAGGAGAGGAGAGGAGAGGAGAGGAGAGGAGAGGAGAGGAGAGGAGAGGAGAGGAGAGGAGAGAAGAGAAGAGAAGAGAAGAGAAGAGAAGAGAAGAGAAGAGAAGAGAAGAGAAGAGAAGAGAAGAGAAGAGAAGAGAAGAGAAGAGAAGAGAGAAGAGGAGAGAGAAGAGGAGAGAGAAGAGGAGAGAGAAGAGGAGAGAGAAGAGGAGAGAGAAGAGGAGAGAGAAGAGGAGAGAGAAGAGGAGAAGAGAGGGTACCTGGTAGTCTTGGTCATCGATCCCAAATCTCTCGCGGAGGTTCCGGAACACCAGTGGACAATACTCCTTGAATTTAAAGCGACTTGGCAGGTTTTCCCTAGGGCAGGGCAGAAAAAAGAGATTTGTGTGCAATGATCAGCCTGTGTGTTGATTCCCACTTCCCTGCCAGGCCCCCGGGACATCCCAGCCCCTCTCAGCCCTGCTCTCCCCTCCTTAGGGCAGCTCACAAAAGGCTCTGTGCACAGAAATTCTGCAGGATCCACACTCACAGGCTGCTCGGATGATCAGTTTGGAGATCCTGTCTGCCAGAACAATCTCCTCTGTCACAAGCCCAGATCTGAGGGAATAATTTCTCCCCCTGCCCCTCCTCCCTGCTTTGTTCGCAGTCACAGCTGTCCCTGCACCACGAGAAGCTGCCGGAGCAGAGGGGGTGGGCTCGGGGCTGGGATCACATCACATCACTCAGCAAAAGAAAGGTCAGCACACCACAAATCATCTCAGCCAGAGAGGAGGATCAGTGCCAGCAGGGCACAGGACAGGGGACACGGTGACAGCTCTCTGTCACTGAGGGAGGCTGTGCCTGATCCTGCCCAGGGGGGGAAAACCAGAGTTTTTGGACACGGTGGGAGAATTTGGCAGCTCAAATGAGAAGTCTGCGCACCAAACAAGAACTCAGGAGAAGGGAAGAGCAGATCCTGCATGTTGGATGTGCCAGGGGAGACAAAATCTCCAATCACCCTCCCACTCTCCAAAGCTGATCCCCAGGAAACTCGGGGAAAACAAAGGATTCATCAGGGTGGGCTTGGGGCTGGGATCACATCACATCACTCAGCGAAAGAAAGGTCAGCAACCACAAACCATCTCAGCCAGAGCGGAGGATCAGCGCCAGCAGGGCACAGGACAGGGGACACGGTGACAGCTCTCTGTCACTGGGGGAGGCTGTGCCTGATCCTGCCCAGGGGGGGGAAAACCAGAGTTTTTGGACACGGTGGGAGAATTTGGCAGCTGCAAATGAGAAGTCCTGTGCACCGAACGGGAACTCAGATCTCCGGAGGAGAAGGGAAGAGCAGATCCTGCACATTGGACGTGGCAGGGGGAGACAAAATCTCCAATCACACTCCCACTCTCCAAAGCTGATCCCCAGGAAACTCGGGGAAAACAAAGGATTCATCAGGGAGTGCTGCAGCTCTGTGCACACGGAGCCGGGTGGAGAACCACGGCTTCTGAAGGGCTTCTGAAAATGGATATTTTGGGGAAAGGAGACAGGGGTAACTCCAGGGAGACCCCCTGGGTTGGGGTACAGCTTCTAAAGGGCTTCCAAAAATGGATCTTTTGGGAAAAGGAGACAGGGATAATTCCAGAGAGACCCCCTGGGCCAGGGGGACAGCTTCTAAAGGGCTTCCAAAAATGGATTTTTTGGGAAAAGGAGACAGGGATAATTCCAGAGAGACCTCCCGGGCCGGGGGTACAGCACAGAGGCTCCTCTGAGTCTTATCCCTCAAAGGATGGAAACCAAGCCACCGAAGCATCTCAGTGACAGACTGACCCCACAAAGTGACCCACGAACTGACCCCACAGACTGACCCCACGGACTAACCCCACGGACTGACCCACGGACTGACCCCACGGACTGACCCACGGACTGACCCCGCAGACTGACCCCACACACTGACCCCACAAAGTGACCCCACAGACTGACCCCACAGACTGACCCACAAAGTGACCCCACTGACTGACCCCACGGACTGACCCCACAAAGTGACCCCACACACTGACCCCACACAGGCAGGGGCTCAGCCCAGCCGTGCTGGACCCTGCTGCCATTCCAGCTGGGAACAATCCAGAAACAGCTCCCCCAGGCCTGTCTGCCTCCCAGCGCAGAGCTCTGCCTCCACTCACTTGTTGAATAGATGATTGTCCACCTTAATCTTGCTGTAGGCTTTGAAGTCATCAGGCATCAGCATGACAGGGACGGGAACGTTGCTGAGCTCATTGATCTGCGGGAGGAAGAAGAGGAGACTCAAAGGCCTGTCCCACTGTCCTGCAGGACAGTCAGGGACTCACGGGGACTCTGAGCCCTGTCCCACTGCCCTGCAGGACAGTCAGGGACTCACGGGGACTCTGAGCCCTGTCCCACTGCCCTGCAGGACAGTCAGGGGACTCACAGGGACTCTGAGCCCCTGTCCCACTGTCCTGCAGGACAGTCAGGGGACTCAAAGGGACTCTGAGCCCTGTCCCACTGCCCTGCAGGACTGTCACAGGACTCACAGGGACCCTAAGGCCCTGTCCCACTGCCCTGCAGGACTGTCACAGGACTCACAGGGACTCTGAGCCCTGTCCCACTGCCCTGCAGGACTGTCAGGGATTCACAGGGACTCTGAGCCCTGTCCCACTGCCCTGCAGGACTGTCACAGGACTCACAGGGACCCCTAAGGCATGTCCCACTGCCCTGCAGGACTGTCACAGGACTCACAGGGACTCTGAGCCCTGTCCCACTGCCCTGCAGGAATGTCAGGGACTCACAGGGACTCTAAGGCCTGTCCCACTGTCCTGCAGGGACTGTCACAGGACTCACAGGGACTCTAAGGCCTGTCCCACTGCCCTGCAGGGACTGTCACAGGATCCACGGGGACCCTAAGGCCTGTCCCACTGCCCTGCAGGGACTGTCACAGGACTCACAGGGACCCTAAGGCCTGTCCCCACTGCCCTGCAGGGACAGTCAGGGGACTCAAAGGGACTCTGAGCCCTGTCCCACTGCCCTGAAGGGACTGTCACAGGACTCACGGGGACTCTGAGCCCTGTCCCACTGCCCTGCAGGACTGTCAGGGGACTCAACGGGGACTCTGAGCCCTGTCCCACTGCCCTTCAGGACTGTCACAGGACTCACAGGGACTCTGAGCCCTGTCCCACTGCCCTGCAGGACTGTCACAGGACTCACAGGGACCCTAAGGCCTGTCCCACTGCCCTGCAGGGAATGTCACAGGACTCACAGGGACACCCAACGGCCCAGGGGCTGCTTTGGGGACACCATGGCCCATGAGACAGAAGGAACTGGGGAGCAATGTGGTCACAGATCACAGTGTGGAGAATCCTCCTGAGCTCTGCTCTTTCCTCCTTTCCCCTTCCACCAACCATCCAAGACACAACACAAACCTCCAGGTCAGGAACCAGCAGAGTTCACATTCTAACTAAACCACAATTGCCTTATCGAGAAATTATTCTAATCCCTTAGCCAGCCCTGCCACAAACCACGATGACCAAAAGCTCTGCTCTTTCCTCCTTTCCCTTCCACCGACCAAGACATGCCACGCAAACCTCCAGGTCAGGAACCAGCAGATTTAATTTTAACTAAACCACTGTTGCCTTATTGAGAAAATATCCCAATTTTTTAACCAGTCCTGCCACAAACCATGATAACCAAAAGTTCTGCTCTTTCCTCCTTTCCCCTTCCACCGACCATCCAAGACAGAACACAAACCTCCAGGCCAGGAACCAGCAGATTTCATATTTTAACTAAACCATTGTTGCCTTATCGAGAAAATATTCCAGTTCCTTAGCCAGTCCTGCCACAAACCACGATGACCAAAAGCTTTTCTCTTTCCTCCTTTCCCCTTCCACCGACCATCCAAAATCTCCAGGCCAGGAACCAGCAGATTTAATTTTAAAGCTCTGCTCTTTCCTCCTTTCCCCTTCCACTGCCCATCCAAAACCTCCAGGCCAGGAACCAGCAGATTTCACATTTTAACTAAACCACAATCGCCTTATCGAGAAAATATTCCAATTCCTTGACCAGCCCTGCCACAAACCACGATGACCAAAAGCTGTGCTCTTCCCTCTCCCACTGACCATCCAACACACACCACACAAACCTTCAGGTCAGGAACCAGCAGATTTCACATTTTAACTAAATCACTGTTGCCTTATTCAGAAAATATTCCAATTCCTTAGCCAGCCCTGCCACAAACCACGATGACCAAAGCTCTGCTCTTTCCTCCTTTCCCCTCCCACCGACCATCCAAAACCTCCAGGCCAGGAACCAGCAGAGTTCACATTTTAACTAAACCATTGTTGCCTTATCAATATTCCAATTCCTTAACCAGTCCTGCCACAAACCATTATAACCAAAACCTCTGCTCTTTCCTCCTTTCCCCTTCCACCAACCATCCAACACACACCACACAAACCTCCAGGCCAGGAACCAGCAGATTTCACATTTTAACTAAACCACTGTTGACTTATTCAGAAAATATTCCAATTCCTTGACCAGCTCTGCCACAAACCACGATGACCAAAAGCTGTGCTCTTCCCTCTCCCACTGACCATCCAACACACACCACACAAACCTCCAGGTCAGGAACCAGCAGATTTCACATTTTAACTAAATCACTGTTGCCTTATTCAGAAAATATTCCAATTCCTTAGCCAGCCCTGCCACAAACCACGATGAGCAGAGGCTCGGCCAGGCCCTGGAGCTCTGCTGCAGCCCAGCCCAGCTCGTGGCGATGCTGTTTCCACGCTCGCTGTCTCCTGCTGCTCTCATCCCACCTCCTCTGGAGGAATGAGTCACTCCACGAGATTGTTTTTGCTCCTTAGTCATGTGTGGCAGCCACAGGAACACGGCAGAGCAGAAGAATGAATGTTCAGCTACTATTGTACAGGCAGGCTCGTGCTGCAGCACCCAGCAGCGGCGGCGTTAATAATAATAATAATAAAATAATAATAGAAATCCACCTCTGGACTGTGTCTGGCTACCCTGCTCCAGTCACTGAAGTCACTGCCAGAATCGAGAGCAGGTCAAGAGGTTTCTGAGTCTCACAGGGAGTGAGTTTCCCTCGCAGGGACTCCACGTGAGTCCCACCTCACTGAAATCCTGTTAACAGCCTGGATTTAGGAAACTTTCCTAAATCCTAAATTTCCGTCCAGCTCTGTTCCCATGGAGAGAGGCAGAGGGTTTGGCTAGGGGTCAGCTCTGGGGGCTTTTCCCAACACCAAAACCTCGTTGCTTTTCCAAACACTCGGAAAGCTGCTGGAAAACTTCCCTGCTGGGCTGAGGAAAGGGATCCAGCCCTGGGGGCTTTTCCCAACACCAAAACCTCGTTGGTTTTCCAAACACTCGGAAAGCTGCTGGAAAACTTCCCTGCTGGGCTGAGGCAGGAAATCCCTCCCTGAGGAAAGGGATCCAGCTCTGGGGGCTTTTCCCAACACCAAAACCTCGTTGCTTTTCCAAACACTCGGAAAGCTGCTGGAAAACTTCCCTGCTGGGCTGAGGAAAGGGATCCAGCTCTGGGATTCCCCATCCCCTGCGTGCAGCACTGCCCAAATTATCCAGCACTGCCCAAATTATCCGGCACTGCCCAAATTATCCAGCACTGCCCAAATTATCGCCACATCCCCGCGGGGGCTCGGCCCCGGGGCCGTGCCGTGAGCTCATCCCGTGGAGCCCAGTGTTTATCCCAGCCTTTTCTCCATCGGTACCGTGAAAAGCCAAACCAGATTTAACACACGTCAGACTGGAGAGAAAGACACATCCCCGGAGCCAGGAGGGATGGTGGCTATTTTCAGAGACAGCCATCCCACACAACAGATAAGCGGGAAGCGAAGCGGCCGCGGCTCCGTGGAGATGGAGCTCTGTAGGATTTGGATCTCCAGGATCGCCGTCTGTGGTGAGGTTTGCTTCAGATGGCCAGGACGGAGATGAGAGATTTCTGGATTTTGGTCTTAGAGCATGGGGTTTATTATGATAAAATAATAATTTTATTATTATGGGAGAAGAAGAGCTGCTATGAGCAGCCAGGCGCAGCTCAGAGCAGGTCAGAGAGGTGAGAGAGAGAAGTACAGGATACGGAATATGGAAAAAGAGTACTGTGGTTGCAGTTTACAATACAATAAATCATCTTCTGTGCTGAATATTCTAATTTTCACTAATCAATCCAGAACAAGCTACAAATTCTACAACATTTACATACAGCCCATGAGAGTCATTGCATTACCATACGGTGTTAGATTTTAAACTCTAAAAACTGCTTTTTTGGACCTTATGCTAAGTTGGCAGGGTCTGCTCTGACCCTTGGAGCTGACTGCAAGCAGAGGGGATTGTCTGATCAAAAAGGGGAATTGTTTAATCAAAAGGGGAATTGTTTAATCAAAAGGGAATTACCTTCAGTGGCCACACCATTGTTTTCCAGTTATTCAGTCACTGGGGTTTGGTGTCTCAAAGCTTGTCTTCATTTCAATCTCGCTTATAGTTTCCATATTCTCCACATCTTTTGCCAGGTAATAATATTGATAAGACTTTCCTATTTCATCCTCCCCAAGAGAGCTCTGCAAAGCCCTGCCCTGCGCTCCCCTCGCAGCAGCACAGCCACGGAAAGCTTGGGATGGATGGAAAACATTGCACAGATGAATGAATAAATCATGTCTCACATCCCCCCCCGGGTTCAGCTGGAGGTTCAGTCCTGCACTGAAAGCTCATCCTGTAGTTGCACTGTTTTAAAGTTTTTCTCTTTTTTTTCTCATGGAGAATAGAGATAAGTTGCATTCTTGTGTTTTTCTAATCTCTTTGTTTTGGTACTGGATGCTGTAGGGCTCCTGCCAATCATCTTGAGGGGTGGAAAACTGTCTACCAATAATTGTTAGATTATTAATGCATATAAAAAGAAAGAATTGTAAATAAATTTTACCCTTTCACCATCTTCTGTGCTGTTTGCCTGACTTGCCTGCGAGCTTCCAGCAAATCTCCACAAATCTCAGCAAAATCACAGCCAAAACTCATCCTGCACCAAAGCAGCTCCAAAACTCGAGGGGGGAGAGGAGAGGAGAGGAGAGGAGAGGAGAGGAGAGGAGAGGAGAGGAGAGGAGAGGAGAGGAGAGGAGAGGAGAGGAGAGGAGAGGAGAGGAGAGGAGAGGAGAGGAGAGGAGAGGAGAGGAGAGGAGAGGAGAGGAGAGGAGAGGAGAGGAGAGGAGAGGAGAGGAGAGGAGAGGAGAGGAGAGGAGAGGAGAGGAGAGGAGAGGAGAGGAGAGGAGAGGAGAGGAGAGGAGAGGAGAGGAGAGGAGAGGAGAGGAGAGGAGAGGAGAGGAGAGGAGAGGAGAGGAGAGGAGAGGAGAGGAGAGGAGAGGAGAGGAGAGGAGAGGAGAGGAGAGGAGAGGAGAGGAGAGGAGAGGAGAGGAGAGGAGAGGAGAGGAGAGGAGAGGAGAGGAGAGGAGAGGAGAGGAGAGGAGAGGAGAGGAGAGGAGAGGAGAGGAGAGGAGAGGAGAGGAGAGGAGAGGAGAGGAGAGGAGAGGAGAGAGGATCTCCGAAAGCTCATCCTGCACCAAAGCAGCTCCAAAGCCCGAGGGGAAGGGGGAAGGGGAAAAGGGGAAGGAGGAAAGGGGAAGGGGGAAAGGGGAAGGGGGAAAGGGGAAGGGGGAAAGGGGAAGGGGGAAAGGGGAAGGGGGAAAGGGGAAGGGGGAAAGGGGAAGGGGGAAAGGGGAAGGGGGAAAGGGGAAGGGGGAAAGGGGAAGGGGGAAAGGGGAAGGGGGAAAGGGGAAGGGGGAAAGGGGAAAGGGGAGGAGAGGAAGGGATCTCTGAAAGCTCATCCTCCACCAAAGCCATTCCAAAGCCCGAGGGAGGGGAAAGGGGAGAGGACTCGGGGTGAGGAAGGGATCTCTGAAATCTCATCCTGCACCAAAGCAGCTCCAAAACCCGAGGGGAGGGGAAAGAGGAGGTGAGGAAGGGATCTCCCAGCTCTGGGAGCTGCATCAGAGTCCCACGCAGAGATTTCCCCTCGGGGTGAGGAGAAAACAACTCATTTCCACACCGAAAACAACTCATTTCCACACCGAGACAGAGGCGCTGCCTCCAGCCACTAATTATTGCTGTCTACCAGGAGGGGAAGCCTGACAGCACAGCTCCTGCCACACGCCTGCTCTCATCCCAGCCTGCTCCCATCCCAGCCTGCTCCCATCCCAGCCTCTTCCCGAAGTGGGGAAGGCACAAACGAGGCATTCTCAGCTCGGTGCAGAGCGGAGGAAGGGTGCTGACGGCTGAGAGGGAACAGCGATTCGGAGGCTGCCTCCTCCCTGGCAGCAATTCAGACACGAATGTTTCCAGGCGGCTCTGGGTGCCCTGGTTTCTGCCACAAAGCTCAAAGAGAGAGTGGCACCTGTTGAGAGGTTCCTGAGTGGCAGAAATGGTGCACCAGGAGAGCTTTGTTGAGTCTCGGAGGTGCCCCAGCTCTTCCCGAGATGAAAAAGCCAAAAAAATCTCCCCTGTGGGAGCCTTTCGCCCTTTCCAGCAGAAATTCCAGAGACAGGGAGAAGGATGGGGTTCGTGCTGGGCACCGAGAGCTGGGTTTGGGCATTTCCAGACCCAGCTCTTCCTCCCTTTGCCCAAATATCTCATGGCCAAGTGTTCCCAAAGTTAACTGTCCTCACCCAGGGCTTCAAATCCCTGCCCAGACAGCTACAACAAAGAAAAACCCCCAAAAATTCCGAAAAAAGCCAATTGCCAGCAGCTCTGGGCAGCTACAACAAAGAAAAACCCCAAAAACCCCCAAAAAAAGCCAATTGCCAGCAGCTCTGGGGCAGCTACAACAAAAAGAAACCAAAAAGACCCAAAAAAGGCCAATTGCAGCAGTTCTGGGGCAGCTAAAACAAAGAAAAACTCTCAAAAAAACCCCAAAAAAGGCCAATTGCAGCAGCTCTGGGGCAGCTACAACAAAGAAAAACTCCCCAAAAAAACCCCAAAAAAGGCCAATTGCAGCAGCTCTGGGGCAGCTACAACAAAGAAAAATTCCCAAAAAAACTCCCAAAAAATGCCAATTGCAGCAGTTCTGGGGCAGATACAACAAAGAAAAACCCTAAAAAAACCCCAAAAAGACCAATTGCAGCAGCTCTGGGGCAGATACAACAAAGAAAAATTCCCAAAAAAACCCCAAAAAGGCCAATTGCAGCAGCTCTGGGGCAGTGCTCACTGGGTCTCTGCTCCTGATGTTGAAGAAAACATGAGTTGGTTTAGTTTTGTTGCCACGTTGGGTTTTTAATTTTTTTTGTTAAGCACTCTGTGCCCCACACTCTCCCAATGATGCCTTCATTATTTCTAGTTTTTGCTCTTCATGGATCTGTAATTTGCTGCAGTCTGCTCTTCTTACAAAGTGCTAAAATCCTCTGTTCCCAGCACCTTTAGCCAAAAGAAAGCTCTCTGAACACAGATTCAAGGATATATTCTTTGCCCTAGAGCCCAAAAAAAATGTAAATAACGGTGATATTGGGGCCTGGGGGGGTGAACATCATCACCTCAGGGTGGGATTGATTAATTAAGGGCCAATGTGCTAATGGGACAGAACTTATAATAAAAGGTAGAAGGTAAATAAAAGGTAAAGGGCTCATGATCAATTCTCCATTTTGGGTGAAGTCTCTGAGGGGAACTTTGCTTGCCCGAATGTACCTTGAATAAATTTGTCAGTTTTATAGTCCTAATTTGTTTTGGCCTCTGTTTCAGGGAATCTGCATCTCACCAAGGGAGAGGAATGGAAAGGGAGAGGAAGGAAAAGGGAGAGGAAGGAAACGGGAGAGGAAGGAAACGGGAGAGGAAGGAAAAGGGAGAGGAAGGAAACGGGAGAGGAAGGAAAAGGGAGAGGAAGGAAAAGGGAGAGGAAGGAAAAGGGAGAGGAAGGAAACGGGAGAGGAAGGAAACGGGAGAGGAAGGAAAAGGGAGAGGAAGGAAAAGGGAGAGGAAGGAAAAGGGAGAGGAAGGAAAAGGGAGAGGAAGGAAAAGGGAGAGGAAGGAAAAGGGAGAGGAAGGAAAAGGGAGAGGAAGGAAAAGGGAGAGGAAGGAAAAGGGAGAAGAAGGAAAAGGGAGAAGAAAGAAAAGGGAGAAGAACAAAAATCCCCCACATCCCTCGGGAAAGGGATATCCCAAACCCTCCCTTCCCAGGCAGGATTACCCTGCCAAGAGAAAGCCGTGGCCAGCAGCACCCATCACCTCTCCAGAGGGATCCTCTCTCCTCAGGCTTATCCCGGGGGAATCTGAGCGACGACAACGTGACTAACGCCTGGCACATGTTTGCTCTCTCGCCTTCTCCCCGGAGAAAGGCGTGGAGCAGGAGATTAAATATAGCAGAGAGTGTGGCCCGGGGTATTTATGCTCCACGAGGCAAGGTCACGGCAAGGTGCGCAGCAGGGAGGGGCTCGGCCAGCCCAGCCTCGCCGGGAGCCATTCCCAGGGCTCTGGCTCCCAGAGACAGGCGACTCCCTGCCTGTCCCGGGCTCTCTGGGGATGGGGGATGAGGTGGAGCAAGCCTGGAGGAAGCCTGCCTGTCCCGGGATCTTTGGGGATGTGGGGATGGGGAGATGGTACATGAGGTTCTCCTGTCCCAGGATTTTTGGAGATGTGGAGATGCTGGACAAGGTTCTCCTGCCCCAGGATCTTTGGAGATGTGGGGATGGGGAGATGCTGGACAAGGTTCTCCTGCCCCAGGATCTTTGGAGATGTGGGGACAGGGAGATGCTACACAAGATGCTCCTGTCCCAGGATTTTGGAGATGTGGGGATGGGGAGATGCTACATGAGATTCTCCTATCCTAGGATCGTTGGAGATGTGGGGATGAGGTGGAGGAAGCCTGCCTGTCCCAGGATCTTTGGGGATGTGGGATGGGGAGATGCTACATGAGATTCTCCTGTCCAGGATCTTTGGGGATGTGGGGATGGGGAGATGGAACACGAGATTCTCCTGTCCCAGGATCTTTGGAGATGTGGGGACAGGGAAATGCTACATGAGATTTTTCTATCCCAGGATCTTTGGGGATGTGGGTTTGGGGAGATGCTAGGCAAGGTTCTCCTGTCCCAGGATCTTTAGAGATGTGGGGATGAGGTGGAGGAAGCCTGGAAGAAGCCTGCCTGTCCCAGGATCTCTGGAGATGTGGAGACACGGAGATGCTACACAAGGTTCTCCTATCCCAGGATTTTTGGAGATGTGGGGATGGGGAGATGCTGGACAATGTTCTCCTGTCCCAGGATCTTTGGGGATGAGGTGGAGGAAACCTGCCTGTGCCAGGATCTTTGGAGGTGTGGGTGATGAGGTGGAGGAAGCCTGGAGGAAGCCTGCTTGTCCCAGGATCTCTGGGGATGGGGAGATGCTACATGAGATTCTCCTGTCCCAGGATTTTTGGGGATGTGGGGATGGGGAGATGCTACATGAGATTCTCCTGTCCCAGGATTTTTGGGGATGTGGGGATGGGGAGATGCTGCACGAGGTTCTCTTGCCCCAGGATCTTTGGGGATGTGGGGACAGGGAAATGCTACACGAGATTCTCCAATCCCAGGATTTTTGGAGATGTGGGGATGAGGTGGAAAAAACCTGCCTGTCCCAGGATCTTTGGAGATGTGGAGACAGGGAGATGGAACACGAGATTCTCCTGCCCAGGACCTTTGGAGATGTGGGGATGAGGAAATGCTGGACAAGGCTCTCCTGTCACAGGATTTTTGGAGATGGGGGGATGAGGTGGAGGAAGTCTGCCTGTCCCAGGATCTTTGGGGATGTGGGGACAGGGAGATGCTGGACAAGATTCTCCTATCCCAGGATTTTGGAGATGTGGGGATGAGGAGATACTGGACAACGTTCTCCTGTCCCAGGATTTTTGCAGATGTGGGGACAGGGAGATGCTACACGAGGTTCTCCTGTCCCAGGATCTCTGGAGATGCGGGACAGGGATATGCTACACGAGATTCTCCCGTCCCAGGATCTTTGGAGATGTGGTGATGAGGTGGAGGAAGCCTGCCTGTCCCAGGATCTTTGGGGATGTGAGGACAGAGAGATGCTGGATGAGGTTCTCCTATCCCAGGATCTCTGGAGATGTAGAGACACGGAGATGCTACACGAGGTTCTCCCGTCCCAGGATTTTGGAGATGTGGCACAGGAGAACCTGTTGGATGCTGGACGAGGTCCTTTGTCCTGGAGGAGCTGGCAGGGACAGAGGGCAGAGCTGCAGTGGCACCACAGCCACACAGCTGGGCCGTCCCGGGCTGTGCCCAGGGCAGTGCCACACCTCTGCCACAGAGCCTTCAGAGGTCCCCAAAGTGGAGAAGAACAGCTCATTTGGAGCTCAGGGGTTTGCCCTCCACACCCAGAGTGACGCTGGGATCCTGTAAGGCTTCCAGCATTTCAGCCTCACCTGCCCTCGAATCCACTTGAGTTTCTAGCCCTGATCTGCCCTCGAATTTACTTTTTAGCCCCAAACTGCCCTCAAATCTACTTGATTTTCTGGCCTTGATCTGCCCTTGAATCTACTTCACTTTTTAGCCTTGATCTGCCCTCAAATCTATTTGATTTCTAGCCCTGATCTGCCCTTGAATTTATTTTACTTTTTAGCCCCAATCTGCCCTCAAATCCACTTCATTTCCTAGCCCTGATCTGCCCTTGAATTTACTTTTTAGTCCCAAATTGCCCTCAAATTTACTTGATTTTCTAGCCCTGATCTGCCCTTGATTTTACTTCACTTTTCAGCCCCGATCTGCCCTCGAATCTATTTGATTTCCTAGCCCTGATCTGCCCTCAAATCTATTTGATTTTCTAGCCATGACCTGCCCTTGAATTTACTTCACTTTTTAGCCCCGCTCTGCCCTCAAATCCACTTGATTTTTTAGCCCTGATCTCCCCTTGAATCTACTTCACTTTTCAGCCCCAAACTGCCCTCGAATCCACTTCACTTTCCAGCCTTGCTCAGCCCTTCAATCCCCTTGAACCCCATCCTGTTTTTGCCCAGTCCCTCCTGCCCAGAGCTTTGCATTTTCCCAGCCCCGACACCTGAGAGGGCCCAGCCCAGACAGAGAGCACCAACAAAAAGCACTTTTTGTCACCACCATCTGCATTTTGCAGAGATAAATCTCCGGCCCTGCCCCTCCCGGGCCACACACAGCCAGGGTGGCACTGCCAGAGGGCTCAGACACACCCCGGGGTTTAAAAAAAGGCACATTTCAGACAAACCCTCAGCACGGAGAGAGGGAAAATTCACGGTTTTGCCACGTCCTGAGAACAAAGGAGCAGCTCCCAAGCAGGTCAGGCAGCCCCACGAGCCCAGCAAGGACAGATCAAAGCAGCCACAGCTCCAGAGGGAAAAGCCAACAAAGATCAGAGCTTGGAGCGAGAGCAGATGAGGGATTAAAAACCTCTTCCACTGCCCAGACCCTTCATCCTCGGGCATGGAAAAAACCTCCTCCCTCCCTCCCTCTCTGTCAAGCTTTCACTTCCTGCTCACTGGAATTCTTCAGGACTCTGGGTTGATGATTTTTGTCTTCGCCACCAGAGCCAATTCCTTTTTCCAATAAGAGCCACATCAATATTCCGTGTCATTCAGGGACAGCTGTTGGGATGAACGGGCCAGGCATAATTTCGTTTCAAAACCTGACTGTAGGCTCGAAGTGGCAATTAGCATTAGTAAATTGATGGGAAAATGCGATTTGTTTACTAACAAGACCCAGCTGACGGAGTGTGCGAGCCCACTCTTCCAGGATTCTTTCAAACAGGAATTTGCTCAGGAAAATAAAGATATTTTGTTCCCCTCGAAGGTTTTCAATCAGGCATCACTTTGTGAGCATTAGTTAAAAGTTCATTACGCTCCGGGGAAGGAGGTAAAAGACACGTGGGAAAATCGCTTCGGTGCTGAGACAAACCCACAGCTGCAGCAAAAACTTCTGCTGTTTAACACAGAGAGGCAACTGGGCGATGGTTTGAGGAAAAAACCCTGTTTTCCATGAATTAGAGCATGATTAATCAGGATCCACGCTAACAACGAGGGAAGGCGAGGGAAGAGTGAATCTTGCAGTCGATAATTCCTCTGGGGACTCCAGGATGCTTTAAGAGGGGGAAAAGCATTCCCTGGTGACAGCAAATCTTCCTTTCCCTGAGCAAAGTCCTTGGGATGCTGCTGGAAAGGACTCCTGGCTGTGTCACAGTGATCAGGAGGTGTCGATGTGGATTTGAACATTTTCTTCATCGAATCACTCAGGAAAACCCTCTTTTCTCTCTCTGTCCCAAAAGGAAAAGGGCTCCTGGAATGTGGATTTGAGCCCCATTTTCTTCACTGAATCTCCCAGGAAAACCCTCTTTTCTCTCCATGCCCCAATCCTGGAATGTCAATTTGAACATTTTCTTCATCAAATCAGCAAGGAAAACCCATTTTTCTCTCCATGCCCCAAAAGGAAAAGGGCTCCTGGAATGTGGATTTGAATATTTTCTTCATTGAATCTCCCAGGAAAACCCTCTTTTCTCTCCATGCCCCAATCCTGGAATGTCGATTTGAACATTTTCTTCATTCAATCACTCAGGAAAACCCTCTTTTCTCTCCATTCCCCAAAAGGAAAAGGGCTCCTGGAATGTGGATTTGAACATTTTCTTCATCGAATTGCCCAGGAAAACCCTCTGTTATCTCCATGCCCCAATGCTAGAAAGTCGATTTGAACATTTTCTTCACCGAATCGCCCAGCAAAATCCTCTTTTCTGTCCATGCCCAAAAGGAAACAAGAAGGGAAATGAGCAGGGCAATGAGCCCCATTTTCTTCACTGAATTTCCCAGGAAAATCCTCTTTTCTCTCTGTGCCCCAAAAGGGTTCCTGGAATGCAGATTTGAACAGCAGCCCCAAAAGGAAAAGGGCTCCTGGAATGTGAATTTGAACATTTTCTTCACCGAATCACCAAGGAAAACCTTTTTTTCTCTCCGTGCCCCCAAAGGGCTCCTGGAATGCAGATTTGAGCAGGTCAGGAGCCAGGGCCTGGGCCATTCCTGAGCTGGCACAGCCACGGCCCATATGCTCCTCTCTCCAGAGGTCAATTAGCGCCAGGGCCAAGGGGGAAGGACAGATCCAGGCTGTCCCCACCGTGCCAGCACCGACCGATGGGATTTGAGCGTTTGAGATGTGGCAGATGCTGCTCTGGCTATGACAAACGTGGCACCAGCGAGCCCAGGGCTGCGGCGTGCTGCAAATCCCAGAGTTGCTGTTTCCCTGGAATACTAACGAGCCGAGCTCTGTGCTGCCTGGCACGGCTCCTGAAGGGCCTGGGAGATGGAATTGGAGCCTCGGGAGCTGCCTCGGGCGAGATCCGTGCGGCCGAGGGATGTCCCCGTTCCCACAAAAATGGGATTTTATGGCTTTCCCCTGGCCCTGCCAGCAGCTGGAGCCACAGGGATCTTTTCCAGCTGAGGAAGTGGCAGCTGGAGGAGCAGCATCAGCACAGCTCCACAAACACAGAGCCACCGTCACCTCTCCAACCTGCCCGGGATCGCAGTGCCTTTCCTCAGCAGCACCTTACAACTGTTTCCATGGTTTCCAGAGCATCACACAGCACTCTGCTCATCCCTTCGGGTGGGAGATGGCTGCTCCCTGCCACAACCATCCCAACTTTCCCATCCCGGGCACGGAGAACACACCTGGAGCACCACACACAGAGCAATACACAGGAGCTGCAGCTCCTCTCCCAACGCCATGACAACGGCAGGAGAAGCTTTCCCAGGAACCATCTCCACGTCTGACAGAACATTCACAAGTCTAGGCTGAGCCTCTGCGGCTCCACTTTCACACTGCCAGAACCATCCCAACTTTCCCATCCCATGCTCACTGATCCATCCAGGGCACGGAGAACACACATGGAGCACCACACACAGAGCAAAACACAGGAGCTGCAGCTCCTCTCCCAACACCATGACAACAGCAGGAGAAGCTTCCCCAGGAAACATCTCCATGGATCCAGTGTCTGACAGAACATTCGCAAGTCAAGGCTGAGCCTCCGCGGCTCCACTTTCACACTGCCAGAACAATCCCAACTTTCCCATCCCAATCCATCCAGGGCATGGAGAACACACATGGAGCACCACACGTGGAGCAAAACACAGGAGCTGCAGCTCCTCTCCCAACGCCATGACAACAGCAGGAGAAGCTTCCCCAGGAAACATCTCCACATCTGCTGGATCCAGCGTCTGACAGAACATTCGCAAGTCACACTTCCAGAACCATCCCAACTTTCCCATCCTGTGCTCACGGATCCATCCAGGGCACGGAGAACACACATGGAATACCGCACGTGGAGCACCACACGTGGAGCAAAACACAGGAGCTGCAGTTCCTCTCCCAATGCCATGACAACAGCAGGAGAAGCTTCCCCAGGAAACATCTCCACGTCTGACAGAACATTCATAAGTCTAGGCTGAGCCTCCGTGGCTCCACTTTCACACTTCCAGAACCATCCCAGCTTTCCCACGGATCCCTCCAGGGCACAGAGAACACACCTGGAGCACCACACACGGAGCAAAACACAGGAGCTGCAGCTCCTCTCTCAATGCCATGACAACAGCAGGAGAAGCTTCCCCAGGAAACATCTCCACGTCTGACAGAACATTCACAAGTCAAGGCTGAGCCTCTGCGGCTCCACTTTCACACAAGTTCTCCCCTCCCCTCCATGGTTTTCAGGTCCAAAATTCAGTTGTTTGACTCACACCACCCACATTTGGCCCCGCTCACACCGGCCCCACCCGATCCTGATCCAAATCCTGCCTGGGGACCACCAGGACCCTCTACTGAACACCCCAAAGTGGTGTTCCAGAAAGCAGCTCCTGTTCCTGGGGTGCTCCTGATGCTCTCCAGCCCCAGCTGCTCACAAGCCTGGTTAAGGCTGTTGCCAGGCTGGGAGAACAGACCCATGGGGATTTCCTCAGCGCGTTGCATAAAATGGTTGTTTGTTTGATTTGTCCATGGAAAAGTTCATCCCAGATCCAAGCAATTCTGACAGGATCTTCCTGGCACAGCCCCGGGCTTGTGCTGAGAGCTGTTTTCTCCTCCTCCCACTGCAAGGATCCCAGAATCAGACACAGCCAAGAGCCTCCTCGCTCACCCCTCCTTGCCCAACGCTGCTCCAGCAGCCAAATATTTAACAATCCCCCAAAAGATTTCTAGCTGGGTTTCAAGGATTTCCCAAAATTATTTCCAAGCCCATTCCAATTCCAATTCCCACATCAGCAGGGCACGGAGATCATCTCACAGCCACAGCTGTGAGTCAAGGGAGCCACGGAACACTCACCCCACCGCAGAGGGATTTATTGGGAAATCCTAAATGCCTCCCCAAGGGTCAGGAGGTCACAGCTGAACTTTTCTCACCCCCTTTTCCGGCGCTCCTTCCTGGCAGCAATTTCTTCCTAATACACATCCGATATAATCTCATTAGCAGCTTAGTGTCAGCTCTTCCTCCCTTTGCCCAAATATCTCACAGCCAAGTGCTCCCAAAGTTACACTGCCCTCATCCAGGGCCTCAAATCCCTGCCAGGCTCCTATTGCCCAGACAGCTACAACAAAGAAAAACACAAAAAAAACCCTCAAAAAAGGCCAATTGCCAGCGAGCAACAACTGTCCCTAAGAGGCCACGAATGAAACTCGGAAAAATCCCCACAATTTCCATTTCTTCAGGGCTCCTAATGGCACCACTGATCAAAGCCTGATTAAACTCATTATCCTGCTTCCTGGGCAAGGCTCGGAGCACTTGGAACATCCTTTGCCTCAAAGACAGCACAGTGCTGAACCACATTTGGAAGCTTTCACTCCAGCCAGGCAGGCCAGGAATGCAAGGCAGATTTTTTTTTTTCTTGGTGTGTTATTTGTTTTGGAAAAAAAATAAGCCCGAATCCCTTTCACTCTCTAGGAAACATCCACTAATCCACTGGAGAAATAGGTGTGTCTGAGCCCTAAAAGTGGATTAATTGAGGAAGGGATGAGGCTTCTGGGTTTTTGACCACCAAGAGCAGCACCCAGCACCCACATCCAAGAATCAATCCTCGCGTTTGTCATCATAAACCAGCGAGAAGTTTCCAGAGAAAACGTAAGGATGGTCTTAGGAATTACCAAAGGATCAGAGCTGAGCCATCAGACATCCCCAAGGGACCCTCTCACACCTCCAGGTCACAACCTGCTCCCAGAGGAACTGAGGCCAATAGGACACACATGGCCTGAGCCCTGGAATCGAGGGGGACAAACTTGGGGACAAACGCCCCCCTTTTTGGGGGGATGGAGATGGGAGACACAGGTGAGGCACAGGACTGTCCCCTCTGGGCTGTGACACGGGGGAATCCCTCACTGCAACAGCCTTAGGGACAATCCTGGGTGGAAACTCGGGGGCTGGCACAGGGACAGGGCTGTGGGTACCAAATTCGTGTCCCCACAGGGGGGATTGTGCCACAACAACAGCACCCAAAATAGCATCACTCCCCCTCCCCAGGCCCGGGAAAAAGGGGGCTGGAAATGGTGTCAGGGGTGGCTGTGAGGGGACACAGGGACCTGCCAGGCAGGGACACCCCGACCTGTGTGGGGAAGGAGACCCAGGAGAAAGGGACCACAGCCCCCAGGGAGGGGCTGGGTCAGGGATGGGATGGAGAAGGAGGGAAGGCTGGGATTCAGCGGCAAAGAGCGTGTGGGGCGTGAAAAAGCCGCTCTGGATGGGAGGGAAAAGGCCCAGCCTGAGGGGGACCGGAGAAAGCTCCGATCTGGGGGGGCTCGGGCACTGCTGAGGGGCAGGGCCGGGGCTGAGGGGGCCGAGGGGCAGGCAGGGGCTGAGGGGCAGGGCCGGGGCTGAGGGGGCCGAGGCTCCGCTCCCGGGGGGCTGTGAAGGGCCCGCTGCCGGCTCTGAGGGGCGGGGGTTTGGGGTGGGGGCCCCGCGCCGCCCGCTCTCACCGTGTGGTTCGCCCCCCACATGAGGACGCTGAGCAGAGGCTCCGAGGCCCGGAACAGCTTCACCTTCTGGCACACGAAGTGTTTCTTCTTCGTCTTGGTCTTGCTGGCGCTGAGGGCCAGCACGGCCCCGGCGCTCGCCGCCGTCCCCGCGGCCCCCGCGCAGTTCGCGGCCATGGCGGACCCGACCGACCCCCTCCCCGCGCCCCCCTACCAGCGCCTCCGCATGGTTCCGCCCGGCCCGGCACGCCCCCCCCTCCCGCAGTGGTACCGCCCGGCCCCGGCAGCCCCGGCCCGTTAAGCTTCCCCCTCGCCGTCCCTGCCCCCCCCCCCCCCGCCGCCGCCGCGGTGGTTCGGTCCCTGTCCCCCCCCGCCCGCCCCCGCGGTGGTTCGCTCCGGCGCGGCCGGCCGAGCCCGCTCCGGCCCCGCGCCGAGGAGGCGCCAAGATGGCGGCGGGCTGAGGGGGTGGGGAGCGGGAGGTGCCATGTCCCGCCACAGCGGGGGGAGCCGCGGGCGCCGGCGGAGGCAGAGCTCCGGCTGGGGCTGCGGCAGGAGCGCGGAGAGCCGCGGCGCGCACTGCGCTGAGAGAGCGAACAACAGAGAGGGAGAACGGAGGAAGAGGGAGACAGAAGGAAAAAAGCGCTCTTGCCTCCTCCTCTTTCCGGAGATGGTCTCGCCCAGTCGGAGTGACGCGCCAGCCGGGGCCACGCCCCGCGGCGAACGGACCAATCAGCAGCGAGGCGGCTGGAATTATGAATGGGCTGTTACACACGTCACGCGCCGCCGCTTAAAGGGCCCGCGGCCGAGCGGGGACACCGCGGGGACCCTCGGGGGACACCCGGGACCCCTGCGGCACCGGGGCGCGTCCTGCGGGCAGGACACAGCCGAGAAGGGGCTGCTGCAGCCTCCCGAACCCTCACCAACCCCTCCCACCCACAGCCGATTCACCCCTGCCCCTCCCACCCCCGCAGAGCCACAAAGAACATTTAACAAACGACGGTGAAGTTTCTTAATTAAAAAGGCAAAATAAATCTACACTGCTGTACATATACACATTACTTACATTACAAAATCCCAGAGAAATGTTTGCTGCGTCAGCTGCGCTCTGCTCATTTCCTTTTCCCCCTCAGAAGCTGCTTCTTTTGGGTCAGAAATCAATAAAATCTGCGAGCCACAGAGACCCTGGACACCACACCTCAGACGGTGACAGTGTGTGGGACAGGGCCCACGTAGCTCCTATCAAATTCCACGGAATTACCTCATGTGTGGATTGGTTCTGCTCTGGATTTTTGAGGATTAACAAAAATAATCTTCAGACTCTTCAGCTCTAGGCGCAGGAGGAAGCAGTGACCACCCGGCACGGTTTGGTGACAATATACAAAAGTGACACCAGTCAGGTGTGGGGACAGAAGGAGAAGCTCTGGCCACAGGTTAAAAACAGAATACAAAGGCCCCACTCATCCCAAACCCAGAGCCCCAAAAGTCCTGAACGCTCCGAGGGCTCAGCACTGCGATCCGGCGCCTCTGTGGGAGCTGGGAAGTGTTCCTGGAGAGCTCTCACCTTTGGGAACAAATGTCCACTGAACTCCTGCCCAGGGGCAGAGGGAGGCTGAGTTTCACCTCTGCATAAAGTTTTTTTCCAAGGCAGCAGGAGTTCTCTGCAGGGAGTGGATGTTGCGCTTCACCCGATCCTCCAGGGTGGAGGTGGAGGCACTCTCCAGCTTCAAACGGCTGCGGGGAACGGAAGCAGAGAGAGAAATCAGAACTTGGAGGCTGAAGGAGAGCAGGTTTAGATTAGAGGTTGGGTATTGGGAAGGAATTCTGCCCTGGGAGGGTGGGGAGGGCTGGGATGGAGTTCCCAGAGGAGATGAGAATCCCTGGAAGTGTCCAAGGCCAGGCTGGAGCACCCTGGGATAGTGGGAAGTGTCCCTCTGCATGGAACTGGATGGGATTTAAGGTTCCTTCCAACACAAACTATTCCAGAATTCTGTGATTGAACCTGTGATTGATTCTGGGACTGATCCTGTGACTGATCCTGTGACTGATCCTGTGATTCTGTGATTGATTCTGTGACTGATTCTGTGACTGATTCTGTGACTGATTCTGCGACTGATTCTGCGACTGATTCTGCGACTGATTCTGTGATAAATTAGAAATTCTAAATACCCTGGAGTAAAACACTCGCAGGGTGGCAAAATATCACCAAAGCCCAGCTTGAGCCTGGCTCCCAATCCCAGAAATAACTGTAATTTATTATCCCCATATTTATACATTTTATACGTGTGTGTATATATATATACACACACACACATATATATATTTTAAATAGATAAAAATTATATATATTAATATTTTATTATCCCTGTATTTATATATTTTTATATATTTATATATAAATATATTATATAAAGACGTGTTATATTATTTACATTATATTATATTATATTATATTATATATCATATATCATATATCATATATTATATATTATATAATATATTGATTTAATAATTATATATTATATTATATTATATTATATCTATATCATTATATATTATATAATTATTATATTCTATATCACATATATTAACTATATCGTATCTATTAAATATATTATATACATTAATATTTTATTATCCCCATATTTACATATATATCCCCATATTTATAACCCTATTATCCCCAATCAAGGGGAAAATTTGGGAACAGCAGACATCACCAATTCTGTCAGACACAGGGGACATGGACCTTCTCCCATGACCTGAAGCACCCCAGATGTTGAGGCCAGCCCAGATGTTGAGGCCATTCCAGATGTTGAGGCCAGCCCAGATGTTGAGGCCATTCCTCAGCTCTTTGCCCTCGGATGAAAAGGTAAAACACTCACTGGAAGAATTTCCCATCTCTGGCGTCGAGTTTCTCCATCTCCCGCTCCAGCTCCTCCTCCTTGCGGTGCTTCCTGAGGTTGTTGGCTCTCTCCTCTTCCCTCCACTTGGCGTTTTCCATCATTTCCTGCCGTTTTCGCTCCAGTTCCTCCGGGGAGAGCTTTCTGTTGGGGTGGAAAGCACCGCTGCTGTGACCAACCCTGATCCCTCATCCCCCTCTCTTTAGGATCGTGGAATTGTTAAGGTTGGAAAAAACTTTAAAATCACTGAGTTCAACCCCCAAAGATGATTCAGAATGCCCCAAAGATGATACAGAATCCCCCAAATTCAGGGGATTTACCACAGTTTTGTGTTTGGCAGCTAATCTGCAAAGCTTGCAAGGACATTTTTAATATTTCATTTTGTGTTCACCCTGTTCCCCTCATCTCCTGCTCTTTATGATAGCGGAATTGTTAAGGTTGGAAAAAGACCTTTAAGATCACTGAGTCCAACCCCCAAAGATGATTCAGAGTCCCCCAGATTAGGGGAATTTAACACAGTTTTGTGCTTGGCAGCTAATCTGCAAAGCTTGGAAGGACATTTTTAATATTTCACTCCGTGTTCACTCTGTTCCCCTCATCTCCCACTTTTTAGGATCGCGGAATTGTTAAAGTTGGAAAAAACTTTAAAATCACCGACTCCAACCCCCAAAGATGATTCAGAATCCTCCAAATTCAGGGTTTTTAACACAGTTTTGTGTTTGGCAGCCAATCTGCAAAGCTTGTAAGGACATTTTTAATATTTCACTCCGTGCTCACCCTGTTCCCTCATCTCCCTCTCTTTAGGATCGCGGAATTGTTAAAGTTGGAAAAATCTTTAAAATCACTGAGTCCAACTCCCAAAGATGATTCAGAATCCCCCAAATTCAGGGGATTTAACACAGTTTTGTGTTTGGCAGCTAATCTGCAAATCTCGCAAGGACATTTTTAATATTTCACTCCATATTCACTCTGTTCCCCTCATCCCCACTCTTTAGGATCATGGAATTGTTAAGGTTGGAAAAAGACCTTTAAGATCACCGAGTCCAACCCCCAAAGGTGATTCAGAATCTCCCAAATTCGGGGGATTTAACACAGTTTTGTGGTTGGCAGCTAATCTGCAAAGCTTGGAAGGACATTTTTATATTTCACTCCATGTTCACCCTGTTCCACTCATCCCCACTGTTTAGGATCATGGAATTGTTAAGGTTGGAAAAAGATCTTTAAGATCACCAAAGATGATTCAGAGTCCCCCAAATTCAGGAGATTTAACACCGTTTTGTGTTTGGCAACCAATCTGCAAAGCTTGCAAGGACATTTTTAATATTTCATTTTGTGTTCACCCTGTTCCCCTCATCTCCCTCTCTTTAGGATCGTGGAATTGTTAAGGTTGGAAAAAGATCTTTAAGATCACCAAAGGTGATTCAGAATCCCCCAAATTCCGGGGATTCAACACGGTTTTGTGCTTGGCAGCCAACTTGCAAAGCTTGGAAGGACATTTTTAATATTTCACTCCATGCTCACCCTTTTCTCCCTCCCTCCTCCCTCTTTTCTTTGAATCCCCTGCAAGGTGCTGCTCTCAGGGTCCCTTTTGCCTAATAAAATCTCCACATTAACCCAAAAAATTCCCATTCCTGCCCCTCAGGAGAACCAGCACCATGTGGATTGCTTTGTCCAAGGTGTCAACCGAGCCCTGGAACACCAAAGGGAACCCCCTGGGGATGCCCTGTCTGATTTTGTGGACATTTCTCCTGTCCTGCTGCAGTCCCCAGAGGAAATTCTGGTTCCCAGGTGTCCCCCCAGGTGTTTCCCACCCGGCTGAACCCCAGGGATGGGGACAGGGCCCCCCTGACCTGGTGTAGCCCGGGGGGTGCTGCCGCCGGTAGCTCTTCTTGGGAGAAGGGCTCCTGGCTCTGCTCTTCTCCTCCCGACTGCTGTGCCTGTGACCCAAAAGAGCCTTTATTAGCACCAAAATTCACATTTGTAACTCCCCCTGGGGTTTTTCATCCATGCTGAAGTCATCTCCCACAGCTGCAGGGCGAAATAAAAGCAAATCTGAAAGCAAATCCTAATGGTTGTGAATAAACTTTGAATTTACTCGTGACTGTTTTAATTATTTCATCAGCAAACAACGAATACCTGCTTTTATCTGCTTTTAATAAAGATAATTTAATGGCTATGAATATGAGTTTGAAGAGAGCTGGGAGCTCAAATAAAGCCCAAAGGTGTGATTAGTGTCCCCAATAAAAATAAATATTGAGTGTCCCCAATAAAATTGGGATTGTCCCCCCAGCAGCTCCCTGGGAGCACCTGGACAGCTCCTGCCCTTCCCCCCAGCACAGAAATGTGGGAGATGGGATTTGATTCCAGGGAAATCCCCCTGGAACCCACAGTTTCCCCCACCCAGCTGACCCTCACTCACTGTTTGTGAGATCCTGAGCCCCTTTAAGAATTCCAGGGATTTAATTCCAGGGAAATGCCCCCCACCTTCCCCCACCTAGCTGACCCCACTCACTGTTTGCCGTGCCTGGAAGGCAATCCCAAGCCCCTTTCAGAATTCGAGGGATTTAATTCCAGGGAAATCCCCCCAGAATCCGCAGTTTCCCCCACCCAGCTGACCCCCACTCACTGTTTGCCATGCCTGGAAGGAGATCCTGAGCCCCTCTTGGAATTCCAGGGATTTTATTCCAGGGATTTGATTTGATAGAAATTCCCCCCGGAATCTGTGGTTTCCCCCACCCAGCTGACCCCACTCACTGCCTGCCATGTTTGGAAGGCGATCCTGAGCCCCTCTAGGAATCCCAAGGATTTAATTCCAGGGAATACCCCCGGAACCCACAGTTTCCCCCACCTAGGTGACCCTCACTCACTGTTTGTAAGATCCTGAGCCCCTGTCAGAATTCCAGGCATTTGATTCCAGGGAAAACACCCTGGAATCTACAGTTTCCCACACCCAGCTGACCCCCACTTACTGTTTGTGAGATCCTGAGCCCCTGTTGGAATTCCAGGGATTTAATTCCAGGGAATTCCCCCCAAAATCTGTGGTTTCCCCCACTCAGGTCACCCCCACTCACTGTTTGCTGTGCTTGGCCGGAGATCCTGAGGCCCTCTCAGAATTCCAGGGAGTTCCCTCCCAGAACCCCCAGTTTCCTCACCCAGCTGAGCCCCACTCCCTGTTCGTAAGATCCTGAGTCCCTTTCAGAATTCCAGGGATTTAATTCCAGGGAAATGCCCCCCACCTTCCCCCACCCAGCTGACCCCCACTCACTGTTTGCCGTGCCTGGAAGGCAATCCCAAGCCCCTCTCGGAATTCCAGGGTTTTAATTCCAGGGAAATCCCCCCCAAACTCGCAGTTTCCCCCACCCAGCTGACCCCACTCACTGTTTGCCATGCCTGGAAGGCGATCCGGGGCCCCTGTTGGAATTCCAGGGAATTCCCCCTGGAATCTGTGGTTTCCCCCACTCAGGTGACCCTCACTCACTGTCTGCAGTGTTTGCAAGGAGATCCTGAGCCCCTCTAGGAATTCCAGGGATTTAATTCCAGGGAATCCCCTCCAGAGCCCACGGTTTCCCACACCCAGCTGACCCTCACTCACTGTTTGTTAGATCCTGATCCCCTGCAGTAATTCAAGGGATTTAATTCCAGGGAATTCCCCCCAGAACCTGTGGTTTCCCTCACTCAGCTGACCTTCATTCACAGTTTGTAAGACCCTGAGCCGCTCTAGGAATTCCAGGGATTTAATTCCGGGAATCCCCCCAGAATCCACAGTTTCCTCACCCAGCTGAGCCTCACTCACTGTTTCTAAGATCCCCAGCCCCTGTCAGAATTCCAGGGATTCATTCCAGGGAATTCGCCCTAGAACTCGCAGTTTCCCTCACCCAGCTGACCCCACTCACTGTTTGCTGTGTTTGGAAGGCGATCCCAAGCCCCTTTCAGAATTCCAGGGATTTAATTCCAGGAAATCCCCCCAAAGCCCAGAGTTTCCCTCACCCAGCTGACCCCACTCACTGTTTGCCGTGCCTGGAAGGCGATCCTGAGCCCCTGTTGGAATTCCAGGGATTTTATTCCAGGGATTTGATACGATGGAAATTCCCCTCGGAATCTGTGGTTTCCCCCACCCAGCTGACCCCCACTCACTGTTTGTAAGATCCTGAGCCCCTTTTGGAATTCCAAGGATTTAATTCCAGGGAAATCCCCCCTGAACCCACAGTTTCCCCCACCCAGCTGACCCCACTCACTGTTTGCTGTGTTTGGAAGGCAATCCCAAGCCCCTTTCAGAATTCTAGGGATTTGATTCCAGGAAATACCCCCAGAATCCGTGATTTCCCCCACCCAACTGACCCCCACTCACTGTTTGCAAGACCCTGAGCCCCTTTCAGAATTCGAAGGATTTAATTCCAGGGAAATCCCCCCCAAACCCACAGTTTCCCCCACCCAGCTGACCCCACTCACTGTCTGCCGTGCCTGGAAGGCAATCCCAAGCCCCTCTCGGAATTTCAGGGTTTTAATTCCAGGAAAATCCCCCCCGAACCCACAGTTTCCCCCACCCAGCTGACCCCACTCACTGTCTGCCGTGCCTGGAAGGCGATCCCGAGCCCCTGTCGGAATTCCTCTTGCCGGAATGTCTGTGGGGGGAGCGGGAGAGGCTCCGGGAGCGCTCCCGGGGCTTGTGGGGGGCTCTGTCCTGGCCCGGGGAGCCCCGAGAGCGATGGCTCTGCTCCGAGTCCCTCACCTGAAATTCAGAGGGATCTGCTGAGGGTGGAATGGTGGAAAGAGCGCTCACACACAGAGATTGATGTGCTGAATAATTTTAATTTCAGTGGCTCCAAATTGAATCTGAAATTTGCCCTCACCCAGAGATTGATGTGCTTTGGGCTTGTGTCACAGCTGAGAATTCCTCCCTGGAATTCCCAGAGGAGTGTGGCTGCTCCTGGAAATGTCCAAGGCAAGGCTGGACAGGGTTTGGAGCAGCCTGGGACAGTGGGAGTGTCCCTGGACGGGTTTGAATGTCCCTCCCCACCCATTCCATGATTCCAGGGGTAATGAAGAGCAGCTTAACAAACCTCGTCTCAAAACCTGAGCAAAATCCTCACCAAGCTCTGAATCACTTTAATTTCAGTGGCTCCAAATTGAATCTGAAATTCCCAGAGAAGTGTGGCTGCCCCTGAAGTGTCCCAGGCCGGGCTGGACAGGGTTTGGAGCAGCCTGGGACAGTGGGAGTGTCCCTGGATGGGTTTGAATGTCCCTCCCCACCCATTCCATGGGTAATGAAGAGCTACTTAAACCTCACCTCAAATTCTGAGCAAAATCCTCACCAAGCTCTGAATAAGTTTCATTTCAGTGGCTCCAAATCGAATCTGAAATTTGCCCTCACCCAGAGATCGATGTGCTTTGGGTTTGTGTCACAGCTGAGGGAAGGAATTCCTCCCTGGAATTCCCAGAGTGTGGCTGCTCCTGGAAATGTCCCAGGCCAGGCTGGACAGGGTTTGGAGCAGCCTGGGATGGTGGGAGTGTCCCTGGATGGGTTTGAATGTCCCTCCCCACTCATTCCATGGGTAACAAAGAGCAACTTAACCTCATCTCGAATTCCGAGCAAAAGCCCCACCAAGATCTGAATAATTTTAATTTCAGTGGCTCCAAACTGAATCTGAAATTACCAGAGAAGTGTGGCTGCCCCTGAAGTGTCCCAGGCCGGGCTGGACAGGGTTTGGAGCAGCCTGGGACAGTGGGAGTGTCCCTGGATGGGTTTGAATGTCCCTCCCCACCCATTCCATGATTCCATGGGTAATGAAGAGCATCTTAACCTCATCTCAAATTCTGAGCAAAAGCCCAACCAAGCTCTGAATAACTTTAATTTCATGAAAATTGAATCTAACAATTGTTCAATCCTGTCCCACTCATAATCCCCCTCCAGCTGCTGCAGCAGATTCCCAAAATTCTTGTTTTTCCCTAACTCAGGGCACCGAGGGTGGGAAAAACTCAGTGTTTTACTCAGTTAAAAAGTGAGTTCAAACTCAGTGTTTTACTCAGTTAAAAAGTGAGTTCAAACTCAGTGTTTTACTCAGTTAAAAAGTGAGTTCAAACTCAGTGTTTTACTCAGTTAAAAACTGAATAAAAACTCATTTACTCAGTTAAAAAGTGAGTTCAAACTCAGTGTTTTACTCAAAAACTGAGTAAAAACTCAGTGTTTTACCCAGTTAAAAAGTGAGTTCAAACTCAGTGTCTCAGTTAAAAACTAAGTAAAAACTCGGTGTTTTACTCAAAAACTGAGTAAAAACTCAGTGTTTTACCCAGTTAAAAAGTGAGTTCAAACTCAGTGTCTCAGTTAAAAACTAAGTAAAAACTCGGTGTTTTACTCAAAAACTGAGTAAAAACTCAGTGTTTTACTCAGTTAATACTGAATAAAAACTCATTTAAAACTCAGTCACAGGACATACCTGTAAGCCATATCCTGGGATTTTGGGAGGAGCAGCCTTCCAGGAGGAATTGTCCACCTTCTTCTGAGACCTGCAACAAAAACAAAATCCTTCTGAAGCAGGTGAATTGTGAGAAAAAATCCATTTTTTACCATTAAATTCTTTTTATGGCACAGTCAGGACGCACAACCAATGAAATAACAGCACAGGAACACTTCATCCAATTAAAAACATTAATTAAAAAGATGAGGCTTGAAGGGCAGGTGGAAAACAATCAGAAATGGAGGTGGTTTTGCTCTAAAACTTAAAAACTCACTTATTTTTGCTCCTCTCCTCCTCACTGCTGGAGCTGTCGCTGCTGGAGCTGCGCCGCCGATGTTTCTTGTGCTTCTTCTTCTTCTCCTTCTTCTTCTTCTTCTCCTTTTTGTCCAAACTGTTCTGCAGCTGTGGAGCAAAATTCCCTCAGAATCGCAGGGAAAACCACAAGGGTTTCTGTGGAAAAACCCTGAGCCATTTAATGATATTTTCTGTCAAAATTGAGGAGTTTAGGGGAAAAATCAGAGCAAAACTCTTCATTTTAAACAATAAACCATGGAGGATTCTGTGGGAAAGTTCTTGGGGCAAACCCTGAGCCTTTTAATGACATTTTTTGTGAAAATTGAAGAGTTTAGGGCAAAAAGCAGAACAAAACTCTTCATTTTAAACGATAAACCACTGAGGTTTCTGTGGGAAGACCCTGAGCCTTTTAATGACATTTTTTGTTGTTGAAATTGAGGAGTTTAGGGCAAAAATCAGAGCAAAACTCTTCATTTTAAACAATAAACCACAGAGGTTTCTGTGGGAAAGTTCTTGGGGCAAACCCTGAGCCTTTTAATGACATTTTTTCTGAAAATTGAGGAGTTTAGGGCAAAAATCAGAGCAAAACTCTTCATTTTAAGTAAACCATGGAGGATTCTGTGGGAAAGTTCTTGGGGCAAACCCTGAGCCTTTTAATGACATTTTTTGTCAAAATTGAGGAGTTTAGGGCAAAAATCAGAGCAAAACTCTTCATTTTAAACAATAAACAACTGAGGTCTCTGTCGGAAAGCTCTTGGAGCAAACTCTGAGCCTTTTAATGACATTTTTTGTTGTTGAAATTGAGGAGTTTAGGGCAAAAATCAGAGCAAAACTCTTCATTTTAAACAATAAACCATGGAGGTTTCTGTGGGAAAGCTCTTGGAGCAAACCTTGAGCCTTTTAATGACATTTTCTGTCAGAATTTAGGAGTTTAGGGCAAAAATCAGAGCAAAACTCTTCATTTTAAACAATAAACCACTGAGGTCTCTGTGGGAAAACCTTGAGCCTTTTAATGACATTTTTTGTGAAAATTGAGGAGTTTAGGGCAAAAATCAGAGCAAAACTCTTCATTTTAAACAATAAACCATGGAGGTTTCTGTGGGAAAGCTCTTGGGGCAAACCCTGAGCCTTTTAATGACATTTTTTGTCAAAATTGAAGAGTTTAGGGCAAAAATCACAGCAAAACTCTTCATTTTAAACAATAAACCACAGAGGTTTCTGTGGGAAAGCTCCTGAGGAAAACCCTGAGCCTTTTAATGACATTTTTGGTCGAAATTGAGGAGTTTAGGACAAAAAGCAGAACAAAACTCTTCATTTTAAAGAAACCATGGAGGATTCTGTGGGAAAGCTCTTGGGGCAAATCCTGAGCCTTTTAATGACATTTTCTGTCAAAATTGAGGAGTTATGGGCAAAAATCAGAGCAAAACTCTTCATTTTAAACAATAAACACAGAGGTTTCTGTGGGAAAGCTCTTGGGGCAAACCCTGAGCCTTTTAATGACATTTTCTGCCAAAAATTGAGGAGTTTAGGGCAAAAATCAGAGCAAAACTCTTCATTTTAAACAATAAACCATGGAGGTTTCTGTGGGAAAGCTCTTGGGGCAAACCCTGAGCCATTTAATGACATTTTCTGTCGAAATTGAGGAGTTTAGGGCAAAAAGCACAGCAAAACTCTTCATTTTAAACAATAAAAATTCGGATTTTTGTTCCTCCCCACCCTGAGTCAGGGGGTCCTGGCACACACCTACCAAAGCTTTGATTTTCTTCATTTTGACAGGATTGTTCAAAACTTCTCTTTTCTTCTCCTCCTCCCTTTTCCTAAAGCAGGAAAAAAAAAAATTAAATCAGGGTTTTTAAACTGATCAAAACGTCGCATTTTCACGGAGAGGATTCATCAAAGGCAAGGTCTAAAAACAAAAAAAGGAGGAAAAATTATAAATGTGGTGTGTTCAGCAGAACAGGGTGAGCTGAGGAGGAATTTGCCTTTTCCTGCTCCTTTTAAGAGTACAAAAAGAATTTGTTTCCAAGAAAAATACCTTTAAAAAACTCTAAATATCTTTATAAAAATGTAAAGACATTTTATGAAAATTCAAAGAGATTTATAAAATTTCAAAGATATTTCTAAGCTTTAAGACATTTATAAAATGTATAAATTTAAAGATAAAAAAATAAGTCTTTGTACTGCGTATAATATAAATATCTTTCTGAAAGTGCAAAGATATTTATAGAAATTTAGAGATATTTATAATTCTGAGAATGTGTAAAGAAAGGCCTTTGCTGCATTTACAAGAGAAATACATTAATAAAGTGCTTATTATATGCTTATAAAATATAGAAATCTATTTATAAAATGTTTATAAACATTTATCACCACGTACCAACTTTAATATTTATAAACATTTATAGCCACCTATAAATTTAAATGTTTGTAAATGTTTATAGCCACATATAAATGTAAATGTTTATAAACATTTAAATCCATGTATAAATTTAAATGTTTATAAATATTTATACCCATGTATAAATTTAAATTATTATAAACATTTATATCTATGTATAAATTTAAATGTTTTACAAACATTTATAGTAACATATGAGTTTGAATGTTTATAAATATTTACAGCCACGTATCAATTTAAGTATTTATAAACACTTATAGCCACTTATAAATTCAAATGTTTATAAACATTTATATCCATGTATAAGTTTAAATGCTTATAAACATTTATATCCACGTATAAATTTAAATGTAAATGCAAATGTTTATAAACATTTATAGTCATGTATAACTTTAAATGTTTATAAACACTTATAGACACATACAAATTTAAATGTTTATAAACATCTACAGCCACATATGAATTTAAATGTTTAAAAACATATATATCCATGTATAAAGGTATATGTTTATAAACACTTATAGTCACATATAAATTTAAATGTTTATGAACATTTATAGTCACGTATAGATTTAAATGTTTATAAACGCTTATAGCCACACATAAATTCAAATGTTTATAAACACTTATAGATACATATAAATGGAAATGTTTGTAAATGTTTACAGTCACGTATAAATTTAAATATTTGCAAACACTTACAGTCGTGTAAATTTAAATGTTTGTAAATGTTTACAGTCACGTATAACTGTAAATGTTTGTGAACACTTATAGTCATGTACAAATTTAAATGTTTATAAACACTTACAGGCACATATAAATTTAAATGTTTGTAAATGTTTACAGCCACGAATAAATGTTTACAAACATTTATAGCCACTGATAAATTTAAATGTTTATAAACATTTATACTCTTGTATCAATTTAAATCTTTATAAAAATTTACAGCCACATCTCAATTTAAGTATTTATAAACACTTATATCCACGTATAAATTCAAATGTTTATAAACACTTACAGACACATATAAATTGAAATGTTTGTAAATGTTTACAGCCACGTATAAATGTTCGCAAACATTTATAGCCACTGATAAACTTAAATGTTTATAAACATTTGCAGCCACATATCAATTTAAATGTTTATTAACACAGCCACGTGTAAATTCAAATGTTTATAAAAGCTTATAGCCATGTATAAATTTAAACATTTATAAACATTTATACTTCTGTATCAGTTTAAATGTTTATAAACATTTACAGCCACATATCAATTTAAATATTTATAAACACTTAGAGCCACTTATAAATTCAAATGTTTATAAACATTTAGTCATGTATAAATTTAAATGTTCATAAACACTTATAGATACATATAAATTTAAATGTTTATAAACGTTTACAGCCACGTATGAATTTAAACGTTTGTAAACATTTCTAGCCATGTATAAATTCAAATGTTTATAAACATTTATAGGCGCTTATAAATTTAAATGTTTATAAACACTGACAGCCACGTACAAATTCAAATGTTCATGAACATTTACAGCCATGTATCAAATTAAATGTTTACAAACATTTACAGACACTGATAAACTTAAATGTTTATAAACATTTTCAGCCATGTATCAATTTAAAAGTTTATAAACACAGCCACGTATAAATTTAAATGTTTTATAAACATTTATAGTAACATATGAGTTTAAATGTTTATAAACATTTACAGCCACATATCAATTTAAGTATTTATAAACACTCCTATCAATGTATAAATTCAAATGTTTATAAACACTTACAGTCACATATAAATTTAAATGTTTATAAATGTTTACAGCCACGTATCAATTAAAAAGTTTATAAACACTTATATCCAGGTATAAATTTAAATGTTTATAAACACTTACAGTCACATATAAATTTAAATGTTTATAAATGTTTACAGCCACGTATCAATTAAAAAGTTTATAAACACTTATATCCAGGTATAAATTTAAATGTTTATAAACACTTACAGACACATATAAATTTAAATGCTTATAAACACTTACAGACACGTATAAATTTAAATGTCTGTAAATGTTTACCGCCACGAAGAAATGTTTACAAACATTTATAGCCACTGATAAACTTAAATGTTTATAAACATTTATACTTTTGTATCAATTTAAATATTTATAAACATTTACAGCCACCTATCAATTCCAGTATTTATAAACATATATCCATGTATAAATCCAAATATTTATAACCATTTACAGCCACGTATCAATTTCAATCCAGCTATAAAACGATCCATTCAAAGCCCAGTACCAAACCCTGATCAGCTCAATGTTTTCCCTCTCTCCCACCTGATCATGAAGAGAGGATCCTCACGGATTTTGTTGGCCATGTCCAGCACGGAGTTGGCCCCGGATTTGGCGAAGATGGATCCAGGCAGCAGCCCGGTGTCACTGGAGCAGCCAGCGTCCCTGTCCTCCACCTTGTCCAGGATGAACTTGTCCACAGGGCGCCCCATCAGGTACTCCTCCCTGTTCACCATCCCCCCGGGGCCCTGGTACATCCACTCCAGCTTCTCCTCTCTTTTCCTGTTGGAAAAAAAAACTTCTTTTCATCCTGGTTTTGTCTTTTTGAAGTTTCTTTTGAAGGCTCGGGGATGTTTTGGGGTTGGAGCGAGGCCGGAGGAGGAGAAAGGATGGGATGAGAGGGGTGGGGATCCTCTGGGAGAGCTGGGGAAGGGTTTGGGGTGACCTTTCAGCACCTGAAGGGGCTACAGGAAAGAGGAAAAGGGAATAATTCCAAGGGATGGAGTAACAGGATAAAGGGGAATGGGTTTAAACTGCCAGAGGGCACGGTTAGGTGAGTGGAGGAATTCCAGGGCAGGGTTAGGTGAGTTGGGAAGGAATTCCAGGACAGGGTTATGTGAATTGGGAAGGAATTCCAGAGCACGGTTATGTGAATTGGGAAGGAATTCCAGGACTGGGTTAGGTGAGTTGGGAAAGAATTCTAGGGCATGGTTAGATGAGTTGGGAAGGAATTCCAGGGCAGGGTTAGGTGAGTTGGGAAGGAATTCCAGGGCAGGGTTAGGTGAGTTGGGAAGGAATTCCAGGGCAGGGTTAGGTGAGTTGGGAAGGAATTCCAGGGCATGGTTAGGTGAGTTGGGAAGGAATTCCAGGGCATGGTTAGGTGAGTTGGGAAGGAATTCCAGGACAGGGTTAGGTGAGTTGGGAAGGAATTCCAGAGCACGGTTATATGAATTGGGAAGGAATTCCAGGGCATGGTTAGGTGAGTTGGGAAGGAATTCCAGGGCACAGTTAGGTGAGTTGGGAAGGAATTCCGGGACAGGGTTAGGTGAGTTGGGAAGGAATTCCAGAGCACGGTTAGGTGAGTTGGGAAGGAATTCCAGGGCATGGTTAGGTGAGTTGGGAAGGAATTCCATGGCGCAGTTAGGTGAGTTGGGAAGGAATTCCAGGGCACAGTTAGGTGAGTTGGGAAGGAATTCCACCCTGCGAGGGTGGGAAGGGGCTGGAAGAGAAATCCCAGAGAAGCTGTGGCTGCCCTGGATCCCTGGAAGTGTCCCAGGCCAGGCTGGACAGGGCTTGGAGCACCCTGGGACAGTGGGAAGTGTCCCTGCCATGGTAGGGGTGGCACTGGATAAGCTTTAAGGTCCCTTCCACCCCAAACCATTCCATGGCCACCAAAGCCATCGACCCCATGGCTCTCCCAGGGGCACAGGCAGCAGCACCCCAGAGCAGGCCAGGGCTGGCTGTCCCCGTGCTGTCCCCGCGCTGTCCCCAGGCTCACCGCACGGTGCCCATGTCCTCAGCGTAGCGCTGCATCTCCTCCCGCGCCCGCTCCTCCTGCAGCTCCCGCTGCAGCTCCTCGATCTTCTTCCTCTCGGCCTCATGCTTCTGCTCTGCCTTCCACACCTTCTCCACATTGCGCAGAGTCTGAGGGTGCCAGCTCTTCTTCAGGTTCTGCCAGAGGGGGAACACACCGGGATTGGCACCGGGATTGTCTCTGAGGGGCCACGGGGGATCCAGGCCCGGAGAAAGGGACACGTGGCTCCTGCTGACCCCGGGGAACGCGGCCATCTTTCCTCTGCGGCCCCCTCAGCACCCCTGGATCCCTCTCAGCCTCCCACGACCCCTCCCACCCCCAACTCAGACCCCTCTTGGACCCCCACATCCCCCTCTCACACCCCCGGTCCCCTTCAGCACCCACAGACCTCTCTCAGTGTTCCCCCAGACCCTGCTCAGCCCTCTCCCGACCCCTCTCACCTCCCCACTCAGACCCCTCAGCTCCCACCATGTTCCCATCCCCAACCCCTCTCATCTGCCCAGCTCCCCTCAGCCCCTCGACCCCTCTCACCTCCCCACTCAGCCCCCACCACGCTCCCTTCTCCAACCCCTCTCACCTCCTCAGCTCCCCTCAGCCCCTCGACCCCTCTCACCTCCCCACTCAGACCCCACCATGCTCCCCTCCCCAACCCCTCTCACCTCCCCAGTTCCCCTCAGCCCCCCCAGTCCCTCTCCCACCCCTCCTCCCGTCCCGGGTTCCCCTCAGCACCCCTGAACCCCTTCAGTCACTTCCCGGATTATCCCCAGACCCCCCTGATCCCCGTCCGGGTTCCACTCAGTCCCCCCGATCCCCTTCAGGCTCCCCGGTTCCCCTCAGCTCCGCGGCTCCTCTCATCTCCCTCCCGCTTCCCCTCAGCCCCCCCGACCCCTCTCCCACCCCTCATCCCCTTCCGGGTTCCCCTCAGGACCCCCGAACGCCTTCAGTCACTTCCCGGATTACCCCCAGACCCCCCCGATCCCCCTCCCGGTTCCACTCAGCCCCCCCGACCCCTCAGACCCCCCCATCCCCTTCACCCTCCCCGGTCCCCCCTCACCTCCCCGGTTCCCCTCAGCTCCGCCGGCTCCTCTCATCTCCCTCCCGCTTCCCCTCATCCCCCCGGCCCCCTTCATGCTCTCCCAGCCCCTCTCAGCCCTCGCGGTTCCCCTCATTCCCGTCCCAACAACTCGGTCCCGGTCCCCCCTCACCAGATCTCCCCCTCCCATCGCGGCTGCCGGGCGAGCGCGTCCCCCGCCGCTACCGGGACAGGAAATACGTCATCTCCCCGCGCCGCCGCTTGTTTCCGTAGCTTCCTTCCTGAAACGTCACTTCCGGCGCGCCGCTGAGGCTGTCGGGAAGATGGCGGCGCGCGGAACGGGCGGTGCGAGAGGAGGAGGGAGAGAAAGAACCGGCGGGGAGGTCCCTCAGTACCGGGCCTGGGGGGTTTTTCATTGCGTTCATGGAGTACAGAATGGTTGGGGTGGGAAGGGACCTCAAAGCTCATCCATTCCCTCCCCTTGCCATGGACAGGGACACCTTGCACTATCCCAGGTTGCTCCAAGCCCCATCCAACCTGGCCTTGGACACTTACAGAGAACTAAAACAAGATCTGAGCCCGTTTCAAACGAGGCTGCTTGCAGCAATCCCAAAGAAATGCCTGGAAATTATGAAGTGAGTAATTCCAAAAGCACCTAAAGCCGTGGGACAAGTGTGTCAGGCTGCTCTCATTACAATAATGCGCGGAGGGGACGGTCAGTGCTTCTGGCTCAGACTTTTGGTGCCAAAGTGCTCCGGCGCAGAGTTCAGTGATGCACAACTGCCGCGGGTCAGAGCCCGGGCGGCTCTGTCGCCTCCGGTGGTGCCCGGGGTGGGTTAGAATCTTGACCTTCCAGTCTGGGGTGGGGTATAAACGAGGGCCTCTATGCCGGGGCGGGTCAGAGCTGGCGATTTCCCAGGATAGAGCCGGTGATCACCCAGTTTGGAGCTTGTCATCAGCCGGGATAGACCGGCTGATCTCCCAGTTTGGAGCCTGTGATTTCCCGGCATAGAACGGGTGATCTCCCAGTTTGGAGCCTGTGATCTCCCGGCATAGAACGGGTGATCTCCCAGTTTGGAGCTTGTGATTTCCCGGGACAGAACGGGTGATCTCCCAGTGTGGAGCTCGTGATCTCCCGGTACAGAACTGGTGATCTCCCGGGATAGAACCGGTGATCTCCCAGTTTGGAGCTCGTGATCTCCCGGGATAGAACCGGTGACTTCCCGGTGGGAGGGAGGCGGGGTTCGAACCCGTGACCTCGCGGTCCCCAGCCCGCCGCGCTGCCCCCGAGCCACCCTTCCCCCGGCGCCCCCCGCGCCCCCCCCCATTCCCGCGCCCGGGGCGTGGCTCAGGGGCAGCGCCGCCGCCTGCGGGGCCGTGGGTCGCGGGTTCGAGCCCCGGGGGCACCCGGACGATGGCCTGTGTCATCCCAGCCACCCCACCGGACTGGTTTGGATGTCACAGCCCGGGGGAAACAGCTCAGCACAGCTCATGACTTCTAGAAACACATTATGTACATAATTCACTGCTTAAATGAAAGGTAATTACTCCTAACAGGAAAAACTCGAGCAGCAGCTGTTGAGTTGAGCTCCTTTGTGTAGCCCTGCAGAACTCAGGAGAGCAGAGGGGGACCATGGCAAAGAGGGATTTCAGGCTTGGCAAAACATCACCCAGTGATTTCCAGCACCTCAGAGGGGTAAGAAAGGCTTTCCACGGTCTGTCTGTGAGGAGTTCTGGAGGAAAAAAGGGTGGAAAAAATGGAAAAGAGGGGGCAGCTGGAGTTGAACCAGGGACCTCTTGATCTGCAGTCAAATGCTCTACCACTGAGCTATACCCCCTGGGACTATACCTGCACCAGGGACATATAAAAATATGTCTCTGGAAAGGGACAAGTTTTGCTGTCTGGGCCTTGGATCCCTTTCCTTGACAACTCCCTGTGCTCTTTAATGTGCCTGTCAAAGGTACAGGGAATTACGCGTGGTAAATTATGGTAAAAATGATAAATTCTGGTGGTGACTCCAGTGAATTAAGGAGAAAAACACACACAGACAGTGAGTGGTTCTCACTCGGAGCACAAGCCCTGCACTTTGCCAACACTCAGGGCCTCAGTTCTGTGCATTCTGGAGCTCAGAACCAACACTGAGTGCACAGCACGAGGTCACAGGTCCAGCAAGAGCTCTCCGTGATTTTTTTGTGAAAGATTTGGGCAAAAGGAAGGTGGAAGGAGGAGAAAAGAGGGGGCACCTGGAGTTGAACCAGGGACCTCTTGATCTGCAGTCAAATGCTCTACCACTGAGCTATACCCCCTGCTGCATTAAAAATATTTCTAGAGACTCAGGTTTTTCTGTCTGTGGGTTGAATGCCTTGGCTTGACAGGCCCCTGTCCCTGCCAAAGGTTGTTCAGGGAGTTAAATGTGATAAATGATAGGAATTCTGATAAATTCTGGGAATTATGGTAAATTTTTGGAATTGTGGCTACAGAGAGTTAAGAACAGAGAAAGGCACACGCAGACAGTGAGTGGTTCTCACCCAGAGCACAACCCCTGCACTTCTCCAGGGCCTTGGTACCTTCGAAGCCGAAGCCCCCACCCCAAATTCCCTGCCCAGCACAAGCCCTCACATCCCACAGGAGCTTCCCAACCTTCCTGTGGAAGATTTGGGCAGAAGGAGGAGGAAAATAAAAGATTAAAAAAGGGGGCACCTGGAGTTGAACCAGGGACCTCTTGATCTGCAGTCAAATGCTCTACCACTGAGCTATACCCCCCTGGGACAGGGCCTGCACCAGGGACATTTAAAAATATTTCTGTGGAAAGGGACAAGTTTGCTGTCTGGGCCTTGGATCCCTTTCCTTGACAACTCCCTGTGCTCTTTAATGTGCCTGTCAAAGGCACATTAAAAAACATGATGAATTAGGGTAAAAATGATAAATTCTGGTGGTGACTCCAGAGAATTAAGGAGAAAACCACATCCAGACAGTGAATGGTTCTCACCCGGAGCACAAGCCCTGCACTTTGCCAACACTCAGGGCCTCAGTTCCGTGGATTCGGGAGCTCAGAACCAACACTGAGTGCACAGCACGAGGTCACAGGTCCAGCAAGAGCTCTCCGTGATTTTTTTGTGAAAGATTTGGGCAAAAGGAAGGTGGAAGGAGGAGAAAAGAGGGGGCACCTGGAGTTGAACCAGGGACCTCTTGATCTGCAGTCAAATGCTCTACCACTGAGCTATACCCCCCTGGGCCAGTGCAGGGATATTTAAAAACATTTCTATGGAAAGGGACGAGTTTTTCTCTCCATAGGTTGGATTCTGTTGATTGACAGCTCCATCGATGTGCCTGTCAAAGGGAGTTAAATGCCATCAATTCGGAGAAAAATTACTGCAGAGAAAAACACACACAAACAATGAGTGGTTCTCACCCAGAGCGCAACCCCTGCACTTTCCCAACAGTCAGAGCCCAAATCTTTTGAAGTTGAAGTTCCCAGCCAGCCCTGAGGGTACAGAACAAACTCACGGGATCCAAGCAGAGCTCTGGTCCTTTCCAGGAAGGATTTTGGCAAAAGGAAGGCTGAAAGAAGGGGAAAAGAGGGGGCACCTGGAGTTGAACCAGGGACCTCTTGATCTGCAGTCAAATGCTCTACCACTGAGCTATACCCCCTGTGTGTGCCCTGTCCCCTCCCCAACAAGAAAAACATTTCAAGGATGTGCTTCCCGAATTCCTGAGCTCTCTGTTCTGGAGGAGTCAGCTCCTGCTGCAGACTGAGTCACTGCACTCCCACACAGGGCCACACGACCTTGGCCCAGTTCCTCCCCAGCTCTTTCCTTTCTCCTTTCTCCTTTCTCCTTTCCTTTCCTTTCCTTTCCTTTCCTTTCCTTTCCTTTCCTTTCCTTTCCTTTCCTTTCCTTTCCTTTCCTTCCCTTCCCTTCCCTTCCCTTCCCTTCCCTTCCCTTCCCTTCCCCAGTCCATTCCCTGAGTGCTCTGAACTGCCGTGCAGTCTCTGACATTTTCCCCTCACCTCCATCTTCATAACAGGAAAAGAATGATCGGGGAGGAGGCTGAGCTGACATTCCTCATTTGCCAAACCCCCAAAATCCCAAGAGAGAAGCAGCAAAAAGAGGGGGCACCTGGAGTTGAACCAGGGACCTCTTGATCTGCAGTCAAATGCTCTACCACTGAGCTATACCCCCTGGGACTGCACCTGCACCAGGGAAATCTAAAATATTGAAGGGACAAGTTTTGCTGTCTGGGGTTGGATCCCTTTCCTCCACAGCTCCCTGGGCACTTTAATGTGCCTGTCAAAGGTGCAGGCAGTTAAATGGGAGAAAAGATGGTAAATATGGTGCCTTCCATTCCTTTTCCTCGTCCTGATCCAGTCCGGGATATCCCCCATACCATGTCCTGGCTAGGTGCAGTCCAGGTTTCCTCTCATTCTGTGTTCTGGCCATTATCCAGTCCAGGTTTTCCTCCATTCCATATCCCTACTGCAATCCAGTCTGGATTTTCCTCCATTCCATATCCCAACTGTGATCCAGTCCGGATTTTCCTCCATTCCATATCCCAACTGTGATCCAGTCCAGATTTTCCTCCATTCCATATTCCAACTATGATCCAGTCCAGATTTTCCTCCATTCCATATCCTGGCCACAATCCAGTCCACGTTTTCCCCCAAAATCCATATACCACCCTGATCCAGTCCGGGTTTTCCCCTGTTCCGTGTTCCACTCAGATCCAGTCCTGGTTTTCCCCCATTCCATGTCTCACCCCGATCCAGTCCAGGTTTTCCCCCATTCCATATCCTGCGCCATCCAGCCCGAGTTTTCCTCCAGTCCAGATCGCAGCTCTAATCCAGCCCGGGCTTTCCCCCATTCCATATTCCAGTGGTGAACCAGTCTGGGTTTTCCACCATTCCATATCCCACCTTAATCCAGTCCGCATTTTCCTCCAGTCCATATCCCGGTCGTGATCCAGTCCTGGTTTTCCTCCATTCCATATCCCACTTTGATCCAGTCCAGATGTTCCTCCATTCCTTATCCCAACCATGATCCAGTCCGGGCTTTCCCCCATTCCATATCCCACCCTGATCCAGTCCGGGTTTTCCTCCATTCCATATCCTGCTGTGATCCAGTCCGGGCTTTCCCCATTCCATCTCCCAGCTGATCCAGTCCGGGCTTTCCCCATTCCATCTCCCAGCTGATCCAGTCCGGATTTTCCCCCATGCCATGTCCCACATGGATCTAGTCCAGGCTTTCCCCCATTCCATCTCCCACTCTGATCCAGTCTGGGCTTTCCCCCATTCCATGTCCACCTGGATCCAGTCCGTGCTTTCCCCCCTTCCATCTCCCACCCCAATCCAGTCTGGATATTCCCCCATTCCATCTGCCAGCTGATCCAGTCCGGGCTTTCCCCCATTCCATCTGCCAGCTGATCCAGTCCGGGCTTTCCCCCATTCCTTATCCTGGTGTTATCCACTCCGGATTTTCCCCCATTCCATGTCCACCTGGATCCAGTCCGGGCTTTCCCTCATGCCATGTCCCACCCAGATCCAGTCCGGATTTTCCCCCATTCCATCTCCTACTCTGATCCAGTCCAGATTTTCCCCCATTCCATCTCCCAGCTGATCCAGTCCGGATTTTCCCCCATTCCATCTCCCAGCTGATCCAGTCCGGATTTTCCCCCATTCCATCTCCCAGCTGATCCAGTCCGGATTTTCCCCCATTCCATCTCCCAGCTGATCCAGTCTGGATTTTTCCCCCATTCCATCTCCCAGCTGATCCAGTCCGGGCTTTCCCGCTCTCCGGATTCCAGCCCAGCTCCAGGCTCATTTTTCCCAATTCCAGAGGATTTCTCCCTTCAGAGGATTTCTTTCTCCCAGAGAGAGGCTCGGACAGACCCGGGCAGTGAGGAGTTATTTCTTGTGAGGAATTCCACACGATTAGGAGTTCCTGGAGCTGTTCCTCACCCTGGGCACAACTCCTGCGCTTTTCCAGGGCCTTGGTGCCTTCAAATCCGAATCTCCCGCCCCACACATCCCACAGGAGCTTTCCCACCTTCCCAGGGAAGATTTGGGCAGGAGGAGGAGGAAAAGGAGGAGAAAAGAGGGGGCACCTGGAGTTGAACCAGGGACCTCTTGATCTGCAGTCAAATGCTCTACCACTGAGCTATACCCCCTGTGTTCCATGGGAATTCCCAGCAGGAATCTCCCTGCTCATTACCATCCCTGCTAATTAACCCCAGGACAAAATCCAGATCTTCACGAAATGCTCATCCCTGTCCTCACCAACAGCCCCAGTGCTGCTCTGCCCTGCTGGGAATCGCCTGCCTTCCCTCGGGCAGCAGACACAGCGCGGGGCCTGCACCCAGCTCGGGGGGAAAAAGCGGGAATTAGGGGCTCCAAACCCCATTTTGGGGATAAAAAGATGGAAAAAGGGGAGGGGGCACCCGGATTTGAACCGGGGACCTCTTGATCTGCAGTCAAATGCTCTACCCCTGAGCTATACCCCCACTTGGGCAGGGTGGCCAGGTGAGGCTCCTTGTGGCCACTGACGTGGCTCTGTCACATTCCAGCTGCTCCAGGCACACCCAGGCCTCCTTCTGCCCCAAACCTCACCCCGGGGCTCTCAGCAGGTGATGAATCCCCACCTCATTCCCTCTGAAAAATGTGTACAAGGAAAACATTCCCAGCGCTGCCTTCAAAATGTCAAATATTTGATCTCGGGGTGTGCCCAGCCTGGCCCAGGAATTACCACCGCAGCCTCTGCGACACCAAAAATCCCAAACCGATACATTTAATGCAACTATTTTTGGGGCAAAATGCCTTTTTGGGGCAAAAATTCTTCCCAAAGCAGGAATGGGAGAGCAGATCCACGAGAGGAGCTTTATTGGAGTGGTTCCTTACGTGAAGAACCTCTGGATCGATAGTCGGTGCTCGGGAAGGTGGAGATCCCTTCAGCTGCAGCTCTGGGGTTTGGGATCTCACCCACAGCACCCTCGTGCCCTTCCAGGGGCTGGGAGTGATCCAGGGGTGCTCTCCTGCTCCGAAAGCCTGCGGAAAACAGAGTGTGACCCTTGGAAGGTGCAAAACCTCGGCCGAAATTCCTCCTGCTGCCTGCACGCGGCTCGGGGAAATCCAAAAATCCATCAGGAATGGGCAGAGAGGTTTGGGAGCACCTCACAAAGCAGGGCCGGGGGTGGGGATGGTCCATCCATACCCAGAGTTGTGCTGCTGAATCCCAGAGGCGTCCCCACCCTCCCTCGGCACCCAAAAATATCAGCAAAAGCACCGAGAATTGCCCAAAACCATCAGGAATGTCCCCAAGTGCAGCAGGGAAAGGCTCGGGGATATCCAGAAATCCATCGGGAATGGGCAGAGAGGTTTGGGAGCACCTCACAAAGCAGGGCCGGGGGTTGTGTCACTGCTGTCCCCACCCTCCCTCGGTGCCAAAAAAATCAGCAAAAGTACCGGGAGTTGCACAAAATCATCAGGAATGTCCCAAAGTGCAGCAGGGAACAGCTCGGGGATATCCAGAAATCCATCAGGAATGGTTTGGGAACACCTCACAAAGCAGGGCTGGGGTTGGTCCATCCTTCCCCAGGGTTGTGTCACTGCCATCCCCACCCTCCCTCGGCACCAAAAAAATCAGCAAAAGCACTGGGAATTGCCCAAAACCATCAGGAATGTCCCCAAGTGCAGCAGGGAAAGGCTCGGGGATATCCAGAAATCCATCGGGAATGAGCAGAAAGGTTTGGGAACACCTCACAAAGCAGGGCCGGGGTTGATCCATCCTTCCCCAGGGTTGTGTCACCCTCGGTACCCAAAAAAATCAGCAAAAGCACTGGGAATTGCACAAAATCATCAGGAATCTCCCAAAGTGCAGCAGGGAACAGCTTGGGGATATCCAGAAATCCATCGGCAATGGGCAGAGGGATTTGGGAACACCTCACAAAGCAGGGCCGGGGTTGGTCCATCCTTCCCCAGGGTTGTGCTGCTGAATCCCAGAGGTGTCCCCACCCTCCCTCGGCGCCAACAAAAATCAGCAAAAGCATCAGGAATTGCCCAAAACCATCAGGAATCTCCCCAAGTGCAGCAGGGAAAGGCTCGGGGATATTCAGAAATCCATCGGGAATAGTCAGAGGGATTTGGGAACGCCTCACAAAGCAGGGCCGGGGCTGGGGATGGTCCATCCATACCCAGAGTTGTGTCACTGCCGTCCCCACCCTCCCTCGGCGCCAAAAAAATCAGCAAAAGCACCGAGAATTGCACAAAATCACCAGAAATCTCCCAAAGTGGACCAGGGAAAGGCTCGGGGATATCCAGAAATCCATCGGGAATGGGCAGAGAGGTTTGGGAACACCTCACAAAGCAGGGCCGGGGTTGATCCATCCTTCCCCAGGGTTGTGTCACCCTTGGTACCCAAAAAAATCAGCAAAAGCACTGGGAATTGCACAAAGCCATCAGGAATGTCCCAAAGTGCAGCAGGGAAAGGCTCGGGGATATCCAGAAATCCATCAGGAATGGTTTGGGAACACCTCACAATGCAGGGCCGGGGTTGGTCCATCCTTCCCCATGGTTGTGTCACTGCCTTCCCCATCCTCCCTCGGTGCCAAAAATATCAGCAAAAGCACTAGGAATTGCACAAAATCACCAGGAATGTCCCCAAGTGCAGCAGGGAAAGCTTGGGGACAGGAATCGCAGCGCTGGGAGCAGCCCCCTTGTCCTGCCCCGTGATTTGGGGTCAGGGTGGGCGTTCCAGGGCCCCAAAATCAGGACAGAGCCACCCCTGCGTTGTCACCTGTGGGCCAGGAAAGCACAGCTCTCACCCAAATCTGCTCCAGGGGCACCAGGGAAATCACAAAAACCTCGGACATTGCTTCCCACTCTGCTCCTGAAGGTTTGGAGCTGATCCAGGGCTCTCCTCAGGTGACAGCAGTGACCTCTCCGTGTCCCCAGCAAGGGCCGAGGGACATTGCCCAGACCTCACTGTCCAGCAGGAATTCTGCAGCTCCTGGCTCAGCTCAGCTCAGCCCCGGGGACTATTTTAACAATTAAATTATCCCTAAGCAGTCAAATTGCCTATTCTGGGAGAAAATTCCAGGATTTCTCCAATTCTGGGAGCAAACTCCAGGATTTCTCCAATTTCAGGAGAAAACTCCAGGAATTCTCCAATTCTGGGAGCAAAATCCAGGATTTCTCCAATTCTGGGAGCAAATTCCAGGAATTCTCCAATTCTGGGAGCTCCTGCACAAAGGCAGAGCTGCCACAGAGCCCTCCCAGCTCCCACCAAACAACGGAAGGGTTCAGCACCTCCGAAATTTGAGCCATTCCAGCACAATCCCCTTTGGGTATTTTTCAGGAATCTTCCTGGAAAAGTAAATTTGTAAATCCCCCAATCCCATTTTCCTGCTGGAGCATCCCAGGAGCTCCACGGAAAGGCTTCCCACCACAATCCTGCTCGTCCTTAGCAAGAACAACACCACGGGGTTGGTACAAGGATTTTATTTTGTGTCCCTGGCCGGGGCAGGATCAGGATCGGGATCAGGATCGGGATCAGGCGATGCTCCCGGCGTTGGAGGCGATCCTGGGCCACAGATCTGCACATTCCTTGGCCACGGGGCCTGTGATGGCTGAGCCTGGAAAACAGAGACAACACCACAGGGTTAGATCTTCCTGGGAGACTGGGATGGGATTCCCAGAGAAGCTGTGGCTGCCCCTGGGAGTGTCCCAGGCCAGGCTGGACAGGGCTTGGAGCACTCTGGGATGGAGGGAGGTGTCCCTCCTGGGGTGGGATGAGCTTCACGCTCCCTTCCAGCCCAAACCATCCCAAGATTTTGGGATTTCGTGGTCACAGATAGATCAGGGCAGCATTTCCCACTCAAAACCCCACTCTCTGTGTCCATTTCCCTGCAGAGCGCAGCCCTGGGGCACTGCCAACCTCCCACGTTGTTCCCAGCAGGACACAATTCCCACCCTCACCTTTCATTTCGCCTTTGTTATTTACAATCACTCCCGCGTTGTCCTCGAAGTACAGGAACACTCCGTCTTTTCTCCTGTAGGATTTCCGCTGCCGGATCACCACCGCCGGATGGACTGGGAAAAGAAAAGTGTCCCACACTTCAGGATAAATCCACATTCCCAGAGAGATCCCGCAGGAAGTGCGGCATCAAACCCAAGGCAGAAATTCGGGGTGGTTTTTTTTTTTTCAACACTTATTGGTGGCGTTTCACCACGAAAAGTTAAGAGTTTATAGTCAGATTTCCCTTAAAACTGACTGTGAAACACCTGCAGCTGCACCCACACTTGGAAATTCCAAGGTTTTCCCACTTTCCCACCTTTATTTTGAAATAAATTATTAATTCACAAAAAATATTCAGGAAAAACTACTCCGGAGCAGGGGCAAACTCATGGCAGGGGGTGGGACTGGATGGGATTTAATGTCTCTTCCCACCCAAACCATTCCACAACTCCATAATCCTAATTTTACAGATCCATGTAACATCATTCCTGTTTTATGGATGCACAGTTGGACTCAGGAGGGAATATTGGGAAGGAATTCCTCCCTGGCACAGCTTTCCCAGAGCAGCTGTAGCTGCCCCTGGATCCCTGGCAGTGTCCCAGGGCAATCAGGGACAGTGGAAAGTGTCCCTGCCATGGCAGGGGTGACACTGGATGGGATTTAATGTCCCTTCCCATCCAAACCATTCCACAACTTCATAATCCTAATTTTACAGATCCACGTAACATCATTCCTGTTTTATGGATGCACAGTTGGACTCAGGAGGGAATATTGGGAAGGAATTCCTCCCTGGCACAGCTTTCCCAGAGCAGCTGTGGCTGCCCCTGGATCCCTGGCAGTGTCCCAGGCCAGGCTGGATGGGGTTTGGGGCACCCTGGGACAGTGGAAAGTGTCCCTGCCATGGCAGGGGTGGCACAGGGTGGCATTTAAGGTCCCTTCCCACAGAACCCATTCCTGATTCCCAAACCGTGTCCCACCACTGATTGAAATCAACAGCACCAGGAGCTGCCACTTCACCCAAAAGCGGCGCCTCTGCTCTGCCCTTCCACGACAACTCCCTGGGCCACGGCAGGACCCAACGAGTGCTTTACAGAAGGGGGGGGACTCTCCAGGGACTCTGTGCCCGAATTTTAGGGCAGCTGGGGACACGAATGGCGCCGCTCACCCTTCTTCCTCAGCTCCGGCTTGCCCTTCTTCACCGTGGCCATCACCATGTCACCCACGCCGGCCGCCGGCAGCCGGTTCAGCCGGCCCTTGATGCCCTTCACGGAGATGATGTAGAGGTTCTTGGCCCCTGCGGAGAGCGGCGCCGCCGTTACCCCGGGAGGAGAACCGCCGTTATCCCGAGACCCCCGGGAGCAGCGCCGCCGTTATCCCGGGACCCCCAGGAGGAGGCCCGCTGTTGTCCCGGGACCCCCGGGGCAGCGCCGCTGTTATCCCGGGACCCCCAGGGGAAGGGCTGCCGTTGTCCCGGGACCCCCAGGAGGAGAGCCGCCGTTATCCCGGGACCCCCAGGGGAAGGGCCGCCGTTATCCCGGGACCCCCGGGGCAGCGCCGCCGTTATCCCGGGACCCCCGGGGCAGCGCCGCCGTTATCCCGGGACCCCCAGGAGAAGGGCCGCCGTTGTCCCGGGACCCCCAGGAGGAGAGCCGCCGTTATCCCGGGACCCCCGGAGGCAGCGCCCCCGTTATCCCGGGACCCCCGGAGGCAGCGCCCCCGTTATCCCGGGATAGATTCCCGTGTCCCACTGCAGGTACACCCAACAGCACTGCCGCTGCCCCCGGCACGGCGAGCGCTTCCAGAAGGCAAACTGAGGTTGGGAATTCATTGAACACCTCGCTCGTTACTGAGGGGCCCTTCCCCGAGGGGCTCCCCCGGTTCCCCGTGGGCTCCTTCCCGCTGCCCCGCCGCTCCCAGCCCCGCACTCACCGGTGTTGTCGGCGCAGTTGATCACAGCTCCCACCGGGAGACCCAGGGAGATGCGGAACTTGGCCCCGGACGAACCTCCGCGTCCTGCGGGTCGAGAAGAGCGTTAAGGCCCCGGTACAGCCTCACGAAGAGGCCGCGGCCAGCGCGGAGCGCCGGGCCTGAGCCTCCCGGGGAGGGCGGCGGCGACACCGCCCGCGCCATCCGCTCCCGCCCGGGCTCAGGGGCCTCTCCCCGGCTCCCCGCTCCGCCGGGGCGGCCACGGAGACACGGGATGGCGGCGGATGGAGCCGGATGGCAGCGGAGAGCGGCGCCCGCCTCACCTCGCTTCGACATCTTGGCGCCGGAAGAGGCGGCGGATGTCACGTGACGCGCCCGCCCCGCCTCGCCTCGCCGCGCGCGGCGCCCCCTAGCGGCGGCGGGAAACGCGGCGCTCTCCCCGGTACCGGGAGCAGCGGGAACACCGGGAGCACCGGGAGCGGACGGAAAGAGCGACCAGGGGTAATTCAGGCGAGAAAAATTTAAGAAAGGAAAAACATAAAACAAGGGGGCACCCGGATTTGAACCGGGGACCTCTTGATCTGCAGTCAAATGCTCTGCCACTGAGCTATACCCCCACTGGTTAACCGGCATCGCTGGGCGTCATTTTAGGGTTTACTCCACGCCTGCGCAGTCCCCGTTCCACGCGCGCTGCTCCCGCGCGTGCGAATGCAACCTTCCCGCCTCGCCCCCCTCGGGAGTACGGACCAAAAAAACCAAAAAAAATCGATAAAAACCTTAAAACTACACCTCGAAAGCTTAAAACTACACATTGAGGGGGCACCCGGATTTGAACCAGGGACCTCTTGATCTGCAGTCAAATGCTCTACCACTGAGCTATACCCCCGCTCGCCGCCGCGCTCCGCTAGGGTTCCCCTCTACTCCCCCCGCAAACCCAAAGGTCTTCGGTTCGAATCCCGCCGCGCCCGCAATGTAAATTTTTTGTGGTTTTTCCGCCGTTTCTAACCCTTTTTAGGGGCGTTTCAGCTCCGCGCTGCGTTCCCGGGGTGGCGCACCCCGTTCGCACGCGCGTTACGTGTGCGCGCACGCGTAGGTGGGCGCCGCGCCGCGCCCCGCCCCCGCCGTCCCTCCCCTCCCACTTCTCCCACCGCCTCCTCCCCTTCCCGACTATTTAAAGTCGCGACATCGCGGGCGGCGGCTCAGAGGAAGAAGAAGAAGAAGGAGCAGCGGCGGCGGCGGCGCTCGCAGAGGAGGAGGAGGGTGGGAGTGATTTTTTTTTTTTTTCTTTTTTTTTTTTTTTTTTTTTCCCTCCCCTCCCTCCACGCGAGTTTTCAGCCATGAATCCCAACTGTGCGCGCTGCGGGAAGATCGTGTACCCCACGGAGAAGGTGAACTGCTTGGATAAGGTAAATCCGGAGGGTCGCACGTGCGGAGCGGGACAAGGATTTGGGATTTTTTTTTTTTTTTCCTTGTAGGATCGCCTCCGGATGGGATGGTTTCCCTCCCCGCCCCCATTCCTGGGGTTTTTCCGGGGGATCCTGGGGGTCTCCCCCGCGGGTGGCACTTCCTTGTGGACGCGGCTCTCCCCCCGCCCTTTTCCCAGGAATTTCTCCACGCTTCCTTCTCGAAATTCCCTTTTTTTTTCCCCGGGGGTATTTCCGCGCCGAGTCTTTGGGGTCCCCTGGCTGTGGGACCCCATTGTCCCGGGGTCCCTTCCAGCCCCGGGGGGGTTCCGGGGAATGTGATTCCCCCACCCCCCTCTTCCCAGCGCTCTCTCCACATTCCCAACCCCCTTTTCCTGGGAGCATTTCCACGCTTCCCACCCGTGTCCCGGGGGTCCCTGGAGACCCCGAGGGTCCCGAACAGATCCCACCCCGGAGGGGACAGCGATGGAGCCTTTTTTTTTTTTTTTTTACCCGGGAGGTCTCCGGCAGTTTTTCCTCCGCTACCAAATATTTCTATTTATTTTAATTTCTCCACCCCAAAGGCACCACATCCGTGTGGAGGCCCAAGGAAAGCAACAGTTAACGCTTCCCTGAAGCCGCGAACCTCATCTGGTTTCCATTATCCAGCTTTTCCCCCCTTTTTTTTTTCTTTTTTTTTTCTTTTTTTTTTTTTTTTTTTTTTTTGGTCAAATCTTCCATCTCCATCGCTACTTCCCCATTCCAAAACCCCATCCCCGCGCTCCCTCAACCCGGAAAAGGATTTTTTTTGGGGGTATTTTTCCCCTCCGAACCCGAACCGCGGTGGAACCCCGGTGGCTCTCCGTTCCCGGTGCCCTTCCCATGGGATTTCCTTTCCTCCCGGAGAACCGGAGCCTCTCTCCTCCCCCTCCTCCTCTCCCAGGCTTCTGGGACAACCAGTTTAGGGACTAAAAAAAGTAACTGGAAGAACGCTCCGCTCTCCGGCGGCATTCCTGAGCTCCGGCAGACCCTGTTGCTCGCATTTTTAAGGGATGAGGCTTTTTCCTGAGGCTGGGAATGGCTCGGAGCGGAACTCTCGCCCCCCGAGTTGGGGATTTGGGGGCAGCGAGAGGCTCGGCGCTCTGCAGCCTCCGGGAGCTGCTGGATGTCGCGATTGGGGGCGAGAGGAAGGGGGAAAAGGGGTTTTGGGATTGGGGGCGATAGGAACGGAAAGGGGGGATTGGGATTGTGGATAATAGAAGGGAAATGGGGTTTTGGGATTGGGGATGATAGGGAGGGAAAGTGGGGATTGGGATTGGAGATATTTGGAAGGAAATTGGGGTTTGGGATTGGGGATATTTGGAAGGAAATTGGGGTTTGTGAATGGGAACATTTGGAAGGGAAATTGGGGTTTGGGATTGTGGGTAAGAGGAAGAAAATAGGGTGCTGGGATTGTGGATATTAGAAGGGAAATGGGGTTTTGGGATTGGGATAATAGAAGGGAAAAGGGGGGTTGGGATTGGGGATATTTGGAAGGAGATTGGGGTTTGGGATTGTGGGTAATAGGAAGGGAAAGAGGGTTTTGGGGGTTGTGGATATTCGGAATGGAAAGGGGGTTGTGGATGTTTGGAAGGGAAGGGGCTTTGGGGATAACTTAAAGGGAAAGGAGTGCTGGGGTTGGGGACCCCTGGAAAGGAAGGGAGTGTCAGGATCGTGTCTAACTGTGGGGCAGTGTGACCCCCAGATCGTGGCTAGCTGGGGGGGAATAGGCACCCCCGGATCGTGGCTACCTGGGGGGCAGAGGGACCCCCGGATCGTGTCTAACTGTGGGGCAGAGAGACCCCCGGATCGTGGCTGTCTGGGGGGCACAGGGACCCCCGGATCGTGGCTGTCTGGGGGGGAAGAGAGACCCCCGGATGGTGGCTAATTGGGGGCAGAGGGATCCCCGGGACCGTGGCTAGTTGGGGGGGCAGAGGGACCCCCAGATTGTGGCTAGCTGAGAGGGAAGAAGGACCCCCGGATGGTGGCCAGCCGGAGGGGCAGAGGGACCCCAAGATCGTGGCTAGCTGGGGAGGAAGAGAGACCCCCGGATTGTGGCTATCTGGGGGGTCAGAGGGACCCCCGGGCCGTGGCCAGCTGGCCGGGCAGGGCTGGCCCGCGTGTCCCCGGCGCTGGGGGATGCACTCCAGCTGCTGGCAGCAGGCACAGCCCGCAGTCACCATCTTGTCCTCCTCGCCCACTTCCTCTTCCTAAGAGCCGTGGCCCGGGCGGCTCGTGGTGCTGTTCCCACCCCGGGAGCGCCTCCGGCTCCCTTTTCCCGGGATTTGTCACCTCCGGCTCCCTTTTCCCGGGGTTTGTCACCTCCGGCTCCCTTTTCCCGGGATTTGTCACCTCCAGCTCCTTTTTCCCGGGATTTGCCACCTCCGGCTCCCTTTTCCCGGGATTTGCCACCTCCGGCTCCCTTTTCCCGGGATTTGTCACCTCTGGCTCCCTTTTCCCGGGATTTGTCACCTCCAGCTCCTTTTTCCCGGGATTTGCCACCTCCGGCTCCCTTTTCCCGGGATTTGCCACCTCCGGCTCCCTTTTCCCGGGATTTGCCACCCCATTTCCCATAAAAGCCTGGGCAGGTCCCGAGCGCCTCTGTCCCTGCTTGTCCCGGGGCAGAGTCCGAAGGGCAGCAGGGCAGGGTTTGTGACAGGAGTTGTGCTGGGAGGTGACACCACAGCCTTGGGGGGACGGGGACAGGCCTGGGCTGGCCCTGGAGTGGGGAAAATCTCTTTTCCTTTGGGATTTATGGGAATTTGCTGCTTTGCCGGGAGCAGCAGCGAGGAGAGGTGACAGCCTGCCCACAGCCCTGGCCTGGCACTGCCCCTTGGCCTTCCTGGGTGGCTTTGGGGACATTGCTGTCCCTGCCCCCTTGGTCTTCCTGTGTGGTTTTGGCGACATCGCTGTCCCTGCCCCTCGTGGCTTTGGGGCCATGACTGTCCCCAGCTGCCCCAGGTGCCCCGGTGACTTTGGGGCTGTTCTGTCCCTGCCCTGAGTGGCTTTGGGGACATCACTGTCCCTGCCCTGGGTGGCTTTGGGGCTGTGGCTGTCCCCAGGTGTCCCAGGTGGCTTTGAGACCATTCTGTCCCTGCCCCCTTGGTCTTCCTGTGTGATTTTGGGGACGTTGCTGTCCCTGCTCCGGGTGGCTTTGGGGCCACTCTGTCCCTGTCCCTGGTGGCTTTGGGGCCGTTCTGTCCCTGCCCCGGTGGCTTTGGGGCCATTCTGTCCCTGCCCCGGTGGCTTTGGGACCATTCTGTCCCTTCTCTGGTGGTTTTGGGGCTGTTCTGTCCCTCTCAGGTGGCTTTGGGATCATTCTGTCCCTTTCGGGTGACTTTAGGGCCCTTCTGTCCCTGCCCTGGTGGCTTTGGGGACATTCTGTCCCTCCCCCACGGGGAAGGTGCCGCTGGTGGCTCTGATTTCCGCAGGGGAAGTGACACCGCACGGGGCTGGGCTGGGCTGGGCTCACCCTGTCCCCAGCCCGGGTGTCCCTCCTGTCCCCAAATCCCGGCGGGGTTTGCTCCAGGAATAATCGGAATAATTTGGGTTGGGAAAGAGCTTCCTGCTCGGGCTGGGAAGTTCTGGAGGAGAAGGATCTGGGAATTCTTGGAGGAAAAAGACTCTGGAAATTCTTGGAGGAAAAAGGCCCTGGGAATGGAGAAGGATCTGGGAATTCTTGGAGGAAAAGGCTCTTGGAATGGGAAAGGCTCTGGGAATGGAAAAGGCTCTGGGAATTCCTGCAGGAGAAAGATCTGGGAATTCTTGGAGGAAAAAGGCACTGGGGATGGAAAAGGCTCTGGGAATTCCTGCAGGAGAAGGATCTGGGAATGGAAATGGCTCTGGGAATTCCTGGAGGAGAAGGATCTGGGAATTCCTTGGGGAAAAGGCTCTGGGAATGGAAAAGGCTCTGGAAATTCTTGGAGGAAAAAGGCACTGGGAACTCCTTGGGGAAAAGGCTCTGGGAATTCCTGGAGGAAAAGGCTCTGGGAATGGGAAAGGCTCTGGGAATTCTTGGAGGAAAAGGATCTGGGAGTTCTTTTGGGGAAAAGGATCTGGGAATTCCTGGAGGGGAAGGATCTGGGAATTCTTGGAGGAAAAAGGCACTGGGGATGGAAAAGGCTCTGGGAATTCCTTGGGGAAAAGGCTCTGGGAATTTCTGGAGGAGAAGGATTGTCCCAGGCCAGCTCGGACAGGGTTTGGAGCGCCCTGGGATGAGTTTTAAAATCCCTTCCCGCCCCGACCATTCCACAATCCATGAAGAGGTGCCACCACTGCGGCTCTGAGCTGTCCCCGAGCAGGAATTTGTCCCAAGGTCTCCACCCTGAGCTTCCCGTGGGATTTGGGATCACCCCCAGGCCTTCGGGGTGCTCCAGGATTGGGGGGCACAGGGCTCCTCCAAACCCTGTTCAGAGCTTGTCCTCGTTCCTGGGAGCCGAAATAACTCTGTCCCCTGTGTCCAGCCCTGCCCCAGCCTCCTTTCCGTGCTGCCTCCGATTTTGTGGATCCGGCGCTGATTCTGTCACCGAGAGGGGACAGTGCGGTGGCAGCAGGGTCTGGGGACAGGGACAGTGTGGTGGCAGCAGGGTCTGGGGACAGGGACAGTGTGGTGGCAGCAGGGTCTGGGGACAGGGACAGTGTGGTGGCAGCAGGGGACAGGGACAGTGTGGTGGCAGCAGGGCCTGGGGACAGGGACAGTGTGGTGGCAGCAGGGACTGGGAACAGGGACAGTGCTCCGTGGGCAGCGCAGCCCTCGGAATTGCAGAATCGGAATGATTCCGGCTGGGAAAGAGCTCCCTGCTCGGGCTGGGGAGTCCTGGAGGGAAAGGATCTGGGAATTCCTACAGGAGAAGGAAATGGAAATGGAAAAGGCTCTGGGAATTCCTTGGGGGAAAGGCTCTGGGAATTCCTGGAGGAGAAGGATCTGGGAATGGAAAAGGCTCTGGGAATTCTTGGAGGGAAAAGGCTCTAGAAGTTCCTGGAGAAGGATCTGGGAATGGAAAAGGCTCTGGGAATGGGAAAGGCTCAGGGAATTTTTGGGGGAAAAGGCACTGGGAATGGAAAATGTACTGGGAATTCCTTGGGGAGAAGGCTTTGGGAATGGGAAAGGCTCTGGGAATTCCCTGGGGAAAAGTTTCTTGTAATTCCTGGAGAAGGATCTGGGAATTCCTGGAGGAAAAGGCTCTGAGAATGGAAAAGGCTCTGGGAATTCTTGGAGGAAAAAGACTCTGGGAATTCCGGGAGAAGGTTCTGGGAATGGAAAAGGGTCTGGGAGTTCCTAGAGAAGGATTTGGGAATTCCTAGAGGAAAACGCTCTGGGAATTCCTGGAGGCAAAAGGCTCTGGGAATGGAAAAGATTCTGGGAATTCCTTGGGGAAAAGGCTCTAGGAATTCCTGGAGGAGAAGGATCTGGGAAGGGAAAAGGCTCTGGGAATTCCTGCAGGAAAAGGCTCTGGGAATGGAAAAGGCTCAGGGAATTTTTGGAGGAAAGGCTCTGGGAATGGAAAATATACTGGGAATTCCTTGGGGAAAAGTTTCTGGGAATGGAAAAGGCTCTGGGAATTCCCTGGGGAAAAGTTTCTGGGAATTCCTGGAGGGAAAGGCTCTGGAATCGTGCAGGCTGTCAGTTCAGTGCTGGTGCTTGGAAAGGGTTAACCCCCATAAGGAACAGTCTGGGACTTCCAAAAACCCCAAAACCCCAAAAATTTGGGATTTGGTGCTGAGCCGTGAGGGACAAAGCCCCGCGGGCGCAGGAGCTGTGAGCACAGAGCTCTGTGAGCAAGGGCAGGAGCAGAGCTGAGCCTCGGGCGGGGAAAGGAAAAAATAAATAAAATAAATAAGATTCCTCCTTGGGGCTGGGGCTGAGTCAGGGAGCTGGCAGGGCTTGGGGCTGGGGTGTGGCACCGGGAGGTGACACTGGGGAGGTGACACCAGGGCTGGGGAGGTGACATCAGGCCTGGGTAGGATTCTGGGAGGAATTCACTCCAGACCCCTCAAATCCCCAGGGAAATGTGGGGTCAGACCCTTCAAATCCCCATGGAAATGTGGGGTGTGGACACTGAGTGACCAATGGGCCCTGGGAATTCACTCCAGACTCCTCAAATCCCCCCAAAAGTGTGGGGTCAGACCCCTCTGATCCCCATAGAAATATGGGGTGGGGACACGGAATGACCAATGGGCCCTGGGAATTCCCACAGATCCCTCAAATTCCCACAGAAATGTGGGGTCAGACCCTTCAAATCCCACAGAATTATGGGGTGGGGACATGGAATGACCAATGGGCCCTGGGAATTCCCACAGGCCCTTCAAATCCCCATAGAACTGTGGGGTCAGATCCCTCAAATCCCCCCAAAAGTGTGGGGTCAGACCCCTCTGATCCCCATAGAAATATGAGGTGTGGACATGGGGTGACCGATGGCCCCTGGGAATTCCCACAGACCCCTCAAATCCCCACAGAGATGTGGGGTCAGACCCTTAAAATCCCCACGGAAATGTGGGGTGTGGACACTGAGTGACCAATGGGCTCTGGGAATTCCCACAGGCCCTTCAAATTCCCATAGAAATGTGGGATCAGACCCTTCAAATCCTCACAAAAGTGTGGGATCAGATCCCTCAAATCCTCACAGAAATATGGGGTGGGGACATGGGGTGACCAATGGGCTTTGGGAATTCCCACAGATCCCTCAAATCCCACAGAAATATGGGGTCTGGACACTGAGTGACCAATGGCGTCTCAGAATTCCCACAGATCCCTCAAATCCCCACAGAAATATGGGATCTGACCCTTCAAATCCCCATGGAAATGTGGAGTCAGACCCTTCAACTTCCCACAGAAATATGGGGTGGGGACACAGAATGACCAATGGGCCCTGGGAATTCCCACAGATCCCTCAAATCCCCACAGAAATGTGGGATCAGACCCTTCAAATTCCCATAGAAATGTGGGGTGTGAACACTGAGTGACCCATGGGCTCTGGGAATTCACTCCAGACTCCTCAAATCCCACAGAAATATGGGGTCTGACCCTTCAAATCCCCCCAAAAGTGTGGGGTCAGACCCTTCAAATCCTCACAAAAGTGTGGGATCAGATCCCTCAAATCCCACAGAAATATGGGGTCTGGACACTGAGTGACCAATGGTGTCTCAGAATTCCCACAGATCCCTCAAAGCCCATGGAACTGTGGGGTCAGATCCCTCAAATCCCCCCAAAAGTGTGGGGTCAGACCCTTCAAATCCCCGTGGAAATGTGGGGTGTGGACACTGAGTGACCAATGGGCTCTGGGAATTCCCACAGGCCCCTCAAATCCCCACAGAAATGTGGGATCAGACCCTTCAAATCCCCATGGAAATGTGGAGTCAGACCCTTCAAATCCCCCCAAAAGTGTAGGGTCTGGACATGGGGTGACCAATGGACCCTGGGAATTCCCATAGACCCCTCAAATCCCACGGAAATGTGGGATCAGACCCCTCAAATCCCCATGGAACTGTGGGGTCAGACCCTTCAAATCCCCATGGAAATGTGGGGTGGGGACATGGGGTGACCGATGGCCTCTGGGAATTCCCACAGATCCCTCAAATCCCACAGAAATGTGGGGTCAGACCTTTCAAATCCCACAGAAATATGGGGTGGGGACACGGAATGACCAATGGGCCCTGGGAATTCCCACAGACCCTTCAAATTCCCATAGAAAAGTGGGATCAGACCCTTCAAATCCCCCCAAAAGTGTGGGGTCAGACCCTTCAAATCCCACAGAAATATGGGATCTGGACATGGGGTGACCGATGGCCCCTGGGAATTCCCATAGACCCCTCAAATCCCCCCAGAACTGTGGGGTCAGACCCCTCAAATCCCCATGGAACTGTGGGGTCAGACCCCTCAAATCCCACAGAAATGTGGGGTCAGACCCCTCAAATCCCATGGAACTGTGGGGTCAGACCCCTCAAATCCCCATGGAACTGTGGGGTCAGACCCCTCAAATCCCCATGGAACTGTGGGGTCAGACCCCTCAAATCCCATGGAACTGTGGGGTCAGACCCCTCAAATCCCCATGGAACTGTGGGGTCAGACCCCTCAAATCCCCATGGAACTGTGGGGTCAGACCCCTCAAATCCCCCAGAACTGTGGGGTCAGGACATGGGGTGCCCACCAGGATGTGCAGGGCTGAGCAGCCTCAGAATCACAAAATCGAAATAATTTCGGTCGGGAATGACCTCCGGGACCATCGCATCCTCCCTGGAATTCCTCGGGAATTCCCTGAGCCATCTCAGCGCCGAGCGGGAATAATTCCTGTAGGATCTGCCCTAAAAAAAACCCTAAAAAAGAACCCTAAAATGCTATTTTCGGGTGTCCCAGCCCAAGATTTGGGGTCGCGCTCGGGATTTTTGGGATTTTCGGGATCCGACCTCGGATCCGTGTCTGCTTCCCACGAAAAGCTTTTCCTCACCGGAGCTGCTCTTCTGGCTGGAAAAACGGCCCCAAAAAAAACCCCAAAGCTGCAGCTTTGAAGCTTTCGGAGTTCCCTCTGTCCCTGGAGCCTTTTAGGAGATTCTCCCATCCGTGAATTTCGGGAAATTACGAATTTCGGGATAATTTCCGAATTTCAGGATTAATTTCTGAATTTTGGGATTACGACTTTTGGGATTAATTTCCGAATTTTGGGATTAATTTCCGAATTTCGGGATTAATTTCCAAATTTCGGGATTATGAATTTCGGGATAATTTCCGAATTTCGGGATTAATTTCTGAATTTTGGGATTACAAATTTTGGGATTAATTTCCGAATTTTGGGATTAATTTCTGAATTTCAGGATTATGAATTTCAGGATTTCGAATTTCCAAATTTCGGGATTAATTTCCAAATTTCGGGATTAATTTCCGAATTTCGGGATTGCGAATTTCAGGATTTCAAATTTCCGAATTTTGGGATTTCGAATTTCCGAATTTCAGGATTACGAATTTCGGGATAATTTCCGAATTTCGGGAGCGGAATCCCTAAAGAGCTGAATCCCTAAAACAGCAGAATCCCTAATAGCAGAGACCCTAAAATATAGGATTTTGGGGGTTTTTTAACCCTAAAATTTAGGATTTTAGGGGTTAAATTAAAATTTTACAAAGAGATTAAGTGTGAAAATTAAAATAAATTAAAAACAAAAAAAATCCAGGCTTTTCTCAGGTGCCGCCGCCGCCGTTTTGGGTGGGAATTGTGGGATCCTGGTGGGTTTTGGGTTTGGGATTTTGGGATCAATCTGATTTTGGGATAAATCGATCTGATTTTGGGATAAATCTGACTTTTATGCAGTTCTGGCACAAATCTTGCTTCCACTGCGAGACCTGCAAGATGACTCTGAACATGAAGAACTACAAGGGCTACGAGAAGAAGCCTTACTGCAACGCGTGAGTGCTCCGGGGGTTTTGTGGGGTTTTTTATGGGTTTTTTAATGGGTTTTTGTGGGGTTTTGTGCGATTTTTGTGTTTTTTATGGGGTTTTCTGTGGGGTTTTAATGGGGTTTTCTGCAGGGTTTTTGTGGGATTTCTGCGGGGTTTTTACAGGGCTTCTGTGCGGTTTTTTTGTGGGGTTTTTGTGGGGTTTTTAATGGAGTTTTTGTGGAGTTTTTATGGGATTTTTGTGGGGTTTTTATGGGGTTTTTGTGGGGTTTTCGTAGGGGTTTTTATGGGGTTTTCTGCAGGGTTTTCTGTGGGATTTCTGCAGGATTTTTGCAGGGCTTCTGTGCGGTTTTTTGTGGGGTTTCTGGGGGGGTTTTTGCGGGGGTTTTTGTGGGGTTTTTGTGCAGTTTTCTGTGGGGTTTTTATGCGGTTTCTGTGGGGTTTTTGTGGAGATTTTGTTGAGTTTCTGCGGGGTTTTTGCGGGGTTTTGTGGGGTTTTTGTGGGGTTTTTGTGGAGTTTTTATGAGGTTTTTGTAGGGGTTTTTATGGGGTTTTCTGCAGGGTTTTCTGTGGGATTTCTGCGGGATTTTTGCAGGGCTTCTGTGCGGTTTTTGTGGGGTTTTTTATGGGGTTTCTGTGTGATTTCTGTGGGGTTTTTGTGGGATTTCTCTGGAGTTTTCTGCAGGGTTTTCTGTGGGATTTCTGCGGGGTTTTTACAGGGCTTCTGTGTGGCTTTTTGTGGGGTTTTTATGGGGTTTTTGTGTGATTTTTGTGTGTTTTTTGTGGAGTTTTCTGCGTGGTTTCTGCGTGGTTTCTGCGTGGTTTCTGCGTGGTTTCTGCGGGGTTTTCTGTGGGGTTTTCTGCGGGGTTTTCTGCGGGGTTTTCGCGGGGTTTCTGCAGGGTTTTTGTGGGGTTTCTGTGGGGATTTCTGCGTGGTTTCCATGGGGTTTCCTGGATATTCCTTGTTTAACGCTGGTCTCACCCTGAAATGGGCACTGCAGGGCACCCCGAGCTCTCCAGGAGATTTGTCCTGGAGTGGTTTTGGGAGGCAAGGGGAGCCTGGGCTCACCCCCAGTTGGTACTGGTGTTAAACTCATTAGTACTGGTGTTAAACCAGTCAGTATTGGTATTAAACTAGTTAATATTGGTGTTAAACCAGTTAATATTGGTGTTAAACCAGTTAGTACTGGTGTTAAATCAGTTAGTAGTGGTGTTAAACTAGTTAATATTGGTGTTAAACCAGTTAGTACTGGTATTAAACCAGTTAATTCTGGTGTTAAACCAGGGTTACACTTCCAGTTCATACTGGTATTAAATCGATTAATACTGGTGCTAAATCAGGGTTACACCCAGTTAATCTTGGTGTTAAACTAGTTCATACTGGTATTAAACCAGTTAATACTGGTGTTAAAGCAAGGTCACACACCCGGTTAATATTGGTGTTAAACCAGGAGTCACTCCCAGTTCATACTGGTGTTAACCCAGTTAACACTGGTGGTAAACCAGGGTTACACCTGCAATTCATACTGGTATTAAACCAATTAATATTGGTGTTAAAGCAGGATTACATCCCCAGTTAGCAGTGGTGTTAAACCAGTTAGTAGTGGTGTTAAACTAGTTAATGTTGGTGTTAAACTAGTTAATTCTGGTGTTAAACCAGTTAATTCTGGTGTTAAACCAGTTAATTCTGGTGTTAAACTAGTTACTACTGGTGTTAAACCAATTAGTACTGGTATTAAACTAGTTAATCCTGGTGTTAAACCAGTTAATTCTGATATTAAGCTAGTTAGTACTGGTGTTAAACCAGTTAATTCTGGTATTAAACTAGTTACTACTGGTGTTAAACCAATTAGTACTGGTATTAAACTAGTTAATCCTGGTGTTAAACCAGTTAATTCTGATATTAAGCTAGTTAGTACTGGTGTTAAACCAGTTAATTCTGGTGTTAAACGAGGGTCACACCCCCAGTTAATTCTGGTGTTAACCCAATGAACACTGGTATTAAACTCGGGCTCATCCAATTAACTTCTGGTGTTAACCAGGGTTACACTCCCAGTTCATACTGGTGTTAAACCAGTTAACACTGGTGCTAAATCAGGGTTACACCTGCAATTCATACTGGTGTTAAACCACTTAATATTGGTGTTAAACCAGGGTTACACCCCCAGTTAGTACTGGTGTTAAACCAGTTAGTAGTCATATTAAAATAGTTAATATTGGTGTTAAACCAGTTAGTACTGGTATTAAACCAGTTAATATTGGTGTTAAACCAGTTAGTACTGGTATTGAAGCAGTTAATCCTGGTGTTAAACCAGTTAATTGTGGTGTTAAACCAGTTAGTACTGGTATTAAACTGGTTAACACCGGTGTTAAACCAGTTAATTCTGGTATTAAACTCAGGCTCACCCACCCAGTTAATTCTGGTGTTAACCAGGGTTACACTCCCAGTTCATACTGGTGTTAAACCAATTAATAGTGGTGTTAGACCAATTAATACTGCTGTCAAACCAATTAATACTGCTGTTAGACCAATTAATACTGGTGTTAAATCAATTAATACTGCTGTTAACCAGGGTTACACCCCCAGTAACTCTCTGAGTTATCCTGATCCAAAGTTTCCCCCCAGACCATGAGATTCAGGGTCCTGTGCGGGGTGGGGGATGAGGATTTGGGGATGGGGGATGAGGATTTGGGGTCCAGCCCGGCAGAACTGAGACCCCAAACTCTCCAGGTTCTGAATCCAAAGTTTCCCCCTGGCCCATGGGATTTGGGGTCCTGTGTGGTTTGGGGGGATAAGGATTTGGGGTCCAGCCTGGCAGAGTTGCGACCCCAAACTCTGTGGGTTATCCTGAATCCAAAGCTTCCCCCCAGACCATGGGATTTGGGGTCCTGTGCGGGGTGGGGGATGAGGATTTGGGGATGGGGGATGAGGATTTGGGGTCCAGCCTGGCGGAGCTGAGACCCCAAACTCTCCAGGTTATCCTGAATCCAGCTTTCCTCCCTGGACCACAGGATTTGGGGTCCTGTGTGGGGCGGGGGATGAGGATTTGGGATCCAGCCTGGCAGAACTGAGACCCCAAACTCTCCGGATTATCCCGATCCAAAGTTTCTCCCCGGACCATGGGATTTGGGGTCCTGTGAGGGATGAGGATTTGGGGTCCAGCCTGGCAGAACTGAGACCCCAAACTCTCCAGGTTATCCTGAATCCAAATCTTTCCCCCTTGGCCCATGGGATTTGGGGTCCTGTGTGGTTTGGGGGGATAAGGATTTGGGGTCCAGCCTGGCAGAGTTGCAACCCCAAACTCTGTGGGTTATGCTGAATCCAAAGTTTCCCCCCAGACTATGGGATTTGGGGTCCTGTGCGGGGTGGGGGATGAGGATTTGGGGATGGGGGATGAGGATTTGGGGTCCAGCCTGGCAGAACTGAGACCCCAAACTCTCTGGGTTGTCCTGAATCCAAATCTTTTGCCCCTGAACCATGGGATTTGGGGTCCTGTGTGGGGTGGGGGATGAGGATTTGGGGTCCTGCGCTGTGCTCTCCTGCAGGCTGCGGGAAGGGAAGTGGGATAATAATGGGAAATTCCTGGCATTCCAAGGAGTCTGCGCAACCCCGACCCCAGCTCTGGGGCTCCCTTTGATGCTGCTGCTGCTTTAACCCTTCCCAGCCCTGCTTGGGGTCGGGATCGAGCACAGAAAATGGAAAATGCCCCAAATCCTTTGTTCTCGCCATTTTCCATGTCTGAAAATTGCAATGTGGGGATGTGGGGAGAAGGGAAAGCTCCGGGGTTGGATTTGGGGTCAATTCCCTCCCGGGAATATCCTGGGAAATCCCAAATTCCACTCAAGGCATGAGGCCATGCCCGGAGGAGTTCACCCTTCCCAAATCCTTCCCGGGGCTGGGACTGAGTACAGAAAATGTCCCAAATCCTTTGTTCTTCCCATTTTCCTCGTCTGAAAATGGGATTTTCCAGGGGGCTAAAATGCTGGGATTTGGGGAGAAGGGAAAGTTCTGGGGTTGGGTTTGGGGTCGATTCGCTCCTGGGAAATCCCAAATTACACTCAAGGCATGAGACCATCCCGAGAGGAGTTCACCCTTCCCAAATCCTTCCTGGGGCCAGGTTCGAGTACAGAAAATGCCCCAAATCCTTTTTTCTCCCCATTTTCCCTGTCTGAAAATTGGTTTTTCCAAGGGGCTAAAATGCTGGGATTTGGGGGGAAGGGAAAGCTCCGGGGTTGGATTTGCTCCTGGGAAATCCCAAACTCCAGACAAGACATGAGGACATCCTGAGAGGAGCTCACGCTTCCCAAACCCTGCCCAGGGCTGGGACTGAGCACAGAAAATGCCCCAAATCCTTTTTTCTCCCTGTTTTCCCTGTCTGAAAATTGCATTTTCCAAGGGCCTACAATGCCAGGTTTTGGAGAAAAGGGAAAGCTCCGGGTTTGGATTTGGGGTCAGTTTGCTCCTGGGAAATCCCAAACTCCAGGCAAGACACGAGGCCATCCCCGGAGGAGTTCACCCTTCCCAAATGGCTTTTCTGTGCTGGCTTTGGGGTGGAGGGTTAGGTTCGAGGTTTTGGTGTTGAATTTGAGGTGCTGAGGGATCGGAGAGATCCCCCTGGATCCCAAATCCTGCCGGGAAAACCCCGGAGGAGAGTTCAGAGCTGAATATTGGGGTTTTTCCCCTGTTGGATCAGAAGGATCTCTGGAATGGGATTGGGGTTTGGGTTGGGATTGAGATTGGGGTCGTTTCCCTGCTGTGCCCAGGATGAGATTGGGATTGATTCCCTGATGGATCAGAGGGATCCGCTGCTGTTTTTGGGATTGGGATTGGGATCATTTCCCTGCTGGATCAGAGGGATCTGCTGCTGCTGTTCCCGGGATGGGATTGGGATTTTTCCCTGCTGCTCCCGGGATGGGATTTGGGGTTGGGATTGGGATTGTTTCCCTGATAGGTCAGAGGGATCTGATGCTGTTCCCAGGATTGGGATTGGGATCATTTCCCTGCCAGATCAGAGGGATCTCCGGGATGGGATCATGGTTTTTCCCTGCTGGATCAGGGGGATCTGCTGCTGCTGTTCCCAGGATGGGATTGGATTTGGGGTTGGGGTTTTTTCCCTGCTGTTCCCAGAATGGGATTGGGGATTTTCCCTGCTATTCCCAGGATTGGACTGGGGTTTTCCCCTGCTATTCCTGAGATGGGGTTGGGATTTTTCCCCTGCTGTTCCCAGGATTGGATCAGGGTCGTTTCCCTGCTGTCCCTGGGATGGGATTGGGATTTTTCCCCTGCTGTTCCCGGGATAAGATTGGGATTTTCCCTGCAGCTCCCAGGATGGGATTGGATTTGGGGTTGGGGTTGTTTCCCTGCTGTTCCCAGTTTGGGATTGGGGTTGTTTCCTGGTCACATCAGAGGGATCTGCTGCTGTACCCAGGATTGGATTGGGATTGGATTGGGATTGGATTGGATTGGGGTTGGGGTTGGGATTGGGGTTGGGGTTGTTTGCCTGCTTTTCCCGGGATGCAATTGGGATTCTTTCCCTGATGTTCCCAGGATTGGACTGGGGTTTTCCCCTGTTATTCCCGAGATGGGATTGGGATTTTTCCCTGCTTTTCCCGGGATAAGATTGGGAGTTTTTCCCCTGCAGTTCCCAGGATTGGATCAGGTTCGTTTCCCTGCTGTCCCCGGGATGGGATCGGGATTTTTCCCTGCTGTTCCCACAATTGGATTGGGATTTTTCCCCTACATTCCCCGGGATGGGATCGGGATTTTTCCCTGCTGTTCCCAGGATGGGATTGGGATTTTTTCCCTCCTTTTCCCAGGATAAGATCAGGATTTTTCCCTGCTGTTCCCAGGCTGGGATGGGGGTCATTTCCCTGTCCCCTTCCCCAGAGAAGGCGTTGGCAAAGCGCCGTCTCCCCCGGCAGGGCCGAGAGCTTTCCCAGCTCAGCTCAGCTCAGCTCAGGCTCTGTTCTGTCCCAGCCGCGGCCTCCTGCCAAATTCTGACTTTTCTCTCCGCGGGAGCAGGAGGAACAGGGCAGGGCTTCCTCCGACATTCCCCCAGGCAGAAATCCCACAGCAGCCTCGGGGGAACGGCCTGGTGGCAGCTGGGACGGTCCCCACCCCCAGCTGTGCCCTCCCTGGGGACACTGGGGACACTGGGAGCACTGGGAGTGACTCAACCTGAGCACTTTGAACTCAGAGTGGGAGAAGGGAAAGTCCAGGAGGGAAAAACGGGACACAGGGACAGGCAGGATTTGTATTCCAGGGCCTGCTTGATCCCAAAGGGCTGGGATTGGGGTTGGGATTGGGGTTGGGATTGGGGTTGGGATTGGGGTTGGGGTTATTCTCTGGTCAGATCAGAGGGATCTGCTGCTGTTCCCAGGATGGGATTGGGTTTTTTCCCTGTCGTTCCCGAGATTCGGGTTGGGGTTTTTCCCCTGCAGTTCCCAGGACGGGATTGGGGTTTATCCCTGCAGTTCCCAGGATGGAATTGGGGTTTTCCCCTGCAGTTCCCAGGATGGAATTGGGGTTTATCCCTGCAGTTCCCAGGACGGGATTGGGGTTTTTCCCTGCAGTTCCCAGGATGGAATTGGGGTTTATCCCTGTAGTTCCCAGTTTGGGATTGGGGTTTATCCCTGCAGTTCCCAGGATGGAACTGGGGTTTTTCCCTGCAGTTCCCAGGTTGGGATTGGGGTTTGAGTGATCCCTCAGCCTGGGAATGGGGCAGGGAGGGGAAAAGGAATAATCTCACTGCTGGGATGCTGTTTATCCCAAGTTATATTCTGGGCTCTCCTGGACAAATCCCACCCTCGGAGCTGGGATCTCCTGGAGAAATCCCATCCTTGGAGCTGAGTTCTTGTGGGGAAATCCCATCCTCAGATCTGGGCTCTCCTGGACAAATCCCATTCTCAGATTTGGGCTCTCCTGGACAATCCCAGCCTCCCGAGCCGTGCCGTGCCAGGTCTGGGCTCCCCAGAGCCGCTTGGGGCCGGGCTGGGAGCAGCCCCTGCGTGGAGCGCTGGCCTGGCCCTTGGGCAGCTCTTCCCCGGAAACCCTCAGAGATTCCCAATCCCTTCCCCGCGCCGTTCCCGTTCCCGGTGGGATTCCTGCGGGTCGGATCGGGGCTGCTCTCGGTGCTGACAAAACTCTGTTTGTTTTTTAAGCTTCTCCGAGATCCAGCGGCTCTTTGAAAGGCAGGATATGATCTCGGAGCTCCTGCGGAGCTCAGCCAATTGCTTCCTTTGGCTCTTCTCTCCCCAGTCTCTCCCCTGTTTTTCCTCAGATCTCTCCCCCAGTCTCTCCCCTATTTTTCCCCAATTTCTCTCCCAATCTTTGCCCAAATCTTTGCCCGAATCTTTGCCCGAATCTTTGCCCGAATCTTTGCCCGAATCTTTGCCCGAATCTTTGCCCAAATCTTTGCCCAAATCTTTGCCCAAATCTTTGCCCAAATCTTTGCCCAATCTTCACCCAATCTTCACCCAATCTTCACCCAGTCTTTGCCCAATCTTTCCCCCGTCTCCCCCAGTCTCTCCCAGTCCCTGATGCAGCTCCAGATAGAGCTTGGGACAGGAGTTTTTTTGGGGGAAATGCTGCTTTTAGGGCAGGACTGGGGTTGGGAAATCCACCTCGGTAGGATCGCTCCAAACCCCTCTCCCGCCGTGGGGCCGGGAATTACGGATGCCACAAAAACCCTGCAGAAAGTCCCCTGATCCCTGCAGAAATTCCCATTGATCCCTGCAGAAATTCCCCTCGATCCCTGCAGAAATTCCCCTCGATCCCTGCAGAAATTCCCCTCGATCCCTGCAGAAATTTCCCCTGCAGACATTCCCCTAGATCCCTGCAGAAATTCCCATTGATCCCTGCAGAAATTCCCCTTGATCCCTGCAGAAATTCCCCTCGATCCCTGCAGAAATTCCCATTGATCCCTGCAGAAATTCCCCTCGATCCCTGCAGAAATTCCCTTCAGTCCCTGCAGAAATTCCCCCCTGATCCCTGCAGAAATTCCCATTGATCCCTGCAGAAATTCCCCTTGATCCCTGAAGAAATTCCCATTGATCCCTGCAGAAATTCCCATTGATCCCTGCAGAAATTCCCCCTCGATCCCTGCAGAAATTCCCATTGATCCCTGCAGAAATTCCCATTGATCCCTGCAGAAATTCCCCCTCGATCCCTGCAGAAATTCCCATTGATCCCTGCAGAAATTCCCATTGATCCCTGCAGAAATTCCCCCCCGATCCCTGCAGAAATTCCCCTCGATCCCTGCAGAAATTCCCCACGATCCCTGCAGAAATTCCCCATGATCCCTGCAGAGATTCCCATTGATTCCTGCAGAAATTCCCCTCGATCCCTGCAGAAATTCCCCCTCGATCCCTGCAGAAATTCCCTTCAGTCCCTGCAGAAATTCCCCGCGATCCCTGCAGAAATTCCCCCTCGATCCCTGCAGAAATTCCCCCTCGATCCCTGCAGAAATTCCCATTGATCCCTGCAGAAATTCCGCCCTCGATCCCTGCAGAAATTCCTATTGATCCCTGCAGAGATTCCCATTGATTCCTGCAGAAATTCCCCCTCGATCCCTGCAGAAATTCCCCCCGATCCCTGCAGAAATTCCCCTCGATCCCTGGATGTTGCTCTGATTTTCTGATATTCGTGGAGATTCGTGGAAGCTCACAGGGAAGTCAGGCAGGCAGCACCAAGATGGCAAAAAGAGAAACTTTATTTACAAAAACTCCTTTATATATCCATTAATAATCTAATAATTATCGGTCGATAATTTTCCCACTCCCTATAATGATTGGTTACAACTCTAGAGCACCCAGCACCGAAACAAAGAGATTAAAAAAGCACAAAAATGCAACTTATCTCTATTCTCCGTGAGAAAGAAGAGAAAGATTTTAAAACAGTGCAACTACACCTGGATCCCTGCGTGGGGATCTGCGGGAATTCCTCGCGGCCCCACGGGATCCGGGGGACAGACGGATCCGTGTCCCGCCGGATAAACCTCCCTGGGAATTGCCGCGCTCAGCCGCTCCTAATGCCGGAGCCAGACGGGATCGTGGCCGGAGGATTCTCGGCTGACCTGATTTAGCGGCGCCACGAAAGCTGCCGTGTCTCGTCTCGTTGTGTCTCATCTCGTCTCGGCCGCCGCGGCCCCCGGGGCTCCGCTCGTGGGAGGGGAGCTGGGATTTTGTGGGGTCGGGAATGGGGAAAGGGAACAGGGAAAGGAACGTTCCTGCTGTGGGGGTGCTGAGGGTGAGGGGTGGTTGGGGTTGGGGTCCCTGCTGTCCCCTGGTGCTGTTCTGGGTGGGATTCTGGGATATCTGTGTGGAATTCTGGAATATCTGTGTGGAATTCTGGAATATCTGTGTGGAATTCTGGAATAGCTCTGTGGGATTCTGGAATATCTCTGTGGAATTCTGGGATATCTCTGTGGGATTCTGGAATAGCCCTGTGGAGTTCTGGAATATCTGTGTGGAATCCTGAGATATCTCTGTGGAATTCTGGAATATCTGTGAGGAATCCTGGAATATCTGTGAGGAATCCTGGAATATCTGTGTGGAATTCTGGAATATCTGTGTGGAATCCTGGAATAGCTCTGTGGCATTCTGGAATGTCTGTATGGAATTCTGGAATATCCTTAGCTGGGAGGATCCCCAGGGATCGTCCAGTCCCGTCCCTGGTGCTGTTCTGTGTGGGATTCTGGAATATCTGAGCGGGGTTCTGGAATATCTGTGTGGAATTCTGGAATATCTGTGTGGAATTCTGGGACATCTGTGTGGAATTCTGGAATAGCTGTGTGGAATTCTGGAATAGCTCTGTGGAATTCTGGAATATCTGTGTAGCATTCTGTAATAGCTATGTGGAGTTCTGGAATATCATGAGCTGGAAAGATCCCTGAGGATCATCCAGTCCCATCCCCAGTGCTGGTCTGTGTGGAATTCTGGAATATCTGTGTGGAGTTCTGGAATATCGTCAGCTGGGAGGATCCCCAGGGATCGTCCAGTCCCGTCCCTGGTGCTGTTCTGGGTGGGATTCTGGGATATCTGTGCAGGATTCTGGGATATCTGTGTGGAATTCTGGAATGTCTGCGTGGGATTCTGGAATATCTCTGTGGAGTTCTGTAATAGCTATGTGGAACTCTGGAATATCCTGAGCTGGAAAGATCCCTGAGGATCATCCAGTCCCATCCCCAGTGCTGGTCTGTGTGGAATTCTGGAATATCTCTGTGGGATTCTGGAATAGCTCTATGGAATTGTGGAATAGCTATGTGGAATTCTGGAATATCCTGAGCTGGGAGGATCCCCAGGGATCATCCAGTCCCATCCCTGGTGCTGTTCTGTGTGGGATTCTGGAATATCTCTGTGGAATTCTGGAATAGCTCTGTGGCATTCTGGAATATCTCTGTGGAATTCTGGAATATCCTTAGCTGGGAGGATCCCCAGGGATCGTCCAGTCCCATCCCCAGTGCTGTTCTGTGTGGGATTCTGGGATATCTGTGTGGAATTCTGGAATATCTTGTGGAATTCTGGAATGTCTGCGTGGGATTCTGGAATAGCTGTGTGGAGTTCTGTAATAGCTCTGTGGGATTCTGGAATATCCTGAGCTGGAAAGATCCCTGAGGATCATCCAGTCCTGCCCCTGGTGCTGTTCTGTATGGAATTCTGGGATATCTGTGTGGAGTTCTGTAATAGCTCTGTGGAATTCTGGAATACCTGTGTGGAATTCTGGAATGTCTGTGTGGGATTCTGGGATATCTCTGTGGAATCCTGGGATATCTCTGTGGGATTCTGGAATATCTGTGTGGAATTCTGGAACAGCTCTGTGGAATTCTGGAATATCATGAGCTGGGAGGATCCCCAGGGATCATCCAGTCCTGTCCCCGGTGCTGTTCTGTGCGGAATTCTGGGATATCTCAGTGGGATTCTGGGATATCTCTGTGGGATTCTGGACTATCCCGGGCTGGGAGGATCCCTGGGACAGTCCAGGTCTGGCTGGGGCTGGGGCAGCTCTGAGCTGCTGGGGCTCCACACAGCCCTGGCACTGCACAGCCCTTCCTGCCACGGCGAGCCCGGCGTTCCCAGCCCCACCAAACCTGGATCCCATCCTGGATCCCACCCCAGATCCTATCCCGGATCCTATCCCCGATCCCATCCCTGGATCCAATCCCGGATCCCATCCCAAATCCCATCCCAGATCCCATTGCTGAATCCCATCCCCAATCCCATCCCCGGATCCCATCCCAGATCCCAGCCTGGATCCAATCCCGGATCCCATCCCTGGATCCCATCCCAGATCCCATCCCAAATCCCATCCCTGGATCCAATCCCGGATCCCATCCCAGATCCCATTGCTGAATCTCATCCCCAATCCCATCCCCAGATCCTGTTCCTGATCCCATCCTGGATCCCATCCCAGATCCCATCCCAGATCCCGTCCCGGATCTCGCCCCTGGATCCCATCCCCAATCCCATTGCTGAATCCCATCCCAGATCCCATCCCAGATCCCACCCCGAATGCCATCCTAGATCCCATCCCAAATCCCACCCCTGGATTGCATCCCTGATCCCACCCTGGATGGAATCCCTGGATCCCATCCCGGATCCCATCACAGATCCCACCCCTGATCCCATCCTGAATCCCACCGTGATCCCATCCCAGATTCCACCCCAAATCCTATCCTGGATCCCATCCCTGATCCCATTGCTAAATCCCATCCCCAGATCCCATTGAAGAATCGCATCCCTGGATCCCACCCCTGATCCCACCCCTGATCCCATCCTGAATCCCACCCCTGAATCCCATCCCAGATCTCATCCCCAGATCCCATCCCGATCCCATCCTGGATCCTATTTCTGATCCCATCACGGATCCCATCCCCAAATCCCATCCCGGATCCCATTGCTAAATCCCATCCCAGATCCCATTGAAGAATCCCATCCCAAATCCCATCCCGGATCCCATCCCCGATCCCACCCCGGCAGGGCAATCCCCGCGGCGCTCCTGCCGGAGCAGGACCTGCAGCAGGAGCCGAGGGCAGCTCCGGGATCTCTCCGTTCCCAAAATCCGATTTATTCTGGGAAGTTTTGCCTGGAGAGCTCTCCCCGGCGCAGACTTCCCACCAACGTCAGCGTGGGATCGACGATTTCCTCGCCGCGAGTCGCGATCGGAGCCCTTCCCTTCCCCCGGAGTTTTCCTGAGGATCTTTGTGCCTCCATCTTCCCCCGGCGAGCTCCGATCGCTCCCGCGTGGGATGAATCGGGAATTTCCCGCGGGAGCGCGGCGCAGGTGTGCCGTGGGGGCGGAACGCGGCGCTGGCACCGAGCCTCGCCGTGCGCGGAGCCGGAGCTCCGTGGGTGCAGAATTCCTGCTCGGTCCCGTTCAGGAATCCTTTGGTGCTGCTCCCTGAGGCTGGGGATGGTTTGGGGATGTTTTGGGGTGGTTTGGGGTGGTTTTGGGGTGGCTTTGGGGTGGTTTTGAGCTCCGTGGGTGCAGATTTCCTGCTCGGTCCCGTTCGGGAATCCCTCGGTGCCGATCCCTGCACCTGGGGATGCTTTGGGGTGGATTTGGGGTGGTTTTGAGCTCCGTGGGCACAGAATTCCTGCTCATTCCTGTTCAGGAATCCCTCAGCGCCACTCTCTGCAGCTGGGGATGTTTTGGGGTGGTTTGGGGTGGTTTTGAGCTCCGTGGGCACACAATTCCTGCTCGGTCCCATTCAGGAATCTCTCGGTGCCGCTCCCTGCAGCTGGGGATGCTCTGGGGTGGCTTTGGGTGGTTTTGGTGACCTCACAATTCCTGCTCGTTCCCGTTTGTGAATCCCTCAGCACCGCTCCCCGTAGCTGGAGATGCTTGGGGGTGATTTTGGGGTGGTTTGGGGTGGTTTTGGTGGGCACAGAATTCCTGTTCGTTCCCATTCGGGAATCCCTCGGCACCACTCCCTGCAGCTGGGGATGTTTTGGGGTTGCTTTGGGGTTGCTTTGGGGTTGCTTTGGGGTTGTTTTGGGGTGCTTTCGGGGTGCTTTTGAGCTCTGTGGACTCACGATTCGTGCTCGTTCCTGTTTGGCGCCACTCCCTGCAGCTGGGGACACTCTGGGGTGGCTTTGAGCTCCATGGGGACACAATTCCTGTTCGTTCCCATTCAGGAATCCCTTGTCACTACTCCCTGCGGCTGGGGATGCTCTGGGGTGGTTTTGGGGTGGTTTTGGGGTGGTTTGGGGTGGCTTTGAGCTCCGTTGGGACACAATTCCTGTTCGTTCCTATTCGGGAATCCCTCAGTGCTGCTTCCTGCAGCTGGGGACACTCTGGGGTGGCTTTGGGGTGGTTTGGTGAGCTCACAATTCCTGTTTGCTCCCGTTCGGGGATCCCTCAGCACCGCTCCCTGCAGCTGGGGATGTTTTGGGGTGGCTTTGGGGTGGTTTTGAGGTCCGTGGGGACACAATTCCTGCTCATTCCCATTCGGGAATCCCTCAGTGCCGCTCCCTGCAGTTGAAGATGCTCTAGGGTGATTTGGGGGTGGTTTGGGGTGGGTTGGGGTCATTTTGAGCTCCGTGGGCACAGAATTCCTGCTCATTCCCGTTCAGGAATCCCTCAGCGCCGCTCTCTGCACCTGGGGATGTTTTGGGGTGGCTTTGGGGTGGTTTTGAGCTCCGTGGGCACACAATTCCTGTTCGTTCCCATTCAAGAATCCCTTGGTGCCGCTCCCTGCAGCTGGGGATGCTCTGGGGATGTTTTGGGGTGGTTTTGGGGCCATTTTGAGCTCCGTGGCCTCACAATTGCTGCTCATTCCCATTTGGGAACCCCTCATCACCGCTCCTTGAAGCTGGGGACACTCTGGGGTGGTTCTGGGGTGATTTTAGGATGGCTCTGGGGTGGCTTTGGCTCACACTGCTCCGAGCAGGTGGAGCAGGAGCCTCATTCCCCCTCCTGCTGCCCCTCCCAAACCGAGTTCTGTTTGGGAAACCCCAAAGGATTTTGGAGAAAACCCTCCGGATTTGGGAAAACCCTTCAGATTTGGGAAAACCCTCCGGATTTGGGAAAACCCTCTGGATGTGGGAAACCCTCCAGATTTGGGGAAACCCTCTGGATGTGGGGAAACTCTCTGGATTTGGGAAAACCTTCTGTATTTGGGGAAACACTCCATATTTGGGAAAACCCTCTGGATTTGGGGAAATCCTCTGATTTTTGGGAAACCCTCTGAATTTGGGGAAACCCTCCGGATTTGGGAAACCCTCTGGATTTGGGAAAACCTTCCAGATTTAGGAAAACCTTCCAGATTTGGGGAAACCCTCTGGATTTGGGGAAACCCTCCATATTTGGGGAAACTCTCTGGATTTTGGGAAAACCCTCCATATTTGGGAAAACCCGCTGGATTTGGGGAAACTCTCTGGATTTGGGAAAACTTTCTGTATTTGGGGAAACACTCCAAATTGGGGAAACCTTCTGGATTTTGGGAAAACCCTCCAGATTTGGGAAAACCCTCTGGATTTGGGGAAGCCCTCTGGATTTGGGGAAACCATCCAGATTTGGGAAAATCTTCCAGATTTGGGGAAATCCTCCAGATTTGGGGAAATCCTCTGATTTTTGGGAAACCCTCCGGATTTGGGAAAACTCTCTGGATTTGGGGAAACCCTGTGGATTTTGGGAAAACCCTGTGGATTTGGGAAACCCTCTGAATTTGGGGAAACCCCGGCATGGCTCTTGGCTCCCCCCGGGTCTGGCCCTGCTCTGCCCATCCTGCACCTCCCCAGCTCCACGTGAATTTTGGGAATTCTCCATTTGGGGTCTCCCAGGATCCCGGGAATGGATTGGGCTGGGGAGGGACCCCCAGTGGAATTCTGGTTGTTTTTCCTTGGTTTCTTTTGGTTTTTTGTTGTTCTTTGAGTTGTTTTTTCTTAGGTTTTTTTTCTGTTGCTTTTTTCTGTTGTTCTTTGCTGTTGTTTTTTCCGTTGTTTTTTTCTGTTGTTTCTATTGTTTTTCGTTGTTGCTTTTTCTTCTTTTTTGCTGTTTTTTTTTCTTGTTTTTTCCCCAGGTTATTTTTATTTCTCCGCCTCCTTCTGCCTGGCAATTCAAGGCTGAGTAAAATCCACCTCAGATCCTGGGGAGATTCCCTCAAAATCCCAATCCAGCCAGGCTGCCTCTTGGTTTTTGCTGTTGTTTTTCGTCGCTGTTTTTCCTTGGTTTTTGGTTGCTTTTTTGTTGGTTCTTTGTTGGTTTTTGTTGTTATTTTTCATTGCTGGTTTTTGTTGCTTTTTTTTTGTTGTTTTTGTAGGTTTTTTTGCTGTTGTTTTGTTGTTTTTTCCTGTTGTTTTTCCTGGGCTTTTTGCTGGGTTTTTGTTGTTTTTCCCTATTGTTTTTCCCTATTGTTTTTCCCTATTGTTTTTCCCTATTGTTTTTCCCTATTGTTTTTCCCTATTGTTTTTCCCTATTGTTTTTCCCTATTGTTTTTCCCTATTGTTTTTTCCTGCCATTTTTCTTGTCATTTTTCCTGTTATTTTCCTGTTGTTTTCCTCTCATTTTTTTCCTGTTGTTTTTCCTGTCATTTTTTCCTGTTGTGTTTTCCTGTCGTTTTTTTCCTGTCATTTTTTCCTGTTGTTTTTTCCTGTTGTTTTTCCCTATTGTTTTTTCCTGCCATTTTCCTTGTCATTTTACCTGTTATTTTTTCCTGTTGTTCTCCTGTAATTTTTTTCCTGTCGTTTTTCCTGTCAGTTTTCCATTGTTTTTTCCTGCCATTTTCCCTGTCATTTTTCCCATTATTTTTCCCGTCATTTTCCTGTCATTTTGCTTGTAATTTTTCTCATCATTTTTCCCGTCATTTTTCCCATCATTTTTCCTGTCATTTTTCCCATCATTTCTCCTGCCATTTTTCTTGTCATTTTCCCTGTCATTTTCCCATCATTTTTCCTGTCATTTTTCTTGTCATTTTCCCGTCATTTTCCCGTCATTTTCCCTGTCATTTTTTGTGTTGTTTTTTCCTGTTATTTTTTCCTGGCCCTTTCCCTGTTATTTTTCCCGTCATTTTTCCCGTCATTTTTTCCCGTCATTTTTCCTGTTCTTGTCATTTTTCCCATTATTTTTCCCTGTCATTTTTCCTGTCATTTTCCCGTCATTTTTCCCGTTATTTTCCCATCATTTTTCCTGTTGTCTTTGTAATTTTTCCCGTCATTTTCCCGTCATTTTTCCCATCATTTTCCTGTCGTTTCTCCTGCCATTTTTCCCGTCATTTTCCCGTCATTCCCCAGTTTATTTTCATCCCTCCCCTCCTCCTCCCGAGCTCCCGGGGATGAATTCCTGCCCTCCCAACCTCACGGACAGCTCCGATCTCCTCCCAAGCGTTATCGGGGCAGAGATGCTGTTGCCATGGCGACGGGATGCTGTTGCCATGGCGATGGGATGCTGTTGCCATGGCGATGGGATATTCCCGGCTGGAATGGTCCGGGCTGGGCCCGGCGCTGCCCCGAGGCTTTCCCGGGGGAATGATCCCCTTGGGAATGTCGGGAATATTGGGAATGGCCCTAAAAAATGCTGCAGGGCCGCGGGGAAAACCCTCCGGGTTTGGGGAAACCTTCCAGGTTTGGGGAAATCTTCTGGGTTTGGGGAATATCCTCTGGGTTTGGGGAATCCCTCCGGTTTTAGGGAATCCCTCTGGATCTGGGAATATCCTCTGGGTTTGGGGAAACTCTCTGGATTTGGGGAATCCCTCTGGTTTTGGGGAATCCCTCTGGATCTGGGAATATCCTCTGGATTTGGGGAGACTCTCTGGGTTTGGGGAAACCCTCTGGATTTGGGAATATCCTCTGGATTGGGGGAACCTTCTGGATTTTGGGAATATCTTCTGGATTTGGGGAAACCCCTCCAGATTTGGGGAAATTGTCTGGATTTGGGGAAACCCTCTGGGGTTGGGAATGTCCTCTGGATTTGGGAAAACCCTCTGGATTTGGGGAAAACCCTCCAGGTTTGGGAAAACCTTCCAGGTTTGGGGAAATCCTCTGGATTTGGGAAAACCCTCTGGATTTGGGAATATCCTCTGGGTTCGGGAATATCCTCAAGATTTGGAGAAATCCTCCGGATTTGGGAAAATTTTCTGGATTTGGGAATGTCCTCTGAATTTGAGGAAACCCTGTGGGTTTGGGGAAACCCTCTGGGTTTGGGAAAATTTTCTGGATTTGGGGAAACCTCCTGGATTTGGGAATATCCTCCGGATTTGGGGAAACCCCTCCAGATTTGGGGAAACCCTGTGGATTTGGGAAAATTGTCTGGATTTGGGGAAACCCTCTAGGTTTGGGAATATCCTCCAGATTTGGGAATGTCCTCCGGATTTGTGGAAATCCTCCGGATCTGGGAAAATTTTCTGGATTTGGGAATGTCCTCTGGGTTTGGGGAAAACCGTCTGTATTTGGGGAAACTCTCTGGGTTTGGGAATATTCTCTGGGTTTGGGAAAACCCTCTGGGGTTGGGGAAACAATGGCACTAACAGTGACAGTGACACTACGGTGACAGTGACATTAGGGTGACGGTGGCACTAACGGTGGCACTTACGGTGACAGTGGCACTAAGGTGACAGTGACACTAATGGTGACATTGCCATGTCCTTCTCTGGGCAGTGACAGTGGCATTAATGGTGACAGCGGTACTAAGGTGACGGTGGCACTAATGGTGACAGTGACATTAAGGGTGACAGTGGCACTAACGGTGACATTGCTGTGTCCCCGGGCAGTGACGGTGGCACTAACAGTGACAGTGACATTAGGGTGGCAGTGACAGTGGCACTAATGGTGACATTGCGGTGTCCCCAGGCAGTGAGGGTGGCACTAACGGTGACACTAATGGTGGCACTAACGGTGACATTGCTGTGTCCCCGGGCAGTGACAGTGCCATTGCCGTGTCCCTTTCTGGGCAGTGACAGTGGCACTAACAGTGACAGTGACATTAGGGTGGCAGTGATGGTGGCACTAATGGTGACATTGCAGTGTCCCCAGGCAGTGATGGTGGCACTAACGGTGACACTAATGGTGGCACTAACGATGACATTGCCATGGTGGCACTAAGATGTCAGTGACATTGCCATGTCCCCGGGCAGTGACAGTGACACTAACAGTGACACTAACAGTGGCACTAAGGTGACAGTGACATTGCCGTGTCCCTGGGCAGTGACGGTGGCACTAACAGTGGCACTAAGGTGACGGTGACACTAACAGTGACACTAATGGTGGCACTAAGGTGGCAGTGACATTGCCGTGTCCCCGGGCAGTGACAGTGGCACTAACGATGACATTGCCGTGGTGGCACTAAGGTGACAGTGACATTGCCGTGTCCCCGCAGCCACTACCCGAAGCAGTCGTTCACCATGGTGGCAGACACGCCCGAGAACCTGCGCCTAAAGCAGCAGAGCGAGCTCCAGAGCCAGGTGAGCGCTGAGCCCTTCCTGTGGGGAAAACCCAAATCCCAAATTCCTGTGGGGGAAAAACCCCAATTCCCAAATTCCCATGGAAAAAAAAGCCAAATTCCCACGGGAAAAACCCCCAAATTCCCATGGGAACCCCCCCCAATTCCCGAATTCCCATGGGGGAAAAAACCCAATTCCCGAATTTCTATGGGGAAAAAACCCCAATTCCCGAATTTCTGTGGGGAAAAAATCCCAATTCCCCAATTCCCGTGGGGAAAAACCCAATTCCTGCAGGGAAAAACCCCCAAATTCCCATGGGGAAAACCCCAATTCCCAAATTCCCATGGGGAATAAAACCCCAATTCCTGTGGGGGAAAAGACCCCAATTCCCCAGTTCCTGTGGGGAAAAAACCCCCAATTCCCAAATTCCCATGGGGAATAAAACCCAATTCCCAAATTCCCGTGGGGAATAAAACCACAATTCCATGGGAAAAACCCCCAAATTCCCATGGGGAGAAAACCCCAATTCCTGTGGGAAACCCCCCCGAATTCCCATGGGGAAAATCCTCCCAATTCCTGAATTCCCATGGGGAAAAAAATCCTATTCCCATGGGAACCCCCCTCCCATTCCCCCCAGTTCCCAAGGGAAAAAAAAACCCCAATTCCCATGGGAAAAAACCCCAATTTCCAAATTCCCATGGGAAAAACCCCTCAATTCCCAGAACCCCCCAAATTCCCTTGGGAAAAAAAACCCAATTCCCATGGGAAAAACCCCAATTCCCAAATTCCCTTGGGAAAAACAACCCCAATTCCCCAATTCCTGTGGGAAAAACCCCCAATTCCCATGGGAAAAACCCCCAATTCTCAAATTCCCATGGGAAAAACCCCCAATTCCCAAATTCCCTGGGGAAAACCCCCTAATTCCTGAATTTCTATGGGAAAAACCCCCCCAATTCCCAAATTCCCATGGGACAAACCCCCAATTCCCAAATTCCCATGAGAAAAACCCCCAATTCTCAAATTCCCATGGGGAAACCCCCCAATTCCCAAATTCCTGTGGGAAAAACCCCCAATTCCCGAATTTCTATGGGAAAAACCCCCAATTCTCAAATTCCTATGGGAAAAAACCCCAATTCCCAAATTCCTCATGAGAAAAATCCCCAATTCCTCCAGAACTGTGGGAAGAGGAACGTGACCATCGGGAAAGCCTCTGGAAGTGCAGGGTCCCGGCAGGATCGGGAATTGGGGGGGTCCTGCCGGGTGGGGGTGGGGAAGGGCCTGGGGCACCCGGAGAGGCTCAGGGGGGACCCCATTCCCTAAAATTCCCTAGAATTCCCTAAAATTCCCTGACAGGAGCTGGGGGAGGTCGGAATTTGCCCCAAATTAACAAATGACTGGAAACAGCCTCAGGTTGTTCCAGGGAAGGTTAAATTTGAGTTGGATTTCAGGGAAAATTTGGGTTGGATTTTAGAAAAAAATTAGGTTGGAGTTCAGGGAAATTTGGGTTTGAGTTCATGGAAAATTTGGTTTGGAGTTCAGGGAAAATTTAGGTTGGAGTTCATGGAAAATTTGGGTTGGATTTCAGGGAAAATTTTGTTTGGATTTCAGGGAGAATTTGGGTTGGATTTCAGGGAGATTTAGCCACTGGAGGTTGTCAAGCCTTGCCCAGGGTGGGGTCACCATCCCGGGAAGTGTCCCCAAATCCTCTTGGGGACTTTGGTTCATGGACTCCAATCTCTGAGGGCTTTTCCAACAATTCCAAAAAGGAATTCCAACCATTCCAACAATTCAACAATTCCGACAATTCCACAATTCCAACAGTTCAACAATTCCAACAGTTCAACAATTCCACAATTCCAACCATTCCAACAATTCAACAATTCCAAAAAGGAATTCCAACAATTCCAGCAATTCAAAAATGGAATTCCAACAATTCCACCATTCCAACTGTTCCAACAATTCAACAATTCCAACAGTTCAACAATTCCACAATTCCAACCATTCCAACAATTCAATAATTCCACAATTCCAACCATTCCGACAATTCCGACAATTCCACAATTCAAACAATTCAACAATTCCACAATTCAACAATTCCAGAAAGGAATTCCAACCATTCCAACAATTCAACAATTCCAGCAATTCAAAAACAGAATTCCAACAATTCCACCATACCAACCATTCCAACAATTCCAACCATTCCAACAATTCCACAATCCAGCAATTCCACAATCCCAGGTTTTCTGCTGTGCTGAACAAATCCCATCCCGAGGCGATCCTGACTGGAGTCAGCGCCTCCTGGGGGAGCCCCGGGAAGGCATTCTGTGCCTTTTTAACTTGGAAAAGGGACAGGGGGACCCGGGGGTGACAGGGACGGGGTGACAGGGATGGGTGATGGGGACAGGGTGACAGGGACTGGGTGACAGGGATAGGTGACAGGGACAGGGTGACGTGGACAGGGTGAGAGGGACAGGGTGATGGGATGGGTGACATGGACGGGGTGACAGGGATGGGTGACAGGGATAGGTGACAGGGACAGGGTGACAGGGATGGGGTGCTGGGCACCTTCAGGAGCAGAGTGACAGGGATGGGACACTTGGCACCTGCAGGGATGTGGTGACAGGGATGAGGTGCTGGGCACCTACAGGGGTTGGTGACAGGGACAGGGTGACAGGGATAGGTGACAGGAATGGGGTGACAGGGATGGGATACTGGCACCTTTAGGGATGGCTGACATGGACAGGGTGACAGGGACAGTGTGACGGATGGGTGACAGGGATGGGACACTGGGCCCCTGCAGGTATTGGTGACATGGACAGGATGACAGGGACAGGGGGACAGGGATGAGGTGTTGGGCACCTGCAGGGATTGGTGGCAGGGACAGAGTGAAAATGACGGGGTGACAGGGCCAGGCCACCAGGCACCTGCAGGGATGGGTGACATGGACAGGATGCTATGGCCAGGGTGCCAGGGACAGGGTGACAGGGATGGGTGACAGGGACATGGTGACAGGGATGGGACACTGGGCACCTTCAGGGACAGGGTGCCAGGGACAGGGTGACAGGGATGGGACACTGGGCACCTGCAGGGATGGGTGACAGGGACAGGATGCCACGCCCAGGGTGCCAGGCCCACCGCAGTTTCCGTGTCCCTCCTCCGTCCCCTCTATTTGTGTCCCCGAGGAGGCGGCTCTGTTCCGGCCACTCCACACCGGTGTCCCTGCGGTCACCGCCCTGCCACCCACGATGTCCCCGCGGTCACAGCCCTGCCACCCACGATGTCCCCGCGGTCACAGCCCTGCACCCACGATGTCCCCGCGGTCACTGCCCTGCCACCCACGATGTCCCCGCGGTCACAGCCCTGCACCCACGATGTCCCCGTGGTCACCGCCCTGCCGCCCACAGCTGCTTTTCCCAGCAGGGAAATTGCAGCTTCCCCTCCTGGGGATCTTTTCCGAGCCTTTCCCGAGGGAATTTCGGGCCCAGCCCTTCCTGCAGCTCCCACTCGTGTCCCTCCCGTGCCAGCTCCGTTGTCACCTCGGTGACAGCTTGGGGACGGTTTGATGTGCCTGCGCGGTGATGTGTGAAGGTTTTTCTCCTTCGGATAACGCACGGATGCGCACGCGGCTCCTTCCCGGCACGGGGGGAGCAATTCCCCCCGGGGAAATTAATTGTGTTGAATTGTTTTCATCGCTAAATTATCATCATCATCATGGGGATGGATTTTTAGAGCTGAATTCCTGTGTCCCGGACATCGGAGGGGTGAAAATCCAGGGAAGATGGAGATTTAGGGTGGGATTTAGGGGAGTAAAAATACGGAATTTATTGGAGGAATCGCCCTCTGCGCAGAGCTGCGAGCTCCAGTCGTGAAATTGCTCAAAAAGGCAAAAAGCGATGGAAAAAAGGGACAAAAATAGGGACGGCTGTGTTTTGTCACCATCTGGTTTTGTCCTGGGCGTGTCCTGGCCGAAGGTCCCTGGGTGGGGATGGCCTTGGGGAGGCGCAGGTCACTGAGTCCGCGGGGCACAAGAGATTGAAATCAAACCCCAATTCCTGACAAAAGAAAAAAAAACAAATCCGCAGGCTCGGGGAAGGCGTTGGGTGCTGCAGCTCTGGGCAAAGCCCTCCTGCCATCCCGGGGGTCCTGAGTGGGGCAGAGCCCTGGGGAAGCCACGGCGAGCAGGGAGGAGCTGCTGCCGGATCCGCTCTTCCCGGGTTTAAATCTCATTTTCCCTCCCGCTCTTCCCGGGGTTTAAATCTCATTTTCCCTTCCGCTCTTCCCGGGGTTTAAATCCCGTTTTCCCTCTGTGTCTCCCCAGATCCGGCCCCGTGCTCTTCCGCTGTTCCCAGGGTATAAATCCCATTTTCCCTCCGTTTCTCCACGCTCTCCCGCTTTTTCCGGGATTTAAGTCCCGTTTTTTTCTTCGTGTCCCCAGATCCACACTCTCCCGCTTCTCCCAGGGTTTAAATCCCATTTTCCCTGCATTTCCCCAGATCCAGCTCCGCGCTCTCACGCTTTTCCCGGGTTTAAATCCCGTTTTCCCTCCCGCTTCTCCTGGAGTTTAAATCCCATTTTCCATCCTGTTTTCCCCGGGTCTAAATCCCATTTTCCCTCCGTGTCCCCGGATCCGCACTCTCCCGTTTTTCCCAGGGTTTAAATCCCGTTTTCCCTCCCACTTTTCCCAGGTTTAAATCCCATTTTCCCTCCTGCTTTTCCCTGGGGTTTAAATGCTCTCCCGCTTTTCCCGGGGTTTAAATCCCATTTTCCTTCCTGCTTTTCCCAGGTTTAAATCCCATTTTCCCTCCATTTTCCCGGGTCTCAATCCCGTTTTCCCAGGGTTTAAATCCCGTTTCCCGGGTCTCAATCCCGTTTTCCCAGGTCTCAATCCTGTTTTCCCTCCATTTTTCCCAGGTCTCAATCCCATTTTTCCCAGGGTTTAAATCCCATTTTCCCGGGTCTCAATCCCGTTTTCCCTCCTGTTTTCCCGGGTCTCAATCCCGTTTTCCTTCCCGCTTTTCCCGGGTCTCAATCCTGTTTTCCCTCCCATTTTCCCGGGTCTCACTCCCGTTTCCCCCGTGTCTCCCCAGATCCGCTACAAGGAGGAGTTCGAGAAGAACAAGGGCAAAGGCTTCAGCGTGGTGGCTGACACCCCCGAGCTGCAGAGGATCAAAAAGACTCAGGACCAGATCAGCAACGTGAGTGCCTTCGCCTGTCCCCACCGCGGTGACATCGCCGGGGACTGGGGGAGGTGGGGAGGGATGGCAGAATCCTGGAATTCCAGGAGGGGAAGTTCCTGGAATTGCAGAATCCTGGAATTCTGGGAAGGGAAATTCCTGTAATCGCAGAATCCTGGAATTCCGGGAAGGGAAATTCCTGGAATTGCAGAATTCCAGAAAGGGAAATTCCTGGAATCGCGAAATCCTGGAATGCCAGGAAGGGAAATTCCTGGAATTGCGGAATTCAGGAAAGTGAAATTCCCATGATCGCGGAATCCTGGAATTCTGGAAAGGGAAATTCCTGGAACCGAGGAATTCTGGGAAGGGAAATTCCCGTGATCGCGGAATCCTGGAATTCTGGAAAGGGAAATTCCTGGATTGCAGAATCTTGGAATTTTGGAAAGCGAAATTCCTGGGATCATGGAGTCCTGGAATTCCAGGAGGGGAAATTCTGGAGCTGCAGAATCCTGGAGTTCTGGGAAGGGAAATTCCCATAGTCATGGAATCCTGGAATTCTGGAAAGGGAAATCCCGGAACCACAGAATCCTGGAATTCCAGGAAGGGAAATCCCTGGATTTCCTGGCACTGCGGCGCTCGTTTTGGGTTTGCTGAGCCCTGAGCTGCTCGGGGCCTCTCCGCTCGCTCTGCCTGCCCCGGGTGGATGTGTGTGCGTGCGGAGCGTTGCCATGGACAACCGGGGGATGCTCGGGGATGCAGCGCAGGGATGGACAGGGATGGACAGAAATGATCAGGGATGGACTGAAATGATCAGGGATGCTCAGGAATGCTCAGGGATGGACAGGGACAGACAGGGATGGACAGAAATGATCAGGGATGGACAGAAATGATCAGGGATGGACAGAAATGATCAGGGATGCTCAGGGATGGACAGGAATGGACAGGGATGGACAGAAATGGTCAGGGATGGACAGGGATGGATGGGGATGGACAGAAAGGCTCAGGGATGGGCAGGGATGCACAGCGATGGACAGAAATGCCCAGGGTTGGACAAATGCTCAGGGATGGACAGGGATGCACAGGAATGCACAAGGATGCTCAGGAATGGATGGGGGTGCACAGGGATGGACAGAAATGCTCAGGGATGGACAGGGATGGTCAGAAATGCGCAGGGATGGACAGAAATGGTCAGAGATGGACAGGAATGCTCAGGGATGGTCAGGAATGCACAGGGATGGACAGAAATGCTCAGGGATCAACAAGGACAGACAGGGATGGATGGGGATGCACAGGGATGGACAGGGATGGATGAGGATGGACAGAGATGGACAAATGCTCAGGGATGGACAGAAATGGTGAGGGATGCTCAAGGATGGATGAGGATGCTCAGGGATGGATGGGGATGGACAGAAATGCTCAGGGATGGAGAAATGCTCAGGGATGCTCAGGAATGGATGAGGGTGCACAGGGACAGACAGAAATGCTCAGGGATGGACAGGGACAGACAGGGATGTTCAGGAATGCTCACGGATGGACAAAAATGCTCAGGGATTCCCAGGGATGCTCAGGGATGGACAGGAATGCTCGGGGACAGACAGAAATGGTCAGGGATGGACAAATGCTCAGGGCTGGACAGGAATGGATGAGGATGCCCAGGGATGGATGAGGATTCCCAGGGATGCTCAGGGATGCTCAGGAATGCTCGGGGACAGACAGAAATGGTCAGGGATGGACAAATGCTCAGGGCTGGACAGGGATGGATGAGGATGCTCAGGGATGGACAAGGACAGACAGGGATGCTCAGGGATGCTCAGGGATGCAGCACCAGGAGCAGTGGGCGTGGCTGCCCCTGCCCAAATTCTCCCCCACAGGGGTGGCACAGGGCGTTCACTCCCCTTCGGCTGCTGGGGAGAGCCAGGAGTGTTCTTGGGAAGGGACAGGGCTGGATTGTCCCTCTCTGTCCCCCTGTCCCTGAGAAACCTCCTGGGGCCACGAGCCTGAGCTCCTCCTCTGCTTCCTGAGCTGCTCCTGCTTTTCCATCTCTGAAATTCCCTGCTCCTTCTCTTCCATCCCTGAGATTCTCTCCCTGAGCTGCTCCTGCTTTTCCATCTCTGAGATTCCCTCTCCTGCTTTTCCATCCCCGGGATTCCCTGCTCCTGCCTTTCCATACCTGAGATTTCCTCCCTGAGCCACTCCTGCTTTTCCATCCCTGAGATTCCCTGCTCCTGCTTTTCCATTCCCAAAATTCTCTGCTCCTGCTTTTCCATTCCTGGGATTCCCTCCCTGAGCTGCTCCAGCTTTTCCATCCCTGCAATTCCCTGCTCCGGCTTTTCCATTCCCAAAATTCCCTCCCTGAGCCGCTCCTGCTTTTCCATCTCTGAGATTCCCTGCTCCTGCTTTTCCATCCCTGAAATTCCCTGCTCCTGCTTTTCCATCCCTGGGATTCCCTCCCTGAGCTGCTCCTGGGAGCGTGGGCTGGGCAAGGCTTGGGAATGCGATCTGAGCCAGAGGATTTTCCCTGGGGCAGCTTCTCGGGGGGCTCTGGGCTGGCAGTGGGGCTGGGGGCTGCGTTTTGGGAAGATTTGGGGGATTTGGGAACACTGAATTCCAGAGCAGGGAGCTGAACCTGGCCCCTCTCCCAGCTCCTCTCCCTCTCCCAGGCATTCTCAGAAGAGTCCCTGGATTGGGGCTGGGTTTGGGGTGGATTTTGGGGATTTGGGGACATTGAACCCAGCTATTCCTAGCAGATTCCCTGGATTTGGGCTGGGTTTGGGGTGGATTTTGGAGATTTGGGGACACTGAATTTCAGAGCAGGGAGCTGAGCCTGGCCCCTCTCCCAGCTCCTCTCCCTCTCCCAGGAGTTCTCAGCAATTCCCTGGATTTGGGCTGGGTTTGGGGAGGATTTGGGGGATTTGGGGGCACTGAATTTCAGAGCAGGGAGCTGAGCCCGGCCCCGGTGGCTCTCCCAGCTCCTCTCCCTCTCCCAGGCATTCCCAGCAGATTCCCTGGACTGGGATTGGGTTTGGGAAGGATTTCAGGGATTTGGGGACATTGAACCCAGCTATTCCCAGCAGATTCCCTGGGTTTGGGGCGGATTTGGGGACATGAGATTCCAGAGCAGAGAGCTGAGCCCGGCCCCGGTGGCTCTCCCAGGCATTCCCAACAGATTCCCTGAACTGGGTCTGGGTTTGGGGAGGATTTGGGGGATTTGGGGACACTGAATTCCAGAGCAGGGAGCTGAGCCCAGCCCCGGTGGCTCTCCCAGCCATTCCCAGCCGTTCCCAGCCATTCCCGGTGTCGGCTGCCAGCCTGGGGTGGCCGTGACCCACTTAGCAGCGACACAGAAGCCAAGGCTGTCCCCGCGGGGCTCTGGCTCTGCCTCCGCCCGGCGTTGGCACTGCTCCATTCTGCTCCGGGGGCAGCGACAGGCGGGGACAGGGGCAGGGACAGCCTGGCTGTGCCCCAAAACGGCCTCGGGGCTGGGGGAGGGGGGGAACCCTCTGGGAACGGGGCTGGGAACGGGGAACGGGACTGGGAATGTGGCTGGGAATGGGGAATGGAGCGGAGAATGGGGAACGGGGCTGGGAATGGAGCTGGGAATGGGGAATGGAGCTGGGAATGGAGCTGGGAACGGGGAACGGGGCTGGGAATGGAGCAGGGAATGGGGAATGGAGCTGGGAACGGGGAATGGAGCTGGGAATGAGGGATGGAGCAGGGAATAGGGCTGGGACCAGGGAATGGAGCGGGGAACGGGAATGGGGCTGGGAATGGAGTGGGGAATGGGGCTGGGAATGGCCTGAGCCCATCCTGGGGGTGAACCCGAGGCTGTCCCTGATCCTGAGGCTGATCCCGAGGCTGATTCCAGGGCTATCCCTGATCCCAAAGCTGATCCCAAGGCTGTCCCTGATCCCGAGGCTGATACCGAGGCTGTCCCTGTCCCTGATCCTGAGGCCAATCCCAAGGCCGTGTCACCCCTGACCCCTGTCCCTACTGACCTGTGTCACCATTGACCCCTGTCACCCCTGACCCCTGTCACCCCTGACTTGTGTCACTAGTGACCCCTGTCACCCCTGACCTGTGTCACCAGTGACCTGTGTCACCCCTGATCTGTGTCACCAGTGACCTGTGTCACCGCTGACCCGTGTCACCATGACCTGTGTCACCCCTGACCTGTGTCACCATTGACCTGTCACCCCTGACCCCTGTCACCCCTGACCCCTGTCACCATGACCTGTGTCACCCCTGACCCGTGTCACCCCTGACCTGTGTCACCAGTGACCCATGTCACCCCTGATCTGTGTCACCACTGACCCATCACCATGACCTGTGTCACCCCTGACCCCTGTCACCCCTGACCCCTGTCCCCAAGCGCCACATCCCCGTGGGATTTAACCCTTCCCGGGATGGGCACTCCACCTCGACCCCAATTTTTGAAGGAATTTCCCCTCACTCCCCTGAGGCCGTTCCCTCCTGCCCCACCCTTCTCCCTGCGGGAAGCTGCTCCAGGCCGAGCCGAGCTGAGCCGAGCCGTGGCCTCTCCCGCAGATCAAGTACCACGAGGAGTTCGAGCGGAGCAGGATGGGCCCCGTGCCCAGCGAGGCCGCGGAGCCGGAGCGCCGCAATTCGCAGGAGAGCAGCAGCTACCGGAGAGCGGCAGAGCAGCAGCACCAGGCCCCGCACCTCGTGCAGCCCAGCGCCACAGGTGGGGCATGGCCCCGGGGGCGCGGCCTGGGGGCTGTGGGTGTGCTACACCCCAGGGCGTGGAGCCGTCGTTCCCTGAACACCCTGGGGCGTGGAGCCGTCCTTCCTCCATATGCCGGGGCGTGGATCCCTCCTTCCCTGAACACCCCGGGGCATGGATCCATCCTTCCCAATTCATGGATCCACCCTTCCCAATCCATGGATCCATCCATCCCAGTCCATGGATCCATCCATGCCAGTTCACAGATCCATCCTTCCCTCCATATACCAGTTCATGGATCCACTTTTCCCAGTTCATGGATCCATCTATCCCAATTCATGGCTCCATCCTTTCCCATCTCCCATTCCCTTTCCCAGCTCACAATTCCCCATTCCCAGCTCACATTCCCATTCCCAGATCACAGTTCCCATTTCCCATTTCCCATTCCCGTTCCCATTGCCATCCCCATTCCCAGCTCCCATTCCCAGCTCCCATTCCCAGCTCCCATTCCCAGCTCCCATTCCCAGTTCCCATCCCCATTCCCAGCTCACATTCCCAGTTCCCATTCCCGTTCCCATTCCCGGCTCACATTCCCGCTCCCAGTTCCTGTTCCCATTCCCATCCCCATTCCTGTTCCCATTCCCAGTTCCCATTGCCAGCTCACATTCCCCATTCCCATCTCCCATTCCCATCCCCATCCCCATTCCTGTTCCCGTTCCCAGCTCACATTCCCATTCCCGTTCCCGGCTCACATTCCCGTTCCCGTTCCCATTCCCACTCTGAGCTCCCATTCCCGTTCCCATTCTCATCCCCCGTTCCCATTCCCAGTTCCCATTCCCATTTCCCAGTTCCCATTCCCAGTTCCCATTCCCATTCCCATCCCCGTTCCCGTCCCCATTCCCATCTCCATTCCCATTCCCTTCCCCATTCCCATCCCCATTCCCATTCCCAGCTCACATTCCCATCCCCATTCCCATCCCCATTCCCGTTCCCAGCTCACATTCCCGTTCCCATCCCCGTTCCCGTTCCCATCCCTGTTCCCATCCCCGTTCCCATTCCCGTTCCCGGCTCACGCTCCCGTTCCCATCCCCGTTCACATTCCCATTCCCGTTCCCATTCCCGGCTCACGCTCCCGTTCCCCGCAGTGTACCAGCAGCAGCCGCCGCCGTCCCAGTCCTACGGCTACAAGGAGCCGGCGGCTCCGGTGTCCACGCAGCGCAACGCCGCGGCCGCAGGGGGGGTGAGTCCTGCCGGGGATCCCTGAGCCTCCTCGGCACCGGGAACAGCCTTTGGGATGGGGTTGGGGCTCGGGTTCGGCGCTCAGAGCCGCTCTGATCCCGAGCTTGGGTGCTGAGATCTCCTCGGGAATTTCTCGCTCGGATTTCTCACCCCAATTCCCACTGTGGGTCCTGTTCCCTCTGTTTGATGTCCCCTGCTCTCAGGGGTTTGGTCACCACTGTGCTCGGAGGTTTGGTCACCCCCACGTTCAGGGATTTGGTCACCGCTGTGCTCAGGGGTCAGGGGTTTGGTCACCGCTGTGCTCAGGGCTTTGGTCACCCCTGCCCTTGGGGAGGGTGGGAATTGGGGAAGGGTCGGGAATTGTGAGGGTGGCACTGATCTGTCCCAGGGATCATCTGAGCTCCAGGGCCGCCCTTAGCCGTGCCCATGGCATTGGGGTGTCCCAAAGCCGGAGGTGAGGTTGTGCCCCTGTGGGGCTGTCCCCTGACCCCTGTGTCCCCTGGGTCTGTGTCCTCTGGGGCTGTGATTCCTGTGTCCCCTGGGGCTGTGACCCTTGTGTCCCCTGGGGCTGTGACCCCCATGTCCCCTAGGGGTGTAACCCCCGTGTCCCCCGCATCTGTCCCCTTCCCCCCCCCGTGTCCCCTGGGGCTGTGACCTCTGTGTCCCCCGGGCCATCCCTTGCCCCCCCCCCGTGTCCCCTGGGGCTCTCCCCTGCCCCCTCTGTCCCTGCACTGTCCCCGACCCCCCGTGTCCCCTGGGGCTGTCCCCGACCCCTCTGTGTCCCCTGGGGCTGTTCTTTTCCCCCCGCCCCGTGTCCCCTGGGCTGTCCCCTGATCCCTATGTTCCTGGGCTGTCCCCTGCCCCACCCCCTGTTCCCTGGGGCTGTCCCCTGGGCCACCCCCTGCCCCCCCGTGTCCCCTGGGGCTGTCCCCTGGGCCACCCCCTGACCCCCCGTGTCCCCCCAGAAGCGTTTCCGCGCCGTCTACGACTACAACGCGGCGGACGAGGACGAGGTGTCGTTCCAGGACGGGGACACCATCATCAACGTGCAGCAGATCGACGACGGCTGGATGTACGGCACGGTGGAGCGCACGGGCGACACGGGCATGCTCCCGGCCAACTACGTGGAGGCCATCTGAGCCCCGGGGGGACACGGCCGGACCCCGCCCGTGTCCCTGTCCCCGCCCCCGCGCGCCTCCTGTCCCCTCTCGGAGCCTCGCCCGTGTCCGCAGCCGCTCCGGTTCCTCTCGCCTGCTCCGGGGCTGAGCGGTGCGGGCTGGACCGAAGCTCTGCGGTGCTCCGCTCCTCTCCGGACCCCCGGCGCTGTCCCGGCCGCGGGAAGCACCGGAGCCGCCGGAGGGATCCGCGTCGGGACCAAATTCCCCCGGCCCGGCAGGGATTTTGATTTTGGGGCGGTGTGGGTGAGGGGTGCCCATCCCGAGGGGTGCGGGGATGGGCTGGGAGCGTCCCCTGCCCTATCCCGGCTCCGGGTCCGGCTCATCCTCATCCCGTGGCTGTTCCCGGCTCCGCCTCAGGCTTATCCCGGGGCTTCTCCCGGCTCCGGCTCCGGCTGAGGCTCATCCCCTGCCCCATCGCGGCTCCAGCTCCGGCTCATCCCATGGCTTCTCCCGGCTCCGACTCATCCCGTGCCCCATCCTGGCTCCAGCTCAGGCTCATCCCATGGTTTTTCCCAGCTCCGGCTCCAGCTCATCCCGGGGCTGTTCCCAGCTCCAGCTCAGGCTTATCCCATGGTCTTTCCCAGCTCCAGCTCAGGCTCATCCCGGGTCTGTTCCCGGCTCCGCCTCAGGCTCATCCCATGGTTTTTCCCATCTCCAGCTCAGGCTCATCCCATGGTTTTTCCCATCTCCAGCTCCGGCTCATCCCATGGATTTTCCCAGCTCCAGCTCAGGCTCATCCCGGAGCTGTTCCCCGCACAGTTCCCATTCAATCCTCGCTCCCTCCAGAGCAGGGAAACGCCGTCAAAGTTAAAATCTCCGACAAAACCTCTCTCCTCGGCATTCTGAGCTCCGGCTGCTCCCGCCCCGGGCTCCGATTGTCCCCTGTCATTGCCGATTGTCACCATGGAGCAGCCCTGGGGCTTTTCCTGGGGGCTGCTGCTCTGGCTCGAGGGTTGGGGCCGGGATGAGTTCCCTGGAGCCGGGATGAGCCCCCTGGAGTTGGGATGAGCCCCCTGGAGCCGAGATGAGCCCCTGGAGCCGGGATGAGCCCCCTGGATCCGGGGTGAGACCCCTGGAGCCGGGATGGGTTCCCTGGGGCCGGGATGAGCCCCCAGGAGCTTGGATGAGCCCCCTGGAGCTCAGATGAGTTCCCTGGAGCTCCATCTCCCTCTGGGAGTTCCCTGGAGGTGGGATGAGCCCCTGGAGTCAGGGTGAGCCCCCTGGATTCGGAATGAGTCCCGGGATGAGCCCCCTGGGGCCGGGATGAGTTCCCTGGAGTCAGGATGAGCCCCCCGGAGTCAGAATGAGCCCCCCGGAGTCGGGATGAGCCCCCTGGATCCGGGGTGAGCCCCTGGAGCTCCCTCTCCCTCGGGGAGTCCCCATGGAGAAGCCTCTTCCTCTCGCCCAGAGCTCTCCTGCTTTTCTCCTGCTGCTGCCGCCGAGTTTTTGGGACCCTCCCGAGCCCCCCACGCTCCAGGGGATGGTGTGGGGGACGGCAAGGTCAGCCCCATCCCTGTGCCACCGCGGTGGGACCACCCTGGGGACCCCGGGGGATTGTCCCCTCTGGCTCTGGGGTCACTGTCCCCTCGGGCTCTGGGGTCACTGTCCCCTCAGACTCCGGGGTCATTGTCCCCTCAGACTCCGGGTCACTGTCCCCTCGGGCTCTGGGGTCACTGTCCTCTCGGGCTCTGGGGTCACTGTACCCTCGGGCTCCCGGGTCACTGTCCCCTCGGGCTCTGGGGTCACTGTACCCTCGGGCTCCCGGGTCACTGTCCCCTCGGGCCACCCTGCTCCTCTCATTCCCAGCGCTTTTGGGACCACTTGGGATCATGTCACGGACCAAAATGTCAAAGCACATCCCTGTCCCCTTGTCCTCCGCGCTGCGGAGCTGGAGGGGATTGGGGTTGGGAATAACTGGAAACCTGAGCTGGGAGGGAGGAGCGGCATCGCTCCGGGGGACAGAGCAGGACCTTGGGATGGTGGCAATGTCTCCTTGGGGTCAGTGGCCGTGTCCCCTGGGAATTGTGGCCATGTCCCCTTGGGGTCAGTGGCCATGTCCCCTTTGGGTCAGTGGCCGTGTCCCCTTGGGGTCAGTGGCCATGTCCCCTGGGAATTGTGGCCATGTCCCCTTGGGGTCAGTGGTGATGTCCCCTCGGGCCCGTGGCCCTGTCCCCTGTCCCCTGTCCCCTGTCCGGGCTGCCCTGTGGGGTCGCGCTGCTCCAGGGGAAGTGCCACCTTCGCCATTCTCGAAGGGACAAAGGGACCGCAGGGACCAAAGCTGAGTGTGACATTCCCAGTTCCGTTTGGGACCAACCCTTGGGGTCACCGCCCCTGCTTAGGACAGCGCGGCCGAGACTGGGACTGGGGCGGGAACGGGAACAGCGGGAAAAGGGAATTCCAGCGGGAAAAGGGAATTCTGGCTGGGAAAAGGGAATGGAAAAGGGAATTCCAGCTGAGTAAAGGGAATTCCAGCTGGGAAAAGGGAACTCTGGCCGAGAAAAGAGCATTCCAGCCAGGAAAAGGAACTCCAGCCAGGAAAGGGAATTCCAAATGGGAAAGGGAATTCCATCTGGAGAAAGGGAATTCCAGCTGAGAAATGGGAATTCTGGCCAGAAAAAAAGGAATTCCAGCCAGGAAAGGGAATTCCAGCTGGGAAAGGGAATTCCAGCTGGGAAAAGGGAATTCCAGGCAGAAAAAAAGGAATTCCAGCCAGGAAAGGGAATTCCGGCCAGGAAAAGGGAACTCTGGCTGGGAAAAGAGCATTCCAGCAGGGAAAAGGGAATGGAAAAGGGAATTCCAACGGGGAAAAGGGAATTCCAGCTGGAAAAGGGAATGGAAAAGGGAATTCCATCTGGAATTCCACTCCGGCCGCGGTGGGATGGGGGCCAGGGCCGCGGGGGCAGCAGGAGGCTCTCCGGGATGCGAATCCCGGCTGGTGCTAACCACGGAGCACAAGGGCAGGGCGGGAATTGCGCTTTTCCCACGGAATCCTTCACCGCGGGAATCCTTGTCCGGGACTGGGGGGAGGGCGTCAATGTGAATAAACCCTTTTTTAATGGACCAAATAACAAAATCATTCCGTTTTGGGATACAGACCTTTTTTTAATCCTCCCTCGAAACCTAAATCCTCCCCCCGGCCCCGAGAAACGAACCTCTTACTGCTTGATTTCTGCCTTTTCTCTCAACTTATGCACTTTTTTGCCTTTTTTTTTTCATAGCTGAAAAGCACCTAAACCTGTATTTAAAATAAATAAATAAATGAGTTAAAAAAAAAAAAAAAAAAAAAAAAAAAAGGAAGAAAAATGAAAAGCTGAATTGCTTCACGTGTAAAATAGATCTCGTCCATCCTAACTGCCCCGGTTGCGTCTCAGTGCTGAGCTTAGAACGTGTTTTTCTTCGGGATCCGTCGCTTGATTGGGGTTGGTTTTTTTTTTTCTCGTGTCCTCCTTCCCGGGCTGAGCACCCACCAATAAAAAAAAAAAAAAAAAAAATTAAAAGTTATTTGGCCTTTTTATCCAAAAAAAAAAAAAAAAGACCCAAAAAAAAACCCCCCACGGAATGGAACGACCTGAGCGATTCTCTTCCCGGTTTACTCAGATTGAAAATAAAAGTTTAATTTTTACCTGCTGACTGTGCTGGGATTTTTGTCTCTCCTGGGAATTCAGCCTCTGCAGGTGGGATTTTTAAACGGTGTTTAAAAAAATAAAAAAATCTGGCAGGAGCGAATGGCAGGATGGTGTTTGTCAACAGCTCTGGTAAAAAAAAAAACAAAAAAAGCCCAAAAACCCCCAAAAAATAAAATAAAAAAAAAAAATCAAAAAACCAAGGAAAATCAAGCGGTTCTGTGTGTGACAATGAAGGCAAAGGGAAGGTGAGGTCAGACTGGGCCTGGTGTGGCTTTGCCGTGGCCAATGAATAAAAGTAAAAAAAAAAAAAAAGAAAAAAATAAAAATAAAAGAAAAAAAGAAAAAAAAATAAAAAAAATTAAAAAAAGGAAAAGCTGAATTGCTTCTCATCGCGTGTAAAACAGAGCTCGTCCATCCTGCTGTGTCCCAGTGCTGAGCTCAGAATGTTTTTCGGGTTTCTTTTCCCGAAGGATGGGCCTGGTCCCGCTGCGGCCGGGGGGGCACACGGGGGACAGAGATGGGGGAGGAGGGGCGGGGACAGGACAGGGACAGGGACAGGGACAGGGACAGGGACAGAGCGATCCCTGCGCGGGGACAGCGGCCCCGGACCCCCGGGATGAGCTGGGCTGAGCCCCCAGGGCTGAGCTGAGCCCCCAGGGTCGGGCAGAGCTCCTAGGGCTGAGCTGAGCTGAGCCCCCAGGGCTAAATTGAGCCCCCAGGGTTGGGTGAGCCCCCCGGGTTGGGTGAGCCTCCGGGACTGAGTTGAGCCCCCAGGGCTGAGCTGAGCCCCCAGGGCTAAATTGAGCCCCCAGAGCTAAACTGAGTCCCCAGGGCTGAGCCCCCAGAGCTGAGCCCCCCAGAGCTGGGTGAGCCCCCAGGGCTGAGCTGAGCCCCCGGGGCTGCTCTCCCCGCCCGCGTCCATCGCTGCTCTCCCTCCTGCCGCTCTGGAGCAGCTCCATCAGCTCCGGCATCGTCTCTCCATCCTGAGCCGAGCGAGCCGCGCTCGGGCGGGGACGGCAGGACGCAGCGCCGGCTCTGCCCAGCGGCCCTGCCCGGAGCCCCGGAGCCCCCCAGCCCTGCCCGGAGCCCCCAGCCCTGTCCGGAGCCCCCCAGATCCTGCCCGAAGCCCTGCCCGGACCCGGAGCCCCCCAGACCCTGCCCGGAGCCCCCAGCCCTGCCCGGAGCCCCCCAGACCCTGCCCGGAGCCCCCAGACCCTGTCCGGAGCCCCCCAGATCCTGCCCGAAGCCCTGCCCGGAGCCCCCAGCCCTGCCCGGAGCCCCCCAGCTCCTGCCCCGCCGCCTCCTCCTCCTCCCCCCGCCCCTCGCCATGCTGGACATCTTCATCCTGATGTTTTTCGCCATCATCGGCCTGGTGATCCTGTCCTACATCATCTACATGCTCTAGAGAGGAGAGGCTCAGCGGCGGCCCCGCCATGGCAGCGGCGGCCAGGTGAGCTCCGAGCCGCTCCAGGTGGGAATTCCCGGGTGGGAATGTGCGGGGAGGGGGCGCGGGGGCAGTTTTGGGGTGGGTGGTGCTGTTTTTGGAAGGAGGGATTTTACACACCGCGGGTTCTCCTGCCGGGTTTGTTATCCCGCTGGGAAAATGGAGCTTTTGCTCCCGGGAGGGACAGAATCGGAACAGCTCCGGGGGAGAAGCAGGACGGGATCGCGGCTGTGCCATCCCCGAGGAGCCGAAGGGGTCCCGGGCTGAGGGGGGCTCCGTCCCCGCGGCTCCGGGCCCGGCTCTCAGCGGCCTCTCCTTGTCCTTTCTCCCGCAGCCTCCGCCCGGTGCGTGTCCCTCGGAGCCTTCTGGAACGGCGTTAACCTCTGCGAGCCCAGCGCGGGGCACGGAGCGCGCACGGAGCCGGGGACGGCGATGGGGGGCGCGGGAGGGGGTCCGGGGGACTGTCCCCCTGCCAGGACCCGGGTGATTCCCCTGCCAGGGCCCGGGATGCTCGCGGTGCCGCCGCGGTGTCCCCGGGGGGACACTGAGGCTCTGTCCCCCCGGGCGGTGTCCCCGAGGCACGAGCCCCTCACATTTTAGAAAAATCGCTTCTGTTTTTAACGCCAAACGTTCGGGGAGAGGAATAAAGAGGAGAGGGAACGAGGCTGCGGCTGCGACTGTCACTGCACCCCCGGCGGGGATGGGGACAGCTCCGGGGACAAAATCCGCGTGTGGAGAGATCCAGAGCACCGCGGGGATGGGGAGAGGATGGAAATCCGCGCCGAGGCTCCTGCGTGTCCCCAAAACACGAGGGGTCCCTGGGGAGGGTCCCTGGGGAGGGTCCCCGCCAGCCTGTCCCCATTCGGAGGGTCCCCGAGTGTCCCTCTCGGTGTTGGGGGAAGCTCCGGGAGGCCTTGGAAAGGAAAAGGAGCGTTTGTAACGCGATGGAAATTCCTGTGGGATGGAAAGAACATCTCAGAGCTTCGTTTTCCCCACGCCTGGAGAGGCCTGGGGAGGTGTTTGGGGCGTCAGGAGGATTTTTCCTGTCCTTTTGCACCAATCCCTGCCCTCACAGGCGATGACTGAAACTTTCACCCTCCCAGAAGGCAAAATTTTCATTTTCCTCCCAGGGAATATTTTTTTCATGTCTCCCAGGGTTAGTCTCCCATTGTTTTAGCGTCTCCCAGGGTTATATTTTTTTTAAAGCAACAAGCACTCGAAATATCCATAATGGGAAAAAAACTTTGTGCCCCTTTAGTTATCCACGGAACCACCACACAAGAGTGTGAGAAAAAGGGACCCAGGGAGAGCGGGAAATGCTGGAATGGGCTGGTGTGACTTTCAGGGGGGAAAAAAAACGGGATTTCAGAGCCTGGGAATGCTGGATGTGGTCAGTGCCGCCAGTCAAACGTTCGACACTGCAATTTCCTGTCACTAAAACTCCCGAGGGACACTCGGAGTTGGGGATTTTGTTCTGGAGCCGCCGGGGCGATCCCTCCCACGGAGCTCTGGAGGTGAGGGAACGCCAAATATAGGCGGGAATGGGGAGCTGGAATGTTCTGGGAGGAATTTCCGCAGGCAGAAGTTGTGTTCTCAAGCCAACATCTGCAGGGATGAGGGGAGAGCAAGGAGGAATGTGTGGAATGGGAGCTCGGCTGAGGGTGATCCTTTCCTCTGACCCACAGGCCTCGCAGAACAATCCATTCCTGCAGGCCCCAGAATGTCCTGGGGGGTGGAGAGGGGTGGGAAAAGGGACTGGAACCCACGGTTAAATGGTTAATTAATCTGTTAATGTTAATGGGACCACATGTTAAAGGGTTCCACGGAATGGAACCCACGGTTAAATGGTTAATTAACGTGTTAATGTTAATGGAAACACACGTTAAATGGTTCCGTGGACTGGAACCCATAGTTAAATGGTTAATTAAGGTGTTAATGTTAATGGAACCACACATTAAAAGGTTCCACAGAATGGTTCCACAGCATGGAACTCACAGTTAAATGGTTAATTAACGTGTTAAGGTTAATGGAACCGCATGTTAGTTAAATGGTTAATTAACACGATAATGTTAAGGGAACCTCATGTTAAAGGGTTCCACGGAATGGAACCCACAGATAAATGGTTAATTAACATATTAATGTTAATGGAACCACACATTAAAGGGAACCCACTGTTAAATGGTTAATTAACATGTTAATGGAACCCCATGTTGAAGGGTTCCATGGAATGGAACCCACAGTTAAATGGTTAATTAACATGTTAATGTTCATGGAAACACATGTTGAGGGGAACCCATAGTTAAATGGTTAATTAATGTGTTAATGTTAATGAAACCACGTGTTAAAGGGTTCTGTGGAATGGAACCCACGATTAAATGGTTAATTAACACCTTAATGTTAACGGAAACACACCTTAAATGGTTCCATGGAATGGAACCTACAGTTAAATGGTTAATTAACATGTTAATGGAACCCACAGTTGAATGGTTAATTAACATGCTAATGTTAATGGAACCATGTGTTAAAGGGTTCCACGGAATGGAACCCACAGATAAATGGTTAATTAACATGTTAAGGTTAATGGGAGCACACGTTGAAGGGTTCCACGGAATGGAACCCACAGATAAATGGTTAATTAACGTATTAATGTTAATGGAACCACACATTAAAGGGAACCCACTGTCAAATGGTTAATAAACATGTTAATGGAACCCCATGTTGAAGGGTTCCATTCCATGGAACCCACAGTAAAATGGTTAATTAACATGTTAATGTTCATGGAACCGCATGTTGAAGGGAACCCACAGTTAAATGGTTAATTAATGTGTTAATGTTAATGAAACCACGTGTTAAAGGGTTCCGTGCAATGGAACCCACAGTTAAATGGTTAATTAACATGTTAATATTAATGGAACCATGTGTTAAAGGGTTCCACGGAATGGAACCCACAGATAAATGGTTAATTAACATGTTAATGTTAATGGAACCACATGTTAAATGGTTTCATGGCATGGAACCCACAGTTAAATGGTTTATTAACATGGTAAGGTTAGTGGAACCTCATGTTAAAGGGTTCCACGGGATGGAACCCACAGCTAAATGGTTAATTAACATGTTAATGGAACTTCATGTTAAAGGGAACTCACAGTTAAATGGTTAATTAATGTGTTAATGTTAATGGAACCACACGTTAAAGGGTTCCGTGGAATGGAACCCACAGATAAATGGTTAATTAACGTGTTGAGGTTAATGGAACCACACGTTAGTTAAATGGTTAATTAACGTGTTAATGTTAATGGGAACACACGTTGAAGGGTTCCATGGAATGGAACCCAGTGTTAAATGGTTAATTAACGTATTAATGTTAATGGGAGCACACGTTAAAGGGTTCCACAGAATGGAACCCACGGTTAAAATTCGGTGGCGGAAGGAAAATCCCCAATTTTCTCAGATCCCATCCCATCCCTCCCGACCTGGATCCTGCTCAGGGTTTGATTGAGAGCTGACCCGAGGGGGAATTGGGAAAGGAATTCCCCAAACTGGGCGGGACTGGGATTGGATCCTTGGGCGAGGAAAGTCTTGTTTGACGGAAATGCGGCAAAAACCATCACCGGGGGCTCCGGTCTGTTCCCGGCGCTGTTCCGCTCCGAGGGTGTTCTGTCCTCGCGTTTTGGGTTCTTTGGGGACATTTCGGGCTCATTTCGGGCTCATTTCGGGTTCATTGCGGGCTCGTTTCGAGTTCATTGGGGACATTACGGATTCATTTCAGATTCATTTCGGGCTCATTTCAGGCTCATTTCGGGTTCATTTTGGGTTAATTGGGGACATTTCGGGTTCTTTGGGGACATTTCGGGCTCATTTCGGGCTCATTTCGGGCTCATTTCGGGTTCATTGGGGACATTTCAGGTTCTTTGGGGACATTTCGGGCTCATTTCGGGTTCATTTCAGGCTCATTTCGGGTTCATTTCGGGTTCATTTTGGGTTAATTGGGGACATTTCGGGTTCTTTGGGGACATTTCGGGCTCATTTCGGGCTCATTTCGGGCTCATTTCGGGTTCATTGGGGACATTTCAGGTTCTTTGGGGACATTTCGGGCTCATTTCGGGTTCATTTCGGGTTCATTTCGGGTTCATTTCAGGCTCATTTTGGGTTCATTTCGGGTTCATTGGGCACATTTGGAGCTCATTTCGGGTTCATTAGGAACATTTCGGGTTCTTTGGGGACATTTCGGGCTCACTTCGGGCTCATTTCGGGTTCATTTCAGGTTCATTTTGGGTTCATTTCAGGCTCATTTCGGGCTCATTTCGGGTTAATTTCGGGTTAATTTCGGGCTCATTTCGGGCTCATTTCGGACTCATTTCGGGCTCATTTCAGGCTCATTTCGGACTCATTTCGGGCTCATTTCAGGCTCATTTCGGGTTCATTTCAGGCTCATTTCAGGCTCATTTCAGGCTCATTTCGGACTCATTTCGGGTTCATTTCAGGCTCATTTCGGGTTCATTTCAGATTCATTTCAGGCTCATTTCGGGCTCATTTCGAGTTCATTTCGGGCTCATTTCGGGCTCATTTCGGGTTCATTTCGGGCTGATTTCGGGCTGATTTCGGGTTCATTTCGGGCCGGACAAGTTCTGTTCGCGGGGTGGAGAGCAGAGTTTGGGATTTCCCTCCCGTCAGAAATCGGGAGGGATTTCACGGCACACCGCGCCAGTGAATATCACCTTCAAACAGGTGAAAAAAGGACAGGAAATGGGAAAAAAGGGATGTTCCCAGCGTTTCCCAGCAGCTGGAAGGTTTCACCTCTGCCATCTACCGGCACCTCCGCCGGCGGATGAGGGAAAATCCTGCTTGGAATTGTGTTTTCCGCAAATGTCCCGAGGGTTTTTAGGCTGTGGGGCAGCTGAGATAAATCGGTGCCGCTGTTCCGGCACTTCCCAAGCGAAATTTGGGAAAGGCTGGGGCTGAAGGAAGGTTTGGTTGGGGTGGGAAAAGGCTCTTTAATAGGCAGGAGGAAACAGCAGCGCTGTGAAGAGCACGCAGTGCATTTTATCACCATCACGTGGGTTTGTCTGGAAGGCAACAGAGCGGAAAATCAAACCCTTCTCCGAGCAGCAAACATTTATCCATTTAATGAACCGGCGTTCTCGTTTAGTGTGCTTAATGGGTGTCTGCAACTCGGCTGAATCCTCAAACACTTCAGCAGCTGTTGGCTGGGGCAGGGGGAGAGAGTTGAAGTTTTTTCTGCTTTGTAAAAACCTGGAGATTGAGGGGGGAATGCCTCAGTCTGGAGGAACTGGGGAATGAGGGGGCAATGCCTCAACTGGAATTGCTTTCAGGAATCGCCTCTAGCTGAAGCTGAATGTACAAATACAGAGCATTTCTGCCACAGAGTCTGAGTTGCAAACCCTGGCAAGCTGAAAAAAATGCAGTTGTGCTCAAATCCCATCCCTCCCTTTCTCCTCTGACTCCCAAGAGAAAACAAATGCAAGAGATGAGAATGTTTTGGGTTCTGGGCTAAGATAACACAAGGCTCAGTCGGTGTCTGCACATCGGCTGTGGAAACTGTGTCATTTTTATTGTGTGTGCAAACAGGCACAGTGGGAAAAGAACGCAGTTTGTGTTCCCAACAGAGGCCCTGCCCTCTTCCCTGGAGGGGCAGAGCTCACGGAATTCTGCTGTGGAGCACCCAAAACCTCCGTGGGATCATTCAGGGATGGTCCCAACTTCTGCTGCTGCAGCTCTTACCAGGATGGGGATTTAGGGAATAATTTGCAAATGTTCGGAGGAAAAGAAGGAGAAATTGTCAGGAACAGAGGAGGGGTGCGCCAAACTCAGGTGGTGCTGCAGCTCTTACCGGGACGGGGATTTAGGGAATAATTTCCAAATGTTCAGAGGAAAAGGAGAAGAAATCCGTCAGGAACAGAGGAGGGGTGCGCCAAACTCAGGTGGTGCTGCAGCTCTTAGCAGGATGGGGATTTAGGGAATAATTGGCAAATGTTCGGAGGAAAAGGAGGAGAAATCCGTCAGGAACAGAGGAGGGGTGCGACAAACTCAGGTGGTGCTGCTGCTGCTGCTCCCCATGGCCATGCAGAGGATTTCCTTGTGGAAGTTGGCCTGGGCGTTGACGAGGTGGAAGAGGTTCAGGAAGCTGCTGTCCTCATCCTCGTGCTCCCCTGCAGGGCACAGAAATGCCACAAATTTCCCACAGAAATTCAGGGAAATCAGGGCTGGGACTGAAGGCTTTGCCCACAGAAGCTCTGGGGGTGAATCCTCCACGGGCAGAGCTCTCAGCTTTAGGCTCAGCCCAAAGGGACCTCGGGCCCAGCTCTCTGCTGGGAGAGGTTTTAAAGCACTGTTGGATTCATCAGCACCCCCTTAGCAACAGAAGTCACTTTTAATCAATGTTTCTTCCCGATTAGGACACTGCATTGGTTATTTTTGTAGCCCAGAGAAGCTGTGGCTGCCCCTGGGAGTGTCCCAGGCCAGGCTGGACGGGGCTTGGAGCACTCTGGGACAGTGGGAGGTGTCCCTGCCCACGGCAGGGGTGGAATGGGATGAGCTTTAAGGTTCCCTCCCACCCAAACCATTCTGGGATTCTATGATTTTAGGTTATCAAACCATTCTGGGATTCTATGATTTTAGGTTATCAAACCCCTAGATTTTTAGGTTATCAAACCCCTATGGTTTTAAATTATCAAACCCCTATGATTTTAGGTTATCAAACCCCAATGATTTATCAAACCCCTATGATTTTAATTATCAAACCCCTATGATCTCAGGTTATCAAACACCTACGATTTTAGGTTATCAAAGCCCTATAATTTTACATTATCAAACCCCTATGATTTTAGATCATCAAACCCCTATGATTTATCACACCCCTATGATTTATCAAACCCCTATGATTGTACGTTATCAAACCCCTATGATTTTAGATTATCAAACCCCTATGATTTTAGGTTATCAAACCTGTATAATTTTAGGTTATCAAATCCCTATTAATTTAGGTTATCAAACCCCAATGTTTTCAGGTTATCAAACCCCTGTGATTTATCAAACCCCTATGATTTTAGGTTATCAAACCCCTGATTTTAGATTATAAAACCCCTATGATTTTACGTTATCAAACCCCTATGAGTTATCAAATGCCGATGAATTTAGGTTGTCAAACCCCTATGATTTTAGGTTATCAAACCCCTTTGTTTTTAGGTTATCAAACCCCTATGATTTCTCAAACCCCCATGATTTATCAAACCCTTATGATTTTAGGCTATCAAATCCCTATTAATTTAGGTTATCAAACCCTTATGCCTTTCAGTTATCAAACCCCCATGATTTATCAAACCCCGATGATTTTAGGTTATCGAACCCCTATTAATTTAGGTTATCAAACCTCTATGATTTATCAAACCCCTATGACTGTACGTTATCAAACCCCTATGTTTTTAGGTTATCAAAGCCCTATGTTTGTATATTATCAAACGCCTATGATTTATCAAACCCTGATGATTTTAGGTTATCAAACCCCTATGATTTATCAAACCCCTATGATTTATCAAACCCGGATGATTTTAGGTTATCAAACCCCTATGATTTATCAAACCCCTATGATTTATCAAACCCCGATGATTTTAGGTTATCAAACCCCGATGATTTATCAAACCCCTATGATTTATCAAACCCTGATGATTTTAGGTTATCAGACCCCTCAGGACCAGCGAGGAGGCAAGTCCAGGCCTCTCCTGGATGCCGCGGTCAGCCCCAGAGCTGCTCCAGCCCCTGGCCCAGCCTCACCAGCCAGCACCGCCTGCAGCATGTCCATCAGGATGTGAGCGAAGGTGTTCTCCAGGCACTGCAGGAAGTTGTTCCTCTCCCAGGGAGTGCTGAAAACCTTGCAGACCTTCTGCATCATCTTCACTGCCCAGTCCATGCAGTACAGGTCCTTCTCACACACCTGGGGGGCAAAGGAAAATTGAAAAGGGAAGGATTTGATGATGCAGTACACACCTGGGGGGGCAAAGGAAGGGTTAAAATGAAAAGGGAAGGATTTGATGGTGCAGTACGGGTCCTTCTCACACACCTGCAGGGCAAAGGAAAATTAAAAAGGGAAGGATTTGGTGATGCAGTACACACCTGGAGGCAAAGGAAAAGTTAGAAATGGAAAGGGAAGGATTTGGTGATGCAGTACAGGTCCTTCTCACACACCTGGGGGACAAAGGAAAATTGAAAAGGGAAGGATTTGGTGGTGCAGTACACACCTGGGGGACAAAGGAAGGGTTAAAATGGAAAGGGAAGGATTTGGTGATGCAGTGCAGGTCCTTCTCACACACCTTGGGGGCAAAGGAAAATTGAAAAGGGAAGGATTTGATGGTGCAGTACAGGTTCTTCTCACACACCTGGAGGCAAAGGAAGGGTTAGAATTGAGAAGGGAAGGATTTGATGGTGCAGGGTCAAATACCAGAATTCACTGCTGGTTCTGGCTGTGGCATGGCCTGGAAAGCTGGGGCTGTGACAAGGACACTGAGGCGGTTCCTGCTGGCACAAAGGGCCTTCTGAACCTTTTGGAGACACTTCTCAAGGCTTGTCATCCTCCAGGGGTGTGCTGAGAGCTGGAAGAGCACCCAGGGCCTGGCTGGGCTAATTCTGGTGTGGGAAAATTAACAAATTGGGGGCAGAGAGGCTCTGCTGAGCTGTACTCACCAAGGCCATGAAGACCATGAGCCTGGCCAGCTCCACGGCCCTGCCGTTCACAGCTTTGCTGGCCATGACCGTGAAGCAGATGCTGTTCCCGCTCAGGAGGAGGAGCCGAGCGTTGTTCTCCATCAGCCACTCCTGGGGAACGACTTTGGAAAGGGAAAGAGGATTTCAGTCACCTCTGAACGAAAAGGGAGCGATGGAATTTGTGAAGGGGAAGAGGATTTCAGTCACCTCTGAACAAAAAGAGTGATGGAATTGTACAGGGCTCACCCAAAGCTCTTGGTGTGGTTGTCAACACCGTTCAGGAAAATTTTGCCTGAACAAATGCCACAATATTTGGACAATGTTCTCTTAATAATTCAAGGCAAGATTTGAGTTTTGAAGGCCAGCATGGATTCTTAAAGCATTTCTCTTGGATGTGTGAGTGACACTGATTTTTCTCATCCCAGCCTGGCTGCCCAGGATGGGGAACGACTTTGGAAAGGGAAAGAGGATTTCAGTCACCTCTGAACAAAAAGAGTGATGGAATTGTACAAACCTCACCCAAAACTCTCCAAGTGGCTGTCAACACCGTTCAGGAGAATTCTGCCTGAACAAACACCACTTTCCCTTAATAATTTGAGGCAAGATTTGAGTTTTGAAGGCCTGCATGGATTCTTAGAGCATTTCTCCTGGATGTGTGAGTGACACTGGATTTTTCTCATACCGAGGTGATGACTTTCCCAATCAAGTCACAGCTCCTGTGAGGAATTTTGCAGCACCCAGGCGTGAGGGACACACTCCCAGCTGGATTTGGAGGGCGTGAGGATAGACAATCCCATGGATTAATGAGAAAGGCAAAAACACACCTGACAGCTCATCCACCAGACTGATAACATCATCTGCTGTCCATTCTCTAGCTTCTGTACCATACAGCAGCTTAATTGCATCAGCTAAACCCTTCAGACTGGTCTCATCTGTTGGTCCTTCTATCATTTTCTGCCACACCACGTGTCCTGAGCGATATATCAATCACAACTGCTAGTAAGTGACATTTTTTTAAACAAGGAGCTGGCTGAGCTGAGCCTGCCAGCAGAGGCAGAGGAGGGGAGTTCAGGTGACACAGCTGAGGCTTTGGGATTGTTCTCCATCTGTCGTTTTAGCAGGGACGGTGGGGCTTGTCTTAAAGAGGAACTGAAAGAAAGCCAGGGTTAATAACTGAGAGAGGAAATGTGTTTTCCTTCAGGGAAATGGGGCTTTCTCTGAGATGGCTTTGAGCTAAGGCTACCCCGGGCAGGGGAGAAGAGAGGAACGGAGGTGTCATTTAATTTCTTCACTTAAATTGTAGCTTATGTAGGTATATGTATATGTATATGTATATGTATAGGTATAGGTATAGGTGTATGTATAGGTGTAGGTATAGGTATAGGTATATGTATATGTATAGGTATATGTATAGGTATAGGTATAGGTATAGGTATATGTATAGGTATATGTATATTTATAGGTATAGGTATATGTCTATGTATAGGTATAGGTATAGGTGTATGTATAGGTATACGTATAGGTATATGTATAGGTATAGGTGTATGTATAGGTATAGGTATATGTATGTAGATGTGTGTGTATATGTATGTATATATATGCATATATATGTGTATATATATGTATATGAATGTATATGTGTGTATAGATATGTAAGTTTATATATGCATATATATGTATATGTATATATGTGTATATATGTGTATATGTGTATATATATGTGTATATACATGTATATGTATATATGTATGTGTGCATATATATATAAATATATATTATTAATTTATTTTAGTTAGTGATGCCTGCTTGATCAGAACAATTTTTTCCCAAGCAATGCATGTGTGTATATATATATAATTATATTTGCTTTGTGTATATATATGTATATGTGTATATATATATGTATATGTGTATGTATGTAGATGTGTATATGTATATGTATATGTATATGTATATGTATATGTATATGTATATAGATGTGCATGTATCTGTATGTATATATATGCATATATATGTGTGTATATATATGTATGTATGTATATGTGTATATGTATGTGTATATACATGTACATGTGTATATGTATGTGTGCGTATATATATAAATATATATAATTAATTTATTTTAGTTAGTGATGTCAACTTGAACAGAACAATTTTCCCAAGCAATGCAATGTATGTGTACATATATATACATATATGTATATACATATATATAGATATATGTACATATATGTACACATACACACACACACACATATATAATTATGTTTGTTTTAGTTAGTGAGGTCTGCTTGAACAGAACAATTTTTTCCCAAGCAATGTGTGTGTATATGTATATATACGTATAAAAAAAAAAAAAAAAAAAAATATATATATATATATATATATATATATATATATATATATATATAAATTATATTTTTTTAGTTAGTGATATCTGCTTGAACAGACCATTTTTTCCCCAGGCAATGCAATGTATGTATACATATATAATTTATTTGTTTTAGTTAGTGAGGTTTGCTTGAACAGAACAATTTTTTCCCAAGCAATGCAATGTATGTGTATATACGTGTATATATATACATATGTATGTGTGTGTGTGTGTGTGTATATTTATATACATAAAATTATTTGTTTTAGTTAGTGATGTCTGCTTGAGCAGAGCACTTTCTTCCCAGGCAATGCAATGTATGTATACATCTATAATTTATTTGTTTTGGTTAGTGATGTCTGCTTGGACAGAACAATTTCTTCCCAGGCAATCAACGCAAAGGTTTCAATGGCTTCTCACTGGCAGAGGGCAGGTTTGGGTTGGATTTCAGGAAGCAATTCCTCCCTGGCAGGGCGAGGAGGGCTGGGATGGATTTCCCAGGGAAGCTGTGGCTGCCCCTGGATCCCTGGAAGTGTCCCAGGCTGGACAGGGCTTGGATCAGCCTGGGGCAGGGACAGTGTCCCACAGCAGGCTGGGATCAGATGTCCCTTCCAAGCCACCCCACCCCACCCACGATCCCAACACAATCCCATCCTCGGGAAGGCCCGGGCTCACCATCGAGGGAGGACACGGGCCCGAAGATGATGTAGAGCAGGCGGGCCTGGTTGACCATGGGCCAGGGCTTGAGGATTCTCGTGAGCCAGAAGGCAGAGTCGCTGCGGTGGCTCCAGGGCGTGAGCAGCACGGCGCGGCAGAACAGGCGCACCCGCAGCTCCAGCTTGCGAGCGCTGCCTGCGGGGAGGAGCGCAGGGATCAGCCGGCCTGGGTCCCCAAAAATCACCCGGCCTGGGTCCCCAAAAATCACCCGGCCTGGTGAAAAATCACCCAGCCTGGTCAAAAATCACCCAGCCTGGATCCCGAAAAATCACCCGGCCTGGATCCCCAAAAATCACCCCGCCTGGTTCCAAATCAGCCGGCCTGGATCCCGAAAAATCACTCGGCCTGGATCCCAAAAAATCACCGGGCCTGGGTCCCTAGAAATCACCCAGCCTGATTCCCGAAAAATCATCCAGCCTGGATCCCAAAAAATCACCCAGCCTGGATCCCAAAAAATCATCCAGCCTGGATCCCAAAAAATCACCCAGCCTGGATCCCAAAAAGTCACCCAGCCTGGATCCCAAAAAATCACCCAGCCTGGTTCCCTACAGATCACCCAGCCTGGTTCCAAATCACCCAGCCTGGATCCCTACATATATATCCCTATAGATATATATATACAATATACACACATTTATATATATATAAATATATATGTATTTTTATATATACATATATATTTACATATATAAATATACATATAAATGCATATATATACATATATATAAAAATACATACAGAAATATATATATTAAAAAGTTAATACATACATGAAATACATATATAAATATAGATGTAAATAAATAAATAAATAAATATACATATATATGTAAATGTTATTTGTTTTAGTTAGTGAGGTCTCCTTGACCAGAACAATTTTTTCCCAGGCAAGGGAAAGGCTTCAATGGCTTCACACTGACAGAGTTGAGTGTTAAAAGTGTTTCTCTCTCCCATCCTGAGTTTGGTGCTCTGTCCCAGTTCAGGCCATGGCGTCTGTGGGTCACCTCTGGGGTGCTCCACAGGAGCTCTCGGCTGTGGGTTTGGGTTTGTGGCTTTTGGCAAGAAGAGGAAATGTCCCACATGAATTCCCTGTTCTCTGCGGGGAGAATTTCTTGAGAGGTTTGTCCCGTCAGCGCTGGGGCTCGGAAATGTGAAATCTCATTTTTGACTGAATTATTTTTATTCTGAATGGGCTCCTTTCCCATGGATTTCTCAGGTGTAGAGAAGGAAAGATTCAAATCCACATGACTGTTGATGTAGAGACACATTTTACATTAAGGATTGATAACAGAATGATTTTAAAAAAATCTCTAAAGGCCTCTCTAGACAAATCTCTTCACGTGCCAGAGACAAAAGCATTTAGCTTTTGGTGAAAATATCTGTCCAGATCAAGCTGAAGGCCCAGAACTCACTGCAGGATGCCCACAGGACACCCAGGAGAGTCAGGAATTTTATTTTCAGTCACCAAGAGCCAATTCCTGCCCTCTGGGTTGGGTTTTTTTTGGGATTCCTGGGTTACCTGGTTTGCTGCTGACCACGGTCTGCACCTTCCGAGCTAAATTGCTGAGCTCCCAGAGGAAATTAAACACTCTGTGGCACTCGAGCTCATCCCAGCCTGCAGTCAGCATCTGAAAGGAGGAAAATGGGGTGAAAAGGAGGAGCTGGAGCAGGAATTTGTTTCACACTGGTAAATAAACTCAATTTGTCCTGCGGTTTCTCAGGACAGGGAGGGAAGGGTCATACCTGAGAGGAGGGAACTCATTGCCTGTCCTCGGTACTGAAATTGGCCGGAAAATCAATTTCCTAACACAATTTGGAGCATCAGAAAGCAGGGATTGATCAGCCTAAAGCCTTCCAGAATCTAAAACGGCTGAGAGCATTCTGGGATCTGATTTGTGGAAGATATTTGCTACAAAATGCCCCAGCACTGATTTTCTACTCTTCTAAGGAAGGATTTTAACTTTTATAGTTTGTTTTGCATTCATTTTAAGCAAACAAAGCTGTTCTAGCCTCTGATGTGTGGAGCCTTTTCCTGGGAAAATAAAGCACCTCTGCTCTTGAAAATTTGGAGCTGTGTGATAAAAAAAACTCTCTGTGTCTTCTTGGGCAATAAATTGCTCATCAAAATCCAGACTGGTTGGGAGTGAAATCCAGGCCAAGGAATCCTCAGGAGTCAAATCAGCAATTTTGAGCTCCAGAAAAGAAAACTCAGGAGCTGAGTGAATAAACACGGCCCCTCCCAGCCCCCAACACCAGCTCATCCTTCTGAAACTCTTCCAAAAAGGAAAATTAATTTGGAAAAACGCCGTATTTTTTTTTAAATTTGGGATACTTGCCTTCTGTCCGTGGGGATACTGTACCTGTAAGAAGACCCCATAGCACTGTAACCCCAAACAGTGCAGAGGACTGGCACAGCCGTTCAGTTTGAAACAGGAAACCTGCGAGGGAAACAGCAGGGGTTTACCCAAACTGGCCAGAAATTCATGGTTCTGACTGAAAATTCCTCAATCCAGAGAGGTTCAGGATTCCCTCCCCTCCTCGGGTGAGTGATGGGAATGAGTTAGGAGTTATTGGAATGAGTTATGGGACCTACTTTGGGTCAAAAATGGGGGTGTGCAAAAGGATTTTGGGGAGAAAAATGTTGTTTTCAGGAAGGAGAATTTCCAGGGAGGGCTGTGCTAAGTTTTTTGGTTGCCCAGGAGGGGATGAGGAGCTAAGAACCTCCAGCTTCGGAAAAATGTGGGTGTGCAAAAGGATTTGGGGAGAAAAACTTTGTTTTCAGGGAGGAAAATTTCCAGGGAGGGCTGTGCAAAGTTTTTTGGTAGCTCAGGAGGTGATCGGGAGCTGAGAACTTCCAGCTTAGGAAAAACGTGAGTGTGCAAAAGGGTTTGGGGAGAAAAATGTTGTTTTCAGGAAGGAAAATCTCCACAGAGGGCTGTGTGAAGTTTTTTGGTAGCCCAGGAGGTGATCAGGAGCTAAGAAGCTCCATCTTGGGAAAAATGTGGGTGTGCAAAAGGATTTGGGGAGAAAAATGTTGTTTTCAGGAAGGAGAATTTCCATGCAGGGCAGTGCTAAGTTTTTGGTAGCCCAGGAGGTGATCAGGAGCTAAGAACTTCCAGCTTGGGAAAAATGTGAGTATGCAAAAGGATTTGGAGAGAAAAACTTTGTTTTCAGGAAGGAAAATCTCCACAGAGGGCTGTGTGAGGTTTTTTGGTAGCCCAGGAGGGGATGAAGAGCTAAGAACCTCCAGCTTGGGAAAAATGTGGGTGAGTAAAAAGGTTTTGGGGAGAAAAACTTTGTTTTCAGGAAGGAGAATTTCCACAGAGGGCTGTGCGAAGTTTTTTGGTAGCTCAAGAGGTGATCAGGAGCTGAGAACCTCCATCTTGGGAAAAATGTGAGTGTGCAAAAAAGTTTTGGGTAGAAAAATGTTGTTTTCAGGAAGGAGAATTTCCACGGAGGGCTGTGCTAAGTTTTTTGTAGCCCAGGAGGTGATGAGGAGCTTAGAAGCTCCAGCAGGAAAAATGTGGGTGTGCAAAAGGATTTTGGGGAGAAAAACTTCATTTTCAGGGAGGAAAATCTCCACAGAGGGCTGTGTGAAGTTTTTGGTAGCCCAGGAGGGGATGAAGAGCTGAGAACCTCCAGCTTGGGAAAAACGTAGGTGTGCAAAAGGATTTGGGGAGAAAAATGTTGTTTTCAGGGAGGAAAATTTCCAGGGAGGGCTGTGCAATGTTTTTGGTAGCCCAGGAGGTGATGAGGAGCTGGGAACCTCCAGCTTGGGAAGGTGAGATCTCAGTGGAGCAGCCTCGTGTCCAACACTCTGGAGTTTGGTATTGATATTGTACAGAGAGCGATTCCCAATCAATAAATTGATTATTCAGTGGTGATTAACTCCAGCGAAGAATCACAGAATGAGCCAGGTTGGAAAAGTCCTCTGAGATCATCAAATCCAACCTGTGACCTCACAGCAACTAAACCATGGCACTGAGGGCTCCCACAAACAGAAATACCCTCAGGGAGGGTTGCCACAAACAAAAAAAAAAACCAAAAAAAACCCAAAAAAACCAAACCAAAAAGTGTTTTTAAACCCCTCAGGGAGGGTTGCCACAAAGAAAAAATCCACAAAAGTTTTTATACACCTTCAGGGAGGGTTGCCACTAACACAAAAAACCCCAACAAAACTGTTTTTTAAACCCCTCAGGGAGGGTTGCCACAAACAAAAAAACAAAACACGAAAGTGTTTTTAAATACCCTCAGGGAGGGTTGCCACAAATGAAAAACCCAAAGAAAGTGTTTTTAAACCCCTCAGGGAGGGTTGCCACAAAAAAAAAACCCAAACACAAAAGTGTTTTTAAATACCCTCAGGGAGGGTTGCCACAAATAAAAATCCTACAAAAGTGTTTTTTAAACCCTTCAGGGAGGGTTGCCACAAATAAAAACATCACAGAAGTGTTTTTAAACCCCTCAGGGACAGCCCAGTCCAAAGCCCAACTCCTCTTTCTGTGCACAATTTTTTTCCTAATGTCCAGGAAAAAATTTCTGTCCAATTTTTTCCTGACCTTCCCCTGGCACAGCTCAAGGTTGTGTCCTCTTGTCCTGTCCCTGGGGACGATTCCAGAGGAAATTTTCTCGTGGGAAAAGGGATGTGACTTACCCCCGAGAGCACCTTGTGCACATATTTGAGCCTGTCCCGCGTGGGCAGCAGCAGAGTGCACCTCTTGAGCAGCAGCCCTGCGATGGAAGGGTTAAACACACTCAGCTCTGGCTTTGCTCGCCCAAAGGAAAAGATTTCCCGAAGGAAAAGATTTCCCAAAGGAAAAGATTTCTCATCTCTTCCCAAAGGAAAAGATTTCTCAAAAGAAAAGATTTCCCATCTTACCCAAAGGAAAAGATTTCCCAAAGGAAAAGATTTCCCATCTTATTCCAAACGAAAAGTTTTCCCACCTTTTCCCAAAGGAAAAGATTTCTCAAAGGAAAAGATTTCCCACCTTTGCCCAAAGGAAAACATTTCTCAACTTATCCCAAAGAAAACATTTCTCATCTCTTCCCAAAGAAAAATATTTCCCATCTCTTTCCAAAGGAAAAGATTTCCCAAAGGAAAAGATTTCCCAAAGGAAAACATTTCTCAAAGGAAAACATTTCCCACCTTTTCCCAAAGGAAGAGATTTCCCATCTTATCCCAAAGGAAAAGATTTCCCATCTCTTCCCAAAGAAAAAGATTTCCCATCTTTTCCCAAAGAAAAAGATTTCCTGAAGTAAAAGTTTTCCCACCTTTTCCCAAAGGAAAAGATTTCCCATCTCTTCCCAAAGGAAAAGATTTCCCATCTTATCCCAAAGAAAACATTTCTCATCTCTTCCCAAAGAAAAAGATTTCCCATCTTTTCCCAAACGAAAAGATTTCCCAAAAGAAAACATTTCCCACCTTTTCCCAAAGGAAAACATTTCCTGAAGGAAAAGATTTCCCATCTCTTCCCAAAGAAAACATTTCCCAAAAGAAAACATTTCCCACCTTTTCCCAAAGGAAAAGGTTTCCCATCTTTGCCCAAAGGAAAAGATTTCCCAAAGGAAAAGATTTCCCATCTTTTCCCAAAGGAAGTTTTCCCACCTTTTCCCAAAGGAAAACATTTCCCACCTTTTCCCAAAGGAAAACATTTCCTATCTTTTCCCGAAGGAAAAGAGTTCCCAAAGGAAAAGGTTTCCTACCTTTTCCCAAAGGAAAAGATTTCCCAAAGGAAAACATTTCCCACCTCTTCCCAAAGAAAAAGATTTTCCAAAAGAAAAGATTTCTCATCTTTTCCCAAAGGAGAAGATTTCCCATCTCTTTCTAAAGGAAAAGATTTCCCAAGGGAAAAGATTTCCCAAAGAAAACATTTCCCACCTTTTCCCAAAGGAAAACATTTCCCACCTTTTCCCAAAAGAAAATATTTCTCACCTTTTCCCAAAGGAAAACATTTCCCATCTTATCCCAAAGGAAAAGATTTCCTGAAGGAAAACATTTCCCATCTCTTCCCAAAGAAAAAGATTTCCCATCTTTTCCCAAACGAAAAGATTTCCCAAAAGAAAACATTTCCCACCTTTTCCCAAAGGAAAAGATTTCCCAAAGGAAAAGATTTCCCATCTTATCCCAAAGGAAAACATTTCCCACCTCTTCCCAAAGAAAAAGATTTTCCAAAAGAAAAGATCTCTCATCTTTTCCCAAAGGAGAAGATTTCCCATCTCTTTCCAAAGGAAAAGATTTCCCAAAGGAAAAGATTTCCCAAAGGAAAATATTTCCCAAAGGAAAAGATTTCCCAAAAGAAAACATTTCCCACCTTTTCCCAAAAGAAAACATTTCCCACTTTTTCCCAAAGGAAAAGATTTCCCAAAGGAAAACATTTCCCACTTTTGCCCAAGGGAAAACATTTCCCACCTTTTCCCAAAGGAAAAGTTTCCCCCTTTCCCAGCTCCCTGCACGACTGTAACTTGCTGAAGGCGCTGTTCACAGCTCCTGTTACTCACACTTGGGGCTGCATGAAAATGACTGTGTCAGTTTGGGAACCACAGCTGTTCAAAACGTGCACAGAAATGTTCACTCCTTGCAAAAGGACCCCGGGGAACGTTGGTTTTCCCCTTACATCATCCCCAAATTTTTTTTCAGGATAGCCACGTGGTTTAAAAAAGAAAATAATCCGAGGTGGCTTAATGTAAAACATAGCAGAGAGGGGAATTAATTTTGCTCTCCAGGCCTGGGATGGGTTTGGGATGTCAGTCTGGAGCTCATTATCCTGAGGAACAGCTGGTTGGTGAGCAGAATTTTTTTTTCTACACTCTTGATAAAAACTGGGTTAACAGCTTGCACTCAAAACCTTTCACCAGAATGAAAGATATATATACTGCTTGTTAATTAATTAAGGAATCTGCTTGTCGTTCCCATGGGGAAAGGGGAAAAAAATAAAAAAAAAAGAAGGAAAATTTTCTCCAGAAAAAAAAAAAAAAAAGTCTTAAAATAGTCCCTTTTTTTCCCAAGGTCAGAAAGAACTTTGTGAATTTGCTGTGGTTCTGAAGTGACTCTTCCCTTCCTCAGCAGCGTGTCAGCATTCCTGCCTGACAGCCATAATTTATTCATCAGCCTCGGATCTGCTCCGAAGCTCCGCCGAGTCAATTTTTTATTGACTGCATCAGACTCCGGAGAGCTCTCCCCGAGGAACAGCTGTTAGCACAGCTCAGCTCCACCCCGGGATGGAAAAACTGCGTGGAGTGAGAAAAGGTTGGGCAAAAAGCACTTTCTGACTGCTGCAGTGTAAATATTGATTTTGCAGCCAGAAATGTCCCTCTGAGCCTCCTGCTGTGACCCAGACACAGCCAAGGATTTTCTATTTTTAACAGGTTGGGTTTTACTCCCGCAGCTCCTACCTGTGGTTAAATGAGCAGGTGCCGTTTTGGGTGAGATTGTTACAAAGTTCAAATTAATTCTGATTTTTTTTTAAAGGATTAGAAGGTTTCAGGCTTTGTTTTAAAGAGGGAACACTAAGATTAATTTTAAAAAGGTATTTTAAGACACCTCGAAACAACCGTGGTCTGCTTGCAATAAGTTTTGGTTCTATATGATTTTAACAGCTTTACTTCACCTTGTGTGATTTAATGTTTTAATACCTTTATTTAATGTCTTTAATATCTTTATTTAATGTCTTTAATGCCTTTATTTAACGTCTTTAATGTCTTTATTTAATGTCTTCAATGTCTTTATTTAATGTCTTTAATGTATTTATTTAATGTCTTTAATATCTTTATTTAATGTCTTTAGCGTCTTTATTTAATGTATTTCATGCCTTTATTTAATATCTTTAGTATCTTTATTTAATGTCTTTCATACCTTTATTTAATGTCTTTAGTATCTTCATTTAATGTCTTTCATGCCTTTAATGTCTTTAATGTATTTATTTAATGTCTTTAATATCTTTATTGAATGTCTTTAATGTCTTTATTTAATGTCTTTAATATCTTTATTTAATGTCTTTCATGTCTTTATTTAATGTCTTTCATGCCTTTATTTAATGTCTTTAATGTCTTTATTTAATGTCTTTAAGGTCTGTATTTAAAGTCTTAAGCAGAGAGGAATTGTTTAATCAAAAAGGGAATTACCTTCAGTGGCCACACCATTGTTTTCCGGTTGTTCAGTCACTGGGGTTTGGTATCTCAGAGCTTGTCTTCATTTCAATCTCGCTTATAGTTTCCATATTCTCCACACATTTTGCCAGGTAATGATATCGATAAGACTTTCCTATTTCATCCTCCCCAAGCCCAGGAGAAAGCTCTGAGTTTTGCCCTCACCTAGGGATTTGTAGTGCTCCAGGATGGAGGTTCCTCCCTTCCCGGCGGGGCTGTGGAAATCCTGCGGGAGGAGGCGGCGAGTCCCTGCCGAGGTGGAGATGTAGTGAACGAGGCGAGCGCCGATGGCTTTGGACGCCATGCTCAGCGTGCTGATGTCCTGCACTGAAAAGGAAAAGTTCCTCAGTGCCTGGGCAAGGGAAATGCTGATGGAGAGTTTAAAACTTGTCCTGAGTTTAAAAACAGGCCTGATGGAGAGTTAAAAACTTCTCCTGAGTTTAAAACCAGGCCTGATGGAGAGTTAAAAACTTCTCCTGAGTTCAAAAACAGGCCAGGGTTATATCAGCGTGCTGATGTCCTGCACCGCAGAAGGAAAAATTCCTCAGTCTCTCGGCAAGGGAAGTGCTGATGGAGAGCTTAAAACTTCTCCTGAGTTTAAAAACAGGCCGAGGAATGAGGGTTATATCTGCATGATGATGTCCTGCACTGCAAAAGGAAAAATTCCTCAGTCCTTCAGCAGGGGAAGTGCTGATGGAGAGTTAAAAACTTCTCATGAGTTTAAAAACAGGCCTGATGGAGAGTCAAAAACTTGTCCTGAGTTTAAAAACAGGCCAGGGTTATATCACTGTGCTGATGTCCTGCACTGCAAAAGGAAAAACTCCTCAGTCCCTCGGCAAGGGAAATGCTGATGGTGAGTTTAAAACTTGTCCTGAGTTTAAAGACAGGCCGAGGAATTGGGGTTATATCAGTGTGCTGATGTCCTGCACTGCAAAAGGAAAAATTCCTCAGTCCTTCAGCAAGGAAAGTGCTGATGGAGAGTTAAAAACTTGTCCTGAGTTTAAAAACAGGCCAAGGAATGAGGGTTATATCTGCATGATGATGTCCTGCACTGAATAGGAAAAATTCCTCAGTGCCTCGGCAAGGGAAGTTCTGATGGTGAGTCAAAAACTTGTCCTGAGTTTAAAAACAGGCCGAGGAATTGGGGTTATATCAGTGTGCTGATGTCCTGCACTGCAAAAGGAAAAATTCCTCAGTCCTTCAGCAGGGGAAGTGCTGATGGAGAGTTAAAACTTCTCCTGAGTTTAAAAGCAGGCCTGATGGAGAGTCAAAAACTTGTCCTGAGTTTAAAAACAGGCCAGGGTTATATCAGTGTGCTGATGTCCTGCACTGCAAAAGGAAAAACTCCTCAGTCCCTCGGCAAGGGAAATGCTGATGGTGAGTTTAAAACTTGTCCTGAGTTTAAAAACAGGCCGAGGAATGAGGGTTATAAATCAAATTAATTAATTGTGGTGGGTCGCCTTCACCAGCAAAGTGGAGTAATTAGAAACGGACAGAGCTGAGGGACAGTTTGCACTTTGGATAAGTAAACCTGGCTTCAGATAGATTGTAACTGGCACTGAAATTTTGGTCATTTTTCCCGTACTTAAAAGCTGAATATTCAGTGTTGAAGTCCCATAAAATGACTTAAAAAAACAAACAAAAAAAAACCCCACAAAAAACCCCCACAAAGAAAACCAAACAAAAAAAACCCAAACAAAAAAACCAACCCAAAAACTGAAACATTTTAAATAATATGGCTTTGTAAATGGGGAAAAAAAGAAATAAAAAAATTAAAAAAAAAAAACAAAACAAAACTGAAAACTTTTAAAATAATATGGCTTCGTAAATGGGGAAAAAAAAATTAAAAAAAAATTTAAAACACTAAAAACGAAAACATTTAAAATAATATGGCTTAGTAAATGGGGAAAATATTTAAAAAAAAAAATTAAAAAAAACCGCAAAACTAAAACATTTTAAATAATATGGCTTCGTAAATGGGGAAAATAAATAAATAAAAAATTTTTTAAAACCCCAAAACCTAAAATATTTAAAATAATATGGCTTCGTAAATGGCAAAAAAAAGAATTTTAAAAAATTGAATAAACCCCAAAAACTAAAACATTTTAAATGATATGACTTCGTAATTAAAAAAAAAAAAAAAAAAAAAAAAAAAAGGTAATTTTCAGATCTTGAGGTTTGTGCTCAGGTCCTCACCTGAGAGATAATTCAACACCATCTGAAAGATCTCCAAGGGAAGCGTTTGGAAATCGCCCAGCGCTGACAGGGCCTGGGGATCCCTGCCCAGGGCGGGGCAGGAGCGGCGGCTGCTCCTCCTCGGCTTCTGCCTGGGGAGCGAGGCACAGCTCCTCCCGGCACTCGAGGTCATTGTTTCGGTGTTCCCATCAATTTAACCTGGAGAAAAAAACAAAAAAATTAAATTAAAGTCTGTTTTTCTGGAGAAAAAGGCAAAAAAAATTAAATTAAAGTCTGTTTTTCTGGAGAAAAAACAAAAAAAATTAAATTAAAGTCTGTTTTTCTGGAGAAAAAACCAAAAAAATTAAAGTCTGTTTTTCTGGAGAAAAAAGCAAAAAAAATTAAATTAAAGTCTGTTTTTCTGGAGAAAAAGGCAAAAAAAATAAATTAAAGTCTGTTTTTCTGGAGAAAAAAAACAAAAAAATTAAATTAAAGTCTGTTTTTCTGGAGAAAAAAACAAAAAAAATTAAATTAAAGTCTGTTTTTCTGAGGAGGAAAGTGCCATAAGCAAAATGAGGCTGAGAGGAAATGAATTCCTTGGAGGCAGAGTGTGAAAATCTTGGGATAAATGGTTTGGATTTCGTGCGGTGGAAGTGATTTGCCAAATAACTTTGAGTACAGAAAGAATAAAATGTGTTCTAGCTAATGATTTCATGTGTTGAAAGAGATAAATAATGTCTGGGGGAATGGAGAGTTCGGCTGATTTCGGAGGAGGAAAAGACAAAAGCACTGTGGGGACATCCTTGGAGGGAGACACAAAAAGTGAGGAAAAGGGAATTCTTGAGGAAGTACAAGCCACGGTAATTAACAACACGGTTTTAATTTGTCACACTAATTATTCACCAGAACACTGAAGTTATAGGGCTGTTATTGAAAGGATCATCACCATTCCCTTCGAGTGATAATTACTGATACGTGTGCTTGTGTAGGACCAAAGTAAAGATTAAAAGCACCGAAGTGATGCTTCAAAACCTTCTTTTCCTTCAGCACTGGGTTGATCAAAGCTTAATTTAATATAATTACTGAATGTGTGATATAAAAATAAATGCTACAGTATGGCCCTGTGAAAATGTCAGCATCTCAGGCTTTTCCAAAATCACAAAGGGGCTGAAAAGGAGCTTTAAAAGAATCGATAAATCAGATTATTTGTTTCACCTTCTGGGTTTTGAGTCCCTGGAACAGCCACACTTCACAATGTCAGGCAACACCAGGGCCTCGCTGTGCCTTAAATTGATGTTCTAACTGAGATTTTTCACACTGCTCGAGGATTGCAGCAGCTGAGGCTCCGGGGGGAATGCCAAGGAGAGAAATGCCAGGAGCTGGCAGAGCTGGCAGGGAACATCCCTGGAGCAGCTCCAAGCAACATCCCAGCCACCAGCAGCGGGAAATTCTCCCGGAGAATAGACCCCATTGTTCCCCGAGATTAAAAATTTACAAAATTACAGACAGCCAGCTCCAAACATCCTCCCCTGTTTATTACAAAGTCGCTCCAGCCAGACTCTGTGACATTCCGCCGAGGGGAAATGGCCTCGGTCACAATGGAGGCTCTGTCTGCGCTGAGGAATTGGGGAATTTTGGGAAAAGTGGGTCTGGCTGGCTCTGGGGAGAGTTGGAATTGTACATTTAAGGAATTTTTGCTTCGCTGGGAGCATTTTTAGTTTAGCTTTTGGGATATTTCTGGCTCGCTGAAGCAGCTGAAAACTTTCGCAGGGCTTGTGAGCAAATGTAACCGATGCTAAAATTAGCGTTTCCTCGGGGTTTGAGGGGGGAAAATTCACAAAACACCTTTAGGAAAAATCACCTGTGGGTGAAGTTATATTAAAAATGGTTATCTTCTAACAGCAAGGAATTTTACAGACAGAATCGTGGATTCCATGTAGATTCCTGTTTATAACCAGGCTCCACTAAACTCGGCTGAATCTGGTGCATATTTCTGATGCAGACTTTAGAAATAAAGTTGCAATTCTATGACACTTTCTTCTCCTCCCACTCTCCTTTCTGTCTGTGGGGATTTGTGAGATCTTTCAGTGTTGTTTTTTTTTTAAATCTTACCTTGGCTCTCCAGTTGTGGAAGGAAAAGTACTTTGCCACCAGCGAGGTTTTTGGGAAGTAATTTTCTAATATTTGTCTCTGTCCAATTTGAAGTTAAATTGATTATCGCTGTTCAAACGCTGAGCAGAGCTAGATAAAATTAATGTAAATAAAAATGAGTGCAAACAGCCAGCTTTAAAGCCTTTCCTGAAAGCTCCCATTTGCTTCCTCTTTGACTTAAAGTGTTTTTTTTATTTTATTTCTTAGGGAGTTGAGCCAGAGCAGGGCAATGGGCTGTGCATCTCCATCTGCTGCTGGGACACCAATATTTGGAGAACTGCTTAATCCACACTGGAAATTGAAAAGTAAACGTTAAATATTTAACAAGCTGAGCTCATAACATTAGCTAAGAAGGGTCATCTTATTTGTCGCTATAAATTAATTTGTTTACAAGGCAGAAAGCATCGACTTCCACCCAGGTCGCCCTTAAGCAGTCGCTAAACTCCTGCTAATGGGTGCACTTTAGTCCTGATATTTCTCGGAGCCCTGTGTTAGCATTTGGTAAACATTTATTGCAAAAAGGGATGTTTACTTTGGAGATTGGTTTGGGATGTTTCCCTTTCCCTTCCTCAGCACCACGAGCATAAAGCCACTGGCTTCGAATATTAACTCAGTGGGGGTTTGGATTTGTTTTTCCCGGTTTTCTCTTTTCCTTTGACGTCTAAAAATAAAATAAAATAAAATAAAATGAAATAAAATAAAATAAAATAAAATAGAATTCTTAAAAAGAAAAGAAAAAATAGGATAAAATAAAACAATAATTTTAAAGTACAAGGCTAAGTGGGGGATGACAAACCTTAGAGCACTGAGTGTACCCATGGAGTCACCTTAATACTTGTTGCCCTTGACCTACACTGATTTTTTTTTAAAGTATTTTTATTTATGATAAAAGCTTATGATGGTGCAAATTTGTCCCCAAACCACCTAAACTGGAGAAAAATGTGAGTATGAAGCAGAGCTGAGGGCTCCTGGCCCTGTGGCTGATTGGGGCCGGGTTGTGGTGTGAGGGAGCTGGCTCCTGACAGAGGGGAAAACAACTAAAAACAGCCTCATTTCCCCTCATTTCAGCCTGGATTTACTCCTCAGCCTTCAATATTTGATGAAAAAATGTTATTTTTGGCCTTTTACCTGTGTTTTTGGGTCAGATTTAGCCAAGCTATGACCTTTAGGCCAAAGGATAGGCCAGGCTGTGCCCACCGCTGTGGCCCCACTCCCCCCAGCCTACCAAAATTCGGGGCTAAAGCGCAGAAAATGGGGGATCTGCACCCCAAAACCTACATAAAATTAATAGAGGATGTTTCACAGTTGGTGGTACTCACATAAAACGCTTTTCCAGCTGTTTTTTACCTCAGGGAATCGCCCTCTCCACAAACACCTCCAGCCGGGTGCCCACAGGGAGCTCTGAGGGAGCAGCAGGGAGTGAGGGTGTGGGGTCACCAAACCCCGCGTCCCTGAGGGGGAAATAAACCCCAAACCCCCATTTAAAAATTGTTATTATTTAAATTCGACTCTTGAAACTTTTATTTCTGTCAAACGCTGCCAGCTATTGGGGTTAAAAGGGGTTCTTGTAGGAGCAGGGCTGGGTGTGTACAGTCAGCACAGCTGTGTTTGGGAGCCTCAGCCGGGAGCAGAAATGTTGGCAAATATTAAAAACCAACAGAGAAAGTTTCGATTTGGTCCTTGTCAGTGCGGCCGCAGACGTGCTGGAGGGAGGAAATGATTACAGACAACGACAGCGTGACCTTGCAGCGGCGTTTCCTTGGTGTTGTTGGCGACTCCGCCCCTTTTTTAGGCGAATTTAGGCCAATTTTGGGCAATAACGGCTTTTCCCGCCTTTTCTCCGGCGGGCCCTCTCAGCGCGCGGGGGAGGGGAGGGGGCGGGGCCCGAGCGGCTCGCGCGCGGCTTTTCCCGCCCCCGCTGTCCCCGCCCACCTCATGAATATGTAATTAGTTCAGCGCCCCCCTCTCCATATACGGAGAGCGACCGGAGGGTTAGGAGCGCCGCGTGGCCACGCCCCTTCATGAATAATCAATGAGGGGCGGGGCGTTCGTGTTGGAGGGAGGGTCCGGCGGGGCGGGGGGACATCGGGGGTGCCGGGGGCGACCTCAGGTGTCCTCAGGTGTCCTCAGGTGTTCTCAGGTGTCCTCAGGCCGGGGCTGGCCAGGCCCCGGGTGTGAAAGGAGGGGTTGGGGTGCGGTAGGGCAGGTGTGGGATACGGCAGGTGTGGGGTGGACAGGTGTGGGGTGCCACAGGTGTGGGGTGGACAGGTGTGGGGTGCCACAGGTGTGGGGTGGACAGGTGTGGGGTGCCACAGGTGTGGGGTACAGCAGGTGTGGGGTGGACAGGTGTGGGGTACGGCAGGTGTGGGATACGGCAGGTGTGGGGTGGACAAGTGTGGGGGACGGCAGGTGCGGGGTGGACAAGTGTGGGGTGTCATAGGTGTGGGGTACGGCAGATGTGGGGTGGACAGGTGTGGGGTGCCACAGGTGTGGGGTGTCATAGGTGTGGGGTGCCACAGGTGTGGGGTGCTGCAGGGATGGGGTGCCACAGGTGTGGGGTGGACAGGTGTGGGGTACGGCAGGTGTGGGGTACAGCAGGGATGGGAGCTGCTGGTGTGGGGTGGACAGGTGGGGGGTACGGCAGGTGTGTGGTGGACAGGTGTGGGGTACGGCAGGTGTGGGGTGCCACAGGTGTGGGGTACAGCAGGTGTGGGGTACCAGGAATGTAGGGTACAGCAAGGATGGGATGGGTGGGTTGGTGTGGGTTCTGGTGGGATGTGGGGTACCACAGCTCTGTGGGATGCCACAGGTGTGGGGTGGGGTGGTCCCACAGGGGTGGTCCCACAGGTATGGGGTGGGGTGGTCCCACAGGAGCAGCACTCTGGACGGAGCTGGAGGTCTCTCTGAGGTACCTGCCCTGCAGCTCTGCCTGTGCTGGAGCTCAAACCTCACATCCTGCACAGTCATCCTGCCCGAGCCTGAGCCAGCAAACCCAGCCCAACCCTCATCTCCAGCCCTGATCTCCAACATGATCTCCAACCTTCATCTCCACCCCTGATCTTCATCCTTCATCTCCAACCTTCATCTCCAACCTGATCTCCAACCTTCATCTCCAACCTTCATCTCCAACCCTCATCTCCAACCCTGATCCTCATCCTTTATCTCCAACCTTCCTCTCCAACGCTGATCTCCATCCTGGTCTTCATCCTTCATCTCCAACCTTCATCTCCAACCTGATGTCCCAACCCACATCTCCAACCCTCATCTCCAATCTTCATCTCCAGCCTGATCTCCAACCTGATCTCCAACCCTGATGTTCAACCCTCATCTCCAACCTGATGTCCCAACCTTCATCTCCAACCTTCATCTCCATCCCTGACCTCCAATCTTCATCTCCAACCTTCACCTCCAACCTTCATCTCCAACCCTCATCTCCAACCATCATCTCCAACCTTCATCTCCAGCCTTCATCTCCAACCTTCATCTCCAACCCTGATCTTCATCCTTCATCTCCAACCTTCATCTCCAACCCTCATCTCCAACCCGATCTCCAACCTTCATCTTCAACCTGATGTCCCAACCTTCATCTCAAACCCTCATCTCCAACCCTGATCTTCATCCTTTATCTCCAACCTTCCTCTCCAACGCTGATCTCCATCCTGGTCTTCATCCTTCATCTCCAACCTTCATCTCCAACCCTACTCTTCATCCTGCATCTCCAACCCTCATCTCCAACCTTCACCTCCAACCCTGATCTTCATCCTTCACCTCCAACCTTCATCTCCAACCTTCATCTCCAGCCCTGATCTCCATCCCTGACCTCCACCCTTCATCCCCAGCTCTCCTCCTGCCCAGAGCAGCTGTGCTGTCCCTGCAGTGTCCCAGGCCAGGCTGGACAGGCCTTGGAGCAGCCTGGGATGCTGAAGGTGTCCCTGCCATGGCAGAGGTGGCACTGGGTGACATTTAAGGTCCCTCCAACCCAAACCATTCCAGAATTCTCCGGAATTCTCCCGAGGATCTCCGCAGGGCCTTTCCCCACCGCGTTACCCTGTGTGCTGGATAACCTCGGGAAAACCTTCATCAGAGCACACTTTATAATAAATATTATTATAAAATAAATAACATTCCTGCTCCAAACCACACTCCCTTTAAAAATAACCTTTTATTTCCATAAATTCTGCCTGGGAAGTCTCTGAAAAATCGGAATATCCGCGGAGCTCTCCCGGGACAGCAACCGAGGCTCCCGGGAGAGCTTTCCTGGCTGCTCCGGAGGCTCCATGCGATGGCAGCAGAGGCCTGCGGCTGCTCCGGAGGAATTTTTGCCCAATATTTTTATTTTTTTTTTTCCCTAAAGGCAGTTGTTTGTTTTGGTTTCGTTCTTGGATTGATTTTTTTTTGTTATTTTCTTTTTTTTCTTTTTTTTTCCTTTTCGTTCCCCTTGTGATTTTATCGAAAGGACTCCAAAGGAATTTTTGCCCAGGATTTTTTTTTTTTTTTTCCCTAAAGGCAGTTATTTGTTTTGGTTTCGCTCTTGGATTGATTTTTTTTTTTTTTTCCCTTTTTCTTCCCCTTGTGATTTTATCGAAAGGACTCTGAAGGAATTTTTGCCCAGGATTTTTATTTTTTTTTCCCTAAAGGCAGTTGTTTGTTTTGGTTTCCTTCTTGGATTGATTTTTTTTTTTTTTTTTTTCCTCCTTTTTGTTCCCCTTGTGATTTTATCGAAAGGACTCTGAAGGAATTTTTGCCCAGGATTTTTTTTTTTTTTCCCTAAAGGCAGTTGTTTGGTTTGGTTTCGTTCTTGGATTGGGGTGGGTTATTTTTTTTAAATTTTTTTTTCCTTTTTTTTTTTTCCTTTTTGTTCCCCTTGCGATTTTATCGAAAGGACTCTGAAGGAATTTTTGCTCGGTATTTTTATTTTTCTTTTCCCTAAAGGCAGTTGTTTGTTTTGGTTTCCTTCTTGGATTGATTTTTTTTTTTTTTTTTAAATTTTTTTTTTCTTGTTCCTCTTGCGATTTTATCAAAAGGACTCTGAAGGAATTTTTGCTCAGTATTTTTATTTTTTTCCCCTAAAGGCAGTTGTTTGTTTTGGTTTTGCTCTTGGATTGATTTTTCTTTTTTTTTATTTTTTTTTTCCTTTTTCTTCCCCTTGCGATTTTATCGAAAGGACTCTGAAGGAATTTTTGCCCAGGATTTTTATTTTTTCCCTAAAGGCAGTTATTTATTTTGGTTTCGTTCTTAGATTGATTTTTTTTTTCTCCTTTTTGTTCCTTTTGTGATTTTATCAAAAGGACTCTGAAGGAATTTTTGCCCAGGATTTTTATTTGTTTCCCTAAAGGCAGTTATTTGTTTTGGTTTCGTTCTTGGATTGATTTTTTAATTTTGTTTTGGTTTTTTTTTTAAATTTTTTATTTCCTTTTTGTTCCCCTTGTGATTTTATCAAAAGGACTCCGAAGGAATTTTTGCCCAGAATTTTTATTTTTTCCCCTAAAGGCAGTTATTTATTTTGGTTTCGTTCTTGGATTGATTTTTTTTGTTGTTTTTTCTTAATTTTTTTTTTTTCCTTTTCGTTCCCCTTGCGATTTTACTGAAAGGACTTTCAATAAAAATGCAACTGGAAATAGAAACGAAGCAAAACCACCCTGGACCAGAAGGAAATGGCATTCCCTGAGAACAGATCCTCAAATTAACTCCAAGGCGATGATGTCACCGTGGCTGAGATATTTTTGCTGAAAAGTTAAATTAGACAAAAGTGGAAAAAAAAAAATAAATAAATAAAGTATCTCGGAGCTGAGCAGGCAGAGTCTGAGCGATGCTGTATTTTTTTTTTTTCCGCCTGGGATCCAGGCCTGGAATGAATTTCTCTGTGGAATTGAGTCCTGACTTCCGAAATTGTGTTTGATTTGTGTTCTGCCCCAAAAACAACCCCAGAGAATTCCAGATTGTTCATTTGCACTGATAAATCTAGAAATGAGCAGATTCCCTCAGGGAAAAAAAATTAAAAATAAAAAAAAAAGAAATTAAATAGAATAGAATAGAATAGAATAGAATAGAATAGAATAGAATAGAATAAAATATAAAATAAAATAAAATAAAATAAAATAAAATAAAATAAAATAAGATACAATAAAATAAAACAAAGTAAAACAAAACTAAAAAAATACAATAAAATACAATAAAATAAAATAGAATAAAATAGGATAGAATAAAACAGGATAGAATAGAATAGAACAGAATAGAATAGAATAATGTAAAATACAATAAAATACAATAAAATAAAGTAAAATAAAATGAAATAAAATAAAATAAAATAAAATAAGATAGAATAAAATAGAATAGAATAGAATAAAATAATGTAAAATACAATAAAATACAATAAAATAAAACAAAGAAAAATAAAATAATATAAAAGAAAATAAAATAAAATATGATAGGATAGAATAGAGTAAAATAAAATAAAATAAAATAAAATAAAATAAAATAAAAGTAAAATACAATACAATACAATACAATGCAATGCAATACAATGCAATGCAATGCAATAAAATAAAATAAAATAAAATAAAATAAAATAAAAATAATATCTGCAGAAAAAAGCCATAAAGCTCCAAGTCCTTTCCCTCTTCATCTTCCATCTCAGGCAGAAAATTTCTTCTCCTTAATTTCTCTAAATCAAATTTTTCCTTTTTGCCAAACATTTCCTCCCTCTCAAGCCTTATTAAGGAGCTGCAGCCTTTAATTTATCCTTTAAAAAAATTAAAAATAAAGCAGATTCGAGCTCGTTACAAAATAATAAAAGGAAATGATTAGTGGGAATTGTTGACTCAACAGCGCAGGGAATTCAGGATTTTCCTCTCGTCCTGCTCAAGGAATTCTCTGGATAAAAATACCAAATTTTCCTCGGATTTTAGGGATGGGAAAGGGCAGAGGTTTGTATTCCCAAAATCCTCCTTGGATCCACCGTGAAGACGAATTTGACCCCAAATTTCTGTTTTATTGTTGTTTTGCTGTTCTGTGCAGTGATGGGGAGGAGAAAGGGGAAAAAGGGAAAAAAGGGAAAAAAGGGGAAAAATGGGGGTAAAAAAAGGAGGGAGAAAGAAGGGGGAAAATGGGAAAAAAAGGGGGGAAAAAGGGGGGAAAAGGGGGAAAAAAGGGGGAAAAAGGGGGAAAAAAAGGGGAAAAGGGAGAAAAAAGGGGGAGAAAAAAGAGATAAAAAAGGGGGGGAAAGGGGGAAAAAGGGGAAAAAGGGAAAAAAAGGAGGGGGAAAGAAGGGGGAAAAAATGGGGAAAAAAAGGGGGGAAAAAGGGGGGGGGAAGGGGGAAGAAAGGGGAAAAAAGGGGGGGAAGGGGGAAAGAAGGGGGGAAAATGGGAAAAAAAGGGGGAAAAAGGGGGGAAAAGGGGGAAAAAAAGGGAAAAAAGGGGAAAAAAGGGGGGGAAGGGAGAAAAAGGGGGAAAAAGGGGGGGGAAGGGGAAAAAAGGAGAAAAAGGGGGGAAAAAGGGAGAAAGAGGGGGAAAGAAGGGGGAAAAAAGGGAGGGAAAAGGAAAATTTAACAGAAAATAGGAAAATGGAGGGAAAAAACTAAGGAATTGAATCCTGGCAAGGATTGAGGCTGACACAGGGCCTGGGTGATCCTCTCCTCAAAGCGGAAAATTAACAGAAAATAGGAAAATTGAGGAAAACAGTAAGGAATTGGATCCTGGGAAAATTGAGGCTGACACGGGGCCTGGCTGATCCTATCCTCAAAGAGGAAAATTTAACAGAAATTAGGAAAATTGAGGAAAAAATTGAATCCTGGAAAGGATTGACACAGGGCCTGGTTGATCTCATCCTCTTCAAAAAGGAAAATTTAACAGAAAATAGGAAAACGGAGGGGGAAATGGAATCCTGGAAAGGACTGACACAGGGCCTGGCTGATCCCATCCTCAAAGAGGAAAATTTAACAGAAATTAGGAAAATTGAGGGAAAATTTGAATGCTGGCAAAGATTGACACAGGGCCTGGCTGATCCTATCCTCAAGGAGGAAAATTTAACAGAAAATAGGAAAATTGAGGGAAAAGAGAAGGAATTGAATCCTGGAAAGGATTGACACAAGGCCTGGTTGATCCTCTTCTCAAAGAATAAAATTTAACAGAAAATAGGAAAATTGAGGAAAAAAATAAGGAATTGAATCCTGGGAAAATTGAGGCTGACAGAGGGCCTGGTTGATCCCATCCTCAAAGAATAAAATTTAACAGAAAATAGGAAAATTGAGGGAAAAAGAGGAGAATTGAATCCTAGCAAGGACTGACACAGGGCCTGGCTGATCCCACCCTCAAAGAGGAAAATTTAACAGAAAATAGGAAAATTTAGGGGAAAAAAACAAGGAATTGAATCTTGGAAAGGATTGACAAAGGGCCTGGTTGATCCTATCCTCAAAGAATAAAATTTAACAGAAAATAGGAAAATTGAAGGAAAAATTGAATGCTGGCAAAGATTGACACAGGGCCTGGTTGATCCTATCCTCAAAGAGGAAAAATTAACAGAAAATAGGAAAATTTAGGGAAAAAGAGGAGAATTGAATACTGGAAAGGATTGACACAGGGCCTGGCTGATCCTCTCCTCAAAGGGGAAAATTTAACAGAAAATAGGAAAATTGAGGGAAAAAAAAAAAAGGAATTGAATCCTGGCAAGGATTGAGGCTGACACGGGGCCTGGCTGATCCTCTCCTCAAAGAATAAAATTTAACAGAAAATAGGAAAATTGAGGGAAAAATTGAATGCTGGCAAAGATTGACACAAGGCCAGGTTGATCTCATCCTCTTCAAAAAGGAAAATTTAACAGAAAATAGGAAAATGGAGGGGGAAATTGAATCCTGGAAAGGATTGACACAGGGCCTGGTTGATCCTATCCTCAAAGAATAAAATTTAACAGAAAATAGAAAAATTTAGGGAAAAAGAGGAGAAATTGGATCCTGGAAAGGATTGACACAAGGCCTGGCTGATCCCATCCTCAAAGAGGAAAATTTAACAGAAAATAGGAAAATGGAGGGAAAAAAATACCTCCCTGTGGGACCCTGGGGCAGCAGGATCTTCCCAAAAAATCCGAATTTCCGTCTGCCCCAAATCCCCTGGGATCAGAGTGGATTTAATGTCAGGAGTTGTTCTTTTCCTGCCTCTCCCACCCCAATTTGGATATTTTTCCTGCATTTCCCACCCCATTTTGGACATTTTTGGACATTTTCCTTCCTCTCCCACCCCATTTTTTATATTTTCCAGCGTTTCCCACCTCATTTTGGATATTTTTTGGACACTTCTGCCTCTCCCACTCCATTTTGGATATTTTCCTGCCTCTCCCACTCCTTTTTTGGACATTTTCTTGCCTCTCCCACCACATTTTGGATATTTTTCCTCTCTCTCCCACCCCATTTTGGACATTTTCCAGCGTTTCCCACCCCATTTTGGATATTTTTTGGGCACTTCTGCCTCTCCCACGTCATTTTGGACATTTTCCTGCTTCTCCCACCCCATTTTGGATATTTTTCCTGCTTCTCCCACCCCAATTTGGATATTTTTCCTGCCTCTCCCACCCCATTTTGGATAATTTTTGGGCACTTCTGCCTCTCCCACCCCATTTTGGACATTTTCCTGCCTCTCCCACCCCATTTTGGATATTTTTCCTGCATTTCCCACCCCATTTTGGATATTTTTTGGGCACTTCTGCCTCTCCCACCCCATTTTGGGCATTTTCCTGCATTTCCTACCCCATTTTGGATATTTTCCTCTGTTTCCCACTCCATTTTGGACACTTTTCCTGCCTCTCCCACTCCTTTTTTGACATTTTCCTGCATTTCCCACCCCAATTTGGGTATTTTTCCTGCATTTCCCACCCCATTTTGGACACTTCTGCCTCTCCCACCACATTTTGGACATTTTCCTGTGTTTCTCACCCCATTTTGGACATTTTTCCTGCCTCTCCCACTCCATTTTTTATATTTTCCTGCATTTCCCACCTCATTTTGGATATTCTTTGGGCACTTCTGCCTCTCCCACGTCATTTTGGATATTTTCCTGCTTCTTCCACCCCATTTTGGATATTTTCCTGCATTTTCCACCCCATTTTGGGCATTTTCCAGTGTTTCCCACCCCAATTTGGATATTTTCCAGTGTTTCCCACCCCATTTTGGACATTTTCCTGCCTCTCCCACCCCAATTTGGATATTTTTCCTGCCTCTCCCACTCCTTTTTTGACATTTTCCTGCGTTTCCCACCCCATTTTGGATATTTTTCCTGTGTTTCTCACCCCATTTTGGGCATTTTCTGCCTCTCCCACCCCATTTTGGATATTTTCCTGCATTTCCCACCCCATTTTGGATATTTTTTGGGCACTTCTGCCTCTCCCACCCCAATTTGGACATTTTCCTGCCTCTCCCACTCCTTTTTTGACATTTTCCTGCTTCTCCCACCCCATTTTGGGCATTTTCCAGTGTTTCCCGCCCCATTTTGGGCATTTTCCGCCTCTCCCACCCCATTTTTTATATTTTCCTGCATTTCCCACCCCATTTTGGATATGTTTTGGGCACTTCTGCCTCTCCCCCCCCCCCCCCCCCCCCCCCCATTTTGGGCATTTTCTGCCTCTCCCACCACATTTTGGACATTTTCCTGCATTTCCCACCTCATTTTGGATATTTTTTGGGCACTTCTGCCTCTCCCACCCCATTTTGGACATTTTCCTGCTTCTCCCACCCCATTTTGGATATTTTTCCTGCCTCTCCCACCCCAATTTGGATAATTTTTGGACACTTCTGCCTCTCCCATCCCATTTTGGACATTTTCCTGCCTCTCCCACCCCATTTTGGACACTTTTCCTTCTACTCCCACCCCATTTTGGGCATTTTCCAGCGTTTCCCACCCCAATTTGGATATTTTCCTGCATTTCCCACCCCAATTTGGACATTTTCCTGCATTTCCCACCCCATTTTGGATATTTTTCCTGCCTCTCCCACCACATTTTGGACACTTCTGACTCTCCCACCCCATTTTGGGCATTTTCCTGCCAAATTTTCTCCCACCCCATTTTGGGCATTTTTGTCTCTCCCACCCCATTTTGGACATTTTCCTGCATTTCCCACCCCATTTTGGACATTTTTGGACATTTTCCTTCCTCTCCCACCCCAATATGGATATTTTTCCTGCCTCTCCCACCCCAATTTGGATATTTTTGGGGCACTTCTGCCTCTCCCACCCCATTTTGGACACTTTTCCTTCCACTCCCACCCCAATTTGGATATTTTTCCTGCATTTCCCATCCCATTTTGGATATTTTCCTGCCTCTCCCACCCCATTTTGGGCATTTTCCTGCCTTTCCCACTCCTTTTTTGACATTTTCCTGCTTCTCCCACCACATTTTGGACATTTTCCTGCATTTCCCACCCCATTTTGGATATTTTTCCTGCCTCTCCCACCCCAATTTGGACATTTTCTTGCCTCTCCTCCTTCATCCCGGATTGTGATCAGTGATGTCATTGCAGGAGGGAAATAAAAAAAGGTTTTTGGTGGAGGTTTTTGTCAGCTTGTTAAATAAAGCACCAAAAGCACCTGTCAATTTTTTATAGCTCAAATCGGGGGAATTTTGCTCTCTTTTCCCGAGAGCGAGGGGAGATCGCCGCCTGCCCTGACCTACTTGAGAAACCATCGGATTTTTTGCGTGAAAAACAGGAAAAATGAGGAAAATAAACGGAAAATTGGGTTTTTCGTCATTTTTTAGCGACGGGGAATTGTGGGGGAGGTGGGGGTGACAGGAGATCCTCCCGTGGCTGCTGGAGGGAATTTAAATCCGATTTAAATCTGATTTTTTGGGGGATTTTTGTGGTGATTCTCCCACAGCTCCAGGTGACCCCACATCCAAAAAATCCCAAAATCCCAGAAAATCCCCAATTCTCGGTGAACCATCCCCACCTCTCCCTCCACCCAATAAATCCATTTAATCCCAAATTCCCTGGAAAATTCAGCTCCAGAGCATTGGATTCCTCCACCCACGGGCCCTGCTCAGCAATCTGCTCCGTTTTATTTTTTTTCCTTATTTTCTGTTTAAAAGCAGTGACTTTATGTGCTTGTAGGAATGGGATTTGTATAAAAAATGGGAATATTTCTATAAAAATGGGATCTATATGTAATATCTAATTATATATCTGCTGCTTCTCGGCTTGGAGAAATAGAACGAGGCACAGGGAGGGGAGAATTCTTTAATCCTCATTAAATTAAATTAAATTAAATTAAATTAAATTAAATTAAATTAAATTAATTCCTACCTGTTTGCATTGTTAGCACAGCTTCTCCCAGCCTGGAAAAGGAAGGGAGGGATGAGACGGATGAAAGGGAAAATGGGAAAAAATTGATTTTTTTTTTTTTCCTATTCTATTCTGTTCTATTCTATTCTATTCTATTCTATTCTATTCTATCCTATCCTATCCTATCCTATCCTATCCTATCCTATTTATGGTATTGTATTTTATTGTATTGTATTTTATTTTATTGTATTGTATTATATTATATTGTATTATATTATATTGTATTGTATTATATTATATTACATTATATTATATTGCATTGTATTATATTATATTATATTACACTATATAATATTATATAATATATTACATTACATTATATTACATTACATTACATTATATTATATTACATTATATCATATCATATACCATATCATATCATATTGTATTATTATTTATTATATAATTTATAATTTATTATTGTTTTTCTAATGGGAATTAATGGATGGGGACAAAAGGAAGCCTGGCTGGGGAGTGATGCCCTGAGGGCTCCTTGAAAATCACTTTAAAATCACTTTTTTAAAAAAAAAATCACTTCAAAAATCACTTTTAAATCACTTTAAAATGCTTTTTATATTTGAAGTCATCCGGGACCAGCGCAGAGATCAAAATATTGACCCTGATTATTGTTAAAAAAAAAAAAATTATTGTAGGGAATTCCACCGTGTGAGGGAAAAAAAAAAAATCTAAATAATCCAAGCAGAATAAATAAGAAAACGATCGATTCAAACCTCAATTATTCGCTCTGAGACCTGGGAACTCCTCCTGATAACGCCGAGTTTTAAAAAACACCTTAAAAGAAATAAATTCCCCATAATCCATGGAAAAAATCCGGGATGGATCCCATCCCAGCCCGGGCCCTCGGCAGGAATCCTCCACAGCGTTTATTGTGAAAACAAAGCATCAAAAAGAGGATTTTATTCCAGATATTACCCATCCCGCACAGACAATCCACAGGAAACCGCGGAAAAATACAATTTCAAAGTCCCTCGGAACGGTCCGGAATTCGTGCGGAAAAATTGGGTTTTAATCGCGGAGAGAATAATTTTTAATGGAAAAAAAAAGGGGAGGTGTCACCCCTAAACCTTTGGGTTCGCCCCGAACTCCAGGAGGGGACGGAAATTCCGAAATGGGACAAGGGCAGAATTTGGGGTTTTTCTCCTCATTTCGAGCTCGGGACACAGCGCAGCGATCCCGAGGGGTACGGAGAAAAACTTCAGGAATTTTGGCTGGAAAAAATTCAATTAAATTTCTTTCGCGCCATCGTCGTCATCGTCACATTCCTCCTTGGGGACCGCGAGGTTCACCGCGCCGCGGAATTAGCGGAAAAGGATTGATCCCCATCGGAATTTCCTCAGGAATTTCCATCCCCAAACTCCCCTCTCCAGCAGAATTTGGGGATGAAAAGCCATTTTTTCGCTTTTCTCTAAGCTCTTCCGGTGTTGGCTTTTCCCAGATTTCCAATTCCTCTTCGGCCGCGAGGAAAATTTCAGAAGAAGTTTCTCCTCGTGGGAGCTCCCCGGAGGTGAAATTCCAGGAAATTCCAAGCGGGAAAGCAGAACAGGGAATTTCTGCTCCGGAGGGAGATTCCGGCTGGATCCGAACCTTCAGCTGGATTTGGAATTTCTCCTTCTGCTTCCAAACCTGAATTTGGAATTTCTCCTTCTTCTCCCGAGCCTGAATTTGGAATTTCTACTCCTGAACCTGAATTTGGAATTCCTCCTTCAGCTCCCAAACCTGAACTTGGAATTTCTCCTCCTCCTGAACCTGAACTTGGAATTTCTCCTTCTGCTTCTCCACCCAAATTTGGAATTTCTCCTTCTACTCCCAAACCTGAATTAGGAATTCCTCCTTCTCCACCTGAATTAGGAATTCCTCCTTCTTCTCCACCCAAATTTGGAATTTTCTCCTTCTACTCCTGAACCTGAATTAGGAATTTCTCCTTCTGCTTCCAAACCTGAATTTGGAATTTCTCCTTCTACTCCCGAACCTGAATTTGGAATTTCTCCTTCTGCTTCCAAACCTGAATTTGGAATTTCTCCTTCTCCACCTGAATTTGGAATTCCTCCTTTTCCACTTGAACTTGGAATTCCTCCTTCTGCTCCTGAACCTGAATTAGGAATTCCTCCTTCTTCTCCACCCAAATTTGGAATTTTCTCCTTCTACTCCTGAACCTGAATTAGGAATTTCTCCTTCTCCTCCACCACCCAAAACTGGAATTTCTCCTTCTCCTCCACCTGAATTTGGAATTTCTCCTTCTCCACCTGAATTTGGAATTCCTCATTTTCCACTTGAACTTGGAATTTCTCCTTCTACTCCTGAACCTGAATTTGGAATTTCTCCTTCCCCTCCACCACCTGAATTTGGAATTTCTCCTTCAGCTCCCAAACCTGAATTTGGAATTCCTCCTTTTCCACTTGAACTTGGAATTCTTCCTTCTACTGCTGAACCTGAATTAGGAATTCCTCCTTCTTCTCCACCCAAATTTGGAATTTCTTCTTCTACTCCCGAACCTGAATTTGGAATTTCTACTCCTGAACCTGAATTTGGAATTTCTCCTTCTACTCCTGAACCTGAATTTGGAATTTCTCCTTCCCCTCCACCACCCGAATTTGGAATTTCTCCTTCTCCACTTGAATTTGGAATTTCTCCTTCTACTCCCGAACCTGAATTTGGAATTTCTCCTTCTCCTGAGTCTGAATTTGGAATTTCTCCTTCTCCTCACAAGCCTGAATTTGGAATTTCTCCTTCTCCTCCATCTGAATTTGCAATTTCTCCTTCTCCTGAACCTGAATTTGGAATTTCTCCTTCTCCACTTGAGTTTGGAATTTCTCCTTCTACTCCCGAACCTGCATTTGGAATTTCTCTTTCTAGTCCTCCACCTGAATTTGGAATTCCTCCTTCAGCTCCCAAACCTGAACTTGAAATTTCTCCTTCTCCTCCCGAACCTGAATTTGGAAAATCATTTCCGAAATTCCCTTCGGGGTCTCCTCCCTTTCCAAAATTCCCTTCGGGGTCTCCGCGCTGCTCCTTTTCCCAAGAGGAGACAGATGTCACCATAGGACAGCAGAAGGTTCCAGAGCTCCGGGACACAGGAGGGTTGGGATTCCTTGGGATTCCTCGGGATTCCTTGGGATTCCTTGGGATTCTTTGGGATTCCTTGGGATTCCTCAGGATTCTTTGGGATTCCTCGGGATTCCTTGGGATTCCTCAGGATTTCTCAGGATTCTTTGGGATTCCTCGGGATTCCTTGGGATTCTTCAGGATTCCTTGGGATTTTTCGGGATTCCTTGGGATTCCTTGGGATTCCTCAGGATTCTTTGGGATTCCTTGGGATTTTTCGGGATTCCTTGGGATTCCTTGGGATTCCTTGGGATTTCTTGGGATTCCTTGGGATATTTTGGGATTCCTTGAGATTCCCCAGGATTCCTTGGGATTTCTGAAGACTCCTTGTGACTCCTCACGATTCCTCGAGATTCCTTGTGATTTCTCAGGATTCCTTGGGATTTCTTAGGATTCCTCAAGATTTCTTGGGTTTCCTCGGGATTCCTCAGGATTCCTTGGCATTCCTCGGGATTTCTTGAGATTCCTCATGATTCCTCAGGATTTTTCAGGATTCCTCAGGATTTCTGAGGATTCCTTGGGCGTCCTCGCGATTCCTCAGGATTTCTCGGGATTCATCAGGATTTTTCAGGATTTCTCAGTATTCCTCAGGATTTTTCGGGATTCCTCAGGATTTTTCGGGATTCCTCAGGATTCCTCGGCATCCTCCAGCGCTCAGCACTGCTCGGCCTCCACAAACCCTTCCTTCTCGTGGCTGGCTGCCTCCACCTCGGCGTAGGTCCCGGAATTGCCGCGGTTGCGGAATTTCATGGCTGGCCAGCGGTGCGGCCTCCGCTGGGGACGGAACGGGACAGGGCCGTGAGCGGCGCCGGGAATTCGGGAATTCGGGAATTCGGGAATTCGGGAATTTGGGAATTGGGGAATTGGGGAATTGGGGAATTCGGGAATTTGGGAATTCAGGAATTCGGGAATTGGGGAATTCAGGAATTCAGGAATTCGGGAATTCGGGAATTCAGGAATTCAGAAATTTGGGAATTCGGGAATTTGGGGAATTCAGGAATTCGGGAATTCAGAAATTTGGGAATTTGGGAATTCAGGAATTCAGGAATTCGGGAATTCGCCCCAAATCCCGCCAGGAAAAACAGGGAGAAGGCCAACCCTGGGAGGGTTTGAGGGGCAAAAGGGAATTTTGAAGGATTTCGGTTCTGAAGGGATTTTGGGAATGCAGGGAGGGAATGGGGAATGGCTCCGTTGTGTGGGAATAAAATGATATTTATGGGAATGAAGGGATATTTATGGGAATGAAGGATATCCCAAGGGAATAAAGGGTTACCTAAAGGGATATCCAAAGGGAATTTCAAAGGGAATAATGGAATATCCAAACGGAATAAAAGGATATCTATGGGGAATAAACAAATATCTACAGGTGTATCTAAAGGGAATAAAGGGATATCCCAAGGAAATAAAGGGAAATAAAAGGAATGAATTTATATCTAAAGGGAATAAAGGGATATCTATGGGGAAAAAGGGGATATTTATGGGGAATAAACAACTATCTATGGGTGTATCTAAAGGGAATAGAGGGATATCCAAAGGGATATCTAAAAGGAAAAAAAGGTTACCTAAAGGGATGTCCCAAAGGGAATAAACGAATTTCTAAAGGGAATTTCAAAGGGAATAAAGAAATACCTAAAAGGAATAAAGGGATATCTATGGGTGAATCTAAAGGGAATAAAGGATATAAAGGGAATGAAAGGATATTTCAGTGGAATAAACAACTGTCTACAGGAGTATCTAAAGGGAATAAAGGGATATCCAAATGGAATAAAGGGATATTTATGGGGAATAAAAGGAAATAAAGGGATATCCAAAGGGAATTTCAAAGGGAATAAAGGAATATCTAAAGGGAATAAAGGGATATCTATGGGGAATAAACAACTGTCTACAGATGTATTTAAAGGGAATAAAAGGATATCCCAAGGGAATAAAAGGATATCTAAAGGGAATAAAGGATATAAAGGGAATAAAGGGATATTTAAGTGGAACAAATAACTGTTTACAGGTGTATTTAAAGGGAATAAAGGGATATCGAAAGGGGATAAAGGGATATCCAAAGGGATATCTAAAAGGAATAAAGGGTTACCTAAAGGGATATCCAAAGGGAATAAAGGGATCTCCAAAGGGAATTTCAAAGGGAAATAAAGGGATATCTGAGGGGATAAAGGAATATCTATGGGTGAATCTAAAGGGAATAAAGGATATAAAAGGAATTAAAGGATATTTAAGTGGAATAAACAACTGTCTACATGTGTATCTTAAGGGAATAAAGGGATATCTATGGGGATATCCCAAGGGAATAAAGGAATATCTATGGGGAATAAAAGGAAATTAAGGGATATCTAAAGGGAATTTCAAAGGGAATAAAAGGATATTTATCGGGAATAAATAACTGTCTACAGGTCTGCCTAAAGGGAATAAAGGGATATCCAAAGGGAATAAAGGGAAATAAAGGAATATCTAAAGGGAATTTCAAAGGGAATAAAGGAATATCCAAATGGAATAAAGGGATATCTATGGGTGAATCTAAAGGGAATAAAGGATATAAAGGGAATTAAAGGATATTTCAGTGGAATAAACAACTGTCTACAGGTGTATCCAAAGGGAATAAAGGGTTACCTAAAGGGGATGAAGGGATATCCCAAGGGAATAAAAGGGATATTGAAAGGAATAAAGGGTTACCTAAAGGGATATCCCAAGGGAATAAAGGGATATCGGAAGGGAATAAAGGGAAATAAAGGGATATCAAAAGGGAATTTCAAAGGGAATAAAGGAATATCCAAATGGAATAAAGGGATATCTATGGGTGAATCTAAAGGGAATAAAGGATATAAAGGGAATAAAGGGATATTTAAGTGGATTAAATAACTGTTTACAGGTGTATCCAAAGGGAATAAAGGGATTTCTAAAGGGATATCTAAAGGGATATCTAAAGGGAATAAAGGAAATAAATGGATATCTAAAGGGATAGCTAAAGGGTTTTCATTTTCCTGTGGTGTCCAGGCTCTCCTCGTGGATCCAAAACACCCAAGAATGGGGAAAAAAGGTGAAATTTGTGTGAAAGGGAGCGAAATAAATTGGGGAGGGAAGGAGAGAGGCCGAGTTTCAGGACCAGGGACAGGAGCTTGGATACGGATTTTCCATCCCTGCGGCTCCCCTCTGGAAAACTGGGATTATTTGGGATTTGGGATTTGGGATGTGGGATTTGGGATTTGGGACGTGGGATTTGGAATTTGAGATTTGGTATGTGGAATTTGGGATGCGGGATTTTCAATTTGGGATTTGAGATTATTTGGAATTTGGGATTTGGAATTTGATTTGGGATTTGGGATTTGGAATTTGATTTGGGATTTGGGATTTGGCATCTGGGATTTGGCATCTGGGATTTCAGATTTGGGATATGGGATTTGGGATTTGGTATTTGGGATTATTTGGGATGTGGGATTTGGGATTTGGATTTTGGCATTTGGGATGTGGGATTTGGAATTTGGGATGTGGGATTTGGAATTTGGGATTTGGGATTTAGGATTTGGGATGTGGGATGTGAGATTTGGAATTTGAGATTATTTGGGATTTGGGATTTAGGATTTGGGATGTGGGATGTGAGATTTAGAATTTGGGATTATTTGGGATTTGGGATTTAGGATTTGGGATGTGGGATGTGAGATTTGGAATTTGAGATTATTTGGGATTTGGGATTTAGGATTTGGGATGTGGGATGTGAGATTTAGAATTTGGGATTATTTGGGATTTGGGATTTAGGATTTGGGATGTGGGATGTGAGATTTAGAATTTGGGATTATTTGGGATTTGGGGTGTGGGATGTGGGATTTGGAATTTGAGATTTGGGATGTGAGATTTGGGATGTGGAATTTGGGATTTGGGATGCAGGATTTGAGATTATTTGGGATTTGGGATTTGGGATGAAGGCAAACGAGGATGAGGATGAGGATGAGAACGAGGATGAGGATGAGGATGAGGATGAGGATGAGGATGAGGATGAGAATGAGGACGAGGATGAGGACGAGGCTCCCCTCCCGCTGACCTCGATGAAGAACAGGGCGGCGGCAGACGTGGGGTGGCTGCTGATGTAGATCGCGGCCAGGACGATCGCGGCCAGGAGCAGCGCGGCCACGGCGATCCCCGCGATGGTTCCCGCGGGAACGGCGCTCCGCGAGGGAAAACCGCTCCCCATCCCTGGGAAGGAAAAAAAAACACCGGATCCGCTCAGCCGCGGATTTTTAGTTTTTTGTGTATCTGTAGCTTTTCGGGAATTCACCCCAAATCCCGCCCGGAAAATGGGAAAATGAATCCTGGGATGCTCGGACACTCGGTGGGAGGGTGTGAGCGGTAAAAGGGAATTTTGGAAGATTTTAACGGTTCCGAAGGGTTTTTGGGATGGGGGGATCGGTGCGGGGTGTAGTTCTAGGCTTCATAAAAATTTCCATTTTGGACAAAACAATTCCTCTCGGTTGGAAAATCCAAGGACACACTCAGAGCCCCAAAATGTGTAAATAAAAGTGAAATTTGGGGAGCAAGGTTGGGGTAATTAACATCATCAGCTGAAGGTGTAATTGGAGGATTAGGGCTCGATGTGTTAATGGAAAAAATTATAAAATATGGAGGATTGGGGCTCGATGTGGTAATGGAAAAAATTATAAAATATGGAGGACTGGGGCTTGATGTGTTAATGGACAGAATTTATAAAATATGGGGAATTGGGGCTTGATATTTTAATGGACAAATTTATAAGATACGGAGGATTAAAACTCGATATGTTAACGAACAGAATTTATAAAATATGGGGAATTGGGGCTCGATATGTTAATGGACAGAATTTATAAAATATGGAGGATTAAAACTCGATATGTTAATGGATAGAATTTATAAAATATGGGGAATTGGGGCTTGATATTTTAATGGACAAATTTATAAAATATGGAGGACTAAAACTCGATATGTTAACGAACAGAATTTATAAAATATGGGGAATTGGGGCTCGATATGTTAATGGACAAATTTATAAAACATGGAGGATTTGGGCTCGATATATTAATGGACAGAATTTATAAAATGCAAATAACTCATCCATTTTTGGGTGTAGCCTCTCGAGTAGGCTCTGCCTGCCCTAATTGCACCTAAAGGCCTCTAATTAATTAATTAATTAATCTGCTTTTTATCCTCCTAACTCTGGCCTCTCTTTCAGGTGATGCTGCTCAGGCATCGCTCGGGCAGCAGAGGGTGGAAGTGACTGTTCAAAAAAAAAAAAAAAAAAAATCCCGTTTTGGGGAAAAATTCGGCTAAAATTGGGAATAACGGGAATTTCGAAGGCTTCGTGGCTCAATCCCGCCGGTTCGCCCGGCTGAAAACTTCCCTCAGGGATTCGGGGGAAGAATCTCCGGCCCTCTGGAGTCAGTGAGGGCACGAGAGCAGAAATTTGGGGCTGATGGAAAAGTGGGATTGAGCTGGGATTGCCAGGAACGGGCAGGGAAAAGTTATGGAAAAGGACAATTCCTGGTTGGGTTTTACGCCGTTTTTCAAATCCCAGCTGTGGGGAAATTCGAAGGAAAAAGAAGTTTTGTGTCTGTGGAAATATTACAAATGAAGGGAATTAGGCGGAGGGAGAAAATTCCTCGAGTTGGAAAAGTGGGTCGAAGGGAAAAATGGGCAAAAATGGGAAAACAGAGAATTCCCGGCTCTTTTTCCTGCCTGGAATGGCACGGATCAGGGAGAGGACAACAGGAATTCCATCTGGAGCCTTACCCTCTCCTGCTGCAAACTGGTTGAGCTTCGTGTCGTCTGAGAGGAGAAAAAGAGGGAAAAAATAGAGTTAGGAGATTCCTGTGATATCCTGGGAGGGAAAAAATAAAGTTAGGAGATTCCTGTGATATCCTGGAAGGGAAAAAATAATGTTAGGAGATTCCTGGGATATCCTGGGAGGGAAAAAATGGAGTTAGGAGATTCCTGTGATATCCTGAGAGGGAAAAAATAAAGTTAGGAGATTCCTGTGATATCCTGGGAGGGAAAAAATAAAGTTAGGAGATTACTTTCATATCGTGGGAGGGAAAAAATAAAGTTAGGAGATTCCTGTGATATCCTGGGAGGGAAAAAAGAAAGTTAGGAGATTCCTGTGATATCCTGGTGTTTCCCACCCGATCCTGTCCCCCCGGGATTGGCTCTCCGGACAGTTTGGAATCTCTGTGGGAGAGGGAATTTGGGAATTTGGGCGTTGGGAAGAGCGTGGTGGTGGCAGGAGGGCCGCGGGTTGAGGTTTCTCGTCGCCGAGGCGGCGCCGGGAGCACAAATATCCAAGCGAAGAGATCGTTCCCCTGCCAGGAATGATCCAGAACGGGGTCTCCGTGCTCCCGGAGATATGGGATTTATCGGGATTTATTTATTGGCTGCAAAGCCTGTGGGATTTGCAGCCAATAAACAAATCCCAATAAATGGCAATCCCAAATAAATCCGTGGGATGTTGCGCTGTGGGCATTTTCCAGGGCCCAAAATCCGCTCCTGTTCCTCGCCTCGTTCTGGAAGATCGAGGATCGACCGGACACGGTTTTGTCCCTGGATGGGCTCCGCATCACCACCCTGACGAGTGGAGATCCTGATCCGGAATTCCCTCGGCTCGGGAATTCCTGACACGGGGCTGGGGGGTCAGAGCGGGCACCGGGACAGCTCCGGGAGCAGCGCAGGGAGCTGGGATGGCTGGGGAGGGGTGGATCCAAAAACGGGGCTGGGCAGGGAGGACATGGATCCATGGAGTTGATCCAGGGGAGGACATGGAATTGATCCGGTGGGGAGGATACGGATCCATGGAGTTGATCCGGGGAGAGGACACGGATCTGTGGAATTGATCCAGGGGAGGACATGGATCCATGGAACTGATCTAGCAGGGAGGACGGAATCCATGGATCCACAGAATTGTTCTGGCGGGGAGGACACGGATCCATGGAATTGATCCGGTGGGGAGGACACGGATCCAGGGATTTGGGCTGAGTGGGGAGGACATGGATCCATGGAATTGATCTCGTGGGGAGGACATGGAATTGATCTGGTGGGAGGACACGGATCCAGGGATTTGATCTGGGGAGAGGACACGGATCCATGGAATTGATCCGGTGGGGAGGACACGGATCCATGGAATTGATCTGGTGGGGAGGACACGGATCCAGGGATCTGGGCTGGTGGGGAAGGCGCAGATCCAGGGATTTGGGCTGGTTGGACTGGGCACAGATCCAGGGATCAGGATCAGGGTTTGGGGGTCACCTAAATGGGATCAGGGATTGGGGTCACCTGTCCAGGGATCAGGATGTGACATTGGGGTCACCTGAATGGGATCAGGATCAGGGACAGGGTCACCTGTCTAGGGACAACCACCAGGGCCAGGCGTCACCTGGATGGGATCAGGATCAGGGATTGGGGTCACCTGAATGGGATCAGGACAGGATTTGGGGTCACCTTTGAGGGATCAGGACAGGAATTGGCATCACCTGGATGGGATCAGGATCAGGAATTGGGGTCACCTGGATGGGATCAGGATCTGGAATTGGGGTCACCTCTCCAGGGATCAGGATCTGGAATTGGCATCACCTGGATGGGATCAGGATCAGGGTCTGGGGTCACCTGGATGGGATCAGGATCAGGAATTGAGGTCACCTGGATGGGATCAGGATCAGGGTCTGGGGTCACCTCTGGGCACCCACCTTCGGTGGTGAGGCTGTCAATGAAGAGCGAGGCCGTGGGGGAGGTGACATCCTCGGCCTGCGGTGACACGGAGCTGTCCGGGGGCGCTGAGTAGTGCCCTCCTTCCGCCAGATCCTCGCAGGTCCTCTCGTCCGACTGCGGAGAGAAAACGCAGCACACGGAATGATTTTTCCCAATTTCCCTCCGGCAGGAATCCCATGAGGGCTGAGCCCAAACCCTGGAGGGGACAAGGAGGACAAGGGGGACTAGGTCCGGAAGTGACCCAGGGGTTGGGGAGGAGGAGATTTGGGAAGAGCTTCAGCAGGAGGAGCTGGGAAATCCTCCAGCCTGAGCCTCGTGCAGCTCTGGGTGACCTCATGGGGGTCTGGTGACACCACATGGGTCAGGTGACCTCATGTGGGTCAGGTGACACCACATGGGACATGGGTCAGGTGACCTCACGTGCATCAGGTGACTTCATGTGGGTCTGGTGACCTCACATGGGCCTGGTGACACCACATGGGACACGGGTCTGGTGACACCACATGGGTCTGGTGACACCACAGGGGTCTGGTGACACCACATGGGTCTGGTGACCTCACGTGGATCTGGTGACCTCGTGTGGGTCTGGTGACACCACACAGGTCTGGTGACATCACATGGGTCAGGTGACACCACATGGGTCTGGTGACCCCTTGTGGGTCAGGTGACCTCACGTGCATCTGGTGACACCACATGGGACATGGGTCTGGTGACCTCACATGGGTCTGGTGACCTTGTGTGGGTCAGGTGACCTCGTGTGGGTCTGGTGACACCACATGGATCTGGTGACCTCGTGTGGGTCTGGTGATGTCACGTGGGTCTGGTGACACCACATGGAACATGGGTCAGGTGACCTCATGGGGGTTCTGGTGACCTCATGTGGGTCTAGTGACCTCGTGTGGGTCTGGTGGCACCACATGGGTCTGGTGACCTCGTGTGGATCTGGTGACTTTGTATGGGTCTGGTGACACCACACGGGACATGAGTCAGGTGACTTCCTGTGGGTCTGGTGACCTCATGTGCGTCTGGTGACACCACATGGGTCTGGTGACCTTGTGTGGGTCAGGTGACTTCATGTGGGTCAGGTGGCCTCGTGTGGGTCTGGTGACAAAAAAATCCCGAACAAAAAAAAAAAGAAAAAAGAGGGGGGGAAAAAAGTAAAAGAAAGAAAAAAAGAAAAAAAAAGGAAAAATAAGAAAGGGGGGAAAAGGAAAACGAGGAAAGGGAAAAAAAGGAAAAAGAAGAAAGGAAAAAAAGGAGAAAGAAGAAAGAGACAAAAGGAGAAAGAAGGGAAAAAAGGGAAAAGAAGAAAAGAAAAAAGAAGGAAAAAGAGGAAAGGAGAAAAAGGAAAAAGAGGAAAGGGAAAAAAAGGAAAAAGAGGAAAAGAATAAGAAGAAAGAAAGAAAAGGAAAAATAAGAAAGGAAAAAAAGAAAAAAGAAAAAGGGGGGAAAAGGAAAAAGAAGAAAGGAAAAAAAAAGGAAAATAAGAAAGGAGAAGAGCAAGGCCGAGCTGGAGCAGCTGCTCGGTCAGAGCTCGTCCAGCGCTGAGCTCCCGAGGACACAAACTGAGCCCAGAGTGAGACAGAGTCACAGCCTGGGAGGAGCGACCCTGAGCGCTGGGCAGGACCGCGGGGGAAAAACGGGGGAAAAACAGGGGAAAAACAGGGGAAAAATGGGAATAACGGGATAAAACCCGGGATTAAAACGGGAATAATGGGATAAAAACCAGGATAAAAATGGGAATAACGGGATAAAAACGGGGATAGAAACGGGATAAAAATGGGGATAAAAATGGGGATAAAAATGGGGATAAAAACAGGGATAAAAACGGGGATAGAAACGGGATAAGAACAGGAATAACGGGATAAGAACGGGGATAAAAATGGGGATAGAAACGGGATAAAAACGGGAATAACAGGATAAAAACAGGGATAAAAATGGGGATAACGGGATAAAAATGGGGATAAAAATTGGGATAAAAATGGGAATAAAAACGGGGATAAAAATGGGAATAAAAACGGGAATAACGGGGATAAATACAGGGATAAAAATGGGGATAACAGGGATAATGGGAATAAAGGGAATAATGGGAATAATGAGAAAAAAGGGAATAAAGGAAATGACAGGGATAAAGGGAATAACGGGAATAAAGGAAATAATGGGAATCAAGGGAATAAAGGGAATAAAAGGAATAAATGGAGAGGTGAAGGGGTATCTAAAGGGAATAAAGTGATATCCAAAGGGAATAAAGGATATAAAGGGAATAAATTGGAATATTTAAGTGGAATAAATAACTGTCTACAGGTGTATCCAAAGGGAATAAAGGAATATCCCAAGGGGTATCTAAAAGGAGTACAGGGTTATCTAAAGGGAACAAATGGAAATACAAAGGGAAATCCAAAGGAAATAAAGGAATATTGAAAGGGAATAAAGGAATTTCCCAAGGATTGCCTAAAGGGAGCACAGGAATATCCCAAGGATTGTCTAAAGGGAGCACAGGAATATCCCAAGGATTATCTAAAGGGAAAAAAGGAATATCCCAAGGATTGTCTAAATGGAAAAAAGGAATATCCCAAGGATTATCTAAAGGGAAAAAAGGAATATCCCAAGGATTGTCTAAACGGAAAAAAGGAATATCCCAAGGATTGTCTAAACGGAAAAAAGGAATATCCCAAGGATTGTCTAAAGGGAATAAAGGAATATCCCAAGGGATATCTAAAGGGAACACAGGAATATCCCAAGGATTGTCTAAAGGGAACACAGGAATATCCCAAGGGATATCTAAAGGGAATAAAGAAATACCCCGAGGATTATCTAAAGGGAGCACAGGAATATCCCAAGGGATGCTCAGTCCGATCCGAACACCAAGAGGAGAGGAACACTCATATTTTGGGCTGGGAATTGGATTTCCTGTGGCTCAGGACCATTCCCTCCCCCCAGCAGGACCCCCGGGCTCACCTGGCCGCAGCCGTAGGACAGCCACTCCTCCCGGTACCGATCAAAGCCGCTGGAGCACCTGGGGGACAGCAGGGTTAGCGAGGGTGGCACTGCTGGGGACCCCTCAGCTCCCGAGACCCCAAGTCCTGCCATGGTGAGTGCGGAAACTTGGAATAACGAGGATTATATCCCGGGATTTGGGGTTTCTGTGAGGCTGGGCTGGAAAATCCCAAAGATTCCTCTTCCAAAAACCCCAAATCCTGCCCTGGCGGGTTTTGGTGTGAAAACTTGGAATAACAAGGGTTATATCCGGGATTTCCATTGGCTGGGCTGGAAAATCCCAAACATTCCCTGTCCAAAATCCCCAAATCCTACCCCGGTGGGGGTGATAACTTGGAATAACGAGGATTATATCTGAGGATTTGGGGTTTCCATGAGGCTGGGCTGGAAAACCCAAATATTCCCATCCAAAACCCCAAATCCTTCCCTGGTAGGTGCTGGGTGTGGAAACTTGGAATAACAAGGATTATATCCAAGGATTTGGGGTTTCCGTGAGGCTGGGCTGGAAAATCCCAAATATTCCTCTTTCAAAAATCCCAAATCCTTCCCTGGTGGGTGCTGGGTGTGGAAACTTGGAAAAATAAGGATTAAAACCCCACATCCTGGGATACTGTGAAGCTGGGCTGGAAAATCCCAAATATTCTTCTTCAAAAAACCCCAAATCCTGCCCTGGTGGGTGCTGGGTGTGGAAACTTGGAATAACAAGGATTATATCCGAGGATTTGGGGTTTCCGTGAAGTTGGACTGGAAAATCCCAAATATTCCCCTCCAAAAACCCCAAATCCTGCCCTGGTGGGTGCTGGTGTGGAAATTTGGAATAACAAGGATTATATCCAGGTTTTCCATGTGGCTGGGCTGGAAAATCCCAAACATTCCCTGTCCAAAATCCCCAAATCCTGCCCTGGTGGGTGCTGGGTGTGGAAACTTGGAATAATGAGGATTATATCCGAGGATTTGGGGTTTCCGTGAAGTTGGACCAGAAAACCCCAAATATTCCTCTTCCAAAACCCCAAATCCTGCCCTGGTGGGTGCTGGTGTGGAAATTTGGAATAACAAGGATTATATCTGGGGTTTCCATGAGGCTGGGCTGGAAAATCCCAAACATTCCCCGTCCAAAACCCCAAATCCTGCCCCAGTGGCTGCGGAAACTTGGAATAGCAAGGATTATATCTGAGGATTTGGGGTTTCTGTGAATCTGGGCTGGAAAAACCCAAATATTCCTCTTCCAAAACCCCAAATCCTTCCCTGGTGGGTGTTGGGTGCAGAAATTTGGAATAAGAAGGATTATATCCAGGGTTTCCATGTGGCTGGGCTGGAAAATCCCAAATATTCCCATCCAAAACCCCAAATCCTGCCCCGGGGTGGGCACGGCCAGAACCCGCGGTGACACCTCTGCAGGACGTGGCACCAGCTGCAGTTGAAGGTCAGCTCCGATGTCACACACTCCTCGCAGCTCCGGTGCTGCAGGCACGCTGCAAGGGACAGGGACAGGGACAGATGTCAACAGCTGCAGGGCACAGCTGGGGACAGATGCCAACAGCTGCAAGGGACAGGGACAGAGACAGATGTCAACATCTGCCGGGCACAGCTGTGGGCAGTGTCAACATCTGGGGACACGTAGGACACCGGGGACACCTGGGACAGCTGGGACACCTGGGGACACAGGGGACACCAGGGACACGTGGGACACCTGTGACACCGGGGACAGCTAGGACACTGGGGACATCAGGGACACCTGGGACACTGGGGACACATGGGACATGTGGGACACATGGGACACCGGGGACACCTGGGAGATGTGGAACATGTGGGACGCTTGGGACACTGGGGACAGCTGGGACACCGGGGATACCTGGGAGATGTGGGACACCAGGGACACCAGGGACACCGGGGACAGCTGGGACACCAGGGATACGTAGGACACCTGGGGACACCAGGGCCATCAGGGACACCTGGGGACACCTGGGACACCAGGGACACGTGGGACAGGTGGGACACCTGTGACACTGGGGACAGCTAGGACACTGGGGACATCAGGGACACCTGGGACACTGGGGACACATGGGACACGTGGGACACTTGGGACATATGGGACACGTGGGACACCGGGGACAGCTGGGAGATGTGGGACACGTGGGACACGTGGGACACCTGTGACACCAGGGACACTGGGGAGATGTGGGACACCAGGGACAGCTGGGACACCGGGGAGACAGGGGACAATGGGGACACCGGGGACATGTGGGACAGCTGGGACAGCTGGGACACGTAGGACACCTGGGGACACCGGGGCCATCAGGGACACCTGGGGACATGTGGGACACCTCTGGGACACGTGGGACATGTGGGGCATCAGGGACACCTGGGGACACCAGGGACAGCTGGGACACGTGGGACAGGTGGGACACCTGGGACATATGGGACACGTGGGACACGTGGGACATCCAGGGACACCTGGGACACCGCGGATAGCTGGGACACGTAGGACACCTGGGGACACCTGGGACACCGGGGACACCTGGGATAGCTGGGACACCTGGGGACACGTGGGATATCTGTGACACCGGGAACAGCTGGGACACGTGGGACAGCTGGGACACCAGGGACACGTAGGACACCTGGGGACACCGGGGCCATCAGGGACACCTGGGGACACCTGGGACACCTGGGGACATGTGGGACACCTGGGACATTGGGGACACTTGGGACATATGGGACACGTAGGACATGTGGGACATCCAGGGACACCTGGGACACCAGGGATAGCTGGGACAGCTGGGACACGTAGGACACCTGGGGACACCAGGGACACCGGGGACACGTGAGACACCAGGGACACCTGGGATAGCTGGGACACCTGGGGACACGTGGGACACGTGGGACACCAGGGACATATGGGACGTGGGACAGCTGGGACACGTGGGATACCAGGGACACCTGGGACACTGGGGACACATGGGACACCGGGGACACATGGGACACGTGGGCCAGCTCCCCCCGGCCTGCGCCACCTTCCCATATTCCTAATTTCGCCACCCTGAGCTTTTCCCGAGGCCGGGGTGGAGCTCGGACCCCCCGAGCACGAGGCAGAGCCCAAATCCGCCCCAAAAAAATCCTAAAAATCGAACCCCCGGAGGGAAAAACAGAGTCTGGTTCTGTGCAGCTCCTCTGCAGATCGCTCTCCCCTGAGTTGCCAGGGGGGGAAAAAGGCAAAAAAACCAAAAAAACCAAAAACCAAAACAAAAAAATTTAAAAAAAAACCCAAACAAACAAAAAATAAATCGGGAAAAAATGGAATTTCGCGTGGGGAGGGGTGGGAAAGGCTGGCCTAGGTCATGTGGACAGACCCGGAGCATCCAGAAAATCGGGGGAAAAATGAAATTTCGGGTCGGGAGGGAGGAATGGAGGGGGTGGAAAGGCTGGGCTGGGTCATGCAGATAGACCCGGAGCATCCAGAAATCGGGAAAAAAGAGAATTTTGGGTAGGGAGAGCTGTGGGTTGGGGGAGGGGGGAGCGGAGGGGTGGAAAAGGCTGGGCTAGGTCATGTAGGTAGACACAGAGCGTCTGGAAAATCGGGAAAAAAGGGAATTTCGGGTGGGGAGGGAGGAATGGAGGGTGAGAAAGGCTGGGCTGGGTCGTGTGGACAGACCCGGAGCGTCCAGAAAATCGGGAAAAAAGGGAATTTTGGGTGGGGATGGGTGAGAAAGGCCGGGATGGGTCATGTGGACAGACCCGGAGCGTCCAGAAATTGAGAAAAAAGGGAATTTCGGGCGGGGAGGGAGGAATGGAGGGGTGAGAAAGGCTGGGCTGGGTCATGCAGATAAACCCAGAGCATCCAGAAAATTGGGAAAAAAGGGAATTTTGGGTAGGGAGAGCTGTGGGTTGGGGGAGGGAGGAACGGAGGGGTGAGAAAGGCTCGGCTGGGTCGTGTGGACAGACCCGGAGCATCCAGAAAATCGGGAAAAAAAGGGAATTTTGGGTGGGGATGGGTGAGAAAGGCCGGGATGGGTCATGTGGACAGACCCGGAGATTCCGGAAAAATCGAGAAAAAAGGGAATTTCGGGTGGGGAGGGAGGAGCGGAGGGGTGAGAAAGGCTCGGCTGGGTCATGTGCATAGAGCCAGAGGGTCCAGAAAATCGGGAAAAAAATTGAATTTCGGGCGGGGAGGGGTGGGAAAGGCTGGGCTGGGTCATGTGGACAGACCCGGAGCGTCCAGAAAATCGGAAAAAAAGGAATTTTGGGAGGGGAGGGAGGAATGGAGGGGTTGGAAGGGCTGGGCTGGGCTCAGCTCGGGACCGCGGCTGTGTCCCCAGGGCTGGCAGAGCTCTCCCTGTCCCTCTGGGGTGACCCCGAGCAGAGGAAGGAGAATTTCTCCTTTCTGGGCTGATTTTTGTGAGCTGGGGGTGATCCGAGCGGATCCGCCCGGGCAGGGCTGGGGGGACAGCAGGACAGGGCCGGGACCCCCCCGGACCCCAAACTCCGGGATCGCCCTCCTGGCGATGCCTTAGGGTTTTAGTTTCTCTATTTTCATGTGTCTAATCTGTGATTTTTAATGTGTAACTCTGGGCTCCACACAGAGCTGAGCTGCTGTTCTCTCATTTTTGGACAAAACAATTCCTCTCTAAGCTCGAACCTCAAGGACACCTCAGTGTCTCAGAACCCCAAAATATGGAAACAGTGAATTAATTGGGGGAGCAAACTTGGAGTAATTAACTTCATCACCTGAAGCTGTAATTGGAGGGTTAAACCTCGATATGCAAATGGACAGAACTTGTAAAGTATGAAAAACCTTATAAAAAACTGATAAAGTATGAAAAACCTTATAAAAAAATTAAAGAATGAAAAACTCGTGACCTTATAAAAAACTTAAAAAGTATGAAAAACTCGTGACCTTAAAAAAACTGATAAAGAATGGAAACTCGTGACCCACTGTCCATTGTGGGTGTAGCCCTGGGTGGGCTGTGATTGGCCTAAACGCACCTGAAGGCCTTCAATAAATATAAATGTAAATGTAAATAAAATTGTAAATGTAAATGTAAATGTAAATTAAAAATAAAAATAAAAACAAAAGTAAATGTAAATGTAAATGTAAATTAAAAATAAAAATAAAATAAAAATAAAAATAAAAGCAAAAGTAAATGTAAATGTAACTGAAAAATAAAAACAAAAAAATTTTAAAAAAATTTAAAAAAAATAAAGCAAAAGTAAATGTAAATGCAAATTAAAAATAAAAATAAAATAAAAATAAAAATAAAGGCAAAAGTAAATGTAAATGTAAATGAAAAATAAAAATAAAATAAAAATGAAAATAAAAATAAAAGGAAAAATAAATGTAAATGTAAATATAAACTAAAATAAAAAATAAAAATAAAATAAAAAGAAAATCTAAAAGAAAAATAACTATATCTATAACTATATATAACTATATGTAGTTATACATATATATAGTTATATATAACTATAACTATAACTAAACTATAACTGTAACTATAAATATAAATATAAATAAATATAGATATAGATATAGATATAGATATAGATATAGATATAGATATAGATATAGATATAGATATAGATATAGATATAGATATAGATATAGATATAATATAAATATCAAATATATGCTTTTTATCCTCTGAACTTTGCCTAGCCTCTGTTTCAGGCAGGCTCGTCCAGGCCTCACCAGCACCCCCAGCCCTGCCCTGGCTGTCCCTCGGGCTGCCAGTCGGAGCCTGTGGCGGTGCCGGTGGCACTGGGGTGGCACTGGGTGGCACTAGGTGGCACTGGGGTGGCACTGGGGTGGCACTGGGTGGCACTGGGTGGCACTAGGTGGCACTGGGTGGCACTGGGTGGCACTGGGTGGCACTAGGTGGCACTGGGTGGCACTAGGTGGCACTGGGGTGGCACTGGGGTGGCACTGGGTGGCACTGGGGTGGCACTGGGTGGCACTCACTGGGCAGAGGGGTGAACTCCACGGCGCTGCGGTTGGTGATCCTGCTGGTGTCCAGCTCCACGCGGTGGTACTCGTAGATGGTCCTGCGGCGCGACTCTGCAACGGAGCCACAGTCAGGGGGGCTGGGGTCACCAGGGCTGGGGACACCAGGGCTGGGGACACCAGGGCTGGGGTCAGGAGGGGCTGGGGTCACCAGGGCTGGGGTCAGGAGGGGCTGGGGTCAGCAGGGCTGGGGTCAGGGGGGCTGGGGTCACCAGGGCTGGGGTCAGGGGGGCTGGGGTCAGGGGGGGCTGGGGTCAGGAGGGGCTGGGGACACCAGGGCTGGGGACACCAGGGCTGGGGTCAGGGGGGCTGGGGTCAGGGGGGGCTGGGGTCAGGAGGGGCTGGGGACACCAGGGCTGGGGACACCAGGGCTGGGGTCAGGAGGGGCTGGGGCCAGGAGGGGCTGGGGACACCAGGGCTGGGGTCAGGAGGGGTTGGGGTCAGGAGGGGTTGGGGTCAGGGGGGGCTGGGGTCAGGGGGGGCTGGGGTCAGGGGGGGCTGGGGTCAGGAGGGGCTGGGGTCAGGAGGGGCTGGGGACACCAGGGCTGGGGTCAGGAGGGGCTGGGGTCACCAGGGCTGGGGACACCAAGGCTGGGGTCAGGAGGGGCTGGGGACACCAGGGCTGGGGTCAGGCAGGGCACAGACCCCCCTGCCCAGGGCTGGGGTCAGGAGGGGCTGGGGTCGGGGGGGTCAGAGCCCCTGCCAAGGGCTGGGGTCAGGCAGGGCTGGGTCCACCAGGGCTGGGGGGTCAGGCGGGGCCCAGAGCCCCTGCCCAGGGCTGGGGTCAGGTCTCCATCTCCCCAGACCCTCCTGCCCAGGGCTGGGGTCAGGTCTCCATCTCCCCAGACCCTCCTGCCCAGGGCTGGGGTCAGGCGGGGCCCAGAGCCTCTAATGAGGGTTGGGGTCAGGTCTCCATCTCCCCAGACCCTCGTGCCAAGGGCTGGGCCCACCCGGGCCGGGGGCTTGGGGAGATGCTGAAAGGCAAAGGTGGCCCCGGGTGGGGTCTGTTCCTGCAGGGGAAGGGCTGCGAGGGACTGGCGGTTCCGGGGCAGATCCCTCTCCTGCTCTGCTGGGGCACAGATTCCCTCTCTTTTTCTGCCAGAGCACAGATTCTCTCTCATGCTCTGCCGGGAGGTTCCAGGACACAGATTCTCTCTCCTGCCCTTCCAGGAGACAAATTCTCTCTCCTGCCCTTCCCAGGGCACAGATTTTCTCTCCTGCCCTTCCCGGGGCACAGATTCTCTCTCCTGCTCTGCCAGGAGGTTCTGGGGCACAGATTCTCTCTCCTTTTCTCCTGGGAGTTTCTGGGGCACAGATTCTCTCTCCTTCTCTCCTGGGGCACAGATTTGCCTTTCTTGCTCTGCCAGGAGGTTCCAGGACACAGATTCCCTCTCCTGCTCTGCCGGGAGGTTCTGAGGCACAGATTCTCTCCCCTGCCCTCCCGGGAGGATCTCAGGGCTCCGAGCAGAGGCTCCGGAGGGGATGGACACGGCCCAGCCCTGCCCCGCTCCAAACCAACTCCAGACAGACATCGCTCGGCTCTGACTCACGGCGCTTCCCCGCGGCTCCCGCAGCGCTTCCCCCAAAAAATCCCTCCTGCCCCACCTCCTTCTCCCTCCCCTTCGTGCCGGGGCCAGCGGGGCCTGTCCCGGGCTCGGGGCGGTGACACGGCCGCGATGCTCCTCGGGCACGGCGCTCATTTCCCGGGAAATCCGAGTTCATTTTCCGGAAAATCTGAGCTCATCTTCCCGGAAAACCTGAGCGCATCCTCCCGGAAAATCCGAGCTCATCTTCCCGGGAAATCCGAGCTCATCCTCCCGGAAAATCCGAGCTCATTTCCCGGGAAATCCGAGTTCATCCTCCCGGGAAATCCGAGCTCATCTTCCCGGGAAATCCGTGCTCGTCTTCCCGGGAAACCTGAGCTCATCCTCCCAGAAAATCCGAGCTCATCCTCCCGGAAAATCCAAGCTCATTTCCCGGGAAATCCTAGCTCATCTTCCTGGAAAACCTGAGCTCATCTTCCCGGAAAATCCGAGCTCATGTTCCCGGAAAATCCGAGCTCATGTTCCTGGGAAATCCGAGCTCGTCTTCCCGGAAAATCCGAGCTCATCCTCCCGGAAAATCCGAGCTCATTTCCCGGGAAATCGGAGCTCATCTTCCCGGGAAATCCGAGCTCATCTTCCCGGAAAACCTGAGCTCATCTTCCTGGAAAATCTGAGCTCATCTTCACGGGAAATCCGAGCTCATTTCCCGGAAAATCCGAGCTCGTCTTCCCAGAGAATCCGAGCTCATTTCCCGGGAAATCCAAGCTCATCCTCCCGGAAAATCCGAGCTCATCCTCCCGGATAATCCAAGCTCATCCTCCCGGGAAATCCGAGCTCATCCTCCCGGGAAATCCGAGCTCATGTTCCCGGGAAATCCGAGCTCATTTCCCGGAAAATCCGAGCTCATCCTCCCGGGAAATCCGAGCTCTCCCTCCAGCTCGGGCTCGGGAAGCAGAGGCTGAGCAGGACGAGCATCCTCCCCTCCTCTCCGCCCCTCCAAGCGCTGCTCCTCCGCCCCGCCAGGCTTTTCCCGGCCGTTCCCTGTCCCTGGCAGGCGGAGCTCGGGAATGCCGCGGCGATGAGGGAGCAGCCGGAGGAACGGAGGGGAGGGCAGGGCCCGCCCAGCCCGGCCGGGGCTCTTCCCAAACCGCTGGGAACGGGAATAAAGCAAGGCCAGATGGCTCCAGGAAAAACAGGGAAAAGCCAGGGCTGCGCTCCGCGTGACTCCGCGGCTGGAAGGCTTTTTTGGGCAGCTCGGCCAAGGAACACGAGGGACAGAAGTGTGGATGTGGGAATGTCCACCCCTGCTGGGTCCCTGCTGCGCTTTGGGGCGGTGCAGACCCCACAAACCTCCCACCCTACGGGATCGGGGCACCCCAAACCCCCCGAGCCTCCAGCTCCGTTTGGAATCGAACAAGAATTGGATTTTTTCCCCCCCCCCCGCCCCTCCTCATCAGCTGCGAATCCGGGAAGAGCTTGGCTGCTCCTGGAGGCTCTGGGCTGGAGCAGAAGCGCCAAGCTCCGGCCAGAGGAGGAGGCCAGGGGATGGCCCCCGAGGGGGGGGATCCCAAAAAGGGATCCCAAAAAGGGACCTCAAAAAAGGGATTCCAAAAAGGGGTCCCAAAAAAGGGACCCCAAAAAGGGGTCCCAAAAAGGAATCCCAAAAAGGGTCCCCAAAAGGGACCCCAATAAGGGATCTCAAAAAGGGACCCCAAAAAAGGGAACCCAAAAAGGGACCCCAAAAAGGGACCTCAAAAAAGGGATTCCAAAAAGGGATCCCAAAAAAGGGGTCTCAAAAGGGATCCCAAAAAGGGATGCCAAAAAAAGGGTCCCAAAAAGGGGTCCCAAAAAAGGACCCCAAAAAGGGATCCCAAAAAAGGACCCCAAAAAGGACCCCAAAAAGGGATCCATAAAGAGACCCCAAAAAGGGATCCCAAAAAAGGACCCCAAAAATGACCTCAAAAAGGGATCCAAAAAGGAGTCCCAAAAAGGACCCCAAAAAGGGATGCCAAAAAAGGGATCCCAAAAAGGGGTCCCATAAAACGATCCCAAAAAAGGATCCCAAAAAGGGGTCCCAAAAAGGGATCCCAAAATGGGACCCCAAAAAGGGTCCCAACAAGGATCCCAAAAAGGGTCCCAAAAAGGGACCCCAAAAAGGGACCCTAATAAGGGATCTCATAAAGAGATCCCAAAAAGGGATCCCAAAAAGTGACCCCGAAAGGATGCAGAGGGAACCCGAGGGGCACACAAACCCCGTACAGCTCCCCTGGGAATCCCAGCAGAGCATCCCCACATCCCAAGACACCCAAAGGTGAGGGTCCCTCCCGGCCACCCCTGTCCCCGCGGGTCACCCCTCAGGGACTCACCGGGCACGTCGGGCGCGGGGTTGAGCACCATGAAGGCGTCGGAGAGCCCGGCCTTCACCGGGTGCTGGGCGGCGCTGATCTGCAGCACCGGCACCGGGATCTGCGCCGGGAGAGCCGTGTGAGCCACCCCAGGGCCCCCGGGAATGTCCCCAGACCCCGAGGGGACACCCGAGGGGACACCCAAGGGGACCCCCGCCCCGTCTGTCACCTCCTTGTAGCCGAAGACGATCCTCCCGCTGCTGTGCAGGGCGGCCTGGAAGGTGAAGCTGCCCAGGTCCTCCTTCCCCTGGAGGTAAACCTTGTCCCACTGCACCACGAACACTGTCCCTGCGGTCACCAGAGCTGCTCAGCGCTTGCCTTTCTGCTCATGTCACCAGCCTGACCTGTCCTCTCCTGTCTGTGAAGCTCCACCTCATCCCCAACCTCCATTTCATCCCTGACCTCCATCTCCTCCTCAACCTCCACCTCATCCCCGACCTCTACCTCATCCCCAACCTTCACCTTATTCCCAACATCCATCTCATCCCAACCTCCATCTCCTCCCCTGACCTTCACCTCACCCCCAATCTCCATCTCATCCCCCGACTTTCACCTCATTCCCAACCTCCATCTCCTCCCCAACCTCCATTTCCTCCCCTGACCTCCACCTCATCTCCGACCTCCATCTCCTCCCCAACCTCCATTTCCTCCCCTGACCTCCATCTCATCTCCGACCTCCATCTCCTCCCCAACCTTCACCTCATCCCCAATCTCCATCTCATCCCCAGACCTCCACCGCCTCCCCTCCACCTCATCTCTCGACCTTCACCTCCTCCTCAACCTCCACCTCATCCCCAAACTCCATCTCATCCCTCAACCTCCATCTCCTCCCAACCTCCATCTCAACCCCAAATTCCATCTCATCCCTGACCTCCATCTCATCCTCAACCTTCACCTCCTCCCCAACCTCCATCTCCTCCCCGACCTCCATCTCCTCCCAACCTCCATCTCCTCCCCTGACCTTCACCTCACTCCCAATCTCCATCTCATCCCCCGACCTCCATCTCATCCCTCAACCTCCACTTCATCCCTCAACCTTCATCTCCTCCCCAACCTCCATCTCATCCCTGACCTCCATCTCCTCATTGGGAGCAGAGCAAACCATCCCTGACCCCCTTGATGCCTTAGGATTTTAGTTTCTATGTTTTTTGTGTATCTGTAATCTGTGATTTTTAATGTACAACTCTGGGCTCCGTACAGGGCGCTGAGCTGCTGTTCTCTCATTTTTGGACAAAACAATTCCTCTCTAAGCCCAAAATTCAAGAACACCTCACTGTCTCAGGCCCCAAGATATGGAAACAGCAGTGAATTAATTGGGGGGAGCAAACCTGGAGTAATTAACTTCATCACCTGAAGCTGTAATTGGAGGGTTAAACCTCAATATGCAAATGGACAGAACTTATAAAGTATGAAAATCCTGTGATTTTATAAAAAACTGATAAAGTATGAAAAACTGTGACCTTATAACAAACTGATAAAGTATGGAAACTCGTGACCCACTGTCCATTTTGGCTGTAGCTGTGATTGCCCTAAATGCACCTGAAGGCCTTCAATAAATTTAACTTTTTTATTAATTTTACTTCGTCCAGCCTCTGTCTCAGGTCAGCCCCTCAAGGCATCGCCCTGAGCGGGGGCTGAACGTCCCCTGCTGCCCCTCATGCCTAAAGCAGCGTCACCTGAAACAGAAACAATTGTGTCACCAGACACAATCAGGAGAATAAAAATGGACAAATTTATTAAATCCCTTTGAGGTACATTCAGGGCAAGCAGAGCCCCCTCGGGAGGCTACACCCAAAAATTGGCCCCGGGTCTTGAGATCTTCACCTTTTAAAAACTCTGTCTCATTAGCATATCGGCCCTCAATTCTCCAATCACAGCCTTAGGTGATGACGTCAGCCACCCCAAGCCCGCCTCCCCCAATTGTTTCCAAATTTTGGGGCTCTGAGGCAGCGAAAGTGTCCTCGGATTTCCATTCAGAGGAACTGTTTTGGCTGAAGGTTCTGGGAGCAGAGTTTTTAGCATTTTATACGAAGCCCAGAACTCCACCAAAGCCACAAACACACCAAGAATAAAAGCTAAAAATCCTTCAGCATCACCCTGAGCCCCCTCCCCACACCCCCAGCCCCTCGGGGAAGCCAAGCCGTGCCCGGCCGGGTGGGCAGGGGTGGCCGGAGCCGCACTGACCATTGTCCAGGTACTGCACGGTGGAGTCGCGGGAGTAGCTGGGGTTGAAGTTGGCCATCAGGGGCGCGATGTACTGCGTGGCCGTGAGCATGCGGTGGATGACGTCCCCCACGAAGATGAAACCTGAGCGGGCAGAGGGTCAATCACCCCACGGTCCCCCTGCCCACCCCGACCTCCCTTTGGGGGAGAATAATGGGCAAAATTAATATTAAGCTGTGTTTTTAAAGTGAAATGGTATTGAAGTGGTTGTGCTGCGGTGGGAGTGGAAGTTCTCGGGGTGGGTCGTGTGTGATTTGGCTTTTGGGGTTGCGTTGGAATGTTTGGTGCAGGAAATGTTTTCTTTTGTTTAGTTGAGTTGTTTTGGTTGCTCTGTGTTAAGATCGAATGTTGAATGTCGATTTTGACGAAAACTAAAACCCTGCCCCACCACTCTTTTTTTTACCCGGATTTCCTCTGAGCATCTGTGACCCCCCCATGCCATTTACCCCACCCCACCCCATCAATCCCATCCCATTTATCCCATCCCATCCATCCATCCCAATGATCCCATCTCATCCCATCCCATAAATCCCATCCCATCGATCCCATCCCGTTCCATCGATCCCATAAATCCCATTGTATTTATCCCATCCTGTCCCATCCCATTTATCCCACCCCATCCCATCAAGCCCATCCCATCACATCGATGCCATCCCATCCCATCCTGTCCCATCCCATAAATCCCATCCCATCCCATTTATCCCATCCATCCATCCCATGGATCCCATCCCATCCAATAAATCCCATCCCACCTCATCCCATCCCATCCATCCCATCCCATAAATCCCATGCCATCACATCAATCCCATTTCATCCCATTTCATCCCATTTCATCCCATCCCATCGATCCCATCCCATTAATCCCATCCCATAAATCCCATCCCATCCCATCCCATCCCATGGATCCCATCCTATTTATCCCATCCTGTCCCATCTATCCCATTTATCCCATCCCATCCTATCGATCCCATCCCATCCCATCCCATCCCATCCCATCCCATCCCATCCCATCGATCCCATCCCATCCCACAGATTCCATCCCATAGATCCCATCCCATCCCATAGATCCCATCCCATCCCATCCCATCCTATTGATCCCATCCCATCCCAACCCATCCCATCCCATCTCATCCCATCCCAACAAACCCATCCCATTTATCCCAATCCATTGACCCCATCCCGACTCACCGCCCGTTGCTATGGTGACCTGCCGCAGGAGGTGACCATAGAAAGGGAAGTCGAAGGAGAGGACGATCCTCTGCAGCGCGAGGAGAAAATGAGGAGAGAAGCACACTCAGCCCTCGGGAAAACACCGCTGGGAACGTGGGGAGCGCCGGGTGTGCTTGGAGGGGTGGGAATGGGATGGGAATGGGATGGGAATGGGATGGGAGAGGGGTGGGAATGGGATGGGACAGGGATGGGACAGGGATGGGACAGGGATGGGAATGGGATGGGATGGGAATGGGATGGGAATGGGATGGGAATAGGATGGGAATGGGATGGGAATGGGATGGGACAGGGATGGGAATGGGATGGGAATGGGATGGGAATGGGATGGGAATGGGATGGGAATGGGATAGGACAGGGATGGGATGGGAATGGGTTGGGACAGGGATGGGACAGGGATGAGACAGGGATGGGAATGGGATGGGACAGGGATGGGACAGGGATCCTGCAGGGTCCTTCATCCCTGGAATGGCTGTGGGGACACAAACCCTTCCCAAACCCTGGACGTCCCCAAGCCTGTCACAGCGACATGGCTGCAGCTGGGACATCCCTGCTGGGGACAGGGACACGGGGCCAGCGCGGGGCTCACCGAGGCCTGCCGGTGCGTGTTGGACAGGATCCCGTGGATCTTCACTTGGCTCCTGTTGGCCGCGGCCATGTCCACCCAGAGCGCCCTGCGCCGCGCCTCCCCCGGGCCGTAGATCCGCGACACATAATAGCTGTGGTTGTCCTCCTGCGGCCACCGGGAGGGACACGGGACAGGGAGTTGTGGCATGGAGGGACACGGGGGACAGGGATTGATGGCACAGAGGGACACAGGGGACAGGGAATTGTGGAATGGAGGGACATGGGGGACAGGGATAGATGGTACGGAAGGACACAGGGGACAGAGAATTGTGGAATGGAGGGACACAGTGGACAGGGACAGATGGCACGGAGGGACACAGGGGACAGAGAAACACAGAATGGAGGGACACGGGGGACAGGGAATTGTGGCATGGAGGGACATGGGGGACACAGAATTGTGGCATGGAGAGACGCAGGGGACAGGGAATTGTGGCATGAAGGGACACGGGGGACAGGGAATTGTGGCATGAAGGGACACGGGGGACAGGGAATCACGGAATGGGGTGACACAGGGGACAGGGAATGATGGAATGGAGGGACACGGGAGACAGGGAATGACGGAATGGGGTGACACGGGGGGCAGGGAATTGTGACACGGGGGGACACGGGGACAGGGAATGACGGAACGGAGGGACACGGGGGACAGGGAATCACGGAATGGGGTGACAGGGGGACAGGGAATGACGGAATGGGGTGACAGGGGGACAGGGAATCCCAGGATGGGGTGACCCAGAGCGCTCCGCGGGGATGGGACAGCGCCGAGCAGCTGGGATGTGTCCCCAGCGGAAAACGGATAAACGCAGCGTGGGAAAGCCCCGCGGAGCAGCGGGGGAGGCGCAGGGAACCCCACGGGACACCGCGGGCACGGAACAGAGCCTGACCCACAGAGAGCTCGGCTCGGCTCGGCTCGGCTCGGCACGGCTCGGCTCGGCTCGGCTCGGCTCGGCTCGGCTCGGGCAGCGCTCCCGGCAGGAAATGATTAACCTCGGACGGGGCAGCGCGGGGGAGGCGGGGCGGGAGGACAGGGGACAGGGATCGGGGTCCCCGCCAGGGTGACACCCCCGGATTGGGGAATGGGGTCTGGGGGAGGGAGCAGAGATCAGGGTCCCCTCCAGGTGACACCCCCGGAACGGGGAATGTGGCCTGGGTCTGCGGGAGGGAGCAGGGGTCGGGATCCCCTCCAGAGTGACACCACCAGAGCAGGGAATGGGGTCTGAGTCTATGGTGGGAGCAGGGATTGGGACCCCCTCCAGGTGACACCCCCAGATTGGGGAATGGGGTCTGTGGTGACAGCAGAGCTCAGGATCCCCCCCAGGTGACACCACCAGAGTGGGGAAGAGGGCCTGGGTCTGGAGGAGGGAGCAGAGATCAGGGTCCCCTCCAAGTGACACCCTGGGTCTGTGGTGGGAGCAGGGATCGGGGTCCCCTCCAGGTGACACCCCCGGAATGGGGAACGGGGCCTGGGTCTGGGGGAGGGAGAAGGGATTGGGGTTCCCTCCAGGTGACATCCCTGGAACTGGGAATGGGGCCTGGGTCTGGGGCGAGAGCAGGGATTGGTGTCCCCTCCAGGTGACACTCCCAGAGTGGGGAACATGGCCTGGGTCTGTGGTGGGAGCACGGATTGGTGTCCCCTCCAGGTGACACCCTGGGTCTGTGGTGGGAGCAGGGATCAGGGTCCCCGCCAGGGTGACATCCCTGGAATGTGGCCTGGCTCTGTGGTGGGAGCAGCTCCCGCTCCGTTCCCACACAGAGAGGACCCCAAATGTCCCCCCGAGCCGCCAGCGGCACCCCCAGCCCCCCGAGCCCCCTGTCCCCGGAGAAGCAGAGCACGGCCCCGGTGCCAGCTCTGCCAGAGCCACCCCAGGGGGAGCGGGGACCTGCTGGGGACAGCGGCGGGACAGTGCCACCCCCGCGGCCGGGATGGCCGGACGGACAGACGGACACAGCCGGGAGCCATCGCCTGCGGGGGGGCCGCTCCACGCCGAGCGGGGGGGGACGGGAAGGTCTTAATTATCCTCGGGAACGCGCGGCCCCAGCGCTCCGTGCCCGCGCCTGGCGCGGGGCCGCGCTCGCCGCTTGTCCCCATCTGCTGCGCGGCTGCGGCCCGGCCCCGTGACCCCCCGGAATCCCCTCTGACCCCCCCGGAATCCCCTCTGACCCCCCCGGGAATCCCCTCTGACCCCCCCGGGAATCCCCTCTGACCCCCCCCGGAATCCTCTCTGACCTCCCCAAAACCCCCGCTGACACCCGGAATCCCTTCTGACGCCCCTAAAACCCCTCTGAGCCCTCAAAACCCACTCTGACCACCCCAAAACCCCCTCTGACCCCCCTAAAACCCCCTCTGACCCCCAAAATCTACTCTGACCTCCCCAAACCCCCTCTGACCTCCCCAAAACTTCCTCTGGCCCCCGGAACCCCCTCTGACGCCCCTAAAACTCCCTCTGACCCACGGAATCCCTTCTGACCCCCCTAAAAGCCTTCTGACCACCCCAAACCCCCTCTGACCCCCAAACCCACTCTGACCTCCTCAAAACCCCTTCTGACCTTCCAAAACCCCCTCTGACCCACCCCAAACCCACTCTGACCCCCTAAACTCCCTCTGACCCCCAGCCCCCTCTGACCCCCCCAAACCCCCTCTGACCTCCCCAAAACCCCTCTGAGCCCCCAAACTCCCCTCTGACCACCCCAAACCTCCTCTGACCCCCTTAAAATCCACTCTGACTCCCCCAAAACCCCCTCTGACCCCCCTAAAATCCACTCTGACCCCCTACATCTTCCTCCAGACCCCCTTCCCCAGCCCCACTCCCCACACGAATTCCTGTGGCTGGAAGGAGCCCTCAGCCCGGGGATGGAATAAAACCCTGTCAGAAAAACCCCATAACTTGTGGATTTCCCTGCTCCAGCAAAGTTCAGGAACAGCTGCTGCCCTCCCCAGCTCTTCCCCGTGGGAATTCCAGCCCAGAGCCCCCCCCGGGCACCCCAGAGCCCCCCCGGCCCTACGGACAGGGAAACTGAGGCACGGGGTGTGCATCCCGGCCCAGGGAAACCCCCACGCTGCGGGGCCAGGACGCTGCCGGGTGACAATGACAAGCCCTGGCGCGTCCTCTCGTCCCCCCCCGGTGCTTTCCCGAGGCGGGGGGGATGTCGCTGTCGCGCTCCTGAGCTCATCGCTGACTCTAGGATGTCCTAAAGCCTCACCTTGCTCTGCTTAGCGCAGGAATCGCGAGAGGAGAGCTCTGGAGAAGTGGGGCAGAGCTCGGGGAGGGAGCGCAGCTTCGCCCTTTGGGGGCTGAGCCGCCCCTCCGCACCCCAAAATTGGGATATTTCTGATTTCCAGGCCCTGGGATCCCCCCCGGGTGGGACAGGGTGAGGCGCACCTGTGACCTTGCCCGTGGCCCCAGTGCCAGGGCAGGTCCCCAAACCGCAGGAAGTCGCTGCCTGTCCCTGCGGGGACCCGCGGGCACTGTCACACCCTCCCCGCGGTTCCCCGGCGGCTCCAAATGGCCACCGGCGGTTTTGGGGCTGGTTTGGGGTACTTTTAAACACTTCCACATGGGGACTTTGCTGGGTTTTGGGTCCTCTCCATCCCCGGGGGGTGATGGGGCAGAGTGGGAGCAGCCACGGCTCTTTGTCCCCTGCGCGTTGTGCCACCAGGGCCACCAAAAACACGGGGACGAGTCCCCAAATTCTACCAAACCCCCCCCGCGGCCTCACATCCCCCACGCTCAGGGAACTCCCCCCGGCCGCCGAGGGACCCGCGGCCCCGCCGCAAATAACCGCGAGCTAATTGAGGCCGCCTAATTAGGCACAGAGCCGAGGGAGGTGTCCCAGGAGGTGACACCGCCGCTGCCGGAGCTCCTGAGCGGGGACACGAGGACAGAGGACCCCCCACTGCCGGCACCGACAGCAGGGGACAGCGACATTGTCCCCACGTGGCACCCACAGGGCGAAGCAGCGCGGGCATGGCCCTGGCAGGGCCGGGGCGGCCGCGCTAATTAGCCGGGCTGTAATTATCCCGTGGGGCGTGGATCCAGCCCCACACGGAACCGAGAATAGCCCCGGCGGCGGGCGGGGGTCCCGGGGGTCTCCGGCGGCGGGTGGGGGTCCCGGGGGTCCCCAGAGGCGGGCGGGGGTCCTGGGGGTCCCGGGGGTCCCGGGGGTCCCCGACTCACCACGATGCGGGTCTCGTTGGCCGGCAGCGTGTCGATGGCCAGGCTGCCACCCACCAGGTCGTGGCTGATGTGGGTCCCCTCGGCCGTGTCCCGAGCCCTGCGGCCCTCGCTCCCGGGGGGGCGTCCTGGGGGGCACAGGGAGGGAGGGCTCAGTGCGGTGGGGTCAGCCCTGTGCCCCTCCTGGTGCTGTGACGCGAGTTTTGGGGGGTCTCGGCCTCGCTCGGCGCTGTAGCCGCAGGGATGGAGGTGTGGGAAGGGTCTGTGCAGGTGCGGGGACAGGCGACAATCGGGGGGGACAGCTGGGCAAACACCCCCAGACGGCAGCCCCCGCACGCAGCAGCGACCCCGGGCTGGGGGAAGCCGTGTCCCCCATGTCCCCCGTGTCCCCCGTGTCCCCCATGTCCCCAGCCCTCGGTTCCCCCGCCATGGGGTCAGGGTGTCCAAGCTCCCAAAAACACCGCGTCCCCTGCAGACACATGTCCCTGGAGGGAGCGGGGGCCGGAAGCGCGGCTGGGGTGCGGGGGGAGGATAAAAAAGCCATTTGGGACCGAATGTGCCGAGAATCAGGAGGTTTCTGGCAGCTCGGCGCGGGCGGAGGCGGTGGGGACGGCAGCGCTCGCCCACGGGCAGGGACACAGCCGGGACGCGTCTGTCCCCAGCCGGGGGCACAGCACAGCCCCGGGGGGGCCGCAGGCTGCTCCCCCCGCCCTGGGGAGGGGTCCCACCGTCCCCCCCGGGGAAATGATCGCTAATTGCTGCCTAATGAGCTCCCGGGGCTGTCCCGGCGCTGCTTTCGGTTCCCAGACCTGCGGGAGGGGAAACTGAGGCAGGGCTGGGCTGGACGGACCCCCGGCCAGAGGGGCTCCGTGCTTGGGGGTCACGCTCGCCATGCCTGGGGGGCACTGCTGGAGGTGTGGGGTGTCCCAGAGAGAGCGGAGACTCCCCCAAAGGCACCCCGAAACCTCCCCGGGGGGCTGCGCCCCCAGCCCGAACAGCGCCAGCCGAGCCGTGGGGGGCACGGCTGGGGGGATCCTGCGGGGGGGCGCGAGGACACAGCCCCCCAACTCTATCCCAGGGCTGCCCAGCCCAGATCGGGGGTCCGGACCCCCATCTTGGCTGTGGAGAGCATGGGGAGGGGAGCGGGACCCCCACAGCCCGCCCCACAACGCGGGTGGGCGCAGCGGCTGTGGGGCACGGCGGGACACGCACCTGCGGGCTGGGGGGGCACGGAGACACCCCCAAAGCACAGCATCGCGGGGCGCACAGACCCCCGGGACCCCCGGACAGCCCCCGCGGGCAGGGCCGCGACCCCCCTGCCCCTCACTGCCGGGACCCCCCGAGCCCCCCCGCCGCCCCCGGCCCTACCTGCGCCCAGCGCCCCGCGGAGCAGGCAGAGCAGGAGGAGGCCCCCCCAGCGCATGGTCCCGGGGGGCGGCGGCCCCGGCGGTGCTGGGGGTCGGGGGGCTCAGCGCCCCGCCATGGGCCGGGACCCCCGGGAGCCGCGCACCGAGCGGAGCCGAGCCGAGCCGGAGCCGGGCGGGGCCGGGGGCGGGGCCGGGGCGGGGCCGCAATTGGGAAGGGCCGGGGTGGGATGGGATTTGGGAAGGGACGGAGCCGGCGGCGGGACCCCCGTGCGGCCCGGGGGCTCGGGAATGTTCTTCCGTCCCCGGGGCCACATCTCCGGGTGCTCATCCCCCCCCCGCCCCCAATCCCCTTCCCGTTTTTGGGGCACCAGCGGGGATTGGGGTCCCCCAGCCTGTCCCCATTGCGGGGACCCCGCTCTGGGCTCAGGGGTGGCCGGGGGGGTTCTGGGCTGAACCCGCAGGCCCCACAAGCCACAGGACCACCGCAGCCCCCCTATTTGGGGGGCAGTGCCCCATCGCCCCCAGCCCACCGAGGGTCCCCATGCACAGACCCGCAGGGGACGCGTCTCCGCAGCAGGAGGGCTTGTGTCCCTCCTGATCCCCCAGATTGTCCCTTTGGGGGAGGAACAGCGGATATTGGGGTCTTGGGGGGCACAGGGTGGGGGGCACAGGGTGGGGGGGACAGGGTGGGGGTCCCGCTGGCACCGCGGAGCCCCGAGAGAGCCCAACCCTGCAGCCCCCCACATTCAGCCGAACTGACTTCTGGCCACCCCATAACTGGGGCAGCGTTTTGGGGGGCTCTGGCTGCACCCCAGCCCCTCAGCCCCATGGGGGATGTGCCCAAGGCCTGGAGGGCGATGCCGGCCCTCCCATCCCTGCCCCCCATCCCACGGGCAAAGCCGGGGCGCGCGGGGACAATGTGGGGGTGACAGTGTGGGGGTCCTGCGGCTGCTCTGAAGTGAGGAAATAAAAAGGGGAAAAGCGACATTTTTGGGGCTCCCCGAGAGCTGGGTGCAGCCTTCTCCAAAACAAAGCACGGACACCCCACCCGAGGCTGGGGGGGTCTTGGGGGGCTGGGGACGGCCCCCCCTCGCTGCAGGGGTGTTGGGGGGCAAAGAGAAGGGGTGAGAAAAATAGAGTGAGGACCCCCTCGGAAGGGGAGCAAAAGAGGGGGCACCCGGATTTGAACCGGGGACCTCTTGATCTGCAGTCAAATGCTCTACCACTGAGCTATACCCCCGCTGCGGAGCGGGCGCCGCCAGTGGCCATAGCAGCGTTCCCACGCGGGGACAGCGGGACACGGACATCGCCAGGTTATGGACACCCCCTGGTTATGGACACCCCCTGGCCATGGACACCCCCTGGTTATGGACACCGCCTGGCCATGGACACCTCCTGGTCACGGACACCGCCTGGCCATGGACACCCCCCTGGTCACAGACATTCACCCACGGACACCCCCTGGTCACGGACATTCACCTACGGACAGCCCCTGGTCACGGACACCCCCTGGTCACGGACACCCCCCTGGCCGTGAACACCCACCCACGGACACCCACCCATGGACATCACCCGGCCACAGACACCCCCTGGCCATGGACACCCACCCACGGACACCCCCCTGGCCATGGATACCCCCCTGGCCACGGACACCCCCTGGTCACGGACACCCACCCATGGACACCGCCCTGGCCACGGACACCCCCTGGTCACGGACACCCCTCTGGCCATGGACATCGCCTGGTTATGGACACCCCCCGGCCATGGACACTTCCTGGTCACGGACACCCCCTGGTCACGGACACCCACCCACGGACATCCCCTGGTCACGGACACCCACCCACGGACATCCCCCACCCAGACGGACACCCCCTGGTCACGGACACTCGGCCATGGACATCCCCTGTGCACCGACACCCCCCAACCACAGGGACACCCACCCACGGACACCCACACCCACGGAACCCCCCTGTCCTCTGACACCCCACACCCATACGGACACCCCCTGTCCACGGACACACCTCTGTCACCAACACCCCCCACCCACGGACACCTGCCCCAAGGAAACCCCACCCGCGGACAGCCCCACTCACAGACACCCCACACCCCACAGACACCCCCAGCCCGAGACACCCCCAAGCACCGACACCCCAAAAACACTGACACCCCCAGCCCGAGACACCCCCAAGCACTGACACCCCAAAAATACTGACACCCCCCACCCGCGGAGACCCCCACTCATGGACACCCCCCACCCACAAATACCCCCCCACCCCACATACGAGCACCCCACACCCACGGACACCCCACACCCACGGACACCCCCACTCACGGACACCCCCCACTCCCTTGGACACCTCCCCCCGCCGAGCCCCCCCCACTCACGGACACCCCGCACACTCACACCCCCATCTCCCCACGCCCCCCACCGTCCCCTCCCCAGAGACCCCAACCCCCCGGGACGCGCCCCCCACCCTCCTCCCGAGTGGTCGTGGGGGAACACGGCCCCTCCAGCCCCCCCCAACCCCACAGAGCGCGATGGGGCAGCCCCCGAGGGTTCACCCTCCAAGTCCGGGCTGTGCGTGCCCCGCGGCGCTTGGGGGGTGCGTGGGACCCCCAGACTGCCCAAGGCGGGGTTTGGGGGAGCGGAGCCGCCGGCCGGGCCCCCCCCGTGGCGCTGGGGGGATTATCCGGAGGTGCCCCAGCGGGGGACGGATGGGACAGTGATGGTGGCCCGGAGAGGGTCAATATTTGCTCCCAAAGCCGCCGGGCAAACACGGGGGGCGAGGAGGGGCGGGACCCCGGCGGGGACAGCGGGAGAAAGGTTTGGGGACACCGCGGTGCGATCCCCTTGTCCCTGTGTCACCCCTCAGCGTCCCGTGTCGCAGCTGGGGAAACTGAGGCACAAGGAAGGGTCGCCGGGGGGGGAAACCTAGGGAGGGGGATCCCCACAGCCCTGGAGACCCCCAGTGCACCCCAACCCCCCAGCTCCCGTCCTGTCCTTGGGGACGAACCGCCCGGAGTGACCCCACAGGCCATCCGAGTGACCCCACAGCCCCCTCGGGGTGACCCCACAGCCCTCCCGGAGTGTCCCTACCGACCCCACTCAGTGTGACCCCACAGCCCCCTCAGAGTGACCCCACAGGCACCCCGGAGTGACCCTCCTAGGACTGACCCCACAGCCCCCTGGAGTGACCCCACAGACCCTCGGAGTGACCCCACAGCCCCCCCGGTGTGACCCCACAGCCCACCCAGAGTGACCCCAAACCCCCTCAGAGTGACCCCACAGCCCCTCGGAGTGACCCCCCCCGGAGTGACCCCACAGCTCCCCGGGGTGACCCTACAGACACCCCCGGAGTGACCTCACAGCTCCCCCGGACTGACCCCCCCCGGAGTGTCCCAACAGACCCTCAGAGTGACCCCACAGTACCACGGAGTGACCCCAAACCCCCCCGGAGTGTCCCCCCCCGGTCTGACCCCACAGCCCCCCTGGGAAACGGGAATGACCCCCGGCTGTCCCCGAAGTGTATTGGCGAGGGCTGGGGGGGCGCGGGGCCGCCCCGGCTGAGCCCCCCGCGCGTTTGGGGACACGGAGGTGACACCGTCTGGGGGAGCCGCTCGGGGGGGCCGTGTCCGCGATAAGGGCAGGGCGATAAGCCGGGCCGGGCTCTCACCCCATTAGCGCTGCCCTGGGAAGGTGCCAATCCTGTCACCCGGCGCGGGGACAGATGCCACCCCCGTGCCCAGCGCTGTCTGTCCCATTTCTCTGCCCCCCCTGCTGCCCCCCCTCGTCCCTGCTGTCCCCGTGTGCCACCGCTCCGAGAGAGGACAAAACAGGGAACTGGGGGGTCCCAGGGCACCCCAAACTGTACTGAGCAGCCCCCGAGCTGGGGGGGACTCCAGGGGCGGCGGAGGGGGAGAGCGAGATTTGGGGTGAGCGAGATTTGGGGCGAGCGAGGTATGGGGTGAGCGAGGTTTGGGGTGAGCGAGATATGGGGTGAGTGAGATATGGGGTGAGGGAGATTTGGGGTGAGGGAGATTTGGGGTGAGGGAGATATGGGATGAGGGAGATTTGGGGTGAGTGAGTTATGGGGTGAGTGTGATATGGGGTGAGTGAGATATGGGGTGAGGGAGATTTGGGGTGAGGGAGATTTGGGGTGAGGGAGATTTGGGGTGAGCGAGATATGGGATGAGGGAGATTTGGGGTGAGTGAGTTATGGGGTGAGTGAGATATGGGGTGAGTGAGATATGGGGTGAGGGAGATTTGGGGTGAGCGAGATATGGGATGAGGGAGATTTGGGGTGAGTGAGTTATGGGGTGAGTGAGATATGGGGTGAGTGAGATATGGGGTGAGATTTGGGGTGAGCGAGATTTGGGGTGAGCGAGATTTGGGGTGAGCGAGATATGGGGTGAGTGAGATTTGGGGTGAGCGAGATTTGGGGTGAGCGACCTGAGGGGCTGGCGGGGACACAGAGCACCCCAAAGTGCACCCAAAATCACTCTGAGCTATTGGGGGACACAGGACACTCCAAACTGTATTCACCATCCCCTCCCCCCCCGAGTTATGGGCGAACACAGGACACCCCAAACCGCACTCACCGCCCCACTGAGCTTTGGTGGAACACAGGACACCACAAACTTCACCCAAAATCACTCTGAGCATTGGGGGGACACAGGACACCCCAGACTGCACTCACCGCCCCCCTGAGCTATGGGGCAGGGAGCACAGAGCACCCCAAACCTCACCCAAAATCGCTCTGAGCTACGGGGGACACCCCAGACTGCACTCACCGCCCCCCTGCGCTATAGGGGGATGCAGGACACCCCAAACTGCCCCCACGGCCCCCCTGAGCTATGGGGGGGACACAGGACACCCCAGACTGCACTCACCGCCCCCCTGAGCATTGGGAGGACACGGGACACCCCAAACCTCACCCAAAATCCCTCTGAGCTATGGGGGGACACGGGACACCCCAAACCTCACCCAAAATCCCCCTGAGCATTGGGGGGACACGGGACACCCAGGCTGGCCCAGGGCTGGCGCCGGAGCCAGACTGCTCGGGGGGGCTGTTTGTCTTGGGGCCGAGGCCCCCCCGAGGGCAAGGCTGGCAATTATGGAAATCCCTTAAGCCCTGATTGCCTCCTCCCACCCCATTAGGTGGGCAAACAGTTTGAGCAGCGGGGGCCGAGATAGCGCAGGGGACATAAACCCCCCGGGCCGGCCGAGCCGCCACCGCCAGCGCCACCGCCACCGCCAGCACCATGGTGACATCCCGGGCCATCCTCTGCCTCGTCGCCTGGCTCCTGCCCCCCGCCGCCGGGCACCTCTGGGCATGGATGTTCTCCCTACCCCAGAACTCGCCCGACGCGGCCGCGCTGGGCAGGAGCCCCGGGGCAGAGCTGGAGGAGGTGAGGAGAGAGGGGGGCCCGGGGGGCAGCAGGGGGGGCGGGAACGGCAGGGTGGGGGGCGGCCGGGGTGGGCTCGGAGTGGGCACGGAGCTGGGTTTGCAGCCGGGGTGGGAGTGGGGTGGGTACCGGGGTGGGCACCGGGGTGGGAGGGGGCAGAATTTACAGCCAGGGTGGGCTCAGGAGGGTGGTTTGGAGCCGGGGTGGGCACAGAATTTGTAGCTGGGTGGGCACCGGGGTGGGAGGGGGCAGAATTTACAGCCAGGGTGGGCTCAGAGTGGGCGCAGGGGTGGGTGCGGGCAGAATTCACAGCCAGGGTGGGCTCAGGAGGGGCAGGAGGGTGGTTTGGAGCCAGGGTGGGCACAGAATTTACAGCCAGGGTGGGCACCAGGGGGGCTGGGGGCAGAATTTACAGCCAGGAGGGTGGTAGGGGGCCAGGATGGGCACGGAATTTGGGCACAGGGTGGGTTTGCAGCGAGGTGAGGTCAGGGTGAACACAGGGTGGGCACAGAATTTGGGCACTGGGTGGGTTTGCAGCGAGGTGAGGTCAGGGTGGGCAGCCGGGGTGGGAGCAGGGTTAGGAGAGGGGTGGGGAGCAGGGTGGGCACAGAACTGACCGCCAGAGTGGGCACAGGGGCTGCAGGTGGGTTAGACCCAGGGCAGGCACAGGGATGGGCGCAGAATGTGCAGCCAGGGTGGACATCGAGTGGAAGGTGGGCTTGGGGCAGGGTGGGCGCAGAATTTGCAGAGCCAGGGTGGGCACGGGGAGTTCAGACCCCGACTGGGGGCAGAATTTTGGGCTGGGGGTGCAGCAGGGGCGATGTCAGGGCAGGAGCCGCGGTTGGAGCCGCGGGGACCCCACGATGTGCTGCCGGTGGGGGTGGACACGGGGGGTCCGTTGATGGCCAGGAATGGACACTGGGGGGTCCGTTTGCGACCGGGGATGGACACGGGGGTCGGTCGGTGGCCGGGGGTGGACACGGGGGCCGGTCGGTGGCAGGGGATGGACATGGGGGTGCGGGGATGGATACGGGGGTCCGGGGATGGACGCGGGGGTCCGCCGGTGTCCGGGGATGGACACGGGGGTCAGGGGCTGGACACGGGGGTCCGAGGGTGGCCGGGGCTGGACAGAGGGGTCGGTCGGTGGCCGAGGATGGACACGGGGATCCGTCGGTGTACCGGGGTGGACACGGGGGTCCGGGGATGGACACGGGGGTCCGGGGCTGTACACGGGGGTCCGGGGCTGGACACGGGGGTCCATCGGTGTCCGGGGATGGACACGGGGGTCCATTTTCAGCCGAGGATGGACACGGGGGTCCGTCGGTGTCCGGGGCTGGACACGGGGGTCGGTCGGTGTCCGGGGCTGGACACGGGGGTCCGTCGGTGTCCGGGATGGACACAGGGGTCCGTCGGGGGTCCGGGGCTGGACACGGGGGTCCGTCGGTGTCCGGGATGGACACGGGGGTCCGTCGGTGTCCGGGATGGACACGGGGATCCGTCGGTGTCCGGGATGGACACGGGGGTCCGGAGATGGACACGGGGGTCGGTCGGTGTCCGGGATGGACACGGGGGTCCGTCGGTGTCCGGGATGGACACGGGGGTCCGTCGGGCGGCGGGCGGCGGGGCCGGCAGGGGGCGCGGTGGCGCGGGGCGGTGCCGGGCGCTCCAGTGGCGCAATCGGTCAGCGCGCGGTACTTATAGGGCGGTACACGAGCGATGCCGAGGTTGTGAGTTCGAGCCTCACCTGGAGCAGGACTTTTAGGGGTTCGCGCCGCCCCCTCCCGTATTGTCCCCCTGCCCCGCCGCCCTCACCCGCTGGGTTTTCTTTTCCCGAGAAAAAATCCTGGGACCGCTGCGGGCTGCGGATGGGGTTCCCCAGCCTGACCGAGCGCTGCGGAAATGCTTCCGAATTCGGCCCCTCCAAAATCACTCCACCACCCCCACGCCCAACCCTGCTGCTCCCAACGTGCGAACAGAGGGGATTTTTCCCCATTTCTGGCCTGCCTCGGCGTCAGGGATGAGGTAAGCCACGAGATGTGCCGCCCGTGACGTTCCGTGTCCCCTCCTCCGCAGGTGACCCCGTGCGGCCCCGCCACCCCCTGCGCCCACGGGCACTTCTGTGACGAGCACTTCGGGCTGTGCCTGCCCACGCGGCCCGCGGGGCAGTACTGCCGCCACGACCCTCACTGCGCCCACGGCCTCGTCTGCATGTTCGGCAAGTGCCAGCAGCCCGCGGCCCCCGGGCAGGACGGTGAGCGGGGGTCTGGCGCGGGGGGGACACCGGGGACAAGCCCTGCGAGTGATGGAGCGGCGTTAAGCCAGGGCGTGATGGGGGTCCCCACCCCGGGGTCAGAGCCGGGTGTCCCCGTCCCCTAAGGCCACTCTCTTGGGGGTCACCACCCCGGGGTCAGAGCAGGTGTCCCCGTCCTCTAAGGTCACTTTCTTGGGGGTCGCCACCCCGGGGTCAGAGCGGGGATCCCCCTCCCCTAAGGTCACTTTCTTGGGGGTCGCCACCCCGGGGTCAGAGCGGGTGTCCCCGTCCCCGTCCCCTCAGGTCACTTTCTTGGGGGTCACCACCCTGGGGTCAGAGCGGGGGTCCCGGTCCCCTAAGGTCACTTTCTGCCCCGGCAGGAGCGCGGTGCGAGCGGGACGAGGAGTGCGGGCCCGGCGGCTGCTGCGCTCGGCAGCACGGCGAGCGCGTGTGCCAGCGGCGCCTGGCGCTGGCCCAGAGCTGCCATGTGCCCCCCGGGGGGCTCGCCTTCAGCATCAACCAGGTGTGCCCGTGCCAGGCCGGGCTGGTCTGCAGGCCCTCCGCGCCCGCCAGAGAGTGAGTGATGCGTGCCGGGCTGGGCGGGGGCGGGGGGGCAGCCCTGGGTCCGGGGGTGGCGGCGGGGGATGTCACCGATGTCCCTGTGCGGGGGGCGTGGGGGAACCCTGGGTCGGGGGGTGGCAGCGGGACAGCGACTGAGGTGACAGCGGTGTCCCTGGGTCGGGGGGTGGCAGCGGGACAGAGGCTGAGGTGACAGCGGTGTCCCTGGGTCGGGGGTGGCAGCGGGGCAGGGGCTGAGGTGTCACTGCTGTCCCTGGGTCGGGGGTGGCAGTGGGGCAGGGGCTGAGGTGACAGCGATGTCCCCGGGCGGGGGGCACAAGCCCTGGGTCGGGGGGTGGCGGGGGCAGCGGCTGAGGTGTTACTGGTGACCCTCGGCAGGGACCCCTGGGTGCAGCCCTGGGTCGGGGGTGGCAGGGGGCCGGGGCTGAGGTGTCACCGGTGTCCCTGGGTCGGGGGTGGCAGGGGCCGGGGCTGAGGTGTCACCGGTGTCCCCGTGCGCTGTCCGCAGGAAGGCGTTCGAGTACCGGCCGGAGAAGAGCGAGTGGCGGTGCCGGCAGCCCTGAGCGGCCGCCCTGTATTTATTGCCTGTAAATAGCGTGTCCACGGCGTGTCCACGGCGTGGCCGGAGCCGCCCGAGCGCCGAGGAACGCGGCCCAGAGCCGCGCCGAGCCCGGCGGCTGCCGCTGCCCATCCCCGGGGGCTGGAGCCCCCCGAGCCTCGCGTCGGTCCTCGCCCCTTCCCCGGAGCCGGGCCGGTCCCAGCTCCATCCTCACCCGAGCGGGGTCACTCAGAGCTGAGCCGTGTCCGGTCTCAGCCGCGGTGGCCGCAGCCCCCCCGGGCCCCCCCAGGCCGCAGCAGGCTCAGGCGCGGGGGAGGTCTCACCGAAATGTTTATTACAAAGAACCAAGCGAGCGGGGCGAGTCCCCCCCGACACACACACACTAACGAGAATAAATAAATAAAATACATTTTTTGTCGGGTCTTTAAATTAAAAGTTTGTGGAGTGACATAAATACGGGACGTCCCTCTGCCCGCGGGGGGGCCGGGGGGGCCCCACTGCCCTGGTTGTGGCCGCCACGGGGGCGAGCGCCGGGGCAGGGGGGGCTCAAAGCACTTGGCAGGCAGTGACACCGAGTCCCCCCCCAAAAAAGGGGGAAACTGAGGCACACGTGGGTGGCGGCTTGGCAGCGGCAGAGCTGGATGCCCCCAAGCCCCCCGACCCGGGCTGGTGGTCTGGGTAAGGCAGTGACCCCGGGGACCCCAACATTGCCCCCAGGGGTGGGGGTGGGGGCGAGGGGCTGCCCCGTAAGGGGGACAAGCCCAGTCCCGCGGTGAGGGCTGGACACGCGGTGTCCCCAGCCCACCCTGATGTGGTCACCCCGCAGAGCTGGGGGGCGCAAGGGACGCCCCGGGGCGGGCACAGGACAAGGCAGTGCCCCGGGGTGCGGGGGGGACGGACAGAGGCTCACGGACGGACGGACAGACGGACACGGCTGGACAGGGCGAGCGTGGACAGGCACGGCGGGGGGGTGGGACGGGAGGGGGGGGCGGGGAAGGGGGGCCGGGGCCTGGCGGTCCCAGGACAGCGGGACCCCCCGGCAGGCCAGGGCTGGGCAGCTGTTAGCACGGGTTAGACCCCAAAAGTGGCTCAGATTCACCCCCCACCCCCCAAGTCAGGCAGAGCCCCTCCAGGCAAACACATGCAAACTGCCCCCCCCCCCGGGCAGGCAGCGCCTCGGGGGGCACAGCCTGGGGCAGCGGGGAGCCCCCCAGCCCTGCACACACCGCACACGCATGCACCCCCCGGGGGGGGCTGTGGGGCAGTGCCAGGCACCGCTGGGCTGGGGGGCGGCTGGCAGGGACCCCCCCCCGCCACGGCCAGCTCCGGCCCCTGCAGCCGAGAGCACCATGGAGAAGCGGGGGGCACCCAGCGGGCAGGGCTGGGGAGGGGGCACGGCCCCCGCCCCGTGCCCGGGGACACGCCGGGTCCCCTTTGGTCACTTGCTGTCCCTGCCGGGCAGGGAGGGCCCGAGGCACCGCGAGATGCTGGGGGGCTGCGGCAGGGGAGACCCCCCCTCAGCAGAGAGTGGGGCAGGGGGAGCCCCCAGGGCAGAGCGGGGGCTCCCCATGGCACTGCTGGCCGGGCTCGGGGGGGCACAGAGGCAAGCGGCGGGGCTGGCCCGCACCCCAAAACCAGCGCTGGGGGGGGCCCCCTGCCCACACCCCCTCACCCTAGCGCATGTACACGTCCTGGCCCCAGCCCTCGCCGTCGCTCTGGCCCAGCGGCTCCTGGCCCTCGGCTCGGCCCCGCAGCCCCCGGCCCTCGGGCCCGTCCCAGCTGCCGGGGGGCGGCTGCGGCGCGGCCCCGGGGGGGCCCGGCGGCTCCTCCTCCACGGGGTCCATCTCGATGTCCATGCAGCACGAATCCCCGGGCTCCGTGCCGCCCGAGTCGCGGCTGCCCGGCGCCTCCGAGTCGAAGGTGTCCTGGCGGGCCAGGCTGCGGGGCCCGGGCCGGGCGGGCGGAGGGGCGGCTCTGCCCTGCCCGCGGCCCCCCGAGTCCCCCGGGCCCTGCCGGAGGCGGCCGCGCTCCCCCTCCGGGTACGGAGCCTGGCGGGGAGAAGCAACCACACCATGCGGGGAGGGACGGGCGGGGCGGGGGGTCAGTGGGGTTAGTGGGGTCAGCGGGGGGCACACGCTGCTGTCCAGCCTGGGCTCGGCCGGGGGGCGCCGGGCGGGGGATGGGGAGGGGGCATGCGGGGCGGGGGGCACCGGCAGCGTCCGGCTCGCTGGGGGACTTAGCGACAGACACAACGCAGGACACGTGTCCCCCCTCTGTCCCCGCCCCGGGGGTGGCTGCGGGACCCCCGGCTCAGCAGCGCGGTGGCCACGGGGGGATGGTGGGGCTGTGCCCCCCGCCCAGCCCAACCAGGACACCCCCCAAAATCTCATCGCCGCCGTGGCTGCCCCGGAGAGGTGTGGGAATGGGGGCTGGCACCCTGGCAGCCCCCAGGAAGGCACAGGGGGTGTTAAAGGGGGCAGATCTGGGGGTCCCCAATGCCCAGGGCAGCTCCAGGCCTTGGGGGAGGCAGAGGTTCCCAGGAGACCCCGAATGTGGGGCTGGCAGCGCTCCCAGGCAAGGAGAGATCCCCGGGGCTGATCCCAGCGATGGCCCCGATCCGGGAACGGGAGCAGGTCCCTGGGGTGGCCCCGATCCCAGGGAGGGACATCCCAGGAACAGCCCCGTGCTGGGACTGCAGGACCCCCGAGGGGGCACAGGGTCCCAAAGGAACAGTCCCAGGGATGGTGCCACTCCTGGGGGGCTGTGGCTCCCCTGGGTGACCCCAGTCCCATGGGCTGCCCCAATCCCAGGGTTCCCAGGGCACTGGGGGGTGTCACAGCCCCCTGGGGTGACTCTGATCCCAGGACAGGTGACCCCAGGGACAGTCCCACACCCGGGGGGTGTCACAGCCCCCTGAAGTGACCCTCATCCCAGGACAGGTGACCCCAGGGACTGTCCCACACCTGGGGGGGGGTCAAAGCCCCCTTAAGTGACCCTCATCCCAGGGCAGGTGACCCCAGGGACAGTCCCACACCTGGGGAGTGTCACAGCCCCCTGAAGTGACCCTGATCCCAGCACAGGTGACCCCAGGGACAGTCCCACACCCGGGGGGTGTCACAACCCCCTGAAGTGACCCTGATCCTGGGACAGGTGACCCCAGGGACAGTCCCACACCCGGGGGGGCTGTGACTCCCCAGGCTGTCCCCAATCCCGGGGGTCTCCCGAGGGCCGGGGGGGTGTCCCCACCCTGCCGCCGCCTCACAGCGCGTGCTCGTCGAGGGGTCCGGGTGGGCTGGGGGTGGCCTCGCGGCCCCAGAGGTTGAGGTTCCTGCGCAGGGAGGTGAGCACCTGTACCTGGAGGTTGGAGACGGGCGCGGGGCTGGCGGCCAGCGCGGCCGTGGCCATGGTGCGGTTGAGCAGAGGGTTCGGGGGGTTGCTGCTGGGAGGGTGCGTGGCCTTCCAGTAAGCCTCCAGGTACTCGGCCAGGTGCTCGCAGGCCTCCTCCAGCTGGTTCTCGTCCAGAACAATGTCGAACATCTCCTGGGGAGGGACGGGCGGGAGTGGGGCAGGGTGGGGACAGGGGGACAGGGTGGGACAGTGGGGCAGGGCAGGACAGTGGGATGGGGGGACAGTGGGATGGGGCAGGGGCAGTGGGCAGGGCGGGGCAGTGGGGCAGGGTGGGGACAATGGGACAGGGTGGGGACAGTGGGGCAGGGAGGGGACAGTGGGGCAGGGAGGGGACAGTGGCACAGGGTGGGGCAGTGGGGCAGGACAAGGACAGTGGGGCAGGGTGGGGACAGTGGGGCAGGGTGGGGACAGTGGGACAAGGCAGGGACAGTGGGACAGGGTGGGGACAATGACAAAGGGTGGAGCCTGTACGACCCAGGGCGGAGCCTACAGGACAGGGTGGGGCAGGTGGACATGGGGACAGCCTAGGGGACAGGATGGGGACATTGGGATGGGGCGGAGCCTATAGAAGCTAGGGCGGAGCCTATAGGACAGAACAGGGCCAATAGGACAGGGCAGAACCTATAGGGCAGGGTGGAGACAGTGGGACAGGGTGGAGCCAATGGAGAAGGGCGGGGCCAAGAGAGAAGGGCGTGGCCAAGGGAGATGGGTGTGGCCAAGGGAGAGGGCATGGCCAAGGGAGAAGGGCGTGGCTGCGGGGCCAAGGGCGGAGCCTATGGGAAAGGGCAGAGCCTAAAGGACAAGGTGGGACCAACAGGAAAGGGTGGGGCACCTGGACTGGGGCGGGAGCCTATGGACAAAGAAAGGCTTCTGTCAGGGACAGGGTGGGACCTGTGGGACAGGGTGGGATCTATGGGACAGATCAGGGCCAATGGGACAGGGTGGGACCTATGGGATGGGGCAGGCAGAGACTGGGCAGGGGGTGGGCGGGGCGGGTGGGCACGGTGAGGTCAGGGCAGGGTCAGGGCAGGGTCAGGGCAGGGTCAGGGTGGGGTCAGGGCGGGGTCAGGGCAGGGTCAGGGTGAGGTCAGGGCGGGGTCAGGGTGAGGTCAGGGCAGGGTCAGGGTGAGGTCAGGGCAGGGTCAGGGTGGGCTCAGGGTGGGGTGATGGCGGGGTCAGGGTGGGGTCAGGGTGGGGTCAGGGCGGGGTCACAGCGAGGTCACAGCGGGGTCAGGGAGGGTCACGGCGGGCAGGGCACACTCACGGGTGGACACTGCGCCAGCTTGTCTGAGGCCACCATCTGCACGTTGAGGTGCTTGGCCTGGGACTTGCCCCGGGACTTCACCAGCCGCTGCAGCACCTGGGCACGAGGGGACAGCCGGGGTGGCCGTGGGGACACTGCCCAGCCCCCCAGCACGGCAGGGTGGGGCTGGCACCGCCCCCCAACCCACCCCGGGGCACACCCACCTTGGGGGAGGTGATTTTGATGTAGACGATGATGGGCGCCAGCGAGGTCTTGGCCAGCTGCGCCGGGTGGTTGATGGTGTCAGCGTCCAGGGCCACCAACTGCAGCGTCCGGGCCAGCTCGAAGATCCGCTCCGTCTCGCTCTGCACCTCGGCTGGGGGACACGGCGACACGGTCAGGGGACAGCGCGTGGGGACAGCGCGTGGGGACAGCGCGTGGGACGTGTGGTGAGGGGCACGGGATGGGACAGGAGCAGGAGGGGCTTGTCCTGGGACTTGGCCACCTCGGTGCCACCGCGGGGACACAGGGTCACCGCAGGGGAGGTGGCACTGGTGCCACTGCAGGGACACAGGGTCACCGCAGGGACATAGGGTCACCGCAGGGGGAGATAGCACCAGTGCCACCGCAGGGACACGGGGTCACTGTGGGGGGAGGTGGCACCGGTGCCACTGCAGGGACATGGTGTCACCACAGGGGAAGGTGGCACCGGTGCCACTGCAGGGACACAGTGTCACTGCAGAGGAAGGTGACACTGGTGCCACCGCAGGGACATGGGGTCACCGCAGGGGAGGTGGCACCAGTGCCACTGCAATGACACAGGGTCACCGCAGGGGGAGGTGGCACTGGTGCCACTGCAGGGACACGGGGTCACTGTGGGGGGAGGTGGCACTGGTGCCATCCCAGGGACACGGTGTCACCGCAGGGGGAGGTGGCACCGGTAACACCGCAGGGACACAGTGTCACTGCAGGGACATGGGGTCACTGCAGGGGGAGATGGCACTGGTGCCATCCCAGGGACACGGTGTCACCGCAGGGGGAGGTGGCACTGGTGCCATCTCAGGGACACAGTGTCACTGCAGGGGGAGGTGGCACCGGTAACACCGCAGGGACACAGTGTCACTGCAGGGACATGGGGTCACTGCAGGGGGAGATGGCACTGGTGCCATCCCAGGGACACAGTGTCACCGCAGGGACACGGTGTCACCGCAGGGCCATGGGGTCACCACAGGGGGAGGTGACACCGGCTGGTGAGGAAGGAGCGAAGCCCCCCCGCCCCAAAGCACACACACACACGGAGCGGGTCAGTGTCACCAGCGTGTCCCCAACCCTCAGACCCTGTCCCAGCGCTGGGGAGGACAAGGGGCACACCCAGCGGGCGGGGGCACCGGGGGTCCCGGCTGTCCCCGTTACGTACCCAAGACATCTGTATCAGGAGCAGGGGAGGAAGGAGGCAGCGCGGAGGGGAGGAACCCCAAAAAAAGGAGAAAGAGGAAAGAAAAACAACAGAGAAGATAAAAGAGGAGGAGGAGGAGGAGGAGGAGGAGGAGAGGCACTGAGTCACAGGCGGGGGGAGCCTGTCAGTCACCCCCACCCCCGAGCTGGGCTGGGGCTGATACAGATGGAGGCTTGGGGGGTCCCGCGGTGCTCCGGGGGTCCCGGGGGTCCTGGGGGGGTCGCGGGGGTCCGGGGGCCGTACCCAGGCTGGAGCGCGTGCTGGAGCGCTCGATGATGGTGTGCTTGCTGGGGTTGTTGAGCACGGAGCGCTTGGCCAGCGAGATGTCAGCGGTGACGCGCGTGATGGAGATCCTGGGGACACGGCCACCCCAAATCCTCACCATCGCCCCGGGACACCCCAAATCTTCACCATCCCACACCGGGACACCCCAAATCCTCACCATTGCCCCGGGACACCCCAAATCCTCACCATCCCACACCGGGACACCCCAAATCCTCACCATCCCACACCGGGACACCCCAAATTCACACCCACACCGCCGGGACACCCCAAATCCACACCATGCCCCCCAGGACACCCCCCATTGTCACCCACCCACTCGGGACACCCCAAATCCTCACCCATTCTCTCTATGGGTTCAGGGGTCCCCACACGGGTTTAGGGGTCCCTCTGTGGATTCAGGGATCCCTCCATGGGTTCAGGGGTCCCCTCATGAGTTTAGGGGTTTCCACATGACTTTTGGGGGTCCCCACACAGGTTTAGGCATCCCTCTATGGGTTCAGGGGTCCCCACACAGGTTTAGGGGTCCCTCTATGGGTTCAGGGGTCCCCACACGGGTTTAGGGGATCCCTCTATGGGTTTAGGGGTTCGCACATGAGTTTTGGGGGTCCTCACATGAATTTAGGGGATCCCCCATGGGTTCAGGGGTCCCCACACGGGTTCAGGGGTCCCCCCATGAGTTTAGGGGTTCCCACATGGATTTAGGAGTCCCCACACGGGTTTAAGCGGATTCCTCTATGGATTTAGGGGTCCCCACATGGATTTACAGGTCCCTCCATGGGTTCAGGGGTCCCTCCATGGGTTCAGGGGTCCCCGGCCCCGCAGCCCCCTCGCCTCCCCTCCCCTCCCCTCACCTGCCATCGAAGCGATGCTTCAGGAAGTCGAACAGCGCTTTCTGCATCATGTCCGTCACCTGGGCGGGGGGGGGACACAGCGGGGACACCGTGGGGCTGGGGTCCCCCCCGAGCCCCCCGAGCGCCCCCCCCGCGCCCCCAGCGCTCACCTCATAGCCCTTCAGCGACGGCCCCACGAGGATGATGGGGCGCATGGAGGGCACCACGTCGTACGGGGGCACGTGCTCGGTCTGGGGACACAGCCGGGTGTCACCGCGGCCGGGGGGGACACGGGACACGCTCGGCCTGACCCCCGCGGGGGCAGCTCCGGGGTTTTGGGGGGCTGCAAGCGGGGGGCACCCCGGACCCCTCCCCATGCCCCCCCGTGGGCCCTCCCGGTCCTGGCGCTACTCACCGACTTCTGCTTCTGCTTCGCTACGTCCCGGGGGGGCCGCGGGGGCCGGGGGCGAGAGGAGACAAACAAGGCATGCGTGTTAGCCGCGGGAGCGGGGACAAGGAGCGGGGACACGGGGTGACCCCCGGGGGGAGCCGGACACACGGGGGTGACCCCCGGGGGGAGCCGGACACACGGGGTGACCCCCAGAGGTGACACAGAGACATGTGTGCAACCCAGGGACACGGGGTGACCCCTGGGGGTGAGCTGGGGACACGTGGGTGACCCCCAGAGGTGACACAGAGACATGTGTGCAACCCAGGGACACGGGGGTGACCCAGGGACACGGGGGTGACCCCCGGGGGTGACCCAGGGACATGTGTGTGACCCCCAGAGGTGACACAGAGACATATGTGCAACCCAGGGACACTTATGTGACCCCTGGGGGTGACCCATGGACAGGTGTGTGAGCCAGGGACACAGGGGTGACCCTCAGAGGTGACCCAGGGACACATGTGTGACCCCCAGAGGTGACCCAGGGACACATGTGTGACCCTCAAGGGTGACCCAGGGACATGTGTGTCTGACCCAGGGACACGTGTGTGACCTTCCAGTGCACCCCAAGGACACATGTGTGACCCCCTGGGGGTGACCCAGGGACACATGTGAGTGAGCCAGGGACATGTGTGTGACACCTGGAGGCGAGCCAAGGACACATGTGTGACCCCCAGGGGTGACACAGAGACACGTGTGTGACTCCCCAGTGCACCCCAAGGACGCGTGTGTGACCTGGAGGGTGACCCAGTGGCTCATGTGTGACCCAGACGTGACCCAAGAGACACGTGTGTGATGCATGGGGTGCCCAACGGACATGCGTGTGACCCAGGGGACACACGTGTGACCCAGGTCATGCCCCAGAGTCGTGTGTGTGATCCAAGGGGTGCCCCAGGTGACACGTAGGTGACTGGGGGTGCCCCAGGTGACACGTGTGTGATTCCCCAGGTGACATGTGTGTGACGCGGGGTGCCCCAGGGACACGTGTGATCCCCAGGTGACACATGTGTGACGCGGGGGTGCCCCAGGTGACACGTGTGTGATCCCCAGGTGACACATGTGTGAAGCGGGGGTGCCCCAGAGCCATGTGTGTGACCCCCAGGTGATATGTATGTGACCCAGGTGTGCCCCAGGTGACACATGTGTGACCCGGAGGTGCCCCAGAGCCATGTGTGTGACCCCCAGGTGACACGTGTGTGACGCGGGGTGCCCCAGGGACACACACACGAAGCATTTCCCGCCCTGGGGAGGTTTGGGTGCCGGGGGGCTCTGCAGGGCTCGGGGGCAGCTGGGCCCCCCCAGGCCTGCTCGCCCCAAAAGGCCCTGCAGCCTCCCCCCGTCCCGCGCTGTGGTTGCGCCCGAAGCCCCCCAGCGTATGCCCGATTTGGGGGGATGGAACGGTCCATTCTCAGCCGCGGGGGGGATCAGACACCGGCCGTGCTGGAACACACCATGCGCACACTGCGGGGGGAGCCAACCGGGAGGGGGGGCACGGGCTGATCCATCCCATGGACCGGGGGGGGACAGCCACGGGCTGATCCATCCCATGGATCATGGTGGGGGGACAGCCATGGACTGATCCATCCCATGGACCGGAGGGGGACAGCCACGGGCTGATCCATCCCATGGACCACGGGGGGGTCAGCCACGGGCTGATCCATTCCATGGATCAGGGAGGAGCACAGCCACGGGCTGATCCATCACATAGACCGGGGGGGGACAGCCATGGGCTGATCCATCACATTGCCAGCGGGGTGGGGGGGTCAGCCACGGACTGATCCATCCCATGGATCATGGGGGGAGTCACAGCCACGGGCTGATCCATCCCATGGATCATGGAGGGGGGACAGCCACGGACTGATCCATCCCATGGACCGGGGGGGGACAGCCACGGGCTGATCCATCCCATGGACCACGGGGGGGTCCGCCATGGGCTGATCCATGCCGTGCATCATGGGGGGATGTCACCATGGATGGATTGGATGGATGCGACCACAGATCACAAGGGGAGCACAGCCACGGACTGATCCATCCCACAGTCCATGGGGGGGGATGCAGCCACGGACTGATCCATCTCACTGACAACGGGGGGGGTCAGCCATGGACTGATCCATCCCATTGACAACACGGGGGGTCAGCCACGGACTGATCCATCCCATTGACAACAGGGGGGACTCAGCCACGGACTGAGCCATCCCACAGTCCACGGGGGGGGATGCAGCCATGGGCTGATCCATCCCATGGACCATGGGGGGATGTACCCATAGATGAATCCATCCCCTGAACCACGGAGGGGTCAGCCATGGACTGGTCCATCCCATTGCCAACAGGGGGACTCAGCCACGGACTGATCCATCCCATGGACCACAGGGGGGGCAGCCACGGACTGATCCATCACGTGGATCATGGGGGGAGCACAGCCATGGACTGATCCATCCCATTGCCAACAGGGGGGGTCAGCCACGGACTGATCCATCCCATGGACCACAGGGGGGGCAGCCACGGACTGATCCATCCCATGGATCATGGGGGGAGCACAGCCACGGACTGATCCATCCCATGGACCACGGGGGGGGCAGCCACGGACTGATCCATCCCATTGCCAACAGGGGGACTCAGCCCCGCGCTGACCCCACGGGCGCAAGGCTCACCCCGTGCTGCAGCGCCAGGGCAGCGCGTGGCCCCCATCCCCCTTGGGGTGGCCCCCATCCCCCTTGGGGTGCCCCCAGCCCCCGTGGGTGCCCCCAGCCCCCCGGCAGTGTTAGGGCAGGCAGCAGGTGCAGCAGGCGGGGCGGGGCCGGCGGGGCCGTTACCTTCCTAAAGAAGGGGATGCGCTTGTTGTGGGCGGGGGGGGTGGTGACACTGCTCACGCTACTCTTAGGGGAGCGCTGCGCCTCCATGGCCTCCTCCTCCTCTAACTCATCGGGATCAAAGGCAAAGCTCGGCACGTCCAGGCCACCTGGGGACGGCCGGAGCCGGAGCCGCGACACGGCAGGGAGAGAAGAAGAGCGATAATGGCGATGGAAGAAGGGGGAAATGGAGATGGGGGAGCTGGGAAGGGCGGGGGGGGTTGGGACAGGATGGGGAGAAGCAGAGGGGTCCCGGGGGAAAGGGGGGCACCCTGCCTGCACCCGGGGCGGAGGGGACGGTGGGGAGGTGGGGGAAGGACCCCCAGGCGGGACCCGGCGGGGCTGAGGGGACCCGGGACACTCTTACCGCTGGCCGGGGGCGTGGGCCGGCGGGTCCCTGTCACCACATCGCCCAGGCTGGAGCTCGAGTTGTCGGCCGATTTGCTGCGGGGGAGGAGAGCAAAGTGAGGGCGGCACGGGGGGTCCGGGGAGAGCTGGGTGGGGGTCGGGGGTGAGCCCCACCTCGAGCTCAGGCGGCTCTGCCTCATCTTCTGCTCCTGCAGCAGCCGCATGTTCTCCAGCTTGACGGGGCTGGGGATGAAGCCCACCTCGCAGCCCTCCTTCACCAGCCGCCCGATCCACCAGTCGTTGTTGTACTTCTGCTCCGGAGAGGGGGAAAAACGCCTTAAACCCCCCCCGGGCCCACCCCAGCGCCGCCCCCCGGCCCCGCCCGCCCCCCGGCCCGCTCGCACCTCCTTGATGTGCAGGAAGTCCTTGGGCTCGAAGCAGATGGCCAAGCCCTGCACGGGCACGTCGTCCGTGGCCGAAGGGTTGTAGCCCACGTTGGTGCGCACGGCGAACGCCACCGGCTTCGTCTGCCAACGCCAGAGGGGTGGGCAGCTCCCCCCGGCACCCCAAAACGGGGAGATCCCAGCCCCGGCACCCCAAAACGGGGAGATCCCAGCCCCGGCACCCCAAAACGGGGAGACCCCACCCCAAAACGGGGAGATTCCTCCCCCCGGCACCCCAAAACGGGGAGACCCCACCCCAAAACGGGGAGATCCCTCCCCCCGCCATCCCAAAACGGGGAGATTCCATCCCAAAACGGGGAGATCCCACCCCAAAACGGGGAGATTCCACCCCCCGGCACCCCAAAACGGGGAGATCCCACCCCCGCCACCCCAAAACGGGGAGATCTCACCCCCCGCCACCCCAAAACGGGGAGATGCCACCCCAAAACTGGGAGATCCCCACCCCCGGCACCCCAAAACGGGGAGATCCCACCCCAAAACGGGGAGATTCCTACCCCAAAACGGGGAGATTCCTCCCCCTGCCATCCCAAAACGGGGAGATGACACCCCAAAACGGGGAAATCCCACCCCCGCCACCCCAAAACGGGGAGATCCCACCCCCTCACCCCCCGGCCAGGCCGGTGCCGGTGCCGCTGTCACCAGCAGCCGCTGTCACCAGCCGGGCTCGGCTCCTCACCGGAGCCATGGCTGGGGAGTGGCCACAGCCCCGAGGGGTTCATTAGCTAATTGCCCCAGGCCCCCATTAGCTAAATGCCCCGGGCCCCCATTAGTTAATTGCCCGGGGTCCCCACAGCCGATGGATGGCCCAGGTGAGAACCCAGGCTCCCAGTTCGGCCCAGTAGACCTCACTGCCATCCCAGTGCCTCCCCGGGATCCGGGGCCACCCTCCAGAGGATGGGACATGGCAGGGATGGGGACACGGCCGGGGGCGCTGGGGGTCCCTGTGCCGGGCAGGGGTGCCGGGGGTCTCTGTGCCGGGGGTCCCTGTGCCGGGGCAGGGGGTACTGGAGTCCCTGTGCCGGGGCTCCCTGTGCTGGGCAGGGGTGCCGGGGGTCTCTGTGCCGGGGGTCCCTGTTCCGGGCAGGGGGTCCCTGTGCTGGGCAGGGGGTGCCGGGGGTCCCTGTGCCGGGGGTCCCTGTGCCGGGGTCCCTGTCCCGGGGGTCCCTGTCCCAGGGGTCCCTGTGCCGGGGTCCCTGTCCCGGGGGTCCCTGTGCCGGGGTCCCTGTGCCGGGGGTCCCTGTGCCGGGGTCCCTGTGCCGGGGTCCCTGTGCCGGGGGGCTGCAGGGCAGGCGCGGGGGGCTCTGTCGCGGCTGTCCCACCTTGGCCTTCTCCAGCTGAGCCATGGCCTGGCGCTCAGCCTCCTTGCGCAGCGCCTCGCGGTCCTCCTCCAGCGACACATCCGAGTCCGACGGGCGGCTGGTGTAGGACTCAGCCGAGCCCTGGGCAGGGGCAGGGGGAGGGGGCTCAGCCCACCCTGCGTCCCCCCCAGCCCCGATTCCAGCCCCCCAGGACCCCCCGGACCCTGTCACTGGTGCCGGTGCCATCACGGTGGCCTCTGAAGCCATCGCGGCAGGGTCACGGCAGGAGAGGGACATGGCAGCTGTTGTCACCGCTCCGGCCGGGAACGTGACACCGGCCCGGCTCCCATCGCACTCCCGGGGCCTCTCCCGGGGCCGGGACGGCAGCGGGGACCCCCCGAGTGTCCCCAGCCCGGGGGACAGCGCTGCCCGCACCGTGGGGCCCAGGGCAGTGGGGTGGGGCGCTGTGGGGCAGCTCGGGGTCACCCCGGGACAAGGCTGGAGCTGGGGTGGGATTGGGGACCCCCTGCTCACCCCCCAGCGCCAGCAGGGGCGGTGGGGACACCCAGGGGGTGGCCCTGTCCCATCGCGGTGGGTGCCATGGGGGACATCCCCCCCAGCCCCAGCGGAGCCCCCGGGGGCTGCGGGACCCCAAGCCCCGATTGTCCCAACCTTTCCCAACATCCACCGAGGATTTGGGGTCGCTCAGCCCCTCCGCACAGCCCCCCAACCCCAACCGTGGGGCCGCAGACCCCCGGGGGACCCCTCCCCAAAACCCACGGGGCACAGAGCAGCTCCTGCCCCACGGGGGGGGCTTCGAGGGGTCACCGGAGCCCGGGCACGACCCCCTCACCCACAGACCCCCCAGCTCCGAGGGGCACCGAGGGGGCAGGGGAGGGTGCGGGGGTCCCGGGGCGCGGGGGTCGCTCACCGGGGCCGCGGGGTGGTCTTTGCCGGGGATCTCCATGGTGGCAGGGCCGGGGGCGAGCGGGGCGGGCGCAGGGCTGGGCCCGGGGGGCTCAGGTTTCAGCCCCGGGTATATTTAGCCCAGCGCCGGGCAGGGGGTGGGGGCCGGGGGGGCTCGGGGAGGGGGGGGCCCTGCCGAGCCGCAGCCATGGCAGGGTCCCCTCCCCGCACCCCAAAAGGGGCAGGGGGTCCCGGGGGGGCTAAATCTGGGGGGAGGGACCCCCCAGCACCCACGGCAGAGCAGAGAGGGGCCGGGGGGCACGGCCGGGTGTGGCTCGGGGTGACCCCCCCTCGCTCCCCCGGGGACAGAGGGGCGCTGGGACCCCCCAAGAGTGGCGGGGCCCCCTCACCTGGCGGACGAAGCTGTTGGAGGTGGTGTCGGAGGAGGTGCTGCCGTCCGAGCGCTTGAAGCGACTCTTGCGCCTGCTGTACTTGCCCTGGGCGCGGGGAGGGGGCGAGAGGGGAGCGCTAGACCCCCGAAACTCCCCCCGAAACTCCCCCCGAAACTCCCCCCGAAACTACCCCCGAAACTACCCCCGAAACTCCCCCTGAAACTCCCCCCGAAACTCCCCCCGAAACTCGGGGGGCAGCTCCGCACCCCCCAGCCCCCACCGCCGGGGATGCTCCAAACTCCTCCGCCCCCGCCCCGCAGCCAAAGGCGGGGGTTTGGGAAGGGATGGGAATGGGAATAGGGATGGGAATGGGGATGGGATACGGGATATGGGATATGGGATAAGGGGGATGGGGTGGGATGGGATATGGGATATGGGATATGGGATAAGGGGGATGGGGATGGGATATGGGAATGGGGATTGGGATATGGGATAAGGGGGATGGGAATGGGGAGGCAGATGGGATGGGAATGGGGATGGGATATGGGATATGGGATAAGGGGGATGGGGTGGGATGGGATATGGGATATGGGATAAGGGGGATGGGGATGGGATATGGGAATGGGGATTGGGATATGGGATAAGGGGGATGGGAATGGGGAGGCAGATGGGATGGGAATGGGGATGGGATATGGGATATGGGATAAGGGGGATGGGGTGGGATGGGATATGGGATATGGGATAAGGGGGATGGGGATGGGATATGGGAATGGGGATTGGGATATGGGATAAGGGGGATGGGAATGGGGAGGCAGATGGGATGGGAATGGGGATGGGATACGGGATATGGGATATGAGATATGGGGATGGGAAATGGGATATGGGATAAGGGGGATGGGGATTGGGATGGGATGTGGGAATGGGGAATGGGATGGGAATGGGGATGGGATATGGGATATGGGATATGGGATATGGGGTGGGATGGGATATGGGAATGGGAATGGAATATGGGATATGGGGAATGGGAATGGGGATTGGGATAGGGAGGCAGATGGGTTGGGAATGGGATGGGATATGGGATATGGGGATGGGATATGGGATATGGGATGGGATGGGATGGGATGGGATGGGATGGGATCCATGGGATGGGATGGGATGGGGGTCCCGTTCTTGGGGGGCTGCGACCCCAACCCCACAGGTGTGGGGTGGAGAGGGTTGGGGGGAGCAGTCCCCAAACTGCAGCAGCCTCCAGTCACACCAGACCCGAGCAGGTGACACCCATGGGGGGTCCCCAACACCCCCCCAGTGCCCGAGACCCCCCCCAGCGTGGGCAGCACGTGCAGGGGGCACCCTCACCGCCACCCACCCCGACGGGACCCCCGCTCTGTCCTACCGGGATGGGTGGGGGTGTCCCAGTGCCCCCCCTGCGGCAGAGCCCTCCCTTTGGGGGGGGAAGGGGGGAAAATTCTGGGGGGAGCGAGGCTGTCACCCCCCCAGTGCCCCCGAGGGACAGCTGGGCCCAGCTGCCACCCAGCCCGGGGGTGGGGGTCCCCACGCTGGGTATTTTTAGGTGCGGGACCCCCCCACATCCCACCCCCAGGGCTGGGGCTCAGTGATGAGGCTCCCCGTGCCCCCATCCCCTGGAACCCCCCCCCCAAAATCCGTCACCCCGCCTGGCTGGTGGTCCCCAAGAGCACAGAGGGGGGGTCTGTCCCCAGTGCCTCCCCCCTCGGGACCCAGCGAGGGACACGTCCCTGCTCCCCCCAAAACTGGAGGGGACAAGCCCAGGCGAGGGGTGGGGGGAGCACCCCAAGAGTTTTCCCAATTCCCAAAACTTTCCCGGTGGGCGCAGCACCCCCCAAAGCCCACCTGCCCACCGTGGGGGGCAAAGCCAGGGGGTCGGGAACCCGGGGGGGCCTGGATTTGGGGTCTCTCCAGGCTTAGGGGAGGAACACCCCTTTCCCTGAACGCTGCGGGGGGCGATCCCCCCGAATTTGGGGTGTCGCGATTTGGGGGAGGAAGGCACCACCCCCATCTGTTGCCCCCAACCCCACGGGGGAATTCCCTGGGCTGAGCCCCTCCGCCATTCCCCGCGGGGGCGCGGGCGGTGCTGCCACCCCCCCGGCGCCCCCCACGTCCCCGGGGGTGTCACCTGGAGCGCGGCGTTGTCCAAGACGTCCATCTGGATGTCCTGCGTGGAGCTGTAGGGGGTCCGGGCCATGCCGCCTTCCCGCACCATGGAAGCGCCGGGCTCGGCGGGATTTTGGGATGGATGGCTGGCTGGCTGGGTGGGTGGATGGGGGGGAACCACACGGAGGAAGATGATGACGATGACGATGAAGCTCAGGCCTGGCCCCCGCGGTGACGGAGCGGGAGGAGGAGGAGGAGGAGGAGGAGGAGGAAGGAGGAGTGGGGATGGCGCAGGGGGGCGAGGGATGGGCGGCCGCTCCCGCACCGCCTCGCCGGGGGGATGGGGGATGCGGGAATGCGCCCCCCCGCCCCATTCCCGGCTGCGGCACCCCCGCAGCGGCTCCCGCCCCAAAAAAGGGGTGCTGAGGGTCCCCCTCCCCACATCGGGGGGCGCAGCGCTGCCGCCGCTGTTTGCCCGCCCAGCCTTTCCCCTCTGGGGGACCCCAAAAGGAGTCTGGGGGTCACGGGGACCCCAAAAGGAGTCCGGGGGTCACGGGGACCCCAAAAGGAGCCGGGGGGTCACGGGGACCCCAAAAGGAGTCCGGGGGGTCACGGGGACCCCAAAAGGAGCCGGGGGGTCACGGGGAGCCCAGGCCGTGTGTGGTGTGGGGGGGACGCGCAGGAGCAGCCCCCAGCCCCAAATGCCAGCAGCGGGATCTGCCGGGTTGGGAATCCAGCGCTCCCTGGGGACCAGGCTGCCCCAAAAATCCACCTTTTCACCCCAAAGCCTCCCCTGTGCCCCCCAGGGGTGCCACGGGGCACCCTGGGGACCCCCCCGTGCCACAGGGAGGGACCCCCACACCCGCTGCCTTCTGCTGGCAGGACAGCGTCCCTTGTCCCCCACCCAGGGACCCTGGGGACAATCCTCCCCCCCAGGGACCCCGCGATGGGGGGGCCGATCCCCCTCCCCAGCAGGGCCCGGCTGAGACCCCCGCCCCGCTCTCACCCCGCCGGCTGTTGGAAAGTTCAAAATTCCTTCGCCCCCACCCCGGCCCCGCTCCAGAGGGGCTTCTCCTGCTCCGACCGCGGCTCGGGGACAGCTGACACCGCATTTTCCACCCCCGACCCCCCCCGGTCCCCCCCGGCCCCAGCGCTTCCATGGGGACGGCAGGTTTGGAGGGGGCGAGCGGCTCGGGGTCACCGCGGGGACCCCAACCTGGCACAGGCTGCCCCCCAACCCCAATCCCGCGGGGAGATGAAGCCCCCGGAGGGTTTTGGGGGGTTTTGGGGGGCAGGGCAGAGGCGCCCCTCCAGCCGGGATCGTGCCCGCGGGCGGAGGCGAGCGCACCGCTCCTGGCACTGCGTGGGAGAGCAACACAATCGCGGCACCTCCTTCCCGCTGCCAGGGCTGCTCCGGTTCCCCCTCTGGTTCCCCGCTCCGGTTCCCCGCTCCGGTTCCCGCTCCCATTCCCCCTCCGGTTCCCCGCTTCGGTTCCCCGCTCCGGTTCCCGCTCCGGTTCCCCCTCTTGTTCCCCGCTCCAGTTCCCCCTCCAGTTCCCCCCTCTAGTTCCCTGCTCCGGTTCTTCACTCCAGTTCCCCCTCCAGTTCCCCGCTCTGGTTCCCCACTCCAGTTTCCCCTCCGGTTCCCCGCTCTGGTTCCTCGCTCCGGTTCCCCGCTCCGATTCCCCACTTCAGTTCCCCCTCCGGTTCCCGCTCCGGTTCCCCGCTCCGGTTCCCTGCTTCGGTTCCTGCTCCGGTTCCCCCCTCCGGTTCCCCGCTCCGGTTCCCCCTCCTGTTCCCTGCTCTGGTTCCCCGCTCTGGTTCCCCGCTCCGATTCCCTGCTCCGGTTCCCCACTTCGGTTCCCGCTCCGGTTCCCCCCTCCAGTTCCCCGCTCCACTCCCGGGACCAGCTCCATGAGCTTCCATCCGTGGATATTCCCGAGAATCCAACGGAGCGGGGACGGCGGAGCTCCTCGGGACCCCACGCGCGGCAGCATCCCTACCTGAGACCCCTCAAATTCGGGGTCGGCCACCTCTCCTCCTCCTGGAATCCTCGGGAAGCACGAGGTGGCACTTCCCGAGGCCGCGGTGTCACCGGCATTGTCCCGTCCCCATCCCGGGGCGACGATTCCAGCGGCAAAACCCCGGGGCTGGCAATTCCCACCCTGAGCCCTCTCCCGCCTCGGGAGCCGCCGGATTCGGCTGTTTGTTTAAGGAAAATGATGAGTCAGTTTTTAAACAGCAAGAGCCTGTGTTTATCCGTGTTTTTCTCGGAAAATGAACCAAAAATCTGTCGGCAGCGGCTCCTCAGCTCGCGCCATATGTCGGCTGCGCCGCGGCCGCCAGATCCCCCGGGAATTGTCAGCATCCCCACTCCGGGGGTTCACGAGGTGATTTTGGGGGATAACGAGGTGCTGTTGCGGGGTTTGAGCTCTCCAGCCGGAAGGAAGGAGGGAAAAGCGCTGCAGAGTGGCGGATTTGGGGATTATGGAACATCAGGGTGGTTCAAAAGCAGTGTTTTCGCCGTGCGAGGTTGGTTTAGAGCGGGAATTCAGTCACGGAGACACCTCTGTGTTTTTAGGCCACTCACAATCCATACACAATCGTTCCCTGAGCATTCAAGGAACGTTTCCACAATCTGTTCCCAGCACTTTTCTGGGTCACACCAGGGCCCTTTCCAGCCTCACCACAGCGTTTTTGGGGCAGGGAACATCACCCAGCCTGGCCAGGCCTCAGTTTTCCAACTGCAAAATGGCACCATGGATACACCTGGACCTCGCTGGTGTCTGACCGCGGAACACCAGGAACGGGGAACGTTCTCTGAAAACTCTCACCAGCCCTATAAAGAAATTATTTCCCAGGAAAACATGAATTCTCTTTTCCCAGCAGCGCCACAACCACTGGAAAAGAGGTGGAACTTGATCCTCAGCTGGAACAAGGCAGGATCGGAGACCCCAGCTCACGCTTTGGGGTGAATTCTTGGGAAAGAAGGAAAGATGGAGATGCCATTCCCTGCTAGGAAAAGTTCCGTGGCAAAGCTGGGGTTAAACTCGTCCTAAGGAACATCTTTCCAGCCAGGGGGGAAAGGACAAACTCTGTCCATGTGTCTGCAGGTCCAAGGAGGGCAAATATGGGCTGTGTGGGGGCCAGGGCAGGGCTTCCCAGTATGAGCCAGACTGATCCCTGAACAGGTCCAGGCTTCCCAGTATGGGCCAGGCTGGTCCCAGGGCAGGGACAGACCTCCCAGGCTGATCCCAACACTGGTTCAGGCCTCCCAGTATAGGCCAGTCTAGGGACAGCACAGGGCCAGTCCTCCCAGTATGGGCCAGACTGCTCCCTGGACAGGTCCAGTCCTCCCAGTAAAGGCCAGGACAAGCCCTGCACCCTCGGCCCTGTGCTTCCCACGCCGCCAGCAGGGCGGGGGCATCTCCTAGCGCCATCCCAGCACATCCCAGTCCCTCCCAACACATCCCAGTCCCTCCCAACACACCCCAGTCCCTCCCAACACACCCCAGTCCCTCCCAGCACATCCCAGTCCATCCCAGTGCTCCCAGTCCCCCCCACTCCCCCTCCACGTGCCTCCCACGTCCTCCCACCGCGCATGCGCAGCCCCGCCCAGCCCTTCCCGCCACGCACGCGCGGGCTGTACCACCTCTCTATTGCGGGGGGGGAGAGACGGGAGGGACCCAGGTCTCTCCCACGCGTTCCGCCGGGGTCTCGGCGCCACGCGTGTCCTCCCGATGAGTGACCACGCGTGACTCTATCGCGGTTTTGTCTTCATCGCCTTCTCAGCGGCTCCAAGGCCGCGGGGACGGGCGCGGGGGGCGGTGCGCGATGGTACGTGCCGCGTGCTGAGGGCGGGGCCAGCGCCGCCGCTGCGTCTCTCCGGCCCCGGCGCCGCCGCCATGAGGTGGGAGCTGGGCCGCGCCCGCTGTTCAGGGGGATAACGGGGCTCGGGGGGCACCGGGGAGGACTGGAGGGGACCGGGGGATGACCTAAGAACCGGGGCGGGGTCAGGACTGTGCTGCATGGCGGCCCTGGGCGCTGTGCGGCGGCCGCGGCCTCCTCAGGCCTCGCAGGAAAATGGCGGAGGAGGCGAGGTGGCCGCGCTGAGGGGCCGGGGGGGCGTGAGGAGGGTCTGGGAGTGAGGGGAGTGCTAGGCGCAGTGTACTCGCTGGTCTCGGGCACTGCGGGCCGTGGATGCGCCCCTTGGAGCAGCGCGGGGTGTCCCGGGAATGCGGACCGGCGACCTGAGGGGCGCGGGGGAAGAGTCCCTGAGGGGAGTGAGGGTCCCTGAGGGGTCTCAGGCGGTGTTGAGGATCCTCTGAGGGCGATGCGGGATCCTGAATGGATGACGGAGTCCCCTGAGGGTGGTGAGGGGTACCCTGAGGGGTGGGTGAGGGTCCCTGACGGGAGTGCAGGGTCCCCTGATGAAGGTGAGGTGCTGAGGGGGTTAATGGTCCTTAAGAGGAGATGCAGGGCCTCCTGAGGAGGGTGAGGGGTCCCTTTAGCCACATGACAGTCCTTGAGGGGGTTGCGGGGTCCCTGGAGGAAATCAGGGGTCCCTGAGGAGGATGAGGGAGGTTCCTTGAGAGGTTTGAGGGTCCCCTGAAGGGGCGGTGGGTGCAGACCCCCCTGACCCCTGCCCATCCCTCTCCCAGTATGCTCCGGCTCCAGAAGAGGTTGGCCTCCAGCGTCCTGCGCTGCGGGAAGAAGAAGGTGTGGCTGGATCCCAATGAGACCAACGAGATCGCCAACGCCAACTCCCGTACGTGAGGGGCCCTGCGGGAAAGGGATCCACCGGGAGCGTGGGAAGAGGGGTTTTGGGGAGCTCAGTAGCAGTGAGGTTGGTTCAGAATGATAAAATCATTGAGTCTGGGAAAGACATCCCAAAATCATTAGGTCCAACTTTTGGTTTAGGTAAAATTCAGCTCCTTGAGCAACTTCTTTACGCTTTAAAGTGGAATTTTTTGGATTCGCGCTGATGAGGTGCCTGGGGATGGGTTTAGTCTGTGGTGTTCTCTGGGATAATGAGGGAATTGGGGTCACTGGAGGTTCCATGGGAGAAACAGGAGGGAAAACAGAACAACTCCAGGAGCACGAGAGCCTTCGAGGGAAGGGCTGCCTTCTCCTTGGCGCTGGATCCTCTCCAGCCCCGCGGGACTGGGGTCGGTGCTGGCCTGGCGGTCCCCCAGGAGGTGCTGGGCTCTTCTTCAGGGCAGCAGATCCGCAAGCTGATCAAGGATGGGCTGATCATCCGCAAGCCTGTGACCGTGCACTCCCGCGCCCGCTGCAGGAAGAACACGCTGGCCCGGCGGAAGGGCCGGCACATGGGCATCGGTGAGTGCTGCATTCCGCTGGGAACGGCAGAAATTCCCCATTTCCCACAGCTCCTGTGGGAAATTCATCGAGGAATTACCCCCAGAGTTTGGGTGCAGTGACAGAAAATCCCTGCTTTGTGTCTGGTTGTTTTTTTGAGTTAAAGAGGAGGACAAAAGGCTTTGGGGGAAGAGTGTGGGGTTGAGCTGGCAGGAATTTGGGCTCGTTCTCAGCCCCTTTTCCCCCACGCAGGCAAGAGGAAGGGCACGGCCAACGCCCGCATGCCCGAGAAGGTCACCTGGATGCGGCGGATGCGGATCCTGCGGCGGCTGCTGCGCCGCTACCGCGAGTCCAAGAAGATCGACCGCCACATGTGAGTCCTGTCACCTCCAGAGCCCGGAGGGAGGGCAATCCTGGCAATTCTAGTGAGGGCGATTCCCAGTGAGGGCAATCCTGGTAATTCCGGTGAGGGCAATTCCCAGTGAGGGCAATCCTGGTAATTCCGGTGAGGGGAATCCTGGCAATTCCAGTGGGGGCAATCCCGGCAATTCCAGTGAGGGCAATCCCAGCAATTCCAGTGAGGGCAATCCCAGCAATTCCAGTGAATCCTGGCAATTCCAGTGAGGGCAATCCTGGCAATTCCAGTGAGGGCAGTTCCAGTGAGGGCAATCCCAGCAATTCCCAGTGAGGGCAATTCCAGTGAGGGCAATCCCGGCAATTCCCAGCCTCAGGAAGTTGGGAGCAGCCCCACAGCCGTGCAGGGGTTGATGTCCCACCCCTCTGGGCCCCGCAGGTACCACAGCCTCTACCTGAAGGTCAAGGGCAACGTGTTCAAGAACAAGCGGATCCTCATGGAGCACATCCACAAGCTGAAGGCAGACAAAGCCCGCAAGAAGCTCCTGGCGTAAGTGGGGCTCCGGGCAGGGGGGTTGGTCAGGATTGACTCCCCCAGAGGGTCATTCCGGGTGGGCTCTGGGAGGAATCAGACCCAAACTGGGAGCAGAGAAATGTGGAACTGCAGCGGAGTTTTGCGTTTCAATCGAGGGGTTTAGTGCTCGGAGAGGTGGGAGCTGGGAAATTCCTGGTCAGCTGCTGGAACGGGTGAATGATTGACCAGGGGAGGGCAGGGATTGCAAAATCTTGCTGCGTCCTTGGGGGAGGAAAGCTGAGCTTTTCTGGGCTTCAGCAAAGACACAAAACCCCAAAACACTCCAGGCGGGAGCTGGGCTGCTCCTTGGCCGGAGTGAACAGAAAACCCCGGGATCCAGCGGGATCCTTGGAGCTGCCTGTGTCATGTGGGACAGCAGGACCTCAGGGCACAGTGCTCGGGGTGTTTTGGGGCCGTTCGGGGTCCCCGCTGCGCTGACGGCCCCGATCCCACAGGGACCAGGCGGAGGCGCGGCGCTCCAAGACCAAGGAGGCGCGGAAGCGTCGGGAGGAGCGGCTGCAGGCCAAGAAGGAGGAGATCATCAAAACCCTCTCCAAGGAGGAGGAGGCCAAGAAGTGACACGGGGCTGTCCCCTGTGCCGAGTGTTCTTCGTCCCCAGGCATCCAATAAAACATCCCGGACTCTTCCCCGAGTCGCTGTGTGTGGGGCGGGGAGGGAGGGAATGGGAATTGCTGCTGCTCCCGGTTTGGGGCCTGCCCCACAGCGGCTCTGGGGGGCTCTGGGGACCCACCTGAACCCCCCAGAAGGCTCAGGGCAGAGCTGAGGGTTTGGGAGGGGTCAGGGGAAGGGTTTGGGGGGCTCAGCCCCCCAGAGGGCAAGAACCCAGGGATGGGAGGGGTCTGGAGCTCACAGCAGGGAACCCCCAGAGATGGGTCCAGACCCCCCAAACCACCCCAAGACACCTGAGAGTGCCCTAGGACACCCCAGACTGCCCCAGGACATCCTAGACTGCCCCTGGACATCCCAAACCACCTCAGGACCTGCCCCCAAACTCTTCCAGGACACCCCAGACTGCCCCAGGACATCCCAAAGTGCCCCAGAACACCCCCAACCGCCCCAGGACCCCTCCCCACACTCTCCCAGGACACCCCAAACTCCCCCAGCAGCTCCATCCCACCCTGGGCAGGGCTGGACAGATGGACACAGCCTCCCCTGAGCTCTGTCCCTGCCCTGGGCCCACCTGAGGGGTTGTCAACCTGGGGAGGGTCCCCCCCACCCCAGGAAATGGAGCTGAGACCCTCCTGCCTCCTCACAGGTGGGGTCCCCCCTGAGTGACACTCCCCATGTCATGTCCCACTGTCACCCTGAGGGGGGACAGCACCCATTGACTCCCCAAATTTGTATTCAAGGACCACCCATCGACCCCCCCTCCCCCAAATCTGACAACCCCAACCCCCGGGGGGGGACAGGGCACCCAGCCCCCCACCACTTCAACCCCAGGGGGGCTCAAAACACTTTTTCTGCCCAAAATGAGCCAAGTCTGGCAGAAATTAAAGGCGTTAAAATGGGCGGGGGGGGTGGGATACACAGGGGGGGTTCTGGGGTGGGCCAAAGGGACGGGGGAGCCCCCGGGAGCTGTCTGTGTCCCCCCCCCTTGTGTTGACAACACATGGTGCCCCCCCCACGCACTATTTACTGTCAACATCCCAAACTGGGCCAAACTGGGCCAAACTGGGCCGGGCCCCGCTGCCGCCACCCCTCCGTGTGCCTATAAAAGTGGGGGTGGGGCCGCCCCCCTGTCCCTCTGTGCTGTCCCCCTCTGCTCGTGGGTGTCCCCGCGGTGTCCCCACCATGCTCTTCTGGCACGGCCAGCCCGACCACTACTGGTCCAGCCCTGGGGACATGTACCCCCTGCCCGGCTCGGGGGCGCTCAGGTACCCCCACCCCCCCAAATCCGCCGCGTTCGGGGAAACTGAGGCACGGCCGAGTGCCCACCCGGGGTGCTGCGGGGGTGTCCTCCCGCAGGGACCCCCCCGTGCTGCCGTGCCTGAAGCAGGAGGAGCCCAGCGCCATCTCCACGTCGCAGCCGCCGCTCCCCGAGTTCCAGTACATCCTGGGCGCCCCCACCTCCCCCGCGGTGCGGCTCCACGAGGAGACCCTCACCTACCTCAACCAGGGTGAGTCTGGGGGCGCTCCTGGGGGCCAGGGACCCTCGAGCTGAGGGCTCAGCTCCTGCCCCCTTCCCTCCCCCCAGGGCAGTCCTATGAGATCCGCATGATGGCAGCGCCCCGGGGGGACCCCGCCGAGGGCCGCAGGGTGGTCAAGGTGAGCCGCGGGGACCCCCGGGATGGGGAAAGCCTCGGGGCAGAGATCGGGGCTGAAGTCGCGGTTTGGCCCCAGTCCGGACCCGTTTCAGCCCCAGACTGGTCCCAGTTCAGCTCTAGGCTGGTCCCAGTTCAGACCCAGTCCGGACCAGTTTCAGCCCCAGGCTAGTCCCAGTTCAGTCCCAGTTCAGCTCGGGTTCAGCCCAAATCCAATCCCAGCTCAGCCCGTTTTTCCCCAGTCCAGCCCCAGTTTGGTCTCATTTCAGCCTCATCTCAGCCCCAGTTCTGCCCCAGTTCTGCCCCAGTCCAGCCCAAATCCTGTCCCAGTCCAGGCCTATCTCAGCCCCAGTTCAGCCTCACTTCACCCCAATCTCAGCCCCCATTCTGCCCCAGTCCAATCCCAGTTCTGCCCCAGTTCAGCTCCAGTCCAGCCCCAGTTCTGCCGTAGTCCAGTCCAGGTCCTTCCCCAGTCCAGCCGCAGTCCAGCTCCTGCTCAGCCCCAGTTCTGCCACAGCCCAACTCCAGTCTAGCCCCAGTTCAGCTCCAGTCCAGCCCCAGTTCTGCCCCAGTCCAATCCCAGTTCTTCCCCAGTCCAGCCCCAGCTCAGCCCCAGCCCAGCCCCAGTTCTGCCCCAGTCCAGCCCCAGTCCAGCCCCAGTCCAGCCCCGTGTCCGGTGAGGCCGTGGCCGTGGGTTCAGCTCCATTCCAGCCCCAGTTCAGCCCCAGCTCAGCTCCACTCCAGTCTCTGTCCGGCCCCAGTCCAGCTCCAGTCCAGCCTTGTGTCCGGCGGGGCCGGGGCCGTGGCCGTGGCTCAGCCCTGTCCCTGCCCCTGTCCCTGTCCCTGTCCCTGCCCCTGTCCCTGTCCCTGTCCCTGTCCCTGTCCCTGCCCCTGTCCCATCCCTGTCCCTGCCCCTGCCCCTGTCCCTGTCCGTGGCTGTGGCTGTGGCCGTGGCTCAGCCCTGTCCCTGTCCCTGTCCCATCCCTGTCCCTGTCCCTGTCCCGCCCTGCCCAGAGCGTGCTCCGGGTGGTGTTCCACGATCGGCGCCTGCAGTACTCGGAGCAGCAGCAGCTCGAGGGCTGGCGCTGGAGCCGCCCCGGGGACCGAATCCTCGACATCGGTGGGTGCCGGGGGGGGCTGGGGGGGCCGGGGGGGCTGCAGGGGCCGTGCTGAGCCCCCCGCCCCACCCCACCCGCAGATATTCCGCTCTCCGTGGGCGTCCTGGAGCCCCAAATCCACCCCACGCTGCTCAACACGGTGGAGTTCCTCTGGGACCCCTCCCGGCGCACCTCCGTGTTCGTGCAGGTGCGACCAGGCCTGGGCGCGGCTCGGGGGGCTCGGGGGGGCTCTGGGGGGCTCTTGGGGGGTCTCTGCGCCCACCCCCGACCCCGCCGCCCCCCCGCGCGCAGGTTCACTGCATCAGCACGGAGTTCACGCAGCGCAAGAACGGAGGGGAGAAGGGGGTCCCGTTCCGCATCCAGATCGACACCTTCGGGGCGGGGGGCAAGGGGGACCCCCCCGAGCACCTGCACTCCGCCAGCTGCCTGGTCAAGGTGTTCAAGGTACCGGGGGTGACCCCAGGGGGACCCCAGGGGGACCCCCGCAGCCGCTGGGGGATCCTGCTCCGAGCGCGGGGCAGCACCGGGGGGGGGTCTGAGCACCCCAGGGTGCCCGCGGGGGTCGCGGGGGGTCCCGGGGCTGCCCTCACCGCCCGGCACAGCCCAAGGGCGCCGATCGGAAGCAGAAGACTGACCGGGAGAAGGTGGAGAAGCAGCCGCCGGCGGAGCGGGAGAAGTTCCAGCCTGGCTACGAGAGCACCGTGCTGGCCGAGGTGGGGCCCAGCCCCGCACCCCCCGCGGGCCGGGGGCACCCCGGGACCCTGCACCCCCCGCGGGCCGGGGGCACCCCGGGACCCTGCAGCCATCGCCCCCTCCCTCCTCAGTGCCCCCCATGGCCGGACGCGCTGGGTGCCCCCCACAGCCCCCCGGGCACCCCGGGGCTGCCGTGCCCTCACCCCTTCAAGCTACTGAGCCCCGAGAGGTGAGTGGAGACCCCTGGACCCCCCCCCCCCCACTGCTGGGGTCCCCCGCTCAGCCCCGCCCCCCCCAGGGTGTGTGTGTCCCCCGCCTGTGCCGCCGAGAGCCCCGCGGAGAGCCCTGCCGAGGTAAGGGAGCGGCGACCCCCAGAGCCCCTGGGAGCGGCTGAGGCTGTGCCCGCTCGGGCCGAGCCCCCTGAGCCCCCCGAGCCCCCACAGGCGCTGAGCCCCTGCGCATCGCCCCTGGAGACGCAGCAGTGGCTGCTCCGGCGCCGCTTCTCCGCCTGCGCCCGCGTCTTCGCCAACTTCAGCGGTGAGCGCCGGGCCGGGGGGGACAGAGCCTGCCCGGGGGGACAGAGCCACCCCGGGGGGCGACAGAGCCGGGCCGGGGTGGGGCAGAGCCGGGCCGGGGTGGGGCAGAGCCTGCCCGGGGGGGGACAGAGCCACCCCCGGGGTGGGGACAGAGCCAGCCCGGCCCTCCTGCCGCCCCCTGAGCCCCCTGAGCCCCCTGAGCCCCCCGAGCCCCCGCTGGCTGTCCGCAGGCGCCGATCTGCTGAAGCTCTCCCGCCGGGACCTGATCCAGATCTGCGGAGCCCCCGACGGCATCCGCCTGTGGCACGCCCTGGCGGGCAGGTGGGGCTCCCGCGGCCGCGGCGCCTCTTTTTTGGGGACCCCCGGGAGGCTCCGTGGGGCCTGGCCTCACCCTGTGCCCCCCGCCAGACCCTTCTCTGTCCCCTCAGGTGCCCGCGGCCTCGGCTGACCCTGTACGTGGCGCGGGAGCCCAGCGGGGCTGAGGCGGCGGAGGACGCGGGACCAGGTGGGGAAGGGCTCAGGTGTGCGGGGAGGGCTCAGGTGTACAGGGAGGGGCTCAGGTGTGCGGGAGGGGCTCAGGTGTGCGGGAGGGGCTCGGGTGTGTGGGAGGGGCTCAGGTGTGCGGCAGGGCAGGTGTGGAGGGTGGGCACTCACAGCCCTGTCCCCATCCCATCCTATCAATCCCATAAATCCCATTCCACTCCATCCCATGGATCTCATCCCATTCCATGGATCCCATCCCATCCTGTGGTTCCAGTCCCATCCCATCCCATCAATCCCATAAATCCCATCCCATCAATCCCATCAATTCCATCCCATAAATCCCATCCCATCCCATCCCATCCCATCCCATCCCATTAATCCCATAAATCCCATTCCACTCCATCCCATGGATCCCACCCCATCCCATCCCATAAATCCCATCCCATAAGTCCCATCCCATTCCATGGATCCCATCCCATCCCATCCCATAAATCCCATCCCATAAATCCCATCCCATCCCATCCCGTTCCATGGATCCCATCCCATCCCATCCCATAAATCCCATCCCATAAATCCCATCCCATCCCATGGATCCCGTCCCTCTCCAGGGCTGTACCAGGAGCTGCACCTGGAGCAGCTGACGGCGGCCGAGCTCTCCGGGAAGCTGGCGGAGCTGCTGGGGCTGCCCCCGGCTCAGGTCCTGCGGCTCTCCCGCCAGGGGCCCGCCGGAATCCACGTCCTCGTCAGCGACGCGGTGAGGACACGGCGACAGCCGCGGGGACGGGGACAGACCCCGCAGCCCCTCGGGGTCCCCAGGGCTGGAGCACATGGGGGTCCAGCCCCCCCGAGCTGCCCCTCTGCCCCGCAGGTGATCAGGAACCTCCAGGACGAGAGCAGCTTCGTGGTGTCGATCGGCAAAGGTACCGCGGTGGCCGCGGGCGGGCGGGGCTGGGCCGGGGGCGATCGGTGGCCCTGACTGAGCCGCGCCCCCGGGCAGGCCCCGGGCCCGAGGGCTTCCAGCTGCTGCTGCGGTAGGAGCGGAGCCCGAACCGCCGCACCCCGGAACGGACACCTCCCGATGGAGCCCGAGCCGTGCGGGGACACAGAGAGGAGCGCGGGGACAGAGAGGAGCGCGGGGACACAGAGAGGAGTGCAGGGACACAGAGAGGAGAGAGGGGACACAGAAAAGAGTGCGGGGACAGAGAGAGGAGCGCGGGGACACAGAGGAGCGCGGGGACACAGAGAGGAGCGCGGGGATGGAGAGAGGAGCGCGGGGACAGAGAGAGGAGCGCGGGGACACAGAGAGGAGCGCGGGGATGGAGAGAGGAGCGCGGGGACAGAGAGAGGAGCGCGGGGACACAGAGAGGAGCGCGGGGACACAGAGGAGCGCGGGGACACAGAGAGGAGTGCGGGGACACAGAGAGGAGTGCGGGTCAGGGACAGAGAGAGGAGCGCGGGATGGAGAGAGAAGCGCGGGGATGGAGAGAGGAGAGCCGGGACGGAGAGAGGGCTCTGGGGACGGAGGGAGCGCTCTGGGGACGGAGGGAGGGCTCTGGGGACGGTGCCAGGCTCGGGCTCCTCTCTCCGTCCCCGCGCTCCTGCCACGCTCGGCCGAGCAGGGGAAGGCGATGGCTCCCGTCCTGTCCCCGCTCCCGCCGCGTGTCCTTCTCTGTGTCGCCGCTTTGCATTTATTAAAGGAAGGGGGAGCGGCCCCGAGCACGGCCTCGTCCCTGCGGCGCCGCTGGGGTTTGGGCTCTCCGGGATGGGTTTGGTGTCTCCAGGGTGGGTTTGGGGTCTACGGGATGGGTTTGGGCTCTCCGGGATGGGTTTGGGCTCTCCAGGGCGGGTTTGGGGTTTCCAAGGTGGGTTTGGGCTCTCCGGGATGGGTTTGGGGTCTCCGGGGTGGGTTTGGGCTCTCCGGGATGGGTTTGGGGTCTCCGGGGTGGGTTTGGGGTCTCCGGGATGGGTTTGGGGTCTCCGGGATGGGTTTGGGCTCTCCAGGGCGGGTTTGGGCTCTCCGGGATGGGTTTGGTGTCTCCAGGGTGGGTTTGGGGTCTCCAGGGTGGGTTTGGGGTCTCCGGGGTGGGTTTGGGGTCTACGGGATGGGTTTGGGCTCTCCGGGATGGGTTTGGGCTCTCCAGGGCGGGTTTGGGGTTTCCAAGGTGGGTTTGGGCTCTCCGGGATGGGTTTGGGGTCTCCGGGGTGGGTTTGGGCTCTCCGGGATGGGTTTGGGGTCTCCGGGGTGGGTTTGGGGTCTCCGGGATGGGTTTGGGGTCTCCGGGATGGGTTTGGGCTCTCCAGGGCGGGTTTGGGCTCTCCGGGATGGGTTTGGTGTCTCCAGGGTGGGTTTGGGGTCTCCAGGGTGGGTTTGGGGTCTCCGGGGTGGGTTTGGGGTCTCCGGGATGGGTTTGGGGTCTCCGGGATGGGTTTGGGGTCTCCAGGGTGGGTTTGGGGTCTCCAGGGTGGGTTTGGGCTCTCCGGGATGGGTTTGGGGCGCGGGGACAGCTCCCCGTCCCCAGCAGCGCACACAGCAGGGGACACCCGGGCACGGCAGGTCCTGTCGCACCCCGCGGGGACCGAACGGCCGCGTCCCGAGCCCGGGGCAGCCCCGGCCGGCAGGGCCCGGTGCGCCTCTCCCCAGCTCGGGAATTAACAGCGAATCGTTCCGTGAGCGCGGCTCGGCGGAGCGGCACCGGGGACGTCCTTGGGAGGAACTCTTGGGGCGAAGGACGGATTTGGGATAAACAAACCGCGAGCAGGAGAGGGAGGGGGGGACCGGGAGGGGCCGGGAGGGCGCTGGGACAGCCTCGGGGCGCTCGGGGACAAGGAGAGGACACGGGGACAAGGAGAGGACACGGGGAGGACACGACCCCTAGAACCATCGCTGGACGGGAAAAAGGAGCACCCCCGACCCTCCCCAAAACATCCCCGGGGATGCAGAGCTTGGTCCCCCCAGCTCTTTCCCGACTGTCCCCTCTGTCCCCACCCCGCAGGGATGGCCCGCGGGGTCACACAGACCAGGGCCACCTTAGGGGGTGTGTTTGTATCTTTACTGTCAATGGCATTGTCACACCCGCAGCGCCAGGGCCAGCCCAGAGCGCGCCATTTAAACATTTCCCAGCCCCGTCTGTCCCCAGAGCAGGGACAGCATGACAACCTCCAGCTGCTGTGCCCAGCCCCTCGGGCAGAGCAGCCACGGGAGACCCCCGAGTCAGAAAGGGTTAAACCCCCGAGGGGCCGGGCCTGGACACAGAGCCCCTGATCCTGCAGCGGGATGGGGACACAGGGGTCGCACAGAGGACGGGGCTCCCCCCGGGGTGGCAGCCCCTGGGGACCCCCGGGTGGGCTCAGAGGCAGGGCTGGCACAGGGTGACATTCCCAGGTGTCCCCCGGGGCAGGGACCGGCGGGAGCGGGGGAGGGAATCGCTCATCCCTTAAAAAATTCACCCTCAGAACTTCCCCGCGAGGCCAGCGCAGCCCCGGGGGGTGACGGGGACAAGGCGGGGATGGGACCCTGCGATGTCGCCGCTGGTGACACTCCCGGGATGGCCCCGCGGAGGGCACGAGGGGCTGGGAATTAGAGGAAAAGAGGTTTATCCTTGATTTTCGCCATCATTTTGGCCTCCAGCACCCCCCGGGCTGAGGCCCAGGAGCCTCTGCCAGGCTTTGGCACAGAAACCTTCACCTGAAGGGCAGAAAATAAAGAAAAAGAGAATAACCCCCCCCAAAAACACCCCCAGGACCCTCAAACGCACAACCCTTCACTGGAAGAGGCCGAAATGTTTTAAACCTCATTTTCCAGGACATTATAGCCAACCTCGTCACACCGATCCCAATCCACCAAAAAACCCCAAATTAACCCCAAACCCACAGCAGCACTGCCCGGCCATGAACGGCACAGAGAAAACCCAACAGAAACACGAAGGGAATTACAGCGATGTGCCGGAAACAGGAATTTTGGTTTGGAATGACAGAACTTCCCACCACACTCGCGGTGGGGATGGTCATGGATTTGGGATTGAGCTGGGCCCAGGAAAGCCTCGCTGGAGATGGGAATGGTCAAGGATTTGGGATTGAGGCGGGTCCAGGAAAACCTCACTGGAGATGGCAATGGTCACAAATTTGGGATTGAGGCAGGTCCAGGAAAGCCCTGCTGGAGCTGGGAACGGTCATGGATTTGGGATTGAGGGGGTCCGGGACCCAGAAAACCCTGCTGGAGATGGGAATGGTCACAGATTTGGGATTGAGCTGGGCCCAGGAAAGCCCCGCTGGAAATGGGAACAGTCATGGATTTGGGATTGAGGTGGGTCCAGGCTCCAGGAGAACCCTGCCGGAGATGGGAACAGTCACAGATTTGGGATTGAGGGGGTCTGGGATCCAGAAAACCCTGCTGGAGATGGGAATGGTCACGGATTTGGGATTGAGGCAGGTCCAGGAAAACCTCAACAGAGGTGGGGACAGTCACGGAATTGGGATTGAGGCAGGTCTAGGAAAGCCCTGCTGGAGATGGGAAGGGTCATGGATTTGGGATTGAGGTGGATCCAGGAAAGCCCCGCTGGAGGTGGGAAGGGTCACAGATTTGGGATTGAGGGGGTCTGGGCTCCAGGAAAGCCCTGCAGGAGGTGGGGACAGCCCGAGCTCTGCCCCACGGCTGAGGGACAGAGCCTGGAGGGCTCCGAGGGAGGAGGAGGAAAGGAAACAGCTCAGGATGGAATGGAGGAGCTGAGCCACCCAGGCCGGGCGGGGAAAAGGGACAGGGCACAGGGAGGGAGCGGGAATGGGGTGGGATTTTGGGAATGGGGTGGGAGTTTGGGAATGGGGTGGGATTTTGGAATTGGGGTGGGAGTTTGGGAATGGGGTGGGAGTTTGGAATTGGAGTGGGAGTTTCGAAGTGGGGTGGGAGTTTGGGAATGGGGTGGTATATTGGAATTGGGATACAATTTTGGAAATGAGGTGGGATCTGGGAAATGGGGTGGGAGTTCGGAATTGGGACACGATTTTGGAAATGAGGTGGGATCTTGGAAACGGGACGGGATCTTGGGAATGGTGTGGGAGTTTGGAATTGGGATGCAATTTTGGAAATGGGGTGGGATTTCGGGAATGGGGTGGGATCTAGGAATTGGAACGGGATCTTGGAAATGGAATAGGATGGGATCTTAGGAATGGGATAGGAGTTTGGAATTGGGATGGGATCTAGGAAATGAAGTGCGATTTGGAAATGGGGTGGGATCTTAGAATTGGGGTGGGATCTAGGAAATGGGGTGGGATCTTGGGAATGGGAGTTTGGATTTGGGGTGGGATCTTAGAATTGGGGTGGGATTTTGGAGATGGGGCGGGATCTTGGGATTGGGAGTTTGGAAATGGGATGGGATCTTGGAAATGGAAGTTTGGAATTGGGGTGGGACCTTGGGAATGGGATGGGATTTAGGAAATAGGATGGGATCTTGGGAATGGGGTGGGACCTTGGAAATGGAAGTTTGGAATTGGGGTGGTACCTTGGGAATGGGATGGGACCTTGGGAATGGGATGGGATCCTCACCCGGGGCTGGGCCTGTCCCAGAGCTCCATCCACACCTCAAAAATCCCAGGATGAGGCACCCCCTCCACATTTTGGGCTCCGATTCCCAACGCCCTCGGCAGGCACCGCACCTCACCTGGGACAGATCCGGGACAGGACAGCGCTCGGAGCACCCCAGGCATGGAATGAGGGTCTGGATGTGCTCTGAGGTCCTTCCACTCCAAACCATTCCACAATTCCGGCAAACACCGCGAGCACCCCAAAGCCGCCCCTAGGAGATGGATTTTCCCCCAGGAAGTTATTCCCCCGGTGAGACGCGGCTTGGAAAATGGTGTTTATTGGTATTTATAAATATAAACATCAGGAAGAGTCCATTTGAAGACGGATAATTGACTTAAAAGGACACTGTCAAGAAGTTTGAGCTACCTTAATGCTGTCACCCTGGTCTGCAAACAGAAAATAAAATGCTTTGGGTTCTGTGTTCCGGAGTTTTCCCTGGAAAACTCTGCTCTGTTACAAAGGGATCAGTCAGGCTCCAAAATGCCAATTTTCGCTCTCCCCTGCCACAGTATGAACTAAACAAAAGTGTTTTTTGTTTTTCGTTTTTTTTTTTTTTTCCCAGAGTTGTGCAAATGCTGTGATTGCTGGGTGACCCCTCGCCCGTCCGCTCCATCTTCACCACCCCGAAACCTGCAGAAAGTTCTGGAAAGGAAGGCGCCCGAGGAGAGGGGGAGAATCCACAGCGCTAGAGAGGATTTGAATAAATACGAGGGATGAAAAGCCACCTACGGGAAGGCGTTGACAGTATCCTTTTAACCACAGCAGCCTGGGGGGCTCGGGGGGCAGCTCCCGCTGGGGAGGAGCTCATCATCCTGGGAATTCCTGGTGGAAAAACACCCCCAGACCCCCGAAAACAGCAATTTTTCGCTGCCGGGGGCGTCCGCGGATCGGCGAGCTCCGGGAACGATGGATGGAATTCCCGATGGAATCTGCGCAGCAGCTCTGCTCGGCCCCAAAACGCCCCCAAAAATCAGCCACAGACCCGCCCCCCCCCCCCCGAGCCGACCCCTCGGGGGTCCCCGAAGGTGCCGCACTTACCTGGGGGAGGTTGGGGAGGTTGGGGAGCGAGGGAGGACCCCAGACCTTAATTCCAGCAGGGAATCCAAAATTCTTCACGGGGCAGCAGCAAAAAGCTCTGTTTGCTTTTTGGGATGGAGGAGGGGAAGGGCAGGAGGAGGGAACCGACAGTCGGATTGGGAATTTTTCCCTGTGCTGGGAATTATATAGCTGTGTATATAATATTTGATATAGGGATTATATCCTTGTCGTTGGGATAAAAGCTGAAATTGGGGAAATTTGGACACCAAATCCCTGATCCCACAGGTCAGGAGAGCCCAGCCTGGGGCGCAGCTCCCCACGCTCCTTAAAAATCCTCCCGACGGCTCACCGCGGGCTCGGGCTTCTCACGGGGAAAAAAATCCGTTTTTTAAAAATTGAAAATACGGATTCGTCGCTTTGGGCTGGGAAATCTCAAGAAACGACTGGATTAGAAATCTGGGAGGAAAAGAAAAAAAAATGGAAAAAAGGGGAAAAAGGAGGAAAAGGAGGGAAAAAAAAGGAAAAAAATGGGAAAAAAAGGAAAAAAAAGAAAAAAAAAGAAAAGCAGGACTCGGGGAAGGTAAAAAATGTGGCATTGGAGATTCCAAGGTCTGTCACAACGATCTGGGGACAATCTGGGAAGCCTCTGAGCTGAATGGCACAGACAGGGAGAGGTGAGCCTGCACAGGAGCTGCTCAGGGTGGGAGCAGGGGAATTCCTGATCCCAGGGGAATCCTGGATCACAGAAATCCTGGATCCTGGGGGAATCCCGGATTGCACAGAAATCCTGGATCCTGGGGGAATCCTGGATCCCAGGGGAATTCTGGATCGCAGAGAAATCCTGGACCCCAAGGAAATCCTGGACTGCAGTAAAATCTTGGATCCCAGGGAAATCCTGGATCCCGGGGGAATTCTGGATCCCAGGGAAATCCTGAATCACGGGGTAGTCCTGGATCACAGGGAAATCTTGTATCGAAGGGAAATCCTGGATCCCAGGGGAATTCAGGCTCCTAAGGAAATTCTGAATCCCAGGGGAATCCTGGATCACAGAAATCCCAGATCCCAGGGGAATCCCAGATCCCAGGGGAATCCTGGATCGCACAGAAATCCCAGCTCCCAGGGGAAATCCTGGCTGAACAGGGAATTCTGGATCCCAAGGAAATCCTGGCTCCCAGGGAATCCTGGCTCCTAGAGGAATCCCAGATCCCAGGGGAATCCTGGATCCCAGGGAATCCCAGATCCCAGGGAATCCTGGCTCAGCAGCTGCCGTTCCACCCCTCCCCGACAGACGCACATCCGAGCGGTTGGGGTTTCCAGGTTTGTTGGGATTTTCCGTGCGGGGTTAACGCGAGCTCCTCTCCCCTCTCTCCTCTCTCCCCTGTCCCCACTCCTCGGTTCCTTTTCCAGCAGCAGCAGCATCAGTCCCTCCGGCTCGGCTCGGGAGCCCTCCCGTCCTTCCCGCAGGATTTCCCGCAGGATTTCCCGCAGGATTTCCCAGCGGGAAGGGCTCGGGATCAGCGCGACCCTCCCGGAGAAGAGCCGCGGCTCCCATCCCGAGTCCCTCATCCCTCATCCCTCATCCCTCACCCCGCCGGGCCGGGTGGGATCACAGGGGGTGTGGGTGGCTGCAGGGCACCCCGGCCCCGCTCGCTGGCCCTCGCAAACGACACTGGGGTGGCTCTCCTCGAAGGCTCCGCTGTCCCCCGGGACGGCACGGGCGCGGCCGCGGGCTCGGTTCGCCGGAGGAGGCTCCGCCGTCATAGGATGATGCAGCATCTGCAGAAGCGCTGCCGGCTGCCGCCCACCGACGGCGGAGGGGTCACCGGGGCGAAGTAGGCGTGCACTTTGATGTTGGGCAGGTGGGTCTGCAACGAGAGCGGGGGAGGGGTCAGGGACAGCCCGAGTGGGGGGTGGGGGCTCGGCAGGGCTGGGAATGGGGGACAAGGTGTCCCCATCCCTGGAGGTGCTCGGGGATGGGGCTTGGAGCAGCCTGGGATGGTGGCAGGTGTCCCTGGGATGGTGGGAGGTGTCCCTGGGATGGTGGGAGGTGTCCCTGGGATGGCGGGAGGTGTCCCTGGGGTGGCAGGAGGTGTCCCTGGGATGGTGGAAAGTGTCCCCGGGATGGCAGGAGGTGTCCCTGACATGGTGGGAGGTGTCCCTGGGATGGCAGGAGGTGTCCCTGGGATGGTGGGAGGTGTCCCTGGGATGGCAGGAGGTGTCCCTGGGATGGTGGGAGGTGTCCCTGGGATGGCAGGAGGTGTCCCTGGGATGGTGGGAGGTGTCCCTGGGATGGCAGGAGGTGTCCCTGGGATGGTGGGAGGTGTCCCTGGGATGGCAGGAGGTGTCCCTGGGATGGTGGGAGGTGTCCCTGGGATGGCAGGAGGTGTTCCTGCCATGGCGGGAGGTGTCCCTGGGACAGCCAAAGGTGTCCCCGGGATGGCAGAAGGTGTCCCTGGGATGGCGGGAGGTGTCCCTGGGATGGCGGAAGGTGTCCCTGCCATGGCGGGAGGTGTCCCTGGGATGGTGGAAAGTGTCCCTGGGATAGCAGGAGGTGTCCCTGCCATGGTGGAAGGTGTCCCTGGGATGGTGGCAGGTGTCCCTAGGGTGGCAGGAGGTGTCCCTGGGATGGCAGAAGGTGTCCCTGGGATGGCCAAAGGTGTCCCCAGGATGGCAGGAGGTGTCCCCGGGATGGCCAAAGGTGTCCCCGGGATGGCAGGAGGTGTCCCCGGGATGGCAGGAGGTGTCCCTGCCATGGTGGGGTGGGATGGGATGAGCTTCAAGCTCCCCTCCAGCCCAAACCACCCAAAGATTCCATGATTTTATGACTTTGTAACTTTACAGGATGTTATGACTCTCTATGGGATTTTGTGACTCTCTAACTTTACGGATCCATATTCTCTCTGCAGAGAAAATGTCACCGTTCCTCTCCTTTGGCACATGGAGAAAGGGACTCGGGAGGGGACACTGGGAAGGAATTCCTCCCCGAGAGAGGACAGAACCTGGCACAGGTGCCCCGAGGAGCTGTGGCTGCCCCTGGATCCCCAGCAGTGCCCAGGGCCAGGCTGGGGCAGGCTGGGCGAGTGGGAAGTGTGGGAACGAGTCCAACCCAAACCATCCCAACTTTCCATGACTCCAAATCCACCACCTTCTGAGAAGGAGCAGCAGGGGATGGGGACACTGCCAGCTCTGCCCTCCCTCTCCCCGGAGACAAACTCCCGATCCCAAATCCCAGCCCGAGCAGCAATCCCTGAAGTGCCCAAGGCCAGGCTGGACATGGTGTGGAGCACCCTGGGATGGGGGAAAGTGTCCCTGCCCATGGGAACAGGACAATCTTAATGTCCCTTCCATCCCAACCCAACCCATTCCAGGGGGAGGATTTCTGGTGGGAGGAGACCCACAGGAACAGGACAATCTTTAAGATCCCTTCCAACCCAAACCATTCCAGGGAAGGATTTCTGGCAGGATGAGACCCACAGGAACAGGACAATCTCTAATGTCCCTTCCATCCCAACCCATCCCACAATTCCAAGGGAAGGATTTCTGGTGGGACGAGACCCACAGGAACAGGACAACCTTTAGGTCCCTTCCATCCCAACCCATCCCATGGGAAGGATTTCTGGAGGGATGAGACCCACGGGAACAAGACAATCTCTAATGTCCCTTCCAACCCAAACCATTCCAGGGAAGGATTTCCTTCAGGATGACACCCACGGGAACTCCTGGCCCTCCTCACCCTGAGTCTCTTGATCCCGGCCCGCGTGATCTGCTGGCAGTCGTAGAGCTCTATCCTCTCCAGGCTGTGGCAGCTCTTGAGGTGCTCCAGGGAGGCGTCGGTGATCAGGGGACAATTGTCCAGCTCGATCACCTCCAGGCGGTCGTGGGCGCAGGCGCCGTTGCCCAGGTGGCGAATGCCATCGTCCGTGATCAGCTCGCAGTGGGACAAACTCTGTCCCCAAACACAGGGGTCAGGGCCAGCCCCCGATGGCCCCAAACCTCGCCGGGGACACGAGGGTGGCGTGGGCTGGTCTGTGATCCCTCCTTGAGCCACCGCGAGGGTTAAGGGGATTTTTTCCAAGGGGAAAATGTTCAGCTGGAGAGGGAAATTCCTCCCTGGAGGGTGGGGAGGCCCTGGCACAGGGGGAAGATATTTCTGTGGATATCTGAGATATTTCTATGGATATTGAGATATTTCCATGGATATCTGAGATATTGCTATGGATATCTGAGATATTTCAATGGATACCTGAGGTATTTCTATGGATATTTCGATATTTCTATGGATATTTGAGATATTTCCATGGATATCTGAGATATTTCTGTGGATATTTGAGATATTTCTGTGGATATTGAGATATTTCCATGGATATCTGAGATATTTCTATGGATATTTGAGATATTTCTATGGATATCTGAGATATTTCTATGGATATTTAGATAATTCAATGGATACCTGAAGTATTTCTATGGATATTGAGATATTTCTATGGATATTTGAGATCTTTCTATGGATATTTAGTTATTTCTATGGATATCTGAGATATTTCTATGGATATTTTGATATTTCTACGGGTATTTGAGACATTTCTATGGATTGATGAGGTATTTGGATTGATGGGACTCCCTTTCAGACAATGTATTTCTATGGGTATTTAGATATTTCTATGGATATTTAGATATTTCTACGAATATTTAGGTATTTCCATGGATATCTAAGATATTTCTATGGATATTTGAGATATTTCTATGGATATCAGATATTTCTATGGATATCAGGTATTTCTATGGATATCTAAGATATTTCTAGGGATAGCTAAGATATTTTTATGGATATCTGAGATATTTCTGCAGATAGTTGAGATATTTCTATGGATAATTGAGATATTTCTGTAGATACTTGAGATATTCCTATGGATTGCTGAGATATTCCTATGGATTGCTGAGATATTCCTATGGATATCTGAGATATTCCTATGGATTGCTGGGATACTCCTATGGATTGCTGGGATATTCCTATGGATTGCTGGGATATTCCTATGGATTGATGGATTCCCTCCCAAATCCCTTTGTCAGAGACAGAAAACTCCAGAAAATTCCAGTCCCCTGGAATACTCACCAGGACCTGCAGCCGTGGACAGTGTATGGACAGCTGGATTAGTGTGCTGTCTGTTATCTGCAAAAAAAGGAGAATTCTTTCACCTCAGCACTGAGCCCAAGGGATTTGTTATTCCACCCAAATATCAAATTTATGGATATTCGTATGGATTGGTGGGATCCCCTCTCCGGTGAGCTGTTTGTGTGGATATTTGAGCTATTTCTGGGGATGTTTTCTATGGATAGTTGAGATATTTCTGTGGATATTTAGATATTTTGATGGATATTTAAGATATTTCTATGGATATTTAGGTATTTCTAAGGATATTTGAGATATTTTGATGGATATTTGAGATATTTCTGTGGATATTTAGATATTTCTAAGGATATTTGAAATATTTCTGTGGATATTTAGCTATTTCTATGGGATCTCCTCTCAGATGAGGTGTTCCTATGGATATTTGAGATATTTCTACGGATATTTAAATATTTCTATCAATATTTAGGCATTTCTATGGATATTTGAGATATTTCTATGGATATTTAGGTATTTCTATGGATATTTGAGATACTTCTATGGATATTTGAGGTATTTCTAAGGATATTTAAGATATTTCTATGGATATTTGAGATATTTCTCTGGATAATTAAGATATTTCTATGGATATTTAAATACTTCTATGGATATTTAGATATTTCTATGGATATTTAGGTATTTCTAAGGATATTTGAGATATTTCAATGGATATTTGAGATATTTCTATGGATACTTGAGGTACTTCTAAGGACATTTGAGGTATTTCTAAGGATATTTAGATATTTAAGATATTTCTATGGATATTTAGATATTTCTATGGATTGATGAGATATTTCTATGGATATTTGAGGTATTTCTATGGATATTTAAGGTGTTTCTATGGATATTTGAGGTATTTCTATGGATATTTAAATATTTCTATGGATATTTAGATATTTCTGTGGATATTTAGATATTTCTGTGGATATCTGAGATATTTCAATGGATATTTAAGATATTTCTGTGGATATCTGAGATACTTCTATGGATATTTAGATATTCCTGTGGATATTTAGATATTTCTATGGATATTTGAGAAATTCCATATAAAACCTCATTCCCAGTATCTTCCTCTCCAAATCAAGCCCCTCTTCCTGCTCAGGATTCTACATTAAATTTCAATTTGGAGAAAATCCCCCGATTTTCACCGATTTTCCACACTCTGCAAGAGGAACAGCCTGAGGTCATTTCCTACCTGGACACACTCCTCCAGATCCATTTTTTCAAGCTCATGGCAGTTCTAGGAATAAAGAGAATTGCAGACACCCACAGTGAGTGCAAAGTCCAGACAGCAAATTAAATATAAATATAAATATAAATATAAATATAAATATAAATATAAATATAAATATAAATATAAATATAAATATATGAATATAAATGTGAACATAAATATAAATATAAAAATAGAAAGATATAGAAATATAGAAATGTAGAAATATGAATATAATTATAAATATAACTAAAAATATAAATCTAGAAAAATAAAAATATAAATAGAAATATAAATACAACTAGAAATAGAAATATATAAAAATATACAAATAAAAATAAGTATAACAACTATAAATATAAATACGATAACAAATACAACAAATATAAATATAAATAAAATTAAATATAAAATTAAAATTAAAATTAAATATAAATGTAAATGTAAATATTAAACTAACTATAAATACAAATAAATATAATAACAACTATAAATACAATAACATATACAAATACAACAAATATAAATATAAATATAAATATAAATATAAATATAAATATAAACATAAATATAAGTATAAATATAAGTATAAATATAAATATATAAATTAACCACCATAAAGATAGTTTGCTTTAAAAATTAAGAGGTTTTTCCACAAAATATCACAACAGGAAGGAAAGCTTGCTGCTTCTTTCCGAAGGATAATAAAGGAAATTTCACTCATTTAAAGAGTTTTTTTATTCCTGGAGAGCAAAGTGAGTTAAATTTAGGGCAAAGTTTGTCATTCCAAAATATTTACTATTTAAACATTGAACATTTCGTGTGCTTTGGATGCAAATCCTCCCAGGTGTGCGAGCCAGGACTGCACCAAGACCCCATAAAATTGAATTTTTGGAGCTTAACCTTCCACCCCACATGGAGACAAGAATTTTTCCAAAAAAACCAAAATTGATTTTCTTTGTCTGTGCCAAGAAAAGGAAAGGAAGGAAAGGAAAGGCTCTCACCCGGGCCAGGGTGGTGAATCCCACGTCGGTGAGCTGCGAACACCGCGCCACTTCCAATATTCTGCGGGGACACAACACAGCCATGGCAGCCCCGGGACCTGGGGCCGCGAGGGACGGGGGCCGCGGGTGGGGTGGGGGATTGATGGGGATTGGGGGATTGATGGGGATTGGGGGATTGATCGGGATTGGGGGATTGATGGGGATTGATGGGGATTGAGGGATTGATGGGGATTGGGGGATTGATGGGGATTGGGGGATTGATAGGGATTGGGGGATTGGGATGGACTGGGGGATTGATAGGGATTGATAGGGATTGGGGGATTGATGGGGATTGGGGGATTGGGGGATTGATAGGGATTGGGGGATTGATAGGGATTGGGGGATTGATGGGGATTGGGGGATTGGGGGATTGGGGGATTGATGGGGATTGGGGGATTGGGATGGACTGGGGGATTGATAGGGATTGATCGGGATTGATAGGGATTGGGGGATTGGGGGATTGATGGGGATTGGGGGATTGATGGGGATTGGGGGATTGGGATGGACTGGGGGATTGATAGGGATTGATAGGGATTGGGGGATTGATGGGGATTGGGGGATTGGGGGATTGATGGGGATTGGGGGATTGGGATGGACTGGGGGATTGATAGAGATTGATCGGGATTGATAGGGATTGGGGGATTGGGGGATTGATGGGGATTGGGGGATTGGAGGATTGATAGGGATTGGGGGATTGGGGGATTGATGGGGATTGGGGGATTGATGGGGATTAGGGGATTGGGGGATTGATAGGGATTGGGGGATTGATAGGGATTGGGGGATTGATGGGGATTGGGGGATTGATGGGGACTGGGGAATTGGGGGATTGATGGGGATTGGGGGATTGATGGGGATTGGGGGATTGATGGGGATTGGGGGCTTGGGGGATTGATAGGGATTGGGGGATTGATAGGGATTGATAGGGATTGGGGGATTGATAGGGATTGATAGGGATTGGGGGATTGGGGGATTGATGGGGATTGGGGGAATGATGGGGATTGGGGGATTGATGGGGATTGGGGGATTGGGGGATTGATGGGGATTGGGGGATTGGGATGGACTGGGGGATTGATAGGGATTGATCGGGATTGATAGGGATTGGGGGATTGGGGGATTGATGGGGATTGGGGGATTGGAGGATTGATAGGGATTGGGGGATTGGAGGATTGATAGGGATTGGAGGATTGGGGGATTGATGGGGATTGATAGGGATTGGGGGATTGGGGAATTGGGGTATTGGGATGGATTGGGGGATTGATCGGGATTGATAGGGATTGGGGGATTGATGGGGATTGGGGTATTGATAGGGATTGGGGGTATTGGGATGGATTGCTGGGGAATCGCTATGGATCGATGGGAAATCTGTATGGATCAATGGGGTATTGGCATAGATTGATGGGGTATTGGTAGGGATCAATGGGATATCTGTATGGATTGGTGGGGTATTGACAGGGATTGGGAGGTATTGGTATGGATTGGGGGCTATTGGTAGGGATTGGGGTATTGGGATGGATTGATAGGGATTGATAGGGATTGGGGTATTGATGGGGACTGGGGGATTGATAGGGACTGGGGGATTTATAGGGATTGCTGGGCTATTGGTATGGATTGGGGGTATTGGCACGGATCAATGGGATATCTGTATGGATAGATAGGGAACTGGTATGGATCAATGGGATATCAGTACGGATCAATGGGATATTGGTATGGATCAATGGGATATCTGTGTGGATACATACAGGGATATCTGTAGGGATTGACGGGTATTGGTACGGATTGGGGTATTGATAGGGAATGGGGTATTGATAGGGATTGGGGGATTGGGATGGATTGATGGGGTATTGATAGGGATTGGAGGATTGATGGGGATTGGGGGGAATTGGTATGGATCAATGGGATATCTGTATGGATTGATGAAGTATTGCTAGGGATTGGTGGGGTATTGGTATGGATCAGTGGGGTATTTGTATGGATTGATGGGATCCCCTCTCAGGTGAGATATTTCTATGGATATTTGAGATATTCCTATGGATATTTGAGATATTTCTATGGATTGATGAGGTATTTGTATGGCTTGATGGGATTCCCTCTCAAATGAGATAATGCTATGGATAATTGAGATAATTGGGTAGATCGATGAGATATCTGTATGGATATTTAGGATCTTTCTATGGATTGCTGAGGTATTTGTATGGATTGATGGGACCCCCTCTCAGATGAGATATTTCTATGGATATTTATTTCTATGGATCGATGAGATATTTTTATGGATATTTGAGATATTTCCATGGATATTTGAGATACTTCTATGGATATTTGAGATATTTCCATGGATATTTGAGATATTTCCATGGATATCTGAGATATTCCTATGGAAATCTGAGATATTCCTATGGATTGCTGAGGTATTTGTTTGGACTGATGGGATCCCCTCTCAGGTGAGGAATTTCTATGGATATTTGAGATATTTTTATGGATATTTGAGATATTCCTATGGAAATCTGAGATATTCCTATGAATTGCTGAGGTATTTGTACAGACTGATGGGATCTCCACTCAGGTGAGGAATTTCCATGGACATTTTCCCAAGGGGTTCCGGGAAATCCCTAAAATTTGGTGAGGATAATTTGCACTCCCACTCCGGAGGGAGGTCAGAGGCCATGGAGAAACAGGAATTCTGCTGAAAGGGATCCCCAGGGACACCCAGGATGGGATAATCCTCCCAAAACTGCACTGAGGTGATCCCAAAACCCTCCCACCCCAGAGCCTCCCCGAGGGAAAGGTTCTGGAAAGCAGAACTCCTCTAGTTTGCATTTCCCAGTGTGGAAAAGGTGGAATTCCCAAAAACCCAGTGGGGGAGCAGGAAAAAATTAATATTTAAGGCCCTGATGGAGACGTTTGAAGCTTTTTAGGGTGAGCTGCTCACTCCTGTGGGAGCAGAGAACCTTCCTGGCAGCTCCTGCAGCTCCACAGGCCTTCCCCCACAGTTTTAACCGATTTTTCTGCCTTTAGAGGAAAAAAAAAAAAACCCAAAACGTTCCTAAAGTGCCTTTTGTATTCCACAGGATGGAATAATCCTCTGAGGCTGAACAAACCCAGGAAGCACCGGAATGGATCTGGGATTTTACCCTTCCCTTTCCAGACTGATTTCTGTAACCAAATTCCTTAAAATTTGTGATTTGTAACCAAATTCCTTAAAAGGACACCGCAGGGGTTTGTTTTTCCCTGGAAGAAGAGGATTTGACATCCCTGTTTTTCCCTGGATTTGATGTCCCCGTTTTTCCCTGGATTTGATCCATCCGATGCCATTTCACTGAGGGTTTCAAAGATCTCGGGTAATAAAAATCCCTCTTTCCGCACATTTTCTGGATTTTAGCAGTTTTGCCAAGGAAAGTCATCCTAATAAAAATAAAACCTTAAAGAAAAAAATCAGGAAAACCAAGCTGTGGCTGGGAGGTTTCCCAAAGTTTTCCCAAATTCCACCTGCTACAAAACCTCCAGGAAAATCCTGCTCGGTCACGTGGTGGGAGGAAACAACCTCAGTTAAATGGGATTTTTTTCCCATTTAACCCAATCCCAACTGTTCTTCATGGATACTCAGGGAGCTTTTCCAGTCGAGTTTCAACCCCAGGAATTCGGCTACAACTCAAAATTGCCATCATCCCGTTCCAAACACGTGGAAAAAGGGATAAAAACTCCTGGGAAAAACTTTGGGGGTGAAACAGCTCAGACATCATTTGAGGACCCTCTGTCAAGCATTCCATGGGGAAATCCTGGGAAAAAAACTCCTCCAGGGAAAATCTTTGGGGGTGAAATGGCTCAGACATCACCTGAGGACCCTCTACAGGGTGTTCCACAGGGAAATCCTGGGAAAAAAGCCTCTTCTGGGAAAATCTTTGGGGGTGAAATGGCTCAGACATCACCTGAGGACCCTCTACAGGGTGTTCCACAGGGAAATCCTGGGAAAAAAGCCTCTTCTGGGAAAATCTTTGGGGGTGAAATGGTTTGGAAACCACCCGAGGACCCTCTGTTGAGTGCCCCATGGGGAAAAATACTCATTTTGGGAAAACCTTTGGGGGTGAAATGGCTCGGACATCACCTGAGGACCCCCTGCTGGGTGTCCCACAGGGAAATCCTGGGAAAACTCTCCTTCTGGGAAAATCTTTGGGGGTGAAATGGCTCAGACATCACCTGAGGACCCTCTGCTGGGTGCCCCACGGGGAAATCCCGGGATAAAAACTCACCGGAGGCGCGGGCAGTTCTGTCCCAGGGCGTTGAGGATGGCGTCGGTGATGTTGGAGCAGCCGGAGGCGCACAGGGACTGCAGCTTGTGGCAGCCCCGGCAGATGGTGATGAGCCCATCGTCCGTGATTTGCTGCCGCGGGAACAAGGACAGTGTCAGTCTGGGCGGGATCGCCCTGTCCCGGTTCCGAATCCCAGTGGGACTGCCCTGTCCTGGTTCTGAATCCCAGCGGGACTGCCCTGTCCCGGTTCCAAATCCCAGCATGACTGCCCTTCCCGGTTCCGAATCCCAGCGGGACTGCCCTGTCCCGGTTCCAAATCCCAGCAGGACTGCCCTTCCCGGTTCCGAATCCCAGCGGGACTGCCCTGTCCCGGTTCCAAATCCCAGCAGGACTGCCCTCCCCGGTTCTGAATCCCAGCAGGACTGCCCTCCCCAGTTCCGAATTCCGGCGGGATTGCCATGTCCTGGTTCTGAATCCCAGAGGGATTTCCCTCCCCGGTTCCGAATCCCAGTGGGATGGCCCTGTCCTGGTTCCGAATCCCAGCAGGACTGCCCTCCCTGGTTCCGAATTCTGGCGGGATTTCCCTCCCTGGTTCCAAATCCCAGAGGGATTTCCCTCCCCGGTTCCAAATCCCAGAGGGATTTCCCTCCCTGGTTCCGAATCCCAGCAGGACTGCCCTCCCCGGTTCCGAATCCCGGTGGAATTGCCCTCCCCCGTTCCGAATTTGGCTCTTTCGGCCCCAGAGTGGTGTGGGAATGTGCCCCCGGAGCGGCCGAGGGAGGGTGAGCCTCCTGGAGTGATTTGGGGACATCGGGGAAGGATTTATAGGGAAAAGGTTTGGAGCTGGGCCGGGGAGGGACGGGGAGAGCTGGGATTGCTGTGGGGCTTTGTGGGTCCTGCTTGGGGAGAGTTCCTGGGGACAGGGATCTGTCCATCCTTGGGGACAGGGATCTGTCCATCCACCCCTGGGGACAGGGATCTGTCCATCCCTGGGGACAGGGATCTGTCCATCACTGGGGACAGGGATCTGTCCATCCACCCCTGGGGACAGGGATCCATCCATCCACCCCTGGGGACAGGGATCTGTCCATCACTGGGGACAGGGATCTGTCCATCCACCCCTGGGGACAGGGATCCATCCATCCACCCCTGGGGACAGGGATCTGTCCATCCATCCCTCGGGACAGGGATCTGTCCACCCCTGGGGACAGGGCGTCTGTCTATCTCATCCCTGGGGACAACTGGTGACAACTGGGGACAATTGGTGATAACTGGTGACAACCGGGGAAAATTGGTGTCAACTGGGGACAACTGGTGACAATTGGTGACAACTGGGGACAATTGGTGACAACTGATGACAACTGGGGACAACTGGGACCGCGGCCAGCGCCGCCGAGGTCACTCACCAGGCAGGTCTGCAGGTTGAGCGTCACCAGCTCGGGGCAGTGAGCGCCGATGAACTTGAGCGCCTCGTCCTCCAGCTGGAAGGGAAAGGGACAAGAGGGACTGGAGACCATGGCAGAGGGGACAGCGCCACTGCCGTGCCCTCGGAAGGACAGGGGACAGGACAGCGCCACTGCCGTGCCCTCGGAAGGACAGGGGACAGGACAGTGCCACTGCGGTGCCCTCGGAAGGACAGGGGACAGGACAGCGCCACTGCGGTGCCCTCGGAAGGACAGGGGACAGGACAGGGCCACTGCGGTGCCCTCGGAAGGACAGGGGACAGGACAGGGACACTGCGGTGCCCTCGGAAGGACAGGGGACAGGACAGCGCCACTGCCGTGCCCTCGGAAGGACAGGGGACAGGACAGGGCCACTGCGGTGCCCTCGGAAGGACAGGGGACAGGACAGCGCCACTGCGGTGCCCTCGGAAGGACAGGGGACAGGACAGCGCCACTGCGGTGCCCTCGGAAGGACACGGGACAGGACAGGGACACTGCGGTGCCCTCGGAAGGACAGGGGACAGGACAGCGCCACTGCGGTGCCCTCGGAAGGACAGGGGACAGGACAGGGACACTGCGGTGCCCTCGGAAGGACAGGGGACAGGACAGCGCCACTGCGGTGCCCTCGGAAGGACAGGGGACAGGACAGGGACACTGCGGTGCCCTCAGAAGGACAGGGGACAGGACAGCGCCACTGCGGTGCCCTCGGAAGGACAGGGGACAGGGCAGGACAGGACAGGACAGTGGCGCCAGGGTCACTCCAGTGCCCTCGGGAGCACAGCCCCAAAAATGCTGCCTTGCCCCCGGATTGAAAATAATAAATAATTAATAATAATATTTATTACTGTCGTAATTACTGTGATCATAGTCTTAATGTATTATTATTCTTTATAGTCTTATCGCCCGATGATTATTGTTATTGTTCTTACTATGGTCATCATAATAAAATAGAATAAATAAAGATCAAATAATAATATAATATAATATAAAAGATATAATAATATAAAGTATTTTACAATATTATATTATCCTATGTGTTATGTATTATTATCATTAATATGATTACAATAAAACATAATGAACACAAACAATACAGTGTTAAATATTTTAAACAATATTTAAAGTATTTTACACTTCTATATTATATTATTATTACTATTGTAATTATTACCTTTGCCATATCATTATTATAAAATATAGTAACTAAAAATGAAATAATAATAAAATACTAAACACTTCACATTATTATATTGTCTTATGTGTAGTGTATTATCATTATTATCATTATTATTGTGGTTATTTTTGTTATTATTATAAAATACAAGAAATAAAATCAAATAGCATTAAACAATATTAAATATTTAACATTATTCTATTTTATAATATTATGTATTATCAAATATAGTAAAATTTATATAACAATATTAAATATTTTATTACATAATCTATTATGTATTACATATAGATATGATTATGTAATATTATTTTAATATATTAGTAATAGTAATAGTAATATATTAATACTAATATATTACTATTATAATAATGACAAAATATAATAAATAAGAAGATGATGATGATAAAAAAAATAATAATAATGATAATGATAGCAATAACAGTAATAATAATAACAATATGATTAGTATTAATATTAATGGAAATATTGATAATAATAGTAATGATAGTAATAATGATAATGATAATGATTATAATGATGGTAATGATGGTAATGATGATGATATTAATATTAATAATAATAATAATGATAATAATGAGGATAATGATAATAATGATAATAATAATAATAATAATTCCCTGGAGCTGGGGGCTCATCCTGGCTCATCCCCCCGGGAATTTCAGCACCCGCAGACACAAAAAATTGTTTTTTTTTCACAAAATAAAGACATGGAGCTGGGGGCTCATCCTGGCTCATCCCCCCGGGAATTTCATCACCCACAAACACAAAAAATTGGGTTTTTTTCACAAAATAAAGACCTGGAACTGCTTTCTCTCCCCCCAGCAAACAGAAACAGCACTGATGGATTCATTTAGAGAATCCCAAAAGCCAAAAAAACCCCAAATCCAAACCGATCAGCTCCGGGGGTGTTTGGGATCCGAGCTCAGCATTTGGCTCCTGCAGGGTCAATTTTCCTTTTTTTCCCAAAATTTAAGAGACATTTTAATTCCTTTATCTGCATCAGAAAGCTCCCGGCCCACGGAATAATTAAATAATAATAATCAGTGCTCACATTCTTTGTGAATTGGCTTTGCAAAGAGTTCTTGTGCTTTGTTAAAAGTAACCCTTTTAATAAAAGTGTCATTTTTTATTCTATATATTTAGTACATTATTTAATATATTTATACTGAGGTTGTCATGATATATTCTGTGTATTTTGAATATTTTATATGTAATTTATACATTTTAGATATTACGTAATCCATGCATTTTACATATTTTATGCATTTTATAAATTTTATAATTTTTCTTTTCTTATGCAACTTATCTTTTTTAACATTTTCTATTTTTTAAGCATTTCATGAATTTTGAGCATTTTATATATTTTTTAAGCAGGCTGACGTTCCCCACACCGCAGTTCATAATTGATACAAACCAAGTTTAATAAAGGGAGATCTTAAACTTGTCAAAAATTTTTGGTAAAATCTCTAAGGTAAGAGAGCGAAGAAAGATGAAAGAAAACTCAGTTTTAAGAACAAAAAGTATTAAAAAAGGGGAAAAAAAAAGTTCATCTCCACAAGAGATTTATTTTTTTCTATTTAAGGTTTTCTTAACAACTGTTAAAAAAAACTTCCACACCTTTGGTAAAGGTTGTGCCAAATGATTTTTAATTTTTCTTTTTTATATACCCTTTTCTATATTTTCTACACTATTTTCCATATTTTCTATACCCTTTTCTATTTTTTCTATATCCTTTTCTATATTTTCTGTACCCTTTTATAAATTTTCTATACCCTTTTCTATATTTTCTATACCTTTTCCATATTTTCTATACAATTTTATATATTTTCTGTACCCTTTTCTATATTTTCTATACCATTTTCTATATTTTCTATACCTTTTTCTATATTTTCTATACCTTTTCTGTATTTTCTACACTCTTTTCCGTATTTTCTATACCCTTTTATGAATTTTCTATACCCTTTTCTATATTTTCTATACCCTTTTCTATATTTTCTATACCTTTTCTATATTTTCTGTACCCTTAGCCTACAAGTTTATAATTTTCGGAGCGGAATTTTTTGAGTTTTGAAGTTCTGCAAAGCCAAAAAATCAAACACTCACAGTAAAAAGCCAAAAAAATCACTAAGCAAAAAACTCGAGGTTTCAACCTTGAGTTTCAACCTTGGTTGATATTATAAATTATATTCATATAAATATAAATTATAAAATATATTTTATAAACTAAGCTCTAGCCTCGTTTAAGAAAAAAAATAGTTTTCAGTAGAAAAACCCGACTTCATTTATTAAGGTTCTTATTAAGAAATCCTAATCAGATATGCTAATTAATAAAGTCTATAAAAATTGTGTACACATTTTGCAGCGTGTCCCACCTTTAAAAAACTGTGCACCTAAAATATTTTTAAAATTTTAAAAAATTTTATCTCTTTAACGGTGCCTGCCCCATAATTCCAAAAAGGGAAATAAACTGAAAAGGGAATAAACCAAATCTCGAAATTCCATCCCCACAGTCCGAGGAACAGCAGAGCATTCGGTGATGTCTGAGCAGAGGCCAAAGTTAGGAGGATAAAAAGGAAATTAATTTACAGAGGTCAAAGTTAGGAAAATAAATTAATTTACAGACGTCAAATTTAGGAAAATAAAAAGCAGAATCATTTATTGAAGGCCTTCAGGTGTAATTAGGGCAAGGCCCACTCGTGAGGCTAAACCCAAAATGGATGAATTCTTCACATTTTATAAGTTCTGTCCATTAATATATCGAGCCCCAATCTTCCATATTTTGTAAATTCTGTCCATTAACACAGAATTTATAAATTCTGTAATTCTATAGTCGAGCCTCAATTCCCCATATTTTATAAATTCTGTCCATTAACATATCAAGCCCCAATCCTCCAAATTTATAAATTCTGTTCATTAACATATCGAGCCCCAATCCTCCATATTTTATAAATTTGTCCATTAACACATCCAGCCCCAATTCTCTAATTACCCCTCCAGGTGATGACATTAATTACCCCAAGATTGCTCCCCAAGATTCACCGTTATTTAAATATTTTGGGTATTTAAATATTTTGGGAATTTAAATATTTTGGGAATTTAAATATTTTGGGTATTTAAATATTTTGGGAATTTAAATATTTTGGGAATTTAAATACTTTGGGTATTTAAATATTTTTGGAATTTAAATACTTTGGGTATTTAAATATTTTGGGTATTTAAATATTTTAGGTATTTAAATATTTTTGGAATTTAAATATTTTGGGTATTTAAATATTTGGCGCTCTGAGTCAACGAAGTGTCCCTGGATTCCCAACCGAGAGGAATTAAAAAAACACCGCGATCAGAGAGTTTTACCACTTTATATGCACCCCAGAGCTGCAGAGACACAAAAATAAAAACTAAAAATCCTTGAGGGCGTTTTGCGGAGCCGTACCTGAGTGCAGCCCTTGAGGGACAGGGCGCGCAGCCCCCCGCAGCCCCTGACCAGCGCCTGGATGCCGTCCTTGGTCACTTGGTCGCACCAGGAGATGATGAGCTGTTCCAGCAGCGGGCACCCCTCGCTGCAGAGAGAAACACCAGAGATGTTGATTTGGGTTGGGTTGGGGAAATCGGCAGATGATGAGGTGTTCCAGCAGCAGGTACCCCTCGCTGGAGAGAAACACGGGAAATGTTTATTTGGGTTTGGGTTGGGGAAATGGGCAGGAGATGATGAGGTGTTCCAGCAGCGGGCACCCCTCGCTGGAGAGAGAAACACCAGAAATGTTTATTTGATTTGGGTTGGGGAAATCGGCAGATGATGAGCTGTTCCAGCAGTGGGCATCCCTCGCTGCAGAGAAACACCAGAAATGTTGATTTGATTTGGGTTGGGGAAATGGCGCAACTGCGGAGATCGCCGATTCCGGAATCCCCACGGCCCATGGGAATTCTGGGGGGAGATCTGTAGGGAATGCTGGAGGATCTCAGAGGTCTTTTCCAACCCTATAATCCCAGGCTGGTTGGAGAATCCTGGAGATCTTTTCCAACCCTATAAACCCATGGAATGCTGGAGGATCTTAGAGATCTTTTCCAACCCTATAATCCTATGGAATGCTGGGCTGGCTGAAGGATCTCAGAGGTCTTTGCCGACCCCATAATCCCACGGAATGCTGGAGGATCTCAGAGGTCTTTTCGATCTTAGAGGTCTTTTCCAATCCTATAATTCCAGGTTAGTTGGAGGATCTTAGAGATTTTTTCCAACCCTATAACCCCATGGAATACTGGCCTGATCTCAGAGGCCTTTTCCGAACCTAAAACCCCACAGAATGCTGGGCTGGTTGGAGGATCTCAGAGGCCTTTTCCGACCCTATAATCCGAGGCTGGTGGGAGGATCTCAGAGGTCTTTTCTGACCCTATAATCCCAGGCTGGCTGGAGGATTTCAGAGGTCTTTTCCAACCCTATAACCCCACGGAATGCTGGGCTGGTTGGAGGGCCTTAGAGATCTTCTCCAACACTATAATCCCATGGAATACTGGGCTGGTCAGAAGTCTTTTCCTACCCTATAATCTCACAGAATTCTGGGCTGGTTGGAGGATCTAGAGATCTTTTCCAACCCCACAACCCCATGGAACGCTGAGCTGGTTGGAGGTCTTTTCCCACCCTATAATCCCACGGAATGCTGGAGTATCTCAGAGGTCTTTTCCAACCCTATAATCCCATGGAATGCTGAGCTGGTTGGAGGATTTTAGAGGTTTTTTCAATCTCAGAGATTTTTTGCGACCCTATAATCCCACGGAATGTTGGAGGATTTTAGAGATCCTCTCCAACCCCATAATCCCATGGAATGCTGGGCTGGTAGGAGGATCCTAGAGATCTTTTCTGACCCTACAATCCCAGGCCGGTAGGAGGATTTTAGATATATTTTCTGACCCTATAACCCCATGGAATGCTGGGCCAGTTGGAGGATCTTAGAGGTGTTTTCGGACCCCATAACCCCACAGAATGCTGGGCTGGCTGGAGGATCTCAGAGGTTCTTTTCCAACCCAACAATCCCAGGCTGGTTGGAGGATTTTAGAGATCTTTTCCAATCCTATAATCCTCTGGCTGGAGGATCTCAGAGGTCTTTTCCAACCCTATCATCCCATGGAATCCCAGGCTGGTTGGATGATCCTAGAGATCTTTTCCAATCCTATAACCCCATGGAATGCTGGGCTGGTCGGAGGATCTTAGAGGTCTTTTCCAACCCTACAATCCCAGGCTGGCTGGAGGATTTTAGAGATCTTTTCCAGCCCTATAATCCCACGGAATGCTGGAGAACCTCAGAGGCCTTTTCTGACCCCATAACCCCAGGCTGTCTGGAGGATCTCAGAGGTCTTTCCCAACCCTATAATCCTCTGGTTGGAGGATCTTAGAGATCTTTTCCAACCCTATCATCCCATGCAATCCCAGGCTGGCTGGAGGATCTCAGAGATCTTTTCCAACCCTACAATCCCAAGATGGTTGGAGGATTTTAGAGATCTTTTCCGACCCTATAATCCTCTGGTTGGAGGATCTTAGAGATCTTTTCCAACCCTATAATCCCACAGAATCACAGGCTGGTTGGAGGATCACAGAGGTGTTTTCCAACCCCATAATCCCAGGCTGGTTGGAGGATCTCAGAGATCTTTTCCAACCCTATGACCTCACGGAACGCTGGGCTGGCTGGAGGATCTCAGAGATCTTTTCCGATCCTACAATCCCAAGCTGGCTGGAGGGTTTTAGAGATCTTTTCCAACCCTATAATCCCATGGAACGCTGGGCTGGCTGGAGGATCCTAGAGATCTTTTCCGACCCTATAATCCTCTGGTTGGAGGATCTCAGAGGTCTTTTCCAACCCTATCATCCCATGGAATCCCAGGCTGGTTGGAGGATCTCAGAGGCCTTTTCCAACCCTATAACCCCACGGAATCCCAGGCTGGCTGGAGGATCTCAGAGATCTTTTCCAACCCTATAATCCCATGGAACGCTGGGCTGGCTGGAGGATCCTAGAGATCTCTTCCAACCCCATAACCCCAGGCTGGCTGGAGGATCCTAGAGATCTCTTCCAACCCCATAACCCCACGGAATGCTGGAGGATCTCAGAGATCTTTCCCGACCCCATAACCCCACAGAATGCTGGAGGATCTCAGAGATCTTTCCCGACCCCACGACCCCCGGAACAGCGCTCCTGTCGCTCCCACCTGAGTGCTTTCAGGGACAGGTTGGTGATGGAGGTGCAGGAGGCCAGGTCCAGGTGCCTGAGTTTGGAGCAGAACTTGCTGAGGCTCGTGCAGGTGCTGCAAAAGAGACACGGGGACACTCCTGGGGCTGGGTCACCCCACAGACACCCCCGGGGTGGACAGGGGACATCCCAGAGAATTTGGGATCCCTGAAGTGTCCCAGGCCAGGCTGGGCGGGGCTGGAGCAGCCTGGGGTGGGGGAAGGTGGCCCTGCCATGGGATGAGCTCTTTTACCATCGTTATTGGCCTTCTGTAATTAATTAATTGCTGTTTAAAGTGTTTTATGGAATGTTCTCTCTCTGATGATGATTCCTTCTCCTCTGTCTTGAAAATATTGTTTTTATCTCTTGCTGTCTGCGTGGGGTTGATAAGACATGGGAATATGCAAGAGAAGACAGAACTGAATACCTTTATTTTTATAATTTCCAAATTTAAGGATTGGCTCCATCAGATTTCACCTTTTGTTTATCTACAGAATTATTTATGCCTTGTAGCCTTGTGAAGTTAAGAAAATATTAATTTTGTTATTAAGGCAGGGGTAAAGAAATGGAAAACACTTCAGGTTTTGGGATAATTCCTGATGGGCTGGGGGTGGAATGGAGAGAGTAAACTTAGACATTCTTCCTAGATTTATTTTAAAATAATTTTTCTGAAGTAACTTAGAAATATAAAGGTTACAGAAAATATAGAAAAGGGTATAGAAAATATAGAAAAGGGTACAGAAAATGTATAAAAGGGTACAGAAAATGTATAAAAGGGTATAGAACAAGCCCAAGCCATCTCCATCTCCACCAGGGATTTATTTATTTATATTTAAGGGATTTTTTAACAACCCTCGGGGTTGTTAAAAAAAATTTCCACACCTTTGGTAAAGGTGATGCCAAATGATTTTTGCCTTTTTTTAATATCCTTTTGTATATTTTCTATACCCTTTTATACATTTTCTGTACCCTTTTCTATATTTTCTATACCCTTTTCTGTATTTTCTATACCTTTTTCTATATTTTCTGTACCCTCTTCTATATTTTCTATACCCTTTTCTATATTTTCTGTACCCTTAGCCCATACATTTATAATTTTTGTAGCCTAATATTTTGAGTTTTGAAGTTCTGCAAAGCAAAAAAAAAAACCCAAACACTCACAGTAAAAAGCCAAAAGATCACTAAGTAAAAAACTCAAGGTTTCAGCCTTGAGTTTTAAACCTTTCAACCTTGGTTGGAACCTTCTCTCTAAAATATATTTTATAAATTAAGCTCTAAGAAATTTAGAAATTTTTAAGAAATTTAAGAAAAAATAGATTTCAGTAGAAAAGCACGACTTCATTTATTAAGGTTCTTATTAAGAAATCCTAATCAGATATGCTAATTAACAAAGTATAAAATCTGATTACACATTTTGCAGCATGTCCCACCTTTAAAAAACTGTGCAGCTAAAATCCTAAAAATAAATTTAAAAAAAAAAAAAAAAAACAACAAAAAAAAACCTTTTATCCCTTTAACTGTGCCTGATAATTCTAAAAAGGGAAATAAACTGAAACTTTGAGTTTCAAACCTTTCAACCTTGGTTGGAAGCTTCTCTGTAAAATATATTTTATAAACTAAGCTCCAGCCTCGTTTCAGAAAAATTAGTTTTCGGTAGAAAAACATGACTTCAAGGTTCTTATTAGGAAATCCTAAACAGACACACTAATTAACAAAATATAAAATTTGATTAGACATTTTGCAGCATGTCCCACCTATAAAAAACTGCACACCTAAAATCTTATAAAAATTTTTTAAAATTTTATCCCTTTAACCGTGCCTGCCCCATCATTCTAAAAAGGGAAATAAATGAAACCTTGAGTTTCAAACCTTTCAACCTTGGTTGGAACCTACTCTGTAAAATATATTTTATTTTTCTATCTATCTATCTATCTATCTATCTATCTATCTATCTATCTATCTATCTATCTATCTATCTATATTTATTTGTATTTGTATTTATATTTGTATTTGTATTTATACTTATATTTATATTTATACTTACATATGTTTATGTTTATGTTTATAGTTACATTTTATATATAGATATTTATATATTTATATATTTACATATATATCTATATTTATATTTATATTTATATTTATACTTATACTTATACTTACATATGTTTATATTTACATTTACATTTACATTTACATATAAAAGGTTTGGGAATCCCAAACGTCAGAAAAAGCCCAAATCCAAACCAATCGGCGTTTTGGGAGTCGGGAATTCAGGAATTCGGGAATTTGGGAATTGGGGAATTGGGGAATTTGGGAATTGGGGAATTGGGGAATTCGGGAATTTGGGAATTTGGGAATTGGGGAATTGGGGAATTTGGGAATTCGGGAATTTGGGAATTGGGGAATTCTGGAATTGGGGAATTGGGGAATTTGGGAATTTGGGAATTCGGGAATTGGGGAGGAGGCAGGGATGGACTCACGTGTCGGTGATCTTGGTGCAGCCGTTGAGGTTCAACACTTCGATGTTCCTGCAGTTCTGGGCAAAGGTCCTGCGCGAGGAAAGGGAAAAGGTTGGGGTTGTGGGGATGGAATTTTGGGAATTTTGGGGAATTTTGGGGAATTTTGAGGAATTTGGGGGAATTTTGGGTTTTACAGAATTGGTTTGAAGCAGAACGAGGCGGATCAGAGGAATGGCGACGAAAAGGTTAAAGAGGGAAAGAGAAAATCGAGAGTGAGGTCAAGAAGGAAATGGAAAGGGTCGAGAAAGGAGAAAGGAGAAAGGAATGGAGAAAATGGAGGAAAAAAATCAAAATAATCAAGAGAGAAGAAAGGAATGAAGAAAATTAAGAAAGTCAAGAAGAAAATCAAAAGGATGAAGAAAGAAGGAATCAAGAAAATTATGAAAGTCAAGAAGAAAATCAAGAAGAAAATAAAAAAACCAAGAAAGAAGAAAGTAATCAAGAAAATGAAGAAAGTCAAGAAGAAAATCAAATGGAACAAGAAAGAAGGAATCAAGAAAATGAAAATCAAAAGGATGAAGAAAGAAGAAAGGAATCAAGAAAATGAAGAAAGTCAAGAAGAAAACCAAGAAGAAAATTTAAAAAATCAAGAACGAAGAAAGGAATCAGGAAAATGAAGAAGATAGGCAAGAAGAAAATCAAGAAGAAAATCAAAAGGATCAAGAAAAGAAAAGAATCAAGAAAATGAAAATTAAGAGGATCAAGAAAGAAGAAAGGAATCAAGAAAATGAAGAAAGTAAAGAAGAAAATCAAGAAGAAAGTAAAAAAATCAAGAAAGAAGAAAGGAATCAAGAAATCAAGAAGAAAATTAAAAATAATCAAGAAAGAAGAAATCAAGAAGAAAATCAAAAGGATCAAGAAAAGACAGGAATGAAGAAAATGAAGAACATCAAAAAGAAAGTCAAGAAGAAAATCAAAAGCATCAAGAAAAAAGAATCAAGACAATGAAGAGATTAAAGGAGAAATTAAATGAGAAATTAAAGGAGAGATTAAATGAGAGATTAAACAAGAAATTAAAGGAGAAATTAAGGGAGAAATTAAATTAGAAATTAAAGGAGAAATTAAATGACAAATTAAAGGAGGAATTAAAGGAGAGATTAAATGAGAGATTAAATGAGAGATTAAATGAGAAATTAAATGAGAAATTAAATGAGAAATTAAACGAGAAATTAAATGGGAGATTAAAGGAGAAATTAAAGGAGAAATTAAATGAGAAATTAAAGAAATTAAAGGAGAAATTAAATGAGAAATGAATAATCTCTGGCAGCGCTCTCCAGGTTTTGACACCACGAGGATTTTGGGGATGAAAATGAGAACAAACCATCCTTGTTTGAGGATAAATGAACCAAAATTGGGATTTAAGACTAAATGAACCAAAATTGGGATTTGAGGCTAAATGAACCAAAATTGGGATTTGAGGCCAAATGAACCAAAATTGGGATTTGAGGCTAAATGAACCAAAATTGGGATTTGAGGCTAAATGAACCAAAATTGGGATTTGAGGCTAAATGAACCAAAATTGGGATTTAAGGCTAAACAAACCAAAACTGGGATTTGAAGCTAAATGAACCAAAATTGGGATTTGAGGCTAAATGAACCAAAATTGGGATTTAAGGATAAATGAACCAAAATTGGGATTTGAGGCTAAATGAACCAAAATTGGGATTTGAGGCTAAATGAACCAAAATTGGGATTTAAGGCTAAACAAACCAAAACTGGGATTTGAAGCTAAATGAACCAAAATTGGGATTTGAGGCTAAATGAACCAAAATTGGGATTTGAGGTTAAATTAACCAAAATTGGGATTTAAGGCTAAATGAACCAAAATTGGGATTTGAGGCTAAATGAACCAAAATTGGGATTTGAGGCTAAATGAACCAAAATTGGGATTTGAGGCTAAATGAACCAAAATTGGGATTTCCCAGCCCGCTTTGGGCTCGGCCCTACCTTAAGGCGTTGTCCCCAACTCCCAGGCAGCCGCGGAGGCTCAGCTTCCGCAGGAATCCTCCACACCTCTTGGAAATGTTCTCCACCACGCGGCCCTGGGGGACAGAGAGCTCAGAACCCAAAAGGATCGGGAGGGTGAGGTGAACACTCAGATTTACAGAAATTTGGGGAAAATGGAAATAAAAACAGAGCCAGAAACGCTTGGGAGGATGAGATGAATGTTTGATTTACAGAAATTTGGGGGAAATGAAAATAAAAATGGAAATAAAAACAGTGTGGTACCCCAAGAACGCTCAGGAGGATGAGCTGAATGTTCTGATTTACAGAAATTTGGAAATAAAATGGAATTTACAACAAAATGGAAATAAAAACCCCAAAAACCCCAATTTGGATCTCATCCTCCCCACGTCACCTTCACTTAAATGTCAATTTTTGGTGTTGAAAACACAAATATTTCAGGCCAGGATTCAACATTCAGTCCCACAATGAATTAAATTCTCCAAAGTAAAATATTACAAATTTCTGTTCTCAGAGTGCTTTAAAAAGATAAAACATTCTGATAAAGGCACAGAGATTTGGGATTTTTCCTCCTTCCTGCAATTCGAATTCACAGCCTCCATCCTCACCAGAATCCACACCCAACAGGCTTAGCTCAGCTCCAAAGTTGTATTTTTTGGGACAATTTGGACCTCGTCCTCCCCAAATCATCTTGTTTAAATGTGAATTTTTGGTGTTGAAGACACAAATATTTCAGGCTCTGATTCCAGATGTTCAGTCCCACAACAAATTGAATCCTCCAATGTGAAATATTCCAAATTTCCATTCTCAAAGTGCTTTTAAAACGATAAAATATTCTGATAAATGCTCAAGGATTCAGGATTTTTCCTCCTCCCTGCAATTCGAATCCACAGCCTCCATCCCCACCAGAATCCACACCCAAAGTTGTATTTTTTGGGGACAATTTGGACCTTGTCCTCCTCAAATCAAATTCACTTAAATGTGAATTTTTGGTGTTGAAGACACAAATATTTCAGGCCAGGATTCAACATTCAGTCCTCGTGGTCTTGAGTAAAAGGAGGAGTAACTTAAATTCTCTCCCACACAAGCAGCAGTTTTGCCCAAAAATTGACTTTTTTCTACTAAATTCTGTTTTCAGAACAGACAAAATCATTTTCTTTCCATCGCTGCCTCGAAGTCTTGGTGGAGATGTAGAATTCTGTCCATTTTCAAAAGCTGAATGGATTTGCAAAGGTTTTAAAAGACTCCCATGGCTGAGGAACAGAAATTAATGATTTCTATCCCCAGGGGAGGTAGGAAGGTTACGCTGGAAGAATTAATCCATTCTGGGCTGTAATTACATTCTAACAAAATAAAAAATGGGTTTGGATGTTAATTTTACCTCGATATCCCTCTGGAAATCAAAGAGGTCAATTCGCTGCCAGTTGCTGCCGTCCAGGGCCAGGACATTCCATGCCTTGATCGGGGAAAAAAATGAAAAATGTGAGGTTAATATGAAAAAAAGTGAGCGGGGACCCAATCCAGGTTTGTTCCTCTGAGAAACAACAGCCCAGGTGGGAAAGCAGGAGGGGATTAAAAATTCCAGCCAGGGAGAGCTCACTGCTCGGAATTCCAAATTCCCAATTCCAGCCAGGGAGAGCTCAGCGCTCAGAATTCCAAATTCTGAATTCCAGCCAGGGAGAGCTCACTGCTCAGAATTCTGAATTCCAAATTCCAGCCAGGGAGAGCTCACTGCTCGGAATTCCAAATTCCAAATTCCCAGGCCAGGGAGAGCTCACTGCTCGGAATTCCAAATTCCAAATTCCAAATTCCCAGCCAGGGAGAGCTCAGCGCTCGGAATTCCAAATTCCAGTCAGAAGGGAGAGCTGGGTGCCCTCACCAGTCAGAATTCCAAATTCCCCAGAATTCCAAATTCCTCACCACTTGGAATTCTGAGTTCCCCAGCCAGGGAGACCTCACCACTTGGAATTCCAAATTCTCCAGCCAGGGGAAAGGTGCCCTCAGCACTCAGAATTCCAAGTTCCAGGGAGAGCTGAGTGCCCTCACTGCTCAGAATTCCAAATTCCCAGGCCAGGGAGACCTCACCACTCGGAATTCCAAATTCCGAATTCCCAGGCCAGGGAGACCCAGGTGTCCTCAGCACTCAGAATTCCAAGCTCCAGGGAGAGCTGGGTGCCCTCACCACTCGGAATTCCAAATTCCCAGGCCAGGGAGACCTCACCATTCAGAATTCCAAATTCCAGTCAGAAGGGAGAGCTGAGTGCCCTCACCGCTCAGAATTCTGAGTTCCCCAGCCAGGGAGACCTCACCACTCGGAATTCCAAATTCCCCAGCCAGGGAAAAGGTGCCCTCACCACTCGAATTCCAAATTCCAGGGAGACCTGGCTGCCCTCACTGCTCGGAATTCTGAGTTCCCCAGCCAGGGAGACCTCACCATTCCGAATTCCAAATTCCAGGGAGAGCTGAGTGCCCTCACTGCTCAGAATTCCAAATTCCCAGGCCAGGGAGACCTCACCGCTCGGAATTCTGAATTCCAAATTCCCAGGCCAGGGGAAAGGTGCCCTCAGCACTCAGAATTCCGAATTCCCAGGCCAGGGAGACCTCACCATTCAGAATTCCAAATTCCCCAGCCAGGGAGAGCTCACCGCTCGGAATTCCAAATTCCCCACCAGGGAGAGCTGAGTGCCCTCACCACTCGGAATTCAGAGTTCCCCAGCCAGGGTAAGGTGCCCTCAGCACTCAGAATTCCAAATTCCAAATTCCCAGGCCAGGGAGAGCTGGGTGCCCTCAGCACTCGGAATCCCAAATTCCCAGGCCAGGGAGACCTCACCGCTCAGAATTCTGAATTCCAAATTCCCAGGCCAGGGGAAAGGTGCCCTCACCACTCGGAATTCCAAATTTTCCTGCCAGCAGGGAGAGCTGGGTGCCCTCATCCCTCAGAATTCCGAATTCCCCAGCAGGGTAAGGTGCCCTCATCTCTCAGAATTCCGAATTCCCCAGCAGGGTAAGGTGCCCTCAGCACTCAGAATTCCGAATTCCCCAGCAGGGTAAGGTGCCCTCGTCTCTCAGAATTCCGAATTCCCCAGCAGGTAAGGTGCCCCAGCTGCCCCCACTCCCTCGGGAGGTGCAGGTGTGAGCAGGGAGAGGTTTGGAGTTTGGGATCTTCACATTCCCAGCTGGAATTGCCTCCCCAGCACCTCCGAGGACACAGCTGAGTGCCCAGGGGAACCCTGCACGGGGCAGCCACACTGTAAATATTTTTATTTAAATAATTGAAATCTCCCAGGGAACCTGCACTGACCAGGGCTTGGTTTTGATTTAAATAATCGAAATCTCCCCAGCACTGACCAGGAGTGGGTTTTTATTTAAATCATCAAAATCTCCCGTGGTTGGTTCTGATTTAAATAATCACAATCTCCCCAGCACTGACCAGGGGTTGCTTTTTATTTAAATAATCAAAATCTCCTGCGGGACCTGCACTGACAAGGGGTTGGTTTTGATTTAAATAATCGAAATCTCCTGTGATTAGTTTTTATTTAAATAATCGAAATCTCCCCAGCACTGACCAGGGGTTGGTTTTAATTTAAATAATCGAAATCTCCCGTGGCTGGCTTTTATTTAAATCATCGAAATCTCCGGTGGTTTCTGTGCCAGGGAGCAGCAGAAATCGCTGTCGGTCACTGTGCCCTCGCACAGGTCGGGAGCACAGAGATGAATTTAAATTTAAATTTCCTCACGGAGGTCAACACGAGGATCTTGTAATCGCCAGGGCCTGGAGCTGTGCAAGGGCCAGGGACAAACTCGGGCAATGTTGCAGCTCTGCTGCACCTGCACTGAGCTCGGGGCAGGAATCGGCTCAGAGCTACACCAGAGCCGAGAATTCATTCATTTCTGGGCAGGAATCAGCTCAGAGCTACACCAGAGCTGAGAATTCATTCATTTCTGGGCAGGAATCAGCTCAGAGTTACACCAGAGCTGAGAATTCATTCATTTCTGGGCAGGAATCAGTTCAGAGCTACACCAGAGCTGAGAATTCATTGATTTTTTTGGGGTTTAAACCTCCTTGGGCAGGAATCGGTGCAGAGTTACACCAGAACTGAGCTTTAATTGATTTTTGGGCAGGGATCAGGTCAGAGTTAGACCAGAGCTGAGAACTAATTCATTTTTGAGCAGGAATCGGCTCAGAGCTACACCAGAGCTGAGAATTCATTCATTTTTGGGGGGGTTTAAACCTCCTTGGGCAGGAATCAGCTCAGAGTTGCACCAGAACCGAACATTCATTGATTTTTGGGGGTTTAAACCTTCTGGGGCAGGAGTCGGTGCAGAGTTACACCAGAACTGAGAATTAATTCATTTTTGGGGGTTTTAAAACTTCTTGGGCAGGAATCAGTTCAGAGTTACACCAGAACTGAGTGAATTAATTGATTTTTGGGCAGGAATCGGCTCAGAGCTACACCAGAACTGAGAACTAATTCATTTTTGGAGGATTTAAACCTTCTTGGGCAGGAATTAGAGCAGAGTTACACCAGAACCAAGCATTAATTTATTTTTTTGGGGTTTAAAGCTCCTTGGGCAGGAATCAGTTCAGAGTTCCACCAGAACCGAACATTCACTGATTTTTGGGCAGGAATCAGCTCAGAGTTGCACCAGAACTGAGTGAATTAATTGATTTTTGGGCAGGAATCAGCTCAGAGTTGCACCAGAACCGAATATTAATTGGTTTTTTTTGGGTTAAACCTCCCTGCTGCTAGTGAAGGTTTCCAGCAGAAGGGCAGAGGGGAGGCCCAGGGCTGCACAATTCCATGGGCAGGGCAGGGAACCTTCCAGAACCTTCCCTGCAGGAACTGCCTGAGTTCATAATAATAATAAATACTAATTTTTAAAATTAATTAATTTTAAAAAATAATAATAAAACAGGAGAACACCTTGGCCTTGGGAAAGAATCCCTGACACCCATCCTGGCCAAAATATTCACTGGATTTCAGATGAAAACTCCTTCCTTACAGACCTGTGCTGTTCTGTAATTCCCACACATCACACGGGGTTTTTTTAATGCAATAAACTATGTTTAACCGCTTTTTTTTTTTTAATTCAAATGTGTTTAGAATAATGAAATCATAGTGAAATGATGGAATAATTCATGGCTGAGGTTTGGGGTTGTGCAGATGAACACAAACCCCAAATCCTCCCCTGGATCACCACCCCACCCTGGCAGCTCCCAGGCAGGACAAAGCACCTGAATAAATCCCAATTCCAGTTGGAGGAATTTTCCCAAGAGAATCAAAAAAGTTGGATTTCATTAAGTGAAGCTCACAAATGAAGTGAAGTTTAAATGAAGTTGGATTTCATTAAGTGAAGCTCACAAAGGATAAGAGCAACTCCTCATGTTATTTCCATGGTTATTCCAACTACATCCAAGGAGAAAATAGACTTTAGCATCTTTGTGATCGAAAATTCCTCTATTTCCACCAAAACTCACCGCTCTGGACTCATCCCAAATTGGGGATTTTCATACAAACCCAGAACGAGGGGAAAGTTCAGGGTACAACATCAGCCCCCTCCTCTTTGTAGGTGGGACGCTGGAAAATGCAATTCCAGCAGGGAATTGTCCTTCCCTGGTGCTTTGGGAATTTTCCAGGGGACAAAGCACCTGAATAAATCCCAATTCCAGATGGAAGAATTTTCCCAAGCGAATCAAAAAAGTTGGATTTCATTAAGTGAAGCTCACAAAGGATAAGAGCAACTCCTCGTGTCATTTCCATGCTTACTCCAGGGAGAAAATAGATTTTAGCATCTTTGGGATTGAAAATTCCTGTATTTCCACCAAAACCCACAGGATGCCGCTTTGGACTCATCCCAAATTGGGGATTTTAACCCCAGAACAAACCCAGAACCAGGGGAAAGTTCTGGGCACAACATTAGCCCCCTCCCCTTTGTAGGAAAATGCAATTCCAGCTGGGGATTGTCCTTCCTGGTGCTTTGGGAATATTCCAGGGGACAAAGCACCTGAATAAATCCCAATTCCAGTTGGAGGAATTTTCCCAAGCGAATAATAAAAGTTGGATTTCATTAAGTGAAGCTCACAAAGGATAAGAGCAACTCCTCATGTCATTTCCATGCTTACTCCAGGGAGAAAATAGATTTTAGCATCTTTGGGATTGAAAATTCCTGTATTTCCACCAAAACTCACTGCTCTGCACTCAAATTGGGGATTTTAACCCCAGAACGAGGGGAAAGTTCTGGGCACAAGGTCAGCCCCCTCCCCTTTGTAGGAAAATGCAATTCCAGCAGGGAATTGTCCTTCCCTGGCGCTTTGGGAATTTTCCAGGGACACTAAATAACCCCAAGGGAATGGCACAAAGCTCCCCCTGGGGAGGGCTGGAAAGAGAGGATTTCACCCAAATCCAAACCCCACAAAAAGGAAGGTTCTTACCCTGGAGACTTGAGCACAGCGACACAGAGTGACCACATCGAGGAAAGAGAAAATTCTGGAAGAGAAATAAGAGATAACCTTGTGGGTTATTGGCATTTGAAACAAAGGGGACGTGGAAAACAAAGCGGGGAGGAAAAAAAAGGAAAAAAAAAGGACTGGGACAGCAAAAGTTCTTTGTGATTCGGCTGAGAGCTGAACTGTGAAAAGAAGTGCAGAGGCAGCAGCTCCCACATGGAGGCAAAACACGGCTGGGGAAACTGAAACCTCACACCTGGGAGGAGCTCCTGACCCCAAATCCGCGACCCCGAGTGACCCTGGCGGGAGCCCCACACCGAGCTGTGGACAGGAGAACTGACAGGGGTGTGGGGCTGGAGCTGACCCTTTTGGGAACACCACACTGACAGGGGTGTGGGGCTGGAGCTGACCCTTTTGGGAACACCACACTGTGTCACAGAAAGGAGCCCTAACAGGGATGTGGGGCTGGCTCTGACCCTGGCAGGAGCCCCACACTGAGCCCTACACTGAGCCCTGCAGGAATGCAGGGATGCAGGGCTGGCTCTGATCCTGCACAGGAGCCCCACACAGCCACGGAAAGGAGCCCTGACAGAGGTGTGGGGCTGGCTCTGACCCCACACTGAGCCCCACACAGAGCCCCACAGAGCCCAGCAGGGATGTGGGGCTGGCTCTGACCCTTTTGGGAACACCACACTGACAGGGATGTGGGGCTGGCTCTGACCCTTTTGGGAGCCCCACACTGACAGGGATGTGGGGCTGGCTCTGACCCTTTTGGGAACACCACACTGAGCCCCACAGAGCCCTGCAGGGATGTGGGGCTGGCTCTGACCCTTTTGGGAGCCCCACACTGACAGGGATGTGGGGCTGGCTCTGACCCTGGCAGGAGCCCCACACAGCCATGGAAAGGAGCACTGACAGGGATGTGGGGCTGGCTCTGACCCCACACTGAGCCCCACTCTGAGCCCTACACTGACAGGGATGTGGGGCTGGCTCTGACCCATTTGAGAGCCCCACACTGACAGGGATGTAGGGCTGGCTCTGACCCTGGCAGGAGCCCCACACTCAGCCCTGGAATGGAGCACTGACAGGGATGTGGGGCTGGCTCTGACCCTTTTGGGACCCCCACACTGAGCCCCACACTGACAGGGATGTGGGGCTGACTCTGACCCTGGCAGGAGCCCCACATGGAGCCCCACACTGACAGGGATGCAGGACTGGCTCTGACCCCACACTGAGCCCCACACTGTGTCATGGAAAGGAACACTGACAGTGATGTGGGGCTGGAGCTGACCTTTTTGGGATCCCCACCCTGACAGGGATGGAAGTCTGGCTCTGACCCCACAGAGGAGCCCCACACTGAGCCCTGCAGGGATGTGGGGCTGGCTCTGACCCTTTTGGGAGCCCCACTCTGAGCCCCACACTGACAAGGATGCAGGGCTGGCTCTGATCCCACACAGGAGTGGCACCAACAGCCCCAAAGTGGCAGTGCCACCTGTCCCGGGTGGCTCAGGGATGGGGCAGGGCCGCAGTTTCGTGCCTGGATCATTCCTGGTTTTCACACTGCTGATTTCGGGGCTGGGGCTGCTCTGCTGCGAGGAAAGGACTGTCCAGGCTGGGAAGGGAAGCTCCAGGGTGACCGAATTGTGGCCTCAGGACCTGAAGGGCTCCAGGGGAGACGGAGAGGGATTATTCCCAAGGGTGCGGAGCGCCAGGACAAGGGGGAATGGGTTTGAAGTGGCAGAGAGCAGGGCTGGGTGGGATTTTGGGAAGGAATTCCTCCCTGGGAGGGTGGCGAGGGCTGGGATGGGTTCCCAGAGAAGCTGTGGATCCCTGGCAGTGCCCAAGGCCAGGCTGGGTGGGATTTTGGGAAGGAATTCCTCCCTGGGAGGGTGGCGAGGGCTGGGATGGGTTCCCAGAGAAGCTGTGGATCCCTGGCAGTGCCCAAGGCCAGGCTGGACGGGCCTGGAGCAGCCTGGGACGGTGGGAGGTGTCCCTGGATGGGCTCCAAGGTCCCTTCCAGCCCAAACCCCCCAGGATTGTGCACCCCAAGATTGGGCAGAGCCGGAGGGGCTCAGCCAGGAGGGACCAGCACTGTCCTGGGCACTCCTGAGTATCTTTTATTGAAATAAAGGAACTCCAGTGCTGCCCCACCAGGCTTTTCCCTGGAGATCAAACCCCCCAGGCTGTGGATGAAGCACCGAGCCCACGGGAAGCTCCCACTGTGCACCGAGACATCAAAAATGGATGAAATTCAATGTTTCAATGTCATTTAATGGTTTGTGGTTAGTGAAACAATCGTGTCCCAAAATGGACGAGGTCAAGCGGAGGGTGGGAGGAGACCAAGGTCTCCATCCCTTTGGGAACAATTATAAAACTGTAATTATGGTAAAGATAATACAAGAGTTCGACCACAATATGCTTTAATATTTTAATTCAGTATTTTAAACTCGAAGGCCATGAGAAAGAGAAGGCAAATTCTGTCAGCCACTGTAGTTGCACAGTTTTAAAATCTTTCTCTTCTTTCTCATGGAGAATAGAGAAAAGTTGCATTTTTGTGCTTTTTTAATCTCTTTGTTTTGGTATTGGATGCTCTAGAGTTGTAACCAATCATTATAGGGAGTGGAAAAACTGTCAACCAATAATTATTAGATTATTAACGGATATATTAAAAAGTTCTTGCAAATAAAGTTCCTCTTTTCGCCATCTTGGCGCTGCCTGCCTGACCTCCCTGCGAGCTTCCGCGAACCTCCACGAATATCAGAAAATCAGAGCAACAAGCCACGAGCACCCTGAGCAGCAGGGACGGAAAAAGCACTCCAGAAACACCAATATTGGTGGGAAAAGGTGATCCTGACAGAGTGTAAATGCAGATTATTTATCACAACAAATGCTAAAGGTTTCACACAGCAACACTCGGCTAAGGCAGGGCAGGGCTGAGCAATCCTCCTGTGCTCAAACACTGCCCAGGGATCCAAGGGTTGGGCTCAGGGCACTCCTGATCATCCCACGAGACAGAACTGACAGTTCTTCTAGAGAAGATCCCACGTTTAGCACAGTTTGGGATCCCAAATTCTGCATTTCCGAGCAGTTCTGCCCTCCCTGCCCACCAAGGCTCGCCCTGAGCCTGGTGACATTCCCTGCTGTCCATTCAGTGCCATGGCCATGCACAACAGCACCAGGAAAGCCTGGGAAAGGGAGAGAAACTGCGGAAAATCCTTCCTTTCACCCCAAATTCCCACTGCAGGAGTAAATAAAAGCTCAAACTCTACAGGAGCAGATGTGTTTTCTCTATTTTCATTAAAATCTCCTTCTCCACGGGACTGCTGACAACACCTCCTGCCCCCATCAGGGCTGGTGGATCTTGGATTGTTGGGGAGGATGAAATAGGAAAGCCTTACAAATATTATTACCTGGGAAAAGATGTGGAGAATATGGAAACTATAAGCGAGATTGAAGTGAAGACAAGTTTTGAGACACCAAACCCCAGTGACTGAACAACTGGAAAACAATGGTGTGGCCACTGAAGGTAATTCCCTTTTTGATTAAACAATTCCCTTTTTGATTAAACAATCCCCTCTGCTTGCAGTCAGCTCCAAGGGTCAGAGCAGACCCTGCCAACTTAGCATAAGGTCTAAAAAAGCAGTTTTTACAGTTTAAAATATAACACCGTATGGTAATGCAACGACTTTCATAGGCTGTATGTAAATGCTATAGAATTTGTATCTTGTTCTAGATTGGTTAGTGAAAACTAGAATATTCAGCACAGAAGATGATTTATTGTAAGCGAGAACCACGGGATTCTATTCCGTATTCCGTATTCCGCATTCTGTATTCTGCATTCCGTATTCCATAATCTGCATTCCGTATTCCGTATTCTGTATTCCATATTCTGTATTCTCTTTTCTGTATTCTGCATTCCGTATTCTGTATTCTGTACTTCTCTCTCTCTCACCTCTCTGCCCTGCTCTGAGCTGTGTCCTGCAGCTCCTGGCAGGTCTCTCACCCCCACACTCTTTTTTACAATAAACCTCATGCTCTAAGACCAAAATCCAGAAGTCTCTCGTCTCCGTCCTGGCCGTCTGAAGCAAACCACACCACAGACGGCAACCCTGGAGAACCAAATCCTACATTGGATAAATTGGATAAATTGGATAAATCCTCGTCCACTTCCTGTCCTCCCTCCCAGCCTGCCCACACACCCCAGGGATTCCCCACGGCCAAACCCTCACCCCTGTCCTGTCCCTGGTGTGGAGATCTCGGCCCTGAGGAGCTCCAGAGCCTTTTCCAGTGCTCCTCAGCCCCTCCAGCACTGTCCAGACCCTGAGCCATGATCCAGGCTGCAAAAATGACTTTTTCACAGCACTCACTGCTTGGTTGTGGATTTTACTGATCCAAGGAGCACAGGGAAAGTCCTGCAGGCACAGTGAGCTGAGAATTGCCCTGGGGAGGGAATTTTCCCTCTCCAAGGAACTGGAAATTTGGATTTTCCCTCTCCAAGGAATGCTGGAGAACATTAAAATACCCCAAATGCCCCGAGCCCCACAAATATCCAACGACTGAGCATTAGCAGAAGGTTTATTGTAGTTGCACTGTTTTAAAATCTTTCTCTTCTTTCTCACAGAGAATAGAGATAAGTTGCATTCTTGTGCTTTTTTAATCTCTTTGTTTTGGTGCTGGATGCTCTAGAGTTGTAACCAATCGTTATAGGGAATGGAAAAACTATCGACCAATAATTATTAGATTATTAATGGATATATAAAGAAGTTTTTGTAAATAAAGTTCCTCTTTTCGCCATCTTGGTGCTGCCTGCCTGACTTCCCTGCGAGCTTCCGTGAATCTCCACGAATATCAGAAAATCAGAGCAACAGGTTGATCAGCACCACGTGAATGATTTTTCCCTAATTTTTCCCTAATCCTGCCCTAACAGACCCAAAGGCTCAGTGCTGGGGTATTTATCTTTCCACCCAAACAGGATTCTTGTTCTCACAGCTGACGGCTGAGCCCTTTTACATCGGTGTTTTTCCTCTTCAGAGTCCACGGTGGAGAGAATAATCCACAAAATTAACTTTATCATCAGTGATCACAGACGGAGGCAGACAGAGCTTCCCGAACAAGAATTAAATCTGGAATCGCAGCAGATTAAATCTTCTCACTGCAAAGGGACTCCCCACATGTGTGATTTTGTCTGAACGGCTCAGCTCTGCCCAATTTGGGTAAAACACACTCAGTGTGAGCAATTTTCAGGTTTCAACCTCTTAATCCACCCGGGGGTTTCTAGGACTCCTCACTTTCCTGCAGGATTAGGATCTCCAGGGTTGCCGTCTGTGGTGTGGTTTGCTTCAGACGGCCAGGACGGAGACGAGAGACTTCTGGAGTTTGGTCTTAGAGCATGAGGTTTATTGTAAAAAAGAGCGTGGGGGTGAGAGACCTGCCAGGAGCTGCAGGACACAGCTCAGAGCAGGGCAGAGAGGTGAGAGAGAGAGAAGTACAGAATACGGAATACGGAATGCAGAATAGAATACGGAATGCAGAATACGGAATACAGAATATGGAATACAGAATACAGAATACAGAATACGGAATACAGAATACGGAATACAGAATACGGAATACGGAATGCCGTGGTTCTCGCTTAGAATACAATAAATCATCTTCTGTGCTGAATATTCTAATTTTCACTAACCAATCTAGAACAATTGACAAATCCTACAACATTTACATACAGCCTATGAGAGTCATTGCATTACCATACGGTGTTATATTTTAAACCCTAAAACCTGCTTTTTTGGACCTTATGCTAAGTTGGTAGGGTCTGCTCTGACCCTTGGACCTGCCTGCAAGCAGAGGGGATTGTTTAATCAAAGAGGGGAATTGTTTAATCAAAAAGGGGAATTCTTTAATCAAAAAGGGGAATTCTTTAATCAAAAGGGAATTACCTTCAGTGGCCACACCATTGTTTTCCAGTTATTCAGTCACTGGGGTTTGGTGTCTCAAAGCTTGTCTTCATTTCAATCTCGCTTATAGTTTCCATATTCTCCACATCTTTTCCAGGTAATCATATTGATAAGGCTTTCCTATTTCATCCTCCCCAAGACTCTCCCACCGCGGCTCTGATCAGATTAGGTCAGGAACTCTCAGGAAATCCCTGGGAGCTGCAGGCCCCGAGGTGAGGCAGCTCAGACCTTCAGCCATCGAAAATTATCCCAATTTGTGCTGGTGAAACCCCCACCGTCCCAGTTCAGTCCCAGTGCAGCCCCAGTGCAGCCCCAGTGCAGCCCCAGTGCAGCCCCAGTGCAGGCCCAGTGCAGGCCCAGTGCAGGCCCAGTGCAGGCCCAGTTCAGCCTCAGTTCAGTCCCAGTTCAGTCCCAGTTCAGCCCCACTTCAGTCCCATTTCAATCCCAGTTCAGCCCCAGTTCAGCCCCGGTTCAGCCCCGGTTCAGCCCCGGTTCAGCCCCAGTTCAGTCCCGGTTCAGTCCCGGTTCAATCCCGGTTCAGTCCCGGTTCAGCCCCGGTTCAGTCCCAGTTCAGCCCCAGTTCAGTCAGCTCCCAGGGGCTGGGCAGAGCTGAGGCTGCAGGAGGATGTGGGGATGGAAAGCAGAGCTGGGGCTGTGCTGGGCAGGGCAGGGCAGAACCAAAGCTGATTACACCAGGACAGAGCTGGGGAGGGCTTGACCTGCCCCTGACCCTCGGGAGAGCTGAACTGCCTGATCCTGCCCTGGCACACGGGCAGGGGAACCTCGGAAACCTCCAGAACCTCCTCCAGGAGAGCACAGAGACCATCCCTGCCAGGGAAACCTCCTAAACCTCCTTCAGAAGAGCACAGACCACCCCTGCCATGGAAACCTCCTCCAGGAGGGCACAGAGAGCACCCCCTGCCAGGGAAACCTCCAAAACCTCTGAAACCTCCTTCAGGAGAGTGCAGAGACCATCCCTGCCAGGGAAACCTCCAAAATCTTCAAAATCTCCTCCAGGAGGGTGCAGAGACCACCCCTGCCAGGGAAAATCCAGGGCTTGGCTGCCAGGAGCAGCAGGCAGCCCTCAGGGGAGGAAAGAGCCTTTCTGACAGCGGTGGGAATGCAGGGAGAGAGGGACAGGGTGACACTCTGGGGACACAAGGACACCCGGAGCCAATGGGGACATGGATTCGGCACTGGGAGTCAGCGAGGCAGAGCTGCCCAAGGAGGAACGAGGGGAAGGGGGAGGAGTTCTGCTTTTCGCTGCTTTGGCTCTGTGCTGTGTGTGTGACGGCACTGTCACCTCCAGAGGTGGCACCTCCAAAGGTGGCACCTCCAAAAGTGGCACCACCAAAGGTGGCACCTCCAGAGGTGGCATCTCCAAGGGCGGCACCTCCAAAGGTGGCACTTCCTGGCTCTCAGCTGGCAGGGGACAAAGCTGGAGCAGTCCAGCAGTGCCAGGACATGGATTGGTGACCCTGCTGGGGTTGGGGCTGTCCCTGGACCCCTGGAAGTGTCCCAGGGCAGGTGGGACAGGGCCTGGAGCAGCCTGGCACAGTGGGAGGTGTCCCTGCCCATGGGACAATGCCCAAGGTCCCTTCCAACCCACACCACGCTGAGATTCCGACCCTGCTGCAGCCCTGGGGACACGCAGGACAGGGCCACGTCCCAGGACAGCCCTGGGGACACGCGGGACAGGGCCACGTCCCAGGACAGCCCTGGGGACACGCGGGACAGGGCCACGTCCCAGGACAGCCCTGGGGACACGTGGGACAGGGCCACGTCCCAGGATAGCCCTGGGGACACGCGGGACAGGGCCACGTCCCAGGACAGCCCTGGGGACGCACCGGACAGGGCCACGTCCCAGGACAGCCCTGGGGACACGTGGGACAGGGCCACGTCCCAGAACAGTCCTCGGGATGCACAGGACAGGGCCACGTCCCAGGATAGTCCTGGGGACATGAGGGATAGGGCCACATCCCAGGACAGCCCTGGGGACACGCGGGACAGGGCCACGTCTCAGGACAGCCCTGGGGACACGTGGGACAGGGCCACATCCCAGGACAATCCTCAGGACAGGGCCACGTCCCAGGACAGCCCTGGGGACACACGGGACAGGGCCACGTCTCAGGACAGCCCTCGGACTCCACCCCTGTATTTTCAGGGCTCCCAATTCTCCTCTCACACCCTCCTCCTCTTCATTTCACCCAAGTACACTTCCACTCGTCACCCAGGGGACCCTGAAGGCTCCGAGGGTGGCGGGAGGGGCACAGGAGTGCCCAGAGCTGTGCCCACACACGCAGACATGCCAGCCTTTGTCCAGCACACAGTGCCCCCCATTGACAGCAGATTCCCATCCGAGTTTCCCTTTCAAAGGCTGCACTGTCACTGTGCGGTAATTAATTTGCGCAGTATGCTAACAGTGAATTGAAGCTCTCCAAACCATTGCTGATGAGCTTTAAACATTTATCAACTCCCGATTTGCTCTCGTTTCCACCCAGAAAGGATCTGGATTTCACCCAGTTTCGATCCTGGACAATCCCCGGCTCGGCAGCAGGTTGGGACAATCGGGGACAGAGGACACAGACATTTTCACGGGGCAGGAGTGAGGGAACTCAGCCACGCTGATGGAATTCCCTTCCTCCTCATTCACACAAATCCTTCTCTCCAGTGCCCAGCAGTGCTCATGGAAACAGGGGATGGATTGGGTTGGGTTGGGTTGGGAGGGCCTTAAAGCCCAGCCGGTGCCACTCCTGCCAGGGGACAGCTCCACCGTGCCAGGCTGCTCCAGGCCCTGTGCCACCTGCCCTGGGACACTTCAGCAGGGTCACCAGTCCATGTCCTGCCACTGCTGGACTGCTCCAGCTTTGTCCCCTGCCAGCTGAGAGCCAGGAAGTGCCACCTCTGGAGGCGCCACCTTTAGAGATGCCACTTTTGGAGGTGCCACCTCTGGAGGTGCCACCTTCGGAGGCACCACCTTTAGAGATGCCACTTTTGGAGATGCCACCTTTGGAGGAGCCGCCTTTAGAGGTGTTGCCTCTGGAGGTGCCACCTTTGGAGGTACCACCTCTGGAGGTGACATTTTTGTAGGTGCCACTTTTGGAATGCCGCCTCTGGAGGTGCCACTTTTGGAGATGCCACCTCTGGAGGTGACAGTGCTGTCACACACAGAGCACTGAGCTCAGCCTCGTGTCCCCTCAGGGTCACTGCACTTCCATGGACCAGAAACCTCCCCCAGCTCCCAATGCCACACAGCTCTTTTCTCCCTGAAATCCCTGAAATCCCTGAATTCCCTGAAATCCCCGAAATCCCATTCCCATTCCCAATCCCATTCCCATTCAATCCCCTGACCCTTTTCCCTCTGCCGTGTCCCCACGTCCCCTGTGCCACACAGAGTCCCTGCCTCACCCAGCAGGACTCTGCACATCCTGTCCCCAAGCTTGTCACCTCAGCACCAGGGCAAACCCGGGGGGTGGCGCATCTGCTCCCACCAGAAGAGAATCATCTCAGAAAATCAGCATCTCAGAAAATCAGCATCTCAGAAAATCAGCATCTCAGAAAATCACCATCTCAGAAAAATCACCATCTCAGAAAAATCACCATCTCAGAAAATCATCTCCTCTGAAAATCATCTCCTCTGAAAATCATCTCCTCTGAAAATCATCTCCTCTGAAAATCATCTCCTCTGAAAATCATCTCCTCTGAAAATCATCTCCTCTGAAAATCATCATCTCAGAGAATCAGCATCTCAGAGAATCATCTCTGAAAATAATCTCCTCTGAAAATTATCATCTCAGAGAATCAGCATCTCAGAGAATCAGCATCTCAGAGAATCATCTCTGAAAATAATCTCCTCTGAAAATTATCTCTGAAAATCATCATCTCAGAGAATCAGCATCTCAGAAAATTGTCATCTCAGAGAATCATCATCTCAGAAAATTATCACCTCAGAGAATCATCATCTCAGAGAATCATCATCTCAGCAATCCAGAAAGCCAATTTTTGGTCACTCTTTTCCTGCCACGGCTCAGGACCAGCCCAGCCCAGGGAGGCTGTGACCCATCCTGCTCCTGCAGGGCTCCGGGCGCTGCTCCACACAGGACAGTCACTCCTCGTGTCCCCAGCCCAGAGAGGCTGTGGCCCATCCTGCTCCTCCCACGGGCGCTGCTGCACAAGGACAGTCACTCCTCGTGTCCCAGCCCCGATCCCAAACCCCTCAGTGGCAGGGGAGGGCTCCGACAGCCACATACTGCTCCGGGGTGAGGAACACGGGAATAAAGGAAATGGATCAGGTGGGAAATCCCATTCCAGAGGAGGAAATGCCCTGAAAAGCAGAGCCAGGCATCATTTTTCCCTTTTCCTTTCACTCCAGAGGTGAGGCAGCAGCACTTCCCTCCCCAGAGCTCAGTGAGGCTGACAGAACCACAGTTCTGCAGTGTGAGAACATTCTCGGTGTTAATTATTCCTTCGCTTTCCTCATTTCCAGCCCAACCTCTGAGCTCAGAGCCCTGACAAACTCAACCCATTCGGTGCCAGCTCAGGGACAATCACACCCACGGGGGCAGCAGGACAGGGCAGAACTATCCAGAGAAACCTTGAGGGTCTTAAAGGACTTTTCCAACCCAAACAGTCCATAAGCCTGTCCTGTTTGGTGCTTGGCCCATCCTGCCAGGAGCTGAATTTCCAGCTCCTACTGACAAGGGACAGCACAAAGTCCTCTCGGGTGTAACTGGATGTCCCGAGGTGGTGTAATGATATTTTGTATTCCCTATTGTTTGTATGCTTGACCAGAATATGGTCCTGGAACTTTAACTGTGTCCTGCAGCTGAGAGAAGCTCTGCCAGGGTGGGATGCTTTGAAACTCTTCCCCAGCTATTCTAGGGGGCAGTGAGAAGGAAGGGACACTGGTTTTTTTGGGTTTTTTTTTAGTTGGTTGCTGGCGCTACTGGTGTGGCTGCTGCTTGGGGGGGGTTTTTTTTTTGGTTTTTTTTTTTTTTCCCTGGGATTGTTTCTTTTCGTCGTTTTTGGACCTTTTTCTTTGACTTTGCTTTCTCATCTGAGAACCTGAGGAGCCCCGGAGGACAGCGGACGAGAATCGTCCAGGGAGCCACTGGAGGAACTCCACCCTGGGGGAAACCCCGGGAAAGGAGAAGCTACTCCTGAGGAAAAGGACACCAAAGTTCATCAGCTGTTTATTCAGGTTTAATGACCCTTTTTTCCCTTTCCCCTTCCACTTTGTGGTCTGTTAATTAAGCAGTTCTTTTCCCACTTTCAGCTGAGATATTCTCAGGGAATATCGGGAAATTCTCGGGAAATTCTCGTTGTGTGGGAAAGGGTGCCCGAAGTCTTTGCTGTGGGGGAGGTGTTTTATTCAGAACACTTTCCACCTAGGAAGTTTTTCTCTAATCCGAGACACTGGAGCACAGGGATGAACTTTTGTTTTAAATCCAACCTCTCAGGGAAGCAGAATCTGCTCTCCACATCAGCCCATCCTCACCAGTCACTCCCATTAAGGACTCGATCAATCCTGAAATTCCTCCATCCACCAAACAGCCAAATCAATCCAGCATTGAAAACCCCAAAACTCAATCCCATTTAGCACAAACCTCTGACACAGACCTTGGACCTGCCTCTGTTTGGGCCTGGCTTTATGAGTGACCCCATCCAAGCTCACGATTTGGGAGCACAGCAGCAAAATCCTGGATGCAAATAACAACCCACCGGTGTCCAGGGAGGACTCACCGAAGCAGCAGCTCTTTGGGCAGTTTCTTGTTGATCGCAGCTTCATCGTTGTTTGAGAACATCTGCAGGCACAGAAAATGACAGAATTTAGCCACGTTTCGAGGGGACAAACCCTGCTTTACTCCAGGGAAGTTAATGAGGTCGTTGCCAAGAAATTCCTAACAGATAAACTTTGTGCTGCAGCTTTCCAGCTCCTGGGCTGGACCACAGCTGGATGGAGAATTACATCAAAATATCTTAAAATGCGGCGCAAGGATGCTCTGTGGATTGAGAAATTAAATACAAACTGAGATTTGCAGCTGTTCTAGTGAAGTAAACGATAATTAGGGTGTGGTTGTGAGCTGGGGAGGCTCCTCCAGCATTTTGGGGGAGCACAGACACTTCCAAACTGAAGTTTTACAGATCAAAGCTCTGGAGGGAAGAGGAAGAGGATCGAGCAGCCCAAGTATCACCAGACAGAGGGGGAAGGTGCAGGTGTGGCAGGGTTGGTTTCTGGCATGGAAAAGGTGCTGGAGAACAGAGAAATAAGAAAGTGTGGAATTCCCAGAACATTGTCCCAGCCCTCAGCAGCTCTGGGACAAACAGCACTGATTTTGAAAGCTCCAGGAATGGTTTAGAGTTGTGAGCTTTGGTGCTGCACCGGGAGGAGGAGGATGCTGGGAAAGCTCTGCTCTTCTACCTGTTCTGCTCTCGTGTCCCTCCAAATCCATGGACAGAGCCTGGCACACCTGGAATGGACTTTGGGACCAGGAAAATCCAGCTCAGACACCCCAAGAATGGCAGGAACTGCTCTTTTCTAAGGAGTCCCAAGGGAAAAAGAGAGCAAAGCCTCACGTGGCTCTTGAGAAGTATCTAAATAAACAGAGTTCTGAGATTTGGTATTGTCTTGGCATGGGGAAAATCCAGAGAATTCCAAATATCCTGTCCTGGGCATGGATCCATCACATCCTAAATATTCTGTACTGAGCACAGATCATCACATACCAAATATCCTGTACTGAGCATGGATCCATCCCATCCCAAACATCCTGTAATGAGCATGGATCCATCACATCCCAAATATTCTGTACTGAGCTCAGATCCATCACATCCCATCCCAAATATCCTGTACTGAGCTCAGATCCAACCCCATCACATCCCAAATATTCTGTACTGAGCATGGATCCAATCCCAGCCCATCCCAAACATCCTGTACTGAGCATGGATCCATCACAACACATCTCAAATATCCTGTCCTGAGCATGGATCCAATCCCATCACATCACAAATATTCTGTCCCTGAGCACAGAACCAATCCCACCACATCCCAAATATCCTGTACTGAGCTCGGATCCATCACATTCCAAATATCCTGTACTGAGCTCGGATCCATCACATCCCAAATATCCTGTACTGAGCTCGGATCCATCACATTCCAAATATCCTGTACTGAGCTCGGATCCATCACATTCCAAATATCCTGTACTGAGCTCGGATCCATCACATCCCAAATATTCTGTACTGAGCACAAATCCAATCCCATCACCTGTCAAAGCACACACCACAATTTAACCTGAAATCCAATGTGAAAACCCAACATTGTGTCCCTAAATTGCCCTTTAAATACTCCAACCACTGACGGAAAAATGGGAATTGAGTAACAGCATCATCCCAAGGGAACACCAAACCCCAGCATTTTAGACCCAAACACTAAAAATCCAAAATCTGGAGTTTTATCTCCCAAATCCCAGTTTGCTTTTGAATTACCTCAAGACACCAGAGTGCAATGCTGAAGTGGGAACTCTCAAACTTCCTTCCCAAAATTCCTTCCCGAAATGTCACCCAGCAGAAGTGTTGCCCCCCACAGACCCTTTTATCACTTCCCACCAGGATATCACAAGTCCTGAACAGTCACCAGCTCTCAGTTTAATTTGCTGCTAATTAAACTGAAGTTTTGCCATTCGCAGCTGGCACAGCTCCAAAGGCTGTCCCCTCACAGCTCCAGGTGACTCTGGGTGGGGACAGACATTCCTGGCTGGGAGAGCAGCACCTGTGCATTGTGGGACAGGAGCAGCTAATTAAATTGATTAGCTGATCGATTAGGAAATCAAGGAAATCACAGAGAGAGCTCTGATGGAAGGGAAATGCAGAGGAATTATTCACGGAAAAATGGGACATGATTTCCTTACAAGAGACAGAGGCAGATCCAAACCTTTCCCCATCCCTCTCCAGGCCAGCACCTCTGAAGAAGAGCCCTCCTCCCAAAAAAGAAATCCAAGGATCAATCAGGACAGGAGCAGCTAATTAAATTGATTAGCTGATCGATTAGGAAACCAAGGAAATCACGGAGAGAGCTCTAATGGAAGGGAAATTCAGGGGAATTATTCACGGAAAAATGAGATGTGATTTCCTTACAAGAGCACAGAGGCAGATCCTCTCCAGATCAGCACCTCTGAACCAGAGCCCTCCTCCCAAAAAAGAAATCCAAGGATCAATCAGGACAGGATCAGCTAATTAAATTGATTAGCCGATCGATTAGGAAACCGAGGAAATCATGGAGAGAGCTCTGATGGAAGGGAAATGCAGAGGAATTATTCATGGAAAAATGAGATGTGATTTCCTTACAAGAGACAGAGGCAGATCCAAAGCCTTCCCCAGCACCTCTGAACCAGAGCCCTCCTCCCCAAAAAGAAATTCAAGGATCAATCAGAGAGCAGGAGGAGACTGACAAAAAAGAAATCCAAGGATCAATCAGGACAGGAGCAGCTAATTAAATTGATTAGCCGATTTATTAGGAAATCAAGGAAATCACGGAAAGAGCTCTAATGGAAGGGAAATTCAGGGGAATTATTCACGGAAAAATGAGATGTGATTTCCTTACAAGAGCACAGAGGCAGATCCTCTCCAGACCAGCACCTCTGAACCAGAGCCCTCCTCCCCAAAAAGAAATTCAAGGATCAATCAGAGAGCAGGAGGAGCCTCCCAAAAAAGAAATCCAAGGATCAATCAGAGAGCAGGAGGAGACTCCCAAAAAAGAAATCCAAGGATCTATAAGAGAGCAGGAGGAGACTGACAAAAAGGAACCAGAGCAGAAGAGAACAAGCGCAGGAAGGGTTAAAAGAGATTCCAGACGCAGCCTCCTGTGCCTGATCTCAGGAACTGTGCCCATCAAATCCCTCGGCAGGGAAACCTCACCTCGATCCCAGCACAAATCCCAGCCCTGCACTGCTTTCTGCAGGAGTTTCCCTTTGACCAGCGCTAATCCAAAGGAATGTTTGTTTTTTCGTGTGACTAAAAATAGGCCTTGGAGTTAAAACGTGACGGGGCCCAGGCGAGATGGGCTCGGGGAGAACCTCGGCTCTGGAATTCTCCCTCCCCTGGAAGGCTGGGAAGAGCCAAGGTGCATCTCCAGACCTATTTTCTTCCATCCTGAGGCTCAGATGGCGAAAACATTCTGGAATTGGGATTTTGCTAAGTCATGGCAGCGTGTACAGCTAAATATACCGTGGACATGGGGACTTTCTGGCAAGTCTGTGCAAAAATAAAGCTCCGGAAAAATGTCAGAGGCTATTCTAGACTTGCAGGCTTTCAAAATGTTTCTAGGGATAAAAACTAAATGCCCCAAGTTTGCTTTTCCTAACATCTCTTTTATCATCTTTAATACCGGATGTGTCGTCCGGTAGAATAAATTATTCCAAACAGGACGGGGAAAAACACATTTTTCTTGTATTTAAATTTTTAATTCTGTACCAAACACAGACTCTCTCACCAAGGAGCTGCTGCATGAATCCACAAGGGATTTTGGGAGGAAATTCCTGGCTGGGAGGGTGGCCAGGCCCTGGCACAAAGAAGCTGTGGATCCCTGGCAGTGCCCAAGGCCAGGGCTTGGATCAACCTGGGGCAGTGGGAGGTGTCCCTGCCAGGCTGAGGCTGGGGCTGGATGAGCTCTAAGGTCTGACCCAAACCAGCCTGGAATCCTAGGGAATCGAGGAGTTTATGAGAGCAGAGGGGCAAAAGTGACCAAAAGGCAGAGCTCTCCCAGTCCTGCACTCAGCACAACCTGCAATTGTCAATTTGATTGAAAAACTCTCCCTCTGCCCTCGAGAATATCCAAAATTTGGGAAGCTGGCTCCGTTCCAGGCTCATTCCCACATCTGCTGCTCACAGTGAGCCAGAGGTGCTGCTCAGGCCTCGGTGCCAGGCAGGGTCACCCTGTGGCACCCAGGGTGGCAGTGCCAGTGTCCCTGTGCCATGCAGGCAGGCTGGGTGGCAGTGTCCCTGTGCCAGGGGGATGTGAGCAGCAGGGTCACCCTGCGGCACCCAGGGTGGCAGTGGCAGTGCCAGTGCCCCTGTGCCATGCAGGAAGGCCAGGTGGCAGTGGCAGTATCCCTGTGGCACCCAGGGTGGCAGTGGCAGTGTCCCTGTGCCAGGACAGAGCAGCAGGGTCACCCTGCGGCACCCAGGGTAGCAGTGGCAGTGTCCCTGTGCCACAGCAGAGCAGCAGGGTCACCCTGTGCCACCCAGGGTAGCAGTGGCAGTGTCAGTGCCCCTGTGCCACGCAGGCAGGCTGGGTGGCAGTGTCCCTGTGCCAGGGCAGGGCAGCAGGGTCACCCTGTGGCACCCAGGGTGGCAGTGGCAGTGTCCCTGTGCCAGGACAGAGCAGCAGGGTCACCCTGCGGCACCCAGGGTGGCAGTGGCAGTGTCCCTGTGCCATCCAGGGTGGCAGTGGCAGTGTCCCTGTGCCAGGACAGAGCAGCAAGGTCACCCTGTGGCACCCAGGGTGGCAGTGGCAGTGTCCCTGTGCCAGGGCAGGGCAGCAGGGTCACCCTGTGGCACCCAGGGTGGCAGTGGCAGTGTCCCTGTGCCAGGGCTGTGAGTCTCTCTGAGCTGTGGGTGAAGCAGCTCAGCCCAGACAGTGCTCATGCAGCTCCAGGAGGGAGCACAGCCCTGGGTCATTGTCACAGTGTCACTCAGGGTGGCTTTGTCACAGGCCAGGCTCCCAAATCCATCCGTGGGGCAGGGAAACTCGGCTCCCTACTGGAGTCATCACTGAGATCTTTGGGGTGGAGGGGACCCTAATCCCACCCAGTGCCACCCCTGCCACGGCAGGGACACCTCCACTGTCCCAGGCTGGGCCAGCCTGGCCCTGGGCACTGCCAGGGATCCAGGGACAGCCTCAGCTCCTCTGGGAATTCCATCCCAGCCCTCCCCACCCTCCCAGGGAGGAATTTTTTCCCCCACTCCATCAGTTGGAAGCAAATCCCCTCGTCCTGCCCCTGGAATTCCTGAGGGAATTTCAGCAGCCCCACGGTGTCAGCCTGACCCAAAGCTCCGAACCCAAACTCTAAAGCAGAAAATTCAGAGCTGGGTGGAGAAAAAGGGATGAGGCTTATTCAGAGCTTTAGGGAATTAGTGCTGCAAGGTCAGAGGAGGCAGCCGGGGTGGTGTGACAGTGAGGATTCTCCACAGAAACAGAATTCTCTGGGACACAGAATTCTCCACCCTGGGAAAAAAAACTGGATTTGGTACCCCCCAGAGCCTGAGGATGCCCAGGAAACACCAAGGCAGACACAGAGGGGAAGGGACAGGGTGACACTCATTTTCTGTACAAAAACTCAGCCAAGAGACAGCCAGAGGTGGACAGGAAATAAAAGCCATAAACATTCCCAGAAACACAGCCAATAAAGAACTGAAAAGCTCATGAAAAAAACCAAGGCAGAATTTAAAACCATAATCGATGAAATGATAGTAAATATTCTGATTTAAACCACTCTCTACATAAAGCAAAAAACAGGGCAGAGTTTAAAACCGTCATCTATGAAATAATAGTAAATATTCTGATTTTAAACCACTCTACATAAAGCAAAGCTCATGCTGAAAAACAGGGCAGATTTTAAAACCTTCATGTATAAAATATCAGTAAATATTCTGATTTTAAACCACTCTCTACACAAAGCAAAGTTCATGCCAAAACACAGGGCAGGATTTAAAACCATCTTAAAACTTTGCTTTATGTAGAGAGTGGTTTAAAATCAGAATATTTACTATAAAATAATAGTAAATATTCTGACTTTAAACCACTCAACATAAAGCAAAGCTCATGCCAAAAAACAGGGCAGAACTTAAAACCATCATCTATGAAATAATAGTAAATATTCTGATTTTAAACCACTCTCTACAAAACACAAAGCTCATGCCAAAATCAGGGCAGATTTTAAAACCATCATGTATAAAATAATAGTAAATATTTTGATTTTAAACCACTCTCTACATAAAGCAAAAAACAGGGCAGAATTTAAAACCATCATCTATGAAATAATAGTAAATATTCTGATTTTAAACCACTCTACATAAAGCAAAGCTCATGCCACAATCAGGGCAGAATTTAAAACCATCATCTATGAAATAATAGTAAATATTCTGATTTTAAACCACTGTCTACATAAAGCAAAGCTCATGCCAAGAAACAGTGCAGAATTTAAAACTATCATCTATGAATATTAGCAAACATTCTGATTTTTAAACCATTCTCTACATAAAGCTCATGCCAAAATCAGGGCAGATTTTAAAACCATCATGTATAAAATATCAGTAAATATTCTGATTTTAAATCACTTTTTACATAGAACAAAGCTCATGCCAAGAAACAGGGCAGGATTTAAAACCATCATCTACGAAATATTAGCAAATATTCTGATTTAAACCACTCTCTACATAAACCAAAGCTCAAGCAAAAAACCAGGGCAGAATTTAAAACCATCACCTATGAATATCAGCAAATATTCTGATTTTAAACCGCTCCGGATTGTTTCCTTGCAGGAAAGAACTTGTGTGAGAGCTCAAACTTTTAAAAAGAAGCAGCTAATGTGTGCTGAGGATGGAAGTGCAGCTGCTGTGAGAGCCAGAGCTCCCTGTCCCTTCCAGCCCAGGATATTCCAGGGTTTTGTGAGCCTCTGGAAATGCTGCCCAGAGCCTCCACAACTGCACACAACCACAGGAAATCAAGGATTCAAACCCAGCCAGAAAACAGGCTGCAATTATTAATTATTAGAGAGCAAATCATGCACTCTGGAAACTCATTTTAGGTTGGGAAAGGCAGGGAATGAATTGCTGCAGGCAGAAATTAAGGATTACATCCACAGCTTGAATATTCTGGAGTTTCCATCCCACCCAGAGACTTTGGAGGTGAACCTTCCGAGCTCCAGAGGTTTTTTCTGCTCTGAAAGCTCTGTGTGAATTTGTTCAGAGTTCAAACCCCGAGCCTGAGATGCACTGGGAGGTTTCTCCAGCTGTAAGGCTGCTGGCTGCCAGCCCAAATTCCAGCATTTCTGGTGGAATTTGTATCAATTTTAGATAAAATTATGGTCCACGTGGAGATGAACAAGCCCAGCACAGTCACTGACACAAGACAAGACTCACAGCAGACCTCACCCACAGCTCCAACCCAGCAAAAAAGCTGAGCATGAAGCACAGAACAACAAGAAAAATGTGGAATTCACTCTGCATTTCCTTTGCAAAAGCTCAGCACAGCTTTGAAACAACTTCTCACAAACACGGTCAATATGTCCTGACACCGTGCCTCGAGTTGTGCTCATTTTGGGAGAAAATTCTGCTGCCGTGACAAGGCTCAAATAACAGAGATTGGTTCCCTTCCCAGGACGAGATTTGGGGAAGCAGCAGCTGGAGCAGGCTGAGCTGCCTTCCTGCAGGCACAGAAAATATTACACTGCAGAGATAAGTCACAGCGAAGTGACAGCGAAATCCAAGGGCTCCTCGGAGGACACGACCCAAGGAATGGAGCTGTTTACATCCCAAAGCAGCTCCGACCCAGGGAATTTTATTTAAAAACCCATCCAGTTTAATCTGCATGAAGTCTTCGAGGGAATGGCTGGCTGCTGGCTGAAGCCAGACTGTCACCATTCCGGTGTGGCCCTCGGGTTGGGGACGCTGCCCTCGTGCCCCGCGCGGTGCCACGGCCACGCCGGCCCCGCTGGCTCCCCACCAGGGCGAAATCCTGACTAAGCAGGACAAACAGAAATAGACCCCGGCCAAAAAGGCTTATTATAGGCTTAATATTCCTAAAAATAGCAGGATAGCCAGGGACTGATGGGCGCTGGCGCTGCCTCGGCCACCGCTCGGTTGGGGAAGTTTAAATTCCTGCTGGGGTGGAGAGGCTGCCTGAGTCCAGCCTGCATTGGGGAAAATCAAATAAAGAGCCTTTTTTGAGGCTTTTTTGAGTCAGTAATGATCCAGAGCTCAGTCAAACTCTGCAGAAATGGATTTGACCGTGTGAAGATGGATTTGAAGATGAAGCTCTCCCCGCTGCACAGCCCTCGATGCAGGAACTGCCCTGGAGGGAAATCCCTCAGTGATGGACGGGAAAAGGGACGAGGTCGCACTGCTGCCTTCAGAAAGGAAAACTCCACAGGCACAGGTGAGATGCTGAAAATCTCCTGAATTCAGAGCTGCCACTTCAGCTGCCTCACGGCCATATCTCACCACCAGGGAACCCCCAGGGCCTGGTGCCTTCAGAAAGGAAAGCTCCACGGGCACAGGTGAGATGCTGAAAACCTCCTGAATTCAGAACTGCCATTTCAGCTGCCCAATATCTGTATCCCACCACCAGGGAACCTCCAGGACCTGTGCCAGGTCATGCTGCTGCCTTCAGAAAGGAGAACTCCACAGCACAGGTGAGATGCTAAAAACCTCCTGAATTCAGAGATTCCATTTCAGTTGCCCCATGGCCATATCTCACTGCCAGGGAACCCCCAGGGCCTGTGCCAGGTTGCGCTGCTGCCTTCAGAAAGGAGAACTCCACAGCACAGGTGAGATGCTGAAAACCTCCCGAATTCAGAGATTCCATCTCAGCTGCCCCGTGTTTGTGTCCCACTGCCAGGGAACCCCCAGGACCTACTGCCTTCAGAAAGGAAAGCTCCACAGGCACAGGTGAGATGCTGAAAACCTCCTGAATTCAAAACTGCCATTTCAGCTGCCCTGTGTTTATGTCCCACCGCCAGGGAAGCCCCAGGACCCGTGCCAGGTCGTGTTGCTGCTTTCAGAAAGGAAAACTTCACAGCACAGGTGAGATGCTGAAAACCTCCTGAATTCAGAGCTGCCATCTCAGCTGCCCCACGTCCCTACCCCACCCCAGGGCCTGTGCCAGGCACCAAAGGGCACATCCAGCTGTTTTTATTCACCGTTTTGCTCTCCTCCCCCAGCCCCGGCTGCCAGAGAGCTCTCCCCAAAGCACCCACCCCAAAGCACCCCGAACCCCCGTGCCCCCCGAAATGCCCACTCCAGCCCCGCGTTACCCGCCGGCCAGCGGCTGCATCCGAGCGGCTCCTCCGGGTGGCCCTGGGGACAGCTCGGGGAGGTGGCACTCGCACTTAATCAGCTTTGATTCCCCAGGAGTTGGACGTGGAGCTGAATGAAAAATCAGCCCCGGCACGTCAGCGGCTCAGGGCAGGGATCACATGGACGGGGCTGAGCGGCACTGCTGGTCTGCAGGAAGCTCTGCACCCCAAAAATTGTCACCCCGGGACTGGTGACCCAGCACAGAATCTGATGGAGATCGTTGCTTTCTCACACACACCCTGCGAGGCTTTAAATATATAGATTTCTACATAAAAATTATAAATATCTATATTTAATATATATTTTTAACATATATTTAATAGATATATTTAATATATATTTAATAGATAATATTTATATATATTTAATATATATTTATTATTTATATATAACATTCAATATATATTTTTAATATGTATTTAATATATTTAATATATTTAATATATAATATATATCTAATATATACAATATAGTATATATTGTATATATTATATATTTAATATAAATATAATATATAATGTATAATGTATATACTATATATAAGGTATATAATACATGTATATAATATACATAATGTATATAATAGATCTATTTAATAGAAAAAATTATAATTAATTTAATATATAATAGATAAATTCAATATATTATAATGTATTTAATATATATCTTTTATATATATATATAATATATATATTTAATATATATATATTTACTATATATTTAAATATATCGCTGCCACAGGAACAACATCCAAAGCCAAAAAGGAAGGGTTGAAATTAGACAAAGACTTCCTGACTTACCCAGGACAGCCTATGGCACAGTCCCTGGCCGTAAAACACCCACTACCACTATTTATTTTTGTCTTTTTAGAAGCTCATTTTAGCAGGGCAGAGGTTGACTACGAATACACTGGGAAGGGATTTAAAAAAAATAAAAAAATCAAACCCAAAAAGTGAGACGTGATTCAGTATTTTCAGCCTTAGCCAGCTTTCCGAGGCTCATCACAATTCAAATAAGCTGCTTTGATAAATTATAGTTCTTCCCCTCCCCAACACCTGCAATTCTGTTATTATTACTGGTAATATTATTATTATTGGTAATAAGGTGTTTTTTCACTGCTGGCTTTGCATTCAGCTATTATGTAAGAGGACGCTGGGATCACTGGCGTAAATATTTGGAAATAAAGTCAAATGATGGTGTCTTAAAAAAAAAAATCCACCTGAGCTGAGGTGTGAGGGCATGGGGGAGTTTGGGCCAAAGGAGAACTGCTGGGTGAGGCAGAGGGGATCTGCTCGTGGCAGCTCCAGGTTTCACCCCAGCCCAGGGAGGAGAAAACCCTCCCAGCGCTGACTTTCCCAATGCTGTGACTCAAAGGAAGCTCTCAGCGAAAACAATAATTACTGCAGTGGCCCAGGCCCCAATTAACGAGGGTGTCCGAAAGAAATGGGATGTGCCCGTGGGTGAGGGCTCCCTGTCCCTTCCTGGCACACAGACACTCGAGCCTGTCCCCAGGGACACCCGGGCCCCCCAAAATGTCCCTTGGAGGGGCTGTGAATCCATCCTGGGGATCCCTGTGCTGTTCTCCGCTGGAAATGCCTCACTGGAGTCAGACATGAAATCCTGGAGTGGTTTGGGTTGGAAGGACCTTAAAGCCCATCCAGGGACACCCGGGCCCCCCAAAATGTCCCTTGGAGGGACTGCGAATCCACCCTGGGGATCCCTGTGCTGTTCAATGTGTCACTGGAGTCAGACACGAAATCCTGGAGTGGTTTGGGTTGGAAGGACCTTAAAGCCCATCCAGGGACACCTTCCACCGTCCCAGGGTGCTCCAAGCCCTGGCCAGGGACACTCCCAGGGATCCAGGGGCAGCCCCAGCTTCTCTGGGAATTCCAGCCCAGCCCCTCCCCACCCTCACACCCTTCCCAACATCCAAATCTTCCCTCTTTTAGTTGAAAGCCCTCTTCCTTTTCCTTCCATGGAAAAAGTCCTGTGTCCCTGGTGTGGGGTGGGACTGGATGAGATTTAAGGTCCTTCCAACCCAAAACACGCTGGGATCCTATAAAATCAGTTTGCCAGGGTTCCCATCGTCACCCCATGCGGTCACACAGCTCCTGGCAGAGGGAGGAAGAAGAGAATCCTATCTGGAGCAAAAACAGCAATAAAAATTTGGGACACCAGCTCGGGGGACATGGGCCGAGCCATTTTTCTTTTTCCTTTCCTTTCCTTTTTCCTTTTCCAAAAGCCAGTTTCCTTTCCTGGTGAAGCCTCCCCAGTCTCCCTGGGGCTGGGAGGGAAGCCCAATCTGATTTTTGCTTCTCAGTCTCCCCAAATCCTTTTCTTTCCTCAGGGAGAGAGAGCACAGTGCGAAACACAACTTGTGGTTTGCATCTCCTCCTATCTCATCGTCCGAACAACCACTCGGAACCAAATAAATTAGCAGTTTATTATTCACCTGCCCCAATGAAGTGCTGGTTTAAAAAGCATTACGTGTGATGTGGCACGGCACCGAAATCGAAAATAAATGGGGGTGGGGGACAGAACAGGAATATGGAAAATCCATCAGCTTGGACTCGCCCCTCCCAAAATCTTAATTTTTTTCAGTTTTTCTCATTATCTATGAGCCTCATTGTCAGATACCACCCAAAATAAAAGCGATTCAGCTTCAGGTTGTGTCACCAGCAGTTTCTCTCCCCCCATAAAATCAGATTCCCTGTAAATGTTACATCAGTTTCTGCAAGGAGAGTCAGAGCAGAGCTCTCCCTGCCCTCTTTGTGTCCCTGTGTTTACACAACCTCCATTCCTTGAACACCAAAGCCCCACCAGGAGCACAAGGAGCACCCAGGGAAGGGACAGGGACAACCCCAAAAGGATCAGCTCGAAAGCCAACCCCCCGAAAACACAGGAGCGGCGTTTCGGAGGCAGGAACACAGCAGATTCCAAAATGGGATTAGGGTCAGTGAGATTATTCAATTCGGCTTTCTGAACACAGACAGGATTAATTATTAGAAGGCAAATTGATTTTGGAGCATTTGGTTTCCCGTTTTTCTCCCAGTTTAGCTCATTTGATGTCTCTACAGTCAAACAAGACTTGGGAACTGCAGAGGTTCAGAAGGGACAGAATTCCCTGAAGAATTCCAGAATTCCCAGAAGAGAAATGCCCTGGATCAATGAATTCCTGAATTCCCAGAAGAGAAGTGCCCTGGATCAATGAATTCCTGAATTCCCACAAGAGAAATGCCCTGGATCAATGAATTCCTGAATTCCCTGAAGAGAAATGCCCTGGATCAATGAATTCCGGAGTTCCCAGAAGAGAAATGCCCTGGATCAATGAATTCCTGAATTCCCTGAAGAGAAATGCCCTGGATCAATGAATTCCTGAATTCCCTGAAGAGAAATGCCCTGGATCAATGAATTCCTGAATTCCCTGAAGAGAAGTGCCCTGGATCAATGAATTCCTGAATTCCCAGAAGAGAAATGCTCTGGATCAATGAATTCCGGAGTTCCCAGAAGAGAAATGCCCTGGATCAATGAATTCCTGAATTCCCAGAAGAGAAATGCTCTGGATTAATGCATTTCTCAGGCCGGAGGTGCTCCCAAGGCTCACCCCAGACTCTCATTCCTCAGACACATCCCTGGAATTCACACAATTTCATTTTTAACAAGAAAAACTGCCCCATGGACACACACATTTCACAGGCAGGCTCAGCTCCTGCTCTCTGGAGAGTCTGGAGACTCCCAGAGGAAGCTGGAAATGATGGAGCTTTTTGTTTTGGAGGATGTAGAGGAGACTACACGGATGGCTCACAGTCAGGAAAAAAAAAAGGACTGGAATGACTTAATCCTGACAGGCTCAGGGGAAGCCAGGACACCTCCAGGTGACATCCCAGGCCATGGGAACATGGACAAGGTGGATTAGAGAAGTGCTGAGAGCTTGGGCCTTGGTAAATGAGTCCTCCAAGAGCATGAGGGGTCGCTTGGAAACACCAGGAGATGTCTCCTCTCCTCTCTGGTGTTGTTTGGCTGCTCTTCATCAGGCAGGAAGCAGAGAAATCCCAAATATAAGCAGGGATTGGGATCTGTCGGGGCATGTTCCACATCGAACTGACACCACAGAGAATCAGGAGTCAATCTGGGTAATGTTTTCCCTTTTTGTTTGCTTTGCTGCAGTAAGTGGTGATTTTCTCTGCGGTGGCCACACCTCCTGTAAAGGGACTAATCCCAGTATGCTCGTGGGGCCGGGCATGGCATTCCCAGGAAAAAGAGAATTCCACTCTTCCTGGAATCAGAAACCCACAGGCAAGTCCAATTTAAGGAGCTCAGCCCTTATTCCATATTTTATTCCTACAGTAAGGAATTATTATTATTATTAAACCCCCTCACGACTGGATTTGTGAATTCCCCAACAACAATGGCTCAGGAATCTGTTTACGTGGCTCAACAAAAGACAATAAACTAAGTGAAAACCCAACCCAGCCTCCCCCTCGGCAGCTCCCTCGTCATTTGGAGTCTGCATCAGACACAATAAATTAGTCACAGCCCCAGATTGGGCTATTTTTACCCCAAGATAAGATTCCAGACTCAAAGGGATGACTTCCCCCTCCTCAGCCAGGGGAAATGTCCTGGCAGTGTCCACAGGTTATGGGGGGGAGGAGGAAGAGGGAGGAGGAAGAGGGAGGAGGAAGAGGGAGGAGGAAGAGGGAGGAGGAAGAGGGAGGAGGAAGAGGGAGGAGGAAGAGGGAGGAGGAAGAGGGAGGAGGAAGAGGGAGGAGGAAGAGGGAGGAGGAAGAGGGAGGAGGAAGAGGGAGGAGGAAGAGGGAGGAGGAAGAGGGAGGAGGAAGAGGGAGGAGGAAGAGGGAGGAGGAAGAGGGAGGAGGAAGAGGGAGGAGGAAGAGGAGAACTAATCACCCATTCTCCTCATGACTTTCCAATCTCCCACAGCTCTGAACAGCAGCTCCCAGGCTCCGCACATTTCTGCCCAATTTTGTCCCTGCCCCACGAAATGTGAACTCTCACAGAACTTTGGCTTGTGAAGCACAACCATTACAAACTGGTTTCTAGGAAGCACAGAGAAATTTCCACCCATCCTGCCCCTGTGAAAAATAAATCTATTTTTAAGTGTGAACACACATTTTGGAAGCTCTTCTGACCAACATAACCTCAGTGGAAAACCAGGGATTTAAAGGAAAAGAGCTCTAAAACTTCCCAGGTTATACAGGTGAGTGGGTCAGAGATAATCCATGCTGGGGCTGATGAATGAATTTATAATCATGGAATGGTTTGGGATGGAAGGGACCTTAAATCTCATCCATTCCCACCCCTTCCACCACCCCAGGGTGCTCCAAGCCCTGTCCAGATTGGCCTGGGACACCTCCAGGGCTGGGGCAGCTCTGGGCAAAACACAGCAACCAAAGCAGCCAAGGAAGAGAATGATGTTTAAAAGCATTTCTTGTAGCTCAAAATAAGCCTTTCTATAACACACCAACTCTTCCTGTATAAATATAGGTTTTAAAAATTAATTTAGGCCTGAAATGCTCCTTGAGCACTTCGCTCATTTTCCAACTCGTCTGTTTTTTACTATAAGAAGAAAATAGCATTCCAGCAAAAAAAAAAAAAAAAAAAAAAACCCCACCCAAAACAAGCCAAACAAAGCTCTTCCCCACTCTTTTTTCCCCAATGAATTGGGTTCATCATGTCCTGGTACAACCCTGACGAAAACCCTCCCAAAATTGGAAAGAACTCCAGCATTGCAAGGCGAAGGCTAAGGAAGCAAAGGATGTGACGATGCCCTACGAGACATTTCCCCATGAAGTCTGTCACCAGCCTGGTTTTCCTCTTTGCTCTGTAACCAGCCACTGTGCAGCAGTGGGAAAAAAAAAATAAAAAAAGCTCTCGGGGGTAAAAAAAAAAATAATAAAACAAAAAAACTGTGCAGCCAAGAACAGCCCAGAACAGTAAATACAATAACCCTGGGCTCACGTGCAGGCTCCTCTCTGGAGTTCCCAGGGTGAGCCCAATGTTTTTACCCCTGGATGCTACAGAAACACCAATATCTGAGCACTAAAAACCCTGAGCATTTCACAGGGATCTGATGGAGGAAGAAAACAATCCCACGTGCCGTGTTAGACCACCAGCACTTCCCGCACCTTTCCTCAGCCTGAGGAATTCCCCACGGAGCTCTGTGGAAGCAGAGCCTCTTCAGTTTGCCATTAACCAGAATTTTCCCTGGATCGCCATCCCATCCCTCTCCACCACGGGGGAACAGCCACATCTTCACCACTCCAGGCTCTTTTTTGTCCCCCACACGAGCCGGGCAGTCCGGAGAAGGAGCAGGCAGGGATTTCCATCCTCCACAGCCATGGGAAGTAAATCCTGCTGCTGCCCTTCCTCCCTACCCCCCTCCTCCTCCTCCCCCGGGAAGACAGCTGGGACAACAATGCGGCTGGAATCGCCCTGGCTCCGCACGCTGCTTTGTGCCATGTCCTTTGAATAGATCTCATTGTTTACCCTCCGCTCCTTCCGTCCTCTCCATCCCCCACCTCCCCGTAAGCAAAATTTTTTTTTTTCCCCCGACTACTGCCCAAAAAAAAAAAAAAAAAGCGAGGCCGAGGCCACCTTCCCCCCCCCGAGCGCCCCCCGCAAAGGCTGTGGTGTTTTCCAGGCGCAATTCTCCACATCTCCTGCTCCATCATCAACTTCCCTGCCAGCAACACGTTGGCAGCAGCTCTGTCCCCCCCCGGTACCCCCAACCTTTTCCCCGGAGTTTATAACAGACGGGGGAACCCCCAAAATGGGGCGGGGGGAGTTTCACGCCGGCATCCCCCAGACTCGGACCCCCCCTCCGCACCCACAGATCCCCCCCAGCCCCATTCACAGCAGGGTCTGCCCTCAGCCACCCTTGGGAGTTTAATTCAGATGGGGGAACCCCCTCCCCAAAATGGATGGGGGGGGGGAGATGTTTGACACCGACACCCCCAAATCCGGGAGTCCAGGCCTGAGGCTCCACACCCCCACAGAGCCCCCCAGCTGTGGCCCTGCCCAGCCTCATTCCTGCTGAGCCCCCCAAGAGAACCCCCCCAAAATAAGGCGGGGAGAAGTTTCACGCCAGCCCCCCCCAAACCCGGGGGTCACAGCCCTGAGCCCCCCCGCGCCCCCACAGCCACCCCCGACCCCCAGCCCCATTCACAGACCCCCCCTCGAGAGTTTACATCCGTCGAGGGAACATTTCCCCCCTAAAACGGGGGGGTGGAGGGGACAAGTTTCACTCCAACCGCCCCTCAAACGCGGAGGTCACAGCCCCGAGCCCCCCCGGCCACCCACAGCCACCCACGGCCGCGACCCCCCTCGCAGCCCCATTCAAACAGACCCCCCCGCGGCCCCCCCGGCCCTGCCCCAGGGCCGCGCTGCCCGGGGCGGGGGCGGGGAGGGCTCTCAGGGCCATCCGGGGGGTCACGCACACACCGCGGCCCGGTCCCCCCCGCGCCTCCTCAGCCGGGCCAGGCCGGGCCTCCCCCCGCGGGGCCGGCCGGGGCCTCACCTCAAAGCGGCTCTTAGTGACCCCGTTCATCTCCCTGCGCATGGCGGGGCCGGCGCGAGGGCGGCGGGGGGCGCGGGGCCCGGGGGGTGCGGGGGTGCCGGAGCGCGGCCTCCGCCCGGCGCCGCCGCCGCGTCCGCTCCGGCCTCAACTTCGACCCAAAACAAAAACACTGCGCACCTGCCAGCAACGCGCGCGCTCATTGGACGGCGCGGCCGCCGCGCGCCGCGGGGAGGGGGGGGCGCCTGGGGGGGGGAGGGCGGCGAGGGGGGAGGGGGAGACGGGACCGGGACCGGGAGGGGAGGGGAGGGGGGAACGGGAGAGGGGCCACAGCGGGGCGGGGAGTGAGGGGCTCGGGGGGTCGCGGAGGGGGGAACCGGCAGTGCCCCGGGGAGAGCGATGGGGGGGAAAGGGGGTGCGGGGAGGAGGGGGACGGGAGCGGGGCTGCCGAGGGGGGAGGGGAACGGGACCGGGGAGGCGATCCGGGAGCGGGACCGCCCGGGGGGACCGAGGGGAGGCGGCGCGGGGAGGAGGTGCGGGAGCGAGGCTGCCCCGAGGATGCGGGACCGGGGGTGTCCCCGGGAGGGCGAAGGGATGGGGAGGGAGAGGGACCGGAGGTACAACCGACCGAGGCTCCCCCCACCTACCCCGCAGGCCGCCGCCCCCATCGCGCCGCCGCGGGGGTCCTCCCGTCCCCTCCCCCGGTGCGGGGCGAGGGGCGCTGCCCCCCTTGCCGGGGCTGCGGGACCCCCCCGCCCCGCGGCTGCGGGGGCCGCAGGATCCTCCCCCCGGTGTCCGGGGGGCTGCGGGGATCGGGGGTCCCGGGAGGGGGGGGGGCGTCCCCCGCCCCTCCGCTCCCTTCCGGGAGCAGCGAGTTCAGCCAATCAGCGCCCAGCGATGGGGTGACGTCATGGTGATGTCATTCTCGCGGGAAAATCAAGCGTGGCGGGGATGCCCTTCTCGCCCTCCCCCCATCAGAGAGCCGAGACCTCTTTGTACCAAAGGGGTTTATTTGCATGTAAATAAACATGTTCTCTGAAATATTTCCAAAAAAGTTGAAATTCCACTTTCCGCCCAAAAATCTGCCGCGGGAGCCGTGATATTTACAATTACAGCGATTTTTCCACCCAGGGATTTATGTACATCATGATAATCGAGGAAAGAACCAGTTTCTTTTAATCTCCGTGTTCACTTCACCACCTGAGATTAAAAGGTTTGGCTTATATTTAATTTTCACTTTATTTTATCTTTCTGAATACTGAAAGATGTAAAATCATTGAGAATAAGCAAAAATATTTCAAAAATAAACCATTTCTCAGAGCCCGAGCACTGACACCCCAAAGCCTCTGTGTGACACACCTTTAGCTCTCCCAGGACTGACGTCGTTGGGAGGGGACAGGGCACCAAAATGGGGTGAAAAGCTTTAAATTTGGGACTGGCACCTCCCACAGTAGCTGGAGGAGACATTGTTCCCTCTGTTCCCACCTTCCACAGGGGGAATTTTGGATACTGAGCTTTGGTCTGGGTGAGGGGAGAGGAAACGCGTGCAGCTTGTTCCTTTAAAATACATTTTTGTCTCAATTTTGCTGCCGAACAGAACTTCCTTCCGATTTTTTCACAGCGGGAAAACACGGCTCTGGCTAAGGCCAAGTCCAGGGAGCCATCCTGTGGCATTCCCAGCCTGGATTCCACTTGAAAGTGCTTTTTTCGGAAGGCTGGTCGTGCCCTCGCGCAGCTCAGAACGGATCGAAGGGCTTTCCTCAATAAAAAATGGATTAAATAAAGAGAGGAGAGGGGGGCGGGCAGCCCTCAGGAGGCTGAGCTGGCATCAGCAGGGTCTCCAGCTGAATTATTCCTCTGGGATTTCATTCCTGACATCCTCTTCGTCACACGATTCTGACAGCAGCGTTTGGATTTATTTCCCATTTTCCTATCGTTTCAGCCCCTGAGGACCGGAGCTCTGGTGAGGGGGAGGTTGTGGCACGCAGGACACCAAGAGCAAGGGATAAATACTGGAAAACAGGAGAAGGGAAAGTTCTCCAGAGTTGGGGGAAGCTCGGGAGAAATTCAGGCTCCCACGCTCTGCGGGAGCCCTGGAATTGAGCTGGAGGAAGGAGAAAGAGGTGAAAATTCCCTACAATTAACAGGATAGGTGCCAACCTACTGAAAAGACATCAGCCTTTCCAAAAAGCTGGAAATCAAACAGCTTTCCTGGGGTATCCCTGGGGTCAGCCCGGGACGGGAAATTTCAGTGGTTTAAAAGAAACTCAAATTCTTGACATCTTTTCATGCTGCATCCCCAAAGGTGAAGCGTAACCTCATTCCCACGGGGAAATCCTGGCCTCCAGAACCGACAGCAAAATCCAGTTGGGAGCAGGATCCTGCTCAGTACATAATTCCAAAGGAGATGTGTTTGCAGAACTCCTGATTTCCCACATTCCTCCTCAGTGAATCAGACGAAACTGTTTTTAAAAATAAAACACTCTCCTGAGTCTCTTTTCCTTTCAAGGGACCACAAGATCAGCCCGGAGAGGATGCCTGAGTCATGCTCCTAATTCCAGCCAAAAGAGGAAAATCCATCTTTTAAGGGAATCAACACTTCTGCTGCAGCTCTGATCCCAGCCGAGGCACTCGGAGACTGTTTTCCAGGCAGTGCCAGTGCCAGGCAGGACACAACTCCCTTGGCTGGACAATCCTTCCTGTGTGTGTGTGACCACAATTCCCACGAGGGGATTCCAGGGAAATCGATGGTGCAGGCAGGAGTCACCTTCCCACCGAGATCTGCTGGAATTTCACCCTGCTGGAATGTCACCAAAGCTGCCCAAACCCACGGGCTCTGCCCAAATTCCCTTCGGGGGAAAACAAGGAGCACGAGGGAAGCGTTCCTGCGTGGAGGTGAATAAATAGCTAAAAGAAAAGGGAAGGAAAACCCGAGGCAGCAGCAATCCTTCGGAGCTGTGACCTGGGATAAAATCCTGATTTCCGTGAGGACACAGCACCCGGCACATGCCGGAGCCGGGCATTGAAAGAAGGAATGCCATGGGAATAAAATAAATTAAAAACCTCATGGTTTTTCCTTCTTCCAAAGAATTAAAACCCAACCCTAAACCATTTCCTAAAATAATTACTTTAAAACTTCCTACATCCAAAAGGAGCTTATCCTGAATGGGAAGAGGGCAGAGGGCCTGGGATCTCCCAGGCCAGCCTATGTCTGAGTGCCCCATTTGGGAACTGCTCCCACATTCCCACACTCGGCTTCACCCCTGTTCACTCCAACAGGGATGGTAATACTCTTAAATTCAGGAAGAATGGAGTGCCCACAGGATGACCACAGGCTGCTGGCACTCACACCTTCTGCACAGACCTTGGTGATCTGAAAATCTTGGAAATATCTTGGAAATACTTTTTTTCCCCTCTCCAAACACACCCCGTGAAGATCCACGTGGCAGGTTTGGGATGAATCCTTCCTTCCTCCCTTCCCTCCAGGACCTGCAGGCAGCTCATCTGGGAGAATTAATTGCCAATTAGAGCAACATCCATGAGATCATCATCTTCCTCCCCGATCAGGAACTCGGGGCTGGCCCGGGATGGCCGCTCGGCTGAGAGGATCGCGCTGCTCGCCATGGACAGAGACTGATCCGCCGAAATCGGGGACTTGGACCAACTCTCCGGCTTCATGCCGTGCGATTTCTTCTTGTCCCTGTCCTTATCCCGGTCCCGGTCTCTGTCCCGGTCTTTGTCTTTCACTTTTTTCTTCTCCTTTTTGTGCTTCTTGTGCTTCTCGGCGCTGTACTCGGGCAGGGGCCGGATGCCGTCGTCGGAGCTGGGGCTGTTCTGGTAGGATTTCTCGGCGATGGACGAGCCCGACTCACTCTCGCTGTCGATGTTCTGGGGGGTGTAGGCCGGGGATTTGCTGTGGCTGGGGGAGCAGCGCTCGTGTTTGGGGGTGGAGCCGCTGATCAGGGGCGAGCCGTAGCTTTTGGAGGAAGCCATCTGAGGCCTCAGGCCGTCCCCACCCCCTTCCCCGGGTTTCTGCAGAGTTACTTTGGCTTTAATGCTTGGGGAGCCACCATCGTGTTTGCTGATGATGATTTTGGCCACTCCGGTGCTTCCGACGTTTTTGGAATCCGAGTTCTTCTTGGAAGAGTCGACGGATCCTCCGGAGACAGAGACCTTCGATTTCTCCTTGTCGCTCTTCTCCCGCTTTCCCTGGAACTCCCCTCCAGACATGTTGTGTTTGGAGGACATCGTATGGCTTGAGGAATTGGAACTCGGCCCCATCTGCCCATCCATGGGGTCATCTCCGCCAGGCCCGCTCGTGACCACGCCGTGCTTCAGCTTGTCGATGACCGCGGTCAGCGATGGCTTCTTGTTTCTGCTCGGGGACTTGCCTTTGGAGCTTCCATGCTGGTTCTGGGACGAAGACATGGAAGACCCGCTGGACGAAAAGGAAGATGAAGACGCCGTGGAGGAGTTGGAGGAGGGAGGCGGTTTCTGTGACATCGACCCCGAAGATCCCATTCCTGAAGAGGATTTCATGCTCGAGCCTGATCCAGTCCCAGACATGTGAGACCCACCGGAACCCGAACTGATGGGCGACTTCGCTTTAGACGACGGGGGAGTGCCTGGGACAGGTTTCATGGGAGAGGCGAGTTTGTCAGAACCCCCCGAGGGTCTCGAGTGAGACGGAGAGATGTTTGGTTTGCTCATGGAAGGGTTCATGAGGGACGATGGCTTTCCTTGAGGTTTCATCTTGGTGCTGCCAGAGCCGGTGCTGAGGCCGTGCTTGGTGATGGGGGAGGACCCCGGCTTCCCCACCGACTGCGCCGAGCCCTTGGACTGACCCGAACCGGAGCCGCCTTGGCTGGAGTAGAGGCTGCTGCTCATCTTTGAGCCAGAAGACCCTTCTGATTTGCTTTTAATTTTGCCTGAGGTTGAAGAGGAGGAAGAAGAGGAGGAGGAGGAAGAATGGCTATGATGGCTTTTGCTGCTGGAGGAGGTGACAGAACCGCTACTCGTGTACTGGCCGTGTGAAGAGGGTTTGCCAACAGTCACTGTTCCTTTTGGGATCTGAATGGTAATTTTTGGAATAGGAGGAGTAGCTACCCCGGGAGGAGTCTGCGATCTGCCCGAACTCCCCGGAGATTTGGACCCACCTGTGCTTGCCGGTGGCGTGAAGGGCCTGTTGGATGAACTGTGAGACGGAGACTTCCCATCTGTCTCCTGCTTCTTCCGCTTTGGAAGTTTCTCTTTGCTTTTGCCATCGCTGGATGGCGTCCGGCTGCGCTTCCCTGGCTTCCCATCTATCCCGGCACCCGCCATGGCACCTCCAGACCCATTGCCTTCCTTTACCCGTTTCTGAGACTTCTCTTTTCCTAAATCCCCCGTGTTCAGCAAAGGGCTTTGACCACCACTGTGGTGCTCCATGATGTCAGAGGACCCCAGCGCTTTGCTGGCAGCTGCAATAATACTAAAATCCACCGTATCGGATGGAGCGCTCCCCTTAAATTTATTTTCCCCCCCGTCAGCCCCCAAGACTTGCACCCCCAAATTAGTTAGAGCCTGGGGGGCATAGCCCTTGAAATCGTCAGTGTCCCCGCTCTGACTGCTCTCATCAAAGTATTCCTCCCCAAAACCACTCTGGCTCTGACTGTTCAGCAAGTCAGGGTTGAAATCTACCCCGTCTGGAAAAAAATGGTTGGAGGAGTCGCTGTTGGGGCTCACAGCGGCGTCCGCGATCAGGTCCGCGGGGTCTGTGTAGGGGTTCTCGCTACTGTTGGTCTGAAAAACATCGGGGTCAAAGAGGGCACTTTGTGAATGTCCTGAACTAGAAGAGTCTCTGACCGGAGTCCCAATGGGTGGGCAGTCCTCGGTACTGGTGGGCAGCTTGGAAGCCTCCTCCGCTATATCCGAGAGGATGTCGGTGACATCGGCCCCGATGCTGTCCGAGCTGGACAGGCGAACCATCCTCTGGATACTGGGCTGCGCGTGGGGGATGGCCTGGGGGTAGGTGGTAGGAGGAGTGCTGCACTGGCTGGGTGCTGGAGTAATATGAGGGGTGTCCAGGGTGTCTGCAGTCATGTTGACATCAAAAATGGGGTTCTGGGAGTCAACATCCATGGAAAAGAGCTCCCTCTGGAAATCATCCTCAGTCTGGTGCTTGGGCTTGTCGGCTGGCATGCGGGACTTTTTTTTCTTTTGCTTATTCCCCCCAGGGCCCATTTCCATTCTGGGGGAGCCAGAGGAAGAGTTCTGCCTTTCCAGAGGGCTGCTCCCATAGAGAGTGGAGAAATCCTGAGGGGGATTCTCCTTAAGAAGGTTCATGAGCATGGGGTGGTTCTTGGTGTTGCTGGCTGGTGAGGATACTGGTGGTGGTGTGTGGTGGGGCGGGGTTGGACTTGAGCCAATGGTAGACCCCACATTCCCTGTGATCTGCAACAAACTAGTGAGAATAGGGTTCTGAGACACTTTGCTGAAGTCCTCCCCATGGCCCACCGAGTCATGCCTCTCTTTCATGCTTATGCTCATGTTAAACAAAGTAGTGATGGGCCCCCCAGGAAAAGTGTTGGTTGGGGTGGTGGTCCCGCTCATTGGGTTGCTGCCTGTGGTCATGCCATACCCTGGGCTGCTGGCGGGGGGCAGGTTTTTCTTCACCATGTCTTCGACTGTCTCTGCAATGAGGGACAGGGCTGGCGTGTCGGCTTGAATGGTTTCTGCTTTCCTACGGATGGCTCTCATGGTGACAGGGATGGACATGCACCTGCAAGACACAGCACAGGGTCAGGGTGGGGCTGGGGGCCCTCGGCGAAGGTCACTGGGGAGGTTTTGCACCTTTGTCAGGTATAAAATAAAATTTGCACAGGACAGCAGCAGGTCCGGGTTTTCCATCCTGCTGCTCTGCTTGGATTCACACTTATTCCACCGCCCTGATCCAGCCACGAGACACCTGCACCTTCATGCGCTGCCTCGCAATCATGGAGGGAGAATTAATCAATTAACTCTGATAACTCATGGCTGACAGGTCATTATCCGGCAGTTAAAAAGCACAGGGTGCAATCACAGAGTGATGGAATGGTTTGGGTGGGAAGGGACCTTAAAGCTCATCCTGTTCCACCCCTGCCATGGGCAGGGACACTTCCCACTGTCCCAGGCTGCTCCAAGCCCTGTCCAGCCTGGCCTGGGACACTTCCAGGGATCCAGGGGCAGCCACAGCTTCTCCAGGTAACCTGTGCCAGGGCCTCACACCCTCACAGGGAGGGATTTCTGCCCCAAAATCCCATCTAAAACGACTGTCTCAGTTTAAAGCCATTCCCAACTGCCCTGCCCTGATGAAGGAATCGGTTGTTACTCCAATTCTGCCAGGAAACACTTTTATCTAAGCTTGGCACACCTGATTTCCTGCAGCCTTGTGAAAATCCCAGGATGGCTCGGTTTGGAAGGGCTCAAAGCCCATGCAATTCCAGCTCTCTGCCATGGGCAGGGACAGCTTTGTGAGGTTGCCCAAAAATCAGTGATAACAGCACATTCTCCCCAGGGATGACAAGTCTATAATGTGCTGAAAGCAAATCCAGTGGCTCTTGCTCAAAAGGTGATGGGTTAACTGTTCTGAGTGTAACTGAGGTGGGAGAATGTGGATAAAAGCTCTGTGGAAACGACCAAAAATATGTGGCAACGGTTTGTCTGGAATTGATTTTTCATCAAATCCAGTGGCTCTCGCTCAAAAGGTGATGGGTTAACTCTGTTCTGAGTGTAACTGAGGTGGGGGAATGTGGATAAAAGCTCTGTGGAAACAACCAACTCAAAAATTAGTAGCAATGGTTCGTCTAGAATTGAATTTTCATCAAATCCAGTGACTCTCACTCAAAAGGTGATGGGTTAACTCTGCTCTGAGTGTAACTGAGGTGGGCGAATGTGGATAAAAGCCCCGTGGAAACAACCAACTCAAAAATTAGTAGCAATGGTTCGTCTGGAATTGAATTTTCATCAAATCCAGTGGCTCTTGCTCAAAAGGTGATGGGTTAACTGTTCTCAGTGTAACTGAGGTGGGGGAATGCGGATAAAAGCCCTGTGGAAACGACCAAAAATATGTGGCAACGGTTTGTCTGGAATTGAATTTTCATCAAATCCAGTGGCTCTCGCTCAAAAGGTGATGGGTTAACTCTGTTCTGAGTGTAACTGAGGTGGGCAAATGTGGATAAAAGCCCCGTGGAAACAACCAACTCAAAAATTAGTAGCAATGGTTCGTCTAGAATTGAATTTTCATCAAATCCAGTGGCTCTCGCTCAAAAGGTGAGGGGTTAACTCTGCTCTGAGTGTAACTGAGGTGGGGGAACCTGGATAAAAGCCCCGTGGAAACAACCAACTCAAAAATTAGTAGCAATGGTTCGTCTGGAATTGAATTTTCATCAAATCCAGTGGCTCTTGCTCAAAAGGTGATGGGTTAACTGTTCTCAGTGTAACTGAGGTGGGGGAATGTGGATAAAAGCCCCGTGGAAACTACCAAAAATATGTGGCAATGGTTCGTTTGGAATTGAATTTTCAGTAGGGTTTTGAGCTTTTCTCTCTTCCAAACAGCCACAGAACTGCTGGAGAAACACGAGGTGGACCAGAGCTCATGTGTGTGGTCGGGAGTGCAAGGTGGGACAGAACCCCAGCTCACCTTTGAACAACCTTGGCAATGAAATCATCCGTGCAGATGAGGGCATCGGACAGCCCTTTGTACAGCTTACAGTTCACATGGGTGGAGTCCTGCACGTCCATCACCACTGCAAGAGAGCAGGAGTTTGGGAGAGATCAAATTCCTGGACACAGGGCGAGGAAACCCTGCCAGCCTTCCCAAAAAAATCACCGTTCCTTCTGTGCCTGAGCCCACTTACCGCACACCAGGGAGTCATTCACGGGGTGCTGGAAGGAGACACTGAAACAGGAGTCAGAGAGAGGACAAACTTCAAACTGCAGGATCCCAGGAGAATCTGAAAATGAGGAAACACCAGAAATGAACCAGAGCCTCAAAACCACACACAGACAGGGAAAAAAATAAGGGAAGCGGCAGAAGAAACGAGGAAAACTACGCAGGGATCACCATTCCCACATGATATTCCTCTGGAGGTGACACCCACCTTCCTTGAGGACTGTCCTCTTGACACAGCTGCCGATGAGGGTGTTGTAGGCCACCTGGTGCCGGATCAAGTTGAGGATGAGGGGCACCCGGCCGGGGTGCTGGAAGGCGATTTTACTGATCAGAGTGCCCTGGAGGCTTCGCCCGTCCGGGAGAGGAGCGTCTTTGTTCAGGAAGTAACAGTGCTGCTGTCCTGGAAGAGCCTGACACACAATTCCTGCTTTAGCCCAGCTGGGTACGAGGGGATAATGGACCAAGTCACCTTTCTGGCTGAAAGGGACAAGCACTGAGGACATTTTCCTTCCAATTTGAACAAGGAAAAAGTGATTTTGGCTCCTCAACAGTTGTACTGCTCAACTGCATTCACTGTTTCCACTAAAAGAGTTTCTGGGAGAGAATCCTCTGGAGTTAACAGTCACCCACAAATTTAAGAATTAGGATTTCTCCCAAAATTGTGACTGCAAATTCAGGCACACATCGCTGGAAAAAAGGAAGGGACAGATCCTGGGAAGGCTGAGCCCCTCTGCTCTGCTCTCCTCCCTCAAGCTGCAATGCAACAGAAAAGGATTACCTAATTTTCCTAATTACCATGGAATGGTTTGGGTGGGAAGGGACCTTAAAGCCCATCCATTCCCACCCCCTGCCATGGGCAGGGACACCTTCCACTAGCCCAGGCTGCTCCAAGCCCTGTCCAGGGACACTTCCAGGACACAACCACAGCTCCTCTGGGAACCTGTGCCAGGGGTCCGCGCCTGAATCCTAAGCTTGGATAGAACGGGATTTGGTTGTGAATAAATACTGAACCCATTTCCTTTACCCTGCTTGGAAGAGCCCAGAAATAGTAGAAATCACCCCAAAATGCTGCTGGGGGAGCGTCCCAGGCTGGCTGAGGGCACACTTACCGCGTAGAAGCGCATGTTGTGGTTCAGGGGCAGGGGATCGGCCTCCTTGGACAGCTCAAACTGCGTGATCAGCTCATACAGGGGCACGAACGTGGGCGGCGTGTCGAACAGGGGAATACCTGAGGGGACAGCAGCAGGGAGAGATGGTGGGAAAACCTGTCCACGGTTTAGTGAACACACCACAAAACCTGTCCACTTTTTAGTGAAAACACCACAAAACCTGTCCACGTTTTAGTGAACACACCACAAAACCTGTCCACTTTTTAGTGAAAACACCACAAAACCTGTCCACGTTTTAGTGGAAACACCACAAAACCTGTCCATGTTTTACTGAAAACACCACAAAACCTGTCCATGTTTTATTGGAAACACCACAAAACCTGTCCATGTTTTAGTGAACACACCATAAAACCTGTCCATGTTTTAGTGATAGCACCACAAAACCTGTCCATGTTTTACGGAAAACACCACAAAACCTGTCCACGTTTTAGTGAAAACACCACAAAACCTGTCCACATTTTACTGAAAACACAAAACCTGTCCATGTTTTAGTGAACACACCACAAAACCTGTCCATGTTTTAGTGGAAACACCACAAAACCTGTCCACGATTTAGGGAACACACCACAAAACCTGTCCATGTTTTACTGAAAACACCACAAAACCTGTCCATGTTTTAGTGACAACACCACAAAACCTGTCCATGTTTTAGTGATAGCACCACAAAACCTGTTCATGTTTTACTGAAAACACCACAAAACCTGTCCATGTGTTAGTGACAACACCACAAAACCTGTCCATGTTTTACTGAAAACACAAAACCTGTCCACGTTTTACTGACAACACCACAAAACCTGTCCACGTTTTACTGGACACACCACAAAACCTGCCCATGTTTTATTGAAAACACCACAAAACGTGTCCACGTTTTACTGACAACACTACAAAACCTGTCCACGTTTTACTGGACACACCACAAAACCCCAAGCAACTTCCCTGGCACACGATAAAAACCAGCAGCATTTATTGATAGAAATGAGGGAACAGCAATAAGAGCCCAGAGATGTGTCTGACCTGTGCAGCTCTGGAGTTTCTGAATGAAGGCTCGAGACACCGGAATGGGCCGTGGGAACTTCAGGAAGAAACAAGCTGGCAAATCCACGCTGTTGGCACTGGTGATCGAGGAGAAAGACGGAGTTCTGAAAGATCGAGGGGACAAAAGGTTCTGTGAGCTGCAGGGTTTCTGTTATCACAACCTTTATGTTTGCTCAAATACACCTTGAAACACCTTAAAAATAAAGGCAATTCTCAGAGGCGCCTCCCAGCCCTGAAACAGGCGTTTCTCGGCCTGAAAATAGTAATTCACATAAAGCTGTGACATTCATACGATTCATGAAATGCTGAGTGCTGCCCTCGTGTCCTGCCCTTACCCTTTGCTGTCCACGGGGTGGGAGCCCATGATCAGTGGAGCAATCGGGAGTTTGTGCATTGCCATGGTCCCCTCGACTGTCACCGACACGTTCATCCCCAGCGAGCGAGGAACTGCAGGGGGGAGCAAGAGAAGAACCCAAAAGGATGTCAGCTGACGGAAAAAAGAGCCCACCAGTGGTTTGTGGATTAAATACTTTATGAATTTAATACACTCCCCATCCCTGGAAGTGTTCAAGGACAGGTTGGATGGGCCTTGGAGCAACCTGGGATAGGTGAAGGTGGCCCTGAGCATGGAACTGGATGAACCTTAAGGTTCCTCCTGACACAAAATGTTCTGTGATTCCACAAAATGTCACTCGTCAAATACCTGACGTCCCCCACAAGGCACAGAGTTCACTGTTCACCTTCAGGACTAAATGGACATCAGCCAAACTGACTGTTCTACCCAAAGCTCCATTTCCCTCTTGCCAGGTGGAGCAATTGCGTCATTCTCAAAATATTTTCCAAATGCGAGTCTGTAGTTTGCTCTTTGCAAAGCAAAACAAACAATGACGTTGGATAATTTCCCCCTCTTCTTTCCTGAGAACTGCAGCTTGGTTCTGGCATTTTAACAAGAGCCAGATGTCCATGCATCAAAACAATCCTCCAGTGTGATGGAAGAGGCACAAGGTTGGATGGGGCCCTGGGATGGTGAAGGTGTCCCTGCCCATGGCAGAGGTTTGGAACTCAGTGAGATTTAAGCTCCCTTATAACCCAAACCATTCTGGGATTCTGTGTTGTTATCCTGATAACAAAATCAATCTGATGTTAAAATGAGATTCACTCCAAGGAAAAAGGCATCAAAACAATCCTCCAGTGTGATGGAAGAGGCACAAGCTTGGATGGGGCCCTGGGATGAAGATGTCCCTGCCCAGGGCAGGGGTTTGGAACTCGACGAGATTTAAGCTCCCTTAGAATCCAAATCATTCTGGGATTCTGTGTTTTTATTCTGATAACAAAATAAATCCCATGTTAAAATGAGATTCACTCCAAGGAAAAAGGCATCAAAACAATCCTCCAGTGTGACAGAAGAGGCACAAGGTTGGATGGGGCCCTGGGATGGTGAAGGTGCCCCTGCCCAGGGCAGAGGTTTGGAACTCAGTGAGATTTAAGCTCCCTTAGAACCCAAATCATTCTGGGATTCTGTGTTGTTATTCTGATAACAAAATCAATCCCATGTTAAAACGAGATTCACTCAGAGGAAAAAGGCATCAAAACGATCTTCCAGTGTGATGGAAGAGGCACAAGGTTGGATGGGGCCCTGGGATGGTGAAGGTGTGCCTGCCCATGGCAGGGGTTTGGAACTGGATGAGCTTTAAGCTCCCTTAGAATCCAAACCATTCTGGGATTCTGTGTTTTTATTCTGATAACAAAATCAATCCCATATTAAAACGAGATTTGCTCCGAGGAAAAAGGCTCCGAGGAAAAAGGGCCCCGGGATGGTGAAGGTGTCCCTGCCCATGGCAGGGTTTGGAACTCGATGAGCTTTAAGCTCTCTTAGAATCCAAACCATTCTGGGATTCTGTGGTTTTATTCTGATAACAAAATCGATGTTAAAACGAGATTCACTCCACGGAAAAAGGCTCCCATAGGAGCCCAGCTGTAACTCCAGCCCAGCCACAAGGTCCAAGGTCACTGTCAATGGTCACCTGGGCCAGTGTTTACCCCTGGGCTCGTAAAACCTGCGTCCCCTGCAGGACAGCCTGTGACTGTCCCGCTGGGCAGGGTGACAGCAGAGGGCAGCCAGGCTGGAATTCTGCCTCCTGCTGTCCCTCCAGCAGCCCCAGCAGTGCCATGGCTCACCTACCATTGTTCTCGTGCAGAATCACAGGAGCTCCAGAGCCATCCTCAAACAAATCATAGGGGGAGACGTAATATTTGAGGTTCATCAGGAGACCTGCGGGAGAGAAGCTCCTGGTGAGGCATCCTGACAAGTCAATCTGATCATCCCCACCCTTGTCCCCATTTCACTTTATTATTTTCTATCAGTCAATGTGAAACTATCACCCATAATGAGGGCCAGGAACAAATAAATCTTCATTAATTCCTTTTTTTTTTTTTGAAGAGTGAATCACAGGTACCTCCACTCCTGGGGGTGAGATAGCCAACGCTGCCGTGGAGGATCTTGTCCAGGGGGTTGGCGTTGGTGGCTTGCCTGCAAGAGAGGCAATCACAGTCTGTAACAAGCCACAGCCACACCTGAAGCCAAAATTCATGTGCTGGGACTGATTTTAACCCAAAATCCACATTTCTGGGACACAGAGAGGTCCTACACTTCACATCCTACAGGCAAAATCAAAGCTGTTTTACTCTCTGCAGCACGGCTGGTTTATCGCTGAATCCACAGCACTGAAATACGGGCAAAGCTTTCTCAACTTCTTACTGTAAAACACATTACCCCTAAATCCACCACATTACAAACTTATTTTGCCTTTTAGACTCTCTTTTAATCAATTTCTGCAGTTAAAAAGGAGTTTCTCTGCGCTCTGAGCATTTATAGACATGCACAAAACCCACCCAACCAGAAACTTACCAATACATCCCAGCCATCTTTTGGAGATCCAACTCCAAGGATTGCAGAGCCAAGTACATTTTAGTTTTAAGTTTGCTTAGGAAAAGAAAAAAAAAACAATAAAACAATGTAAGAAAACTTGAAAGGAACTGTGCAGTGCAAACCTACAAGCTCGGAGGGCTGTTTCATTTTATACGTGTGGGTATAAATAAATGTATTCTACACTTATTATTTTATTTTATAGATGTGGATATAAATATATTTTGGACTTACTTGTCCCCTGGCAGCTTATACAAGTTCACAAGTCCCCTCAGATGCTTCGAAAACTCATCAAAATTTTTCTCTCTGAAAGGAAGAGGGAGGCAAAGTTACCAAGTATTCAAATGAGTACAGGATGCATTTAATTTTAAAAAGTTGCATTAATATAGATGCTGAACTACTTCAAAAATACTTTTGTTACATGAAAGCTAGAAAATGTCTTCTTTAAATGACTTGGCTGTGCACAGATTCACAAGATCTGAGCCAAAAGAAGGAAACCCCCTGGAGAAGTGAGGACACTTGGAAGGGAAGGAGCAATTGCGAAGAATTTTGTGTTTGCAGACATCAAACAGCATCAGATCACTCCAGCAAAGAGAAAACACAACAACCCAGCCCTGTCCCTCACCTCAGGTGTTGCACCAGCTCCGGGCAGCTCTGCAAAGGAAAACACACAGGATATCAGTGTGGAGTGCAGCTGGGAAATGTCAGGAGAGGGAAATTCCTGAGCACAGCTTTTCCTGGGAAGCAGCACAGTGCTCACAGCCACACCTTGCTGTGGTTCTGCTCACCAACCCCTGCCGGGACAAATCCCAGCAGTAACATTTCCATTTGAAATAAACTCCTCAAATCGTGGAGCCTGAGGCTGAAAATCTATGACCTTACATGGGGATATTAAGGAGGGGATGTTTTCTGGAGAGGCCAATCAAATACCAATTTCACACTCTTCCCTCTGCAGGGTAGTAAAGCCATTTTCCTCCAGCATTTCATATTTCAGAACTTTCCATTCCCAGATCTGAGCTTTGTATGAGTAATTTCCCTTTCCTTGGAAACACAAGGATAACTTCCATAAAATTCCCAGAAACACTGAGGTAACTTCCTCTAATAATTTTGCCAGTTGTTAATCCATAGTGTGCACTGATTAAATTATCTCACAGGAGCAAACTGCTCCATGGAGGATTTTTCTTCCCACGAGAAGGAGCAGCAAGGGCACTACTCTGGGCCTAAGGGAGAGTTCTCCTCCTGTGCAGAAGGGCAGTAAAGCCATTTTCCTCCAGCATTTCACATTTTAGAACTTTCCATTCCCAGACCTGAGCTTTGTAATTTCCCTTTCCTTGGAAACACAGCAATAACTTCCACAAAAATCTCCAAAATGCTGAGGTAACTTCCTCTAATAATTTTGCCAGTTATAAATCCATAGTGTGCACTGATTAAATTATCTCACAGGAGTAACTGCTCCATGGAGGATTTTTCCTCCCACGAGAAGGAGCAAGGGCACTACTCTGGGTGTGAGTGAGAGTTCTCCTCCTGTGCAGAACGGCAGTAAAGCCATTTTCCTCCAGCATTTCACATTTTAGAACTTTCCATTCCCAGATCTGAGCTTTCTAAGACTAATTTCCCTTTCCTTTCCTTCGAAACACAGCAATAACTTCCACAAAAATCTCCAAAATGCTGAGGCAACTTCCTCTAATCATTTTGCCATAGTGTGCACTGATTAAATTATCTCACAGGAGCAAACTGCTCCATGGAGGATTTTTCTTCCCACCAGAAGGAGCAGCGAGGGTGTAACTCTTGGGTCTAAGGGAGAGCTCTCCTCCTGTGCAGAAGGGCAGTAAAGCCATTTTTCTCCAGCATTTCACATTTTAGAACTTTCCATTCCCAGATCTGAGCTTTGTAAGGCTAATTTCCCTTTCCTTGGAAATGCAGCAATAACTTGCACAAAATTCCCAGAAACACTGAGGTAACTTCCTCTAATAATTTTGCCAGTTGTAAATCCATAGTGTGCACTGATTAAATTATCTCACAGGAGCAAACTGCTCCATGGAGGATTTTTCCTCCCACTAGAAGGAGCAGCTCTCTGGGTCTAAGGGAGAATTCTCCTCCTGTGCAGAAGGGCAGTAAAGCCATTTTCCTCCAGCATTTCACATTTTAGAACTTTCCATTCCCAGATCTGAGCTTTCTAAGACTAATTTCCCTTTCCTTTCCTTGGAAACACAGCGATAACTTCCACAAAAATCCCCGAAATGCTGAGGCAACTTCCTCTAATAATTTTGCCATAGTGTGCACTGATTAAATTATCTCACAGGAGAAACTGCTCCATGGAGGATTTTTCCTCCCGCGAGAAGGAGCAGCGAGGGTGTAACTCTGGGTCTGAGGGAACATTAAATACAACCATTTCCTCAGCTGGAGGTAAATGCAATCCCAATCCCAATCCACAAGGGTTTCTGACTCCCAGGAACACTCACCACGGGGTTCTCTCCGTGGTGAGCCACCTTGACATCGCAGAGCAGCCCCGTGGGATCCAACTGCACTTCCACGTAGAACATGTCCGAGGTGATGTAACACTCGGTGCCGTTGGCGCTCAGGTGGGACCCGAGGCTGCCCGAGGGAACGGAACAGAAATCGCGGTCAGACGCACAGAAAACCCCACAAAAAAACCCCAATCCAAGCACACAAAACCCTACAAAACCCCAATCCGAGCACACAAAACCCAGAATCCGAGCACACAAAATTCCAAATCCAAGCACACAAAAATCCCACAATCCAAGCACAGAAAAAATCCCAATCCAAGCACACAAACCCCACAATCTAAGCAACACAAATCCCCCAAACCAAATACACAAAACTCCACAATCCATCACACAAACCCCAATCCAAGCACAAAACCCTCCAATCCAAGCACATAAAAACTCCCAATCCAAGTGCACAAAACCCCCCCAAACCAAGCACACAAAACCCCAAATCCAAGTGCACAAAACCCCAAATCTAAGCACAAAAACCCCACAATCTGAGCACAAAAACCCCACAATCTGAGCACACAAACCCCAATCCAAGCACAAAACCCCCCAATCTGAGCACACAAAAATCCCACAATCCAAGCAACATAAACCCCCAACCCAAGCACACAGAACCCCAAATCCAAGCACACAAAACCCCAATCTGAGCACACAAAACCCCCAAACCCAAGCACACAAAACCCCACAATCCATCACACAACTCCCCAAATCCAAGCACACAAAAATCCCCCAATCCATGCACACAAAACCCCAATCCAAGCACACAAAAGCCCAGAACCCAATTACACAAAACCCCACAATCCATCACACAACTCCCCCAAACCAAGCACACAAAACCTCAATCCAAGCACACAAACCCCACAATCCAAGCACACAAAAATCCCAATCCAAGCATGCAAACCCCACAATCCAAGCAACATAAACCCCCAACCCAAGAACACAAAACCCCAAATCCAAACACACAAAACCCCAAATCCTTCACACAAAACCCCCCAATCCAAGTACACAAAACTCCAAATCTAAGCACACAAAAGCCCAGAACCCAATCACACAAAACCCCACAATCCATCACACAACTTCTTCAATCCAAGCACACAAAACCCCCAAACTAAGCACACAAAACCCCAATCCAAGCACACAAAACCCCTAATCCAATCACACAAACCCCCAATCCCAGCACACAAAAATCCTCAATCCAAGCACACAAAAATCCTCAATCCAAGCACACAAAAATCCTCAATCCAAGCACACAAACCCCACAATCCAAGCACCATAAACCCCCAACCCAAGAACACAAAACCCCAAATCCTTCACACAAAACCCCCCAACCTAAGTACACAAAACTCCAAAATCCAAGCACACAAAAGCCCAGAACCCAATCACACAAAACCCCACAATCCATCACACAACTCCTTCAATCCATCACACAAAAGCCCCAAATCCAAGCACACAAAACCTCACAACCCAAGCACACAAAACTCCAAATCCATCACACAAACCCACAATCCAAGCACACAAAACCCCCAAATCCAAGCACACAAAAGCCCAGAACCCAATTACACAAAACCCCACAATCCATCACACAACTTCTTCAATCCAAGCACACAAAACCCCCAAACTAAGCACACAAAACCCCAATCCAAGCACACAAAACCTCAATCCATCACACAAAACCCCCCAAACCAAGCACACAAAAATCCTCAATCCAAGCACACAAACCCCACAATCCAAGCACACAAAAATCCCAATCCAAGCACGCAAACTCCACAATCCAAGCAACATAAACCCCCAACCCAAGAACACAAAACCCCAAATCCTTCGCACAAAACCCCCCAATCCAAGTACACAAAACCCCAAAATCCAAGCACACAAAAGCCCAGAACCCAATCACACAAAACCCCACAATCCATCACACAACTGCCCCAATCCAAGCACACAAAATCCCCACTCCAAGCACACAAACTCCCAATCCGAGCACACAAAACCCCAAATCCAAGCACACAAAACCCCAAATCCAAGCACACAAAAACCCCAATCCAAGCACACAAACCCCACAACCCAAGCACAAAAAACCCCAAATCCATCACACAACCCCCCAAATCCAAGCACACAAAACCCCTAGTCCAAGCACAGAAAACCCTACAACCCAAGCACACAAAACCCCAAATCCAAGCTGCAGGAGGCTCTGATGTGGGCAGGGAACAGGAAAAGCCTTTGCCATGAGTTAGAGGAGAAGACCCACCCGCTCTGCCTGGCGATGGACTCCAAGCGATCGGTCATGGCAGGCAGGGATGACACTGCACAGAGAGACAGAAAATAAAGTTTAGAGCAATGATCTGACATTCCCTGAGGAATAAGGCACCAGCAACAAACCCAATCCCAGCTGGGTATTCCCTCCCCTGCCTGCTCACACTGTCACGTGTGTGACTCCACAGGACCTGGGCCCAAATGCAGACACAGAGGTCTGTGAAAAACCCAAATATTCCCAAACTGCAAAGAGAGAATGGAATTTCCTCTGCAAGTGGAATCTGGGTATGGGCACTCACTTGGAATGGCTTGGAAGGGACCTTAGAGCCCATCCAGTGCCACCCCCTGCCATGGGACACCTGCCACTGTCCCAGGGTGCTCCAAGCCCTGTCCAGCCTGGCCTGGGACATTCCAGGGATGGGGCAGCCACAGCTTCTCTGGACAACGAGAGGCTTTTCCCATAAAAACAGCACAGTCCTGATAAAAGTCCCATAAAAGTCCTGACTGCCCTGCCTGGCACTGAGCTCAGAGTGCTGAGGAACCCCTGAGCACCAGCAAGGCGGTGGGTGGTGTTTTATGGAGCATTCCCATGGGATTTCCCAGCCTGCAGCAGCCTGGGGAGAGCACTCAGAGAACACACCAACCTTTCAGGGCCTTCTGCAGAGTCTCCAAGCAGCTCACCAGGTGCTGGTGCCCCCCCGAGTTCAGCACCACTCGCTTTTCCTTGGTCAGACACAAGAAAAAAAAGGCCATTTTTTACTTCTCTTGGTAAATTCTCTTGGAATTATGGCAACTTTTGTGCAGCCAAGTGAGGTTTGCGTAGATAATTAACAACAGGTTAAATTTCACCCCCAAATTACATCAACTAAGTGAACAGGAGCTGTTTGCAAGCAGATTACAAAGCCAAGCCTGGAACTGATTTATTTTCTTTCAAGCAACTTGTTCAGCTGGAAGAACACACTGTAGGAACTTTTAATAGGTCTAAGCTGAAAGTTTTAGAAGATGTGACAGAGAAATAAAGAGCCAGGCAAACTTTTAACACCTGAATATGTGCAGGAGGCTTTGCTGTAGCTCTCCCCTGCCTCCTGCTCCTCCTTCCCCCACCCAGACCAATATTTCCAACCCATTTTTGACACTGAGTGTTGAGCATCACTGAGCAAACTGCTCTACAAAACAATGGCTTGAAAAAGTGGCAGAAAATACAAGTTTGACCCTTTTCCCAGCACTGAGCTGACAATTAATCTGTAATTAGGGGAGGCAAAGGCACGTCAGGCAGGGGGGGTTGGACATCTCTCCCTCCCCTGCACCGTGTGGGGACTCCCAACCACAGTGATCCAGGAGGGAATGAACCCTCGGACACAACAAAAACACCTTCAGGGATCTAAGAACCCAACAGAAAATGATCACCAGAGAAAGAGAGCCCAGAGGCCAGCAATCCTCACCATGACCTGCCGGACCAACTTCATGGTTTCTGTCCAGGGCCGGTTCTGGCTGTACTTGGCGTGGAGCCGTTCCAGGAGGGAGCTCATCTTGTTCAGCTTCTCCGCCTCTGTGGGACAGGAATATTCAGCAAAGAGAATGAGCTAACATTGCAAGTTGCACACACAGTTTGGCAATAAAACACTTTTCAACTCAAAGATGACTTCAAAAAAATTACTGCTGGTTTAACCTCAGAACTCGAGGTGAGGTAAAATATGGAATATCCCAAGCTGTCAAAACCTGAAGGGCAATGCAAAGCCCATGGAATTCCTGTCAGGATAAGGCCCAGCTCCTGTTCTGCACAATCCCTGAGCGATGTGACCCCAGCAGGCTCAGTTCTGTATCAGGGCACTGTCTGAAGATCCAACAGGACCCTCAGGCACTAAGGATGAGCTCTGGGGCAGCAAACTGAGAGTGTGGGGAACACAGCGTTAAAGCAGTGAGGTGGGGTTTTGTGTCCTGGATTGCCCCTCTGTTCTCTCTCCCAGCTTCTTGAAAGGTCTTCGAACCTTCCATCATAAAAAACATCAACCGTCGTTCCAACTGTCACAATTTCTGTGCTCAGACACACTCCTGCCTCACAGTAGGTGTCAGAGCTGTGTCTGGGAGGTTTAGGCTGGATTTTGGGAAAGGCTTTTCCCCCAGAGGGTGTGGGGCACAGAACAGGCTCCCCAGGGAATGGGAACAGCCCCGAGGCTGACAGAGCTCCAGGAGCTTTGGACAATGCTCTCAGGGGTACACAGGATGGGATTGTTGGGATGTCTGTGCAGGGATGGGAGTTGGACTTTGATGATCCTGTGGGTCCCTTCCAGCTCAGAACATCCCATGGTTCTATAATCAGCTCAAAGCTGAGGGCTGCTGTCCCCTCAGTGCTGCTTCAGGGCCAGGACACAGCTCCATGTGCCAGGAGAGATGAGTGTCTGGAGGGTGACAAAGAGAACGTGGCTTTCAGGAACTCTCAAATCCTGTATTGAATTGCCAAGAGACAGAGTTTTCCACACTCCCATGTCAAAAACATCCCAGTGGAGATCACCCCAGAATAAACCCTGTCCCTGGCACCGGAGGGTCCAAGGCAAACATGACATTCTAGTGTCACCTCACAGGACCCTGTGACTTTCATCTACCAGACTTCCACTGTTGGAGTTCATTATTGATGCTCTCCCAGCCCAGAGACCTAACACCGAACCCTCGAAATCCAAATGTAAGGAATAAATAAATGTGTGCTGGATGTTTTGGAGTCTCCCACTCTGGAGACATTCCAAACCCACCGTGTCCCCTGCTCCAGATGACCCTGTCTTGGCAGGGGGGTTGGACTGGGTGATCTCCAGAGGTCCCTCCCAACCCCAGGTACTCTGATATTTTGTCTTCAGGCACTTTATATCTCTCAGCTACATCATCACAGGATGTTGGAGGTGGGAAGGGACCCCTGGAGCTCACCTGGTCCGAGCCCCCTCCCCAACCTATAGTGAGTTGTCCAGAATTCCAAGAGACAGTTGGACAGGACCTCCAGAAATCATCCAGTCCAACACCCCTGACAAGGCAAGGTCACCTGGAGCAGGTAATTCTGGAATATATCCAGGTGGGTGTAGAACATCTTCAGAGAGGGAGACTCCACACCTTCCAGTGCTCTGACACCTTCCTGGAAAGAAGCTCTTCCTCATGCTGAGGGGGAACTTGTTGTGTTTCAGTTTCTGGCCATTGCTCCTCGTCCTGTGGCTGAGCTCCACTAAACAGAGTCTGGCACCGTCCTCTGGCACCCCCTGGAGATATTCGTACGGATTGATGGGATCCCCTCTCAGCCTCTCTTCTCCAGAGTAACCAGGCCCGGCTCCGCCGTCCCTCCTCATCACAGAGATGTCCCAGACACCAAATCACCTTAGTGATCACCTCTCCCGTTTAACCCTCCGGGGCCACACCTCAGCCCCAGCCCGGGGCTGCCCAGACCCGGAACCTCGGATCCACAGAGCCCCCGCTCCCTCACGGGGCCGGCGGGAACCCCCGCGCCTCCCGCGCCGCACTCACCCTCGGCGCTGCCCGGCGCTGCCTTCATATTGCAGGTCCGGGGCCGGGAGCGGGACAGGGAGAAGGATCGGGAGCGGGCGGGGAGCGGGGGCGGCGGCCAGGCCGCCCTCGCCCTCACACGGCGGCGGCCGCCGCCATCGCTGCGCCCGCGGCTGCGCTCCCGCGCTCTCGCGAGACTCCGCCGCGCCCGCGCGCGCAGGGCTGGGCGTGGCGTGGGAGACAGCACGCCCCGCCCCCTCCGCCCCCTGGAAGCGCGGCGGCGGCTGCTGTGGAGCCCTAACGGAGCATTAACCGCCCGTTACCCGCCGGTGGCGCCGGGGCGGGCCCGACAGCGACCCGCCGGCGGCTTTAGAGCGCAGCGCGGCGCAGCGGGAGAGCGGCGGGACGCCGGGCCGGCGCGGCGGCGGCGCCGCCATGGAGCTTTGTTGCGGGCCGGGCGCTAGGGGGCGCTGTCCCCGCCCCGCGCCCCAATAAAGTTCGCTGGGAAGCCGCCGGCGGCGCGATTTCGCGGCTCTCGCGAGAGGACGAGCGCGCGCCCCCGCCCATCTCGAGAGGACTCGCGGACGAGGAGGACTCGCGCGGAGCGAGGGAGGGGTGGTGGCGGCGCTATCGCGAGAGTTGCGGGAGGGTCTCGCGAGAGTTGGCGGTGCCCCCGGTCGGCGCCGCTCCGGTTCGGGCAGAGCGCGGGGGCCGGGCCGGGCCGGGGGCGGCGGCGGCTCCGGGGCCCTTCGGCCGGGGATCCGCGCCCAGGCCCCGCCACCGCCGCTGAGGCCGCGGGCAGCGCTCCGGGCCCGGGCCCCGCCTTCCCGGGGCGCCCCCGCGGCCGCGCTGCCCGCCGGGCCTGGGCCCCTCGGATGAGGCGGTGAGGCCGCGGCGCTTCCCCCTCCCCTCCCGGGTCCTTCCCCCCTCCCCTCCCCGTCCCTCCCGCCTCCTCCGGGGCCTCGGGCCCCGCTCCCCATGTAGGAGGGAGGACCGAGGCCGGGGTGGATGGTGCGAGGGGCGGGCGCGGAGGGAGTTTGAAGTTCGGGGCTTTCGCGGAGTCCCCCCCTCGCCGTTCCCGAGCGCAGCGGGGGAGGAATGCCAAATCCGGAGAGACATGGGGGCAAGAAGGACGGCGGCGGGGGGTCCTCGCAGCCGGGCAGCGGGAGCTCCAACAGCAAGGAGAGGCACCGGGCGGGTTCCAGGCACAAGAGGCACAAGTCCAGGCACTCCAAGGAGTCCCCGCTGGCGGCCCAGGAAGCGGCGGCGCCCCTGGGAGCGGTGATCAAGCCGCTGGTGGAGTACGATGACATCAGCTCGGACTCGGACACCTTCTCCGACGATGTGGCCCTCAAGCTGGACAGGAGGGACAACGAGGAGAGGAGGGCGGAGAGGAGCGAGAGGGCCCAGAAGCACCGGCACCACCAGCACAAACGACTCCGGGAGCTGATGAAGAGCAAACAGGCGGAGAAAGACAGGAAGTTGGAAAAGAGCCTGGATGCTTCTAGCAGGTCCACTAAGGAGAGGATATCGGGATCCTCCAAGAGGCTCCTGGAGAGCGAGGAGCACCCCAAGGCGCTCTCCTCCAAGAGCAGCAACAAGGAGTCGCGCTCGGCCAAGGCGCACAAGGAGAAATCCAGGAAGGAGCGGGAGCTCAAGTCCAGCCACAAAGAGCGCAGCAAAAGCCATCGGAAAAGGGATGCTCCCAAAAGTTACAAAACCATCGACAGCCCGAAGAGGAAATCCAGGAGCCCTCACAGGAAATGGTCGGACAGCCCGAAACTGGACGACAGCCCCTCGGGAGCCTCGTACGTCCAGGAGTACGACCTCAGCCCGCCCCGCTCCCACACCTCCAGCACCTACGATCCCTATAGGAAGAGCCCCGGCGGCTCGTCGCGCCGGCAGTCCCTCAGCCCGCCCTACAAGGAGCCCGTGGGCTACCAGTCCAACGCCCGCTCGCCCAGCCCCTACAGCCGGCGGCAGCGATCCGTCAGCCCCTACGGCCGGAGGCGCTCGTCCAGCTACGAGCGGGGCAGTGGCTCCTACAGCGGGAGGTCCCCGAGCCCCTACGGCCGCCGCCGCTCCAGCAGCCCCTTCGCCTCCAAGCGCTCCGTGAGCCGGAGCCCCATCGCCAGGTGCGTGTGCCCCACCTCGCCCTGGGAGCTGGGAAGGACTTGGGAGGGAGCTGGGAGTGCGAGGGGAGGACGGGAAGGGAGTTCCAGGGAACATGGGGCAAGGCTGTTTAGGAGAGGTTGGAGTGGCAGGGTAAGGGGGAATGGGTTCAGGTTGAAGGAGGGTAGGTTTGAGTGGGATATTTGGGAAAAGTTCTTCCCTGTGAGGGTGGTGAGGGCCTGGCACAGGGTGCCCAGGGAAGTTGTGGAACATGTCCAAGGTTGGACAGGGCATGGAGCAACCTGGGATGGTGGAAGGTGTCCCATGGCATAGAGTGGGATGGTCTTGAAGGTCCTTTCCATCCCAAACCATTCCATGATTCTATGAACTCCCTTCCTCCCCACTGGTGCCAAATTCGCCCATGGAGTGATGTGTGTGGAGTTGCTTTGATCTGGGTCACAACAATTCCCTTGGAATTGGAGTTCACCCTTTGGGGTCACGACAATTCCCTTGGAATTGGAGTTCACCCTTCGGGGTCACGACAATTCCCTTGGAATTGGAGTTCACCCTTCGGGGTCACTATTCCCTTGGAATTGGAGTTCACCATTCAGGGTCACCACAATTCCCTTGGAATTGGAGTTCACCCTTCGGGGTCACGGCAATTCTCTTGGCGTTCACCCTTCGGGAGCCGCCTGTGCGTGGCGGGAGGCAGCGTCCATGTTGGCTCCGGGCAGGGAGGCTGGATGAGCTCCTGGGATTAGGTTACAGCACCTCTGGAGTGGCCCCTGCGTGGGGAGGGCTGCGCTCCCGCGGCTCCCAGGCAGGATCTAATGCGCTTACCTGGCGGGAAGTTCAGCCAGGGGAATGTTTTCACCTATTTCTGGAAGTCTCTGTCTGTTTACTACATGTGGGAACTTGATCCCACTTTCCAGGAGGGCTCGTTTGGGGTGGATTTTGCTCTTTCTGAACTGACTTGTCTTTTCTTTTCCCTTGGATTAGAGACAACCGTGTACAAACTCCATCTCTCAGCTTAAACTTTCTTTTCTCAGCACTAGAGTTTCTTCCTTCCCTTCTGAAATGTGGGCATTCTGGAAGGGCGAGGAGCAACCAACTTAATTTTGGTTTAGCTCTTTATTTTCGCTTTTTTTTTTTTTCCTTTTGCTCAGTAACTTTGCTACAGAAGGAAACAATTGTTCCAAGGTAGCTCTGTGTGTTTTATTTCAGGTGTTCATTAATCAGTCTAATGTTGAACCTTCCTTTTTCTGGCTTTGGCTTCCATTCAGTGAGTTTCCAGTTGTCACCATGGATGCTGTGGAGCTTTGCTTGGAGCTCCATGGCAATTCAGATGTGACCTGGAATGTAATGGCTATAGGAATGCTCTGCTCCGTGGTTGCTGTGCTGCATCCTCCAGCTCAGCAGTTCCCACAGCACACGGGGCTTTTGGAATTTGGTCTTTGTTACTAAAACCCTGAACTTCAGGAATGCTGTCTTCCATGGAGAACTTGCCTTTGTCCTTGCTGGGAGTTCTGTGTTGCTTTCAGCCCCCTGGAAGCTCTGACGTAAAATCTCCTTATTCCACTGTGATTTTACAATGTGAAAATTTCCTCCAGGCTGCTGCTCCTCTGCCCTGTTTTCTCTGTGTACACCTGGGAGGCTCTCAGGATGGTTTTCTCCTCTTTCCCTTCGATCTTTCTCACCTGGTGGTGCTGCTCTGACATGTTATTTACTAACCCTTTGGGAAGAGGAAGGCTGCAGGGGTAGGAGGTGTCTGTTCACTGATACAAGTGTCTGTCCAGCCCTACAGGGAGAAGCCATTGGGAGCTGCAGGGATATCCTAAGAGCTCTGTTTTTCACCCAGGTTACTCCCCAGGAGAAGCTCTCTGTGTCAGTTTGTTTCTGAGTTGAGAAATCCAGCAGTTACATTTTCCTGAGTTACAGGAGCAGCTTCAGAGCACTTTGTTCTGCTTCCCCAAACTTTCAGACCTACATTTTAAGGACATCTTTGACTAAATGCTGGACCCCAAACCAGACAGGTTCCAAAGGTTACTCACTGTTTACACTCAGCTTGTACCAAACTCTCTGAATCTCTGACTTGATAACTTACTCTCCTCTCTTCCTGATGTATAACTCACTGACTCTGTGAGGAATTCAAGCCTCTTTGGAAAACATCTGCCTGCAGTGGTTGTAGTAAAGGGGCAGAGGGAATTTCTTGTGTTTTCCATAGGCCAAGTGAATTGTCAGTTGGAATTTATGTGTTAGTTTTGCTTTGTGGAGCTCCCAGGTTGTGAGGTGAGGTGGGAGGGGTAGATTCATGGTCAGGTGTGTCCCTCAGCTCACCTGAGGGGCTCAGGGCTTACCTGGGGGGGCTGGGGGCACACCCAAGGGGGCTAGGGGCTCAGAGCTCACCTGGGGGTGCTGGGGGCTCACCTTGGGGGGCTGGGGTCTCACCTGAGGGGGCTCAGGGCTCACCTGGGGGGCTCAGGGCTCACCTGGGGGGCTCAGGGCTTACCTAAGGGGGCTGGGGGCTCACCTGGGGGGCTCAGGGCTTACCTGAGGGGGCTGGGGGCTCATCTGGGGGGCTCAGAGCACACCTGGAGGGCTCAGGGCTCACCTGAGGGGGCTGGGGGCTCAGCCAGGGGAGGCTGGGGGCACACCCAAGGGGGCTGGGGCTCACCTGGGGGGGCTCAGAGCACACCTGGAGGGCTCAGGGCTCACCTGGGGGGGCTCAGGGCTCACCTGGGGGGGCTCAGGGCTCACCTGAGGGGCTCAGGGCACACCTGAGGGCACACCGGGGGGGGGGGGGGTAGGGGCTCACCTGGGGGGGCTGGGGGCTCACCTGGGGGGCTTGGGGCTCACCTGAGGGGGCTGGGAGCTCACCTGGGGGGCTCAGGGCTCACCTAGAGAGCTCAGGGCACACCTGAGGGGCTGGATGGGCTGAGCCCTCCTCACCCTGACATGCTGCAGACAAGTGTGACAGGAGGCAGCTGATTTTGGGCAGTGACTGATCCCTTCTGTGGCTCCCGTGGAGGGGCAGGAACATTTTTGGGAGAGAAATCCTCTCTAAGTGGCACACTCAGGCTCTGAACACCTGACCACAGCTTACGTTCCTCTGGCTTTTCTGGGACACTCAGTTATTTCCACTGTCTGACAATCTGGGGGGGTGCTTTTAGTGCATTCTGTGTTTTCTTTCATCTCCGCGTCCCAAACGCAGCGTTAGGGAACTGAATCCACTTGCTGTACTGATTGGAGAAAATCCAGAGTGCTTGCATTTCCGGTGGCTGTGGAAAACAACTCACTTCCCATGGAGGAGGAAACGAGGATGATTTGGTCAGTGGGGAAAATAACAGATGTGCTTTGCCGTTCTGTGTGACAACTGTTGTCACTGCAGCTAAAACAAGGAATGAAATTCCAGAGTTCCTCGGCGTGCTGGGGCTGGGCTGTGTGCTGATGTCGTAGTGAGGTGTGAGTGAAACACAGCTCCTTGCTGTGCTGAAGGGCTGCTGGGCATTCAAAAATAAGAAATTAAGCTTGTTCCGTGAGAAATTGGAGCAGTCAGGCTTCCTAGGTACTATTTTGTGCTTTATCCTCAGCTCTGTGTTGTTTAGAGCAGATAAAATATTGCAGTAGCTGCGGGTGCTCCTAGGAGGTGGATAATGTGGAATTATGTGGCTCTGGGGTTCTGCAGGGTCTGCTCACACCTGTTAACCGTGGCCATCCCAGCATGGAAGGTTCTAGCATTCCCTTCTCCAAAGACCATTCCAACCTTCTGATTGTGTGACTTAAATGAATCTGTAATGCTTTTTAATTTGGATTTTTAGGTGAAGCTAATAGTCTCTGACTTCATTAATTTACAGTTGTTGTGGTTGGTGTAATTTATGTTTGTTTTCCAGTTTTGGAGGGACACGAGGGTGGGTTTGAATCCCTGAGAATTTTCATCCAGGAGGAGGAGGGCATGTGAGGCTGAATTGCCCCTCATCCATCCTGGATAAATGGCAAAGCAAGTAAGGTGTGGAATGCTACAGCAAAGCTTAATAAATAAAGGGTGAAAGGGGCAAAAGTGCTGGTAAGAGGCTGCAGGCAAAACCACAAAAAAATCATTCCAGGGGATGGAAATGGTTCTCTTCCAGAAGCTAAACCTGGCTGCGCATCTTCTGTACTTTATTGCCTATTTTTTGAGATAGACAATAATCAAATGCCCCTCAGCGGGAGCTGTGGGTGTCGGTGTTTTGGGGGCTAACGATGTGAGGAGAGGTTTGTTGTGGTGTTGGTGGAGCTGGGAGAGCAGGAAGGCTTCTGGACGTGGGGCCTTTTTCAGGTCTCACAAAGCAGCCTGGAGAATAGGCTTGGAAACAGCAATTGTTTGTGTGGTGACTGCAGGTGATGATTGTTAGTGCAGTGAAAACGGTGAGCTGTGCCTGTGGAGTGAGGACTGGGAGGGAATGAGTGGATTTATTCCTGGTGGAATGGAGGAGTGTGGATATTTGCTGCTGGCAGGTCAGGGAGTCATTCCAGCCCTGGGCAGTGCTGGTTCTGTGGTTCTGCTCCTGCAGCAAGCCCTGGACGAGGCTCTGACCCTTCCAGCCTCACCTGTCCGGGGCCAGGCAGGTGTCCCTGGTGGCTCTTTCTAGATCAGCACCCTTAATTGAGGTAAAATTGGGCTTTGGGAGGATTTCACTTTGGATCTGATGAGTGATCTGCTTTGATTGCTCTGCATCCAGCTGAATTGAACTCCTGTGAGGGTGGCAGGCCCTGGCACAGGTGCCCAGAGAAGCTGTGGCTGCCCCTGGATCCCTGGCAGTGTCCCAGGCCAGGCTGGACAGGGCTCGGAGCACCCTGGGACAGTGGGAGGTGTCCCTGCCCGTGGCACTGGATGTCTCTTCCAACCCAAACCATTCCATGATTCCATGAATTGGAGTAACTGCTGAGGGTTAATCATGGGGGAGGATGGAAAAGAGGGAGCAGGAAAGGGAGAATTGCAGCAGAGGCTTGAACAATCCATCCTGACTGAGTTGCAATAGGGAATGTTAACCCCAAAACCATTTGTGGTTGCAGTCAACGACATGCTACAGATTTATTAGGGCTGTTTTCCCTAGCCTGAAAATGTCTTGGAGCTGGTGAAAAGCTACCTGCTCTCCCAGCTCGTGGTCTGCAGCCCAGGCCGTTGGTTCACTGAGCAGGAACCTTGGAAAAAGGTGATTCCCATGATAGATCAGTGTGTTCAGGAGGGAAACAGCTTTGTGACGGCAGAGCCCACTTTTCTCTCCTCCTGGTTGTATATTTATTTCGCAAGTCTAAAGGTAAGGGCTTACCTAGTGCCCTGGTGCTCTTTGACCACAGTCAGCACAAGGGTTGGGGCTGCACTTCCGAGGGACAGAGAGGAATTCTGAGCCGTGGAGGAGGGAGGGAACTCCACACACACACACCCCGTGGGGAGAACCTTCACCTCCCCAATCACAGCCCCTCCTGGAAGGTACTTCTGAGGGCAGAGAGGAATTCTGATCTGTGGAGGAGGGAGGGAACCCCACACACACACACCCCACGGGGAGACCCTTCACCTCCCCAGTCACAGCCCCTCCTGGATGGTGCTGCTGGTGTCCAGCCTAGAACTTTCTGTTGTTTTATTTTCCAAATGTTTATTGTCTTGGGATGATACTAATTGGTGGTGTTAATTATGTTCTGAGTCTGGTTACAAGTGAGCAGTGTCACCTTTGTTTGAGCTGCTGCTATCAGGTGTGTTTTATAACTACTGTGGGACTGTTTTGAGGGAATTCAGTGTTTTCCAAATTAGATTTATCCTGAGTTATAAATCGTGGAGTGTCATTTCTGTTACAGTATTTGTAGGGTCTGATCTCAACATTTTTGATTGTCCCATTGGCATCAGGGCCCACCACACCACTGAAGCCTCCTGCCTCACCCTGCCCGATCCTAGTTCCTCCTGGAGTGGAGGAAACACTTCTGGCTTGTCAGGAGTTTGATATGGACACTGGGAGTATCAGTTTCCACTTACTTTGGTTTTTTCCTGGTTTCCCGTCAATCTCCTCTCTCCTGAGCAGGTTCCTGTGGTGTGACCCCCAATGGTGTGAGGTTTTTCCTGCCCTGCTTCTCTCCCAGCACAGATTTTCAGTGACTATTTCTGCACACACACTGATTTAGAGCACATTTTTTGTAGGGGAAGACCAAGACCAACAGAGTTAAATTCCTGGGTTTTTTTCTTCCCTTCTCCCAAATCACACTATGCAAATTTGAGTGTCAATAGCAGTAAAAGAACCAGGGGGGAAAACGACCCTCAAGTGTGCCATTTCCTCAGGCAGCATTCCCGTGAGGGCAGGCGTGTTTTATCCATGGCTTCCTTTAAAGTTCCACATCATTCCTGTGAAAGATTCCTGACCCACCAGCTCATCCTGACCAAGGTCTCCTGTGGGAGCTGTGATCTCCTCTTTACCTTGAGGCTTGTCCAGCCTTGATCCTTCATTTCCCTTCCCGGGGTGAAGGTGGGCCTGGCACATAATTGATGATGATGATGATCTAAACCTGCTCCTGATTGACTCACAAACCCCTCCCACTAGCTTTAGTCTCTCCTGCCATGCGTTGTGGACTCTCAGAGCTGACCCATAATGGATCCAGCTGGTGGTGAGTAGCTCAGAGGGTGAAAGAAGCTCTGTTTGATTCCTCTCCCCACCGTTCTCTCCCCAGGAAATCCGTGAAGTCCCGGAGCCGCAGCCCTGGATATTCAAGACACTCATCTCACAGTAAAAAGCAGAGGTCTGGCTCCCGCAGTCGCCATTCCAGCATCTCCCCGAGCAGGCTCCCGCTGAACTCCAGCCTCGGAGCAGAGCTCAGCAGGAAGAAGAAGGAGCGAGCGGCCGCGGCAGCCGCCGCAGCCAAGGTGGACGGCAAGGAGGCGAAGGGCTCCCCTGTTTTCCTGGCTAGGAAGGAGAACAGCTTGGCCGAACTCAAAGAGGCTGGGACGGAGTCTAAAAAGGTCACCAAAACTGTTAAATCTGAGAAACCTCCGGACACGGACTCGGTTAATTTGCTGTACACCAACGCGGAGCCTAAAGCCCCTGCGGAGACGACGAAATCCAAGGCAGAGGAGAACTCGGAGAGGAAACATCCTGTTCCGGTCAGGGATTCCAAACCCACGGGAACAAAAGACTCGAAGCCTGTAGCAGCGGTAGAGGACCTGGTATCTCCAAAGGAGACAGACACGGTGGAGAAGGAGATTCCACCGCCGCTCCCCGCAATCAAATCCCCTCCTCCGCCTCTGCCCACCACCACCCCTCCGCCTCCCACGCCGCCGCTGCCGCCGCTGCCTCCGTCACCCGCTGTCCCTCCGCTGCCTCCAGCCCAAGTGACTCCTGTTCAGGTCCCTACTTCAGCCCCAACGTCTTTGCCATCTTCTTCCCACCCAAGGACGTCTACTTTATCCTCTCAGGTGAACTCCCAGTCCTCTGTCCAGGTGGCTCCAAAAACCCAAGTGTCTGTGACGGCTGCTATCCCACACCTGAAAACTTCCACCTTGCCTCCGCTTCCGCTCCCCCCTATTTTAGTTGGGGAAGATGACTTGGATAGGTAAGGTCACACCAGAGCGTCCCCTTTGCGTTTAAGAGCAAAGCCTTGAATAAAGAGGGGGTTTGGGGTTGGTTTTACAGTTTTGAGCTTATCCTGGAGAGTACAAATGGTGTAAAGGTGTTTTTCCAGGGCCATTCCGGGTGTTGGCCCTGCCAGGTTTGTATGGAGAGTTTGGTGATCCCTGCAGGTACTTGCCTCTTTTCTCTGTGGGAAACGAGAGGTTTGGCTGTTGCTTTAGTGCTGCTCGGTAAAGGTTTCACATCACCCCTTGCTCATGTTTGTTACAGGGATGGAACCTGGATCTGGGATTATGCCTCTCTTTGTGTTGGAGCTGTTTGCACAATTACTTTAAAATTGCCCTTTTTTTGTTTGTTTGCTTAATTCCTCAAGAACTTGTACTCAAAGAACAGGAAAAAGCTTAACAATTCCAGTACAAGAACACAAACCAGAGCTTTTTCTGTTCCAGATTCACCAGCCACACAGGCTGTGTAAAAACCAGCGCTGGTTTAACTTGAATATTGTCTTAATTCTTGAGTAATTTATACAATCCTTTATTTCTTGAGAAGTAGGTATGGTTTGTTTGAAAGTTTCAAAATGAGTGAAATTTCACCTACTACAGCTTGATTTCTTAATCATTTCTGATCAAAACTTGCAGACTTGGCCCTGACCTGTAATTGGAGCTCTGTCTGGGCTGGGGGTGGTCATGGCTTCTGTGATGAACTTGCCTGAAAACCTCATCGTGAGGGAAGAGAGGGAAGGAGCAGAATACCCAGAACAGAGCAGAGAAGAAAAAAAAATCCCAAATATTTGTCTTTTCTCTCCTTTTCTAGCTGTTAATATGTTGCAGTGCTGTTAACTTAAGGTCATCAGTGAAACATATTTCTTTTCCTGCTTGATCTGCTTAGCCAAACTTCCCTAAAAATCCCTGCATTTCTCAAATCTTCACTAAAGATGTGGGAGTGGGGAGTAAAGCATATTTTAGTGACCCATGGGTTATCCCAGAATTCTGACTCCATGCAGTCACCCTGTGGTGAAGTGTTACATATTCTGAATAATTGAATTGATTTTCATGGGTGATTCTGGTATTGATGCCAATCAGGGAAATGTTCTCACTGCCTCCAGCCTAAAAATGAGGCTCGTGCGTGTTTGTTGCCCTCCCTGAGCTGTGTGATGTTGTTCAGCAAATATTACTGAGTTTAAAAGTCTCTGTGATGAGCAGGATGCTGATTTTCCCATCCCAAACTCCAGGCAAAGTGCAGAACTCCCTCCTTTTCAATCCCAGAAGTTGTCCTGCAAATCTCTACTTTATTTTTTCAACCACTCACACCTAGAGCTCTTTTTTTTTTTTTTTTTTTTTACCACCCAGGTGTGGCTTAGCTCTGTAAAAGTGTTTTATCCCTGACCTCAGGGCTGGTGCTGGAGCTCAGTAAATGGCTCTGTGTGAATTTTTCCCAATAAAAGGATGGGAAATCCCATTCCTTTTGCTGAATCTGATGGCAGTTCCGTGCGGCCCTGACTGTGCAGAATCTCACCCTTCACCAACCGCCTCAGTTTCTGTGAGCAAAACTCTTTGAGCTGGACTTTTGTCCTTGCTGAGCCTGGGGAATGTTCCAGCCCCGAGCACAGGGTTGGAAATTGGGCTTTGAAGTGTCCAAGGACAGAACAGCCTCACTCAAGCAGAGATTCTGTAACTCTCCAGATTTATCACCTCCGCGATGCTTTTGGGCCTCGCCAGGAGAGGATAAAACCTGTTTGGGAGGAATTGGTGCAGACTTTGTTCTGGTGTGTCCTCCGAAGGTGCAGTTTTAGGGGTGCCATTCCTGCTGTTTTAGGGGTGCCATTCCTGCTGTTTTAGGGGTGCCATTCCTGCTGTTTTGGGGGTGCCATTCCTGCTCTTTTGGGGTGCCATTCCTGCTGTTTTGGGGTGCCATTCTGGCTGTTTAGGGGCACCATTCCTGTTGTTTTTGGGGTGCCATTCCTGCCGTTTTGGGGTGCCATTCCTGCTGTTTTGGGGGTGCCATTGCTGCTGTTTTGGGGGTGCCATTGCTGCTGTTTTAGGGGTGCCATTGCTGCTGTTTTAGGGGTGCCATTCCTGCTCTTTTGGGGTGCCATTCCTGCTGTTTTAGGGGTGCCATTCCTGCCGTTTTGGGGTGCCATTCCTTCACCATTCCTGCTGTTTTAGGGGTTCCATTACTGCTGTTTAGGGGTTCCATTACTGCTGTTTAGGGGTTCCATTCCTGCTGTTTTGGGGGTTCCATTCCTGCTGTTTTGGGGGTTCCATTCCTGCTGTTTTGGGGTGCCATTCCTGCTGTTTAGGGGTGCCATTCCTGTCGTTTTAGGGGTGCCATTCCTGCTGTTTTGGGGTCATCATTCCTGCTCTTTTGGGGTGCCATTCCTGCTGTTTTAGGGTCACCATTCCTGCTGTTTTAGGGTCACCATTCCTGCTCTTTTGGGGTGCCATTCCTGTCATTTTAGGGGTGCCATTCCTGCTGTTTTTGGGTGCCATTCCTGCTGTTTTGGGGTGCCATTCCTGTCGTTTTAGGGGTGCCATTCTGGCTGTTTTTGGGTGCCATTCTGGCTGTTTAGGGGCACCATTCCTGTTGTTTTGGGGGTGCCATTCCTGCTGGTTTGGGGGTTCCATTCCTGCTGTTTTGGGGGTTCCATTCCTGCTGTTTTGGGGTCACCATTCCTGCTGTTTTAGGGTCACCATTCCTGCTGTTTAGGGGTGCCATTCCTGTCGTTTTAGGGGTGCCATTCCTGCTGTTTTGGGGTGCCATTCCTGCTGTTTTGGGGTGCCATTCCTGTCGTTTTAGGGGTGCCATTCCTGCCGTTTTGGGGTGCCATTCCTTCACCATTCCTGCTGTTTTAGGGGTTCCATTCCTGCTGTTTAGGGGTTCCATTCCTGCTGTTTTGGGGGTTCCATTCCTGCTGTTTTGGGGTCATCATTCCTGCTGTTTTTGGGGTGCTATTCCTGCTGTTTTGGGGTGCTATTCCTGCTGTTCTGGGGTGCTATTCCTGCCGTTTTAGGGGTGCCATTCTGGCTGGTTTTGGGTGCCATTCTGGCTGTTTATAGGCACCATTCCTGCCGTTTTTGGGGTGCCATTCCTGCCGTTTTTGGGGTGCCATTCCTGCCGTTTTTGGGGTGCCATTCCTGCTGTTTTGGGGCACCATTTCTGTTGTTTCGGGGGTGCCATTCCTGCTGTTTAGGGGTGCTGTTCCTGCTGTTTGGGGGTGCCATTGCTGCTGTTTTAGGGGTGACATTGCTGCTGTTTTAGGGTCACCATTCCTGCTGTTTTAGGGGTGCCATTCCTGCTGTTCCCGGGGAGTAAAGAAAAGGAGCTCCAAGGAGCCTTTGTTGTGTTCTTGGAGTTCACTTTTTGTCTTTTCTCTGTTTGGTTTCTCCCCCAATGGCCTGCGCAGGTGTCCTGGGGGAACTGAACTTACAGGAACCAAGTGCTGATATGCAAATAGAGAACTGAGCAGATAAAAGGCAAGAAAATGGGAATTTTTGGTAAAAGGGAGACAAGGAACCTCCTGAAAGGTCAGGCATTGCAGGTCACCCTCCAGACCTTCGCCCTCCCATGATCTTGCAAAGAAGTTTTTTTTTTGAGGGGAGTCTGCAGAATCTTTTTGTGGTTCAGTGGTGAATGTGACAGTGTTGATCTTTTCCAACCTTAACAATTCCGTGATTCTCTGTAGATATTTGAACACAATTATTCTGCTCCTGAGGAATTTGCTGTCAGTGGGGGGAGAGTTCCAGCCCCTCCACCTCTCCCATATCTGATGTTTTTCTTTCTCCTTCCCTAAGTAGATTTCAGGTTAGGCAGTGTCTAATAAAATAATTGGGAAAATGACCTACTTCCATCAATTCCTTCATTCTGAACCTGATGGTACAAACACCAAACCTGCTCCCTGCCCTAAAAACAGACCTGGGAAGGCTGTGGGGATGTCTTCATCTTTTTCTTTTCCTGCTGAAGCAGGGATTTGCACGGAGAATTCGTGACTATTCAAACCTAGGAATTCTCCTCACGGAATACATGAAAGACAAAGTGGGTCCTGCTCGTGGAGCTCCTGCCATTCTAAACCAAACTTCTGATGCTGTTGGTAATTGGATTTTTAAAAAATCAACTTTGGTTCCTCAGCAACATTCAGGAGTTAAAGCCACATTTCGGTCTTTGCTAAGAGGTTAAAATTTACTTGTGGAGAGAGGTTTAAGTCTGGCTCTGTGTTTATGGTGGTCCTTACCGAGTCATGCGTTTAATTTTGTGATGGTAAATGGAGTGAAAATGGAGTGGTAAAGAGGAAGTAAAGGTCAGAAAGTGGGTGCTGGCTGATCCCCTGAGCTCCCCACGGGAAACTCCGAATTTGTGCAAACTGAGCAGGTTCTAGTGCAGACCTGTGTGTTCATTTCATGATGTGTTCCGCTGTGACACTTTTCTCTCCTGGTGTGTTAGCATTGTAAATTTTGAGATTGTTTTATTTTATACTTGACTGTGCTGATTTTTGACACTTAATCCTCACATTGTCGACCAGAGCTTTTTTTTTTTTTTCTTTGTTTGTTTACCTGGCTGTCGAGTCTGACTTTTGTGTTGTATTAACTTTCCGGAGTTTAGTCCAAAAGAGATTCTTCCTCCAAAACCTGTGAAGAAAGATAGAGAGCAGAGACCACGACACTTACTCACGGACCTCCCGCTCCCCCCAGAGCTCCCTGGGGGGGACCCATCTCCTCCTGACTCCCCGGAACCAAAGGCAGCCACACCACCTCAGCAACCCTTCAAAAAGAGACCAAAGTAAGGCTGACTTCTTTTTTTTTATTCTTTTAAATGTCCCCAGATTCGTTTGAGAGCTCTTTATTGAGGGAAGTGAGATGGGGGGCAGAACCAGTTCCTATTTCTGTATTATTCAGTGTGATGGCTGTTTCCTGTGGGGTTTTTTTCATATTTGGACTCTCAGCTAAAGGCAGCTTGCCCCATTTATTTGAGAATTAATGGTAGAAGTTGCTGGAATGTCTCATGTTCAATCCCCAGCCACATCCACCCCAAAAGCTCTTTTCTCTTTGATTTAGCCATGCCCATATTCCAAAGAAACCTCTGGATTGGCATCTCCGTAGAGAGCTGTTGTTGCTTTCCAAAGTTGGATATTCCAAATGGGAGATGTCCAAGTTTTCTTTCCATGGTTGAAGTGCTGCCCATGGAACTGCACTGGCACAGGTGCCCAGGGAAGCTGGGGGTGCCCATGGATCCCTGGAAGTGTCCCTGGGCAGGTTGGACAGGGCTTTTGGGATAGTGGGATGTGTCCCTGGCCATGGCAGGAGTGGGATTGGATCATATTTAATGTCCCTTCCAACCCAAACCATTCTGGGATTCCATGATTCTATATTCAAGGCATGGAGACCTTCCCCTGATAACAAATTTAAGCAGTTGCTGAGAGACCGAAACCCCTTGGTGTTTTGTACAGAGTGTATTAAATAAAAATCAACTGTCCATCATCCTGCAAAATACCCCAAACATTCATTTTTATCCTACTGCAATATGATAATGCTGCCCAGGGTAATATTCCTGTCCAGCAGTGTCTGAACCAGGAGTTGGGATTACACAGCAAAAATACATCAAACTGAACATTCCAATTCTTGGGGTGCAAAGCCAACCTGAGCTTCGGTTTTGGTTTGTAGGGATTGATGGAGTTGGGATTATACAGTAAAAATACATCAAACAGATCATTGCAATTCTTGGGGTGCAAAGCCAACCTGAGCTTCCCTTTTGGTTTTTAAGGATTGACACAGCAAAAATACATCCGACAGAACATTCCAATTCTTGGGGTGCAAAACCATTGGTTTTTAGGGGTTGACACAGAGTTGGGATTACACAGCAAAAATACACCAAACAGAACATTCCAATTTTTGGGGTGCAAAGCCAACCTGAGCTTTATTTTTGGTTTTTAGGGATTGGCACAGCGTTGGGATTATACAGCAAAAATACACCAGACAGAACATTCCAATTCTTGGGGTGCGAAACCAACCTGAGCTTTGGTTTCTAGGGACTGGCACAGTGGGGTGGGTGTTTTTTGTGGGGTGACTCTGGGGTGTCTCACAGAGCTCTTCCCTCGTGCAGAATCTGTTGTCCTCGGTACGGGGAGAGGAGACAGACGGAGAGCGATTGGGGCAAGCGCTGCGTGGACAAGTTCGACATCATCGGGATAATCGGAGAAGGGACGTACGGGCAGGTGTATAAAGCCAAGGACAAGGACACAGGTGAGGACAGCTCCAGGTGAATTCCAGGCGAGGCTCTCGGGGTGTGCTTAGCTCCCTGCCAGTGCTGCTCCTCAGTGTGGGACGAGAATGACTCCAGCCCTGGGGTGAGCGCTTCCGTCAGGAGTTTCCAGAAGGGGCAGAAGAGCAGGACAGGAGCTGAGGAATCCTGAGATTAGCACCCAGGTTTTCCCGGAGTTTCCAGAAGAGCAGGACAGGAGCTCTGCAATCCTGAGTTCAGTGCCCAAGTTTTCCTGGAATTTCCAGAAGAGCAGGACAGGAGCTGAGGAATCCTGAGTTCAGTGCCCAGGTTTTCCTGGAGTTTCCAGAGCAGAAGGGCAGGACAGGAGCTCAGGAATCCTGGGATTAGCACCCAGGTTTTCCTGGAGTTTCCAAAAGGGGCAGAACAGGAGCTCGGGAATCCTGAGTTTAGCTCTCAGATTTTTCTGGAGTTTCCAAAAGGGACAGGATAGGAGCTCTGCAATCCTGGGTTTAGTGCCTGGGTTTTCCTGGAATTTCCAGGGCAGAAGAGCAGGACAGGAGCTCTGCAATCCTGAGTTCAGTGCCCAAGTTTTCCTGGAGTTTCCAAAAGGGGCAGAAGGGCAAGACAGAAGCTTAGAAATCCTGAGTTCAGTGCCCAGGTTTTCCTGGAGTTTCCAGGGCAGAAGGGCAGGACAGGAGCTCAGGAATCCTGGGATTAGCACCCAGGTTTTCCTGGAGTTTCCAAAAGGGGCAGGACAGGAGCTCTGCAATCCTGAGTTTAGTGCCCAGGTTTTCCTGGGCTTTCCTCCTGGAGTTTCCAGGGCAGAAGAGCAGTACAGGAGCTGAGGAATCCTGGGATTAGCACCCAGATTTTCCTGGACTTTCCAGAAGCGCAGGACAGGAGCTCAGGAATCCTGAGTGTAGTGCCCAGGTTTTCCTGGAGTTTCCAGGGCAGGACAGGAGCTCAGGAATCCTGAGTTCAGTGCCCAGGTTTTCCTGGAATTCCCAGAAGAGCAGGACAGGAGCTCAGGAATCCTGAGTTCAGTGCCCAGGTTTTCCTGCTGTGCTGGTGAGACCCTGGGGTGTGGATTGGCACCTGCTCAGAGGTGCCAGCTGAACCCCTGAATTTAAATAGCTGAACCCCTGAATTTAAATGATCCTTTGGCAGAATTCATTGCAGCAGAGCTTGGGAAATTCCAGGGTAAACCTCCATTCCCCTTTCTGCTGGAGCAGGGCAGGGAAAGCACAAAGGGGAAGGGCAGAGCAATTTAACAAATGGGCACGGAGGTAACCACAGCTGCCTCTGCTGTCCCTTGGGAGGGCATTTTCCATACCTGGGGCTGCTCCCAGCTTGCCTGGGGGTGCAGGGAGCTGCTGGCAGCGAGGTGGCCCTGCTGTGACCCTGATGTGCCCCTGCTGTGACCCTGCTCTGATCCCACTGTGGCCCCACTCTGACCCCGCTGTGACCCTAAATGTGGCCCCACTGTGACCCTGCTGTGGCCCCACTGTGACCCTGCTGTGGCCCCACTCTGGCCCTGCTGTGGCCCCACTTTGACCCCGCTCTGGCCCCACTGTGACCCCAACTGTGACCCCCCTCCGCTGTGTCCCTGCTGTGTCCCCCACTTTGACCCCGCTGTGGCCCCACTTTGACCCCACTGTGGCCCCACTTTGACCCCACTGTGGCCCCACTTTGACCCCACTGTGGCCACACTCTGACCCCAACTGTGACCCTGCTGTGGCCCCACTGTGACCCCTCTCTGGCCCCACTTTGACCCTGTTCTGGCCCCACTGTGACCCCATTTTGACCCCAACTGTGTCCCTGCTGTGTCCCTGCTGTGACCCCGCTCTGGCCACACTTTGACCCTGCCGTGTCCCTGCCATGTCCCCGCCGTGACCCCACTCTGACCCCGCTGTGTTCCCACTTTGACCCCGCTGTGACCCCACTCTGACCCCACTCTGCTCCCACTCTGTTCCCACTGTGGCCACACTCTGACCCCGCTGTGGCCACACTTTGACCCCACTGTGTCCCCGCCATGACTCCGCTGTGCCCCCACTGTGTTCCCACTTTGACCCCACTGTGGCCACACTCTGACCCCACTGTGACCCCGCTGTGTCCCCAGGGGAGCTGGTGGCTCTGAAGAAGGTGCGCCTGGACAATGAGAAGGAAGGATTCCCCATCACGGCCATCCGGGAGATCAAAATCCTGCGGCAGCTCATCCACCGCAGCGTGGTCAACATGAAGGAGATCGTCACGGACAAACAAGATGCACTGGATTTCAAGAAGGACAAAGGTTGGGGTGCTTTCCATCCACCACAGATTTTGGTTTGGTGTAAAACTCAGTTCTGGGGGAGATTTGGTTCTTCGTGTTCGTGAAATCCAGCGAGTTTAGATCTGGATCTGGCCTCACCTTAAAGGACAGATTCCAGTCTGAGTGAGCTGATCAAAGTTACATTCCTCGGGTCACAAAGCAAAAAAAAAAGCCTTTACAGGGTCACTTCTAGCACTGATTAGTGGCAACAAACTTATGAATAGCGTGAAAGGTTTTCTGTGTTTCAGAAATCCCACTGGCTCTTGTTTGGGACCTTCTCTTGGGGAGAGAGAAGGGAACAACCCAAACTCGAGTTCAAACCGTGCATGACAGTGATCTCTTCAACAAACTCTTGAAAGAAAATAACCAAAGCATGTAGGTAAACGTGGCCAGAACTTCAGTGGAATTTGAGTGTATATTTAATTTCTGATGTTGGCTTGTAGGGGATACTTAGTTGTTTTGGAGGTTTTTTTGAGGGAAAAGTAAGCCCAAAACATCACAAGACTGTGTTAACAAAAACTGTAGAACAGTGCACAAAGAAAACTCTTTTCAACAACTAAATCTCCTTCCATTCCTCCTCTTTTTTTTTTTTCTCCTTTTGTTTTCAACCATTTCTCTGTTTACTATCCCTCCAGGTGCCTTTTACCTTGTGTTTGAGTACATGGACCATGACCTAATGGGGCTGCTAGAATCCGGCTTGGTACATTTCTCAGAGGACCATATCAAGTCTTTCATGAAACAGTTAATGGAGGGTTTGGATTACTGTCACAAAAAGAATTTCCTTCATCGAGACATCAAATGCTCCAACATCTTACTGAACAACAGGTGAGCTGCCCCTGGGGCCATTTGTCCCCAATCTCTTGTCCCTGGGTTCAGGTGAGAGCACTCAGAGTTGTCCTCACCTTGGCTGTGCTCAGGAGGAGGAGGTGGGAGAAAAATCTTGTTCGAAATGACAGCCAAATGTGGGGATGTGCATCTGAAAATTGCTCTGGGACGTTGGCCTGGTGGGAAGGGTTTGTGATACAGATCACGCTGAATTAGTGGTGGGGTTTTTTGGGTTTTGGGGGTTTTTTGTTATTTTATTTGGGTTTTTTTTTTGTTTTGGTTGTTTTTTTTGTTTTGGTTGTTTTTTTTGTTTTGGTTGGTTTTTTTGTTTTGGTTGGTTTTTTTGTTTTGGTTGGTTTTTTTGTTTTGGTTGGTTTTTTTGTTTTGGTTGGTTTTTTTGTTTTGGTTGGTTTTTTTGTTTTGGTTTTAGTTTTGGTGGGTTTTGGTGGGTTTTTTGGTTTGGAGGTTTTTTGGTTTGGAGGTTTTTTGGTTTGGAGGTTTTTTGGTTTGGGGTGGGGTTTTTTTGTTGTTTTGGGATTTTTTGGTTTTGGGATTGGGTTTTTTTTGTTGTTTTGGGATTTTTTGGTTTGGGGATTGGGGGTTTTTTCGTTTTTTGGTTTTTTTGTTTGTTTTTTTGTTTTGGGGGGGTTTCTTGTTTGTTTTGGTTTTTGTTTTTTTATTTCTTCAAAGCTTTAAATCAGTAGTGGAGAATTAACCCTGGCATATCCAGCAGGAATTCCTGCAAACATGGCTTCGTGAGGTTTCTCTACTGCAGGGAGGGTTTCTCGTCTCATCCATTAACTGGGATGTAATTAGGAGTTGTGCTCTCATTTTGATCGATCCCTCAGAGCTCAATACATTCCATAATTCTATGATTTAACTGTGATTCAAACCAGGCACTTTTTTTTTCTTTCAGTGGGCAGATCAAACTTGCAGATTTTGGGCTCGCCCGACTCTACAGCTCGGAGGAGAGGTGAGGAAGGGCAGAGGGCTTCCCTGGGTGGGCTGAGCTTCTTCCTCCTCAACATCCACAAAATCCCTCCCTTGGAAATCCTCAGGAATTATTTCCAGTGGGAGTGGAATCATCCACTCCTGGATGGTGTTAATTACTTTTCATTAAAGAGCAGCTCGTGAGGAGCCAAAACATCATCTCTGCTTGCCTTTGAGCTGCCCTGGGGCAGGTTTTGCTCCAAGATCGGTCACCATTCGGTGATGGCAGCCTGCTGAGGGTCAGGAATTTCCAGTTTTGGTTATCTACAACAAATCCTGGTTGTTGTAAAATCCGTGGTACCTCCTGAGCTGTGTTTAACTCAGCCTGGAGCTCTGGAAATGCAGAGCTCGAAACCCCCCTGCTGCCCCTGACAGCTGTAACTGCAGCTGGGGAGGAAAAACAAGCAACTTTCAGGCTTTTGAGGCTTTTGGGATTAATTTTTATTTGTGTTTTTTTGCTTTGCAGCCGTCCCTACACCAACAAAGTCATCACGTTGTGGTACCGACCCCCGGAGCTGCTGCTGGGGGAGGAGCGTTACACCCCTGCCATCGACGTGTGGAGCTGTGGGTGAGTCCTGCTGGGCCTGCCCTGCCCCTGGGAGCCACTTCTGAGCATTCCCTTGGGAATTTGTGCCAATTCCTGCAGCGGGATCCATCCCAGTCACTCAGTGTTAGGAATACAGGAATGCCTCAAAATGCTGTGCAGGAATAGGGGATTGTCATCTCATTAAAACCATTGAGAAAAAAATCCTAGAATTAGGTTTTTCTTGACTTTGAAGTGAGAAAGGGTAAAAAATAAAATTTTCACTATTTAAAATACTGATGTACCCTTGAGATCAAGAGGGTCGACACATTTGCCCTGAGCTGCTCACTCCTTCAGTGTGTTTTTCAGAGGATTTTTCTCCAAACTCTTTAAGTGGCAGTTTGTCACCGAGTTTTTTTCAGCTAAAACATTTTTAAATGGAGATTTCAGCTTTCAGGAAGTTTCTGTAGTATAGCGAGCCTTGGGAAGAGGAGTTTGGGCAGTTCAGCCACAAAAGTGGAACATTTTTCTATTTGATTCAGAAGCAGAGAGTGGAGGATTCAGCATCAGAACTGAGGCTGGATTCCCCAAAGCGTGCACTTCCCATTGTGACATTCCCAGCTCAACTCCAGCAGGGTTTACAACACAACCAGAGCTTGGGAAAACCGATAATTAATCATAATTACTGACTGTGAGGCCCAGTTTCTCCCAGTGCCCTGTGCCATGTGCGTGGGGTTATTCCCATTCCGGCAGACACGAGCCTGATCTCCCCAACTGCTTCTGGCCCTGACTCCTCGTGGCTTCAGGGGAGATACTGAGGACTTGAGGAATCAGAGGTTTTCCCCCCGAGCTGTACAAAATCTCTGTCCCCAAATCCCCTCTGCTGGCCCTGCCACCCACGGGCAGCCAAAAACCCAAACCTGGAGGAAATGAGGAGCTCTCTCTTTCTCTCCTCACACCGACACTTCCTCCTCTCCCTGCAAAGAGTTAACGTGTCGGGGGCTCCTGCATTAAGCAGGAGGTGATTCCCCCGAGCCCAGGGCTGGGGACTCGGTACACACAGGTCACTTTGTCACTACAAGCCCCCATGCAAATCACTCTCCTCAGGCAAAGCCTTCCCGAGCACAAACGCTGCCGTGTTCCACCGCTCATCCCCAGGGTTTGCTGTCGTGACCTCTTGCTTTTCCTCCTTCCAGCTGTATCCTCGGGGAACTGTTTACAAAGAAGCCTATTTTTCAAGCCAATCTGGAACTGGCTCAGCTTGAATTAATCAGGTAAAGCTTTGCACACGCATGTCTGGGAGGGGAGGTGCTGTGGGAGCTGCTGCTGCACACAGGCAGTGAGTTAGAAGAGCCCTTGTTCCCTAACCTGCCTGCAGAGCAGGGCCAGGAATGCCTGGGAATGCAAATGGGAATAGTCAGGTGTCCATGCCTGTGTCAGGTGTCCACGCCTGTGTCAAGTGCGTGGTTGCTGATTTTTGTGCCCTCACTAAACCTTGCTGGTTGCCAAGTCCAAAAATCATGGACGTGAATTACTTTTCACGCTGGAAGTTTTCATCCTGGAATGGTTTGGGGTGGAAGGGACCTTGATGTTCATTCAGTGCCACCCCTGCCATGGACAGGGACAGCTTCCACTATCCCGGGGTGCTCCAAGGCCTGAGGTCAGTGGGAGTGTCCAGCCTGAGGTCAGTGGGAGTGTCCAGCCTGAGGTCAGTGGGAGTGTCCAACCTGAGATCAGTGGGAGTGTCCAACCTGAGATCAGTGGGAGTGTCCAACCTGAGGTCAGTGGAAATGTCCAACCTGCAATCTCTGAAGTGTCCAACGTGATATCCCTGGAAGTGTCCAGCCTGAGATCCCTGGAGGTGTCCAGCCTGGCCTGGGACACTTCCAGGGATGAGCAACCACAGCTTCTCTGGGCACCCTGTGCCAGGGCCTCACCACCCTTACTGTAAGAACAATAAAATCCAGCGAGTTTGCAAAATTCCAAGTAAAAAACATTACAATTTTAAAATCCATAGTAAGCAAAACAAAACCCCATCGTGCTGGATGCTTTACAACCTCAAGCTCAGCGTTTTCCTCTTCCCAATACCTCCTTTTCCAACACCTCATCCGAGCCGTGCCCACACCTGAGTCCTTCCTGCAGTGGGAGGTTTTCCCTGGGGTTGGTGGCTCCTGGCTGAGTTCCTCCTGAGTGGCTCACTGTGCTTTTGTCCCCAGCCGGCTCTGCGGGAGCCCCTGCCCTGCCGTGTGGCCAGATGTCATCAAGCTGCCCTACTTCAACACTATGAAGCCCAAGAAGCAATACCGGCGGCGCCTGCGCGAGGAGTTCTCCTTGTGAGTTGGGTTGGGATGGGATCCATGGGTTGGGATGGGATCCATGGGTTGGGATGGGATCCATGGGATGGGATCCATGGGATGGATGGGATCCGATCCATGGGATGGGATGGGCTGGGATGGACTCCCTGTGATGATCAAATATGGAGCAGACACAGCAGTAGAGAGAAAAAGGAATTCGCCTCGGTTTAATTGGATCTGAGGTGCTCAGACTCATCAAAGGAGGAGCAGGAGATGAGCCAGAACCGAGACCCGTACAATGCGTACCGGATTTTTATGGACCTCACAAAATCAGCATATCTAACTAAAATCCCCCAATAAGAAACTTGATAAATGAAGGAATTGTCCCCCTATTCTAATGAATACATGAGATTTTTGTGGACCTCACAAAATTAGCGTAGCTACTTAAAATCGTCCAATAAGAAACTGAATAAATGAAGGAATTTCCCCCCTATTCTTATGGACCTCACAAAATTAGTAAATCTACCTAAAATTCCCCGATAAGAAACTTGATAAATGAAGGAATTTTCCCCCTATTCTTATGGACCTCACAAAATTAGTGTATCTACCTAAAATTCCCCAATAAGAAACTTGATAAATGAAGGAATTGTCCCCCTATTCTAATGAACCCCCACCACAAGTGAGACTACAGCCAAGTTTATAAAAACATATTCCAGAGAGGTCTGTCCGAGGTTGGAACCTCTGGTTCTGAGACAGTAAAAATATTGGTCTTTTCACTTTGCAAGAGCCCAAACTGAGCTAAATCTCAGACTCCAAGGGTTATAAACATGTGGGGCTGAAGTACAAGGAGTGTTTTGGAGGGTACAAGGAGTGTGTGTAGAGGGTGACAGGGAAAGGAAAGGCTATAAAAATATATTAAAAGGGTATAAAAAGAAAAAATAAAAATCACTGGCATGACCTGCCCCCTTCCTGAGCACCTCATGTGCCTCCAGAGAGGTTCCCTGGGGCTGGGGGGTGCTCTGGGAGCTCTGTGAGGAGTGTGGGGTCCTCAGGGTGCTGCCTGACTTCAGGGGGTGTTCTCTGGGGCAGGTCTGGTTGTGGGGTGATCCTCTGGGAGAATGGCAGAGGTGCTTTTCATAAATGGCAAAAATTAGAGTGGAAATATGATGGAATATCCTGAGCTGGAAGGGACCCCCAGGGATGATCCTGCACAGACACCCCAACAATCCCACCCTGTGCAGCCCTGAGGGCATTGTCCAAAGCTCCTGGAGCTCTGGCAGCCCTGGGGAGAGTCTGTTCAGTGCCCCACCACCCTCTGGGGGAAAAACCTTTCCCAAAATCCAACCTAAACCTCCCAGACACAGCTCCAGCCGCTCCCCACACCTTCTGCCTCTGAGCTGCTGCACCGCCAGCAATGAACTCTGTGTGGATTCCTCTTGGGCCTGAGGTGCCTTTTTGAGCTTCTCCACGTGTTCTCCCGAATTCATCCGTGTCTCCTGCTCTCCCCACAGCATTCCCTCGTCTGCCCTGGACCTGCTGGACCACATGCTGACGCTGGACCCCAGCAAGCGCTGCACAGCAGAGCAGGCCCTGCACAGTGACTTCCTGAAGGACGTTGACCTCAGCAAAATGGCACCTCCAGAGTAAGTCCCAGCTGCCTTCCCCCACCGTGAGCTTTGGGAAGGAGACATGGAAGGTTTTTCAGTCAAAAAAATCATGATTTCTGTGATCTTTTCTCGTATTTGGTCACATGGCTTTTGCTATGCTGTTGGTTTTCTGCCTGATTTATAAAGCCCAGTTTGATGTTTGTGAGGTGCTCTGAAGCTCTCTTGGAAGATGTTGCACATCCCTGTCTCTGCCATGGAGAAGTGGCCAGGCCTCGTTAAGGCTGTGTGTTAATTGACTGCAGGGGTTGAGCAGTGTCAATTTTTCTTCTCTGTCAAGCAGATGATAAAACTGCTCTCTGTGGTTTGTGTGAAAGTGCAGCCTCAGCTTTTTTGAGATCCCTGTTTCCTTCAGGGTTCCTCAAGGCAGGGCCTTTCCTAAAGCTCCCAGAGCTTGGTGGGATTGAACTCACAGGGTTTGTGTGCCCTGCAGGGAAATCCCAGTGCGTTCAGGGGGGAGATCCCAGTGCATTCAGGGATGAGATCCCACCGCGTTCAGGGATGAGGTCCCAGTGCAGAGATCCCAGTGCATTGAGGGCTGAGATCCCAGTGCATTGAGGGCTGAGATCCCAGTGCATTGAGGGCTGAGATCCCAGTGCATTGAGGGATGACATCCCAGTGCATTGAGGGATGACATCCCAGTGCATTGAGGGATGACATCCCAGTGCATTGAGGGATGACATCCCAGTGCATTGAGGGATGACTTCCCAGTGCATTGAGGGCTGAGATCCACTGCATTCAGGGATGAGATCCCACCACGTTCAGGGCTGAGATCCCAGTGCAGAGATCCCAGTGCGTTCAGGGCTGAGATCCCAGTGCGTTCAGGGGGGAGATCCCAGTGCGTTCAGGGCTGAGATCCCAGTGCAGAGATCCCAGTGCATTCAGGGCTGAGATCCCACCACGTTCAGGGGTCAGATCCCACTGCTTTCAGGGATGAGGTCCCAGTGCAAAGGAAATTATTTCCCTCTACTCGCGCTGCTTTTCCTGGTTCTAAGACCTTCCCCTTCCTGTAACAGTGTGGCTGCAGTCAGGGATCGTGGAATTCAGGATTGCTTTGGTTGGAAGGGACCTTGAAGCTCATCCAGGGACACCTCCCACCATCCCAGGGTGCTCCAAGCCCCATCCAATGTGGCCTGGGACACTTCCAGGATGGGGCAGCCACAGCTTCTACAGGCCACACCATCCATGCTCTGAACTTCTGTGGGTTTTGAGGATTCACCTGTTTCCCCTGCCACATTTTTCACTCTCTTCCAGCCTCCCCCACTGGCAGGACTGCCACGAGCTGTGGAGCAAGAAGCGGCGGCGGCAGCGGCAGAGCGGCATGGCCGTGGAGGAGCCTCCGGTATCAAAAGTTTCTCGGAAAGAAACTACCTCTGTTACAAGCACAGACACTGTGAAAAACAACAGCAGCAGTCCTGTGCCCCCCCAGCCTGCCCAGCTCAAAGCAGAGCCTGGCGCTGCAGACGCAGTAGGTCAGTGCCCACCCAGGTCTGGAAAAGGCTCCTGGTGTGTCCCCTCCCTGGGTTTTGTGTCTCTTTCTAAGCCAGTCTGGTTCTTTCACCTCTAATTCTGCAGAAAGGGCATTCCAGGCTCTTCCTGTCCTCATTTCTTTTGTGGTTTGTTTTTTTTTTTCCCCTCCTCTCTCTGCTGTGAAGACGCAGAAGGTTCTGTCTGGTCTTCAGAAGTCACTGATGAGCTGACTGTGAATTTGTTCTGAGCTGTGTTATTAGTTCTAAAAGAGGCTGAATGATGAAAGGAGTCGTTGAGTCACTTCAGCCAGTGGAGGAACAAATCATAGGAAGCATAGGCTGCAAGGTGGAGCCACGTCCAGGGTGTGCAAATGAGCTGAAGTTTGATCTTGTTGATAAATTATGTAAAGATGAGGTGTGGGATGTGTCAGGCTGGTGGGCAAAAATGTAAATTATGGCACTTTGCTGCAGAAAAGGTCATCCAGACTGGCAGGACCTGGACTTGTGCACTGTTCCAAGCAGTGAGAAACCCCCAGTGCCTAGAAAATAGTCGGAGGGGAGGAATGTGGATTTACACAAAGCTGCCCTGATTGTTCTGCAGAAGCCTTACAAAAACCCAGATATGGGCTAAGGCTTCCTTTGTGTCCAACGCTGTGCTGACAAGTAACGAGGAAGACAGTTCTTGCTCCAGGGAATGCACAATCCATGTGTTCAGTGAAACATGGCAGATGGACAAAAGGTGGTGCTTGGATTAACAAACAGCTGGGGAAAGAATGTCCCGTTCTCCGTGGCTTTACCAGCTCCATTTTAAGCTGCTGAAACCAAACCCTCGCACCCTTATTCCCAAAAAGTTCCAGCGTGGCTGTCAGTGTGAAGGGACACCCTTGTCACTTGTCACTCGGGCTGTGAAGGGAGGTGCTGCCACTCCCAGGATGTATTTTAGGATAACCTGGATCCTTGCAGGTCAGGACAGAGCGCTGTGATCCCAGGCCAGCTCCTGGAATTGCCTTCTGCCTGACCTAATTCCTTGTGCTGCGTCAGGGAACACACCCTTCCTCCACCCCAAAGAGCAGCTCAGCTCATCCTGGGAAACCTTCCCGGGGCAGGAGGGAGTGACAGGATCTGTGGGGACCTCGGGAGCTGTGATTTCCCCGCCGTGGGCTCGGGGGTGCCATCGTGTCCCTCACGCCCTCTGCCACAGCCCGGTTGGTGTCCTTGGGGTGCCCCCATTCCCAAACCTGGCAGTGGGGCAGTTTGGCTTGGCTGAGCTGATCCTGAGCAGCAGCAAAACTTTGGGGAGTTTTAGGGTCATTGAAGCAGCAGCCACGTGTGCTGTGCTTTTCGGGGAGTTTTAGGGTCAGCAGAGCAGCAGCCCCTGTGCTTTTGGGGAGTTTTAGGGTTGGTGAAGCAGCAGCCACGTGTGCTTTTGGAGAGTTTTAGGGTCAGTGAAGCAGCAGCCCCGTGTGCTGTGTTTTTGGGGAGTTTTAGGGTCAGCAGAGCAGCAGCCACGTGTGCTTTTGGGGAGTTTTAGGGTCAGTGAGACAGCAGCTCTGTGTATGCTGTGCTTTTGGGGAGTTTTAGGGTCGGTGAAGCAACAGCTCTGTGTATGCTGTGTTTTTGGGAAGTTTTAAGGTCGGTGGAGCAGCAGCCCTGTGTGCTTTTGGGGAGTTTTAGGATCATTGAAGCAGCAGCCCTGTGTGCTTTTGGGGAGTTTTAGGATCATTGAAGCAGCAGCCACATGTGCTTTTGGGGAGGTTTAGGGTCGGTGAAGCAGCAGCCACATGTGCTTTTGGGGAGTTTTAGGGTCTGAAGCAGCAGCCCCATGTGCTTTTGGGGAGTTTTAGGCTCAGCAGAGCAGCAGCCCTGTGGGTGCAGTGTGTGCGCAGTGCCACGGGGTGCTGCTGCCGTGCCGCCGCAGCGGGGGCTGGGAATTCCGGCACCGCATCCCAAAATCCTCCTCCCGGAGCATCCCTGCCTTTCCCAGCCCGGGAACACGGGCAGGAGGGGTTCAGGTGCTGTGGGATGTAGAGGAGGGGTGTTCCTGCCTGTGGGATGTAGAAAAGGGGCATTCGGTGCTGTGGGATGTGAAGACAGTGCTGTGGGACATGGAAAAGGGGTGTTCAGTGCCGTGGGACATGGAAAAGGGGTGTTCAGTGCCATGGGACATGGAAAAGGGGTGTTCAGTGCTGTGGGACATGGAAAAGGGCTGTTCAGTGACATGGAAAAGGGGTGTTCAGTGCTGTGGGATGTGGAAAAGGGCTGTTCAGTGCCGTGGGGATGTGGATCATGGCTGTGGGATGTGGGGAACGGGTGTTCCTGGCTGTGGGACATGCAGAAGGGATGCTTCTTGCTCTCAGACATGGATCGTGGCTGTGGGATGTGGGGAAGGGGCATTTATTGCTGTGGGATGTGGAGAAGGGATGTTCCTGGCTGTGGGACGCAGGGAAGGGATGTCCCTGGCTGTGGGATATTGGGATGTCCCTGGCTGTGGGATATTGGGGTGTTCCTGGCTGTGGGCCACAGGGAACAGATGTTCCCGGCTGTGGGATTTTGGGATGTCCCTGGCTGTGGGACATTGGGACATTCCTGGCTGTGGGATGTGTATCATGGCTGTGGGACATTGGGATGTCCCTGGCTGTGGGACACAGGGAAGGGATGTCCCTGGCCGTGGGACATTGGGATGTCCCTGCCTGTGGGATATTGGGATGTTCCTGGCTGTGGGATGTCCCTGGCTGTGGGACATTGGGATGTCCCTGGCTGTGGGATATTGGGGTGTTCCTGGCTGTGGGCCACAGGGAACAGATGTTCCCGGCTGTGGGATTTTGGGATGTCCCTGGCTGTGGGACATTGGGACATTCCTGGCTGTGGGATGTGTATCATGGCTGTGGGACATTGGGATGTCCCTGGCTGTGGGATGTCCCTGGCTGTGGGACATTGGGATGTCCCTGGCTGTGGGATGTCCCTGGCTGTGGGACATTGGGATGTCCCTGACCATGGGACACAGGGAAGGGCTCCCACCCTCACTCCGGTGCCGCTCCCCGTGTGTCCCGCAGGCCTGGGTGACATCACGCAGCAGCTGAACCAGAGCGAGCTGGCCGTGCTCCTGAACCTGCTGCAGAGCCAGACCGACCTGAGCGTGCCGCAGATGGCCCAGCTGCTCAACGTCCACTCCAACCCCGAGATGCAGCAGCAGCTGGAGGCCCTCAACCAGTCCATCACGGCCCTGACCGAGGCTACGGCGCAGCACCACGAGCCCCCGGCGGCGGCGGAGGAAGCCATAGAGGAGCCGCCCGCAGAGGCGCCGGAGGAGCAGGAGACTCCGGACGCAGGCAGCGCTCAGGGAGACATGCAGAACGTGCTGGCCGTTCTGCTCAGTCAGCTCATGAAGAGCCAGGAGCCTGGGATAACCCTGGAGGAGAGCAACGGGGAGAAGAGCAGCGAGCAGCGGGGGCCCAGGAAAACCCCGACGAGGCATCCCGAGGAGAGCACAGGTAAATGAACACACACAGAGTGCTGAGAGAATCCCAGCGAGGGCTGCTGCCGGGGAAATGAGACCTCGGAGGGTTGGGAGAGGCAGCAGGGGAGGGGGTGGGATGTGGTCGGAGCTCAGGTTTCAACACAAAAAAACCCCGACCCCCTCCCTGTGGTAAGTGCTGGACTGCTCAGGAGGTTGGAACAGCTGCAAAGAGCCAAAACAGGCAAATATTTACCCTCAAATCCCTTAGTGGGCCAGTGAAGATGAGTTAGAGGTTTTGGGGTTTGCCTGGAAATGAAAGTTTGGAGGGTCAGTTCTTCCTCAAAGCAATCAGTTCGCGCGTGCAGGGCTTTTTTTGCACAGGATGCTGCTGCATCTCTGCGTTTTTCCCCAGCTCTTTTTCACCATCCCCTCCCTGCCCTCTTGAATAAAAAATAAATAAACGCGCAGAGATGATTTGAAAGAGCTGAAATAGCGGTGAGTGCCGAAGGGAGGGATAGAGGCAGCTGTGTGGGTAAAACCTGGGCATCCACGAGTGCCTGCTTCTACCTGGAGCTGTTTTTTGAGCCCTGAAACTCAGCAGCTCCTGAAGCTGAGCCAAACCGCTGCTTCTTGATAGCGAGACTTTAAAAAACCCTTCTCGTGTCAGTGAACTCTCGGATTTCCTTTCCAAAGGTGAGTGTAAATGTCTCCATGTCTTTTTTTTTTGTTTCTGTTGATTTTTTGAATTTATTAGCAACAGCCTGTGACGACCTCACCAAATTGTAGAAGCGCCTCCTGAGTATGTCTCAGACTCTCCGGGGAGCCTGTTTTGGCCCGATCCCACCTCCTGCAATGTAGCTGAACGTGCTGTGTTCTCGTGCCTTCAACACCCGCCCACCACGAGCCAGTTGTGATCGTGCTTTTTTTTTTTTTTCCTTTTTTTTCTTTTTTTTTTCCTCCTCCTTTTTTTTTTTTTTTTCGTTGTTGTTGCCCTAGTCCTGGAAGATAACTAGGTTACTGTAGAGCAGATGGAATTCGATGCCGTTGTTCTCTGTTGATAATTCTTTGGAATGATTTGCTGTCCCCCAGATCAGCTTGGCTTTACAAATTTACCTGAAGATTGTTTTTTTGGGGTTCTTTTTTTTTTTTTTTTTGTTTTGTTTTGTTTTGTTTTGTTGTTGTTTTATTTTTCTGGATTTCAATACAATCTAGTTTTCAAAGTGGACTGACGGATACGGGTGGAGGGGTGGTCCTGGAAGACTACTGGTTTTCACAATAAAGTTTGACCTTTTTAATAACCAGTTTTGCCAATGATTTGAGGATCTGATTCCAACGTGGGCTCTGCCATCGCCAGTAATTCCTTCCCCTGTGGGCGAGGGACAGGAGGCAGCTCAGGTGTGTTGCTCCAGAGGAGGCAGGGCTGGTTTTGGGAGCGCCGGCAGCAGGTGTGTCCCCTCCCCTCCGTGCTGCTGTCACCTGCGGCCGTGTCCCCTCCCTGCCGTGGTGCCACCTGTGGCCGTGTCCCCACCTGAGGGAGGGTCACCTCCCAGCCAGGCCCTCACAGGCCGGGACAGAGCGTTGGGGGCCGGGGGTGACAGAGCTTTGTTCTTGCAGGAGGGACGCAAACCCTGATTTGGGAGGGGCTCGGGGTGCAGGGGCAGGGGGGACATCAGAAGGCTTTTCTCGTGCTCAGGACAGTCTGGACGCTCGTGAGAATATCGGGGGGCGAGATTGTTTCGGTCTGTGCTGGCGAGGTCGGGACGCAGGGCCGGGCTGGGTTGGAGGGGACAGCAGCCGTGTCCCACTCGCCGTGGGGACAGCCCGGAGCTGGCACCCGTGTGGCCGGGCTGGCTTTGTTTGTGTGGTCAGCTCGCCCCGGCCACGCTCCGGGAGTGCCTCTGGACCGCGTCCCTCCGGGCCTGGCTGTGCCTCCACATCTGCTCCTGCTCGGAATTAGCCTTTGGTCCCGGAGCAGGAATTCCCCAGGTGTTAGGACAGCTGTTGCGGCGAGTTTGGGTGCGCGGGGCCGGGCAAAAGCGTTAATGAACGTTGTTAATGAACATTGTTAATGAAAGTTGCTCTCTCAACCTGCGTTAAAACTCTCCCTCCGCCTCTTCCCGGAGCGGGCGGCCTCGGCAGGGATCGGTTCGGTTTGCTTAGAAATGTCTTTGTGTCTGTTTGAAACGGTGTTTAAAAGAAGTCACCCTTCCACAGCGTGTCCTCCCGGCATTGTCCCACCCGAGAAGAGACCCCCCGAGCCCCCCGGACCGCCGCCGCCTCCTCCCGTGCCCGAAGGGGATCTGTCCCACGAGTTGAACCCGGCCGTGACGGCTGCGCTGCTCCAGCTCCTCTCGCAGCCGGACCCGGAGCCGCTGGGCCACGCCACGCACGATCCGCCGGCCCCGAGAGCCGCGGACTTCGGCCGCTCGCAGCCCTCCAGGACTTACAGCACCGACAGCTCCGAGGGCGGATTCGGTGCCGAGGAGCTCAATCCGGGCCAGACTCTGCTAGAACCTTCTGCCCAACCCCTGGGGAAAAGCAGGACCTTCTTGGGCTCCGTGAGCCACCTTGGGGAGAGCAGCAGCTACCAGGGCACGGGCTCCGTGCAGTTCCCGGGGGACCAGGACCTGCGCTTCGCCAGAGTCCCCGTCAGCCTCCACTCGCTCGGGCAATCCTTCGCCAAATCCGAGGGGAGCGGCAGCAGCAGCAACAACAACAACAACGCTCTGGTGCATCCCGAGGCCAAAATGCAGAGCTACGGCGAGTTGGGGCCGGGAGCCGCCGGTTCCGGTGGGGCAGGGACAGGTCCCAGCTGGGGTGCCCCAACCCAGGCGCCGTCTCCCTACGGGAAGGCGTTCCGAGGGCCTGGCAGAGTGCCTCCGCGGGGGGGCCGGGGCCGGGGGGTTCCCTACTGAGATTCCCCCCTCGCCTCTCCTCCTTTAGCCACAGGACTTGATTTTTTTTCTTTTTTTCTTTCTTTTTTTTTTTTTTAATTTGATTTTTTTTTTTTTTTTCTTTTTTTGGCCAGAGCGAGGTCTCGTCCGCATTTCAGCTGCTGCAGAGCTCCCTGTGCATCCCTCCCTCCCTCCCTCGGGGAGGTCCCCGCTGGCCTCCCGTGCTTGGTTAGCGACAAAAATAATCCCAACCCCGCAGCAAACTGAGCCAGGAGAGGGGGGGATTGATGGAAAAGTAAGAATGGAAGGAAGAAGGAATTTTAAAAAAGCTGTTTCCCCAAGCTGGGCACCGGAGTTTGCCGGTGGGTCAGGGAGGGCTGGGGGGAAGCTGCTTCCCAAAGCGGTTTTTTTTTTGTTGTTGTTTTGTTTGTTTTCCCCATTTCCTTATGAGAAAAAGAAAAAAAAAAAAAAGGAAAAAAAAAAAACCAAATTAAGAGGGGAATTTATTGATGCACCTGGATGGGTTATCCCAGCAGTGGGGACCTGGGATGTGGCACTGGTTGTGTTCGATTTCTCCGATGTTGCTTTCTTTCCATAAAGCATTTTGGATTTTCCCTCTGCTCCGGGGCCAGTCCTGTCCCCTGTGGCAGCAGCCTTAGTACACTGATATTTTTTTTTTTTTTTTTTTTTTTGGGAAGGGTCTCTGGGTGTTGGATCCCTCCCGCTGTAACTTTGCAGTGGGAAATTTTTTTTTTTCTTATTTTTAATTTTTTTTTTCTTATTTTTTAAGAGCCGAGGAGAACACCTCCCTGAAAAAAAACAGGGATTTCTGTCATTTGCGACTTCCAGAACGCTTAAAGAATTTTAAAAAAGGAAACAAAAATCCCAACATCTGGTGGGATTTGCCACCAGATGGGAGCGATTTGTCCCCGGAATCCTGGGCTGGTGCTGCCCATCCTGCCGAGGTCGGTCGCATCTCAGCCCTTTGAGGTTTTCCAGGTGTTCTTGTGTCATTTCCATGAGCATATTTCTATTTTTGTTGTTGTCAAGGAAGTATTTACGATGGATTTTCTCCTCCCACAGACCCTTGCGCTGTTCATTTCAATGAGACTTAAAAAGAGATGAATAAAACAAAGGTACCTATTTATCAGCTTTTTTTTTTTTTTCCTAGTAGGCCTTTCCTATGGAAAACATTTAATTTTAGAGCCAACAGTTCTGGAGTGTTAAAGGGGAGGGGAATTTTGGGGTGGGCCGAGAGACCTTCTTGCTACTAACAGGATTTAATTTCTTTTTATACAGAGAGATAAATTTAAATAAATGCACCTGAATAGGTGATGCTTCTCCACCTGGGGAGATCCTGCCTTACCCAGCTTTGCCATGGGAGGAAGGAAGGGAGAGAAATTAAATAGATATATTATTTTTTTATTTTTTATTTGCTGGCGATGCGCAGGGACCGGTGGCTCCCAGCAGCACTGAGGAGCGACGGTTTGCAGAATTCCCACTGGAAATTTATAGGGTTTGGGATTTTTTTCTTCTTTTTTTTTTTTTTTTTTTTTTTAAACTTAGTTCATGCCCGATGTGCAGAGAGAAAAAAAGAGAAATTCTGTGAGACACGGAGTGCACTGAACCCACCGGGCACCTCTTGAGGAGCTTTAGAGGGCTTTGATTTCTCTATTTTCCCTTTCTGGGCCACCGTGGAACTGCTGCTGTTCCTTTTCTTCCCAATCCCACCCTCTTTGGAAGGAAAGCTCTCATTCCTGTGCTGGATCCTCTTAGGAAGCCCATTCCTATTTATTATTGTCTTTCCAAATTGGCACATTCCCAGGAAAGCCGCCGGGAACGACCTCTGGTGTGGTCCCAGTTTGGGGTGGCCTGTCCCAGTTTGGGGTGGCCGGTCCCAGTTTGGGGTGGCCGGTCCCAGTTTGGGGTGGCCTGTCCCAGTTTGGGGTGGCCTCTCCCAGCAGTGGCAGTGAGGGCTCTGTCCCCTGTGCCACCTCCAGCCAGGGACACTCCAGGCATCTGCTCCCGGTGGCATCTGCCATCTGTCCCCTCGGGGCTCCCGGGCAAGGTGGCTCTGCCATTCCCTTCTCCGAGCCCCCGATCTCCACATTGTCCCACTCCCAGTGGCTTTTCCTAACTGGTCCCAGCACGAGTCTCCATCCCTGCCAGGGCCCGGGAGCACGCGGGGTCTGGGGGGACCAGCCTGGCCATGGCCCGGGGGCTGTGGGGCCACTCCTGCCTTCCAGCACCTCTTGTTCTTCCATTTCCCCCTTTGATTTCCCTCTTTTTCTTCAATTCCCCCTTTTTCTTCCATTTCCCCTTTTTTCTTCGACTTCCTCCTTTTTCTTCAATTAACCTCTTCGATTTCCCCCTTTTTCTATTATTTCCCCCTTTTTCTTCAATTCCCCCCTTTTTCTTCAATTTCCCTCTTTGATTTCCCCCTTTTTCTTCCATTTCCCCCTTTTTCTTCCATTTCCCCCTTTTTCTTCCATTTCCCCCTTTTTCTTCCATTTCCCCCTTTTTCTTCCATTTCCCCCTTTTTCTTCCATTTCCCCCTTTTTCTTCCATTTCCCCCTTTTTCTTCCATTTCCCCCCTTTTTCTTCAATTTCCCCCCTTCTTTTTCTCGCTCTACCTTTTTCCCGTGCTCTGCACAAAGAGGACAAAAGGGTTCCCGGTGTGGGGAGGGATTTTGTGCATCCGGAAGGATTTCAATTACGGACGAGGGGGCGAGGGCAGCTCTCCCTCCTTCCCCCCATCCCTGGGTTCACCCCCACGTCTCTCCCGCTGTAGCAGTTCCCAGCAGAGAAGCCTCTGGTCAGACTCTTTACCTCTCCCGAGTTTCCTTTGGAGACCGAGCGCGCCTTTTTTCGGTTGTACCTTTGTCTCTGTACAGATATTTTGTAATATATTAAAATTTTTTTCTTTTCAGTTTATAAAAATGGAGAAGTGGAGATTGGAAAATTAAATATTTCCTGTTACTGTATCTTGGTTGCCTTTTGCTCCGTTGCTTCCGTAGCCTTTGGAATCACACGGTAACTTGTGTTTCCCTTGGAAAGCCTTTTATTCCCTCCTGGTGAGGGGGGTGGGATTTGGCATTTTCTCTCTCAGCCCCCAAATTCCACTCTCTAATTAAGCTCCAAACCCTCGTTAGTCCCCAAATTGGAGGGGTGTTGGTGGGGGATGCCCGAGATGGAGTTTGGCTGAGGTGGGAGAGGGGATGGTGCTGCAGGAATGGGAAAGGGAAGGATTGAGGCTGAGATTTGGCTCCAACCCTTCTCCCATCTCCTGGCAACTCTTTGGGGACTGGAGAGGACCGTGGAGGGCCTGGAGAGGATGGATTCTGCTCCAGCCCTGAGCCATGAGGACAAGGGAAGGGAGCTCTGTGTGTGTGTCATCCATCCATCCATCCATCCATCCATCCATCCATGTGTCCATCCATGGATCCCATCCATCCATGTGTCCATCCCTCTGTCCATCCCTTCATCTCCTTCCTCCACAGAATCCCCTCCGTGCCATTTCTCGGTGCTGCTCCCAGCCCCATCCTGGCTCCTGCAGGACTCGGGAGGGTTTGTCCCAGCCCTCGTGCTCCGGGCAGGAATTTGGGATGGTGTGGAGCCTTGTGGGCCAGAGCTGCTCCAGGGCTGTGTCTGCTCCCGGCACTGACTCCTTCCTGCTCGGGTGAGGCTCGGACAGACCCTCCCTGCGGTGAGGGTCAGCCGGAGGGGCTGGGGGTCCCCCCGCGCTGTCCGTGCCTCCATCCCCGCCGCGCCCGGCCGCCGTCTCCCGTTCCAGCCCCGACTTTCTCGCTCTCCTTTCGCCTGGTTCCGATCCCTGCGCTGACACGTCTTAAAATACATCCCTGTGCAGATGGCGGGGGGGTGGCGGCGGCGCCGGGCGCTTTCCTGCGCCTGGGAAGGCAGGAGCGAGCCCCCAGCGCCCACCCTGATTTATGGAGGGGGCAGCTGGGCCCCGTGCACTCGGCTGGATCCCTAATCCATCCTCCTGGTCCCTGCCCGCGGCTCCGCGGGCTCCGGGGCCTCACCCGGCGCGGCAGAAGGGCCGCGATGCCATCCCGAGCTCCCTCGCATCCCACTTTCCCTTCTTCCCGCTGCCGGCAGACAAAGCCCCACGTGGCCCCGGCTCCTGCGGCATCCCGATGCAAAGGTGACCAGGCCGTTTTATCCCATTTAATTTATTTTGGCATTGAACTTCCTCGGCGGCAGCTGCCGTGCCAAATGGCCGCGGGCTGCGCGGAGCCGGCGCTGTAAATCTCCGCCGTTCGGCCCTTCCCGCTTGGATTACTCTCGCTGGAGCCGCGGCTGCTCCATCCCGACATTCCTGGCTGCTCCATCCCGCCGTTCCCGGCTCCATCACCTCGGAACGTGGGGCCTGGCACGGCTCCCCTTCCTCCCCATGCCCACATCGCCCTCGCGGCGCTGGGGTCGCGGTGGCGGTGACATTCCGGAGCATCGCGGGGCTCCAGGCACGGCCCTCGGAGCCCAGCGCGGGAATGGTGATGGAGATGGAACGCTGAGGAGGAGGAGGAGGAGGAGGAAGGGCTTTCCCGTGGAGCAGATCGCCGTGGGACCCCGCGGGATCCTGAAGGAATCTCCACCTGGAGCAGGCGTCGCACCTCCCGCGTGGATGTCCCGGCGCACACGCGTGTGCCGCGGCGCGAGCACACCTGGGGTGGCACACGCGTGTTCACACGTGTCCGGGGTGTGACTGTCACCAGGTGTCGCTCTCGGCACGGCCACCACCTCCCACCGCGTCCCCATCCTCCTCCTCCTCCTCCTCTCCGGCTATATTTGTCCTTCCAGCTGCTCCGGCTGTCGGCATTAAAGGTTTTTCATCCAATTTAGACGTTTCCTTCCAAAAATCCGTTCACACCTTTCCCTGGCATTTGGAAGGGGGGAAGAAGAAAAGGATTGAGAAGGATAAAACCACCAAAAAAAAAAAAAAAGAAAAAGCAACCAAACCATGGAGGTGTTGAGGCCGCGGATGGGGGATTGGAGGAGGGTGTTGGGGTTGGGTTTTGGGGGGAAGGATGGGGGTGCGAGCCCCCCAGTATTATCCATGTGTTTTCCATGCCGTGGGATCAAGGGTTTTGAGGGCACGGGTGGTTTTTGGGTGGCAGCACAGGCATGGATGGGCTTTGGCAGGCATGGATGGGGTGAGAACTCCTTGTGCAGGGTCTGGGGGGATGGCAGGGGGGTGGCACAGTCCCTGTGCCATGGGGCCACCTGGCCGCGTCCCCCCGCACTGGCAGCTTGATTAAACGGCGGCGCGGGCGGTGGCACAGCTGGTGCCTCCTGCCAGCACCCGGAGCGGGAAGCGCCCGCCATTAGCGCCTCCAATTAGCGGCAGCGAGGATCCGCCGCGGCCCGGGGGTTCCCCAGCCCCGAGTGCCCCCGGTGCCACCTCCCCGGGACGCTGCAGCGTCGCTGGCGTCGCCCGCCCCGTGTCGCAGTCCCCGTGCCGAGGCGGTGGCCGTGCCAGCGCTCCCGCGCCGTTCCGCCGAGCCAGGGCCGAGCACGCCTCGATTTTGGGGACATTCCCCCCGCGGCCGCCGTGCCGCTGCCACCGCACCCCACCTGCCGTGCCCGGCCTGTGGGAGGGGGACAGGCGGGGTGACCCCTCCCCAGCACTCCCGCGACAGCAGCGGGCACCCGGCTGGGGACAGGGCCCTGCCGTGCCCGCGGTGGCAGCGGGGACAGGACCTGGCACCGCACCCCGGGCGGGCACATCGCCCTCCCCGCTGCCACCGGCACAGCTGAGCCAAGGCGCGGGGGGGCTGGGCCTGCACGCTTTCACCTGCCATTTAATTGGATGTATTTTTAATTAATGGCGCCTCTGGGACCAACATGAGACAACATGATCTCTGAATAGGGGCAGGGGAGGAATTGGGGCCGCGGGAGGATTGGGCCGCCGGGTGCCCTTACGCGCCAAACGCTGCCATCAATCACCCCCTACTTTTCGGCTCTGGACTTTTGGCTGGGGCTCAAGGCGGGCGCCAGGGCCACCCCCCGCTGCCGCCTGGCACACGTGTGACGAGCGGCACGTCCTCAGCCGCGCTTGGCAATGGTGGCGACAGAGGCAGAGCCGCGAGCCGCCGCTTTTGCCAGCAAATCCTGCCCCAGGTCTGCTCTGGGGGGGAGCCCTGGCTCACGGGGGGCACCTGGGGGGCTCCCAACCCCTCTGGGTTCTCAGCGCTCCCCGTGCCTCCGTCGTTGTTTTGTCCCTCCCGCCTGGCCCTGGGGAGGGGACACAGCTGGGCCTGGCGTGTCCCCCCCACCTTCTGGCACAGCCCCGGGGGGGCCCGGCCGGGCGGTGGGGCCGGGGCAGCTGCCCACCCCCCGTGACAGGTGCGGCGGCGCAATGTAGGGCAGCATTAATATTTAGTGGCACTGGGGGGTGGCACAGCTGCCTCCTGCGCTGGAATGCAGGCGGCAGCCAGCGGGGACAGCGGCCACCACTGCCACCACACCCCGGAGCCACCGCTGCCACCACACCCCCTGAGCCACTGCGGCCACCACTGCCCCGGAGCCACCGCGGCCACCACACCCCTGAGCCACCACTGCCACCACAGCCCCTGAGCCACCACTGCCACCACACCCCTGAGCCACCGCTGCCACCACAACCCCTGAGCCACCGCTGCCACCACAACCCCTGAGCCGCCACTGCCACCGTACACCCTGAGCTACCATGGTCACCACCCCCCCTGAGCCGCCACTGCCACCACACCCCCTGGGCCACCACTGCCACCACAGCCCCTGAGCCACCGCAGCCACCGCAGCCCCGGAGCCACCACTGCCACCACACCCCCTTGGCCACTGCTGCCACCAAACCCCCTCAGCCACTATGGCCTCCGTGGCCCCGTGCACCCCCAGCCTGCCCAGAGAAATGGGGGGCACATCACAGGGGGACCGCAGCTCCCACAGATCCCAGTTCTTGGCACATGGCAGGTGGCAAATGTGCTGGCCAAGCTCCAGGCCCTTGAAGCCACCAGCCACATGTGGGGGGATAGGAAGATGCTGGGGGTCCCAGCCTGGCTGTGCCGTGGCCCTGGGTCGCTCCCCAGTGCTTGGGCAAGCGCGGTGTCAGGGGGATGGTGGCACATGGTGGCCTTGGCGTTTTCCAGGGAAGTGTGGTGTCACCAGAGCCCAGCCCCATGCCCTGTGACACCGGTGACAGCGGCCACGGCTGGAGGGGTCGGATCCTTCTTGTCTGGCATCTCTGGATGCTCTGCTGGGAGCAGACAGGGCCTGTGCCACGAGCCCTTCTCCCTGGTGGCATGTGAGCCCCAGGGGTGGCCCTTGCCATGGCTGGATCCTCGCCATGGCCAGACCCTCAACGTGGCCAGATCCTTGTCATGGCCAGACCCTCACTATGACCAGACCCTCACTGTGGCCAGACCCTCACCATGGCCAGACCCTCGCCATGGCCAGACCCTCACCACGGCCAGACCCTCACTGTGGCCAGACCCTCGCCATGGCCAGACCCTCGCCATGGCCAGACCCTCACTGTGGCCACACCCTCACCGTGGCCATACCCTCACCACGGCCAGACCCTTGCCATGGCCAGACCCTTGCCACAGCTGGTCCTTCACCATGGCAAGATCTTTGCCAAGGCAGAATCCTCGGCATGGCTGGACCATCACCACAGGCAGACCCTCACCCTGAGCAGCCCCTTGCCATAGCCAAACCCTCACCATGGCCGGACCCTCCCCACGGCCACATCCTCACCAGTCAAACCCTCACCATGGCCAGACCCTCACCATGGCCGGACCCTCACTGTGGCCAGACCCTCACTGTGGCCAGACCCTCCCCACAGCCAGGCCCTCCCCACAGCCAGGCCCTCGCCATGGCCGGACCCTCCCCATGGCCAGGCCCTCCCCATGGCCAGACCGTCCCCACGGCCAGGCCCTCACCATGGCCGGACCCTCCCCACGGCCAGGCCCTCGCCATGGCTGGACCCTCACTGTGACCAGACCCTCGCCATGGCCAGACCCTCCCCACAGCCAGGCCCTCGCCATGGCCAGACCCTCCCCACAGCCAGGCCCTCGCCATGGCCAGCCGCTGCCCATGCCCGCGCCGCCCCGGCCGGGGCCTGGCAGTGCCCGGGCGGTGCGGGCGCGGTGCGGGCGCGGTGCGGGCGGTTGATTAGCGTGATTCCGGCATTGTGATGCAGAGGCGGTCGGGGCACCAGCTGCTCCTGCCCGGGTGTTTATTGTTACCTAGAGACGCCCCTGGCTCCCGCCCAGCTCCCCCCAGCCCCGCACGATGCAAAATTTATAGCGCGGCGGGTCCCGCGTTAACTCTCTGCCTCCCGGGCGGGGGAGGCTGCGGGAGCCCACCGGCATGGGCACGGGCGGGGGGCGGTGGCTGGGATGGGACAGGCGATGCCAGGACGGGCGGTGCCGCACCGGGTGATGCCAGGCTGCGCCGTGCCATGCCGTGCCCTACCGTGCCATACCGCGCCATGCCGTGCCGTGCCGCCGAGCTGTGCCGTGCCGTGCCGTGCCGTGCCACCGGAGCCCCAGGCCTGCAGCACAGCGTTCCCTGCGGAGTCCGTATCCATGGCACGGCTAATCCTCCGGCCGGGCAGGGAGCCAGCCCGTCCCCGGTGCCCACCGGCTGCCAGCCCGGCTGCTGGAGAGGACACGGCCCCGCTGCCCCCTGCCCCGGCCGGGCGGTGCCAGCCCAGCGCTGGGGGTCCCTGGGGGCTCAGCGCCCGCCTGGTCACTGCCGGACAGGGGGACAAGAGGGTCCCTGCATGTCCCAGAATGTCACCAGGCGGGCGGAGGGGACGCGGCCGGGGGAGATGCCGGCACTGAGGGGCAGGGTGGGCTCTCCGCGCTCGGTGCCGCGGGTCCTCCGCCTTTCCGCTGCCGTGGCGTGGCACAGCGCGGCACAGCCTGGCAGGGAACGGCTCAGCACGGCTCTGGTGCCGCACGGAATGGCACAGCGTGGAATGGCACAGCGTGGAATGGCACACGAGGTGCCATCTGCCCCCGCGCGACCCTGACCCCGCGGCCACTCCCTGCGTGTCCCCGGCCAGCCCCGGTGACACCGTCACCTGCCCCCAGCCCCAACCGAGCACCGCGACACCGGGGGCCACCGGGAGCCGGGACCCCGCCGTGTCCCCCCGCCGTGTCCCCCCGCCACAGCGCCCGCTCCCCCCCCCCTCCGCTCCCTCCACCTCTCAGCAAGTTTTTTATGTGATTACAGGCACTGCATGGTAATTAGTGCTAAACTCATTTGCACAACTACAGTTAATTGGCTACAACAATTAATTAATGTGTTGGAAATTTGGCACTGGAAAAAAAAAAAGAGAAAAGAAAAAAAAAGTTTGTCATCAGAGGGGAAGAAGGGGGGAGTTGGGGGGGAGGAACCCACCTGCACCCACCTGCACCCACCTGCAGCCCTGGTTCTTCCCCAAACTTTCCCCCAGAGCTGCAGTTCCTGCCCTGCTCTGTGCTTTGTTTTCCTTTTTTTCCCTTCTTTTCAATTTTTCCTCCTTTTTTTGTTGTTTTTTCATTTCCCCCCCTTTTTTCCTGTTTTCCTGCTTTCTTTCACCCCTTTTCCCATTTTTTTTTTTGCAACTTAAGCAAACTCATTTCCCTGATAAAATACAGCATGACTAATGACTGAAGCATGTAAAAATCATTGGGAAAATGTCCTTGGAAGACGAATGCATTTTCAGCAGAATAATTAACTTAATTAACAAATTCACATGCATATTCATCAGGCTATTAATGTCTTCTCAGCTCAGCTTGACGAACATTGCGGTAATAACCATCTCATTTGCATATTGCATTCTACTGCTATCCAAAAAAAAAAAAAAAAAAAAAAAAAAAAAAAAGGGAAAAAAAAAAAAATAGGCAAAGAGGTGGATGCACACGCGTGTGCTCCGCGCGGCGCTCCCGGGGGACGGGAGGTGGGTGGGGTGTGTGTCCCGGGGAGGGTCCGGGCCTCGTGTGCCGGGGTCCGCGTGCCGGCGCGGAGCGGAGCGGCGGGAGGCGCGAGGCCACGGCGCCGTGCCGGTACCCGCCGCTCCCGGCCCCGGCATCTGCGGCAGGCGGCGCGGAGCGGGCGCGGAGGGGGAGAAGGACCCGTAGCAGCTGTCGGCCTAATTCGGCAAACGTGCTGCTCGTGGGCGGCTTAGAAAAACAGATTAGGCGCCTGCGACAGGCACTGATTCCTGACATACGCTCGGGGTCTGCGTCTTCATCGGTGGAGAGTGGAGGAGGGAGGGTGAGGAGGGTGGTGGGGCGGTGGGGAGGGTGGGGGTGGTGGGGGTGAAGGGGGTGGTGGGGAGGATGGGGATGATGGGAGTGATGGGGTGAAGGGGCGATGGGATGGCAGGGATGACTGAGGTGATGGGGAGGATGGGGGCGAAGGGGATGATGGGGATGATGGGGGTGACTGAGATGATGGGGAGGATGGAGATGATTGGGATGGTGGGGGTGATGGGGAGGATGGGAATGATTGAGGTGATGGGGCTGATGGGGAGGATGGGGGTGATGGAGCTGATGGGGAGGATGGGGATGATGGGGGCGAAGGGGATAATGGGGATGATGGGGGTGACTGAGGTGATGGGGAAGAAGGGGATGATTGGGATGGTGGGGCTGATGGGGATGATTGGGAATGATTGGGATGATAGGGATGATGGGGGTGAAGGGGATAATGGGGATGATGGGGGTGATGGAGTGAAGGAGATGATGGGGATGAAGGGAATGACTGAGGTGATGGGGATGAAGGGGATGAAGGGGATGAAGGGAATAATGGAGATGATGGGGATGGCTGAGGTGATGGGGAGGAAGGGGATGATTGGCATGATGGGGATAATGAGGGTGATGGAGTGATGGAGATGATGGGGATGAAGGGAATGACTGAGGTGATGGGGAGGATGGGGGCGAAGGGAGTGATGGGGGTGATGGGGGTGATTGAGGTGATGGGGAGCAAGAGGATGATTGGGATGGTGGCCGATGGGGAGGATGGGGAGGATGGGGATGAAGGCGGTGAAGGGGATGATGGGGGTGATGGAGTGAAGGAGATAGTGGGGATGAAGGAAATGACTGAGGTGATGGGGATGAAGGAGATGATTGAGGTGATGGGGAAGAAGAGGATGAAGGGAATAATGGGGATGATGGGGATGACTGAGGTGATGGGGAGGAAGGGGATGATTGGGATGATGGGGCTGATGAGGATGATGGGAATGATTGGGATGATGGGGATGATGGAGTGAAGGAGATAGTGGGGATGAAGGGAATGATTGGGATCATGAGGAGGATGAGGATGAAGGGAATGATGGAAGTGATGGGGATGAAGGTGATGATGAGGATGAAGGGGATAAGGAAGATGTTTGGGTTACAGGGAAAATAGGGATGATGGGGAGGGAGGTGATATGTAGGATGGGGGTGATGGAGGTGAAAGGGAGGATGGGGAGGATGGGGATGAAGAGGATAAAGGGGATGAGGGGCATGATGGGATGGAGGGGGTGATGGGGATAATGGCGGTGATGGAGGTGATGAGGATGAAGGTTATGACTGTGATGAAGGGGAAGATGGGCATGATGAGGATGAAGGTGATGATGGCAGTGAAGGTGACTATGGACATGATGAAGATGAAGGCAATGATGGCGGTGAAGGGGAAGATGGGCATGATGAGGATGAAGGTGATGATGAGGATGAAGGTGATGATGGGGATGAAGGTTGTGATGGGGATGAAGGTTGTGATGGGGTTGATGGAGTAATGGGCACGATGGGGGTGATGAGGATGAAGGTGATGATGGAGATGAAGATCCTTGTGGGGTGATAGGGTTGAAGGTGATGATTGGAATGCTGAGGGTGAGGAGGGTGATGGGGATGAAGGAGGTGATGGGGATGATGGCGGTGATGGAGGTGATGAGGATGAAGGTAATGACTATGATGAAGGGGAAGATGGGCATGATGAGGATGAAGGCGATCATGGGGATGAAGATCCTTGTGGGGTGATAGGGTTGAAGGGCATGATTGGAATGCTGAGGGTGAGGAGGGTGATGGGGGTGATGGGGGTGTTAGAGAGGATGGGTGTGGAAGGGATGATGGAGAGGATGACGATGAAGGGCATGATGAGGGATGAAGCAGGTGATGAAGGCCATGAGGATGAAAAAGATGAAAGGGATGATGGGAAGGATGGGGATAATGGGACGAAGGGGACTATGAGGATGAGGAGGACCATCGGGATGACAGAGATAAAGGGGTGACGAGGGTGATGGGGACATCAAGAAAATTCTGCCCCCAAGGAGAGCCCACGGCCCTCCCCATTGGCTCCTCCCATCCCTGCCACATCCTGCTTGGCTCCACCCCCACATGACACACCCTCCTTGGCTCCACCCACACACATGCATGTGCACACACACACACGTGTCACCCACACAGCACACGAGTGGATGGATGGATGGATGGATGGATGGATGGATGGATGGATGGGCGGACGGACAGATGGATGATGGATGGATGGATGGATGGATGGATGGATGGATGGATGGATGGATGGACAGACGAATGGACAAATGGATGGATGGACAAATGGATGGATGGATGGATGGATGGAAGGATGGACGGATGGATGGATGGATGGACGGACGGACGGATGATGGATGGATGGATGGATGATGGATGGATGGATGGATGATGGATGGATGGATGGACGGACGGACGGACGGATGATGGATGGATGGATGGATGGATGGATGATGGATGGATGATGGATGGATGGATGGATGGATGGATGGACAAATGGATGGATGGACAAATGGATGGATGGAAGGAGGGATGGCCGTATGGACAGACAGGTGACATACAGGAGGGGCACAGACAGAAGAGTGGCCAGGTGAGAAGCAGGTGCCTGAACAGACACCCAGGGCTGGACGGACAGATGAATGTGACAGCTTTCCTCAGCCAGGAGCCCTGCTCTGCCCCTAAGTACCCCCCTAGAGAGGGACAGAGCCTGCTGTGACCCCTTGGTGGCACCCAGGGCCTGGAGGGGGACACGGGGCTGTGACCCCGGGGTCAGGCCGTGCCCCCCGCACAGGGCTGGGACACTGAGGAGGGACAGCGGCACACTCAGTGTCCCCATCACGGGGGGCCACCAAGGACCACCCGCACTCCTGGGATGGGCACAGGCCTCAGCCAATCTCCACCCAGGGCTTGTGCTGGCAGCCAATCCCGTGCCAGGGCTGGTGCTGCTGACCAATCACAGCCTTCCCCAGATTTGGTCCCGCCCACCCTGGGTATATAAAGCCCTGCCTGAGCTGTGCCCGGGGGTCTTTGGGGTGCCCTGAGTCCCCCTGGGACCCCGTGGTCCCTCCAGGTCCTTCCCCATCGTGATGCTCGTGTCCCTCCCCACCATGGCAGGGGATGGAGGGGGGCAGGATCCAACCCCCCTTGTCCTGGGGGTGGGGGTGCCCCCAGGCCCCTCAGCTGTGCCTGCGAGTCCCCGCACACGGGGGGACACAGCCCAGCGCCACCATCCCTGTCCCCACAAACCTCTGTGGTGTCACCGGGCTCCTGGGGTGCCGCGGTGGCAGAGGGTGGGTCACCAGCACCCACCGAGGCGGGAGTGGGGCGACATTGGGGGTGGGGCCACCCCATGTAGGCTCATGGCTGCGAGGTGCCACCAGCACCCCCCCCCAGTCCATCTGTCTGTCCCTGTGACCACACCGGGGGACATCCCCGTGGGGGAAAGGGGGAAGCAATGGGGAAACTGAGGCACGGGTCACCTGGGGTCACCGCAGGGCCAAGGAACAAAGCCACTCTCCATTGTACCCCCAGAACTCCACAGGCACCCCTGGGTGCTCACACCCGAAAAAAATCCCCCGGCAATGCCCAAAATGGGGGGGATCCACGGAAAAGGGGGGGCGCGGACCCCTCGGGGGGGCGGCGGGGCGAAGGTCGGGTGAAGGGCGCCGGCGGAGGGGCGGGGGAAGCTGCGAGCGCACCGTGCCAGCTGTATCCGGAGAAAGGCAAATAATTCAGCGGCACCAACCGGAGAGGAACCAGCCCGCGGAGCCACGTGCCAAAATACCAGCAGTAAAGTAGTTAAATGGATCCAGCGCGGGAGCGAGGAGCTGCGAGAGCGCTTGGGCCCCCATCCAAAGGAGTTAATGTCCCACAGTATGATCGATTAGTTGTCAGACGTGATTTCAAACCAATACAAGATGAATGGCATCATTTTCCTTCCCTCGGTTTCGGCGGAATTAAGAAGCCATTAGCTAACACAAATTTTTGGCAACTTTAATAAAAAAAAGGAAAAAAAAAAAAAAGCTCCAGTGTACATTTTGTAGTGAACGCTCCCCGAGGTAACGGCCAGGGTGGAAATGTCGTCCCGTGTGGCACCCGGATGGCAGCCGTGGGGCTGGTGGTGACAGTGACCGTGGTGGTGGCGGTGCCAATGCCATGCCCACCACCGGAGATGCCAGCAGAGCGTTCGCTTCCAGCCAGAGCCACACACCAGCGTGCCCTGCCCGGCTAGCACCGCCGCTGCCACACGTGTGACGAGCCGGGGGTCTCGGCGGCGGTGGCGGGGGGCTTTGTGCCGGGGTGGCAGCGCCAGGCAGGGGCGGCCACGCGGGGACTCGTCAAGGACAAACGGCGCACAAGCTGCTCCTGCCCGCGTGCCCGCAGGCGCGGGGCCGCCGTGCCAGCCCAGCCGTGGCCATTACGGCTCCGTGCGCCAGCTGCGGCCGCCCGATCCCCCTGTCCCCGGGGACAGCAGGGGGGGCTTGGGCACCGTGCCACCGCCCGGGCACCGGGGCAGAGCCACGGCACGCGGCGCCGGAGGGGCGGCGGGGTCGGGCAGGGTGACTGGGAGCGCGGATATGGTGGCCGAGGGCGGGGACGGCCCCACAGACCCCGGCCCCGAGGGGTCTTACGATCCCATGACTCCCCAGGGATCCCCCAGAGATCTCCAGTTTTGTCACCTCTGTCGTGAAAGGACGACCTGGAGGGCAGAGCTGGGCCACAGCCACTCCCCCGGCCCGGCTTTCGCTGCCGGATCGTCGGATTTTAGGCACCAAATGGGGTTGAATTAGGATTATTATCACAGCTGCTCTAAATGTAATTAGTTTTGCTCAGAACTTGTTTGCTTTCCCGGGATTACGGCACAATCCTGCCGCCCTGCCCGGCGCTAACTTGGGGACGGCTTTAATCACTCTAATAACGCCGATGCCGGCTTAATGTGATGATTCCAAAGGTGTGTTTTTCAATTACATTTAACAAAAAGATTTATAGTGGGGTAAAATTTAATTAGGAGCATGCGGGAGGGCTGGGACAGCCAGGACACTGCTCATCACCGGTGGCAGGACCTCAGCTCAGGCCCTGCTGCTGCCACCGTGCCCAGGTGTGCCCATCCTGTCTGTCCTGCCAGGTCCTGACGGATCCTATCGCCACACCCTGGAGTGCAGGTGGACAGAAGGGGGTCCAGCATGATGTGAAGCCACCCACGTACTGTCCCAGTGTCCCCTCCAGCCCCAGGAAAGGCCTTTTGGAGTGTTGGTCCCTCCACCCCTGAGGCATCGTCCAGCGCTGCTGTCTCGGGGGCATCGGGATGCGCTCCAGGCAGGTGGCACCCAGCTGGCAGCAGCAGCACGAGCAGGGACAGTGGCCGGGACCCGGGGGCTGCGGGAGGGGGCCGGGGGCTCCCGTGCCCTGCACAGACTCCGGCGAGCCCAGGCGAGCCAGAGCTGCCAAGAGAAATGGGCAGATTATGGGATGAACGCAGGCCAAGGCAGGGCTGGGATGCAGCCGCCGTAAATCAGCTTTTAAGTAGCAACAAAATGGACATTTCCCATATGAAATGAGCCACCGGCTGCCACGGAGAGGGGGGAGCGGGACCCCGGCCCAGGGGCACCGGGACAGGGTGGGGCACCCAGGCCAGGGCTCCAGAGGGGCTGTGGGGATGGACTGGAGCCCAGGATGGGGTCAGGGAAGGGAAGGGAAGGGAAGGGAAGGGAAGGGAAGGGAAGGGAAGGGAAGGGAAGGGAAGGGAAGGGAAGGGAAGGGAAGGGAAGGGAAGGGAAGGGAAGGGAAGGGAAGGGAAGGGAAGGGAAGGGAAGGGAAGGGAAGGGAAGGGAAGGGAAGGGAAGGGAAGGGAAGGGAAGGGAAGGGAAGGGAAGGGAAGGGAAGGGAAGGGAAGGGAAGGGAAGGGAAGGGGGCCGGGCTGCTGTGGGGTGCTCAGGTGGGCACCACCTGCTCTCCAATGTTCCCAGCCAGAGCTGGCCTGGTGTCTGCTGGCTCCAACCTCCCCTCTGCCCCTGCTTGGGTCTTGCCCGTTTTCTCCCCCTGGGGCCCAGGAGGGGCCGGGGGCAGGTTCCCACCTCCCCACAAACCTTGGGGCTGCAGAGCCCGGGCTGCTCACAGAGGTGTGGCCACCCAGGTGCCCCCAGCCCCGGGTGCCCCTTCCCTTGGGTACCGCCTGCCCCTCATTGCTCTCTCCCCTGCCAGCCCTGCCCCTGTGCCCGTGCCCCACCGGAGAGCAGGACCCTCTCCTCACCCCTCGCTGTCTCCCACCACCCCCGTGCCCAGTGTGGGAATGGGGACAGGGCTCCGTGGGGCAGGGGATAAAGGAGGGGGAAGACACCACCCGCACGGGGCTGCGACCGGAGGGGACACGATGGGGACAGACACAGGTGGGGACACTGCCAAGCCGGGCCAAGGCCCTCCTGGCCCCGCAGCCCCCGGGGCCGGGCCGTGGCCCCGGGCGGAGCTGCCGGCGGTGCCGCATTCCGGAGAAGCCGCCTCCGCCGGCGGCCGGTGCCAGCAGGCGCTGGCAGGTTCGGAGCTTCGCAGCGATTCCAGGCACAGATGTCCTTGTTTTAACTCCTCTGCGATGGAGCCTGGCAGACCGGGCGGGGGAGGGGGCGGCCCTGCAGCCCCCGGGGCGGCGGGGACCGTTGCCAGCCCGGCCCGCCCCGGCCGCGCTCCGGGAACCGCCGGGACCCCGTGCTTCCCCACGGGGGGCGGCGTCCCGGGCTCCCCATGGCACAAAAAAAGGGGACAGCCCCCCCTCTTGGCCCCCCACGTCCCTCCCGCTCCCCCACATCCCTCCCGACCCCCGGGCAGCCCCCGGCCCCCGGAGCGGGGCCGCCTCCGCAGCGCGGCGAGCGCCGGGCGCCGGGAGCCTCCGGTTTTTTATGGTATCTGCAATTTTGGCAGAAATCTGTCTTTAATTTAGCTGTCCATATAAAAATCCGCACTGTATAATAATGAACAGATGCCATGAAATTTAAACTGAAGCAATGACTCCTCCTCCCCCCCCCCGGCTGGCACTCGCCGGTGGCAGCGGCGACCCGGAGCTGGCGCTCGCCCCGCGCCCCCGCCGCGCTCCGCCGGGCAGGGAGAGGGGCCGGGCCAGGGGCACCGGGGGCACCGCGGGCACCGGGGTGACTGGGGAGGGGACACCCACCCCAATCTCATCCTGCTTGGAAACAGCGGGGCTGTGTCCGGGCGAGCCGCCACCGCCAGGTCCCCTCGGTGCTGGCCGCGCTCCGCTCGCCCCGGCACAGCCGTGCGGGGTCCCGGTAGCCCCCCAGAGCCCCCCAAGCCACCGAGGTGAATTCGATCCCGCGGTCGCACAAAACGCTCGCAGAGCCCGGCGGGGCGGCGGTTCCCGACCTCCCACTTCCCTCCCCGAGAGCCGCCGGGCACCGGGGCCGCCGGGTGGGAGGGTTGGGCACCGGACCAGGCACCGGAGCTGGGAACTGGGCCGGGCACCGGAACCTCATAGCGCGGCTGGGTTTCGGTGCCGGGCACCAGGACCGGGCGCGGAGCCTTGTACCGCGGCCGGGCACCGGAGCTTTGCAACGAAACCGTTCACCGGGGCCGTGCACCAAAACCTTCCACCGGAGCTCAGCACGGGAGCTGCTCCCCGGAGCTTTACACCGGGGCCGTGCACCGAGTGCGGGGCCGCATTGCGGGGCCGGGCCTTGCCGGAGCAGCCGGGCGGGTTACCGCATCTTCCGCGGGGCCGGGCGGGCACCGGGGAAACAAAAATCCCGACAATTGAACATAAACCGCAGCCTCGCCACCGGGGCCGGCACCCCCTGGCATAGCCGGCCCCGGGAGCAGATGTCGGCCGCCCCCCCGCAGCCCCCGGCCCCCGCGTCCCCCTCCTCCCGTCCGCAGGGGCATCCGCCCTTCGCCGCCGCTGCTCCGGGCCGCGGCCCCGGTGCCGCTGCTTGCGGGTGACGGCAGAAGGGCCCCGCGGTGACAGCCTCGGCCCCACGGAACCTCCGTCCGGCCCCGTCGATTCCCCCCGGGTCTCCCCGAGGCTTTTTCCCCGGAGAAACGAGTCCCGGGAGGATGCTCGGGCCAGAGCCGTCGGAAGAGGATCCGCTGCTTTGCGGAGAGCGGCGAGTGCCGGGGCCAGACCGGGGGTCCGGGGCCGCAGCAGCGGCTCGTGGGGCCGTGGCTGATCCGTGCCCCGGCCCGGTCCCGACTCCTCGCCACCAGTGGCTCTGGGACCGGGCCCAGCACGTCGGGCCCAGCCGCGCTGGCTCCGGCCCCAGTCTGCAGCTCCGGCGGGTCACGGCCCGACCCTAAACGGGCCCGGTTTATCCCCAAAAACCGCGGGGCTGCGGGGCGCGGGTTTCGGACACCTATCCCGGGAGGAAACCGGTGTCTCCGTTCCCGCAGCCCCTGTGCGGCCCCGGTGCACGATGGTCCCGCGGGGAAGCGGCCCCCGCGACCCACGTGGCCGGCGAGACCGGGAGCCCAGTGCCCGACGCTGCCCGGTGCCCGCGGCCGTCGGGTGGCGGTCAGTCCCGGTGGCGCGGAAGGTAAATAAACCGACCCCCGTTAAGAGGCCCGGGCGCCCGTTCAGCACCGCCGCTGCGGACAGCTCCGCGCCTGGCACCGGCACCGCGCCGCGCTCCCGGGGCTCCACCGGGCACGGGCACCGGGCATCGGCACCGGCACTGGCACCGGGTACCGGCAACGGCACCGGGCATCGGGCACCGGCATTGGCACCGGCACCGTATCGGGCCTGACTGGGCTCCCACGGGCACCGGCTCCCTGAACCGGCACGGGAGCTTCCGGGGCTCCAACGGGCGCCGGCGCGGGGAAGCGGCACAAGCATCGGCACTGGCACCGGCGCCTCGCCGGGGCTCCCGGGGCTCCAACAGGCACCAGCGTCGGCACTGGCACCGGCACCGGCACCGGGCACGGCGCCGAGGCTCCAGCGGGAACCAGCCCCGGGAACCGGCACAAGCCCCGGGCACGGCGCCGGGAGCCGACCGACTTCCCGGGGCCACCAGTGAGGAGCCCGGCCTTGGCTGCGGCCACCGCGCACCCTTCCCCGGGCCACCGGCACCGCGGCCCGGTGCCAGCCCCGGGCACCGAGCTCCGAGCTCCCAGGGAACCGGAGCGGTGTCACCGCCGGTGGACCGAGCCGGACCGCCGCTCCGGATCCCGGTGCCTTTATTGGTGAGGGGGGGACACCGCCTCCCCGGTCCCGGGGGGGACACCCGTGGGGCAGAGCCGCGTTATATCAGCGCCGCCGCCCCGCGGGCCGCGCATTCGGGCGGCGGGAGCGGCGGTGGCACCGCCGGGGGGGCTCGGCCCGGTGCCCCCGGTGCCCCCCGTGCCCCCGGGGCGGAAGGAAAGCGGCGAAGGCGGCGGAGTCAACATTGAATATTTATTAATCGCCGTCGAAGGACGCTCGGTAATTACAGCCTCGCCGCGATCGCACCGGCGGCGGCTCGTCACGGCCGACGAGTCCTGGCGGGGCCGGGACCGGGCGGCGAGCGTCCAGCGGGGCCGGGGGGGGCGGCCCCGGGAGGGAGGGGAGGGGGCCGGTGCATGCAGTACGGCCGGGCCCCCCGGCCCCGCGCCCCCGCGCTCCGCCGCCGCCGAGCAGTGTCCGGGCGGCGGGGACGGGGACCGGGAACCGGGACCGGGGAGCGGGAGCGGCGCCCGGCGCGGGGGGGTCTTGCATATCGTTGGCCATAAATATTTATTAATCGAAATGAAACGGAACGGAAACACGAAAGCACTTCTGGTGTCGGGCAGCGGGTCCCCTTTGCTACAACGGTTTGTGGGTTTTTGTTTCTTTTTCCCTTTTTTTTTAGTTTTTTTCCCTTTTTAGTTTTTTTCCCCAAAACTTTTTTCTTTCCTTTTTTTCCCCCATTTTTTCTTTTTTTTTCCTTTTTTTTTTTTTTTTTTTTTTCGTTTTCAAAACATTTCTCAGAAATCCTCCTCCTCTCCTCCTCCCTGGTCTCTAAAAATGCTGGTTTCTCGAAGGTGGTGCGGGCAGGTTCCGACAAAAAAAAATCCCAAAAAACAAAGAAAACCCAACCAAAAAAAAGCATTATCGGCTTCCCGGCGTCTCCCGGCTGAAGGAATGCGGCAAACCGGGACGGAGACCCCCGGGCCGGGCGCCGCGGGGGGGGCGCAGCCCCTCCAGCCCCCCCGGAGCCCCGCTTGCATAGCTGCGGGCTGCGCTTCCCGGCTCCGCCAGCTCGGGAAAACCGGGGCGGCTCCGCGGGGGTGGGGGGGGGAATTTTTTTTTTTTTTATTATTATAATTATTTTTTTCCTTTTTTTTTTCCTTTTTTTTTTTTTTTTTTTTTTCCGTTTCAAGTTTTTAAAACAGGTAAAAAACGTCCTGACACACGCGCTGCGAGGAGCTCCCGGGGCGGGGAGCGGGGCCGGGGCCCCCCCAAAGCAAAGTGCATCTCGGAGCGTCCGCCGGGCCGGGCCTCTTGCATAGATAGAAATTGGGGTTCGTTCCTCCCTGCGCCTCTTTATTGCTTCGGAAAGTTTCGCTCCGCGCCGCAGCGCGGGCTCCTCTCGCTCCCACGGGCCGGGGCAGCGGGTGTCCAATGCCGGGGGGGTGCGGGGGGGTCGGGGTCAGGGCTGGGGAGGGGAGAAACGGCCCAAAATGGGGGTGGGAGGGGGGAAAAAGAATTTAAAATAAATATATAAAATTGAATGAAAACGAATTAAAAATGAAACGAAGCGGCTCGACCCAGAGGGTCGTGCTGGGCACCGGGGGGGCTCCGGCGGGCTGGACGGGGGGGTCGGCCCGTGCGGGACGTCTCCCCCGGGATAATAATAATAATAATAATAATAATAATAATAATAATAATAATAATAGTTATAGTAGTTATAATAGCTGTAATAGTTATTATAATAATAGTGATGATAATAGCGATAATAACAAAATAGCGAAATAAATTATATGAAATAATAAATAAACAGTAATAAATAATGAAAATTTTAAAATAACGAAATCGACAATAATAAAAAATTAAGGAAAAGGGAAAATCCTCCCAAAAAAGCACTTTGTCCCCACGGGGCGCGGGGACCCGCCGCCGGGGCCGGGTCCCCATATTGCACCAAAGCCCACGGCGGAGCCCCGGGGGCCGATCCGCGGGGCCGCCGAGGGTGGGGGGGGCCTGGGGGGGGTCGCCCCCCATCCCCGCCACCTCGGCGATGGGGAGGGGTGTCGGGGAGGGGGTCAGTTGTGGAAGAAGGCGTTGAGCTCCTCGTACATGGGGCCCCGCTCGTGCGGGAGGTGCATGTCGTAGGGGAAGATGTTCTCGGAGTGGACGCCCCCGCGCATCCCCGCTGACCCGAAGACCAGGTTATGGGCGGCGGGGCGGGAGCCGGGCAGCGCCGAGTAGTGCATAGAGTAGTGGTAGCTTTTCTCGTGGTCGGGGGATGAAGAGTCCTGCTTGAGGGAGAAGTTGCCGTTGATGCAGAGCGGGGGGCTGAGCCCCCCGTCGTACTCCGAGCTGTTGTAGTCGGGGGAGGTGTTGCCGTAGAGGCTCTCGTAGGCGGAGGCGCAGTAGCCGTGTGTCCTCAGCCCGTGGGGCCCGGGGCCGGCGGCGGGCGGGCAGGGCGCCGCGGCCAGCCGCGAGCAGGGGTAGGGGTAGGGGTGCACGGCGAAGGAGGCGGCGTTGGGGCCGTGGAACCGACCCCCCTCCTGGCCCTGCTCCGTCAGGAAGTTGCGGGAGTTGAGCTGGAGGCAGCCGGCCACCAGGTTGGTGGTGGGCTGGGACAGCCCCTTGCACAGAGTCTGCACGTAGGAGACCAGGTCGGGCCGCTTGCCCGAGCGCAGGATCTCGGAGAGAGCCCAGATGTAGTTCTTGGCCAAGCGGAGGGTCTCGATTTTGGAGAGTTTTTGGGTTTTGGAGTAGCAGGGAACCACCTTGCGCAGGTTGTCCAGGGCCGCGTTCAGGTCGTGCATCCGGTTCCTCTCCCGGGCGTTCGCCTTCTGCCGCCGCAGCTTGGACCGCTCCAGCCGCGCCTTCGTCATCTTCCTCTTCTTGGGGCCGCGCTTCTTGGGCCGCTCGCCCTCCGCCTCCTCCAGGCCTTCCTCCTCCTCCTCCTCCTCCTCCTCGTCCCCTCCTAGCTCCCCTTCCTCCTTGCTCTCTCCCAGCGAGCCCTCGGGCGGCTCCTCAGGGAGGGCGCAGCCCTTCCCCGCCCGCTCCTCCTTCTCGCTCCGGGCATCCTCCTCGCACTCCTCGGCCCAACCGGGGAATTTCGGGACTTCGGGGACCAGGCTGGGCTCGCTGAAAAGTCGCGTCAACATGGTGGCTGCAGCGGGGGGCAAAGAGCCAGGCGTTACCGGCGGCCCCGCCGCCCGCCCCCCCCTCCCCCGCCCCGCTCCCACCCGCCGGGACCGGCGAAAACGAATTGGGCGCGGGGCCGCCCGCCGCTGCCCTCCGCCCCGGCTGCCCGACCCCGGGGCCACCGGGGCTCTCTCGGGGCGCGGCGATTCCCCCCCATCTCGACCCCCCCCCCAGCCCCACCGCTGGGGTCCCCGCGGCCGCCGCCCGCTCCCCGCTCCCGTTCCTCTGCACACCCCCCCGCGCCCCCCCGCTCCCGGCCCGCCCGATGCCCCCCCCACGGTGCCCCGAGGGCCGGGCCCGGTGTCGCCGGTCCCTCTTTGACGCCTCCAACTTTTCCCTGCCGCGGGCGCGGAGCGGCCCCGGCCGCGGCTCCGCCACGGCCGTCCCGGGGCCGGGGGGTCGAGGCGAGGCCGCCGCCCCCCTCCGCACCCCCAGGTACCCCCCGCACCCCCTCCGGCCCGGTCAGCCTCGCCCGGCTGCCCCCTCCCCGCCCCGGGGCTCCCCGCGGCCGCCGGAGCGCGGCCCGTAAAATGCGGCGGCACCAACCGGGGGGCGGCGGGGGGCGGCGGGGGCGGCCGGGGCCCCCCCGGGGGAGCGCGGGGGCCGCGGGCAGCGGCGCTGCCGGGGGCGCCCCCGGGGCCGGGCGGCGCGGCGGGGCCGGGGCGGGGGGCACCGCCCGGGGCGGGGGCCGGGGGCGCCGCGGGGGAGCGGGGGGGCGGCTCCGCCAGGTCGGGCCCCCCCGGGGCGGCGGCGCCGCGGCTCCGCGCTGATTTCGTTGATGCCGCTCGGCCGCCGCTGCCCGCTCCGTCCCACCGGGACCGCGGCGCCCCGGGCGCGCCCAGGCTGGGGGGGGGGGCGGGGGAGGAGGGGGTACCGGGAGCGGCGAAACCCCAACAACCCCCCTTGGGGGGGGCTCCGGCGGGGGGACAAAAACCCCATCAGCGGGGCCGGCGGGGAGTGGGAGAACCGAGGGCCAGGGGAGAACGAAAGATGGGGGGAAAAAAGGGCGAGACGTGGCGGAGAAACAAAATCAACATGGAAGTTGCCTTTTCTCCATTCAAGTTTCCTCCGCTGCCCTCCCAACCCTCCACTTCTTACATAACTCACCTTCGGGCGGACCGCAGGAATTCTTATTTCATTGTTCCCAGCATCTTCTGGGAGCGGGACGCGGCTCCTTGAGGTGCTCCAGCCTCCTGCAGTCCTCTATCCAAAAGGAGGCGAGAGTGGCATCTCTACCCAGCAAAGGGGGGTACCAGCTCTGCTGCCAGTGCCATATGGTTGGCACGTCATGCGCGAGAGCTATCACATGAGAGCTAATGATTGACATGCGCTTGCATTCAGGGAGATTTGTCTCTCTGGGGAAGGAGGACTCGCCATCTGTCACTCTGTACTCTAAAAAAAAAAAAAAAAAAACGAAAAAAAAAAAAACGAAAAAAAAAAACCTCTTCCAAATCTCCAGCTCTGCCTACACGCCGCAAAATGGGACCCGGGCGAGATGCAGGCGATGGCGGGGCCGGGAGGAACAATGGAGCCAGCGGGAAAATCGGCCATCCCGGCTGGGCCAAGCGTGGCGGGGACACAGGCGGGCGCTGGGGTGAGGGGGGAGATGCCACGGGGACCCTCGCTGGGAGCTGGCATCTGCGGCTCGCCGCAAAATGCCGCGGCGGCTCGCCCGGGTCCGTCCCCACCCTCAGCCGGCAGCCGAGCGGCGATGGCTGCGGTGGCGAGGGCCTGGCGCGGGCTGGGGGCTGCGGCCGGGCACGGCGGTGGTGGTGGCAGTGCCCAGTTTGGCCACACCGGTGCTGGCAGGGGGCTGCAGGTGTGGCGTGGGCAGGGCTGGTGGCCGCGGGGCTGTGTGTCCCCGCGCGGATGGCACATGGACCCACCGTCACCCCCGTGGCCGCACGGCCACACCAACGTCCCTGCGCCCCACGGCACAGCCCCACGCGGCCCTTGGCACACTCCGGGCACACACACCCCACACACATGCCCTGGCACACTCACGCCCTCCCTGATGCACGCGGGGGCCGAGCCTCCACCGATGGCGGTCCCTCAGTGGTGGTGGCCGAGGCCCGGTGGTGCCACGGCACATCCAACAAGGCCTTTGTCTGTCGGGTGAGTCCTCACTGCTCTGTCACCCTCCGGCCTCCAAATCTGTCCCCACCACAGTGCCTGTGCACCCAGAAATCGCTGCTGCCCTTTTGGGCCAGGGAACCCAAACAGACACACGGTGTCCCCAGAAGCCACATCCCATCTCCCGTGCCCTGCTCCTGGGCACCCATTGAGGCCAGCGCCGTGTCCCGGATCTCCTCTGTCCCCACACACCCGGGGGGTCAGGACGTGTGTGGCTTGAGGGCTGCGGGCAGGGGCTGGGTGCCACACACGGCCATGTGCCGGCCCTGCACATGGTGAGGGTGGCACAGCCACGGTGTGGACACGGTGGCAGTGGTGGCTGTGGCTGTGCCCACACGCAGACAAAGGGCTGGCCGTGCCCGGCCGCCGGGGCTGTGCCAGTGGTGTCGGCGGTGCCCATTCCCCCGGTGCAGGTGCCGGGGCTGGCACGTGACAGAGGGTCTCCGCCGGTGGCGAACGTCCCCCCGGCATGCTCCCGCTGCCGAACCCTCCGACTGTCACTCACGGCTGCGGCCGAGCAGATGGCACCTGGGCTGGGGCCGGCCCGCGGGGAGGCATGGCCCACCCCGGCCCTGCCAGTGCTGGTGCCATGCTGGGCACCGACTCCCGGGCATCCTCCTGGCACAGCACAGCCCTTTCCCGCAGCACCGCTCGGCTCCCTCTGTTGCTGCCATCTTCTCTGTGCTGGTGGGTGCCCCACAGATACCACCGTGCCCTGGGAGCCCACCCTCACCTGATGCCCGTGGCACAGCAGGGCCAGCTCTGGGTAAGTCCCCACTCCCCTGCCATCGGTCCCCAGGTCAGGCAACCCACAGCCCTTGGAGGTGGCCACACCTCCGGCATCAGGGCAGTGAAGCCATCGGTGCCTGGCACTGAACTCACGGCCGCTGGGGGACCCATAGGGGCGCTGAGTCTGCCTGAGGCCGAGGAGATGTCACCGTGTGAGTGGCCGAGCTGGCCCGAGTGGGCACAGGGATGGGAATGGGTACAGGGCCCGGTGTACCCGTTACAGCCTCATTAGCAGCCGGCGAGCGTGAGGGTGGGCGCCGGCGTGAGGCTCATCAGCATGCGCAGCGCTTGGAGGGAGAAGAAAGTGGAGACATAAAACGGGGAGAGGAGATGAAAGGGGAGCGGGGAGATGAAAACCCAAACCACTACCTCGTGGCCGGGCGGTGCTGAGGGCCCTTGGCCGGTCTGTGCCCGGACACGGCCCACGGAGAGGGCAGGAGCAGGATCCCGGTGCTGTCCCTGTGCTGTCCCTTCCACCCTGTGATGGCACAGGGCAGAGCAGGGCAGGGACAGCCCCATCCTGGTCCCTGGATGACTTTGGGCGGGGGGTTTGTCCAGGGAAGTGAGCAGGGTTGTAGCATCACAGTGCAGGGGCTGGGGGAGCAGGATCCATCCCACAGGAATTGGGGCTGACCTGTGCAGAGGGGCGGGTGAGGGTGAGGGGAACCCAGGACCAGGCACGGTTTGGGGAGTGGGGGGGAGCAGGGGGGGAGCAGGGTGGGAGCAGGGGGGAGCAGGGGCAGGGCTGGCTGCTGCCTTTTTGGGTGTGGGGGCTGGGGGAGATGGGCCTGGTGACCCCGGGGCTCTGCTCCCCATCCCGCTGATGGTCCTCGTGTGCAGGGACCGGCTGTCCCAGCACTGCCACTTCTGGTCCCTGGCCACCCCAGTTACGTCTCTGGTGGCCTCGGTGCCAGGCAGGCACAGTGGGGAGTTTGGCCGAGGAGTGAAGCTCTTTCCTCCTCCAAAATCCACCCTCCGCGTCCCTTCCCTCCCTCCAGCAGGAAGGCGATGCAGACGGGGACCCTGCCTGTGACAGTGATGGCTCCATCCATCCCCGAGGTGCGCACCAGGGGACACGCGCCATGCCGAGGGACACGGCGAGGGCACGGAAGCAGGTCGGCACTGGCAGAGCCAGCGGTGGGAGCCGGGTGCTGGGTGGTGCCGGGACCCGGCTGGGAGCCAGCTGGGCCCGTGGCGGCTCAGGGGCCCCGTGTGGGGCGAGTTCGCCGAGGCTCAGGCAGCTGCCGCATCCCCCGTGCGCGGCACCGCGGCGGCTCCGAGGCCAGGCCGCGCTGTCCCTCCCCGGTGTGGCACGGGGGGTCATCCCAGCTGGCCCCCATGGCCGGTGGGGTCCCTGCTGCCCCTCGGCGAGGCCGATCCACGCAGGGCCCGAGCGATGGATCCGGCTCCGGCATCTCCCCGCGAGCGGTGGCGGGGGGAGGCGGGGGCCGCTGCCAGATGGAGCCGGCTCTGCACTGCAATATTTCTGGGAGGTGAAGGCTGGGGAGAGATGGATGCGCTAACGTGCGGCGGAGCCACCGCCGGGAATGTCACTGAGGGGAGGAGAGCGACGGGAGCAGGAGCTGAGCCCATCCCTGTTCCTGTCCCTGTCCCCATCCCTGTCCCCGCTGCCTTCGGGCCGGGTCCCTGGAGCAGCTCCTCCCTCGTAGGACCCATCCCTGGGCATCTTGCAGTCACCGGGTGAGCAGGGCCCTGGGGGATGGGGAGCGGTGGGTGGTGCCCTGCCTGGCCCCGTGTCCCTAAAAGTCCCTGCAGCAGTGACCGCAGGCTCACGGATGGGGAGCCTGGGAGGAGGAAGCTGATGGAGGAGGGACACTGAGGGAAGAGGGGGGGGCCCGGGCTGGGCTTAGGGGGGTCAGGGGGGTTTAGGGAACCCCCTCACCTTTCTCCAGAGAAGATGGGGAGCTGCTGTGCCAGCCCTGGGGATGCTTCACCCCCTGGGTCCTGCTCCCATGGCATCCCAACTCCTGCCCATGTCCCCTACCTGCGTCTCCCACACGTCCCCCCAACCTGTCACCCACAGTCACACACAGGCCAGGGATTTGACAAGTGTTTTTTAAACCACACGTTGTTAATTAGGAAAACGACACCTGGGAATTGTCCAGTGGGAACCTGCTGGAGCTGCGGCTCTGTGCGGGGCTGGGGACAGACAGTCACAGGCTGGGGACACGGACCTTGTCCCCCCTGCCCCATGCTCCTTTGTCACCTGGTGTGTTCACCCCTGCTGGGGTCAGATGGCCTTTGGGGACAGTGAGGGGGGCTGGGACAGGGGACCCCAACTCAGGGCTGGAGGGAGCTGCCATTGTGCCACCAGCGGAGCTGGCTGCTGCTGAGGTAGCAAGGCCACCCTGGTGATGTCACAAAAGTCTATGACATCACAACCAGACTGTGACATCACCAGGCTTCAGGAGAGGCCACCGCAGACCTTCTGTGGGGTCGGGGGGCACACACCGGCGGTGCCACTGTGCCACTGGCACGGGTGCGGCTGAGTGGGTGCTGCTGGCACCACATGGCAGATGGTGCCTGCTGGGGCCTGGTGCCGGGGATGTGGCACATGGGGGCCGTGGGGCTGCCCGTAGCCATGTCCCCTCTCTGTCACCCCCCACCCTGCTCACCCCCAAAACCAGGGAGAGGCAGCTGGTGGCCCTCCCTGACATGCACGGAGTGTGTCAGGCCTCAGGCAGGCGGGCGGGCACAGGACAGGGGGCACCGGGGTGGTACCAGGGACAAAGGCCAAGGGAGCTGTGGGGCTGGGGGTGCCAAGCCCCATCCTCGGGGGTCTCTGGCCACCATCCCTTGGCGGTGGGTCCAGCCTGGCACTGCCATTGCAGAGCTCAGCTGCCCCCGCCAGCCCCATGGCACCAGGGACCCTGGCATGGGGCACCCTGGGGTGCTCCTCCCATCGCGGGGTGCTCTGATCCCTGGGGACACCGGGGACACCCATCCCACCTCCCGGGTGCCTTCAGGGACCCCCACCCCGAGGAGCGGCACCCCCACCCCAAACTCGAGGTGGGAGGGCCCGGCAGGGAGTGGATTTGGGGAGATGGGGAGGGTCTCCATGGCGACAGAGCGCGATGACGACAGTCGCCATGGCGAGGCTGCGTGGCCCGGCCCGTTGCCATGGCGATGCGCCTGGCACAGCGAGTCGCCATGGAGATGGCCGAGGGATGGAGCGGTCCCCATGGCTTGGGGACCGGGGCTGGGATGGGATGGGGGAACGGGGGTGTCCCGGGGGCCGAGCCCCCCAACCCCACGCGCGGGGCCTCGCCGGTGCCGCCGCCTGCCCGGTGCCGCCGCGTGCCCGGTGCCGCTGCCGCCGCCCGGGATCATTTTCACGAGGCTTTTCCACTCCAGTTCACACTCCCATCTGACAGGCCCAACTTCTCATTTTCAGAGTAATCACTCCACTGCACTAATTGCACATGCAAATATGCAAATTCGTATTAATTAATTACTATACTAATTAGTTCTGTGGTATTTGCGAGTAATAAATCATTCGGAGGGAGCGGGAAGCTGGAGACCTGGCCCATTTACACTTCGCATAAAAATTTAATAGGCGCTCCGGCTGATCCGGGACAGCCGCGCCGCCGCGCTTAAAGGCACAGAGCTGGCCTGGCATGGCGTGGGGGGCACCGGCCCCCCCGGCCCCAGCCCAGCGAGGGGGTCAGGGCGTGCAGAGGGGGCAGGGAAAAGCAAAAATGGGGAAAAGTGTCGGGGAGGAGGGATGGGGGCGGTTTTGGGGGCGGGTGATGGGAGGGGGGTGATGGATGTGGTGGCCTCGGTGGTTTCCTCGTGGGGAAACTGAGGCAGGGAGGGGGGGTGGGGGTCCCCACTGCTGCACCCCAGCACGGGGGGGGGTCTTCCCCCACCTGGCCATGTCATGTCCCTCCTGGTGTCCAAGGATGGGGGTACCCGGAGGGGCCACCCTGCTTGGCAGCTGGTCTGGCTGTCACCAGCCACCGCCACTACACTGGCACAGTGACGATGCCAGAATGGTGACCACACCAGCATGGCCACCACACTGGCACAGTGACCGTACTGGCACCAGGACCACGTTGGCACCGTGATCATGCCAGCACTGTGACTATGGCCACATCGGCACAGTGACCGCATGCCACCACGTGCCAGCATAGTGACCACACTGTCACAGTGACGGCGTTGGCACCATGATCGCTCAGGCACTGCCACCACACCAGAACGGTGACCATGCTGCCAGGGTGACCACATTGGCACCATGACCACACCAGCACTGTGACCGTGCCAGCACAGTGACCACGCTGCCAGGGTGACCACATTGCCATCATGACCACACCGGCACTGTGACTGTGCCAGCATGATGACCACACTGCCAGGGTGACCACATTGCCATCATGACCACACCGGCACTGTGACTGTGCCAGCATGATGACCACACTGCCAGGGTGACCACATTGGCACCATGACCACACCAGCACTGTGACCGTGCCAGCACGATGACCATGCTGCCAGGGTGACCACATTGGCATCATGACCACACCGGCACTGTGACCGTGCCAGCACGATGACCATGCTGCCAGGGTGACCACATTGGCACCATGACCACACCAGCACTGTGACCATGCCAGCACAATGACCATGCTGTCAGAGTGACCACATTGGCACCACGACCAGGCTGGCACTGCCACCACGCCAGCACCGCCACCACGCCGGCACCGCACTCGCGCCAGCCTGGCGCAGCCGCTCCCCGCTGCCACCTTGGGGGATTTTGCGAGCCTTTAATTGTCGTAAGCACAGATTAATTAAGCAGCGATAAACACAAACCCATGCATTATTGATGAATAAGGGTGAGTTCAGGTTGGTGCGATCGGTGTAATTAAATATAAACCTCAAGCTGCCCATTGTTAACGGACAAATTACATTACTATTGCGACACGTGTCGGGGCGCAGCGGCCGGCGAGGGGCTCACGCCCTTGCACCTCCACCCACGGCCTCGGGAGAGGGGTGTGGGGCAGGGGTGGGGACCCCCAGCGCCGGGGCCGGGCCCTGCTCCATCCTGGACCCACCAGCAGCGAGGATGGAGCTCCGCAGGCCTTGGGGACACGGCACCAGCCCACGGATCTGTGGGGACAGCGGGAGAGACGGGGTGTGCCCGTGTGGCCTCACTGGGGCGGGGGGACACTTGGGGGCTGTGCATGCATGGATGGCACAGCCCTGGCACACACATGAACACACACATGTAAACATGGGCACACACACATGTGAGGGCTGTGCACACATGGATGGCGCAGCCCTGGCACACACATGAACACACACATGTAAACATGGGCACACACACACGTGGGGGCTGTGTACACATGGATGGCACAGCCCTGGCACACATAGGAACACACACATGTAAACATGGGCACACACACGTGGATGCTCACATGTGCACATCCCTAGCACACACATGAACACACACATGTAAACATGGGCACACATACACACACGTGGGGGCTGTGCACACATGGATGGCACAGCCCTGGCACGCACATGAACACACACATGTAAACATGGGCACACACACGTGAATGCTCACACGTGCACATCCCTGGCACACTCACACACATGTATGCACACACACAAACACACACACACACACACACACACCCTCCTGTGCACATGCATGGACATTCCTGGCATGCTCATGCACATGCACACACACACACACACACACACACACACACACACACACCCTCCGGTGCACATGCATGAACACCCCTGGCACACAAATGAGCACACACGCATGAACACACATGTGGATGCACACACATGCACACCCCTGGCACATAAAGATGCACTCCTATGCACACAGGGACACATCCCTGGCACATAAACTGTGTGTGCACACCCTGCGTGCACATCCCTGGCGCACACATGGATGCACACACGTGCACATGCCTTGCACACGCAAGCACACACACACGTGGATGCACACTCATGCCCGTCCCTGGCACACACATGAACAAACATGTGCTCATCCCCGGCACATAAAGGTGCACACACTCCTGAGCACACGCAGGAAATCCCTGGCACACACACAGATGCACATGCCTTGCACATGCAAGCACAAGCACATACATGTGGATACACACTCATGCCCATCCCTGGCACACACATGAACACGCATGTGCCCATCCCTGGCACACACACACATCCACGCACCCCCAGACTCCTCTTTTCTGCTTCCCCCCTCCCTTAATCGAACACCCCCTCGCAGCAGGGCCCCCCCAATGTCCCCACATCCCTGACCCCCCCTGTATGACCAGAGCCCCCCGTGGACACCACGCTGTCCCCTGTGTCCCTCTGGGATCCCCCTGTGCCAGGCACCGTGGCCACGGCCCCTCCCCGCGGGCACCGGGCTCTCCCCGTTGAATCCCCGGGGACACCCCCACACCCCCAGGGGGACAAGTGACAATGACCCCTGGGGGCTGCGGGAGAGTGGCGAGCCCGGCTGTGCCCCCCGGCCCCCCTCGCCCGGCGCGGGGTGGGGGTGCCAGCTGGAAGCTATTTATTAACCAGTCATGGTTAAATTGGTTTATAAATTAACAGATGTTTTAACTTTATTCTTTCTTCTGGGAATGGAGGCAGCAAACTGGTCTGTGCTGGCGGCCGGGACCCCCCCGGGGGGGTCAGCGATGGGCTGGGGGGAGCGGAGCTGGGAGCCCCCCTTCAGCCCACCCTGGCAGGGCTCTGGGGGGGCACCAGGATGAGTTTCGGGGTCCCTTTGGGGTCCCATCTCCACAGGGAAGGGGGCAGGTGGGATTTCGGGCTGTGCTACAGGTGGGCAAACTGAGGCAGAGGAGACCCCCGGGCTGCCTCTCCCACCGCACCCCTTCCCTCCTGGAACCCTCCAGACTTGTCCCCCCCACATTCCCGGTTTATCCTCCCCGTGTTCCCCCACAAAACTCCCTCCTCCCAGGCTTTACCCGTTCAGCCCCCCTGGGCCGGGCACACCCTGGCACGGGGCTCTGTGTGCACGAACCCCCCGAACCGGCACAGCCCCTGCCTGGGGGGGTGCCCACCCCGGGGGTGTTGCCCCAGGACCCCCCAGTGCCCCCAGCCCCACCCGCGGTGAGGGTGCGAGGCTTGGCGTGGGCCGGTGGCCACTGGCCGGTGGCTGCCAACCAGGACAGCTCCAGCCGCGGCTCCGCTCTGGCCACGCCGTGCCAAAGCCCTTGAGCTGCTGCCCGGCCCACGCGGCCTTGCCAGCCCCGGGTGGCCGTGCCAGCCTGGCCATGCCAGCGTCGGGAGTGACATCTGCCACCGCGTGCCGCGGCGCCGACGGGCACACGGGGCCAGGGAGGGCCCCGGGGGCACCAGGACCAGGCACAGCCCGGGGGGGCCGGGAGGATGCAGACCCCTGCCCACCCTCTTGGGGGTTCAGGGGTGGGACTCCTCCTCGTCGTGCTGGGGACACGGCCACCCCTGTCCTGCCAGCTGTGGGGACACAGCCCCGGGAACACCGGGACACAACCCCTCCTTCTGCCAGCAGTTTTCCAGGGGTAGGGGGCTGCAGACCACCCCTCATCCTGCTGAGGACATGGGGTTGCAGCCCTCCCGGTCTCGGTGGGTTATAGGGGTGCCGTGCCCCCGGTGGTGGTGGGTTATAGGGGTGCAGCCCCCCGGTCACGGTGGGTTGTAGGGGTGCAGCCCCCCGGTCGCGGTGGGTTGTAGGGGTGCAGCCCCCCGGTAACAGTGGGTTGTAGGGGTGCAGCCCCCCGGTCACGGTGGGTTATAGGGGTGCAGCCCCCCGGTGGCGATGGGTTATAGGGGTGCAGCCCCCCGGTCGCGGTGGGTTATAGGGGTGCAGCCCCCCGGTCACAGTGGGTTATAGGGGTGCAGCCCCCCGGTCACGGTGGGTTGTAGAGGTGCAGCCCCCCAGTCCTGCCAGTGCTGCTCAGTGCCTCAGTTTCCCCATCGCCCCCCCCGTGCTGCCCAGTGTCCCCGAGTGGGGCAGTGGGGTGCCCCTTCCCCAGCCCCCCCATGAAGCCCCATTTGGGGAGGGTCCCTGCAGTCCCCCAGGGTTGTTGCTGGGGGGGTTCCCAGCAGCGAAGGGGTTAAGCCCCCCGCGCCCCCCCACAGCCGCCCCCTCGGGCTCCCACGCGTGCTCTGCTCCCACGCGTGTTCCCACTCCCGGCATCTCCTCTGCGCCCGGGGGAGCACCGGCCCCCACCCGCCGCCCCCGCTGCAGCTCCTGGGGGGCGGCTGCACCCACGGGGGGTCTGGGGGTGCGGGGGTCTCGGGGGGCTCAGCCCAGGGGGAGCTGGATTGGGACACACGGGAGCGAGGTGAGGGACACCCCCGCAGCGCCGGGCGGGGGACACGGAGGGGGATACCGGGCTGAGGGGCACCGAGGGGGGGTCCCGGCACCCCCCACCCGACCCCCGCCCATCCTGTGGCCACGCCCCCTCACTGCACAGACCCCGCCCCCCCAACACTCACCCTTGGGCCGGGCGATCGTCCCGGTGTGTTTGTCCCCACGATGCTCTGTCCCCGCAGGGCCCTGGCCCTACGATGTCCTGTCCCCGTGGCACCCTGTCCCCATAATCCTTCCACCCTGATGTACCCCATCACCACAACACTGTCCCCAGCACAGCCTGTCCCCACCATGGTCCGTCCCTGGGACACTTTGTCCCCATGGGACCCTGTCCCCACGATGCTCCATCCCCAGCACACCCTGTCCCCACCATGGTCCATCCCTGGGGCATTTCTTCCCCATGGGACCCTGTCCCCACGATGCTCCACCTGTCCCCGTGGTGTCCCACCCCCAGCACACCCTGTCCCCGTGGTGTCCCACCCCCAGCACACCCTGTCCCCGTGGTGTCCCGCCCCCAGCACACCCTGTCCCCGTGGCACCCTGTCCCCACGATGCTCCGTCCCCGGTGTGCCCCATCACCACGACGCTCCGTCCCCAGCTGTGTCCCCATCCTGTCGCCACGCCGGTCCATCCCCACACCCTGTGCCCCCCGTGACACCGCGCCACGTCCGTCCCCACGGCTCCGCGGTGGGCGCAGGCTCCGGCTCCTCGCCGGTGCCCGCTGGCGGGGGGCGAGCGCTTCTTCCCTCAACCTGCTGCTATTTTTACTCTCTCTGCGGGAGGATTCGCTGCTGCGCGGAGCTGCAGCCCCCGCGGCACCACGGCACGGGCACGGGGACGGGCACGGCACGGGGACGGGCACGGCACGGGGTGCCCACGGAGCTGTCCCGGCGACGAGCGGGGCCATGTGTGCCACACGTGTGCCTGGAAGGTGCCCCCGTGTTCCGGGCCCGGTGCGGCCCCCCCGTGCCACGCTGCAGGTGCCACCCGCGGGTGACGGTGCGTGGGCGCGGGCGCGGGCGGCGCGTGCCGATCCCGGGGGGCTGCGGGTGCTGGCGCTGCCGCAGCGCAGGGAGGGGAGGGGGCCCGGCCACCCCCTCACACGGCGTCTTCGTGGGTGGGAGAAGCGGGAACAGCAGCGGGATGGAGCCCGGGAACCTGTTGCCATAACGACTCGGGTCCCGGGATGGGGACGGTGCTCAGAGTCTGGCACGGGGACACGCGGCACAGGGCCGGCCCGGGCACAGGGTGACCGAGGGACCCCTCACCTTGTCCCCAGATTTGGGCCTCCATGAGGACACTGGGCTCTGCTGGTGCCTCTTCCTGGCCTGTCCCCACTCGAGTGGTCGCTGCGCTGTGACAGGGACAAGTTTGTCACCCAGAGACAGTTTTTGTCACCCGGAGTCCGGCTTTGTCACACACAGCCAAGATTTGTCACGCAGAGTCGAGATTTGTCATCCAGAGCTGGACTTTGTTACCTAGAGCTGGGCTTTGCCACCCAGCGCCGAGATTTGCCACCCAGAGCCAAGATTTGTCACCCAGCGCCGAGATTTGTCACCCAGAGCCGGGCTGTGCCGTGTTTTGCCGAGCTTTGCCGCGTGGTGCCGGGCGGGCGGGAGGCTGGTCCATGGCTCGGTGCCACTCGGGTAAATATTTTGCTGGAGCGGTGGCTGCTGGCCCGCGGCCACCCGCAGCCGTTGGAGCACCGGGAGATCCGGGGGACGGAGCCAGTTCCCAGCTCCCCCTTCCTCGTTCCTGCTCGGAGGCGGCTTCCATCGACACCGCCCCGGGACATCCCAGAAGGGCATGAGCCACCGCTCTGGCTGCCGGCGACCCCGCTGTCCCCATGCATGGGGACCCCCTGGTCGTGTCCCCTCGGTGGGGTCGGGGAAAGTGCCCTCGATTCCCCGCGGTCCCTGCTGGAATGTGTAGCTCTGGTGCCGAGCGCTGTCCTGGGGGATGAGCCCCCGCTTCCCCAGGGGGAAAAATTTGTGTTCCATGGGATTTTCTATGGGGAAAATCACCAAAACCTGGGGAAGAGCCAGGACAGGTGGGCACAGCCCAGGGTGAAGACACAGCCCCCCACCCTCGGCATCCCGGGGGCTGCAGCTGGGGGTGGGGGGACCCCCGGCACACAGGCGATGGGATGTTTCGGGAGTCCCATGTCCCCACAGATGTCCCCAGTGCATATTCCCAAAGTGGTGTCCCTGTCCCGTGCGGCACAGAGTAGCCGGGGGGGGGGGGGCGGGGGGGGAGTTTTGCCGCCGCCCACGCAGAGGTGGGAGCGGCTGTCCCCCTGTCCCCTGCCCCCCACCTCTGGGGAGACTCAGGTACAGGGGACAGGGACGCACGTGGAGCCACCCGTCTCTGTCCCATCCCCAGCGGCCACCGCAGCCGGGGTGCTCAGCGGCACGGAAGGGGTTAAGGACCCCCCACAGGTTGGCTGAACCCCCTGGGGGGCTCCCCAAGGGCTCATTACCGCGGCCTCAGCCCCCCTGCCCGGGGAGGGGGGGATGAATAATTCAGCGCCTGGTAGGAAGACGTGTCCTCCCTCCCTCTCCTTCCTCCTCCTCCTCCTCCTCCTCACCGGCTCTGCCTTCCCCACCTCCCGCCACTCTCATTCCTCGCCGTACCGAGCCCCGGCTGCCACCGAACTCCGCTCGGTACCGGTGCCAGAGACCCCCCGGCTCCGGTGACTCCCGGCCAAGGCCATGGACCCCAAGGAGCGCAAGAAGATCCAGTTCTCCGTGCCGAACCCCCCCAGCAACCTGGACCCCCGCGCCGTGGAGATGGTGAGGCTGGGGAGACGGGAGCGCGGGGACCCCGGCGGTCCCTTGTCGCCCCCAGGGCAAAGCGCTGCCGGTGACCTCGGGCCGAGGAGGGACCCCCGGAATGACCGCGTGGGACGGGAGGGGACACGGGAGAGCCCCAGGGTGCTGCTGGAGGGAGGCGGGGAGGGACGGGGACAGTGGGGACGGGATGGGGACATTGTGGGACAGGAGGGACGGGATGGGACCGGGAGAGCAGGACAAGGGGGATCGGAGGGGACGGAGGGGACAAGGCGTGGGACTGGACAAGGGGGATCGGAGGGGACAGGAGGACCGGGATGGGACCGGCGGAGCAGGACAAGGGGGATCGGAGGGGACGGAGGGGACAAGGCAGGGGATTGGAGGGACAGAGGGGACCAGGGGGGATGCGTTGGGACAGATGGGATGGGACAAGGGGGAGGTGGGAGGGGACAGAGGGAGGGAGGGGATGGATCCGGGGGGAAATCGGAGGGGACAGAGGGGACAGGAGGGAGAGGATGGGACCGGCACAGCAGGACAAGGAGGATCGGAGTGCGCAGGGCATGGGACGGGAGGGACAGACCGGACGGGACTGCGTGAGGGACACAGAAAGGGACGGGATGGGGGAGAGACGGGGACAGGACGAGAGAGCTCCAAGGTCCCCGTGGGAGCTGCGGGCCCGCGCAGGGAGAGTTGTGCCAAGGGGACAGGGCAGGGACAGGGACAGGAGAGGGGTGGCACAGGAGAGAAGGGAAGGGATGAGACACGGGATAGGATGAGGACAGGGACGGGATGGAGGGGACAGGACACGCTGGGGGTCGGTGCAGCCACCCCCACCGGTTGTCCCTGATCCAAGGGGACGTCCCCAGCACACGCCGGACCCAGAGGCCCCCGGAGGAGCTGGGCTGGGGCTCTCGTGGGGCTGGGAGTGACCGGGGACATCGCAGGGACCCGCAGGGATCCCGTGCCGGGTGGGTTCGTGGCCCTGCACCCACACGTGCACACACGCTCACACACGTGCAGACAGGTGTCCCTGGGGCGCAGGGCAGGGGACAGGGGACCCGGGGCGTCCCCAGCCGGTGACACCCCGCTGTGCCCCAGATCCGCCGGCGGAGGCCCACGCCGGCCATGCTCTTCCAGCTCTCCGAACATTCCTCCCCAGGTGAGCGGGGCAGGGATGGGACATGGGGCAGGGAAGGGAGGTGGTGGCAGGGATGGGACACGGTGTCGTGCACGGTGTGGGATGTCCGCGATGGGACGTGGTGGCAGGGAGGGGACGTGGTGACGGAGTGGGATGTAGTGTCACCTGTGGAATGGGATGTCCGGGATGGGAGACAGCGGCATGGAGGGGAGGAACGTGGTGGGGTGGGATGCGGTGTCACCTGTGGAATGGGATGTCTGGCATGGGGTGCGGTGGCGGGAAGGGGACAGGGTGCCACATAAGGCAGGGGGTGGCAGGGAGGGGACGCAGGTCCGCGGCGGGCAGGGTAACCCCTGGAGGGGGTCCGAGGGTGGGCAGGGCCCTGCCTGGCTCCGCTGGGTGCCAGTGTCCCACTCACCCCTCTCTCCCCGGCGCCGCTGACACAGAGGACGAGTCCCTGCCCTACCAGGTGAGTGGGCGCCGGGACCCCCGGCACAGCCCCGCTCCCCTGTCCCGTGTCCCCCGCGGGAGTTATCGGGGCCCGGCCCCGGCGCCTGGAGCTTATCGGCTCCTTCCCGGCACGGGCACACGGCGCCAGCGCCGGGGACGGGGACGCGGGATGGGGACATGGAGCCGAGCCAGGCTGTGGAGTTTGGCCGCGGTGCAAACGAGCGCGTGACCATCACAGGGTCACCCCCACAGGGTCCCCAATACTGTGTCCCCAGTGCCACATTCCCATGGCGGGGTCCCCAGTGCTGCATCCTCAAGGCGGGGTCCCCATCATGGTGTCCCCAACACCGCATGCCCATGGTGGAGTCCCCATCATGGGGTCCCCATCGTGGGGACCCCAACGCCAGGCCCTCATAGCAGTGTCCCCATAATGGGGCTCCCCAACACAGGATCCCCATGGCAGGGTCCCCATGGAGTGGTCCCCATCACAGTGTCCCCAATACCCCATCCCCAAAGCAAGGTCCCCATCTCAGGGTCCCCAGCGCAGAGTCTCCATGGCAGGGTCCCCATCATGGTGTCCCCATCACGTCCCCAGTGCCACATCCCCATAGCAGGGTCCTCATTGCCGGGGAGGGAGTGCATGTCAGCCTTGGGTCCCCATCGCGAGACCCCCATTGCAGCCCCACCTGGCCGGGGGGTTCCTGGCTCTGCCGGGGCCGCGGTGACCCCCGGGGGGACACCAGGCCCCCCATCCCGACGCCGCTCCCCCCGCAGCGCTCGGGCGAGGGCTGCCTGCTCAAACCAAAGAGGACCAACCCGTGTGCCTACACCCCGCCCTCGCTCAAAGGTACGGCCCGCGGGGGGAACGGCGGCACGGGGCCGGCGGGGGGCCTGGGGGGACCCCCCGGTGCTCCCAGTGCTCCCAGTGCCAGGTGACACCGGCGTCTCCCCAGCGGTGCAGCGCATCGTGCAGTCCCACCTGGAGAGTGGCATGGGCGGGGGTGACAGCTCCGACGGGGAGCCCGATGACAGCTGCGACCCCGACAGTGCCCTCGAGTCTGGTGAGGGGGACGGAGGGACACGGGGATGGGGCTGCCGGAGCCCACGGGATGTGGGGACATGGATAGCGGAGCCTGGGGGACAGGGGCAGGGGGATCCGGGAGCCCAAGGAATGTGGGGATGTGGCTCTGGAGTTTGGGGAAGGGGACATGGGACTCTCAGAGCCCAGGGGACATGGGGATGGGTGTGCCAGAGCCCAGGGGACATGGGGACAGGGGGACACAAGAGCCATGGATGCCAGAGCCCAGGGGATGTGGGGACAGGGAATCCGGGGAACACGGGGACAAGATTGTTGGAACCTGGACACGAGGAGATGGGGACGGGGGTCACCATCCCCTGTAGCCCTCGGGGACAGGGCATGTGCCGCGGGTGGGACACACACTGGCTGCTGCCGGTTCTGCCTGTCCCTGCCGCCGGCGCTTCCTGTCCCTGCTGCCCACTCACCGCCGGCGAGGCCACCACGTCCCCCCGCCGGGCCGTGTCCCCGTCCCCCGCGGGGCCGGGTGACGCCAGCCGGACCCCCGGCTGCTGTCTGACGCGGCACTGCCCGGCCCCGGCGGCGCCCCGGTGCCGCGCGTGCCTCGCGGTGCCCCGGCCTCATCGACCCCCGCCCGGGCAGCCCCGGGGAGCCAGGGCAGAGCCGAGCGCAGCTACTTCCCCGCCGGGCTCAAGGCGCACAAGCGGAAAGGTAACGGGACCGGGACAGGGACAGGGACGGCGGGAGGATGGGGATGGTGGACGGATGGGGACGGGGGTGACGGGGGGACAGGGAGGGCAAAGGGATGGGCACGGCCGGAACGTGGGGACAGTGGGAGGGACAGGGAGGGCAGAGGAATGGTAAGAGGATGGGCATGGTGAAGGGATGGTGATGGCGGAGGGACAGGGGTGGCAGGAGAATGGGGACAATGAGGGGACAGCAGTGGTGGAGGGATGGTGATGGCGGGGGACAAGGACATGGGGACGGTGGGAGGACTGGAATGGTAGAGGGATGGAGATGATGGGGGCACAGGGACAATGAGGGGACATGGCTGCCCATCCACTTGCTGTTCCCCCTCACCCGGGGATGCCGGGCGGGCACCGAGACTCGGGGCCTCGTGCCCCCCGTGTCGCAGTGGGGTCACCTCACACTGGGGGTCCCGGGGTCACCATGCTGGCCCCGCAGGCGGGCAGAAGGTGTCCTTCGCTGGCGGCATCGATGAGCGCGAGGAGGACCTGAAGTCGCTGACGGTGTCGGAGATCCCCGAGGACCCCGAGGGAGCGGAGGGTGATGAGGAGGAGCAGGAGCAGGATGGAGGCACCGGGGGTATGTGGGGTGTTACCCCCCACCCTCTGTCCCTGCTGTCCTTGGTGCCACCACGCCTGGTGCTGACGCCCCATTTCTGTCCCCAGAGCGGAGACACGTTGGCTTCGCCGAGGTGCCCTCGCGCCCCATCGGCACCGAGCGCCACTCGCCCACCTTCCCGCTGGGCACCAGTTAGCTGGCACCGGGCACCGGGCACCGGCCCCCCGGCCCCCCCGGCCCCCGCAGCTTCGCCTGTGCCCCCCGGCTGCCCCCCGCCCGCTGCCTGCGCTTCGTCTGCCGTGTGCCATGTGCCGTGCGCCATGTGCCGTGTGCCGCGCCATGCTGGGCCACGCCGGGACACGTCGGGACCCCCGGCCACGGCCGCCCCCTCCCCACGGGCTTCGTGCCCCCCCGGCTGCCGGCGCAGGAGCCGGGAATGGGACCCCCGGGCGCTGGCGGGGTCTGGGCTTCCCCCCGGCTGCTGCCCCCCGGCCCCCACCGAGCAGAGCCCCCCGCCCGCAATAAACGGCTGTACAGAGGCTGGAGAGTGTTTGGGGAGCTGCGGCCATGGGCGGCCAGGGGGCTCTGGCCCCCTTTGTGGGGGGTTCTGACCCCTGTTGGGAGGGTGACACACTGGGGGTGTAGGGCAGGGGAAGGGGGGCCTGGTGACACACTGGGGGTCCGTGCTCTGGAGCAGATGTGGGACAGGGACCTGGGGCACCCCATGAACAACCCCCCTCTCCCATGGGGAATAGTCTGTCCCTCGCCCCACTGATTCTCCCCATGTGGGGAATGGTCTCTTCCAGCCCCATGGACAGCCCCCCACCCCCAGGGAATGGTCTGTCCCAACCCCATGGAAACCCCCACAGCGGGGGAATAGTCTCTCCCAACCCCATGGTCACCCCCCACCGGAGAATGGTCTCTCCCAGACCCACTGAAACCCCCACAAGGGGGAAAATGGTCTCTCCCTTGCTCACCCCATAGACACCCCCCCTCCACACGGGGAATGGTCTTGCCCTCACCCCATTGATTCCCCCCTTTGGAATGGTCTCTCCCAGCCCTACTGATTCCACCTCCCACGAGGAATGGTCGTTCCAAGCTGTATTGATCCCCCGCATAAGAAATGGTCTCTCCCAGTCACACCGATTCCCCCTCCCGTGGGCAATGGTCGTTCCCAGCCCCACTGACCCGCCCCCCCCCGCGGTGAATGGTCTCTCCCAGCCCCACTGATTCCCCCTCCCGTGGTGAATGGTCTGCCCCGCTCCCCCCCGCGGCCGGCGATGGTCGGTGCCGGCGCAGCCTCGCTCTGGAGTTTCCCTTCCGGGGTCAGAGGTGGCGGCGGGGCCGGAAGCGGCGCCCGGTGGGACCCGGACCCGGCACCGGGAGGTACCGGCGGGGTCCGGGGGGAGGACGAGGAGGGGGTCGGAGGCTCCTCGGGGGGCTCAGATCCATTCCCGGCCGGGTGTTGCCGGGCTGTGCGCGGGCCCCTCTGGCTCAGCCTCGGCGGGGCCTCGGTGCCGCTCCGGGCCCGGGAGTGCGGCCGCCGGTGGGAGCGGGACGGGACGGGACGGGACGGGACGGGACGGGGCTGTCACTGGGGCTCCTGGGCTCAGTCCGGCTTCAGGATCCAGTTACCGGGACTCGGCCCTACGGGCCCGTTCCCGGCTCCGGGAGGCCTCGAGCAGCCCCGGGGGTCCCGTTCGGGCTTTTCCCGAGAGCCCCGTCCCCAGGGCAGCCCTGGCGGGCCCGGAGCAGGGTGGTCCCGTTATACTCTCTGCCCCCGCTTCACCGGCGCTGCCGGAGCGCCTCGGGCAGATCCCGGGGGTCCCGGCAGCGAGACCCCGGCGCGGGGAGCCCCGAGCGGGGCCGGGGGTGAGGATCACTCCGGTCCGGGGCCTTTCACCGGTGTCAGCTCCGGGAACCTGCGGGGAGCGGCAGTCCGGGACCGGGGGGGTGTCGGGACTGTCGGGGGGGCTCCATGGGAGGCTCCTCAAGGGGCAGAGGATCCCTGAGGGGCTCCTTGGAGGGCAGGGGGACTCGGAGGTCCCGAGAGGCTCCCGGGGGTCCCGCTGAGCCCTTCCCTCAATCCCGTGATAAACTCCGAGCTCTGGGGTACCCGCGGGGGTCCCGCCGAGCCGTGTCCCGGGGGTCGGGGGGCTGCAGAGTGGGGGCTCCGAGCGAGGGGTGGGTTTGTGCTGGGATCCCGAGCTCTTCTCGCTGCTCCGGGGTCTTAGAAAAGCCCCTCCTTGGCTTTATCCTCTCCTCGAGGAAGAAGGGACCGGGGACCGGGGCAAGGCCGGGACCATCCCGGGGATCCTTTTGCTGGGGGGAGGGTGCAGCGTGAAGCCCCTCCCTGGTTGCGCCCCGAGGGTTCCACATCCCGACCCAAATCCTGCCCCACATCCCGACCCAAATCCTGCCCCACATCCCGACCCAAATCCCGACCCAAATCCCGCCCCACATCCCGACCCAAATCCTGCCCCAAATCCCGCCCCACATCCCAAGCCCCGGAGCAGGACCGGGGGAGTTAAAACACGGGGGTCCCGCGGGGGCTCCGGGCACTGAAACTCCCAAAGTCTGGTGGGCTATGCCTTCTTCTGCCTTTGAGAGATAAGCTCCAAATCTCAGCCCAGACTTTCTGGAAATGAGGAAAAATATGGCATGCTGCAGAGTCCTGCGGCTGGCTCCAGGACAAAGCTGCTTTTCCTGAGGGTCTCTGAGTTTCCCCATCTCTCTCTGCAGTGTCAGGGGGAGCACTCCAGAGGTCTTGGAGCCCCCACCTTGCACTGAGCCGAGGCCTTTCCACTGCTTTCCCAAAGCTGTTGGATCCTTCCCAGCTTTTTTTGGACAGAGGTTCAGTGTTTGGTTTAATATTGACCCTTTTTTGTTGTTTTAAAGGGAAGCTCAGCCATCTCTTAGTGCCCAGCAGGGCAGTCAGTGCCTCCATCCCTCTGCTTCTCCAGGTGTCCTCTGACCTGGCAAGCTCCACCCTCTGGAATATCCCGCAGTGATCCCTTGTCCTTCAGCCCTGGGGTGGCTCAGGAGGGTGCAGGGGTTTGGGGGGTGCCACTGCGGGTGTTCCCCATCCTGGGCTGCACATTCCGGGAGAGGGGACAGGGTTGGGGACAGGAGGAATTGTCATGTGAGCCCGGGGGAAGTGCAGGGGGGAAGGAGAAGTGGTGTCACGGGATGGGAAAGCTCCTGACTGGGAGATGGCTCATTAATGAGCAAACGGGGCTAATGAGTTCATTAACGAGGGGCTTTGGTTGGGACAGGACAGTGGCACAGGGAGGGAGTGGCACGGGGCTCTGAGGGGCTGTGGCAGGGTCAGGATGTGCCTTGGCACAGCCCCTGGGAGTGTTTTGGTGCCTGGAACTGGGGCTGGAGCTGGAACCAGGGTTTTGGGATGGTGGCACTGGACCGATGGTGGCACTGCGCTGATGGGGTTTGGGATAGTGGCACTGGACTTTTGGTGTTTTGGTGTGGTGGCACTGGGCTCTGGTGGCACTGGGCTCTGGTGGCACTGGGCTGACAGGGTTGTGCTGGATATCAGATCAGGATTTCACCACCCGCCTCTCCTCCGTGTTTGCTTCCCGCTGGGATCCTCGGGATGTGGGGTCACCCTTGTCCCGGCAGCCCCTGTTGCCTCCTTAGCCCCAAAGTGGGAGCTTTCCCCAGCAAAAATCCTTCCCTAGGGTTTCAAAATCCCTTTTCTTCAAGCCAGAGAAGCTTGGAAGGGTCCCTGGAATGTCCCCTGGGCTGTGATCTATCACCTGGGATATCCCCTGGGCTATGATCTGTCACTTGGGGTGTCCCCCAGGCTGTGATTTGTCACCCAGGGTGTCCCCTGGGCTATGATCTGTCACCCAGTGTCCCCCTGGGGCTGCGATCTGTCACTTGGGGTGTCCTCTGGGCTATGATCTGTCACCCAGAATGTCCCCTGGACTGTGATTTGTCACTTGGGGTGTCCCCAGAGCTGTAATCTGTCACTTGGGGTGTCCCCCAGGCTGTGATTTGTCACCCAGAATGTCCCCTGGGCTGTGATCTGTCACTTGGGTGTCCCCCAGGCTGTGATTTGTCACCCAGAATGTCCCCTGGGCTGTGATCTGTCACCCAGGGTGTCCCCCCAGCAGCGTTTGCCTCTCCATGGAATGGAATCACAGAATCATTTAGGCTGGAAAAGTCCTCCAAAAGCATCGAGCCCACCCCTAACCCATGTCCCCAAGTGCCACATCCACACATTTTCTTGAACATTGCAGTGATGGCAGCTCCACCATTCCCTGGGCATCCCCTTCCAATGCCCGATTGTCCTTTTGGTGAATAAATTCCCCCTGCTGTCCATGCTGACCCTCCCCGGCACAGCTCGAGACCATTTCCTCTCTTCCCATCCCTCGTTCCCTGGGAGCAGAGCCCGACCCCCACCTGACCCCCTCCTTCCCGGCCCCTGGGCTGCCGGAGCGGGATGCGGAGGATGCTGGAATGCATAATGGAGCACCAGGGCGCTCAATAATTCATCTGTCACCCAGGAACAGCCACGTTTCTCCACATCCAGCCTCTGCTCCGAGCTCTCAGCTGCCGGAGGGAGCAGCTCCAGCGGAGGGGGAGGCTTGTCTGGGATTCAAACATTCCTGCTCTGCCCCACGGTGTGGTTTCTCCCTCGGGAATTGGATGGTTTGGGAGGGGTGTGTGTCCAAAACAGCCAAAACCTCCTTGGGAAGGCTGGGATTAACGATGGATGAGCTGCGCCAGGGTGCTCCAGTGCCGTGTCCTGCCATGTCCCCATGTCCTGCCGTGTCCCAACACCCCATTGTGACCCCTCTCGGCATCCCGGGCTTGGGTCCCTGGAGCCTCTCCGGGTGATTTTAAAGCGCTGTGAAAGTTGGGGAGGGGCTGCCTAAGTGCAAAGTGCTGTTGGAGGGGAGGAGGAGGCGGTGGCGGCCCCGGCGTGGGGGGATTTATTATTTATCCCTCACAGATGTCCTTAACTTTTGTCACTTCTAGCCGGGCCCGGCGCGTGGAGCAGCTGATCCGAAGTGACAAGGATTCCAGCTCCTTCCCAGGCGCCTCCAAGAGGGACTAACAGGGACTTGACAAGAGTCCAGCTTTGTTCGCTCTCCAGCCCCGGCACTCCCGGGGGTGGGATGCAAAAACCGCTGGCTCAGGGATCCAGACTGCCCCAAATCGTCCCAAATCGGGCTGTGCTCGGCTCCTGCAGGTGCTCCTGGAGCACCCCGGCTTCACCTTCCCTGGGGATTTCCACTTCCTACAGAACTGGGCACAATTTTGTGGCTTTTTCCCTGGGCACTTCAGGCTCCTGGGTGTCACGAGTGGGATCCGTGGTGGACAAACCTCACAGGGATCCCGACGGGTGCAGCACTGCCGGGGCAGGAGCTCGCACCAGCAGCAATCTGGAGGGCTTTCCTTGGAGGCAAAACATCCTTGAGCAGGAGGATTTAGCAGGGACACAGTTTGTGGCCGTGCCGTTGCCGTGGGTCACTCGGAGGTGGCGGGGCCGGGGCTGACAGATCCCCGGCCCGACCTGTTTTGGGATCCTCGTTCCGTGTTTGTCTCCCGCGTGTGCTCCCGTCACGCTCCATTCCCACAGGGGCCTCCTTGTGCCGCGCTGACGGAGAGGAAAAATTTCAATACAATGGTTGGCACAGCCGCAGGAAAACAGCCCCGGCCTTCCAGCACCTCACTCGTGCCGGGATCGTGTGCCCGGCACTGCCAGGCGGGGCCAGGACACGAACAGCTCCGTCCCTGCTCCTCCCTGACACTGGGACACCGAGCAGCTCCTGCTGCTCCTCCCTGACCCTGTGACACCGAGCAGCTCCTGCTGCTCCTCCCTGACCCTGGGACACGGAGCAGCTCTGTCCCTGCTCCTCCCTGACACTGGGACACCGAGCAGCTCTGTCCCTGCTCCTGACACTGGGACACCGAGCAGCTCTGTCCCTGCTCTTCCCTGACACTGGGACACCGAGCAGCTCTGTCCCTGCTCCTAATGCTGGGACACCGAGCAGCTCTGTCCCTGCTCTTCCCTGACACTGGGACACCGAGCCGCTCTGTCCCTGCTGCTCTGCCTGGCCCAATTGGGCATCAGATGCTCTCGTGGCAGTTCAGGTTGGGATCTGTTCCCAATGGAGTGTGCAGCTCCTGAGGCTTTGCCTGCCCTGCAGAGGGAAGGGTGAGGTGGCTCCGTGATTCCAGGGAGTGCTCCCAAAACATCCTGAGAGCCCTTTTCCTGCTTCCACGGCCTCTCCATGGGGCTTGCAGCTCCTTTTTCCTGCTGCTGTAGCATCCCCATGGAGTTTGGAGCCCTTTATCCTTCTATCACAGCATCGCCATGGGGTTTGGGCCCCCTTTTCCTTCTTCCACAGCATCTCCATCTCTCCTTTTACTTCTGCTGCAGCATCTCCATGGGGTTTGCAGCTCCTTTTCCTGCTGCCATGGCTCTTCCATGGTGTTTGGAGCCCATTTTCCTGCTGGCATTAAAGCTCATCTCGTTCCAACCCCCTGCCATAGGCACCTTCCACTATCCCAGGCTGATCCAAGCCCCGTCCAGCCTGGCCTTGGACATTTCCAGGGATGGGACAACCAGAGTTTCCCTGAGCACCCTGTGCCGGGGCCTCACCACCCCCACAGGGAGGAATTTCTCCCTGGGATGGGATTTGCTCCTGGGATTATTTGCCACCAGAGCGGGACAGGAGCAGTGGTGTCGCGAGGCCTGAGGGTCCCCTCGTGTGTCCCCGCAGGTGACGCTGCCGTGGCCGATGTCCCCGGAGCCGATCCCGGAGGATGAGCAAGCCCACGGACCTGCAGCACGACCTGGAACGCAGCCTGCCAGCCATCGCCTCCATCAGCTCCTCCCTCTCCCAGAGCCAGGGCTTCTCTCCGTATTTCTTCTCCCCGGAGAAGAGAAAAGCCATCTCGGATGTGAGGAGGACCTTCTGCCTCTTCGTCACCTTCGACCTGCTCTTCATCTCCCTGTTGTGGATCATCGAGCTGAATGTGAGTTGGAGGAAGCAACCCGGGGAATCTTTGCCCTTTTAAAGCTCAGTTCCCTCAGTTAATTGCTCTGTTCCCGCACTCCTGGGACAGATCTTTGTTTGCTGTTCCCAGCGCTGGCCAAGGAGCTGCTGTTCTTTAGTGTAAACTAAAGTCCAGCTCGTTTCCTGCCCCGGGGCTTTGTCGGGGCTGTCCAGGGCCGTTAACACCGTCCCTTTGTTGTGCCGTAACGAGATCCAGGGCCTCTGCAATCACCACGTTGAGCCAAATTTTTCTCCTGCCCCCCTGGCCTGAAGCAAAGCTGCTCCCTGGCTTTGCTGCTGTCGTGTTCTCAAAGCTTCAGAGGAGCAGGGGAGGATCCTCCAGGGGCTTTGATCCCAAAATTCTGCGCTAATCTCGGCTTTGGGAAGCTGGAGGTGCTGCTCCACCTCCCAAGGGATTGTTGAGGGGGACGTGAGTGGTTTGGTTCCCTCCAAGGCAACTGTCACAAGCTGCTGCATTTGCTCTGTGTTGCAATAACGGGGAAAATCCAGTTTATTTACCTCAGCCCCACCGAGTCCAAGTCCCTCCCTGGGCTGTATTTTGTTTTTATTTTCTCTGAACCGGCCCTGGCTGGTTTCAGGTACTCCATGTCCTCCCCTGGAACACCCGGAGCGGAGATGAACAGATAGATCCTGTGCTCTGGCCTGGATTTATCAGCGCTGGATCCTTCTGCTCCCTTATCTCTTAGCTCTTCTTATCTCTGGGTGTCTGCACTTAACAGCCTGTCCGGGCCAGCAGCTCCTCACCCTGCCCAGAGCCCCCTGCCCCCCACCCCTCTTAGGAAAAACCGTCTCCCAGCCAGCATTCCAGCGATGCCGACAGTGTCCTGCACCCCCAGCTTGGACCCCGGGCCCCCTGCCCTTGTCCCAGTCCTCTCAGGGAGAGGTGCTGCCCACAAAATATGGAATTCCAGCCCCGGGAAATAATCCTGGGCGGTCACCAGGGCGATGCTGAGCGTGGGTCGTGCAGGTAGCCATTAATGAGTGACTAAGTGCTGATATTTGGGCCCCGAGCCGAGATGCTGCATATTTAAAGCCATTAGAGCAGTTTATTTGCCTGGTTATGAAGAGCAACGGTTTGATATCATGACTAATGCCTTTTTTTTTTGCCTTTTTTTTTAATCCAACCGTTTCCTTCGCCACGAGATAAGCTGAGCAAATTGCCCCTCGTTAAAAGCAAACCCTAATTGTGCAGGCTGGGTGCTCTCAGAGCCGGGGAGATGCCTCAGGTGGTTCATCTGCCTGGTCCAGAGCTTGTGTTTTACCTCCCAAACCCAAAGCTTTCCCCGTGCCTCGTCTTTCCTGCAGCATCCCATGGGGTCGGGGTGTGGGGAAGAGGCTCTTGGTGGCTGCTCAGCAAAGTCCCATGGCCACAGGTCAGCTGGAGGCACACCTTGCCCCCCTCTTTTTGCCTCTTTCTTTTATTTTAAACCCCATTCCAGACCTGGAGGATTCCTGTCCCCATCCCAGGGGCTGCTCTTGGAGGGCCAGGGCCTGACATCCCCCAGCTCATTCCTCACAGCCCATCCAACAGAGAACACCCCCCAAAAACCACCCCCCCCCCAAAGCTTTCCCCATGTCTCATCGTTCCTGCAGCATCCCATGGGGTTGGGCTGTGGGGAAGAGGCTCTCAGTGGCCACCCAGCCGAGCTGGCCCGAGTCCTGTGGCCACAGGTCAGCAGGAGGCTCAGTCCAGCTTTGCCCCCTCTTTTTGCCTCTTTGTTTTATTTTAAACCCCATTCCAGACCTGGAGGATTCCTGTCCCAATCCCAGGGGCTGCTCTTGGAGGGCCAGGGCCTGACATCCCCCAGCTCATTCCTCACGGCCCATCCAACAGAAAACACCCCCCAAAAACCATCCCCCAAAGCTTTCCCCGTGTCTCGTCCTTCCTGCAGCATCCCATGGGGTGGGGCTGTGGGGAGGAGGCTCTCAGTGGCCACTCAGCTGAGCTGGCCCGAGTCCTGTGGCCACAGGTCAGCGGGAGGCCCAGCCCAGCTTCGCCCCCCTCTTTTTGCCTCCCTCTGCATGGACTTGGAGCCGCAGCCCTGACCCAGAGGGATCCCTTCCCAGTGGCTGCCCTTGGAGTGCCAGGACACCCTGGCAGCCAAGGACTGGCCCGAGATCCACCAGCTTGTTCCTCACAGCCCATCCAACAGCTGCCGGCTCCGCCAGCTCGGGGCCAGCTGGGCCCTGGCCAAAGCCATAGCCTAAAGGTGAAGCATTTGTTCCAGTTACCTGAGCCCTCCACTTCCTCACAGACAGCTGCTCCAGGCTCCCAGATTTTATGGGGCCAAAGGAGCAGGGCTGTCAGACCCCGGATTATCTCGGGATGAGGTTTTTCCGTGCTCCTGCAAATCCCAGAGAGTGTTTTTGCAGATTCCCTTGCAGCCTGTGGCTGTGCATACTCCTCCCTGTTGCCAGCATGTTTGAAGCTGCTGGTTCCCTTCTTCCATCAGATTTCCTGGAGCACTGCTGGGAGCTGTGGGAAGCCAGCTGGAGGGAGAAGAGACCCCTCAGTGAGATCCTTAAATCCCCCCAGGCCCTCAGTGACCCCGAGAGCCCCCGCAGGAAAATGTTCAGTGAAGGTTCCCGAGAAACACTTTTCCTTCGGTTTTCCATTTTTCCCACGTCTCCTCCTGTTCCTCTGAAATCTGCCACTGGAAGGGGTGGGCAGCAGTGGGAGGTGTCCATCCAGGGGCTCCAGGCTGTGAGGAGCTGGTGGCACTGGTGGTGCTGAGCCAAGGATCTGGGGGCTGGAAATCACCACCTAGAGGTGTTTAATGTCCCTCCTGCCCCACCCACGCTCCTCGGGGTGAATCCCAGAGGAAAACGGGGTGTGAATCCCAGCGGGAAATGTGCCATGGGATCCTCCCTGGTCCTGCGCTGGCAGAAGAGGCCGTGCCAGGCGTGTGGGACCGTTTGTATTCCAGGTGCATTCCCTGACCTGGCCATAACCCTGGGCACGGCTTGGCTCCTTCTCCCGTTAGTTTCTTATCAGTGCACTCAACAGCTTCCTGCTTCCCTGTCTCCTTCAGACCAAGGAGGGCATCAAGGAGAACCTGAAGGAGGAAATCATCAGCTACAGATTCAAGACCTCGTTCTTTGATATCTTTGTGAGTATCTCAGCCTCCTACAGGGCTCTGGGGCTCGGCAGGGCCCGGAGGGTCTGGGGTCTCCCCTCGCCCCGCTCGGTGAATCTGTCCTGGTTCAGCCTTGACCCGTCTGTTCCCTGGGAGCTGGCGCCTGTCCCTGCCCTCCTGGCACCTGGCACAGGGACAAGGGCAGTGAGTGGTGTCGCTGGGTGTTTGTTTTTGCAGCTCTTGGCTCTGTTTCGCTTTGTTGTGCTGCTCTTGGGCTACGCTGTCGTCCGCCTGCGCCACTGGTGGGTCATCGCGGTAAGGAGGCACTCCGGGCTGTCCTGTGGGGAATTTTCCCTCTCCTCCTGGCCTTCACAGGGATCTGAGCTCTGTCCATTTAATTTTCAGGTCACTACACTGGTATCCAGTGCCTTCCTGATTGTGAAGGTCATCCTCTCTGAGGTTGGTTTCCCTGGGCTCTCAGGGATTTGCTTTGTGATTTCTGACGCTGTTTTATTCCCCGTTTGGGTCATTCCCTGTGGTTTCTGTTTCTTTCCACACAGCTTCTGACCAAAGGGGCTTTTGGATATTTACTTCCCATCGTCTCGTTTGTCATTGCTTGGCTGGAGACCTGGTTCCTGGATTTTAAAGTCCTAACTCAGGAAGCAGAAGAGGAACGATGTGAGTATTTTTGCTCCTCTCTGGTAGGAGCTGGACAAAACCAACCAGGCCTGGGTTTGATGCTGCTCTGGCAGCACCTTGATCTGACATTTCTGGAAAAGGGATCTCCAGGCTGGCTGGGATGGGAAGTGCCTGACTCAGTTCTGTTATGGTCAACAAGTCCCTTCAGGGGAAGAAAACACCAGATTATAAAAAGCTTCTTTTAATTGAGGGGAGAAAAACGTGCCAGATTTCCCAATGCCTGGATCCTGCAGCCAGACATGCTGGAGACAGAGCTCACCTCTGCATGGGGGAAAGTGTTTGGGAGCAGTGAGGCAAATGCCAGGCGGAGTGTTGGACTCCCTGTCCCTGATATCTGTGTTTGGATCTGGCTGGAGCCCATTCCAGGAGGGCTGCTGCAATCACAGACACATTATGTGGCACGGGGTGAGTTATGGGGTGTGAAATTCTGCAGCCTGTGGTCTCTGAGGTCACGCCGAGCAGGGATTGAGGCTGACCTAATGCTTCACACATCGCCCTGTAACTTCCAGGGTCCTTCTAGGGAGCTCGGCCTGGCCTGGAATAGCTGTCCATTCCTACAGCAGCACAAGGAGTTTGTCCCTCTCCCAGGAGTCGCTGGCTGAGAAGTGACACTAAACTAAAAGGGACATTTGTCAGGCGGGGCTCGGTCAGAAATGCTCTGACTGGAAAGCACCAGAGGATGTTTGGGTCTTGCAAGGAGGCTTTAAGATGAAAAATGATCAAGTGTTTAATGCCTCTATTGGATTAGGCTCGGGTTCCAAATTGCTTCCAGGGGAAGCTCTTATTTAATTAGATGCTTAATCGCCTTTGGATTATTTGACAGGCAGAAGAGCCCATTGATCTCCGGGGCAGATAAAATGTCTCAGACAAAAGATGAGGCAATAGGAGCTGAGGCTGGCTGCTGTCAGTGGGAAAAGACATGGGAGAATGTGGGAAACGAGGGTGTTTGGGCAGGGCTGGGGTCCCACAGCCTGCCAGGTGTTAAATCCTCGTGCTCCCGTTCCCAGGGTTCCTGGCAGCCCAGGCTGCAGCCTCGAGGCCACTGCTGTACCCCCGAGCCCTCTCCGAAGGACAGTTCTACTCTCCCCCCGAGTCCTTCGCAGGTAAGATCACCTGTGCCATCACCTCTCTTCCCTTGCTCATCCCCCACGGAATTCCTCACCTCCACCATCTCTTCCCCGAGCTCCACCTCGTTATCCCAACCCTTGGCACAGCCTCCAAGAACTGTAAAAAACTGTAAAAAAGGCAGAACAAGGTCCCCTCTCTCCCTCTGCGCCTGTACCTAGGCAGGGGTGGCACTGCCACGCTCTCCCCGTGCCACCTTTTTATCAGAGCCACCCTCAGCCCCACGAGCCTGGCTGCAGCTCCATGGGGAGCTGGAGCCTCGTGTGGGCTTGGAATTAAATGCTCTGAGCTGTGGAAAATGCTGCCCTGGGGCTGAGGGCAGGGGGTGGGTGGTCTAAAGGGGGTGAGGATGAGGGCTGGTGGCACATCACTGCCCTGTGCCGGCACCGGAGAGCTCCTGGCATGGGAGTGGGGACACCTCAGCTGGATTGTCCTGGTGTAGCTGACACCCGGGACAAGCTCAGCTCTGCAGAGCACTTGTCCCAGTGTGGCTGACACCCGGCATGAGCCCAGGCTCTGTGACGCTGTTCCTGGAGTAGCTGACACCTGGGACAGGCCCAGCTCTCCAGAGCAGTTGTTCCAGTGTAGCTGACACACGGGGTGAGCTCAGCCCTCTGGGACATTGTTCTGGTATAGCTGACACCCGGGGTGAGCTCAGCCCTCTGGAATAGTTGTCCCAGTGTAGCTGACACCCGGGATGAGCTCAGCCCTGTGTGACACTGTTCTGGTATAGCTGACACCCGGGATGAGCTCAGCCCTCTGGAATAGTTGCCCCAGTGCAGCTGACACCCACAAAGAGCCCAGCCCTCTGGGACACTTTTCCTGGTGTAGCTGACACCCAGAACAAGCCCAGCTCTCTGGAGCGGTTGTCCCAGGGTAGCTGACACAGAGATGAGCTCAGCCCTGTGTGACCCTGTTCCTGGTGTAGCTGACACCCATGATGAGCCCAGCTCTCCAGAGCAGTTTTTCCAGTGTAGCTGACACTCGGGATGAGCCCAGATCTCTGGAACACTGTTCTGGTATGGCTGACACCCAGGATGAGCTCAAACCTCTGGAATAGTTGTCCCAGTGTAGCTGACACCCAGGATGGGCCCAGCTCTCCAGAGCAGTTTTTCCAGTGTAGCTGACACCCGGGATGAGCTCAGCCCTCTGGGACACTTTTCCTGGTGTAGCTGACACTTGGGATGAGCTCAGCCCTCTGGAATAGGTGTCCCAGTGTAGCTGACACCCAGGGCAATCCCAACTCTCCAGAGCAGTTGTCCCAGGGTAGCTGACACAGAGATGAGCTCAGCCCTACACTGTTCCGGGTGTAGCTGACACCCAGGAGGAGCCCAGCTCTCAGGAGTAGCTGACGCCCAGGACAAGCCCAGCTCTCCAGAGCAGTTTTTCCAGTGTGGCTGACACCCGGGGTGAGCTCAGCCCTATGTGACACTGTTCTGGTATAGCTGACACCCGAGATGAGCTCAGCCCTCTGGAATAGTTGTCCCAGGGTAGTTGACACCCATAAAGAGCCCAGCCCTCTGGGACACTTTTCCTGGTGTAGCTGACACTCGGGATGAGCTCAGCCCTCCGGAGAGCCCAGCAGGTGTTCAGGGAGACAGGGCCGGAGTCACCCTCGCTGCCAGCCCTTCCCGTCGGATAAGGGACAGGGATCAGACACTGTCCCCCAAGGGAAGGGAGGGAGGTAGTACCAGTGGGGTGTTCGTTAACTGTGAGTTAATTGGTGCTCCGCCACAGGGTCGGACAACGAGTCGGATGAGGAAGGTGTGGGGAGGAAGGCCTTGACCACTCAGGTAAACAGGGGCTGGCCCTGCCCTCAGCTCCAGGCTGATCTGGGGCTCTGGGAGTCCTGTGGTCCCATCGGGTTCTGCTGCCCCCCATTGCAGACCCCTCAGTTCTGGGGACGTGGGGCTGTGCCCCCTCTGTGCCACAGGACTGGTGGCATCGTGGCCACAGCAGGAGAGATCATCTGAGCCCCCCAACTTTATCCCACTGCCCCAGGGCTGCGTGCTCTTCCCTGCAGGTTCCCACAGGGATGTTCTGGCTCTGCTCCTGTCTGTCCCTCTCCCTTCCCCCTCCCACCCCTGGTCCTTTGGTCACACTCCGGGATAGGCATCACCTCCCCTGTCCCCGCAGCTTGAGGGGTGACCCTTGACCTCCCCAAAACCTGGCTGGGCACAGGCTTTGTGCCCTTTTCCGAGTGACCCCGCTGCTGTTCAGCCCCGGTTCTGGCTCCTCCAGGAAGGAAGCTGCACATCCCAGAGCCCTTTGCCTGCTGGAAACCCTCCCGCTAAGGCAGGAGCCGCCGGGAGCAGCTGGTGTATGGATCCCAGCCAGGGCGGGGAGCGTGACTTGGAGCTCCAAAATGAGGCCTCTGTGACCCAAATTAAGAGATTTCTGATCCCCTTTCCCTCTGCCAGCCCGGGAAGGGGGGAGCAGCCTCACACACGCTCCTCGAGCTTCCTGCACGCCTGGCTAATGAAATCCTCCCTTCTTTCCCAGGAAAAGGAGTATGTCCGACAAGGCAAAGAAGCCATGGAGGTTGTGGACCAAATCCTCGCCCAGGAGGAGAACTGGAAGTTCGAGAAAAACAATGCAAGTGTGGTTTTTCCTCCCCAGCTGGCAGAGGGCATGGATGGCTTAGCAAAAACCGGGACAAACGAGGCTTTGGAAACCTCCTTGCGCCATGAAAAATTAACAAGCGTTACAATTACCTGATTGAATTAGGAATCTATTCCAGTTCAGTTAAATGTAAAATCCCCTCTTATTTAATTAGACGTTTAATTGCCTTGCAGTTTGACAGGAGAGGGCCCACCCCTCCTCCCTCTGTCCGAAGGGTGGGCAGGTTCACCTTTGGGGTGCAGGAGCAGGGGAACGCTGCTCCCAGAGCTCCAGCCCTGCCCTCGCTCCATGGTCAGGTGCCTTTGGACCTGCTGGGGACCCAGACTGGGGTCTTGGCCCGTGTGGGGCACAAACTGCTCTTCCCACCCCAAAAGCCACTGGTGCCATCTTCCCCAGCACCTGGAACCTAGTGGGTGCTGAGGTATAAATTTGGGATGTGGCTCTGCCTACTCCAGACTTTCCTGGGGTTCCCAGAGCTCTTTTCTCTCTCTGGAGAGTGGAGAGAGGAGGGGTTTGCCCCCCAAACCCAACCTTGTTTCACGAGGTTGAAACACGACTGGAGGGGGTGCGAATCCTGCAAACTGCTGTCTCATCTGGTGTTTCAAATTCCCCTGTCAAGTGATCCTTTGTCTGATGCCAAACTAGCTGGGCAGATTGTTTTCTTTTTCCAAAGGGGGATGGATTTAAATAGACTAATCAGAGTTTAACACAGGGCTAACGATGAAAGGTTTTCATCTGCCCATCCCCGGCCCCTCCGGGGAGGCTCTTCTGGGCTGTAGGTAACACCAGCAGCGCTGGCAGCGAACCCCCTTCGCACCCCGGTGCTGCTACAAAGAGAATGTGACCTTGACGTGGGGTTTGCAGCCTGGCACGGGGCGGATTCTTTTTCTGTCTCATCCCTGCTGCCTCTCTGGATATTGTTGTGTTGATGGATATTAAGGCATGGCCAACTGAAATGTGCTCGGGGTGGTTTCTGTACTGATTCGGGGGCTGGAGGGGGTGACAGGAACCTCAGAGTTTTAGCAAACTTCACCCCAAACAGAAACAACCCCTTTTTTACTGATAAAAATACAACTTTCTCATCTCTCGCGCAGGACTTCGGTGATGTTGTTTACACTTTTGAAATCCCTTTCCACGGCAAGACCTTTATTTTAAAGGTAAGAACATCCTTGGGCCTCTTCCTTGGTCTCTTTGGCACGGGGAAAGAGCCATGGCTCAGCTTTCAGGACAGGTCAGGCTGCAGGACACACTCCCCGTGCTGGAGACAGATGAACAGCACCAGGGAATCTCTCCAGGAAAGCCCCTTGGCCAGCAGACAAACTCCCCAGTAAATATCCAGGGCTCCAGACTCCGCCGGTGGAGTCGGGAGCAGGTGACTGCGAGACTCGCTTCCAACCCCAGCATCTCGGACTAATCTGACCAAGGAGGCTAATTGGAACTAATTGCCAGCAAGGCCAGGGCTGAGCGTGCGTCTGCTGCTGCCTGGCACCGGGAAGAGCTGCTCGGAAGTGCCGTGCTCCGTGCCCTCTCCCAAGCTGGAGTGGCTTGGCTGGGAACCACGCTTTAATGAAGCGTCGGTGCTGCCGTGGCTTTTCTTTGTTCCAGTGCATATGTTGCCTCGCTGGCAGGAGCTGCCAGTGGAGCAGCTCCGTGCTCACCAGCAAAAGCTGGATGGTCCCACTTTGCTGCGTTAACCGTTTGCCTCCGAAGATCCCCGGTCCCGCGGGGATTGCGGGGAATGGATGTTGTGTGTGCTGGAGCTTGGAATGGCTCGGAGAAAAAGAAAAAAAAAAAAACAGTCAAAAATGCAACTTGCCGAAGCAATGGTGCACGGGGAACTGCTGAGGGTGGGAGAGGGGCAGACAGACAGGCAGAGCTCAATGACCCCCAAATCCTGAGGTCTGTGTGTCCGTGCTGACCCCACGTGTGCCCTGCAGGCCTCTGGGAGCACTGGGACAGAGAGGTGACAGCCGTGGCATGGGAGCCAGGCTGGCCTCACCCCTCCCCTCCGCTGCCATCCCACTCGTCCTTTGTGTTTTGCCCTGTTTTCCCTAAAAATAATCTGCCCCAAGGGGAGCAGAGGGGCTGGCTGACTGCTCTGGCTCTGTCCTCAGGCCTTCCTGCAGTGCTCCCCTGAAACGGTTTACCAGGAGGTGATTCTGCAGCCCGAGAAGATGATCCTGTGGAACAGAACAGTGGCAGCTTGCCAGGTGAGCGTGCCGGACAAAGATGGCTTAATCACAGGAGCTCCTTGGAGCGGAGAGCTGGAGCTTCCCTGTCCAACACGGGCTGCTGGCGGTGCTGGAGCCGAGCTGGATCCCAGTCACCGAGGCGTTAAATCTCCGCCGCTCATCCGTGCGCTCGGCGCGCTCCGCGGCAGCCGGCTGCGCGCCTGTGCCCGGCCAAGAGCCCGAGAGGTGGGCAGGGACAGGGGCCAGGGCTGAGCCAAACCTGCCTGTGCCCGCTGGGAGGGTCTGGGCCTCGTGGTGGGGAGCTGGAGGTGACACCTGTGCCCCCCGAAAACTCGGGGGACAAACCCACGCACGCACGCTGCTCATCCCCCTCGGCCCCAAAAGACCCTCTGGTCTGATCCCGGTGCCGATTTGGGGGAGGGGCTGTGTCCTCTTGGCACGTGCAGGCTCGGAGGCACAATCTGAGCAAATTTCTTTTCATTTATTCCCCTGCCCTTCCCCAGATCTTGCAGCGGGTCGAGGACAACACGATCGTCTCGTACGACGTGGCGGCCGGAGCTGCTGGTGGGGTGGTGTCCCCAAGGTCAGTTCGTCCCACTCTGCTCCTAAACACCCCCAAACCACAGGGAGACCCCTCTGGGGGCACTGAGAGTGCTCTGGGCTGCCAGGAGCTCACCGTGGTAGGGCTGGTTGGCTCTGCAGGTAACGCTCCAAGGGCGAGCAGCCCCTGAAATTTCCTCCAGACATTCCTGGCAGGATTCTCAGAGCTCCAAACCTTGGTCCGTTGCGCTCCCAGATATCAGTGCCTGGCTGTGCTTTGTCCCTGTGTTGACACAGCCCTGCCACAGCCTCTCCCAGCAGTCCAGAGAGCGGGATCTGCCCCCTCCACATCCCGGGTGTGTTTTTAAGGCCTTTCTTTGCGCAGGGATTTTGTGAACGTGCGTCGGATCGAGAGGAGGAGAGACAGGTACGTTTCCTCAGGGATGTCGACCACGCACAGCCTGAAGCCTCCGCTCTCCAAGTACGTCAGGTGAGAGGCAGGTGCTGTTTTTTTAGCTGGGATCACGCACTTCTCCAGAGCTTCAAGGCAAAGAGCCACTTAACTGCAAGCCCTGCTGCCTTGCTGGCAGGATTTGCAGGAAGCTGAGCTATTTGTGGAGCTGAACCTCGGTTCCCTTGTTCGTCTCCCTTTGTTCAAGAAACTCTGTGTGCTGTCAGCGGTGCTGGGGCGTTTCCCAGCTCGGGGGAGTGGAGGTGCCGACCAGTAACAGCACGAACCCCATCCCAGTCCCACATCCTGTTTATGTAACCATTAATTCCCAAACAGGAATTTCTGAGGGGCAGTAAACAGCTGGCTGGGGCTCCGAGCCTCTCACATGCCTTTTGCTCCTCGTAAGGCGCTCGCTCACCGAATTTGAGGCATTGAGGGGTGGCCCCGTGGGTGAAACGAGGGTGGACCAGCTTCCAAAACCTCAGCAGGGCTTTGGCCTCTCCCGTTCCGCAGGGACAGGCTGGTGATGGATCCCGGCGGGGTCGGGCTCGGCAGACAAGGACTCCTTGTTCCTGCCGGGGCCCAGCTGTGCCGCCGCGCGCTCTGACTTTGCTTTTCCTAATAATCTGGTTAAAGTAATTGACATTTTATCTCGGAGCCGTTGGAGCTGCCTCAGTCTATTTAGGAACTGGGGACTTCAGGGCCTGGAAAAATCCTTTAACAAACGCACACAGCAAAAATAGCGTGTTCTGAAGAGGGAAGGGAAATCTGTATTTGGGCTGTGTGCGCGCAGCTCCCGTCTCGGAGACAGATCAGATGGTGCCAGGAAGGATCTGGGGGCTGAAGTGACAAGTGCTGAGCCTGTCCTGAGCACACAGAGCTTCCTGGGACCTCTTGTTTGCACCCAGGGAAAGCTTCCCGTGGGGCAGAGCTGGCACGATCCAGAGGCAGAGCTGCCGCTCCGCCGGAGGCCCTGGCACCGGCGCTGCCAAGGCACCTGTGGGAAAGCTGCCCTGCCGTGCTGGCTCGTGTACCTGGAGCCAAGGCACACACCTTCCTGGGCTCCCAGCATCTGCTCCTGCCCCACCAGGCTCTGGCCAGCGCTGCCAGGCTCAGCTCCGTGCAGTGCATCTCAGAGTGATGGAGAGAATTCCAGCCAGGCCTGGCTCTGCCTGACCCTCTTGGCTTTGCTCCGCAGGGGTGAGAATGGACCCGGAGGATTCATCGTCCTGAAGTGTCCCAGCAATGCCAAGGTCTGCACCTTCATCTGGATTCTCAACACGGATCTGAAGGTAAAGGCAGTTCTGGGTGAGGCAGCTGTGTCCTGTCCCCAGCACAGCTCTGCCCTGGGCTCCAAGGCCCTGCTCCGGGGTCCCAGCAGCCATGGGAGCTGTCCCTTAGCAAGCACTGCCCTGAAGGGACTCAGGTTTGGCAGGTGGGGGTTAAACTACCCAGAAATTCCCCTAATTTCCCGGTGGCAGTTTGGGAAGCTCTTCCTGACTTACGATCTCACTTAAGGGTTTCACCTCTGTGCAGGACTGGGGGAGAGGAGTTTTTTATCCTCCTTGATGCCCAAAACCAGTCGGGCACGGGAAGTGTTGTGCCTGGGAGCACTCCAAAGGATCAATTCCCTGCTCCTGACCCCCCTGGCACAACCACAGCCACCCCATATCCACCTCTGGGGGAACGAGCTGACCCAGCTCCAGAGCTATTTGTGGAGCTGCGTGTCCTTGTCCATGTCCCGGACAAAAGCAGGGACCGGGATGGGGCGGATGCGGGAGCGGGAGCGGAGTTGGCCCCGTTCCTTCCTCCGCGGAAGGTTGACGTGGTAACGGCGCTGCTGCAGCAGCACAAAGGCTCCATTCATCCCTCGGCTGTGCTGCAGCGCTGCGGCCCCCTCCCCTCTCCTCCCCTCCCCTCCCACGGCCCCCTCCCCTCCCCCAGAGCCCAGCGGCTCCTGCCTGTCTTGCCAAACGCTTCGGGAAAGGTTTGGGAAGCGCCGCGAGCGGGACGGAGCGGAGCGTGCCCTTCCCGGGCTGTTGCGCCAGGGATGTGTTTTCCTTCTGGCATTGGTCACGGGCATCCTTGGGGGGTGACAAACCCCCCATGGTGGGGCTCGGAAAGAAAAGAGGTTCCTTGTGCTTCCCGGGCCGAGCGCCGCCTCCGCCGTGGAAGGAATGCCGAGCTATTAATAACCCCCAACTGCTCCCACCACCTTCCCGAGGGGCTCTGCCAGCGCCCAGACCCCTCGGCAGCTCCTCGCTCTTTCCTTTGGCCCTGGGCGAGTATTTATAGCCCATGGCTCATCCCTTCCTGCTCCTTGGGGGAGGGAGGATTCCTCACGTGTGTGTGTTTGGGTCCGGAGCTCCTGTCGGGAAGTGCTGAAATGGCCCCTGGAGCAGTGGCCTCGCGCTTTTCCTGGAGGGAAAACCCCCTCCAGGGAAAAATCTGTGCTGAACTACCCCAACCCCAGGGGAGGGGAGTGTGCTGTACCTGCCTGACCCCCAGGATACCTGGCCAGTCATCCCTCGGTGCCCCTGGAGCAGCTCCCAGCCCTCCTCAGCTCCCTCCCCCCCCAAAAAAAGGATTATTATTTTTTCGTGGATCTCCCACCGCGGAGCCGAGGCCGAGGCGGTGGGGGGTGAGTCGTGCAGGGCTTTTTTAGAGAAATCCAACCACGTTGCGGTTCCTCCCCCGGATCGAAGCTCCCTGAGAGCCGCAGCTCCGCGCAGCGGTGCTCCTGCGAGCCTGGATTCCTGCGGGGTGGGACACGGTGGGATGGGGGCAGACCCCAGCCCCAAACCTCATCCATGGCTCCTGGAACCGGCTGGGATGGGATGGGATGGGATGGGATGGGATGGGATGGGATGGGATGGGATGGGATGGGACAGGCGGCAGCCCCCAGCCCCAGTCCTTGCTCATGGCCCCATGTCCCTGTCCCTGGATCCCCCTGGGGTGGGATGGGGGCAGCCCCCAGCCCCAAATCCTCATTCACGTCCCTGGGACCCACCAGGATGGAATGAGGGACAAGCCCCCAGCCCCAACCTGTGCTCGTGACTCCGTATCCTTGGAACAACAGGGAGTGGGATGGGGGCAGCCCCCAGCTCCAGCTCCTCCCTCACGGCCCCGTGTCCCTGTCCTGTGTCCCCAGGGTCGCCTGCCCCGGTACCTGATCCACCAGAGCCTGGCCGCCACCATGTTCGAGTTCGCCTTCCACCTGCGGCAGCGCGTGGCTGAGCTCTGCTCCAAGCCCTGAGGACATTCCACTGCTCTGCGGAGAGGGGGGACAGGGCACTGCACCCCCCCAGGGAGGGGTCCCCCCGCTACCAGCCCTGGGCTGAGGCTGGGGGGCTCAGCCCCTCCTCCCATCACGGTTGCCCCGACTGGGGGCCCTGGACCCTCTGACTGTTCTGTGCCAAATCCCTGCCCTGCCCTCCCTGGGGGCTGGGCCGGCTCCCCCTCCCCACACATGGGCTGGGGGCTCAGCTGGGACCCCCAGCTTCCTGTCCCTGCGCCCCAATTCCGTGAGGAAGAGGGGACAGAGGTGGCAGCCACGTCGGGATGAGGACTCAGCCCCGTGCCAGGCTCTGGGTGAAGGCACAGTTTCTGCCCCCCACACCCACCATGCCCCCCGGGGCTGTGCCCCCACCCCAGTGCTGGGGACCCCCCAAACCTCCCCTTGGCGCTGGCTGAGCCTCCCCCCTTCCCAAACCTGCAGCTCCCGGTGGAGCCAGCGCAGGATTTGCCTTAAGCAGAGACTTTGATCCTTTTTGGGGGTGCGGGGGGGGCTGGGGGTGGGGGGTGCGGGGGCGACTGCGGTTTCTCTACCTGTGAGCGCCGTGTGCTGCTCTAAAAACAGCAGCAGCAGCAGCAGCAGCGCAGGGCCGCCCGCACACGGGGGCTGCACTGCGGGAGGGGGGCACCCAGAGCCCCCCCGGGCTCTCTGCACCCCCCGGGCCTGGGGGTCTGCTGCCCCCCTCCCCCAAATCTGTGGGGGCTGAATTAAAGCCTTGCACTGTTTGCAGCTCCGTGTCCCCCACGTGCCCTTTGTCACCCTGGGAATGGAAGGGGTGCAGCAGATGTGGGGCTGGGGTCACCATAAAGCCCCCCAGTGCCAAAGGGTGGGGTCTCCAGGCTCCTTTGGCCACTGGCTGTGGGTGTCACTGTCTTTGGATGTCGCTGACCGTGGCTGTCGTTGGCCGTGGGTGTCACTGGCCATGGGTGTCACTGTCCCCCACCCTGCGGTGGCACCAGCAGCTCCATGGACCTGGAGCATTCCAGTGTGCCCCAGCGGCCCCCAGTGCCCCCCAGCCCTGGGTTCACACCTGGGGTGGGACCCCCATGGCTGGGGACAGCTGGGGGGGGCTGGAGCCCCCACGTCCTCTCTGTCACCAGCCACATCCACGTGGGCCCCCACCTGACTGTCGGCCCTACAACCAGCCCGTTTTGGGGGTCCCTACAGCCCCAAACCCCTGTCCTGTTTGGGGGGACACACTGGGAGGGACCCCAATGCCCCTGTGAGGTCAGCGGTGGCACTGAGGTGGCCCAGGGCCGGCACGTGGCACCCCCAGCGCTGCGGTGGGGACAGGGAAAGGCCAAACGTGCCCTGGGCTGGAGCCGGGGGGGTCCTGCCGGTGCCATCACGTTGCTGGCAGGGCCTGCCCCGCATCCCCATGGCTGGAAGGGGGGGACACACCCGTGGGTGCCACACACGTGTCCGAGGTGCCACCCCCCCGCTCCCCCCCTTGGCAGCGCCCGGTGCCAGCGGCGTGTCCCAAAATAGCCCCAGCGGGGCCATAAAAGCGAGGCGGGCGCGGGGGGGGGGGAAGCGGCACCATGGTGGGCACCGAAGTTGTGGGGGGCTCCAGGGGGCTGCTCTCGGCCCGCCTGGGCTGCCGTGTCCAAGAGGAGGACGTGGGGCGGAGGGAGACCTTCAGCGCGGAGTGGTTAGACCTGGAGCTCAGGTCCCGGCCCGAGGACGGGTGAGGGGCACGGCCGGAGGGGTGCCGGGGGTCCCAGGGGTGCGGGGGGCACGGGGGGCAGGGGGAGCTGGAGGATTGGGGGGGTTTTGTGGGGGATTGGGGTTGTGGGGGCTCCGAGGGTTCTGAAATGTGGGGTTTCCATGGGGTTTTGGGGGGCTCCAAGGCTTCCGAAATGTGGGGTTTCCATGGGGTTTTGGGGGGCTCCAAGGCTTCCGAAATGTGGGGTTTCCATGGGGTTGTGGGGGGCTCCAAGGCTTCCGAAATGTGGGGTTTCCATGGGGTTGTGGGGGGCTCCAAGCATCTTGAATTATGGGGTTTCCATAGGGTTTTGGGGGGCTCCCAGGGTCCCAAAATGCAGGGTTTCCATGGGGTCTTGGGGTGGTTCCAAGCGTTCCAAAATTAGTGTTTCCATGAAGTTTTGAGGCTGTAGGAGACTCCAAGGGTGCCCGAAGGGGTTTTGGGCAGCTCCAAGGGTCCCAAACTTGGGTGTTCCCATGGGGTCTTGGGGTTGTGAGGGGGCTCCAAGTGTCTCAAATGATGGGGTTTCCAAGGGGTCTTGGGGTTTTGGGGGGCTCCTGGGGTCCTTGTGGGGTCATGGAAGCTCCAGGAAGGTGGTGGGGGGGATTGGGAAGGTCTCGGGGAGGAATGGGGGTGAAATGGGGGATCTTTGTGGGGCTGGGGGAGGCCGGGATTCCACGCGGGGCCAGCAGGGTGTGGGTATCCGAGGGATGGTTTGGGACATGGGGTTCATCAGGGACATGGGGGCATTCTGTGGTATAGGGTGGGACAAGGGGGTCTGCAGGGGTTCCCAGGGGGTGGGATGGGGCGTGGGGGTCTCCAGGTCTCCCAGCGGCTTGGGGTGACCCCAAAAGGTCCCGCTGGCAGCCCCACAAGCTCCCCGTGCGCAGGTGGTGCCGGCGGGAGGTGGACACGCAGCGCCGGGAGACGCTGGAGCAGCGCGGGGCCGTGCGGGTGCTGGAGCAGCGCTCGCCCTGGGGGCTGCTGCGGGTGGGGGTCCTGGGGCAGCCCCTGGCCCAGCACCTCCTGCCCTACGCCCGCACCCTCCCCGTGCCCCTCTTCGCCCCCCCAGACCTCCGCGGCGCCAAGGGGGGCATCCCCCGCACCCTGTCCCGCTCCCTCTCCCACGAGGCCCAGCGGGGCTGAGCGTGGCAGAGGGGCCGGGGGGGGTCGGGGGGGGCAGAAGGGTGATGTTGGGGGGCTGGGGGGACCCGCACTCCTGGGTCTGCTCAGCCGCCCCGAAGAGGCAGCGCGGGAAGGCGGGGGCAAGTGGGGGTGGGCTCCCGTTCGCCTGGGACCCCACCCCGCTGCGGGCGTCGTGGAGGCCGGTGGGGATGAGGACCCCGCGGGTCGGGGGGCTCCCGCCCTTCGGGGGGCTCCCGGCAGCTCCGGCGTGACTCAGTTTCCCTGGCGAAAAGAAGGGAATGCGAGGATGAGGAGCGCTGAAACCCGCCCGGGGCCGAAGGGGGCCCCGGGGGGGCTGCAGGGGGGTGGGGGGCTGCGGTGGGGTTGTACGAACCGTGGTCTTTGTACGGCAATAAAACGCCCACCTTGGCACGGCAGTGTCTCTTTGGGAGGGGTACGAGGGTGGGGGGCAGGATTTAGGGGGAGAGGGACCGTTCTGTGGGATGGGGCACAGGGGGAAACTGAGGCACAGCAGCTGGAGGGACCCCGGTGTCTCATGGGGCTGGGGGAATTTGGGAGGGGGGGGACCTTGTACTTATATAACTCCCCCCGCATCGCCCACCCGCTGCCAGGATCTGCGGTGCCCAGATTAGCTGTTCCCACTCTGGATCCCGCTGTCCCTGGGCCCCCGCCAGGCCCTGTCCCCTCCCTGTGCCCGGCCCGGCCCCATCCCGGTCCTTCCTCCCTGGAGCTGCCTGTCCCTCCACCTTCACCCCCCTACAGCTCCAGCACAGGCAGGATTTGGGGTCTTTCAAACCCCCAGCCCCATAAGTGGGTCCCACCCTGCTCCTTATCCTGGGGTACTGCAAGCACTGGGAGCACTGGGAGCACTGGGAGCACTGGGAGCTGGCAGAGATGGTCCCAGCTCCTGCCAGGGCTGAGCTGAGGTCCAGCACACTCAGCTCACTGGTGATGGAGAGCTCAGATGAGCCCCATCCCAATTCCTATCCCTATCCCGATTCTTTCCCATCCCCATCCCAAACCCCACTTCATTCCAATGCCTTTCCATCCCCATCCTAATCCCAATCCTCATCCTGTTCTAATCCCTCTCCATTTCCATCCCCATCCCATTCCACCCCAATCCCTCTCCATTTCCATCCCCATCCCATTCCAACCCTTTCCCACCCCATCCCACACCATTCCTGTCCCTTCCCATCCCCATCCCACTTCCACCCCCATCCCAATCCCTCTCCTTTTCTATCCCCATCCCACACCATTCCTGTCCCTTCCCATCCCCATCCCATTTTCACCCCCATCCCAATCCCTCTCCATCCCCATCCCATGGGACGCTCATGAGCAGCTGCAGCACTGAGGCAGCACAGAAGGGTCACAGCCACATCTCGGGGTGAGGGGGACAAAATCCCCCAGACACGGGGACAGGATTCCTGGATGGCCACAGCTCGGGAAGGGTGGAGCCGTTATCAGCTCCGGGATGGATCCGGCCGCGGCCCCGGGGCGCTGGCGCTAACCGGGTTAGGCGGGATGGATGATGGATGGAGGGATGCGGGGTGGATGGATGGGGCCGGCGCGGCTCCCCGCGGCCCCCCCGGGCCGGGCAGCGATAAAAGGCGGCGGCGGGGCCCGAGCCGCAGCCCCTCGCCATGAGCAGCCCGGCCGCGCTCCGCGAGGGCTACGAGCGCTTCGACCCCCGCGCGTACCTGCGCAACAATTACCTCCCGCCCCGCGCCGACTTCTCCTCCGAGGAGTTCGTGGTGCCCTGGAAGCTGCGATGCCTGGCCGAGACCTTCGCCAGCGGTGAGGGGAGGGCCGCGGGGAGCCCCCCAAGCCTCGCAGCGGGCTGGGGAAACTGAGGCACGGAGCACCCGCGGCACCCGGGGGCAGCTCCCTTCACCCTCCCGGGTTTTCCCGGTCCCCCGCATCGGTGTGGGACCATCCCCCCCATATGTCCTGTCCCCGTCCCAGGTGAGATCCGGGGGCGGACGTTGATCGATGTGGGCTCGGGCCCCACCATCTACCAACTGCTGAGCGCCTGCGACCACTTCGAGGAGATCGTGGCCACCGATTACCTGGCGGTGAACCGGGAGGAGCTGGGCCGGTGGGCGCGGGGCGAGCCCGGAGCCTTCGACTGGAGCCCCTTCATCCAGCACGTCTGCAAGATCGAGGGGCGCGGGTAGGGGGGTGCGGGGGGCATGAGGGGGGCGCGGGTGGATGCGGGAGGACCCCAGAAGGAGGGCGGTGCTGGGGTGGTCCAGGCAGGATCGTGTCCCCAAGTCCCACGGGATCACAGCCCCACATCCCTGTAGGCATTGGGGTTGTCCCTGTGGGATTCTGTCCCCAAAATCCATGGGATCACAGCCCAGCAGATGCACGTTCCCACAGATGCTGGGATGGTCCCTGTAGAATCATGGCCCCAAATCTCACGGGATCACAGCCCCATGTCCCTGCAGATGCTGGGGTGATCCCTGCAATGTCCCAGCATCACATGTCCGTGGAATCCTGTCTCTCTATCCCCGTGGGTGAAGGGTTGATCCCTGCAGGTGCCTGTCCCCATGTCCTTGTGGGTGCCCAGCTGATCCTGTTCCCATCTCCCAGGAGCTCTTGGATCAATTCCTCCTGAACCCCATCCCCGCATCCCTGCAGCTGTTGGGTTGATCCCCAGGGGATCCTGTCCCTTTGTCCCGCTTGGCGTTGGGTTGGCCCCAGTGGGATCCTGTTCCCGGGTCCCTGTAGGTTCTGGAACAGGATTCTGGATCCCACCCCACAACCCTGGAGGGTCCTGTCCCCATATCCCTGTATGTGTTGGATTGATCCCAACCCCACATCCCTGTGTGTCCCAGGGCAATCCCCACCCAATCCCCACTTCTCTGCACAATCCCAGCCCCACATCCCTGCATGATTCCATCCTCACCTCCCTCTGTGTGTGCTGGGTTGATCCTATCCCCACATCTCTCCGTTTGCCGGGTTCTTTCCATCCCCACATCCCATCCGTGAGCTGGATTGATCCCGTTCCCACATCCCTGTGTGTGCTGGACCAATCCCATCTGTACATCCCTCTGGGTGCCAGCTTGATCCCATTCTCACATCCCTGTGTGTGCTGGATTCATTCCGTCCAACATCCTTATGTGTGCTAGGTTGATCCCATCCAATGTCCCCGTGGATGCTGGATCGATCCCATCCCCACATCCCTGTGTGTGCTGGATCCATCCCATCCCCACATCCCTGTGTGTGCTGGATCCATCCCATCCCCACACCCCTGTGTGTGCTGGATCCATCCCATCCCCACATCCCTGCGGATGCCAGATCCATCCCATCCCCACATCCCTGTGTGTGCTGGATCCATCCCATCCCCAAATCCCCGTGAATGTCGAATCCATCCCATCCCCACATCCCTGCGGATGCCAGATCCATCCCATCCCCACATCCCTGTGTGTGCTGGATCCATCCCATCCCCAAATCCCCGTGAATGTCGAATCCATCCCATCCCCACATCCCCGCGGATGCCAGATCCATCCCCTTCCCACATCCCCGTGAATGTCGAATCCATCCCATCCCCACATCCCTACGGATGCCAGATCGATCCCATCCCCACATCCCCCCGGGCCCCATCCCACTGCCCACCTCCCCTTTCCCCCCGCCCCTCAGGGAGCCGTGGCAGGACAAGGAGCGGCGGCTCCGCGAGCGTCTCCGGCGCATCCTGCCCATCGACGTGCACCGCCCGGAGCCTCTGGGGGCCCCGCTGCGCCCCCCGGCCGACGCTCTGCTCTCCGCCTTCTGCCTGGAGGCCGTGAGCCCCGACCGAGCCGCCTTCGTGCGGGCGCTGGCCCACGTGGGCAACCTGCTGCGCCCCGGTGGCCACGCGCTGCTGCTGGGGGCCCTGGGCGAGTCCTTCTACCTGGCGGGCCCCGCTCGCCTGCCCGTGGTGCCGCTGGAGGAATCGGACGTGCGGGAGGCGCTGGCGGCCGCCGGCTTCGCGCTGCGGGAGCTGCGGAGCTATGTGATGCCCCCCGCGCTCCGCACCGGCGTGGACGACGTGGACGGCGTGTTCTTCGCCCACGCGCAGAAGCCGCTGGAAGCCTGAGAGCAATCCCCGGGAAGTGCCGGGAAATGCCAGCCCGGCAGCCTGAAGTTGGGGTGGGGTGGGGTGGAAGCACCCCCGACTCGCTGTGTGATCGTGGGGATGGTGACAATAAAGGCTGAGGTTGTGGCAGAGGATGGAGGTGGTGAAGGGAGGGGGGAGGTGGGGAGGGGGCGCATGGAGATCTGGGGGAGGGGGGTCAGGGACCCCTGGGTGGGGGGGAAATGGGGTGAGAGCATGCGGGTGGCAAATGGGGTGCAGGGCAGGGTGAGGATGGGATGGGTGGGTGGGAGATGGAGGGTACAGGGCACAAATGGGGGGCAGAGGGCAAGAACAGAGTGGGAAAGGACAGGGCAGGTGTGGGGTGAGCGAGGGGTGCAAGATGGGAGGGATGTGGGGCACGCTGAGGGGGTTTGGGGCACATGGAGGGAATTTTGGGGTACACAGATGGTGAAAGCAGGGTGGGAAGTGGGGCACAGTGGGTATGGGGTGAGTAGGAGGTTCAGGATGGGGGTACCTGAGGTACACTGGGGGGGTTGTGGGGCACACAGTGGGGGTGCACAGGGTGAAAACAGGGTGGGAAATGGGGCACAGGGTGGGTATGGGGTGAGTGGGGGTTCAGGATGGAGGGGACATGGGGTACACTGGGGCACACAGTGGGGGGGCACAGGGTGAAAACGGTGGGAAATGAGGTGGATGGTGGGCAGGGGGTGCACTGTGGGGTAACGGGGTACAGAGCGGGGGGAAAGCAGAGATGGGGGCTAAGTAGGGCAGGGGGGACACAGGGCACCCTTGGGGCAGAGAGGGGACACAGGGAGGCGACAAGAACGAAGCATGGCACAGATTGAATTCAGCTTTATTCACATCCCACAGCACACCCGGGGAGAGGGAATGGGGGGGCACAGCCCCTCTGGGCCAGGAGGGGGCACACCCCCAGCCCCAAGGCACCCACACATGACACCTCCCACCCCTGCCAGAGCCACCCAGCAGGGCCCCCCATGCACACAGACCCCCCCCAGTCACCCACGTGTCCCCCACACCGTGAGCCCCAGCAGCCACGGTCACCTCGGGGGGGTCCCCAGCGCAGCACGGGGAGGGTTTGGGGGGGGGGGCTCAGCTGCCCTTAACCCCTCTGTGCCCAGCAGTGGGGTGTTCCCACCACCCCAGGGAGATGGGGGGCACGGGGGTGGGGGATTTGGGGAGAAAAACAAACCTCAGAAGGCAACCGGGGGGGGCAGGAGGCCGTGGCCGGGGGGGCCGGGGGGTCACTTGGCACAGGGCAGGGCAGGGCCCCAGGGGGGCACGAGGGGCTTCGCTCCCCCCCCGGCAGCTCTAGTCCACTTTGAAGAGGTCGGAGTTGGCCTTCAGGAGGTAGAGGCTGTCATCCATCAGGAAACTGGGGGGGACAAGGGGGGGCTGAGGGGGAGGCTCGGGAAGGGGGGGACTGGGGGAGCCCTGAACCCAACACTGAGCACAGCAACCCCGTGGCTCGTGGGGAGCAGCAGAGGGGTCCCTCCTGCACCTCTCCCAGGCAAGAAGGGGGCCCCCAGCACCCCGGTTTAAAAAGGGGGCTCTGTGCATGCCGTGGGCAAGAGAGGGACCACAAACATCCCATGGGCTGCCCTGAGCACCCCAAATTTCAAAAGCAGGGGACCCAGCACGACACGGGCAAGAGAGGGGCACCCAGCACCCCAAGTGGGGTCCTCAGCACCTCAATTTCAAGGGTGGGACTCCCATGGAAAACAGAGGGGACCCTGCGCACCTCAGTTTCAAGAGCGGGGTATCCCACACCCTCTGAGCAAGAATGGGGTCCCCAGCACCTCAATTTTGAGCCTGAGACTTCCAGAACCTCATGGAAAACAGAGGGGAACCCTGAGCAGCCCAATTTCATCAGGGAGGTACCCCATACCCTCTGAGCAAGAATGGGATCCCCAGCACCTCAGTTTCAAGGGCGAGACTTCCAGCACTCCATGGATCAAAGGGGACCCTGAGCACCCCAATTTGAAGAGGGGGTCCCAGCACCCCATCGGGGTCCCCAGCACCTCGGTTTCAATACTGGGAAAAATTGAGGGGGCCCCAAGCACCCCAATATCAAGGGGGGCTCCCAGCACCCTATCTGGGTCCCCAGCACCTCAGTTTCAATGCTGGGACTCCCAGCATCCCACAGAAAATTGAGGGGGCCCCAAGCACCCCAATTTCAAGAGGGGTCCCCCAGCACCTCAGCAGAGTCCCCAACACCCCATTCCCCTCCCAGCATCCCCAGGCCACAGCAGAGCCCCCCAAACCCTGGGGGGAAGCGCTGCACCCCGGAGCCCCCGCAGGGAACACGGGGAGCCCCTCACCCCTATTTTAATCGGGGAGGGGGTCCCTGGGGGGGGTCACCGACCTGTAGAAGAGCACGTTGAGGGGGATGGTCCCGATGTGCCAGAGCGCGTGGGCGTCCAGCACCCAGAGCAGGGGCGGGAAGTCGAGGAGCTCGAGCAGCGCCAGCGCCTGGAGCAGCAGCACCGCGGCCGCGCATTTCCACACGTGCGGGAGGCGCCGGCCTTGCCGCAGGCACCACCGCAGCCACCACGCCACCGTCAGCATTCCTGGGAAAACGGCACGGGGGGGCAAGCAAAGCCTGTCAGAGTTCCTGGGAAAATTAGGGGATCGGGGACGGGGGGCTGCCCAAACCCTGTCAGCATTCCTGGGAACACTGGGGAATTGGGGACAGGGGGGGCCCAAACCCTGTCAGCATTTCTGGGAAAACTGGGGGGTGCCCAAGCCCTGTCAGCATTCCTGGAAACATTGGGGGACTGGGGACAGGGGGGTGCCCAAACCCTGTCAGTGTTCCTGGGAAAATTGGGGGGTGCCCAAGCCCTGTCAGCATTCCTGGGAAAATTGGGGATCGGGGACGGGGGGTTGCCCAAACCCTGTCAGTGTTCCTGGGAAAATTGGGGGGTGCCCAAGCCCTGTCAGCATTCCTGGGAAAACTGGGGGACTGGGGATAGGGGGCTGCCCAAACCCTATCACTGTTCCTGGGAAAACTGGGGGATCGGGGACAGGGCGGGTGCCCAAAGCCTGTCAGGGTTCATGGGAAAATTGGGGGATCGGGGATGGGGGGGTGCTGACCCCCAGACAGCATTCGTGGGAGAGTGGAGGGCTCAGGGACAAGGAGCACAGCGATGAGGGGCAGCCACTCCCTCAGTCAGCATTCCTGGGAAAATGGGGCTCAGGGACAGGGGACACCCAGCCACCCTAGTCAGGATCTCCAGGAAAACATGGGGGTTCAGAGAAGGAGGATACCCAAACCCCTGGTCAGCATTCCTGGGAAAACAGAGGTTTCAGAGATGGGGAGGGCACCGACTGACCCCTACCACAGCCCCAGCACAGCCCAGTGGCTCCCAGTTCAGCCCAGCACTCCCCAGCCTGGCTGCAGCTGGCCCCAGTAGCTCCCAGTCCATCCCAGCTCACCAGCAGCGGCGTTGGCCACCAGGTTGTAGCCGTAGTCAAAGCGCACGAGGCTCAGGTAGGAGATGTGGCCAGCAAGGAAGAGCAGGAGGAAGGCCCTGAAGATGCTGATTAAGGCCGGGCGCTGCAGCCCCAGCGTCCTGCGGAGAAGGGGGATAGCCAGTGTCCTCCCAGTACGGCCCAGGGTCCTCCCAGTACAGCCCAGGGTCCTCCCAGTACGGCCCAGGGTCCTCCCAGTATGGCCCAGTGTCCTCCTAGTATGGCCCAGTGTCCTCCCAGTATGGCCCAGGGTCCTCCTAGTACGGCCCAGGGTCCTCCCAGTATGGCCCAGTGTCCTCCCAGTACGGCCCAGGGTCCTCCCAGTACGGCCCAGGGTCCTCCCAGTACGGCCCAGGGTCCTCCCAGTATGGCCCAGGGTCCTCCCAGTACGGCCCAGGGTCCTCCCAGTATGGCCCAGGGTCCTCCCAGTATGACCAAGTGTCCTCCCAGTATGGCCCAGGGTCCTCCCAGTACGGCCCAGTGTCCTCCCAGGTGCTCCAGTGATGCCCAAACTGGCCCAAAAGAGGTCAGCACCTCCCTCAGCAAAGTCCAGCAGCCTCCAGTACAGCCCAGTGGCTCCCAACATAGCCCAGCACCTCCCAGTATGGATCAAGAAGAGCCCATTAGCCACCAGCATGGCCCAGTGTCACCAGTATAGCCTGAGTGGCCCCTCATAGAGCCTCAGCACAGCCCAGTGGCCCCCAGAAGAGAACCAGCATGGCCCAGTGGCTGCCAGTGTAGAAGCAGCAAGGTCCAGTGACTCCTCCCAGCACCACCCAGTGCCTCCCAACACAACCCTGCACTCCCCAGTCTATCTGTAGCTGGTCCCAGTGCTTTCTAGTCTGGTCCCAGCGTGGTTCTGCAGCCTCCAGCAAGGCCTCAGGACAGCCCAGTGCTCCCCAGTATGGCCCCAGTGCTCCCCAGTATGGCCCCAGTGCCCCCAGTCCAGCCCCGGCGCTCACCTGACACAGCACAGGTACACAGAGTGCAGGACGACGGCCGAAGCACAGAAATAATCCAGTTTCTGTGGGATTTGGGATGGCTGAGCCGTGCTGGCAGCATGGGAAGTGGAGGGGGTCTGGCACCCCCCAAGCGGGGCTGGAACAGGACCCCCGGGGGCTTGGGGACACTCCAGGGGTGCCACTCCCTCACCTCCGTCAGCGCCGTGTCCCTCGTGTGGAAAACGGTGGACCAGAACCAGGCATTTAAGGAGACCTGGGAAAGGGGGAAATTTGGGATTTGGGTTGGTGGGGGGATGAGGGTTAGGGCCCCCCTGGGTCAGGCCCCATGCCTCCCTCATTCGGGGGATGAGGGGCCTGGGAATGGGATGGATGGGGAGGGGGAGCAGCTGGAGCTGGGTGGGATCAGTTGTTATGGGAAAGATCTGGGGGAAGAAGATGGGGGAAAGGGAATGAGAGTGGGGGGAAATGGGAAGGGGAATGTGAGGGGAAAGGGAAGGGGAATGGAGGGGAAAGAGAAGGGGAATGTGGGGGGAAATGGGAAGGGGAAGAGGGAGAAGGAAAAGAAAGGGGAAGGGAAAAGAAAGGGGAAGGGGAAAGGGAAACAGAAAAGAAAGGGGAAGGGAAAAGAAAGAGGAAACGGAAAAGAAAGGGGAAAGGGAAAGGGAAGAAGGGGAAAAGGGAGAAAGGAAGGGAAAGCAGAGGGAAAAGAAGTGAAAGGAGAGGGAAAGGAGGGAAAAAGGCAGGCAGGGCTCACCCAGGCGAAGGCGACGCAGGTGGGGTAGGTGGGGGCGGCGGGGGGCACGGCCGCCCGGTAGCGCAGCAGCATGACCAGGCTGGCCAGGCCATTGAGGAAGGAGGCGAAGGCGGAGGCCGGCTCCTGGAAAAACAGGAACCGGGAGAAGGGCCACTGGGAGGGGACAGGGCAGTCAGCAGGCTCAGGGGGACCCCAACCCCCCCAGGACCCCCGCTCACCTTTCCGTGGAACTGGGGCACACGGTGGCCGCCCTGCTGGTACAGCCGCACCGTCAGCCACATGCATTCGTACTTGCACTCATCCCGGCACGTCCAGCCTGCGGGACACACCAGTGCCTCCCAGTATGCACCAGTGGGCGACAGGAGTGCCAGGGCCCAGCTCAGGGAAGGGGGAGTGGGTGGGGCTCACCCCCTGGCACCAGGGACACCCCCACACCTCACTGAAGAATCTGGGAGGACACCCAGCCGTCCTCATGGTAACCAGCAGCACAGCCCAGTAGCTCCCAGTATGGCCCAGTGTCCCCCCAGATAGTTCAGTGATGCCCAAAGTGGCCCAGCACCTTTCCCAGCAGCCCCCAGTACAGCTCGGTGGGCCCCCAATATGGCCCAGTGACCCCACTGCAGGGTCCAGCACCTCCCAGTATGGACCAAGAACAGCCCAGTAGCCACCAGCATGACCTAGTGACAACCACTATAGCCCAAGCGACCCTTAACGCATCCCCAGCACGGCCCAGTAGCCACCAGTACAGAACCAGCACAACCCAGTGACCCCCAACACAGAAGCAGCGTGATCCAGTGACCTCCCAGTATAACTCTGGACTTCCCAGTCTATCCCCAGTAAGGCCCAACAGCCTCAGGACAGCCCAGGGCTCCCCAGTCCTCCCCAGTTCTCCCCAGTTCGGCCCCAGCGCCTCCCAGTGCCCCCTGCCCGTCCCGCCGGCGGGGGCGTGGCTTAGAGGGGGCGTGGTCATAATAGGGGCGTGGTCCCCAGAGGGGGCGGGGGCTCGGGGCCCGCCAGCCAATGGGAGAGGGGGGCGGTACCTGTCAGGCCCATGTAGAGAGGTTGCCGGGCACGGAAGTGCCGCAGCGCTGCCCCCGAGCAGTTCTGTCGCTCGCAGCGGCTCAGGCACTCCCGGTACAGCGGTTCCCGGTCCCCCTGCGAGCCCCGGGCCGGGTCCGGCGCCGCCGCCGCCATGAGAAGCAGCAGCAGCAGCGCGGCCCCCGCCGCCATCGCCGCCCGGCCCGGCCGCTTCCGGCCCGCCCCGGAGATGGGGGCCGGCGCGGGGCACTATGGGATATACCGCCCCCGCCAGCCGCGGGCGGTGATGGGATACAGTCCCCCCGAACGGGAGAATCATGGGATATATCCCCCCGCATACTCTCTGCAGAGGCTCATGGGATATATTCCCCTCGGTTACGCTCTGCGGAGGCTTATGGGATATATCCCCCCATGGGGCCCGGGAGGCTGCGGGGATCCCCCGGTGTCCTACGGGGTTCGGGGCCGGTTCAGGGCCCGGGGGCAGCGCGAGCCTGAGGTTCGTCCCAGTTCCCTCTGAACCACTGAGTGGTTCCGGCCATGCGGGCCCCCCGACAGCGGCCGTGGGATGAGGTCCCTGTGGCGACCTGGCCTGAGGTGACAGTGATAAGCAGCGTCCCCATTCCTGCCCGCGTGGTAGGCAGGACCCCAACACCGAGAGTCCTCTTCTCTGGGGCCTCCCCCCTCGTGGCAGCCTCGGTGGCACATGGGGAAGCACAGGCTAGGGTGACCCAAGAGTACATGGGGAGCAGAACCTGTCCCGTGCGGGGGTCAGGTCCTGGCCACCCATCCCGGCTGCTCCTGGTGCCATGCCTGGCTTTACCCAGCTGGAGGGATCGGATGAAATCCCCACGTGTGGGAGTCCCCATGTCTGGAGGACCCCATGTCCCAATTCCCTCTGTGTGTCCAGAGCAGCAGGTGAAGGTGGACCAGGTGGGGGACGGGTGGCAGCTCTGGGTCACCTCACTGGGGACCCATTAGATCCTGCTGGACTGTCCCTGTCACCCAGGACTGTCCCCAAACCCCTGCACCATTCCTGGGTGTCAGGTCTGTCCCCTCATCCCTGGGACTGTCCCCCCCAGACCCACGAGTGGCATTACTGCCCCCACGCCCCCGCATGGGTGACAATCATAACCCCAGCGGGGCTGGTGAGGGGACAGGGATGGAGGGCGTGACCTCCCCACCCCTCAATCCAAGTGACCCCCGGGATTACAGCAGAACAGGGACAGGGGAGCTCCGGGGCTGGGGAGTCCTTGGTGCTCCCCAAGGAATGGGAACGGGGGACCCCGGGATGGGAAGCCCCCGGCCCGCAGTGCTGTGGAGGGATGGATTGGAGTGGAAGGGGGGTCCGGGGTGGGGGTTCCTGGTGCTCCGGCAGATGGAAAAGGAGGGTCCAGGGCGAGGGGTCCCCGGTGCTCCCAGGAGATGGAAAATGGGATCGAAGCCAGGGGATCCCCAGTGATCTCGGGGAGTGGACGAGGGGGCCTGGGGAGGGGGGTACCCGCTGGCCCGGGGGATGGGAAGGGGGAACCGGGGGTCCCCGGTGCTCCCGGGGGTTGGACGGTGGTGATTCCCGCTGCTATGGAGGACGGGAAGAGGGACGGGGGGGTCTGGGGCGGGAGGTGCCCGGTGGTCTTGGGGGGATGGACGCGGCGGAATCCGGAGCGGGGGGTCCCCGGTGCTCCGTGAGGACGGACGGGGAGAAGGGTGGGCGTCCTGGTCCGGGCCGGCGGGAGCGCGCGGGGGCGGCGGGAGCGCGCGGCGCGCCCTCGCCCGGGGCCGGGACCGGGATCGGGATCGCGAGGCGGAGCCCGGGAGCGGCGGGAGGCGGCGGCTCCGGCTCCGCAAACTTTCCCGGAGCGGCGGCGGGGCCATGGGCCGCGGCCCGCGCTGAGCACCATGTTCGCGGCCGGGGGCTGCCTCGGCGCCGGGCTGCTGCTGCTGGCCGCCCTCTGCACCCCCGCCGCCGCTGAAGGTGGGTCCCGCCGGGGAGCTCCGGGGGGCACCGGGGACACCGGGAATCGGGGGGACCCCGGGCCGCGGGAGCGTCCCCCGCGCCGCGACTTCGTGCAAAGTTTTGCACGGGACCGACCGGGACCGGGGGGGGGAGAAACGAGAGGGGGAACCGAGAAAGGGAGGGGGGGACACGAGGGGCGTGACCGAGAGGGCACAGGGGGGGATATCGGGGGTGGGACCGAGGGGGTGCCGTGGGGGGAACAGAGGGGACGCCAAGTTGGGGACGAGGGGGGCACCGGAGGTGGGAGCGGGCAGCACTGGGAGTGGGTCACGGGGGCACCGGGCCGCGGCGTCCGGTGTGCCTGGGGTCTGCTTGGTTGGAAGTGACGGGACGGCCTCCCCTGGTCCTTCCTCAGTCCCCCCGGTGCCCCCTCGGTGCCCCCGGTTCTCCCCACCGCGGGCAGCGCGACCCCGGTGTCCCCCGCCGCGACTGCCCGCCAGGACTGGGGGCCGAACTGGTCTGTACTGGGAGGCGCTGGGGCCGAGGGAGAGGCCCTGCCCGCTGCGCCCCGGCCCCCCGCGAGCGGGATGACCCCCGGTGCCGCTGTCCCGGGAGGAATTTAGGGGCCCCGGTGCAGCCCGGAGCGGGGACCCCCCGCTGCAGCCGGTCCCAGGGCTCCGGTACCGCCGGGAGAAGCGGGGACGGGGGGACCCTAGCTTGTGGGGGGTCCCTTCCCGGGGGTACCGGGGAGCTTCGGGGCGCGGGGCAAGCGCGGTGCCCCACGGAGCGGCTGGGTGGGTGGGTGGGTGCGTCCCCGTCGCTCCCATCCACATTCTCGACGTGCCGCACCCAGCCCAGCCCCGGGGGGAGCGGGGAGCCCGGCCCGACAGCCCCCGGGCCTCAGCCGGGCAGCGCGACGGGGCTGGCGGGAACGGGGCCAGCAGGGGATGGGGCTGGTGGCCCCAAAGTGGGCACGAGCAGCCCCAAAAGTTAGACCCCGCTGCCTCCCTGTTGGGGGGCAGCTCCAGCACCGCGGGTTTGGAAAGTGAATACGCGGTGGGACTGAGCCGGTGTGGGGTGGTGGGACAGGGACGTGAGGACACAGTGGGTGGTTTCCGCTCCTGGCACCCCGCGGCTCACTCTGCTTGGAGGGTCTGTGCAGGGGGATCTCCTGGTTAGGGACACCCCGGTGTCCCCCGTCCCTAGAGCTGGATTCGTGTCCAGCAGCTCCGGCTCAGGGCAGCCCCGCGGGCACGTGGCTGATGGGCTTTGCTGGACGCCCGTGGGCAGCTGAGGTGTGCCATGGTGGCACTGCCTGCCAGAGTGAGCCAGGCAGGATGGATCACTCATTGCCCCTTCCCGGTGCCCAGCCAGGGACCTGGGGGAGCAGGCAGGGCCAAATCCCAGGGCAGAGAGCCAGGATCCCACCAGGATCCAGCCCTGCTGCTCACTTGTCCCACCTGCCCTTTGCCCCGGGGAAACCACAGCACTCCGCGCCTGTGCCAGAGCAGGTGTGGGCACAGACCTTGAGCTTTGCCCCCCAACACAACGGCACGTTCACTCCCGGGGTCCCCTCTGCCGCTCAGGCGGTGGAGTGGGAGAGAGCCGCACCCCAAATTCGGGGGGCTTCCTCCTTCCTGGCCGTGTTTTCCTGGCTCAGAGGCCTCGGCACAGGCGGGGGAGGCGGGTGCCAGCCGGGTTCCCTGGACACGGGGCCGCGCCAGCAGCTGCCCAGCACCGGGGGCTGTCACTCAGCCGCAGAGCAGCCGGGGACCTGCACACTGACCCCCCTGTGCCCCCCTGCCCCGTGCCGGGCTGGCAGCGGCTCAGGCCCGGTGGCTCTGTGGTGGCAGCAGGGTCAGTGCCGGGGTCAGTGTGGGAGCGGGGCGGGGGTCTGGCGCGGGGGCTCTCCCCCGCGAGGTGTTGGGGCGCCGGGGGCCGCGGGCGCGCCGGGGCTGGGCCGTGCCCGCCAGCCCTGCGTCACCGCTGCTCCCCAAACATGCCCGACCTGAAAAGGCGGTTCCAGCCGGGAGCGGGCGGCCGGGGCCCCGTGCCACCCGCGCCCGTGACTCACCCGCCCGGGGCCTGGCACCCAGGGCGGGCTCCCGCGCCCCCCACCCCGCCTGGGTGCCCCGGGGATGCTCGCCCGGCCAGCAGCCCCCCAACAATGGGGCCGGCCGGGCCCCGCAGCCGTCGCCGCTCAACAATCGGGTCTTGTCTCGGCGCGGCCGCCCCGGCGGCGTGGGCAGCGCATTCCTGCCCGCGGCCCCCGCTCCGGCCCCGCGGCTCTGGGGGTCCCAACCCAGCCCCCGGCAGTCCCCGGCGCCCACCGCGGGCACGGGGCGATGCCTGTCCCCGTTGTCCCTCGAGCGGGGCCCGGTGCCAGAGCGGGAGCAGCTCTGCCGCGTGCCGGGGTGGGAGCCGGGGGAGCCACGATGCAGGAAACCCATCGGAAGCTGTTGGGAGCAGCCCCGGAGATAAAGGGCGGCCGCCGGCTCCGCGGCGTTTCCTGCAGGGGCCGGAGCTCGGTGTCCCGCGGGGCAGAGGAGGGGTCGGGGACCCGCTGAGCCCTCGCTGTCCCCACAGTCTGCACCGGCACCGACATGAAGCTGCTGCGTCCCTCCAGCCCCGAGAGCCACTACGAGACCCTGCGGCACCTCTACCAGGGCTGCCAGGTGGTCCAGGGCAACCTGGAACTCACCTACCTGCCCGCCGGCGCCGACACCGCCTTCCTCAAGGTGCGCAGCGGGAAAACGCCCCGAGGGGGGGAAGGCCTGGGGTCTGGCCAGCCCCTCACCCGTGTCCCCAAATCGCAGGACATCAAGGAGGTGCAGGGCTACGTGCTGATCGCGGAGAACCAAGTGAGTGGCTTGGAGCTGCAGAGCCTGCGCATCATCCGCGGCACGCAGCTCTTCCAGGACCGCTATGCCCTGGCCGTGGTGGGCAACGGCGACCCCGCCGGGGCGCCGGGACTGCGGCAGCTCGGCATGAGGAACCTCACAGGTGGGGAGCCCCCTCGGCTGGGACAGGCTCCGGGTGCTCAGGGATGTGGGTAGGTGCTCCTGCAGTTAGGAGCTGCCGGCTACAGGCTGGGGTGGGTGGTCCCAAGGGATGGCAGGTCCCTGCCCAGGTCTGGAAGTCCCCATGGGGTGCCAGATCCCTGTCCAGGTCTGGGTGTCCCCATGGTAGGTCCCCACCAAGGTCTGGGTGTCCCCACCCACGACTTGGTGCTCCCATGGAGTGGCAGGTCCCTACCAAGGACCAGGAATCCCCACAGGGCTTCAGGACCCCCCTGTCCCCATGCTGACCCCCCACCTGTCCCCCCGCAGAGATCCTGAAGGGAGGGGTGCGCATCGAGAGGAACCCCGAGCTCTGCTTCCAGGAGACAATCCTCTGGAGCGACATCTTGCACCGGCACAACGAGTTCCGTGGCGAGATCCAGGTGGAGACCACCCGCACCCGCAGCTGTGAGTGCCCCATGGGGGGGTTGTGGTACCAGGGAGGGGTCTGGGGGTTTCCAGCCCCCCTGGCACCCCCGGCTCATGCTTTCCCCTGTGCAGGTCCTGACTGCCGGGCGCTCTGTGCCGAGGGGCACTGCTGGGGCGAGGGGAAAGAGGACTGCCAGACACGTGAGTGTGGGGCCCACAGAGGCTCTGACCTTCTCAGGGACCCCCAAAGCCCCTGGGACCCCCTTTCCTTCCCTCCGTATCTCCCTGCTCCACTGATCCCCACTTGGCACCCAAATCTCTGTCCCAGAGACTTCCTGGACCTTCCCTTTGCACTCCCAAATTCCTGTCCCACTGAGCCCTATTTGCCACCAAAGTCCTGTCCCCAGAGACCCTCTGAACCTTCTGTTTGTCCCCTCAAACCCCTGCCCCCTAGAGCCTAAAATCCCTGCCCTGGAAGCCTCATCTTACTCCCCCACATCCCTGTTCTGCTGACCTTCAGTTGGCACTTAAATCCTCACCCCAGAGACCCCCTGGACCATCTGCTTGCACCCTCAAATCCCTGTCCCATTGACCCCCATTTGCCACCTAAATCTCGCCCCCAGAACCACCCTGACCTTCTGTTCAGCCCCCAAATCCCTGTTCCACTGAGCCCTACATGGCACCCAAATCCTGACCCCAGAGATCCCCTAAAATCCCTGCTCTGGGAGCCTCTGCTCACACCCCAAATTCCTGCCCTGAGGACCTCTGCTCACACCCCGCATTCCTGCCCTGGGAACCCCCACCTGTTCCCCCGAGAATCCTGCCCCACTGCTCCCAAACGAATCCCCACCACCCAGGGGAGCCCACCTACCCTCCAGCCCCTCACCCCATTGCCTGGAGGGGGGATCCATGGGGTTCCCTCTCTCCAGCGTGTCCCTCTGTGTCCCCGCAGTGACCAACAGCATCTGCCATGGCTGCCCACGCTGCAAGGGCACGAAGCCCACGGACTGCTGCCACGAGCAATGCGCCGCCGGCTGCACCGGCCCCAAGCACTCCGACTGCCTGGTGAGCACGGGATGGGGGCACCGGAGGTCCTGGGGGGGACAGGGGTCTCACACTGTCCGTGTCCCCTCCCCAGGCGTGCCTGAACTTCAACCGGAGTGGGATCTGCGAGCTGCACTGCCCACCCCTCGTGGTCTACAACTCGGACACCTTCGAGTCGATGCCCAACCCCGACGGGCGCTACACCTTCGGCGCCAGCTGTGTCAGCCAGTGTCCCTGTGAGTGACACCCTGGGGGGGGCTGGGGGCAGCCAGCGTGGCTCTGACCCCCCCTCCTGCCCCCCCCAGACAACTACCTCGCCACGGAGGTGGGGTCCTGCACCCTCGTGTGCCCCCAGAACAGCCAGGAGGTCACGGTCAACAACGTCCAGAAGTGTGAGAAGTGCAGCAAACCCTGCCCGGAGGGTGAGCAATCCCCTCACCGGGGTCTGGGGGGGCTCTGGGGGGGCTCTGGGTACCCCAGGGATGTGGGTGAACAGCCCCCAGCACATTTCTGTGGACCCCAAGACTGTGTGGGGGTGCTGCTATGCGCTATGGGGTTGTTTCTATGGCTGGTGGGGCAGTGTTTTGGGGGGCTCGGGGGTCCCAGCAGAGCACCCCAGCCCTGCCGTGCCCCCTCAGTGTGCTACGGGCTGGGAGTGGATTTCCTGAAGGGCGTCCGTGCCGTGAACGCCTCCAACATCCAGCACTTCTCCGGCTGCACCAAGATTTTTGGGAGCTTGGCCTTCCTGCCTGAGACCTTCGCTGGGTGAGTGCCTCATCCCCCTCCCTGAGCCCACCGGGACCCCCAGTGGGACCACCAGCAGGACCCCCCCAACCTCCCTCCCATCCCTGGCAGGGACCCCAGCACCAACACCCCACCCCTGGACCCCAAACTGCTGCGCATCTTCGAGAGCCTGGAGGAGCTGACAGGTGAGAGCTGGGGGGTGCTGGGGGGGTCTGGGGGCTCCAGGTTTGGGGGGGACATGGGGTGGTGACAGTCAGCTCCCCCCAGGCTTCCTCTACATCGCGGCCTGGCCACCTGACATGAAGGACCTTGGAGTTTTCCAAAACCTGCGGGTGATCCGGGGCCGGGTGCTGCACAAGTGAGCGGGGCTGGGGACGGGGGGGACATGGGGGGACACGGGGGATGCAGGGGGACACGGGGCGATGCAGGGGGACATGGGGATCTGTGGAGGGACTCAGGGAGTCGTGGAGGTGACACAGGAACACAGAGGGATGCAGAGGGGACATGGGGAGATGCTAGGGCACAGGGGGACATGGGGAGGTGGTGGGACATTGCAGGACATGGGGGGACATGGGGGGGGACATGGGGGATGATAGGAGGGGATATGGGTGGGGGATGCAGGGGCTGCGGGGGAGGCATGGGGGGCACACGGGGATGCAGGGGTGACTCGGGGACACGGGAAGGACACAGGAGGATGCACAGGGCCATGGGGAGGACACGGAGGATGCAGGGAGACATGGGTGGGACACAGAGGATGCAGGGGGACATGGGTGGGACACGAAGGATGCAGGGGGACATGGGTGGGACACGAGGCGATGCAGGGGTGACACAGGGACACGAGAGGGCACGCAGGGGGATGCAGGGGTGACGCAGGGGGACACAGGGAGGACATGGAGGATGCAGGGGGACACGGGGAGGACACGGGGAGGACACGGGGACACACATGTCTCATCCGTGGCTGTCTCGGCAGCGGTGCCTACTCGCTGACGCTGCGGGAGCTGGCGGTGCAGGCGCTGGGGCTGCGCGCCCTGCGGGAGATCAGCAGTGGGATGGTGCTCGTCCACCACAACCCCCAGCTCTGCTTCCTCCAGAAGGTGCCCTGGGACAGCATCTTCCGCAACCCCCGCCAGCGCCTCTTCCAGACCCACAACAAACCCCCCGAGCAGTGCGGTAAGCAGGACCCTGGGGGCGGGGGGAGCCTGTGGACCTCTCCCCTATTGCTGACAAACCCCCCGGTGCTGACGGTGCCCCCCCTGCAGAGAGCGAGGGGCTGGTTTGCTTCCACCTCTGTGCCCAGGGGCACTGCTGGGGCCCCGGCCCGACCCAATGCGTGGCCTGCGAGCGGTTCCTGCGCGGCCAGGAGTGCGTGGCCTCCTGCAACCTCCTGGATGGGTGAGTGAAGACCCTCAGGAACGGCAAACAAAGCCCCCCATACACTGCAGGGAGGGGCCGGGACCCCATCCCTGCCCCTTCGCCCCGCAGAGCTGTCCGGGAACACGCCAACGGGACGCGGTGCCTGCCGTGCCACCCCGAGTGCCAGCCCCAGAACGGCACCGAGACCTGCTTTGGATCGGTGAGGATGGGGGCACACATGGGCTGGGCTGGGGGTGCCCCCGGACACCTGGGTCCCTCAACTCCTCCCCGATTCCCGCAGGATCCAGACCAGTGCGTGGCCTGTGCACACTACAAGGATGCCCAGCAGTGCGTGCGGCGCTGCCCCAGCGGCGTCAAGGCCGACGCCTCCTTCGTGCCCGTCTGGAAATACCCAGACGAGTTTGGCGTGTGCCAACTCTGCCCCACCAACTGCACCCACTCGTGAGTCGGGGGTCCCTGGATGAGAAGGGGGTGGCCAGGGGGTGCTGGCAGCTGCAGGGGGGTGCTGACAGTAGGGGCCACACTCTATGTCCCCAGGTGCACGATCCGGGATGAGGACGGATGTCCCATCGACCAGAAGCCAAGGTAGGAGTGTGGCTGTGGTGCCACCCCCGCTCCGGGTGCTGGGGGTCCTCCATTGCCACGTCCCCCACACCAATGGCCTCGTGCCCCACAGCCAGGTGACGTCCATCATCGCCGGCGTGGTGGGGGCTCTGCTGGTCATCGTCCTGCTCCTCATCACTGTCATCTGCGTCAAGCGCCGGCGGCAGCAGGAGCGCAAGCACACCATGCGGCGGCTGCTGCAGGAGACCGAGGTGGGGATCTCCCGGGGGGCAGGGATGGACCCTCGGTGTCTGGGGGGGATCAGGAGCCTGGCCCCCCTCACCCCTCCATGCCCCACAGCTGGTGGAGCCGCTGACGCCCAGCGGGGCCCTCCCCAACCAAGCCCAGATGAGGATCCTCAAGGAGACGGAGCTCAAGAAAGTCAAAGTTTTGGGTTCTGGTGCTTTTGGCACCGTCTACAAGGTGAGGGGTGGGGCCTCATGGCGGGACGGGACCCTCCCTGATCCACACCCCCTCACCTGCCTGTGTCCCCCTCAGGGTATCTGGATCCCCGATGGGGAGAGCGTGAAGATCCCTGTCGCCATCAAGGTCTTGCGGGAGAACACATCACCCAAAGCCAACAAGGAGATCCTGGATGTGAGTGTGGCCATGGCACTGGGGGAGAGCAGGGCCGGCAGTGGTCCCTGCCCACCCTGACCCCCACCCTGACCCCTCCTGCCCACAGGAGGCCTATGTGATGGCGGGGGTGGGCAGTCCCTACGTGTCCCGGCTGCTGGGCATCTGCCTGACCTCCACGGTGCAGCTGGTGACGCAGCTGATGCCCTACGGCTGCCTCCTGGACTACGTGCGGGAGAACAAGGACCACATCGGCTCCCAGGACCTGCTCAACTGGTGTGTGCAGATCGCCAAGGTAGGACAGCGGGCCTGGGGGCTCTGGGGGTCCTGGGGGAGGCCAGGGACAGACAGACATGTGCCACCCCCAGGGGATGAACTACCTGGAGGAGGTGAGGCTGGTGCACCGGGACTTGGCCGCTCGCAACGTCCTCGTCAAGAGCCCCAACCACGTCAAGATCACCGACTTCGGGCTGGCCCGGCTGCTCGACATCGATGAGACCGAGTACCACGCTGATGGTGGCAAGGTGGGGCTTGGGGACTTGGGGACAGCAGTGCTCCTGTCGGTGACAGCCACCCCCCAGTCCTGCTCACCTCTCCACCTGCCCTGTCCCAGGTCCCCATCAAGTGGATGGCGCTGGAGTCCATCCTCCGCCGGCGCTTCACACACCAGAGCGATGTCTGGAGCTACGGTGCGTCACGGTGTCCCCAGCCTGGGGAACTCGGGGGGTCCCAGTGCACTGCTCACCCCCACACCTGTCCCTTCCAGGTGTCACCGTGTGGGAGCTGATGACATTTGGGGCAAAGCCATACGACGGGATCCCTGCCCGGGAGATCCCGGACCTCCTGGAGAAGGGCGAGCGACTGCCGCAGCCACCCATCTGCACCATCGACGTCTACATGATCATGGTGAAATGTACGGGGAGGGGACAAGGGGACGGGGAGGGGACTGGGCGTGGTGTCACTCCGCTCCGGGCCCTGACAGCACCTGGCTCTGCTCCAGGCTGGATGATCGACTCCGAGTGCCGGCCCAAGTTCCGCGAGCTGGTCACCGAGTTCTCCCGCATGGCCCGGGACCCCCAGCGCTTTGTGGTCATCCAGGTAGGTGGGTCCCTGGCGGTCCTGTCCCCTTGCTGGCACCCTGGGGCAGGCACTGACTGACGTGACCCCCCCAGAACGACCTGGTGGGGCTGCCTGGCTCCATGGACAGCACCTTCTACCGAGCACTGCTGGATGAGGAGGACATGGATGACCTGGTGGATGCTGAGGAGTACCTGGTGCCTCACCACGGCTTCTTCAGCGCCGACACCTCCACCACCTACCGCAGCCGCATCTCCTCCATGCGAGTACGTGGGGAGGGCTGGGAGGGAGCCCCCGCTCCTGGCACAGGCGTGGGGGTGACCCCGTGCCATGTCTGTGGGGGCCAAAGGGCTGGGATGGACCTCAGGGTGAGCTCGAGTGCCCGACTGTGTCTCTCCCACACCCAGAGCACGGCAGAGTCTCCAGCCAAGGTGGAGGAGGGCGAGGGCTTGGCCCCCTTCCCCTTCCCCGCCCAGGGCCTGGCAGAGGGCCCAGAGGGCCCTGTTCCAGAGGTACTGGAGGGGGACAAGGTGGCCCTGCAGAGCCCCCCGGGGCGGGAGCCTGGGACCCTGCCCCGGTACAGCGAGGATCCCACCGGGCTGGCGGCCGAGGATGGAGAGGACCCCGAGGGCTTCACTGTCCCAGCCCCCCACAGCACCATGCCAGGTAGGGAGGGCACGGCCGGACCCCTGGGGAGGTGGTGGGGTCGTGTGCCTGCCCCATGACCCCTAGGGGGTCCCTAATTTGTCACTCACCCTGCAGAGTACGTGAACCAAGCCGGGGAGCTTCCCCCCCGCACCCCCCCATCCCCGCTGGACAAGCCCAAGGGGCACCAGGGGAAGAATGGACTCATCAAGGACCCCAAGAACTCCTTCCCAGCGCCCTTCGGCCACGCTGTGGAGAACCCCGAGTACCTGGCACCCCCCGGCCCCCCCGCCCCCGGCCCCTTCAGCCAGGCCTTCGACAACCCCTACTACTGGAACCAGGACCCCCCCAAGGGCGGGGGCCCCGAGGGCGGCCCTGGCACGACGCCCACGGCCGAGAACCCCGAGTACCTCGGCCTGGCCGGCCCCGACACCGCGGCCGTGTAGGAGAGACCCCCCAACTTCACCGAGGCAGCTCAGGGAGGGACGAGCCACGGCCACAGGGCCGGGGAGCTGTCCCCTCTGCCCGGGGTGGCACCGGCCATGGAGGGCTGGGAGAGCCCAGGACGCTGTGGGACGGCGCAGCAGCAAAGAGTGGGGACAGAGGGGTCACCCTCGGTGGCACTGGCAGGGGTGGCCCCAAGCTGGGTGGTGCCCGGAGCAGCCCGGGGAGCTCGGACCCAGCACGGCCTGGAGAAGGACAGACCCTCTGCCATCCCCCCCATTCCAGGGCTGTCCCAGTGCCTGGGACACATGGACTTGCACTGAGAGCAGCTGGGCTGAGAGCAGTCCCGGCTCCTCCGGGATTCTTTGGAAGCCACGGGATGTATATTTGATAATTGTACATTGGTTGTTTTTTTCTACTCTCGTGGTCTGTTTGGTTCCCCTTCTCTGTCGGATCAAGTTCCATCTCCTAAGGACAAGCACAACCATTCCCTTTCCCTCTACTTCCCATGTCTGGACCCATCCCCTTTTCTGATGGATCCAGCTCCATCTCCAAAGACCAGCATGTCATCTCCCTTCCCTTCTCCCTTCCTTCTTCCCTTTTTTTCCCCCTTTTCCCTTCCCTTTATCCCTTTTCTCTTCTTTTTTTCCCCTTTTCCCTCTTTTCCCTTCCCTTTCCCCTTTTTTCCTCTTTTCTGTCTTTTCTCTTCCCTTTGTCCCTTTTCCCTTCTTTTTTCCCTTTCCCTCTTTTCCCTTCCCTTTATCCCTTTTCTCTTCTTTTTTCCCCTTTTCCCTCTTTTCCCTTCCCTTTCCCTTTTTCCTCTTTTCCGTCTTTTCCCTTTGTCCCTTTTCCCTTCTTTTTTCCTTTTCCCTCTTTTCCCTTCCCTTTCCCCTTTTCCCTTTTTTCCTCTTTTCCTTTCCCATTTCCCCTTTTTTCTTTCCCATTTTCCTTTCCTTTTTCCTCCTTTTTTCCCCTTTTCCTTTTCCCTTTTTCTTTCCCATTTTCCTTTTCCCTCCTTTTTTCCCCTTTTTCCCTTTTTTTTCTTTCCCATTTTCCTTTCCTTTTTCCTCCTTTTTTCCCCTTTTCCTTTTCCCTTTTTCTTTCCCATTTTCCTTTTCCTCCTTTTTTCCCCTTTTTCCCTTTTTCTTTCCCATTTTCCTCTCCCCTTTTCCTCTCCCTCTTCCCCTATTCTCTTCTCTTTCCCCCTTTCCCCTTCCCCCTTCCCTCTCCCCTTCTCTTTCCCCCACTCCTCCCTCTCTCCCCATCCCTTTGTCACCTGAAGGATAAAATTCCTGATCCCAGGCAGGATCCAGGACCACGTCCCACCCCCCATTCCCGAGGGACACCAGAGGATTCACATTCTCCATCCTTTATTCTGCCCAGGCCGTTGGGTTTATACACAGTATAGAATAAATAGGGGGGGCCCCCCGCCCGAGGCCAAGGGCAGGGACATTCCAGGCAGGAAGCAGGAGCTGGGAGCCTGGGAATGGGGAGGGGGGGATATGAACACACCTGTGGCTGTGGGGCCGGGCCGGGGTTCCCATGGCCAGCCCCTGCCCTGGATTAAACAGTGACAGAGGGACTTTAATCATTAACAAATCCCGGGAGAGTTACAGCCACTGCATTCCCCTTGGAATTAACCTGCTGGGAGCTGCTCCAACACCAGGCCTGGCTCCCCCGTGCATGGGAGACCCCCAGATTCCCAGGGGTTGAGGGGGGGAGAGGCCAGTGCAGAGAAATGGGGTGCCATGGGGACCCCCACATTTGGGGACCCCCTGTGCCCCCCAGGGGGGTGCAGCTGATGAGAGGGAAAGGGAAAGGCAAAGGCAGGCGGGGGAGACCCCCCAGGCCATGGCTACACCCCGCAGCAGGTCAGGCAGGGGACAGAACAGCCACCCATTGGCACCAGTGCCACAGCTCTGCCCTTCCCAGTGCCACAGTGGGAGTCCCTAGGAGGTTCCTGAACTCCCCGGATGTCCTTGGTCACCCCCAATGCCCCCCAGTTGTGCAGAGATTTAAGGAAGGCAGCGATGGGCAGCATGGGAGGGCCCCACTGTCCCCAGGGGGCTACAGGATGACACAGGGGGGGCGGCTGTTGGTGATTTTCTCCAGGGGTTCCCCATTCCGGGCTCTGCGGATGGCCTCGATCAGCTGGGGAGACACGGCAGGGGACGGCGTCACAGGCAGGGCTTGGGAGCACCCAGACACACAGAGGTCACAGGGACAAATCCTGGCCATGGCCACCAGGAACTGCCCCTCTCCCTTCCCACTATATCCCAGCAGGAGCTGGAGTGGGTCCTGGCAGGGTGGCAGGAAGGGGAACAGCTCCAGAGGGTGACAAAACAGGAATCCCCCCCCAGTCACAGGGGGGCTCACCGCAAACCAAATGCCCCCAGCCCAGCCTGGTGGACCCTGGGACCCCCGGGTGGGTACTCACGTCCTTCTCATAGGGAAAGCCCCCGTTCTCCAGCTTGGAGAAGACGAGCTGCCCGTTGATTTCGATCTCAAACGCACCTGAGGGCACACACAAGGCCCAGCCCTGAGCTGTGCCCCCCCCAGACCCCTGGTGACACCCCCAGCCCGTGCCCCCAATAGCTGGGCACACAGGATACCCCCAGAGGCTCCTGCAGACCCCGAGCTCTGCCCCCAAAATGACCCTGCTGAGGGGCAGCAACCAGGGCATGACCCCGGATTTCCTGTGAGGTTTAACCCACCCCAGACCCCCCCCAACACCCCAGCACGGTGGTGGGGGCAGCCTGGGGTGTCCCCCCCAACCCCGGGGCCGCTGTGGGCTCTCACCAGTGCCCCCCAGCCTGGACTCGATCTCGATGTCGGGGTACTCTTCCCGCACAGCACTCGCCAGCTCCTGGTACGTGGCCTCGAAGCCGCAGGGCTCGCTGGGGAGGGGGGAACAGGCTGAGCGGGGGCGAAGCAAGGGGACCCCTCCAAATCCTCCCCGAACTAAGGTGCCCCCCCAGCCTGTACCCCCACACCAGTTCTGCTGCCTCCTGCACCCCCAATTCCCAAGCCCCCACCCAGGAGCCCTCCCCAAAACCCCTGCACGCCCCTCCTCCCCCAGACCCCCCGCATCTCATAACCCCTTGGCCCCTCATTACCTCCTCAGCCTCCCACTCCCCTCCTCCTGCAGAGCCCCCCAGATCCTCTATAACCCCTTCCTCAGCCCCTCAATTCCCCTGTAACCGGTTCCCTCAGTCCCCCAACTCCCCAACCCTGCAGAGACCCTCAACCTCCCTACAGCCCCCTCCTCAGCCCCGCAACTCCCCTATACCCTCCTCCTCAGCCCCTCCTTTCTCCCCGCAGTCCCCTCCGTGCCTGAACCCCCCTCATGCCTCACGCCAGTTCCCCCGGTTTCCCGGCGCCCCAATATCGCTGTGTACCGCCCGCCCCACCCCGGGTCCCTCCCACCCCCGAAGGCCCCGGGGTCCCCTGGGTGCCCTCGGTTCAACCACCCCCGGGACCCTCGCGGCCGCGGCGCTCACCAGTACTCCACCACGATGCGGACCCGCCGCTCGGCCCCACTCTCGGCCCCGTTCCCGTCCCCAGTCCCGTCCCCGGCCCCGCCGCTCATGGCCCCCGGTCCCGCCGCACCGCCGCTTCCGGGTGCGGTCACGTGACGCGACACTTCCGGCCGCTCTGCGCCGCCGCGTCGCGCGTCTTGTCTGCTCCGAGACCTCCGGGAAACCCGCCGTGACCCCGGTGACCCCCGGGGAACCAAAAATGACCCTCAGTGACCCCCGTGGGACACCCAGTGACTCAAAGTGACCCCCAGAGCACCTCTAATGACCCAAAGTGACCCTTGGGGGACCCAAACTGACCAGTGTGTCACCTGCAATGACCCCTGAGACCCCCAGAGGACTCGCAACCACCCACGTGGGACCCACAATGACCTCAGAGACCCCCGTGTCACCGGCATCCCCCCCTGTGGGACCCAAGGTGACCTCCGGGGGAACCACACAGAGCCCGTGGGACCTGAAATGACCCCCGCAGGCGCTCTCTAGTCCCATGGGAATCTCCATTGCTCCATGGATCCCCCACCTAATACCCCTGTGGGGGTTCTATAGGGCCTTGTAGCCCCTCCACAGACCCGTAGGACCCCCATGGAGCCCTAAGCATCCCCCATAGGGACCCTTGAACCCCTCCATGGGGCCACCTCTGCAGACCCTGTGGCCCCATGGAACCCCAAGCCCCCAGTGGGGACTCCCAGACCCCTTATGGGGACACCCGCAAGAGACCCTATGGGACCCACACAGAACCCCTAAGGGACCCCACGTCCCACTGGGTTCCCATATCCCAAATATCCCCCACGTCCTTCCTGGCAGGGCCCCTGATCTGCCTGAGACCCCCACGATCCCCCCCATACCCCACGGGGTCCCACCCATGCTGACCCAATGGGGACATGCCCCCCCCCCACTCATGGAACCCTTCCAGCCCCCCCACATTGGGGGTCCCAGGGGAGCCCCAACCCAACCCCACACCCTGGCTTTGGACACCCCCGCGGGGGGGAGGTGGGCTGAGGTCTCTGAGACCTGCACCCCCAGGACATGCCGGGGGGAACTGGGGCCCTGTGTCCCCACACGGCCCGGCTGCTCCAGGGGTCACCCCAGTGCATTGTGGGAAACTCCCCATCACCACCTCACAGGGGGTCGTGGGAGGTGGGTTTGGGGGGTCCAGCCCCCCCGGGCCGGGCCGGGGCCAGGCCAGACACCCCACCCCGGGGCCGGAGGGGCTGGGAGACCCCCCTGGGTGTGGTGGGGGGCCGGTGCCGGGCAGCAGGCCCGGGGCGTCGTGATGTCAGGCGGGGGCGGGAGCTGGCGCAGGTAGATAAAGCCGGGGAGAACAGGAATCCCCGGTCCGGCGGGAGGGTGCCGGGACGCGGCGGGCGCTGCAGGTAGGAGCGGGGCTGGGCTGGGGGCTCCTGGGGCCGGGGGGGCAGCTCCCCATCCCTGAGTGCTGGCCCCATCCCTCCGGGAACGACCCCGGAGCTCTCTCTGCGCCCGCGCCCCTTCCCTCCCTCCCGCCTTCCTCCCGGCTCTTCCTCCTCCTCTGCCATCTCGCTGTGGCTTCCCTGCTGCCTCTGCGCCCCTGTGGAGCCCTGTCCCCCCACCTCGGCACCCACCGGGACCCCCACCCACAGCTGGGATGCTGGTCCTCAATCCTGGTGGTCCTGGAACCCTGACCCTTATCCTGGTGACCCCTGTGACTCCATTCCCTAACCCTGGTGGCCCAGGAGTCCCAACCCCTAATCCTGGTGGCTCTGAGGTCCTGTCCCTCAGCCCTGTTGCCCTGGGACCCCATCCCCTCAATCTGGTGGTCCTGGGGCCCCTGCTCCACAGCCCTGGTGGCCCTGGGGCCCATCCTGGTGGTCCTGACCCCCTCCAGTCCCCCACCCCATAACCCTGATGGCCCCTATCTCTTTGCCCAAAGTCCTGTGTTCCCCTGTTTGTCCCGAGTCCCAGGGCCACCCTGTGTGTCCCCACCCTGCTGGAGCCCTGCCACGGCCACCAGGACAGGGCTGACACCGGGGTGACCTGAGGCCATGGGGCTGGGCTGGCAGGTTGGTGGCAGGGCAGCGCCCCAGTCCCAGGGCCCTGTCTGTCACATCTCCCCACGTCCCCTGCCATGTCCCACCCCACCTGACCCCTGACTGTCCCTGTGTCCCCAGGTCACCCCGGGGTCTGGCCAGGCAGGGGGACCCAGCCTGGCCCAGGCAGAGCGGGGATGGAGCAGAGGGTGCTCGTGGGATGCTGGGATGGGGACAGGGACATGGCAGGGACAGGGATGGGATGAGGATGGCATCAGTCCTGCCCAGCCATGGACTTGGACCTGAGAGGTGGCAGGAGGTGGGGACAGGGACGGGCAGCGGGCGAATGATTAACGTTGCTCTGCACAATCTCCTGGCACCGCTGGGTCCAGTGCCCGTGGCCACCGAGTGCCACCGTGGGTGCCACGTGTGTGCTACCTGTGCCACGTGCTGGCGGGGCCATGGCACATCCCCCGGTCCTGCTGCGGGTCACTTCAGAGCCACAGCCAGGGCACGGCCAGTGTCCGAGCACGGCCAGTGTCTGAGCACCGTGGCACCGCGTGGGTGCTGGCACCGGGTGTGGGTGGGGACACGGGGGGGCTGTGCCAGCAGGGGGGCTGGCGGCAGTTCCCACGGCGGCTCCCTCGCCCCCGGCTCCCGGCGCGGTCGCCCGGGCCCGGATGCCAGGGCGGTGAGGTGGAGCTGGGAGCGGCTGCCAGAACTGGTTTGGCCGGACCGGAGGAGGTGTTTGGGCTGAGCTGCTGCCGCCATGCTTGGCTTCCTGCTCCCCAGGACGCCAGCATGGCTTGGCCTGGCATGGCTCGGCCTGGCACAGCTCAGTCTGGCACAGCTCAGTCTGGCACAGCTCAGCCTGGCAAGGCTCAGCCTGGCACGGCTCAGCCCAACACAGCTCAGCCTGGCACAGCTCAGCCTGGCACAGCTCAGCCTGGCACAGCTCAGCCTGGCATGGCTCAGCCCAGCACGGCTCAGCCCAGCACGGCTTGGCCTGGCAAAGCTTGGCCTGGCATGGCTCAGCCCAGCACATCTCAGCCTGGCATGACTCGGCCTGGCACGGCTCAGCCTGGCAAAGCTCAGCCTGGCAAAGCTCAGCCTGGCAAAGCTCAGTCAGCATCTCCCAGTGCCCCCAGCCCCTCAGTGCTGATGTGGGGCCACTGGTGAGGGTCCCACATGGGACGTGGGCAGTTCTCGGGGGTCTCACAATGGGCTGTGCTCACCATCAGTGTTACACTCCTGCCCCCAGCGCCCAGACAGAACTGGGGGAACAGGGACACCCCAAGTCTTGGCAGCCACCTGGGGCTCAGCCGGACCCCCAGGGCTGGGATCCTGATGTTTGGGCATCAGGACAACACCCCGGGGTGGGTGTCAGGGGTGGGACCCCCAGCATGTGGCCCACGTGGTGTCCGGTGGGGGTGGCCCACTCCTGGCCATGGACCCCATATGTGGCCATAGATCCCTAAATGTGGCCATGGACCCCCTGGGAACAAGGACTCACACACAGAGCTGGACCCACTCTCTCCCCACAGATAATGCCATGGAGGGGGGGGCTCAGCAGAGCAGCCTCTGGGAGCCCCCCGAGCAGGATGGGGGTCCCGGTGAGCAGGATGGGGGCGAGGGGCCGCCCGAGGTCAAGCGCTCCCAGCCTCTCTTCATCCACGGCAGCAGGTGGGTGTGGGGCCCAGGGGGTGTTTGGGGGTCACGGGGGGCACAGAGCTCACGTCCCTGTGCCCGCAGCCGGCAGCCGCAGCAGGAGGAGCCACGAGCGTCGTCGCTGCCCAGCATCCCCAACCCCTTCCCCGAGCTCTGCAGCCCCTCCAACTCACCCATCCTGAGCAGCCCAGCCCTGGGACAGGGACCCCCCCGCGAGGGCACCTCCCACGTGAGTCAGGGGCAGGGGCTGGGAAGGGGGGCTCGGATCTGGGACAGGGACACCCTGCAAAGGCACCTTCCACTCGTCAGGGGGCTGGGGAGGGGATTCTTGGCCTTGGGGCAGGGACCCCCCCAGTGAGGACACCTCCCACATGAAGTGGGAGTCAGGGGGATGGGGAGGGGGAGGGTCTCAGCCCTGGGGCAGGAATCTCCTCCCGTGTGAGTTGAGGGGGTGGGAAGGGGGTCTCAGCCTTTGGACAGTGACCTCTCTACAAAGGTTCCACCCTCCTGAGCCAGGGGCCAAGGGGCTGGGGAGAGTGACCTCCACCCTGGGGCAGGGACCACCTCCCATGGGAGTCGAGGGGCTGGCAAGGGGGGGGTCCCATCCCTGGGACAGGGACCACATTCCCCGTGAGTTGGGGAGGAGGAGGTGAGGAGGGGGTGTCACCAGTGGTTCTGTGGGGTCCCCTCATGTCAGGGGGCCCTGACACCCCCAACCTGTCCCACCCAGGTGGTGAAGGTGTTCGGCGAGGATGGCGCGTGCCGCTCGCTGGAGGTGTCGGCAGGGACCACGGCGCGGCAGCTCTGCGAGACCCTGGTGCGCAGGACGCGGGCGCTGCACGACCACAGCTGGGCCCTGGTGGAGCTGCACCAGCACCTGGCCCTGGGTGAGTGGCCGTGGGGGGCACGGTGGGGCACGGCCCGTGGCCCCCCCGACCCCACTGACCCTCTGTCCCCCCAGAGCGCTGCCTGGAGGACCACGAGTCAGTGGTGGAGGTGCAGAGTTCTTGGGCCCCCGGCGCTGACAGCCGCTTCGTCTTCCGCAAGAACTTTGCCAAGTACGAGCTCTTCAAGAGCAACGCGGTAGGTGGGCACCCCTGTGACCCCTGTGGCCTCTCTGTGGGGAGCCTGAGCACCCCAAGGGTCTCTGCTGACCCCCTGTCCCCCAGCAGTCGCTGTTCCCCGAGGTGATGGTGTCCAGCTGCCTGGAGGCCAACAAGAGCATGGCACACTCTGAGCTCATCCAGGTATGGGGCACCGTGCCCAGCTGTGCCCTGGGGATCCTGCCATGTTCTGGGGACCCTGCTGTGCCCTGGGGACCCTGCTGGGCTCTGGGGACCCTGCTGTGCCCCTCAGCCCTCGTGTCTCCTCCAGAATTTCCTCAACTCTGGGAGCTGCCCCGAGGTCCAGGGCTTCCTGCAGCTGAGGGAGGCCGGGCGCAAGGTCTGGAAGCGTTTCCACTTCTCCTTGCGCCGCTCGGGGCTCTACTACTCCACCAAGGGCACCTCCAAGGTGAGGGCAGGGGGTCCTGGGGGGAAGGGGCATGGCCAGGGGGTGCAACAGGGCCAGCCCTGACACCCCCCACCTCCCCAGGACCCCCGGCACCTCCAGTATTTCGCTGACCTCACCGAGTCCAACATCTACTACGTGACTCAGGGCAAGAAGCTCTACGGGACCCCCACCGAGTTCGGCTTCTGCATCAAGGTGGGGATGTCCCTGCCTGTGGCAGGGTCATTCCCTGTGCCAACCCCTGCCAAGGGCTCTCTGTCCCCTCAGAGCCACCCGGGGCTGCCCCGTGACGGCTCCGGCCTCTCCCGCAGCCCCACAAGGTGCGGAGCGGCGTGAAGGGTCTGAAGCTGCTCTGCAGCGAGGATGAGCAGAGCCGCAGCTGCTGGATGGCCGCGTTCCGGCTCTTCAAGGTGAACCCCCCAGGTGCTACCGGCCCCGTGCTGGGGGACGCTGGGATGATGGCAGAGGGATGCTGGGGTGATGCTGGGGAGATTCTGGAGGAATACTGGGGTGATGCTGGGGGGCTTCTGGAGAGATGCAAGGCAGGGAATGTGGAGGGATTCCAGAGGGACGCTGGAGGGATGACCCCGTCCCAGTCAGGGTGGGTGTCCCTGTGCCCATGGGAGGTGCAGAGGTACAGATGTGCCCATCCCCTCACTGGGTGGCTGTGGAGGTCCCTGGGTGTCCCTGGGTGCTCCCCCACCCTGCAGCGGGACCCCCCAGCTGACGGGGCTGTTTCTCCAGTACGGGATGCAGCTCTACCGCAACTACCAGCAAGCGCAGGCACGGCTGAGCCAACCCCCCTGGATCGGCCCCACGCCCCTGGTGAGTGTCCCCTGCCGAGTGTCTCCTGCCCCCTGCAGCCCCTGGCCCATGGGGACCCCCCGGTGACCCCCTGTCCCCCACAGCGAAGCGTCTCGGACAACGCACTGGTGGCCATGGACTTCTCGGGGTGCACGGGCCGGGTGATTGAGAACCCCAACGAGGTGCTGACCGCAGCCCTGGAGGAGGCGCAGGCCTGGAGGGTGAGTTGGGGTGCTGAGGAGTGAGGGGGGGTCCCCCTGAGCCCACCCTAACGCCCCCTCCTTGCTTTGTGTGCCCAGAAGAAGACGACGCACCGGTACAGCCTGCCTGCAGCCTGCCACAGCTCCCCGCTCAGCGCCGGTGAGATGGGGGGGGTCAGTGCCCAGTGGGGGTCCCTGCCCCGGGCAGGGGGTCCCCCCGAGCCTGACGCCCCTCTCCCCACAGCCATCCATCGCACCCAGCCCTGGTTCCACGGGCGCATCTCCCGCGAGGACACCCAGCAGCTCATCGGCCGCCAGGGCTTGGTGGACGGGTATGGGACCCTGCGGTGGGGGTGTCGGGGTTCCTGGGGCTCCTGGGGGGACACAGAACTCCAGGGAGGTACAGGAGCCCAGGGGTTATGGGGTCTTGCAGCTCATGGGGGGATGCAGAACATGTGTGGAGAGGGGGGTGTGTGATCCAAGGGGTTTGGATTTTGCAGCCCCCTTGGGTTTGGGGGACACAGAGGCTCCCAGGGATCCCAGAGGGTATCAGACCCCCAGAGCTTTGTGGGGGGTTTGTGGGACCCCACGGGTGACACTGGGGGGCAGAGGGGACCCAGGGCCAGCGCTGACACCCCTGGTGCTCACAGGGTCTTCCTGGTGCGGGAGAGCCAGCGGAACCCCAAGGGCTTCGTGCTGTCCCTGTGTCACCTGCAGCGCATCAAACACTACCTCATCCTGCCGGTGAGTGCCGGCACCGGGCTGGGGGGGCCGGGGGGGGCCGGGGAGAGGGGTCCTGACCTGCAGCCCCCGGCAGAGCGAGGAGGAGGGTCGGCTCTACTTCACCATGGATGACGGGCAGACGCGCTTCGCCGACCTCATCCAGCTCGTGGAGTTCCACCAGATCAACCGCGGCATCCTGCCCTGCAAGCTGCGGCACTACTGCACCTGCGTGGCCCTCTGAGCCACGGCACGGCACCGCTGCGAGGGTTTGGCACAGCCTGGCACCACTGGCATGGCAGGGTTTGGCTCGGTCTGGCACTGCCAGCACGGCTTGGCACGGTCTGGCACTGCTGGCATGCTTTGGCTCAGTCTCACTGCCGACCTGGCATGGCTTGATACAGCCTGGCATCACCAGCATGGAATGTCTTGGCACAGCCTGGCACCACTGGGATGGTGTGGCACAGCCTGGCCCTGCTGATATGACACTGCTGGGCACCACCAACATAGCACAGCTCAGCACAGCCCAGCACTGCTGGCATGTTTTGGCACAGCCTGGCACCAGTGGGATGGTTTGGCACAGCCCAGCACTGCTGGCATGGCACAGCTCGGCACAGTGTGGCACAGTTGGGTGGCTTGGCACAGCCTGGGACTGCCAGGACCCCCACACTCAAGCACTTTCTCCCCTCCACCCTGCAGCACCAGCCCCGAGTGCCCCCGAGTGTTCCTGTGGGGGCCTGGCACTCCTTGCCCCAACAGCAGGAGGGCTTTGGGGTCCCCAGGAGCGGGGTCTCGGGGTGTGGGGGTGAGGGGGGCACCCATCACCGTGTCCCCCATGTCCCCATGAGGCCAGTTGAACTGGGACGTGTTTTATACCAGTGACAATAAAGGTTATTTTTGCAGAGCTCCTGCCTTGTTCCCTCCCATCCCCAGAGCCCCCCGCTGTCAGTGGCACACGGCTGACACTGTCCCCATCTCCCACAGTGTCCCCATGTTTGGCAGTGTCCCCATGTCCCGCTGTGTCCCCGCAATGCCCCAGGTCCCACACAAAGGCTCCTCTGTGCTCCCGGGGCACCACGTGCGGCTCAGCCACGCGGCCGCCGCAAATCCCCGGGAGGGGGGATTATCCAGGGGGGATTAAGGGCCCGGATTTGGGGGGGCTGGGGCTGGGGCAGCTGCTATAAAGGCGGGGGGCTGGGGCGCGGCGGGGAGGCCGTGCCATGGCTCCCAAGACGGTGCTGATCACCGGCTGCTCCTCCGGCATCGGGCTGGCGCTGGCCGTGCGCCTGGCGCGGGACAAGCAGCGCCGCTTCCGAGGTGAGCGGGGTGGAGGGACCCCCCGGCCCCCGGGGAGAGCCCGCGGGGGCTGAGCCGCCTGTGCCCCCAGTCATCGCCACCATGAGGAATGTGGGCAGGAGCGGGGCGCTGGCGGCGGCGGCGGGGCCGGCGCTGGGCCGGACGCTGGAGATCAAACAGCTGGACGTGTGTGACGAGGGTTCCATCCGCGCCTGCCTCGACAGCATCCCCGGGCGCCACGTCGACATCCTGGGTGAGCCCCGGGGTCCCCCTCCCGCCGTGACCAGAGGGTGCCTTGCGCTGGGACCCTTCATGATGGGGACACCCCCTGTTCTGGGCACTGTCCAGCCGACATTGTCCCATGCTGGGCACCCTTTGTACACCCAGCGCTGGCACTCTCTGTGCCAGGGACACCTCATGACCTTAACCCCGTGCACCAGGGACTGCTCATGCCAGGGACCCCCTGTATCCAGGACGCTCTGTACTGGGACAGTGCCTGTGCCAGGGACCCTCCAAACTCAGGACATCCTATTCCGGGGACCCTCTGTGCCAGGTGCCCCTCATGCACAAGGGACCCCCTGACCCCACTCACCAGTGACCCTCTATGCCAGGGACACCCTGTACCAGGGATCCTGCACACCCAGGACATCCCATGCTGGGGACCAGGGACACCCTGTACCAGGGACCCTGCACACCCAGGACATCCCATGCTGGGGACCAGGGACACCCTGTACCAGGGACCCTGCACACCCAGGACATCCCATGCTGGGGACCAGGGACACCCTGTACCAGGGACCCTGCACACCCAGGACTTCCCATGCTGGGGACACTCCAAACACCAGGGACCCTCCATGTCCAGGCTGTGGGATCCCCTTGCCCAGGGGATGTCCCACTGATGCCCCGTGCCCACAGTCAGCAATGCCGGGGTGGGCATGGCGGGACCCCTGGAGTGCCAGAGCCTGGCAGCCATGCAGAGCCTCATGGACACCAACTTCTTCGGCCTCGTCCGCCTGGTCAAGGAGGTGCTGCCCGACATGAAGCGGCGCCGTGGGGGCCACATCGTCGTCATCAGCAGCATCATGGGCCTGCAGGGTAGGGGGACACGGGGTGCCCTGGGGGGACCAGCCCCTGCTCAACCCTGACTGGGACTCCCTAACTATCCAGGCATCGTCTTCAATGACATCTACTCGGCCTCCAAGTTCGCGGTGGAGGGTTTCTGCGAGAGCCTTGTGGTGCAGGCGCTGCGCTTCAATGTGGCGTGAGTGTGGGGGAGGGTGGCCCTGCAGCCCCCGGGGACAGGGGGTCTGGGGGTGCCCAGTGCCCAACACCCCATCCCCGGGCAGGATCAGCCTGGTGGAGCCGGGGCCGGTGATGACGGAATTTGAGACGAAGTTGTACGAGGAAGCTGAACGCGCCGACTACTCACGGACCGACCCCGAGACGGCCGAAATCTTCACCAAGCTCTACCTGAGGAACTCCAGAGATGTGTTCACCAGCCTGGGCCAGACCCCTGAAGACATTGCAGAGGTGACAGGCGGGCAGGAGTGGGCTGGGCTGGGCAGAGAAGTGTTAATTAGTCCTAATGAGGAACAACAATGCCCAGCCAGCAGTGGGGCAGCTCACACCCAGACAGCTCCATCCTGATGGGGCTGAGCTTGGCTGGGAATGGGAATAGGAATGGTGATGGGATGGGAATGTGGATGGGATGCGAATAGGATGGGAAGGAATTGAGGATGGAGATGGGATGGGATGGGATGGGAATGGAATGGGAATAGGAAGGGATGGAGATAGGGGTAGGATGGGATGGGGATGGGGTGGGGTAGGATAAAGATAGGGATAGAATGGGAAGGAGGTGGGGATGGGATAGGAAGGGGATGGGGTGAGGTGGGATGGATTAGAGATAGGGAAGGGCTTGGGGATGGGGGTAGGAAGTGAATGAGGAGTTGGGATGAGAATGGGGACAGGAGGGGAATGGGAAGGAGATGGGATGGGACTGTGAACCAGGATGGAGGTGCAGATGGGGATGGGATGCAGACAGGGTTGAAGGGGGTGTGCTGGGATGGGAATGGTGGCAGGCTGGGACTGGGGTGGGGCTGTGGGGACAGGAAGGGGACAGTCCCATGTCCACATGCAGCACACACTGCGGGTGATCGAGGCGGCACGGCCACCGTTCCGGCACCAGACCAACGTGGCGTACACACCGATGGCCGCGCTCAAACACGCCGACCCCAGTGGTGCCCTCATCACCGACGCCTTCTACAAGCTGGTGTTCAAGTACGACGCGGTGCTGCGGTTCGGCCTCCGCGCCATCCGCCTGCTCCGCTGGAAGGCACAGAAGGTCAAGGCGGGCGCACGGCTCCTGGGTTTCAAATAAGGCCTTGTGGCCCCTGGGCGCTGCCCAGCCCACCTCGGGGGCGGGGGCAAGAGGCTGGGACCCGTGCAGGGTTTCACTTCCTGTTCCTGGCCTGAAATAGCTCCCACCGCTGCCGCATTAAAATGGGGAGGATATTTATAACCAGCGCCGGGTGAGCAACACAGAGCGGCTTCCTCCCCGAGTGCAGGGGCCGTGACGGGGCTGGGAAGGGCTGGCAGCTGCCCCCTGCCTGCCTCCTGCTCCCCAGGGGCACCTGTGCCCCCGACCTGTGGGCATGTGACACTCAAGGGACCTCACCCTGTCACCCCCTGGTGCTGCATCCTCCTTTCTCCAGGCACTGCTGTGAGGTTGGGAATGTCCCATGGTGGGGGGTCCTGTGTCACCCCACCTGTCACCAAGCCCTGGGGCACTGGGGCAGCACAGGGGGTGCAGGAGGTGTTTGGAGAGGGGAAAGCAGAGTGTGAGGGGTGTGTGGTGTGTTCAGAGGGGCACAGGGGGACGTGGGGGTTGCAAATGGGGTGCAGGGGCTGGTGCAGAGTGAGGGTGGGATGCATGACAAAGCCTGGGTGCAGGGTGGGTGCAGGGGAGCCCAGCAGCCCACGCTGCCCCAGGGCTCCCCTCCAGCTCCAGGGGGTGGGTGATGGCAGGATGGGTGCACCTTGGGCTCTGCCATGTGGGCCCTTGGTGTGACAGCACCGGGAGGTGAGCGCAGGGGGAAACCGCAGGAGGCCCAGCATGAATCAACCCCGCTGCTCAGAAACCTTCCTGGCTCCCCCCGCGCTCCCCGCTGCAGCCCCCGGAGCCCTGCCGGGACCCCCAGCCCCACGTGCGAGGGCTGGATGGCGGCTGCAGCTCCGTGTGCCTCGCACGTGGCCTCTCCGAGCCCCGCCGGCTCCAGGGACCGTGGGGACAGGATGGAGGTGGGGAAGGAAATATTTTTGCATTATCCCCCCTTCTCGCACGAGTTAATGGTAAAGCGGCGGTGGGACCGCAGCCCCGGCGCGATGGCAACACCTGTGGGACGTGCAGGGGTGACATCAAAGCAGTGACAGTGTTGCTGCCTCCCCCCGTTGTGGTTTCTGCAGATTTGACTAACTTTCTCCGCTTGGGGGGCAGGATGGGGGGGTGGGGGTGACTCTGCCCAGCTCTGAGGAGCAACAAGGGGAGGGCCCCCGGTACAAAGCCACAGCTGTGGGAAACAGGCCTGAGGGAGGACAGGACCCCTCTCATACACCCCCAGCCCCACGGTGTTCTCCAGTGCCCGGGGGAGCAGCAATGGGGCTGATACTGGGGGAACTGGGGGGAGCAGGGTGAGCCCCAGTGCTCACGGCGGGTGGAGGGCAGTGGGGTCTGGGGGCAGCAATGACACCCCCAGCCCTGCTCACAGGGGTCCCGAGGGTGGACCGAGGGGGGAACAGGGAGTTGCTGTGGGTGAGGGGATCCCCAGTCGGTGGGAGACTCCTGGGTCATGTTTGAGGGTGAGGAACTTCACCTCACACCTGGAGCATCCTCCGTGGCCATGAAGCACCACTTCGAGCCCAGGACTATCACCCCGCGGGGTGGAGGCGCGGGACTGGAGCCGTGCGGGTTGGAAGTAAATTCTTCTAAAAGCATTCATCTGCTGGGACTTTCCTGTCGCCGGGCGTGTGACAATTGCCAGCCGCTCTCCGTGTCCTCGATCCCCCGAGGATTTCTCTGCCAGGTGCCGACTCGCTGCCATGCAAATGTGGCGCCAGATATAACCCGGCTGGAGGGGCTGGAGGGGCTGGTTCGGCGGCTCCCCGGGGGCTTCACTTCCCTCCCGGCGCAGCGAGGGGGGCATCGGGCGTGACACGGTGCTGCCCCCGTCGTGGCGCCCGGTGACAGTCACGGCTTGTGCTGCACCCGCGTGTCCCGGTGGGAGCCCCGGGGCTGCAGAGCTCCCCCGAGACAGTGCCAGAGCTGGGGACACTTCCAATGCCCCTTCCCGCTGTCACTCAGCACAGAGGTGGCTCTGCTCACCCCCTGTCCCCCGGATTTGGGAACCTGGCCCACACGGAGGGTGGGAAAACGCCGCCGGGTCCCCGCCGGGCTGGGGCGGGGAGCGTGACTCAGTGCACGGCTGGGGAATTGGGACACGGAGGAGGTGGTGGCAGTGACTCAGTCCTCCCTGTCCCCTCCCGGCACCGCCGGGTTTTGGGTGCTGGACCGCTCCTCGCGGGAGCAGGAGCCGGCCGGGATGCTCCAAGGATGCAGCGCAGCACCCGGAAGAGTTTTATGGGATTTTTTTGTGCGTTAGAAAGCGTGTTTCAACACGGCGACAGGAGAAACGAGTTCCTCTGTGCTCTATCACGATTACAGCTATCAGCAGATAAGAATCTCTCTGTCACAACACCAACTGAAGGTTTCTGCAAGCCTTTAGAGGGGTTTGGCTCCAGGCAGGAGTGGGCTGAGGGGTTTTGGATCAAGCCAACTCTTATTAAGGGAAAAACCAGGATGGGAAGACGCCGCGGGACTCGCTGTCCCCTGCCCCGAGCCCCCTCTGGCTCACCCAGCCCTCGGAGTCACCCGGCAGCAGCAGGGGAAAAGACCTCTCAGAGCTTGTGTTGCACCCGGGCTGGGAAGGAAGTGAAGGGAAAAGAAAAAAAAAAAAAGGATCCTCTGACTTTCTTCTGGGTTTTTTTTTCTCGTTTCTGTTTCTCAAGCGTGTCCAGCTCTTGCGGCAGAAGGTGTCGGGGGGGAATGAAACAAGCGCGAACAACGTCAGCCTGGTAAAGCAGGTGCGAAAAGGGCCGGGGGGGTTGGTGTGAGCCTCCACCCTCCGCCGCCGGGATGTTTCCATCTGGCTGACGCGCTCCGGCACCCCCCGGGAACCACGAGCCCACCCCACAGCCCAGGCGTGGGGCTGAGCTGCCTCCACCCCACAGCTCTCGGGTTAAATCGTTCCTCTGTTAACCAAAACTGCGTCCAACACCGTTTTCCAGCGGTCAGAGGAGCAGGCAATGTTATTTTACACCTCTGACTATCAGTTACTCCACTGAGTAAGTGGTTCTGCTGAGCACAGCCCCCACCATGGCTCGGCACCCCCTGGGGACACACCACGGCCACGTGCTGCTCACAGGTTCCATCACACCTGGGGAATGTCCAGGTCCCAAAGGTGACAGGCACTGGCAACTCCATCCCCAGCGCTCATTCCCACTCCTCAGCCAGCTCTGCTGGTCATTTCCCAGCTCTGTTTTCATGGCTGACAGAGTGGACATGAGTTTATTGACATTTTTTAAACTTCAATAAACCTTTAAGCACCAGAGGTTCATTTCATGGTGCCAAAAGCTCCTTCCCTGAGCCTCCCTTGCCTACTCTTGGGGTGTAATTCATCAGTAAATGAAGAACCAAGCGAGACTGACACACCAAGGCACTGGAGAAGGCTCCAAACCTATTCCAGACCAAAATACCCAAGCCAGGAGCAGAATAAATCAGTCTCACAACCAGTACCAGTGGTTTTCCCCTCTGTTTTCCCAGATGAGGAGGTTTCCAAAGCTCCTCCAAGCTCAGAGACCTGCCCTGGACCAACACAGCCCCTCAACATCCAGATATGGCCCAGTGGGATTCCCACCTCCCAAGCCAACAGCTCCAGGGCAGCACTGTGGCACAGGGGTGAATGATGAGGTGTGAAGGGACAATTCAAGTGTATTCTTAAATTAATCCATTACCCAATCCACTTATGGAAAATGAGATTTTTGGATGGCTCCAGGTGGCATCTCTCAGCAGATTCCTTTAAGAACCTGCCTTTGCCTGCCCTCAAGTCAGCACATCATCATTATTTAAATATTTTATTCATTTATTGACAATTCTTTGGTGTTGAAAACTAAGCCATTGAAAAGCAAGCTTGTCACAAAATTAGAAATTGATAAAGACAACCATAATGTCCTAAAAATATCTGACTTAGAAATGTCAGGGCAGCAGTGGAACCTTCTCTTTGTTCTCTGGGAATTCTCTCCCTCCCTTTCCCTCTGTTTTCTGGACCTAGAAGCTTAACCCTTGGGGTTGATCCCTGGCGGAAGTGCAGCCTCCCTCCCAGGAGGAGCACTGGTCACACTGTCACACGGGTGTTCATTGGGGGAGAACCAACATGCACCTTTCTCATGATGGGGCACTGGGAAACATCCTAAACCTGCTTTATAGCTCCACACTTAACAGAAAAAGTTCTCCTCAGCCCCAGGGACAGCAGGATCCTGGATTAGCACTTCCACAGCACTCTGGATACTCAAGCACACTGCAGGTTGATTTATCCCTCTCCAGACCTACCCTTAGCGGGAAAAATGAATATAAATTTCTTATGTTGTACTTAAAATTCAGAGAGGAAATAATTGAGCCAAAAGAATTCAGAGGGAGGGATGAAATTCAGGACTTCTTGACCCTCAGCTCTCCAGTCTTCCCTCGGGGAAGTGATAGGATCACCAGGGATAACACAAAAGCAACACAGCTCTCAAACCACACGAGGCAGAAAGGCCATCAGAACACTCCTAACTACAGGATACAAAAATACTTTGCAAAGACTAAACCTTCACTCAGCAAAGCCGTTACCAAACCTCTCTCCAGCACAGGGACACCGACACAGCTGCGGGGCCATGGGGAGATTCAAAGAAGTGTTGTAAAAACCAAAAACCAACTTCAAAGGGACGGCACCTGCTCGGGGTGTGGAGCAGCATCTCCCCGGGGCTGTCCCAGTGGGGGTGTGGCTCTCACACACCTGCCTGGGGTCTCACCTGGCCACAGCTGGGCAGGGCCACCCCATGGGGACATGGATGGCATGGCCAAATGTCCTGCTGTAGGAGCAGAGCAGGAGCAAGGCAGAGGCACAACACACAGCACAGCTTCATCCTTGTTCTCGGCACTCATCAGAAAGGAGGAGTTTCCAGCAATGAACATTGGGATTTCCCCCAGCCCACATGGATGAGCCAACCAGTGACCTCACTGGATATCCCAAAAATATGTGTTGTTAAAAAATCCCAACCCCAAGTAGGTCTCATTTCTTATTTTTCTCTTACTGAGTAACTTGAAAGAAAATCAGTTGGGTGGGGTAAGAAAAATGAAATTATGGTGGGGCCACACACTCGTTAGGGCTTAGGGGAAAAGTTTGAAGGAGGAATTAATAATCCTTCCCTTTTCCTGCCCTCGTTTTCCTTGTTTTGGTGATGAGCCATTGGGAGAACACTGGGATTATAACTCGGAAAAGCTCCTCCAACACACCTCTGACTATACACCTGAATAAGCAGGGAATTGGCATAAAAACCTTTTGTGCTGACTTAAAGCAAACTCTATAAAAACAAACACAAGTTAAAAATTGAAAACATCGTAAATGGCTCTGAAGTTTCTCAAAAATAAAGTTCATATCAAAACCAGTCTCTGTTCCTGGTGTTTCCCACAGTCCCACTCACCACAGCAGCCAGGCAGAGATGCTACAGAACACTGAATTATTGGCAAAGACAAATTTAAAAAGGTGTCACCTCCTCATGACACACTTAAAACTGGCCTAGAAAAATACTCAAGAAATTTCATTATACTAATTAAAAACCCAACCAACCAAGCCTCCTCTCCGATGGAAAACACAGCCTTTGACCTTGGAGAACCGGTCCTTTCACTTGAGCACGACTCTGTGCTCTCCCCGAGCTATGTGTGAGGAAAACTCATACCGGTCGTGGCTCCGGTAGCCGCAGACGTTGCACTCGAAGGGATCACGGAAGCCGTGGCAGCCCATGTGGATGGTGAACATCACATAATCCAGGAAGAGCACGCGGCAGTGGTCACAGCGGTACACCCCGATGGCCTCCCCTTCCTTGTTGATCACCTTGAAGGCGTCGCGTGGGCATATGGCGGGCGGCTTGATGATGTCGTACGGCCTTGGGAAATCCTTCAGGGCCTGGAGGCCATTGCGGGTCGGAGCCGGGATCACCTGGCTCTGGTGGAAGGTGGGATTGGGCCTCTCCTCGTGGTTGCTGTCAGTGTCTGTGGAGTCGTGGCCGCTGTTGTTTGGGGAAAGGCCCCTGTCAGATGACAGGCTCTTGTCCCTGAGGTGGCCATGGCTCTTCTCAGCCTCCGGCGCGGTGCCATTGGGGACATCAGCGCGGGGCAGCGGCAGTGGGTACAGGCTGCTGATGACCGGCACCATCTCGGCCGTGGGGGCCGGTGGGGTCTGCACGAGCGGGCGCAGGGCCTCGGCCCCGAGGTAGGTGATGGCGTTGTTGATGGCCTGGTCCATCATGCGCCCATGCATCAGCTCGCTCTCCTTCTCGTACAGGAAACTGGAGTTATAATTGATGTCAAAGCTGGGTCGTTTCTCACCTGCAAGAGACAAGAGGTGATAATTCCCTGGGTGGGTAAAGAAGTATTTAAACCCTGTGATGATTTTTCTAAAGGGCAGAAGTCTCTGAGAGGTGAAGGGACATGAAATGTTCTCTGCTGAAAGAGGCTGTTCTTAGACACAAGTAGCTTTTGGGTAGGGTTTTTGTTTTTTTATATTTTTTTTAACCTCAAGTTAGAAGCAAAAATAGAGGAGGTGGTGAGGGTACATTCTGAGAGACTCTTCTTTGACAAGTCTTTGGTTACTGAAGTCACTGTTCCCCACTGTCCTCTGACAACTACAGCTTCCTCTTCATCACACGTGGCCTCTTGGACCTCTGCACAAGTGTTCAGGTAGTCTAACACGGACAGATATACAGATATAAAAACCCCACATTTAGGGTCACTTGATACAGGGTTAGTGAAAGAAAAATGTTTTCCTCTGGGTGTGCTGGGGCTTGGAAAGCTCTGGACAGGACAGAAGTGGAGGAGAGTGCAGCTGGAATCCTGCTCGCACCTCTTAGGGCAGCACAGTGCAACTCCTGTTCTCTGTGCCAGCTGCAAGGAGGAAATAAACTGCACCCCAAAAGCACTAAAGACATTTTGGGGGTGAATGTCTAGAAATAAGTAACTGAATTTTGTGGTTACTTAAACCATAAAATTGTTCATAGCTTAAAAAAAAATACACAAAAAAGGACCAGATGAAAGGTTTCATGTGCAAGTGACTCGCAAACATCGGATCCACGAATCTTTTAGTTACGGTAACTCGACTGGTGCAGATGTTTATCAGTCACCTGTCAACACCGTGACTCAATGTGTATGAAACTCGTGGGGTTTCACTGCTGAGGCAGAAAACCAGGAGCTCACGTTTCTCTTATAAAACACTCCAAAAGGTTAGTGAACCACAAGAGTGTAACTGCTTCCAGCCCTCAGCACCACTCGCCATCCAGCTTCACATGGAAGGAAAAAAAACGCTGCAGCACTTCTGGGTGACTCATAAAATGAGCTCCAGGCAAGTGAAAGATGTGAATAAATTTGAAATTTAAAAATTAAAAAAAAGGCAACAAAAGCAAAAATAGATAGGACTCCCTAAAAATTTTTGGTGTTAGGATTCACTGCTGTAAAGTAAGATACAAAAAACATGATGGATGATGCCAGGATCGTGGAATATCCTGAGCTGGAAGGGACACACCAGGACCATCAAGCCAACTCCTGAATGATTACTGAGGGTCTTGCAGGGTGATTCCACTGTCCTGGTGGATTTTAAGGTCCCCCAGGAAAAGGCTCTGAAGGGGGGCCTGGTGCAGAGGTGAAGAGTCAAGTGCAGGGTCTGGTGGTCCCTTCCCTTCCGTGGGACTTGTACTGCACACGAGGCAGCTACTGGGGATGGAAATGTGAAAAATAAAGTGGATGAGACTCCTGGTGCTTGTCTGAATCTCTGCAGAGCCCTCCAATTATAATGGGGTTTTTCTTCTGATCAATAGACTTCATTCAGAGAAACGAACCAAACAAAGATGCCTTGTTAGTGTATTTCCCTGTCCCTGCTTCCTGACTAAATGAGACAGCAGCACTCGTTCCCAGATTTCCCAAGGAATCCCCACGCTGGCCTGGCAGATCCGAGCTCTGACAAGGACAGGTCAGAAAGGCACAGGAGTCAGAGCAAGGTCGGACAGCTTGCTCCTGAAAACATCCTTCCCAGGGATACAAGAGACCAAGGGGGGAATATTTTCACATGTTATGTAACAAGAACAATCACAGAAGTCCTGCAAAACAGCAAGTTTCAGAAAATGGTTATTTTGTGCCTTTAGGTGAACTGTGAGGGGTTCTCCAGCTTCCCCACACTATCACCTGTGTGTGCAGTGCCAGTTCATGCCATCCAGCACCAGCACAAACCCCAAAGGATCCAGGCCACACAGGAACTCATTGGCTGCCAAAGAAAACCCCAAACCCAGCAGTTCTTCATGTTAGGCCTATGCTGAGGGGGTGCATCCTGCTGCAGGTGTGTTTAATAAAATACATAAGGATCAAACTGGTGGTGATTACACAATGAGAGAGCTGAAAAAACGCTAAAATATAGAAAGATAAAGAACTACAAAAAGCAATACTCAATGCAATTTCATTTCCATTAGTACTGCTTTTTGAATCACAGCACGATGTATAAGGGCTGAGCCCCGCAGGCCCAGTTTCAGTCCTGAGCACCAAAGGCACTCAGGTGGAGTGTGCTGGTGTGGCTATGCAACAAGGTGACCTTTAGAAAGCCACACTAAGGTTAAATGAATAAATGAATAAAATAGACCAGCTTTCATAGATGAAAGCCCAGTGCTACCCACCAAACCCACTAAGACCTCCACTACCTTCAAAAACTGAGTTGATTTCTTGTGTGGATGGATCCAGCTGCACAGCTTTACCTGGATGGATCCAGCTTTATCTGGATGGATCCAGCTGCACACCTGTATCTGGGATGGATCCAGCTGCACACCTTTACCTGGATGGATCCAGCTGCACACCTTTATCTGGATAGATCCAGCTGCACACATTTATCTGGGATGGATCCATCTGCACACCTTTATCTGGATGGATCCAGCTGCACACCTGTATCTGGGATGGATCCAGCTGCACACCTTTACCTGGATGGATCCAGCTGCACACCTTTATCTGGATGGATCCAGCTGCACAGCTTTATCTGGGATGGATCCATCTGCACACCTTTATCTGGATGGATCCAGCTGCACACCTTTATCTGGATGGATCCAGCTGCACACCTTTACCTGGACAGATCCAGCTGCACAGCTTTACCTGGATGGATCCAGCTGCACACCTTTACCTGGCTCTGGACCTGGGGCGCCCTGTGCCAGTTTTGGCTGCAGCAGCTGTGGAAGCCCTGCCTGCTCCCCCAGCCCACGTCTCTCCCTCCCCACATGGGCCAAACTCAGAAGGTGAACTTTATATTAAGCCAAAAAAAAAGGTCTTGTTACCTTACATAACCCTACAAACAGCAAACCCTACAAATAAGGCTTCACCAGCACCAATATTATATAACTGCTGACTAAGGGTTTTCCTTAGGACACAGGGTTGCATTTTATTTTCTTTAAAGGCAGGTTGATGAAATAAGACTGGCCAAGAGGGTCAGGTGTGCACTGAAACCCAGAACCTGCCCAACTAGTATTTAAGATCTCCAACATGCAAAACCCTGATTATGTACAATTAAATGCAAAGAAAATGCTATGGAAACATCTGCTTGCTTAAATTACCACAAGAAAGGATTTGATATTTTTTAATCACAGACAAATTTAGGAGGATGACTAAGAGAAATCCAATACTTTTCTGTCTTTAGGCCTTATTCCACACATGAATCCTGCAGGAATCTTCAGCTCCTGCTGAGAAAACATTAACCTTCCTGTCCTTCTCTTGCTCTAGATCTTAGCAAAGAACATTTCAAATACACAGGTACAGAAATGGCACGTGGAAACTCATAAAATCTATAAATCACCTCCATAAAGACACAAAGCACAACAGTAGCTTCCACCCAGATTAAGCAACCAACAGAATAAATTCTTTTCATTGTAATCAACCCCCTACAACAAATCACTAAAACCTCATCAGAAAAATCAGTGTTACTTTATTCTTTTGTATTAGATGCTAAGCTTGAGCAGGATATTTAAAAGAAGCAGAGGCATTGTACTGTTTGTTACTGACCCACACGTATTTAACTGTTGCAGATGAAAAGGGTTTTTGTTCTTACCAATAAATTTCTGAGGCATTGAGCTTTTTCTCTTTGCCACGTTGCTCGCTAGCCTGTCCAGCACAAGGGCTCTTTCAGTCCCCATCTCTGCCTTGATGTGCCTTGCCTCCACGCTGGCTAGGTTGGAAAATGTGAAAAGGAAGGAAAAAAGAGAAAAAAAAAACACAACACGTAGGTGAAAAGGGAAAAAAAAGATTAAAAAAAAAAGGAAGAGCTGACTGGTTTAATCTCCGATTGGCCATGTAACTGGAGGAAACAGTTTGGAGATCTAATGCAAAGCTGGTTTTGCTTTTTCTGTCCTTCCTGCTCTCCGGGCACAAGTTGTGGTCAGTGGCAGCGCAGCCCTGAGCTCACTCGGGGGGGAGCACAAACCAGCACTGTCGCCAGCGAGAGGAAGTAAATGAAGTGGCTGGAAGATTGGTTAAAGTGCAGATGGAGAGAGAAGCTCTGCTGGCCTTTCTTTTTTATTCTGAGTAAGGCTGGGTGACACCTGCATACTCACACAGTGCTTTGAGCTGCAGGAGGAGACACTCAGTCCTCTTGCTGCACTTTTCAGATATCAGTCATAGACATCTTAATGAATCACTAAGAAACTCGTATGAAATATATCAGTGTTCCAGTAAAATAAAAGCAATATAGCCTTTCAAAATTCAAAATTTCTAACTACTTTTTTCCTCAGGTGTTATTGTCACAATATTATTTCCTAAATGCTAGCTAAAACCAACTATAATGTTTTCCTGTGTTTTAAAGCTCTTTATAACCTCCCAAATTTCTAATTTTTGGGAATGTACCTGTACCCTGTGATCACTCCCTTGAGATTGGGTCACTTAAGGCTATTCCCATTTTCCAGAGCTCTCGTCAGCTGTGCTAAGCTGCGCCCAGCACTGCACAGGAGCTGTGCTTGCTCTCAGCTCCTGGAGGCTGCAGAGGCCTTGAGCTGGAGAGCTGCCACCTCATATCGCTACTACCACACTAATACTGATCGTAACTGCTGTGGCTTCCCCCCAAACCCTGCTTGCAGCTCAACAACATGAGTCTGGAGTGTTACTTTTATATTAAAATACAATGAAGAGTAAGCTCCTTGCTAAGAGTATCAGTGTCAGGAATCACTGTGCTGACAACTGGACAAGTCTTAATTGACTGCCAGAGTCTGTAGGAGTTGGGAGCTACAAGGTGAGGACAAAGAAGGGTGATTTACTTTCCCAAGGTAATATAAAAGGTTGGATCTCAGAGTGAAAGAGTCCTGACTGCTGTGTTATTGAACATACATCAACATACCCAAATATAGATTCATGGAAATATGGAATGATTTGAGTTGGAAGGGACCTTGAGGACCATCCATTCCCACCCCCTGCCATGGGGCACCTTCCACTCTCCCAGGCTGCTCCAAGCCCCATCCAACCTGGCCTTGGGCACTTCCAGAGATGGGGCAGCTGCAGCTGCTCTGGACGATTTGTGCCAGGGCCTCACCTCCCTCGTAGGGAATAATTTCTTTCTAAGATCCCATCCAGCCCTGCCCTCTGGCAGTCTAAAACCATCATCCTTGTCCTGTTACTCTCTGCCTGTATAAAAAATCCTTCTGCCTCCTTTTTATAAACCCCTTAAGGCACTGGAAAGCCACAATGAGGTCTCCCTGAATATATGAAGCATAACCTAAGTAAGAGACAAGCAGTACCAGAGGAAAGCGATAGGAACAATTTGGTATCACTTCAGTCCTGCTAAACACAGATTTATTGAATATCAGACTTAAATTTCTGTTTGACCAGTAGAGCAAGTGCTGAAAATGCAGCTTCATCCTTCCCAGCTCTGTGCAGCCTTTCCCTGAACATTTCAGTTTCAGTCCGTCCTCTGTACCTGTTTGTCAGTGCTGCTCCTGATAACACATGAGTTTCAGTCAGCACAAACCATGACTCACCAAACCTCAGCCAGAACTATTTGTTCGTGTTTGTTCAGCAGTTTGAAAACGTAAAGTGTTTCAGACTAATACTGGCTACGAATATGAGTCAGGAAGGACGGGATAACAGCCTGGCTGCACTCGGTCACAGTCCTGGAGCCCTGGGATTGTACGTGACAACCAGCCCTGTGCAGAGTGCCTTGAAGGTAATAACACGCTGCTCTTCTAGTCTCAGTTTTATTCCAAATTACTCCAGTATGTTTGGAGGCTCCCACAAATGTATTCATCCCTGCTCCAGCATGAAATACCCAGACAAGGATGTAAGAGCTGCACAAAGTGGGACCAACCCCAGGTTAAGGTGACACTCAGGGGAAGGGAGGGAGGCAGAGTGTAATCACCTGCTTGGGCTTGGGCCAGAAGCTCTAGTTTGGTATTGAAAATTATGGGGCTTTTAATTTCAGGACTTCTGTTTAATTCTTATGCTCCTAAGTCTGGGATATACATCCTGAGCTCTTTATATTAACTTCAGTTGACTGTAGCCCAAGGTTTGAACCACCCCCAACCCCAAAACCTCATAATCTTGACTGGATCATTGCACAAGTCATTAACAACAGTAATTTAAATTTTAACCCAAACAACTCTGAACAAAATATTATGAGCATTACTGCGTCGTCAAAAATGTACTTTTTTCTTTGTAAAGAAAAAAGAAATAAAACACAATTCACCCATGTCATATAAGCAGCTCCCTGGTCCCTTCCAGTTCTTTGTTTTTCTGATTTTGTTGTCCTAGTTTTCTCTTTTTCTCAGTCTTTACCTCCAGGAGTTGCACCCTGAGGACCCATGGGTTGCTCTAATAAAGCTTTAATTCCCCATTTTCTTTTTCCCTGTCCTGACAGAACTCAGCACAGAGCTGCTGTTGGCCCTCCCAGCCACAGGAACACACTGGAAGCTGCACGTATCAGGGATGACTTGTCTTGTCAACATTATTTACGTGCCACCAAGGGAACTTTAATTGTTAAATTAATGTCAGGAGGGCAGACGAGGGCTTCCTGCAGGGGTAACAGAGTCTTTCCTCAGAGGAGATCTGCAGAGACAGTAACTATTGACCTACATAACATGTTCTGGGTCTTCTGTAGAATCAACCTCTCAGCTTTATGGCTCTCTGCCCTTTTATTTTAATGCTGAGGGTCTCTGTTTTCACATTAAGATTTTTGACTCCTTGCTACTGGCTATTTTTTCCTAAAGAAAAAATAATCTCTATTTATGGGCCACAAAAGGTCTTTGATGACATTTTCACAAGCTGGCCTCAGGGAAACAGTGTCTGCTCCCAGTAAGATGAAGGTGGTTACACAGGTTTTCACCCACAACACTGCTCTCTGTACCCAGAAAACTAACTGAAAATTATCTCATCCACTTTTTTCTTCTGGATCACTTATTAAACAATCCAAGAATAATATTTAGCATTTAGGAAACAGTTTTTTAATCACTCCAAATTCTCTAGAGGCTTTTCAAACATAGAGAAGGAATCACGCCCTGTGTCCCTCTTCAATTATCCTCCCTCTGGATGATCCCACTGCACATCGTGATTTAAAGAACTAATTATCTCACTATAACACATATCTAAAAATAAAATTAAGGCTGGACTAACAGAAATGGTCAAGTGCTTTGCTCAAAATTACACTGAGAAAAAACAAAACCAGAAAAGGCAGACTTCCAAAGCACGACATCTACTGCAGCCTGGAATGTCAGGATGTCCTGCAAGCTCAGGGCTCTGATGGCTCAACTGCAGGGCCAGAAAGAAAAAAAAACTCTGAGGATGCTGAAAGAAACTCTGCAGCCCAAATAAATCACCTTGTCCCTCTTGGTCAGATCTGATCAGTGACTCTGGAACTACATGGGAAGTTGAGCTCCTAAACATGGAATTTTTTATGGTATAAAGATGGGGTTGATCTCACCACTTTTAAAGCTGGGGGCCCCTCTGCTGCTCTGCCAGCAGCAGGGCTGAGGATGGTCTTCCTGGACCCCCTGAAATGTCTCCATGCTATTCCCAACACTGCTGCCTGTCCCAGTGGACATTTCAGGTGTGATCCTGTCTGTATAAAACACTTCCAGAGGACCATTTTCCTGCCAATGTGAGTTATCCACTATGAAGGACTCTTTAAGTTGTCTTGTGAGTGTTGGGTGAGGAGTCACCTCTGCAAACAGTGCTGTCCCCTGGCCATCATGGGCTCACTGAGTGCCTGGGGTTGAAAAGGACCTTAAGGATCATCTTGTACCACCTCTCTGCCATGGGCAGGGACACCTTCCACTATCCCAGGTTGTTCCAAGCCCTATCCAACCTGGTCTTGAACAGTTCCAATGATGGGACATCCATCTCTGGGCCACCGTGTCACACTGTAGCTGGAGAGAGAGCGGATGCTCTCCCAGCCCCGAGCACACACCAGCGCTCACCCTGCACTGAGCTGTTCCCATAGTGTGGTTTCTGCCACACCACCAATGTGAATAGAATTTTTAGAACATGCAGATATCGTTAGCAAACCCCTCAAGTACAAAGCTGAGCTGAAATTAGAGGCATTGCTTCCTGTAGCCTCTCTGTGTGGTCACTCAAGAAGGGAGAGTGGAACGGAGTTGGGTGATTGTGCAATGAGAACAATGTGAAAGAGATGGTTATCAGGGACAACGCTCCAACTATATTGTTACATAAAACTTCTCTTTTAGAAATATTTCCACATTTGGGACATGCAAGTCTGGCCTTGCACTAAAAAGCAACTAGAATGGTTACTACCGTCCTGATGCTTTAAAATATTTTAATTACTTAGGGATGATGGCATGTAGAGCGCATTTATGTCTAAAGATGGCTCCATGTGAGAATCATAGGATCAAGGAATGGTTTGAGTTGGAAGGGACCTTAAAGGTCACCCAGTTCCACCTCCCTGCTAGGGACAGGGACACCTTCCACCAGACCAAGTTGAAAAGCTTGCGAGGAATTCAGAAAAACACCAAAATTTCCAGTGATGCAGAGAAGCAGGGAGAGGGTCAATAATGGAAAGAGGATGTTTAATAAACACAAATGCAAAGTGTTACACTTAGGGAGAAAAATAAAGGGAATGTAGTAAATGACCTCCTGAGACTCTTTCCAGCTTTCCCTCTCCCTGGTTCTGTCACCCAATATCCTGTTGATACCAGGGAATTGGATGGAAATGACCCAGGAATTCCCATTTTTCATAAAATTTCCTACTTCCCTAACAGCACTGCAGTATTTGTAAGGGTGTGAAGGTCTCCAAGGCAGAGGGAACAACCACCTCTTGGCACACTGGGAATTTGCATTCCCTGTGACCAGTTAAGGCTCCCTGCACTGCTGCAGCAAGGACTGCACTGCAGGCACAGGATAAGGGATGAAATGTTGCCATTCTGAAATGCATCTAAACCATGAGGGTGATTTTGAAGCAGAAACCTGCATCAGGTCTCATGTTTTCCATTTTCACGGGTGGACATGTTGGCTGGTTGCCATCATGGGAGTGTGTACTGTAACACAAACCACAGTTTCAATGTGTAAGGGTTCTCACGAAACATGAGACTTGCTGATATGCTGATAACCACTTACTTTTACTAATGCTCTAAGAAATGTGTCATTTTCTGACAGGAAGAGAGCCCCCCAAAACTAGAAAACAATTAAAAAACCCTATGAAACTTTTTTAATCATTGTGCTTTGGAAAGTTTTTTGTGCGCCTGAAACACCAACCTGCTCACTCTGCACAGTGTAGGGATCCCTGCACCCACAATTATCATCACACACCAGTGGCTCTTCACACTGATTTTCAGGCCTGGCTTGTGATGATTCCTCCAGAATCTTGTCCTTATCATTGTTGAGAGTTATTAGGAGGAAATTCCTCCCTGTGAAGGAGGTGAGGCCCTGGCACTGGGTGCCCAGAGAAGCTGTGGCCCCCCACAGATCCCTGGCAGTGCCCAAGGCCAGGTTGGATGGGGCTTGGAGCAACCTGGGATAGTGGGAGGTGTCCCTGCCCATGGCAGGGGGTGGCACTGGATGAACTTCAAGGTCCTTTCCCACCCAAACTCTCTGTGATTCCATGTTTCCATTATTTGGTGGTTTTTCAAGGCTGCATAGCAAAAATGGGAACCTGAATTCTGAAATCGTAGCCTTAGCTCTGTTCAGATCAGTTGTAGAATTCTTTGGGAGGTCACAGCCACTCCCTGGCTCTGAACAGAACAAGCAATTTTTTCCTGACTTGCTGCTGTATTGTGAGACTCAAATCACTCAGTTCATTTTAGGATTTGAGCAGTTCAGGTGAAGCAGGGACAAAGACTTTGGCAGTTACTTTTCACCGAAGTATTTTGGAACTGCAGCACTGAGACTGTAAAATGGAAAATAAGAATAAACCTATGTTTTAATATATCTTCTTTTCCAAAGGCAACTCTATACTCAAAGCTGTGCCTTACCTCTCACTCCCTTCCTAAGCTGATCTGTCAGTGATTTTTGGAATACCACTCCCTTTTCATGCCCTGGATCCAGGCTACTAAAATTGCTGCAAATTCTAGCAGTTCTCATTCTAAAGAAAAGGAACCATCAAACACACCGAGACAGGAACAACGGTTGTCAACAACTCATCCCGTAAAATGAGCCACATAATAGCATTAATGTAGGAATAATTTAACTCACTGAGCATCACCTCCAGAAATGCTGGGTACAAGGTATTTTAGATGTTTTACACAAAGTAACTGTGAAAGAAAAAAGGGATTAAAATAAAAGCACTCTCTAAATATCTGCCTGAGGGCTGTAAGAACCAGTCCCTTTATAAGGTTACAGCCCCTCAGGTTACTGAAAAGGAGTGTAGGAAAGGCTGTTCTCAGGCTGTGGGTTAACAGCTCACCAGATGCCCTTTTACAAGCCCTGTAATGTACCAAAACCCCAAAACCACGGCAATGTGATAAACTCACCAGCCTCACACATGCCAGCGTTCTGTAGGTAAGTCCGGCACCGCTCCTTGTGCTCTTCTAACGAGCTCCTCTGCTTGTAGCTCCTTCCACAAAACTCACATTTGTATGGCTTCTCCACTAGAAAAAGAAACAATAAAATAATTAAAATAACCACAAGAGACCACTAAAACACTGTCTTTTTTGAAGCGTGATGGTTTTAGTATTGTACTGGTGGGGGACAGCACCACACTGCTGGTCTTGATTAAATCAGAATTTCATTTATCCATGACAGATAAGCTCATTTTTGACTTTGATTCTTTGTGAGGCTGAACTTTTCTGTACAGTGCAGTGCAGAGATAACATCTTTCTGGGCCCATGTAGGACACAAAATACTGAGAAATTCAAGGGCGAGCACAACCTGGCTCCTGCAGAACTGGGACAACTAAGATTGAATTATACCTGGCTTGTTATCCAAGTCACCTCAGCTCTGTGCCTCCATTTCCCCATCTGTAAAACAGACAGAACACCCTACCAGGCTTGAGAAGAAACATCTGTTGAGCATTTTAAGAGATTAAGATGAAAGGCACTACACGACAGTGAGGTGGCAATAGAGTCATCTGCCTGGGATTATGCTCCTGGGGTTTTCCTCACAGCTCAGGGTGGGATGGGAGGAAGCCCCAGCAAAGCACGGCTCACACTCTCCTCAAGTTCAGAGCTTGCTGGCATAGCCAGCTCCACTCATCTGAAAATGAGCTGACAAGGTGGTGATGGGTCAAAGGTTGGACTTGATGATCTTGGAGGTATTTCCCACCAAAATGATTCTGTGATCCTGTGAAAATACCATGGAGTTATTTGTGCAGGCAGGTTTGTGGGCTGTGACATGGATTCCCCTGGCCCCTCTCTCTGCACCAAGAACAAAGCCAGTCCTGAGCTGGTTCCAGGAGCACGGTGAGTGGTCACTGCTCTGTCTCGACCCTTTCACAGGCTGAGCAAACCTTGCTGACTGTCTTTTCCACACCGAGTGTCCCAGTGACACACATCCAAAACACATGGAGTGCCTGTGAAGTCACTTACCAGAATGTGTCCTTAAGTGACCCGTAAGCGCATCCCTCCTTTGGCAGGCATAACTGCACAGGTGACACTTAAAAGGTTTTTCCCCTGTGTGTAGTTTAATGTGGCGGAGGAGGTTTCCCTTCTGAGTAAAGGAAGCTCCGCACTGATTACACTGGAATGGCCGTTCACCTTAAAATGACATACAGAAAAGGACATTTAATGGTTACGTGGGTATCATGCTGTCCTCTGCCTTTTTGGAAGAGGAAAGAATGAGATATTGGATCGATTTCTTTCTATAGACACACACAGAGTGTGACTTCAGTGGGAGGGAGGTGCAGCTCTGGTGTCAGAGCTGCTTGTAGCATATGTGGGACTATGGAAAACACTGCACAGTTCTTCCACGGAAAGAAGCGCTCCGGAGGAGGCTGATTCCAACAAGCCAGCAATTTTTAGAAGAAAAAAAATGTCTTATCTTACTGCAGGCTGAAACTTAAGATGCTCATTGGTTTGTTGCCAAAGTATAGCACAGAGAGAAATTTATACACAGACTGAAAATGGCAGCACGAAACCAAATTAACTTGTGCTTTGTGCCTGAAATACTGCAATTACATAGCGCCTTTCATCCAAAATTCTTAAAATGCCTCTCAGACTCGCTTTTAATTATGTTCAATCCCAATAAGAAGAAAGGTGGGTAAAGTGAGGCACAGAGCAGTGAGTAACTTGCTAGAGATCATATGTGGCATCAAGGACAGAACAAGGAAACTCTGATTTTGGTATCCTTTTTAAAAATAACTAGTCTAGATTAAAAATTATCATCCTTTCAGTACCCCAGCTCTTACAAGAACAACAGAGGGATATTTACCAGTGTGGCTACGCTTATGAACCATCAAGACATTGAGGCTAATGCAGGCTAATCCACAGATATCACAATTCATCTTTCCACTAGCTGGCCTGACGTTGTCATATGAACCCGAGTGTCTTTCCAGTTTAATGCTCTCATATTCGTTATATTCTCTGGGATATGTGTAAGGCAGTTCGGATTCTTCCAGGTTTTCCATAGGCTCGGAATTTAGAGCACTCTCCTCTCTTTCACTGTATTCACCTTTCACTTTTATCACGTCATCTGCAGGTAAAACAAAGCACAGGAGTGAAAAAATGCTAATCTTATGCATGGTGAAGTATCTTAGGAAAAAACACACTAAAATTTATATAAAATGACAGTATCAATAGTCCTAAAAGTTCTACTGAAACACCAAAGATGAGGAAATGAAGTTGAGACATGAAACTTCACTGGTCATGGACACTTTGTGACACTCACAGTGAGATAACCCTTAAAAACAATTAACCTGCTTGATAATTATCTTTGATGGAGAATTTCCTTCTACAGATTATGAAAGTATAAAACAGTACAAACTTCTCCTGAAATTACAAGCCAGGATTCAAAAGAAAACACTTATTCACACCACTCACAATTATTATTTCTATAGAAATCAGCATTTCAGGTTGCTCCTATGAATTGGAAATATAGAACGGCACAAATAAAAAAGGGTAATTATATCTTATAACTTAAACATTCTTCTGGTACTTCTGGTGCTTGGAACAAGCCTAGGAAATATGTCTGATCGGTGTAAGGTTCCCAGCGCTCCCATGGGATAGATTCTCACTATTTAAGCCTACTCAATAATAGTAATTTTCACTTGCAAATCACAATTTTTATCCCTATCTCTCAGACGTGTGAGGAGAAGTTGATAATCTTGATTTACTATGTGAGTAAAACTAGCAGAGGTGGGGCAAGTGTTTTCTGATACATAAAGGTATCCCAGAAATGCCAAAAGATTTGTCTGAAGTCATTTTGTGAGGATGTGGCAAAGAACCAGACACCTCCTGAAGATCAGCATCCTTGGCCTTCAAACAGGTTCCCAGACCTGATTTGGGGAATCCAAAGGCATTGCCTAAATGAATGCAGCTCCATGACAAAGGCGGATGTAACAAGTAGCTAATGATTTACTAACTGTGTAAAAATACAAGCAAATTGGTCACACTGTATAAACAGCTGATGATTCCCAACTTAGGGTGCTGAATTTCCTTTCATGATTAACTCCAACTCTACCAGCACTTCCATTAAAATCCTTAATAATTGCCAGGACAGCTTTTTTCTACTTAAAGCTGGCTGAGAAAGTTGTGTGGAGACCTCACAGCACCTTCCAGTGTCTGAAGGGGTCACAAGGGAGCCAGAGAGGGACAATTCACCAGGAGCTGGAGTGACAGGACAGGAGGGAATGACTTTTAGATGAAAGAAGGGAAATTTAGGTTGAATATATGGAAGAAATTCCTCCCTGTGAAGGGAGTGGGGCCCTGGCACAGTTGCCCAGAGAAGCTGTGGCTGCCCCTGGATCCCTGGAAGTGTCCAAGGCCAGGTTGGATGTGGCTTGGAGCAGCCTGGGATAGTGGGAGGTGTCCCTGCCCAAGGCAAAGGTGGCACTGGATGGACTTTAATGTCCTTCCAACCCAAGCCATTCCATGGGTCTCTGACAAGAGACAGACTATGGCTGAAACTGGAGCTGTGCCTCAAGCTACCGAGTGAAGATGAGCAGCACGAGATGCACCACACAGCTTCCTGTTTGAAAGTCTTGTTCTCTGGCCACCTGCTCCTGCCTCCAGCCGAGGGTTAGACAGTTCAATCTGGCACTGAATCACTTGTCCTTTCTCCAAAGTACAGAACATGAACTGCTGAATATGTATTAGCTCTGGTTCTGAGTAATAAACCACATCAAATGCCGAGAACAAACAATGGGTGACAGCGAAAATGAGGTGGTAACATAAAAGCAACGTTGAAAAAGAAAGATCTGGCAACCTAAACTTTCATGAAATCAAAATTCTCAGCTACATTTTGGGGAGAAAATAATTCCTCTGTCCTAATTGATTGTATTAAGCTCTGCCAATCTGTCTGACTTTGGGCTGAGGTGGAGGAAACAGGTGGGTGATGATTTCTTTATCCTACACAAGATCCCACAGTAGTGTGGAAAACTCTGAGATCCTCTCGTGCTCTCCTTGGATGGGATATTGATGGAGGGATGGCGTTTTCCTCCAGATTGTGTGTTTTTATCCCCTTACCCTGGACAACATTTAGATTTTGCTGTTGCAACTTGCTGTCCCAATCCCTGATGAGCTCATGTGGGTTTGGCTGGCTGCTCAGAGGGTCACATGGAGCTCCAGATTCACCCTAAAATGGGCTGGTTTTCTTTGTGGATCCTTCAGTACCACCTCTGCTTCACATCCCACAGATTCCTGCTTCTACAGAAACAGGAGCTCCTCTGCAGGTGCTTTCTGCTGCCAACTTCATGTCCAAGGGTGCGAGGCTGATCCTGCTATCAAGACTCCTTCAAAATTAGTTTATACAACCATTTCCATCAGTCCAAGGAAAAAATATTGCTGGTTGCTGAAAGCAGATTTCAACACCAATCCCACTTCCAGAAAAAAAAAAAAAAAAAAGCTTTTTTGGTTGGTTGGTTGTTTTTCCCTCTCAAAATGAGCCAGTTCCAAAATAATTTGCTACATCCTGCCCAGCACGGTAAAAGGAAGTACCCGGTGCAGCTGCACCTTGTTGGTGCTTTCAGAAACAATTTCAATTCCCACTTTCTACTTAACGTCTCACCTTTCGTCTGCATCACACGCAGTTGTTTAGCAGTGGAGGCCAAGCTGTGACCTCCAACGGAGGCTTCTGTGCTGTTTGCTGCTCTTTGTCACCTCAATTCTTGGCTCACAGCTCCAGAGCTGTGCCAGGGTCTGTGTGGCACAGTGTGGGCACTGATTTGTGCCCTCCATGGCACATCCTTGGGGACTGGTGCAAACTGGACAAACCATCCGACGGTTCCATCGTGGAAAATAATCACCTCTGCAGTTTCCACACTGCACGTAAGGCCTGTGTTTCCTTGTAGTAAGAGAGGAGGATGCACCTGAGTTTTGATCAAGGGTTTTCCATCATTGCCTCCACAAAAAACATCACCATCACTCCAGCTGCCCATGACATCCGAAGTTCGAATGTTTTCCTGTAGATATTTGAAGGACCTCACAAAAAAATTCACCCTCTGATGACTGGGACCAGCAGAAGCCATGAGGGAAGAGGCTTTTTAAACCCAAATATAAATTAGAAAGGTTGGGATTTTTCACCTGTTATGGTTTAGAGGCTGCTTCGCCTCCCTGACAGTCAGACAGGAGACAGCTTTGGTGCAAAGCAATCTGAGGAAAAAATGGCTTGGTGCAGGTTGGACTAAAATTAACCAAGTGATTGCAGAGTCTGGAGCTACCAGATTCCTTTTTCAGCCCAGACTTTTCCCTGTACTGGCATGCACAGGGAATACCATGTGACCAGGAGATTGGCAGCTGTGTGGAAGGCTTCTATCCGTCACTTTAAAATCATATCAACATATTTTATTAGATCAGGGAGTTTCCAGGCTGGTCCACCTTAATCAAGAGGAAGAAGGCTGTGACTTCATGTAGAAAGGGGAAATTTGACTGAGGAAAAACACAATTATCCCTAAAAACACTAACAAAATTCCCACCGTGGAAAAAAGAAGCGTTATCATCTATTCTATTAGGAAAGTAAAGAGGTTGTAAGAGAAAAAAAAAAAATTCATGGAGTCCAAGACAGGGAACTATTTTTCTTGAGGCAGTTCATGGAGTTAATATACACTGAGAAAAAAAAAAACTTCAGCTTTTACAGAACAAAGTACCGGTGTGATGCGTTAAGGCTGATGCACATGGTTTCATTTCCTGGGGAGATGATTACAAGATGAAAGACATACTCCAGAGTAATATTTTTGTTTCACCTGAAACACTGTAAAAACAATGGGTTCTGGAAAACATCCAAAATAAAGCTGCGGTGGCAACTTCAGACTGAGTCACCACCCAAACAGTGCTTGTGTGTTCTCTATAAAATGATAGAATCACAAAGGGTTTGTGTTGGAAGGACATTAAAGCTCATCCAGTCCCACCCCCTGCCCTGGGCAGGGACACCTTCCACTATCCCAGGCTGCTCCAAGTCCTGTCCAGCCTGGCCTGGGACACTTCCAGGGATGGGACAGCCACAGCTTCTCTGGGCAACCTGTGCCAGGGCCTCACCACCCTCACAGGGAGGAATTTTTACCGTATACCCAGCATGAATTTCCCCTTTTTCAGCTTAAAATCATTCCCCTTGTCCTGTCACTCCTGTTCCTGAAGCAGAGCCCCTCTCTGCCTCCTTGTAGGTCCCTTCAGATAATGGTTAGCACCTCTGAGATCTCCACACAACCTTCTCTTCCCCAGGCTGAAAATGCAGAAATAAAGGAGGTCAAGAATGCCAAATAATTAGGGCAACTTGGAGGGTTTCTGGATCTTAGCTGTTTTCTCTAGAAGGAAGTTTAGGAAGAAAAACCCCCCAAATTTTTAATTTAATCTGAGACTTTGGAATCAGATTCAGAGGAGAGAATGTAAGTTTTGTCCTGTTGTTAAGCAAAGTTTACCAGGAGCAATAGGAAAAACACAAGGAATAAAACCCAGAAGCCATTAAAGACAACGGAAGGAAAGGGTGATGTAGCTCAAGTGTTTTACAAGGAGTGGGGTCATAATCGTGAAATCCTCAGCACATGCAAAAAGTCAACTGGGTAACAAAGAAACTTAATCATCTTAATGTGGCATTTTAATGATGCTGCTGATTTGCTGTGCCAATTCAGAGATAATGAGCCCCTAATGCTACAGATGTTCAGCCAGACTAAAGGAAAAAAAAAAAAGGAAAAAGAAAAGCTTTTCTTGTATGCCATTTCCTAACTATCCAATTAAACAAATTGTGAAAGCATATAAATAGTTTACCAGGTTTTGACAGCTGTTAATGGGATTCAGATGCCAAGGAACAAGAAGGCAGTCGATACGGGGCATATTGGAGGGTTCTTGTGACTACCTGGGTTTGACAGGTATTAACTGATGATTCATCACCGTTATCTCCACAAAACCCTACAGACACACGCCAGAGCTGCTCCCCTCCCAGCAGGAGACTCCTGTACCTAACCCAGCCTGAGACAGAGTGCTGAAGCTGAAAAAGTCAGTGGAGTTTCCAGATTCAAGGCAGAATCCTGCACGTTTGTGAGAAACACCTCAGCGACAGAATCAATGCACTGGGGGCAAAGATAAGTCATGAATAAAAAATTTCCCTGTTCTTTAATGAATAAAGAGAGTTGTACATCCCATAAAAATTCTGAACTGGGGGAAAATAATTAAAATAACCAAAGCTACGCCTAAGTTTTTTTCCTGGAACAGCAAGGAGAAAACAATTACATGTATATATAGAAAATTTGGAAACTGTAACTAATGGGGAATTATAAAATGCAAAGTGGCACAATAGCAACAAGAGAATTTTTTTTAATGAGGCAACACAATCAGAGTTTGTGATTGTGAAGTTGTTTGAAAAGACAACTTTTCTCCATGTTTTTCTTCCACCCCACTGCAGATATTCATCTAAGGAAGGGAAAGGAGTTCAAACCTTTTTGGCCCACCCTGGCTTTGTTTTCCCTCTGACTCCAGCCTGGGATCCCTTTTTCCCAACAGCTTTTACGAGATCATTGTTTGCCAACAAAGGAAGAGCAATCACATCACAGCAGAATTAACTTCCAGCCAGAGAGCAGAGGAACCACCCCAAGCAGGACAGGCAACAAGAAATGCCCTTGCAGGGTGCAGGCACTGGGCTTGTCCTGTTCCTCGGGTCCCTTTTTGAGTCACTACAGGCCAAAGCAGAGACTTCTGCCCTAAAAATCCCAAATATTGCATTTATTACTTAGATATATTGGCTTTGAGTTTGTCTTTGTACCTTTTAGTATTTTCTTAGTACCGTTGTACAAGAAAAGCTAATTCTTATTTTGTTTAGATACTTATAAAGCAGACGTGAGTGGTAATTCCTAAATGACCAATGCAGAATGCACCTGGTGGAAATCTCACTTCTAAATATAGGAGAGAAACTTTCATCATTCCCCTTTGTGGAGTGCAGGCTCAATGGTAATGAGTCTCCTTGGTTTTATTGTGACTTGAAACAAAAATAGAAACAAATCAAGTTGAAATGTAGCACTGAGAATTGGAAAGAAAATAAAAAAAAATCAGCCAGGCATCATTTTCCAAGTGCTCAGATGTGTATTTTCTACTTCATTAATACCAGTGCCTCTCTATCATTAGAGCATAGTGTAATTTATCTAGTTGTACAATTAATTGCAAAATAACCCCAACCAAACAACATGCGTCGTTTTCAAGCTCATATGAGTCAGGAAACTTGAATTATTTAAATGGTTCTTAAAGCATCTTACTTAAAACAATGATTTATCTTATAAAGATGAATATTCTTGTGTAAATCTATACTTTCACAGACAGTATTTCCCCTCTTTTATCATTTTCTGCCTAATAATACTTTTTTTAGGATTTTCATTCAAGAGGTTTCCAAAATATGTTGAAGTTATACTAAAAGAGATAGGGATAAAGGAGAAATGTTCCCCAAAACCGAGTGGTCCCAACGTTGGAGTCAAACAGGACAAAGTGCACAGCAATACTGTGCAGTGCTGGGCCGTGGTTTAGAGAAGGAAATGGAATTTAACTTCATTTAACTGCATTTAAATGCTCTTAACTGAAACTACAAACAGAGTAGGGAGGCAGAATTATATTCCCTGGGACAAATCAGACTAGGGGCTGGAAAATTAAGGTTAGTGTATGTTGAAACTATTGTAGGATTTTATTTTGGTTATCTAATTTTAAAATGTGGCAATAAATTACCATTTTCCTCAACTTTCTACACCCCCAGTGCTGGATGGGAGCACAGAGCAAATGCCATATCCCCAGGCCTGCAGGGCCCAGATTTTCCAACACCTGTCCCAGATGAAATTTGTTTTAGCTTTGACACCTGTTAATGTTATCCTTTCAGATTTGAATATCTTTAAAGTCTCCCTCTTACAAAAAAAAAAAAACGCAGAAAAAGATGAAACTGCATGAGCTCTTCCCTTCCGTTGCCGTTAAGATACCATCACCCAGAGAAAACATTTCTAAAATTACAATTCCTGAAGTCCAGCAAGGCAGATACAATCACAACCGTTAAATCAGACTTCAATGAGACAGTTAATCAGAGAACATCTGGACCCAACAGTCAGACTGAGAAAGGCCACATGTTAAATTCAGATAATCACTGGCATTACTTATATCAAGGGACCAATCACTAATGTGACCACTCAGGCACAGTCGACTCTGGTCAACTGTGCTTCAAATGAACTTCAAACCTGAGAAATTCAAAGTATAGTTTCATTTAACATTTTAAATTCATCTCCCAGGAGCCTTCCTGACAATGAAATATATTCTTGCAAGAAAAATAAAGTAGAGGGAAAATAAGATAAAATAACATGAAGAGCAGGGAAATCTGTGATAAATATCTGAGGACTTTTAATGCATATAGACTAAAGGCAGTTGCTTGGTTCAGATCTTGAACACCTTGAACAGTGCATTGACTTGATTGAACTATAAAAAAAATTCCACTAGTAAATGATCTTGACTTGAATTTTAGATTACAGCTGTGTTCTCTCCTATTTGAGGTTCTTGTAATTAAATATTTGTAGTTTGCTTTTAGCATATTCTTCTAGAGGAGCGTGTGCATCTGCTCTGTGTTCCCTTAGTAACACTGATCTCGCAGCCCTTTCCCAGCCTAAACGTGCCCAGGAGTCTGTGATTCAGACCTGTACAGCAAACCCAGTCCTCCCTGGAAGCCCAGGATTACCCAAACCGCCCGTGCAGGAGCACCTGCAGCTCCCAGAGCCGCTCCTGGAGGTGGAGCTCCTGCACCAGGAGAGGCAGGAGCGGAGCGAGGCTGGCACGCACGGCAGGTGAGCGCAGCCACTCGCTGTTCCACGGGAATACAGCGAGTCGAGCTCCGAATTAACAAAGTTCCCAATGCTCCCGCAGAGCAGGAGAAGGAACTAAAGCCGGAACAAGAACTGGAACAAATGCAGCGTGATGGGAGATGGAGCTGAGGACAGGGCAATGCCGGCCCGGGCAGCTCCAGGTGAAACAGTCACCGAGCACACGCTGCAAACTCTGCGTAGTTCAGTTAAAAGTCAGTCATCAACGACACAAGAGTCATCAATTCCAGAGCTCAGGGTACTATTTGTGGCATTTTCGCAAAGTTTTGACTCTTGTGGATGTATTTCCCTTTTCCAATACTTCTCCAGCAACATAAGGTCCAGAGTGAACCTGCCCCTTCATTTTGTGCCAGATGAACAGCCTGGTTTGGGGGGCAAAATGTGACTCATCCCCATTAACTGATTTCCTTTCCACTAATCTGTATTTCCAAAAATTTATTATTTTCTACATGTGATTTGAGTTCCCAGGACCATTTTCTGCATCTTCACATATTTTCTGATGTGTGGAGTGGGGAGGGATCACAACTCATCTGCTTTGAACTAGATTTAATTTCCATGCCAAATGAATAAATATTTCTCTCACCTGTAATTTCAGGGAATTATTTTGTATGGATCCAAGATACACATTGTAGAACAAGTGAAGAAAAATGGAGTTCTAAAAGTTACAGAATGAAGCCCACCACCTATAGGATAAATCTGTGCATCCATCCTCTTTTCAGCCCTTGTTCTCTCTGAGAGCTTCCACTGGGAGTCAGGATATCTCAAAAGTAAATTCTATTTTCTAATCACTATAATGGGTTAATTAGAATGAGAAATAGCTGCACTTTCTGATTATCTCCAGGCAATCAGAGTATCCGAGTGCCTATGTCAGTGCTGAGTGCTCAGGATAGTCCAGCTGATGTCAATCATTTACAGGCTGGGTGACACCACCGCCCCGTTGATGTCACCGAACGTGCCTGGCAGCATTCCTGCCACTGACGGCACAGTCTGAAGAGCTCAAACAAAGTCAAGAGGATCGTTTGTTGATAAGGAAAACGCGGCTTTCAGTCCCTGTAGAGCCCCCAGAGAAGCCTGACCTGTTCAGCACAGACTCCCTGCCGGGTTTAACACTACAGAAATCCCCTTGCAGTGAACTTCTGCTGATGTTGTGAGATAACCCCGAGTCCCATGAGCGCCGGGGCTCGAGCTGGGCTTGGGAGATGTAATATTCTGATAAAAAACGGCACTTCCTTTCCAGGCAGATAAGTGCGTGTTCTTGCAGCACCGCTGGAACCTCGCTGCGCGCCCCAGCGAGGCTCTGTCACCTCTCCTGCCTCACTCCAGCCTTTCAACCGCCCCCCTCACACACCTCACTGCAGCAGCAATTAACATCCATAAACCACAAATGTGGCTTTTATCTCTTTTTAGCTCACAACCATGAAAGCTCGCTGACATTCATAACACCCCAAAAGTTGTCTGCCTCAACAGCTGAGGGAATTAAGACATAATTAAACATTCGTGCTTGACTGCGACTCCCAGAGGAAAGAACGTGGGTTTTTTAATTTAATTTTTAAATTAAAGATGTGTCAACTTTGGCCACCAAAGGTAACAGTGTTGGGGGCACATAAAGAAACAGGGGAAATCAAGTGCTTCCCCCCCCTCTGTCTCAGTGCTTGTCTCTTTTCAGACTAGACACAGGAAGCACCATGGGAACGGTGTATTTTTATGGTTGCAGGCGAGCGTACACCATGTGCACCACAGCGTGCAGCTTCCAGTCCCTTGAGGCAAGAAAAGGGGGTTTTGTTTCTTTTTTTTTCCTTCTTCCCTATCAAGCTTTTAATTACCATTTTACTATAGCCTGCTGCCTAATTGTTTGCCCGATACTTAGTGATGATCATCGTGGAAGCCCTTCTAACAGGGGGGTGGAATAGCACAAGTTGAGTTGTTTCCATGGAATGGCATCTCACCTGGGTCAGGACATACATAAAAAACACCATAAGCTGCTGTGTTTGCACAGGCTCAGAGAAGCCCAGATATGGCTGAAAAAGTGGATTTTTTTAGTACCAAATGAGCCCCAGTGATGGCATTTCAGCCCTATACATTAATTTAGTGCTTTTATGAACTGTCTGTAAGCTCTTAAAAGGATCCCAGCACCTCTTTTAGCATAAAAGGCTCCACCAAACCGACTTAGACAACATCTAGACTTAAGCAGGCTCCAGCTTCTGCTCAAAACCTCAGAACAAATCCCCACAATATACTCACAGTGTCACCCATGAATAATGCAAGAGTCACAAAAACATGTAGTCCAAGAAACTGGGAGATTCCTACTCACTATGGATGGCTGACAAGACATGGAAAAAACAGACATAATTGTGCTGGAGAAAAACATGTTACAGACATACTAAGGCAGTGGAAATCAGGTTATCGAAGGCTTGATCTCTCTCCATGAGTCAGTGGCCTCATGTTCCCATGATGGCCTTCAGCAGATGGAACAAACCCCGGGGGCACGGATCATGCGGGGGTTCAGGAGAGAGAAAGGAGAGGTTTCTGTGTCGCAGGCTGTCATCAGCGATGAATTGGGAAGGTGCTGGAGTGGAATTGCTCACTCACAAAAGTGATTAGCATTTATGAGAATCACATAAACATTTTGCATTATTTCTCTTTAAATTTGATATAAAATGAAGGGATTGGTGATCATATCAACGTGCTAAATAGAGAAACTGAGCTTTTATTTTTTAACCAATAGGTTTTTCAGGTGTAGGCAGAACATAATTCTTTTCCCAAAAGTCATCACCAGTACCAATGATATTTCTATTCTGTGATCCTGGAGAATATTATATATTCATTTTTACCAGGGTTAGTGATCCCCAAAAGATAATCCTCCCACCAGGACAGCACTGTCAAAATGTGGTTTCATTTATAGAAGTCAGACAGTAGTTACTGACCCACAAGGACTGCTCAGGGACTAACAGAGCTGCTGTTATTTTATAGAGGGCATGACATGAAAGCTGAGATTATTTGTGAATTTCAGTCTCCAACAGCAACTGAACTGGTGGTGTTGGGAGGAAATTTAAGTGCACAAACTGATCATTGCACGGCCTGGAGTACTAGCACAGCATGCTTAAATATTTAAGATTTATTGTGCTTCCGGTATCAGAATGACTGTGGAGAACGGTGTGTGAAGCACGGAAGCAAACACAATGTATATTTTATTTTGTGCCATTTTACACTGAGATGCTGGAGGTACTTTTTTTGCATTTGAACCAGCTTTCTCCTTGCAATTGTGTCTTATTCCTACAGTGAGCAGCAAGGAATAGGGCACTGTGGTACTGAAGGTTCATACTCATTTTATAATGAATGAGCTCTAATGGTAAGGGAGGCTGCTGGAGGGGAATGATGTTTTATTGATATTTGTAACATTGTCTTTGAGATGTAAATTTTCAGTGTTTGCATTCCAGAACAAATGGTAAAGACACTTTTAGAGATCAGCAGCAATATAAAAAATGAATGGTAAAAGCAGTACTGATACAAACAACCTCTCATGTGTCCAAGTTGTTCCTGACTTAAATGTATGGAAAAGAGGGTGAGAAATGGTACTGCAGGCACAGGGCAGCCAGAGAGCAGGAAAAGGCCTTGCTTCATCCCTGGGCGTTGCAAACAAGTGGTGTGGACATGGCTCCTGGAATGGGAAGGTGGGAAGAAGCTACAGCAACACCTCTCAGATGGTCAGTACTGAGGCGTTTGGGAAATAAACCCTGTCCTGGCTTCCTGCACCCACAGCTCAGTAAGCAGGAGGAGTGAAGGGCCAGGACGCTGGGAAAGCACGGGGAGAAGTGAGATAGTGAGAGTGGAATTGGTGCAAGGGATGGACAAACAGCTGGAGCATAGCTGTAAATATTTTACGTGCTGTGGGATCTGAGAGATCAGCTGTCTCGGATGTAGAAAGGGCTCAAGTCTTCCATATTCTGTCTATTCTGTTAAACTTCTGTCTTTAGGGTAAGCAGAACAGAACAGAACTCACCTGCCCAAGGCAGGCTCTACATCGTAGATGTTTCTACTGAGCTACTCTCCATTGACTACAGAGTCCTGCTAAGCAGCAGCTGCTCTGGGGACATGAGGCTTTTCATCCTAAGCCAGACACCCAAATTTGGTCAGAAACTGTGTGATGTCTCTCCATAAACTGTCCAGAAAGGCCAGACACCAGCACAGTTACAGGCACTGACACTATAGATCCTTGAGTGACATTCATCTCACCACTCCCTTGAGTGTTTTATGCTGGTTTGCAATTTGTTAACCAATAAAAGCATTTGGTCTTTAATAATGCAAAAGTAAAACCTCTGTGAAATAATCACATTAATGTTAGAGGGAAAACCGAAAGGCACTTGCACAGCCAAAACACATAATTCTTTAGTGATTTACTTGATTCATGTGATAGAAACTCTACCTCAAACTCCTACCCAAAGCCACAGCCATAATTTCCCTTGGCACTGCTGCGCTGCCACGGAGCTGTGGCACAGAACAGCACTGTGAAACTGGTAACACCATGTGTGCTTTCCCCAGGACACGTGCCCCACTTCCTCCACCAGGCACACTCCTCACTGGTTGTGGCTGAGGCCCCTGGCACAGATGAACACTCTCAGATCAGGGGCAGGAGCTGTTGTTAATGCTGAGATTTCAGTTTAGGAGATTCTACAGAATGGAAGAAACTCAACATATATACACACATAAAAACCCCTGAGCTCTGAGGGCTGTGAGATTGCCAAGTTCCAGGAGTTGCTGCTATCTTCTATCTATAGATGAAGAGGGTCTGCTGGTTTTTAAAGACAGTACATACTGGTTTACTATTTTAATTAATCTCTGTGTCTTCTCTCAGACCTGTAAGGAAGGGTTTATTCTTCAAATTCAACAATAAATGTGGAGAACTGACCAACCTCCTCTTCACCCCCAGTTTAAAGTACAGCATTGCTGCTACAGTTTTAAATTTTACAGGCCTGAGTGGTCCTGTGAATTTGAGATAACTTGTTCTTTCTTTCAAAAACATTAATAAATCACCAAGTTATTTTTTAGGTATGAAAGTACTTAGCAGCATTAATAAAAATTGCAGTCCTAACACGGGATTTGCCTATGCAAACTACTCTTAGGAATTTTTATGTTACTGCACACATTAAAGGCTCACCAGATGCACTTGCTCTTTTATCTTCCCATCCATATTTCATAGATCCTGTAAAACTGACCTTGGTAAAATGCACGTGAGGTTCCCTGATGGAAAAGAGTTGGTCCTCCTTAGAGCATGTTGAAATGCTCCAAAAGAATTGTATTGCTATTCCTTTTACAGGCATGCTCTCATAGCATAATCAGATGAATAAAAAGACAAAATGTAACTATTATTTTTCAGAATTCCAACTCTACTTTACCTCCTGCTTCTTCATTAGACTGATTGTGCTCCTTCATATCTTCCACATTATCCATGCTTTCCATTTCCTGGGATTTGTTCAGATTACAGTCTGTCAAATCCTCTTGTTCTTCTGGGGAGGAAAAAAAAAGGGCAAAAAATAATTAACTAGTTATTTTCCAAGAATATTTCCAGGTGATTCCCTCAAAGTTCCTGCACAGTCCCAGCACTGGTGACAGTGCCCATGATGTTATTTCTATGGATGCATTGGTTGCACTTTGGGGAATGATTTTACTTCCCAAAGTCCTATACCAACACACACCTTGAACCCATTTTCAGCTTTTGCTTAGATTTAAATATTCTGGAGGTTGTTCTAAATGACAACAGGAATAAAATCCAGTTCATCTAACTCTATCATAGGTGCTCTGACAACTGCTGTGAGCAGGGATGGAGCTCCTTGGAGTAAGGCAAAGGCAGTTCCACTTTGTTCTTTTGGGCAAAATATTAATCATTCTGGCCCTAGGCCAGGAAACTGCTCAGGCACATGTAATCAAGGCCTCTTTGAACCTTCTTGCACTTCTCTGCTTATTCCACATGTGTATTTTTAAATATCAACATTGTCATGCAGATCAGCATCCCAGAGATCCCAGACTCTCTCCTTGGAAATAAAGACATATTTTTTGGGTGAAGTGTTTCAAATAAAGCCTGTTTTGTTAACCCCACAATGCAAGCTAGTTCCATATTATGTGTATTTCTGTAAATTTCAGATCAGTATTTCATTAAAAAGACAGTGTTTTCTTTCAGACATTCTGGGAATTTTTAAAATTTACAGTAATATTGTGAAATTGCTGGTAAATTCTTTAGCCTATTGACAGCTGGATGGTAACAACCCCGATCCTTCTCAAACTAAATATTACACTGGAGCTGAAAAGAGGCTCGACTTTTTGATTAACAAGAAAGTGAAACACTTGTCAAACTCATTCAGGAGGTTTGTTTTCATATTTTCAGAAATGCAGTCAACCAAGAGAATTGCATTATTCTTGCTTCCCTAATCAAAACTTCCAGCTTTCTCCTGAAAATATTTCCTTTCCTTCTATACAGTCTTCTTTCCCATTTTACTATCATTTTCCAATGTTATATTGAACTTCCAGTTTTATTTCAACACTAGAATTTACTTTTTTTGCCTTTAATGTCCCTCTTTGTACTTTTGACTCTGTTATTCTGTGTCCTGGGGCCCTAAACCAGCTGCAATTCATGTATTTTTCTCCATTTAAATGTAAAATTGTCAAGAGAGAGTGGAAGAGCATAACCAAATAGCACAGTACCTGCAGCTATGGGCTGTTCCTGAGGGTTACTGAGGTCCATCCCGGACTGTGAATCTGCAAGACAGAAAAGCAGCCTGAGGTGTATAGTATTTAGAACAGTCCACAACACAGTTGTTGCCTTTTTATAAATTCCCATTTTCTTGGCTGAAAGTAAAATTGAAAAAGAAAACATTTCAAAGAAATGAAAACCAAATTAGTATTATGCTTCACTTCTTTATATCCTGAGCACAGGCCTGCACCCAGAAAAGAGATTAAGTATGATTTTCTAACTTCAAAAAGTTATAGAACAGAGTACCTTATGCTTTCGATTTACTCACTGTGTACCCTGTGAGCACAGTACAGCTGTAGTAACTCTGTAGGGAGTTAATTTCTCTAAAGCACAAAGGTATTTTTACATTCCTTTTCCAATACAAAGGGAAACCCCCATTATCTTCACAAGATTTACTTGGTTTTCATGGGAGTGTAAGTCTAATTCCCACTGAGAAATTCCAAAAGGGATCAAATGCTAGGAATTTCAAAAATTTTTCGGAGGACTACCCGTGCAGCCTGGTTTCCCAGCGTGCTGGGGGCTCAGCAGAGCTCTGAAGCCGACACAAGCTGCAGGTATTCCCATCTCCCACTCCAGTGCCCAGATTTCAGCTGGTGAGTTGAACTGGAGGCACAGACCTGAGCTGTCCTGTTTACTAAAGGCCTCCCTGCCTTGAGATTTTTTTGATAGAAGGCTGGATTCTTAACACAGACACAGTTACCTGCCTCCTTCCTCTTTTCTTTCCTGTAGCTTTTCCCCCCTCTTTATTTTCTACATGCCATAAAATCTTTTATCACCTTTGAACGTAAAAAATAATAGTTCCTGGACTGGGAAGATTCCTTCCTGGCAGTTACATAACAGAAACACCCAGGCAGCGGGCATGAGGTGTTAACCACTGGTGACATTTACCCCATAATTATCTGTCTTTACCTCCTCTGCATATGGAACATTTTTGTGGTCTCTGCAACGTTAAAATATAATGCTCTGGTAACTCTTCAGCAAGGCAGACTGGTATCAGAAGAGGTGCTCCAAAAAAACTGCATGAATAGAGGGTGGGATGATGTGTGCAACAAAATAAAGGCCTTGCATCATGAAGATAGTCACAGAATTAAATGACAATAAGTTTAGACATTTACTGAATCTATATTTTGAAATAAATAAAAAAGGTCAAGGAACTGTATAGTTATGGCCCTTGATTTCTCATTTTCCTTCTATTATGCCGGGAAAATTGAGGTATGAAGTAGCAAATGGACCAATTTATACAGCAAATAATGATGAGGAAACATCAGGAAATTCTGGGTAAATAAACAAAATTTACTCTAATATTGATTTTAACTTTAAACCACAATAATAGCCCAGAGAAACTGTGGCTGGAAGTTTTCAAGGCCAGGTCGGATGGGGCTTGGAGCAACCTGGTCAAGTGGAAGATGTCCCTACCCATGGCAGACGGTGGAACTGGATGAGTTCTAAGATCTGTTCCAATCCAAAACATTCTGTAATTCCATGAATACAGACACTTAAATTACACAAACCCTTGTAATTCTACACATAATTAAGTGAAATCTCCTTTATTCTGCAACACTTGATTTTGGATTTAATAGCATTCAGAAACCCTGCACAGTTGCTCCATTTGGGTGATGGGCAATCAAAGCCCAAGGCTGCAGCCCTAAGGTGCTGTTGAAACCTCAGCAGCAATTCTGCCTCCCCCTGAGCTCCCGGGAGGTCATGGAAGAAAGAACTAGAACCCCTACATGATTGTTTCAATTCCAATAATTCTGCATATATTCCTGGATAGCTCAATATTTTTAGAAACCGTTGGATTGCTCAGGTTTCCCTGGCAGCTTGCTACACTGCTCGAGCCCCACGAGAGCTGAGCAGGACCTGCTCAGCCTCCTCAGACCTTCATCTCCTCCCTGCTGAGATGGTCTCTGTAAATTTATTCATATTTTGTTGAACGCAACAGGTTCGTGCCCATGATGGCTGCTGGGCAGGACAACACTTTGGAAGAGATAAGAACAGCAACGCCACACCACAAGAACTTTTCTCTTCTTACTTGAGAAAGATCACAGGCTTTGCCTCACTTTCAAGCCCCCAGCCTCCCCTGACCAGCACCTGGTTTCTTTATGGTATCAGTCTCCAGCCACTTCTTACAGCCTTAGTGGTCTCTTAGTATTTAACCTCAGGTCTCTCCCCTGAGTATCTTAAGCCAGATCCTTCACAGTGACAGGAAAACATGTAGAAAGATTCCATCCCTGATTCTATACCAGTAACTCCATTTTTCTACCAAATGTTCAAAAAAGCATAAGGCAGAAAATCACTTACAGAACACGTTTGTCTTCCCAAGCTTCAAAGAGCTCCACTGGCTGGGGTGCATGGGAAGAGGACGCCCGTCTCTGTGTGCTGCAGCCGAGGCACGATGTGCATTTACAAAGCAGAAGTAAAATTCATGTGCTTTCGAAACCAGTCCTTGGCCATCCTGTGTTCTACACCAATGGGCAAAGGGAGCCAAAATATTCAAATAGCTTGCTAAAAAGGTGCTGTGGTGTTTTAATATGCAACACTATTCATACTTTATCTTGGTATTTGACCAGAACAGTCAATCTGAAATTTAGGCCCCCTTAAATGGATATATTTCACATCACTGATGACTCTAATACCTTTCTGTCCTTAATACAAAATGGGAGGTATATCTTGAATTACTATAATTTCACCTGTTTGTCCCCAAAGTGAAACCAGGACGCTGCCTTTTTCCTGCCAGCTGCACTTTTCAACCCAGCAGCACAGGGAAGGGGACACCTTTTAAAATCCCCTCTGCTCTTAGTCCTTCCATCACAGCACGTGGAGCAAACATGGGCATTTTCCTTGTCCAAGCCAGTGCCTTCACTATGTACAACACTCAAACCCTTGCACCCCAACAAGTTTTTCACCTTCAACCCACACTGGACCACTAAGGAGACAAATTCTGGTGGATTTCCCCACTGAATATACTTCTCCAGCAACCACATGGCTTTCTGAAGAAGGCACCCAGGCCAAGTAAACTCTTTATGGAGTAGAATAGAATATTCTTTCTGCTTTTAAACACCATGCAGGGTGTGAAACAACATGGGCATTTTAAGTACACATGTCATTTTGGGAAGAAATCCTGATTAGCAGTGTATAACTAAGGAGATTTTTCTCATATTGTTGCATACGGCCTTCTAAACCCAGCAGAATGATTCAGTGATTCAGTACAGGATGTCCTGAATCATAGAATGGCCTGAGCTGGAAGAGACCCATGAGGACCATCAAAGTCTAACTCCTGATCCAACCTGTTGATCCCAGCCTGGAGATCCCAGCCTGGAGCTGACAGCAGGGCAGTTATTTTGATAGTCACAAAACCAAAGCAGTCATGAAGAGACACAACGAAGTTAATGACAAATTTTGGCTCACACACCTATTCTTGCCAGGGCCTGTTTGCTGCTCTGTGACCGTTCTGAGCCTCCTCACACTGAGCATGGCAAATCCAGGTCAGCCGTGTTACCCCTCTGCCCTCAGGGCACAGATTTTCCCAAGACTCACGGAAACACTCCAGAAAGTTACTGTATCCAGGGATAACACATTACAACACTATTGCACTATTGCATCCCCAATGCAACAACCGCAGGCACATTAACGGAGCCTCATCGTCCTCAAGTACAGAACCAAAACCTGAAGGATTATTTCCACGTTCACTTTGAGTGCACAAGAAATAAGAACCCCAAAAAAAGGACTTCTTAGATAACCTCAGTTGTAGGGAAACCTTGTTTCTTTGTAATCGCAGACTATTCCAGCACACCTCACGATCTTTCCTCTCCCAAAAAGACCCTGACCCCAACTTGATCAAGAAAATGACGTTCCATTTTTAAGTGCCAAAGTGCCCTCAAACCCATTCTTTCAAATCATTAGTTGCATCTCTCAAACAGCAACATTCTCGACCCAGTCAGATTCAATGAGTGATTATTTACATGTAAACAGTTTAAAAGCCTTTAGCAAAGGAGGATGCATTTTTAAATAGGCATCTGCAGCTTGCTTAAAATAACGAAAAGACTCAAGTCATTGAGACAGAGCAGAATCTAAACTGGAGCCCGTAAAACATTGAGTTGAAGTAAGAATCTCCACCTTTGAAATAAGAAACCAAGTGATGCTTTGCAAAGCTTCTTTGCCAGAATTGTTAAAAACAGCAGAAATGTTGCTTTTCTTCAACAGGGATTTATTCCACAGCCCAAGATTTACTCCCAGCTTGGTTTTTGACGGCTCTGAATATTATGGGCACGTTTTACAGGTGAAAAGAAAGAAGACAGCCTTGAATTCGTTAAACCCCAGAATACGAACAGCAGATAAAGCACGTTCTAAACCCCAGCTTTATCACGCGCTTTGTGATGTCTCTGAAATTAAACAGAGAGGGAGCAAAAAGCCCCGTTCGTTTCCCGTTTAATTGCTACACGCGATTCGATTTCTCCTCCAGAGCCTGCGATCTATTTGCAGCAAGCGCTGAAGAAGCGGCTGGAAGCCCCCGGGCGGTAGAGCCGCTGCGGGCCCCGGCGGGGCAGAGGGTCCAGGGGAAGAGCGGGGTCGTTTCTCACCTTCCATGCTCCGTTCGCGGGTCCCGGCTCCACCTGCCCGCCCGCGTTCGGGACTGCCGGCGGAGCGCACCGGCCTCGCCTCCCGCCCGTCACCGTGACATCCGGCCCGGCGCTCGGCGGGCGGAGAGCGGCGCCGGGTGGCGGGGAGAGGAGCCGACCCGGTCCCGGTCCCGGTCCCGGGTCCCGGGCTCGCCTGCCTCGGAGCTGCTGCGGGTGCCGCTCGCAGGAGACTCCCGTCCCCAGGGGGGACAGCGGCTGGGCAGGAGGGGCTGAGGGCACAGCGCCTGTTTTGGGGGATTGGGGGAGCCCCCTGCTGCTCTCCTCCCCAGAATGGGCACACCTCGGACTGTATGTTAAAGTTAAATGGCTGTGATGAGATTAAATATAACTTAGGTTAAAGTGAGATGGTTTTCTTAAGAAAACAGCGTTGCTATTTAGCAGGAAATCAAAGTACAAAGTTCTTCAATAAAATAAAACAAACATGAATTTCAAAGTCCTCAAATTCCAAAGGGAATTGTTAGATAATGATTTTTGTATGTTTAGTACAGACTCTGAAAAGAGGCTCATTCCACTCTGGGCCTGAACAGGTCTTTGAGCCACCTGACCTGGTGCAGAATGTCCCTGCTGAAGCAGGGGATAACACCAGGTGACATTTAGAGGTCCCTGCAGACCCAAAACCAGCTAATGAAGTGAGAAATGAAATTGGGATCTGAGCTCATCACTTGGATGTAAACCCAAAGGCAGCAAGGGCAAATTACCATAGATCAGGAGAGGGATAACAACATGGAAACATGATTCTCCTACTCACTTCCTGTGTGGTGCCAACGGCTGCTTCTTAAACTGTTGCTTTTCCATTGCTTGGAAAAAGATTCTAAAAATAAAATATTTAAAAAAAAAAAAAAAAAAGTATGTGGGATAATCAAGCAGTTCTTGGCTTTTCCAGATAATCTCTGTAACCCCCTTCTGGAACCATTTAATAATTAGGCAGGTTTCCTGCTCCTACAAACTTTAAGGAAGCCCTGGAATTACTGTGCAGCAATCAGAAACCTCTGGTTTCCATCCCAGGATTATCTATGGCCATTTTCTTGTACTGCCAGATTTGCTCTCTGATTTAAATCTCTCCCTCACAATTGCCTTCAGAGAGTCAATTGTGTCTTCACTGTTTTTATTTTAAGGGCACAAATCAAACAAGTTTTCCCAGCCTATAAAATGCCCCTGTGCTGATTGTGGCCCTCCTTTGTGTGATCCCAGCTTTGGTTCACTCACCTGAAAGATCAGAGACAGAACTTGTGATCTGCAGCCTCTCCAGAGCCCTGCAAGAGTTTCTTCACCTGACTCTGCACCCCTGGAAATCTCTCTACATATTCCCTAGGATAAAAATATTCACCTTTTTAATATCTACACACTCCATGATCAAGTTTAGAACTGCAGATTTTTTTCCTCTTCTGTCACTTCCTACTGATAGAGCTTTTATTAAAAAAAAAAAAAACCCAAAAACAACAAAAAGACAAACCCAAACCAACCAACCAACCAACCAAAAAAACACACACAAAACCCTTCAAATGAACAAAAAAAAGCCCACCCAAAAAAACCCCAAGCCCTAGTAATCCAGGATTTAAACTCAAACATAAATACCTGAATTCACATTTTGTCCTATTAAATCCTCCCCACAACACTCCCTGTTCTTAAAAATAACCAATTCCCCCCCCCCCCCCCCCAAGCTTACAAATCTATAATGACAATTTACCAGTCTGGGACTTAGAAATATTATAGAGTTGAAAATAAATGAGTCATGTGGCTAAAGACACTGACTAAGAGTTTATAAAGAACCAAAACTACAGCCAAAGCTTTACAGTAGAGACATTATTTTATAATAATTAACAATCTGGGGACTGATGGGCTGTGCAGGACCTGAAATGAGTTATAAACATCCTTAGGAACTGAGGCTGTTGGGGCTGAAATATGACTCGTTTATAGCAGACACGTTACAAACTGAATCATTTTGCCTGCACCGTGTCAGCATGAAATGTTCACTTTGAGTAAAACTGAAAACATTCAGCACATGGGAACGCGGGATTGTCTGAGGTGGTCGCAGTTCTGACCTGCTCAGCAGCTCAAGGACATTAAAAATGAAAACCCTGACATAGTTCTTACACCTTAACCAACTTCTTGAGTTAATATGTTAGTCTAAGGAAGAAGAAAGCTTGAGTAAAACTATTTTCCATCAGTAACTTAATACATCCTTTTACACACTTTAAAAAAAAAAAATTCTACCAAACTTTTCTTTTCTTTATTAAAGAAAACTCATAACTTAAGTGGTCTTTTTACGTAGAAGCCTTGAGTTAAAACTTTCACAGCTCTTTATAAAAATAACTCTCATTCCTGTGTTGGTTGGTTCCATATTTGTTATGCAAATACTGTGACATCATTTTTGGACACCACCATGGTCTGGAGTGATAAATATGATCTAAGTTGTTAGGATATATATTATTTTGCTAATTTGCAGAGGCTTGGCCACCGTTCCTCTTCTTGAGTGTCTTGGAGTGTGCAGTGTGGTCAAATGCAAGGACCCTCCAATCACTGTCAGTAGTTTCCTGAGTGTTTTTGTATCACCTTCTCTAGAAACAAAATAGTTACATATTTAAAAGTTTCGAAGCCATAACGAGTTCTCCAAAAGGTGTAACCAACTTGGCAGTGATACTGTGGCATTTGGATTTATTTTTGAGCCAATAGGTTATGCCCAGCGCTTACTGGGCAAGTGGCAGCAAGTGGCAGAACCACCGAATCCCAGAGGAGTTTGGGTTTGAAAGGACTTTAAAAACCGTTCAGTTCCACCCCTATCATGGGCAGGGACACATTTCACTATCCCAGGTTGCTCCAAGCCCCATCCAACCTGGCCTTGGACATCTTCTGGGACAACTTCCCTGGTAAATCCATTCCAGACCCTCACCCCCTTCACAGGGATGAATTTCTTCCCAATATCCAGTTTAAATTTCCCATTTTTAGTTTGAAACCGTTCCCCTTGTCCTATCACTCTAGACCCTTGTGCAAAATCCCTCTCCAGCTCTCTTGCAGCCTTTTAAGCACTAAAAGGGATATAGTTTGCTATTAAGCAGAAAAAAAAATACATGTCCTGTAATGACTTTCTCCAGAAACCTGCAGCTGGAGAACACCCAGTACTCACAGCCCCTAAGGAGGAAAAGCCACAGTTCTTACTTTCAGTCTTTCTCACAGCAAGTGACAGAATCGCAGAATGGTTTGGCTTTGAAGGAACCTTGAAGCCCCTCCAGCTCCCCCCAGCCCCTGCCATGAGCAGAGACACCTTACATAGCCCAGGGCAGGTTCAGCACTGACAAACACAGCCATGACGAAGCCTCTTCCCCCCTCCTCCCCCTGTACTTCCCTCTCCTTGTCCCACAGCCAGAGAAACCACATTAGAGTCAAAAACACAGCTCACTGCGCACTGTGGAGGAGCGATGTGGGGCTGAAGGGTGACAACGGGCGCGGGGGCGGGGGGGGTGGCCGGGGGCCGTCCTTCACTACCAAGCGCCTCAGGGGCCTGAAAGCGAGAAAATTTGAAAAAAAAAAAAAAAAAAAAAAAAAAACAACAACAAAATACTGTTTAAAAAGCTCACTGGAGTGCGGGCGAGGAAGCAGAATGTTTTAAGAACAGTATAAAAAGTAGCGGGTGTGGGCGAGGGAGCGGAGAAGGAGAGAGGGACCCCGGCGGGGACACCCCCCCCCTTCCCGCCCTCAGCCCTGAGGGGAGGAAAAAGGGCGGGAAGCGCCGGGCGCGCGCGGGGCTGGAGGCGGGGGGAGGGGGGGCCGTTAGCGCCCCCTCGCGCCCGCGGCGGCCGTTGTGAGGGGCGGCGGGAGGATGGCGGGGGGCGGCGGGCGGCCCCGCTGCCCCCCGGGCGCTCTCCTGGCCATGGCGGCCGTGGTGGTGGCGGCGGGATGGGGTGAGCGGGACTAGGGTGAGGGGGGGAAGTAGCTGCAAGGCTGTGTTGGTGTGAGGCCGGTCCCCTCAAAGGGTGGCAGAGGGGATCGGGGCCCGTCCATGGGTCCCGCTCGGCTGCGGAGAGGGTCGCCCCACAGAACCTTCCCTGGGAGTGGGAGACGAAGCCCCTTTAGAGGGGACAGAGTGGGCTCCAGTGACACCCCATCGGTGGGTCCTGCTCTACAGGGGGGGACAGATGTCCCCATAGAACATTCCCTCAGAGCTGGTGATGAAGCTCCTTAAGACGGGACAGGGAGATGAAGCCCTTTGAGAGGGGCTGTCATAGGCTCCAGTGATGCTGCACTGTCCCCCAGACCCAACCGTGGGACACAACAGTCAGGCAGGGCTACCCCAGTGTGCCCATGGCCTGGAAAAAAATTGATTTCTAGTAATTTTCCCCTCTTCTGGGGAGTCTTATCACAGAAACCTTTGTGCCCAGCACCAGTCTGCTGTTTTCCATAAGGGAAAAGACTGAGAGATCCTCGCCCTGTGTCTCCTCAGGGTCACCCTTAGGAGCCTTCACTTTATAGTCAGATTTTATATTTTAGTGGCTTTTTTTAAAGAGAAAGGCTCATCTGGTCTAGAACCTGGTACATCCAGCCAGGTTTGCAACCTGGGCACTAAAACAGTTAAAAAGTGACAAGTCAGAAACAAGGGCTCGTGCTTGTTGCTAAGAAAAAAGTGTAGGGAAAACAGAAAAGTAAGTCAAAAGAAAAAATATTAGGCAAAATCCCCTCCAGGGTGAAATAAAGGATTAAAATCATGCATTTATATTGATCTCTAGTATTCCAATTACTTTTCCTTACAGTGAGAGCAGAACTGAAGGGAGAACAATCTATTGAATTAATTGGAAAGAATGAGGTTTATGGTGACACCAGGCATGAAGGTAACCTTGCTCATTTTTTTATCTATATTCAGTTTTTACTGGAATTTGGGGTTTTCAGCCCAGGGATCATTATGTAGCACCAGTACACGTTGAAGTGACACAACCTTGTATGCACAGGAACAAGGGAAAAGGGGATGGCGATGGAAATACATTTGTCCCACAGTGCTGCTGGAAGCCCTGATGAAAATTTAACATCTAAAATAGGGTTTCACTCAAAAATCTGGTGCTTTTTGTGCCCCTGCACCACAGTTTGTGTGTGTGGCACAAGTGTCTGCCTCATGCAGTCAGCACCAGCCATGCTATGGACAGTTCCAGGACATTAGTTAAGAACAAATGGAGATTAATCTTACGCTTTGCAAGTCCAAACCTGAAAAATACACTTTAAATACATTTTTCAATGAGGTGTGCTTTTTGTTTTGTTTTGTGGGGGGCTTTCTGTTTGTGGAGGTTGTTTTGGGTTGGGGTTTTTTGTTGTTGTTTTTTTCTGTTGTGTTTGGGCTTTTTTCCTTGGTTTGGGTTTTGGGGTTTTTTTGGTCAGTTTTTTTTGTTTGTTAGGGGTTTTGTTTTGGGTTTGTTTATTTTTTTTGTTTGAGGGTTTTGTTTGGTTTTTGTTTTTGTTTTGGGTGGTTTTTTGGTGATTTTGTTCAATATCAACATTTTACATAATTTACCTGATTCTGTATTGCAGTGAATGTGTATGTTAAGGTGTTCGCAAACAGCCCGTTTCTGGTCTGTATGGATTTGGCTCTTTCTCAAGAAAAAATAATAGATCCCAACTATTTGTGGATTGGTCCAGATGGAAGAGATTTAGAAGGTTAGTTCAGACTAAAAAAATCACATACATTCCTTGCTTCTATTCCCACACCCTTGCAATAGGATGTGTCCCTTTGCCAGATTTTTCCATGAGTTCTGACATTAAACTCTGTTTCTCTTCTCCCTCTAAAAGTTCCAAATACTTGAGCTAAAAGGAAACTTGCAGTAAATCCTAAAAGTCATAAATTTTCGATCATTTCAAGCTAACATGAATCAGTGTCATTACACACAGGAGCAAGATTTCATCTTCAAATGTTCTAAATGGATCAGAAAGTGGGCATTTCCAGTAATCTAATATTTCTATTTTAGGGCAAAGATATGTGAATCTGACGGAGACAGGGAAGCTGATGGTTATGGATTTCAGGGAGTCAATGTCTGGTGCCTACACTTGTACTCTCTCCCACAAAGTCATCGAAACAACAACACAGGAAGAAACAGAAATGGTTGAGGCCTATAAATTCATGGTTTATGGTGAGATTGCTAAGTTAGGAGTAAGCACATGGCCTTTTCAGATTGGTGGGTTTGTGAAGTCCATGTTTTTTGCAAGGCTTGATTAAAAAAACCCCAAAATAATTCGTTAAAATTTTATCCCAGAATAGAAAACAAAATTTTACACATGCACCCTCTCAAGCTTTTGGAAGAAGTTTAATATTACTGCTCCCAAGAATATATGGCAATAAAATCATCTCTACCCTTATTAGGAGCAGAATCAAGTACAAGAATTCCAGAGTTATCTGGGACTCGCACTCCAGCCTCTTCCACCACTTGTAACCACTGTTCACCAACTCTACCTTCCCACTCACAACATAATAACCCAAAAATGCTTGAGAAACACTGACTTTTAGAATAATAATAACAAAAATTTACTGCTATACCATAATTGCATAGAATTGGCACAATCCCAACCCATTTCAGACACACAGTTTTGCAGACATACTGGTTCTGCGTCATTTTAGTATTTATCTCCTTTTTGTTTTTATTACTTGGGAACAGAGTGCCCGATAAGCTCATAAATTTTTGTATACTTCAGACTAAAATGTCTCTTACTATTGAGTCAGCTCTGGAAAGGACAAATGTGTTGTAACATCATTAATGACTACACTTTATTTATTTAATTACTTTTGAGTAAAAGTCCATATTTCACACACAAAGAAGTGATGATCTGACTAAGATTCACTCTGTGATTACACCCCAAATTCACACCCAAGCTATTTCCTCCCAGCCTACAGGGAAGCTGACCATGCCTATCAGGTGTCTGTTCGCTTTAGCACAACGCATTGCAGGCTGAAAACCAACGTCTTGTTCTTCGAGAAATTAATCAAAATCCTCAACAGCACCATCTCCCACCTGACCTGTCACATCACGAAGTCATCCTACAAGTGCCACTCTATCAGGACACCAAAGAACAGCCTCCAGCATGAGCTATTTGTTAATTTTCAAGGTAACTGATTTCAGTGCTTGTTTGGGAGGGATCATTTATTATTATAAACAACTTGTGAGTTCTATATAAAACGTCCGAAATACCGCAGTCAAGAGCACCTCCAAAAGTTGTTCCTTTTTTTTTTTTTTTTTTTTTTTTTGAGTCCCTGTATTTTTTTTTGGTACCCACAGGTGGAGCTAAAACGCAGATTTTATGTTAAATCTAGTGTCCAACATTTTACAATCCTAGCGAAAGCTGTTATTACCAAGGTTAGAGAGGATTGCTGGAAGGAGACAGCCCGTAAGATGCCCTAATGTAACTGCCACATGTAGGTTTTCAGTATTTGATGTTTAGTAAGTCTGAGACCCCTCTGGTTTTAGAATCATAGAAAGGTTTGGGTTGGAAGGGACCTTAAAGCTCATTCAGTTCCACCCTGCCATAGGCAAGGACTCCTTCCACCACACCAGCTTGCTCCATGTATTGGTTGACCTCTGACTCTTACCAGAACAAAGGAAAGAACTGGACAGAAACCACCAGGACCTAATCTATTTATTTTCCCTTTGTACATGGATCTTTTTGCCTCCATCCACAGTCAATCCATTTGCACCAGGGTGGGAAGAAGTTTGCCACAAACTTCCTTATGACTGCGAAGATGTCACAAACAGGAAAGTCCGACAGGTTCTGTGTCAGTCACTTCATGTCTTCTCTGCCCCTTTAACACCCACCTCTGCCTTAGCTCCTGCTGATGTGACTAGTAGTAATCCATCTTTACCCAGATTTTGTGGGATTAATATTGTAAATGACAATTCATGGATTTAAAATAATTCCATTCAGGAAGAAAAATGGGTTTAAAAGTTGAATTGATGCAAATAGCTTTGAAAAACAGTTAAAAAATTAGGCTCATTACTTGCTTTGTATTTGCTTCTAATAATAAAGAAGGATAAATATTATCATTTATGTTGGTATATTGAACTTCCAGTCCTCTAAATGAAATCTTTAATTTATGATTTGGTCAATGGAATGTAATTTAAAGTAAATCTACTGTAGCCAATTTCTAAAATCTGTTCTCTCTGCCTTCTAAATATTAAATCCTGGGATCAACTCTCATCCTAGCTCCCATTCCAGGCCCCCTAAAGCCAAGGAAAATTCCCAATTAAGGTGACAAGTCAGTGAGAGTGGAAATCAAGACTATAAAATATTTCCTGATATTTTTAAATCAACAAAAATCAACTGGTTATGTTTTTATTCTCCCAATACTTCTGAATTTTAGGCAGCAGAGCGAATTGGAAAGTTTTTCTATCAGCTGAGGCACATTTTGAAGTACGAGCTTCACGTTGTTCCTACAATACATTACGTGGACAAGAGTTTCTCCATGACTCCCATCGACAGCTGTCGGCCAGGTTTTGGGAAAAACCACCACACCCACCAGAACTGTGCCAGCTGCTGCGGTAAATATAAAATACATGGATTTAAATATAGCTCATTGATTTAAATATAGCTGATTAGTGCTGGGCACAGAGCTCTGGGGGGGATTAGAGAAATATTGGGGTCAAAAGCAGGGATATTTCTGCTCATCCTTTGGGAAGACATTCGCATGGTAGATTTAAAATAATGATAGGAAATGAGCCAGTGGAGCATGTCAGGGCACTCAGGGGTGTAGCTGCATTTCCAAGCAGAGTAAGTAGAAGCAGTGCAGTGGGTTTTTTTCCTTCCCGGTCACTGGTGAGTGACAATCCTCAGGATCCACAGCACATAAGAAGTAATTCCCTTATTGGAAGTGCTGCTAGAAATCTCTCTGCTGATTTTTCAAGTTCTTTTTCATCACCTGCTGCATGCTGTAGAGTTGGGGGGGATTTAGCCAGAGGCTCACGGAGCTCCGAAAGGGCAGGAGCTCCCACAGGGCACTGGGAAGGCTCACGGGGGTGTGTGATGACCCCCTAAGGCAGGGGAAAACCAGCTGGAACCCCGACTTTGTTCTCTTCACAGTGGTTTGTGGTCCTGGAACTTACAGTCCTAACAACGAGGTGACGTGTCGGACCTGTGCCAGGGCTCAAGCCAGAATGTACGGAGCAATATCCTGCTAATTAAACTGGCAGAGACTGGAAAACCAAAGAGCAGCTGTGAAGGAATTCTTGGTTGTTGTGGTGTTCTTTTCATTTTAGCTGCCAGTCCTGGAATCCTCCATTCCCTTTGGAACAAAACATCCTCATTCATGCACCCCTAGGTTTTCCTGTATTCAGAGACCCCTTAGACTGGAAAAAGCATGGCTTAAAACACAGTGTTCATGCAAGGAAAAGTAATTAAATGGGAAAAAAAAGGAAGTTTGTCACGTGGCTTAGTGCAGAGTGTTTCTTGGTGGTGACACCAGACACGCCACAGCTTTGTGCTGCTCAGAGAACACAAAGGAGCTACAAACAATTCCAGGCAGGATGGCAGGTGGCTGTGGTGGAGTTATGTGCCAGACTGGCATATGCCAAAATCTCTGTGAGGAATTTCTAGCAGATAATAACAGAAGTATTTGTTCTTTGATATTTAAAAGCATTACATTCCCCCCTGCTTTATTTTTCCACATTTCTTTCTCTGCTTCTGAAATATTCCAGCCCAGACATGAGGAGAAAGGAAAATCAGTTCTCCAAGACAGAAGAGAGGGTGAGTAACAAATTACACAGCCCAGCATTCAGGAGGATTAAGGACCCAGGTTATGGTCTCTCCTTGTCCCCAGAATAAAGAGGGAACATTCCAGAGGGAAGCAGAGAGTCTGCAGAGCCTCTTCCACCTCCTCCTGCTGCATCTTCCCCTTCAGCTGCATCAAACCCTTGCGCAGGGCCCGGCTGGCCCCAGGTGCTGTAGGAACAGATGATCCTCTTACACCAGCTGTAAATTCCTGACGAGTTCACCGGATGATGCAAATTGCCAAAGCACTGAGCTAATGGGAATGCTTTCTTCCCAGAAAAACCTCACCCCGATCCGCTTTGGAAAGTTATCTGCTGGACCTGCAGCCATCTATCACTCTGCTCATTGTGAGTGAGGATTATTTGACCCACTACCAAGAGCTTCATGTGTAACTCAAACTGCCTCCCAGCCCCAGCACGGGCCCTGGAGCAGATGAGCCTCCCGTGGTAGAGCTCTTGGAAGATGGGCTTTTGGAGCTTCTTTCTAAGCTATTCCCTGTGGGAGTTTCTACCTCCAGACTCACTTCCTCCAGGGACATCAGAGAACTCAGACTCTGTGCACACACACTGAGCCTTGGAAAGTGATGCTCAGCTTTTCATCCTTTCTTTCACAAAGCAGGACTAAGTCAAGCAAAAGAAGCATCTCCCACTCAACAACCCCAACTTCTTACAGCATCTCGAAATTCCTTGGTGGGTATTCATCCAAAAATCCACCCGATTCAACCCACTTTAACTTATCCACTGTGACAGGAACACAGCAGGAGATGGCACGGGCACAGACCCCGCTCCGAGCTTTTCAGAGTCATTACTTATTAAATACTGAGGAATAAAGTGTGCTGTAATGAGCATTTCCACTGCCCTTGGGCTGATTATCCTTGCTGCCAACTGGACACTGCGCACGGCTCAGGCTGAGACAGATGAAGCAGCCGGGCTCGGCGGTGCTGCCTGGTTCTCTTGGCCTATTTCAGTAGGAGGAAATGCCACATGCATCAATTATGAGGGAAAAAAGCGGTAAGTATGTACTAAGTGCCGTGGAGAGTCACAAATGAACTGTATTCCCTCTTCCTCCTAAAAGCTCTTACAGCACCTCCACTTCTTCAGTGGGCCTCAAAGTGAATGGGAAAATTGAAGTTGGATACAGGGAGGAAATCCTTCCCTGTGAGGGGGGGAGGCCCTGGCACAGGCTGCCCAGAGAAGTGGTGGTTTCCCCATCCCTGGAAGTGTCCAAGGCCAGGTTGGATGGGGTTTAGAGCAACCTGGGAGAGTGGAAGTTTTCCCTGCCCATGGCAGGGGTGGGACTGATGAGTTTTAAGGTCCCTTCCAACCCAAACCATCCTGGAATGCTATGATTCTGAAAGTAGAAAAACAGCTCAAATATTTAAGTATCACATTGCAAAGGAGTTTGTGTCAGTAATTCTGCGGAGACTCATGAAAACCTGACAGGAAGTGGCTTCCCTTTGACCTTTCCTGTGTGAAAATCCTCTGCATCTAGCCAGAGCTCGGCACCTGGAACAGCAGCTGAGCCTTTCACCATCCCTCACACCTCTCTTCCCTGTCACACATCCAGATTTACAAATCCCTGTGATCAGCTCTCACCTCAACTGTTCTCATCCCTCTCTACCTCCCACAGCTGCAACAGCTCATGAGAAAATGCAAGATCCTTCCTCACTGCTTTAAAGCCTCCTCTAATGATCCTCTTCTGCTTGGCTCTGGCTTTACAGGAGGAATCACGGAAACCTGGGCTGTGCCTGATGCTCTTGGTGAGGTGGAGAACTCCACCACCCCTGTGAGGCTCAGTCCTTTGATCCCCAACTTTAACCTGCCCTGGTCCCACAGCTCTAACCTCGCTCTGTGCCAAGGACCATCACAACACCTTGAGAACACTGAGGAGACCTCACAAATAATAAATTTAGAACTTCAAACTTCCTGTGCCCTTCCCCACACAGCCCTCTGGGATCTCAGCATGTACTGACAGCACATGAGAGCTTTGAAACATCCACAAATGGCAAAAATAACAGGAATAATCTGCCAGCTGGAAGCTGCAGCCCATTGTTTTCCCATCAGAGCTGCCTGGAACAACCCACTTGAGAAACACTTAAAGAACACTTGTTCAAACATTCACTGCGGAGCTGCGAGCAGTGACAGGACACATCCGTCGGGTGACAGTGACACCTCTGCTCCAGTGGGAAAGTCATCTTGTAACTCCCTGCAGCAGCTTTATTAACCCACAACCGAGACCTTCCTCTAAATTGAAGCCAAGAGGAGTTCAAGGAGCCACAGACCTGCCCAGGACACAACTCATAGCCCCTGCTAGCAAGTGGTGAAGGAGAGGGGCTGTGAGGAGCAGACAGAGCAGGTGCCTTGGGATTGGCACATGCCAGGGACTCATCACACCTGGGGTGGGTGTGGTGCAGCCCTGGCTAATCCATCCCCCAGGAATTCCTCCAAGGACCCCTGTAGGAACCATTTTGGTGAAAAGTTTGAAAACAAAGCTTGGCCAAGAGTCGAGGGTGTTCCAGGAGTGTCCAAGTGACACTGCAGGTGCCACAACCACAGGTCCCCAGTGCTTCCATAGGAGGATGGACATGAGCGCCAAATAATGGATGCTGATGGACCTGTGTCTCCTGAGACAGGAAAAATACCTGGAAATACAACATTTCCCTTTGAGAGGGAAAACTTCGAGGGTCAGGCAATTTTATTAGCTTGTACAACTTCATCTGAAAAGAACAGCTGTTGGAAAATGATCCCTGGACTCAGCCATGCCTGCCTTGAACAAGTGATGAGAAGGAAAATCACCAGGGAGTGCGGAGGAGAGCGTGCGGCTGGCTGAACCGCCGAGCTCTCAACCACAGGCACAGGAAGTGCTATTGTGATTTTTAGCTCTGCTTCACTTTCCTACCCACTGAAATTAAATTTTCTCCTGCCCAAATCCAGTGACCACACAATGTGCCCAGCAGCCTTCCTAGAACCACTGGTATCATTGGATTAATGAGTCCTGGGCAGGCAGTGAGCAAGGATGATTCATTATTGGCAGCAATGCAGCTGTACATGGATTTTTTGGGGGTGAAAAGAAATAAATAAGGTCCCTGAATGAAAGGCGGGTGATGAAGTGTAGCCTGGCTTTAATCCCAGTATAATCACTGCCATCACTCCTAATTATTGATAAATATTTTTCTAATTGTGGAAATTAAACAATTAGACGTCCTTCCTTCCCTCTTGGAAATCTAATCAGTTCAAAGTCCAGGATGCAGACTGGGGCTGCCGCAGCGGAACACGCTTCGCTCATGGGCTGGAGAGAACAGGCTTTCTCCTAAAACTTTCTCCCAAACTGCCCCCGAAGTCCCCCCTGCCTCAGCCCTGCTGCTGGGAGGACAGACCCACGGGCAGAGTGTCCACTGGCATTGGATATCCTGGGGGGTTCCCAGGAGCTCCATCCCTGTGCTCCCAGGCGATTTCAGGGCCAAGCAGGCAAAGATTTGTCCCCACCAAGAGGATTCGGGTCATAGATCTTGCCCCAGTGACACATTTTACTCCATCCTGGAGAGGAGAACAGGTCATTAATGACCGAGTGGGCAGAGCTCCTTGGAAGTTAATAACGGAGATTTACCGGCGTGCTGGAACGCACAGAAGGAGGTCACGCTGTTAATTCTCCCGCTGCTGATCCCTGCAGATAAATCTACATCAGGAAACGAATTACCCAGAGAGGGGTATTAAAAGGGATGATTCTAATTCCTTGCTGAAGGAGAAGTGTTGCCTCTAACAGTGAGCCCCTTTCACCCACCATGCTGAGTGCTGGCTCCTGCTCCCAGCAGGATGTGGCCCACAGCACCTCGCAACCGGAATGAGAAAAATCCCTCCTTGTGATTTAAACCATCTGGCAGGCTGTGCCCCCCTTCTCCTGAGACCCCCCCCAACATCCCAGGTCGGCCACAGCACCTCTGGGAAATAGCCCCTAAACCCTTTTTTCTGTTCTTCCCCATTCCCTGTCAGGCCTGATCAAATATCTGACAGCAGTGACAGCCCAAATCCAACACAATTCCATCCATCCCAGACCAAGTTACCTTCCCAAAGCTTACCACAGATTTTTACTAGGTTTCTTATGTATTTTATCCCCCTGTACACCCACATGGGCCAGTGGCTGTTCCACATCCAGACAAACTCCTGGAATCCACTTCCTTTCCCCTGCGCTCATCAGTGTGGGCTGTAATGAGCCTGATGGTTTCCATCCAAATAATTCCACTGACAGGATCCAGAGCACGGCTGAGCCCGGGGGACTCAGCGTCATCCAGCCCCATGAGAGGGGACACCGGCAGGGCTCCAGGGAGCCATGGCTCCACGGACAGGGTGGCAGCTGGGGCCACGTGTCCTGCGTGTCCCCCAGCCCTCCCCAGCTGCTCCCGGAGCCGCGGGAGGAGGATCCCCAGGGAGTGACCAGAGTGGGGGACGGCAGCCATCTGCTCCAGAGCCCGGGGTCTGTGTCTGGAGACAGCCGAGTGACAAACAAGGTTAATGTCCCACAAGCGGGAACTGTCACTCTGTGTTAGGGCCCAGGTTTCACCTTCCATGGCACAACACTCCAGCATGGATCACGCGGGGAGAGGCACCGGCAAAGCAGAATGGGGCTGTGACCAGAGAAGCCTCTTGTGTAACCTGTGGGACTGTGGTGTTGGAAGGGCTTGTCCCTCCCGACCCTCACGATCCTGCCCGAGTGCCACGCAATGCCAGGGGCTGCCCCGGTGGGGATGGGAGGGCAGGGAGCAGAGCAGAGCGCTGGGAAACCACAGAGTCCTGGGTGACGTGGGGACCGGCACCGTGCCAGCGACCTGAGCCGAGCCGCGGGTGTTCATTATTGAAGGCTGGGGCAGGGTTACCGCAGGGACGGGTGTCCTGTTTCTGCAAGCGCCTGCCCAGAGAGACATCGACTGTCACGGGCACCTCCATTCTTCCTTTTCAGCCACAATGTCACCAGGGCCTGGTGATCCACAGACACACACACACACCAGCACACGCCAGCCACCGGCTCCAAAGTAAAAGCCAAATTTATTGTCGTATAAAGTAAGAACTAAAAGGTCCCTTAACCCAACCACGGACATGTTGGGTGGTCCTGGCATTCCCCATGCTGCAGGCACAAGTGGTGGCCTGGGGAGAGCAGCCTGGGAGGGGTCAGTCAGGCCCCCCCCAGCCCTTTTTCTCCTCAATCGGTTGTAGAGGGGGAAGGAGCTGCCGTGGGGCTGCGGGGATGCCCAGATGGGAGCTGGTGCCGAGGTGTTTGTGCATTGCAGAGCTCCTGTTCTGTGCTGGAATTAGGCACTTGTGGAAGGGCGCGGGCCCTGCTCCTGGCCAGCTCCATCCCACGGCTCCCACTGGCACCAGGGCACGGGGGACAGGCACCAGCCAGAGCCGGAGCCCTGCCTGCACCAAAACGTGCTGCCCACACCAGGAGCTGAGGCTGGGCCTGGCAACAAGGCAGGTCTGGCCCAGTACAGAGGAGGTTCAAGCAGCTTTGTTTGGTACTCTTGGTGAATTAAGGCAATTTAACATTAGATGGTTAAAAAAAAGGCCAAAACCAGCAAAACCAGCTGCCCCAGAGGCCAGACACGCAGGTGGAAGAGTCTGCGTCTGCCCTGGCTTTGCTCTGAGCTGCCACTTGGACTCTGCATGCCCAAAGGTGGGCACTGACCCCTGCCTGTGCCAGCCCTGTGCCCAGCATCACCTCCACCACTGCCACCAGGAATGTGCAGCCCAATACTGGAAGTGTCAAGAAGGGACTTTGGGGCATTTTTAGGGGAGATTCAGGCTCCTGACAGCAGTGCAGGAGTGGGGAGAGGGCAGAGGAGCCGTGGCAGCTCCCTGCATCCCACTTCCCATCACAGTGACTGGTCAGCAGCTTGTGAGGTGGGAGCTCCCCTCCGGCACTGATGGGAGCAGATGGCGCTGGAAAAACCCTCCCACGCGGTCCCTGGGAGCACTGATGGGAAACCTGCTCCCCCAGCATTGCAGCAGGGCTGGACCCACTGCTGGAACCCCTCTGTTCCCCTCCATCAGCACCCATATCCCCTGGCAGCCCCAAAGGGCTCTGCCCCAGGGAGTTCATTCCCCGTTTGGTTCTCATTCCCTACACTCCGAGGGGGAAGGCACTGGGTTTGCCCATTAGTCACCCCATCTCTCAATGGGGCCCCCCACACCCCTTGCCCCACCTGGCCTGGGAGTGCTGGGAAAGGAGCACGGAGATGAAAGGGGAGATGGGGCAGCACCAGCTGCTGTGTCCCCACCTCCTCCCCCACCTCTTGGTCCCACTGGCTGCAATCACAGCCTGTGACCCTCCGGGGCCAGTGACCTGGCAGGGCACTGACCTTACAGCCACACTGCTCCTCCCCACTGCCCTCCCAGCAGGGAGCCAGGCCTAGGCTGCCCTGGGCTACCAGATCATCTCTTGGGCAGCTGAGGGGGAGCCAGGGAGGGATGAAAACACATTAATGCCCCAAGGGATGTCTGCAAAGGAAATATAAAAAGTTTTAGATGAAGTCCAAATGTCCACGTCAGTCAGAACAATGGCCGCATGCCAGAGGGTTGCTCTGGGTCGTTCCAGTCCTCCATAATTTGGGAGGATGCTGCGGATCCTCCACGCTCATGGCTGATATCCATCCCTGACCTCAGCCACCAGAGCCAGGGACTCATCAGCCGTGGCTGCTGTTGCCAGGAGGGGACCAGAACAAATCCGTGAGTATCTCTGTGTGATGTCGGTGTCTGGTGACAGCTCCTGCAGCTGTGGTGGGCCCCTGGAGCAGCCAATCCCCAGTTCCACACATCCCCATGTTCCGCAGGATGCTGGTTCTCATACCACAGTGCTGATGGTGGACGACTCCTCTGATCGCCGCTGTTTGCTGGGCAGTGACTTGAGATATTCCAGGTGCCGCCGGGCGTCCTCCTGGTTCTGCCGCACGTAGTAGACCAAGTAGGAGATCACCATGGCGAACCAGCCGAACATGGTGACCAGCATGGCGATGTCCGTGGTCTTCTTGTACACGTTGCAGAAGTCTGTGTCGGCAATGACTTGCAGGAAAGCTTTGCCGATGTGCTCCTCCTGCGCGGAGGAGTCGCACACGATGCCCCCTGAGGAGTCGGCCGCCAGCTCCACAGCATGGATCAGCTCCTGCAGCCGACAGTCACACAGCCATGGGTTGTTGGACAGGTTCACCTTGGCCTTCAGGTTGCTAAAGGCGTCTTTGCTGACCGACACCAGCCTGTTGGAAGACAAGTCCAGGGAGTGCAGGTGCTCTGCCAGGCCCCGGAAAGCCCCATTTTCGACTCTGGCGATGGCGTTGTGGGACAGATCCAGCTCCAGCAGGAGTGGCAGGTCCCGGAAGGCATCGCGAGGCAGGAAGGGGATTTGGTTGGAGTCCAGGTAGAGCTTGTTGGTGTCGTTGGGGATGTCTCTGGGGACTTCGGTTAGCTGAGCATTGCTGCAGCGAAAGGTCTTCAGGCCCTCCTCTTCCGAGGGGTAACAGCCCTTGGGGAAGGCAGCAGCCAGATGGGGGCAGGAGCCCAGGAGGAAGAGGAGGAGGAGGAAGAGGCTCTGCAGGAGCAGTCCCATGGTGATGGGGCGGAGGAGAACCTGCTGTGCCACAGGCATGGTGCTGCGCTGCCTTCCTCACACCCACAGTGGCTTCAGCTGAACTTGGCACATCTGAGACAGGGACAGCAAGGGGACAGTGTCAGGCCAGGGGGCACGGGGCAGAACTGTCCCTGTGCTGGCTGTGAGCATCACACCTGAGCCCTGGGACAGGGACAGGGATGGGGGCCGGGACAGCCGTCATGGCTCACACCTTCCCCCGTGCCCGGCCATCACCTCGCTCCAGGCTCCTGCGTGGCAGGATCAGGCCCCAGGGGCTGGGCACGTCTCCTGCGCCGGCAGCTGTGTTGTAACAACCGGAGACGCTCGGGCTGAGACAGAGGCGGGGTGAGCTCCCGCCCTGCCAAGGTCACGGCGCCGCTACCGCTGCTCGCAGGAGGCCGATGCATCCTGCGGCGCTCGGAGGACGCACCAGAGCGAGCCCCGGCTCCGGGCGAGCGGCCGCCGCAGGCGGCCCCCGGGGAATGCCACGGAAAACATGAGCAGGCAGCGGCTCAGCAGGTTCCCGCTCCCGGCTGCGCTCTCCCGGAGCGCCCGGGGCACACGCGGACACGGAACGGGTTTTCTGCTTTCGAGGGGACAGGCACAGGTGGGCGCTGGGCGCTGCTGTGCCCTGCCCGCTGCCACTCCACCGTGGGGTCGGGCTGCTCACACCACCCCGTAACCATGGGCCCCATCCAGCCCTTGATTCCGGAGGGGAAAAGCGTCAGCAGGAAAGAAACAAAAACAGAGAAAGGAAATTCACTGGAGCTGAGCGTGCAACGAGTTCCCAGGGTGGTGGCAGCAGATAAGGGCCGTGTCCGAGCGCTCCGAGCTCTGCCCGGCTCTTCCAGCCCTGGGTCCTACCACGTCCAGGGGTCCCAGCCCGTCCCTGTGCCGGCCGTGGCAGTGGAGCTCTGGAGGCAGGACCCAGGTGCTCTCCCACCATCCCACAATCAAAGCCACTGGCGCTAAGAGACGCCTGTGGCACCTCGTCAGGCAGAGCTCAGTGCTGCGGGACCCCCGTGCTATGCCACCAGCAAAGCTGCCTGCTGGTCCCACTGCCCCCCAATTGGGAGCACCCCAACACCCAAAACCCGCTTCGGGATGCTGACAGGGGCTCCCCTGTGTGGGGCAGAGGTGTGGTGGCCCTCACAGCACAGGTAGGTGAGCACCGAGTGCTGGGCACTGCCACACAGCCCTGCCACGCCAAACACCCCAAGGTCACACCTGTGCAGAGCCGACCCCTGCACTGCCGGAGCCCCGGGGGGATCCAGGAGAGTCCTGAGCAGGAACCACGGCTCGGGCACACCAAGGGCACCGGAACCCCGGAGCCCCACGCTGCACCAGCCCCCCAAGTCTTCCAGAGGTAACCTGGGACAAACACAGCCCCTTGGTACCTTCTTCCCGCTGCCCGGGAAACCACCGGAATGAGCCGGGACCCGGTGTCCCGGGAGGGGCTGCTTCCTCCACGGGACCGGGACACCCCTGCGGGAGGCATGCGGACCGGACACTGCAGCGAGGACAGCCAGCCAGCCCCTGCCCCACCGCGGGTTTCCCAGCCCACAGCAGGGCGCGGGGGTCCTCAGCCCGACCCCGGGGGTCGCCGCCAGCCCCGGGAAATGCTGTTGAGGAGCCGAGGACAGTGCGGACGCCAGGACCCTCCGTACGCCCGGGAATGCCCGGGGATCCCCCCGGCCCCGCTCGGCACCGGGGGCGTCGCAGGCGAGGGAAGCCCTGGTGCTTCCCCGGGGGAAGCTCCGCTCTGCGCGGCGCTGCCGACCCTCCCCTCCCCGCCTCCCGCCCCGCCGGAGGTCCCGTTGCGGACTCACCTGCCCGTGCAGCCCCCGGCGGCGGAGCGGCCCCGCGCCCCGGGCCGGAGCGGCCGCGCCCCGCGCAGCGCGGCGGCCCCGGAGCCGGCGGCGGCGGCGGGGCCGGTGGGCGGGATCCTCCGCCCGGGCCTCCCCGGGGCTCCCCGCCCCCGGCCCGCCCCGCCGGGGGGGCCATGCAGAGCCGAGCACCCCCGGCCCCGCGCCCGGAGCCTTCCCAGCTCCTCGCCCCACGGGAGAAGCACTGCCCTAGGTCTTCAGACCGGGAGGGGCGGGAAGACACCGGAGAGACCCAGCAAGGAGCTGCCGGGATCCCCGAGCCCGGGGCAGCTGTGCCAGAGCGTCCCGGGGCACTCCATGGCCTCCGCCCTGCCGCGTCCCTGCCGAACTCCGGTGGGAGCCCGACCGGCCCCGCCCGGCCCCCCGGCTCCCCCCGGTGCTGCCCCGCAGCCCCCCAGGAATCCCCTCATCCCCTCCCCAGCTCCTCGGGGGCAGCAGGACCCCCCTACTCCCACCCCGGCGGGGTCACCGTCCCCCCCCGCCCTGCACCGGCATCGCTTACTCGGGGAAACCCGACCCGTGGCGGCGGCACCGGGAAGGGTGAGATCCAGGGGGCCCGGAGCAGGTCTCCAGCCCAGCCCCCAGATTCCCGGTCCGGGGGTCGGTGGGCTGGGCCGCTGCTCGGGGTCCCACCACTCCGGGGCACCGGCAAGGCTGGCTCAGGACCTTGGAGAGCGGCCACCGTTACCGAGCCCCGGGGCCGCCGGGGGGGAACGCGACTCCCGCTGCCCCGTCCCGGGTCTCCGAGGCGGGACAACCCCGTCCCGGGCATTGGCGTTCTCCCGCTGCTGCTGGAGGATAAACAGCTTAGGAGGCGCCTGGCCTGGATCTCGCCTCAATTAGGAAAAGGAATCCTGACGGCAGCCAGACACGGCCGCGGACAGAAGCTCCCCAGAGACCCCCGCAGTCCCCGGGGGCCCCCGCGCTCCGCCGGAGCCAAGCCATTGCTGGGGCTGGGACCCTGGAAATGTTCAAAACACCTGTGCATGTGACACTTGGGGACATGGTTTAGTGGTGACAGTGACAGTGCTTGGTTAGTGGTTGGAGCAGATGATCTTAGAGGTCTTTTCGATGTTTCCATGACCCGAGCCAAGCCCGATGCCGGGCCGGTGCAGGGGTCACCGGGGAGGGTTGTCCCGGGACACGGCCGGGAGCCCAGCAGGCAGCAGCCGGCAGCCGCAGCTGGTGCTCTTGAGCACTTCCCTGGCATCTCTCCGTTCGGTCGGGGAGCGGAGCAGCCCCGTCCTGCCCATCACCATCCCCAGTGCCACCGGGAGCTGTGCACGCAGCGAGAGCAGGGATGGGCATGTTGGGATGTGGCAGCTCCGATGACAGCCACCCGCCGCGGGACGGGGCCGAGGGGCCAAGGGACCCGGAGAGGCGGTGGGGTCACCTGGCAGCAGGCACAGACCCGGCAGCGAGAGCAGCCCCAGGGCTGCATCCCACGGGGGTCCCACGTGGAGGACACGGCAGCCACCAGCCCAAAACCTGTAGTCCAGCACGACCCACGCGGACCCTTCTCACCGCAGGATGGCTAAAAATAGCTGCCACCGGCTTCTTGCTGCCACCATGGGGCTAAATATAACCGGCATCGACCGGGCAGCGGGACCGGCAGCCGGCAGAGCGGGAGTTGAGCACGGCCCGGCACCAGCAGAGGCTGGGAGCGAGCGAGGCCTAGGAATTCACACGGGAACAGCCCCCCTGGGAACGGGGGGAACGCGGGTGCAGCTGCCGGTGAGCGCATGGGGCCGGATCCCCGCAGGGAACTCCCCGCCCCCGGTGCCGGTGTTCCCTGGGCGGGTGAACGCGGTGTGGGGAGCCCAGGGAGCGGGTCGGGTCCCCCCCGCGCTCCACCGGCAGCGGCGGCTGCTGCATCACGGAGAGGGATGAATATTTATGGGCGTTTAAAAATAGCTGCTGCATTGTGCTTCCCCCTCACGTGCGGAGCCAGCGGGGTGCGGGGAAGCTGCTAAATTAGATGTCACCGCGCAGGGAGCTGCTCAGTCAGGCAGGAGCAGGATAAAAATAGAGCCTGCTGTGCGTGCGTGGATCTCCTGCAAAGCAGGGCCGGATCCCGTGGGATCCCCCGCCTCCGCACACCGGCATCCCCGCACTGCGCCCTGCCAAGAGGGCACCGCAGAGGAGCCGGGCAGGGACAACGCGGTTCTACAGGGTGGCAATCAGTGGCCTTTCATCTGCTTTACCCACGTGTGTGTCTCTCCGTGCCCAAAGCCCTCTGGAAGCAGACACTGCTGAGCTCTGGCTCCGGCAAGTGACCCCGTGCCCTGCCAGAAACACGGTGCCAGCATGTGCCACCCAGGCAGCCCCGGCCCTGGCAGCCCTCGCCCTGCCCAGTCAGGATGTGAGGCTGGAGCCAAGAGCGGATGGATGCAGACAGGGTCAGGACACACAGCTCAGCGTGGAGGCACAGGGGCACTCAGGGAACCTCGATGTGGCTGTGAACCCCCCTGGGCCAACACCAACACCCACCGTGGGCTGTGCCCAGCGGAAGGGTCTGTGCCAGGTCGGGGAGCTGCGAGTGGCACTGGCAGAGCCATATGTGAGCCGCGGGCAGCCGGGAGCACCGCGCCCGGGCTCCGCACACGGCCGAGGGCTCTGCTCGGCTCCGGACAGGGGGTTTGCAGCCCAAAGTGGCTCCGGCGCTGCCTCTCCGCTGCTGGAAGAGCCGGCAGCAGGCACAGCCCTGCACAGATGGCTGCGGCACCCGTGGGCCGTGCCAACCCCACGCGATGAGCTTTGATGCTTGTGCAAACAAAAGCGGAGCCAGATGGTCTCCCCCCGCGCTCCAGCGCTGGAATCCTGCGTTCACTCCCAGCCCCGACCTTGGCCGGGTGTCCCGCAGCGCTGCCGGCCTGCCCGGGCTGTCTGCACAATGCTGCTGCTGGGATTTTCACGGTATCACGGAATCAGAGTGGTTCGGGTGGGAAGGGATTTTAAAAACCACCCAGTCCCACCCCCTGCCATGGGCAGGGACACATTCCAATATCCCAGGTTGCTCTAAGCCACATCCAACCTGGCCTCGAACACTTCCAGGGATGGGGCAGCCCCAGTTCCTTCGGGAAGCTGCCCGAGTGTCCCCCCACCCTCGATTTTCCCCTGAGAGGCGGGGTGGCGGGGGGGCAGCCCACCCTCCCCCGGGCAGGTTGGGCGCACCCAGCCGGGTCTGGGGCCCCACGTGCGCGGAGCGGGGGTCGGTGCAGCCGCCGATCCCCTCCCCGCAGCCGCTCCCGGCGGTTCCCATGGCGGCTCCGCCTCTGCCGGTGCTGCCGGACTACAGCTCCCGGCGTGCCGCGGCGGGGCGGGCCGAGGGGCCGCCGGGAGCGCACCGGGAGCGCACCGGGAGCGCGGCGGAGCGAGCGCCGGCCCCGCCGAGCCGAGCCGGGCCGGAGCGGGCGGGAGCGGTGAGTGTGGGCCGGGGGCGCGGGGCGGGACCGGGGGGCTCAGCCCTCCCCGGGGGCGGCGGCGGCCGAGCTCCACGGCGGGGCCGGGGGAAGGTGCCTCGCGTGGGCCTGGCCCGAAAGGAAAACACCCCAAAAGAGAGAAGCGGGTGCTGGGATGGAGCTGGGAAGCGGCGGGGTGGGAGTGGGGGGTCCCAGTTAGGTAGTGGGAGTTCCCACGGCGGGGTCGCGCTGTGCAGAGCTCGGCCGGGAGTGGTCCTGCCCCGGCCCCCCGGGGCACCGTCCCGTCTCGGGGGAATGGGGAGGAAAGTGGGGTCTGGGACCCCACGTGCTCCCGGAGGAGCCCAAACCTCAGCCTTCCCTTCGTGACCAAGATCTCCCGTGAAACCCAGGAGACAAGGCCGAGGGGTAGAACCCCCACCACAACCCTCAGGCGGGGCGGCTCACGCGTGTCCTCGTCCCCGTGGTCCCCGTGTCCCCTCCGGGGTTCTGGCAGCCTCGGGCCCCGCGGGGAGGAACCGGGCAGCGCTGGGGCTCAGACGTGTCCAACACGGCTCCGAGCTGGACATGGAGTGTTGTGTTCCCAGTCTCACCTCTCACCCAGCACCCGCCTCCCAGCACAGCCCAGTTCACCAGCGTCCCCCATGTCCTCTGTGCGCTGGTTCATCCAATGCCATCGGCAAAGAAGGGTTTAAAGGATTTGTTTGGGAGGTGGCAGCTGTTGCTGCCAGAGATTGGGATCCGTGATCCGTGGGATCATCATCACCTGCAGTCTGGGAACACTCAAGATCAAGATAAGCACCTGAGCCCTCCTTCCCTCAGCAGCCCAGTGAAGATCCTGCAGCGGGGTGCCAGGATCGGAGCATGATCCTGCAATCCCTGGGGAAGGGTGACAGCACTGCCGAACCATAGGATCATTTATTTAGGATGGAAAAGGCCTTTAAGATCATCAAGTCCAAGTGTTAAGCAAGGGAATGGGAACAGATGGTGATCACACTCCTCTGGAGACAAAGGTGAGGAAGAAGCTGCCCTGGACAAGGGAGCAGGAGAGGGAGGATGAGGCAGAGGGAGGGCACAGCTCCATTGCCACATTGTGTCCTTTGCCACTGGCTACAGCTCTGACTTTTCCCCTCCTTGGATGGCCACTGTCCAATGTCAGCACAGCCCTGACCTTCACCCTCAGCCTGGTGCAACATCCAAGCTTTTCTGTCCCAAAAAAGAGTGGGAAAGCAGAGCCTGGCAGCAGCTGCTCTGGGAAGGGCTGGAGTCCTTCCCGTGGTGGGCCGTGCCTTGTTGTCCTGCAGGTGAACAAATCCTGGTGTGGAAATAGAAAGCAAACATGGGATGTGGGATGGGGGTAGGGACAGAGCTCTGGGAGCTCATGTGCCCTCGGCCAGGCTTGTGCAATCTGAAATTTGGGAGAGCTGGGCCAAGGGCTGCACAGCCCATGGGCAGAGCCAGTGAAATATTTAAGGTGGGGAAGGACAGAGTGGAATCACCCTCATTGCAGCAGTGAGCGCTTGGCATGTCTGTATCTCCTGCAAGAATGAATTAACCTCTCGTGTGTTCCAGCATCCCACCCCTCTATCCTTAATTTTACAAGGAAGGGAAACTGAGGCACAAGGAAGGGAATTGTTTCACTCACAGTTTCCAAGCTGGGCCCTTTCCCACCCAGCTGTGTGTCTGCAACGGCCCTCGTTCGCAGAGGAGAACAAGTCCAAGCTGCTCCTTAGTTTCTGGAACTTACACTCCAGGTTGGAAATTCCACAGCACCAGCCACGTGCACCTCTGGCTGCAGGGAGCTTCCACAGCCTTTGGATAATGGTATCACTTCTGGAGAGACTCCTGGAGAGAAGTTTTTTAACTATTGATGAAACTCAATTTTCAGGCCTCCAGCAAGAGCACGGATCCCTTTCTGTGGGCAGTCCCTTCCAGCATCCCTCCTCCTGTACCCCCACGTCGCTCCAAGACCCAGCCTTGTGGTTCCTCCTGCTGCACAGCTGGAATCCCACAGGCACAGCTCTCTCTGGAGCATCCGACTGTTCCTCACGCCTGTCTCCAGCCTCCTCCAGACTAAACAAACCCGTTTCCTTCCAGCTGTCCTTGCAGGTCATGTTTTTCCTACACCTCTGCTCATTTTCTCTGCTCTTCCTGGATGTTCTCCAGCTCCTCCAAGGACTGGACAGTGTTCACCCAATATCCAGGAGAGCTATTTCCTATGTCTGGCACTCAGCACTCCTGTTTACACATTCCATAGGATGTTTTGCTTTTTGTTGCTGTAACAATCTGACTCTTTTTGACTCATTCATGCTTCACCCCAACCCCCAGTTTTCTTTCTGAGAGCCTTTGAGAACTGCAGCAGGTTTCGGATGGAGCTCCTCCCCCTGCCAGGGGTGAAGTTCTGAACTCTGGCTCCCAGTCCTGTTTCCAGGGCATACTGGTCTTTTCTCTGGAATATCCACAAGCTGATGAGCTGGGACGTGGGCAACAAAGGACCGAGTACTCCACAGACCTGATGCCTCTTTCCTGGAAACAAAATCCTTCTCCAGGTTTGAGCCTTCTGATAGAGGGAGGTGAGGATCTGCAGCAACAGCCGCCTGTGTGGATGGAAGAGGTTTGGAAGTTACTTGGAGCATTCCAAGAGCTGTGGAGGCTGGCTCTGAGTCCCAGCCCTGGGCAGGAGCGGGGACGGTGCCAGCTCCTGAGACAAGCCAGGCCCGGCGCTCCACGAGGGAGCTGGGAACAGCTGGCAGCGAGGAGAGTGTGATGTTGGATCTGGCTCGGGCTCGCCTCCGGAGAGCTGGAGGGAACAGCAACAAGGCTTCCAGCTGTGGGAAGCAACAGCAAAGCCAGACATCAGGAAACAGCCCTCACCGTGGGGTCCTGTAGCCAAAGAGGATGAACTGGATCATCTCATCAAACTCCGCTTCCGTGGGACTCAAAGATGATTTTACATAAGAATTTCCCTGATGTTAGTGTGAAGACATTCAGCTTTGCAGTGGGTTTAGTTCGTGCTGTTTCGTATAATCCCTGGATCCCAGTGAGCCAGAGCTTTCCTGCTCCCAGCCAGCCTGGGAGCTGACCAATACCTGCTGCCACTGGCTCTGTGTCAGTCCAAAAAGCCACTTGATACCTTCACTGTCTCAGGGGCACCACTCCAAGGACTTGCTGTGAGAGGGTGACACTCTCTTACTTCCTCTCCTTCCTGGCAATGTCCAGAAAGCCATCTTTGTGCTCCTCCTACATGGCAGCTGTTCTTTCCAGGTAGGGGAAGAGCCACCTCCTCCGCAGCTCTTCCTCCTGGAACATCCTCCCAAGGCACTTTGCCCTGTTATCTCTCCCTTTTCATGTTCCTCAAGAAGAATCTCATTCCTTCCCTGGGGGAGAATTTTTTTTGTTCCTCTTTTTTCCTCTCTCTGTAAGTCTTAAATCCGAAGGCAAAACACGTGAGCCAGAGCAGGAGACCAGCAAACCTCCGGAGCTGTGCAGAACCCTGTTAATTTAGTTAAATTAATTAGGAGATCTGTTGATATAGAGCCTTTCCTCTGCAAATACTGTGTTCTCTTCCCAAGCTAAAGGCATGCTGACTCCATAAACATGCAGGAATCTTCCTGTGCTGTGTGTTTCCATGATTAAGACTGTGATAAGGATTAAAAAAATGCTTAAAAGTATTGGTTTGAGTTTTGTCAGGCAATCGTGGGATTGAACCTCGACACCTCAGCTCCAGGAAAACATCTCAAATCACAAGTAGCTTCTGTCACAGACAAGCTTCCCACACATAATTCCCAAATCTCAACCACTCCCGGAGTTAGCGACGTCAGCTCCAAGAATGGCAATAACGAGGGGCAGAGGAGGGAACTGACTCGGGATTTTTATAGCAGATTTTGGGTTTGCTTGACAACTAGCCGATGCTCGGCCCCGCTGAGCGGTTTGGATCCGGGCTCTGACCTCAGTGTTTCTGTTCCAGGGGCTCCCGTCAGCCACGAGAGTCAGGATGAACGTGGGAACGGCGCACAGCGAGGTGAACCCCAACACCCGAGTGATGAACAGCCGTGGCATGTGGCTGTCCTACATCCTGGGCATCGGGCTGCTGCACGTCGTGCTCCTGAGCATCCCCTTCTTCAGCGTCCCCGTGGTCTGGACTCTCACCAACATCATCCACAACCTGGTAAGGGAGCGGCGTGGCCCGGGGCACATACAGGGAACACTGGCACAGCTGTTCCTCTGAGCAATCTGCTGAGATTCCTGTTGAAACAATTCTTGTGTGTTTGCAAAGATGCAGGGTGAGTTGCTCAACCTCCAGCCCTCAGCCTGTACCAGTGCCTCTGGGTCATGGATTTAAATCCAGCCCAGGTACTGGATTGGTGAGGCAGCAGCACCTGGTGAGGCTGCTCAGTGGGGACACAGATTCATTTCCTGCAGGGCAGGTTCTTTGTCGTGTCCCCTTCCTAAAGGGGTCTGTGATAGGCCCCAGACATTGGCACATCGCTGGGTTGGTAAAACCTGAATTGGCCTTGTCAGAGTTAAGAAAAAACAAGATTAATCCCCAGATTTTGTTCTGCTTAAAGATTAGTCCATGAACTGATTCCTCCTTCTAAAGATCAGATTTCCACATATGTCCCCTTGGGCACAGGGGACAAACTTCATGGAGCAATTGATTGTGTATCTTTTATTTTAAATAATATCTCAGCCTGGGAATATTCCAGAGACAGAAATGACAGGGATTGAGGACCCTCATGCTAAAGTTATTACTAGTGAGTGATAAAAACCTCCACAAACGCCCAAACTGGATCTGCTCAGGAGATAAAAACCTCCACAAACCCTCAAACTGGAGCTGCTCAGGGCATAAAATCAACCACAAACCTCCAAACTGGAGCTGCTCAGTGCTCAGCTCACAAGCTGCTGGTTTCTCATCCTCCTTCCCTGGCAGCTTTAGCTTCTGGGAACAAGAAGGAATTTGAAGGCCAGGAGTGGCTGTACTTTGGAGCTGTGGTGTAGCCAGCCAGTTTGTCTGTGACTTGTCTGTGGTAATCAGGGGGTGACAGACCTTCTCCCAGCACGTTTTTGGGGAGTGTTCCTCCATGCCGCATCAGGCAAGCGCTAATCTCCCGATCCCAGAGATCCCAGGGCTGTAATCTTGCCACCACCTCCTTGGCTCACACCCAGGAGCCCAGCGAGAGGCCTGACGTGGAGCAGCCGCGCTGCCCCGGCCTTTCCCAGCTCTCCTTTCCCTGCTTCCCTGGCCGCTCCAGCTTTTCCAGCAGCTCCACATCCCTCTAGTGGAACGGCGCGGGCGTGCAGGCTCCCAGCTCTGCTCGCCTGGCTCTGGGGTTTTGGGGACGCAGAGTGCCCCAGTGCCTCACAGTGACACACCATGTGTCCTGCAGAGCATGTACATCTTCCTGCACACCGTGAAGGGAACCCCCTTCGAGACCCCGGACCAGGGCAAGGCCCGGCTGCTGACGCACTGGGAGCAGATGGATTATGGAGTCCAGTTCACCGCTTCCCGCAAGTTCCTCACCATCATGCCCATCGTCCTGTGAGTATCCCGGGGCGGCCGAGCTGCCTCGTGTCCCAGTCCCCATCAGTGTCGTGTCCTGGGAGACAAACACACGGAATGCCACAGCTCAGTCTGCCTCTCTCTCTGTTCCCACCCTCCTTTCCAGGTATTTTCTAACCAGCTTTTACACTAAGTACGACCGGATACACTTCATCATCAACACCATCTCCCTCATGAGCGTCCTGATCCCCAAACTGCCTCAGTTCCACGGAGTCCGGATCTTTGGGATCAACAAGTACTGAGCGGCATGGCTGGGGCGGATGGCGGAGGAGCAGGGCAAAGGGGGGATTCCTTCTCTCCAGCCCCGTTTCCTCCCCGAACGCAGACTGGGATGTGGTTTCGCAGCGGCTGTTTAAATGCAGATCCCAACAGACACATTCCGCATGCTGGATCCTCGTGCCCAATAAATCCAAACCAGCTCCAGAGTAGAGTTTAGTGCGGAGCAGGACATGTGACACCGGATTTCTCTTATCCCAGGGTCATCAATAGATGCAAAACCACTGAGACTTTGAGGTACAACAAGGATGAATTCTGGGAAGAGTCTCATCTATTCCAGACATGGAATGACGAGAATAGGGATGAGGGGAAAAGCTTTTAGTGCTGGTACTATTGCTGTGGTAAATGCACTTTAAAATACATTTCCCTTCCTGAAGCTGGGTGCTTTGAGCAGAGCATGGGGGAAATCCAAAGGGATACAGCCAGACTTTCCCAGGACTGGATTGTTTTGGGGTCTGGTTTCCAGTTTTAGGTGGGAAGTGGGAGGGGGAAGTGAATGACAGTTTTTTACTTTGCAATCGTTGACACCACTGAGAAGGGAAGTTCTTTTCCTAAAATCAGCAAAAGAAAGAATTACCTGCAGTTTGACAAAGCTTTCAATTTCCTATAGCACCATCTTGTGTGGTCCAGGGAAAAGGTGGATAGATCCTAAATCATGCTCGTTATTTTCAGTTCATACCCAAATCTGCCCAGGTAACTTCTCTCCCCACCCCAAATGGCTCAGTGGGCATTTGGATCAAGGGCTGGGGCAGGTGATTTACTGACTGACAACAAATGCCATGGAGCTCCTGGGAACATGGGCATGGATACGTGTGGGAGAGGCTGACAATGGACAGGTACAGCAGGAGGGCTGATTGCTCTAATCAAGCACGCAGCCATCCTTGACTTTCATTGGAATTTTTCATTTCAATTCAGCTCCTTGGTTGCTTAAGTGCATGTGACTGGGATTTGCCAGTTCTCCATGGACTCCAGGGAAGCGAGGAATGGATTTCTGGCTCACCTGGAAATCTGTCCCTCAGCTCCACACCCAAGGGCTGTGTGAGCAGCAGCACCAGCAGGAGTCAATGGGTCACTGAAAACAGATTATTTCATAGAGGAACAAAATTGAGCCTTTTCCCACTAAAATTACCCCTGAAATTAAAATAAAGCAGGCTTAGGTTTCCTGGCTGAGACAGCTTTTTACTGTTCAAAATTACTTGATTTTCTTTTGGGTTGTAGGCCAGAAGGAATGGGTTTCCCCTCATGCTTCCCTATAAAAATCTGTATTTTTTTTGTCTTAGTGCTTACATTGTCTCACCTTTTTGACAATGGTATAAATCTTTTAAATCTGCTATTTTATTCCCTGCAGTAGCAAATCTGGCTTTAGAGGCCATGGTGGAGAGTGTTGAGCTGTTGGATGGTCTGAGCATAGGACATGGAAGGGAGAATTTCAGATCTTTACTACGCCATGCATTATTTTAGGCACTTCACTTCCTCAGACTTCCTATGGGACTGCTCCAGGGAAGGGAAAATATTCCATGTACCTTAAAGGGCTGCTGGAGTGCAGGGAGAGTAATTCCCTAATATGTTTGGAAAGTGGAAATACAAGTGAAAAGGAAGTTTTCAAGAAGGTAGGAGGAGAAAAGAGGCTGGCTGGAGACCCCAGGGTGTTGTCAGATGTGCAATTTCCTTGAAGGGCAGCTTAAACCTTCAGTGTAGCCCCCAGGACACAAGAGCTGCTGCTTTAGTTAAGGTACTGTCTACCCTAATCAGCTCTGTAAGCTACTAGACAATGATAATTGTGATCAAAATAGAGATATTTCATCAATCAGCTGGGAAATGACAGACATGAACAGTATTCCTGTGGGAACGGCCGCTCCAAGGAGGGCAGGTCCTGGCAGGGTGGCTGAGGCTGAACCTGAAATGCTGGCTCTGGTGCTGAACAGACCCGAGTGTCTGCCCAGACACAACTCCCATCTCCAGAGGAAACAAAAGAAAACGAATTATTTTGGTAGAAAACAAGGGGGAAAACATCTTTTTTTTTTTTTCAATAGAAACAGTCTTTAGATGCTTTCAAACACGGCTCCTCACAGACAGACATATGCTGTGTATTTCTAAGCATATGCACATCACAGATTGGTAAGTTTAGAACAATTTTCAGTTGAAGGGATCAGCTTTTTTTGATGAGATACAGCAATTCCCAGAGTCTCCTTGAAGGCATTACAATAGCTGTGGGTTTGAACACGTTACTTGTGTTGGTCACTGACACTATGGACATCTGACTCTGTTTTCTTAAATTAAAGATCAACTGGGACCCAGAACAGGATTATAAACTTCTCAAACAAGTAGGTTCTAAAGCCTAAAGGCCCGAACTTGTAATTAAGGCTTTGCCTAGCAACAAAAGTAAACTTTTTTTGATTTCTCTCCTTCACACAAATGATCAAAACAGCCCCAGGGGTTATGTGACAGTGACACACTTTAAACACAGGTGTGGCATTTTTCCATGGAAAAACTGAGATAAATTTGGACTCATTAAATCAAATTAAGGGAAACATAAATGGAAACAGAAATATGGAAGGAAGCAAGTTGAAGAAAGATTTAATGTTCTAATGTGGTGTGTTAAGTATCTCTGTATGATTAATAAGTATTTGAACAATTACACATCAGGTAGAATCTTTCTTAAGATCCCGACTTCAGGGTAGATGTCAGGATTAATCAAAAACAAAATGCAGGAAATTAATTGTAATTAAACCACCATTTTTGGGTGTACCTGAGGCAGTCTGAAGTGAAAGGACAGTGTGGGCAGGCTGAGGGGTTGTCAGATGTGTCCTGGCAGGGGACAGATCAGAGGTGACGCCACACTGTGGGAGGAGAAACAAAATGTGAGCGGAACTCCTCTTTTGGGAGTGGAGTTTTCCCCAGGTGCCTGCATGGAGGAGATAACTGATCATTGCTGATTTTAAATGGGATTCTGATCACACCACACTTGACAGATTTCCTCTCACACTTGTCCTGTATCATGACCAGGGCAAATCTCACCTGGAGAGATCAAATCTCCTGTGATGGAGAACCAATTCCTGATAAGAAGGTACTTCAGGCTTTTCTCTTTTGTTCTGCAATGAAAGAGAAAAGCTTTTGAAGGGCTGGAACCCCTTTCAGGAGCTGGCAGCAGCCTGTCCCATCCCTCAGCCACTGTCAGCACCACGCACGTATCCCCAGGGTACAGCAGCCCCTGCTCCAGGACACTCAGAAAACCAGCAAGTCCTCCCAGCCTGATGCTCCCAAATCAGGGATCCTGACTTGGGAGTCGTTTCGCAGAGCTGCCAGGCTGGCAAACAGTCCAAACCTTTGCAGGAAAAAGCCTTTAAAATAAACTAGATGGAGGGCTACTTAATTCTCAAGTACTTTTATGTTTGAATCACTGTTGAATTTGGGGTTGTTTTTAGAAGCTCGGTACTGGCCCTCGAGGAGGGGACAGCAGTGGCTTAACACATTAATATTCCTCCTTGTGACTTATGTTGCTTTTTCATTGCCTAGAATATCTTTTAAGCATGCGAGTGTTGGTGTATCCGTATCCTCCTTGGATCAGTTAAATCAGCTGAGTTAGTTGGGAGGGTTTTTTAAAGGAATGTTCTGTACAAAGTTTTAGGGTTTTTTTCCCAGTAGCCTTCTTTTTGCTGTGGATACAGGAGTCTCATGTAGAGAACTTTCTAAAATAAAGTGTGAATATTTTTATTACTCCTTTGTACAGTATTCTAAGAGAGACTAATAAAAGTGAACTATTCAGGTAAAAACTTGCACTTGCCTCCTGGAATCTTCACATGGATGGCTTTTGCTGTCAAACAAGCTTGGCAATGGATCCAGGAAACATGGAATGGGTTGGGTTGGGTTGGGTTGGGTTGGGTTGGGTTGGGTTGGGTTGGAAGGCACCTGAAGGCTCATCCGGTTCCCAACCTGCCATGGGCAGGGACACCTCCCACTCTCCCACATTGCTCCAAGCCCCACCCAACTTGGTCTTGGACACTTCCAGGGATCCAGGGGCAGACACAGCTGCTCTGGGCAATCTTTGCCAGGGCCTCACCCCCTCACAGGGAGGCATTTCTTGCCAATATCCCCTCCTGAGTCCATTCTCCATCTGTAAAAGAAGAGCAGTGTTACATGGCTCTATAAAGTTGAATCATGGAATGGTTGGTGAATGATGGGATGGTTGTGCTTGAAGGGACCTTAAAGCCCATTCAGTCCCACCTGCAGGGACATCTTCCTGTTCAGTCTGGCCATGGACACTTCCAGAGATGGGCTGACATCTCCTACATCTGCAGAAGTTTGAGTTACCCACAGCCGCCATAACAGACTCCAGATAAGCTGCTGGGAACAGCCAGGGATCCTCCGGCACGGGTCAGGTCTGACATTGCCCTTGCCTTGGTGTTGCTTTGGAGAGCGCCCCGTTAGCAAGGGAAGAGAAATCAATTTACTCTTTGCTGTGGGTTTGTGGTGGTTCCAGCCTCCCATGCAACTCACAGCTCCCGTATTTAGCAAATGTTTTCATGCCTCTGGCAGAGAGCCTGAGAACTTCTTCCCAGCCCTGTTGATCTCCAGTGACAAATAACAGAGAATAAACATTCTCAGCTCCCCTGAAGTTGCTGAATAGAGCTTAAAGACTAACCAGCAAAAAAGATAAGAAGATGTATAAGTTTGCACACAGAATGATAAAGGCAGGTGGAACCAGTGGAGAAACAGAAAAAGAGGCCTACAGTGATTTCTTGGCAAGTTCTGTAACAAGAACCAACAACACATGAGCAAAGAAAAGCTCAAGGAAAGGTAATCTTTTACGTCAAAGCATTGAGTCAATACAACTACCAGAGAACTGTTTTGTTGAACCTCCAGGACCATAAAAGGACTTCCAGTAAGAGGCACATGTAGGCGGATTAGTTCTTAGGAAAGTGATGTTTATCAGATAAGCAGCACATTGTAATGAATACATATAATTGTGACAGATAAATACGTGGTTGTAACATCTCACCACATTCAGAGGATAAGGTGAGCTCTGCTGTGAGTCCTGTGCATATAAAGGATGCCTGCTTTCTAATGCTTCAAACTGTGCTTGTTCTTACCGGACAATTTTGCTATCACCAGAGGCCACATCGGCAGCCCCATGGTCAGCTCTGCACACCCCCAGCCACAGGAGCCATCCACCCCACAAACAGGTAAGTGCATTATCCCAGAGCGCTGGGGAGGGAAGAGGGTTGGCAGAAGCTCTCTGTTAAGGGCTCTTGTTTAGTTTTTCTCTCTTCTTAAAGACGTTCAAGGGAGTGAGTCCTGCGAGCGCTACTAACATTGAGTACACAAGGCTGTTTGTCTTTGGAATAGTTTAAACTGAAAGAGGGCAGGGTTAGATGGGATGCTGGCAAGAAATTCATCCCTGTGAGGGTGGTCAGGCCCTGACACAGGCTGCTCCATCCCTGCAAATGTCCAAGGCCAGGTTGGATGGGGCTTAGAGCAACATGGGATAGTGCAAGGGCAGGAGTGGGAGGAGCCTTAAGTTCCCTTCCAACCCAAAGGTTGGAAAGGAACTTTCCACTCAGGATTGCCCAATTTCTCCTCCCCAGGTCTGTCCTGTAAAAGACCAGAAAAGCAAAACTGGAACCTTTTTATAAAAACAAGCTTTGACAGAAAACAAACAGGGATTTCTTTCTGGCCCTCAAACAACAGCTCTCCCCTGCAGACCATCAGGGCCTGCCCAAGGAGCTGGGCTGGACTGATTTCTCTCTATTTTGGGGGACATTTGCCACCAAAACCAGCACCCTCAGAGTCTGCCAGCTGTGTTCTCCTTGCACAATGACTGAGTTTCACCAGCAGAGACAACTCCAAACAACCCACAGCTCCTGCTGCTTCCTCTCCAGACACACCCTGTAACAGCCCTGTGAAACTGGTGTCCTTGGATAATGTGGGTCTTTTTTTTGAAAATTTCTTAATAATTAAAGTCAGACTTTCTAACAATGTCCTGCTATTACTTCAAGTAATTTGGCTTAATTTGTGTTGCCTCTTTCCCAAGGTGCAAATCCACTTGGCCTTGCTTCAAATCTTCAGCCACAGCAGAATGATTAAATATGTCACCAAATTCATTGAGAAACAAATGCATACAAGCAAAGATATGGTCCGTGTTAAGAGCATCGCAGACCATGAGCACTTCAGGCCCCTCTCTCTACTGATAGAAATCAGAAAACCTAGATGCGTATTCCACCCAGCACCCAAATACCAGTGGACAGGTTTCACACTGGATGATGTGCTGCTGCCTGGAGAAGATGGTAAAAGCACAGGTAAAGCCCAAATTTATCAATCTGAAATTAACAAATACCACAGATAATATGTATGGATTGTTTGTGGTTGAACTCTACCATGCTCCAGCTTTCTTGTATGTGATAAACTTGCAGTGCTGAGTCTGTGTCATCCTGCTTAAGACTATGTATGGAATTATTTCAGAGTCACTCGTTCAAGCCTTCAGCCAATTTACTCTCTCAACAATCTGCGCTGGCAAAGCTGCGGGGGGTCTCAGTGTTTCTGCCGGCGATGCAAGCGCAAAGATTAAAGGAGGTGCCTCCTCATCCCGTGAGCTTTCCATCAAGCCACAGAAGAAGGCCATACCATTGGAATCACTGGAGGCACTGAGAAGAGAAAGGTATGAAATGACGAAGGGAGCACACCTTCATCACCCCCTGCAGCCCACACCAGGTCATCAATGGGTTTTCAACAGCCTAAAACCAAGATTAAGACCTTACAGCAGGAATTTCCCCTAACTAGGCCAGGTTCGAAAGGGAACAGACTGACAAGCTCATCCCTGAACCTCCTCTTCTCCTGGCTGAGCCCCTCCACCTCTCACACCTACTCCTGGAGCTCCAGACCCTCCCCATCCTTCTTCTCTTTTAGACAAATCAACATGGATCACTCCTTCATCCAGCAACTACAGACAAAAGGTATCAATTTATTTCTGGTCATTGAAACCCTTGAAGCCTCGGAAGACATCAACCACAAGGACTCCACCAAGGCAAAAGGGGGCTTCCGGGCCAAGTTTTATGCCCGTAAATTACGTTCAAAGGTTTGGCATCTCTCAGGCTCAAATGTTGGTCCTTCCCCAACACCTGCACCCAGGTGTTCTAACAGGTTGTTTTCATTGACCAGGGCTCAGCGGAGAACAGCCAAATCATAGTCATACCCAAGGGCTGCACCCTGGCCTTCAGGGCCATCAAGATGGAGATTAGAAATGGAGTATGGTGTAAGTAACTTCCAGAAATGACCAATTCCTCCATTCAGGAAATAGTGCACCAGAAGAAGAATATTTTAGGAAGTGTCACGTGACCCCAGAGTCACCGTCAGCTTGTCTGCAAGGAGATGGAGGCAGTGCAAGGGACAGAAATCCTCTGGGGAAGGTCAGATAACCCATGCAAGGTCAAATATGCTGTTTGGGGAGGGGTCAGCAATTAAAGGACAGAAGAAACCCTCAGCTCTGCAATTCAGGAGCTGCAGTGCTCCTGTTGGTAAACGGTACAGAGAGCAGAGTTTGGGTTCTTTCTTTTCCTACTCAGAAGAAAAGAGGCAAGAAGAAAAGAGGGTGGGAGACTCCCAGTGGGAAGGCTGGTATAGAACACTGTAAATGTCCTTTTTATCCTGTTGCAGATCTGGAACATTTCCGAGGAACATCTAACAGATCATTACCTTGTGATTTGGAAGCTGATGGCAAGCAATGTATTTTACAGCTTCCTCTCGCACAATTTTCAACTGCTTTGGGTAAGATGGAATCTCCCAGCAGAAAACACACCACCAGGAGTGATGCATTTGTTTCTTCCCTGAGACATCACAACTCCCCAAATTCCATCAAAAAGACTCATGCAATGTTACAAATTCTTAGTTTATAACTGCCAGTGAACTCTTCATAGTGAAGTGACAGATTTGGTCTCCTGGTTTTCAGGTCCCTCACAAGGAATACTAGAAGCAGTAATGGAAGAAGTTAAAAACTGCTGTCACATCTTCTCCAAGTTGTCTCCTCGCCTGATGCTCATAGTCCTAAACACCCTCAAAGCTGTCATGAGAGACAACAACCTCTTTCAAGAGCTCAGCCAGAAAGTAAGTGAAGCTTTTCTTACTGACACAATTATAAATACAAACACATCCAGGAACAAACCTCATGCCCCACAAGTCACACGTCTTGTGCCACAACTACCGATCCAAAATTCCCTCACTCAGCGCAACTGTGTCAGCTCTGGAATAGCAACAGCCTCAGCCCTCAAATCCTGGCATTCTTTTCTTTTTCCCTCAGATGGAAGAAGTTTCAGAATAAAATGATGGTTATGAGCTGAAAACTGAGAGCCCAGACCTAAAAGACCTGTTCAGCACCTTACAGCAGTTTCCAAGAGACCGTATCCTCTGCTGGCCAAGGGAATCACCTACATCCTTGACGCTTTGCATGGTGAGGCTTTGGGTCTTTAAGAGGGAAATCAAAGCAGGGATGACTCCCAGTCCTGCCATTCCCTCCTACCTTTCTCTCTTATCCTTCTCCTTCTGAGGTGGAATCTACATCTGAGTCCCCTGAGGGGAAAGGAGAGGAGAGGAGAGGAGAGGAGAGGAGAGGAGAGGAGAGGAGAGGAGAGGAGAGGAGAGGAGAGGAGAGGAGAGGAGAGGAGAGGAGAGGAGAGGAGAGGAGAGGAGAGGAGAGGAGAGGAGAGGAGAGGAGAGGAGAGGAGAGGAGACGAGAGGAGAGGAGAGGAGAGGAGAGGAGAGGAGAGGAGAGGAGAGGAGAGGAGAGGAGAGGAGAGGAGAGGAGAGGAGAGGAGACGAGAGGAGAGGAGAGGAGACGAGAGGAGAGGAGACGAGAGGAGAGGAGAGGAGAGGAGAGGAGAGGAGAGGAGACGAGAGGAGACGAGAGGAGACGAGACGAGAGGAGACGAGACGAGAGGAGACGAGACGAGAGGAGACGAGACGAGAGGAGACGAGAGGAGACGAGAGAGGAGGGGGGACGGTAGAGGAGGGGGGGACGGTAGAGGAGGGGGGATGGTAGAGGAGGGGGGATGGTAGAGGAGTGGAGGGGAGGGAAGGTGAGGTGATTCCCTCTCTCCGCACCCCTCCTGTGATCCCTGCTCCATGAAGTTGCGATCACAGCTTCCTCCCGAAGGGCAGCTCCAATCTCTGCTCTGCTGACCAAGGACAACACCCAAACAAATTGCTGGAGCTGTGTCCGGGAAGCTTTGGTTGCATATCAGGGAAAGGTTCTTAGTCCAGAGGGTGTGGGGCACTGAACAGGCTCCCCAGCAAATGGGCACAGCCCCAAGCCTGACACAACTCAACAAGCTTTTGGACAATTCACTCAGGCACAGGCTTGGATTATTGGAATTTCCTGTGCTGGGACACGACTTGGACTTCACCTGTCCTTGTAGGTCCCTTCCAACTCAATTTGCCATGATCCCCTGAGCAACAGCCATATCACTCTCACAGTGAGACTGCACAAATCCTTTCTATTAAAACATCCAAAGCACTTTTGACCAAAAGGGTATTTCCTACAAGAAATTATCACCCTTCCCATCCTTTCCACTCTTTCCCATCCTGCTCACTATTCCCATCCCCCCACTAAAATTGGTGGGAAGTTTGTGTTCCAAAACCAATTTATTTCTGCAGTGTTAATGGAGGATCAGCTGCTGCTGCTGCTGGAATCCTTGGAAAGGAAGATTCTGTCCCAACAGCTGAAGCTGGTGAGCATACACATCACATTTGGATCCTTTCAAGGAGTTGTGGGAGCTATTGTAATTCTACCAACATTTCCATAGTGACATCACAAGTTGACAACTGATTAAAATCTGATTTTGCTTTTTCTTGTTGTTGTTCTACAGATTGAAAACCTCCTGCAACATAACCTGGAGAAGCGGAAGGAGCCTTTCCATGTTGATGCTGGCTGCTCGCCTTCCCACACGAGGAGGAACAGGAGTTAACCATGGCCCTGGTGGAGCTGAGTGGAGTGCAGCTCCAGGAAGATGGATCTGCTCTCCTAGGCATCAACCCTTTGAGGCCGTGGCAGCCTTGTTTGTGGTCCTGTATGCCCTCAACCTCCTGAGTGCCTCAGAGTAGGAGGAACCTGGCCTGCCCAGGGAATCCGTCAGCAAGGTGTTGAGAAATCTCTGATGACGAGACAGGTTTCTCTCTCAATTTCTCCGTTGATATTGCTCAAGGCTGCTTTGGCTGGAAAAAGCAAATTTAAGGTTGGAAAAATCATTATGGATGCTAAAGGCTGGGTACCCAAGTAGATTTGTCTGTCTGTCTCCCCACGAATGCAGAGGGACAATGGAAAATCCACAAAGAATCACAGGCACTGATTCTGCAGTGCCTCGCATAATCCTGTTTACCTAAAAATGCTGCCGCTGCTTCTTCTATCAGTACTGAGAAAGGGAAAGGGTAAGGGAGAATGCAAAGGGAAAGGGAAGGAAATAGAAAGGCAAAAATGAAATGCAAAGGGACAGGGAAGGAAATGCAAAGGAAACAAAAGCCAAAGGAAAATATCAGCAGTGACTCACTCTGGTCCCCCTCTGGTACAGGGGAGGGCTCCACAAACTGCTGGTGTCAGGAAGGTGGGGGAATCCCACAGCTTTCACTGTCACCTCCCTGGTCCCATCTCCCCAAGATTCACAACAAACACAGCCTGAACTTCAGAGAAACACTACAAAGGCTCTCATTATAATTTTATAAATAAAGAGCAGCTTCTTGCTAAGCAACTGGGTGTTCTCAAAGGCAATTCCTTAATTTCATGTGTTTTCAGTCCCATGGCACTTCTGACAACATCGGGATTGAGACTCTATCAGAAATAGGGGCACTTAGCCACTGCCTAAATCACCCACACTCCTTGGATACAATGTGATAGGATGGAAAATAATTATGGACTCACACAAACCTTTTTCCATGCATTCAAAGAACAGTTTCCTTAGATGTTCATACCTTCACTGGGATCACTTTCCAAAGTCCATGCAACTCACGCTGCTCCAAAGGGCACAAGTTGAGGCAAGGCATGTCTTTATGAGGATTTCATTTTTACCCAAGTCTACAACATATTATTTATGATTCCATCACTGATACCAGTTGCTGGTATATCACACTCAGCTTTCTACTTCCTTTCTGCCACCCAAATTCCAACTCTAAGAAATCCTACGCTGCACTGAAAGGCAGGAAGCAACAAGCACAGGCTGGGTCTTATTCCACCTCAACCTCATCATGAGGATGCCCAGCTCCCCACAGGGTCCTGAGGAGGGTGGGGGAATTTCATCCTCTCTGTCTGTAGAAGATCAAGTTATCCACCAGTCCCTTTAACACATTCCAGAACTTAGACTGTGCCCAACTGTCCTGGGGTAATCCATAATGTTATTGTATTCCCTATCTAGCTGCACCCAAAGAATTGTGACTGGATCTTTAAGACCCTACAAATGAGAACCTTGTGTGTGGGGAGCGAGGTTGTTACCATGTGCCCTTTTCAAATGGCTCCTCTCAGGTGGCTTCCAGCTCTTCTGCCATGGGGCATTCGCTTCGGGGGTTACTTGCCCTGTGTTCAGCAAAGCCTTTCCTTCCTTATTACTTTTTTGGTGTTCTCTTTTCGATTTTTTTTTATCTGCTATGAGAGTTGGCAGTTTTGAGCTGCCTTGGCTGAATTTCACCAGTGCCCACCTGGTGCCACTGAGCAGGCAACCCACTCCAAGCTGCTCCAGCTTGCCAACACACCTGGCTGAAGAGAGAGGAACACGAGTTGACCCAGGCCAGCCCACACCTCACCTGCCCTGCCGGCTCTTGCCACAAGAAAGACCAAGTCCCCCTGTGAGTTTTCTCCCTGATCTGGAGAGCAACAGTGGGAGCTCCAAACCACGCGCTCAGCTGTAGAGCCCCAGAATTTTAGGGGCCTGGCAGGGGGGCAGTCCCTAGCATTTTTGGGTCTCTCTTCCTTCTGGAGGGAGTCCAGGAGATTTGGCAATTTTGTATCTGACACTTATTCCCAGATATTCTTTGCCTGTTGCTGTTCTGCTGGCCAGAAGTTTGTTATTTCTTGACTTATCTATTAGGATATCCTTTCTTAGGGATTAGTGGGACGGAATTGTTTGAACCCTTAAAGGGACCCATAACTCATCCCAAACTATTCTCCTTTAAATCTTCTGTACACACTATTAGGTTTTTTTCCCCAGTAGCCTTCTTTATGCTCTGGATACAGGAGTCTCATGTAGAGAACTTTCTAAAATAAAGTGTGAATATTTTTATTACTCCTTTGTACAGTATTCTAAGAGAGACTAATAAAAGTGAACTATTCAGGTAAAAAAAACTTGCACTTGCCACCTGGAATCTTCACATGGATGGCTTTTGCTGTCAAACAAGCTTGGCAATGGATCCAGGAAACATGGAATGGGTTGGGTTGGGTTGGGTTGGGTTGGTTGGGTTAGGTTGGGTTGGGTTGGGTTGGGGTTGGTTGGGTTGGGTTGGGTTGGGTTGGGTTGGGTTGGAAGGCACCTGAAGGCTCATCCGGTTCCCAACCTGCCATGGGCAGGGGACACCTCCCACTCTCCCACATTGCTCCAAGCCCCACCCAACCTGGTCTTGGACACTTCCAGGGATCCAGGGGCAGACACAGCTGCTCTGGGCAATCTTTGCCAGGGCCTCACCCCCTCACAGGGAGGCATTTCTTGCCAATATCCCCTCCTGAGTCCATTCTCCATCTGTAAAAGAAGAGCAGTGTTACATGGCTCTATAAAGTTGAATCATGGAATGGTTGGTGAATGATGGAATGGTTGTGCTTGAAGGGACCTTAAAGCCCATTCAGTCCCACCTGCAGAGACATCTTCCTGTTCAGTCTGGCCATGGACACTTCCAGAGATGGGCTGACATCTCCTACATCTGCAGAAGTTTGAGTTACCCACAGCCGCCATAACAGACTCCAGATAAGCTGCTGGGAACAGCCAGGGATCCTCCGGCACGGGTCAGGTCTGACATTGCCCTTGCCTTGGTGTTGCTTTGGAGAGCGCCCCGTTAGCAAGGGAAGAGAAATCAATTTACTCTTTGCTGTGGGTTTGTGGTGGTTCCAGCCTCCATGCAACTCACAGCTCCCGTATTTAGCAAATGTTTTCATGCCTCTGGCAGAGAGCCTGAGAACTTCTTCCCAGCCCTGTTGATCTCCAGTGACAAATAACAGAGAATAAACATTCTCAGCTCCCCTGAAGTTGCTGAATAGAGCTTAAAGACTAACCAGCAAAAAAGATAAGAAGATGTATAAGTTTGCACACAGAATGATAAAGGCAGGTGGAACCAGTGGAGAAACAGAAAAAGAGGCCTACAGTGATTTCTTGGCAAGTTCTGTAACAAGAACCAACAACACATGAGCAAAGAAAAGCTCAAGGAAAGGTAATCTTTTACGTCAAAGCATTGAGTCAATACAACTACCAGAGAACTGTTTTGTTGAACCTCCAGGACCATAAAAGGACTTCCAGTAAGAGGCACATGTAGGCGGATTAGTTCTTAGGAAAGTGATGTTTATCAGATAAGCAGCACATTGTAATGAATACATATAATTGTGATAGATAAATACGTGGTTGTAACATCTCACCACATTCAGAGGATAAAGTGAGCTCTGCTGTGAGTCCTGTGCATATAAAGGATGCCTGCTTTCTAATGCTTCAAACTGTGCTTGTTCTTACCGGACAATTTTGCTATCACCAGAGGCCACATCGGCAGCCCCATGGTCAGCTCTGCACACCCCCAGCCACAGGAGCCATCCACCCCACAAACAGGTAAGTGCATTATCCCAGAGCGCTGGGGAGGGAAGAGGGTTGGCAGAAGCTCTCTGTTAAGGGCTCTTGTTTAGTTTTTCTCTCTTCTTAAAGACGTTCAAGGGAGTGAGTCCTGCGAGCGCTACTAACATTGAGTACACAAGGCTGTTTGTCTTTGGAATAGTTTAAACTGAAAGAGGGCAGGGTTAGATGGGATGCTGGCAAGAAATTCATCCCTGTGAGGGTGGTCAGGCCCTGACACAGGCTGCTCCATCCCTGCAAATGTCCAAGGCCAGGTTGGATGGGGCTTAGAGCAACATGGGATAGTGCAAGGGCAGGAGTGGGATGAGCCTTAAATTCCCTTCCAACCCAAAAGCTGGAAAGGAACTTTCCACTCAGGATTGCCCAATTTCTCCTCCCCAGGTCTGTCCTGTAAAAGACCAGAAAAGCAAAACTGGAACCTTTTTATAAAAACAAGCTTTGACAGAAAACAAACAGGGATTTCTTTCTAGGACTCAAACAACAGCTCTCCCCTGCAGACCACCAGGGCCTGCCCAAGGAGCTGGGCTGGACTGATTTCTCTCTATTTTGGGGGACATTTGCCCCCAGAATCAGCACCCTCAGAGTCTGACAGCTGCCTTCTCTCTGCACAATGACTGAGGCTCACCAGCAAACAGAGACAAGGCCAAACAACCCACAGCTCCTGCTGCTTCCTCTCCAAACACTCCCTGTAACAGCCCTGTGAAACTGGTGTCCTTGGATAATGTGGGGGTTTTAAAAAAAATTTCTTAATAATTAAAGTCAGACTTTCTAACAATGTCCTGCTATTACTTCAAGTAATTTGGCTTAACTTGTGTTGCCTCTTTCCCAAGGTGCAAATCCACTTGGCCTTGCTTCAAATCTTCAGCCACAGCAGAATGATTAAATATGTCACCAAATTCATTGAGAAACAAATGCATACAAGCAAAGATATGGTCCGTGTTAAGAGCATCGCAGACCATGAGCACTTCAGGCCCCTCTCTCTACTGATAGAAATCAGAAAACCTAGACGCATACTCCACCCAGATCGCTATTACGAGTGGACAGGTTTCACACTGGATGATGTGCTGCTGCCTGGAGAAGATGGTAAAAGCACAGGTAAAGCCCAAATTTATCAATCTGAAATTAACAAATACCACAGATAATATGTTTGGAGTGTTTATGGTTGAACTCTACCATGCTCCAGCTTTCTTGTATGTGATAAACTTGCAGTGCTGAGTCTGTGTCATCCTGCTTAAGACTATGTATGGAATTATTTCAGAGTCACTCGTTCAAGCCTTCAGCCAATTTACTCTGTCAACAATCTGTGCTGGCAAAGCTGAGGGGGGTCTCAGTGTTTCTACTCTCGATGCAAGTGCAGAGATGAAAGGAGGTGCCTCCTTGTCCCGTGAGCTTTCCATCAAGCCACAGAAGAAGGGCATACCATTGGAATCACTGGAGGCACTGAGAAGAGAAAGGTAAGGAATGACCAAGAGAGCACACCTTCGTCACACCCTCTGGCCCACACCAGGTCATCAATGGGTTTTCAACAGCCTAAAACCAAGATTAAGACCTTACAGCAGGAATTTCCCCTAACTAAGCCAGGTTCAAAAGGAAATGCAAGGCTCATCCCTGAACCTCCTCTTCTCCTGGCTGAGCCCCTCCACCTCTCACACCTACTCCTGGAGCTCCAGACCCTCCCCATCCTTCTTCTCTTTTAGACAAATCGACATGGATCACTCCTTCATCCAGCAACTACAGAGAGAAGGTACCAGTTTATTTCTCGTCATTGAAACCCTCGAAGCCTCGGAAGACATCACCTACAATGGCTCCGCCAAGGCAAAAGGGGGCTTCTGGGCCAAGTTTCACGCCACATTACGTTCAAAGGTTTGGCATCTCTCAGGCTCAAGTGTTGGTCCTTCCCCAACACCTGCACCCAGGTGTTCTAACAGGTTGTTTTCATTGACCAGGGCTCAGCGGAGAACAGCCAAATCATAGTCATACCCAAGGGCTGCACCCTGGCCTTCAGGGCCATCAAGATGGAGATTAGAAATGGAGCATGGTGTAAGTAACTTCCAGAAATGACCAATTCCTCAATTCAGGAAATGGTACACAAGAGGAAGAACATTTTATGAAATATCACTTGACCCCAGAGTCACCCTCAACTTGTCTGCAAGGAGATGGAGGCAGTGCAAGGGACAGAAATCCCCTAGGGAAGTTCAGATAACCCATGCAAGGTCCAAGATGCAGTTTGGGGAGGGGTCAGTAAAGAATGGAAAGAAGGAAGTTTCAGCTCTGCATTTCAGGAGCTGCAGTGCTCCTGTTGGTAAATGGCACAGAGAGCAGAGTTTGGGTTCTTTCTTTTCTATTCCTACTCAGAAGAAAAGAATCAGGGAGAAAACAGGTTGGGTGACCATTAGTGGGAAGGCTGGTATAGAACACTGTAAATGTCCTTTCTATCCTTATGCAGGTCTGGATTATTTCCCACCAATAACCAAAAAACGACAACACACCCATAGGTGAGGTAAGTAATGTATTTTCCAGCTTCCTCTTGCACAATTTTTACCTGCCTTGGGTAAGACGGAATCTCCCAGCAGAAAACAAACTACCAGGAGTGATGCATTTGTTTCTCCCCTGGGACATCACAACTGCCCGAATATCCTGTTGCATCAAAAACAAGCATACAATGTTACAAACTCTGGGTTTAAACCTGCCAGTGAACTCTTTGTACTGAAGTGACAGATTTGGTCTCCTTCTGGTTTGCAGCTGTCTCACAAGGAAAATTAGGAATAGTGGTGTGTGAGAGACGTTCCGAAGACCCTTCACCTGTCTCACCATCATCTACAGGGACTGAGACTGACCCCCCCCAAAAAGGGGCAAAGAAGACTTTTGCACAGGAGTCCTGGCCGAACCGAGGTGGGATGCCTGCCAGGTTCTGCAGGTGTGTCCGCTGGGGTATGCCAGAGGAACTGGTTGCTCTGGTATTGTTCCTTGCTGCCCAAGCAAGAAGGGACTGAAGGAATGTCTCGTACACCTGTGCCTGCACCAGTCTCCGCAATACAATGGGCCTTACTCTCCCACCCCTTGGCTATCTGCCCTTCACTTTTGAAAATGACTATAAAGGGACTTTCTGAAGAGACCCCTAGGAGATCTCCTCATGGAAGAAGACGAATCTATTGGCAGAAGGCCACAAGGATTCCGCTTGCCCTTGGTAGCTATAACCCCCCCTCGCCTCTTTTTCTCTCTATACTTTGTTTCTTATATCTCTTCTTCTCTATCTCAATAGTATGTTGGCACACAATAAAGTTCATTGTTTTGACTGAAACTAAAATCCCCATTTTTGAGTTTCTTTTGCACTCTGAGATTCTGGTAACGAACCATCACAAATCCCGCTTTATGCTTAGAGGATTGTGACATGGTGGAATTTAAAAACCACTGTCACATCTTCTCCAAGTTGTCTTCTCGCCTGATGCTCATAGTCTTAAACACCATCAAAGCTGCCATGAGAGACAACAACCTCCTTCAAGAGCTCAGCCAGAAAGTAAGAGAAGCTTTTCTTACTGACACAAGTTATAAATACAAACACATACAGGAACAAAACTCTTACCCCACAAGTCACATGTCGTGTGCCACAACTGCCCATACAAAATTCCCTCACCTGGCATATCTGTCTGATCTGGAATAGCAGAAGCCTCTGCTCTCAAATCCTGACATTTCTTTTCCTTGTACCCCCAGATGGAAGAAGTCTCAGAGGAAAATGATGGTTATGAGCTGAAAACTGAGAGCCCAGACTTAAGAGACCTGTTCAGCACCTTACAGCAGTTTCCAAGAGATCGTATCCTCCTGCTGGCCAAGGGAATCACCTACATCCTTGACGCTTTGCATGGTGAGGCTTTGGGTCTTTAAGAGGGAAATCAAAGCAGGGATGACTCCCAGTCCTGCCATTCCCTCCTACCTTTCTCTCTTATTCATCCTTCTCCTTCTGAAGTGGAATCTACATCTGAGTCCCCTGAGGGGAGAGGAGAGGAGAGGAGAGGAGAGGAGAGGAGAGGAGAGGAGAGGAGAGGAGAGGAGAGGACAGGACAGGACAGGACAGGACAGGACAGGACAGGACAGGACAGGACAGGAGAGGACAGGAGAGGACAGGAGAGGACAGGGGATGGTAGAGGAGTGGAGGGGAGGGAAGGTGAGGTGATTCCCTCTCTCTGCACCCTCCTGTGATCCCTGCATCCTGAACTTGCAGTCACAGCTTCCTCCTGAGGGGCAGCTCTGATCCCTGCTCTACTGACCAAGGACAGCACCCAAGCAAACGGCTGGAGCTGTGTCTGGGAAGCTTTGGTTGCATATCAGGGAAAGGTTCTTAGCCCAGAGCGTGTGAGGCACTGAACAGGCTCCCCAGCAAACGGGCACAGCTCCAAGCCTCACAGAGCTCAACAAGCATTTGCCCAACGCTCTCAGGCACAGCCTGGGATTGTTGGAATTGTCCTGTGCAGGGACACGACTTGGACTTCACCTATATGCCATGATCCCCTGAGCAACAGCCATATCACTCTCACAGTGAGACTGCACAAATCCTTTCTATTAAAACATCCAAAGCACTTTTGACCAAACGGGCATTTCCTACAAGAAATTATCACCCTTCCCATCCTTTTCACTCTTTCCCATCCTGCTCACCATTCCCATCTCACCACTAACATTGGTGGGAAATTTGTGATCCAAACCCAGTTTATTTCTGCAGTGTTAATGGAGGATCAGCTGCTGCTGCTGCTGGAATCCTTGGAAAGGAAGATTGTATGCCAGAAGCTAAAGCTGGTGAGCATACACATCACACTTGGCTCCTTTCAAGGGGTTGTGGGAGCTATTGTAATTCTACCAACATTTCCATAGTGATGTCACAAGTTGACAACTGATTAAAATCTGATTTTGCTCTTTTGTTGTCGTTCTACAGGTTGAAAACCTCCTGAAACATGACCGGGAGAATGGGGAGGAGCCTTTCCATGTTGATGCTGGGCTGCTCGCCTTCCCACACGAGGAGGAACAGGAGTTAACCATGGCCCTGGTGGAGCTGACTGGAGTGCAGCTCCAGGAAGATGGATCTGCTCTCCCTACACATCAACCCTTCGAGGCCGTGGCAGCACTGTTTGTGGTCCTGTACACCCTCAACCTCCTGAGTGCTTCACAGTAGGATGAACCTGGCCCTGCCCAGGGAATCTGTCAGCAAGGTGTTGAGAAATCTCTGATGACAAGACAGGTTTCTCTCTCAATTTCACCTTTGATATTGCTCAAGGCTGCTTTGGCCGGAAAAACAAATATAAGTCAGGAAAATTCATTACGGATGCTAAAGGCAAGTGGATTTGTCTATCTGTCTCCCCACAAATGCAGAGGGACAACAGGAAAATCCACAAAGAATCACGGGCCTGACTGCAGCACCTCATATAATCCTGTTTACCTAAAAATGCTGCCACTGCTTGTTCAATCACTAATGGAAAAGAGAAAGGTAAAGGGAATGCAAAGGGAAGGGAATGCAGAGGGTAAGGGAGAATGCAAAGGGAAAGGGAAGGAAATAGAAAGGCAACAATGAAATGCAAAGGGACAGGGAAGGAAATGCAAAGGAAACAAAAACCAAAGGAAACTATCAGCAGTGACCCACTCTGGTCCCCCTCTGGTTCGCCATGAACTGCTGGTGTCAGGAAGGTGGGGGAATCCCAAAGTTTTCACTGTCACCTCCCTGGTCCCATCTCCCCAACATGCTGAATTGACATGGGCAGCATTTCAGAGAAACACTACAAACACTCTCATTATCACTTAATAAATAAAGAACAGCTTCTTGCTATACAATTGGATGTTTTCAAAGGCAATTCCTTAATTTCATGTGTTTTTGTACCCATGGCATATTCGACATCCTTGGAATTTGAGTCTCTACCAGAAATAAGGGTCCTTACTGTGGATTCAAGAGTCTCATGTAGGGAACTTCCTAAAATTAATTGTGAGCATTTTTATTACTCTTTTGTACAGTATTCAAAGAGAGACGAATAAAAGTGAACTATTCAGGTAAAAACTTGTCCTTCAGCCCTGGAATATCCACATGGATGGCTTTTGCTGTCAAACAAGCATGGCAATGGATCCAGGAAACATGGAATGGGTTGGGTTGGAAGGCACCTTAAAGCTCATCCACCATAAGGCTCATCCACTTTAAGGCTCATCACCCTGCCACGGGCAGGGACACCTCCCACTCTCCAACGTTGCTCCAAGCCCCACCCAACCTGGCCTTGGACACTTCCAGGGATCCAGGGGCAGACACAGCTGCTCTGGGCAACCTATGCCAGGGCGCCACTCCCTTCACAGGGAGGAATTTCTTGCCAATATCCCCTCCTGAGTCCATTTCTCCATCTATAAAAGAAGAGCAGTGTTACATGACTCTATAAAGTTGAATCAGGGAATGATGGAACGATTTGGCTTGAAGGGTCTTTAAATCAAGTCCAGTCCCTCCTGCTGCCAGGGGCAGGGACACCTTCCTGTCCAATCTGGCCTTGGACACTTCCTGGGATGGAGTTACATCTCCTGAATCTGCAGAAATTCAACTTATCCACAGTCCCTGTAATAGACTCTGCTCAAGGAACAGTTACGCAAGCAAAGACCATTTTGTGGAAACGGAACACTGGTGAGGAGGATGGGAAATTGCTCCAGCTGGGAATAAATCTGGATTATAAGAACTCTGGCGTGAACAGCCAGGGATCCTCCAGCATGGACTGGAACTAACACTGCCCCTGCCTAGGTTTCACTTTGGGGAGCTTGATGGCAGCAAGGAAAGGGAAATCAATTTACTCTTTGCCCTGGGCGTGTGGGGTGTGAGCTTCCTGTGTGCCTCACGGCTTCCGTACTTAGCAAATACTTCCACACCTTTGGCACACAGCCAGAGAACTTCCCTCCAATCCTGCCGCTCTCCAGAGGCCACATCACCTCAGCAGCCCTGCAGTGTGCTCTGCAAACCCCCCATCCTACAAACAGGCAAGTGCATTATCCCACAGCGCTGGGGAGGGGAGAGGGCTGGTGGAAGCTCCGGCGGTTAAGTGCTCTTGTTTAGTTTTTCTCTCTTCTCGGAGACTTCCAAGGGAATGAGTCCAGAATTCCTATGAACATTGATCAAACAGGGCTATTTATCTTTGGAATGGGCCAAACTGAAAGTGAGTAGGGTTAGATGGGATATTGGGAAGAAATTCCTCCATTTGAGGGTGGTCGCACCCTGGCACAGACTGGCCCACATCCCTGACAGTGTCCACAGCCAGCTTGGACGGGGTTTGGAGCAACCTGGGAGAGTGAAAGGTGTCCCTGCCCATGGCAGGGAGAGGAATGCAATGAGCCTTAAGGCCCCTTCCAACCAAAACCACTCTGGATTGCCCAATTTCCCCTCCCCAGCTCCAACCAGGAAAATACCTGAAAAGTGAAACTGAAACTGATAAAAACAAGCTGCGTCCAAAAACAAACAGGGGTTTGTTTCTAGGACTCAAACAACAGCTCTCCCCTGCAGACCACCAGGGCCTAACCAAGGAGCTGGGCTGCACTGATTTCTCTCTATTTTGGGGGACATTTGCCCCCAGAATCAGCACCCTCAAAGTCTGCCAGCCGCCTCCTCTCTGTATAGTGACTGGGGTTCATCAGCAAACGGGGACAAGGCCAAACAACCCACAGCTACTGCTGCTTCCTCTCCAAACACTCTCTGTATCAAGCCGGTGAAACTGGTGTCCTTGGATAATGTGGGTATTTTGTAAAATTCTTAATAATTAAAGTAACACTTTGATACAATGTCCTGCTATTATTTCAAGCGATTTGGCTTAATTAGTTTTGCTTCTTTCCCAAGGCACAAATCCACTTGGATTTCCATCAAACATTCAGCCACACCACCATGTTTAAAAAAATCACCAAATACATTGTAAATCAAATGGATCCAAGCAATGACCTGATCCCTGTTGAGAGCATCGCAGACAATGAGCACTTCAGGCCTCTCTGTCTACTGAAAAGAAAAAGCAAACGAAAAACCATATTCCACCCAGCTCCCTATTACAAGCTGACAGGATTCACACTGGAGGATGTGCTGCTGCCTGGAGAAGATGGTAAACACATAGGTAATGCTCAATTTGCCCAATATGAAGTCCACAAAATCCACAGATAATATGTTTGGCTCATTTATGGCTGAACTCTACCATGTTCCAGCTTTCTTGTGTGTGATATACTTGCAGTGCTGTCTGTGCAATCCTGCTAAAGATAATGCATGGAATTATTTCAGAGTCCCTCCATCAAGACTTCAGCAAATTTACTCTTTCCAAAGTCAGCGCTGACGAAACTGATGGAGGTCTCAGCATTTCTTTTGACCCTGCAAGCATAGGCCTGAAAGGAGCTGCATCCTCGTCCGATGCGATTTCCATCAAGCCACAGAAGAAGGGCATATCGTTGGGATCACTGGAGGCACTGAGAAGAGAAAGGTAAGGAATCACCAAGGGAGCACTCTCACTCCAGTCATCCCCTCTGGCCCACACCAGGTCATCAATGGGTTTTCAACAGCCTAAAACCAAGATTAAGACCTTAGGGCACAAATTGCCCCTAATTACTCCAGGTTAGACAGGGAACACACTGACAAGCTCCTCCCTGAACCTCCTCTTCTCCAGGCTTAGCCTCCCAGATGCCTCAGCTACTCCTGCTGCTCCAGAGCCTTCCCATTCTTCTTCTCTTTCAGACAAATCAACATGGATCACTCCTTCATCCAGCAACTACAGAGAAAAGATATCAATTTATACGTGGTCACTGAAATCCTCGAAGCCTCGGAAGTGAGCACCTACAATGAATCCACCAAGGCAGAAAGGGGCTTCTGGGCCTGGATTTACAGCAAAATCTGGAGAAAGGTTTGGCTTCTCTCAGGCACAAATGCCGGTCCTTCCCCAACACCTGCACCCAGGTGTTCTAACAGGTTGTTTTCTTCACCCAGAGCACAAGTGATGACAAACAAACCATAGTCATACCCAAGGGCTGCACCCTGGCATTCAGGGCCATCCAGCTGCACATTAGAAATGGAGCATGGGGTAAGTAACTTCCAGAAATGACCAATTCCTCCATTCAGGAAACAGTGAACATGACAAAGACCATTTTAGGAAGTATCACTTGACCCCAGAGTCACCCCCAGCTTGTCTGCAAGGAGATGGAGGCAGTGCGAGGGACAGAAATCGCCTGGGGAAGGTCAGATAACCCATGCAAGGTCCAAGATGCAGTTTGGGGAGGGGTCAGCAAAGAAAGAAGGAAGTCTCAGCTCTACATTTCAGGAGTTGCAGAGCTCCTGTTGGTAAATGGCACAGAGAGCAAAGTTTAGGCTCTTTCTTTTCTTTTCCTACTCAGAAGAAAAGATGCGTGGAGAAAAGAGGGTGGGAGACTCCCAGTGGGAAGGCTAGTATAGAACACTGTAAATGTCCTTTTCATCCTGTTGCAGATCTGGAACATTTCCCAGGAATATCCGACAGATCATTATCTTTCGATTCGGATGCTGATGGTAAGTAATGTATTTTACAGCTTCCTCTTGCACAATTTTTACCTGTTTTGCGTAAGATGGGAACTCCCACCAGAAAACACACCACCAGGAGCGATGCATTTGTTTCTTCCCTGAGACATCACAACTCCCCAAATTCCATCAAAAAGACTCATGCAATGTTACAAACTCTGAGTTTATAACTGCCAGTGAACTCTTCCTAGTCAAGGGACAGATTTGGTCTCCTTCTGCTTTGCAGACCCCTCACAAGGAATACTAGAAGCAGTGATGGAAGAAGTTAAAAACCGCTGTCACATCTTCTCCAAGTTGTCTCCTCGCCTGATGCTCATAGTCTTAAACACCCTCAAAGCTGTCATGAGAGACAACAACCTCCTTCAAGAGCTCAGCCAGAAAGTAAGTGAAGCTTTTCTTACTGACACAAGTTATAAATACAAACACATCCAGGAACAAACCTCATGCCCCACAAGTCACATGTCTTGTGCCACAACTGCCCATACAAAATTCCCTCACTCAGCAGAACTGTCTGATCTGAACTAGCAATAGCCTCGGCACCAAATCCTGACATTCTTTTCCTTGTTCCCCCAGATGGAAGATGTTTCTGAGGAAATTGATGGTTATGAGCTGAAAACTGAGAGCCCAGACTTGAAAGACCTGTTCAGCACCTTACAGCAGTTTCCAAGAGATCATCTCCTTCTGCTGGCAGAGGGAATCACCTACATCCTTGACGCTTTGCATGGTGAGGCTTTGGGTCTTTATGAGGGAAATCAAGGCAGGGATGACTCCCAGTCCTGCCATTCCCTCCTACCTTTCTCTCTTACTGCTCCTTCTGAAGTGGAATCAACATCTGAGTCCCCTGAGGGGAGAGGAGAGGAGAGGAGAGGAGAGGAGAGGAGAGGAGAGGAGAGGAGAGGAGAGGAGAGGAGAGGAGAGGAGAGGAGAGGAGAGGAGAGGAGAGGAGAGGAGAGGAGAGGAGAGGAGAGGAGAGGAGAGGAGAGGAGAGGAGAGGAGAGGAGAGGAGAGGAGGAGGAGAGGAGAGGGGATGGTAGAGGAGTGGAGGGGAGGGAAGGTGAGGTGATTCCCTCTCTCTGCACCCCTCCTGTGATCCCTGCATCCTGAACTTGCAGTCACAGTTTCCTCCCGAGGGACAGCTCCAATCTCTGCTCTGCTGACCAAGGATAGAACCTGAGGGAATGGCTGGAGCTGTGTCTGGGAGGCTTCGGTTGCATATCAGGGAAAGGTTCTTAGCCCAGAGGGTGTGGGGCACTGAACAGGCTCCCCAGCAAATGGGCACAGCTCCAAGCCTCACAGAGCTCAGGGAATGTTTGGAAAATGCTCTCAGGCACAGGCTGGGATTATTGGAATTGTCCTGTGCAGGGACACGACTTGGACTTCACCTGTCCTTGCAGGTCCCTTCCAACTCAATATGCCATGATTCCATGAGCAACAGCCATATCACTCTCACAGTGAGACTGCACAAATCCCTTCTATTAAAACATCCAAAGCACTTTTGACCAAACAGGCATTTCCTACAAGAAATGATCACCCTTCCCATCCTCTTCACACTTTCTCATCCTGTGCACCATTCCTATGTCACAGCTAACATTGGTGGGAAGTTTGTGTTCCAAACCCAGTTTATTTCTGCAGAGTTAATGGAGGATCAGCTGCTGCTGCTGCTGGAATCCTTGGAAAGGAAAATTGTGTCCCAACAGCTGAAGCTGGTGAGCATACACATCACACTTGGATCCTTTCAAGGGGTTGTGGGAGCTATTTTAACACACATTATACTTTGGTCCTTGGAATGGGGTGGGGGATACTGTAATTCTACCAACATTTCTATAGTGACATCACAAGTTGACAACTGATTAAAATCTGATTCTGCTTTTTCTTGCTCTTCTGAAGGTTGAAAACCTCCTGCAACCTGACCTGGAGAAGCGGCAGAAGCCTTTCCATGTTGATGCTGGGCTGCTCTCCTTCCCACAGAAGGAGCAACAGGAGTTAACCATGGCTCTGGTGGAGCTGAGTGGAGTGCAGCTCCAGGAAGATGGATCTGCTCTCCCTACACATCAACCCTTTGAGGCCGTGGCAGCACTGTTTGTGGCCCTGTACACCCTCAACCTCCTGAGTGCCTCACAGTAGGACGAACGTGGACCTGCCCAGGGAATCTGTCAGCAAGGTGTTGGGAAATCTCTGATGATGAGACAGGTTTCTCTCTCAATTTCACTTCTGATATTGCTCGAGGCTGCTTTGGCTGGAAAAAGCAAATTTAAGGTTGGATAAATCATTATGGATGCTAAAGGCTGGGTACCCAAGTACATTTGTCTGTCTGTCTCCCCACAAATGCAGAGGGACAATAGGAAAATCCACAAAGAATCACAGGCCTGGCACAGTGCCTCACATAATCCTGTTTACCTAAAAATGCTGCCGTTGCTTCTGCTATCAGTAATGAGAAAGGGAAAGGGTAAGGGAGAATGCAAAGGGAAAGGGAAGGAAATAGAAAGGCAAAAATGAAATGCAAAGGGACAGGGAAGGAAATGCAAAGGAAACAAAAGCCAAAGGAAAATATCAGCAGTGACTCACTCTGGTTCCCCTCTGGTTCGTCATGAACTACTGGTGTCAAGAAGGTGGGGAAATCCCAGAGCTTTCACTGTCACCTCCCTGGTCCCATCTCCCCAACAAGCTAGAGGGACATGGGCAGCACTTCAGAGAAACACTACAGGTACTCTCATTATCACTTCATAAATAAAGAGCAGCTTCTTGCTATACAATTGGATGTTCTCAAAGGCAATTCCTTAATTTCAGGTGTTTTCATACCCATGGAACATTCCACATCCTTGGAATTGAGGCTCTACCAGAAATAAGTGCACTTACTGTGGATTCAAGTGTCTCATGTAGGGAACTTCCTAAAATTAATTGTGAACATTTTTATTACTCTTTTGTACAGTATTCAAAGAGAGACTAATAAAAGTGAATAATTCAGGTAAAAACTAGTCCTTCAGCCCTGGAATATCCACATGGATGGCTTTTGCTGTCAAAAAAGCATGGCAATGGATCAAGGAAACATGGAATGGGTTGGGTTGGAAGGCACCTGAAGGCTCATCCTGTTCCCCACCTGCATGGGCAGGGACACCTCCCACTCTCCCACATTGCTCCAAGCCCCATCCAACCTGGTCTTGGACACTTCCAGGGATCCAGGGGCAGACACAGCGCCTCTGGGCAACCTGTGCCAGGGCTCTGCTCCCTTCACAGGGAGGAATTTCTTGCCAATATCCCCTCCCGAGTCCATTTCTTTATCTATAAAAGAAGAGCAGCATTACATGGCTCTATAAAGTTGAATCAGGGAATGATGGAATGATTTGGTTTGAAGGGTCTTTAAATCGAGTCCAGTCCCTCCTGCTGCCAGGGGCAGGGACACCTTCCTGTCCAGTCTGGCCTTGGACACTTCCTGGGATGGAGTTACATCTCCTGAATCTGCAGAAATTCAACTTATCCACAGTCCCTTTAACAGACTCTGCTCAAGGAACACTTACGCAAGCAAAGACCATTTTGTGGAAACAGAACACTGGTGAGGAGGATGTTAAATTGCTCCAGCTGGGAATAAATCTGGATTATAAGAACTCTGGCGTGAACAGCCAGGGATCCTCCAGCATGGACTGGAACTAACGTTGCCCCTGCCCAGGTTTCGCTTTGGGGAGCTTGATGGCAGCAAGGAAAGGGAAATCAATTTACTCTTTGCCCTGGGCGTGTGGGGGTGTGAGCTTCCTGTGTGCCTCACGGCTCCCGTACTTAGCAAATACTTCCACACCTTTGGTGCACAGCCAGAGAACTTCACCCCAATCCTGCTGCTCTCCAGAGGCCACATCACCTCAGCAGCCCTGCAGTGTGCTCTGCAAACCCCCCATCCTACAAACAGGCAAGTGCATTATCCCACAGCGCTGGGGAGGGGAGAGGGCTGGTGGAAGCTCCGGCGGTTAAGTGCTCTCGTTTAGTTTTTCGCTCTTCTCGGAGACTTTCAAGGGAATGAGTCCGGAACTGCTACGAATATTGAGCACACAGGGCTATTTATCTTTGGAATGGGCCAAACTGAAAGTGAGTAGGGTTAGATGGGATATTGGGAAGAAATTCCTCCATTTGAGGGTGCTGAGGCCCTGGCACAGACTGGCCCCATCCCAGTCCCCACACTGGCAGTGTCCACGGCCAGCTTGGATGGGGTTTGGAGCAACCTGGGAGAGTGAAAGGTGTCCCTGCCCATGGCAGGGAGAGGAATGCAATGAGACTTAAGGCCCCTTCCAACCAAAACCACTCTGGATTGCCCAATTTCCCCTCCCCAGCTCCATCCAGGAAAATACCTTAAATGTGAAAGTGAAACTGATAAAAACAAGCTGCGTCCAAAAACAAACAGGGGTTTCTTTCTAGGACTCAAACAACAGCTCTCCCCTGCAGACCACCAGGGCCTAACCAAGGAGCTGGGCTGCACTGATTTCTCTCTATTTTGGGGGACATTTGCCCCCAGAATCAGCACCCTCAGAGTCTGACAGCTGCCTTCTCACTGCATAGTGACTGGGGTTCACCAGCAAACGGGGACAAGGCCAAACAACCCACAGCTCCTGCTGCTTCCTCTCCAAACACTCTCTGTATCAAGCCGGTGAAACTGGTGTCCTTGGATAATGTGGGTCTTTTTTTGTAAATTCTTAATAATTAAAGTAACACTTTGATACAATGTCCTGCTATTATTTCAAGTAATTTGGCTTAATTAGTTTTGCTTCTTTCCCAAGGCACAAATCCACTTGGATTTCCATCAAACATTCAGCCACACCACCATGTTTAAAAAAATCACCAAATTCGTTGTAAATCAAATGGATCCAAGAAAAGACCTGGTCCCTGTTGAGAGCATCGCAGACAATGAGCACTTCAGGCCCCTCTATCTACTGAAAAAAAAAAAGCAAACCGAAAACCATATTCCACCCAGCTCCCTATTACAAGCTGACAGGATTCACACTGGAGGATGTGCTGCTGCCTGGAGAAGATGGTAAACACATAGGTAATGCCCAATTTGCCCAATATGAAGTCCACAAAATCCACAGATAATGTGTTTGGCTCATTTATGGCTGAACTCTACCATGTTCCAGCTTTCTTGTGTGTGATATACTTGCAGTGCTGAGTCTGTGCAATCCTGCTAAAGATAATGCATGGAATTATTTCAGAGTCTCTCCATCAAGACTTCAGCCAATGTACTCTCTCCAAAGTCAGCGCTGACGAAACTGATGGAGGTCTCAGCATTTCTTTTGACCCTGCAAGCATAGGCCTGAAAGGAGCTGCATCCTTGTCCAAGGTGATTTCTGTTATGCCACAGAAGAAGGGCATATCATTGGAATCACTGGAGGCACTGAGAAGAGAAAGGTAAGGAATCACCAAGGGAGCACACACACTCCAGTCATCCCCTCTGGCCCACACCAGGTCATCAACGGGTTTTCAACAGCCTAAAACCAAGATTAAGACCTTACGGCAGGAATTTCCCCTAACTAGGCCAGGATAGACAGGGAACAGACTGATAAGCTCCTCCCTGAACCTCCTCTTCTCCAGGCTTAGCCTCCCAGATGCCTCAGCTACTCCTGCTGCTCCAGACCCTTCCCATCATTCTTCTCTTTTAGACAAATCAACATGAATCACTCCTTCATTCAACAACTACAGAGAAAAAATATCAATTTATACGTGGTCACTGAAATCCTCGAAGCCTCGGAAGTGATCACCTACAATGAATCCACCAAGGCAGAAGGAGGCTTCTGGGCCAAGTTTCACGCCACACTCCGCGCAAAGGTTTGACTTCTCTCAGGAGCACGTGTCAGTCCTTCCCCAACACCTCCGCCCAGGTGTTCTAACAGGTTGTTTTCATTGACCAGGGCTCAAGGGAGATGAGCCAAGGCATAGTCATACCCAAGGGCTGCAACCTGGCATTCAGGGCCATCCAGCTGCACATTAGAGATGGAGCATGGGGTAAGTAACTTCCAGAAATTACCATTTCCTCCATTCAGGAAATGGTACACAAGAGGAAGAACATTTTAGGAAGTATCATTTGACCCCAGAGTCACCCCCAGCTTGTCTGCTAGGAGATGGAGGCAGTGCGAGGGACAGAAATCCCCTGGGGAAGGTCAGATAACCCATGCAAGGTCCAAGATGCAATTTGGGGAGGGGTCAGCAAAGAAAGGAAAGAAGGAAGTCTCAGCTCTGCATTTCAGGAGTTGCAGTGCTCCTGTTGGTAAATGGCACAGAGAGCAGATTTAGGCTCTTGCTTATCTTTTCCTACTCAGAAGAAAAGATGCAAGAAGAAAAGAGGGTGGGAGACTCCCAGTGGGAAGGCTGGTATAGAACACTGTAAATGTCCTTTTTATCGTGTTGCAGATCTGGAACATTTCCCAGGAATATCCGACAGATCATTATCTTTCGATTCGGATGCTGATGGTAAGTAATGTATTTTACAGCTTCCTCTTGCACAATTTTTACCTGTTTTGCATAAGATGGGAACTCCCACCAGAAAACACACCACCAGGAGCGATGCATTTGTTTCTTCCCTGAGACATCACAACTCCCCAAATTCCATCAAAAAGACTCATGCAATGTTACAAACTCTGAGTTTATAACTGCCAGTGAACTCTTCCTAGTCAAGGGACAGATTTGGTCTCCTTCTGCTTTGCAGACCCCTCACAAGGAATACTAGAAGCAGTGATGGAAGAAGTTAAAAACCGCTGTCACATCTTCTCCAAGTTGTCTCCTCGCCTGATGCTCATAGTCTTAAACACCCTCAAAGCTGTCATGAGAGACAACAACCTCCTTCAAGAGCTCAGCCAGAAAGTAAGTGAAGCTTTTCTTACTGACACAAGTTATAAATACAAACACATCCAGGAACAAACCTCATGCCCCACAAGTCACATGTCTTGTGCCACAACTGCCCATCCAAAATTCCCTCACTCAGCAGAACTGTCTGATCTGAACTAGCAATAGCCTCGGCACCAAATCCTGACATTCTTTTCCTTGTTCCCCCAGATGGAAGATGTTTCTGAGGAAATTGATGGTTATGAGCTGAAAACTGAGAGCCCAGACTTGAAAGACCTGTTCAGCACCTTACAGCAGTTTCCAAGAGATCATCTCCTTCTGCTGGCAGAGGGAATCACCTACATCCTTGACGCTTTGCATGGTGAGGCTTTGGGTCTTTATGAGGGAAATCAAGGCAGGGATGACTCCCAGTCCTGCCATTCCCTCCTACCTTTCTCTCTTACTGCTCCTTCTGAAGTGGAATCAACATCTGAGTCCCCTGAGGGGAGAGGAGAGGAGAGGAGAGGAGAGGAGAGGAGAGGAGAGGAGAGGAGAGGAGAGGAGAGGAGAGGAGAGGAGAGGAGAGGAGAGGAGAGGAGAGGAGAGGAGAGGAGAGGAGAGGAGAGGAGAGGAGAGGAGAGGAGAGGAGAGGAGAGGAGAGGAGAGGAGAGGAGAGGAGAGGAGGAGGAGAGGAGAGGGGATGGTAGAGGAGTGGAGGGGAGGGAAGGTGAGGTGATTCCCCCTCTCTGCACCCCTCCTGTGATCCCTGCATCCTGAACTTGCAGTCACAGTTTCCTCCCGAGGGACAGCTCCAATCTCTGCTCTGCTGACCAAGGATAGAACCTGAGGGAATGGCTGGAGCTGTGTCTGGGAGGCTTCGGTTGCATATCAGGGAAAGGTTCTTAGCCCAGAGGGTGTGGGGCACTGAACAGGCTCCCCAGCAAATGGGCACAGCTCCAAGCCTCACAGAGCTCAGGGAATGTTTGGAAAATGCTCTCAGGCACAGGCTGGGATTATTGGAATTGTCCTGTGCAGGGACACGACTTGGACTTCACCTGTCCTTGCAGGTCCCTTCCAACTCAATATGCCATGATTCCATGAGCAACAGCCATATCACTCTCACAGTGAGACTGCACAAATCCCTTCTATTAAAACATCCAAAGCACTTTTGACCAAACAGGCATTTCCTACAAGAAATGATCACCCTTCCCATCCTCTTCACACTTTCTCATCCTGTGCACCATTCCTATGTCACAGCTAACATTGGTGGGAAGTTTGTGTTCCAAACCCAGTTTATTTCTGCAGAGTTAATGGAGGATCAGCTGCTGCTGCTGCTGGAATCCTTGGAAAGGAAAATTGTGTCCCAACAGCTGAAGCTGGTGAGCATACACATCACACTTGGATCCTTTCAAGGGGTTGTGGGAGCTATTTTAACACACATTATACTTTGGTCCTTGGAATGGGGTGGGGGATACTGTAATTCTACCAACATTTCTATAGTGACATCACAAGTTGACAACTGATTAAAATCTGATTCTGCTTTTTCTTGCTCTTCTGAAGGTTGAAAACCTCCTGCAACCTGACCTGGAGAAGCGGCAGAAGCCTTTCCATGTTGATGCTGGGCTGCTCTCCTTCCCACAGAAGGAGCAACAGGAGTTAACCATGGCTCTGGTGGAGCTGAGTGGAGTGCAGCTCCAGGAAGATGGATCTGCTCTCCCTACACATCAACCCTTTGAGGCCGTGGCAGCACTGTTTGTGGCCCTGTACACCCTCAACCTCCTGAGTGCCTCACAGTAGGACGAACGTGGACCTGCCCAGGGAATCTGTCAGCAAGGTGTTGGGAAATCTCTGATGATGAGACAGGTTTCTCTCTCAATTTCACTTCTGATATTGCTCGAGGCTGCTTTGGCTGGAAAAAGCAAATTTAAGGTTGGATAAATCATTATGGATGCTAAAGGCTGGGTACCCAAGTACATTTGTCTGTCTGTCTCCCCACAAATGCAGAGGGACAATAGGAAAATCCACAAAGAATCACAGGCCTGGCACAGTGCCTCACATAATCCTGTTTACCTAAAAATGCTGCCGTTGCTTCTGCTATCAGTAATGAGAAAGGGAAAGGGTAAGGGAGAATGCAAAGGGAAAGGGAAGGAAATAGAAAGGCAAAAATGAAATGCAAAGGGACAGGGAAGGAAATGCAAAGGAAACAAAAGCCAAAGGAAAATATCAGCAGTGACTCACTCTGGTTCCCCTCTGGTTCGTCATGAACTACTGGTGTCAAGAAGGTGGGGAAATCCCAGAGCTTTCACTGTCACCTCCCTGGTCCCATCTCCCCAACAAGCTAGAGGGACATGGGCAGCACTTCAGAGAAACACTACAGGTACTCTCATTATCACTTCATAAATAAAGAGCAGCTTCTTGCTATACAATTGGATGTTCTCAAAGGCAATTCCTTAATTTCAGGTGTTTTCATACCCATGGAACATTCCACATCCTTGGAATTGAGGCTCTACCAGAAATAAGTGCACTTACTGTGGATTCAAGTGTCTCATGTAGGGAACTTCCTAAAATTAATTGTGAACATTTTTATTACTCTTTTGTACAGTATTCAAAGAGAGACTAATAAAAGTGAATAATTCAGGTAAAAACTAGTCCTTCAGCCCTGGAATATCCACATGGATGGCTTTTGCTGTCAAAAAAGCATGGCAATGGATCAAGGAAACATGGAATGGGTTGGGTTGGAAGGCACCTGAAGGCTCATCCTGTTCCCCACCTGCATGGGCAGAGACACCTCCCACTCTCCCACATTGCTCCAAGCCCCATCCAACCTGGTCTTGGACACTTCCAGGGATCCAGGGGCAGACACAGCGCCTCTGGGCAACCTGTGCCAGGGCCCTGCTCCCTTCACAGGGAGGAATTTCTTGCCAATATCCCCTCCCGAGTCCATTTCTTTATCTATAAAAGAAGAGCAGCATTACATGGCTCTATAAAGTTGAATCAGGGAATGATGGAATGATTTGGTTTGAAGGGTCTTTAAATCGAGTCCAGTCCCTCCTGCTGCCAGGGGCAGGGACACCTTCCTGTCCAGTCTGGCCTTGGACACTTCCTGGGATGGAGTTACATCTCCTGCATCTGCAGAAATTCAACTTATCCACAGTCCCTTTAACAGACTCTGCTCAAGGAACACTTATGCAAGCAAAGACCATTTTGTGGAAACAGAACACTGGTGAGGAGGATGGGAAATTGCTCCAGCTGGGAATAAATCTGGATTATAAGAACTCTGGCGTGAACAGCCAGGGATCCTCCAGCATGGACTGGAACTAACGTTGCCCCTGCCCAGGTTTCGCTTTGGGGAGCTTGATGGCAGCAAGGAAAGGGAAATCAATTTACTCTTTGCCCTGGGCGTGTGGGGGTGTGAGCTTCCTGTGTGCCTCACGGCTCCCGTACTTAGCAAATACTTCCACACCTTTGGTGCACAGCCAGAGAACTTCACCCCAATCCTGCTGCTCTCCAGAGGCCACATCACCTCAGCAGCCCTGCAGTGTGCTCTGCAAACCCCCCATCCTACAAACAGGCAAGTGCATTATCCCACAGCGCTGGGGAGGGGAGAGGGCTGGTGGAAGCTCCGGCGGTTAAGTGCTCTCGTTTAGTTTTTCGCTCTTCTTGGAGACTTTCAAGGGAATGAGTCCGGAACTGCTACGAATATTGAGCACACAGGGCTATTTATCTTTGGAATGGGCCAAACTGAAAGTGAGTAGGGTTAGATGGGATATTGGGAAGAAATTCCTCCATTTGAGGGTGCTGAGGCCCTGGCACAGACTGGCCCCATCCCAGTCCCCACACTGGCAGTGTCCACGGCCAGCTTGGATGGGGTTTGGAGCAACCTGGGAGAGTGAAAGGTGTCCCTGCCCATGGCAGGGAGAGGAATGCAATGAGCCTTAAGGCCCCTTCCAACCAAAACCACTCTGGATTGCCCAATTTCCCCTCCCCAGCTCCATCCTGGAAAATACCTTAAATGTGAAACTGAAACTGATAAAAACAAGCTGCATCCGAAAACAAACAGGGATTTCTTTTTGGCCCTCAAACAACAGCTCTCCCCTGCAGACCACCAGGGCCTGACCAAGGAGCCAAGCTGGACTGATTTCTCTCTGTTTTGGGGGACATTTGCCACCAAAACCAGCACCCTCAGAGTCTGACAGCTGCCTTCTCACTGCATAGTGACTGGGGTTCACCAGCAAACGGGGAGAAGGCCAAACAACCCACAGCTCCTGCTGCTTCCTCTCCAAACACTCTCTGTATCAAGCCGGTGAAACTGGTGTCCTTGGATAATGTGGGTCTTTTTTTGTAAAATTCTTAATAATTAAAGTAACACTTTGATACAATGTCCTGCTATTATTTCAAGCGATTTGGCTTAATTTGTGTTGCCTCTTTCCCAAGGCACAAATCCACTTGGATTTCCATCAAACATTCAGCCACACCACCATGTTTAAAAAAATCACCAAATTCATTGTAAATCAAATGGATCCAAGCAATGACCTGATCCCTCTTGAGAGCATCGCAGACAATGAGCACTTCAGGCCTCTCTACCTACTGAAAAAAAGCAAACCAAAAACCATATTCCACCCAGCTCCCTATTACAGGAGGACAGGATTCACACTGGAGGATGTGCTGCTGCCTGGAGAAGATGGTAAACATATAGGTAATGCCCAATTTGCCCAATATCAATGTGAAAAACGAAGTTCACTCTCCTGTTGAAATTTAAAAGTCTAATAAAGGACAATAGGGGACAAAAACAATAAAGCAAAGAAACAGCACTGGGTGCTTAGCCCTAAGCCAAGAAGCACAACTGCCATTGAGGGAGTCGTCTTAAATACTCTTTGTATTGTGTCAGCCTCATGCCTATTCATAAGCATTCATGCATATTCAAACTTTTCTCAAAACTATTTTGCATGTTCCAAGAACTGTTTTGCATGGCTCCTCCTTGGTCCCGCCTTTTTAGAGCATGTGTGGTTTTGGCTGTGGTTTTCTTCCAGTCTTGGTTATCATCTCCAGTTTGGGCTTTTTTCCGTGGTCCTTGCATCTGGTTATGGCTGATAGTCAGGTATCAGTGGCAGGTCTTCTCTGTCTGTTCTTTGGGTGTTATCCAGTCAAGCAGGCAGTGTGGTTAGTAAAGGAAAGTCTTTTAAACTACCTCTAATAGTTATTTTACCACTATATCAAAATCTAGTTCATAACAGAAATTAAAACATTGGTTATATACCTCTATCTTTATAACAACATTACTCCTATAAAAAGAATAAAACCATACACACAATGAATATTTGCGAAAAGCCAACACTATATTATGTATTTATCACAATGATGTTCACAAATTCCACAGATAATGTGTTTGGCTCATTTATGGCTGAACTCTACCATGTTCCAGCTTTCTTGTGTGTGATATACTTGCAGTGCTGTCTGTGCAATCCTGCTAAAGATAATGCATGGAATTATTTCAGAGTCTCTCCATCAAGACTTCAGCAAATTTACTCTCTCCAAAGTCAGCGCTGACCAAGCTGATGGAGGTCTCAGCATTTCTTTTGACCCTGCAAGCATAGGCCTGAAAGGAGCTGCCTCCTTGTCCAAGGTGTTTTCCATTACACCACAGAAGAAGGGCATATCATTGGAATCACTGGAGGCACTGAGAAGAGAAAGGTAAGGAATCACCAAGGGAGCACACACACTCCAGTCATCCCCTCCAGCCCACACCAGGTCATCAATGGGTTTTCAACAGCCTAAAACCAAGATTAAGACCTTACAGCAGGAATTCCCCTAACTAAGCCAGGTTCAAAAGGAAATGCAAGGCTCATCCCTGAACCTCCTCTTCTCCTGCCTGAGCCCCTCCACCTCCCACACCTACTCCTGCTGCTCCAGACCCTTCCCATCCTTCTTCTCTTTTAGACAAATCAACATGGATCACTCCTTCATCCGGCAACTACAGAGAACAGACATCAATTTATACGTGGTCACTGAAATCCTCGAAGCCTCAGAGGAGGCCGTCTACAAGGAATCCACCAAAGCAGACGGGGGATTCGGGACCAAATTTTATGCCACATTCTTTGCACAGGTTCAACTTCTCTCTCACTCCTTCCCCAACACCTGCGCCCAGGTGTTCTAACAGGTTGTTTTCATTGACCAGGGCTCAAGGGAGAACAACCAAACCATAGTCATACCCAAGGGCTGCACCCTGGCCTTCAGGACCATCCAGCTGCACATTAGAGATGGAGCATGGTGTAAGTAACTTCCAAGAATGACCAATTCCTCCACAGAGTAAGTAGTGCATAAGAGGAAGAACATTTTAGGAACTATCACTGGGCCTCACATCTGCCCTCAGTTTGTTTGGAAGAAGATGGAGGCAATGTGAGGGACAGAAAACACTTGGGAAAGGTCAGATAATCCATGCAAGTTCGAGGAACTATGGGGGAAAGACGCTGTTTAAGGAGGGTTCAGTAAAGAAAGAAGGAAGTTTCAGCTCTGCATTTCAGGAGCTGCAGAGCTCCTGTTGGTAAATGGCACAGAGAGAAGAGTTTGGGTTCTTTCCTTTCTTTTCCTACTCAGAAGAAATGAATCAGGGAGAAAACAGCGTGGGTGACCACTAGTGGGAAGGCTGGTGTAGAACACTGTAAATGTCCTTTTCATCCTCTTTTAGGCCTGGATTATTTCCCAGAAGTCATAGGATATCCAATACTTCAAAGTAATTGTAAGTAATGTATTTTACAGCTTCCTCATGCACAATTTTTACCTGCCTTGGGTAAGATGGAATCTCCCAGCAGAAAACAAACTTCCAGGAGTGATGCATTTATCTCTTCCCTGAGACATCACAACTGCCCAAATTCCATATTCCTATTCCATATTGCATCCAAAACAATCATACAAGTGTTACAACCTCTGAGTTTAAAACAGCCAGTGAACTACTAGTTCAGAAGTGACAGATTTGGAATCCTTCTGGTTTGCAGGTCCCTCAGAAGGAAAATTAGGAGTAGCGTTGAGAGGTGTCAAATATTACTGTCGAATTTTCCTCGAGTTGTCTCCTCACCTGCTGCTCATAGTCCTAAACACCATCAAAGCTGTCATGAGAGACAACAACCTCCTTCAAGAGCTCAGCCAGAAAGTAAGTGAAGCTTTTCTTACTGACACAAGTTATAAATACAAACACATCCAGGAACAAACTTCTCACCAAACAAGTCACATGTCTTGTGCCACAACTGCCCATCCAAAATTCCCTCACTCAGCACAACTGTCTGATCTGGAATACCAATAGCCCTGGCCCTCAAATTCTGACATTCTTTTATTTGTTTCCCCAGATGGAAGATGTTTCAGAGGAAAATGATGGTTATAAGCTGAAAACTGAGAGCCCAGACTTAAAAGACCTGTTCAGCACCTTACAGCAGTTTCCAAGAGATCGTCTCCTTCTGCTGGCCAAAGAAATCACCTACATCCTTGATGCTTTGCATGGTGAGGCTTTGGGTCTTTACGAGGGAAATTAAGGCAGAGATGACTCCCAGTCCTGCCATTCCCTCCTGTCTTTTGCTCATACTCCTCCTCCTCCCCAAATGGAATCTACACCTCAGTCCCATGAGGGGACAGGAGAGAACTCCTCTCTGCACCCCTCCAGTGATCCCTGCATCCTGAACTTGCAGTCACAGCTTCCTCCTGAGGGGCAGCTCTGATCCCTGCTCTGTTGATCAAGAACAGCAAACAGCTGGAGTTGTGTGTGGGAAGCTTCGGTTGCATATCAGGGAAAGGTTCTTAGCCCAGAGTGTGTGAGGCACTGAACAGGCTCCCCAGCAAACGGGCACAGCTCCAAGCCTCACAGAGCTCAACAAGCATTTGCCCAACGCTCTCAGGCACAGCCTGGGATTGTTGGAATTGTCCTGTGCAGGGACACGACATGGACTTCACCTGTCCTTGCAGGTCCCTTCCAACCCAATATTCCATGAGTAACAGCCACATCACTCTCACAGTGAGACTGCACAAATCCTTTCTATTAAAACATCTGAAGCACTTATGAACAAATGGGCATTTTCTACAAGAAATTATCACCCTTCCCATCCTTTCCACTCTTTCCCATCCTGCTCACTATTGCTATCTCACCACAAACATTGGTGGGAAATTTGTGATCCAAACCCAATTTATTTCTGCAGAGTTAATGGAGCATCAGCTGCTGCTGCTGCTGGAATCCTTGGAAAGGAAGATTCTGTCCCAACAGCTGAAGCTGGTGAGCATACACATCACACTTGGATCCTTTCAAGGGGTTGTGGGAGTTATTTTAACATACATTATACTTTGGTCCTTGGAAGGAGGTAGGGGATACTGTAATTCTACCAACATTTCCAGAGTGACATCACAAGTTGACAACTGATTAAAATCTGATTCTGCTTTTTCTTGCTCTTCTGAAGGTTGAAAACCTCCTGCAACATGACCTGGAGAAGGGGGAGGAAACATTCCATGTTGATGCCCAGCTGCTCGCCTTCCCACACGAGGAGGAACAGGAGTTAACCATGGCCCTGGTGGAGCTGAGTGGAGTGCAGCTCCAGGAAGATGGATCTGCTCTCCCTAGGCATCAACCCTTCGAGGCCGTGGCAGCACTGTTTGTGGTCCTGTACGCCCTCAACCTCCTGAGTGGCTCACAGTAGGAGGAACCTGGCCCTGCCCACGGAATCTGTCAGCAAGGTGTTGGGAAATCTCTGATGATGAGACAGGTTTCTTTCCCAATACCCTCCTTGATAATGCTCAAGGCTGCTTTGGCTGGAAAAAGCAAATCTAAGGCTGGAAAACTCATTACGGATGTTAAAGGCTGGGTACACAAGTGGATTTGTCTGTCTGTCTCCCAATGAATGCAGAGGGACAATAGGAAAATCCACAAAGAATCACAGGCCTGGCTGTGATGCCTCACATAATCCTGTTTACCTAAAAATGCTGCTGCTGCTTCTGCTATCAGTAATGAGAAAGTGAAAGGGTAAGGGAGAATGCAAAGGAAGGGAAGGAACTAGAAAGGCAAAAATGAAATGCAAAGGGAATGGGAAGGAAAAGCAAAGGAAACAAAAGCCAAAGGAAAATATCAGCAGTGACTCACTCTGGTCCCCCTCTGCTTCAGGGGAGGACTCCACAAACTGCTGGTGTCAGGAAGGTGGGGGAATCCCACAGCTTTCACTGTCACCTCCCTGGTCCCATCTCCCCAAGATTCACAACAAACACAGCCTGAACTTCAGAGAAACACTACAAAGGCTCTCATTATAATTTTATAAATAAAGAGCAGCTTCTTGCTAAGCAACTGGGTGTTCTCAAAGGCAATTCCTTAATTTCATGTGTTTTCAGTCCCATGGCACTTCTGACAACATCAGGATTGAGACTCTACCAGAAATAAGGGCACTTAGCCACTGCCTAAATCACCCACACTCCTTGGATACAATGTGATAGGATGGAAAATAATTATGGACTCACACAAACCTTTTTCCATGCATTCAAAGAACAGTTTCCTTAGATGTTCATACCTCCACTGGGATCACTTTCCAAAGTCCATGCAACTCACGCTGCTCCAAAGGGCACAAGTTGAGGCAAGGCATGTCTTTATGAGGATTTCGTTTTTACCCAAGTCTACAACATATTATTTATGATTCCATCACTGATACCAGTTCCTTATATATCACACTCGGCTCTTTACGTCCTTTCTGCCACCCAAATTCCAACTCTAAGAAATCCTACGCTGCACTGAAAGGCAGGAAGATAGCAACAAGCACAGGCTGGGTCTTATTCCACCTCAACCTCATCATGAGGATGCCCAGCTCCCCACAGGGTCCTGAGGAGGGTGGGGGAATTTCATCCTCTCTATCCGTAGAAGATCAAGTTATCCACCAGTCCCTGTAACACATTCCAGAACTTAGACTGTGCCCAACTGTCCTGGGGTAATCCATAATGTTATTGTATTCCCTATCTAGCTGCACCCAAAGAATTGTAACTGGATCTTTAAGACCCTACAAATGAGAACCTTGTGTGTGGGGAGCGAGGTTGTTACCATGTGCCCTTTTCAAATGGCTCCTCTCAGGTGGCTTCCAGCTCTTCTGCCATAGGGCATTCGCTTCGGGGGTTACTTGCCCTGTGTTCAGGCAAAGCCTTTCCTTCCTTATTATTTTTTTGGTGTTCTCTTTTCGATTTTTTTTTCTCTGCTATGAGAGTTGGCAGTTTTGAGCTGCCTTGGGCTGAATTTCACCAGTGCCCACCTGGTGCCACTGAGCAGGGCAACCCCACTCCAAGCTGCTCCAACTCGCCAACACACCTGGCTGAAGAGAGAGGACCACGAGTTGACCCAGGCCAGCCCACACCTCACCTGCCCTGCCGGCTCTCGCCACAAGAAAGACCAAGTCCCCCTGTGAGTTTTCTCCCTGATCTGGAGAGCAACAGTGGGAGCTCCAAACCACGCGCTCAGCTGTAGAGCCCCAGAATTTTAGGGGCCTGGCAGGGGGGCAGTCCCTAGCATTTTTGGGTCTCTCTTCCTTCTGGAGGGAGTCCAGGAGATTTGGCAATTTTGTATCTGACACTTATTCCCAGATATTCTTTGCTTGTTGCTGTTCTGCTGGCCAGAAATTTGTTATTTCTTCACTTATCTATTAGGATATCCTTTCTCATTAGTGGGATGGAATTGTTTGAACCCTTAAAGGGACCCATAACTCATCCCAGAATATTCTCTTTTAAATGTTCTGTCCAAAGTTTTAGGGTATTTTTCCCAGTAGCCTTCTTTTTCCTGTGGATACAGGAGTCTCATGTAGGGAACTTTCTAAAATAGAGTGTGAATATTTTTATTACTCCTTTGTAAAGTATTCTAAGAGAGACTAATAAAAGTGAACTATTCACGTAAAAAAAACTTGCACTTGCCTCCTGGAATCTTCACATGCATTGCTTTTAGTGTTTAACAAGCGTGACAATGAATCCAGGAAACATGGAATATGTTGGGTTGGAAGGCACCTTAAGGCTCCTGACCCTGCCATGGACAGGGACATCTCTCACTCTCCCACGTTTCTCCAAGCCCCATCCAGCCTGGCCTTGGACACTTCCAGGGATCCAGGGGCAGACACAGCTGCTCTGGGCAACCTATGCCAGGGCCCCACTCCCTTCACAGGGAGGAATTCCTTGACAATATCCCCTCCTGAGTCCTTTTCTCCATCTATAAAGGAAGAGCAGCGTTTCATGACTTTGTAACATTGAATCAGGGAATGATGGAATGGTTTGGCTCCAAGGGACCTTAAAGTGCATCCAGACCCACCTGCTGCCAGGCGTAGGGACATTTCCTGTCCAGTCTGGCCTTGGAGGCTTCCAGGGATGAAGTTACATCTCCTGAATCTGTAGAAGTCCAAGTTCTCCACAGCACCTTTAACAGACACCGCTCAATGGCTAGAAAGTAAGTTATGCAATCAACGGCTGTTTTGTGAAAGTGAAACAGTGGTGAGGAGAATATAAAAGAGCTGAAGTGACCTCACAGCTGGGAACAGCTCCGGATAAGCTGCTGTGAACAGCCAGCAACCCTCCAGCACAAATCAGGTCTAACACTGCCACTGCCAAGGAGGTGCTTCAGGAAGCACCCCATTAGCAAGGTAAGAGAAATCAATTTACTCTTTGCCCTGGGTGTGTGGTGGTACAAGCTTCCTGTGCAACTCACAGGTTCCTGTACTTAACACACACTTTCACAGCTCTGAACAGAAGGGAAGCCAGAGAGGCTTCTCCTCAGTCCTGCTACTCTCCAGAGGCCACATCACCTCAGCAGCCCTGCAGTGTGCTCTGCACACCTCTCACCCCACAAACAGGCAAGTACATTATCCCAGAGTGCTGGGTAGGGGAGAGGGTTCGTGGAAGCTCTGTTAGGTGCTCTTGTTTAGTTGTTCTTCTCTTCTTGAAGACTTTCAAGGGAATGAGTCTGCAAGGGCTCCTAACATTGATCAAACAAGGCTATTTGTCATTGAAATGATTTACACAGAAAAAGAGTTGGGATATTGGGGAGAAATTCATCCCTGTGAGGCTGGTCAGACCCTGGCACAGGTTGCCCACAGAAGCTGTGGCTTCCCCACTCCTGGAAGTGTCCAAGACCAGCTTGGACAGGGTTTGGAGCAACCTGGGAGAGTGAAAGGTATCCCTGACCATGATAGGGAGCAGAATGGGATGAGCCTTAAGTTCCCTTCCAACCCAAACCACTCTGGATTGCCCAATTTCCCCTCCCCAGCTCCATCCCAGAAAACACCAGAAAAGTGAAACTAAAACTTCTGGACAAAAACAAGCTGCATCAGAAAACAAACAGGCATTTGTTTCTGGCACTCAAACAACAGCTCTCCCCTGCCGAACACCAGGGCCTGCCCAAGGACCGGGGCTGGGCTGATTTCTCTCTGTATTGGGGACATTTGCCGCCAAAATCAGTACCCTCAGTGTCTGCCAGCTGCCTTCGCTCTGCACCACAACTGGGGCCCATCAGCAAACAGGGACGAATCCAAACAAACCCCAGCTCCTGCTGCTTCCTTTCCAAACACTCCCTGTAACCACCCTGTCAAGCTTTTGTCCTTGGACAATGGGGGAGGGTTTGAGTTGATATTGTTACAAATGTCCTGCTATTGTTTCAAGTAATTTGGCTTGTGTTGCCTCTTTCCCAAGGCACAAATCCACTTGGCTTTGCTTCAAATCTTCAGCCACAGCACAATGTTTAAAACACTCACCAAATTCCTTGTAAGTCAAATGGATCCAAACGAAGAATTTGTCCCTGTTGAGAGCATCGGAGAAAATCAGCGCTTCAGACCTCTCTGTCTACTGATTAATAAGAGCAAACCAAGCACCACTTTCCACCCAGATCCCTACTACCAGTGGACAGGGTTCACACTGGATGATGTGCTGCTGCCTGGAAAAGACGGTAAATGCATAGGTAATGCCCAAATTTATCAATCTGAAATTCATAAATACCATAGATAATATGTTTGTATTGTCTGTGGTTGAACTCTACCACACTCCAGCTTTCCTGTCTGTGGTATACTTACAGTGCTGAGTCTGTGTAATGCTGCTAAAGATAATGCATGGAATTATTTCAGACTTCGTCCACGAAGATCCCTGCCCATTTACTATCACACTAAAAAACACTGGTGAAGTTGAGGGAGGCTTCATGTTTTCTATTAGCCCTGTAATCGGAAAGGCGGGAGGAAGTTACTCTTCATCCGAAGAATTTTCTGTTACACCACAGAAGAAGAGCGTAGAACTGGAATCACTGGAGGAACTGAGAAAAGAAAGGTAAGGAACAACAGAAGGGAGCAGGTGTGCTCTAGTCATCCCCCTCTGGCCCACAACAGGTCATCAATGAATTTGCAACAGCCAAAAACCAAGATTAAGACCTTACAGCAGGAATTTCTTCCCTAACTAGCCCAGGTTACACAGGAATTGGTGTGACAAGCTCCTCCCTGAGCCTCCTTCTCCAGGCTGAGCCCCTCCACCTCCCACAACTACTCCTGGAGCTCCAGAGCCTTCCCACCCTTTTTCTCTTTCAGACAAGTCAACATGGATCACTCCTTCATCCGAGAGATACAGAGAAGAGACAACAATGTATTTGTGGTCACTGAAAGCTTCGAAACCTCAAAGAAGGCCATCTACAAGGAATCCACCAAGAAAGAAGGGGGCTTCTGGGCCTGGATCTATACCTTAATCTGGGGAAAGGTTTGGCTTCTCTCACACTCAAGTCTCAGTCCTTCCTCAACACCTGCACGCAGGTGTTCCAATAGATTGTTTTCATTGACCAGGGCACCAAGAATGAAGAACAAACCATAGTCATATCCAAGGGCTGCACCCTGGCCTTCAGGGCCATCCAGATGCAGATAAGAAATGGAGCACGGGGTAAGTAACTTCCAGAAATTACCAATTCCTCCATTCTGGAAACAGTGCACAAGAGGAAGAACATTTTAGGAAGTATCACTTGACGCCACATCTGTCCTCAGCCTCTTTGGAAGAAGATGGAGGCAGAGTGAGGGACAGAAAACACTTGGGAAAGGTCAGATAACCCATGCAAGATCCAAGATGCAGTTTGGGGAGGGGTCAGTAATTAAAGGAAAGAAGCAAGTCTCAACTCTACATTTCAGGAGATGCAGCGCTCCTGTTGGTAAATGGCACAGAGAGCAGAGTTTGGGTTCCTACTTTTCCTACTCAGAAGATAAGAGCCAGGGAGAAAACAGGTTGGGTGAGCACCAGTGGGAAAGCTGGTAGAGAACACCATAAATGTCCTTTTTATCCTGTTGCAGATCTGGATTATTTGCCAGCAGAATCCACAAAAACACCAATTTCTGCATTGGCCCGTAAGTAATGTATTTTACAGCTTCCACTTGCACAACTTTCACCTGCCTTGGGTAAGATGGAATCTCCCAGCAGAAAACAAACTACCAGGAGTGATGCATTTGTTTCTTCCCTGAGACATCACAACTCCCCAAATTCCATCAAAAAGACTCATGCAATGTTACAAACTCTGAGTTTAGAGCTGCAAGTGAACTCTCCATAGTCAAGTGATAGATTTGGTCTCCTTTTGGTTTGCAGGTCGCTCCCCAGGAAAATTTGGAGCAGTAATGGAAGAAGTTAAAAACCGCTGTCACATCTTCTCCAAGTTGTCTCCTCGCCTGATGCACATAGTCTTAAACACCCTCAAAGCTGTCATGAGAGACAACAACCTCCTTCAAGAGCTCAGCCAGAAAGTAAGTGAAGCTTTTCTTACTGACACAAGTTATAAATACAAACACATCCAGGAACAAACTTCTTACCAAACAAGTCACATGTCTTGTGCCACAACTGCCCATACAAAATTCCCTCACTCAGCACAACTGTCGGATCTGGAATAGCAGCCGTCTCAGCCCTCAAATCCTGACATTTCTTTTCCTTGTTCCCCCAGATGGAAGGAGTTTCAGAGGAAAATGATGGTTATAAGCTGAAAACTGAGAGCCCAAACTTAAAAGACCTGTTCAGAACCTTACAGTAGTTTCCAAGAGATCGTCTCCTTCTGCTGGCCAAAGGAATCGCCTATGTCTTTGACACTTTGCATGGTGAGGCTTTGAGTCTTAACGAGGGAAATCAAAGCAGGGATGACTCCTCCTCCTCCTCCTCCTCCTCAGTCCTGCCATTCCCTCCTACCTTCTGCTCATACTCCTCCTCCTCAAGTGGAATCTCCACCCGATTCGAGAGGAGAGGAGAGGAGAGGAGAGGAGAGGAGAGGAGAGGAGAGGAGAGGAGAGGAGAGCTCCATCTGCACCCCTCCAGTGATCCCTGCATCCTGAACTTGCAGTCACAGTTTCCTCCTGAGGGGCAGCTCCAATCTCTGCTCTGCTGGCCAAGGACAGCACCCAAGCAAATGGCGGGACCTGGGTCTGGGAGACTTCAGTTGCATATCAGGGAAAGGTTCTTAGCCCAGAGCGTGTGAGGCACTGAACAGGCTCCCCAGCAAATGGGCACAGCTCCAAGCCTCACAGAGCTCAACAAGCATTTGCCCAACGCTCTCAGGCACAGCCTGGGATTGTTGGAATTGTCCTGTGCAGGGACACGACTTGGACTTCACCTATATGCCATGATCCCCTGAGCAACAGCCATATCACTCTCACAGTGAGACTGCACAAATCCTTTCTATTAAAACATCCAAAGCACTTTCGACCAAAAGGGTATTTCCTACAAGAAATTATCACCCTTCCCATCCTTTTCACTCTTTCCCATCCTGCTCACTATTTGCATCCCACCAACAGCCTCCAAGAACTTGGTTGGAGGATTTTGATCCAAACCCAGTTAATTTCTGCAGAGTTAATGGAGGATCAGCTGCTGCTGCTGCTGGAATCCTTGCAAAGGAAGATTGTGTCCCAACAGCTCAAGCTGGTGAGAACACACATCACACTTGGCTCCTGTCAAGGGGGGTGGGGGCTATTGTAATTATAACATTTCCATAGTGATGTCACACGTTGGCAACTGATTAAAATCTGGATTTTGTTTTTTTGTTGTTGCTCTGAAGGTTGCAAACCTCCTGCAACATGACCTGGAGAAGCGGAAGGAGCCTTTCCGTGTTATGGCCGGGTTGCTCTCCTTCCCACAGAAGGAGCAACAGGAGTTAACCATGGCCCTGGTGGAGCTGAGTGGAGTGCAGCTCCAGGAAGATGGATTTGCTCTCCCTACACATCAACCCTTCGAGGCCGTGGCAGCGCTGTTCGTGGTCCTATATACCCTCAACCTCCTGAGTGGCTCACAGTAGGAGGAACCTGGCCCTGCCCAGGGAATCTGTCAGCAAGGTGTTGGGAAATCTCTGATCACGAAACAGATTTCTTTCCCAATATCATCCTTGATAATGCTCAAGGCTGCTTTGGCTGGAAAAAGCAAATCTAAGGCTGGAAAACTCATTATGGATGCTAAAGGCTGGATATCCAAGTGGATTTGCCTGTCTGTCTCCCCATGAATGCAGAGGGACAACAGGACAATCCACAAATCCACATAATCAGAGGCCTTGCATTGGTGCCTCATGTAACCCTGCTTCGCTAAAAATGCTGCCGCTGCTTCTGCAATCATCAAATGGGATTGGGAAGGGCAAAGGGAAAGCAAAGGGGAAGGGAATGCAGAGGGTAAGGGAAGATGCAAAGGAAAATGGAAAAGAAATAGAAAGGCAAAAATTAAATGCATAGGGAAAGGGAAGGAATTGCAAAGAATCAAAAGCCAAAGGAAAACATCAGCAGTGATTCACCAACTCTGGTTCCACTGTGCATCCCTGGGGGCTCTATGAACTGCTGGTGTCAGGAAGGTGGGGGGATCCCAGAGCTTTCATTGTCACCTCCCTAGTCCCATCTCCCCATCAAGCTCAAGGGACATGGGCAGCACTTCAGAGAAACACCACAAATACTCTCATTATTACTTCATAAGTAAACAGTAGCTTCTTGCTATGCAATTGGATGTTCTCAAAGGCAATTCCTTAATTTCATTTGTTTTTGGTCCCATGGCACATCCCACAACCTTGGGATTGAGGCTCTACCAGAAATAAGGGCCCTTGCTGTGGACACAGGAGTCTCATCTAGGGAACTTTCTAAAATAAAACATGCATAGTTTTATTACTCCTTTCTACAATATTCTAAGAGAGATTAATAAAGGTGAACCATTCAGGTAAAGACTTGTACTTGAACCCTGGAATCTTCACATGGATGGCATTTGCTGTCAAACAAGCTTGGCAATGGATCCAGGAAACATGGAATGGGTTGGGTTGGGTTGGGTTGGGTTGGGTTGGGTTGGGTTGGGTTGGAAGGCATCTGAAGGCTCATCCACCATAAGGCTCATCCACCTTAAGGCTCATCACCCTGCCATGGGCAGGGACACCTCCCACTCTCCCACGTTGCTCCAAGCCCCATCCAACCTGGTCTTGGACACTTCCAGGGATCCAGGGGCAGACACAGCGCCTCTGGGCAACCTGTGCCATGGCCCCACTCCCTTCACAGGGAGGAATTTCTTGCCAATATCCCCTCCTGAGTCCATTTCTCCATCTATAAAAGAAGAGCAGCATTACTTAACTCTATAAAGTTGAATCACGCCATTATGAAAAGGTTTGCTTGAAGGGACCTTAAATTACATCCAGTCCCTCCTGCTGCCAGGGGCAGGGACACCTTCCTGTCCAGTCTGGCCTTGGACATTTCCTGGGATGGAGTTACATCTCCTGCATCTGCAGAAATTCAACTTATCCACAGTCCCTTTAACAGACTCTGCTCAAGGAACACTTATGCAAGCAAAGACCATTTTGTGGAAACAGAACACTGGTGAGGAGGATGGGAAATTGCTCCAGCTGGGAATAGATCTGGATTATAAGAACTCTGGCGTGAACAGCCAGGGATCCTCCAGCATGGACTGGAACTAACGCTGCCCCTGCCCAGGTTTCGCTTTGGGGAGCTTGCTGGCAGCAAGGAAAGGGAAATCAATTTACTCTTTGCCCTGGGCGTGTGGGGGTGTGAGCTTCCTGTGTGCCTCACGGCTCCCGTACTTAGCAAATACTTCCACACCTTTGGTGCACAGCCAGAGAACTTCACCCCAATCCTGCTGCTCTCCAGAGGCCACATCACCTCAGCAGCCCTGCAGTGTGCTCTGCAAACCCCCCATCCTACAAACAGGCAAGTGCATTATCCCACAGCGCTGGGGAGGGGAGAGGGCTGGTGGAAGCTCCGGCGGTTAAGTGCTCTCGTTTAGTTTTTCGCTCTTCTTGGAGACTTTCAAGGGAATGAGTCCGGAACTGCTACGAATATTGAGCACACAGGGCTATTTATCTTTGGAATGGGCCAAACTGAAAGTGAGTAGGGTTAGATGGGATATTGGGAAGAAATTCCTCCATTTGAGGGTGCTGAGGCCCTGGCACAGACTGGCCCCATCCCAGTCCCCACACTGGCAGTGTCCACGGCCAGCTTGGATGGGGTTTGGAGCAACCTGGGAGAGTGAAAGGTGTCCCTGTCCATGGCAGGGAGAGGAATGCAATGAGCCTTAAGGCCCCTTCCAACCAAAACCACTCTGGATTGCCCAATTCCCCCTCCCCAGCTGAAATTTTCCATCCTGGAAAATACCTGAAAAGTGAAACTGAAACTGATAAAAACAAGCTGCATCCGAAAACAAACAGAGATTTCTTTCTGGCCCTCAAACAACAGCTCTCCCCTGCAGACCACCAGGGCCTGACCAAGGAGCCAAGCTGGACTGATTTCTCTCTATTTTGGGGGACATTTGCCACCAAAACCAGCACCCTCAGAGTCTGACAGCTGCCTTCTCTCTGCATAGTGACTGGGATTCACCAGCAAACGGGGACAAGGCCAAACAATCCACAGCTCCTGCTGCTTCCTCTCCAAATATTGCCTGTATCAACCCTGTGAAACTGGTGTCCTTGGATAATGTGGGTCTTTTTTTGTAAAATTCTTAATAAATAAAGTAACACTTTGATACAATGTCCTGCTATTATTTCAAGCGATTTGGCTTAATTTGTGTTGCCTCTTTCCCAAGGCACAAATCCACTTGGATTTCCATCAAACATTCAGCCACACCACCATGTTTAAAAAAATCACCAAATTCATTGTAAATCAAATGGATCCAAGCAATGGCCTGATCCCTCTTGAGAGCATCGCAGACAATGAGCACTTCAAGCCTCTCTATCTACTGAAAAGAAAAAGCAAACCAAAAACCATATTCCACCCAGCTCCCTATTACAGGAGGACAGGATTCACACTGGAGGATGTGCTGCTGCCTGGAGAAGATGGTAAACACATAGGTAATGCTCAATTTGCCCAATATGAAGTCCACAAAATCCACAGATAATGTGTTTGGCTCATTTATGGCTGAACTCTACCATGTTCCAGCTTTCTTGTGTGTGATATACTTGCAGTGCTGTCTGTGCAATCCTGCTAAAGATAATGCATGGAATTATTTCAGAGTCTCTCCATCAAGACTTCAGCAAATTTACTCTCTCCAAAGTCAGCGCTGACCAAGCTGATGGAGGTCTCAGCATTTCTTTTGACCCTGCAAGCATAGGCCTGAAAGGAGCTGCCTCCTTGTCCAAGGTGTTTTCCATTACACCACAGAAGAAGGGCATATCATTGGAATCACTGGAGGCACTGAGAAGAGAAAGGTAAGGAATCACCAAGGGAGCACACCTTCGTCACACCTTCTGGCCCACACCAGGTCATCAATGGGTTTTCAACAGCCTAAAACCAAGATTAAGACCTTACAGCAGGAATTCCCCTAACTAAGCCAGGTTCAAAAGGAAATGCAAGGCTCATCCCTGAACCTCCTCTTCTCCTGGCTGAGCCCCTCCACCTCCCACACCTACTCCTGCTGCTCCAGACCCTTCCCATCCTTCTTCTCTTTTAGACAAATCAACATGGATCACTCCTTCATCCGGCAACTACAGAGAACAGACATCAATTTATACGTGGTCACTGAAATCCTCGAAGCCTCAGAGGAGGCCGTCTACAAGGAATCCACCAAAGCAGACGGGGGATTCGGGACCAAATTTTATGCCACATTCTTTGCACAGGTTCGACTTCTCTCTCACTCCTTCCCCAACACCTGCGCCCAGGTGTTCTAACAGGTTGTTTTCATTGACCAGGGCTCAAGGGAGAACAACCAAACCATAGTCATACCCAAGGGCTGCACCCTGGCCTTCAGGACCATCAAGCTGCACATTAGAAATGGAGCATGGTGTAAGTAACTTCCAGAAATTACCAATTCCTCAATTCAGGAAACAGTGCACAACAGGAAGAATATTTTAGGAAGTATCACTCGACCTCAGAGTCACCCTCAGCTTGTCTGCTAGGAGATGGAGGCAGTGCAAGGGACAGAAATCCCCTAGGGAAGTTCAGATAACCCATGCAAGATCCAAGATGCAGTTTGGGGAGGGGTCAGCAAAGAAAGGAAAGAAGGAAGTCTCAGCTCTGCATTTCAGGAGCTGCAGAGCTCCTGTTGGTAAATGGCACAGAGAGCCGAGTTTGGATTCCTTCTTTTCTTTTCCTACTCAGAAGAAAAGATGCGTGGAGAAAAGAGGGTGGGAGACCCCCGGAGGGAAGGCTGGTATAGAAAACTGTAAATGTCCTTTTTATCCACTTTCAGGTCTGGATTATTTCCCAGAACACATAGGATATCCAGTTTTGGAAGGTGATCATAAGTAATGTATTATACAGCTTCCACTTGCACAACTTTTATCTGCCTTGGGTAAGATAGAATCTCCCAGCATAAAACACACCACCAGGAGTGATGCATTCGCCTCTCCCCTGGGACATCACAAATGGCCAGATTCCATATTGCTCTTCCATACTGCATCCAAAACAATCATACAAGTGTTACAAACTCTGGGTTTAAACCTGCCAGTGAACTACTAGTTCAGAAGTGACAGATTTGGAATCCTTCTGGTTTGCAGGTCGCTCACCAGGAAAATTTGGAGTAGTGGTGAGACAAGTTAAAAACTTCTGCCGAATTTTCTCTGAGTTATCTCCTCACCTGCTGCTCATAGTCTTAAATGCCATCAAAGCTGTCATGAGAGACAACAACCTCCTTCAAGAGCTCAGCCAGAAAGTAAGTGAAGCTCTTCTTACTGACACAATTTATAAATACAAACACATACAGGAACAAACTTTTTACCAAACAAGTCACATGTCTTGTGCCACAACTGCCCATACAAAATTCCCTCATTCAGCATATCTTCTGATCTGGAATAGCAGAAGCCTCTGCTCTCAAATCCGGACATTCTTTTCCTTGTTCCCCCAGATGGAAGAAGTTTATGAGGAAAATGATGGTTATGAGCTGAAAACTGAGAGCCCAGACCTAAAAGACCTGTTCAGCACCTTACAGCAGTTTCCAAGAGATCGTATCCTTCTGCTGGCCAAGGGAATCACCTACATCCTTGATGCTTTGCATGGTGAGGTTTTGGGTCTTTAAGAGGGAAATCAAGGCAGGGATGACTCCCAGTCCTGCCGTTCCCTCCCACCTTTCTCTCTTACTCATCCTTCTCCTTGTGAAGTTGAATCTACACCTCAGTCCCATGAGGGGAGAGGAGAGGAGAGGAGAGGAGAGGAGAGGAGAGGAGAGGAGAGGAGAGGAGAGGAGAGGAGAGGAGAGGAGAGGAGAGGAGAGGAGAGGAGAGGAGAGGAGAGGAGAGGAGAGGAGAGGAGAGGAGAGGAGAGGAGAGGAGAGGAGAGGAGAGGAGAGGAGAGGAGAGGAGAGGAGAGGAGAGGAGAGGAGAGGAGAGGAGAGGAGAGGAGAGGAGAGGAGAGGAGAGGAGAGGAGAGGAGAGGAGAGGAGTCGGAAGAGGAGAGGAGAGGAGTCGGAAGAGGAGTCGGAAGAGGAGTGGAAAGGAGAGGGGTCAGTAGAGGAGGGGAGGGGAGGGAAGAGGAGGGGAGGAGAGGTGAGGCCACGTGAGGCAATGACCCCTCTCTCCACCCCTCCAGTGATCCCTGCTCCATGAAGTTGCGATCACAGTTTCCTCCCGAGGGGCAGCTCCAATCTGTGCTCTGTTGACCAAAGACAAAACCCAAGTAAATGGCGGGACCTGGGTCTGGGAGACTTCAGTTGCATATCAGGGAAAGGTTCTTAGCCCAGAGCGTGTGAGGCACTGAACAGGCTCCCCAGCAAACAGGCACAGCTCCAAGCCTCACAGAGCTCAACAAGCATTTGCCCAACGCTCTCAGGCACAGCCTGGGATTGTTGGAATTGTCCTGTGCAGGGACACGACTTGGACTTCACCCGTCCTTGCAGGTCCCTTCCAACTCAATATGCCATGATTCCATGAGCAACAGCCATATCACTCTCACAGTGAGACTGCACAAATCCCTTCTATTAAAACATCCAAAGCACTTTCGACCAAAAGGGTATTTCCTACAAGAAATTATCACCCTTCCCATCCTCTTCATTCTTTCCTATCCTGCTCACCATTCCCATCTCCCCACTAACCTTGGTGGGTGGTTTTGGATCCAAACCCAGTTTATTTCTGCAGAGTTAATGGAGGATCAGCTGCTGCTGCTGCTGGAATCCTTGGAAAGGAAGATTGTGTCCCAACAGCTCAAGCTGGTGAGAATACACATCACACTTGGCTCATTTGAATGGGAGGCGGGGATTATTTTAATTACAAACACATTTCCATAGTGATGTCACACGTTGGCAACTGATTAAAATCTGGATTTTGTTTTTTTGTTGTTGCTCTGAAGGTTGCAAACCTCCTGCAACATGACCTGGAGAAGCGGAAGGAGCCTTTCCGTGTTATGGCCGGGTTGCTCTCCTTCCCACAGAAGGAGCAACAGGAGTTAACCATGGCCCTGGTGGAGCTGAGTGGAGTGCAGCTCCAGGAAGATGGATTTGCTCTCCCTACACATCAACCCTTCGAGGCCGTGGCAGCGCTGTTCGTGGTCCTATATGCCCTCAACCTCCTGAGTGGCTCACAGTAGGAGGAACCTGGCCCTGCCCAGGGAATCTGTCAGCAAGGTGTTGGGAAATCTCTGATCACGAAACAGATTTCTTTCCCAATATCATCCTTGATAATGCTCAAGGCTGCTTTGGCTGGAAAAAGCAAATCTAAGGCTGGAAAACTCATTATGGATGCTAAAGGCTGGATATCTAAGTGGATTTGTCTGTCTGTCTCCTCATGAATGCAGAGGGACAACAGGACAATCCACAAATCCACATAATCAGAGGCCTTGCATTGGTGCCTCATGTAACCCTGCTTCGCTAAAAATGCTGCCGCTGCTTCTGCAATCATCAAATGGGATTGGGAAGGGCAAAGGGAAAGCAAAGGGGAAGGGAATGCAGAGGGTAAGGGAAGATGCAAAGGAAAATGGAAAAGAAATAGAAAGGCAAAAATTAAATGCATAGGGAAAGGGAAGGAAATGCAAAGAATCAAAAGCCAAAGGAAAACATCAGCAGTGATTCACCAACTCTGGTTCCACTGTGCATCCCTGGGGGCTCTATGAACTGCTGGTGTCAGGAAGGTGGGGGGATCCCAGAGCTTTCACTGTCACCTCCCTAGTCCCATCTCCCCATCAAGCTCAAGGGACATGGGCAGCACTTCAGAGAAACACCACAAATACTCTCATTATCACTTTATAAATAAATAAAGAGTAGCTTCTTACTAAGCAATTGAGTGCTCTCAAAGGCAATTCCTTAATTTCATGTGTTTTCAGTCCCATGGCACATCCGACAACCTCGGGATTGAGGCTCTACCAGAAATAAGTGCACTTGCTGTGGACACAAGAGTCTCATGTAGGGAACTTTCTAAGATTAATTGTGAATATTTTTATTAATCTTTTGTACAGTAGTCTAAGAGAGACCAATTAAAGTGAATAATTCAGGTAAAAACGTGACTTGAACCCTGGAATATCCACATGGCTGACTTTTGCTGTCAAACAAGCATGGCAATTTATCAAAAAGCATGGAATGTGTTGGGTTGGAAGACACCTGAAGGCTCATCCAGTTCCACCCCCTGCCATGGACAGGGACACCTCCCACTCTCCCACGTTGCTCCAAGCAGATGGAGATCTAACCTCGCCTTGGACACTTCCAGGGATCCGGGGCAGCCACAGCGCCTCTGGGCAACCTGTCCCATGGCCCCACCCCCTTCACAGGGAGGACTTTCATGCAAATATCCCCTCCTGAGTCCTTTTCTCCATCTATAAAAAAAGAGCAGTGTTACATGGCTACATAAAGTTGACTCATGCAATGATGGAATTGTTTGGCTTAAAGTGCATCCAGTCCCACGTGCTGCCAGGGGCAGGGCCATCTTCCTGTCCAGTCTGGCCTTGCATACTTCGAGGGATGAAGTTACATCTCCTGAATCTGTAGAATTTCGAGCTCTCCATAGCCCCATTAACAGACTCAGCTCAATCTCTAAAAAGGAAGAGTTACACAAGAACGGCCGTTTTGTGGAAGCAGAACACCAATGAGGATGTAAAAGAGCTGAAGTGACCTCACAGCTGGGAACAGCTCCGGATAAGCTGCTGTGAACAGCCAGCAACCCTCCAGCACAGATCAGGTCTAACACTGCCACTGCCAAGGAGGTGCTTCAGGAAACCCCCCTGTTACCAAGGTAAGAGAAATCAATTTACTCTTTGCCCTGGGGTTGTGGTGGTACAAGCTTCCTGTGCAACTCACAGGTTCCTGTACTTAACACACACTTTCACAGCTCTGAACAGAAGGGAAACCAGAGAGGCTTCTCCTCAGTCCTGCTACTCTCCAGAGGCCACATCACCTCAGCAGCCCTGCAGTGTGCTCTGCACACCTCTCACCCCACAAACAGGCAAGTACATTATCCCAGAGTGCTGGGTAGGGGAGAGGGTTGGTGGAAGCTTTCTGTTAAGTGCTCTCGTTTAGTTTTTCTTCTCTTCTTGAAGACTTTCAAGGGAATGAGTCTGCAAGGGCTACTAACATTGATCAAACAAGGCTGTTTGTCTTTGGAATAGTTTAAACTGAAAGAGGGCAGGGTTAGACGGGATGTTGGCAAGAAATTCCTCCCTGTGAGGGTTGTCAGGCCCTGACACAGGCTGCTCCATCCCTGCAAATGTCCAAGGCCAGGTTGGATGGGGCATAGAGCAACCCAGGATAGTGGAAGGTGTCCCTGCCCATGGCAAGGAGAGGAGCTGGACAAATCTTAAGGCCCCTTCCAACCCATGGCAAACCACTCTGGATTGCCCAATTTCCCCTCCCCAGCTCCATCCCGTAAAACAACAGAAAAGTGAAACTGAAACTGATAAAAACAAGCTGCGTCCAAAAACAAACAGGGGTTTGTTTCTAGGACTCAAACAACAGCTCTCCCCTGCAGACCACCAGGGCCTGACCAAGGAGCTGGGCTGGGCTGATTTCTCACTATTTTGGGGGACATTTGCCGCTAGAATCAGCACCCTCAGAGTCTGACAGTCGCCTTCTCTCTGCACAATGACTGAGGTTCACCAGCAAACAGAGACAATGCTAAACAACCCCCGACTCCTGCTGCTTCCATTCCAAACACTCCCTGTAACAACCCTGTGTCCTCGGATAGTATGGGCAGTTTTGAATAATTCTTTTCTAAAATTTTTAGCAAACAAAGTAACACATTGATATCTGCTATTAGTTCAAGTAATTTGGCTTAATTTGTGTTGCCTCTTTCCCAAGGCACAAATCCACTTGGATTTCCATCAAACATTCAGCCACACCACCATGTTTAAAAAAATCACCAAATTCATTGTAAATCAAATGGATCCAAGCAATGGCCTGATCCCTCTTGAGAGCATCGCAGACAATGAGCACTTCAAGCCTCTCTATCTACTGAAAAGAAAAAGCAAACCAAAAACCATATTCCACCCAGCTCCCTATTACAGGAGGACAGGATTCACACTGGAGGATGTGCTGCTGCCTGGAGAAGATGGTAAACACATAGGTAATGCTCAATTTGCCCAATATGAAGTCCACAAAATCCACAGATAATGTGTTTGGCTCATTTATGGCTGAACTCTACCATGTTCCAGCTTTCTTGTGTGTGATATACTTGCAGTGCTGTCTGTGCAATCCTGCTAAAGATAATGCATGGAATTATTTCAGAGTCTCTCCATCAAGACTTCAGCAAATTTACTCTCTCCAAAGTCAGCGCTGACCAAGCTGATGGAGGTCTCAGCATTTCTTTTGACCCTGCAAGCATAGGCCTGAAAGGAGCTGCCTCCTTGTCCAAGGTGTTTTCCATTACACCACAGAAGAAGGGCATATCATTGGAATCACTGGAGGCACTGAGAAGAGAAAGGTAAGGAATCACCAAGGGAGCACACCTTCGTCACACCTTCTGGCCCACACCAGGTCATCAATGGGTTTTCAACAGCCTAAAACCAAGATTAAGACCTTACAGCAGGAATTCCCCTAACTAAGCCAGGTTCAAAAGGAAATGCAAGGCTCATCCCTGAACCTCCTCTTCTCCTGGCTGAGCCCCTCCACCTCCCACACCTACTCCTGCTGCTCCAGACCCTTCCCATCCTTCTTCTCTTTTAGACAAATCAACATGGATCACTCCTTCATCCGGCAACTACAGAGAACAGACATCAATTTATACGTGGTCACTGAAATCCTCGAAGCCTCAGAGGAGGCCGTCTACAAGGAATCCACCAAAGCAGACGGGGGATTCGGGACCAAATTTTATGCCACATTCTTTGCACAGGTTCGACTTCTCTCTCACTCCTTCCCCAACACCTGCGCCCAGGTGTTCTAACAGGTTGTTTTCATTGACCAGGGCTCAAGGGAGAACAACCAAACCATAGTCATACCCAAGGGCTGCACCCTGGCCTTCAGGACCATCAAGCTGCACATTAGAAATGGAGCATGGTGTAAGTAACTTCCAGAAATTACCAATTCCTCAATTCAGGAAACAGTGCACAACAGGAAGAATATTTTAGGAAGTATCACTCGACCTCAGAGTCACCCTCAGCTTGTCTGCTAGGAGATGGAGGCAGTGCAAGGGACAGAAATCCCCTAGGGAAGTTCAGATAACCCATGCAAGATCCAAGATGCAGTTTGGGGAGGGGTCAGCAAAGAAAGGAAAGAAGGAAGTCTCAGCTCTGCATTTCAGGAGCTGCAGAGCTCCTGTTGGTAAATGGCACAGAGAGCCGAGTTTGGATTCCTTCTTTTCTTTTCCTACTCAGAAGAAAAGATGCGTGGAGAAAAGAGGGTGGGAGACCCCCAGAGGGAAGGCTGGTATAGAAAACTGTAAATGTCCTTTTTATCCACTTTCAGGTCTGGATTATTTCCCAGAACACATAGGATATCCAGTTTTGGAAGGTGATCATAAGTAATGTATTATACAGCTTCCACTTGCACAACTTTTATCTGCCTTGGGTAAGATAGAATCTCCCAGCATAAAACACACCACCAGGAGTGATGCATTCGCCTCTCCCCTGGGACATCACAAATGGCCAGATTCCATATTGCTCTTCCATACTGCATCCAAAACAATCATACAAGTGTTACAAACTCTGGGTTTAAACCTGCCAGTGAACTACTAGTTCAGAAGTGACAGATTTGGAATCCTTCTGGTTTGCAGGTCGCTCACCAGGAAAATTTGGAGTAGTGGTGAGACAAGTTAAAAACTTCTGCCGAATTTTCTCTGAGTTATCTCCTCACCTGCTGCTCATAGTCTTAAATGCCATCAAAGCTGTCATGAGAGACAACAACCTCCTTCAAGAGCTCAGCCAGAAAGTAAGTGAAGCTCTTCTTACTGACACAATTTATAAATACAAACACATACAGGAACAAACTTTTTACCAAACAAGTCACATGTCTTGTGCCACAACTGCCCATACAAAATTCCCTCATTCAGCATATCTTCTGATCTGGAATAGCAGAAGCCTCTGCTCTCAAATCCGGACATTCTTTTCCTTGTTCCCCCAGATGGAAGAAGTTTATGAGGAAAATGATGGTTATGAGCTGAAAACTGAGAGCCCAGACCTAAAAGACCTGTTCAGCACCTTACAGCAGTTTCCAAGAGATCGTATCCTTCTGCTGGCCAAGGGAATCACCTACATCCTTGATGCTTTGCATGGTGAGGTTTTGGGTCTTTAAGAGGGAAATCAAGGCAGGGATGACTCCCAGTCCTGCCGTTCCCTCCCACCTTTCTCTCTTACTCATCCTTCTCCTTGTGAAGTTGAATCTACACCTCAGTCCCATGAGGGGAGAGGAGAGGAGAGGAGAGGAGAGGAGAGGAGAGGAGAGGAGAGGAGAGGAGAGGAGAGGAGAGGAGAGGAGAGGAGAGGAGAGGAGAGGAGAGGAGAGGAGAGGAGAGGAGAGGAGAGGAGAGGAGAGGAGAGGAGAGGAGAGGAGAGGAGAGGAGAGGAGAGGAGAGGAGAGGAGAGGAGAGGAGAGGAGAGGAGAGGAGAGGAGTCGGAAGAGGAGAGGAGAGGAGTCGGAAGAGGAGTCGGAAGAGGAGTGGAAAGGAGAGGGGTCAGTAGAGGAGGGGAGGGGAGGGAAGAGGAGGGGAGGAGAGGTGAGGCCACGTGAGGCAATGACCCCTCTCTCCACCCCTCCAGTGATCCCTGCTCCATGAAGTTGCGATCACAGTTTCCTCCCGAGGGGCAGCTCCAATCTGTGCTCTGTTGACCAAAGACAAAACCCAAGTAAATGGCGGGACCTGGGTCTGGGAGACTTCAGTTGCATATCAGGGAAAGGTTCTTAGCCCAGAGCGTGTGAGGCACTGAACAGGCTCCCCAGCAAACAGGCACAGCTCCAAGCCTCACAGAGCTCAACAAGCATTTGCCCAACGCTCTCAGGCACAGCCTGGGATTGTTGGAATTGTCCTGTGCAGGGACACGACTTGGACTTCACCCGTCCTTGCAGGTCCCTTCCAACTCAATATGCCATGATTCCATGAGCAACAGCCATATCACTCTCACAGTGAGACTGCACAAATCCCTTCTATTAAAACATCCAAAGCACTTTCGACCAAAAGGGTATTTCCTACAAGAAATTATCACCCTTCCCATCCTCTTCATTCTTTCCTATCCTGCTCACCATTCCCATCTCCCCACTAACCTTGGTGGGTGGTTTTGGATCCAAACCCAGTTTATTTCTGCAGAGTTAATGGAGGATCAGCTGCTGCTGCTGCTGGAATCCTTGGAAAGGAAGATTGTGTCCCAACAGCTCAAGCTGGTGAGAATACACATCACACTTGGCTCATTTGAATGGGAGGCGGGGATTATTTTAATTACAAACACATTTCCATAGTGATGTCACACGTTGGCAACTGATTAAAATCTGGATTTTGTTTTTTTGTTGTTGCTCTGAAGGTTGCAAACCTCCTGCAACATGACCTGGAGAAGCGGAAGGAGCCTTTCCGTGTTATGGCCGGGTTGCTCTCCTTCCCACAGAAGGAGCAACAGGAGTTAACCATGGCCCTGGTGGAGCTGAGTGGAGTGCAGCTCCAGGAAGATGGATTTGCTCTCCCTACACATCAACCCTTCGAGGCCGTGGCAGCGCTGTTCGTGGTCCTATATGCCCTCAACCTCCTGAGTGGCTCACAGTAGGAGGAACCTGGCCCTGCCCAGGGAATCTGTCAGCAAGGTGTTGGGAAATCTCTGATCACGAAACAGATTTCTTTCCCAATATCATCCTTGATAATGCTCAAGGCTGCTTTGGCTGGAAAAAGCAAATCTAAGGCTGGAAAACTCATTATGGATGCTAAAGGCTGGATATCTAAGTGGATTTGTCTGTCTGTCTCCTCATGAATGCAGAGGGACAACAGGACAATCCACAAATCCACATAATCAGAGGCCTTGCATTGGTGCCTCATGTAACCCTGCTTCGCTAAAAATGCTGCCGCTGCTTCTGCAATCATCAAATGGGATTGGGAAGGGCAAAGGGAAAGCAAAGGGGAAGGGAATGCAGAGGGTAAGGGAAGATGCAAAGGAAAATGGAAAAGAAATAGAAAGGCAAAAATTAAATGCATAGGGAAAGGGAAGGAAATGCAAAGAATCAAAAGCCAAAGGAAAACATCAGCAGTGATTCACCAACTCTGGTTCCACTGTGCATCCCTGGGGGCTCTATGAACTGCTGGTGTCAGGAAGGTGGGGGGATCCCAGAGCTTTCACTGTCACCTCCCTAGTCCCATCTCCCCATCAAGCTCAAGGGACATGGGCAGCACTTCAGAGAAACACCACAAATACTCTCATTATCACTTTATAAATAAATAAAGAGTAGCTTCTTACTAAGCAATTGAGTGCTCTCAAAGGCAATTCCTTAATTTCATGTGTTTTCAGTCCCATGGCACATCCGACAACCTCGGGATTGAGGCTCTACCAGAAATAAGTGCACTTGCTGTGGACACAAGAGTCTCATGTAGGGAACTTTCTAAGATTAATTGTGAATATTTTTATTAATCTTTTGTACAGTAGTCTAAGAGAGACCAATTAAAGTGAATAATTCAGGTAAAAACGTGACTTGAACCCTGGAATATCCACATGGCTGACTTTTGCTGTCAAACAAGCATGGCAATTTATCAAAAAGCATGGAATGTGTTGGGTTGGAAGACACCTGAAGGCTCATCCAGTTCCACCCCCTGCCATGGACAGGGACACCTCCCACTCTCCCACGTTGCTCCAAGCAGATGGAGATCTAACCTCGCCTTGGACACTTCCAGGGATCCGGGGCAGCCACAGCGCCTCTGGGCAACCTGTCCCATGGCCCCACCCCCTTCACAGGGAGGACTTTCATGCAAATATCCCCTCCTGAGTCCTTTTCTCCATCTATAAAAAAAGAGCAGTGTTACATGGCTACATAAAGTTGACTCATGCAATGATGGAATTGTTTGGCTTAAAGTGCATCCAGTCCCACGTGCTGCCAGGGGCAGGGCCATCTTCCTGTCCAGTCTGGCCTTGCATACTTCGAGGGATGAAGTTACATCTCCTGAATCTGTAGAATTTCGAGCTCTCCATAGCCCCATTAACAGACTCAGCTCAATCTCTAAAAAGGAAGAGTTACACAAGAACGGCCGTTTTGTGGAAGCAGAACACCAATGAGGATGTAAAAGAGCTGAAGTGACCTCACAGCTGGGAACAGCTCCGGATAAGCTGCTGTGAACAGCCAGCAACCCTCCAGCACAGATCAGGTCTAACACTGCCACTGCCAAGGAGGTGCTTCAGGAAACCCCCCTGTTACCAAGGTAAGAGAAATCAATTTACTCTTTGCCCTGGGGTTGTGGTGGTACAAGCTTCCTGTGCAACTCACAGGTTCCTGTACTTAACACACACTTTCACAGCTCTGAACAGAAGGGAAACCAGAGAGGCTTCTCCTCAGTCCTGCTACTCTCCAGAGGCCACATCACCTCAGCAGCCCTGCAGTGTGCTCTGCACACCTCTCACCCCACAAACAGGCAAGTACATTATCCCAGAGTGCTGGGTAGGGGAGAGGGTTGGTGGAAGCTTTCTGTTAAGTGCTCTCGTTTAGTTTTTCTTCTCTTCTTGAAGACTTTCAAGGGAATGAGTCTGCAAGGGCTACTAACATTGATCAAACAAGGCTGTTTGTCTTTGGAATAGTTTAAACTGAAAGAGGGCAGGGTTAGACGGGATGTTGGCAAGAAATTCCTCCCTGTGAGGGTTGTCAGGCCCTGACACAGGCTGCTCCATCCTGCAAATGTCCAAGGCCAGGTTGGATGGGGCATAGAGCAACCCAGGATAGTGGAAGGTGTCCCTGCCCATGGCAAGGAGAGGAGCTGGACAAATCTTAAGGCCCCTTCCAACCCATGGCAAACCACTCTGGATTGCCCAATTTCCCCTCCCCAGCTCCCATCCCGTAAAACAACAGAAAAGTGAAACTGAAACTGATAAAAACAAGCTGCGTCCAAAAACAAACAGGGGTTTGTTTCTAGGACTCAAACAACAGCTCTCCCCTGCAGACCACCAGGGCCTGACCAAGGAGCTGGGCTGGGCTGATTTCTCACTATTTTGGGGGACATTTGCCGCTAGAATCAGCACCTCAGAGTCTGACAGCCGCCTTCTCTCTGCACAATGACTGAGGTTCACCAGCAAACAGAGACAATGCTAAACAACCCCCGACTCCTGCTGCTTCCATTCCAAACACTCCCTGTAACAACCCTGTGTCCTCGGATAGTATGGGCAGTTTTGAATAATTCTTTTCTAAAATTTTTAGCAAACAAAGTAACACATTGATATCTGCTATTAGTTCAAGTAATTTGGCTTAATTTGTGTTGCCTCTTTCCAAGGCACAAATCCACTTGGATTTCCATCAAACATTCAGCCACACCACCATGTTTAAAAAAATCACCAAATTCATTGTAAATCAAATGGATCCAAGCAATGGCCTGATCCCTCTTGAGAGCATCGCAGACAATGAGCACTTCAAGCCTCTCTATCTACTGAAAAGAAAAAGCAAACCAAAAACCATATTCCACCCAGCTCCCTATTACAGGAGGACAGGATTCACACTGGAGGATGTGCTGCTGCCTGGAGAAGATGGTAAACACATAGGTAATGCTCAATTTGCCCAATATGAAGTCCACAAAATCCACAGATAATGTGTTTGGCTCATTTATGGCTGAACTCTACCATGTTCCAGCTTTCTTGTGTGTGATATACTTGCAGTGCTGTCTGTGCAATCCTGCTAAAGATAATGCATGGAATTATTTCAGAGTCTCTCCATCAAGACTTCAGCAAATTTACTCTCTCCAAAGTCAGCGCTGACCAAGCTGATGGAGGTCTCAGCATTTCTTTTGACCCTGCAAGCATAGGCCTGAAAGGAGCTGCCTCCTTGTCCAAGGTGTTTTCCATTACACCACAGAAGAAGGGCATATATCATTGGAATCACTGGAGGCACTGAGAAGAGAAAGGTAAGGAATCACCAAGGGAGCACACCTTCGTCACACCTTCTGGCCCACACCAGGTCATCAATGGGTTTTCAACAGCCTAAAACCAAGATTAAGACCTTACAGCAGGAATTCCCCTAACTAAGCCAGGTTCAAAAGGAAATGCAAGGCTCATCCCTGAACCTCCTCTTCTCCTGGCTGAGCCCCTCCACCTCCCACACCTACTCCTGCTGCTCCAGACCCTTCCCATCCTTCTTCTCTTTTAGACAAATCAACATGGATCACTCCTTCATCCGGCAACTACAGAGAACAGACATCAATTTATACGTGGTCACTGAAATCCTCGAAGCCTCAGAGGAGGCCGTCTACAAGGAATCCACCAAAGCAGACGGGGGATTCGGGACCAAATTTTATGCCACATTCTTTGCACAGGTTCGACTTCTCTCTCACTCCTTCCCCAACACCTGCGCCCAGGTGTTCTAACAGGTTGTTTTCATTGACCAGGGCTCAAGGGAGAACAACCAAACCATAGTCATACCCAAGGGCTGCACCCTGGCCTTCAGGACCATCAAGCTGCACATTAGAAATGGAGCATGGTGTAAGTAACTTCCAGAAATTACCAATTCCTCAATTCAGGAAACAGTGCACAACAGGAAGAATATTTTAGGAAGTATCACTCGACCTCAGAGTCACCCTCAGCTTGTCTGCTAGGAGATGGAGGCAGTGCAAGGGACAGAAATCCCCTAGGGAAGTTCAGATAACCCATGCAAGATCCAAGATGCAGTTTGGGGAGGGGTCAGCAAAGAAAGGAAAGAAGGAAGTCTCAGCTCTGCATTTCAGGAGCTGCAGAGCTCCTGTTGGTAAATGGCACAGAGAGCCGAGTTTGGATTCCTTCTTTTCTTTTCCTACTCAGAAGAAAAGATGCGTGGAGAAAAGAGGGTGGGAGACCCCCGGAGGGAAGGCTGGTATAGAAAACTGTAAATGTCCTTTTTATCCACTTTCAGGTCTGGATTATTTCCCAGAACACATAGGATATCCAGTTTTGGAAGGTGATCATAAGTAATGTATTATACAGCTTCCACTTGCACAACTTTTATCTGCCTTGGGTAAGATAGAATCTCCCAGCATAAAACACACCACCAGGAGTGATGCATTCGCCTCTCCCCTGGGACATCACAAATGGCCAGATTCCATATTGCTCTTCCATACTGCATCCAAAACAATCATACAAGTGTTACAAACTCTGGGTTTAAACCTGCCAGTGAACTACTAGTTCAGAAGTGACAGATTTGGAATCCTTCTGGTTTGCAGGTCGCTCACCAGGAAAATTTGGAGTAGTGGTGAGACAAGTTAAAAACTTCTGCCGAATTTTCTCTGAGTTATCTCCTCACCTGCTGCTCATAGTCTTAAATGCCATCAAAGCTGTCATGAGAGACAACAACCTCCTTCAAGAGCTCAGCCAGAAAGTAAGTGAAGCTCTTCTTACTGACACAATTTATAAATACAAACACATACAGGAACAAACTTTTTACCAAACAAGTCACATGTCTTGTGCCACAACTGCCCATACAAAATTCCCTCATTCAGCATATCTTCTGATCTGGAATAGCAGAAGCCTCTGCTCTCAAATCCGGACATTCTTTTCCTTGTTCCCCAGATGGAAGAAGTTTATGAGGAAAATGATGGTTATGAGCTGAAAACTGAGAGCCCAGACCTAAAAGACCTGTTCAGCACCTTACAGCAGTTTCCAAGAGATCGTATCCTTCTGCTGGCCAAGGGAATCACCTACATCCTTGATGCTTTGCATGGTGAGGTTTTGGGTCTTTAAGAGGGAAATCAAGGCAGGGATGACTCCCAGTCCTGCCGTTCCCTCCCACCTTTCTCTCTTACTCATCCTTCTCCTTGTGAAGTTGAATCTACACCTCAGTCCCATGAGGGGAGAGGAGAGGAGAGGAGAGGAGAGGAGAGGAGAGGAGAGGAGAGGAGAGGAGAGGAGAGGAGAGGAGAGGAGAGGAGAGGAGAGGAGAGGAGAGGAGAGGAGAGGAGAGGAGAGGAGTCGGAAGAGGAGAGGAGAGGAGTCGGAAGAGGAGTCGGAAGAGGAGTGGAAAGGAGAGGGGTCAGTAGAGGAGGGGAGGGGAGGGAAGAGGAGGGAGGAGAGGTGAGGCCACGTGAGGCAATGACCCCTCTCTCCACCCCTCCAGTGATCCCTGCTCCATGAAGTTGCGATCACAGTTTCCTCCCGAGGGGCAGCTCCAATCTGTGCTCTGTTGACCAAAGACAAAACCCAAGTAAATGGCGGGACCTGGGTCTGGGAGACTTCAGTTGCATATCAGGGAAAGGTTCTTAGCCCAGAGCGTGTGAGGCACTGAACAGGCTCCCCAGCAAACAGGCACAGCTCCAAGCCTCACAGAGCTCAACAAGCATTTGCCCAACGCTCTCAGGCACAGCCTGGGATTGTTGGAATTGTCCTGTGCAGGGACACGACTTGGACTTCACCCGTCCTTGCAGGTCCCTTCCAACTCAATATGCCATGATTCCATGAGCAACAGCCATATCACTCTCACAGTGAGACTGCACAAATCCCTTCTATTAAAACATCCAAAGCACTTTCGACCAAAAGGGTATTTCCTACAAGAAATTATCACCCTTCCCATCCTCTTCATTCTTTCCTATCCTGCTCACCATTCCCATCTCCCCACTAACCTTGGTGGGTGGTTTTGGATCCAAACCCAGTTTATTTCTGCAGAGTTAATGGAGGATCAGCTGCTGCTGCTGCTGGAATCCTTGGAAAGGAAGATTGTGTCCCAACAGCTCAAGCTGGTGAGAATACACATCACACTTGGCTCATTTGAATGGGAGGCGGGGATTATTTTAATTACAAACACATTTCCATAGTGATGTCACACGTTGGCAACTGATTAAAATCTGGATTTTGTTTTTTTGTTGTTGCTCTGAAGGTTGCAAACCTCCTGCAACATGACCTGGAGAAGCGGAAGGAGCCTTTCCGTGTTATGGCCGGGTTGCTCTCCTTCCCACAGAAGGAGCAACAGGAGTTAACCATGGCCCTGGTGGAGCTGAGTGGAGTGCAGCTCCAGGAAGATGGATTTGCTCTCCCTACACATCAACCCTTCGAGGCCGTGGCAGCGCTGTTCGTGGTCCTATATGCCCTCAACCTCCTGAGTGGCTCACAGTAGGAGGAACCTGGCCCTGCCCAGGGAATCTGTCAGCAAGGTGTTGGGAAATCTCTGATCACGAAACAGATTTCTTTCCCAATATCATCCTTGATAATGCTCAAGGCTGCTTTGGCTGGAAAAAGCAAATCTAAGGCTGGAAAACTCATTATGGATGCTAAAGGCTGGATATCTAAGTGGATTTGTCTGTCTGTCTCCTCATGAATGCAGAGGGACAACAGGACAATCCACAAATCCACATAATCAGAGGCCTTGCATTGGTGCCTCATGTAACCCTGCTTCGCTAAAAATGCTGCCGCTGCTTCTGCAATCATCAAATGGGATTGGGAAGGGCAAAGGGAAAGCAAAGGGGAAGGGAATGCAGAGGGTAAGGGAAGATGCAAAGGAAAATGGAAAAGAAATAGAAAGGCAAAAATTAAATGCATAGGGAAAGGGAAGGAAATGCAAAGAATCAAAAGCCAAAGGAAAACATCAGCAGTGATTCACCAACTCTGGTTCCACTGTGCATCCCTGGGGGCTCTATGAACTGCTGGTGTCAGGAAGGTGGGGGGATCCCAGAGCTTTCACTGTCACCTCCCTAGTCCCATCTCCCCATCAAGCTCAAGGGACATGGGCAGCACTTCAGAGAAACACCACAAATACTCTCATTATCACTTTATAAATAAATAAAGAGTAGCTTCTTACTAAGCAATTGAGTGCTCTCAAAGGCAATTCCTTAATTTCATGTGTTTTCAGTCCCATGGCACATCCGACAACCTCGGGATTGAGGCTCTACCAGAAATAAGTGCACTTGCTGTGGACACAAGAGTCTCATGTAGGGAACTTTCTAAGATTAATTGTGAATATTTTTATTAATCTTTTGTACAGTAGTCTAAGAGAGACCAATTAAAGTGAATAATTCAGGTAAAAACGTGACTTGAACCCTGGAATATCCACATGGCTGACTTTTGCTGTCAAACAAGCATGGCAATTTATCAAAAAGCATGGAATGTGTTGGGTTGGAAGACACCTGAAGGCTCATCCAGTTCCACCCCCTGCCATGGACAGGGACACCTCCCACTCTCCCACGTTGCTCCAAGCAGATGGAGATCTAACCTCGCCTTGGACACTTCCAGGGATCCGGGGCAGCCACAGCGCCTCTGGGCAACCTGTCCCATGGCCCCACCCCCTTCACAGGGAGGACTTTCATGCAAATATCCCCTCCTGAGTCCTTTTCTCCATCTATAAAAAAAGAGCAGTGTTACATGGCTACATAAAGTTGACTCATGCAATGATGGAATTGTTTGGCTTAAAGTGCATCCAGTCCCACGTGCTGCCAGGGGCAGGGCCATCTTCCTGTCCAGTCTGGCCTTGCATACTTCGAGGGATGAAGTTACATCTCCTGAATCTGTAGAATTTCGAGCTCTCCATAGCCCCATTAACAGACTCAGCTCAATCTCTAAAAAGGAAGAGTTACACAAGAACGGCCGTTTTGTGGAAGCAGAACACCAATGAGGATGTAAAAGAGCTGAAGTGACCTCACAGCTGGGAACAGCTCCGGATAAGCTGCTGTGAACAGCCAGCAACCCTCCAGCACAGATCAGGTCTAACACTGCCACTGCCAAGGAGGTGCTTCAGGAAACCCCCCTGTTACCAAGGTAAGAGAAATCAATTTACTCTTTGCCCTGGGGTTGTGGTGGTACAAGCTTCCTGTGCAACTCACAGGTTCCTGTACTTAACACACACTTTCACAGCTCTGAACAGAAGGGAAACCAGAGAGGCTTCTCCTCAGTCCTGCTACTCTCCAGAGGCCACATCACCTCAGCAGCCCTGCAGTGTGTTCTGCACACCTCTCACCCCACAAACAGGCAAGTACATTATCCCAGAGTGCTGGGTAGGGGAGAGGGTTGGTGGAAGCTTTCTGTTAAGTGCTCTCGTTTAGTTTTTCTTCTCTTCTTGAAGACTTTCAAGGGAATGAGTCTGCAAGGGCTACTAACATTGATCAAACAAGGCTGTTTGTCTTTGGAATAGTTTAAACTGAAAGAGGGCAGGGTTAGATGGGATGTTGGCAAGAAATTCCTCCCTGTGAGGGTTGTCAGGCCCTGACACAGGCTGCTCCATCCCTGCAAATGTCCAAGGCCAGGTTGGATGGGGCATAGAGCAACCCAGGATAGTGGAAGGTGTCCCTGCCCATGGCAAGGAGAGGAGCTGGACAAATCTTAAGGCCCCTTCCAACCCATGGCAAACCACTCTGGATTGCCCAATTTCCCCTCCCCAGCTCCATCCCGTAAAACAACAGAAAAGTGAAACTGAAACTGATAAAAACAAGCTGCGTCCAAAAACAAACAGGGGTTTGTTTCTAGGACTCAAACAACAGCTCTCCCCTGCAGACCACCAGGGCCTGACCAAGGAGCTGGGCTGGGCTGATTTCTCACTATTTTGGGGGACATTTGCCGCTAGAATCAGCACCCTCAGAGTCTGACAGTCGCCTTCTCTCTGCACAACGACTGAGGTTCACCAGCAAACAGGGACAATGCTAAACAACCCCCGACTCCTGCTGCTTCCATTCCAAACACTCCCTGTAACAACCCTGTGTCCTCGGATAGTATGGGCAGTTTTGAATCATTCTTTTCTAAAATTTTTAGCAAACAAAGTAACACATTGATACCTGCTATTAGTTCAAGTAATTTGGCTTAATTTGTGTTGCCTCTTTCCCAAGGCACAAATCCCCCAGACTTTGCATTAAGCCTTCAGCCACAGCACTATGTTCAAAAAACTCACCAAATTTGTCGCGAAACAAATGGACCCAAGCAACGACCTGGTCCCTATCGAGAGCATCGCAGACAATGAGCACTTCAAGCCTCTCTATCTACTGAAAAGAAAAAGCAAACCAAAAACCATATTCCACCCAGCTCCCTATTACAGGAGGACAGGATTCACACTGGAGGATGTGCTGCTGCCTGGAGAAGATGGTAAACACATAGGTAATGCCCAATTTACCCAATATGAAGTCCACAAAATCCACAGATAATGTGTTTGGCTCATTTATGGCTGAACTCTACCATGTTCCAGCTTTCTTGTGTGTGATATACTTGCAGTGCTGTCTGTGCAATCCTGCTAAAGATAATGCATGGAATTATTTCAGAGTCTCTCCATCAAGACTTCAGCAAATTTACTCTCTCCAAAGTCAGCGCTGACCAAGCTGATGGAGGTCTCAGCATTTCTTCTGACCCTGCAAGCATAGGCCTGAAAGGAGCTGCCTCCTTGTCCAAGGTGTTTTCCATTACACCACAGAAGAAGGGCATATCATTGGAATCACTGGAGGCACTGAGAAGAGAAAGGTAAGGAATCACCAAGGGAGCACACCTTCATCACACCTTCTGGCCCACACCAGGTCATCAATGGGTTTTCAACAGCCTAAAACCAAGATTAAGACCTTACAGCAGGAATTTCCCCTAACTAAGCCAGGTTCAAAAGGAAATGCAAGGCTCATCCCTGAACCTCCTCTTCTCCTGGCTGAGCCCCTCCACCTCCCACACCTACTCCTGCTGCTCCAGACCCTTCCCATCCTTCTTCTCTTTTAGACAAATCAACATGGATCACTCCTTCATCCGGCAACTACAGAGAACAGACATCAATTTATACGTGGTCACTGAAATCCTCGAAGCCTCAGAGGAGGCCGTCTACAAGGAATCCACCAAGGCAGATGGGGGCTTCAGCACCAAATTTTATGCCACACTCTGTGCACAGGTTCTGCTTCTCTCTCCTTCCCTCCCCAACACCTGCACCCAGATGTTCTAATAGGTTGTTTTCTTTATCCAGGGCTCAAGAGAGGACAAACAAAGCTTAGTCATACCCAAGGGCTGCACCCTGGCCTTCAGGACCATCCAGCTGCACATAAGAGATGGAGCATGGGGTAAGTAACTTCCAGAAATTACCAATTCCTCCATTCAGGATATGGTGTAAAAGAAGAAGAACATTTTAGGAAGTATCACTCGACCCCAGAGTCACCCTCAGCTTGTCTGCTAGGAGATGGAGGCAGTGTGAGGGACAGAAATCCCCTGGGGAAGGTCAGATAACCCATGCAAGGTCAGAGATACAGTTTGGGGAGGGGTCAGCAAAGAAAGGAAAGAAGGAAGTCTCAGCTCTGCATTTCAGGAGCTGCAGAGCTCCTGTTGGTAAATGGCACAGAGAGCAGAGTTTGGATTCCTTCTTTTTTTCCTACTCAGAAGAGCCAGGGAGAAAACAGGGTGAGTCACCACCAGTGGGAAGGCTGGTATAGAACACCATAAATGTCCTTTTTATCTTGTTGCAGATCTGGATTATTTCCCAGCAGAAGCTATGAAAAGGGAAGCTTATGTAGCTGATGGTAAGTAATGTATTTTACAGCTTCCTCTTGCACAACTTTCACCTGCCTTGGGTAAGATGGAATCTCCCAGCAGAAACCAAACTACCAGGAGTGATGCATTCATCTCTTCCCTGAGACATCACAACTGCCCAAATTCTATATTGCATGAAAAACACTCACACAAGTGTTACAAACTCTGAGTTTAGAGCCATCAGTGATCTCCTAGTACTTAAGTGAAAGATCTGGTCTCCTTCTGCTTTGCAGGTCATACACAAGGAAAATTAGGAGTAGTGTTGAGAGAAGTTAAATTTTCCTGTCGAATTTTCCCCGAGTTGTCTCCTCACCTGCTGCTAATAGTCTTAAATGCCATCAAAGCTGTCATGAGAGACAACAACTTCCTTCAAGAGCTCAGCCAGAAAGTAAGTGAAGCTTTTCTTATTGCCATAATTTATAAATACAAACACATCCAGGAACAAACCTCATACCTCACAAGTCACGTCTTGTGCCACAACTGCCCATACAAAATTCCCTCACTCAGCACAACTGCCTGTTCTGAACTAGCAACAGCCTCGGCCCTCAAATCCTGACATTCTTTTCCTTGTTCCCCCAGATGGAAGATGTTTCTGAGGAAATTGATGGTTATGAGCTGAAAACTGAGAGCCCAGACCTAAAAGACCTGTTCAGCACCTTACAGCAGTCTCCAAGAGACCGTATCCTTCTGCTGGCAGAGGCAATCATCTACATCCTTGACGCTTTGCATGGTGAGGCTTTGGGTCTTTACGAGGGAAATCAAGGCAGGGATGACTCCTCCTCCTCCTCCTCCTCAGTCCTGCCATTCCCTCCTTCCTTCTTCTCATACTCCTCCTCCTCCCCAAGTGGAATCTACACCTCAGTCCCATGAGGGGACAAGAGAGAACTCCTCTCTGCACCCCTCCAGTGATCCCTGCATCCTGAACTTGCAGTCACAGCTTCTTCCCAAGGGGCAGCTCCAATCCCTGCTATGCTGACCAGGCACAGGACCCAAGGGAATGGCTGGAGCTGTGTCTGGGAGGCTTTGGTTGCATATCAGGGAAAGGTTCTTAGCCCAGAGCGTGTGGGGCACTGAACAAGCTCCCCAGCAAATGGGCATGGCCCCAAGGCTGACAGACCTCACAAGCTTTTGGACAGCGCTCTCAGGCACAGGCTGGGATTGTTGGGGTGTCCTGTGCAGGGAGTTGGACTGCAACTGCCCTTCCAACTCAATATGCCATGACCCCCTGAGTAACAGCCATATCACTCTCACAGTGAGACTGCACAAATCCCTTCTATTAAAACATCCAAAGCACTTTTGACCAAACAGTTATTTCCTACAAGAAATGATCACCCATCCCATCAGTAACCTTGGTAGGAGATTTTGGATCCAAACCCAGTTTATTTCTGCAGAGTTAATGGAGGATCAGCTGCTGCTGCTGCTGGAATCCTTGGAAAGGAAGACTGTGACCCAACAGCTCAAGCTGGTGAGAATACACATCACTCTGAACAGGAAGTGGGGACTATTTTAATTCTACCAACATTTCCACAGTGATGTCACAACTGGATAACTGATTAAAATCCTGATTTTGCTTTTTTTGTTGTTGTTCTGAAGGTTGAAAACCTCCTACAACATGACCTGGAGAAGCGGAAGGAGCTGTTCCGTATTGATGCTGGGCTGCTCGCCTTCCCACAGAAGGAGGAACAGGAGTTAACTATGGCCCTGGTGGAGCTGAGTGGAGTGCAGCTCCAGGAAGATGGATCTGCTCTCCCTACGCATCAACCCTTCGAGGCCGTGGCAGCACTGTTTGTGGCCCTGTACACCCTCAGCCTCCTGAGTGGCTCACAGTAGGAGGAACCTGGCCCTGCCCAGGAAATCCCTCTGCAAGGTGCTGGGAAATCTCTGATGACAAGACAGGTTTCTTTCCCAATATCATCCTTGATAATGCTCAAGGCTGCTTTGGCTGGGAAAAGCATATTTAAGGCTGGAAAACTCATTGTGGATGCTAAAGGCTGGATATCTAAGTGGATTTGTCTGTCTGTCTCCTCATGAATGCAGAAGGACAATGGGAAAATTCACAAATCCAAATAATCCCAGGCCTGGCTGTGATGCCTCACATAATCCTGCTTCCCTAAAAGTGCTGCCATTTCTGCAATCAGTAATGGGAAATGGAAGGGCAAAGGGAATGCAAAGAGAAAGGAAATGCAAAGGAAAAGGGAAAAGAAATGCAAAGGAAACAAAACCCAGATGAAAATATCAGGTGTGACTCACTTACCCTGGTCCCTCTGTGGTTCATTGATGGCTTCATGAACTGTTGGTGGTCATAAGGTGGGAGAATCCCGGAGATTTCACTGACACTTCTATGGTCCCAGCCCTGCCATTGTCCCCGAGATGCTCGAGGGACACGGGCAGCACTTTAGAGCATCCATACTCTCATTATCACTTTATAAATAAAGAAGAGCTTCTTGCTACGCAGCCGTGTGTTCTCAAACTCGATTTCTTAATTTCCTGTGGTTTTGGTCCCACAGCACGTCTGACAAGCTTGAGATGCTGTACCAAAAATATGGGCACTTAGCTCTGGGGGGAAGTCGGTGGTCTCCTCAGGCTGTGGGAGGGTCCCTGGAGGTCTGGGGTGCCAGCAACTAGGGGCAGCGCTGCTCACCTGGGTGGGCACTGATTGTTTTGGGAGCACCTCCAGCACCAGGGGTCAGGCACCGCCTTGCAGCAGCTACGAGAGAGCCCGGCCCCAACCTGGGACCCTCATGGGACTCCCTGGCCCCAGTCCCAGACCAGACCTCTCATGGAACCCACAGCTCCAACCCGGCCCCTCACGAGACTCCCTGACCTGGCCCGGCCCCTCATGGGACCCCCAAGCCCCATCCTGGCCCCGCATGGGACCCCCGCTCCCAGCCCCAACCACACCTCCTCACCGGACCATTCACTGGATCCCCTGACCCACACAGGACCCTTCACGGGATGCTCGGTCCCAGCCTGGCCCCTCACAGGACACTTCACGGCATCCCCGGTACCAGCCCGGTCCCTCACGGAATCCTCCACGGGCTCCCCCGTCACAGCCCGGCCTCTCTCGGGGCCCTTTACAGGACCCCCGCTCTGACCCCAGCCCGGCTCCTCACGGGACCTCGCGCTTCGCCTCAGCGAAGACTCGCCCTCGCTCGCGCCCCCAAAAGGCGGGAACAGCTCAGAGTCGGGCGGAAACACCCGAAAGCGCTACGGAGATCCCCGAGCGGGCGAGGCGGAAGAAGCCGAGCGATGCCGGAACCCTCCGAGAGGGCTCGGCCAAGATGCCCGAGAACGAGGCGAAGATCCCCGAGCGATGACGGAAATACTCGAGGGCGTCACGGAACTCCACGAGCTGGAGCGGCGGAACTCTCCGAACGGTGCCTGCAATATCCGAAAGCGCGGCGGAACAACCCGAGCGTCGGCGGAAACGGCCGAGCGGAAGGCGGAAGGAGACGATCGTGTGTAGCTCGGCGCTCGGCTGGTCGCGCCTGGCGGCCCGTTGTGCAGTGTCACGCCATGAAGCAGGACGGCGCGTCCCGCCGCCGCGGCGACAAGGCCAAGGCACCCCCGGAGGGACCCCCGCCCGCCCCCCCCGACGTCGAGATGCACGAGGAGACGGCGCCGGTGGCCCCCGAGGCGGCCGGGGAGCGGCAGCCGCAGCGGGAGCTGGACGCGATCACGTTGGAGGGTGAGGGGGGGGGTGTTGTTGTAATGAGGGTGTCTGTGGCGATGGGGGTGGGAGCTGGGGGGTCTTGAGGGTTGAAAGGACTTGGGACAGATGGGAGGGAACCCTTGAGAGGGGGGATGTTGGAGGAAGGGGGTTGGGGGGGCTATAACGAGCCTTGGGGGGTTTGCGGAGGGGAACAGGGTGGAGGTACCTGAGGGTGGGTGGAAGAGGGGCTGGAAAGGTGTTGGAGGATGGGAATGGGTGATCAGTGTGGGGAGGACAGTTGGAGGGGGCTCTGAGAGAAAGAGAAAGGGGAGGTGAGCTTGGGGTGGGGGATCACTTTGGGGAAGGAGTGTTGGGGGGCACCGTGTGGCAAAGGGAGAGAGAATAAGTGTTTTTTAGGGGGAAAGACTGTGGACAAGGGGATGTGAGGTGCTCTGTGAGAGAAAGGGAGTTGTGAGGTTGGTTTTGGGGGCAGTCCCTGTGAGAAATGAGAGATGGAGTTGTGTTTTGGGGGTGATCACTGTGTGGAAGGGGATTGGAGCAGCTCTGAGGGAAAGGGAAATGGAGGTGTATTTTGCGGGGACAGGCTATGAGGGGCAGGGGGGCTGCAGACCTGCTGTGGTGGGACTCCAGGGGGTGCAGAAGGAGGCTGGAGCCCTTGGGGAGGAGGGAGAAGACTCTGCAAGGGTCTCACCAGCTCCCTGCTCCGAGCCGGGACAGCCCTGGGGGCAGGTCAGGTACCGGGGACAGCACCAAGGCCAGAGGGACCCCAGAACAGCAGATCGGGGCTCGGGGGCAGCCCTGACTTAGCTCTGGGGTGCCCCTGGCAGAGGATTTGGAATGATGGGTGTCCGTGTGGCCCTGTAGACATTAAGGAGCACGTGAAGCAGCTGGAGAAGGCAGTGTCAGGGAAGGAGCCGCGTTACGTCCTGCGGGCGCTGCGGGCTCTGCCCTCCACCTCCCGCCGCCTCAACCCCAACGTGCTGCACAAGGCCATCCACGGCTTCTTCACCTCCAACTGCACTGTCAGGGACTTCCTGCTCGGATTCCTGGAGGAGGTAGGGACAGGAATGGGGAAGGGACACCTGCCCTCACCTCTGCCCCGCTTTGATGAGGCCCCCCTGCAGAGCTGCCCCAGCTCAGGGGTCCCAGCACAGGAAGGATGGAGCTGTAGGTGTAAGTCCAGAGGAGGCACCAAGCAGATCAGAAGGATAGAACAACTCTGCTGTGAGGAAGAGCTGAAAGAATTGGGATTGTTCAGCCTGGAGAAGATTTAGGGCAGACCTATAGTGGCCTCCTAGTATCTGAAGGAGCCTCCTATCTCTGAAGAAGAGAAAAGATGGAGAGGGACTATTTACAAGGGCTTGAAGTGACAGGACAAGGGGAAATGCCACTGACAGAGGGCAGGATTAGATGGGATATTGGGAAGAAATTCTTTCCTGTGAGGGCAGAGAAGCACTGGAATGGATTTCCCAGGGAAGTTGTGGCTGCCCCATCTCTGGAAGCATCCCAGGCCAGGTTGGACAGGGCTTGGAGCTACCTGGTCTAGTGGAAGGCATCCCTGCCCATGGCAGAGGGTGGGACTGGATGAACTTTAAGGTTCGTCCAACCCAAAACAGTCTGGAATTCCATGATTCTTTCCCTCTCCAAGGAGCCTCTGGAATAGGGCAGTGGGGTTTGGGGACGCTGGGGTTGAGCAACCCCTCTGCTCAGACACACATGTGAACAGGGACAGGTCCTTGCAGTCCTGGGCTGGTGCCTGTCACACCTGGAGCAGAGTTGTCTTCACACAGGGACAGGGATCCAGAATTTCTCTCTCCCCTCAGTCCATGGACACAGAAGCTGAGCTGCAGTTCCGCCCGAGGACAGGGAAAGCAGCATCAGCCCCTCTCCTGCCAGAGGTGGAGACCTACCTGCAGCTGCTGCTCGTCATCTACCTGATGAACAGCAAGAGGTACCCTGAGGTGAGACCCCCGAGCTGCCCCCGCAGTGCTCCTGCTCCCCAGGGATCCCTTGGCTCTGCTCCACGCTGTCCCCTCATCCCAGCAGTGTTCGGCTCAGCCCCACAGCCTGGGTGGTCTCTGCTCCTCCCAGGATCAGTCCCCCTGCTCTGACCTCCCTTTTCCTCCTGCAGGCTCAGAAGGTGTCTGATGATCTGATGCAGAAGATCAGCTCCCAGAACCGCCGGGCCCTGGACCTGGTGGTGGCCAAGTGTTACTATTACCACTCCCGGATCTACGAATTCCTGAACAAACTCGACGTGGTCCGGAGGTGGGATGGGTCCTGCAAAGGGGAATGTCCCTAGATTTGACATCCTGTTTCCTCCCTCCTCCCTGACTCCTTGTCCCACCCCGCAGCTTCCTGCACGCCCGGCTCCGCACGGCCACACTGCGTCACGACGCTGACGGCCAGGCCACGCTCCTGAACCTGCTCCTGAGGAATTACCTCCACTACAACCTCTACGACCAGGCCGAGAAGCTCGTCTCCAAATCCGTGTTCCCCGAGCAGGCCAACAACAACGAGTGGGCTCGGTACCTGTACTACACAGGTGAGGGGGGCTCAGTGCCTGCCCTGGCTCCTGGCACCCCACGCCGAGGGCTCCAGTTCCTCAGAGAACCCCTTTGAGCAGCTGGAGGTGGGGCTTCCAGGCAGGATTTGGAGCCCCATCCATGTAGGTCGGGTTGGATTCACTGGGTGGCTTTCCCCACCCGCCCCGTGTGGGCGCAGGGCGGATCAAGGCCATCCAGCTGGAATACTCTGAGGCACGGCGGACCATGACCAATGCCCTGCGCAAGGCCCCGCAGCACACGGCTGTCGGCTTCAAGCAGACGGTGAGCGGGGAGTGGGGCAGGACCCCCGGGGGGGGGTCTGAGACCCTTTGGGGTTGGGATCTCACAGAGGTTGGATGTGGGAACTTCTGGAATATCAGGCCTCATAGAATTTGGTTTGGGACCTCCCAGGTTTGGGACCTCCTGGGATGTCAGGCCCCATGGAGTTTGGTTTGGGACCTTCCTGGGGACAGGTTTGAGTTCTCCTTGGATGTTAGGCCCCATGCATTCAATCCCCTTGGACTTGAGACTTCCAAAGGTCAGATCCAGTACCCAGCAGGGTTGGGCTCAATGGGGACCGTCCCAGGCTTGGCACTTTCCAGGATGAGATCTGGGACCCCCCAGGGTTGGGCTCTGCAGGGACTGGTGTGGGACCTCCCAGGGTCAAGCCCCTTGGGTACAGGTTTGGGATCTCCCAGGGTGTTGGGCCCTGCAGGGATGACAGGTGCGTGACCTTCTAGGTTTAGAACTTCCCAGGAACAAACCTGGCACTTTCCAGGTCCCACAGGGACAGGAATAGGTTTGGGATCTCCTGGGATCTTGTGCCCCACGGGAATGGGGTGTTGGGCCCCTCAGGGACGGGGATGGTTTTTGGGTCCTGCGGCATCTCACTCAAGGTCTCGCTCTGCCCCAGGTGCACAAGCTGCTCATCGTGGTGGAGCTGCTCCTCGGAGAGATCCCGGACAGGCTCCAGTTCCGGCAGCCCTCGCTCAAGCGCTCGCTCATGCCCTACTTCCTGCTGACCCAGGGTACAGCCACCCCCTCCTGCCTGTCTTTGTTCCTCCTGCAATGTCGGAGAATAATTTCCTGAGTGGGAAGTGGGGAGTTCTCTCCTCTTGATGGCACTTGGATGCAGATACCATTTGGGAGGGAGGAGAGGGAGGAAATCAGCAGCCCTGACTCGCTTTCCCCAGCCTTTCTCCATCCTCCATTCTCATTTTTTTTTTCTCCAGCTGTCAGGACGGGGAACCTGGCCAAGTTCAACCAAGTCCTTGACCAGTTTGGGGACAAGTTCCAGGCTGATGGCACCTACACCTTGATCATTCGGCTGAGGCACAACGTCATCAAGACAGGTAGGAGGGTGTTTGGGGACCCCCCTGGCTGGGCAGGGCTAGGGGCTGCATCCCATTCCCTTCTCCCTGCAGGTGTCCGCATGATCAGCCTGTCCTACTCCCGCATCTCCCTGGCTGACATCGCCCAGAAGCTGCAGCTGGACAGCCCCGAGGATGCTGAGTTCATCGTTGCCAAGGTACCACAGGGAGTCCCATCCCTTTGGGGTCCCGGGGTGCCCACAGCCCCCTGCCCTGCCCTGTTCCCCCACACCCCCTTCCTGCAGTGCCGCTGGGTTTGGGTTGAGGCTCCTCCAGGGAAAACGGGACGCTCAGGGCGCTATGTCCCCGCTCTATGCGCCGTGTCCCGAGCTCTCAGGGACACCCCATGCCCTGCCCTGTGCCCGGCTCACAGGCCATCCGGGATGGAGTGATCGAGGCCAGCATCAACCACGAGAAGGGCTACGTCCAGTCCAAGGAGATGATCGACATCTACTCCACGCGGGAGCCCCAGCTGGCCTTCCACCAGCGCATCTCCTTCTGCCTCGACATCCACAACATGTCTGTGAAGGTGAGCACAGCGTGTCCCTGAGGGGACAGCAGGACACAGCTCAGGGCTGGCTCAGCTCTGAGCTCATCTTCCCTCTCTTTCTCCAGGCCATGAGGTTCCCACCCAAATCTTACAACAAGGACTTGGAATCTGCAGAGGTGAGATCTCACCAGAGTCTCTGTAGGCACGGGAAGGACGTGGCTCTTGTCCCCACCTGCCACCAACCTTGGCCTTTGCCTTCCAGGAGCGCCGGGAGCGTGAGCAGCAGGACCTGGAGTTCGCCAAGGAGATGGCAGAGGATGATGACGATGGTTTTCCGTGACCCTGGGCCCTGGCTGTATTTTTTTTATTTGTCCCTTGGACAGATGGTGGCTGAGCAGGGCCCTCCGTCCCCCCAAGACCCCCTTTTATAAATCCCTGCATGTCTGTACTGTGGGAGGAGACATGGGGGGTTCCCTGGGCCCACACCCTCCAACCGCCTGCACTCGTGGTGGGACCCCCCCTCCCCAATAAACATCCTTAAAAGGATCCCTGTGGTGACATCGGAGCCGATGCCGGGGGGCTGTGTGGGGAACGGAGCTGGAGGGGGCAGGAGTGGGGTCTCCATTGGTGCCCTCCTGGCTCCCACGACAACGGGGTCAAACTTTGTTAAACTTCAATTATGACTTTTAAAATAAAAGACGGAAAAACACCAGCCTGGGTGGCTCCTGCCGTGGGTTTGTTGGCATGGGGAGGGGATATTGGGCTGGTTTGGGGTCTCTGCTCCCTCCATGGGGCTGGGCACCAGAGATGGGACTGGATCCTGCTCAGGTCCTCCTAGGGGACTGGACCTTTGTCCCAGGAGGATTCTGTTGGGAAAGGTGCAGGGCTAGGCTGGGCCACCTTGTGCCCCACACCAGCTCTGGGGTGATGGGGACAGGGGACGTGCAGCCGCTCTAGGTAGGTCCTGTCAGCACCTGGGATGAGTTCTCTGAGAAAATCTGGGAATTGCCCAGCAGGCCCATGACAGACCAGCAGCCAGGGCTGCAGGTGAGCTGTGGGGCTGCCCCAGCCCATTCCTGCTCTGGGGGAGGCCAGGGAAGGTGAGAGCCCAGCCAGGAGGGCTGGGGCTGGCGCTGGAGACACAGGGACACCCCAGGAGCACTGGTGTTGGCAGAGGTCAGGAAGGCGTGGAGGGTGCCTGGGTTGGGCCCCATGAAGAGGAAGGGGGACCATGAGGCTGAAACACAATGGGGTGGGTGCATGGAACAGTCCCTGGACCAAGCAGCTGCAGCCCCACAGGGGAGGGGGGAGTTTGCTGGGTCTGAAGTGAAAACACCCACTGAGTTTCGGATCTGAAATCACTTCCTTCCTTGGAAAGCTGACGGGGGCTTTGGGCGCTGATTCAACCCCCCACACCCCCATCACAATTCCTGAAAGCACCATCGTGCTGAGAGGGCAGATCCACTCTGGGTCGATCCCGTGGGTGCTCAGAATGAGTGGACCACGCTGAGCCCCTCAACGGCCACCAGCTCTCCCCAGCTCCAGGGAAGGCACAGGCAGAGCTGGGGGGGCTGTTTCTCCCAAAAATCCCATGAATATTCCCTACTGCCAAGGTCCTTTCCCATATCTGGAGGGCAGAACGCTCGGTGCTGCCAGGTTTGAAGGGAGGTCATCAGTAGGTTTCAGAGTTAACACCTGGCTGTGCCAGGAAGGCTCTCCTTGGTACTCATGGATTGGCTGCAGCTGATGGAGGTTTGTTTCCCAGCTGGAGGCAGGAATTTTCAGGACTTCCAGGATTTCCAGCTTCTGGGACTGGTGCTGTGGTTGCACCCCACAAACTGTACCCCACAAACTACCCCACTGGGTATGTGGCCTATCCCAGTGCCCACCAAAATCTGCAACCTGAAGAGAGGGGATTCCCTGTCCCCATCCCTGTCCCCATCCCTGTCCCCATCCCTATCCCCACAGCCTCCAGGAGGGCAGTGATGGGACCCAGCGAGGGGTCAGGAGTGCAGAATGAGACCCCCAGCCCAACGCTGCCCCGGGGTCACCCTGCCCGGGGCTGCGAGGGAAGCGGGCGCCTCCCGTGCCCCGGCCAGCCCATGCTGGGCAGGAGCTGGCCAGCTGGCCCTGGCCCAACAGATCCTGGAAGGACTTGCGGGAACCGGCACGAGCCAAAATTCCCACGTCAGCACAACGGGGCCGGCGCAGCCACCCTTTGCCAAGGGTCTTCCCCGAAGGGGCATGGGGGGGTTGGCCCCTCGCGGGTGGGGTCAGCCCGATGTGGCCTGTGCTCAGCACTGCACAAGGGGGCACTGGGCACAACCCGGCCCCACGGTGCCCAGCAGGGCAGGATCTGGCCCCCAGTGCTGCTTCAGGGAGCCACAAGTGCTTGGGGACAGATGCCTGGATGGGATCACACCTTGGCCACCTCCAGCTGGTGCCACCACCATGAAGGTCACACTGCCAGCACCCACCCTGATCCAGGGGTGAGGGTCTCGGGCAGCTGACAGGGGCTGATGCCCACATGGGCTGGGGATGGGGACAATCCCAGAGTGACAGCCGCAGTGAGAAGCCACCATCCTCTTGCCTGGTCACCTGCAAGTGACACTGTGAGTGACCCTGCGAGTGACCCTGCACGTGACCCTGCTGTGCTGGGCATTGGCCCACCTGGCCAGTGCAGTAGGAGCCCTGCGAGCAGGTTAATGAGTCACCAGGGCACCACCTGCCCTGTCCCGGCAAACGCCTCAGTGTCTCAGTTCCACCGGGCGCCTGCAGCCACACCGAAGGGCACCGCTGCCCACCGGCCCTGGGAAAGCCCCGCGGTGTGGTCGCGGCCGAGCACCCGCTTCTCGGGATTTGCATGCAGTGATTAAGGCAGTGAAGCAATCGAGCTGTTGCCTCATCGGTGAGAATCCCCGAGGCCCGTGCGCTATAAATGCCCCGATCGATGAGCAGAGCCGGGCAGGAGCGAGTGGAGCCGGGCCGGGCTGGGCAGGGCCGTGCTGCACAGAGGAGGAGACACCGAGCCGGACACCCACCATGTGCTTCCTGACCCGTGAGTACCCAGCACCCACCGCAGCACCCCCATCTCCCATTGCACCCTCTTCCCCCACTGCTCTCACTGTGCCCAAACCACCCCTAAACCCCACGTTGTCCATAGGACCCACTGCCCCCACAGCAAATACAGCACCCACTGCCCCCACTGCACCCGGACCACCCACTCTACCACCCCACTGCACCCACCACACCCAGAGCACCCATAAACCCACCCTACCTGTAGCACCTGCTGCACCCACACACCCAGAGCCCCCTGCACTGGTGGGACACAGGGAACACTTGTTCCTCTCCCTTTTCGGGGTCTCTGCCCCTTCCCCAGGCCATGCTGCTGTCACCATCCCCAGGGTGGTTGTTCTGGTTGCTGAGCCCATCCCAGGCACAGGGTCGGAGCTCCCCAGGGTGTCCGGTGGGTGCTGAGCTGCTGTCCCCACAGGTGGGCTGGCGCTGCTGCTGGGTGTGCTGCTGTGGGCGCCGTGGCGGGCGCTGCACGGGGCACCGCTGACCGAGCTCTCGGGGGACCAGGACTTCCAGCTCTTCCTGCAGAGGAACCTCGAGTTCACCCGCAAGATCCACGGGGATGTGGTTGTGCTGCAGCGCATGATGGTGAGTCCCACACGCTGCGGAGGGGGGATGGCAGCCACTGCAGGGTCACAGATAAAGTGACCTTCCCCTCCCTGGCCTTATCGGCACCACAGGGCCAGGAGCCAGTGGTGTCCCCTGCACTGCCCAAGGCTCAGCCCTGAGGTGTCGGGGCACTCACCAGGGACATGTGGTGACCTTCCTGGGCACACACTTGCCAGGGTAGCCACACCTCCCTCTCCATTGCACTCCATCCCCTTCCTCCTCCTGGCTGGGCTGCAGAGGGTCCCACAGCCCAGGGATGCGATTTTGTGGGATGCTGTAGGTGTTGGGGTCCTCTGGCTGTCCTGACCCTGTCCCCCTTGTCTGCAGTGTGACACCTTCCAGCTGTGCAAGGAGGATGAGCTGCAGCTGGTGCGGCAGGAGCTGGACATCGCACAGGCGCCACTGGAGCAGTGTCACAAGCGCACCTTCCAGGCGGTGAGTGTGGGCAGCCCACCCCTGCCACGAGCTGGCCAGCTCTGTCACAGCTCAGAGCACCCCAAAGCCCCCCGTGTCTTGGTGGCCCAACCCCACTGACCACGCCATGCCCACCACAGGAGACCTGCTTCAGCCAGATCCGTGCCGGGCTCCGCGTCTACCAAAGCTCCCTGGCCACCATCCAGGACCTGCTGCCCGGGCATGCTGGGCTGGTGGAGACCCTGCAGATGGACATGGCCAACCTGTCCTCCAACATCCAGCAGCAGGTGAGGGGACAAAGGGGGACTTTGTGGGGACAGGTGGGTAGAGCAGGTGCTGCATCCTAAAGGATGGGTGGGCATGGTGGGGGCTGCATCCCCGGGAAGGGCACACAGGGATAGGGAGGTGTCTCCAGGCCTGGAGTTGATTCCACTGCCTCTGCCTGGATGCAGATGGAGGACCTGGGCCTGGCCACGGTGACATACCCCAGGGAGAACCAGGACGCCCTCCCCACCTTCTCCTCCGGCTTCCATCACCAAGTCGGCGGCTTCTTCATCCTGGCCAACTTCCAGCGGTTCCTGGAGACAGCGTACCGGGCGCTGCGGCACCTCACCAACCTCTGACCCCTGTTCGTGGATGTCCCACCTCAGGGACATCCCAGGAGCACCCCAGTTTCTGCTTATTTAATATTTATGGCTATTTAATATTTATCTGTCTGGGGATGCTCCCCTGCCCGCGGCCCCAGGCAGGCGCCAGGGGATCCCGCGGTGGATCCGTGCACAGGTACCTGTGCAGCATCACCCTTGTTTAATATTTAAACACAAGAGTATCTCTGCTATGAGGTTCTGGAGCTGGGCTGAGCCCCTGCAGCTGCTGCTGGCACCGCCTGTGCCTCAGTTTCCCCACAGCTCGCGCTGCTGGGGCTGCTGCAGCATCCTACAGGAAACCACCTTCATCCAAGGATGAGGATGCTCCAGAGCAGCATCTCCCTGTCCAGGCTGCAGCCTGCAGGGACACATCTGATGGGTGTTATTTCTAGTAATTAATATTTATTAGCCTTTAGGGACGCGAGGGAGGATGGAAGAGTTGTAGGGATGCAGCAACCTCACCAGGATGAGGCTTTTCCAGGGAGCCCCAGCATTTTGGGAGCTGCATCTCTGCTCTGTCCCCCTTCCCTGCTAAATTCAGAGTACTTCTTGCAGTTTAACTTATTTGTGCCCATCCCTGGCCGGAAAGAGCCACTTGGACACGGTCCCATCCTCCTGAGCCTGACGCAGCCCCGGTCCCGTGGCTGTGTGGGAGCTCTGAGCGTGGGGGGTTTTGTACTGTATTTATTGCTGCAGCTGGGTGAGCCCCGAGAAACACCCGCTATCTTTTTTCTATGTAATAAAAATGGAAATAAACTCTATTTTTGCACTCTCTCTCTGTTCCGCTGTCTCTTGCCTGCGTGGGAGGGGTGCAGAGTGGCCAGGGCATGGGGACATGGGGACAGAGACAATGGGGGATGACGGAATGGGACTTTGGGACCAGGCTGTGGCTGCTGGTGTCAGCTCAGAAAGATGAAATGCAGCCCCCCCAGTGCCCCCACCCCACAGCTTGAGCCCCCCCAAGGGCTGGGAGGCACCGTGGGACGGCCACTTCCTCCCACGCCTGGCGGTGCTGCTTGAGCAAGAGCCAATTCCTAGAAAGCTCCGGAAGCCGCTGGTGCTGGCAGCACCCGCTGAGGGCACAGGCACCACGCCCGGAGCTGGTTTGTGGGCTCATCCTGGGGCTGGTGGCACTGGGGGTCCCCAGCCATGCTCTGCTACTGTCACACAGGGAATCTGCCCCAGAGCTGCCCAGGGATGTGCCCGGAGCTCTCCCAGAGCTGCCACAGCGGGAGGAAGCTTTCAGCAACGAGGAAAGCAGAGTGGATGGGAAAAGGGGGCAGCCCCCATGTGGCTGAGTGATGTCAGGAGACCCCTGGGCATCTCCCCTGCCCCAGAAAGTCCCTAAGGGCACCCCTGGCCTCTCCCCAGTGGGTGTGTGCCCAGCCTGGGCTGTCCCAGCTCCACCAGCCCCATTTCCTGCCACTGGGCCCACGCTCACATCCCGTGACCACCAGCATCCCTCACCACACTCATCCCGGCCACAGAGACAGAGCCCAGTGCCATGGGGTGCCAGGGATCCCAGTTCCTGCCTCCCACCAACTTCCCAGCCCTGGGCAGGGGCTGGCACAGGCTGGAGCCCCACGGTCACGAACTGCCAGGGGGGAAGCCCTCACCCACGGGCGCTTGGCTGCACACACTCCACAGGCAGCAGCTCCCTCCTTCCTCCCCCACCTCACGGGTGCTTACAGAAAACCCCCTTGTCCTGCTCCAGCCCCTTCCTGTAAGGGGAAGCACCAGTGCCAACACCAGGCACGGGGCTGCCTTGGCAAATATTGACAGAGCCGGGAAGGCCACGAGCGCCAGGTCCTGCTCTTTGCTCTGGGCTAACGGTAAAGAGCCGCCCCTGGGCGAGCAGAGGTGCCCAGGCAGGTCGGTGCCAGCTCAGGGTGGGACTCACGCCGGTGTCAGGCCCGGTGAGGCCATCCCAGCCCATCCCAGTGCGTGCCTCAGCTCCGTTAGCCGCCCCACCCAGCCCCGCAGCTGCTCCCAGACTGGGACCAGGGGCTGGACCGCTGGGAGCAGCGGGAGGGGGACGGATGCCTCATGTGACGGATGCCAAGGACGAGCAACACCCACAGCTACCCCAAGTGCACCGGGGTCTCTCCCTCTGGCAAAGCCCGAGAGCTGCCAGGAGCTGAGCTCATCCCGGGATCAGATGGGGTCAGCCCAGCCCTGAGGCACCGTCCCAGTGCCTGTTCCTCGGCCAGCGCTGACCCAACCCCTGCGGCACCACTCCAGGATCCCCCTGTGCCCCATCTCCGTCCGGAGCCCCCCAAAACAGGGCTGGGAACCCCACTGGTACCGAGGGGGGCACAGGCACAGCCCAGCCCTGGGAGTGGGCTCAGAGTCACAGTGCCCTGAGGGAAGGGCTGGCGTCTGCTGGCCCTGCTTTCCCCTTTCTTGTGAGTCAGCACCAGTGGAAGGGGCAGAGGTGCAGCCGCCCTGGCCCTGCCACCCCCTCGGGGACAGGGGTTCATGACAAGTCCAGGAGGATTCACTACTGGAGCAGCTGACAGGGTGTGGGGACAGTCCCGGGGGAGCCTGTCCCAGCACGAGACCGGTGCGGTGCTGGCGAGGCCACAGTTACTCACCTGCTGCCAGTGCCGTGCTCACCGCGGACTGAACTCACGCGGAGGAATTCCAACAAGAATCACACTAACAGGGAGGAATTCCCAACAAAAACTCATGCTCACGAGGCAGAATTCCCAACAAGACCCCGCTTGTGGCTGACAGCACAGCAGGGAAGCATCCCTGCCCCACCCAGCACAGTGCCCACTCCCAGTCAGAGCACCACGGGCAGCCCACCACCTGCTCCGGGCCTGGGACAGGGCGAGGGGGACTCCCCCACTGCCCAGCACACAGCTTGGCCACTGGCTCCCCATCACCTCGAGAATCGAGGGGTTTTGGGGAGCCCCAGGATCCCAAATGTAGATGAGGCAAAAGCTGGTTCTACAAAAGGATTGATTTATAGAATAAAAAAAATTAGGGGGCGTCTCAGTCTCAAAGGTGCCATGAGGCAGCAAGGGGATGGCTCTGTGTGCTGAGGGAGCAGCCCCCCAGGAGCTGCGGTGACAGAGGCCATCCCAGGAGTCCAGGCTGTCAGGGAGATCCCTGGGATCCTCAGAGATCTCCCCAGGATGGAGCAGTCCCTCTCACAGGGCTGCAATGGCCTTGGCGGCGACACGGCGGCCCAGGGGCAGGCTGAGGTCAGTGATGGCCAGCACGATTTTGGGACTGGACATGGTGGACACCTTCACCAGCTCTGAAACCTGCCCAGGGACAGAGGAGAAGCACAGGTGAGTGTCACCAGGACCCTGGCGCACCCCCAAGCAGGGACAGGGGTGTCACAGCTGCTGGACCCACCATGGTGAAGGGCATGAACTGGAGGATGCTCCCACGGCTGCCCTGCTCCAGGCACTCCACACACTCCTCCATGAACCACTGGACAAACTGGGTGTGGGTGCCTGCCGTCTTGGCCCCCAGGATGGAAGAGATGAGCAGGAACAGGTTTGCTGTGGGGACAGGGAGAGATCAACAGTCAGGTCACTTCTGGGAGGCTGGGGGTGGCCTGAACTTCCCACTGGTGTCCCAGTGCTGGATGTGACCCCACGGACCCATCCCCACCTTACCCAGCACCCGGTTCAGTGGGTCCCTCATGCTGACGGTGTGGAGCTGGGAGGCAGAGAGTGAGCTGCTCATGGAGCGATCTGTGGGCAGGAGAACAGAGTCAGCAGCAGTCTCATGACCCCCTTGGCCGAGCCAACATACCCACCCTGACCAGCTCTGGCCACTCAAGGTCACCCAGCTCCAGGAGGGGCTTTGCCATGAGCAACTCTGTGGAGCAAAAGAGGTTTGTGCCCCCCATACCCCGACACGGTCTGTGCTACTGGGACACCCCAGGAACACAGCACAGACGGTCTCTGCCCTGTCCCTATCCCCTCTGCCAGCCCACATGGCACCCAGGCAGGTTCCCCATGTTGCTCTTGGGGTGTGACACGTGGCGTCACGATCAGGAGCAGAGGAGAACGGCAGCGACGCACACGTTACACATCCTGTGTGCGAGCCAGATGTTCAACAGCTGCACAGCAGCTCTCCCATCTCATTGTCAGGGTTCAATCCAGCTATCAGAGCTGAGGCACGTCCAAATCTAGCAGCAAATCCTGGGATGGACTAAGGGGATTGAGCTGACCCCAGCTGTGAAGCACTGCTGGGGGCTCCTGTGGGAAGAAGTGGGTCAGCACCACTCTAATGGGATGGGAATACCTTTGGGAGGCCTCTTGTGCACATCCAACAGTCCACAGCTCCTGCTCAAATCTGCAGGATCCACCTTGTGCTGCTCTGAGGATGCTCACCAAAAAAAGAAAGCCCTCCCACACTTTTCTCATGGAATCACATGAGTTACATGGCAGCTGCAGGAAGCAGCATTTCCACATCACTGCAGCAAATAGCCCAGAAAAGTCCTGAATGTCACTGGGAAGAGGTGGGACTGCTTCAGGAGGTAAAAAAAGATAAGTGAAATAAAGGGAAAAGCCCATATTTCAACAGTAATGAAACCAACTGAAACCGAAGGTCAATGGATGTGTCGAAAACTAATATATAGAGTAATTTGGGATGAGGGGAGAAACAATGATCTGGGAATGTCCTGACTCACTGCCCAGGAGCGTGGACAACGTATGTGGGAGCTGTGACAGAACCCCCTGGGCAGGATATGGACCCCCCGGCAGGTCCTGACCGAGCTGTCGCAACCCTTGACACTGCAGGGACACGGATGTGACTGAGGGGCTCTTCCGCTCTGCTCCAGCCTTGCTAACAGCAGTGGAATGTCAGGATTTGGCCCCAGACACCAGGAATGTCACCCCCAGCTGTGGTCCCATATGGGGTGGCTGGAGGGACACAAATCCCCCACGAGCCCTTCGGGTATGAAGCGCTGGGCTGGGGGCACTGGCACAGGAGGATGGTGTAACCTCACCCTTTTAAATTGTTCTGATCAGAGAAATAAAGAGTTTGGCCTTCCCCAAGTGCAAAAGCTCTGGGATGACTCAAAAAAACACTTGAGAGCTCTAAATCCTCACCTGGCCAGTTTGGGAAGGGAAGGGGTTCTGTACAAATACACATTCCACACCCAAAAGGGACAGCGAGTCAGGGGAGCCATCCCTCCTCCCCTCCTGTACTTACTGGGGCTGGAGAGGATGTTGGAATCCTCCTCGTTGGAGCTCAGCAGCCGCATGAGCTTGGAGGGCTGTGTGTCATCGAGCGGGAACAGGCTGATGTAATCCTAGGGCAAGAGGGGAAAAGGGGGTCAGCCCCACCAGCTCCTCACTGGGAGGGTCCTGCCCCCCCTGCACGGGGCTGGTGACCCACCCTGGGCTCTGCACAGCCCCACAGCCCAGGATATGATCTCTGTTCACCCAGAGCATCCCAGCCTGGGTCGGACACAGACCCGTTATAGCCCCTTGTCCAGAAATGAGAAGGGAGAATCCTGGATTGGAAGGCCTCAGAGAGCGCAGAGAAGCTGGGCAGGGAGTCTGGCCTCACCCACCCACTCCTGCCACCCTCACCTCCCCCAGCCACTGCTGCTTTTGGGCACAGAGAGCCCCAGCCAACCCCTGCTCCACCCAGACACACCTCAATGTCCTCCCGGTGCCTCTTCTTCTGCCGGGCTGAGGCCTGGCCCTTGTTGTGGGAGGAGTAGGAGCTCAGGGCACACCACACGGAGAGCCTGGGGACAGAGCAGGGACACGGCCAGGTGCTGCCAGCCCACCTGACAACGGGGTGTGGGACAAAGCAGGTCCCTCCTCAGAGGGGGACAACAGGGAATGGGGACCAGAGTGGGAACTGTTGGCACTGCTGAAGCCAGAGTGGGATTTGGGCAGCTGGGACTCTCATCCCAGCACAGACCACTTCCCCATCTCCCCAAACAGGCCTCGAGGAGACAGTCCCTGTGGGTCTGGGGCCTTACTTGGCCAGGGCCTTCCCCGGGGGGTCCATGAGGGTGTGCCACTTGGAGGAGTCTGTCAGCAGGTTGGGCAGGATGTGGCCCAGCAGTGTCAGCGTCAGCTGCTGCATGTCCAGGCAGAAGATGGCATAGAGCAGCTCCACAGCCCTCAGCGTGTGCTCCTTCCGTGTCTCCTTCAGCAGCTCCTGCGGGGCAGAGGGCAGGGAGGAGGGGGCATGAGCCTGCCTCGCTCTTCTCCAGGGCCAGAACTGCCCTAGCACCCAGCCTCGCTCTTCTCCAGTGCCAGAACTGTCCCAACACCCAGCCTCGCTCTTCTCCAGGGCCAGAACTGTCCCAGGGACACCCAGGGACACTGGGAGCACAAACCAGACCCACCAATCCTGGCCTCAGCACCCCGCCCCACACTGGGGGTCCCTCCTGCCCCCTCGTACCTTGACCAGGTTGTTGCAGAACCAGTAGACGCCCCCCATGTGCAACAGGGTGTCGAAGATGTGGATGGAGCGGCTGTCAACCCAGCCCTTCTCCAGCACCTTGGTGAACACGCTGGTCAGCACCTCCTTGATGGGCTTCTTGGGGGGCAGAAGATTCCAGTAGGGAATGGTGTCCATGCCAGTGGAAGGGAATTTGATCTGCGTGGCCGTTTGCTGCAGGACATCTGCGCACATGTGCTCCAGGATGGAGCTCATGATCACCACGCTGCGGCAGAGAGACGGCGTCAGGCGGGCACCGGGAGGGGAAGGACACCGCACCGGGAAGGGAGAGCAGGGCAGGAGATGGCACGGCACCAGGAAATGGAAGCAGGAGATGGCACAGTACTGGGAAGTGGAAGCAGGGCAGGAGATGGCACAGCAGTGGAAGTGGAAACAGGGAAAATGGCATGGCACTGGGAAGAGGAAGAAGGGCAGGAGACAATGGCACTGGAAAGTGGAAACGGGGCAGGAGGCAGCATGGAACTGGGAAGTGGAAGCAGGCAGGAGATGACATGAGATCAGGAAGTGGAATCAGGGCAGGAGGCCGTGGCACTGGAGAGCAGAAGCAGGGCAGGGGATGGCACAGCACCAGGAAGTGGAAAAGGGGAAGCAGGGCAGGAGATGTGGCTCTGGGAAGTGGGAACAGGGCAGGAACAGGCCCGTGGCCCGGAGCTCACCGCTCGTTGTAGAACTGGAGCGTGTTCTCTCCGTACAGGGGGGTGGCCAGCTGCCGGATCATCTGCAGGGATTTCTCCCGCTCATCCAGGCCCAGCATGCGGACGTGGGCCACCAGCCAGGCCACGGCACACACTGCCATGCTGCACACCTTCCCCTTGATGTTGTCCGTGATTTTCTAGGAGCAGACGGAGCAGAGGATGAGCACAGACAGGCAGATGCAAAGCCATCACCTCCCAGGGCTGCGGGTCCCAACTGCAGGGTCCAAGCCCTTCTCTCCTCCATGGGTGACACTGTCCCTGCCAGTCCCACTGCCACAGTTTGGAACAGGAACAAGGGGCTGGAGCCACATCAGTTCCCCACTCTCAAGTCACAGCAAGCTCCAAGGTGGCTGCCAGAGCAGTCAGGGCAGGAGAACAGGAGATCCCAGAGCTTCTGGACCCTTGGCCCCTCCTCAGGACACAGCACAGCCCTGCTGTGCCCCCCACCAGCCCCACCTGGATTGACTCAAAGGTGAGGACACCGTTCTCCCAGGCATTGAGGATCTCCAGGATGGCAGCTGAGATGCTCAGACACACCTCGTGCCACTTCATCTGCCTGTTGGGGGGAGATGAGGATTCAGACACAGCTATGAGGCCAGGGGAGTTGGGCTGGGGGCTACCCCCCAGCCCTGGCAGGATGGGCATGCAGGTGGGCTCTTACACCAGCTTCATCTCAGAGGAGTTGTTGAGGAGGGCGACCAGGGACTCCACCTTGGTGGAATCCGGGCGGAAGCAGGGGTGGTCAGGGTTGAGGATCTTCCCCTCCTCGGGCATGCAGGTCAGCATCCAGGTCTCAAAGAAGGGCACTTCACCCGGAGGGTTGGAATCTGACAGGATCACCTGGAAAGGAACCAACACGGGGTCTGCATCCCGCAGGGACCCTGCTGGGGACCCCCATCGTGGGGCTTGTCCCCCACCCTGGGGCCTGTCCCCCATCCTGGGGCCTGTCCCCACCCGGGGGTGCTCGCGGCTGTGGGAACAGCGCCGCCCTGTGGCCTGAAGGGGGACACAGGCACTGGTCAGCCCCCAGTGAGGTACTGGTCAGTCCCCAGTAAGGCACTGGTCAGTCCCCAGTAAGGCACTGGTCAGCCCCCAGTAAGGCCCTGGTCAGCCCCCAGTAAGGCACTGGTTTCCTGTCTGTGGGCTGTGGCTTCCCCTGATACCAGGGGACTCCCTCGAAGAACACAGCCCAGCTCAGAGGAGAGACGCCAGGCCAAATGCGAGTGAGGCCACGGGGCTACTGTGTCCTGCTCAAAAGAGTCCCTTGTCCCCCCACCCCATCAAGCCATGGGCAGGGTCCCCAGGGCTGGGGTCACACAGCCCAGCTGGGAGGGTCCTGTGGGGGCCATGAGCTGGGAACCCCACACGTCACTTCCTCCCCTCAGCCTGTGTCACCCAGGGGACGCTATTTTTGTCCAAAAAAAGTTTTGCACATCTGTTCAGCAGCAGCTGGGCAGGAAAGTCACCGAGCTGGGAGGGGGGGATGAGATCTCATTGGACAGCCCTGGGCACATCCGTCCCTGCCTGGACCCCCCTCCCTGCTCCCACGGCCGGCTGGGCAGGACCCATCTTTCCCCCTCTGCATTCTCAGTGTTTCGGTATCGTTTCACCTCTCCCCCTCTGCATTCCCAGTGTTTCAGTATCGTTTCACCTCCCAACACACACAGATGTCGAAACCTGGAAAATTTTCATGCAACCAAAGTGCTGTTTCCTGACCGGGGCTGTGAGTTCCTCCTTGCTGGCTGTGTGACCCCCCAGCAAACCAGTGCCAAACTGGAGGGGCAAACTGGGAGGGGTCTGGTGAGCTCAGAGGCTGTTGGAAGCAGCATTCCCTCTGATCCCACTGCCCATCAACAGGGCACAACCCAAGTCCTCAGGGAAGCGACAGCCAGTCCTAGTCCATCTCCTGGCACCCACAGAGCCCCAGGGACAGATTTCCAGGTGACAGGCGCTGGGTGCTGTGCCCTGGGCTATGAAGTGGCCGCAGGTACAGGGGGGACAGCGGCAAGCTGGCCACTAGAGGAGGCTGACAGGCTGCAGAACGAAGGGGCTGAGCTGGCAGGGTGAGAGCCCCTTGGAGGATCCAGACCCATCCCTCCCCTCCCTCACAGGATCCAGCCCCATCCTCTCATCTCCTCGGAGGATCCTTACCTCTGAGCCATAGGTCTGGGCCACATGGCACAGCATGAGGAAGGAGATGTCGAAGAGCAGAGCCCGGACCGAGCCACTCTTGGCTGAAGGAGGAGAAATAAAGACCTTGGGGCTCTCTGGCCTCGGCAGGAGGAGGGAGGCAGAACCCCATGAGAACGGGGGCCGGGGCCCTGCTTCCCCCAAACAGCTTTTCTAATCCCCCCAGTGCTTCTGTGTGAACAAGGGGATGTGTCAAGTGCTTCCCCCCACCTCATCTCCCTCTGAGCCCCCAGAGCAGCTCTGGCCTCCCTCTGGGTAGCTCCAGCCCAAGCGGGGGCCCCCCTCACCATGGAAGGTCAGAGCACTCCACAAGTTTCATCACACGGAGTCAGAGTCCTTATCTGGGCTGTGCTGACACATCACCCCTTCCAGGGAGGGAGCTGAGGGGCCCCCCGGGCTCAGCTGGGGAGAGGGAGCCGTGGGGAACACCCCGCATTTGGGATGGGCAGACACATGAGGGGAGCGGGTCCCCAGGAGCCCAGATTTCTGCTGGCACAGGGCCCGTGCCCCGTGTCCCCTCCCTGCCAGCACCCCCGGCCTGGCCCAGCTCGGCTCAGCTCAGCTCGCTCCGGTGCCACAGCCAGTCCCAGTTTAATCCAGCCAGGCCCCAGAGCATCCCAGCACAGGCAATCACCCCACGCACGGACGCACACACACTTACGGATTTCTCCAGTGATTTGCTTGGTGAATTCATTCAGCCTGGAGGGGCAGAGAGTGGCAGCAAAGCATTATCAGTCCAACTGGACAATTCCCAACCCTGAGACAAGCAGGGGGCTGCCTGGCCTGCAGACCCCACCCCCCAAACTCCATCCCAGCACGGAGGGGCAGGAGACTCAAGGCCTGGCTCTGCAGACACCCTCCAGCACCACAGGGACAAATTACCTCCTCCCTGTCTCTGATCCCTGTGGCCTCTCCAGTCCAGCCATTCTGTTCATCCCACACCCACAGGCTCTCCCCAGAGCCAGCTCTGTCCAGATGTGTGGGGGTTTCAGAGCACAGACCCCCAAACAGGCCCCCCCATGCACCGTGGGGCTCGCCTGGGTTAAATCACCTTGCAGCCCCACGTGTGTGCTGGTGTGTGTGCACTAACCAGGACATGTGTGTCTGGGGACAGCAGGGACACATGGCCCTGGATCCAGGGCTCTGCCATGGCCTTCAGTTCTGTGAACACCGCCAGACCAACCTGGCTCCAATTCTCTGCCCTGTTCACACAGAGGCAAAGATGGGGTGCTGCGGGGTGCAGCCTCCCTGAGATCCCAGCCCTCCCCAGTGCTCCACTGGGCCAGAGGCACATCCAGCCCTGTCTGGGGGCAGTTTAGGGGGCTGCCTGCTCCTCCCAAGCGCCCTGGTCACCAGGGACGGTGTCATCCAGGTGGACACTCACTTGACGAACTTCCGAGCAAAGGATTTCAGCTTCCCAGTGGCTGCTGCCGCTGCCAGCAGCAAGTCCAGGCTCTTCCCAGACAGCATGTGACCCAAGACCCCCAGCAGGCCCTCAGGGGACTTGGAGTGATCTGCATCCATGGTCTACAAGCAAAAAAGCAAGAGGAAAGAGAAGCCATGGGGAATGTGTGCTACAGAGCAGCAGCAAACTCCAGCTTTTGGGGTACAGAATTGATCAGCTGCAAGAGCTGTCCCTGAGGTCTTGGGGAGCAGGGACGTGTTGGATTTGGGAGAGGTGGGATGGAGCCCTCTGAGCCTCTGCCACTGGCAGGAAAACATCCCCTGTCACTCAGCAGCAGCCAAACAACCAGAGCGACACAGGGACATGGGGAGCGCCCAGGGAACAGGGGAGATGCACACGGGGAGCAGCTGAGTGGGATGGGCAGAGCTGGCTGGCTCAGGCTGCTGGCACTGATGACATGCCACCTGACAGCTCCTCCAGCTTCCTGGGAAGGAGGAGGGGAGCTCCTAGACTCCACAATGGAGCAGCAAGGCTCGAGTGATTCCTTCGCTCCTCCACCCCAGGCCAGGGGGAGATCCAGCACCTCCCAGCCGCTCTGGCTGCCTGGTTAACTTAAGGGGCTGAGCCCAGCCAGTCCAGCACGGCTGCAGGAGAGAACTCACCTTCAAGATGTTGGTGACAGTGGGCTCAGCCCTCAGGATGAGCCCCGGGTTTGGCTGGATGTTGGCATTCTCGGCCGATTTCAGGGACGGAGAGTTTTCCTTGTCCGCCGCCCTGGGGGACCCCAAAGAAGGGCCAGTGGGTAGGAATCCATCTCCCTGCCTCCCTCCCTCCACCCACCAGCACCCCCAAGGGACAGCCACTGCCTCAGGCCACCACCAGCTACCACTCTGAGGGGACAGACACAGTCAACCTGTCCCAAAGGCAGCAGCCCACCCCCACCCAGGCCATCGGGTCCCAGTCACAGTCCCCATGTGCCAGCACAGCTGCTCCCTCATGCACCCCCCCAAAACCAGGTGCTCCAGCCCCACTTCTGGGGGGTTTCCCAGACTTTGGCATAGCTGTACCGTTTGTCAATGAGGTTGTTCATGTTGGCCTCAGAGAGCAGCCCCTGCTTGCTGCACTCCTGCAGGAGCAGACTCATGCAGTTGCAGCTGGAAGAGAGAGCAGAGCTGTAGTCCCAGGGACAGCATTCCTGTCACTCCAGACAGTGCCACAGGGCAGGGGGACTCCTGAGCTGCCCTCCTGGTCCTGTCCCACCCCTCCGAGGGCGCTGCAGGGTCCAGAGCGGCTCTGGGTGTCACACAGCATCACCCACACTTGACTCAGCTGTCACATACTCACTGCTTCACTCATGTGGCAGCAGCAGGGCCTCAGGGAGAAGAAATGGGATCAGAAACTAACTCAGCCCTGCCAGGAGCTGCCCCAGCACCCTGCACCGAGGACAGCGTGGTTGTGGCATGTGGCCACGTGGCAGCTCTGGCCACGGTGAGCACTCACTTGCAGCGCTGGTCAGCTTTGTCGAGCAGAGGGGTCAACTTCAGCAGGAACTCGAAGGCACAGTTCACATCCTCAGTGAAATCCTGCCAAGCACAAAGCCAGGCACTCAAGCTCACCACGCTGCTGGCACAGGCCCACCTTGCCCTGCCCCCACCTGCTCTGTTAGGGAAGGTTCTTGGGACAGAGACCATTTCCCCATGCAGGCCAGGCACAGCATTATCATGACACTATCGAGACCTTCAGACTCACCTTGTCCCCTTGGGGATACTTCTTGAGTTTAACCAGCACTTGGGGCATCTGAAAGACACGGGCCATAGTGTGACATCAGGGCAGACCCCATTCCACAGCTGGGACCCCCCAGCAGCACTGGCCCATGCCAACACAGCTGCACACAGCTGCTCTCCCAGCGCGGGGAAAGCAGAATTTCTGGAGCAGTGCGTGCACCCAGGGGACTTTGTGCCCCTGTTCCCCTCTGCAGTGTCCTTTGGTGGTTCACCTGGAACCACATTTTCCCCACAAGATCCCAGGAAAACCCACTCTGCCAAACAAAGTGAGGCTGGGCTGAAAGGAGGCCCCTGGACAGTTGATGCTCAGCAGGTGGCAGGAGGGCTGGGGCAGGCTCGGGGGGGGGACCCCAAGTGGCATGTTGTGGAGAGTGGGGACATCCTGAGGAGCACATTGTGAGGTGTGGGGGGCATACTGTGGAGTGTGAAACACCCTAAGGGGCATATTTTGGGGTGTGGGGGCACCTCAAGGGGCACCCTGAGGGGCACACTGTGGGTAGGAGGCACGCTGTGGGGTAGGGACGCACCCCCAAGGACATGCTGTGGGGTGGGGACACCTTGAGGGTCACACTGTGGAGTGAGGACACCCAGAAGGGCACACTGCAAGAAAAAAAGGACTAATTGCTCTGGCAGAGCTCAGGGCTCAGCAGGAGCCAGGCGTGCAGGGAAAGGGCAGCAGTGGGCAGTGACTCGGTGCTGGGGCTGGGCCCTACCTTCAGGAAGGTGAAGGCTGTCCACTTGAGCTCCTCCGTGCCCTCGGGGCACTCGATGAGACCCACAAAACAGGCCTTCCAGATCTCCAGCACGAAGAGCGGGGAGGGGATGCGCTGTGGGACACACACACAAACTTCCCCAGTGCTTGGCTGGCAGCAAAGCACATCCCCCCACCGCAGACAAACCCTGAACCCCTGTGGAGCTGTTGATGGGCTCCCGCTGCTCCCTTGGACCAGGATCAGCACAGGGAGGCACATGGCATGGAGCTGTGGCCGGGCCCCAGGCTGCCTGAGCAGAACACTGTCACTTCTGTACCTGCATCCTCTTCACCATCATCAGCTGCTCCACCAGGGGCTGGGTCTCTCCCGTGAGGTTCATGGTGCCCTCCAGCAGCACCACGGCGTGCACGGTGGGGAAGCCTGTCTTGTTCAGCTGTTCTGAGTGGACTGAGAGCATGGTGGGGATGCTGGGTGAGAGAGGACAGCTCAGGGTCACCAGAGCCCTGCAGGGACAGATTCCTGCTCCTCCTGTCCCACTCCCATTCCCTGGCCAAGCCCCTGACCTTTGCTGCCCCAGGGCAGGACAGACTGGAACACCTGTGCCTGGAAGCTCCAAGGCACAGCCACGCCCTCGGGCCCTGGGAGCAATTCCAGGGGCATCCAGAGCAGGGACAGCAGCTCTGGTGTGGCCAGAGCAGCTGAGGGCTGATAAAGGGCCCCAGGGTCACCAGAGGAGCAACCCCCTGGTAAGACTCCTCTGCAGCAAGTCACCACTAGCCCTGTCCTCTCTCCTTTGGGCAGCCCTTGCTGGAGCAGGGATCTGAACTGGGAAGGGACAGGGAAACAGGGAGCCAGTGTGGAGGGAGGCAGGGGCCCTCAGCCCTCAGAACAGGGAGTTTGGGGGACTGAGAGTGGGGCTCAGACCCATTTTGCTCCCCGAGCCCATGGAGTAGCAGCACACAGCCACCTCTTGATGAGGGCCACGCAGTTGTCAGCCTGGCTCCGCAGCGGGGAGTTGCCAAGGTTGTTCAGGTTCTCCCCCAGCTTGACGAGGGACTGCTCCACGGTGCTCCAGGAGGCTGGGGAGGGAGAGCAGGGATTCAGCAGGGGAACAGTGCATGCAGGGAAGCCATGCAGGCCAGCTGCAAGGTCTAGAGCAGCACAGTGGGGCTGCAGAGGCTGCAGCTCCCTCCTGGTGTTGTGAGCCCAAACCAGGGGTCTATGTGCCCCCAGCAGGTCCCATCCCAAGCCTGGCCTGGCACAGCCTCCTAGCCAGACATAGGCACAGACGAAGGCGTGGGGCTGTGCCAGGCTGTCAGAGCACAGGGCTCGCCACGCGCCCAGGAACAGCTCATGCAGCCTTCACATTAATTCTGCTCCTCTTCCAAGGGCAGCACAGAGAGGAGGGGGCAGAGGGTGGCACAGAGCCAGGGAGGAGACGGTTACAGCAAGAAGGCTGGAAGATGGATAGGCTTGGAACCGCAGGGACAATGCGGCAGGAGCCGGGCAGGGGGAAGGGAGAGGTGGTAATGACATCCACCCAGGGCCAGCGCGCGGGGCCGGGACATACATGTCTCCTCCAGCTTGGCGATGTGGATCAGGGCACGGTTCTTGGTGCTGCTGAGCATCTTCTCCAGCCGCTCCAGGCACATCTTCAGCTGGTTCTCTGCCGCCGCCTGCTCCAGCGGCTCCTTCACCTTCTCGGCGTAGAAGGCAGCGCAGCGCAGGAGCCAGGTGAGGGCACTCAGCAGCGCCCGGCACAGGCTGATGCACTCCTCGGCCTTGCCGTGGCAGCTGGGACAGGAGAGAAGCAGGAATACGCTCACTGTGTGTGGGGAAACTGAGGCACAGACACAGGGTAGGCTGGGGAACCCAAACCCACGTCCCACGCTGCCAGCCCACTCCTCTGCTGCAGATCCCAAGCTGCTCATCCCACCAGCATTCCTGCTGTGCCAGAGGGAAGGAGACACCCCCACCCCCCCCAATCAGCCTCCTCGCTAGCCACTCCACTACAGGGAAACTTTCCAAGCTTTTAATCAAATTATCTTGCTAAGAGAGGCTCAGCATCGATCAGTGCTCTGCGAGAGGTGAACGCTTTCCCCTCCTGATGCACAAATCATCGGGGCCAGAAGTTTTGATCAAATTAAGCAGAGGATCAGAGCAGGCAGGAGCGGATTAAGGGCTGGCTCTGCAGTTGGCCAGCGACAGCTCCTTGTCAACATCTGCCACTGATGCATATTCATTGCTGCTGCTTCATTTCATCTCATTGAAGAGCCTTCCTCATATTCCTCCTCCTTCCACCGTCCCTGTTGCATGCTCTCGCCTCCCAGAAGAGGATGTCAGGGGTTAACAGGAAGATTTCTGAACTTTCTAAAAAAGTTTTTGTGGCCTGAATTGTCTGGACTCCCCTGGGTCCTACAACACCAGCGGAAGAGCATAAAGGAAAAAAACAAGGCAGCGCCTGGGGCAGCACAAGCAGGACCAGACCAGGACATGCAGCCGGGGCCTGGGAAGGTGCAGAGGGAAACAGAGACCCTCGGACCATGGGTCTTACACCCACCCCATCTACTTGAGCTGGGCAGGAAAACCACGGTGAGGTTTATCCCAGAATAGGGGGGTTTCCTGCAGCTTCCCACAAAGCTGGTGAGGTTTGGATTCCCTCTGCTGTCCCTGTGCTGGCACTCAAGAGGCAGCAACTTAGGAATGGACACAGAGCTGGAGGGGGAACCTGCCCTCCTCTGCCACGGAGTATCCTGAGATCAGACAGGACCCCCAGGCTCCGCTGGCTCTTGGTTCTGCCCATGGCACTGCCAGGGCAGAGATGGCAGAGCTGGAACATTGCACAGTACCTGAGGCGGTCACAGAACATGTCCATGATCTCCAAGAGCGACTGGACACACAAGTCCCGGGAGAAGTCATCGAACTAGAGCAGGGGAACACAGAGAGATTTCAGATGGGGGCTGCCTGGCTCCAGCAGCTCCCTAATCAAGCTTAAGCCCTTCCTCCAGGGCCGGGCCAGGCACTGCGGCCGCAGGACACTCCCCCTGGCAGCTGCCCAGAAGCCACTTGAATGAGAAGTAGGTCAGAGCTGTCTGTCGGCCAGGTCGTGCCCTCCCGGGGTGGCGAGAGGCAGTGGGGCCACGGCAGCAGGGCCAGGGCTGGGTTTTCTCCGCAGCCTCAGGCCGGGGCTGTGCTGCCCTGGCGCGGTGGTGGTGGCCGGACGCCAGCCCCCTGCCCACCCCCAGCTCGGTGGGGCTGGCAGCGCCAACAGCCCGGCTGGCCGCGGGGCTGGGGGCGGGGGGCAGCAGAAGCGCGGCCCCCCCGCCTCCTCCCGGAGCAGATGGGGAGCCCCGCCGGGCCGGAGCTTGCCCGCAGCTCTGCGCTGGGCCCACGCTGCGCTGAAGGAGGAAGGCTCGGCTGTCAAGGTCAGCGCTGCGCCCGCCCCTCCGAACGGGCAGCGACGCGGCACCGGGAACAGCAACGAGCCCGAGCCCTTCGGAGCAGAGTTGGGCTGGGCTCTGCTCTACCCTCCTCCAGGAGCACGTCCTTTTCCCCTGGACCGGCGCTGGGCCCACTGGAGGGGTCCCCAACTCACCAGGGCTTCACAGCACAACTCTGAGCTCAGCCTACAGTCCCCCAAAATTTTCAACCCTGACTGCCAGCCGTGTTCTTCTCTCATCACCGTAACAACAGAGAAATCATTCTCCCTGAAATCATTCCTCCTTTGGTCACCCTGAGTAGGGGACCTGAGATCACCCTGACAAGGAAGAGAGTGGGGGCTCTGTCACAGACTGTGAGGGGCTTCCCAACACCAAGCAGAGGCAGCCATGGAGGGCTTGTCCCCACGGAAGCAGCACAGGGACACTGAGCACCCGTGGGAAGCCACAGCCGAGCGTGGTGTGTGGCTGGAGCCGCATGGCCCAGGCCCTGGCAGCTCCTCCATGGCCAGCTCTGATCCCCACAGCGCTGCCAGCACCGCCGGCCGCAGCGGGATGTGGTTTCCGGCAGTTGGGATGGGGTTACACACAAGGCGGGAGCCTGCCAGGCCCCCCAGGGCAGAAGGACCAGGCGTTCACATCCCCAAAACCCGCTGGGACCCGTGGCAGCCCATCCCCAGGGGGACACGGAAAGGCTCGGGCGCTAATCCGCGCCGGCTGCCCGCTGCTGACTCAGCCCAGGACGTCGCTTTCCACTTGACCTATATTTGGTGGGAGCTGTGGGGAGGGAAAGGGATTCGTGGGGTTGTGGGTAGAGAGCGAAACCTCTGAGAGCACCTGCCAGGGCAATACCTTGCTGATGGCCGTCAGCACCGTGGAATAAGACACCATCTACAAAACAGAAAGCCAAAACAAGCGCGGTGTCACAGGGGCCGTGTGCCAGCACCGCGCTCGTTGCTGAGGAACAGCAAGGTCAGGGCACGGCCCCGCTGCCTGTCACCGCAGACGGGGCCGGGGCCGGGGCACTGACCCGACACAAATCCAAACAGACATTTTTAGGTGATCGCTGATGTGTTTCACACAAACTTTAGGCGATATTAAATGCCAGGATATGAAAGCGTGGAGCTCTCAGCGAGTGCAGAGGCTCTCGGGGGGCAGAATTCCCACCTCGGGCAATGGCAGAGGTTATTTATGGAAACATCACTGCCCAGGGCACGCGCTGAGCCCTCCATTGCCTGCCCCGGCCCAGGAGAGGCTCACATGAGGATTTAGGGTGTCTGCCCAGCCCCAGAAAGGCTCAGATGGGGGATTTGGGATGCCTGTCCACCACCAGCACCCCAGCTGCTTTGCCCACCTCACTGAGGCTACAAGGTCACCCCTAGCAGCACCGGCAGGTCCTTACCTGGGAGCTGATGGCGTATTTCAGGTAGGACAAGATGAGTGGGTTTGGGGATGGCCCAATCATGGCTTGCTCCAGGAGAGCTTCTGCAAGAAAAGAGAGGGGCCAGGAGGCCCAGGTCAGCACGTGGGGGCACACGGACACACTCTGCTCTGCCCTCATCCCACAGGGAAGCTGGCAAAGCCCAATTGTGCCAACCACAGTGACTCCACACCACTTTTCCCCTAAATTCACTGAATTCCACAACTTTCTAAACCCTGACGGGCCCAAGCCAGTGAATAATTCAGGCAGAGCACAAAGCCTCCTCCTAACACAGCTCTCCCCAGGCACTCCAGCCCCGAAACTGCTTCTCCTCTTCACATTCTCCTCCCTCCCACTTCTTGCCAGGAGGCTCCTGTAGCCTCCACCGAGTGGCTTTTGCCCAGGCACCTGGGGCTGAGCTTGGGGCCACCAGTCCCCTCCACTGGGCGCAGCCCTGCACGTCTGGCCCTCGGTGGCCCGAGGGGCTCTGCCCGTCCCATCTGCTCAGCCAAGCCTTTAATTGCCCATTTGAACCATGGCAGAGTGTAGGAAGCACCTCCCCGAGCAGGCCCCGGGCTGCGGCGCGGGCTGCAAGTAGGTCAGAGCACCCAGATGTAAAAGGGGGAGCAGCAGCCGGGTGGGAAGTTGTCGCCCCAAAGCTGAGGAGGAGGAGCCGCCGCCGGATCCTGAGCGCGGGAGCAGGAGACTCCCTGGGTCTCACTCCAAGGCTAATCCTGGGCCAAGAGCGTCTGGGATGAGGACAGAAGGCTGGTGGCAGCCGTCCCCTCCCCAGCCCATCCCAAAGTGTCACCATGAGCCAGCCACATGCTGCTCCCCGCTGTAGACGTGTCAGCAGCGATCTGCCGGGCCCTGCCGTGATCCCGGCAGCTCGTGCCAGCTTTCCCTCCTTTGTACTTCCAAGCTGAAAGGTATGAGCTTGGGAAAGGACAGCTCTGGGGGCTGTGGTGAGGAAGGGAGCTGCTGTTACAGCCATTGGGACGTTGGGAATGGGCTCTCCCTGTGTGCACACAATGCTCAGAGTCGGGGCCAGCATCCCGCCTGTGTGGCTCCCAAAAGGAAAAGAGGACACAGCTTCTTCCCCTCCTGGCAGAGGAGTTGCCCCCAACAAAGCCACTGAGCCCTGGCTAAGTGTGGGCCAGAAGAAACCTGTTCCTGCAGAAATAATAGGGAATTATCATCTCTGGCTCTGTTTTTGGGGATACACAGATGAGCCCATGCCAAGCATCCCGCAGACCTCGCTGCCAGCGGAGTAGGAGCCAGTGCCACCAGGGTGGGAACAGGCACCAAGGAGCCCCGGGGACCAGCTGGGCAGCAGCAGGACTGGCCCTCTAGCCAACCACCCCCACCCCCACCAAATCCATCCAGACAAATCCATCTCCCCATGGCCACAGCTCCACTTGGCCCCTCCAGCCTCACCTCAGAGAGGACAAACCCATCTGGGGTAGCTCTGCAGTGGGGACGGAGTGTGACAAAAAACAGACACTGACAGAAAATCCACTGGGAGGATGGAGGGAGGAGGGAAACATCCACGGGGGAAAGATCCCCCACTCAGAGGAGTGAGAGCTGCTGCCTGTGTGGGGTTGGTTCCTTTAAAACCCCCTGGAGCAGCAACTCCCAGGTCTGTTTATTTATCCAGGGACTTGCTGCACAGGGAAAATCCCAGCACCAAGTTTCTATAATTAGCAGGAGAGCCTGGCAAATCTTTAAACCAGTCCCAGCCTTTGGCAGGATTTGTGTGAAATGCCCTTGAATTGGGCTGGGAAGCCAGGGTGGGAAGCAGCCTTGGGAGCAGCACCTGGCTCCTGTGCAGTGCTAGAATCAGGAAGTCGAGGAATTATTAAGGCTGGAAAGACCTCCAAGAGCGTCTCACCACTAACCTGAGTCCCCAAGAGTCACATCCACATGTTGACTCCACCACAGCCTGTTCCAATGCCTAACCACCCTTTCCATGAAGAAATTTCCCCTAATTTCCAACCTAATCCTCTCCTGGCACAACTTGAAGCTGCTTCCCTTGTCCCAAAAGCCAGGCTGTGCTGACCCCTGAACCCTCGCAGGGGGAAAAATAGAGGGAATGACCCCAAAACAGAGCTAGTGGGTGGGAAAGGGGAAAGGGAACAGTCGGGAATGGGTTGAAGTAGCTGGGAAAGGGCACTTTGGCGTCAAAAGCGGTGTGGGAATGGGGGCCCAAAATGCAGCAGGGACCGCCAAAACACCCCTGTCTGCACCCCAAAGAGGGGAACACTGGGAACAATACCCCACTACCCGCGTGGAGACCCCCAAAACACCCCTGTGTGCCCAGTAAAGTGGGGGACCCCCCGCCTCCCCCCGGACCTGCCAGGTTGAGGATGTCCCAGGTGGCTCCGCGAGGGAAGAACCGCTTCATGTTTATGGCCCATTGGTAGTCGCTCCAGCGCTCCTTCCAGGCCTGTAGGATGGCCTGCTTCAGGTTCACCACCTTCATGGTCACCCTGCGGACGGAGAGCTCAGGGCGGGGAGGACGGAGCCCTGACCCCGCCGGGCAGGGCAGAGCGGGCCGGGGAGCGCGGGGAGGCGGCCCAGCGGCTTCGGAGGGGGACGGCGGGAGGTCCGCCCTCTCCCTGGGGCTGGGGGAGCTCGGAGCTGTCCCGGAGCCCCCCGGAACCCCCCAAGGTCCGGTACCCGCAGGTTCCGCCGGGTCCCGCCGCCCCTCACCGCGGCCCGGCACCGCCCTCAACGCCTGGGCACCGCCATGGCGGCACCTGCCAACAAGCCGCGCGCTGATTGGGCGGCAGGGCGGGCCGGGCGCGGGGGATGGTGGGAATGGTAGTTCGGGGGGTGAGGGTGGGCGGGGGCGAGTGTGCAAAGGGTGGGGTGGAAAGGGGGGCGAGTGTGCAAACACCGGGATGAGAGTGCAAACACCGTGTGGGTGAGCAAACGGGGGAGAGTGGGAAAATACGGGGTGTGTTTGTGTGGAAGCATGGGGGTGAGTGTGGAAACAGGACTTGACTGCAAACACCGGGGGTGAGTGTGCAAATAGGGTGAGTGTGCAAACACGGGGGGAGCGTGAAAATGGGGGGTTGCAAACACGGATGTGTGCAAATGGGGGGGTGTGCAAATGGGGGGGTGGAAATATAGGGGGGTACAAACATGGGGGAGAGGGAGGGTGCAAAGATGGTGTGTGTGTGAAAATGAGGGGATGTGCAAAAATAGGATGAGTGTGAAAACAGGGGATGTTCAACCGGGTTGAGTGTAAAAACAGGGAATGTGCAAACAGAGTGCAAAGGGGCAAGTATGTGAAGGCTCTGGGGTGGCAGCATGGGTGTCCCAGCATGGCCATATGCGTGTGCAAGTGTGCAAGTGTGTGCACACACATGGGATTGTGTGCACCCACATGTGTGTGTACGCACAGATGCACACGTGTTCATGCACACGCACACACGTGAACACAGGTGTGCACACAGGAGTGTCTGAGGGCAGAGGTGTGCATGTGTGCAATCACATGTGTGCACTGAGGACTGCATGTGCACAGGCAGGCGTCTGCACGCGTGTGGATGCGCAGGGGTGTGTGTGTGTGTGTGAGTGTGTATGTGTGTGTGTGTGTATGTTCCTGCACACTCGTGCAGACACAACACCCCCGGGCAGGTGTGCACGCAGGTACCTGTGCAGGGGTGGGCACACACGGGTGTGCACGGATGTGTGCCGCAGACACGCGTGTGCACACACGTGTCATAGCCATGGGTCTGGGCTGCCCCCCACCCCCTCCCTGCAGTACCAGCAGCTAAAAATATCCCCAGGGATGGTGCCAGCCGTCGCCATGGCAACAGGAGGATGGAGAGCGGGGCCGGGGGGCAGCCCCCCAGAACTTCAACACCCTCAGTACTCCCAGCACCCCAACACCTCCAGAATGCCCCCAGTAGCCCTCCAGCACCCCCCAGAACCCCCAACACCCCCAGGCCTTAACACCCCCAGCACCCCTAGAATAGTCCCAGCCCCCCTCCCAAACCCTCAGCACCCCCAACACTCTCAGTGGCCCCCAGAACCCCCCAGGGGAGAGCCCCAGGGGAACCCCCCAAGGTTCAGGAGCAGGGTGAAGGCCCCCAGGGTGCTGTGGTGGGAGCCCAGTCACCCACTGCCCCCCCGACCGTCCCAGCCCTGCTCGGGGGGGCTCCACGGCCCCTTAATTCCCCGGTTAATCATTCATGGGGCCGGGGCGCAGCAAATCCCCCCATGCCGGGGCCGGGATTAGGCGGGCGAGTGGCTGCCCAGCCGGCGAGGGGCCCCAGCAGCGGGGGGGGGACCCCGGCAGCGGGGGGGTCCCGCCGGGGGGAGCCCGACCCATGAGGAGGGATTTCCTGTGCGGGGGGGGCCCACTCCCCACAGCTGGCGGGGGAACAGACACCGCAGGGGTCCCCAGGCCAGAGGGGATCGGAGGAGCCCTGCTGGACATCCACCTCAGCACAGCACTCCCAAACTTTGGGGGCAGAGGGTGCTGGCCCTGGCAGGATGGGGGGGGTGGCAGGGTGTGCTCGGGGGGTCGCAGCCCCCCGGGGCGCCGCGGGGGCGGCAGGGCGGGGGGAAGGCGTCGAGGCCTCGGCGCCTTGGCAGGGCGCCCCGGCACAGCTGCCTCCGGCCCGGGGCCGGGGGGGCCGGAAGGGGCCGGGGCCGTTCCCAGCGCCGGGGGCAGGCGAGGGGCGAGCGGGGGCCAGCGTGGGGGGCTTCCCCTTCCCACGGGGTCACGGGGACAGCCAGGACCTCTGGTGCCGCGTCCTGCTGGGGGGCACATGGCTGGTTCCTGGTGTTTGGTGGGGTGTGAAGGATCTGATCCGGGGTGGGGGATCCCCCCATGGGGCCATCTGGACCCCCGGCTGGTGGCGGGTGCTACCCCACAGAGGTGTCCAACGCTGGGGATGGAGGTGCGTGGTGTCATCCCCTTCCTGGGGGTCTGGGGGGGCTCCAGTGCTGACTCGGGACTATATTTAGTGTCTCCGCCGCAGAGCAGCGGGATGAATTTTAATGAGCATGTTCCAGCCGACTGCCTGCGCCCCGAGAACAGCGTGGCCCCTCTGCATCCCAAATTCCCCTGGATCGGGATCTGCCTCAGGGCAGGGGGTCCCCACCCTCCTGGGGCAGCACAGAGAGACCTGTGGTGGCACAGGGAGCTCCTCACAGGGGATGGGGGCTGGTGATGAATGTGAGGGGTGCCCGTCCGTGCTAGGGGCCTCTAGCAAACCCCGGTCCTGCCTCAGTTTCCCCGCTGGGATGGGGGGTGCCAGGCAGCCTCGAGCAGGGGGATTTGGGGTCATGACGTGGTGTTGAGGTGGCTGAGCCCCTTGGGCCAGGGGCAGGCACGCTCAGCCACAGCCTTATCGCGGACAGACGGTTGCGGGGGGCCGCGGCCGCGCCGTGTTTGCCGAGGATAAAGTGTACGGAACAGGCGGGGAGGGACGGGGGGGGCCGTCACGCTGCCGCTGCCCCGCCACGCTGGGACCGCCAGCCATGTGAATGAGGGCCCCAGGGTGACACAGGGACCGGGGGACCCAGGGGGGCTATGGGGACAACAGGGCTGTGGGGACCAGGGGCAGCAGGAGGTCCAGGGGTCTGTGGGGCCACCCACCAGCAGCCCCGGGTGTCATTCTCCCCCATGTCCTGGCTACCCCTATCCCCGAGGGATCACTGGCCCCTGGGGACCCCCATTAATTGGGGACCACTATCCCCGGAAACCACCGTCCCCTGGGGACCCCCATTCCCCGGGTAGCTCTGTCCCCTTGTTGTCCCCATTCTGAGCAACGCCCTGCCCTGAGAGCCGCCGGCCTCTGGGGACCCCCTTCCCTGGGTGCTACCTGCGCACCCCGAGTATGGAAATCATCCCCTGGGCACACCCCTCCCATGGAAACCTTCATCCCTTGGGGACCCTCCTCTCCTGGAAGCCTTCACGCCCGGGAGACCCCCATCCCCCTCGTCCCCTGGGTGTCGCCGCACCGCCTGTGCAGCCCAGGGAGGGCTGTACCCACGGGGCTGGGGGGTGGGGGGCAGCCAGGCTGAGCCCCCCGGGGGTCCCAGGGCCGAGCTGCGGGGCGCCGGCCGGGGGTGGGGGGCGGCAGAGGCGCTTTAAGCCCGGGCATGACGGGACGTGTAGTCCGGGGGGAAAAAGGGGGGGCTGGGAGCAGGGGCTGCTGGGAAGGGGGTGGGGTGGCACGGGCGGGTCGGGGGGCTCCGGGGGGCGACCCTCAGCGCCCTCCCCAGTGAGCTCTCCGGGCTCCCAGTGCATGCCGCCACCCCCGACCCCACAGCGGCTCAGGTTCCGGCCCCACAGCGGGGTACGGCCCCCCGTCCTCTTCAGTCCCACACATCCCCCGGGGGGCGCAGGGGCAGGGCCCCCCGACGTGCGGGTGTCCTGCGGGGCCGGATCCTACCCGGGGCGGTGCGGATCTGGGTGGGACCCCGTGTCCGGTGTGAGCCCCCCCTCCAGGTGCCGGGCTGGGCACCCCAGGGCGTGGAGCTGCTCCCTGCCCCGTGGTCACTTGTCCCCAACTCCCGCGGGCACCGTCCCAGCTCTCCATGAGCGTCATCTCCACCCCACCGCCACCCCACGAGGGCATCGTCCCCATCCCTTCCTGGGTGCTGTCCCCAAATCCTGTGGACAGCATCCCCAGTCCCCACTGTCACTGTCACAGCATCCCCTCGGGCACCGTCCCCAGGTCCTTGCGGATGCTCTCCCCTGTCCCCGTGACCTGGTTGTCACTGTCACAGCATCCCCATGGGTGCTGTTGCCAGTCCCTGTGGGCACCATCCCCACCCTGCCACGGGCATCCCCCTGGGCCTCCTTGGGCACCGTCTCCAGTCCCCCCTGGGTAGAGCCCCCCACGCTGTGGTCACCATCCCCCGTCCCCGTTGTCACTGTCACGACATGCCCGTGGGCACCGTCCCAAACTCCTGTGGGCACCACCTTCACCTCACCACGGGCACCATCCCGGGGACCCTGTGGGCACCGTCCCCAGCGTCCTATGGGTGCCGTACCCAACCCGCGTGGGCACCTCCCCTAGCCCCCCCCGGCATACAGCCCCCCACCCTGTGCTCACCACCCCCCGTCCTCGTTGTCGCTGTCACCACATCCCCGTGGGCACCGTCAGGGCTCCCATCACGCACCCGGCCACGGGCAACGTCCCCACCCCGTGATCCCCGTGTCCCGCGCTCCCCGTCCCGGGGCCACCCTCCCGCAGTACGCCCGGACCCCGCCGCTCCCCCGTGGGTCCCCACGCGGGGCCGGGCGCGGCGGGTGCAGGGAGCGGCTGCGGCCGGCGGAGGGGGCTGCGGCCGCGGCGGAGCGGAGCGGGCGGGCGGCGGGGCCGGGGGAGGGAGGAGCCAGCGCCGTTCGTCCGCCGCCGCCGCCGCCGCTGCGCCCCGCTCCGCTCTGCTCCGCGCCCCGCACCGCCGCTCCGCGCCCCGCTCAGCGCCCCGCACCGCCGCTCCGCGCCTGCCGCCGTCGCCCCCAGGTACGGCCCGAGCGGCCCCGCCGGCCCCCCCGGCTCCGCCGCCCCCCGGTTGTTTACCGCCGCCCCCCCCGGGCCCCCCCGGCTGAGCACGGGCGCAGTTCGGTGCGTGGAATGGGGGGGTGGGGGGCGATCGGGGCGGGAGGCTCGGGACCCGCGGAAAGCTCGGCGGCCGCGAACCGCGAGGAAAAAACACGGGGAAAGATTTTTTTTCTTGGAAAATCCGGGCGTTTGGCGTGGGGCGGGGGGGCCGCGTTCCCCCGTGGGGGCGGGGGGGGCACCGCGCCCCCCACCCCCACCGCACCCGCCGCTGCTGCATGCGGGGCACGGCGCTGCCCCCCGCCCGCCACGCCACGCCACGGGGGCAGCCCCCCCCGGCCGTGGCCCCCCGGCCCCGCGGCCCCCCCGTGGCCGTGGCGTGGCGGCGTGGCGGGGTCCGGGCCGCGGCGTGGCTCTGCGGTGATGGGCGCGGGGCCGCGCCGTGGGCAGGTCGCGGGGCCGGGCCGTGGGCAGGCCGTGGCCCTGTCGCGGCGGGGGGGGAACCGTGGACGGCCGGGCCGTGACGGCGCTGTGGGGTGTCCGTGGGGGCTTTAGGGGGCCCTATGGCCGCTCCCCCGCACCCACCCCGCAGGGCGGCAGGAATGCTGCGATTTTTTTATTTTTAAAATTTTAAAATATTTTTTAATTTTTTTTTTTTGCGCCGGGAACAGAGCGCGGGGGGGGCGGGGGGGGCGGTTCGGCCGCTCCCGGTTAGGGCGGGGGCAGCGGGGGGGCGTCCCCGGTGCGGCGGGGCGGGGGGGGGCTCGAGCCCCGCACCACGGGCTTCGCCCTGAGCGGAGCGCGGGGCGTGGTGGGGACTCCCCTCCCCACGGCGCCCCGCAGTCCCGCGGGGTGTCCCCCACCCCAACCCCGGGGGGGGCGGATCCTGCCCCCGGTCCGGTGTCGCCGCCGGGGCGCGGGATGCAGTCCCAGCCGGAGTCCGGTGCGTCCCCCCTGTGCGATGCAGGGAAACTGAGGCAGGGGCGGGCGGGCGCCACGGCCAAGGTCACCCCGGGACCGCGACCTTCAGCCGTGACCCCCCCGCCGGGGGCTGCCACCGGCACGGACACCGGGAGCAGCACCGGGAGGCCGGGCTGCTCCTCACCCCGCCTGACCCCCGACGGCACCGGGGACCCCCGCGGCTCCGCTGGAGCGCGAGGGGGGCTGGGGCCGCCGTGGGGCGCGGGCAAACCCCGGTGGAACCGGTTTGGGGGGGCTCCCCCGCCCGGGGGTCTTGGCGCAGGGTGGGGGCGCGGCGCGTCCCCCCCTCCCCACGGCAGTGCCGTGCGGCTGCGTGTGCCCCCTGCAATGGTGCGGGCCCCGCGGGCCGGCGGAGCGGGATCCTCGCGTGGGGGTTCTCCCCGGCACCCTTCACCCTCCCGCGGCCGTGACCTTCGCGGGGCCGTGGCGTGGTCACTCCGCGGGCAGGTTCCCGGAGGGGGGAGCGCGGGCCGTACGCTCCCGGTGTCCCGCACCCTGCGGAGCAGGGACGGGGGGGCTGCGGGCGCACCCCCGGACCTCTCCTGGCGGGCGGTGGCTGCAGGAAGCGGGACCCCCCCAGCTCCGCTCCTCGCCCCGCGAGCGCATTCCCGGGGCAGCAGAGACCGAAGCAGCGGCGGGGCCGCCCCGGGGGTCCCATCCCGCGGACCCCCGGCCCCGCCGGACCCCGCGCAGCCGCCGGTGTGTGGGGGCGGGGCCGGACGCCTGGGTCCCCCTCCGGACTTGGGGGGGAGAGAAGGAGGAGGAGGAGGGGGGGATGCGGCGTAGGCGAAGGCGGGTGCGGGCTGCGCTCCCAGGGCCCCGCTCAGGCTGGATACGGGCGGGGGGCACAGCGGGGTCGCGCCCCCCGGGGCGGTGCCGTTCGGGATGTCCCCGGCGCTGCAGACCCTCGATTAGGGTCGGCTGACTGCGGGAACACTGCGAGGACTGTCCCCTGCGTCCCTTTCTCAGGGGGGACGGGCTTCCCCGGGTGGTCTTGGTGCCGTGTCCCGGTACCCGTTCCCATGTCCCAGTGCCTGTCCCTGTGTCCCCTCGTCGGTGCCCACGCTGCGCACCTCGTGGTGGCCACCTCCCCCCTTCAAGCAGGGCCCCCCGGGGAGGGGAACCAGGAGGCCCCCCCCATCCCCGTGCACGTGAACTGGAGCCCCCGATTTAGAAACGTCCCATGCCGTGCCAAGGGCTGAGAATAGCTCCCGGCGTCCCGGCACACCTCCCGGGGCCAGGGGCACCCCGCGGGGCTCGGGGCCCCCAGCCACCCCAAAGAGCTGAGACTGGGCACACTCAGAATATGCCAGGTGCCCGGGGGTCCCCATTGGGTGGCCTTCATGGCCTGGAGGAGCGGTGACATAGGGAGGAGGCACGTCCTGTGTGCTGGCACAGGGGACACAGTGCTGGGGATATGGGAGTGTGGCTCTTCCTCTGCTGGGCACCTCTGGTGGGATGGGAAACTGAGGTGGGATGGGGAAACAGAAGCACAGCTGAATGCTCGGACACTGCAGGAAGGAGCGGCCAGTGTGGCCTTGGTTGGATGTAATGTCATTGGGAGTCCTGTGGGTTTTGTGGGGGCCGCAGGGCCAGGTGCAGGTCATGGTGCAGGTCCCCACTGTGGCAATGCAGGACCCGTCGGACACAAGACCCGTTGGAGGCTCGAGGTCACAATATGGGCGCCCAGTCAGTGTCGGGGCAGGTCACTGGCCCTGCAGCCACCAGCCGTTGTATGAATGGTGGCTTCTCTGAGCCACGAGCCACAGGGAGGACACGAACCCAGGCTCAGTCATCCTGTGCCACAGCACAGCCCGGACCCCACCTGTGTGGGGAGGGGGCACCATGCAGGGCTCCTGTGGCACTGGGTGGGCTGCCCTGATGTCAGCCCCATGGCATCCCCCTTGCTCGGGCTGCCCAGCTGCTGCGCATGCCTGGGATTCCTGCAGCCTCCCAGCACAGCACGGCACGGCATGCTGTCCCCACTGCCACACGTGCCCACAGCACTGGGCACCGCATGGCACTGGGCATGGTGTGCTGGGCACTGGCACAGGTGTGTGATGAGCGCACAGCACCGGACGCAGACACGCGTGTGGCACTTGGCACAGCCTCACACACGGGCATCGGCGCGTGCCGGGTGCTGCCAGCCGTGGCACGGCAGGTGCCCTGTGCCTGGCCACACTCCCACGGCACGGTCCTGCCAGCCGGTGCAGCCAGTGTTCCTCAGGCAGGGGCAGATCTGTACCTCCCTGGTGCCCACCATGATGCTGCCCCAGTGCCCACTGTGACGCTGCCCCGGTGCCCACCAACACACTGCCCTGGTGCCCACCGTGATGCCGCAATGCCCGTGATGACACTGCCCCGGTGCCCGCAAGGGATGCCCCGGTGCCCGCAAGGCCGGGCATCGCTGGCCGGTGGCCGCGGGTCTGCCCTGCCCCCAGCCCGCACTAATCACACTAATTGGCACCGTGGCTAAAGCGCTTAGGCCCTCACCTCCCTGACCCGGCTGGCAGCTGGGCGGGGGGGGGGGGGGCGCTGGGACCCCCGGAGCCCATCTGTGCTGGGGGGCAGGGACAAGGCAGTGGCCCCATGGGGCGGCCCGGGTATCTGGCACCCACGTCTGGCTGCACAGAGGCGGTCAGTGCCTTTGTGGAGGGGCGTCCCATTGGCTGGGGTCCCCGCTCTGGGGGTCCCCGGCGTTGGGGTCTGTGGGGAGCGGGGTGCTGGGTGCCCCCGGTGGGGCGAGGTGGCTCCCGCCGCCGGCCCAGCCCCGGACTTTGCCCTCGGGTTGTTTTCAGCCGCCTGCAACCACCCGACTCAGCAGAAACGCTCCCCTGGGCGTGGGGCTGGGCTGGGGGGGCGCCGGGGGGGCTCCCGCCGGCTGCCACCCCGCTCCCACCCAGCACCCACCCAGCACCTGGTGCTGCAGGTGGGACGCGCAGGTTTGGGTGCCGGCGGCGCAGGGTGGGCTGAGACCTGACTGCGCTCATCACACGTGTCCCGCTGGAGGAGGAGGAGGAGGAAGAGGAGGAGAAGAGCCGCCTCCCGTGTCTGTCTGTCTGGGCCGCCCCAACACGCCCGGGATTCCTCGAGTGACGGTTCCTGGAGCGGCACCGCGGGTTCCGCCGGGTGATCCCAGGGGTGCCGGTGATCCCGTGGGTGTCAGGGGGCTGCTAGGGTCTCGCTGGGGTGGCGAACCCCGATTTAAGGCCGCTGCTTCCCGGCTTCCCTGAGCCTCTCTCGTTTGGGGCTACACCCACCAGGCCACCTCAGTGGGGAAACTGAGGCAGGGGCGGTTGAGTCCACCCACCGCACACTGGCTTTGGGGGCACTCCGTGTCCCACCCCACCCGGCTTTGGGGGCACCCCATATCCCACCCCACAGTGGTTTCACCGCGACGTTGATGCACCCCGAGCCCCACACATGCACCGAGCGTGTCGGGGCTCTGCCGGCGCGCGGGGTCCCGGGGGAGGGGGGCGGGGGGCGGCGGGGGGGCCGGTGCCCGGCGGGGGCCGCGCAGCCCTGGATCCCTGCCAGTGCCTATACTTGGAAGTTCTCCGCTCGCCGTTCCCATATGGAACAAACATTTGCTGCAGCCCCCGGCTCTATAGGTACCGCCGGCCCCAAACCCGGCCTGGGGCTGCAGCGAGGGGTGCCCTGCTCCCCATGAGCCCCCCGAGGCGGGGAGTGCACCCCGGGGTGGTGGGATGCGCTGCGGTGCCTCAGTTTCCCTGAAGAGGCTGGTGCAGACGACGCCCCCTCCTCTGGGGGTCTGGGGGACCCCTCGCGCGAACCCCCCGTGAGGCGCGGGGTGCTCTGCGCACCCATGGGTGCAGCATCCCTCGCCCCCCCATCCCTCGCCGGTCGGGGGTGTCCCCGGCTGGGGGGGCGGCCAGGGGGGCCGGCCGGGGCGCCCCGTGGCGTGGGGGTGTCGGGGGGGGCCCCAGCCCCGTCCGCCGCGTTTTAAATCCGCCGGAGGAATTTCTGTGGCGGCCAAGACAAACGTGACCTACTTTCTGCTGTCCCCGCGCGGAGCGGAGGAGCCCGGGGCTGGGCACCGCGCCCGCCGCGGCCCCCCCGGCCCCCCCGGCGCGGGCTGAGGGCCCCCCGCGCCCCTCACACCCCTCCGCGCCGGGAGGGTCACCGGGGGGTCACGGGGGGGCGTGTGAGAAGGGCCCCCATCCCACCGGGCGCTGGATGGGTGCTGGGTATCCATGGGGATGTGGAACAGGGCGGGCGCGAGAAGCCGGGGGGGGCTGCCGCGGTCGTGCTTCATTGTCCCCGTCATGCGGGGCTGTGGGGGGGTCCGGGGGTGCCCCCCAGCGCTGCTCGCGCCCTTACCCCCCCACAACGTGTCTTTGTCACAGCAGAGCTTGCAGAGGAGGGATCGCCTGGACCCCTGGCGCCCCCCACCCTGTAAGTTGCCACCTACCCCATAAATCACCCCTCACCCCATAAGTTACCCCCCTCCCCATAAGTCACCCCCACCCCCCAGATCTGGGGTGTCCAAATGTGCGATGAACACATCAGGGCTCAGCCTGGCCCCTAAGTGCAGCATCCGAGGGGCTTCCCTGGGTGGTGAGAGGCTACCCTGCGCACCCCCTCCCCAACGGGCTCCCCCCACCCCTTGGGGGGCCCCCCAGCCCTGCCCTGAGGGTGGGGGCAGCTCCCTGCGTGTGCTTGTGCCTTGCTGCACACTCACAGCCCTGGGCACATTCTCACACAGCCTTGTACCCCTGGGCGAGCTTTTGCACACCCACCCACACCTGTGCACACTCACACCGCCTTGCACACCTGTGCACACACCTGTGCATGCTCTTGCGTGAGCCTGCACAGTCTCGCACGCCTTCCATGCTGCCGCAGCCTTGCACACCTGTCTACGCTCTCACACACCTGTACGTGCTCTTGCACACCCATGTACAACACTCTCGCATGCCCTGCACACCTGTGCACGCTCTCCCACAGCATGGCACACCTGTGCACACACTTGCACACCTGTGCACGTTTTTGTGCATCTGTGCGTGCTCTTCCACAACCCTGCATGCTCTTGCATGCATTTAATGTTCTCACAGCCTTGCACACCCGTGCATTTCACTCCCCTGTGCACACTCTCACCCCCCTGTGCACACTCTCAGCCTGCTGTGCCCTCTGGCCCAGCCCCGGTGCTGTTGCACACACCCTTCACGTCTCTCCCTCCTCATGTTCTCGCACGTCCCTTGTGCCCTTGCCCAGCCCTGGACGCCCTTGCACGCTCCACACGTTCTTGCACGCTCACACCCAGCCCTCCCCGGTGGCCACTGCTCCTGGGGGTCCCCTATGGCTTCATGCCCCTCCCCAGGGGTCCCCTCTGTGTCCCCCATGGCTTCTCCCCTTGGCCCTCCCGGAGGTCTGGACTGACCCCCCTGTCCCGCAGGGTCCGGCCCGGGATGCTGCGCGGTGCTGAGCACTGAGGGGCACCATGGGGTGCGCGGCGTAGCCCCCCGCCGTGGCCCCCCGGCCGTGGCCCCCCCACCGTGGCCCCCGCGTGGCGCCGGAGCCCCCTCGGTCGGTGCTGAGCGCTCCTTGATGGAATTGCGGTGAATGGAACAGAAGCCCAGCACCCTGGACCCGCTGTCGGAGCCAGAGGACACCCGGTGAGCCCCCACCCCGCACAGGGACACGCGGGGGACACGTGTGGCACCCTGCCTGGCGTGTTCCTGTGCATCCCTGTGTGGTCTGTTCCTGGGCTGTGCCCTGTGTGTCCGAATGCCGTGTGTGTCCCCAAGTGTCCCCATGCCTGCTGCACCCCCGTGCCCAGTTGTGTCCCTTGTGTTCCCGTGCCTGGTGTCCCTGTGCCTGCTGTGTCCCTTGTGTTCTTGTGCCCGATGTGTCCCCGTGCCTGCTGTGTCCCTTGTGTTCTTGTGCCCGATGTGTCCCCATGCATCCCTGCATGGTCATGTATGTGTCCATGTCCTGGGTGTCCCCTGTGTCCCCACGAGTCCCTGTGTGGTCATGTTTGTGTCTGTGCCCCCTGTGTCCCCATGCATGTGTCCCCGTGTCTGTGTCCTGGGTGTCCCTTGTGTCCCTGTGCCCACCGTGTCCCCATCCAGCCCACGTGTCCCCATGCATGTTCCATACCTGGGTGTCCCCACGTCCTGTGTATCCCCATACCCCGGGTGTCCCCCAGGCCCCCTGTACCACACATGTCCCCAAGTGTCCCTATGTGCCCTCACGTTCTGGGTATGCCCACGTGTGCCCATGTCTTGGGTGTCCCCCTGCACCCCACATGTCACCAGGTGTGTCCCTGCCCAGGTGTCTCTGTGCCCCCACGCCGACATGTCCCCACTCCTGCCCCCTCATGGTGTCCCCCCCACTCGTGCCTCTCCCAGCCGCTCCCTCCCCGCGGGGGCCCCTCGCCCCCCCCGGGGCTATTCCGTCCCCCCTGGGGGGTGGCGGCGCGGGGTCACCTTGGGTTGGAGCCCCCCCGGGGGGGATCGGGGTCCCCAGGGCGCTCCCCCGCCCCCCCCGCAGGTGCCGATCCCCGCGGCCTCGGGCCCCCCCCGCGGGGACGGGCGCGCGCGGACCCCCGCCGCCCGCCATTGGCTGAGCCCCCGATGACGTCACTTCCCCGCTCAGCCAAAAGGACATTTTGTCTTTGACTGTGAATGAGCCCCTCCTCCACCCGCCCCTCCCCCACCCTTCCACCGCCCCTCCCCCACCCCCCACCCTTTTCCTTCCCCTCCCCCACCCGCCACCCTTGCCCTTCCCCTCCTTCTCCCCCCCCCCCCCCCCGGTCCCAGCCCCCCTGGACGGTGCCGGGTCCCCGAGGGGGAGTCCCGGGAGGGGTGTTCTGGGTGGGGGGTCCCCAGGGCCCTCTCCCACCCCCCCATCCCGCACCCCAGGGCCGGATCCCACCTGTGCCATCGCCGCGTTGGGACGCCCGGGCGGGAGGTGCCCACCTCCCAGCAGAGAAGGGGTCCGAGGGAGGTTTCGGGGGGCTGTTGGGAGTTGGGGGGCAGCGGGAATCCGTGGGCACCGTCCCAGCCTGTCCCCCGCCCTCCCGCAGGTGGCTGGATGGGAAGCGCAAAAGAAAGAGCAGCCAATGTTTGGTGAAGAGCAGCATGTCAGGTACGGGGACCCGCGGCACCCCCTGAACCCCCCCGGGCACCCCATGGCCCTGCTGGGCACCCCCGGCTCACCCGAGCACCCCATGTGCTCGCCCGGTTCTGCAGGCGCCCCGTGTCCCCGGTGGACACCTTGGAGTCCCCAAGTCTCTGCCGGGCACCCCAGGGTGTCACGGACACCCCTTGTCCCTGGCAGACACGCTGGGGGCCCCAAGTCCTTGCCAGGGTGCCCTGGACACCCCTTGTGTCACCTGGGTCCCCCAAAGTCCATGGACACCCCTTGACCCCCATGGGACTCCTGTCAGGAGGACAGGACTCCTGTCTCCTCGCAGGCACCCCAGTGTCCCACGGACACCCCATGTCTCGACTGGGTCCCCCGGAGTCCCACGGACACCCCTTGTCTCCTGTGGGCACCCCAAGGAACTCCATGTCGTTTCCAGAGTCCCACGGACACCCCACGTCCCTGGTGGACGCCCCGAGGGCCCCATGTCTCCCAGGCACCCCAGTCTGATTTCCCCCCCGCCCGCACCCCACATCGCAGGGTCTCCCGGGGTCCCAGTCCCCCACGTCCCCCTCGGCGCCCCGTGGGTCGGGGCGGTGCCATCGGGACGGCAGCGCCCTGGGGTGGGCGATAAGGGGGGCCCCGCGGGCTCTGCCCCCCGCCCTGCCCCATTCCCCGGCGGGGAGCGGCCGGCGCCGGCGGGACCCGACGGGGGGGCCGGGGGGAACCCGGGCGTCCGCTCCCGCCCATCCCCTGCACCCGCCCCGCTCCGGGAGGGAGGGAGGGGACACCCGGGGACCCCCGCATCCAGCACCTGCAGGGCGACAGAGTGGGCTCGAGGTGTCCCCACCCCTGGGGTTGTGGGATCCCGAGTGGGTGCGGCGGTCCTGGGGTGCTGGGGACACCCCCCCAAATTATGAGTGCTCCATCCAGGGGGATCCAGATATCCAGCCCCCTCCCCATCCCTCCCACCCCTCGGGGACCCCCACTTCCAGCCCCCCCAAAGCACGAGGGTGGGCTCCTGGGGAGGGACACGAAGGGCCCAGGGTAGTGGGGACCACCCCGTGCATCATGGATGATCCGTGCCTCAGTTTCCCTGAGCGGTTGGTGGTGGGGAGGCTGGGGGATCTGGCGGGGGGCTTGTCCCCAGGCTGCCAGGCGGGGGGACCCCGGACAATGGCGGGGACAGTGGGTCTTTGTGTGCCGGGGGGATGGGGACCCCCCCGCTGCCGGTCCCCGGCTGGATAATGGGATAATGGGGGCTTTATTGGTGCGGGGGGCTCAGGCACCCCCCACACACCCCCAGCATTAACCCTTCCCATGCCGGAGCAGGGGCAGTGGTGGGGCAGACAGTGGTGGGTGCAGACAGAGGGGAAACTGAGGCATGGGGAGAGGAGAGCTCACTGGGGGTCCCTGGCATGGTGTGTGTGGGGATCTCTGACACAGGGTTCTAGGGGGTCTCTGATGTGGGGTGTGCAGGAGCATCCCTGGTACAAGGTGCTCCAGGGGTCCCTGGCATGGGTTGCCCTGGGGGTCCCTGACATGGGAGTTTCTGTCATGGGGCGCTCTGGGGGTCCTTGTCATGGAGCACCCCACAAGTCCGTGCTGCGGGGGTCCCTGCCCCAGGGTGCTGTGGGGGTCCCTGACCCAGGGGTCCCCACAGGGTACATCCCTAGTTACCTGGACAAAGATGAACAGTGCGTGGTGTGCGGGGACAAGGCCACCGGCTACCACTACCGCTGCATCACCTGTGAGGGCTGCAAGGTGAGCTGGGGCAGGGGGCATGGGGGGCTCAGGGGCGCTCAGCAGGGCTCACTGTGTCACCCCCCCCCGCACCCTCCCCAGGGATTTTTCCGTCGGACCATCCAGAAGAACCTGCACCCCACCTACTCCTGCAAGTACGATGGGTGCTGCGTCATCGACAAGATCACCCGCAACCAGTGCCAGCTCTGCCGCTTCAAGAAGTGCATCTCCGTGGGCATGGCCATGGACCGTGAGTGGGGGGGCTCAGCTGGGGGGCAGATTGGGGTCCTGGCACCATGGGGCACATTGGGGTAAGCGGAGCAGCCGCAGGACCAGGCTGGGATGTCAGGCACAGGGTGCTGTGATGCAGCAGTGGGGTGGGATGCATGAAGGGGGGGGTCCCAGATGATAGTGGTGGGCTTTCGCAGGGTGGGTTGGGATCCTGGTGCTATGGGGTGGATTGGGGCATCCAGAGCAGCCAGAGGAGGAGCATGGGGGGTCACCGTGGGGGGCTGTGCTGCAGGCATGGGATGCATAGATGGGGCGGTCCCAGCTGGTGGTGGGGTGGTCCCGGCTGATGTTGGGGGTCCCGGCAGTGGTGCTGGATGACTCCAAGCGGGTAGCCAAGCGGAAGCTGATCGAGGAGAACCGGGAGCGGCGGCGGAAGGAGGAGATGATCAAGTCCCTGCAGCACCGCCCCAACCCCAGCGCCGAGGAGTGGGAGCTGATCCATGTCGTGACAGAAGCCCACCGCAGCACCAATGCGCAGGGCAGCCACTGGAAGCAGAAGCGGAAATTCCTGGTGAGGGGATGCAGTGGAGGGACTCTGTCACCATCTCGGCCCCCCATCCTGGCCCCCAGCCCCGTCCGGGATCTGCTGAGCACTCGCACACTCAGCACACACATGGTGGCAGTGCCAGGGTTTGGGATGTCACCAGTGTCCTTGGGCAGTCATGGGGGGTTGGGACATCGCTCAGTGTCCTTGAGCTGGTCACCCCCAAAGGGTTCAGGGGTGAGCCGTGACCGAAGGGGACAGCTGTGCCCGCGGGTGGCCCCAGCCCCAGCCCTGCCGCTGGCCCTGTCACGCAGCTCCCTCTCCTGGCTGCTGCACCGGCCCTGCCACCAGTGTTCCCCAATGACATGGAGCCCCGGGGGGGGCACGGGGGCAGGGTCACATCACACCCCTGACGGGTCCCCAGGGAGGGAGACAGGGTCACTCATCACCCCCTACACCACTGCCCACCATGGGGGTCCCAGAGGGGGACACGGTCTTCCAGTGCTGCCATGGGGGTCCTGGGGGGGGACACGTGGTCACACTGCACCCTCATATGGCACTGTCCACTGTGGGGGTCACAGGGGGAAAACAGTCACACTGCACCCCCAAACTCCACTGTCCACATGGGGGACACAGTCACACCACCCCCCCCAATGTCCTGTCTGCTGTGGGGGTCCCAGGGGTGACACAGTCACACTGCACCCCCCAGTGCCACCATGGTGGTCTCAGAGGGCACATGGTGACATCACACCCCCCAACACCACCGTGTTCCCCCTAGCCTGAGGACATCGGCCAGTCCCCCATGGCCTCCATGCCCGACGGGGACAAAGTCGACCTGGAGGCGTTCAGCGAGTTTACAAAAATCATCACCCCGGCCATCACCCGCGTGGTCGACTTTGCCAAAAAACTGCCCATGTTTTCAGAGGTAACAGCAGGCCTGGGAATTTGGGGGGTCAAGGGTGGTCTGCCATGGTCTGAGTCACATTAAACCTCCCCAAAACTTCACCTGTGCCCCCCAGCTGCCTTGCGAGGACCAGATCATCCTGCTGAAGGGGTGCTGCATGGAAATCATGTCGCTGCGGGCGGCCGTGCGCTACGACCCCGAGAGCGAGACGCTGACGCTGAGCGGGGAGATGGCGGTGAAACGCGAGCAGCTCAAGAACGGCGGCCTCGGCGTCGTCTCCGATGCCATCTTCGACCTGGGCAAGTCCCTCTCTGCCTTCAACCTGGACGACACCGAGGTGGCCCTGCTCCAGGCCGTGCTGCTCATGTCCTCAGGTGTGTGCGCACACGGGTGATGGGGGAATGGGGTGGGTAGCCCATGCCAGGGGAATCAGGGTTGGGTGTTGGCCAGAGTCCTCACTGTCCTGGGGGGTGTCGGGTGGGCACCCTGATGCCAGAGCCCCCAGCAGCTTCAGCAGGAACTGGGTGGGCACCTCCATGCTCAGAGGCTGTCTGTGGGGATTTTTGTGTTGGCCCACAACCCCCTTGCCCACAATCCCCAGCATTTGGAGGTGCATTGGGTGGGCACCCCAATGCCCAGAGCCCTGACTATCTTGGGGGTGTGTTGGGTGGGCACCCTGATGCCAGAGCCCCCAGCATTTGGGGATGCATTGGGTGGGCACCCACCCCAATGCCCAGAGTCCTCACTGTCCTGGGGGGTGTTGGGTGGACACCCTGATGCCAGAGCCCCCCAACATCCTCAGGGTGCGTTGAGTGGGAAACCGTGCACCCCTGGATTTTGGGGAGGAGTTGTGGTGGACATCCCAATACCCAGGGGGTGCATGGGACCTGTGGGAGGGAGAATCCCGCAGATGCTGGATTGGGAGAGGGACTCTTCCATGGATAAAGAGTGCCAGGCCAACAGGGAGAGGTTTAAGCTAAAAAGAGGAGATTGGGAGGGGATACTGGGAAGAAATTCTTCCCTGTGAGGGTGGGGAGGCCCTGGCATAGGTTACCCAGAGAAGCTGTGGCTGCCCCATCCCTGGCAGTGTCCAGGGCTGGGTTGGATGGAGCTTGGAGCAACCTGGGCTATTGGAAGGTGTCCCTGTCCATGGCAGGGGTGGGACTGGATGAGCTTTGAGGTCCCTTCCAACCCAAACCATCCTGTGATTCCACGATCCCCTGATGATTCCCTGATTCCCGCAGACCGGACGGGGCTGATCTGCGTGGAAAAGATCGAGAAGTGCCAGGAGACGTATCTGCTGGCCTTTGAGCACTACATCAACTACCGCAAACACAACATTCCCCACTTCTGGCCCAAGCTGCTGATGAAGGTGACGGATCTGCGGATGATCGGCGCCTGCCACGCCAGCCGCTTCCTGCACATGAAGGTGGAGTGTCCCACCGAGCTCTTCCCCCCCCTCTTCCTCGAGGTCTTCGAGGACCAGGAGGTGTAGGGCTGACACCCCCCACCCTGTGCCCCCCCAACCCCGCTCTGGCCCCCCCAAATCTTTCTCGTCCCCCTATAAGGACAAGGGGATGCTGTGCCCAGGGTGGGGGTCCTGCTGTGCCCCCCAACGGCCACCCCCCCCCGCCCCAGGACTTGACGAATTTTGTTTGTTTGCACAGGGAAGGGCCCCGACGGTCGAGCGTTCCCTTTATTGTCCTTCTCTTCGTAGATTATTATTTTTTAAGCATTTATTTCCCTCCCTGAGAGGCTAAAATATTAAACTAACTGCACTTTGGAAGGAGGAGGAGGAGGAGGAGGAGGAGGAGGAGGAGGAAGAGCAGGGAGGAGAGGAGGGGGCTCTGGGCTGCACAGGGAGAGGCTGCCTCGGCTGGGGGGGCCGTGGCCACATGCACTTTTGGCCGGGCAGCAATTTGGGGGGCTGGGGTGGGGGCCAGGACCCCCCCCCCATAGCAGGGCAGGGGCTGGGACCCCCATCCCCCATAGTGGGGTGAGGGCCAGGACCCCCCCATAGCAAGGTGGGGGCCAGGACCCCCCCCACAGCAGGGCGGGGGCACAGGGGGGGCACAGCAGCAGCGAGGGGGACCCCCCAGCCCATTGGGGTGCAGGGCTGGTGGACCCCCCCAGCCTACTGGGTCTGCCCCGGCTGGGGTGACCCCCCTGTGTTCCCCCCTTATCCCCAAATTCGGGGCCAGATTTGGGGTTTTGGGGGTTCTCTTGTCTTTTTTGGGCTGAGAGGAGATGATTTTGTGCCAAGCGCCGCAGATGGTGGGCGCTGCAGGACGCTGGGGGGGACCACACCCCCCCAACCCCCCCCAACTTTTCCGTTGTCCTTTTTTTGTTGTTTTTCCCCTCGTCCTCGTGGGTTTTGTCGTGTCCGTCAGGAGTTGCAAAGGCCCCGGAGGCGCTGGCAGGGGGGGTGGTGGGTGCCCCCCTGGGACCCCCCACTGCACTACTGCCCCAGCCCCCCCGGCAGCAGCACTTTGGGGGGGCTGCACCCCCCAACACCCCCAATGCTCCCGGGGGGCTGGGCTGAGGTGGGGGCCGGTAGGGGGGTCCCACAGGGGGCTTGGGGGGGCACAGCTGCGAGGGGGCACCCGGGAATGGTTTTATCACCTTTTTACCCCCCCCAAATTTAGGTTTGTGAATTTTTTCTTACCTCAGGCGGAGGCCGAGGGGGGGTGCGGGCCGGGGGGGGCCGGCAAGGCAGGCCGGGCCCACCTAAGCTAATATATATATATATATATATATAAATATATATAAAATATATAATTTTTGTAATTAAAAAAAAAAATCTTTTTACGGGTCGTTTAAAAGCAGAAAATCCCAACACCAGACACGTCCCCCCACAGGCACAGGGGGCCGGGCTGGGCTCCCCCCACACCCTAGATCCCCTCAACCATGGGGGTTGTGTCGGGGGGCCCTGCCAGACCCCCTGCAGCTGGATTGGGGGGCACAGCGGGGCCGTGGCACCCCGGGGTGCCCTGGGTGGGGGCACCTGCCCCCAGCCCCAAGTACCAGCGCCGGATTTGACCTTGGTGCAAAATGTCTTAAACCCCCACCTGGGTGCCCGGCTCGGGGGGTCCCGGCAGCACCGGCTGCGGGCGGTGCAATAGGAGCCGAACACTAACGCCCGCACTGGGGGGGCGCAGGGTTTGGGGGTTCAGCCCCCCACCCCTGGCAGCACCGGCCCCAACACGTGCCTTCGGGCCACGGGTGGGGCTGCGGCACCCGGGTGATGCCCCCCGTGCCCGGTGGTGCCGTGGCCGTGCCATGTTGGTGCCAGGGCCATGCATGTTGGTGCCGTGACCATGCCGGTGCTGTGGCCACGCGTGCTGGCATTGTGCCAGCGCCGTGGCCGTGCCATGTCGGTGCCAGTGCAAGGCACGTCGGTGCAATGCCGGTGCCACGGCCACACGCGTTGGTGCCGTGGCCGTGCCATGTCAGTGCCATGGCAACTCCTGTTGGTGCAATGCCGGTGCGGTGCCGTGGCCGTGCCGGTGCCGTGGCCGTGCCATGTCGTTGCGGTGCCGGTGCCGTGTCCCCGCGCTGCCCGCGTGTTCCCGCGCACACTCCGTGTGACGCCGCGCGCTCCCGTCGCGACACGGCAGCGCCGTCGCGGGACGTGTCTTAATCAGCCCCCGTGACCCCCCCCGAGCGGCCACACGGGGCCCTGGGGCAGCTTGTCCCGGGGTGGGGAGCTCAGCCCGGCCCCCCCCACCCGCTGCCCCCCGCACGCCCCATCACCCTGCACTCCCCCCGCGCCCCCCGGGCCGTCCCCGCGTCTCCGTCTCGCGTCGCCATCGCACGTCCAGCATCCAGCGTCGGTCCCGGGGGGCCACACCGGTGCCCCCCACCCCTGCGCCACCTCCCCCGGGCCACCCCCGCCCCGCGTCCCCCGTCCCCGCGCCCCCCGTCCCCCCCCCAAGCACATACCTCATGGCTCCCGGAGCTGCCCCTGCCCGCGGGCGTCGAGCCCGGCCGGCACCTGGCCCAGCACAGCCCCGGCACGGCCCGGCTCGGCTCGGCGCGCCCCACGCGGGGTCCCCCACTATGCAGGGTGCCGGGGGGGCCGCGGCCGGCGTCGCTGAATGTAGGGGCGCGGGCCGGGGGGGCTGCGGAGCCCCCGTGACAATCACAGTCTGTGACGTGCGATTTTAAACCCTTTTGTGTTTTGGTCAGGATTTTAAAGAAAGATATTTTTATGGTAATTGTTGCTGGTCTATTTTACTATATATTTATGTAATAAATATATGATGAAAAAAAAACCAACCAACCAACCCCCCCCCCCCCCCAGACCCACCCCCCAGCGCGGCTGGATCCGGCCTCTGCGTCCCACCCCCGGCCGCCAGAACGGGGGGGGGGGGGGGGTCGGGGCGAGGGGACCCCCCGGCACTGCCAGCGGAGCCGTGGGGGCGGCGCCAAATTTGGGGTGGGGGGGTCCCAGCATCCTGGCGCCCACCTTGGGGTGAATCCCTGCAAGTCCGGCGGGCGCCACGGGGGCGGTGCTGCCCCGGGGTGGGGAGTCTGTGTGTCCCCCCGCTGTGGTGTATGTACAGGGGTGCGCGGGGGGAGTCCGGGGGGGTCCTGGGGGGCACTACTGGGCGTCGATGCGGAAGGAGAGCAGCTTCTCGGAGTGGAGGTTGTTGAGGGTGCGCAGGTCCGGCAGCTTCAGCAGCAGTTTGGTGAAGCGCGAGGTCTCAGCCGGGCGCGTCTTCAGCACGAGGGCGCGCAGGGCCCGCAGCAGCGTCTCCTGCAGCTGCTCCACTGACGCCGTGTCCTCCATGCCCGAGCGGTCTGTGTGGGACAGGGGGTCAGGGGCGAGGAGGAGACACCCTAGTTTGACCCCCAAAACCCCCTGATCCCACCCCAGCGTCACCCTGATCCCAGCACTGAACCCCCTGATGTCCCCCGGTATCACCTCAATGCCACCCCAGAGTCACCCCAATCCCACCCCTGAATGCCCCAAATACCCTACAAATGCCGTTACCAGCCCCAAACCCCTCGATCCTTTTCCAAACTCCTCTGATCCCAGCCCCAAACCCCTCAATCTCCCCCCAAATCCCCCCATGCTCACCTGCCGAGACAAGGACGACAGCGGTGAAGAGCCCCAGCTCCTCATCGCTGAGCTCAAGGGCACTGAGCTTCTCGCTGAAGTCGAACATGGCCCCAAGCAGGTCTCCCATGCCCATGGCCCACAGCTCCTCCAGCCCGTACCGCGTGCGGCTCATGAACGTCACTGTCTGTTCCTTCACGTCAAACAGCGACGCGAAGCGAACCATCAGCACCTGTGGGCAAGGGGCAGGATATGGGACAGGGCACCAGGCAGTGCCATGGCCACCGCACTTCATGCGAGGGACATTGGGCTCCATTGCCACAGCTCCCAGATGTGGGACGCTGCCGTGCCATGGGGCACCAGGCAATGCCAGGGGCACTGTGCCATGCTATGGGCTCCATGAGCCATGCTGTGGCTACCAAATGTGGGGTACCAGGCCATGGGCTCTGTGCAATGCCAGGGTCACTATGCTTCATGCCACGGCTCCCAAATGTGAGGCATTACAATGCCATTGGACACCAGGCAATTCCATGGGATTTCATGCTAGTCCGTGGCTCCCAAATGTGGGGTACCATGCCATGCCAAGGGCATCGTGCTCCGTGCCACAGCTCCCAAAATTGTGGCACTGCAGTGCCATGGGACACTATGTAATGCCAAGAGCACCGTGCTGCACACCACGACTCCTGTTTGTGGAGCACTGCAGTGCTGCAGGGCTCCATGCCAATCCACAGGGCACTGTGCCATGACAGGGGCACCGTGCTTTGTGCCACAGCTCCTAAATGTGGGGCACTGCAGTGCTGTGAGGCACTAGGCAATGCCATGTTCTGGGACACTATTCCCATGCTTTGGGGCTCCATGCGCAGTCCATGGAGCACCGTGCAATGCCATGGGGCACCCTGTCAGTCTATGGGGCACCGTGCAATGCCATGGGGCACAATGCCCTCCATCGAGCCCTCGCTGTATGGGACGTACCTCAAAGGTGCCAGCCTTGAGCAGGGTGACCTGGTCGTGCTGGGAGAGTGCCTGGAAGCCGGGAATGTGCTTGGCGAACTCAACGACCTCGCGGACGGCGGGGGTGAAGCTGAGGGAGAAATCCTCCCAGATCTCCTGCACGGAGCGCCCACTGCGGCCGGGCACGTGGCTGTTCATGGGGCATGCCTGCGGGCAACCAGGGGTCAGTGGGCACTGGGAGCTCCCCCGGGCTCTGCGGGGCTCCCCCGGCCCTGCCGCCACGGGAGGGGGGGTACCCACAAGGGGATTAGTGAAATTAGCAGCTAAAAGTATCCGGGGGGGGAGCGGGAGCCCCCGGGTGCTCACCGGCAGGACGTCCTTGGGGCCGCGGGGCCAGGGGCACCCCCGCGGGGCCGGGGGCTCGGGGTAGGTGGCGGGGCAGAGCCGGGGCTCGGGAGGGCCGGGGGCCCAGGCGGGGGGCGCGTCCCAGCGCAGGAGACCGCTGTCGCAGGCGGGAGGGGGTCCCAGCTTGTCGTGCGCGTAGATGAAGATCTCCTTGTGGGCCTTGGCCACCTGCGCGATGACATCCTCGGTGGCCCCCCCAGGGCTGGGCGAGCGGGGGGGCGTCAGCTGCTGGGGGAACTGGGAGAAGCAGGGGGGGGGGGCGAGCGGCGGGGGTCCGGGGGGCGGCGCGCGGCCCCCGCCCGCGGCGGGACCTTCGCCGGGGCCCGGCATCGGCGGTGGGGCACTGGCCATGCCGCCCATGGCGCTCTGCATCTCCGCCAGCATCCGCTGCTTCTCCCGCTTGGGGATGCGCCCGAAGCGCACGGCTGAGGAGGGACACCAGCGTTAGGGGGGACACCGGCGGCAGCAGGCACCGTGACCCCCCCCCAGACCTGCACCATAAGGGGCTGATGGGAGCAGAGCTGCTTCCCTCCTCCTTGGCTCGGAGGGGACACGCAGCCCTGAGCACGGGGGAGGACCCATCCCGGGAAGGGACATGCAGCTCTGGGCACGGGGGGGGGACCGAGTCCTGGAAGGGACACGCAGCCCCACACATGGGGTGGTCCCAGGAAGGAGGGACACATCCCGTGGGACAGGCACAGCGCCCAGCAGAAGCAGGGGAACCCGGCTCCAGAGGGGACCTCCAGCCCTGGATACATCCCGGGAGGGGACGAGCAGCCTGAGCACGGGGAATCCCACCCCCAGAGGGAATCCCCGGCTCGGGACGTCACGACGGTGCCTCCGAGCTCACCGTCGCGGGACATGCCGACCAGCAGGCACTTCTTGAAGCGGCACTGCTGGCAGCGGTTGCGGTTGATGCGGACGATAGAGCAGTTCTCATTCTTGAGGCACTTCTTGTACTGGATGTTCTGCTGGATGCTGCGGCGGAAGAAGCCCTGCGGAGCGAGGAGGGGGAGTCACTGGGGGTCCCCGCAGTGTGACAGGAGCTCCGTGCCCCATCCCCGGCCCCATCCCGGTACCTTGCAGCCCTCGCAGGCGTGGACGCCGTAGTGGAAGCCAGAAGCGACGTCCCCGCAGACTTTGCAGAGCAGCACCATCCCGTTGAGCTCTGCGGAGGGACGGGGGTCAGCGGGGTCCAGGGGTGCATGCCGCGGGGTGGGGCGACCACCCGCCACCCCCCGCGAGCCCCACTCACTCGTGACGGTGCTGCCGGCTTTGCTGGGCGAACTGCGGCGCCGCTCGTCCGCGGGGACCGGCTGCACCCCGGGGAAGTTCACCGAGGAGCCGTACGAGGAGGAGGAGGTGGAGGAGGATGAGGAGGAGGAGGAGGAAGGGGAGCCGTCCTCATGGGGGGGCAGTGTGGCTCCACCGTAGGCGCGGGAATCCTGGAGGGAGCCGGTGGGCGACGGTGGGAAGTACGTGGGGAAGGGCTGGGAGCCCGACTGGGAGCTGCTGTTGGAACTGTCGCTGCAGAGGGACACGGGGCTGGTGCGGGTGGGAGAGGCGCCGCTGGAGCCCACGTAGCTGATCACCCCACCTGCAGAGAGAAGAGGCCACTCATGCACCGAGCTGTGCCGGGCTCAGCCTCCCCCGACTCATGGAGGTGGGAACCCCGGGAGGTGAGTAGGATCCCCAGGGAAGCACCCCGAATCCATCGGCAGTCTGAATCCATGGCATCCCGCGAGGCCACACATGCACCGAGCTGTGCCAGGCTCAGCCTCTCCCAGCTGAGGAGGGGGAAACCCCTCGGAGGAGGATTGCAGCCCCGGGTGGGGTAGGATCCACAGGGAAGGGATCCACAGGCATCCCGGTGGGCTACTCATGCACTGAGCTACACCAGACTCAGCCTCCCCCAGCGCGTGGGGGGGAAGCCCCCCAGAGGGGAATCACAGCCCCACGCGGGGTGGGGTCTCCAGGGAAGCACCCCGGATGCATCCCGGATCCATGGATATCCCGCTGCGCCGCACGTGTGCCGCCCACCCTGAGTCAGGCACCGCACCCACTGGCCGCCACGGGCGACGGCCCCACGTGGGACGGGGACAGCCGGGTTTATCCGGGTGCGTGCCGGCTGGGGACACGGGCAGGGCACCCCGGAATTGCCTGCAGGAGGAATGTGGGCTGGGAACCCTCCGGAGAGGTGAAATCAGGAGGTCACAGGAGTTACTCCTGCCGTTCCTGGCTCCGTGCCTGCAGCACAGCCGGGCTCCCGCCCCACAGCTCCCGGGAGAGTCCCACGGTGCAGCCCCCATGGCGCAGCCCTCCATGGCACTGAGGTGCTCCAAGTGCAGCCCCCCACGGCCCCGGGACGCTCCCAGCGCAGCCCCCACAGCTGTGGGGATACATCCCCACTGCAGGACTGAGGAGTTGTGTGAGGACCCCCGAAAGGGGGGAGCAGCATGGTGGGGGACATATGTGTGGCCCCTGGCTGAAGTCACAATCGTTGTCACCCCACTCACGGGGCAGGGACAGCAGCACCGGGACACGACTCCGGGCTGGGACACGTGGATGGTGATGTCGGGGACACACGGGATCACCAGGGCCATGTGTCTCCCGCCGCACACGGTGTCGCTGGCACAGATGCCACGCGCCAGAGCCAGCTTGTCACCATCCCCCCTCACTGAACCACCTCCAAAGGGGGTCACTGAATTGGGGACAGTAGGTCCCACCTCCAGGATAGCTGATCCTGGGGACCCCCCGCTGCTGAGACGCCAAAATAATGGGGGGGATCCCCACACTCCGAAGCCTCGGGACACCCACTTGGGGGTTTGGGGTGCGGGGATTCCCCCCAAGGACTTGCCCCAGAGCAAGGGAACCCTTCTTGACCCCAGAACAGAGGGAACCCCCCCAAACAGCCTCCCCGCAGCACCCCCCCGCTCAGGCGGCCTCACGCCGCCGCCCCACGTGCTCCAACCGCACGTGGCCACCTCGACCCCGCCCCTTCACGCTTTGCCACGCCCCTTTCCCTCTCATTGGCCAGCGGCTCCGTCCCTCCCCTTCTCGTTGCCCCGGAGACAGGGCTGTCCCCCCCGAATGAACGGCGGCGTCCCCAGTTCCGTGCATGACGTCATCGCTGATGTCATGTGTCGACCAATGGGAGGGGGCGGGGCGGGGCTGCGGGGAAAACAAACTCCGCACGTGGCAGCGGCGGGGAGGGGGACACGTGCGGGGGGGGACACGGGGGAGGGGGGGCACCGCCTCCGGTTCCCCCCCCCGTCCCTCCCGGTGCGCGGGGAGCCCCGACACGCGCGGCACCGCCTCGGCCGTCCACGGGCTGCCTAGTCCCCGTGGCCCCGGTGCCGCTGATAGGGACAACCCGGTCCCGCCGCGGTTCCCTCCGGTCACCCTGACCGGTCCCGCCGCTCGAGACACACCGATCCCTGTGCGCTGCCCTGCGGTCCCCGTTCCTGGAACACTCCGGACCCCGCTGCCCCGGACCCACTTCGCTCCCCTCCGGTGCCGCTGCCCAGTACACAACAGTCCCGGTTCTCACTCTTCCTACCCCTGCGTCCAGCGCTCTCCGGCGTTCGGGAATCCCCGGATCCGGTCTCCGGGACACCCCAGTCCCGCCGCGCTCCCCTCCATTACCGCTGCCCGGGACACCCTGGAACGGCGATCCCTGTTCTCAACCTTCCTACTCCCGCGGCCGGCACGTCCCGACGTTTGGGACACCCCGGTCCCGGTCTCCATCCCTTCTGCCCCGACCACCGGAGAACTCCGGTGCCGGTGTTCACGTCGCCCCGGTGTGCAAGACGCCCGGTACCGGCGCGCAGCCCTCCCTACCCTCCTCCCGGGGACACCCCGGCCCCGCTGTCCGAGCCTTACCCCGCTCTGCAGGACCCCCCGGTCCCGGTAGGACGGAGCCCCGTTCCGGGACGCGGTCCCGGTGCGCATCCTGCCCGGTCGGGCGTGCGGGACCCCTCGGTCCCGGTGTCCGGACCCCTCCAACTCGCAGTCTCAGCGCGCAGCCCCTCGCCGCGGTCCCGGGACACTGCCCCCCGATCCGCTCCGGTGCTGGGGACCGCTGCCGGTGCCGGTGCCCGTACGGTGGTCCCGGGGGTGGGGGGCTCCGGCGGGGCACTGACCTGTGCTGCCGGCCTCGGGGGCCGCCATCCTGTCCCGGCCCCGTAAGCCTCCCGAAGCGGAGTCGCGCCGAGCCGTGCCGCGCCGCCGCCCGGTGCAGGCTGTTGTGCGCCCGCCGCCCGCCCCGCCGCCCCCCGCACCGGCCGCGGCTGCGCACTGGGCCGCACGCGGCGCCGCCGCCTCCCCCATGTGATTCCCGGGGACAGCCTCGTGCCCCAGTGACACACTTTCCGCCGGCGGCCCCGGCCCCGCGCCGCCGCCGGGGAGCCCGGGCTCTGCGGGGACCCCCGCACCGGGGCCGCCTGACGGACCGCGCGGACCGGCACCGGCACTGGTCCGCGCACCGGGGACACCGGGGGCACGGGGGACCCCGTCACGCAGCACGGAATCGTCCCTGCACTTGGAACCCCCGGGCGCAGCGCTGTGCCCTGCACTGCGGACACCTGGGTGCAGCACTTGACACATCTGTCACCTGGCACGACACTATACCCCGCACTGGGGACCCCCAGTCACGGCACTGGCAGCCCTGTCACCTTGCACAGCACTGTCACCTGCACTGGGAACACCTGACAGTGGCACTGGCTGTCCCCTGCAGCCGGGAGATCCAGGCACAGCACTGTCACTCTGAGTGACACCTTCCCCTGGGGACACCTGGGCACCGATGTCACCCCGCACAGCACTGGGGACACCCAGTTACCCCTGTCACCCCTCAAAGTACTGTCCAGTGTCCTAGGGACACCCAGGTACTCCTGCAACCCCGCGTGGCACTGTCCCCTGCACTGGGGACACCCAGATACCTCTCTCACCCCGCATGGCACCGTCTCCTGTGCCCACCTGTTTGGCATCAGCACCGCAGCCCCCCCGCACCAGGGACACCTGTGCATGGCACAGCCCCCGGTACAGCCCCTGGCGCAGCCGGACCCCTGCCCGCTGCCCCCTCCCGATGTTCCCCTGCGCAGCCCATGCTGTCCCCACGCTGCCCACGGCGAGTGCCTGCTGTGGCACGTGCCTGGCATCCACGTCCCAGCCTGGCCCCACTCCCGGCTGCCGCGGGGGCTGCGGCAACGCGGTGCCAGGGCAGAGTTGGTGGCAGATCTGGGTCGCGGAGCCTGCCGCGGCCAGCCCAGCCCGGTGGCATCGGGGGCTCCGTGGGTGCTCGTGCTCTCGCCGCGGGGAGGGTTTTGGGGGTGCCAGCACCCTCCCGGGTACCACGTGCCGGGTTCTGCCCTGGCCCCCAGCCAGAAGGAGAAGGAGCAGATCACGGATGTGCCAGCGCCGGGAAATCCTCGGAGCTAATCCCACAGGAGAGGCCTCCGGTGCCCCGGCTGTGCGGGGTGTCCGGGAAGGGACACCAGAGCTCTGCACCCCAAAGACCCCCTGGTACCCCGTGGGTGATGAGGCCATTCCTCAGCGGGGGGTGTCCGGAGGGTGCTGGGGGTGGTTCCGGATTTTGGGGCTCCCCAAAGCACTGGGGTGGTGGGAACACCCCGACACTCCACAGGACGTGCCCCCGCCCTGAGTCACGGGGCGGTTGCTCGGTGCCGTGGCACCTCCGGCCGGGAGAACCGCGACAGCTCCCGGAAGGATGTGTGGGGCCAGGCTGGCACGGGACCGGGGGGACCCGGGGGGGACGCCGGTTTTGGGGCGAGGGGACCCTTCTGCCCCATGCCCGCTCCCAGCGGGGCCGTGCCCGGACCGTGCAGGTGCCTCCGGCCCCACGCAGCTCCTCATTCCCCTCCCGGCACGTTCCCGGTGATTATCCGTGACTCAGCCGCACGTCTGGATTGGGAAAACATCCCCGCGCACGGCGCTGCGGCACACGGCGCCAGTGATGCTCGCCTGGAACCCTGATCCCCCAGGAATCCCCGTGACGGGAGTGGGGCTGGGAGGGCCGGTTCAGACCTCATGGGGTCCCTCTGTGGGGTCCCGCCGTGAGGCTGGGACGCCGGCACGGGGGGTCCTGGTGAAGGTGCTGTGAGCAGGGACCCCAGGCTGGGCACAGCTGGGATATTTCCGGGATATCCCGACTCTGGGACCACCCATGGGGAGCAGCGTGGGGGAGAGGGGCCACCAAAGCCACCGGGACGGGGAGGTACTGCAGCTGACGAGCTCCGGGAACGCCCCCAGAGGCCGGGTCTGTGCCTCGGGGGGCTTCCCGCGGCTCCCTGTGCACCCCATCATGGCAGTGCCCGTGCCAACCAGTCCATGGTGCGGAGGGGGCACCCGAACGCCCCTCAAGGTCGTCACATGCCACCAGATACACCCCTAAATCCTGCACCTCCACGGACCTTTGCACCCCAGTACCCTCGCATCCTGCACCCCCAGACTCTGCATCTCTGCACATTCCTGGGGTTCCTGCAAGCCCAGATCTTGTCCCCCTGTATGCTGCACCCCCAGATCCTGCACCCCCGGATCCTACACCCCCAGACCCTGCACCTCCCGGGGTCTCAACCTCCCAATCCAGGTCTGCCCCATCCCATCGTGCCAGGACACCATGGGGTGCCCCCATCTTCCGAGCGGTGCCCGGACTGTCGGGGGGACACACATGTCACCCCGTCCCTGCCATCGGCTGTGCCCCTGCCCCTCCCACGCCGTGTCTCCTCAACTGCACCCCCTGCACCCCCTGGCCCCCCACTTCCACCGCCCCCCGGGGGATGCAGTCCTCATTCCCCTCCCCTGCCATTGCTCCCGGGGGAGGGGAGGCCGAGGAGGGGCGGTGGGGCCGGTGTCGGAGAGCGGGGTGAGGCCGGTGCCCGGTGCGGGGTGCCCGGTGCCCGGTGCCGGTGCCGGTGCCGTGGCCGTGCCGCGTGACGCTCGCCCCGCTTCCCGCCCGGCGCCTGCGTGCCGAGGGTTTATTTTTACTCGGGGCTGGAGCCTTGTTTACCTTGTTGAACCTTTTCCAGGAAAAGGGGGGGGGGACGGGGACGGGGGGGGGGGGGGGGGCGGGCGACGACGACGACGTCTCCGCCGGGAACGGGAGCAGGGGCTCGTTCCTGCCTATCTCCCCCTCCACCCCAGGGTGGGCACGGGGGCTGGCAGGGGACAGGACCCCCAGCCCTGCACCCCCAGCCCCACTTGGACACCCCCAGACCCACCGTGGGGCTGCAGCAGCCCTGTGGGGTTGGGACATCGGGTCCAGCTGTGTCCCCGTGTCACCCTACACACATCGAGCCTCAGTTTCTCCACCCATAACTGTACGCTGGGGAGGCAACCAGAGGTGCTGGGTCCCACCCAATTTGGGGGTCCTGCACCCCTGACCCCCCTTTCATCCGTCCCCATTGACGGCACTGGGGGGGAAGGGCGGAGGAGGAGCCCCGGTGCTGCTGTGAGGGGCCAGGAGAGTGCTCGGAGGGTTGGGGTTTGGGGTGGTTTAGGGGTGTTTTCCTGCCGGGAGCAGCCCTGGCTCGGTCCCTGGCTCTTGGCTGGGGCAGCAGCTCCCGCTGCCAGAATCGCCCTCCCTCCACGGGAACGGGAAAAATCGGGTAAACAAGGCAGGCCTGGCCCCGGGTGGGGGCACCCCACGGCAGGTGGGGGCACCCCAAGGCAGGCGGGGACACCCCATGGCATCCCGGCACTGCGGAATGGGGCAGACTGGGGCTGGGGGGCAGAAACCCCGGGAAATGCAAGGTCTGGGGGTGCAGGGTACAGGGTTGCAGGATGCAAGGGTGCAGGGTTTGGGGGTGCAGGGACCCCCAGGAGGGTGCATGCATGCAGCTTTGAGGGGTACAGGAGGGCACAGATTCGTGGAGGATTCAGGGATGAATGCACTCCAGGAAGGTGTAGGGACCCAAAAAGGGGTGCAGAGACCCTACGAGGATTCAGGGGTGCAGGGACACAGGAAAGGTGCAAGGGGGTATGGTCTGGGAGTGTCAGGACCCCAGGAGGGTTCAGGGGCCCAGAAATTGGGGTAACATTGGGGTGCAGAAGGGGTGCAGGACCCCTGGGGGAGGGGGGACTGCAGTGTGTTCATCATGTGGGGGTGTCTGGGGAGCCCCCCCAGGAGTAGTAGCCAGGGCAGGTGGAGACCCCTCTCGCCTGCCCCCCTCCCCCCCCCCCCAAGATCTCACGTGCTGATGTTTGTGTTCCCTCTGCAGCCTTGGAACCCCACGGTGGGGAGGGGGAGGGGTGGGACAACACCGGGGACTCCTTCAGCCTCTACACCCCCCCACCTCAGACTCACCACCTGGGAACCCTCCTCCCCTTTCCCATTCCCTTGTCACCCCATGTTTGACCTTCCCAAAGGTCAAGTGTGTGAGAAGGGGGGGACACCCCACCAGCCCCCAACCCACAGGTCACACAGAGGCCGCGGCGTCGTGGCCAGCGGCCCGGTTGGCATCTGTACCAGCCCATGTGAGCGGGCTCCCTCCTCCTCCTCCTCTTCTTCCTCCTCCTCCTCCTCGCGCGGGGAGCCCTCTCCATGCGCGTCACGTGGCGCTGGCATGTGCGCCCTGCTCCATTTTTAGCCCCAGCAGCTTCCCTGCTGCAGAGCCATGTGCGGGCGGGCGCCGGCCGGCACGTGGGCCTGCCGCAGCGGGGATGGGCACCGGCACCGGCCCGGGCAGGACGGGCACGGCGGGGACATGGCACCCGTGTGTGCAGACACAGACCTGTGTGTGAGCACGGTCATGTGTGTGTGAGCACAGTCAGGCGTGTGTGTGAACATGGCTCTGTGTGTGTGTGAGCACAGCCAGGCGTGTGTGTGAACATGGCTCTGTGTGTGTGTGAACATGGCTCTGTGTGTGTGAGCACAGCCAGGCGTGTGTGTGAACATGGCTCTGTGTGTGTGTGAACATGGCTCTCTGTGTGTGTGAGCACGGTCATGTGTGTGTGAGCACAGTCAGGCGTGTGTGTGAACATGGCTCTGTGTGTGTGAGCACAGCCAGGCGTGTGTGTGAACATGGCTCTGTGTGTGTGTGAGCATGGTCATGTGTGTGTGAGCATAGCCAGGCGTGTGTGTGAACATGGCTCTGTGTGTGTGTGAGCACACGTGTGTGAACATACTCAGGCGTGTATGTGAACATGGCTCTGTGTGTGTATGAGCAGTCGTGTGTGTGAGCACAGTCAGGCGTGCGTGTCAACATGGCTCTCTGTGTGTGTGAGCATGGTCATGTGTGTGTGAGCACAGCCAGGCATGTGTATGGATATGGCTCTGTGTATGTGAACACAGCCACACGTGTGTGAACATGGCTCTGTGTGTGTGTGAACACGGCCACATGTGTGTGAACATGGCTCTGTGTGTGTGTATGAGCAGTCGTGTGTGAACAGTCGTGTGTTTAAGCACGGCCATGCCTGTGTACAACCACAGTCGTGCACGTGTGTGAGTACAGCTACATGCATGTACAGCCACGGTTATGAATATGAGAACAGCCACATATGTGTGTGAGCACAGCCACATGCGTGTACAACCATGGCTCTGTGTGTGTATGAGAATGGCTACACGCATGTATGAACATGAACACGCGTGTGTGTGAGCACAGCCACACAGGGGGACAAGCACTGCTGCCCCTGTATTGTCACCACAGCCACACGCATGCATGTCCACAATCACTTGGGGGGACAAACATGTCTGACCACAGCCATGCGTGTGCATAGGCTGGTGGGCACAGCTGCTGGCAGGGCTTGGTGTGACCCACGGCACAGCAGGGACTGCGGAGGGGCTTCCCCCGTGCCACATCGTGGGGGTGGCACCGCCAGTGTGACCCGGGCACCAGGCACAGGGGCACCCTGATGCTCGCAGGGTGCTGGGTGAAGGGAGATCTCCCCCCGCGTGTGTTTGTGTGTCCCTGAACACAGCTCTGCAGAGAGGCACGTCCCCCACGTGTCCCCTGTGCGTCCCCAGCACGTGCCACGCGTGTCCCCTGTGTGTCCCCGGTGACACGGCCCCGTGTGCTGCGGGGGGTGGAGTTTCAGCGGGAGAGGGGGAAATGATCCTCTGTGTGTGTATACGTGTACATACATGTCGGTGCATGCCCATACGCGTCCATACGTGTGCTCAGAGGCTGCAGTCCGGGCGGTGTGTGTACATACATGTGCATGCGTGTGCATGCGTGTGCATACATGTGCATACTTGTGCATACGTGTGCTCTGGGACTGCAGTCCGGGAGTGCATGTGCACGGGCTGCAGTGCCTGCGGGCTGCGCGTGTGCAGCTGTCCAGGATTTTCCCCCTCCAGATTCCGCAGGGATTTGGTGCAGGCGTGTGCATGTGTGTGCATGTCCGTGTACATATGAGGGTGCTGGGGCTGCAGCCTCTGCAGAGGGGGTGCTACGGACTTGTGTTTGTGCGCACGTCCTTGCACACGTACAGCAGGAACTGCAGAGCTCTGCGTGTGTGTGCACGGGGGGGTTCAGTCCCCCTGAGGGGGTTCAGCCCCCGTGGGAGGGTGTGCGCGCACGGGGGGTGCAGACCCCGAGGGTCACAGCACAACCACCCCGCTCTCGGCCCCCCCCGCATGGGGGGCTCGTAGTGGCTGGTCCCAATTCCCCCTTTCAATCTGGGGGTCCCTCCGCCCCGCCGTGTCCCCGCCCGCCGCGGGACCGGCCCGTGACCCGAGACCCCCCCGTGGGGCGGGGGCGGGGGGCGGGCGCGGAGAGCCGGTACCGCCACGCTCGGGGGCCCCCGAGCGGCCGCCCCCGGTACTGCGGCGCGGGACCCTCGCCTCACGCGTGTCCGCGTGTCGCGACCACCCCCCCGGCCCGCGGGGAGCGGCGCGGGTGGGCACCGTCCCGGGGGTCCCCTGGCGGGGACCGGCCCCGCTCCTCACCCCCGGGGATCCCACCGCCCCCACCGCCGCCGGCGCATGCGCGCCGAGCCCCGTTCGCCGGTACCCGGGGTCCCGTGCCCGGTACCGACCCCCGCCCCGCCGCCCCCCCGCGCGGCTCATCCCCGCGCGGGTCATCCCCGGGGCGGGGGCCGCTCCGCGCCGATGCCCCCGGCGCCCCCCGCGCCGCCGCCCCGCGGTGCCAGCGGGCGGTAACGGGGCCCGGCCATGCGGTCCACGGCGTTCCGGGGGGGCGGGCGGCGGCGGCCCGAGGGGGCGGGCGGGGAGGAGGAGGAGGAGGAGGGGGAGGAGGGGGAGGAAGGCCCCGCTCCGCCGGCCCGGCGGCCCCGGGCCCCGCCGCCGCTGGGGGCACACACGGGCCGCGGCTGCGGGGTGGCGGAGCGGGAGCGGAGCGGGGCCGCGGCGGGGCCGGCGGCCGGCGGGGGCAGGGCCGCGGCGGGGGATGCGGGCGGGCTGCCCGGGGAGGCGGCGGCGGCGGGGCCGGGAGCGGGGCCGGGGCCGGGAGCGGGGCCCGCGGAGCCGGGGAAGCGGCGGCCCGCGGCCCGCGCAGCGATGGGCGCCGGCGGAGGGTCGCCCGGGCAGGCCGCCTGCCTGCGGCAGATCCTGCTGCTCCAGCTGGACCTGATCGAGCAGCAGCAGCAGCAGCTGCAGGCCAAGGAGCGGCAGATCGAGGAGCTCCGGGCCGAGCGCGATACGGTACGGCGGGGGAAGGGGGGGGCACCGGGGGGACCGGGGAGGAGGGCGGGAATGCGGCATGGAAGAGGTTAACTCCCGCCAAGGTTAACCCCTCATGGGTTTACCCCCCCCAGTTTTAACCTACTCCTCTTTGGGGTAGTTCCCCCCCTCAGGGTTAGCCCGCCCTCAGGGTTAACCCCCCCCCTTCAGGTTTAACCTCTCTCACGTTTAACTCACCCCCCTGGGGTGACCCCCACGCCAGGGTTGCCCCCCCCAGGTTTAACATCCTCCTATGGGGTGAACCCTCTCATGGGGTGACCCCCACTAGATTTAACTACCCCTAGGTTTAAAAGCCCTCCCATAGGGTGATGCCCCCTCCCCCCAGGGTTAATGGCTCCCCCAACACCACACAGAGGTCCCTGGAATTGTGGTGGAATTCTGCCCACCAACAGGAAAGTTCCCACCGCCCATGACACCCAAGGGGTTAATGCCCCCCTCTTTGGGGGCTGATTCCACCTCTGGAGGTTAATTCAGTCCCCTCTTTGGGGGTTAATGTCCCCCCTTCTTTGGGGGTTAGTTCCACCCCTCTTTGGCGTTTAATTCTGCACCTCATGGGGGTTAATGCCCCCCATCCCGAGGGTTAATTCTGCCCCCCTCTTTGGGGTTAATGTCCCCTTCTTTGGGGTTAATGCCCCCCTCTTTGAGAGTTGATTCCCTCTCTTTTTGGGGGTTAATTCAGTCCTCTCTTTGAGGGTTCATGTCCTCCCCTCTTTGAGGGTTAATTCTGCACCCCGCGGGGGTTAATGCCTTCTCCCCCCCCACCCCTTGAGGGTTAATTCTGCGCCCCTCTTTGGGGTTAATGAACCCCTCTTTGGGGGTTGACTCCACCCCTCTTTGGGGGTTAATTCTGCACCCCATGGGGGTTAATGCCCTCCTCTTTAAGGGTTAATTCTGCTCCCCTCGGGGGTTAATGCCCCCCTCTTTGGGGGGTTAATGTCCCCCCATAGGGGTTAATGTCCAGCCGCCATGTCACCCCGGGGCTTAGTGCCACCCCATTTGGGTTAATGTGCCCCTCATGGCACTTAACTTGCTCCCCTCATGGCACCCCAGGGGTTAATCCCCCTCTCTTGGCAGTTAATGCCCCACCTTGGGAGTTACTGTTCTCCCCTCGTGGGGGAGACCCCTTGGGGGTTAACGTGCTCCCCTTTGGGGGTTAACGACCCCCGCTGGCAGTCCAGGGGTTAATGCCCCCCCTTGAGGGTTAATGCCCCTCCATAAGGTTTACTGTTCTCCCCCCGTGGCACCCCAGGGGTTAATACATCCCTCCTTGAGAAGTAATACCCTCAGTGGGGGCATCTGGCCCCCTCTCCAAGGTACCCGGGGGGTACATAACCCCCCAGAGGGTTAATGCCCCCCTCCCCAAGGGGTTAAACACTCCCCAGGGGCAATACTGCCCACCCCCCCCCCCCGAGGGGTGAGTCCCCCCCCGGGATCTCTGCTTCCCCCCAGGGCTGGGTTCCCCCTCGGGGGTCGCGGGTTCCCCCGGGGGTCGCAGCCCCCCCAGACAAAGCCGCGGGGGCACAAAGGGCGGGGGCGGGGCGGGGGTTAACGGGCCGCCGCCCGTCACCGTGGCGACGGCTCGGAGGGGGGGGCCTTAAAGGTGCCGCGTCACCGCGGGCACCGGGCGGGACATGGCCCCAAGGGACTTCGCCCTACTGCGCGGGGGCTGCACCCCCACCGCAGGGGTTTGGGGTCCCCCACAGCCACAAGAGGCTGCCAGCCTTATGGGGGACACTGTGGGGTCCCCACAGATGAGCCGTGCCCCCCCCCCACGGTTGTCCTGTCTGTGTCACCCCATAGATGCCATGTGTGCCCCCCTCCGTATGTGCACTACCTGTATCCCCCCCCGCATTGTCCTACCTGCATTGTCCCCTCATGGGTGTCATGTAACCCCATGAATGCTGTGTTTTTCCCCCATGGGTGCCCTGCATGCATCCCCCCACAGCTGTGGGTCACCCCCCTGCCAGCCCCATGGCTCCGTGGCCATGTGCCATCAACGGCTGTGGCTGTGCCCAGCTGCAGTGGCGGTGGGAGCAGTGGTGGCCCTGGTTGTGGCAGGAAGGACGGGGACACCTCACGTGATGTCACCGCAGGCAATGCTGCGTCCCCCAACATGGAGGAGCCACTGCGGCAAGGCTGTGATGGGACTCCAGGGGCTTCCCCCAGGCACAGCCTCCTGGGATGACACTGGTGGGGGGATGGGGCTGCCACACCCTGGGTGCATCGGGCTCTTCTTCCCGAGTCCATGTCACCCCACAGCCACATCCTGGGGGGGTGCCGGGATCCCCCCACTGTGCTGTGGGGAGGTCCAAAGTGACCTCTCTAAAGGGTGCAGGCCTTGGCTGAGGGGGGGCTGGGGAGGGTTGGGGACAGGTGACCGTGGGCAAGGGTCACCAGGTGCTCTGTAAGCCCATGGGTAATTGCAACCCCCCCTCTCTATCCCACATCCTTAGGGAGGATCCACAGAGGGTGGGACCCCTATATTCACAGGTTTCTGATGTCCCATCCCTGGAAGTGTCCAAGGCCAGGTTGGACGGGGTTTGGGGTAACCTGGAATATAGGAAGCTGTCCCTGCCCATGGCAGGGGTGGGACTGGATGGGCTTTAAGGTCCCTTCCAATCCAAACCATTCCTGGATTCTTTGATGCGATGAAATCCCCCCTCAAACTGGGGTTTGCAGCAGGATACAGGCATGGGCAGTGCCGGAGCAGGAGAAGCAGACAGAGAGTGGCCATTTTGTGCCGTTAGACATCCAGTGGCAGCTGCCCTGGGGTGCCCACGGGGATGACCCCACCCCAAGGTGAACCCTCCCTCACCTGCCTTGCAGCTCCTGGCGCGGATCGAGCGCATGGAAAGGCGGGTGCAGCTGGTGAAGAAGGACAGCGAGCGGGAGAAGCACCGCATCTTCCAGGGCTTTGAGGTGGACGAGAAGCCAGAGGCGGAGGCATGTGAGAAGCTGCCTCTGGAGTGTCCCCAGGACCTGCTGGAGCCCCCCCCGACCCTGCAGCCCAAGCACTTCCCCTACGGCAGGAACGGGAAGGGGCATAAAAGGTACAGAGTGCATGGGGGGCTGCATGGGGAAAAGGGGGGACACTCCCTATGGTTTCACCCTCTGTGCCTGGGGCTGGCACTGCCCAGTGGCCCTCGAGCTGCTCAGAGAGGCCATCCAGCACCAGAACACATCCCTGTATCCAGCCTGGGTAGGGAGTGGGGGGTCCCAAAATGCTGGGGAAGCCCCTCTGTACACTGCTGATGTCTGGTCCTGGTGCAGCAGCTCTGTTTTGGGGGTATCAGGAGCCCTGGTGCAGAGCAGGGATCCATGTGCCTGGCTCAGCTCTTCTTTCTCCCGCAGGAAGCCAGCGTTCGGGAGCACGGAGAGGAAGACGCCTGTTAAAAAACTAGTGTCGGAGTTCTCCAAAGTGAAGAGTAAAACTCCAAAGCACTCCCCGGGGAAGGACGAATCGGGTGGCTCCTTGGCTGAAACTGTTTGTAAAAGAGAACTGCGGAGCCAAGAGACTCCGGAAAAACCCCGGTCGCTCCTGGAGACCCCGCTCCGAGCATCAGCCCCACCGAAGGGTCCCAGCACCCACCCCAAGGAGAAAGGCTTTGTCAGTGAGGCCGACGACCTGCCCTATCTCTCCACTACCGAAATGTACTTGTGCCGCTGGCACCAGCCACCCCCATCGCCGCTGCCGCTGCGGGAACCTTCCCCGAAAAAGGAGGAGACTGTAGCAAGTAAGGATGGAGAGAATGATGGAGAAGCTGCTGGGGCCGAGCCGGCCTGGGAACAGGGCTTGGCACCTCGTCCTGAATCTGGGAAAGGGCTCCCAGATTCCCAAAGGGAGTGCCTGTGGCACTGGAGGCGGTGCTATGCTGCTGGCTTCTTCCACTGCAATGGGTGCTGGCTCTGGGCTCTCCCAAATCCCATCTGTGGCTCGCCCCGCTCCGGGCAGGGCTCCTGGCTGCTGTCTTTTGGAGCAAGTTGTGAAGCAACTTCCCATGGGTTGGGAAATGTGTCTCTGGCTCATGCCTTGGTGACACAGTAGCGGGGTCACCTGTCCCCAAATCTGGTGCTTGTCCTACCTTGGGCCCAGTGAGGTTGGTGCTGGTGATGGGAACCAGGCTGTGCCAGATGGCTCAGCACTCTGGCTCGGACAAAGCTTGGCACGTCCCTGGAATGGCTCAGGTTTGCTTGTGTGCTTGGCCAAGGGGGTGGAGATGAGCTCTGCCTTCCCCCAGACCCCTGGCTCAGGGTGGGGGTTTGGTGCATCCCAAGCCATGCTCCAAGGGGAGGGATGGGTGGAAAGGTAGCAGGAAGGTGGTGGGATGGAGCAGGGGCCATGGGGGTTCTGGTGTGGGGTACCACCCTCCCTCTTGTCCTGCAGTTCCGTCTTGGAGGGACCATGTCGTGGAGCCCCTGAGAGACCCCAACCCCTCGGACCTCCTGGAGGTACGTGAGCCATCGGAGCTGGCGGTGCTGCAGGGCCTTTCCAGGCTGTCCCACACTCCCAGAGCTTGTGGCTTCTTGTTCCCTCATCCAGCATAAACCCTGGCTGTGGTTGGGGGGCCGAGATGCGGGGAAGAACCAGCCCCTCCCAGGGCCATGGGAGCAGGATTTGGCCCCAGGATGATGCACTGATCCCCATCTGGTTGTTGTTGCAGAACCTGGATGACAGCGTCTTTTCCAAACGGCATGCAAAGCTGGAGCTGGATGAGAAGCGAAGGAAAAGGTGGGAGCAAAGGGAGCGATGGGGTTCTGGGGTCCCAGTCTCACAGGGGAGCGTCCTGGGGTGTCACCTGGAGCAGGGGGCAGGACAAGGTGACCCTGTCCTACAGCTGACTCTGTAGGACAGGGTGCAGCTGGGATAGGAACCAGGAACGCTGCGGGAGAAGGGATTCTCCCACATCATTGGCAGCCAGTGCAGCCCTCTGATGCCCCCAGGGGAGTCTGGCACTGCCTATGGCTCCTCACTTTCCCAGCCATCCTGTTTTCCAGGTGGGACATCCAGCGTATCAGGGAACAGAGAATCCTACAGCGGCTGCAGCTCCGAATGTACAAAAGGAAAGGGATTCAGGAGTCGGAACCTGAAGTTACCTCATTTTTCCCTGAGCCAGATGATGGTGAGGCTTGGGAAGGGGGTGTCGGGAGGTAGGTGGGGGTGCAGACAGGGGCTCTCACACACTCTGGTGTCTCTCCACAGTGGAAAGTTTGCTCATCACCCCTTACCTGCCTGTTGTCGCCTTTGGCCGGCCCTTGCCGAAACTGACCCCACAGTGAGTACCGGGGGCGTGAGGGGATGGGGATGATCTCTGCCAGTGTCACTCCTAGGAACGTGCCCAGCCCTTTTTGGGTCTGGACAGTGCCATTTTGGGTCGGGACAGTGCCTCAGTGACACCAGCTGTGCCCGCAGGAACTTCGAGCTGCCCTGGCTGGATGAGCGCAGCCGCTGCCGGCTGGAGGTGCAGAAGAAGCAGACGCCGCACCGGACCTGTCGGAAATAAGGGAGATGCTGGGAGCTCCAAACACCTCCAGGAGCTCCGTATGTCGTCGGGGGCTCTGAACACCTCTACGGCACCAGAAGCTCTGACATCACCGGGTCACCGCCGGCTGCTGCCTGCTCCGTGCTGACGGATGGTTTCATTCTTCCGTGATCCCAGTTTTGTTCACTTGGGTTTTGGAACGTTCTCCGGACTCATCCCCCGCACTGGCACCAGCTTCCCAGTGCCACCTGCCAGCAGCTCTGCTCCCCAAGGCAGCAGGTGGATCCTGGCCCCATCCTCGAGTCCCCTGTGTGCCGCCCCTGCACGCTGTAGCCTGTGGCCTTGGGATCTGGGATATGGGGCTTCCCACCATGTCTGGTGGGAGCATGGGGATCGCCAGCACCAGATCCCGTGTCTGGGGGTGCCACATCCCCTGGGACTCACCCGCTGCTGCCTTCATGTTGTGTTTAGTTAGAAAGCAGGATAAACAGCGGATTGTGTTAGAGCCAGCCGGGGCCTGGGAACTGGGAAGCGCCTGGGAGTCTCTTTTGGGGGTTTTTCCCCCTCTTTGGGGGTTTTCCTCTCCGGAGTGGGTTGGTTAGGGGCAGAGGGGAGAGTTAAAAAGCAAAATTTTTTTTTTTTTGGTGAAATAGAAACCCTGTGCGCACAATTTGGGGGGTTTTAATGGTTTTTTAAAATGTAATTTAAATGTTTTGAGGCGGGCGAGGGGTTTGCTGTGAGGGGAGGGGTTATTGCCTGTCCGAGCCCCTGGGTGCTGCTGGACCCTCTCGGTGCTGGATGGGTGGGGAGGGGCTCCATGGGTGGGGGCTCCATGTGTCCTCCTTTTTCCTCTTTTTTTTTCTCCCTACCTCCCTTTTTCCTCCTATCTCCCCCCTTTCTCCTTACCATTTCCCCCCTTTTTCACACTTTTTTCTTCCTTTTCCCCCTTTTTCTTCTCCCTACGCTGAGCCTTTGCCCCCCCAGTTTTATCTCCAACTGCCCCCCTCTCTTTAATTAACCCCGAGCTTATTGAACGCCGGAAAACTCGTTTACAAAAAAAAAAAAAAAAAAATTTTAAAAAACCTTTAAGAAAAAATTTAAAAAAACCTTTAAAAACCCGGAAATTGTTAAAAAATCGATAAAGTTCTAAAAACACCGAGTTCTAAACACGTTACGGGAGGGGGTGGGGTCACGCGCGGACACACCCGCTCGTTGGATTTATTTTATTATTTTTTATTGCTTTTCGTTGTTGGTTTTTTTTTTTTGTTTTTTTTTTTACAATAAACAAGGAAAAGGCCGCTGGGTGCTGGTGTTTCCCCCCCTCCCCCATTTACCCGCCCTCTGGGGTGACGTCATTTCCGCGGGCGGTGACGTCACCGGCGCGCGGGGCGCGCGCCCCCTGGCGGGCGGCGGCGGGGGGGGGGGGCGCGGTACCGGCAGCGGGCGGCGGGGGGCGCCGCGCGGGCCGTTCCCGTGGTGCTCCGCGGCCAAGATGGCGGACCGGCGGCGGCAGCGCGCCTCGCAGGACAGCGAGGACAGCGAGGGCTCGGCGGCCTCCGACAGCGCCGGCTCCGCGCCGGGCTCCCCCCGCTCCGCCCGCTCCCGCTCGGGCTCCGGATCCCGCTCCCGCTCCCGGTCCGGCTCGCCCCGCCCGGCGCACCGCCCGCCGCGCGGCGCCGCGGGGGCCCTCGGCGCTGGGCCGCGGGGCCGCGGCGCCGAGAGCGCCGGTGGGGCGGGGGGGAAGAGCGCGGCCGAGTCGGAGTGTGTGAGTGACGGACGGGCGGGAGGGGCTGGGGGGGCCTCGGGGACACAGAGTGGGGACAGGGAGCTCTGGTGTGTGAGCGTGGCCGGGGGGAAGGCGGGGGGCTTGGGGACACTGAGGGCCCAGGGGAGGGAGGGGTCTGAGGGGTGTGTTCTGCGCTCTGGGGGACTCGGGGGAGGTTGGGGACCCTGGGGAAAGAAGGAGGGAGGGGGCTGAGGGGTGTTCTGGTGTCTGGGGGGCCCGGGGGAAGTCGGGGGGTTGGGACACTGAGGGCTCAGGGCGGGGAGGGGGCTGAGAGAGGGGTTCTGGTGTCTAAGGAGGACCTTGGGGAGGAGTGGGAGGGCTGGGAGGCTCTGGTGTTGGGGCGGAGTGGGGGAAGTTGGGGGACTGGTGGGGTGGGAAGATACTGGGGACAAAGTGCGGGGTGGAGAGCTGAGGGAGCACCAGTCTGGGGAATTGGGGGAACTGGGCTGAACCCCCCACGGTGTGTGTGGGGGAGCAGGGCTGAGACAGCCCCAGGTGGGGTGAGCACTGCAGCCCCCCAGAACAGGCAGGGGCTTTGCTCTGCCTCCCTGTGCCCTGTGGCTGGATCCCCCCAGTCTGAGATCCTGTTCCTGGGGTTCTGTCTCTGCTCTTGGGGTCCCTGAAACAGGGGCAGGTGGGTGGGTGGGTGCTGCTGTCTCCCCTCTCCCTGTGCAGTTCTTTTCTTGCAGTTCACATCCAGGTGCAATTCCCTCCTGGCTTGGGTTCTGATGCTGGCTATTTCCAGCTCTTTCCTGTTTTGGGTTCCAGGGCTGGTTATTTCCAGCTCCCCCTGACTCCTAGTGTGTTTTTTCATGGTGCTTTTGGGTTTATTTTGTCGATTTGGTCAGGTTGTTTTTTCTCTGGGATTGTTTTTCCTATACCCTTGGGTTGATCTTTTCCTTTATCGTGAAATCATGGAATGGTTTGGGTTAGAAGGAGCCTTAAACCTCATCCAGTGCCACCCGCTGCCATGACCAGGGACACCTTCCACTATCCCAGGTTAATCCAAGCCTTGTCCAACCTGACCTTGGACATTTCCAGCGATGGGGCAGCCACAGCTTCTCTGGGCAACTGTTTTACTGAACAGTTTTTCTCCTGCTCTGAGCTGTTCCCTTCATCCAGCCCATTCCCTGAGCTGGGTCCTGCTTAGCATCTCTTTGTTATTCCTTTTTCTTGATTTTTCCCTGGCTCTCAGTTGGCAGGGGAGGGATCCTGGCTCCCCTGTCGCTGTCAGTCTGTTCCCTGGAGACCCCCCAGCTGCTCTAGAAGGTTCTTGCAGAAAGGCTCCGGGAAGCTGGAATTTGTTCCTTCTTGGTCACTGGAGCTGAACTTCCAGGGTGGATGCAATAGGGACGGGGCCAGACCTTGCTGACGTTGTTTCTGGGGTCACTGTTGCTGTGGGGGAGGCACTTGTTCAGAGTGCTTTCCACCTAGGAAATTTGTCTCTAATCCGAGACAAGGATGCTGGAAAAAATGGACATTAGGACAAAATAGTAGCTATTAGGAAAATGTATTAGGATAGTAGATACTAAAAAAGTATTCTTTTAAGGGAAATATTTTCATGCAAGGGGTTGTCAGGCACTGGCGCTGGCTGACTAGGGTGTGGTGGAATCCCCATCCCTGGAAGTGTACAAAAAGTGTGGATGTGGCTTTTGGGGACATGGTTTAGTGGTGACGTGAGGCTGGTGCTGGTTGAAAGTTGGGCTTGATGTTAAAGATTTTTTCCAATCTAAACAATTCCATAATTCTGTGGTTTTATGATTCCATGATTCCATGTTGCTGGGATCTGGCTGCTGCCCTCCCCTCCTTTAATTCCCCTCTCTCTCCTCTCTCTGCAGGAAAGTGAGGATGGCATTGAAGGAGATGGTGAGTGATGGCTCTTGGGCAGGGCTGTTGGTGTGCAAAAAAAGTAAAAACCAGATAAAATGCCTTTTCCAACAATCCTGTGGTTGTTGCCATCCCAAATACTCACTTGTAACAGCAGACAAATATGGGCTGCAGGGACAGTGCACCCCAAACTCGCCCCGGCTCCCTCCTGAACTGGCTGTGGCATTGATCCGGGATGGTGCTGGCAACCAAAATTCCAATTGGAAGGGGTTTGGTCACATGGGAGAGGAGCCATGTCCAGCCCTGCCCTGACCCCACCTCCTTTCCCTCTCCACAGCTGTGCTCTCTGACTACGAAAGCGCCGAGGACTCCGAGGTAAGGGCAGGCTCTGTCCTGCTGAGCCACTGATTCTTAGGGAATTTAGGCACAAACTCAGTTTGTGTCTTTGGATCCCTTCCAAGGACCCCTGTGTCTCCCAAGGAAACAGCCTCCCCCAGTCCCAGCCTCTGGCACTGGGACAGTGTCACTGTGCTGCTGGGGAGGGTGTAGGGCCAGTGTGTGCTAGGGAGAACTCTCCTGGCTCCTCACACTGGGAACTGGATTTGCCATGGCCAAGAAGGGCGTGGGAGGAGTGTGGGATGCTTGTTGGGTTTTAATTAGTTGGAATTAAAAAGCCAAGTGGTGGTTGGGAGCATCCCAGGAGCTTCCCTCTGTTCTGAGGAAGCAGCCGGAGGGGGGATGCACCTTGGGATTTGGGGGATGCTGAGGGAATGCCATCCCACCCATGCCTGGGGGCTGCAGGTTCCCCTGGATTTTTAGTTCAAAACTCTAAAGTTTGAGATTTCCAGCGAGTTTAGAGAAGTTCTGGTCTCTAAGGGTTATAGTGAAGGCTTTCTAAGGAAAATCCATCTCTGTTGTGGGAATCTTGAGGGAAACAGTGGCTAGAGAACATGCAAACCACCAGGCAGAGAAAATCCAAGCTGTTTATTGGGGAATTAGTCTCAGTTTGGGAATTAATCTATGCTATCAACAAGGAAGGAGCGCAGCAGGCTGCAGAGGTGACGGGGCAGCTCCCAGAGCTCTTCCAGCCTGGAATCCCGCGTAGAGGCTCCTGGTGGCAGCAGGGTTGTTGCATCACTGCCGTGCCAGGATGACTCTGTTCCTGTGCCTAAAAATAATGCCCGGCCTGGGCTTCCCCGGCGTAAACACCGGGAGCAGCCGATGTGCAAAGGCTGTGTTGAAAGAGGAAAATGGAGCAGGGTTTGGTTAATCACCCCGAGCTATTTTTAGTTCAGCTTCAGCCTCCGGAGGCTCCTGGGGGTGAAACCAGGTCATGCTCCTGAGCAGAGTGAGTCAGCTGAGGAACTCCAGGGAATTTGGAAACGTGGCCCTGGCTGGATCCGGGCCCTCGGTGTGGAAGGAAGGGCCTGTGATCACCAGTCTCCCCAGTCTGCAGGAGCCTTTTTGGAGTGGTGAGATGCTGCATCTTTGTGCGGCAGCTGATCCCAGCTCCATTCCAGAAAGCCTGTTAGGTCCTCCATCTTTTGGGACAGGTTGGGTTTGACCTTTGCTTTTCTTGTAATAGAGGAATAGGAAGAATTTTAGGAGCTAATCTTCTGCTTTGGAAGAGTCATGTCTAACAGCTGGAAAAGAGATCTAACTCCAGATTTGGGAGAAGTCCTGGGGGATCTGTTGCTGGATCTAACTCCAAAACTGGGGAGATTCCTGGCAGATCTAATGGAGCATGTTTGAGTCACTGGGTGTCTCCCAGGCAGAGGAAGAGGATTACAGCGAGGAAGAAAGCTCCAAGGTGGAGCTGAAGCAGGACAGCAATGATTCGTGCGAGTCCACGGCCAGAGGGGAGAAAGGGAGTGAGAAGATGGATCCCAAGGGAGCGGTGACAGGCGAGCGGCAGAGCGGGGACGGGCAGGTGGGTGTCCCACGGCTCCGGGCTGGGGGCTGGCAGCGGGACTGCTGCAGTGGTGAGAGCTTGCTGGTTCTGACAGGAGAGCACGGAGCCTGTGGAGAAGAAGGTTGGGAAGAAGGTTTCCAAGCACCTGGATGATGATGAGGATCGGAAGAACCCAGCGTACATCCCACGCAAGGGGCTCTTCTTCGAGCACGACCTCCGAGGGCAGACGCAGGAGGAGGAGGTCAGGTATGTGAGTGTCCCCCTGGGGCTCTGGGAGGGACAGGCCAGCTTCCAGGCCAGCTTCCAGGCCAGCCTCTGGCAGCAGGGCTCCTTGCTTCAGTAGGATGCACTGGGAAGGTCTGTGCTTCTGTTACCCGCTCTGTGTCCTGCCAAGACACTTCAGCTCTTTGTTTTGAAGGAGAGATGGAAAAACACTGACAAAATAAAAAGCCTCGTGCTAGGCAGCAGTGACCCTTCCAGCTGCTTTTCCCAAACAGCAGTGGGTCACCAGCAGCTGCTGGGCAGGAGGAGCAGGAGGAAGGAAGGATGCTCCCTCCTGTGCATTCCCTGCCCCAGGAATGCTCGGGCTCTGTGCGTGGGACTGCTCGAAGCTGCCACATCTTGGCTTTACAGCTCCGTGCTCCTCCCTGTGTCCATGTTCCAGGCCAAAAGGTCGTCAGCGGAAGCTGTGGAAGGACGAGGGGCGCTGGGAACACGACAAATTCCGGGAGGACGAGCAGGCCCCCAAGACCAGGCAGGAGCTGATCGCGCTGTACGGATACGACATCCGGTCAGCCCACAACCCCGACGACATCAAACCCCGGAGAATGCGCAAACCACGGTGAGCCCCAGAGTCACACCAGGGCCTGCATTGGCCTGGAGAGCGGTGCCATGTCTGGAGCTCCAAAGAAGGAAAGCCCTGTCATGTGGGATCTTGTTCCTGGGATTTCTAGATGTGCATCCCGGGGAGGGGTTCCCTGGCAGAGCAATGCCTCCCATGCAGGGGTTTCTTTCTAATGAATTGTTCTATTTTTCTCCCCCAGGTTTGGCAGTCCCCCTCAGCGAGACCCCAACTGGTCCAACGAGAGGCCCCCCAAGCCCCCGAGGCACCAGGGTGCCAAGAGCCCCTCGGGTCCCCCACGCTCCTTCAACAGCCGCAGCTCCGCTGGCACCGGCAGGATGCCCCCCGCCAGGAACTACCCCAGGATGGGGGGCTACAAGGAGACCCGTCCAGGCTACCGGACTTCGGAAACGACCATCCCGCACCGGAGCGGGGAACAAGCCAAGCAAGAGAGTGGCTATCGTGGGAAGCGCACGGAGCAGAGCCCGTCGAGGGACACATCCCCTGAGTTGGAGGTGACACATGTCCACGGCAGCCCTGGGAAGGAGGAGGGGGCTCTGGAAAACCAAGCCACAGCTGCCGATGCTGCACAGCCACCGCCGGACAGACCAGTTGAGAAGAAATCTTATTCCCGAGCAAGAAGGACCAGAGTCAAGGCTGGGGACGTGGGGAAGCTGGCAGAGGAAGTGCCTGCTTCCGAGGGGCTGGCTCCCGTGATTCCAAAACCCACACCAGCCGAGACCTCCCCACCACCAGCCAAGAGCAACTGGGAGTCGTCGGTGGAATCCAGCGTGGATGGACTTGAGCAGGAGATGACCCAGATGAACCTGACGGAGCAGAACTGGAGCCAGGGGCAGTCCCAGTTTATCCCGCCCCGGGAGCTGAGGGGTAAGTGGGAGCAGTGTGCTGGTTTTCCAGCAGCCCAGTGCCATCCTGATCCGTGCAGTCGTTCGGAGCTGAGCAGTGTCTGCCTGAGCCTCATCCCAGGGTGGGTGCAGAGTGGTGGTTCCTGCTGAGAAAGTGCAGTATAGATACTGCAGCAGAGAAAATGGGGAAATGAAATATTTCAGTGTAGGTGAGTGGAGTTAGGGCTGGGAAAGATGGAAGGGGAGATCCTTTCCCTGTGGTGTGAATCACAGCGAGACCACCCCCTGCTGCAGGAGAGCAGAAGATAAGGATCAATAATTGGGCTCTGTGGTGTCCTGCTTGGAGCAGGAAGGAACTTTTCCCTGTTTGTCAGCTCATTTCCTGGCACTGGAATTTGGTTGCCAGTAGCCGAGGCCTGGCTAGGATTAGCAAATCCCTTTGTGCCTGGGAAGGGACATGGGACAGAGTTACCCCAGTGCCAGCTGAGGACAGTTCCAGTTGCGCATCCACAGAGAGGTCATCCAGGTATAATTATCCCTTTGCAGAATTAGAGTCTGTTCTGGGAAGTGTTAGAATGCTTCCCGAGGGGAGTAAAACTGGAGCAAGGAGAAGGAAGCGACTTGCTGCTTTCATAAGCGTCTGTGAGGTTGAGGTCATGGAACCAGAAGTCATTTGGTACTGGTGGGACTGGGAAGTCTGTGTGAACTGACCCTTGGACAGGCTGGAAACATGACAGTGGGATGAGAGTTCAAAAGTGCTGAGATTGTCTGTTTTGGGTTTGTTTTTTTTAATGCACAAAAATGAAGCATCTTCACAGATTTCCCACAGGCCATCTCTTGGCTGCAGGTACAAGATTGTATTCTGCTGTGAGAAGGATGATGACTCTGCTGTCCCTTTTTTGTCCCCAGCAGAGGAGGGAGGAGTTAATTCTGGGAAGCATTTGGCTCCCATCAGTCCATTCTGTATCCCTCTGCCTGTATTTTCACTGTCAGTGATCCGTGAGCACTTCCAGTGTTTGCTTTATCCATTTTCACTCCCGTGGAATCACCTGTGGTCACCTTGGCATTGTGGTTTTAAACCATGGTTTAAACTTCACTTTGCTGTAAATTCACATGGATTCACTTTGCTGTTTGAATTCCAAGTAGCCTGGGATAAAAGTGTTTACACCCTGCAGAGGGTTTAAACTACAGCTTCAGATCCCACATGGATCCTTGATCTACCCACAAGAGATCCATGTCTCAGCAGACACAGAACTCAGTGTAGGACCTGAGTTTCAAGCTGGGGATTTAGTTTTGAAGCAGGATTTAGGCATTGCTGAGCACTGTGGGTGAGTGTGCAGTGACAAAACAGCCTCTAATTTGTCCAAAATATTTAAAATCATCACCGGGGTGATGAAGTCCAAAGGTTCCATGTCATGGGAGCGAGAGCTGAGCCACAGCCACGCCCCCGGGCGAGGCGGCTCGGGCCTGGGAACCAGCACAAACCACAGTAATAATCAGACTGTTCCTTCCTCAGGTATTCCCAACCATATGCACGTGGGAACTGGGCCACCGCCGCAGTTTAACCGGATGGAGGAGATGGTAACGCGTGATCCCGGAGCGTGACTCCGGCTCCGCGGCGCGCGGGACATGGGCTCTAATTGTGTTGGGGTTGTGGTAATTACAGGCTGTTGACACCTCAGCCTTTCCCCTGTGGGGGTGTTTGGGGGTGACCCGGGGGGGTTTGGGGGTCAGGGGATGTTGGGTAGGTGCCCCACAGCCTCCCTGACCCCTGGACTCTCACAGGCAGTGCCGGGGGGCCGTGTGAAGCGCTACTCATCACAGCGGCAGAGACCCCCTGTGCCAGAGCCCGCGCCCCCCATGCACATCAGCATCATGGAAGGACACTACTACGACCCACGTGAGTGTTTCCCTCCTGCTCCTGTGGCTTCATGTGTGCTCGGAGCTGAGCAGCTGGAGCAGGGATCCCCCTGCTCCTGTCGGGGTCGGGACTTTGTGTTCTCCTTCCTTTGTTGTAGTGGCACTGTGTCCCATCATACAGTGTCTAAAAGGCAGCTGGGAGCCTCCCTGGTTATGTTTAAACTCATGGAATTATCCTCAGTGTTATCCCCTCTCTGTGCCAGGGCTCTTAGGACACCCCAATTCCTCCTGAGAGCTGGGATTTAAAATGAACTTTAAATCAGGTCTTTGGCATTTGAGCATGGGGAGAACAGGGCTGGGGATGGATTAGGAATTCCCTCCAGCATTTAAAGTGTTAGAGAAGAAATTCCCTGAGTATTTTCCTGCTTTCTAAAGCGAGTAGGAGGCATTTCTATTGGGAGCATGTGGCATCTGTGAGCCCGGGAGCCTCTGTGTGCTGTGGGAGCCCTCGGGGCAGGCTGGGCTGTGTATGCCCGGCTGCAGGCTGCAGGGGAATGAAATTCCACGGAGCTTTTCCTCACAGCCTGTCATGTGTTGTTGCAGTACAATTCCAGGGACCAATCTACACCCACGGTGAGAACCCAGCCCCGCTGCCGCCCCAAGGGATGATTGTGCAGCCGGAGATGCACCTCCCTCATCCAGGTGAGGAGCCAGTGGGACACCCCTGGACCTGGGGGACAGAGAACTCTGGTCTCCCACAGCTTCTATCATGGGGGGAATCCATTTTCCTTTATTTCTACAACATGGAAGAGACCTTCCCCCTCCTGCAGTGAAGCTGAAGCACTATCAGTCTTAAGGAATGAAAGAAGTGTTTCTGGATCTTCCAGCCAGTTCAGGACAGGGGAAACTGAACCTTTGGTAGCTCCCAGCTGGATGTTTGCAGGTCCCTTTGGGGCCTCACCAGGCTGGGCCACTCCCTTCCGTGGGCACTGGGCTGGTTCCTCACTCCCTGGCCCTGTAGCTCAGGGAAAAGCAGAACTAGGAGCTGTCAAACACGTTCTCTGCTTGCCCACACAAATTGTTTCCTGCAGTGGGGTTGTGATGGGGCCATGTCTGGTTCCTGTGAATCCGGAACTGGGGAGAGGGCCGTGCTCTGCTGCTCTGTGTCCCTCCCCAGCGTGGGGTTGCAGGGAAGCCGTGGAGCAGAGCGTGCTCCTTCCTGCTGCCACCCCGGGACACTCTGGCTTCTCGGGTGACATCCATCTACTTCCCGTCACCTCCAGGTTTACACCCCCACCAGACGCCCCCTGCCATGGCAAACCCCGGCCTCTACCCCCCACCAGTGTCCATGCCCCCGGGCCAGCCCCCGCCGCAGCAGCTGCTCACTCCGACTTACTTCTCCGCCCCTGGAGTGATGAATTTCGGGAATCCTGGCTACCCCTACCCCCCTGGAGCTCTGCCCCCTCCGCCCCCTCCTCATCTCTATTCCAACACGCAGGTAAGCTGGGTGCGCCGCGGCTCCTTCCCGGGCAGGAGCAGATGGGAGTCTGTGGAGTGTGGGGTGTGTTCTCTGAGGTGTTCCTGGGAAGGATGTGGAGCAGCTGGGCTGCTCCGTGGGGAGAGGCTGCTGCCATCCCAGAAAGGGTTGTTCCGATGGCTGCTGTGCAGCTCCCTGAGCACGGGGGTCAGTGGGTGAAATCCTGTCCTGGCGGGTCTGGAATTGAGGTGTTACCTTATGGAACAGGGAAACAGCCCCTTCAGGTCCCTGCTGAGCCAAGGATACCTTGGGAATGGCTTTGGAAGTCAGTTCTGTCATGGGGCTGGGATCTGGCTGGTGTGAGCTGCACAGGGCTGGATTTTCTTGCTCTACTGCCCAGCTCCATATCTAAGGCCACTGCCAGGCAGTGAGGAGGCAGATTGGATTGGGTCCCTGAGGAGGCAGTTCAGGTCCCTGAGAAGGCAGATCAGATCCGTGTGAGATGGCAAATCAGACCAGATCCTGTAGGGACATGGATCAGAGCAGACCAGATCCCTGTGAGATGGCAGATCAGACCAGATCCTGTAGGGACGTGGATCAGAGCAGACCAGATCCCTGAGGAGGCAGAGTGGATCTCTGTGAGGATCAGACCAGATCTGATCCCTGTGAGGCAGATAGGTTAAATCCCTGAGGAGGCAGATCAGACCAGATCTTTGAAAAGGCAGATGAGACCAGAGCAGACCAGATCCTGGTGCCGGCGATGCTGCCGTGGCTGGAGCAGGGCTGACACGCCGTGGAAGGCTGGAGAGCTGCACGTTCCCTGAGCTCCCAACCGTCCCTGCCCTTCCTACTGCTCTGGCTGATCCTGGCAGGACCTCAGCCCGGTTTGAGGGCAGTTCCCCCCACGCTGCAGGGCTGGGTGTGTCGGGGAGCTGTGGCCAGGCAGAAAAGCTGTTGTTGGGGGAGTTCAGGCATTCCATGGACTGCAGGGTGAGGGAATCCTATATGCATAGGCTCTGTCCTGTCCCTGCCGGAGTCGGGGGACCCTGGCAGAGGGGTGGGGACACACGAGGGGCCTCAGGAGCTGATCTCAGAAGGGGCACAGCCCCCCTTGGTTCTGGCTGGGGGTATGTCCAGCCCCGGTGGGTGCCGGGAGGAGCTCGCAGGGCCCCCCAGCCCGGAGCTCTGATCCTGCTGCTCCTGCAGGCGCAGTCCCAGGTGTATGGGGGGGTCACCTACTACAACACTGTCCAGCAGCAGGTGCAGCCCAAGCCCTCCCCGCCCCGCCGGACGTCCCAGCCTGTGACCATCAAGCCTCCCCCTCCAGAGGTACCATCCCCTCACCGTCGGTCCCTCTGTGTGGGTGCTACTGGTGTGTGTGAGGCTGCAGTTCCCCCTCCCATCCCAAAAAAATAACGTTGTTCTGGGGAAGTCTTAAACTGTCTCATCTCTGACCTGTCCCAAACCTCAGCTTCTCGTTGCAGGTGGTAAGCAGGGCTCCAGTTAATTTGAATTACTTAAATCTTTAAAACTAAAACCACGTAAAAAGTAAGTCTGAAGTTGACTCTTTTTTATTTTATTTACTCAGAGTAGAAAACAGGACGATTTAGAGAGGGAAAAATCCAGCCCTAGCTGGAGGAGCTAGGAGGCAGGGAGTTCTCTGGAAGGATAAACGTTGAGAACTCAGTCGATAATTCAGGCCGTAGAATTAAAGGTTTTTCAGGATGAGAGTGCTTCCCTGTGCTGGGAATGGTCTCCTTGCTCCAGTGCTGTGAGCTGTGCATGTGTGAGCGTGCTGGAATGCCATGTGTGTGTTTTTGGTTTCCCTTTCCATACCTTCTTCACGTATGGAAGCCAAGCAAGCCTGGACCCGGGCGGGCATGTGCCGGTGGGTTCCCGTACACAGGGAGGGCTGGGAAGCAAATTGTCTGATGGAGGGGCCCTGGAAAGGCCTCATGATGGAAAAGCCTGGAACCATGAGGAGAGGTTGGCATAGTGGGCTGGTTGTGCCCAGAGGGGTGGGGGTGGTTGGCACCCAGGTGTGGGGGGGTTTGCTGGCAAGACCCAGCCATAGCACTCTTCCTCCCATGGGAGGATTTGGGGGGCTCTAAACCTCTGTTGCTCTTCCTTTTCCCCCTGCCAGGACAGCAAAGGTGAAAAATCAAAGGAGAGGAGCAATACGTAGGGACACAGCCACAGGAATCCCAGCGCCAGACTCGGCACCTTGGCGAGGAGGAAGCTGCTCCTTGGAATGGCTCCTTCCCTGCGCGGAGGTGAGGCAGCAGGATGAGACACCTGCACTGTGCTCAGGGCCAGGCACTTCCCCCGTGGCCCAAGCGGTGCCTTCCCAAAATCCATCTCGCTGCTGCCCGGCCCCCTCCTCCCCCGCGCTGGGGCCGCCGAAGAACCAACCCCCGAGTCGGTCTTTGGCCACACGTTCTCCCAACTTCTCCCCATTACTAAACGTTCCCTGCTCCCTCCTGGGATGTCAAACTCCGCTGGCTTGATCGTGGTCTCTGTTTTTATTTAAGGAATGAAGCAGCTCCTTCAGTAAAGCTGATTTGTTTCTTTTGGGTATTTCGTATTTATTTGTTTGCAAGCAAACAGCAGCAGTGACGTCCCCCCACCCCAGTTCATTTTAATTCTCTTTTCAATTAGCAAGTTGATTTCTGCCACTTTTGGAGCAGGGGAAGGGGAATGGAGCTGTGGGAAGCTGTTGGGAATGTGCTGCCTGGGCAGGAACCACCTAATTTAGGAGCTCCTCCTCATTCTTTTCCCAACAAGCTGTTGGTAACTCGTGTGTGCGAGCTCTCAGGTGGCAATCCGTGGGGTGACCCCCATCCCTGCCACCCCCAGCAGCGCAAGGGGAGGTTTCCACCTTCCCTCTGACAAATCCACGGAGAGAGAGGAAGCTTTGTGGGCGCCCAGCACCCCAACGCTGCCCGAGCAGCCCAGCCAGCACCCAAACCAGCTCAGCAGGGCTGGGTTTGCTCCCAGCACTTGGGTGTTGCTGCTGGAGCTGTGGAGGGTGTTGGAACCCGCCCCAATGCACCAGGCTGGGCTCTGGCCCCTTGAGGAAGTGCCTCAGCCCTGTGCCAGCACTCTCCTCACTTCCCCACGGCAGCCTTGTGTCCCCGTTGGGATTCCTGATCCCGTGGGGTGACTGTCACCGCGGCTGTGCCCCGCTGATCCTGGCTGGCTCACCTGTGCCGCAGTGCTGCCACTCCGCATCCCACTTCCCACCGGTCCCGCTCCGGCTCCGGCTTGGCTACGTCCTCGCAGCCGTTTGCAAATTGCATTAGGAAACTTGGCAGGGCCGGCTGCCGATTCCTGCCCATTCCTGCCGAATCCTGCTGCTCTCCTGAGCACGTGCCGGGACGCCGTGGGGACGTGCCAGCTGCCGGCGCAGGCACTGGGCGAGGGGGACGTCACCGAGCGAGTGGTGGCTCGGCTGCCCTGTCCCCATGTGCGGCCAGGATGGGGGCCCAGCACCCACCTGCTCGTTCTCTCTGTGGATCCCTCATCCATGCTGGGCTCTCGAGCAGAAATTCCTTTGGTGTTTGCAACGCTGTGACCTTTTGTGCCTCGTTTCAGCCACCAAAGCTAGGTTTCCAAAGCAGAGCCCCCTCATGTTTTAGATGTCACTGTGTCTCTGCCTTAAGGCTGATGTGTGTCATTGATGCATTGGTCACACGACCTAAATCCTGGACCTTACACCTCCATGCTGGTGTTTTCGTGTTATTTGGATTCCTGTCCTGTGGGATGCACATCCCTAACAGCATTGTAGGAAGGAGATGGCTGTCATGTGTCCTTCCTGGGGCTGAGACCCACAGGGGCAGAGTCCACCTGAGCTTCCCTGGCAGGACCAGTGTCACCTCTGCTGTGTCCCAGGAGCTGCTGCCTCCCCAGGGGCTGTTCTCCCCTTCTCAGGAGCCACTCTCCTCTTCCCGGGTGCAGCTCTGCCCTTCCCAGGAGCTCCCAGTGGGACTGGAATTGCGGCTCCACTCTGCCTGGCGCCAGCCGCCCTCGCCCCCACATCCCTGGAAGCAGCTGCCACCCGTCCCCAGCCCAGCTCTGCCCCGGAAGTGGGGCTGGAGGGAGCCCCCTCTTCTCTCTGGGGCTGGGGGCTGATGTGAGGCCCCTCCTCTCTCACTGGCTCACAGGAAAGGACCAACTGTTGTGTTGGTGGTGCGGGAGCTGCTGCCCGCACGTTTATGCGGCGCTGCCTCCGCCTCGGCAGGCACAGCCTCCTGCCAGCCCCCCGCCCACCTGCCCATGCCACATAAGGGTTGGGGGGCATGTACCCCACTCCTGCGACACCCTAATCCTGTGGATGGACCATGATGGGGGCTCTGCCCTCCTGGAGCTAGGCTGGGCAGGGGAAGGATGCTGGTGGGACCTGCTAGTGCCATGGTGGAAGGGCAGCTCTGAGGGGAGGTGGGACCCCAACTTCCCCCTTTGCATCCCCACCCCTTTCTCCTCTCTTCAGGTCTCTCTATTTCCTGCCCTCACTGCTGGCAGTGGGGTGGGGGTCCCAGAGCCCTTCCAGCAGCAGCAGCAACAGCAGGAGGGATTACCTTCCTGCTCCCACTGCTGTGCTGCCCCATCCCTCCCCAGCGCCTCTGCCTCAGTTTCTCTCCCTGGCAGCAGGCTCAGGACTGAGCGGGGTCCAGGATTTGGCTCAGTGCTTCACAGGGATCTCATGGAGGAGCTGCGCCCATCTCTTGGGGGTTCTCCCCCAAATTCTCTGCTCCCCTCTCCCAGCGCTGCAGCTGGGAAGTGGGTTAAGGCGCTGGCTTGGGGAGGGATTTTTCCCGCGGTGTAATTTTTCCCTCCTACACACGGTCTGTTTTGAGCGGTGCCTGGAGGCTTCGCACCCCCGGCTCACTGCCGGGGCGGGGGAATGCGCTGGCTGCCAACCGAGGGAAGCGCCCGCTCCAGATCCCAGCTCGTTAGAAGAAATAACAGCAAATTAATTAAGCCAATAGTTCGCTCTGCGCCAGCAGTGCCCCCATCCCTGCCGAGATGGGGAGAGAGGGTGGGATGGGACAGGCCAGATCTGGGGCACCTTTCCCAGGGGGAACATTGCCCTCAGCACGGCACAGTGCTCCAGGTGCCTCCTGCCTGTGTGGCCCAGTGCATCTCTATTGCCACCAGCAAGCAGGGTCTCTCTGTGCCTCAGTTTCCCGTCCAGCTGTCAGGAGAAGTCCGTCTCTGCGTGGCTGAGCCCAGCCAGCAGCACCACTTGCACACGGGCCTGGGAACCCTTGTTTGGATGGCCCAGGGAAAGGGGATGGAGGACCTCAGCATCGTGCGATTTTTTGGGGGTGTTGGATGGGATGTGGGGGATCTGAGCGCTGGAGGCTGGAGCAACACAGGAGGGACATGCCGGGCCATACCGTGCTGTGCTGTGCCATCCTGACAGGGCCTCTTGCAGCCGGGGATGGGGATGGGGATGTGGGGACATGTTTTGCCGCTCTCTGGCAGCCGCACGGATGGAGTTGCCAGGCAACTGCCGGGTGGAGGCGAAGCGGGAACAAAGCGGGAGCTGCCGGGACCCTCGCTCATCCATCCCTCCCCGAACCCCCCGGGCAGTGGGGCCCAGCAAAGGCCGTGGGGTCACCTGCTGTGTCCCCCCAGCCGCTGGCACCAATCCCAGCCCGAGGCTGCCGCAGGGCCGTGCGTTTGCAGGGGGATGGATCGCGGAGAAGGGGACTGGGAGGACACAGGGTCTATCCCTCAGTTGTTTTCACCCGTTGCATGTCCAGAGGGTGCAAGGTGGGGCTGGGGGCAGTGGGCATGGGCAGGATGGGTGCTCAGCACCCCGCGGGTCCGGGGCAGGAGGCTCAGCCCCAGGCGAGCGCCACATCGCGCCCTGCCCTGCCCCAGAACTTGCCCCGGAACCTGCCCCGGCACCTGCCCCAGCACGTCGGGGCCCGTTCTGGCATGGCGGGCGGCGGAGGGGGGGTCTGGCAGCTACCCCGACCTGCCCGCCCTGCCCGCGGGGGGACCCAGCCCCAGGGGTGCCAGGGTGGGGGGTCCCGCACCCACCCCTGGCTCTTTCCCACGCTGCGGCAGATGCAGAGAGATGGGCTGGGGGTCCGGGTGTGGGCCACCCCACAGCTGGGGATGTGCCCCCCGTGCAGGGGACACTGGGGAGGGAAAACATGGGGGGATGGGGTGGTGCCGTGTGCCCCTGGGCTGGCAGGGGGGAACTGTGTGGGTGTGCGGGGGGGACCGGGCACGGAGGTGTGCCGGGGGTGTGCCGGGGGTGTGCGGCAGCACGTGGCAGGGGGCTGTGGGGCTGTGCCCCATGGTCGCGGTGTGTGACAGCGGGGGGTGACAGGCTCTGGGGCTGTGTGTCCCCCCAGGCTGTACGGTGTGTGTGTGGGGGGGGGGTGCGTGGTCGTACCCCGGGAATGCGAGGGGGGAATGCGGGGAGATGGATGCGGGGGTGTGTAATGCATCACCTGTGCGGGGCTGCGGGGAAGGGGGAGGTGACCGTATCCTGGTGCGAGCCGGTGTCACCGCATCCCCGGGGCGGTTCTGTGACGAGTGCGGTGGTGCGGGGAGGGGGCGGGCAGGTGCCGTTGGCGGGGCCGGGGGCGGCGGCGGTGCGGGGAAAGGGGCGGGCAGGTGCCGGGGGCGGCGGCGGTGGGGCCGTAACGGGGCGGGGCGGTGCTGGCGGCGGGGCCGCGGCGAGGCCGGTGCGGGGCGGGCGCAGCGAGCAGCCGGTGCGGGGCGGGCGGGGAGCGGCGCCGCGGCCCGAGCCCGAGCCCGAGCGGAGCCGAACGGAGCCGCCGCCGCCGCCGATGGGCCCCTGAGCCGCTGCCGCCGCCGCGGCCGGGCGGCCATGAAACCGCTGGAGAAGTTGCTGAAGAAGCCGGGCTCGCACCTGCCCGTCCGCCCCGCCGCCCCTCCGGGGCAGGTACCGGGGCCGGGGCCGGTGCCGGCTCCGCGGCGGCAGAGCCTGTCGCGCCCGCCTGCCTCCCCCGAGGAACCGGCGGGGCCCGCGGGGCCGGTACCGGGGGGCGAGGGCCGCTGGCTGGAGCTGCGGCCGCCCGAGGCACCGCTCCGCTCCCCTGAGGACCCGTCACCGGCCGGCGACCGCGATCGGGACCGGGACCGGGACAGGGAGCCGCCGAGCCCGGAGCCGCCGCCCGCCGCCCGGTGCTGCTGCGGCTGCGGCTGCGCCCCCGCCGCGCCCGCGCCCCCCGAGCGGCTCCTGGCCGCGCTCCTCGACCGGCTGCCGGCGGCTGCACACGGGAGGGGCTGCGGGGCAGGTACGGGGCTGCGGGACCCCCGGGACGGGCTGCGGGACCTCCGGGAGGGGCTGCGGGGGTGCCCGGGGCGGGGAGCGCGTGGATCGCGGGGCGATGCGGCGGAGCGGGGAGAGACCGGGGGCGGCCGCTGCTTGCGGGGGGGGATGCGCCAGTGGATACCGGAGAGGGAGACACCAGGGTGGGAGACCCCGGTGCCCGGTGAGGCGGATGGCACTGTACAGGGCGCAGCGGTGCCCGGTTGGGGTGACAAGGTCAAGGCCGGGTCCCTGCCGGGGCAGGGCGCCCGTGGCAGCGGGGTGGGCAGGAGTCTGCGGCGTGGGCAGGGGTTCCCCGGGCAAGATACCGCGGCAGAGGGATATGGGCTCAATGGCAGCACCAGCTCGGTGGGGGCCGGGGGTGGCCGGGCACCGGCAGTCACTGCAGCATCCACCTCCCGGTTGGATGGTCCTCAACATCCTCCTGGTGCTAAAATTAGCCCTGACGGGAGCTGCAGTGGAGGGGGGGTCGGTTGGATGCCCCTTTTCTCCAGCACAGGCCTCCCGGTGCTGTCCCACCGTGGCTCCCCGTGCCCAGGTGTTGGGGTGGTTTTGGTGCCAGAGCTGGGTGGGAGCCAGGCTGGGTGCAGGTGGGTGGGAGCCTTCCCACACCACGGGGATCCCTGTTCTGGCTAATCCCCCTCGGCTGCTGGGACCAGGGGCCATCGGGGACCCCAGGCCACTGCCAGCCCCCTGCTCCAGTGATGCCAGGGCCGGGATTGGGTGCAGCCACTGACACGAGGAGCCCTCGGGTAGGGGCGAGCTGGGACTGGCAGCGCCAGGTCCTGCCTGCACCAACATGCTGCCAGGCCTGGCAGTGCCGGGGCTGGCAGGGAGCACGGGGGCAGGAGCCAGCAGAGGGGTCCTGACATGAGAAAACGTCTTGGCAACTCTGGGGTACAGCGTGGGTGATGCAGAGGGATGGGGAAACTGAGGCAGGACTGGAGGGGCTACAGCCTGAAGGGACTGGGGGAGTGTTCAACTTCTGCCCCACAGGCAGAACACGAGAGGGGAGTGCACTCAGGGCAGGGGGGCTGGGAGAGCTGGTGGCCATGTACCTGCACCCCCCCACATGTTGCAGGTGCCCCTGCCTGTCCCTGTGTCCCAGACTGCCGTGTCCTGCTTTCAGCAGCAGTTGATGCCCCATGGGTGCTGTGCCCGGCGCGGGGGTGCCAGGGGACCCTCTGCTCTGGCTTGGCACGGATCCGTGACCGGGTTAACCGTCTGGGGGGTGGCTGTGGGGATGCTCTGCATGGCCCCTCCATGGGTCAGGTCCTTGGGCCTCGGAAGCGTTCTGGGGTCCCACCACAGTGTCTCTGGGACATGTGGGCACAGCCCCTTGGGCACCCCTGGCTGGGGACCCGCTGGGGCCGAGGGTTGCACTGGTGCCGGGCGAGGGAGTGGTGCCTTGTCCAAAGGTCGTGGCGGTGACTGATGCGGCTCTGACAGGCACTGACGCCGGTACCGGGCCCACCTGGCCTTGCCAAAACACCTTCCCAGGGTAGTGCCACACGTGCTGCCCCGGAGATCTCGGCTGTGGCACCCACCCGATGTGCCTCAAGCTGCCTGCCTCAGTTTCCCCTGGCCGTGTCCCTCCGTGCCCACGGCCGGGCTCTCACGGGGCTCCCGGGTGTGCCGGGGCGTCGCGGCCCCGGTCCCGCCCTGCCGGCGCCTCTGCCCCCACACCGGCTCGGCCGGGCCCGGCTGCCCCGGGGCTGGGAGCGGGCCCTGAGTCAGCGGCGGCGCGGGGGGGTTCGCGTGGGGCTCGGCCTCTCCCGGTGTCACCCTGGGAATTACCATCGCTCCCCTCACCCACCCGCCCCGCCGGGCACGGGGCACCCCGGGGGGTGTCGGGGGGCTCTGTGGCTGGGGTGCCCACGCCTGTCCCCTCCTGTCCCCGCAGAGTCGCTGCTGGATGACATCGTGCTCACCCACTCGCTGTTCCTGCCCACCGAGCGCTTCCTGCAGCAGCTGCACCAGCAATATCCTGGGGGGCCCTGGGGGGCCACGAGGGTGGGCTCGAGGGTGGGTGAGGAGGGGTCCGAGGCTGGGCATGAGGAGGGCACTGGGGTTCAGTGAGGGTGGGCACCAGGGTGCTGTGAAGGGGCAGAAGAGCAGGTGCGATGGGGCGGTGCCTGAGGGCATGAGGGGGGCACAAGGGCGGGCACGAGGGTGCAGTGAGGAAGGGTCCGAGGCTGGGCATGACGAGGGTATTGGGATGCAGTGAGGGTGGGCAGAAGGTGACCATGAAGGGGACACGATGGTGGCACGAAGGCTGGCAAAAGGGTGCAACCAGGAGGGCACCAGCATGGGTGTGAGCGTGAGGGTGACAAAAGAGTGAGCGTGGGGTTGCAAGGAGCAGTGGGAGATGGGGAGGGCAGTAGGATGCTGTGGGGGGCTCACAGGAGCAGCAAGAAGGGGATTGGGGTGCCATGTGTGTGGGCTACGGGTTTGGGTGCAAGAGGGGCAGTGTGCTGCTACCAGGGAGGGCACAGCGACCCTCAGTGGGGTCTCTCGGTGCAGCGGGTGCCGGGGGGTGGCCGAGGGTCCCTCCTTGCCGTGGCACCTCCTTGACGGTGCTACCTTTGTGCTGGCGGCGGGCAGCCCCCCGGCGCCCTGGGAGGAGGGGTCCGGGCTCCGGCGCAAGCGAGCGGTGCTGGCCGTGCTGCTGCACTTCCTCGAGACCTACAAGGGGCTGCTCCAGGAGGAGGAGAGCGCCGGGAAGGTCATCAAGGTGGGTGTCCCCTTCCCGTGACCCCCCCAGTCCCCGCAGCTCCGGCCCTGACCCCTCTCGCCCCGCAGGAACTTTACCTGCTCATCATGAAGGACACGTCCCTCTACCATGAGCTGGAGGACGAGATCATCAAGCTGCACCAGCTCGTGGAGACCGTGGAGCTCAAGTGAGAAGGGGGTCAGGGGGTCCTGGGAGTTCCTGGCGGTCAGGGGTCCCTGGTGGACCAGAGGTCACTGGCGGTCAGGGGTCCCTGGGGAGGGCAGGGAGTCCTGTGGGGTCCAGGGTCCCTGTAGGTCAGGGGATGCCTAGGGAGGACAGGGCGTCCTGAGATTCCCTGTGGGTCAGGGGGTCCCCAGGGAGAGAAAAGGGTCCTAGGGGTCCCTGTGGGTCAGGGAGTCCCCAGAAAGGACAATGATTTGTGGCCCTTGGGGGTTCCAGGAGGCTGGAGATGCCCTCCTGCCTGCACCGTCACCTTCGTGTCCCCGTCATGCCCTCGCCATGCCAGCCTCGGACCCTCCCTCGCTGCACCCTCGTGCCCACCCTTCTCCCGTGCCCACCCTCAGTGTGCCCCGGTGCCCTCCCTGTGCCCACCCTTGTCCTGTGCCCACCCTCAGTGTGCCCCGGTGCCCTCCCTGTGCCCAACCTCCTGCCATCAGCGAGGCCCTGGGCTGGGGCTGCCGGGGCACCCCGCGAGTTTCGGGGTGCAGCCCCGGGGGTTCGGGGCCCTGCCTGAGCCCTGTCCTGTGCCCCCACAGGGTGGCCGACGAGACCCCCCCGCCGAACAAGCAGGTGAAGCCGCTGTTCCGGCATTTCCGACGCATCGACTCCTGCCTGCAGACCCGGGTGGCATTTCGGGGTTCTGACGAGAGTGAGTGACTGCGAGGGAGCTGAGGGGGACTGGGGTCTCCTCCGTGACCCACCGGCGGCTGTGCCCGCTCACGGGTCTACCCCGTGCCTCAGTTTCCCCGGCGGGCAATACCCGGGATGGTGTGGGGGTGCCCGGCGCTGACCCCCCGCCCTCTCCCCAGTTTTCTGCCGCGTCTACATGCCCGACCACTCGTACGTCACCATCCGCAGCCGCCTCTCGGCCTCGGTGCAGGACATCCTGGCCTCGGTCACCGAGAAGCTCCAGTACTCGGAGGAGCAGAGCGCCCGCGGGGATGCCCTCATCCTCGTCACCATGGCCTCGTCCGGAGGTGCCCGGGGGGTCGGAGGGGCTGCGGGCAGGGCTGGGGGGTCCGGCCGGTGCTGACCCCACCCTGTGCCCCGCGGCAGAGAAAGCGGTGCTGCAGCCCAGCGAGGAGTGTGTGTTCACCACCCTGGGCATCAACAGCCACCTCTTCGCTTGCACCAGGGACACTTTCGACTCCCTGGTGAGCTCCGTGATGGGGACACCCCGGCAGGGACGGCCCCGGCCCCTGCCCGGCCCTGGCACTGCGATCGCTCCCTGCGCTGAACAGGGGGGACCCTCCTGTGGGACCCCTGTGCTCCCACCGCGGGGCCCAGCACCCCCTGAGTGCCCCATCCGCTGTCCCCTCGCAGGTGCCGCTGCCCGAGGAGATCCAGGTGGTCCCGGGGGACACCGAGATCCACCGCGCCGAGCCCGAGGACGTCGCCAACCACCTCACAGCCTTCCACTGGGAGCTCTTCCGCTGCATCCACGAGGTTCGGGGGGCACGGGGGGCTGGCGGGAGCTGCCGTGCTGTGGCAGGGGGGCTCTGATGGAATGTGCCTGTCACCCCCCAGCTGGAATTCGTGGATTACGTGTTCCACGGGGAGCGGGGCCGGCGGGAGACGGCGAACCTGGAGCTGCTGTTGCAGCGCTGCAGTGAAGTGCAGCACTGGGTGGGCACGGAGCTGCTGCTCTGCGAGGGGCTGGGCAAGCGCGCCCACCTGCTCAAGAAGCTCATCAAGATCGCTGCCATGTGAGTGGGGGGCCGCGGGGGGGCCGCGGGGGGCGTCCCTGGATGCCCAGCCCACCCCTCACGCTGTTCCCCACCAGCTGCAAGCAGAACCAGGACATGCTCTCCTTCTACGCCATCGTCATCGGCCTCAACAACGCCGCTATCAGCCGCCTGCGCCTCACCTGGGAGGTGAGGGCTGGGGGGCTCCTGACCCCCCTGGTGCTCCCAGATCTTCCTGGGTCTTTCTGAACACCCCCAGCTGCTTCCTGATCCTTTCCTGGGTGATTCCAGACCAACCCTGGGTGCTCCCTGTTCCCCCCCGGAGCTCCCACCCCACCTTCCAGTGTTCCCAGGACTCTGTGGATGCTCCCAGACCACCCTTGTTTGCCCCCTGAGACTGCCTGGGTGCTCCAAGGACCCTCAGGATGCTTGTGCCCACACCTGGCTGTTCCTAGACCCCTCCTGGGTTCTTTCAGACCCCCCTTGAGCGCTCTTGGAACACCCCCAGGAACTCCCTTCCCCCTCAGTACTCCCAGAACTTCTCTGGGTGCTCCCAGACTGCCCCTGGATACTCCCACCCCACTCTCCAGTGCTCCCAGGATTCTCTGGATGCTTCTAGACCACCCCTGGGTGCTTCCTGACACTGCCCAGGTGCTCCCAGGACTGTTGGGATGCTCATGCTCACACCTGGCTGCTCCCAGACCTCTCCTGGGCTCTTCCAGACCCTGCCTTGAGTGCTCCTGGAACCCTCTAGGAGTTCTTACACCCACCTCAGTGCTTCCAGAACACCTCTGGGTGATCCCAGGACCCCCTGGATGCCCCTGCTCTCCCCTTTGGTGCTCCCTGACCCCCCTTTGGTGCTCTCTGACCCCCCTTTGGTTCTCCCTACCCTCTCCCCTTTTTTTGTCTTCCAGAAGCTCCCAGGGAAATTCAAGAACCTGTTTCGGAAGTTCGAGAACCTGACGGTGAGTGAGAGGTGTGGGGGCTCCCACAGGTGGTGGGGGGGTCCCCAGGCCTCCCCAGGGTGTTTGGGGAGCTCGTGAGCAGGGGACATTCCCAAGGTGTCCCAGGGTGTCCCGGGGTCTCCTTGTCCCCCACCCCAGGCCACCAGCCCCATTCCCATGGCCACCAGCATGGGGGGGATCCAGGGCACCCTCGGGGAGCCCCCCCAAAGCCTGACCCCCCATTCCCCCCAGGACCCCTGCAGGAACCACAAGACTTACCGGGAGGTGCTGGCCAAGATGAAGCCCCCCCTCATCCCCTTCGTGCCGCTCATCCTCAAAGGTGAGGGGGAATCAGGAGCTGCCCCACGGGGGGTTGGGGTCCCTCTGACACCCCATGGGACCCCCACATTGTCCCCTCTCTCCCCCCAGATCTGACCTTCCTGCACGAAGGCAGCAAGACCCTCCTGGATGGGCTGGTGAACGTGGAGAAACTGGTGGGTTCTAGGGGGAGTGTGGCAGAGAGACCCCTGGGGTGAGGGCAGGGGAGAGGGGACCCCCCGAGGGGCTGGAGGACCCCCCCTGAGGGTTTGGGGCTCCCCTGTTGAGGGGGTGGGAGGGTTCAGGGTCCACTGGGTGCAGAACAGGATCCTGGGGGGGTGGTCCCTGAGGGTGGGGGGTGTTCAGGAGGCCCCTGGGGGGATCAGGTGAGGTGTCGGGGGGCTGGGGCTGACTCTGGGGTCTCTCTGTGTCCCAGCACTGCATCGCCGAGAAAGTGAGAACCGTGCGGAAGTACCGGAGCCGCCCCCTCTGTGAGTAGGGGGGACAGGGAGGGGGCACTGCTGGGGGTGGGGGGCACTGCTGGGGGGGCCACACACCGCCCTGACCCTGCAGTGCTGGCCCTGAGGGATGGGGATGTGGCTGGAGCATCCTCACACCTCTTTGTCCATGTCCCTAAACCCCTAAATCCCTGCATCCTTATCCCTTCATCTCTCATCCATCCCTTTATCCCTCATCCCCTCACCCTGCATGCCTGTATCCCCATCCCTCATCCCTTCATCCCTCATCCATCCCTTCATCTCTCATCCCTTCACCCTGCATCCCTGAATCCCTGCATCCCCATTCCTGAATCCCTGAATCCCTATCCCTTCATCCCCATCCCCACATCCCCATTCCCTCGTTGCCATTTCATCCCCATCCCTTCATCTGCATCCCCTGCATCTCTTCTATCTTTTCCCTCCCTCAATCCTCACTCTCATGGTGCCACCCATTTCCTTCCTGCATCCCCTCCATCCCCACATCCCCTGCATTCCCATTCCCACCTTGCCTCCCTGTGTACTTCCATCCCTATCCCTCCATCCCTGCATCCCTCCATCCTCATTCCCCCATCTCCAATCCCATACTGCCATCTTCCATCTTTCCATCCCCATCCCTGCATCCCCTCCATCCTCATCCTCTCCATTCCCACACCCCCCTTCCCACATTGCATTTTCCCATCCCTCCGTCCCTGTTCCCTTGCTCTGTTCCCCATTCCGGGGCCATCCCCAGGCCTGGAGCTGGAGGCGTCCCCGGCCCAGCTGCAGACCAAGGCCTACGTGCGGCAGCTGCGCGTCATCGACAACCAGAACCTGCTCTTCGAGCTCTCCTACAAGCTGGAGCCCGGCAGCCAGTGAGGGGGGGCCCACCCCGGGACCCCCAAACCCCGGGACCCCCCACCCCGGGGACCCCCCCGGGGGGCCCGGAGCCCCCCAGCACTGACGCACTTTGCCCAGCCCCGGCCCTTGGGTGCTGCCCCCACCCTTGGGGGAGGGGTGTGGGTTTGGGGACCCCCTGGCGCATCCCCCCCCGCCCCCTCCTCTGGCTGGGGCGCAGGGGCCCCCGGGGGGGCCACGTGTCCCCCGTCCCCTCTATTTTTGTATGTGCGCCCCGCCCCCCCCAGACGTGTATATTTTGTACCGCCACTGTCCGGAATTGTACATTTATTTTTTAAGAAAAAGGAGGAAAAAAGGAAAAAAAAAAAAAAATCAAGCTGGGGGTGGGGCGGGGAGCCCCAATAAAAGTCTGTCCCGGCGCCTGTCTCTGATGTCATGCTAGGGATTGAGGGCATGATGGGGAGTGACGTCACAGCCCGCTCTCGGTGACGTCACGGTCCCGGTAGTGCCGGGGTGGATCCGACCTTCTCAAGATGGTGACAACGTGGAGCCACTCTCTGACCTTTCAAACATGGCGGCCGCCAGGGTTCCCGTCCACCCTTCCAACATGGCGACTGCTCGGGATCCGTTCGACCTTCTCAACATGGCGTAAAGGAGGAACGGGCGGAGTAGCCGCGCTCAGTCGCGGCACCACGGGTCTTCAGCAGTGTTTCGGCACAGAATGGGGAATCTCTCCCCGGTGGTGCCACTCTCCCTTCGGTCACCGGGACGCGAAAGCACCGGACTCTCACACAACCGGAGTGACCTTCTCAAGATGGAGGTGATGGCCCCTTCCCTCATGGCCATCCGACCTCCTCATCATGGCGCCGCGGCCCCACCGTGCTCCGCCCACATCCGGTTTAGTCGCGCAGGCGCAGAAGGACTACGACCGCCATTTCGTTCGGCGGGGCTGGGGCCGGGGCCGGGAGCGGCGGGAGGAGCCGCGGGTGAGCGGGGGAGGGCCTGGGGGGATCGGCGGGGCTGGGCCGGGGCTCGCGGGACTCGGGGGACCGGGACTTCGGCCGCGGGGCCCCTGTGAGGGGTGCGGTGGCTTGGGGTGGGCGCGTGGGGCCTGTGCGGAGCTCGGGACCGGCGGGGCGGGGAGTGCGCTGAGGCCTGCGCGGATCTGGGGGCTTCCCGGGGCCGGCTGAGGGTCTTTGGAGCGGGCTGAGAGGTCTTTGGGGCCGGCTGAGGGGTCCTGGGGGTCAGCTGTGGAGTGCCAGGAACCTGCGGAGCCGGGGGGGCTGGAGCTCCTACACTGACCCCCTGGACCCTCCCACCCCGACCCCTGGGACCCCTGTGAGATCCCCCACCTCCCTGACTCCTGGGTCACGTCAGGGATCCTTCCCCAGTACCTCCCCGGACCCCCAGCTTGGGTGTGCCCAGAGCTAGTGGGTCTGGGGGCCTGGGACCCCCCCACCATGGGGACCCCCACTCTGAGCCCTAGGTCTCCTCTGTGATCCCTCCCCAGGACCCCCAGTGACCTCCACTGAGACCCCCACAGTGTCCTTGACTCCTCCACCCTGACCCCTGAATCATCTCTGGGATCCCTCCCCAGGACCCTCCTTGTACCCCCATCAGGGATGTGCCTGGAACTGGCAGGACCAGTGGCCTGGGACCCCCACCGTGACCCCTGTGCTTCCCCTGGGGTCCCCCCACTGACCTCCTGGCCTTCTCCACCTCTCCTTGGACCCTCATCTTTGGGGTGGCTGGAACCAGCAGGGCCAGGGGTCTGAGACCTTCACCCTGACCCCTCGATCTCTCCATCCTGGCCCCTGGGTCACTTCAGGGACCCTTCCTCTGCACCCCCAACCTGAGGGTCTCCAGAGCTGGCAGGGCTGACGGCCTGACTCCTGGCATCCCTCTGAGATCCCCATATTGATGTCCTGGAGTTCTCCATACCTTCCCAGCCTGGGGCTACCCAGAAATGGTGTGGCCAGGGGCCTGGGACCCTCCCATTGGGACCCCCCCATGGAGACTCTGACCCCGGAGTGTCCCCTGGGACTCCCCCTATGACCCCTGAGACCCTCACCATGACCCCCTCTCCCCCAACTCCTGGGTCACCTCAGGGTCCCCTCCCCAAGACCCTTGCGGGTGTCCAGAATTGGCAGGATCAGGGGCCAGGGACCCCCAGTGTGACCCCTGTGTCTGTCCTGGGACCCCTACCATGACCCCTGGGTAGGGGTCCTTCCCAGGATTCCCCTGGACCCCCTCTTTGACCCCTGGGACCCTCATACTGATTCCCAGGACTCCTCTGCACCCCCCACACTGACCCCCTGGACTCCCGCCCTGTGGGTGCCCAGAACCGGCACAGGCTGGGGATGCACTGGGGCCTGTCTGGGGAGGGGGGGACCCTATTTGGGGTACAGGAGAAGGAGGGAGGGGCTTTTGGAGCCTATAGTGGCTTAGGAATGACCACGGACAGAGTTCCATGGAATCCTGGAATGATTTGAGTTGGAAATTACTTTAAATCCCACCTTCCACTGGAAGGGGTTGTTCCAAGCCCTGTCCAACCTGGAACACTTCCAGGGATGGGGCAGCCACAGCTTTTCTGGGCAACGCTGGAGCTGAGCTGTCCCTCCTGGCTCCAGGGAAATACATCCAGGACTCCCTGCTCGCGGTCCAACAGCCTTCCTGCCCTTGATGCCTTTGGCATTGTGGATGGGAAGGCCGATGGACCGGGAGCACGCGTCCACTGTGGGATCCCACTCTGTTGGGATCACTGTTGGGATCACTGCACCCGGAATTCCCAGCTCCGGCTCAAAGGAACCGGGAAGTCCCTGTGTCTCCCGCCACTTCCTCCCTCTGGAGTAATTCAGCGGTTCCTGCCCAGCCCCTCGTGTGCCACCTCTCCCTTCCCGGCTTCCTTTTGCCTCCTCAGGAAAGGGGGAGCAGCAGGGAAGGCTGCGGGCCTGGCAGGACAAGCTTTTCCTGCTTTTCCCTTTGCTGCAGTGGAATTTCAGGACAGGGTTCCTTGCTCCTGATTAAAGGTTTCCTCTGCTGAGTGACCTGAGATGAGCTCAGAGCAAGGGACAGACTGAGTTGGGGGTTCTGTGGTCGGGAATGGGAAAACCTCAGGGGAAACTGAGGCTGTGGAAGCTGGGAATGGGGATATTGCGGATGGGGAAACTGAGACAATTGAAGATGGGAATGGGGAAACTCTGAATAGGGAAACTGAGGCCAAGGAATCTGTGGATAGGAAAACAGAGGATGTGGAAGCTGTGGATGGATAGGGAAACTGAGGCTGTGGAGCTCACCCCTTAGGAATGAGAAACTCTGGAGTTCAGGGTTTTTGTTAAAAACGCCTCGTCAGAGCCCGCAGGTCGTTAATAATTCACAGGGAGCGTCTGGATCCCGCGGGGCCGGAGCGTGTCTGTCTGTCTGCACGCAGGGATGCGCCGGCTCCGCGGGATGTTCCAAATGGAGCTGGCAGCTCGGCTTGGGAAGCATGCTGATAGGATTTTAAAAGCCTGAATGACCTTAAATCCTGCGATGGCTGTCGCTCAGGATAAATTATTTATGTAGCATCCTCAGCTCCTCGGGATCGGGCAGGAATGTCAGGCTGCAGAGGACAGGCTCGGAATTTGGGAGGGGGTAACGAGGAACTGCGGGTTTGGATGGGAAGAGAGGGAAGATAAAGGCGCGGGGGCGGGTGTTGGAGAGGTCCAGCCTTGGAAGTTGTTCCCAAACCGGTGCGGCCGCATTTCTGCACCGACATCAGAGGGTGGAAATTCCTCTTGATCTGCAGTTCAAAGCCTCCCTGAGGATGAGGCGCTGCAGCTCCAGCTTGCAAATGTGAAATACAAATCCGCCCGGAGCCCAAATCCCCCTGAAAAGCGAGGAAATAGGCGGCTGAAGGTCACTGCTGCTGCCTGTCCTGCTCCAGCAGCAATCCCCCCGGGATGAGCAGGATGGGGGCTGCTGCTGGGGAGGGCGTTTCAATTCCCTCCACAGCAAACAGGGACTTGAAAAATGCCTGGAAAATGTGGCGTGTCTCCCTGGCCAGGCCAGATCTGCCCAATCCAGCTGTTTTAGGGGACAAGGGGCAGCTGAATGTCAAGTTCTTGAGATTTAATAACGTTTTGATCCCAGGGGTGACAGGGAAGTGCTGATCCAAAACTCTGCCGAGGGGTCTGTGGCCATGGTGAGCTCCAGCTTGTGGAGCAGCAGCTCTGAAGCAGCTTTCCACAGGGTAACCTTGATCTCCTGACCTCTCTGTCCTCCCAAGGGACAGCTTTTCACGCCGTGTTTTCCTCATGCTTTGCTCAGAGCTTTCCTAAGGTTTGGTTTGGATAGGAAAAGCAAAGGCACTGTGTAACCGTGCCCCTCCTGCCTCAGCCCAGCTTTGATCTGCTGGTGTCTCGGGATTCAGCCCTTCCCAGCCACTTTCCCTGTGAGTGCAGGGAGCTGCCATCATGGCATATGGAGCCCTTGGAGGCTCCGATGTGTCTTGGTGAAAGGGCCCTGGTAAGGAAGAACAAAGGAGAAAGAGCACAGAGAAGTCAGAGCGTTGTTCACAGGAATGGCTTCTGCCAGGCATGAAGGGGTGCTGGGAGGAGAACTCCCCCCTTTTTTCTTTTCCTGGAGGATTTAGCTCCTGTCTCCCTAATCTGTATCAGCTGGGTCTGTCTTCTTGCACATGAAAGATCCAGGCTGTATTTCAAAGGCACCGTTCCCACCCGGAGCTCTCGGCTTTTCCCAGCCGTGTGCCGAGTTTGGGGCCTCTTGATTTTGGTTTTTCAATGTGACCTTTGCTGTTAATCCCCAGCCCGAACGGGGCCGTGCGCCGAAACGGAATGACCTGTTTCTCGGGAATTCAGCTCCAGTTTATCCTCAAGCTGCTTTAGCTTAAACTCTTCCCTCCCTTCCTCTCACTCTTCTAGGTCAGAGCCTGGATCTGAGCGCAGGTTTCGCTGTAAGGGCACCTTAGAGGGGAGATAGTGACTCGTGGTCTGTCTGTAGAAATATCTGCCTTTTCCTGCAGGTCTCTGTGGGATTGTCCTTGTGGATTGTCCAGTGCCTGTCACAGGGTGTCAGCAGGTCACATGAAGAGACCCCAGCAGTGCTGGCCTGGTACGGGTGGTGCTGGGTGGTTTGTGCCAGCTGACAAACCCCTGTTTGTCTGTCTGTGAGATGTGACCCTGTCACAGGGGCCACTGAGGGAAGTGTCACCCTGGGAGTAACCAGCTGGCACGGGAGCAGAGCGGGGACACAATGTGTGACGTTCCCGTGGGTCGGGAGCAGAGGTGGTGGCCCTGGCATCACTCCTGTGCTGGCTCAGGGCTGTGACACACGAGCCCGAGTCAGGAGTCTCATTACCTGGCGCATTCCTTGGCTGGATCGCTACTAATTCCCTCCGGCAGCTGATCCAGCACGGCCGGGGCTCTGCCCGGAGCCACTCGTGCCGCCCTGGCTCCACGATCCCACTACGAGTGGGAAGGAGCACGGGGAAAAGCATTCCTGTTTCGACACGTCGCAGACAAGCACATTTGGAGCTGTCTGTGATTCTGCTCCGGTGGGAAAGGCAGATGGGTTTGCTGGGTGTCATTCCCGACTGTGGAGTATCTGGAGGGATCAGTGGATGTTGGCTCTTGGGTGCAAGGCTTCCAGTTTGGGCTGGGGTGAAGGAGCACCGCTTTTGTTAGGGAAGGGCACTGGGGAACTGGGAGTCTCGGCTGACTTGGAAAATGCCAAAAGATAGAGGAGGAATGTCTTCCCGATGAGGCTGCAGCTGAGGAGTTCTCACAGGGTAGAAGAGCTGATTTTAATTAAAAGGCAGTTTAGGTATTTATTTATTTATTTCCCTGAACCCCAGAGCCAGTGGTTTGGCTGAGGGCAGGGGAGCCACTGGTGTGGCAGCCAAGCTGCTGCTCCATGCTTCCTGTTTTCACACCTCGGGAATGTCTGACAGAGGATGGACCTGTGTCCTGTGGGATTAGGAAGTTGTAGTTTATCTAGCAGGAGATGAGTGTGAGAAGGGATCTAGTTGTTAATACCTGGTACAAACCTGAGTCATAAAGGAACTTTCCCTGCGGTGGGGACTGTTCCCATGCCCTCTGTCATCTGCCCTGGAGGTCGGGGCTCTGAAATCGGAAGTTTCAGGTGTGAAACTGCCCTGTCCTTACCTCCTGCTGGTGGTGTGGTTCCCGTTAATGACTATGGAATAGGTTTTCCTGGGGGGAAGACATCTCTGGCCCAGAGAGGGACATTTATCCCCTGCCTCAGGTTCTGCCCTGAGCACCTGGGAGTCTCCATGTGGTGAGCAAGGCCTCCAGTCACCGCATTCCTATTTCCTGAGCCGGTGCTACAGAATGGCCCTACCTGAGTACTGCTGTCAGCAGCACGAGGGTCTGTGACCTCCCAGTGATTCAGGCTCCTCTTCCTGTCCCTGCTCCCTCTGTGCTCCATCTCTGGTGCCGACCGGAGCTGCTGGGGCCTGCGGAGCCCCGGGAGCTGTTCCAGGGGAGCCGTGGTGCCAGACAGGTTCGTTCTGGGCATGTGATGAGTTGGGTTGGAACGTTGTCAGATCCGTGCTGGGCAAGCTGGTTTCCCTGAGTGCTTGGACAGCTTTGAGGGGGCTTTGGAGCTGTGGGGCACAGAGAGCCTTCAGTCTTGGGGATTTATTGATGTAGGAGACAAGAGGTTGGGAAATTCGGGGATGGGAGCCACAGGACAGTCCTGTGCTGCTCTGGCTGCTGCGAAGCCGGAGCCATCTGGCAGATTTGCCCCAGCCATGGCCACGGGGCTGTGTGCCAGTGCTGGCCATGCCTCTCGCGGGCTACTGTCACACTCCCAAGTGAGCAACCTCCGGCTTCAGCTGGAGGAGCTGAATGCATGGTGCAGGATCAGCTTGGCCGGGTTTTCTCTGCCGAGTGGTGGTTGTGTGAGACATACCCTGGGTTTTGGCTGTAGGCGCTGTGGGGCCCTGGGGATTTGGGTGGGGATGTGCTGGCTCCCACCTCTGGGACCTGCTGCATCAGGGTGTTGGGAGAACCAGCTCCAGCTGCTGCTCTGCACAAGCTCTGGGCACAGGGCACCAGCACAGTACCCTGGGGCTGTGTTTCACCGCCGGCTTTCCCCGTGTTCCCTGACCGCTTCCTCCCTTCCCGCAGGCATGAGTGCCCAGGCCTGCCCCCAGCACTGAGCAGCCGGAGCCGCCAGGATGCCGATCCCTCCTCCCCCACCGCCGCCCCCCGGCCCCCCGCCACCCCCCACCCTCAGTCAGGTAGGGGTCACCTCGCTGGGCGGGGAGGTGGCCTGTCCCCACATGGGGCCGTTTGCCAGAGGAATTACCTCTGGGGAAGGCTGGTTGTGGCAGGGGTGGGGTGCTCCGGGAGGTGGGAATGTGGGGCCAGGCTGTGCCTGTGCTGGGGGGTCCTGGGGAGGTGCTGAGCTGCTGCTTCTCTCCAGGCAAACACAGAACCGCCGAAGCTGAGCCGAGAGGAGCAGCGGGGCCGTGGAGCCCTCCTGCAGGACATCTGTAAAGGGACCAAGCTCAGGAAAGTGACCCAAATCAATGACCGGAGTGCACCCATCTTGGAGAGTGAGTCCCTAGGAGGCTCCCGGCCCCATGCCGGGTGCTGCTGTGCCCTTCAGGGCGCTCGCCCATCTGGTTCCCAGCAGCTCCTCATTGGAGGAGTGGATAATTCCAGGCTTAACCTCTTTGCCTCCCTCCTTCCAGAGCCCAAGGGCAGCGGCGGCGGCAGCTACAGCTCCGGCTCAGCCGCCATCCAGCCCAAGGGCGGCCTCTTCCAAGGTGGTGTTCCCAAGCTCAGACCTGTGGGAGCCAAGGACAGCTCAGGTAATGGCCACGGGCTCATGGTCTGCGTGAGGGTTCCTGGGGAGGGCCCCGAGCAGGAGGGGGTTGAGGATCTCACTGTGTTTCCCTGGGGGTTTCAGCTGTTCAGAGGCAGGACCTCAAATCACACCCCATGCATGGCACAGACTGGCTGTGCCTTCCCTGTGCCTCAGTGTCCCACGAATAGACCTCTTGGAGGGTGTACAGGAGTTTTGTGTGCTGCTGAACTCTGTGTGTTCTCTGTGGTGGCCACAGAGTTAGAGTGGTGAGAGAGGAGCCATGTGTGGCTGTGTTCGGTGCCAGCTCCCTGCCCATGCCAGCCAGCCATCCCTGTGGCCCGGCCCTCCTCAGCCGTGGCTCTGGGCAGGAACAGGGCACTGCTCCCGTGCCGTGCCTGACCCCTCACTGTGCTCTCCTTCCTCGCAGATAGCTCCACTAAACAAACACTGCAAGTCCCTGGCTCCCGAGCAGCTGCTCCCCGGCCCCCCGTGCCAGCCAGCAACAGCCGCCCTCAGGACGATGCCGACAGCAGCCGGGGATCCCCACCGGAACTACCGCGCACACAGAGGCCCTCGCTGCCTGACCTGTCCCGGCCCGGCACTGCCGGTGGCACCGGCATGAAGCACAGCTCCTCGGCCCCGCCGCCCCCACCGCCAGGACGCCGTGCCGCCGCCCCCCCGGCCCCTCCTCCAGCACACGCCAAGGCCTCGCCCTACAACCGGGAGAAGCCGCTGCCGCCCACCCCGGGACAGCGCCTGCCCGGCAGCAGGGACGGACCCCCCGCCCCGCCGCCCATCAAACCACCTCCCTCCCCAGTCAGTCTCCGGTCAGGGGCTCAGGGCCAGTCTCTCGCCCCCCCGCCTCCCCCTTACCGCCAACCCCCCGGTGTCCCCAACGGCCCTTCCAGCCCCAGCAGTGAGTCGGCCCCGGAGCTGCCGCAGAGACACAACTCCTTGCACAGGAAGGCACCGGGCCCGTTGCGGGGTCTGGCACCGCCGCCGCCCACTGCTGCCTCCCCGTCCCTGCAGAGCAGCCGCCCCCCGCCACCGGCCAGAGACCCCCCAAGCCGTGGAGCAGGTAAGAGCCACTTGCTCCGTGGTGCCTGAGGGCAGCTGGGGTGATCAGGGCTTAGTGGGAGGTGATGGGCAAGAGTCGGCTTTGGGGCACAGGGAGGCTTCTGCATGTGGTGTAGGGGCTGAGCTGGGGCAATAGTTGCAGCGCCATGTTTAACACATGTCCCTGGTCATGTCCCACGTCCATCCAGCTCCTTCCAGGCCTGGTGTTGGCGGTGGGTTGTGGCTGGGCAGCTCCTGCCCATGCTCTGCTGGGGTGGGAGGTGAGAACATGGCAGAGCAGAGCCATGTGCACTGTGGCTGCTTCCCTGTGCTTCCTAAATGTCACTGGGAGGGTGCAAACAGCCATTGCAGAGCAGGGAAAAGCCTTTCCCTGGTGGTGCAGCCCTCGGGAGCGTGTCCCCGCAGCTGGGACTGGTGTTGGCTGCATCCCGGTGCCCCCCCGTGTGCTCCTGGGCTCCGTGTCCAGACCGCAGCTCCTGCCTGGGCCCCTGCCAAGCCGCTCCGTCCTTCTGGCCCTGCCAGAATCCCTCCTCAGAGGTACGGCTGGGGATCTGCGCTGTCAGCCCGGGTGTAATTAGGCTAATGAGGAGCATGAACTGCCACCGAGCCTCCGCGGGAGGCTGGATAGGAGCGAGAGGTGGGTCAGAGGGGCTGTGGGTCCTGTCACCACCTTGGTGGCACTGTGGATGTGACTTCCAGTCCTGGCAGGCAGCATCTTGTCTCCATGTGGAGCCAACTGTCCTCAGACTCGGGGATGTGCAGGATCGTAGCTGCTCCTGGGATCTCCTCTGGCATGGAGGGGCCTGTGCCCAGCATGGGCTGGGAGCGTGTGGGGCTGGAGCAGCCCCTGGGGTGGGTGGTGAGCCGGGGGACAGTGGGGCTGGCTGGTCCCTGCACTGCAGCTGGTGGAGGGATGAGGAATGCAGATGTCAGGAGCGAGCAGGAAACCTCCGGGCACGCGTAGGAGCATCCCTGGGCTGAGGTCTGGCGCAGCAGCTGGCCTAGAATGCGCCGGGGGATGTCCCTGGGTTTGCCCCGGGAATGCCGCGTGGTGCTGACCCTGCTGTCCCCGCAGCCCCACCGCCCCCGCCACCAATGCTGCGGAACGGAGGGCGCGACGCACCCCCGCCCCCGCCTCCCTACAGACTGCATGGCCCTGCCGAGCCCCCCAGCCGGGGGAAGCCCCCGCCGCCACCCACCCGGACCCCAGCCGGGCCACCCCCGCCACCGCCGCCCGTGCGGAATGGGCACCGGGACTCCATCTCCACCGTCAGAGCATTCCTGGGTGAGTGGGACCCCTGCATGGATCCCCCTCGGAGCCAAGCCCTGTGGCTTTGGCCAGGCTCCCCCAGAGCCCCTCTCCCTCTCTCAACCTGCCCCTTTTCCCATTTCTTTACAGATGACTTTGAATCCAAATACTCCTTTCATCCTGTCGAAGATTTCCCAGCCCCAGAGGAATATAAATACTTCCAGAGAATCTACCCCAGCAAAACAAACAGAGGTGAGGAGGAAGAGGGGGTGTCCCAAAGTCTGTGTCCCCTCCTGTGCCCTTGGCACTCTCCTGTTTGTCCCTGCACAGGGTGGGTGGTGCAGTGGCCTTGCCCTGAGCCCCACCTGTGTTCCTGGGGTTGCTGAGCCCCATTCCCAGGGGTACCAAGCCCTGAAAGCAGCTCTCTGTGCTGTAGGGGAGCCAGAAATTTGGGCTGTGTGGATGCCCTATCCCACCTGCTCCCGGTTTGCTTGCTGGGAAATGCTGCAGGGCTCATTCCTGAGTGTGCTGAGCACCTTTGGTGCTGGAGGAGATCCTGAAGGACCCTGCATCTGCAGCCGGGGCCGGGCAGGGGCTGGGGGTGGTCCAGACCCCCCGTGTATCCCAGGATGGGCCCCAAGCACCGGCACTCGGACCCGGCAGAGCTCAAAGTGCCCTTGGTGCCGCGCGTCAGCGCTGCGGATCCCGGCGGAGACTCCGGGGAGAATGGGATGCTCGTTTATTTTTAGAGCCATGAATGTTTAATGCGGGTTTGAAAAGCCCCGAGCTCGGTGCGGCTGCAGCGGCTGCTGCCAGGCGCAAATCCCAGGCTCCAGATCTCCGCGGGGAGGTCGGGGGGGGGCCGGCAGCTGGCGCGGGGGTGTGGAGGAGGGAAAGCAGACGTGCTGGATCCGGCTCTGCGGAGCTCCCGCTTCCAACAGGATTCCTTGTCTTCCAGCTACGCGTGGGGCCCCCCCTCTGCCCCCGATCCCCAGGTGAAACCGGGCTGTGCAGGTGGATTGTTCCAGAGCAGAGACATGGACCTCCTTCCCCTTCCTCAGCCGGACTCCCCCAGCTCCCAGCCCCCCGGATCCTGCATGACACACTCCCAGCCTCTCCGGTTTTCCCAGGACGAGCGGATCCCCCCAGCCCAGCGCCCTCCACCAGCCCCTCCTCATCTATGCACCTCCCAGGACTCGGTGACCTCGTGGCAAGCCTGGATGGGTCCATCCCTCATTCCTCCTCATGGATCCCGGGTCGGGATCTGCCTGGGAGCCGGGCACAGGACTCGGGGCCGAGCTGTGTGCCGGCTGTTGGGACCAGGGGGGCTCATGGAGCGGGGCTGGGGTCGGGCAGGGGATGGACATGCTGCAAGACCCCTGGAGCGAAGGGGAGCAGGGACAGGCTGGCAGAGCCTTGTTATCCCAGGAAAGGCTCATTCCTTATCCCGGTGGAACCTCATTATCCTGGGAGACTCTATGATCCTGGTGGAACCTCGTTATCCCGGCACAGCCCATTGCTTTTTTGCACAGGAGCCAGTGGAGGCGGGGAGGCGGGGGGGGAATATGAGTGGGACCATCCAGGGAGACCCCAACAGTGCCAGGCTGGTGGGGACCCCCTTTGTCTGACACCACGGGGGGCACCCCGATGTGCCCAGCTCAAAACCGCTGCTCCCCTGGCACTCCCCCCCGGGGTTCCCCTGGCTGTCACTGCTGACCCCCCCAAACTTGAGCATTTTAACAAGAAAACACTAATTACATGGGGGGGGGGGGGCATTCGTGCTGGGTCTGGCGCATCGGGGAGCGTTGTGGGGGGGCCCTGGGACCATGCCGGGAGGGCCGGCGATGTTTTGCCTTACACTCCCTGTCCGACGGGTGGTCCCGGCCGGACTCTCCGTGTTCCCACGGGGGGGGGTCACACTAATGTAGTTACTGATCTCTTTGTTACCTGTAAAGCGCCGTAGCAGGAAGGGGAGGGGGTGCAGGGGGGCTGCACCCCCCCAGACGGGTTTGGGGCTCATTCAGGGCATTTTTTCTATGACGATGGATTTTTCCCTGTTGAGGCTGAAGCAACGTGGGTAAGGGGTGAGGGGGGGTGGTTCCTCTGGAGGATGAGCCCCCCCCCAGCGCTGCCGTTTGGGTTAAATAAAGGTTCAACACGGTTCTGCCCCTCCCAGAGCGAGGGGCCCTTTTAAAAGGGAACAGAGGAATTTGGAGGAGCTGAAAATTGCATTTAAATAAAAGTAATAAAGTGATAAATGATGTCAAGGACACTGTCTAAGAGGGGATCCCCAGGAACCCTATTTCTTTCTTGGGGGGTGATGCCCCAAGGGCTGGGGGCAGGGCCCTCTCTGCCTGCAGCCAGGCTGGTACTGGCAGAAGGGACTGGAGGGTACTGAGAGCACAGAGAGACAGTAGGAGAGCAAGATGGGGATTGTTGGTGCCACTGGGACTATGGGGAAAGAGGATTGTGGGTACTGGGAGCAGCGGAAGGGGGGATTGGAGAGGGTGGGTGCTGGGAGCATGGGGGAAGCATGGCGGGGAATACTGCGAGGAAGGGTGGGAAGTACTGGGAGCATGGAGACACAAGACTGGGCGGCAGTAGAAAGGCAGTATAGGAGGTACTGGTGGCACTGGGAGTACTGGGAAGGCAGGATTGCGGAGGGCGGGCCGTGGGAGCACTGGGGGTACTGGGAGCGCTGGGGGTACTGGGAGCGCTGGGTACCCGCCGGCAGACCACAGCTCCCAGCATGCCCCGCGCACCGCGCTCGGCACCTTCCGCCGTGTCTCGGGTGCGCTCGCTGATTGGCTGTTCTGTTGCGGCCCTTCCTCTGGCCACGGCGATTGGCGGCAGAGGCGGCGGCGCAGCCAATGGGGCGAAAGGGGTGGGGCCGGTTTGGCTTGGTGGCGGGAAGTGCGGAGCCGGGGCTGATTTGGCGCGAGAAGGTCGGTGGCGGCACCGGAGGGCACCCGGAGGGGACCCGAGGGGGCTTAGGGGGACACGGGGGACAGAGGTGCGGGGCCGCGTGGTGGGGGTTGGGATTGGGGGGGCAGGGAATGGCCGGGGCCCGGGGGGCTGGGGCTTTCCCTCTCCTGGCCGGGGTCCCCCTTCCTCTGACCGCTGTGCGCCTCTGTCCGCAGCCCCCGCCATGGCCAGCAACAGCCCGCAGAGCCAGCCCACCATCGGCTTTCCCCGCACGAGGAGCGCCCGCCGCCTCGCCGCCCCCGCGGCCAAGAGCGATCCCGACGCCTCTGCCCTGCGCCCCTCGCCGCGCCCCAAAGCCTCGGGCGCCACGGACCCCGGCCAGGCCACCCCGGGCATACGCTCAGGCCGGGCTACAGCGCAGCCTCTGAGCCCCAAAGTGCAACCCCTGAGCCCCCGCAAGCGCCTGGGTGAGTCTCCTCGCTCCCCCCTCCGGTGGAACCCCCCGGGAACGGTGGGGGGGCGCATCCCCCTTCTCACCCCGGGGAGCTGGGGCAGGCAGATGGGTCCAGCCTCCCCCCCCCCACCCTGCTCTGGCCCAGCTGCGTTTGTCGCTTCACCCCCATTTCGGGAGGAAGAGCTCCCGCGGGGTATTTTTGGGGGGGGGGGGGCTGAAGCGTGAAGTCCCCCAGGTAGAGTGGCCCCGTGTCACCACCAGCCTGTTGCCCCTGCAGGTGATGACAACCTGTGCAATGTCCCCCATGCCCTGCCCGGCTCCCCGGCCAAGCGCAGCAAGGAGAACCGGGGCCGTCGCCTGCTCTTTGGGGACCCCTCCACCTCCCCCGAGCAGCCCAAGAGCCCGGGACCATCCCCGCGGAGTGGGGGGCCAGAGACCCCTCGGAGCTCGGGGCGCAGTGGGCAGCACCCTCGCACCCAGCTCTTCAGGCAGGAAGGTGAGTGTGGGCATGGCCAGGTATGGGGTTATGGATGGGATGGGGATGTGGGGATGGGATAGGGGTATGGATAGGGATGGTGATAGGAGTAGAGTTGAGAGTGGAGCAAAGGATGGGGTTGGGGATGTGAGTATGGGGATGAGGTGGGGGATGGAGCTAGGAATAGATACGAAGTCAAGGATGGGGATGGGGATGAGGATCGGATGGGATGGGATGGGGTCCCAGCAGTGCCCCATTCCTCCCTGAGCCCTCTCACTCCCCATGCAGGTACCTGTTACCAGCAGGCCAAGCAGGTGCTGCACGCAGCCGTGCCTGACCGGCTCCAGGGCAGGGAGCGGGAGACCGGGATCCTCCGGCAGTTCTTGCGGGAGCACATCCTGGGGCGCCGTCCCGGCAGCCTCTACGTGTCTGGAGCCCCTGGGACAGGGAAAACAGCCTGTCTGAGCCGTGTTCTGCTCGACTGCAAGGTGTGTTCCATGGCCACAGCCATGGGGCTGCTGTGGGGGCCTGGGGGCAGGGGTCGGGGGCAAGTGTAACATTCCCATTCCTGGTAGGATGAGCTGGCTGGGAGCAGGACTGTGGTGCTGAACTGCATGGCACTGGGCAGCCCCCATGGCATCTTCCCTGCCCTGGCACAGCACCTGGGGCTGCCAGTGGCCACTGGCCGGGAACGTATCCGGAGCCTGGAGAAGCATCTGACGGCCCAGGGGCCCATGGTGTGAGTTCCCTGTCTCTGGTGGGTGGTGTGGGTTCCCCCCTGGATGCCAGGAGAGGCAGCCTGGCAGCAGCTCTGCTCTCCCTGCTTGGGGTGCTGTGAAGGGACTGAGTAGGGGCTGATCTGAGCTCTCCTGCAGCCTCCTGGTGCTGGATGAGCTGGACCAGCTGGAGAGCAAAGGCCAGGACGTGCTCTACACCCTCTTTGAGTGGCCTCAGCTGCCCAGCTCCAGGCTTGTCCTCGTAGGTGAGTGCGTAGAGCATGGCACTGCTGCCCTGAGCCCACCCTCTCTCTTTTGGGGGGCTTATGGGGGCTTGCCTTTGCAGCCCCCTCCTGCTCCCTCCTTGAAGAGCAGCCCTCATCCTCCTCCTCCTCTCCTCACCCCACAGGGTTGGCCAATGCCCTGGACCTGACAGACCGGAGCCTGGCCAGGCTGGGAGCCCACGCGGCCGGCAGCCCCCGGCTGCTGCACTTCCCACCCTACACCAAGGAGCAGCTCACCCGCATCCTCCAGGAGCGGCTGGGGCAGGTGGGGACACAGGGAGGACAGAGGGAGGGACATGGGGTCCTCTGCCCACACGGGTGGAAGCACTGATGGCCCCGGTGCCTCACAGGTGGCCGGTGACCCTGTCCTGGACTCTGCTGCACTCCAGTTCTGTGCCCGCAAGGTCTCTGCGGTCTCCGGTGATGCTCGCAAGGCCCTGGATATCTGTAGGTCAGTGTGTGCCCCAAAACCCAGTGGTGCTAGGGCCAGCTTGGTCCCTGTGAGGCCCCATGGCTTCCCTGCACCAGGGTGCTCATGCCAGGGGTGCCCATGGGGCTCGTGCCCGCTCTGCCTGTGGCTCAGGGCTGTCCCTCCCCAGGCGCGCCGTGGAGGTGGTGGAGCTGGAGGTGCGAGGACAGACCCTGCTCAAGCCTCTGCCTGGGGGTGAGTCACTGCTGCCAGAGCCAAAACCTTGGGGGAGCTCCTCCAGGGTTGTCTCAGTGGGAGTCTGGGCTCCTTTTTTGGGGCACCTCTCTCCACTACCACCTCTCTCACCTCCCTGGGATCCCCTCTCTGTCCCACAGGTGACTCCCCGGTGTCCCCCGTCCCCAAACGTGTGGGGCTCCTGCACATCTCCCGGGTGCTGTCGGAGGTGTTTGGGGACCGGCTGGCAGGGGGGTCCCGGGGGGCCCAGGACACCTTCCCGCTGCAGCAGAAGGTGCTGCTCTGCTCCCTGCTCCTGCTTGCCCGGCACTCGCACACCCGTGAGGTGACCCTGGGGAAGGTGAGTGGCAGTGGGGACCCTCTCTGGGCTGGACCTGGGGTGTCCCTGGGGTATCCCTTGGGTGCTTTGCCATGATGTAACCCCCCCTGCCTTTCCCAGCTCCACGACACCTACAGCCAGGTGTGCCGGCGGCAGCAGCTCCCCACAGTCGACCAGGCTGAGTGTCTGTCCCTTGTCACCCTCCTGGAGTCCCGTGGTGTCCTCGAGCTCAAGAGGGCCAAGGAGGCCCGGCTGGCCAAGGTACCATGGGGTGGCAGGGCAGTATCTGGTGACAGGGCCGGGCTCTGGTGGTGGTACTGGGGCAGGATCTGGCAGCACAGTGCTGAGCATCCCTGTTCTCCCACCCAGGTTTCCCTGACGCTGGAGGAGGCAGCACTGGAGCACAGGCTGCAGGACACGGCGCTGGTGGGCAGCATCCTGGCCCAGGGGCTGCAGTAACCCCCCAGCAGCCCCCTCCCCATGGCCCCAAGGGGGATTTCGCTGCTGTAGCAAGAGCAGACAAATGGCTCCCAAGGTCTTGGACGTTTGTCAAGTTCTGCCCTGGGGCTGGCAGTCTGGGGTGTTTTTATTAATATTTTTAATATAATAATATTATTAATGTTATATTATGATTTCTGTGTTGTGGGAGCTGAGGCGTGACCCTGGGACACCCCCCAGCCCCTCTGCAGCCCCTCAGCTCCTTTGCAGGGAGTGGTGGGTGCTCCTGGCCCCCCTTGCACCCCAGTGTGTAACGCTGAGGTGCAGTGTTGCTCCTGCCATGAGTCATGGACCGTGTTTGCTCCTACCTCTTTCGGAGCCTTCCAGGGCCCTCCGGAACGTTCTGGACCACTCTGGCTACAGGGAGAATCTTCCCAGTGCCAGCCCTGCTCTGGGTCCTGGTGCTGGCAGTGGCAGAGGGGGGGTGAAGGGACCCCTGGGGGTGGGGGGACAGCTGGGACCCCTTTATTTCCTGCCATTAATAAAGTCATTCTGGTTCAGCTCTGGCTCGTGACCCCCCTGTTTCACCCCTGTTCCCCCAATCCCTGCCTGCCCCAGGGCTGTGGGGACCTGGCCTTGTCCTCCCCAGCCCCTCTCCTGGACTCCAGCCCCTCTCGTGGGCTCCAGCCTGCCCCCCCAGCTCCTGGCCCCAGCTCCTCCGTTTCTGTTAAATAATGGACGCTTTGACCTAATTTTGCAGCTTCCTCATTGCGGGGGGGGGTGTTGGGGGCTCCAAATGAGGGGGGGAGTGGGAGGGGATGAGGCTCTGCTTGTGCCCCGCGTTCCTCCATCACACCCTACCTCTGGCCATCCCATCCTGTCCCCCAGGACCCCTGGCTGCCCCTCAGCAGCTCCTGGCCAGGGATGGGGTGTTGGTGGGGGAGGATGTGGTACCGGAGTCCCCAGTGTGCCTCAGTTTCCCCTGGCAGTGGCCCTGCTGTGTCCCAGCTCCACCCTGGCTCTATCCCCCCAGCTCTGTGGGATCCCCGCAGGGCACAGGACACAGGGACATCAGCACCTGATGCCCAGGACAAGGACACAGACAAAGGGGAGCCTGGGGAGGCTCCAGGGTGCCACCATGAACTGGGAAGCCCCCTCTCCCTCCTGCTGCAGGGCCAGGGGACACCTTGGGGACACGTCAGTCCCCGTTGGCTGTGGGGAAACCGAGGCAGGAGTGGCACGGGGGAATCTGGGAGCCCCGAGGGCCCCGAGCAGGCTGAGCCCTCGCTGCCGGCGCTATTTATAGCCAGCACTGCCATGTGTTGGACGTGTGCGGCGGCACGGGCGGGCGCCGGGGTCAGCCCAGGCTGTGCCCGCTCTGGGCTGTGTCCCTGTGCCCTCATCGTGTCAGGGGCCCGGGGGGACCCTGTCCCTGCCCCTCCCCACACCATGGGGCTCAGCGGGCACTGTGACCCTGCCACCTGTCACCCGGCCCTGGGGCTGAGCGGGAACCGGCATCATACTGTCCGTGGGCAGAGCTGGGCTGAGCATGGGCTGCCCGGGGGTCCCCAGGTCCCCACGGACCATGGCAGCCACATCCAGCCCTAGGGAGTGACACAGCCCCACAGCACGGGGACACGGCACAAGGTGACACGGCACACAGTGACAGCATCAGGAAGGAAGCGCCTGGCAGCCTGTGGGGTCGCCGTGACGTGGTGGTGATGCAGCCAGGCATCCTGCTCTCTCTGTTCCCCCAGCTGCTCCATCCCTGGCCCTCCTGTGTCACCCCACGGTGATGAGTGAGGTGATGGTGACACAGGCAGGGCACGGGGACACTCCCACATCTGGGCCAGACTGGCCATGGTGGGCACCCCACAGCAAGGCTGAAGGGTTGCCAGTCCTGGCACTGTCCCTGGGGTGTCCTGGCTGTGTGGGTGGAGATGGGGACAGCAGGGCAGTGTGGGGGACACAGCCCCCCTGGCCATGCCAGTGCCAGCCCCAGCTCCACTCTGCCGCAGTGGATGAAAAATCGATGGCGCAGCTGGATCCAGGCGCGTGGGTGCCGGAGCTCCCTCCGGAGCTGTTCGTCACCACGGGCTGGCAGTGCTGCGGTGGGAGCAGCGCGGCGAGGGGACACCCAGCAGTGGTGTGGGGATGCCGAGGGGCTACTGGGGTCCTGTCCCCCTACTCCACCACACGTGTGCCCGTGTCCCCTGTCCCTGCGCACACGTGCCATGCCCACGGGGCCAGGCAGCGCCCAGCTGTGCCGTGGGCAGCCCCACGCGCGCGTGTCCGGCCGCGCACCCCGCCCGAGTGCGCGGCGGGGGCTCGGTGTCCCCTCGGCGGTGTCCCCAGTGCCCCGGCTGCCTCGCTGTCCTCCCTTGCACTCTCCTTACATAAGCAGCCACGTGGCGGGCACGGCCGCCTCCCGCCGCGCCGTCACCGCCGGCACCCAGATTCCATCTGACAGCCCCTTTCCGCTCGGCTGCTCCCGCCTGGCACCGGGGCCGGGGGTGCGGGGCAGGACCCCACACGACCCCGCCGCGCCCGCGCCGGGCGAGGTCTGTGGGGCCTCAGTGTGATGGGGACACGGCCACCCTGTCCCCGCGGCACCTCCTGCCGCGCCCTGGCACCCGCTGCCGCCCTGCCCGCCCCGCTGCCGGGGCACTGCCGGGCCTCGGTGCCGCGACGCCACGGGACAGGACGGGGCTGGGCCCCACGGCCGGGCGGGATGCGGCTGCTGATGGGCTCAGCTCCGTGCTGCTGTGCTCACGGGTCCCCGGTGCCAGGTGGCTGCCCCGGTGGGAGCGGAGGGGGGTCGGACTGGCCGCCGTGCACATCTGGGAGTGATTTGGCACATTCCACTGGGCTGAGCACATGCCGGCGCCTGGGCCTCGCCGCCGCGGCCCCGGTGTGCAGGGAGGGGGCCAGCGGCTGCTCCGGGCTGTGGGTGACCTGGCCTGGCTGCCCACGACTGGCCTGAGTGGCCCCTATACGGGGGAAACTGAGGCACGGGATTGTGCTGAGTGGCCTGGTGGGCACCACCCTCCTGTGTGGGCACCGTGGGGTCCCGACAGGCACCCAGGGGTCCTGGGCCAGTGTGACTCCCCCTGGGCATGTGCTGAGGCTGCCCACACTCCTCACGTGTGTCTGCCCAGGGACACTTCTGCCCCACTGCCCTCCCAGCCCTCTTGCTGCAGGGTCTGCGCTGTGCTGGTGGGTGCAGGGCCCTGGGTGCCCCTCCTGGCCTCCCAGAAGTGTGGCTGGGTAGCCTGTGTCCATATTTGTGTCTCCATCACCATCCTCATCCTGGGATGAGCATCTCTCTGGGGACAGACAGACCAGGGAATCACCCCGGATACAGGCACTCTATACTCCCAGGGTGACATGGGTGCCCCCAGCCCTTCCCCTCTGAGCCTGGGGGCGCAGCTCAGGGACTCCCCATGCCTCTCCCCTCTTCCTCGCAGTGTGTTCCCTTCTCTTCCCTGCACCTCTGGAGCATCCAACCCCCCGTGTTTTCCCTCATGTGGGTGCCCCAATCCTCCACCTGGGGGGTGGGTATAGGTATCCAGAGGCAGAGAAGAGGGAAGTGGGCTGGGGGGGAGGTTGGAGCACCTCCTCCTGTGAGCTTGGGGGAAGAGTGGGAAGAGGGGCACCGAGGTTGCGGGGCGCGGTCCCTTTAAGAGCCCCCCCCCCCCCGGCGCGGCGCGCGCACCCACTTTCTCCCCTTCCGCTTTCTGGAGACTTCAAAGAGTTACAATGTAGGGCTGGCCACGCCCCCCTCCCGCCTCCGCCCGCCTCCCATTGGCCAGCGGGACGGGTCGGGGCGTGGTCACCGGGAGGGGCGTGGCCTGCTCCCTCTCCCCCCCGCCCTCCGCCGCCGCCGCCGCCGCCGCCGCCGCTGCCCCGCCCGGCCCAGCCCCGGGTAAAGTTTCCCCGCGAGCACATGACTCGCAATGGCCGCGGCCGCCGCTCGGTGAACCCCCCCGGGAACCCCCACCCCACCCCTCCCTCACCCCTCTAAGCCGGGGCGAACCCCCCCGCTCCTTCCCGGTGCCGCCGCCATGCAGCCACCACCGGGAGCTCCCCGGGTTTAAGGATTTCGGTGTTGGAGTCTCCGTGAGCAGGTAATGAGGGGGCTCCGGATCCACCCGTTGGGAGGGGGGGTTGGGAAGGAGGGTCTTGATGCGGCTCCGGTACCGCCTCTGGGGATCCCCCGCCGGTAACGGGGGATCCCGGGGTTCCCGCAGCGGGGGAGGGACTTCGCCGGGCTGCGGCTGCCGGGAGCACCGGAGCCGCAGCGGGTTCGGGATCGCGGCTTTGGCCCCTGCCTCCTGCACTGGGCTTGGGGGTGCCGGAGTTCCCTCTCCCGGTACCGACCGCCTGGGCGCTCTTGAGCGGCAGCGCTGCCCCCCCACCCCGGTGAGGGCTCCGGGGAGGCTCCGGTACTCTCTACCCCACCGGGGACCGGAGGACCGCCACGGAGCGCGGTGCTGGGGAACCCCCCACCGCCCCCCGGGATTACCGGGCTCACCCGGGCCGCCGGTGCGCGCAGCCACATTCTCCCCCACCTTCCCGCGGCGGGGGGGGCCGGGGCCGCTTCCCTTTTTCGGGATGCGGCGGGGCCGGGGCCCGGCGGGGGAGTGGGGCCGGGAGCGCGGGGGGCGGCGGGGGCCGGGGGCCGGGGGGCGGGAGCGGCGTCTGCGCCGTTTCCTGGCCGGCGGGCGGAGGAAGCCATCGCTCTGCGCGGCTGACAGGGCGGCGGCGGGCGGGGGGGCCCGGGGGAGCCGGGCGGGGGGCGGCGGGGCCGAGGAGGGGACCGTCGGCCGCCGCCCGCCGCCTCCCTCCCGCGGCAGCTGCCCGGGGCTGGGCCGGGGGAGGCGGAGCCCCCGCGGGCTCCGGGCGGGATGGGCGGGTGGGGGGTTCTGTTCCCCGAGTGCTCGGCCCCGACAGAGGGGGGACCCCTCTGGGGAGGGGTAGCAGCGCCCCAGGCTGGGGCGGGCCGGTGCGGAGCCAAATCTGTGTCTCTGTCCCCCAAATCTGTGCCTCTGTCCCCCAAATCTGTGCCTCTGACCTTTGACCTCGTTGGTGGCAGGGGCCGCCCCGCAGCGCGGCGGGTGCTGGGGGGGGACACGGGGGATCCCCAAGCTGGTCCCCCGCTCCGGGGAGCCGGGCAGGCACCGGCTGGTGGCTCCGGGTGCAGCACCCGCCGCGTCCTCGCGCCGGGATTAGCGGGTGACGGCTCGGTGGCTTAGCGGCCCCGCGGCCACTGCTCCCAGGCCATATGTCACCCGTGGGCCCCCACCCTGCCCTTGGGGGTGACCTTGCTGCGGCGCGGGGATGCTGCGCCTGCTCCCGTGGGTGCTCGCACCAGGGATGCCCGTGGGTGCTCTGGTGGTTGTCCAGCCCCTTTGCCCGTTGCTCGCAGCCCCAGGTGACGCGGAGACACGGCCACCGACAGTAGGATGGCAGGAGCAGGGAGGGCAGTGCCCTGCGCCTCATCCGGCGCTGCCTGGTGCCTGCGGCTGCTCCATCCCACAGGGATGCCTGGCTTCACCCAGCTGTCCTCATACATCCGCCGTGTCCCCGCACTTGGTCCCTGTGGCAGGAGCAGCGTCGCGGCTGCGGAGCCTGGGGACGGCCCGTGCCACCGCCACCGCCTGCCCTGCAGCGCTGGGATTCACCATCCTGCCGCTCCGGATCTATTTATAACCAGGAGGTTCTGGCGTGACAACGTGCCACACTCGGCTGCACTGGCCGCGCGTGCCCTGAGCCACTGTCCTGGCAATGTCCAGGGCTGATGCCAGCGCTGCCACGGAGAGGGTGGCTGGGCTCTGGAGTCCCCCAGCTCTTTTTGGGGCGCTGCTGCAGCACATCAAGGCTGGGGGAACTGTGGGTCCCCTGCAGTGCGTGCCTGGAGCCTCAAGGTGCCCCACACCATGGGGCACCTCTGTGCTGCAGGGCCCCCTGACAGCGCCAGCCCTGGGGGGGCCGCAGCGGGTGCGGGGGGTGCGATCATATCTGCGGTGACACATGTGCTGATTACGGAAAATGGGTTAATCTCCCTGCGGCTGGAGGCAGCTTAGCGGGGGGTGGCTCGTGGCAGGGCCCGGCGAGGGGCCGCGTGTGCCCGCCGTGGCCTCCGCTGTCCCCACTGAGCCCCAGCTGCCAGGCAGTGACAGGGGACATGGCAAGGGGACGTGGCAGCAGCACCCGGCTGCCTGCCCGCCCGCAGCCAGCCTGGGCGCGATGCGGTGGGTTGCGGTGGCTGCGGCACGGAGTGGTTTGGCCCCCCCAGGTACACCAGGTCTCTGCTCTCGGGAGCCTACCCAGGCCGGGGGCACAGTGCCACCAAGTCCCGGTGTCCGGGGGTGTTGCACGGCCGCCTGCCCGCCGGGTACCCCCGCGCTGTGTCCCGAGCGGCCCCGTGCCAGCTGCACTTGTCTGCCGGCTGTCGCCGAGCCAGCGAGGGCTGTCTGGGGCCGCGCTGTTCCCGGCACGCCATTCCCAGGGCGCCGGCTGCCGCCACAGCCTCGGCTAAAAACAACCGGGACTGCCGCGAGTGGCTGCCGGGGCACCATCCCCCTGCTTCCCGGGAATCCCTGGGGAACTGGGATGGGGCGCTCCGGGACCCCTGGGATGGGGCGCTCCAGGACCGGGAGCCCTGGGCCTGCGGTTCCCTGCTTTCATCCTGAGGGCTGGGATGCAGGGTGGGGATTGGGCTGTACCTGGGGGTGTCCCCTCCACGGATAGGCAGTGGTGGATGTGGGTGTGTGTCCCCAGGGTGCTGTGAGGCCACACCGCAGTGTGAGGGGCTGGTGGGTCACGCTGACCTGGACACTACTGTACCTTTGGGACTGCCCTGCTCTTCTCAAGGCACCCACGGCGCAGCCAGGCCGGAATGGTGCCGGTGGTGGTGTGGCATAGGCGTGGCCATCCCAGGGGCCATGGCGGGGGCTTGGGCACCTGTTCCCGCAAAAGAATGGCACGTCTGGTGGTGGGTGCGGGAGGTGTAACCGGAGCGGCGCGTTCCCAGCGTAACTGGAGTCGGCCCGGCCGCAACAGGTGGAATTTCAGTTTGTGGCTCCTGGCGGCAGCGGGATGTGGGGTGCCGGGGCGAGGACCCACGCCACAGCGCCAGTGGCCACTCCCTGGGTTGCCCATATGCCCCACAGGTTGGGGAGGCCAGCATGGACACCATCCCCATGGGCCAGTGCGGTGTCCCTGGCCCTGTGTCTGTGCTGGGGGAGTGGTGGTGGCCCGGTGTATCTTGCAGTTGGTGTTGGGGTGCGGGGACACCAGTGCTGCCCCAGGGACCTGTAGTGGGGCTGAGCAAGCCCCTGGGTCTGCTGCTGGCCCTGGGGATTAGGATGTAGGTCCCGGGGTCTGCACTGGCCTCAGCACCCTTAGATTCCTGTTCCCAGCAGCCTCAACTCCAGCACACGCTGCCTGGCCGAGTGTGTGCCGCTGGCTCCGGCCGTGCCGCAGGCTGGGCATGATTCACGCCTGCCCGGGGACGTGAGAAACGTGACGGTGACTCACTGTGGAGAGCTTTGGGGATACGGGGAGAGGGTCTCTCTCAGCAGCCCTGTCAGGAGGCCACCTCACCCGCCCTGCACGACGCTGGCTGGCTTAGGGGGGCTCAGGGGGGCCAGTGGTGACAGGGGGCAGCGGGGGGCAGCCAGGCCCTTGGCCTCGCGTGCGAGGCCACCCCGGGCTGGCTCTGCCGCCAGCGAGGAAACCACAGGCTGCAACCGCAGCGGCTCCGCAGGCGCTTCCTGCCCTGCCTGGAGGCTGCCATCCTGTGCCCCCGTACCCCAGCACGGCAACCCTGCTCTGCCTACACACCGTGGGGACAGCCTGGCACAGGAGGGGTCCCCATTGCCTGTTCTGGTGAGGGTGCGGGACATACACAGCAGCCCCTGCCAGATTTGGGGAGTGCAGGATGATGCGGTTGGGAACCATGCAATGGCAGCAGGGACAAGAGCCTGGGGTGGCAGGTCAGTGAGTTCATTAGTCAATGGGGTGATAAGTCAATGGCGTGACAGCCTCTAGGGTGGCAGGGGAGCAGGGTGAGAGGGTCTGGGGTGACAGGGGCTGTGACAACTGGGCCAGGGCTGAACTGAAACCTATCTGCCTGGGAATTGAGAGTGGCAAGGGGAAGCTGCGGCCTGGAACACGGTGCCCGCCGGCGTGACAGGAAGGGCTGGGTCGCTGCCCGCTGCCCTGCCAGGCACCCTCAAGCACCCCCAGGGCCGCTTGCCCCGCGCTGCCGGGGGGGCCAGGGCGGTGCCCCCGCTCACCGGCGTGTCACATCCGGGCGCTGGTGCTGCCATCACCGTGTGCCCCGGCAGGAAGCACAGCTGGGTTTGGGGCTGCGACGTGGGCCGGGGCTGGGGTGCTGCCTGCACTGGGGGGCCAGGGAGCCTCAGGGTGGGCTGGAGGTGCAGCTGGCTGCAGTGGTCATTGAGGAGGTGGTGTCAGGGTGCAGCCATCCCGGAGGGATCCTGGTTGCTCTGCAGTTGGTACTGGCTGTGCTGGACATAGGGGAGCAGGATGTGGCCGTGGGCACTGAACCCAGCCTGGGGGGGCCACAGTGGGGGGGCTGCCTTTTTGGGAGGGGTCTCTTGGGGGACTGTGCCAGTGTGGCCTGGCCTGTTTGGGTGTGCACAGGTTTTTGCAGAGGGTTTTGTGCTCTCTTTGGGGTCACAGTGGGATGGTGGCTTGGGCAGCTGCATCCCACCCCAACTGTGTCCCCCCCCGGCCATGGCCCCCCAAATCATGTCCCCCACCAGCCGCGCTGCTGCCGGCTCTGGGAATGGTCTGGTCTGCATGTCCGTGCGTCTGTCCGTCCGTCCGCTCCCGGGGGCCACCCCAGCCTGGGCGGGAGGTTCCTCGTGGCTGGATTTGGCCTGGGCCCCGCAGCAACGTTTTCCACGGGGCTGGAACGAGGCGTTGGATTCCAGGAAGCTCCGGGCCTCGTCCAGCTCCTGCGGGGACTGGAGGAAAAGGCGTCGGGGCGGGTGAGCGTGGGCCCTGCCGAGGGGCTGCACGGCCTCTGCCCCCACACTGCTGGCCTGGGGGGCTCTGGGAATGCAGCTTGGTCAGAACATCCAGGACCCCCATTTGGGATACCCAGGACCCACATTTGGGATGCTCACGACCCCCCAGTTGGGGAGCAGCTGTGTGCTGGGGGCTGTGCTGGCACATGGTCCCAGGGGAGCTCCTCTGGACAGCTGCTCCTCCCGCCCACCAGGACCCCCAAGAGCAAGGCTGCCCAGGATCCCCGGACCCTGCTGGCCACTGCTGGTTGTGTGGAGCATGGGGAAGGGGGTCACTGGCTGGGTTGGGGTGCACGGTGACCAGTCCAGCAGCGTTGGCCTCGGTTGGTCCCTGGCCGGCGGCGTGCGGGGGGGGCCGGAGCGGGTTGAGTAACTGGGCCCCGGCACGGCTGGCACAGTGCCCGGCGAGCACTTGGCACCGGCAAACATAAACAGTTCTTCCCGCACCTCCCTCCCCTGGCTCCCCCCAGCCAGCACAACTCGGGGGCCATGGCCTGGCTGGGGGGGCCATGGGCAGTCCCCCACACCACAGGCCAGGGTCCCTGCAGTGCCATGTGTGGACCCTTATGTGGGGACTGTCCCCAGTCTGATGCTGACCCAGCGTCCGGCACCATGCCCTGGCAATGCCTGTGGGAATCCCACACTCACTGGGACACCCTGTGCTTGGGGATGATGTGATTCCCACCTGGCCATTGATGGGTGCCCACCCCAGGGCTGACAGGACCATGGGTCTCCCCATGGGTGCTTCCCACTGAGTTAGTGGGTGCTGGTGTGAGCTGGGAGAACGGGGGTCCTGCCTCCAGTGGGTGCACCCAGCTGGGTTCTGGGGGGGCGGGCAGGGCCATGCCCAGCCCGGCCCCTCCCCAGCGCCTTGCCGGGCGGCCCAGCCTTGTTCCTCTGGATCCTTTTCCGCCTCCGCGGGGCCGGGAGCCAGCACTCTCGGCAAATAAACAGCCCCCGCCGGGCCCCGCGCCAGCGCTTAAATAAACAGCCAGCCCGGGATTGTGAAAGCCCCGCGCCCCCCTTCCCACTGCCCCCCGACTGGCCGGGGCTGAGGGGTCCGTGCCCACCGGCCTGGCGTGGGAGCTGCCGGCACACAGCATGGCCTGGCACGTGGCACATGGCATGGGGCGGAGGCTGTGTCGCGACGGCATGGCCCAGCCCTGCAGCCAGGCTGAGCCCCCCGGTGCTGGTCCCGCGGGGGCTGAGCCCCCTCCCTCCGAGGCCGAGTGGCTGAGCCCCCTCGCGATCTGCACAGGCCTGGGGGGAGTGAAGCCGGAGCGGGCGCGTGGCCGTGACGGCAGAGCCGGGCTGGAGTGGAGCCGCTGTCCTCAGGGGACCCCGGTGTGGCCATGTCCCCCCCGTCCCCAGCTGCCTCACAGCCCCCCAGGATGGGGCAGGGGCTGCTGCCCCCAGGCCCCGCTGCATGCCCCTTCTGCCATGCCAGGCCTGGTGGAGCAGGTGTGGGGTCGTGGTGTGGCCCCTGGCCGGAGGGGGTGTCCTGTGGGGCCACAGTGTCCCCAGGCCGTCCCCACGCCATCCCCCCGTCCCCCCCACTCAGCTAAGCTGGGATTAGTGAGCTGCGCCTGCCGGTGCCGCCGTCCCGGTGTCGTTAATCGGGGGGATTGGCGTTAATCCCGCTGGGAGCCCCAGGCCCGGCCGGCTGCGCCCTCCTGGGGCCAGGAGGGAATGTGGCCCTGGGGGAGCTGGGGAAACTGAGGCATGGCTGGTGGGTGACCCCACGGGGTGGGGGTCAGGGGTCCCAGCCCCTCTGCTAACACCCCTCTCTGCTTCCCCACAGTGCCGCAGGACCAGCGCCAGCTGTGAGGACAGCCCGGCAGCGGGGCACCCGCGGGCCCCATGCTCTGCTCGCCCCCCGGCCCCCGCACCTGAGAGCCCCCCGCACCGGAGACCCCACCATGGCCAGCAACAGCAGCTCCTGCCCCACGCCGGGCGGGGGGCACCTCAATGGCTACCCTGTGCCCCCCTATGCCTTCTTCTTCCCACACATGCTGGGGGGGCTCTCGCCGCCCAGCACCCTGGCCGGCATCCAACACCAGCTCCCCGTCAGTGGATACAGCACCCCGTCACCTGCCAGTGAGTACCGCGGCCCTGTGGAGCGTGGTGGGACCCCCAGTGCTGGGGGGTATGTGGGGACCCCTCTGGGCCAGGCTCTGTGTCCGACATGGGATGGGGGTGCCAATCCCAGGCTGCTGCTCCATACTGTGCCCTGGGGAGGTGGCACTGGTGAGGGGGGGGTCTCCCTGTTCCCAGCCACATCTGTAGGGAGCTGATTTTGGAGGCTCCATGATGCAAGCGCTGGGTGCTTCTCCCCATGTGTCCCTGTGAGTGCTGCTGCTGGGGAAACTGAGGCAGGGAGTGGTCAGTGGCTCTGGCGGGGTTGTGTCATTAATTGCAGCCACCTTCGTTATGGCTGTTTTATACGCTGGTTATTAACAGCCCGCAGGCTCTGGGCAGGATGTCCCCGTCCCTCACTGTGCCAGGCTGGGTGCCGGGGGGCTCGGTGGGTGCTGTGTCCCCATGGTGGCTCTTTGTTCACTGGTGGCGGGGCTGCCGTGGGGGAGGCGATGAAGGCGATGAAGACAATCATCATCGTGGCTGCTCCCGATTCCATTTCCCCGTGACACGGTCGTCCATCATGGCCCCGGTAATCACCGCCCGCCATGATGGCAGCTGGGAGCCGCTGGAGGTGGGCTCCCACCGGGGGTCCCCCCAAACCAGCACCCCTCAGAGTGCCTCAGTTTCCCTGGATGTTGTCTTGGATGCCATGGGGTGGCTGCTGGACCCCTTCTCACCCCGGCCCCACAGTGGGTGGGTGCCAATGCCTGTTCCCTGCAACACGGGTGCCCCGCGGCGCCTGCTGCCGGGGAGAACCCCGTGGGTCGGGGTGTGGCGGGGCCCCCCCGGCCCGTCCTTGGCCCCAGGGGCCAGTGCAGGTCCGGGCAGGGCCAGCCCTGGGTGCTGTCCCCCGCCGGAGCCGCCCCGGCGGCGGTGGGACCCAGTGGGACCAGTTCAGCGACTGGGTGTCGGCGGGTGGGGCCACTCCCCCGCGCTGGCTCTGGGGCCATTCCGGGCGTGTGGGAACAGGCTGGGGGGGCCGCCTGTGTCCCCCCCCCTTCCCTGACACAGGACAGGGCTGTGGTCACAGCTGGAGGGTTTCCTGGGGCTGGTGGCAGATGGGTGAACCATGCCTCAGTTTCCCCTTGGCCTTCCATGCTGGGTGCCCGAGGGATGCAGAGGGTGGGGGCACTGTGTCTTGCTTCCTCCCCGTAGCATCTGCACAGCCTGGTGGGTACTCTGTTTGGGTAGGTCCTGCAATACTGGGGTGTCCTGGGATGCCGCTGCTCTCACTCCTGCTGCAGGGCGGTTCCGGTGTCTGTGTCTCGGCTGGGGGGGCTGCGGGGGGGCCGGTGGAGCCACCACCCCCTCCTCACCATGTTGTCTGGCCCTCACCAGATGTGCTGCAGCTGCGCAGCTGGATCGGCCAGGCCTTCCTGGGGGTGCAGATATCCCTCCCAGGATTCGGAATTTGACTGGGCACCCCAACGGGTCCGTGGGTGCTGGGATGGAGATCAAGTGTGTTGGGAGCCGCATGTGGGCATGTGTGTGCTCACATGATAGATGTGCACGCGTGTGCCCACTGTGAGCTGGGTGCGTGTGCGTGGAGCTGCATGTCCATGGCACCATGTGCTGCTGGCAGTGCTGGTGCGCGTGTGCACAGCTGGGGCTGTGCAGGGTGTGCACACCTGTGCCACGCGTGTGTGTGTGTGTCAGTGCCCACTGTGCCTGCATGTGCACAGCTGGGGCTGTGTGGAGCATGCACACATGTGTCACATGTGTGTGTCAGTGCCCTCTGTGCCCGTGTGTTGATGCCACATGCACAGCAGGGTTGCCCATGTCCCTGTGCCGGGTGTGTACACGCGTGTTGATGTGTGTGGCGGTCCCAGGTTGTGCGTGTGCCCTCATTCCCATCCCTGGGGGCTCCGTGGCGCCTGGCTGTCCCTGGGGGTCCCCTCCCCTTGCCCAGTGCTGGCCTGTGCTGCGGCTCGGGGGTCCGCGAGGGGCTCCCTGTGCGGCCACCCCCCCAGACCCTCCCTCGCCCTGATTCCCAGGCCTGGCTGCGGGAAGTGGGACCCCAGCCCAGCCCCCGCTGCAGCCAGGCCCCCCCGGCCCCGCTCCGGGCTGCCGGGACAGGGGGCCCCGCGCCCGGGCTGGCCTGTCACCCTACCCGCTGGCTCCGGTTTCCTCCGCGCCGCAGCCGCTCCCCCGCAGCGCCCCGTAATTAATTAATTTTTAAAAATTAATGAGCAAAACGTGCTCCCTGCAGGCTGGGGGCCGTGGGCGGGGGGGCCGCGGGGCTGGGGGGCCCTGCTCAGGGCAGCGTCCGGGGAGCCCCGCGGGGTGCGGTGCTGGGGACCCCCTGGCCCCCCCATCTCTGCCCCGGGAAGATTGATGAGGCGCTGGGCCCCCAGCCTGGGAAAGCCCATTAGGCGGAGGTTCTCTATCACTGTCAGGGGCCGGGGGGAGCCGCCTGCTCCAGCCGGGAATTTGCCGGGCTCAAAAGCGGCTGAAGGGGATAAATGGGGTCTTTTGAAGTGGGCGGGCGAGAGGGGGGCTGCGGGGCCCGGGGGGGCTGCGGGGCCCCGAGGTGCCGGCGTGGCGATGGGGGAAGGGGCTGCAGCCAACACCCCATACCCCAGCCTGGGCTGGGGAGGTTTGTGTGGGGTCCCGGGTATCCTTGTCCGTGGGGACTGTGACCCTGTCATCCCAAAGCCACCTCCTCTGGGCACTGGGGGGACCTATATGGGGTCCCCATGGCCTTTAGGGTTGGGTTTTTATCAGGCTTTTGGAAGCATCTGTGTCCCCCCCGGAGCATCGCTCTGGGAGTGGGGCCAGGAGGATGCGGGGCTGGGGGTGTTTGATGGAGGGGGCCTGTTTTTGTGTCCCCAGGACGCTGGTGGGATGTGGCTCTGGGCGGGGTGTCCCTGTCCCCCTCACACCGCGGGATTGCGTGCGGGGTGTCCCCTCGCCCAGTTCCTCTTGGCTCTGGAATTAAGGTTCTGGTTTTTTTTTTTAATCTCTGTTTCTTCCTGTTGCCGCCGACGCGGGACGGGAGGGGATGCGGGACGGGAAGGGATGTGGGAAGCGGTGCAGGAAGCGATGTGCGGGATGGGAAGCGCTGCCCTTCGAGGCGGCCGCTGGCATGGCCCGGCCGAGCAGTGCCACCGCCCGCGTCCCCTGCGCCGTCCCCTCCGTCCCCTCCATCGCAGCCACATTCTTTCCAGCGCTGGTAAATGAGTCAGAGCAGACATTTGTCATGTTCGCTGCAGGAAGTTGGAGCAGCGCTGGGCTTTTGTTCGAAACCTGCTGGCTAAGCAAAGCCCCGACTTGCCATTATTATTTAAACAGGCGCTGCCGCGCTGCGCAGCCCCGCACGCACACACGGACATGGACACGCGTGCATAGCCACACACGCACAGACAGCCACATGTGTGTGCACAGCCACACACGCACAGCCTGATGTGTGCACAGCCACACATGGACACGCACACGCGTGCACAGCCAGACAGGGACATACAGCCACATGTGTGCACAGCCACACATGGATATACAGCCACACATGCACACAGGACAGTCACATGCACACGCACACAGAGTTACAGCCACATGCACAGGGCCAGACAGAGCTACACGCATGCACTCAGCCACATGCATACACGCAGAGCCACACACACACGGACACACAGATGTGTGTGGCAGCGCCTGCGTCCTCCCACCCGTGTCCAGCCATACACACACGTGTTCTCCTCCTCCCCATAGCTGGGGATCAGCAGGGCCCTCTTCCCTCCAAGGGCACCTCTGGGCTGGGCAGCATGGAGCCGGGGCAGTGTGGATGCTGCGGCGTGCCCACTGTGCAGCAGGGAGATCACCGCTGCGGCGGGAAGTGGCACCCCCAGGGCCTGTCCTTGGCGTGCGACCGTCCCTGCTCTCTGCTGGCAGTGCTGTCACCGCTCGGGGGTCCCCGGCTTTGCAGTGTCAGCTTCAGCGGGGGCTTGTGTGAAGGGTCGGCGTGGTGGGGAGTGGTGGCACATGGTGCTCTGCCCTGCACGGGTCACACACCAGCACGCACGTGTGCACACACACACAGATACAGTGGGCTGTGCACGCACGCATGTGTTCACATGCTCAGCTGCTCCTGTGCTCGGTGGGACATGGTCTCACACACATGTGCGTGTGTGTGCAGGAGGAATGCGCACACGTGTGTGCACACAGGCTGCTCTGTGCAGGCACACGCACCTCCCAGTGCCTCCGTGTAGTGGGAGCACACGTGGCCCTGCTGCAGTGGGAATGCAGACACGAATCGTGCACTAAGAACACGCATGAACACATGTGCACATGCATGTACACAGACCCACACCCCCCCCCCGGGGGGGGCCGAGGGTCAGGCCGAGGTGAGCCCTTCCTGCGGGTTCACCCGCAGTTCACCCGCATCCCATTAGGCAAATGAGCCGCGGCCGCCGGGCAGCCCCCGGACCCCCCGGGACCCCCAGGGCTCCCCGTCATCTCCGCCGGGCAGCCCCCGGGCCCCCCAGCCCCGCCTTGAGCCCCTCCCCACTTCTCTCCCGCGTGGCGCTGCCCCCGCGTGTCCGTGTCCCTCTGCATCTCCGTGTTCCCCTGCGCGTCCCTTTGCCCCCGCGTGTCCGTAACCCTCTCTGTACGTCCATTTCTCCACCGCGTATCTGTGTCCTCCTGCGTGACCGTGTCACCTCATGTGTCCATGCCCCCAGCACGTCTGTTTCCCCCCTGCATGTTTGTGTCCCCCGCGGTGTCCATGCCCCCTCACTCCCGCCTATGGCTGTCCGTGTCCCGTGTCCGTGCCCCCACTGCATGTCCGTGTCTCCCCCCCGTGTGTTCGTTTCTCTCCTGCATGTCTGTGCCCCCCTCGCGTGTCCATTTCTCTTCTGCGTGTCCGGGCGTCTCCCCCGCATGTCCGTGCGCCCCCCGCGTGTCCGTGTCCCGTGTCCGTGTCCCCCCGCGTGCTGGTGCCGGGGCGGCCCCGCGGCGCGGAGCGGGTTAAGCGCGGGGAGGTGTCGGGTGCCGGGAGGGACCGGGGCTGGCGGAGCCGCAGAGCCGGCGGAGCTGCGCCTTCCTCCCCTCCCCCCGCCTCCTCCTCCTCCTCTTCCTCCTCCTCCTTCTCCTCCTCCTCCTCCCCCTCCCGCCGCTCGGGCGCGGAGCGAGCGGCGGGGCCGCTCCGCGGGGCGATGGCAGCGCGGCGCGGGGCGCCCCGGGGGCGCGGGGGGGGGCACTGACCGCCCGGGGCCGCCCCGGCCGGGGGAGCCGCCCCCGCCGCCCCGGGGCCATGTACGAGGGCGCGGCGGTGGCGGGGCTGCCCCCCGGCCCCTTCCTCCGCATGGATTTCTACGGACCGGGCCCCCGGGGCTGCCCCCCCCGCCGCCCCCCGCCGTGGAGCAGCTCCGGCCGCTGTAGGTACCTGCGCGCCGGGGGCGGACGGGCCCCTCTCCGCCGCATCGGGCTGGGGAGAGCGGCGCCGAAACCCGGGCGGGGGTGGGGGGGCTGCGGGGATGGGTGCGGGGTGCGGTGCTGGGTGCGGGGGCCTTGGCCGTGGGCGGGGGGCTGAGCTGGATGCTGGGTGCTGGTCTCGGAGGGGTGCGGGGCTCAGCCCCCCCAGCCTCCTCCCCACCCGCTCCATGCGCAGATGCCACCGGCTCTTTAAACACCCCCTGCCCTATTTCGGGGGCAGCCGGGACCTCAGGGCCGAGCTCGGTGAAGGGGGGCAGGGGGTCGCCTCTCGACCCCCCTTCCCCCAGCGGGGTCCAGGCAGCGCCGGCTCCGCCGGGAATTTTGCTCTCTCCTGATAAAGGCTCCGGGAAAATCCAATTAACTACAGACGGAGCCGCCGCTGCTGCCCAGGCGCGGGGGAGCCCCAGCCTGGGCCCCCACCCTGCTGGGGATTGGAGGGTCCCCCTGGGCCGGGGGATCCTGGGTGTGGATGTGGGGCCCGGCCAGTCCTGTTCCCGCTGGCGGGACCCTGCCCTGTGTCCCTGAGGGGTCACGGTCCGGTATTTCCCCCATGCCCGTGTGCTGCGTGGGGGGGGCGTGAGGACACCGCCGTACCGGGATGGGCAGCGGGGGGACACGGGCAGCGCACCCCAAGTGCTGGCCAGCCTGGGAGCTGCTCCCGCACGGGGATGTGGGGCCCTGCTGTGGCTCGTGCTCACGGTGTGGGGGGCGAGTGAAGTTTGGGGGGGGCTGGAGGAGTCCCGTGAGCCCGCTGTGGGCAGCCAGTGCCCTGGCACACAGGGGCCACCACAACGGCCCAGGGAAAGTCCTGCCGGGTTCCGTGGGACTTTCACCCCAATAAGGGCGGGGATCGATGGCGGGGGCCTGTGGCGGGGTGCCCGTGGCTGGCGCTGTGCAAAGGGTGTGTAGCTGTGGACCCCCGGTCTCGTTCCCCTCATTGTCTTGGGGCCGCTCGACCTTTGCGCTGGCACCGAGCGTGGCCGAGGGCCCTTTGTCTGCGCTGGGAACATGCGGGGGCTCCCACTGCCTCTCTGAGTGGGGGGCTGCCTCCGAGCCCTCGCACAGGCGGGGTGGGAGGGGGTGTCCCAGGCTCCAGTGCCACCTCTTAGCGCAGGGCCCCCCGGCTCCGACTGTCCTGAGCAGGGTAGCTGTGGGCCACTGTCCCCTCTCTGTGTGCCCCCAGTCCTGCGGGGGTCGGAGCCCCCTCCCCATGAGCAGCAGCGCTGGGTGGATGTGGGTCCCCTGCCCTGGCTAGGGCACCTCGGGGCTCTGGTCACGGTGACCGTGACCTGGCGGGCGCGTGGGCGGCGGGCGCTGGCGGGACTCCCTGGCTGGGTGCCCCGCTCCCGACGTCACACGAGGTGCCGTGTCTCCCCAGCCCGGGGGTGCCAGCCCGGGCAGGGCTCGGTGGTGTCGGGGCAGCCGTGCTGTGCCTCAGTTTCCTCAGAGCCAGCTGCGGCTGTGCCCGCTGGCCCCGCGGTGCTGGCTGCTGGCCCAGCGTGGCACTGCCCTGCCCGGCGGGGCGTGTTGCGCTGGCATAGGAGCCAGAGCTGCTGCGGGGGCACGGAGAGCCCACCCACCCCCTCAGAGAGGACTGGGGCTGCCGCCATGGGGAAACGGAGGCATGAGGCAGCTCCTGAGGGTGGTGGAGGATCTTGCAGGAGCCCACCAAGACAGTGGGAACCCCCTGCCCGTGTGGGGCCACGTGCTCTTGGGGGTTTTGAGTGCTGTAGGGGTTTGGGAGAGGTACGTGTGGTTGGATTGTGCGTGGCACCCCCTCCCCCGCTGGGCACAGTGTGGCCTCACATGGCCTTGCGAAAGCTGTGGGTCGCAGATGGGTGTGTCGGGGTTTTGGGAACCCCCGGCTCTGGTGCTGGCAGGGGGCAGACGTCGAGTCCTGGGCAGGATGCCCCGTGGGGACCAGGCAGTGCCCGGTGCTCCCGGTGGAACGGGAGCAGGACCGGGCACCCCTCGGCTCAGGGTTCCCGGCACCCTCTTCCCTCCCTCCCCCTTCTGCAGAGGCGCAGGAATTCGGGGCACGTGGGATTCTCATCCGCAGGGAAGCCCTGGGTGGGCCTCCACCCTCCTGTGGGGGGCTGTGACCCCTGGCACGGCACTGCCACCGCACCGGGCTGCGGAGACCCCCGGTGACCCCCGCTGCGACCCTCGGGTGGGCTCCTCCCTTTAGCCCCTCCATCCATGTCCTCCCCACTCCTCTGGCCGGGGTCTGTCCCGGAGCCATGGTGGGGTGGTGGCAGTGCGGAGGCCGGTGTCCCCTCGGGTACTGGCACACGGGGTGTCCCCGCGGGCGCTTTCCCACGCCAGGGCGGGGGTGCGGGTGTCGGGGTGCCCCGGGGTCCCCCGGCGCGGGCAGGAAGCAGCCGGCGGGGCCGCGGGCGGGGGCGGCGCGTTCAGCGCTCACCCGGGATCTGGTGGAGCTGCAGCATCTGGTCTGCAGCTGGAGCCGGGCTCTGCTGCCTCGGCCGGGGGGGACAGCGGGGTCCCCCCTGCTGTGGGGGGAGCGGGCTGGGGGATGGGATGAGCCTGGGCGTTGGGGTCCCCCGTGTCCCCAGCTCCACCCCGTCACCCAGCCCCTCGCGAGCAGGGGAGGTTGGCACCCATCCTGCCCGCTCAGCGCCTTTGGGTGCTGCTCTGTGCCCTCCCCATGCCCCCCAGGGGCGCGGGGGGCACCCAGGCCTGATGCTACTATGAGGGGCTCCTGGGGAGCTGGCGGCTGTGCCTGTGTCGGTGTCCCCTCCGTGGTGGCACCGCGGTCCCTTGGCTGGTGACGGGGGTGGCAGGGGATTCCCGGGGTGCTGGCGCAGCGCTGCCAGCGCAGGGACGCGGAGGGAGCCGGGTCCCCTCCCCCCTCCGCACCCAGCACATCAAAATCTTGTCAAATCCGCGTTTTGTGAGTGCAGCTCTCCACGAGGAAGTTCTTAAATTATATAAAAGAGGCGATAAATTATAGACGACGTTCGCTCAGTCACTTTAATGGCTCCGCTCCCTCGAGTGGCAGCGGTGATTTATTCAGCCCGGGAGCTCTGCCCGGCGCTCGCCCCCGCGCCCGTGTCCCACCCGCACCCTCGTGTCCCACCCCGCACACCCACATCCCACCTCGCAGCCTTGTGTCCCACCTTGCACACTCACATCCCTCCCTGCACCCTCACAGCCCACCACACGCACTCGTATCCCACCTTGCACACTCATATCCTACCTTGTGCACTCCCCTCGTGTGCCACACGCTCATATCCCACCCTGCACAATCACCTCTGTGCCCTCATATCCCACCGCACACATTCCCCTTGTGCCCCACACACTTGAATCCTGCCTTACACACTCATTTCCATGACCTCAAATCCCACCCCATGTACTCCCCACCCTGCCCCGCACGCTCCTGTCACACCCCGTGCATTCCCTGTCCCCGTTGGCGCCTGGGGACAAGCATCAGGGGTGGCTTTGTCCTGTTGTCCCCTCCCAGGTCCCATCCCGTGGCCTTTGGCGAGGGGCCCGTGGCACTGCCGGGACCCCCACCCCACCCCTCACCCATCACCCCCAAAACCTCCCACCCCACTGGGGCTCCTCCTTCGGTCTGGGCGTCCCTGGCCGGGGCTCCCCACGGCTCCCCAGCCCCGGGGGGACTCCAGCGACCATGGGGCCCTTTTTGGGGTGCAGGGGCCGGCGGGGCGGGGGGGGCCCGGGCTCCCCCGCCGGGCCCGGCCTTTAATATCCTGTTTGACTGGTTCGCTTGGCTCAGCTGCAGAAAAACATTCGCAAACATCCCGGAGCAGCCGGGGAGCGCTTAACCCCTGCCTGGCTGCGCCCCACACCAAGGGTGCACCCCGACTGTGCCGAGCCACTCCCCAGCTGCAGGGGTGCACCCTGACTGTGCTGAACCCCACCCCCCCGTTTGAGGGGTGCACCCCAACTGTGCTGAGTCCCCCCAGCTCCAGGGGTGCACTCCAACTGTGCCAAACCTTCCACAGCCAGGGCTGCGCCAGGGGGCACAGGCTTGACCTGGGGGCCTTGGGCACCTCCTGCAGGGTCCTGGGGGACAGGGGTGCTCCTGGCATCCCTCAAGGTTTCGGGGTGCAAGAGGAGAACGGGCATGTTCCATGAGATTTTGGGGTGCAGGGACACTGGCTGTGTCTCCGTAGCAGGGCCAGGGTCTGCTTGTTACGGGGACAAAGGCAGTGCTGCCCTCAGGGATGTCCTCCACTGGGGGACCTTGGGGTGCCAGCTGGGTGCCACTGTGCCTGTCCCCTTCTGGGGAGCCACGCTTTGGCTGGGGGTGGCAGGTGACCCCCGGGCTGTGTGGGTCACCCTGTATGTAGAGGTGTCACACTGTCCATGTGCCCACACGTGTGAGTGAGTGTGTGGCACTGGCCCCCCAAGCCGGCCCTGCACCCTCTGTCTCCCCCATCCGCCAGCAGTGCCGCCTGGGCTGGGGGCTCCTGGGATCCCGGCCCTTTTCTTTGCTTTTTTTCCTTTTTTTTTTTTTTGTCTGCCTGAATTCCACATCGTCTCCGTGACCTGGAAATGTCACGTTGCATCTTCCCAGCTCGCGTCCTTTCCCCGCTGGCCCCGCTCGACCTGGCGCCACGGCTGGGATGGGCAGCGCGGGGCTGGGGCTGCCGGGACCCCTGGAGCTGGGGAGCAGCCCTGGGGTGCAGGGTGGGGGATCCCTGTCTGGGGGGCTCTGTGCCCTGAGTGCCACCCCTTCCCCACAGCCGTCGAGACGCAGAGCACCAGCTCGGAGGAGATCGTGCCCAGCCCCCCCTCGCCCCCACCCCTGCCCCGCATCTACAAGCCCTGCTTCGTGTGCCAGGACAAGTCCTCGGGGTACCACTATGGGGTCAGCGCCTGCGAGGGCTGCAAGGTGAGCACTGCCACCAGCCCCGACTGTCCCCACGTCTCCCCAGGGTCCTTGGGGTGCCTGGGGTCCCTGTGCCGGATGCTGACTGGGGTGTGTGGGGTCCCCAGGGCTTCTTCCGCCGCAGCATCCAGAAGAACATGGTGTACACGTGCCACCGGGACAAGAACTGCATCATCAACAAGGTGACGCGCAACCGGTGCCAGTACTGCCGGCTCCAGAAGTGCTTCGAAGTTGGAATGTCCAAGGAGTGTGAGTGGGGATGGGAATGGGGACAGGGATGGGGTCAGTGATGGCGATGGGGACAGGGCTGGAGGCCAGCGATGGGATGGGAACAGGGATGGGAACACTGTGCCTGGCGTCCCTGTCAGAGGGCTCTGAGTGTGATGGGCCGTCGCAGCAGCCCCCACCATGTGCCCAGCGAGGCCCGGGGGGATGGGGACCCCCTGGGATTGTGTCACAGCCCGGCAGTTGCCCGGGCAACGCGTGATTGATAATGTCAGAGATAAATGACGCTGATGAGGCCTCCTGGCTCCGCTGGCAGTTGTCATGGTGCCCGGCTGTGCCCCCGCGGTGGGTGCCCGGGGGCGAGGGCTGCTGAGGCGCAGCTGCCTCCCTGAGTCCTGCCCCATCTGCCAGCCCCTGGGGGCCCGGGACCCCTGGGAGGAGCTGGCAGAGCCTGGGGGGCAGGAGCTGCCAGGAGGGTTCACCATCCCAGGGACTCACCCTGCACTTAAGAGGGGTCCTGGACCCCCCAGCCCACAGAGGGTGATCTCTATGGGGCCAGGGCTCCTCCCAGATGCTCCCCTCTTCCTGGCTGCCACCCCCAGGGTCCCTTCCATGCCCCTCACCCAGCGCAGTGGCTCAGCTGCCATTCTCTGTCCCCAGGGTCCCTCTCTCATGTGTTGGCTTTGCTGAGCACCGTCCCTGTGGCGAGGGGTGTGGGCCCCCCGAGGGGTGCAGGGTCTAATTGCACCCCTTAATTTCTCCTAATGACTTGGGGTTTTTTTAAAGGATCTGTGGGGCTGATGGCTCCACTGGGAACTTGTCACCATAGCTGAGCCCATTTCTGGTGCCAGGTCCCCATCCTGCCCTGGAGGACACAGCGCGGTGGGGCAGGGGCTGGGTGGCACTGGGGACAGGTGGCACTGACCATGCTGTTCCTGCAGCCGTCCGCAATGACCGGAACAAGAAGAAGAAGGACGTGCCCAAGCCGGAGTGCTCAGAGAGCTACATCATCACACCTGAGGTGGAGGAGCTCATCGAGAAGGTGCGCAAAGCCCACCAGGAGACCTTCCCCGCGCTCTGCCAGCTCGGCAAATACACTACGGTGAGTGTCATGGGGTCCCAGGGGTCCTGGGGGCCTGGGGAGGGTGGCACCCCCCCCGTGCCCTCATCCCCCACCTCCCACCACAGAACAACAGCTCGGAGCAGCGTGTGTCCCTGGACATCGACCTGTGGGACAAGTTCAGCGAGTTGTCCACCAAGTGCATCATCAAGACGGTGGAGTTCGCCAAGCAGCTCCCCGGCTTCACCACGCTCACCATTGCCGACCAGATCACCCTCCTCAAAGCCGCCTGCCTCGACATCCTGGTGAGTGTGGGGATGGGGACAGGGAGAGGGACAGGGATGGGGAGGGGACACCAAGCTGAGCCCCACGACCTCTGCCCCCAGATCCTGCGGATCTGCACGCGCTACACACCGGAGCAGGACACCATGACCTTCTCGGACGGGCTGACGCTGAACCGCACGCAGATGCACAATGCGGGGTTCGGGCCCCTCACCGACCTGGTCTTCGCCTTCGCCAACCAGCTGCTGCCGCTGGAGATGGATGACGCCGAGACGGGGCTGCTCAGTGCCATCTGCCTCATCTGCGGAGGTGGGTGCAGGGATGGGCACCTGCCCAGCGCCCGCCGGCGCAGCCCGGCCGTCCTCCCCCGATGGCTGAGCAAGGAGACCCCAAATGAAGCCCAAGCGGTGGGAGCTGGGAACCCACAGGATGGCAAGGGGGATGTACTGTTCCCCCCAACCACTGTGTGCCCCTTCCCCAGACCGCCAGGACCTGGAGCAGCCTGACAAGGTGGACAAGCTGCAGGAACCGCTGCTGGAGGCACTGAAGATCTACGTGAGGAAGAGGAGGCCCAACAAGCCCCACATGTTCCCCAAGATGCTCATGAAGATCACAGACCTACGCAGCATCAGCGCCAAGGGTGAGGCTCCTGTGGCTTTGGGTCCTGAGGGAACATCTAGGGGGCAGTGGGGGGGTCTGGCTTGCTCAGCATCCTCCAGAGGGGATGAAGAAGAGGAGGACACACCCAGCACTGCATCTTCCAGGAATGCTGGGGATTTGACCAAGTCCCTTGTCCTCAGTGCCCAGGGAAAAACAAAGCCAGGCGTGTCAAGTTTGTGAGTGCTGATTTGGGGGTGCCAGTTTTAGTGTGCCATTTTGGGGGTGCAGTTTTGGTTTTTTTCTGGGTGCTCTTTGGAGGTGCCTGTTTCAGGGCGCTATTTTGGGAGTGCCAGTTTGTGGTAGCACCCTGCTGACCCCGACCCTCCCGCAGGCGCCGAGCGGGTGATCACGCTGAAGATGGAGATCCCGGGCTCGATGCCGCCCCTCATCCAGGAGATGCTGGAGAACTCGGAGGGCATGGACACGCTGGGGGGGCAGGCAGGTGGCCCCCGCGGGGGCAGCCTGGGGCCCCCCCCGGGCAGCTGCAGCCCCAGCCTTTCGCCCAGCTCCAACCGCAGCAGCCCAGCCACGCACTCGCCGTGACCTGCGCCCGGCGCGCACCAGGACAGAGCCCGGCACGCCGGCACGGGGGGGGGTCCCTGCGCCCGGCCCGGCTGCAGCCCCCCGGGGCGGACTCCTCGGCAGCCCCCGCCGGAGCGGCCCCCGCGGGGACCCCCCAGCCCCGGGCCCAGCGCGTTGGTTGAGTCACATTTCAGGGGCGCGGGGACCCTCGGCCGCGGCCCCGGGGACGCCCCGGCCCCACCAGCACCAGCACCCACGGGATCGAGACCACCGAGCCACCCCCCCGCCCCGGCCGCCTGCGGGGGGGCCCGGCCAGCCCCGCACGCTGAGGAAGCAGAGTCATTTAAAAGAGAAAAGAAAGCAAAGTATATATATATAAATATCTATAAATATCTATAAATACGTTTTAAAACCTTTGTAAAAGTTTGGAGGGGTTTTTAGGCCTGTGCAGGTGGAGGGGGCACAGCGGGCGCTGCCGGGGGAGGGGGGGGCACACGGTTTATTATTATTAAATTCTTTTTTTTTTTTTTTTTGTTGTTGTTGAGATTTTAGTGGATTTAGAGTCGGGGGGCACCGGGCGGGCCCTGCCCCGGCCCCCCCAGGCGGGGAGGGGACTGTGGGGGGGCACGCGGTGGTGCCAGTCCCGGCCTCGCGGGGATGGGGGGCCCGGCCCTGCCGGCACGGGGAGGACGGGGAGGGGGGACGGGGGGGGCTGGCTCCAGAATAAAGTTTATTTATTCTAGTGCCTGGCTTGTTATTCTTGTGGGGTTACCGGGGGAGGAGGGGGTGCAGGGTTGGGGAGGAGATGGTCAGTTTGGGGCACCCCAAGTCCTGGTTGAGGGTGGCTGTTCTTTGCTGCAGGAGGGCAGCCCAGGACCCCTCCCATGGCTCTCCCTGCTTCTGGTCATCCCCAAAGGCTGGGACAGAACCCTTTGGGGTCCCCCCAGCACCCCAAAGCCCTGACCTTCCCAGTCCTGAGGCCACAGTCATATGTCCCCCTATGCCAGGGGCCAGCCCTGATGCATTTGTGACACTCCACAGGGTTTGGGGGCAGCCCTGGCCCTTCCGTGCTTGGCTAGGGGGGTCAGGGGTGTTCCTGCCACTGTGCGGGGATGGGACCTATTTGTTTTCTTTTTGTCCTTATTTTTTTTCCAGCAGCTGCCGGGTGAGGCCCATCCACCGCCCACAACAGGAACCGGGGGCACAGCCCAGCCCGGCACGGCCCAGCTTCCCTCACACGGCGAGGGCTGAGACCCCTCTGGGGCAGGGAGAGCCGCAGTCCCCGCCGGGCTGAGCCCGGCCACAGCTCATGCCAGCAGTGGCAGCCGCGGCCCGGTCACACGGTGAGGTCCCCCCGAGGGTGGGGACCGCAGGGCCCCTCCGCAGCCCCCGCCGGCTGCCCCGGCGCCGGGCCCCGCTCCTGTGGCCGGCGGCAGCAGCCGGGCCGGGCCGGGGGACCCTTGCGCAGGAGGTGGGCGAGCTCGGCCAGGCTGAGCAGCGCCGACACCAGCCCCACCACGAAGTAGAAGTGGATGAAGACGGTTTTCTCGGTGGGGCGGGAGACGAAGCAGTCGACGCGGTGCGGGCAGGGGCGGCGGCGGCACACGAAGAGCGGCTGCACCCTGAAGCCGTAGAGCAGCGCCTGGCCCAGCAGGAAGCCCAGCTCGGCGGCGATCCTGGCCACCACGCTGCCCACGTAGAAGGGCTGCAGGCGGCGGGCGCGCTGGCCCGGGGCCCCCCCGCGCCCCGGCTTGGCCGCCTGGTGCACGGCGAAGATGACGAAGAGGGCGGCGGGCGCCGAGAGCACAACGACGTGGAAGACGAGGAAGCGATAGTGGGAGATGGGGAAGGCGGCGTCGTAGCACACGGGTTTGCAGCCCGGCTGCTGCGTGTTACACACGAACTCCTCCTGCTCGTCCTCGAAGACGTCGCTGCCCACGGTGGCCAGCACCAGGATGCGGAAGAGGAGCATCACCACGAGCCAGAAGCGGCCCACCATGGGCGAGTGCTCCTGCACGGCGTCCAGCAGCGAGCTCAGGAAGCCCCACTCGCCCATGGCCGCGCTGCGGGAGCGGGGTCAGCGCTGGGGGGACGCAGTGCCCGCGGGGTCGGACCCCGGCGGCAGCACGGCCCCTCCAGCTCTCCATCCCCCTCTATTCCCAAACGTACCACGGCGTCCCCACTCACGGGAGGGTGCCCAGGCAGTGCCAGCCCAGCTCAGCCCTGTCAGGAGTGTCCCCAGGCACCTGTTGTGCCCAGGATTCGCTCCCCCAGGGATGGACCCAAGCACACCAACGGGGCAGGACCAGCAGATTCCCCATCCCTTGTCCCACACCACAGATCCCTGGAGTTCCCCACAACAGCCCCGTACCTGCGGAGGCTGCGGTCCACGGTGTGCCGGCGCCGGCTGTCCAGGGCTGTCCAGGACTGTCCAGTCCCTCGTCCAACTGGGATGGGATAATGGTCCCACAGCCACGCCTGGAGTCCTTTTAAAGGGACAGAGCACCCGCAAGGGCGCCTGGAGGGAGGGAAGGGCTCAGCACTGCCGGTGGGGCTCAAGGACAAACGCTGCCCCTGCCCAGGGCCAGGAGCTGCCTAGGGCACAGGTTGGCAGAGGGGCGGTGGCTCCCTCAGTGCAGAAATGCCCCCAAACTTTGGCCTTCCCAAACCCACAGGGCCTCTGTGTCCCCAAGTCACAGAACTCGGCCCCCAAAACACCCCCTCCCCTCCACCTCATGCTGGCATCACCCGTGACCCGTAAGAACCTGGGTACACCCAGCCCTGCTGCCACAGCTGCAGCCCTGCTGTGCCTGGGAGATGTTCATGGCTGGCACTGGCCCTCCGTGCCCCAGGACTCTGTGCCAGGGCTGTTGGGGGTCCCATGGATCTTCCCAGGTTGTCCCCAGCTCCGGCACGTGTGGACTGGTCCCTGCAAAATTCCCCATGGCATGGCCAGGGCTCCTGCCAGCCCTGGCCCAGCCCTGATGGCCTTCACTGGTGCCTCAAATCCCCTTTCCAGTAACAGGAGCGGAGCCCTGGACAACATGGGTCACTCTCAGAGCTCCCTCGCCCCTTGGAGATGTGCAATGCCCAGGGTGGGTTGGTGCCTGATGCCCCACAACTCAGCCCCCATCCAGCAGCATCCCCAGCACCCCATCCAAGATTATGGGACTCCTGGTATGGACACTGTGGTCGACTCTGTGTTCCCAGAGCTCTACATCCACATTTAGGTGATGCCAGGTTCTGCGAATGGCCCCACAACCCACCCGTGGCTCTGTCATGGGTCATGTTCTGCAGCGAGAGGAGCTGTAAATAGCTCGGCCCTCGGAGGGGACGCGCTGGAGACGCTCTCCAGAGCCAGTGGAAAATCTGACAGTGCTTTCCACACTTGACTGGGTTCCAGCAAAGCATAGATAGCGTGGGGGGCCCTGGGGTTTCATGGAATCATGGAATGGTTTGGATGGGAAGGGACCTTAAAGCTCATCCAGTCCCATCCCCTGCCATGGGCAGGGACACCTTCCACTAGCCCACGGTGCTCCAACCTGGCCTTGGGCACTTCCAGGGATGGGGCAGCCACAGCTTCTCTGGGCAAGCAGCTCCCCCCGTGCTGGGGACCACAGGGGTGTTCACAGGAATTTGGCTGTGGAGCCACAGTGGCCACAGCCAGTGGGGAAGTGGCCAACCAGCCCAACACCCCCCAGAGCTTGTGCCAAGCCCTTTGCTCTGACAGAGGGAGGGCTTAGAACAAGCTCTGCAGTGGTTATTTGCCTAAAAACACACAAATTCAATGAAGAAAATAAGCAAACCCGCTTTTATTAGACAAATAGTAAAAAGGACAAACTCAGGACAGGAAGGAAAAAACACAGAAAATATTTACATAGTGATGGAATAGTGCTGGAAAAATGGCTCCAGCTCACCTGTGTTGGGTAGTGGAATTAAAAATTCATATATTTTAGCATTTTAAAATATTTCAAGAGTGATGTATAAATTTTAAAGGATTTGGCATGTTCTAAAGTCAACTTTAACACTAAAATGACCACAAAGTGTCAAATAATGGGGAAGAAGGAAGTGCAGCAGCACTCATTGGGCACATGGCTCCAGTGTTCACCAAAAAGGGGATGTTCCTATTTAAACAAATCCAACTCCTTTAAAACAAACAAAAAAAAAAAAAAGAAAAAAGAAAAAAAAAAAAAAAAGAAAAAAAAAGGGCTGTGTTCACCTGTAACGAACCTTTTTGGAGTGGCTTACATTCGGTGAAGATTTCCTAGGCTGAGATGGTCTTTGGTGGGAGTTCTGGAGTTCTGCTGAAGGCTCGTTGTGGACCTAGAGTTTAAAACTTTCCTAAAAACTCAAAATAGATCGTCCTCAGAGGACTCCAGGTACTGGACAGGTTTCTTGAGGCGGCCAGGCCTGGCACGGGGCTGAGCTACAGGGCTGTCAGCACCGGGGTCAACGGTGAAGGTGTTGTCCTGTAGCTTGGATTTCTGGAGAGAAAGCAGGAAAGGCGTCATGGATCTGAGCATCCACAGGGAACACGAGATTCACATGCCTGTTGTGCCATGGGTACAGTGGGTGTTTGAGGTGGTGGGAGCAGACCAAGGATCTGGAGTGTCTGACCCTTTTGAAGGAAAGGTTCTTATCCCAGAGGGTGTCAGGCACTGAACCCAGGGAATGGGCATGGCCCCGAGGCTGTCAGGCACTGAACCCAGGGAATGGGCATGGCCCCAAGGCTGTCAGAGCTCCAGGGGCATTTGGACAACGCTCTCAGGGATGCACAGGGTGGGATTGTTGGGATCGTCCTGTGCAGGACCAGCAGCTGGATTTGATGATCCCTGTGGGTCCCTTCCAGCTTACAATATTCCATGATTCTATCTATGATCCCCCTTTTCCCCATTCCCCACACCCTGGTTCGATCTCCTCCAGCTTTTCCTGCCGGAAGAACCGACCCCACGGTCCGCTGTTCCCGCAGTGCCGACAACATTGCACAAACCTTTGATGCAACAGATTTGGCAGGCTTCACGCCAAAATCCGAATCGGAATCTGAATCCAAAGAGCTTGGCTGCCTCTTCATAACCTTCTTCCCCTTGGCGTTGTCACCCTCGCCGCGCAGGGGTCCCTCCTTCGCCGCTGGCTTGGGTTTGGGTGCAGCCTTTTTCTTGGCCAGGATATCCATGATGGAGGGCTGGTTGTCTGGAACAGAACACGGTGTTAAACCCCTGTTTCGCTCCTCTCCCGTTCCCAGTTTGGGAATTGCTTCCAACACAAACAGGCTCTGCGCTGCCGCGGGGTCAGCACACAGGTCGTCTCCGTTTGAAGCAGGGTTTTCTAGAAAGATCCGTCTTCCACAGATGGTGAGGAATGAGGTTGTTTATCTGCTCAGTTCCGCTACATTTAGAGGATCAAATTAAAGCATCCCCAAAGCAACTTACAGACTATTTCAGATTGAAAAGTCCTGATCTCTCAAGGCTCCGTAACCCATCTCAGACCTTCAAACTCCTGCACAGGGAGGAAGGAATTTCCCAGACTCGTTCCTTCTTACCTATAATTTCACTTTTTTAAAGAGCATCTTGAAGCACAACTTCCAGTTCAGCTCATTTCAGGCCATTTCTGAGTGATAACAGGCTTTCTCAATTTAGGAGTGGAAGTAACACTATTTTCCTGCTGGGATCAACACCAAGTTGATTCCATTTGGAATATGCAGAACAGTGTCAAAGTCAGGCAGTTGAGTTGAAAAAACCCCAAGTCAAATGCTGGAGATGGGTGAGATGGATCCAGCACCGAATAGATCAAACTACCCCCAAAAGCCTGCCTGCTCCAAGGCAGCTTTTTTCCCAAAAAGACACGAAGTAGGACATTGACTGCAAGACACAAATTCCACTCGGATTATCCCTGCCAAGTATTACATAGCGCTGTAGGAAGCATTCACTTTTCCTGTTCTCAAACTAAAATTCCCTCCCTCCAAGCATGTCCAACATGAACTAGAACACGATATGTTTGGAAACGGACCTCAAACATGACAACTAGAGAACCTCTGCCACAAACCTCAGATCTTTGCTGAAATGCAAACTCCAGTTGCCCAGGCCCTGGAACGCCAAGTGAAATCACTCGGACCGTTTCCCACAGGAATTATAATTGTTCTCTAAAACTGATGTTGCTGAGCTGCCCTTACCCTTGGTGGCTCCAGCTTTCTTGGCTGCAGCAGGTTTTTTGGGCACGGCCTTGGTGCTCGGCACTGGCACGGATGGAGCTGCGGGAGGCTCGCTCACCTTGTCCTCAGGGACATCTTGGACTGGAACTGGGTAAAGAAAGCAGAAAGTCAGCCTGAAACAGCCAAGTTATCCCCTCTGCTCTTCCCTAGGCACTGCCAAGGGATTTTAGGACAATGCACATGGTTTAGAGGCCTCACACTCACCAGGGACAGCACTTGGCATTGCCTTTTCCTTGGGAGCTTTCGCTGCTTTTTCAGTGGTTTCCCTGGAAGACAAAACCCCAAGTTTTTAATTCAGTTTATGATGCACTACATAGGTGCATTAAAAAAAAAAAAGGGCTTTTAATTTCTGTGTAGCATTAAGCACAACTAATTTCCAGTGATTATGGAAAAATACTCACTTGGGAGCAGGTCTGGGCTTGGGAGGAGGCTTTTTCTTGGAGTTTGTGTCCGATTCAGAGTCGCCTTCACCATCACACTGGAATTCAGACTCCTCATCTGAGCTGGAGTGATTTGAGTCCGAAATGACCATGGGCTTGACTTTGGCTGATGGAAGGACACAGATGTGTTATTTTACACATTTGGCAATATGCAGCTCAGTTTCTTTTTCAATATTTTAGTTGCAGTTATTAAAAAATAAAGACCTGAATAAAAACAAGCAGATGCTGGGACTGCCAGGGAGAAGACTCCAAATGAGAAGTGTGTTCTGTCATTTGGAGTCTTCCAATCTCACCCACAACACACTTAATTTGCCAAGACAGTTGTGTAATTAAACCCAATAACCATATTTTTCTAGTTGCCCATTTCTGCTTTTCCTTGAAAATGTGCACAAATGGTAGAAATATTTAATAGTTTCAGACAGTAAAATAAAGAAGCCTTTTAAAGATTATTTCTAAATGTGATCTGAGGCTCTGGGAGCTCCCTAAATAGTCTGTTCCATTTTCTCCTCCACGAGGAGGACCATTGCCCTCCTGCATCCGTGTCCTCACTCACCTGCTGCCTGGCGAACCACTCGCTCTCTTTGAGGAGGTGCTTCAAAATCAGACTCTGAATCAGACCCTGAGTCAGACCAAGGGTTTCGTTTCTTGGCTTTCTTTAATGGCTTGAAGGGTAGAGTGCCCTGTCTCTTAGCTCCTGAAAAATATTGAGAGGCAGGATGAACCAGCAAACTTCCATGTGTACTTCAGGCTCAGCAGTTCAAGCTCAGCTTAGAAATACACTGAACTCAGAGGATTCTGGTTTAAACAAAGAGAAATAGGAATCTGTTTCACTTGACTGTTATTCCAGGATCATTTTCTCACCTAGTTTTTCCAAAACTACTGATCCTAGGTGTTGCTCACCACCTTCAGGAAGAGGTCAGATAACCAAATGTACAATCCTTCCCCTCCCTTTCCATGGAGGGAATAACATCAAAGCATTTACCTCGCTCAGTCTTCAGCTTCTGCACTAATCTCTGCTTCAGGCCTGCAGACTCCTTCTCTCCGGATATGTTTTCATCCTGATTCTCATCAAATTCAGTTTTTTCACTCTGCAGATGCAAGCAGATAGCAAACAGTGAGTCAGCTCATGGAGAAGAGGCACACCGGGTAATGGAGGAAGGAGCTGCTTATTTTAGACATGTAAAAGTTAGTGGTACAAGAAATCTCAGTCTGTGAAACAAACTGTGCGTAGAATTGATTACAGACAGGATCTGTAAATTGGACAGGATCTGCCCCCAAATCAGGTGACTTAAAAAGGCAAAATCCAACATGAACAAAAACAGGAACTCCGGCCCCACTCCTGAGCGCTCTGGTCCCGCTGCTATGTGCTGTGTGCTGGCTCTCGGGGGGATGGGGATGCAGGACTGGACAGGGTGGGACAAAAACAAAAGTGAGAGTTATTTGGAAAAACTGTTGGGTGGAATCATGTGGAGGAAAGGAGTGACCTGTGTGGCTTCCAGGGCCAAACAGGTGAAGGGATGGGTTAGTTTTCTCTGCTGGAAATAGCTGAATGGCACAATTTCAACTAGTCCTATAAAAAGAATTCAATCTTTTTTATCTCCTTGATACGGAGAACAATGATGGCATTAAGTGGCTGAAAGCATTGCTGGGAATGCAAAGGCTGTTCTGGAGAAGGGAATGTACTGGCTGTGCTTCCTGCCTGCTAGAGGGTTTATCAAATTCCCAAGACACCTGGAACAACCTTACTTGCATCCGCCCCCTTTTCTGAGCTACCAGCCCATCCCTGGCACTGCAATGTGACAAAAATTTCCCTCTAAGCCATCTCCTGATACATTAAGTGAGTCTGTTCTCCCTCAGACTGAGACACCCCCATTCCCAGTGCTTCCCAAATCCTAAGGTCCTGTCCCTCTCCCTGAACAACTGCTTCAACAGGACAGGTCCAGCTAACAAGGACTCACATCTCTTTAGGACTGTATTGAAGAGGATGTAAAGAAACATTGAACATTTGGAATGTTCCTTTTTACCTTTACTTTCTTTTTAGTTTTCTTCTCTGCCTCTGCCTTCATCTCCACAGTGATCCGAGGAACAACCCTGATGCCATGAGGGGATGGCATTACTTCTTGCAGCTGGGCCTTCTTCACCTTTGCTTTCCCTCCTTTCACCTTCAAAGGTTTGCCAACAATCCCTGCACTCTCATCCTGTGCTTGCTTGGCCTCCACTACCTGCAGAGGGGAGCATAAAATAACACAAAAAAATACAAAAGTCAGTAAAGGGCTGGTGGGTGAGGGAGTTGATTATCTGCATTGAGCATTGACATACATCGAGTTCATCAACAAAGGCAACAAGGTCTTCCTTCCACAGGTCAGAGGGACTCTTGCGCTTAAGGTTTTCCAGCTCCTTTTCCTAAAGGGAATCATGGATGACAATCATTAGTCACATATTTCAATCCACCATCCAAAAATAAATTATATAACACATAATATATATAAATATAATGCTTTTATAAGGAAAGGAAGGCACATACTTTGTTATCCCTCTGCTTGCAGAGCTCATCTTTCTTCTCCTTGGTCAGATACCACAGGGGCATGTTCAGCAGGTAGTTGAAGTCTGGGCCAGAGGCTGCAGCTGATTCTTTGTCAGTCTCTTCCTCCTCCTCCTCCTCCTCTTCATCCTAAATGTGGATTTGAAACAAACACAGTCAACAAAAACCCTGACACACAAGGGTAGGGCTACTGATCAAACACGGAAGCTCTTGAATCCTGCAAATTGAAAAGCAACTTGGGCCTCTCTAAGGATTACGAAGCCTCAGAGCTCGGGGCCAGTTTGGGCGTATTCAGAGGATGACTGAGACATTACCTTGTTTTGAGCCTCCTTCCAAGCCTTCACCGGATCAGACTCGTACCCTCTCTGGATAAGAACTTGAATCAGCTCTTTCTTGGGTTTGTTTTCTGCAAATAGACATTTCAGGATTGTCACTCAGTGCCCACTACCAGTCGCTCTTAGCCGTGACAGATGAGCTTTATTTTTTGGATCCTGTGGTTGTAGCAGCCCAGCATTCTACAGAGCTCCAAACCAGCCTTTCCACATCACAGCTGGGACATGTGGAAGAGCCTGAACAACACCTGAAAAGCTCCTATTTAGCAGGTAATTTGTCAGGGCAGCATTGCTCCTGTACCTGCCAAAGCACTGTTAATATTTTTCTTTGTTTCCATACATGCATTTCCCCTGCTTTAAGTAGTTTTTGAACTTGTGAAGAAAAGGTATGATGGTATAAAACAAGTTTCATGATGACAGGCAGGTGAAGAAAAAAAACCCTTGATAGCTTGGTATAGCTTGCACCTCATTAGACATCACCCGGGAAATTTATGCTCTAAGTGCTCAACCACTGGAAATGCTTCAGCTGGAATTTGCTCCTTTTTAAGGTATCAGAAGCCATCAACCATGAGACACAAATACAAATGAAACCAGCTCTGGCAGCCTTGGAACTACTTATTACAAAAACCCAAGAAAATGCATTTCAGGGGAATTATTTCTCTTCCCGAGTTCAGTCAGACAGACTCGGGCTGCTGGGATTACTGGGCTGCCTTCAGACACAAACCACAAAGCATCTTATGACACGTCTGGCCGCATCCTCCGTGAAGGCAGCGGAACACAGCCCGTCTTTTACACCGAGGGGGAAAAGTTGATTGAAAAATGTGTATGTTGGGAACAAAGATCTGCTTCTTTTTCTAGCTCATGATTCTCAGATGCTGCTAGTTGAATATCATCTAAGTTTGAACCCCCAGTCCACTAAGAACGTGATTTGGAATATTTTTGCAGAGGTTCACAAAGATAATGGAGAGAGATACAGATTCTCAAGAATGCATTTAACAGCAAACACTGCCCCTTTCTAACTCCACAAATTATTAACTCTTACTCCTACCCAGTCAGAAATAAATAGGAATTATTGCTGAACTATTAAAAAAATTCTCACAAAAAATTCTCAAACACCAGGCAGGAAAGCTCCATAAGTATCCCATTGTCATTATTATATGTATAATACAACAGACCAAGGATACTCTGTGAAGCATTTTCCTCTTAGATGTCACTGGAGCAGAGATAAGCTCTGGTGTGCTTTGTAAAAGCCAGCCTGGGGCTAAGGGGGTGCTGACAGTGCTCAAACGATCACCCAGTTCTCCCAGTTACAATCCCAGCCAGCAAGAACAACATACCGATGACGATTTTGCCATCTATTTTCTCCAGGATGAAGCGAGCTTGGTTGCTCAGCTTTGCAGACTCAGCACCCAGCATCCCAATAAGCCATTCCTTCCTCAAATTGTAATATCGAAGCCGGAGTTCAAAGAACTCCTTAAGAATATCCTGGGGAGAGTCGTATTTCTTAAGAAAGCCGACGTGGTCAAAGAGAACCTGAAGGAAAATGAAAGAACACAGGCGTTATGATAAAACTGATTCCAAACCAACTGAAAGTTACCTGTAATACAGGTGTGACGGTACCACTGAATTATTAACCAACAAATTATCAAATCTCAGTGTTGTTCTAGAAACTACTTCAGTTTGTGAGCACAGCAGCAGAGACAATTTTAGAATTTCAGTGTTCTTAAATATTATGCATAGTAGGGTTCAGGTTACTTGAATCTTAGAGCTCTGTGCAGGACAAACATCTCACATCAAGCTTCACACATTGTCAGGAGCCAGACGTTCAGTGCCTCTGCTGCTAGCTCAAAGAGCTCTGCAAACTGTGATTTCAGATCATTTTGCCTCCTTCAGGCAAACCATCTACTCTAGACCCACTCCTAAGCCAGGCTTCTTGACCTTTGAAAGCTGATTTAAAACCAGTAACAGCAGAAAAATCGAAGTGAATAGGTTACTGCCAAAGAGGATTTTTGTTTCACGCAACGACTGCAGCTGTCCACAGAGTCTGAGTTAAACCAAGAAATTCCTTCAGCAAAATCTGTCACATACCATGGAGTTGCATGTTAAACTTGTTTGGAGTTTGAAGACCTTATGCAGCCCCACAGCTTCAGCTTCTCTTAGTTTTTCTTCAGTCATCTTCACCACGAACCTCACTGTGGTGTCTGTGTGATATTCTTTATAGTCTGTGATTAGAGGAGGGGTCTTCTCTGTCCCATTCAACATGGGCTCCAGAACCTGCTCTTTATATGTCTGAGGAAAGAAAGAAAGTCAGACCCAAAACCCACTAATCCCTTTTTGCTTTATAGAGCAAACTCTACATTCCCAGAGCAAATTCCCTGTTTATTACCTGTGTCCATGTTCTGACAGGCAGCTCAGTGATCTCAATGGTTGTAGAATCAAGGATGGACACTTCACCACTTATCACATACTGATTATGCCCCAGCTCATCTATGGTTCCTTTGAAATTCTTGTAACTGGGAAGCTGAGGAGAAAAACCACTGGATTCAGCTTTGTGTGGATGCCTCTGTTTTTAAGCATGCCCATAAAATGCTCAATATGAGCTCAATAACCGAACAAGCAAGACATTTGTTTTTTGATTATATTATTTACCATTGGCAATGGCTCTTCTCCATCCATCAGCCGACGGATATTGTTCACAACTTCCCTGATATCGAAGTTGGGGATCTTACAGGCCCAGCCAGTACCAATCCCTTCAGCCCCATTGACCAGCACCATCGGAATGATGGGCATGTACCACTCTGGCTCCACACGCTGGTTGTCATCATAGAGGAACCTCAGGATGTTGTCATCCATCGGTGGGAACACCAGCCGTGCCAGGGGACTGGAACGGAGAAGGGAATTAAAGCCCAAATTCTTGTTACAGAACATGATTGCCATGCAAAAAGAAACCTAATTTTTATTATCCCACCCAAATTTCTCCCTTTGTTTCTGCTTCCATTTCCATATTCTCTGATAGCCATGTTTCCATAACGAAATCTAGCACCTGAATCTCACATCAATTTTTGCTACTCAGAGCATGCAAGTAGCCCAAAGTTTTAAAGGGAAGAAGGTAATTTGTTTTTCATTCTAATTGCTGTAAAATGGAGTCCTTTAAGACACTAAGAACTCTGGAATGCTGACCTGAGCATGGTGAAGATGTATCGAGGGCTGGCAGAGTCTTTCCCTCCATGCAACCTTGTGCCAAACTGACCGATGGGCTGGAGCAAGTTGAGGTTGTTGCTGCCCACAAAGTTCTGAGCCAAGTTAATGATGGTCATCATCAGTGCAGCCTGCAATGAAGGGAGGTGCAAAGCTGAAAAATGCTTCAGGGAATGGACAAAGTAAGGCAACATTCACACCAAGAACTTAATTGATACAGAGGATAAACTCAATTGATGAAATACTGGAGGAAACTCAAGGAAAATGTGCCCCAAGACAATCCGAAATGTTCCAGTGACCCACAGCTCTATTGTTGTTTACTTGCTCTGACACCTCCAGTTAAAGATTCTGTCAAGTTTCCACAGGGACCCTTGTTTTAGTGCCTTTTCCTGACCCAGGCAGAAAGGTTATTAATATCTGCGTAAGTCCCTCACAAACGAAGTGGGTTTTTCTTGTTCTACTTTTTGAATGAACTACGTTCCTGTGAAATCCAGAAAGGACAGGCAGAGCGAGCAATGTCAGATTAAATTAATATTGAAGAATTAATCATGGAAACAGCCACTTCCCTTTGGTGTACACACTCAAAAGTCTAATTCTACTTTAGAGGCATCCTAACTCACACCAACAGAAGGGATTTTGCCTTTCCTTTAAAGTGTTTTGCACACCCAGGCAGGTTCTTACCTCACCGTGATGGTATGAGGACATCTCGGCGACGGAACCAGCCAGCTGAGCAACCTTCACCTCCCGCTTATCGTTTCGTTTGAAACAGGTGAATAAAACTTTCCTCTGACCTGGCTTCAAACCTTTCAAAAGAAAAGACCTCGTGGTTAGAGCATGCGATGTGATGCACTTGGCTTCTGCTCTCTAGAGATGCAAGAATTACTTACACACCTAAAGGTTCTGTCCGAAGTGAGTAAAGGTACTTGCAATAATATACAAAATGGATGTTTAATCCAAACATGAAAAAACCTTGGGCAGCAGAAAATAGATTTCACGACACTGACCCTAAAATGTTGGTGTGCTCCCTGGCTCTGATGTGACATTAAACACCCATTTTCAACTTTCTGGGGATACACCATGCAGAATCACTACTTAGAAATCACTTACCATCAACCAGTGATGGGATTGATCTCTCATTATCTGAGTTTGAGAACAGCACCAACTCCTTGTTGATGAAGTCGTTGTACGTCAGGTAATCAGTGTTTTTCCCATACAGGTATTCCTAGGAAAAACAGAAGGAAGATTGCCTTCATTTTAACAAGGCCTAATCAGTTTCTTGGCTAATTTCACTGAAATGGGAACTCCTTGTAAGACAAGCTAAATACAGCTCAAGTGCTGAACATTTCCCAGGATGCATTATTTCCCCCAATTAGGGGGAAATAAAGACTTCATTTGGCTCTGCTTGAGTTATCATTTTCTTATTGATACAGTAACTTGAAAGATGAGAGTTAAAAATGAAATTAACCATTGGATAATTGACAATGAGGCTACACTGATAAGATGAGAGAAGAAGCTGCTCTGCAAAATCCTGACACATTTTAAACGTCCTATAATCCGGGCCTGACTCACTGACTGAGCTGTGTGCAGCTCTGGCGTGCAGGGATGAAGCTGAGAACAGCCCCAGGCAAAGACTGGGAACCAGTTTCCTTATAAACATAAACCTTTTACCTCTGGCAGACCGTGCAGCTTCCGTTGTCTTCTATCCTCCATGAAATTAGTAAGCCACTCCTTTCTCTCTTCTATCTTCTTCTTGCTAAAGGCCTGGATGTTACAAAATGAAAAGTAACTCAATTCCAGAACGTTCTGTGGTTGTGCACTATTGGATCACTTGAGAAATAGGAAGAGCTTACCCAGGAGAACAACATGCTAAACAGGATGATTTAGGAGCCTGAGAAATGCAATAAAAGGTTTCTGTAGCTAAACGTATTAAGAGCATAATTTCTACCACTCTGTAGAAGACAGAGTTGTTAGGTTTAAATTTATACATTTTTAATATAATAACAAAAGACTAAAGCAGATTTGAGGGGAAATTAATATTTTGGGGAAAAACTTGATATTTTGGCATTGCCTAACAAGTCTGAATATTTAAGAATCAAAGACTAGCTAAGGTGAAGTTCACAAAAGCAAGAGCTGTTTTATTCCACCGTTTTGCGGTGGGGGAGGAAGGCGAGATCCGACTTGGAGAAAACTGCAGCTGAATACGCAGAAAAACGCTGAAGGAATATTTACTATTGTGTCTGAAAATGTCAATTGGTTTGTAGTGATTAGTTTGTTCCGAGCTATATTTAAAACCCATCATTAAAAGGGTACTCTTGGCCTGAGGTCGAGGGGCAGATTCGCTGCTCCTGGTTCAACTAAAGCTGTAGCCTTGGTAACACAGAGATTGTCTCCAGCCCAAAGGCCTCGAAGAGCATTTTAAGAGAAAATGCAGAGCACTCTACAAGGTGAAATACCAAAGGTAGTAAGTTAGCAATTAAATCAAATGTTAGTTACCAGGGTGATCGCAGCATCATCTTCAGGCCCAGAATATTTGAAGCCAATTCGGTGTCGTGCCATATCTGCAAAGTATTCTTTGGCCTCCTTCGACGTGCTGGTACCCAAACCTGCAGGGAGGGACAGGAGAGTTAAGCCTAATGACTTTTTGCCTAAATTAAGTTCCAATTCAAAGAAATATTTTGCTATACCCAGTTTTTGTAATGCATCATATGAACATACAGTGTGAAGATGACTTCCCTGAAAACTTAAGTTACTTCAAAATGAGATGTATCACAAAAGTCATAAGAATTACAATTAAGTGAGTAGTGGCACGTTTTACTTTTGGATTTTGTCTGTAATTCCTGTAGATAACCTGAAATCTAATTGGAATATCATAGGAGGGAAGAGGTTTCGAGGACATCCAGTCCAAATCCTTTCTGCAAATCAGGATTGACTGCATCGAATCATCAATGCTCTGACTTGCATCTGTTTCACCATATTAAGTTTTTACAAACCTTTGTAGTACTTGATTTTCCATGAGTTGTAGTTCTGTGTATTGCTTTTCCATTCTTCAAACTCAGGAATGCTGTAGAATGCAATTTCTTCTTTGTTTTTAGAGGCCTACAATGGACAAATATTTTAACTGTGAAATGAGGCATTTTTGGACAATGGATCTTCAGTCATTCACCTCATCATCCCCCAGCCTTCACCTTTATGATGGGAGTAATGAATTCCTCCAAAAAGTTGTGTCTTAGAAGAGATGGCCAATTGTGATGGATGAAGTTAATCAGCAAACCTTTGATGTGTGATCCATCCTGATCCTGAATTATAAGAGAAATAAACAAACCATATTTTATGAGGGAACGACGGAAATGACAACTGTTGGTTTAATAGTAAATGGCTCCATAATTCCACCTAACTGACCCTATTAACTTTCACCAGTAAAAAGGTGATCATGTGTTAATTGCTGAAAATTAAGAGAAACAGAAAAGGCAGATTCTTGGTGAAAAAAGGTGTCAAGAACTGGTCAAGGACTTTGAATCAGCACACTGGAAAGACAGTGTTTAGCTGTTTGATGTTATTTCCCACTTTACTTTTTTTTGTGGCTGAAAAGACACTATAACCCAATAAAATGTAAAATGGGAAAAAGAAACACAGAGAATTAGGTACAACAATGGCAGCAGCTGGAGAAAAGCTGTATTTTCTTCCTTTCTGTTTATTTAAGTGTTAATTATTATCCCCTCCCAGTTTTCAATTTTAATGAACCTAACCTGATCTGTCATGATCATAATCTTTCCATAGCGAAGAGTTTTTAAAGATTCTTGATCTTCATAGTCCTTTTTATATTGCAAACCCACAATCTTGATGATGTTGTTGATTTCAGCATTTTCCATAATCTGAAAGAGACCACAGAGAATAAAAACTTGTCTTTCAGACTCAAAATGTAGCTCAAGAAAGTATAAAAATATCTATAAGTGAATCATTGATTGAGTTCTGTCCTGTCGGTGTTTTTTTGCCATTTGGAAACTTGTAATTTCTAATGGTTAAATTACTCTAGATCATTCCAAAGATTTTCCAATCCACAGCACAAACATCATCCCCTCAGGCAAGTCACTGAACAGGACTTAATAAATATTCCCATTTAACCAGCCAGGCAGGCTCAAGGTGAGGGAAGACTCAGGTGTTTGAGACACTGCTCCTTGGAGCTCCAGTACTCCAGGTGCAGCTGCACCGACTCATTGCACAAATCACACCACACCTTCCAACACGTAACTGTAACCATTTTCCAACCAACCTGCTTATGAGAAGCTTCCCTGACATTGAGGATTTTCCCACGAAGAGGAAATATTCCATATTTGTCTCTCCCAACCACTCCCAGACCAGAGACAGCCAGAGTTTTGGCTGAGTCTCCCTCGGTCAGGATCAGTGTACAATCTAGAGAATTCTTGCTGCCTAAAAAAGAAGAAAATCGACTCAGTTTTCTACTTAAGAAATGAAATCCAAGCCTGCACATTCACAACTGAACAAGTATAAATAAACTTCTAACACAGTTTTTTTGGCACTGCACACAGTAAATGGAGATAATCATAGTAAATGGGACCGGAAAATGGGGGTAAAACTATGACAGGTTTTCTCACTTTTTCTTAGGAAACAAATCTTTCATTTAACAAACAAGTTTTAAACATTTTTTAATGAACTGGTTACAAAGGATGTCAAACACTTACCAGCATCGTTGGCATCATCCAGCTTAGGAACACCCTTAATCTTGGAGTGTTTCACAGCTGAACATTTCTTATTCAGCTGGTTCTGAGCTTTAAATTTTACCCAATTTAGGATACTTTCAACAATGCCACAGCCAACTGCCTGCAAGACAAAACCCAATCTGAACAGTTATGAGGAAAGCATCAACAATGACCAAATACATTTTGTTATGTATTTTTACAGACATCTTGACTGTTCGTGTACATCGGAACTTACACCCTTAATGAATTTTTCACTCAGTTTACAGGTAGAGCCAAAGTTCTTTGCCTGCAGAGTCATGTTCTCCTTAGTCTGAGAGTCAAAAGTTGGATTTTCAATTAAGGCATTCACAAAAATCCACATGTGGTTCTTCACCTGTAGTTAAATACAAGAAGGATCACACACTGTACAGGCTCAACTCACTCGTCAATCACACAGTGAGAAAGCACTCTGCACCTTAGGGTTTGGAATTTTATTAATTTTGGGCAGCTAATGAACATTCATGAACTGTGTTAGATGATTTGGGATGTCAAGGAATTGGCATCTCAGCCTAAATAGGTGTTATATAACAGATAGTGAGTTTTAGTGAATCTACACTGACTTAGAGTGATTATGAAACACATCAGTCAAGCAAAGAGAAATGAATTGGCTTAAACTGGACAGTATGAGACTTCTGTAATTAGCAATCATATCTACTGTCTGTACAATGGAAATGTGTTATTAATTAACACAGCGATGCATGAAGCTGAAGTTACAATTTGCAGTAATGCTCAAGTTGTGTTTCCCACCTGCGAAATTGTGACATCGTACCTGGAAAGGCTTCACTCCAACTCCATTTTTGTTCTTCTTTTTCACAACATCAATGAGTTTGGTCACGATCTGGTCAGCTACGTAATCGACGTGTCTGCCGCCCTGAGGGGAACAGGACAAGGTCCTGGGACTGAGGCCACTAAATCCCACAGAGCTATAAATATCTATTTAAAACTTCAAGCACATTCTTTACAACATGAAAGCATTTTTCATTAACATACGTACACTTACAAATAGTCAAGAATATTAATGTTGAAGAATATGGTACTAGCTTGACTAAACACACTAAGAAGTTACCTTTGTGGTGGCAATGCTGTTAACAAAGCTGACTTGTTGGAAGCCTTTTTCACTCAAAGTCAAGCACACTTCCCAGCGGGAATTGACTTCCTCATGGATAACTTTAAGTGCATTCCCAGTTTCATCGACCTTATCCTTCAGATAGAGGTCCACATAGCTGCGGAATCCTTTTACCTGCACGCAGATGAGAGCAGACAACTGGTTGATAACAGCTCCTATAAATACTTAATTCATATCTTCCTGCAAAGCGAGTGCAGAAATCCCTCCTGCATGTGTTCCTTTCTTGCGTGTGATGACAAGAATAGCTTGAACAGAATCTCACTGGTTAAATGGTGCCAAAAAAAGCAAATATTTGTGTTTCTTTTCAATGCTCACTTACAGGCAGCCTCTGTCCATTCAGGAAAACTTTGACATCCTTTGTGGATCCAGCAATATCATATGCTCTTCGAGACATCAATGCTACAATGTCCTTATCCAGAACGGTCATTTTGAATTTGGACAGATCAGGTTGGAAAGTGACACAGGTGTAATCATCTCCATCAAAGTATTTCAGCTTCATTTCTCCAGCCTTTCCCATATTGTTTGTCCAGGTCTGAGGAAAGGAGCTTTGGTGAGTTGCAAGTCAAACACACCCAAATAACTACCTTAGTTTTTAAAAGCAGTAAGTTGGTTTATGACTTTTAGATATTTTTAAATTAAACGAAAACTCTGGTTAAAAACTAGATTCTGATGCTGTCTGCTAATTTCATTATTCCTTTGAATTACATTTTGTGGGTCAAATTTACTCTAATCAGTGCACTGGCTGCAAGGTGTGCCTAGAGTTTGGAAACAAAAACTGAGGTTCCCATTTGAGAACTTCAGGTATAACCTCCCTGAAAAAAGAAGTGTTCCTACCTGCTTGAATAACTTTTTGTATTCGTGACATCCAGTTTCCACAGTAAACTTTGTGCTGAATATGTTGCATAGTTTGGCTCCATAACCATTTCTCCCCCCTGGAATTAGAAGGAACATGGACTTGTGTTATTATCTTTGTCCAAAACAATCTAAAAGAATCCAAGACTACTTGGAGTTTGTCAAAGTCAGCCCGATCCAAAGACAATTGTCAACAAGCAACGATATTCTACAAGCTCAGTATGCAACTATAAACTTGAATTTAATTAGGTTTAAGAGACTATTCAAAGACAATTTTTCCTTTTCCCATGTTTGCACTGTTATTAGGATTAAGCAGAGCAGAGAGATTTCTCTGATAGATTCAGAACGTAATTTTCACGGAATCACAGAATGGTTTGGGTTGGAAGGAGCCTTATAGTTCATCCAGTCCCATCCCTGCCATGGGCAGGAACATCTTCCACTAGACTGGGTGTTCCAAGACCAATCCAAACTGGCCTTGGACACTTCCAGGGATCCAGGGGCAGCCACAGGTTCCCTGGGCAACCTGTGCCAGGACCTCCCCACCCTCACAGAGAATTTCTTCCATATATCTCAGCTAAATTTCCCCTCTTCCAGTTTTCATGCTGCATCAAAGATCCCCTTCCCTCCCTTTCTAGTTCAGGTCACACATTTAAGGCTGCTCAAAGATGTTAGTGCATATCTGAGCCTTCCCCACCTGTGACTTTCTTCTCGTTGTCATCATAGTTGCTGGATGTCAGCAGCTGTCCAAAGATCAGAGCAGGCACATAAACCTTTTCCACCTTGTGTTCAACAACTGGGATACCTTTCCCATTGTTCCACACACTGATTGTGTTGTTCTCTCTGGGGAGGGAAAGAAAAGTCTCTTTTTAAGGCTGCAAATGACTGAGCTGTGAAAGAAGTCACAGAAAGGCTCTGGGGAAAGACACCATTTCATCAGGAACAAATCTGTGCTCAGCAAGTGCAGCAGCTGCCAGCAGAGGGGGGACAGGCAACACAGAAATGCCCAGATCTGCACATGCCGGCTCTGAAATGGACCCACACACAAAACCCTCAGTCTGTGCTCAATCAGGATAAAAAAAGGAGATGAAGAGGTGGAAAAAAACAGCAACGAAAGAGCAGCCGTTTCCCCAGTCAGCCGTCTGTAAGAAACCAGGGGACTAAGCAGAGAGAAAGGCTTTCACAATTGGTGAATTAAATTTGGGCTATCTCAGATCAGCCCCATGGCAGAGCCCTGCAGTGCCACCCCAGCTCTGCAGAACAGCTGAAGGCAACGAACAACAGTGAAATCAGACTTACACATCAATCGTGACCTTAATGCATGACATGTTTTTATCCCTCTGCTTGTTGTCTGCGGCATTAACTAGAAAGGAAAGAGAATATTGTTATTTTATTACATTCTCAATCAAGGGAAAACTACGAACTCTGAAGTGTTCCAGTAGAATGAACACAAAAACTCACTACAATGTTACTAATAATCATCTCGGCATGAAAATATTTTGCAAATTACAAAGAGGAGTATAACAAGTTATCGTGGAATTATGAAGGTTGGAAATGACCCCTGAATTCCTCCAGTGCAACCATTAACATAAAAGGGAGAATTTTGGGCAGAATGAAATCAGCTTTGTAATTGGATTTTTGAATTTTTTTTTGTTTATTTCCCATCAATGGCTTGCTATTAAGTAGTGCTAATAAGTTCTTGATAATTTATGTTTAGTTCCAGTTTCTTAGACATTCAACCTCCATTAATAACCTGTCACTCACTGACTCAATGGATCTGTCAGCTTACCCAGAATCTCATCAAAGATTTTGTACAAGCCAGGCACAAAGGTCACATCTCTGCAGTTGAGGCCAATGCCTTCATCATAAACCCACATTTGCTGGAAAAAAAAGAAGAAATTTTTAAGTTCCCAGGTACAGCCCCTTTTCTGTGCCATCCGTTTGTAAAGCAGATATTTTTTGATTGATAAGATGTTTTGTGCTTTGTAAACAGCTGTTAATGACTCCCTGCCTGCCCCAAGGTGCTCGGGGCTCAGCTCCGAGTCCCCCTGCCCCTACCTGGGTGACGAGCTCCACGGACCCAATGTAAGTGTCTGGCCGGAGCAGGATGTGCTCCAGCTGCGTCTTCTTCTGGTAGATGTGCTCCACCGTGAGCTTCTTGGGGCCATCGGCATTGTGCACACGGGTGTTCTCGTCCGTGGGCTGTCGGGGGAGAGGCGGCGGCAGTGAGGGGGTGAACAGTGGGAACACGAGAGGACAGGACGGGGAGAGGAGGAGGATCGGGATTGTGGCGGGGAGGCGAAGAGAACTGGAATCGCAGAGAAGGGGGAGATCTGAGGAGAGGGAGGGCTGGGGAAAGCGGCCGAGAGAGGGGCCCGGGGAGAAGGAAGCCCGGGGAAGGACCCGGGGAGTTCCTGAGGGGGCCCGGGGACAACCTGTGGGTGCCTGGCGGGGGTTGAGGGGGGCCCGAGACCCCGAGGGGACAGTGGGATGGGGGAACCCGAAGCCCCACAGGATCGGGAGCGGCGATCGCCAGACGCACCCGGAGGGGGGACGGGGACTGCGAGAGATCCATAGCAGCGGCGGCGGCGGCAGCGGCTGAGGCGGCGATGGCGGCTTCAACGTCCCCTTCAAACCTCCGCTTGTCCCGCCGAAACGCGCAGCCAATCCCCGCCCGAGGCTCTCTGCGATCCGCCAATCGCAGCGCAGGGGCGGGAACATAGCTTGCCCTCCTTCCGCCTTCCAACCAATCAGAGGCCATACGGCGCGTTCAAACCGGCCAATCGGGAGGGAGAGCGGCGAGACGGGCAGCCGGACCGACCAATAGAGGAGCGAGAGGGCGGGCAGTGAAGCTGCCCCATGGTCGTTGGCGGTGGGCTGTACTGGGACATAGTGGAACATGCTGGGATGTACTGGGATACACTGGGCAAGCCCCGGGGACACACTGGGAAACACTGGAATACACTGGGAAGACCCTGTGGACCCCCTAGGATACTGCAACACACTGGACACGCCCCACGGACCCACTGGTACCCCCTGGAAATCACTGGACGGACCCTGGGGACCTACTGGGATACACTGGGAATCCCTGGGATACACTGGGAAGGCCTTGGGAACCCACTGGAGTACACTGAGCAAGCCCTGGGAACCTACTGGGATATACTGGGGCACACTAGGCAGCTTCTAGGGACGCAGCTGACCTCACTGACATGGAGATCTGTGCCAGAGTGTCCTCTCCCAGTTTTTGCCAACCCCAAGGGGACTGGAGCCCACTCCCAGCCTCTCCAGCCTCTGTCCCCATTCCCAGGTGGTCACAGTGCGTCCACCTGGCCCCTTGCTGCAACCAGCCATGTCCCCCAAGAACAAAGCAGGATGTCATAAAAACCAATGTTTTGTGTCTTTATTTCCGGATGGTGACTGCATTGGCTCCAGTGGGGATGGGAGCCTGTGGGCACAGCCTGGCACAGGGATCGTGGGATGGCCCAGCTGGGGACAGGCACAGCACAGCCTGGCCGTGGACCTGGTGTCCCCTCAGTGCTCTGGCACAGCTCCAACACTGCCCATGGTGCTCTCAGGGACATTCCCCCACCACACAGGACCAGGGGAATGCCTGGAGCATGTGGTTGGTGTCACCATCGTCACCACATGTGCTGGTAGGGAAAGGCCACCTCAACGCAGAGCACGGCTAGCGGTGTGGAACAGTTGTGCCGGTGCCCAGCCAGCAGCCGGCCCTCGCCCAGGGCGGTGGCCATGCCCTCAGCCGCACTGGAGCTGCGCCAGCCCTGGCAATCCCACCGGCGGGCATGGCCACCCCGTGGCGTGGAGCCATGCCAGGCCAGCCGGTGGGGCCTGGAGGAGAGGACAGGGTGAGAGGGGCTGGGGGCTCCCTGGGGCACCCCCGGCTCTTTGCTCCTGCACTTCAGCAGGGAGGGACCCACCACAGACCACCCCCAGCTCCCATGCAGGGGCATCTGTTCAGGACCCCCAAGTCCAGACTCACCAGAGGGGATCTGTCAGGACGTTGCGCCCGTTGAAGGAGTAGATGGGACCCCGCAGGGCGGCACCGGACTGACCCTCAAAGAGGGAGCTCCAGGACTTGGCCAGCAGCTGCCCCTGTGGGCGTGAGCCACGGTGCTGAGCCAGGGGCTGGGGGATGCCCTTGTCCCCACCATGTGTGGGCAATAATGTCCTCTCGATTCTGTCAGCTCCCCAAAAGCCCTAAGCACAGCCAGGGTGCAGCAGCCCCAGGGCAGGACTGGGTGGGCGTCCCCCACCCACTGCAGCTCAAAGGGGCCATGGGGCTTTGCCAGCCACAGCCCCCCAGGGGACAGGGTACCTGCCTTCAGGTTGACGATGGGGAGGGTCCTGTCTGTCCGCTTGACGATGGACACCAGGTGCTGTGTGGGGGCCGACAGGAAGGCCCGGAAGGTGCCGTAGAGCCTGGCCTCCTGAGACTGCCGGTAGCACTGCAGGTCAGCACCCCGGATCCCGCTCATGTCACCGGAGAGGGGCACGTTGAGGGCAGCCAGGCGGAGCTTGGGATGGCAGGGAGGAATTGAGGTCTCTGCTCCCCACTTCCCAAAAGGCCTGAGTCCCAGCAGTGCTGGCCAGGACTGGGGGTCCCCCAGACACCTCTCCCCCCTCTCCCATGACTGGGCCACTCATCCCCACCCTGGGGCCAGGCATTCCTTACAGATGGGATCCGTGGGGCAAGGGTGGTTGGAAGAATCTGGGGTGGCCCTTGTTCCTCCTCCTTCTGGACCTGAAAAACACAGCCCAGGTCAGTCTGGGGACACCCATCCCTGTGCCATGGGTGGGGGTACTCTCCCCAGACCAACACAACCCCAGGCTCTGCTCACGCTGAGCCGGCACTGTCCTGATGACATCCAGCCCATCCCCATGGCACACCCCTCCCAGCATGGCCGGACCCTCAGCAGGGCTCACCAGTGAGTCTGTTGGAGACTGCATGGGTGACAGCATGTTGGGACCTCTCGCCTGCACCCTCTGTGCCTCCTGGATGGAGAGGTGGAAGAAGAGGGAGGGGACAGTCCTGTGAGGTTTGTCCCCTCCATCATGCAGAGGAGGGCTCTGTCCCCTTGCAGGGACATGAGTGGACCCTGAAGCTCCTGCACCCCTCACCTGGTACTGTGGGGTGGAGGCAGAAGGGTCATCACCAGCCAAGAATGACTTTGGATCCTCCAGCTGCTCAATGACATGATCAGAGGGACAGGTTAGGGAGAATCCACTGCTTTCTGGGGATCTACTGCCCCAGCGCCAAATCCAGTCCTGGATCCTGCCCCCCCAGCCCTGCAAGGGACCCGACATGGTACCAGGAGGCGGCTCCAGCCGGTGGGGGTCCGGAGGAAGGCGTTGCTCCCTTCCCGCACGTAGACCAGGCTGCCCTCGGGCACAGCACTGCTCGCCTTCACCATCAGCTCCTTGGTCTTGAAGACCCATGTCTGGCGCTGGGGGAATGCAGAGGATGAGGGTCCTGCTGTGGGGTATGGGGCAGCTGGGGGGGCTTTCCCAGGGCCGCAGCCAGCACGCACCCGGAGATCAGCGCTGGAGTCCGATGGCTCTGTCTGAGGGACGTTGGCATCTGCAGAGCCCGGAGATGGTGGGGGGGTCACAAAGTGCCCCAGCATAGGGCCTGGATGCTCCCATAGGAGCTGGCCCCATGCAATGGGAGTGGGTGGGGGAGCCAGCAGTGGTGCCAGGGACCTGTGCTGCCCCGGCACCAAAGGGAGGGAGGCAAGACTAAAGGAAAGGTATTTCCACGGGGGCTGGAGGCCCCAGAATACTGGGAAACGCCCTCACCTGATGGCCAGCTGCGGTCTGCAGATGCCTGTGAAGGCAAATGGGGCTTGTTGCTGCTGCAGGGCATAGGGAGAGGGACACCCTTCTTGGTGCATAGGGAGGGGACGAGAACACTTCTGGGGCCAGTGAGGCCATGGCTTACCGACTGCTTGCAGGGCGGCTGGGCACGGATGGGATGCATCCTCTGGAATGAAAGACAGACAGGTTTGGGGGGCCCTGGTGCTGTGCACACTCACACCTCTGTGTGCTCTGGCACAGGTGTGTGCACACCCGTGCTGGGCCTTACATTGAAGTAGAGGAGACCTGGTGGGCCAGGGGGGCCGGGGGGCCCAGGGGGGCCAGGGTTCCCAGGGGGACCTCGAAGACCCTGCAGTATGGAGATTGGACTGGGCTATTTTGGTGCTGCCTTCTGGGGAAAGCTATAAGACATCCAATTGATGTCCCCCATGCTTCCCACTCCTGTCCCCTCCCAGGGCTGAATGTGCCTGGCTGAGGCAGTGCAGACACCAGCCAGGCAGGGACTCTCACATGGGGGATGATTGCTCCATAAATCTCTGGTTCCTCTTTGCTGTCCTGAAAAGGAAGAGGGAGAAGAATGAGACATCTCCATCCTCCATCCCTCATCCCTCACCCCTCCCTCCTCCATCTCTCCATTTTCCATTCTCCCCCTCTCCTTCCTCCACCCCATCTGAGGCTATGGGTCCTATGGGGTTGCCAGTGGGGTGAACCATGTCCCCAAGGCTGGGGTGGGGTCCTCTGGCACCCCTTACCCTGGGCACTCACCGTCTGGTACCTGTTGATGGACCCCCAGGAGCCCAGCTGGCTGCCAGCGCTGGGGAAGGGCAGGTGGCCTGGTTTGCACCCGTGTTCCCCATAGCAGCACCCCTGGGTGAGCCACAGAGAGAGGCAGGATTAGAGCCTGTGCTGGGTGCTGGGGCTGGGGGAACACTGGGGATGTTTATGGGTGCACTGTGTGCTGGCACAGGTGTGCACACGTGTGTACACCTGTGCCTCTGCATGTGCTGCAGGGGTTGGTGTCCCTCCCCCCAGCCCTGTGCCCTGTGCTCTGGGGTGAGGGGAAGGGCATTGGGGGAGCAGAGGCAGCACAGGGGGCTCAGGGGTGCACACTCAGGTGTGGGAATGGGACCCCCAGCTGTGGGAATGGGACCCCCAGCCAGCTTCCCCCACACAGCTGCTCGTGACTACAAACCGGCTCTCCAGGGTCGCCCTTTTCTCCCTGGAAGGGAAATGAGAGTTCCTGTCAGTGCCTGGCTCTGGGGGTCCTCAAGCCGCCCAGCCCCCCAGGCTGTGCCTCACAATCAGGGTAGCACCCGCCGTGGAGCTGTTTGGCCAGGGCACTGTGGCCAGTGCTGTGCCCGTGCCCCTGCTCCAGGACACCCGCCCATGTTGCCACTGCTGGCTCACCTTGGGGCCTGGCAGTCCGGCTGATCCGCGGTGCCCAGCGTGGCGTGAGTCGCACTGCGAAGAGAGGGTGTGTGGGGTGAGACTGGGGTGGGGTATCCCCTCCCTAGCACCCACAGCCAGGGCCCATTACTCACCCTGTAGTCCCCTGGTGGTCCCGGTGGCCCCATGGGACCGGGCATGCCTGGGGACCCCGGCTCTCCAGTCCGGCCAGGGCTCCCTGGCATGCCTGGCAGTCCATACTCGCCCTTCTCACCCTGGGGGCAGACGGCACAGGGTGGTGAGTGTGGAGCTGAGCCCCATGTTCCTCTGGGCCCACGGTGGCAGGACTGGGGCAGTCCCAGGGCAGCCCTGGAGCCCTCTGAGGGCTTGGTAATGGGGGCTGCTCCCCCAGGGCAGGGTGAGTGGCCGGTGAGCCCAGGTACTCCATCCCACCCCAGGGCCATGGACAGGCTGGGCTGGGATTCCCTTACCTTTGGTCCTGGGAATCCTGGCTCCCCTCGGAGCCCTGGTTTGCCAGGGATTGATGCAGATCCTGGGGGACCAGGGGGTCCTTCGTGCCCAGGCACCCCGGGGGGACCCTGAGGCCCTGGGAGTCCTGGTGCCCCTGGGGGTCCATCTGGCCCAGCTGAGCCTGGAGACCCTGGAAGTCCTTCAGCCCCAGGGAAACCAGGTGGCCCCACAGCCCCTGGAGGGCCTGGGGGTCCTGGCTTTCCCTCCCGCCCAGGGGCCCCCTGGGGGCCATCGTGGCCTGGATACCCTGGGGGTCCAGGCATGCCGGGCAGCCCAGGGGGACCTGGAGGTCCTGGGTTTCCCACAGTACTGGAGACTCCCGGCTTCTTGTCCGATTATAGGGAGACAAGAGAGAGAGCAGAGTAAATGAATTTCCATGTCCTTTCCCCTGGTCCCCCTGCCCACCCGCACAGCCACGCATCCCAGTCCTCCCCATCCCTGCCCGTCCTGCCGGGAACAGACACCACGGCCAGGACCGGCATCACCCGCCCTTGTCCCTGCTCCGGTGCTCACCTCGTTCTCTGATCTCCCAGGGAGTGCAGCAGGCACGGGTGAGCTCCGGCCTCCCCAGGCACCCGGTGGTCCCGGAGGACCCGGTGGTCCCGGAGGACCGGGAGGGCCCCGGGGTCCCTGGTGACCTGGCTGTCCTGGGCTGCCGGACTTCCCTCTCTCCCCTAAGAATCCGGGCTGGCCTCTCTCTCCCGGGTACCCTCGGTCACCTTTCTCTCCCTGTCGGGGAAATTTAGAGCCTAGCTCCACCTCCTGGCACTTTTCTCCACTGGAGCCCACCACGGGCACCTGCTGACGCCCTCCCCGGGGCAACCTGAGCCACTCCCCAACCCAGACCCCAAAGTTAGAGTCCCAATCCAGAGTAAAAATGGTTTTGCACAGATAAAAGATCATCAGGATTTCACACAGTGTGTCCCGGTGGGTCCCCTCACCCCCCTGCCCCTCCTCAGGGAAGACCACCCCACCTTTGGGCCGGGAGGGCCCGGAGGGCCGGGAGGTCCGGGGCGCACGGGGCAGACACAGCCGGAGCCGTTGTGCACCTGGAGAGGGACAGAGCCATGAGCCGCGGGAGCGGAGCCCCGACTGACGGGTCCGGCACGGATACCCCGCGCCCACCTCTCACCTGGAGGGCAGGGTCCGTGTCCGGGGCCGAGGGCACCCGCCGGGGCAGCCCTTTCGCCGTCGTCTGTGTGGAGGAGAGGAGGGGCTGAGTGCGAGACCACTAAGCACCATCCCTATTCCCCACTCCCGCCGTCCCGATCCTGTCCCGCCCTGCCAGCCCCTGTGTCCCGGAGCCCCTAGGCCGGGTGAGGCTGGCCCTCACATCCCCCTGGGGACCGGGACCCCTCCACCACCTGGATCTGCAGGAACTCCTCCTCCACTGCGCTTCCCTCGAAGATCTCCGGGGCAGCCATGGGTCGGTGCTGCTGGGACGGACAGGGAGTGCTCAGTGCAGGGCTCGGGGGGATCCCGGGGGGAGAGGTGGGACCCTCCCGCAGTCGTGGTTGCCCTCAGCCCGGTGTGAGAGCCCAGCCCTAGCGCTGCTGTGGGGCTGCACCATGTGAGGGGACTCCCGGAGCTGCCGTGACTCCTTTCCAAAGGGGCAGAGGGAGCTTGTGTGGCGATCAGGGCCAGAGCAGGGCACCGTGCCCAGGCTGGTGTGTGCAAGCAGGGCACAGACAAGGGGAAGGACATAGCTGGGCAGCAGCTGGGGAATTTTGGGAGGGCTGGAGGAGCCGGAGCAGTGACACTGCCCAGGGAAAAGCACCTGGCTTCGTGTGCGCGATGGGGCATGGCCTGACCCCTTCGCTGCCCCCCGGGAGGGTTGGTCACGGCGTCTGGGGGCTGTTGCCAGAGGGGGTTTACTCAGCAGCACCTTCTCCATGGTCTCCATGCTGGCGTCGGTGTCTGCAGGAGCAAAGGAGTGCTGGGATGGGAGGTGGCAGGGCTGGAAGGGGACCAGGGTGGCACAGCACTCCCAGTTACCAGCACTTGCCGTGGCCACAGTGGTGCCACCAGCAGCCCTAGGCCCTGGCACCCCACACCTCACCCTCCATGTGCCCCCTCCATGCTGAGGTGCAGGAATTTGGGGTTCTCAGGAAGCCATGTCCCCATCCTGCCATACCTACCTTCCTCCCCATCCAGGATGGGGGCCATGGGGCTGGTGGCTGGATCCGGGGTGGTGTCCTCTGAGCCCAGGGAAAACCACTGGGCCGCGGCAGGGTGCAGGCACCTGGCCAGCACCAAGAGGATGCAGAGGATGTGGAGGAGGCGCTGGGGACTGCTGGACCCCATTTCGCTCCCTCGGGGCCCAGCTGCCCGGGATGGGGGTCCTTGGCTCATCCTCTCGCCTGCGCCGTCTGGTCCCGCGGCCCCGGCACGGCGCCCGCTGTTATCGGCGGCCCCTGACACGCCCCTTGCCCGCCCCGGCACCCGCACCCCACAGACCGCATCCGGCGGGTGCTGAGCACCGTCGCAGTCAGGTCACCGTCTGTCCTGCCAGCCAAGGGAGAGCAGGAGCGTGGGAACCACGGGAAGGGTGCCAGGGCCAGGAGGAGATGCCAGAACGGATGTGAGGGAGGGCTGGGGAGGAGAAGCTCCCTGGAAATGGGGAGTAAATCCAGTGAAGGAAGGGGCTGACTGAGAGAAGGGGATGCTGGCTGAGGTCTGCCCAGCTGCTGGCGCTTGGACATGGGAGGTGTTGCAGTCCTGAAGCACCTGTGCAGGCACTGTGTCCCAAAGAATGTGCAAAGGGCCTGGGGTCTTGCTGGTTCCATCAAAGCCACCCTCAGCTGAGAGGCTCCAGCCCTCTCTGACCCCCAATCCCCTCCTGCCTCCTGCTGACCTGCAACCTCTCCCCAGGGTTGGGGCAGCTCCAGACCCTGCTGGGGTGAGTGGCTGAGGAGCAGCAGACAGTCTGGGCCCCCATAGCCTCGGGAACCCCAAAGAGCCCCCCCATCAAGGAGTGGGGACATGGGGCTGTCCCATCACAGGCTACAGGACCGGGGCTACACTGAACACCAAACACCAGCACTGAGCCCCTGCATGGCCGCAGGGCTGTGGTTGGGGTGGGGGCAGCACAGCCCAGCCCCACTCCATTTCACGGGATGGGACAGGGACCTGGAGGACCAGTGCTTGGGCAGAAGTGGGGGACACCCTCCCTGTCCCCCCCGTGCCCCACTGGCGCTGGCAGTGCCTCAGTGCCTCTGCCCGCAGACACAACAGTCTCCCCTACAGGCACGCAGTGCTGACAAGGCCTGATAAAGTGCCACAGCCTGCGTGAGGCTGGGCACCTGTTTGGGTTTGGTCTCTGCTGGGACATTGAGTCAAGGCTGGTGCCTCTGCCCTGAGTCACGGCCACTGCACAGCAGCGCCAGGCAGAGGAGGAGCACAGAGCAGTGCTCTCTGACAATGCCTTGTGGGGCCTGAGGCTGGGGAGTGTGTGGGCCACAGACCCTATTTGCATCTCTCTTGCCTGCCCTTGGTACTGACCAACTCTCCTGCACAGGAGAGAGAAGATGGCCTTGCGAGCCTTCACAGCAATGCCACCAGCGCTGTCACTCAAGCCTCAAATGCCAGTTTAAGCACTAGATGTATTCACCGATGAGATGAGTTCAGGGTTCTCAGCCCAGGCCCTGCATTACAAACAGCTCTATTCCTCTTGTCCTACCCACTACACTGACCCCCACACCAGGGTCCCCCCCCCACCGTGTCCAAGACAGCCGTGCTGTGCCCAAGACCCCCTTGCCACATCCAGACAGGTACCCCCAGCTGCCCCAAATGTGGTGTTGGCTGAGATGCCCCAGGGCGCAGCTCGGGGGTCACCAGCCCGGGATGATGCTCGGGGACTGTCCCCCGTGCACAGGGGCTGCTCCCCGTCGTCTCCCCGGCTCCCGCCCTGCCGCTGTGCCGCCCGCGCCCGGTGCTGCGGGGATCGGCTGGGCCGGGGTCCCGGGGGGATGCCGGGGCTTGCGCCCGCTCCGGCTTTTCCCGAGTAGCCACTAGGTGCCGGCAGCCTTCAACCTATCCCGGGCTGTGCGGGGCGGGGGGCGCGGGGGCCGCGGGTGCGGGACCGGGGGCAGGTGGGCTCGGGGAGCCGGCGGGGCCGCCCCGGGCCGTCCCGGACAGAGCGGGGCCGAGACGCACGGGATGCTCCGTTGCCAGCAGCACTTTGCTTCCCGCCGGGGCCCCCCACGCCCGGAGCTCGGAGCCCACCCCGGGGGTCTTGGCCGCATCCCCCCGTGCTGCAGCCCCGCACGGTGTGTGTGTCCCCGTTCATCCCGGTTGCACTCGGGACTGAGTAGGGGTCGAGGCGGCGGCTGATTCGGGTGGGTGGCGCGGGGCCGGGAGGCTCCGGGCCGGCTCTCCGCGCTGCCCGCCGCCGGGGCTGTCCCGCCGGTGGCCCCGCTGCTGAAGCCGCCGCCGGTGCCGATGCCGGTGTGGCCGCCGCCGGAGGGAGCGTCGCTGCCCGGTGGGCTCCCGGTGGCGACGGGGGCGGCCCCGCCGGTGGCCCCGGTGGCGGCGGCGGGAGGTGTGGCCAGGGGCCGCATAAAGCCGCATAAAGCCGCCGCCGCCGCCCCGCGCCCGCCGCCAGCTGAGCGCCGCGGAGCGGGGCCGGAGCGGGGCCGCCATGCGCCCGGGGCCGGTGCTGCCGGGGCTGCCGGTGCTGCCGGTGGTGCTGGCGCTGCTGGCGGCGGCGGCGCGGCCGGGCAGCGGTGAGGAGGCGATCCAGTGCCCGCCGTGCTCGGAGGAGCGGCTGGCGCGGTGCAAGGCTCCGCAGGGCTGCGCGGAGCTGGTGCGGGAGCCGGGCTGCGGGTGCTGCGCGACCTGCGCGCTGCCCCGCGGCACCGCCTGCGGCGTCTACACCGCGCGCTGCGGTGCGGGGCTGCGCTGCTACCCACCCCGCGGCGAGCCCCGGCCCCTCCGCACCCTCATGCACGGCCAGGGCATCTGCACAGACCTGGCCGACGTCGAGGCCATCCAGGAGAGCCTCCAGCCCCCAGGTGAGGCGGCGGAGGGGCGGCAGAGGGTGGGTGCCCAGGGTGGGTACCCTGGGTGGGTGCCTGGGGGTCCTTGTCCCTCACAGGGGCAGTGGCACAACCCCTGTTGGCACCAACCCACTCCCTGCTCACTCGACAAGAGCTGGGGCTACAAGATTGGACTTATCAGGGACCTTCCCATACTTAGAGGGAGCTTATAAGAATGATGAAGAGTGACTTTTACACGCATAGATTGTGGCAGGGCAAGGGGAAGGATTTTAAACTAAAAAGGGGAGATTTGGATTAGATGTTAGGAGGAAATTCCTCCCTGTGAGGGTGGTGAGGCTCTGGCACAGGTTGCCCAGAATATTTGTGGATGCCCCATCCATGGAAGTGTTCAAGGCCAGGTGGGATGGGAGTAACCTCGTCTTATGCAAGGTGTCCCTGCCCATGGCAGGAGGGTGGAACTGGGGTGGTCTTTAAGGTCCCTTCCAACCCAAACCATTCCATGACTTTAAGAGGCAGGATGGGATGGGATTTCCCAGGATGGGGATGCCGGGAGCATGTTCCAGGGAGGGAACAGAGGTGGGCTGCACAAGATCTGATACAAGTGGCTCACCTTTGTGCCATCCTCACCCACCGTGGGCACAGCAGTGTCACAGCCAGTGGCACTGCATGTGTTGGAGAGGTGAACCTTCAGGGAGGACTTGTCACCTGCTGTGCCCTGGCTGCAATGTGCCCCTGGACCATGGGACAGCCCAGTGTCCTGTGAGCACCTGCAGCCCTTGGGGACACATCCCAGCTGCCAGAGAAGCTCTTGTTGCACAGTGACCGCCGTGCTGCCCCTTCCCTGGGACGCTGCTGACAGATCTGGCTGCACCGCCGGGAGGAAACAGGAAAGAGGCTGCAGGGCACCTGCTTCCCTCCAGGCTGGTCCAGCCGGGTGCCGTGCAGGAGCTGTATCTGTCCGTGCTGGACAGGGCAGCGGGGGCAGGCAGGGCCAGGCTGGAGGAGCTGCTGCCGGTATGCTCTGCCTATGCCTGCCTGCCCCGTCCCTCTTGCAGGTGGTGACTATGGCCCCCTGCCACCCCCCTGGTGCTCAGGCAGGGGCTGGGGGCTGGGAGGAGAGCCAGCAGTGGGAGCCCACCCCAGAGCTATGCAGGTCTCACCATGGGAACAAAGTTGCTCCCAGGGGATGAGTGTCCATTGGTGGGTCTGGACACTGTGCTCCCCCTGTCCCATCCTGCAGGCTGTGACCAGGAGCATGTCCCTTGAAGCTGGGGTGTAGCATCCCAGCATGGGACAGTACACAGTCTGGTCTGGCCTGGCCCTGGGTCCCTGTGAGGGGTCACTTGGAACTCCCTGAGGGGCAGAAGGGCCTGGAGCAGTGTCTGTTCCTGCCCATCCAGGGGGCTGGATCCCAGTTCCATTCCCTCCTTTTGTGTCTGATCCATGGCAGCTCCGCTGGTGTCCCCGCTGTGATGAGTGCCGTTCGTGGATAGGCCCCTCCAGCCACCCCCCTGCAGGGACAGGAGCTGGCTGGGAGTGCTTGGAGCCCCCCTGTCCTGCCTGTCTGTCCTCATCCCACATCCTGCAGGAGCTGTCTGGGCTCCCTGGCCCGGGGCTGCGCCGTGCTGCCAAGCCCTGTTGGTTTTGGCTGTGCCCCGTGTAATGCAACATTTTTTCCCAGAGCCTTTAGGAAACAGACTTGCATTTTTTCCCTTCCTTCCCGCGGTGTTTTGGCTTGGCTGGGGATGGGTGGGTGGCTATGGGAGTCGGGTCGCCCGCCGGGCACTGTGCTGGCCAGCGGCGTCACAGGTAGCAGGATGGCAAGAGGGCAGTGGGAGCCCCTGCGTCCAGCACAGCCCGTCAGGATGTGGGCAGGACACCCACAGCACACTGCTTGGTGCAGTCCCAGTGGTACAATCCCCGCGGGTCCCTGACCTGTTCCGGAGCCCGAAGCCAGTGGGAGTGTGGGGCTGGGGGCTGCAGGCTCCCTTGCTCCCACATAGCCCTGCCTGTGGCACAACGAGGTCACCCTGGCATGGCCAGTGCCTCTGATGTGTCCCCTCCGGATCAGCAAAAGGGAATTAAATGCCTGTTCAGGGGCAGGGGCGTACGGAGCAGGTGCCCACGGCTGTGCCCGCGGCCCCGGGGCCGAGCGGGTGCCGGTGGCTGGGAAGCAGTTAACGCGCAGCTCGTACAGTAAACACTTTGTCTGGGGGCTCTGTCCGGGGGGCTCCGCATTCCAGGGAAGAGGCTGGGATCAGGGGGCTGGGCTGAGGCTGGGCTTTCTGAACGGTTGGACGTGGCTCCCGGCTCCATCGCCAGCAAGAGCCTCTCTGCTCACCCGGGACCTGTGGCACCCACAGGACGTGACTCTGAGGAAGCTAGGGAGTGGAGGCTGCTCGCCTGACTCGAGACCCTCTTCCGTGGTCGTGGGTCTAGGCACCTTGTGCTGGATCCTGTCCCTGCCTCCTGCTCCTGGCCCTGCCAGCTCAGGGCTGGCTTTGGGATCCCACTCCTCGGCCAGAGCCCTGTGCGGGGGCCGGCTCCAGAAGGTCCCAGCCGTGGCTTTCCGGCACAGCCGGCGGGTGGTGGTGGCTGAGCCCGTGTGTGGCAGCCAGGAGGAGGTGAGGACATATTCCCCAGCACACATGATGAGTGATGTAGTGCTGGGTAAATGATTCTGTCTGGGAAAACCTGACCCATGGGAGCTGCGTTCATCCCGTGTGGTCTCTGTAAGCTGTTTCCTTTCTGTGTGCAGTGACTGGGAGGGATGGCAGTGGCTGAACCATGGCTGGACAGTGCACAAGCAGGGAGGACAGGCAGGGTTCAGCCAGGCAAGGCTCAGCCGTGTCCCATCTGTCCCCTGGGAGGGGGGTTCATCCATGCTTGGAATTCTCCAGGCTGGGTGCTGCTCCTGGCAAGGTTCTGGTCTCTCTGGGGAATCATTTCCATCTGCATTCCTCACTCTACTGCATCCTGACCTCCACTCCATCAGTCCATGCTAGGCACTGAGGTGGGAGGTGCTCAGCAGAGTTTGAGCACGGCAGTGTGTCCCTGAGGGATGGGGACAGGCCAGGATCCCAGCTGGCATTGCAGGCCAAGGGGCAGTAGGTGTCTGGTGCCTGCACCCCTGTCACCCCCATCCCCGGCTCCCCACGTTCTGCTGGGGCCTGCACTTGGCAGAACAAGCACGGCCCTCCCAGCACTGCTGCCTGCCAAACCGAGAGCCCAGGAAGCCAAGAGCTGGCACTGCCATGGCCCTGCCAGGACAACCCACAGGTGACACTGTGGGTGCTGGACAGGGACATGGAAGGTGCTGGGGCTCACTGTGGCTCATGCCATATTGGCCACAGCCATGTGGATGTCCCTTCTGGCCTTTGAGGCATATGAGGTCCTTCGTGCTGGGGCTGGTGGCACAGGGGGGAGTGGGGCTGGAGCTGTGGGGGTCAATGACACTTGTCTTTCCCCATGGACACACACACGAGGTCCCAGGGCTTTGCTGGCTGCCCCAGGCTCTGCTCCCACGGGATCCGCGCGGTGGAGCCGGAGCCCTTCACCGCTCCCTCGGGCTCAGCGCTGTGAATCACAAGTTCGGCACGTGACCAACCTCATTTGCCGCTCCCGTTAATTGTAGGCGATGCTGAATGACTCGTTTGTGTCCCCTGTCCACAGGCCGGGCAGGAATCCTCCTCCTGCCAGGACAGGCGGCTGTTTTATGTGTCCGGCGAGAGCAGCACCCCCTCCCATCCCCTTGGCACCCACTTCCAGCCCAAACTGAGCAGAGGGGCTTCCCTTGGGCAAATCGGGACGCCCCTGCCCTCCATCCCTCCAGGGTGGTGGTGCCAATGCGTAGGTGGCAAATTGGGTGGCATCAGGGCAATGTGAGCAGGACTGGGCTCCACACACATTGCTTTTTCCACGTCTTTGTGCTGAGGGTGAAGAGTTATCTGGTCCAGCTGGATTGCCAAGGAGGCAGGAGGTTCCCTGAGCTGCTGTCTGTCACTTAGTAGGGGGACAGTAACCCCAAGGACGGCAGCGATCCGCGTGGCAGGGGGGGATACTGGAGCTGCCGTGAGAGCCGGGGGTCCGCGGGTCCTGAGCGCTGTCAGGAGCCGCCTCGCTGCCCGGAGGCACCGGCATTTCATGTGACCTTATGAAAACGTTATTGGCATCTGGTTTTATTTAAGCCGGGAGATTTGATGCTCTGGAGGCGGCTGGCGGGGGGAGGAGCGGGGCTTGGCTGTGCCGGCGATCGGTGAGGGCTTCCCCTGCGGGGGCAGTGCGGACAGCGCCGGTGCCTCCCGGTCCTGCCTTTCCACGGCGTGGGAGCAGCGCACGGAGGTGCTGAAACTTCGGCATGGGGGACCCCACCTGTGCCAAATCTGCCCAGCTCTTCCTGTGTGTGTCTCCCCGTGGAGGCGCAGGGGAGGGAATGAGCATCCTTGCCAGAGCCCCCGAGCCTCCGGTGGGGCTCTGCCACCAGCGCCCGCATTGCGCCACGGCCTCATGGTTGGTGCCGCCGGGGCTGGCGCTGGCACCGCTCTGCGCAGGGTCCTGGAGACTTAGGGTTTGTGTTTCAAATTTCAAGGGCATGAGCCATTTCCTGGAAAAAATGGACAGATTAAGCAAAAAGCAAATAGCACCCACGAGGGAGGGGGCTTTGATTGGAGCTTCGCTGTGGACTTTAACCAGGCCCCCAGGAACTGGGCCAGAAGCCCTGCACTGCAGGGACCGTGGCAAGAGGTGCCGATGGGAGACCAGGGCCAGGATGCTGTGGGGTATGGTGGGCAGGAAGCTGCAGCTCCGACCCCTCTGCCTGTCTGTGGGAAGGGCCAGTGCCAGGCATCACCCAGCAGCCTCTGTCGTGGTGCTGTGAGCTCCTGGGTGTGCCTCCCGACAGTCACCACCCCCTGCCTAGTCTGGGAAGGTTTTCCCTGGTGCCAGCTGCAATATTGATTTGTTTAAGCCCAGCCCCAGGATAACCTCAGCCACTTCCCCGTACAGCCCAGGTGGATTGGGGGGAAAAACACTGCTTGGGCTGTGCCTGATGCAGCTCTGAGCACAGGAGGAACCCCAGCTCCTGGGGTGTTCCCCCTCCACGGAATCTTCACGGGCCTCAAACCAGAGGAACCGGCAGCTTTTTAAAAACTAAAGTCACGCCGAGCACTCATCTCATGACGCTCTGTCCAGCTGCCAACATCTGGGCCGGCAGCTTGGCTACGCTCCTGGCGCAGGCGGGGATGCCAAGCGCCGCCTTTTGGGATCAGCCCCGCGGGAGATTAACTTTCTTATTCCAGGAATTTCTTCTTTCATGTCTTGGCGGGGGCCGTGCCCCGCAGCAGAGCACGGCTCCACTCCCAGCCGCGGCGCCCGGTGCCGCCCCGGGCCTGGCAGGGGCTCAGCGCTGCCCTGGTGCCCCCACTGCCACTGCAGCTCATCAGAGGCAGATTTTGGGAGGCACCGGGGGCTTCCTGGGGCTTCTTGTCTGTGTACCACAAGGTCAGCTTCCAGGCTCGTAGCTCCGGGGCTGTGGGTGAGCACCTGGCGCCGGTCACGCGTGGCTGGCAGGGGCACAGCCAGACCCAGCACATTGGAGCTGCTGCCCAGCACTCGCAGCATGCATTTGTGACCCTACAATAACAGACACACGGCAACAAGTTGTTAGTCGTGGCTAATGAGTAGGAAAAACTCCCAGGAGTCTTTCCCAGTGCTGCAGGGAGCTCAGCTCAGTGCAGTGGAAGGGGAAGGTGGGGACCTAGGGCTGGGAGTGAGACCTGTGGGGACTGGAGAGGGTGATGTGGGCCCTGCCAGAAATCACTGCACATTGCTCCTGGGGGTGCAAGTGGCACTGTGGAGTCTGGGGCACCGTGGGGGCTCTGCCATTCCCTGGCCTGCCCTGTGGCACTGAACCCCTTTGGTCTGTGTCCCTGCAGAGAAGGAGGAGATCGACCACCCCAACAACAGCTTCAGCCCCTGCAGCATCCACGACCGCAAGTGCCTGCAGAAGCAGCAGGCGAAGAGGGTCAACAACGGCAACAAGATGCGCAGCAGTGGGAGCCCTCACCACCGCGAGGACACACGGCCCATGGTGAGCACCAGCAGGGCTGGGGAGGGCAGGGTGGGTGCTCCAGGGCTGGGGCTCTGGGCTGGGGGCATGTGCCAGCCCTGCAGCCAGCTTAGCCCCCCCCTTTCCCCAGGCACAGGGCTCGTGCCAGAGCGAGCTGCACCGGGCGCTGGAGAAGCTGGCGGCCTCGCAGACCCGCACGCATGAGGACCTGTACGTCATCCCCATCCCCAACTGCGACCGCAACGGCAACTTCCACCCCAAGCAGGTAGGATGGGCTCTGACCTACTGCAGGGCACTGGGGGGGGCATTTTGTAGAGCCAGGGTGAGGCTGGGAGGGGGACATGGATGGAAGGGACAGTGACAAGGCATGGTAGAGCCCACCTGGCTCCTGGCTTTGGTGGGAATCATGCTTTGGGTGCTGGGGGCCCTTTGTAAAAGCACCGGTGTGGGACAGGGGTGGCAAAGCCCCTGCAAGAGCTGCTGGTTGCCAAGCAGCCCATGGGACTGGGGCCGTGGGGGCTAGACTGGGTGTCCCTCACCAAACCCATCCCCACAGTGTCACCCGGCGCTGGACGGGCAGCGGGGCAAGTGCTGGTGCGTGGATCGCAAGACGGGGGTGAAGCTGCCGGGCTTCCTGGAGCTGAAGGGGGACTTGGACTGTCACCAGCTGGCGGACAGCATGTGAGCGCCACCGTGGCGGCCCTGCGCCGTGCGGGGCCAGGACCCCTGCCGGGGCTGCCTAGGAGAGAAGGAGAGGGGACGTGACTGCTGAGCAGTGCCCCGGTGCCAGGGGACCCTGGGATGCACCACGGGCTACCCACGGCACCGTGCCCTGCGCCATGACCACTATCCGCCACTGCCGGGGGTCCCGGCGGCACCTCCATCCCACACGGACACAGCTTGGACGATGCTGCCCTGGGACTGGGGTTGGGCTGCCCGGGTGGAGCAGGTGGGGGGAACCCTTGACGCTGCTGCCACTGCCCCGTGGTACCCCTGGTTTTCATCCTGGCCCCGCAGGCAGTCCCGGACACCTGGCACCTCAGGGGTGCCGTGCAGTGCCCTCCATGCCAGACCTCTGCATGGGCAGCAGCAGAAGTGCCTCATGCTGCCCTCCCTGGTGGCGAGAGGCTGCCCAAGCAAGGACTGGGGGGGCCTGGAGAGACCCCCTCGCCTGCATCCCACCCAGAGTGTGTGTGCGAAGCGCAGCGTGGCCGCACAGAGCAATAAGAGACCTTCCCCCTCCCTGCTGCAGCCCCCAGCCCCACAGCCCAGCCCCATCCCGCTCCCTGTGCAAGGACAAAGCCTCCCATCCATCCTGTGTCCCCCTGTTCCATCCTGGGGTGAGGAGGGTTGGGACCCCCAAACGAGAAGCAGAGTGCCCTCACATGCATTGAGTCCAAGGGGAGGACAGAGGGATGAGGGATGCCCAGGAAACACATCCCGGGGGGGAAGAGCTTCTTTTGGTTTGAGTTTTTTCTTTCTTCCCCAATTTTTTCTTTAATATTTAAAAAAATGTTGTTGGTGGGATTTAAAAAGTGACTGTGTGGCCCCGAGGCTGGAATTCTCCATCCTCAGGGACTGAGGCACTGCAGTGATGGCTCCTGTCTTCTCTTCTTGGCCAGTGTGACAAAACCGGGATGGATTCTGGAATGTCTCTGTCATGGGATGTGCAGATTTCACCAGCACAAAGTTCTCAGCTGAGAAACCATCACTGGTTTCGTAGCTACTCTTTTTTTCTTCAAGGTGGGCTGGAAGTTTTTCACATAAAAATGCCATGGAAAGTGTGCCAAAGACGGAGGGGACTTTCCCAATCCCCTCCCAACCCACCCACTGGCTCCATGGCCTCAGTGGTAGGTTTTGGTTTTCCATGTGGATTTGCCCTGTCCAAGGCCCCCCGATGGGAATGAAGTGTTTCAGTTTTAGTGAAACACCCTCTGCCCTCCTGATCCCCTGCCTGCCCCTGTGCCCTGCCAGATCCCTGCCTGCCCTGGCTGCCCATGGCCCTACTCACACACAACTTCTAAACTGAGTCAGTTTGCCAGGACAGTCCACGGTGGGGAGGGGGATCCCTGTCCCTGCCACCCCTCAGCCCCCCAGAGCCACCGCGCCAAGGAAGGGATTCCCAGGGCCAGTCTCGGTGCCAGTCCTCTGCGGCAGCACCACAGCAGGACACAGTGCAGTGGCAGCGCCAGGCCGGTGGCCTCGGCCACTCGCCCCCTCCCCGTGTACACCAGGGCAGATCCAGCAGGGCCTTTCCTGGTTTGGGGGTTCCTGGCAATGCCGGTGCCCCACGGCACTTTCTGTGTCCCGCTCCGAGGGCTCCAGCGTTTTGTAGTGTCTCTCCTGTAGTTTAGGGCTGTATTTACACACGACCATGTACCATTGTCCCCCACCCCCAGCGTGTCCCCTGGCACCCAAGGGGTCCCTGTCCGTCCCTCCCGGGCCAAGCCCATCCCGTCAGATTCCCATGTAGCACCGACCTTTACAGTACACTTGAACCTTTGTATCCTCAAAAAAGGTAATTACTGTATTTAATTTCCCGTTATTTGATGTGTTTCTGTCGAGTGTGTTTTATCTTTTATGGCTTTAAATAATGGGAGAGGAGGGAGGCAGAGCAGGAGCGAGGGGGCTGTGGGATCCCCCTGATGTTGGGACAGGCTCTGGTCACCACTCCTGCCCGAGGACCTGATCTCCTGGTCCTGTGTTGGCTTTGGGGTTCAGCAGCCCTGGAACCCCAGGTGCCCACAAGCCTCTGGAAGAACTTCACTGAGCAGGGATGGGGTGGGAAACAAACGATTTCTTGCCCCCTCATAACTCCCAGCTCAGCGTCTCCACCGGTGCCACCGGGAGGATCGTCACCGTCGGCCCTACACAGCGCCACGGAGCAGCGGCGGGGCCGGAGACGGCGCCAGGCTGGGGAGGGGACCCTGGACCGGCTTCAAAGTTCAGGGGCGGACAGGGACAGGCACCGGCTGCTCCAGGGACACGGGCTCGCAGCCAGGCAGTGCCGCCGGCCTTGATGAGCCGCAGCCCGAGGCACATTGCAGGTGCCTGCCGGTGCCAGGGTGCACCGGGCATCTCCAGCCCCGCTCGGTGTTTTGGGAGGGCGGCAGGATGCAGACGGGAGATGCCCAGGCACAGGAATTGCGACAGCCGCGCATCTCCCGGTCACGGCTTGGCTCTCTCCCAGTGTCTGCAGCCAGCGCTGCCCGGGGTCACGGCCCCGGAGCTCGCCGAGTCCCTGTTCGGTGGCTCCCGGGGCCGGCAGTGCCATCCGGGGCTGGCGCCAGTCTGATGCTCCGGTTACCGGAGCCGCGCTCTGCAAACACCCCCGGGACGGGACCGGAGGCGGCCGCGGCCAACACAGACAGCCCAGAAATCCATTGGCACGGCACATCGGCCACCGGACCAGGGCCGACGCCAGCGCTCCTGGAGCCCGGCCCCGCGCTGATGGCTACCAGGGCTGGCTGGGCTCGGGGGGGCAGCGCGACCCCCCCAAAAGCACCGCGTGGAGCCAAAGCCTTTGCCTGTTCCCGTTACCGAATGCTGATCCTGACCAGCACCACCATAACCACAGCAGAGTCCAGCTCTGGGGGTCCTGGACATACCCAGGGTCCCAGGGCTGCGGTGACAGCTGCCTGTGACCTTGGGGAGCTGCATCCCCCTGGGTCCCTGCAGCACAATGGGAGCAGCAGAGGTGCTGGGATCCCCTGGGGACTGGCCTGGAGCCCACCCTGCAGTGCTGGGTTCTGGCTGAGCAGAGGCTCAGGGCAGAGAGACCAGGAGGGACAAAGCTGCTCATGTCTCCCCTCGGAGCCCCATGTGCTCCCCCCGCAGTGACCCCCATATCTGTTTTGGTCATTGCCAAGAGCTGCTGCAGCTGGACCCACTCCACTGAGTGGCTGGAGGAGAGTGACTCTGCCCTGGGTGCATCTGTTCAGCTGTTCTGGAGCATAGCAAGTGTCTCTGTTGCTGCCATCCCTGTGGTGCCTGTGGCAGGATGAATGTTCTGGTGCTTTACTGAAAATACCCCTGAGAGGGTTTGTTAACATGGGGGCCAAAATTAAACCAAGGCAGAAGCACCAAGTGAGAACTAGGGTAGAGAACAGCGCAGTGGCCCCAGAGCTGCTTTCTGCTCCGAGCTACAGCACGAGCTGACCCTTCATCTGTTGCAGATCACAGCACCACTAGCTTCCTCCGGGCCCTGCCAATTTACGTCATCTGAGAAGCCAGCCCAAATTCAGGCAAGTCATTTCCAAAAAACCCGATGTTTCGCTGTCATGAAAATGTCACCATTTATTTCCCAGCTCTCCACAATGCTGGGAGGTCGAGCCCGCCCGTAACCCCGCGCTGCGTAAAAGGGCAGGAGAATTTCCCAGCACCAGGAGAAATGCGCTGCTCTGTCATTCCTGCCTGTGGATGCTGCTTGCTCCTTGAGGGAAACAGGTTTCTAGCAGGGCTTAGTGATTTTATACACTTTGATTTGCAAAGCTGCCTCTTTGTGCTGCTCAGGGGGTGATTCCTCCCCCTCGTCTGCCCCAGACCTCCCCTCCCGCAGCACTGGGAGGTCAGGGATGAGTCCGCAGTGGTGGGAGCTCAGCTCAGCTCAGCTCCATGACCTCCCTCAGCCCAGACACCCTGAGCACAGGGGACCCCCACGGCCTGTAGGAGCCCTAGCCAGAGCATTGGGGTCCTTCAGAGCAGACGGTGCCAGGTGAGGGGCAGTGGTTCCGTACAGAGCACAGCTCCCATCCCACCTGGGCAGCTCCCGTCCCTTCCCTTGGGCAGCCAGTGCCCCACAGAGAGGCTCGGAGGAGCATCTCATCCCACCAGAGCTGAAAGTCTTTAGCTGAGACTCCTGACGTGTGATGGTGCATAACAAAAAAAGTCTAAATACGTGCTGTTGCCAAAATGCAACCCAGAAGCAGGAGAAGGGGAGCAGGAGAAGCTCAGCGGTGTGTGGGCAGCTGCCGGCCCTGAGCATCCTGGGGCTGTGTCCCTACGGGCCGGGCAGGAGCTGGCGGAGCAGGTCAATGACGAGTGACACCGGCTGCACGGTGTCGTACTCCGCAAACAGGTGACAGAGGTTCTCCGAGTCTGTCTGGCTTTTGGCCACGAACCCAAAGATTCTTTGAGAAAGGAGAGAGGCTTATTCAGTTTGCATCCAGGAATATGAAGGAATAGGCTGAAACCAGCCCCAGCCACAAAGCCAAATCCCAGTTCCAGCAATTCCACCTTGGCCTGCTCCCCAATCACGTTTCCTTGGAAGCCAAGCAGCCGGGAGGAGCGTTTTTGGCAAGGCTTCCCCAGCTGTGAAAAGATTCTTGAGCACAAGGTAGAGCCAGATATAAACTCACTTCCTGAGCCCAGCACAAGTCCCTGGGAAGGCTGTGGGATTTGGACGGGGGGTTCTGCACGAGGGGATGTGGAGAACTGGGCTCAGCCAAACCTCTCATCTAAACCTACAGATCAAACCCCCCCCTAAAGCTTCACCCATCAGTCCCACGCCTCATCCTGCCACCATGGTAACTTCTACCACATCCCCTCCTCATTTTTAAGCTGATTCTTTGCTGCTCTGCAATGCAGCCGCTTCCCAAAGCAGCAGCATTCCCCCGGATTCCAACCCCCCACTCCATGCGGGAGGTCCCTGCTCTTACCTGGAGGACTTGCAGTACTTCTGCCACCTGGGGGAAGAACAGAATTGGAGTTGCTCAGAGGCTGATGTTTAACTCATTCCATCAGCTGCAAAGCCAAGGGTTATGTTTAGATCCACCCCAGCACGGTGCACCCGGGGCAGTTTTATGGGATTTGGGATTTGAAGTGGTGCAGAGGCACTGGAAACCACAGGGAAGGGAGCACAGCAGGTGGCTCCGACAGGCACGGCCGCCCAAAACTCACTTTCTGTTCTCAGGGTCCATCCCACAGAACCTGATGGCAGCCAAAGGGTAGTGTCGCCTGAAAAACACCCTGGAAGAGAAGAGAGAAGTGTTAGGAGAGGGAAGGGCCTGGCAAGGAAAGGAATTTGCAGATCCAAGCCCTGGATTGTGCTTATGGGGGAATGAGGTTCTCCAGGCATCCCAAAATGCCACCCCTGGGTGCAGTTGGTTCCTGCATCCCTGTGATGCTGCCATGCACAGCATCGTGGGCTGTGACAAGGGGTCAAGTCCATCCCTGGATTGTGACACGAGTTTGTCCAACCAGGGCAGTTTTTCCTGAGGCTGGGAGGTGAGGAGGAGCTGCCTCTCCTCGAGCTCCTTTGCTCCATCCTGGGCTCTTACTTCCTCTGGACGTCGGTCAGAGTGATGCCCTGCTCCGTCACCCTGAAGTGCACCAGGGTGGGCGTGGGCAGCGTCTCCAGCTCCAAGGTGCAGGAGATCCCTTTCAGGATGGCCGGGGCGCCCGTCAGCGTCTCCACGTTCACCGAGTTGAGGTACAGGACATTGCACACTGCAAGGACAGCACAGGGCCCGGCTCAGCACGGATGTGACATGGGCCAGATCCAGGGCTGGGTCCCAGGGGTCATCCTGCAGATCCCTCACACGGACCCGGGTCAGGTTTGTTTTGATGAAAATTAAAAGATTTGGTGACTCAGAAATTCTTCGCTAATTTAGTTTGGTTTACTTTAATTCTTTGCACTAATTGTTGTAAAAGTCAAAGTATTTAATTTCCCGTTTCTAAATGTCACATTTGCTGGGGTTTTTTTTCTGTTTGTTACATATTTCCTTTAATGAAAAGCAGAAATACCTCAAGCCAACGAAGGGCTGAAGGCCAACCTAAAACATGACATTTCAGGCTGATTGAGCTGTTTAAAGGGCTGTTCTGGGTCAAACTAAACTTTCCAGCTTGCCAACTGATTTTTCAGAATTTCCAGCAAAACAAAGCAGTTCCCAGCTCCCCAGCCTGCGTTGTGACCCATCCGTGTGGTTTCCTGCCCTTTGCTCTTTGCCCTCACCTGGAGCCCACCCAGGCTGGGTGCAGAGATCCTTCCCCATCCTGCTCTGCCATTCCCACATGTCCCACATAAGGTCCCTCAGCAATTTAACCAGCCCCTGACTGCCCATCCCTCCCCTAAATCTCCAGCTGTTCAATCCCCATTGAAGCCCATCAGGAGAGAGGCTTAAAAACCAGGAACTATATAAAACTGTGCAAACTGGGGGTCTTTTATCAGCCTCGTGGCCTCAATAACTGTGTTTTCAAGCATCTTGAGCACCCAAAGTCTCCTTTCCTTAAAAATATCAGGTTCCCTTGCATCCCAGGGAAAAATCTGCAGAAATCCTGCCGGTATCTCCAGCCTGGTGGGGAAGCTGGAGGGGGATGTCACAGCAGTCCCCACCACTGCACAGGAGCGACCTGCTGCTGTCACAGTGTGCCCAGGGCTCCAGCTCTTGCCAGCCAGGCTGTCCCCAGGGCCAGCAGCCGGATGCTGTCCTCACCTGCAGATTTCCCGGCCAGGGACAGCGCGGATTCGGGAGCGCAGTCAGGGCTGTCCTCTCCATCAGCGAGATCTGCACAAAGGACAAGCAGGAGCAGTGATGCCACAGGCTGGGCTGTGCTGGTCACCACTTTGGCCGTTCCTTATCTCACAAGAGGCTGAAAGGCCCAGGACCACTCTAATTGCAGGGGTTTAGAGCAGTAATTAACTTAATTGTCCTCCATTTCCCTCTCCTGGCTCTGTTCACCTCTGATCTCCCACTCCTACTTCCCTTGCCCTCTCCCCATCCCCAGAGGAAGGAAGTCATCGCTGTCCTGTGCTCAGGTCAGCTCTGCAGGTCCCTGCTCCACCTGGAGCCAGGGGAGCAGCCTCTCGCAGACACCCGGGGGGCTCAGCCCCCTCCCCACTGCAGGACCATCGCCCCTGTCCCATCACCTACCTCGGGTGGGGATGCTGAGCTTGCAGGGCAGTGCCAGTGGGGTGATGGAGTGCTGGTAGACGAAGGCAGAGAGGCTCCCTGCAAGAAGAACCGTGAGTTGAGGGTGGGGGGGATCCTGCCTGAATCCCCCCACCCACATGCCTCCACCCCACTCATGTTCCATGTTCCATGGTCTCACTGCCATGGTCTCACTGCCAGGAAAGTGCGGGCAGGACCAGGGCCTGGGGGGGTTCCTGTGCTGGTGGGTGCACAACACATTCACCCTCTCCTGTCTGGTGGTGTTTCCAGGGCTTTTGGAAACAGCTCCTGGGGCTGCCAGGGCTGCTGAGGGTGACAGCACTGTCCTTACCAAAATACAGCGTCTCGCTGGCGCCTTTCAGGTGAACCCCTTTGGTGGAGGACTCGATGAGGAAGTGCCGGACAAGGTCACTACTCTCCTCACCTGCAAGAGAGTCCAAAAACAGCATCAGGACCAGCCCCAGCACCGCTGTGTCACCCCTGCCCACCCCACAGTCCTGTCCCAGGGCATCACTGGAGCTGCTCTGCGCTGCCATCGCGGTGCCAGCCCCTGTGAGATGTGGGATGGGCAACCACAGACTCGCTGCCAGCATCTCCCACACACCAGAGTCCTGTGGCTTCTCATCTGGCTTTAATTGGAGTAGTTACAGTTAAACCCTTGAAGCAACCCCCCCTTAGCCCCCCCATACCTGTCTGGGTGCCGGACGGAGAGCCAGGAACCTTCATGGCCAGCCCAAAGGAGCCCCGGTACGAGGTGCTGTCCCTCACGAGGAACGTGCCTGGCTCCTTGTCCCTCAGCAGTTGGATGGCTGTCAGAGCACAGGCGGGGGCTCAGCCAAGCACAACAGGTGGGACCTCCCCGCGCTGTGCCCTGGTGCTCTGCAGGGAGTCGCTCCTTGGCAGCGGCAGGAAAACTCTGGAGCGTGTGCCAAGGACGCACACATCCCCTGTGTGGCACCAACTGCAGCGTCCCTGCAGGGCCCTGCAGTCCCCAGGACACTCAGCCCCTGTCTGTGTGACAGCACAGAGGCAGGAGAAGCTTTGCCGGACTTGGAGGACACAGAGGAACTGTGGCACAGCCGTTGTTTCTGAGCTGTCCCCCTCAACCTGTGAGAGGGTCTCTCCACACCCATCAGCCCCCAGTAGGCTTTGAATTGCCCCCCACCAAGTCCCCACAGGGACACGGGAGAACTCCAGGGACAGGCTGGAGCCTGAGGTGGGGTCACACCCGCAGAGCCCTCCCTGCCTCACCTCGGTCCCTGCTGATGCTTGGCTTGAACCAATATTTCGATGTGTCCATCACGAACTTCATGGTGGGCTGCCCAGCCTTGAGGGGACCTGCAAGAGACCCCAGGGTGTCAAGGCCAGAGGTGACCTGAAGGACCTCGGCAGGTGACAGGGCCCAGCAAAGATATTTCTCTCTCAGGCTGGCCAGGGCTGGAGTTTTTTCAATCCTTTTGAATCCTCCCCACTCCTCAGAATAGCTCATTCTCCACATAATTATCTCTCCTGGCAAGCTCTGATGTGGTGCAGAGAGGGTCACATGGAATCCCCTGGCAGTGCCAGCCTGCCCAGCCCTGCACAATCCACTGGACCATGGGATTTACACCAGGATATGACCCGCACACCCTCTTGCTATTCCCATAAGGATCCCAATTAAAACCCTCTGCCCCGAGAGCTGCCTCTGCTCATCTCCTCCAGAGAACAATAGCCCCAGTGTTTGCCCTTGAATGAGGGACCTTGTGAACTCTGGTACCTTTTGGTGTCCTCAGAGCAAACAGGAACCCCAACCCCTCCTCCTGACCCGGTCTGGGCCTGCAAACGAGCAGGACAGGACAGAACGATGTTTCTCATTCTCAGGTACTATATATAGGTGCATCTGCATCTCCTCGAGGGAGCAGAGCATTCCTGCCTGCTGAGCCCATGCCCCAGGACACTGGAGGGCAGAAGGCTGTGGCTAACCCAGGGTCACCAGCCATGAGCTGGTGGAAGACACAGCAAGGAGGTCCAGCTCCAGCAAGGATCTCTCAGCCTTTGTGTCTATAACCCACAGCTAAACCAGAGGGAAAATGGGGTTTGCTCCCCCTTTCCCAGCAGCTTTTGGGTCTGCAGCTCCTCCCTGCCCTGTCCCACGACTCACTGTCTGAGAGGCAGCTGAGTGCAGGCGCCGACACCGCGTTGTTCAGACCACCGAGCCTCGAGGTTGGGCTGCAGCTGGGAGGGGGAGGCTGTATGGCAGAGCTGGGGGGGGCTTTGGCCAGCCGGGGGGGTCCATCTGCTTGGTCCAGGCACCCGTTTACCAGCAGCACTGGGATGTCGGCCGCGGAGGTGAGGATGGAGGGGGGGCAGCTGCTGGCCTGGCCCTTCAGGACCAGGGAGGTGCTGGTGCTGGGGGAGCTGCCTGCCCTGGGCTGGGTGGGGCTCTGGCCAAGAGCTTCCCTGGAGTGACACACGATGCCAGAGGAAGGGGAGCAGGGGCTGCCCAGGGAGCTGCTGGGGGAGCAGGCAGCGGCCGAAGCATCCGAGTCCTCGTTGTGGAGCGAGTGGGTGCTGCTGCAAGGGGGAGACAGAGCAGAGATCGGGGGATGCTCACACACAGAGCCCACCCCAGAGACCACACCAGCCCTGCAGGGCATCATCTCTCAGCCCAAGGAATGAGGGACTTGGAGTACTGCCCTGCACCCCTTCTGCCCAGCACAGATGGTGTTTACCTGCCCAGGATGTAGCTGGTGTCGGAGCCGGGGCTGGTGGAGAGCTGGGACACCCAACTGCCTCGCTGCTGGGCCCTCAACACGTGCACTGGCTTCAGCAGATTGTCGATGCCTGGGGACGTGCCAAGGGCCCCTGGGCTGTAGGAGATGGTGTCCGTGTGTCCTGCCAGGCACTGCTGGGGTGCGCTGGTGCTCTCAGATGCTTTGCTGCAGCTCAGGGAAGCCGACCGGGGGCTTGAGGGTCCAGGTGGGCTTGAGAAAACCACGCTGTCACTGGTGCTGTATTTGCCTCCGAGTCCCCCTTTTTGGGGCAGGAAGCTGTTGACCTGGGGGGACCTGGAGAAGGGGGTGCCCGAAGGGCTGGGGGAGCCCTGTGGCAGGTCGGGCCCCGTGGCTCTGCCCGGTGTCAGCTCTATGTACTTGATGTCTGCAGGGAGAGAGAGGAGATCATGAAGGATCTGGTGACCAAGCTGTGTTCCTTAGCAAAGCTCCCTGGGAAAACGTGTCTGTTCTTCCTGCTATGAATTTTGGCTCCCCCTCTGCAGGGCTGGGGGTCCAGCACTACCCTTTGTTGAGACCCTGTGAGGGCTGATTCCTCACAGACGCCAAAGTGCAGTGATCCCCCCGGTGCTGGCAGGCTCCCAGGGCAGGGGGTTACATGCGGTCATGTCTGGCTGCTCAGACCCCCCTCGCCAGCATTACCCAGCCAGGACCTGCCGAGACCTGCAGCCAGAGGTGGGTGTTCCCTCCAGCAGCTGCTCTGTTTGTACCTGACTCAAGAGAAAAACATCTGCCTGCTCCCCCCGGGATGATGTCAGGTTCAGAGGGTGGCCCTGCACACCCTGGGAGGGGACTGGGCAGAGGAGCAGGGGGATGTCACCTGGCCCCAGGTACAGCTGGACTTCCATCCACACTGTGACAGCAGGATGGGAGGCAGAGGAAATCCACGTGGGATAAGGGCAGTGGAAATCCACGTGGGACAGGGACAGAGGAAATCCACATGGGACAGGGAAAATCCACGTGGGACAGGGGCACTTACAACACTCTTGGTGTTCACTACAGGACACGCCATGCCAGCAGCAAGCACAGACAGACCCAGGCAGGCTGATCCCTCCTCCCACCCTGCACAAATCTCTCTAGAGAAGTAACTTCCAAGGCAGTTTCTGTGCCTGTGTCCTGCTGTGGGATTCCCAGAGACAGGCATCTCCAGCCCCTCCACTTGCCATTGGTGATGTGACAACAAACCCGACAGAGCATTTCTTGTCCAAGACCCTCAGTGGAACCTCATGGCCAGGACCTGGGGTGCCTGATGCACATCAGGTCTTGGCTTCCTTGGACAAAGCCAGCATTTCTGGCTGAGCTGGAAGAAGCCTTTTAGCAAGAGACACTCAGACATGATTTAAGGGCTTGCAGCAATGGCAGATTCATCCCATCCCAGGGAAGCTGCTCTGGTGGTTAATCACTCCAGTGCCAGAGGTGTGCACCTCCCTTCCAGTCTGGACGTGCCCCACTTTGCTTTCAGCACCTGGTTCTTGCCCTGCCATGGAGTTCAGGAAAGTTCCCTTCTCAAAGGTGTTTCTCGGAGAGGGGAAAAACTTTCTGCTGCAGCAAAGACAAACTGCCCTGACAGCCCTGAGCTCCCTGACCAGGGTGTGAGAGGCCCTAATGGACGTGCTGTGAGGGAGCTGCTGGCCCTGGCTACTGCAAGGAGCAACCAGAGCTCTGGGGCACGGAGTTGGATGAGCAGGAAAAGCACAGGTCTGTACAAAAGTTACTCCCTGAGCCCCTTCTCTGTGCCAATCCCAGCAGGGGATTGGATAAACACGGCCAGCCATGAGCACCAAGGAGGCGCTGGGTGAGCCAGGGGGGCTGGACCACAGCTGGACCACAGCTGGACCACAGCAGGACAGAGCCAGAGCCTTGCCGCCCCACAGCCTCTCTGCCAGCAGTGGCTCCTCCCGTGCCCGGCCTCGGACCAGCTCTGCAGCCAGCTCTGTGCTATCAGTGCACAAACCCTCCCAGCGAGCCCCTGGCCGGATGCTTCTTGTCAATGTCTCCTCAAAAGGAGAAAGAAATGGGGATTTTAATTGTCCTTTAAAGAACTGGCAAGCATCTGTGCACCGGGCTCATGAGGCCTTTTACCTCCTACTTCTCTGCCTTTGCTCCTCTTATCACCTGTGGTTAAACCTCAAATATTTGCTCAAGACCTTGGCAAGTTTTCCAGCATCAAGGAGTGGCAAAAGTGCCACAAAGACGGAGCCCAGATGTCACGCAAGCTGAGATCTGCTTTCTCCTTTCGTCTAGGAATGAACAGGTTCCAGAGGCAAGAGTGACCCTCATGAACATGTCTCCTGTTGCTGCAGCATTTCACAGAATCATAGAATATGCCGAGTTGGAAGGAACCCATCAGGATCGAGTGCCATGTTTAAAGCTTCCTCATGGTCTCCACAAGACAAGAACAAGTCCCTCTTCCCCCTGTGGGCACTATCAGTCCCTGCCACCCTCACATCAGGGCACAGGTTGCAGGGCTGGAGCCAGTAGGTGGGTAAATGGGGATGCTGCACTGTTGGGAGGAAGTTTGTGTAAAAACCAAGAACTGTTAAAAGGAAATGAAAGCTGAAGTGAGGCTTTTCCCACTGAATTCATGGCCAGCTTTCCCGATGCTCAGTTCCACACTCGGAACCAGATTCTCCAAACCTCTAGCACATTACCTGTGGAGCTGCCCGGGGCTCTGGCCCCTGAGCAATGAAGGGGGGCAGTGCAATGGGTCAGGGACTGAGCAGCCAGAGCTGAATCTGCACTTTGTCACAGTACTTTATCTGCAAGGCCACCCTGTCCATCCCGGCGGGAAGCAGGGACACTGTCTCCTCTGGAATTGCCCCGCTGCAGTGCCAGGACCCTCACACCCACCTCGTCCTGCTCCAGCCCTGCCATCCTCGTGTTTACACGAGGGCTCAGGGAGAACTGAATTTTTTTCTTGCCTTTAACATCCTCACATTTGACCTTCTTGTGGAAAGAGGGCTGGGGACAGATTGTCAAGGTATTTCTATGTGTAAAGACAGGGATGGGCAATAAGGCTTTCGGGAAGCAGGGAGACTTGAGGCAGCTGAACCACCCTAGATCTGTCCTGTCAGTCCTGGGGCTGCCCCATGCACAGGGTGCCGAACACCTAAAACGAGCAGAAGAGCTGAGGCAGGAATACTTGGATCAGGAGCAGCTCACAGATCAGAGCATGGATTGCAGGGAAGAGTTGCACAAGGGTTCACATAAGGCACTCGTGAGCAGGGACGGGGCTGGTATGTGCTGCTGGTGCCTTGCCTATGCCAGGTATGCTGCCCGAGGAGTGCACAAGCCCCGGAAAAAGAATTTCCCTGGCACAAGAATTGGGAACACTTAAATGGGATGGTTGTGTAACACTTGATACCTTAGCCCAGGGCTCTGGAAATCTGGCTGCAAATCCATGAGCTCCCACAGGTCAAGTGTGACCCTGGGAAAGGCTCTGCTGCCCTTGAGGGGAGCTGGGTCCTCACATGGCACCCAGAGCCCAGGGCCAGTCACTGATGGTGACAACTGGGGTTAGAAGTTTTTCCAAGAGCTGCAAGTTCCATTTGTAATGAGAATTTTCTCCAAACACAGGGAAACAAACATCAGGTAGAACTAAAGGCTGTTTTCCCTGCTCACTTCTGGATCCCTTTGAGCTGGCTGGACATGAGACGTGTCAACAGTGATCAGACCAGGGCCACGGAAGCACCGGAGTTAGACAGAGCTTGAACACACAGCCTTGTCCTTCTCCTTAATATGGAGCCCTGATGTCAGGAAACAGTCCCCCACACTGATCCCACTGGGGACAGTGGGGAATGTCCCTGATTTCCAGCTTCCCCAGGAGCACAGGACCTTGTTCTGCCCATGGGGACAGGTGTGTGCCCGACCCCTCCACCCCGGGCTCTGGCAGAAGGTTTTCAGCAGATCGGAGCTTCACCAGCTCCACAGCCCAAGCGCTGCCTTTGCCTCACCTATTGCCTCCGGCTCCTGCTTCTTGGTGGCTGCATTGTCACCCTGGGCAGCAGGCTGGGCTGTGTCCTTCACCGGCCTGCAGGGCAGCGGCTGGAAGGTCGGGTCTATTTCTAGGATCATCTTGTTGAGAGTCTCTATGGTTATGTCCAGGGAGGGAGACACAGGCTGAGCCTCAGGATCCATGCTGGTGCTCTCTTCCTCCATTGGCTGACACGGGGCAGGGGCTCTCTCCAAGGAGGGATCCTGCTGCCCCTTCCCCTGTGTGTGAGCAGCCACATGCTCCGACACGGGCTGGGCTCCGTACACTCTCCCGCTGGGAAGCAGGTGAGCCTTGGGGTGCACCATGGAGGGGGGGTCAGTCCAGGCCTCCGTGGAGTAGTAGACGTACTTGCCCGGCAGCGTGGAGCAGTTCGGATACCCCGGCGGGTGCAGGCTCTTGCTCTCCTCCGGTGAGGAAATACACACAGTCTGTCCAACACGCAACACGTGGGATTCTATGACCTGTGACATGGTTTGGTTTTCCGGTTTCACGGCTTAGAGGCCAAGGGAAACCTCTTCCTTCTCCTCCTCCTCCTCGCCTCCTTCCTCCACCAGGGACCTCAGACCCCGTCTTCAATCCAGTCTCCAGCGGAATAAGAATCTGAGGAATGCAGAGAGGAGCGGTTACACAGGCATGCCCCGGGCAGGAGCAGACTTCAGCGGAAAAGTCTATAAAAATGGGGATTTGGAGTGAAAGCTGGAATTCAGCTCGTATGAAAACAAGTCACCCTGCCCTGCTTTTCCACCCCCTCCAGCCTCTGCTCCCGGTGCCACAGCACAGCCAGGCAAGCACACGAAAGACTCATTGGCAGCATCTTTTCAGGATTCAAAGGCCTAAAATGGAATCCTGCTTTTATTTGCTAATTTTCTGGATTAAGAATGAAATGAAGTCTCGCTCTAACAGCCTTCCCGTGGGACCCTGACCCCCAGGAGCCATCCGAGGGCAGCCAGCAAGCCTGGAGCCCTGCGGGGCAGAGAGCCGGAGCTGCCTGCCAGGGCAGCGTCCTGCAAGTGGGTGTACAGCTAATCCAGGATTTTATTTTCCTGGTACAACGCGAGTCTAGAAGCCTGCGGACGTGGCTGCTGCCTCAGTCATGGCGCTGCTCGAGGAATCTGACTGCTGATACGATTTGAATACTCCCTGGCTTTGCTTTAGGTGGAAAGTATTCTTTTATTCCCCATTATAAACCCCTACGGAACGAGGTCTGCTTCCCTCAGGGATCTAGGAAAAAGGGTCTTGGGATGCTGTTCAGAGGTGGGGAAGTTGTTCTGCTACCTCAGCAATCAAATGGGGTTCCTCCACCTGCTGTTCCCCTCCTGCTTGGCCAGAGCTGTCCCTCAGCAATGCACTGGCACCAAACAGAGAGGGACCCTCACTCCTTTGGCTTGGGATGAGGACAATAACCCTGTCCCCTTCTGTACCTGCTGTGGCAGCAAAGCCCAGCGTCTCCGTGCTGGGGACATCCAAGCCCAGCACATTCCCTGTTGGCACCACACCATCCTCTGGTCCCTGGGGGGTGCAGCACTGGTGGTGTATCCAGAGATCCAGAGCCAAAGGTTTGCCGGCAGGAGTTAATCCCAGAGCTCAGGGCTCCCTCTCCATATCCTGTGCGGATTTGGTGTGTGACACTCACAAACAGAGGGGTACACTTCATGAAGTATTTGTCCTGTCCTGCACCAGTCTCCAATGACGGACTTATTTGCTCGCTTATCCTGGGCTGATTAACGATGGAGTCACAGGATTAGGAACGAGACACGTTGCTCCGAGGCAGCCAGTCCCTCAGCCCCGTGGGTGTGGGCAGGAGCTGGGCTGGTGCCCTGCGTCACTGTCTGTAATCGGTGATTCATTGCCCGGCCAGGTGTTGAGAGCAGGTACGGAGGGTGCCTCAAAACAGGGCAGCTGTGCCCTGGATGAGTTATATAACCATGGAGAACACATCTTGCTAGGGAGACACCCGGAATACCCCAGGCTCATGAAGAGTAGGGAATTAGAAGCAAAATATCGCTGCTGTCTGCTGCTGCTGTCAGCACCCGGCCCTGGGCGAGTCACGGCAGGTAAAGCCTCTCCAGAGCTTCCGAGAGCACAGAGGGGTGCAGGAGTGAATAAATACCTCAACCCCATTTACCTTCCTGCCAGCCCGCCCCCAGCAGTGTCTCCTGAGCCTCGGACAGGTTTTATTTGCAGGACTGGCATAGGAATGGCTCAGGAGCAGGGATGTGCTGCAGGAAGGGAAGCACCTCTGGAGCTTGGATTAGATAGGTCCAAGGCACCTCTGAATTGCAGCTAATTCATCCTAGAGATGGGAACCTCTGGGAATTTGGGGCTATGCTGCTGGAGCCAGGTCTGACCAGCATCCAGAGGAGAAGGACTGAGTCTGGAGCAGGTTATCCCCATGGAGAACCAGCTGTGAAGGGATCTGACAGAAACTGGGGGATGGGTGGGTGAGCGGCTGCAGGTGGTGGGGTCCCTCCCGTGACTGCAGCAATGTCACAGCCCGTGGTGCCCTCTCTGGCAGCCATGCCACGGCCAGCACCAGCATGTGGCTCTTCCTTGGAAGAGCCTTCCTTGGATTTCTGGACCCCAGCCCCAAGGTGCAGTGGACACAGGAACAGGCTGGCACAGCCCCCCTTTCCCACAGCATCTGTGCTGGCTGTGCCAGAGCTCTGCCCACAGAGCGCATCTCACCTCCGGTCAGGTCACCACACAGCCCTGCCGGGGGTGGCCAGAGCCCAGGTAAGCAGATGCCCACCTTGGGAAACCACCCAAGGTCTCCTGCCTCGGGGCACCGTGTGCCACAGCACTGCCAGCTCTGCGTGAGAAGTGCAGTGTGGTACAAGGCTCGGAGGGAGCGTTCGTTAAATATAAAAAGGAGAGTCATTCCAGGTCAAAAACACAAGCGAGATGGAGTGAAAATTGGATTCTCCCCTGGGGAGAAGAACTGCCTGGCTCCAGTCAGCATCCACAAGACAAGGCTGGTTTTAATTTAAGTAGGTACAGAAATAACGTGCAGGATGCATGAACCAGGGCTGTCGGGGCTTCCAGGAGCATGCACGCAACAGCTTCCCTCCTTTCTTGTACTCCTGCCCTGAGTTTTTGATCTTTCTCATGTGTGATGCTGCCAGAATTAGCCTCCAAACCTCATTTCTCCTCCCTTCCCTTCTCTGGGTTGAAGTGAGAGGTCTCCCAGACTCCTCACAGGAATTTTGAGCCTCGGCTCTGAACTCTTCTGCTCGGAGGAGCAGAGGAGAAGGGCTGAGGTGAAGGAGGTGAATCACAGGATGGCTGCTGGCCACCAGAGTGGGACGGGCAAATGCTGCCCACAAACACCAGGACTTCCCAAGAGCCTCTGGGTACAGCAGTGTCCCCACACACAGGCCCAGCAAGGGCTGGGCAAGGTCTGGCTGTGTCCCCCGGGCAGGGAAGAGAGGCCAGGCATGGGCACAGTATCACACACACCCCACACAGTGCCAGGAGCGATGCCCTGGGCTCCTTGGCAGCAGCAGAACGATCTCTGTGACAGAATCAGGGAACCCCTGTAGTGCAGCCGTACCTGGCCAGGCTGGCTCAGCCGGGGCTGGGAGAACTTCTGGTGTATGGAAATTCCGGGGAAAGAGCTCTGTTGTCTCAGCTAAGTCAAGGATAGCACAGAAAGAGATGGAAATAAGCTGTCACAAACACATCCAGACTGGAAATTACAGAGTTTCTGCTACTGGAAGCAGTCTGTGGAACACAGTTCTCCTTAAGCTGAAGGGGACAAGTCACAAATTTCAGATGTAGATGGACACTCTCAGAAATGCCCTCAGTGGCGGGGCTGCCTGTTGTGCCAAGAGACCCAAATTGCGGGGCAGGAGCTGCAGTTCAGCCCAGCAACCCCAGCTCTGCTCCAGCCCAGCTTGGCAGGAAAAGGAGCCGGGCTCGGGTGTCAGGACTGGAACTGGAGCACCCACGTGGGGCAGGAGGTGGGGTGCTGGGTTTGGAGGGCTGCAGGGCGCTGCTGGGCGCGGCTGGGAGCAGCCGGGTGCCCCGGGGCCAGGGCTGTGCCGGCACACCCCATCCCGGCTGCTCGATAACCGCTCGCCCTTCCCAAACCCGCCGGGCACGGCACGGCACGGCACAGCCCCGCGACGCCACATGGGCCGAGCCCGGGGATCCACACGGAGCAAAGTCCCTCCTGCTTCCTCTGCGGGAGCTCGGGGAGCCCGGTGGGACCCCCCCAGCCCCAGCACTGTCCCGCAGCATCGCCGGCAGCTGCACGCTGGGTGTCCCAGCGCGGTTATTTGGAGCTCAGACATACGAGCCGGGACACAGCCTCGCTCCCTGTCTGCGCAGACCCCAAAACAGCTCAGCCAGCTGCCAAGTCTGGTTGTTTTTCCTTGCAACGTGAGCCCTGGGAGCCTCCCGATGACAAGCCTGTTACACATCCCCTCGCCAGGAAGGGCAGAGGGAACTGCTGGGACACCCAGGATTTCCAGCGCTCATTACACACAATTTAATCACTGCGAGGGCTGCGGGTGGCTTGCCTGGGTTAGAGGGGCGTGCTGAGGGGGTTGCGAGAAAAAAGTTCCCATGGTTATGCCGTGATTTCCCTGCAGAGCAGGGAGAGCCACGGTATCATATGGCAGATATTAATATACCCCAGCTCCGGGGGGTTCCAGCACCTGGTGCCCGAGGAGGGGCTGCCCTCCCATGCTGGAGGAGAAGGGGTGCCTGCCAGAGCCTCCTCCTCTGTCGCTCGGACATGAGCAATTAGGAATCTCAGCAGCAAGAAGAAGAGTTTACGAAATCCCAGACAGCATCTTGGTGTCTGACCAGCCCCCGGAGCCGCACAGCGGGGCAGCCCCTGCGTGACCAGTGCCAGAGCAGGATGTTTTGGAGGGGCAGCGAGAAACCCTCCAGTGCAACCCGAGAGCATCCGCAGCAGGAGCCATCCACCCCCAGCCACACCCCGGAGGACCCCCACAATGTGTTGTTTGTTTAGCAACATTTCAGACTTCTGGAAGGGTCTCCAGGGTTTTGGAGGAGGCGGGTTATTAGGAATGTTGAAATCGCTGCTCCAGCAGCTCCCCCTCCCACTGCCTTACACTCTTTTCCTCTCCTGGGACAGTTCTTTCCCCTCTGGCAAGAGCTTCTCTGGGTACAAGATCAGCACAGACCCTGGTCACCGTTTCCAGGAGAGGTCCCAGCACAGCCAGAAGTTTCCCTTCCCCTCTTTGTGGGTGAGCAGTTGACATGGGAGGCTCAGGGACAACAGTGTCTTCAGAACAGAGCTTCAATCTAAAAATAGGCTAAATTAGCAAATCCTAAGAATGTTTGAGATGAGTTACAGGAACAGAGTAACAAGCTCCTCAGAGCACCAGCCAGGATGTTTCTTCTCTGAGACCATGGGAACATCTCCCTCCAGCCCTTATGGGATTCACAGGGCAGCATTAGACATAGGAAGCTCCAGCACGAGAGGTTATTTCCCTGCATTTCAGGGGTGCCAAGGAGAGGTAGAGGATGGGAGCTGCTGCACGGGGAGCTCTGCACACTGCCGGTGTTCCAGAAGGGCCCTGCACATCTGTGCTGTCCTGGGTACATCCCCTGCAGTGCACAGCTCTGCACCCAGGCCTTGAAACCTTGTGAAACAGCAGAACATGCTTCAGGCTCTTCCCTTGGGTCCAAACAGCAGAGGGGGGATTAGATTCTCTTCCTCCCCTCCTCAGACTCCATCTTCCTTCCAATACTTCCATCCAGCAGCAGATCCGAGTGCTCCCACACGGAGCCCTGGCTGCACAGCTGCTGTGCCATCCTCCCGATGCTCCCTCTCCACTGACACAAGGATGGAGGCCCAGAACCCGGGTTTGGTTTCACAGCATTTTTGTTGCTGACCCCATTCCCAGTGCTTTGACCTCCCTGGCTGTCTGCGGCTTAAGAAGATTCAATGGTACCACAACACCCTGAGTAACTCAGAGTCCCACAGAAACCTCTGCCTCAGCCACTGACACTTCTGCTCCCACGTGGCACTTTTATTGCCTTGAACTCTCCACAATTCCCACACCACAGCCTCCCACAGGGAGGCAGGAGACAGTGGAACAGACACTGGAACAAGCATTGGAACACACAGTCCCAACCGCGTCACCTCAGCTGAGCTCGCTCGAGGCAGTGGAGGAAACTTGGACGTACTTGGACACATACACAGACAACAAACACCACTGGAAATCTTAAATAGGCTTCAAAAGGCTAAGAAAGGTAATTGCTCATGTCATAAACCCCATGGACTACTGAGAAAACCTCAAAACTTTAGCCGGAGCAATATGCATAATTCCACACCATTGCTCCCAGCATTACCCAGCAGCCTTCCCCACCCTGGATCACCAACACTTTGTCTCTGCCCACCGGCAGCACTGCTGGGGCAAGAACAACCACATCTTGGCTTATTTGAGATCCCTGCAGCAGATTCCTCCCAAGGCACAAGAATAATCCCCAGCTAAATGCAAAGGAGCAGCAGGAGGAGTGATGGAAAGGAAGAACTGATACGAACTGCACGCAGCATTAGCATGAGAACTGAAAGAAAGAAAGAAAGGACTTGGAAGAGGCATGGCAAAGGCAGAATTGGCCCTGGGATTCAGCACTCGGAGGTACCTGGGCTGCAGCGGCTCGTCCCCACTCCTGCGCGCGGCTCTGCTGCAGCACCTCCAGCACCTGGAGCTCATAAACCACAAAGGGTGGGTCTCTGCGAGGACCGGGTCCTCCGGGAGCTTGGATTTAACGGGAGCCCGGTCCCTCCCACCTGGGCCGAGCTTCGCCGCCCCTCCGTGCCCCGCAGGTGTGGTGCGAGAGGGAAGACCCAGGCGCCAGGCTTGGGTAGGAGCCGGGGCAGCGCAGGGCTGGCGAGGGGCCAGGCTGCCCCCGGAGCACCCGGCAGCGCTGGAGGGAGAGGGCTGCCGGCCAGGGACGGCTTTTAGCAGGAGCAGGGCAAGGTAATCTTGCTCTGCTTTGCAGGTGAGGAGTCAGTGCCACAGCTGCCAGGGACTGTGCCTGTCCCTGCGTCCCCCGGGCAGCAGCAGCCCCAGCCCAGCCCTCGGCCACGGCACTGTCGGTGGGGCAGGACTGATGGGGATGGTGCTTCAGCCTCTCCGAATCTCAGCTCTCAGCTGTGACAATAAATGAAGAGGGAACAACAAGCACAGACTCCTCTCCAGCTGGAACATCGGAGTTGAGGTCCTCCTGCTCCTTTCCAGAGGTACCAGCTGCTCCCGAGTGCTGCAGGCGCCACAAACTCTCTGCTGGGAGGAGCAGCAGCCTGGCCTGTGTCCCTGCCTCGTGGCAAAGGTGCTGCCTTAAGGAGGGAGATTGGTTCAAAGGGAAATGCATTATCATCAGTCTGATTAAAGGTCATCTTTCGCCTTCCAAGTGTCTGCCCACGCTGTCATCACTGGACTGTTATCCCTGGTATATAACAGGGACAAGATTGAAAAACATATTGAGAGGTAACCATGTCTCTAACATGTGTTTGCAGTGTCCAGCCCAGAGCAGACAGGCCTCACTGCTGCACTCAGCACTCCCACGTTGGGAACAGGGGATGATAAATAACCCCCAAGCATCCTTCTGGATTGCTGTACATTTTGGCTCAAGGGTTTCTTCCAGTGTCAGTGGGCACAGAGCCATGGAGCAACCTTTAAAACTATGTCTCTGAAATATCCTTTTTCAAGGGAACTGCCGATTCTGCTGCCCATAAATGCCTTGGGCTCACTGCAATGTTGCCACACTGTGAAGGGACGCTTTGAAACTCCTGATTTTATCAGGAAATAGGCCATATAAACTCCCTGCCTTAAATTCCTTCATCTCACTTTACAATCTTTCCAACGTTTCATTTATTATCAGGCATTGTTTTTTCCTGTCCTTACATCCCTGGGCAAACATTTTGACACTGCCAGCACAGCTCCTTTCCATCTGCAATGGCTGTGGGATTGCAGTGGGAGTGATTTCCCGACAGCTTTCCTTTTTTCTGGCTGGTAAAATTCACCTGGACGAGGTCCTTGACAGATGGAATTTCTAACCTGGAGGACGTTCAGCATCACACACACATCAGTGACTGCAGCTGGAGGGGACCAATGGGGAGAAATGTTGGGGAACCATGACCTGCGTTGGGTCCCTCAAGCTGAGCATCTTCTCTCTCCTGGGGTGCTCGGGTGGTTCTAAAGGACAGGGAAGCAGCAGGGCTGGGGGGTGAGGAGGGTTCTGGCAATAGAACAAGGTGGCTCCATGCTCTGGTCCTGCTGTTTGCAGCCAGCTCTGAGCACACACAGGCTCCGACTCTGATCACAGCCCTGGGAAGCTCAGCAGGATAAAATGTGTTCAGGGCTAAGCACCTCCTTTGGAAAAAATCACCCCAAAGTGGCCCTGTGCTGGGTCACCCCATCCCAGTGCCCAGCTCCAGCCACACCTGGCTCACGGAGGTGGGAGTGGATGGAACTCACCTGTGGAGCCAAAGGAAGGCGCTGACACCTCCAGTGACACCTCCACTGTCACCTTCTGCTGACATCAACATGCTCAGCAACCCAGAAATCAGTGCAAAGCTGTTGGCTGTGTGTTCACAGCCCATGTTGGCCCCAGGCTGAAGAGGCCTCTGTGTCCTGGAGTGATGCAATTCTCTGTCAAGGCAGTGGGATGTTACTGCTATTGGCACTTAGGAAGCCAAATTGCAATTCTTGTGCTGCTCTAACATTGCTTTTCTGTCTTTTCTCTCTGCTTTTCCATCTGTGTTGTGCAAGGCATGAGGAGATGGCCTGGGGGAGCAGCTGCTGTAGAAAATGGCTTGTTTGTAGCAGGGCTGTCAAACTCCTCCCCAGTGATGAAGCAAATACAGAGATATTGCAAGACCCCTCAGAAAAAAACATCATTTACCTCTGGCCTTGATGTTGTTAGTTCTGCAGTGATGCCAAGAAGTTCAGTGGCTCTTTGGCCAAGCTGTTACATTTTCTTTGTGCTCTCTGTATCCACAGAAGATCAGCAGGGAAAAATTAATGGGGTGCAGGGAGGGCTGTCCATGCAGCAGGGTGCTCTGCCCTGCCCCTGCATCTGTGTCACACAGATGTAAAAATCTTCCATGAGGGCTCTGTCACCCCAGTTAGAACCTGGGTTACACTGAATTTACTGCGCAGGTTTTGGATTGAAGCAGCAATGTCTGTGAGAACCACATGCCAGTCACCTGTGCAGGTGAACTTACCCAGCAGTGAAAATCCCACCAGGAACAAGCCTCTACCTCGTCCTGGATTTTCCCACCCTGAAGGCCCTAAACATTATTAACAAACAGCATATCCCCAAACTTTGTAAATGGTGATAGAGGTGTGCAGGTGGGCAAGACCATGGTAGCACATCTCCTCTGAGGTGGGATGGGGTGGTCAGCAGCGAGTTAATGCCACTTTTCTGTTCCCAGGAGAAAGCAGAGGGAAATGAGGAGGAGTGAGAGACTGACTGGGGGAGAGCCCTCTGCTCACAGCTGGAGATGGCCGAGGAAAACTGGAGTGGCCACAGGACAGGCTGGAGGGAGAACAAGAGAGGCAGAGAGTCACAGAGTCCCTCCTGCAGAGTTGCCAATGTGTGGTTCCTTGTTTCTGGGATTTGAACAAAATAAACACCCAGACACTGATGAGGGACCCAACATAAAAGAGCATTTTCAGAGGAACAAATATTGGTTATGAATAAGACTTGGGAGTGCTTCCCTGGAATGCACCTGTGCAAACGAGGAGAAAAGGATGAAACATCCCTCTCTTTGTCACCTCTGCTTGGAACTGAGGGTTCGGTTCCTGTGTGAAGGGAGGTGATCCACAGAGTGCCTCCAGGGGCTGCAGGATGGGGTGGCAAGGTGGGAGGCCTTGGACCTGAAATGTTGGGGCCATGCCGAAGGGGTGGAACAAGGGATTGTCCTCCAGGTCCTTCTTCACCACGGGAACCCCTCTTGGCAGCGTCCGTGGCAGAATCCTCTGTGATCCCTCTGCCTCTTCTTTCCTTGGCTGAACCTGACCTGTCTGTGCAGAGCAGATTTCTCCAGGCATGGCCCTACCCAGGACATGCTCATAAAGGACAAAGTATTAACCTGACAGCTAAAAAAAGAACAAATAAAACGCGTGAGTTGGCCCAAGCAGCTGCTCTGCTCCGTGTCCTGAGTTGCCACTGACACCACCTCCCTCCTGCTACCAGCTCTGGAAAACCTTCCAGGAGTCTGACATGGCTGAAGTGAAGTGACACCATGTCCAGCACTTCAGAAGCGTCGTGGGAAGTTGACTGAGCAGTAAATCTGGGCAGGAAGCAGACTGCTTCCATCTTCTTCCCTCCTCCTGCTCCTCCTCACTCCTCCAGGGTTCCTCCTTCCTCTGGGGCCTTCAAAAATGAAGAAAACACGTTAAGTGTTGCAATACCTGCCTGAAAAAGCCACAGAGGGCTGTGGCATCCCGGGGATTGATGGCACAGCTGGTACGAGCAGAGCAGGTCTGGGCAGCTCCCAGGGAACCCTCTGAGGGGTTCCTGACCTGCCTTGCACTCGACCAGCGGCACAGGGCAGGGGAAAAGATCCCAAACACCCACCGAGGTCTGGAACTGGGTCCTGCTGCCACGTCCAAACACCCCCAGAGACTCCCCCAGCCAAACTAGCCCCTTCCTTTGGTGTGGGAGCTGGTGGGCACAGTGTCCGGCACTGCTCAGCTCTGAGGAGCCCGGAGCATTCAGAACTGGGAGCTCCTCGGCATTGGGGACCCGAGGAGGAGCTGTTGCTGGGGCAGGGACAGCCCTTCACACCTCCCCTGGACCCCATTAGTGTGGGGCTCCTGTAACAGCCACGTGTGGCTGCAGGGACCTCACGGCTGCCGAAGCCTTGCCAGGTGAGCCACCCTTTTCATGGAATAGCAAAACATATTTACTCAGAAGGGTGACGAAGCCCTTCGGTTCCCCTGAGGGGGTGTTAATCAGCCTCCTCTCGGTGAGAAAGGACCTTTTGTTTTCTAGACCTCACAGTTATGTTTTTCGCAGTCTGAAAGCGCAAGGCTCTGGGGAAGTCACATCATGCTTGGAAGCACCGATGACTGTCAGAGCTGGTGGGGAGCCAGGGAAAGGACAGGGAAAGCTGTGGTGGGGTGTCCCGAGCTGGCAGCTGGGGCTGTGCAGGAGGAAACAGCAGCAGTGCTGGCCCGGAACGTGCCAGGGGCGTGGGCAGGGCTGAGCACAGCTCCAGGTCTGTGCCTGCACACGCCGGGCGCTGCGAGGGGAAAACCACTGACGTCAACAGCACAGGATGAGGCCCTGCTGCTGCCCTGCATGGGCAGAGCCGAGGGGGCAGCACCAGGTGGCTCCTGCTGCCTCCCATGAGGAATTACCTGGCTGTCGAGGTGGAGTGTGGAGAAAATCCCTTTTTTAGCCAGTGCTGTGTGACACTGGAAGTTGACCACGTGCCAAAAAGCTACAGACAAGCCCAAAAGAAAACTGGCATCTCGAGGCTCCCTGCCCCAAGGATGTTGAGGCTCAGCACATAACTGCCCTGAGGTACTGTCCCTCAGGATGAACACCTTGGATTTCTCTGGGGTGTTTCCCAGTGGTTTAAAGCCAGCAGAGGAGCACAGGGCAGCTCTCCACAGCCTCTATCTGCAGGTGCATTTTGCCCTCAAAGAGCTAGAGACTGGGCTCTTCTTTCCTTAGCAGCAAGCCCTTTTCCTGCAGCAGCTTTTGATGGACCATTTCCTGTTAGAAAACCTCACATGGGGTATACCTGCCTCCCTGCTGCTGTGGGAGGGCAGGAAAAGGCAGCACAGGTTATCCCATGTGGCATCATCCATCATCAGAAGCTGGGACGTCATTGTCCAAAACTTTCCCTGGAAAGATGCTTCCAGGATCCGCCCCGGATCCAGCCATGAGCCATTCCGCATTGATGTCAGGCACGGGATGAATCACAAAGCCACCTGGCTCCCCACCACAGACATATTTCAGCCTGTGCCAAGTGACACCAGCACCTTGCAGAGCGTCATCACAGACCCCCTGGAGCCACCTCCTCCAGCAGAGCCTTGGGGACACTCAGCTGGGGCTGAGCAAGTTCAAAGTGAGGTTCTCAGGAACCAGAGGATCTTCCCAGTGCCTGTTCCAGGCCCCTCACCAGCTCCACAAGGACAGTGTGGTGTAAAGGCACAGGCCCTGGGGCCATCCCCTGTGTTTCCAGGGGAGCAGCGACACTCCTGCTGCTGCAGTGGAGCCTCTGGGAGCTGTTTCTCTCTCCACTGGTCTCCAGGCACTGCCTCAGGCTCTGCTCGCAGAGCCAGAACACCTCGGACACCTCCAAGGAGCACGTTAGCCATGGATCAGCGAGCACTTCCACACTCCTTCCCTACGTGATCAGTGACACAGGGCTGTGGAGATGCTGCCTGAAAATACCCCACACTTGGAGCCGTTCCAGTAACTATCAGCACTAAATCCCAGGGATTTTCGGAGGAGACTGTCCTGGTCACTCCCAGGCTGAGCTGCTGGGCAGCAGGACTCGCCCTCCCCAGTAAGCCAGCAGCAGTTTCATCATTAAGTCCATAAGCTGGTTCAAAATCACTGTCCGCTGGCTATCCCAGGGGAGCTGTGTGCTGGGAGAAGCCTCCAGAGCTCCTCAGCGAGGGGGGCTCTCTTGGAGGTGAAATCCAGGAGGAGAAATCCTGGAGGTGTTTGTGTTTGTGTGTACCCACAGATACAGAGGCTTCTCCTCTGCAGAGCGAGATCCTCAGGGGTTTGTTTCCCATCAGTGCAAGGCTGGGCTGTTCCTGCTGTTCCTGCTGTAAGGAAACCTGGCGATCTGGCCCTACATCCTGCTGGCAGCTGGGCCCGCGGCACAGGTGCGCAGGTGGGGATGGGGCGAGATGGAGCCATCACACCTGTCCTTGTTTGCGCTCCAGTGACCTCTCAGCAGAAGCATTTCTGCACATGCTGACAGCACGGCGAGGGAGAGACATTAACCTCTGAGCTATAGCTGCTGACAGCTTACAAACAAATAATCCTGGCAAAGTTCTCCAGGGTAGGAGAATTGCTGGAGGTTTCACGGTGGTGGAAGAAGAAGAGGAAATGAAGCCCAGCACTTTTCACGATGCCTGGACTCTCCTTCCCACTTCTGAACTGCATTTTAAACTAATACCTGGATGTATTAGTTATTTAGTATTTTAGTTATTAGGTATTTTTCCCTTTTTCAGGAATGACATTCCTGCAACCCCAGGGCATGGAACCGTGAAACGGCTTTTGTCTTGGAGCTGGCGTCTCTGTTATCAAGGTGAACTCAAGGAGAACAATTGCTTTCCACACTCACTTTTCCCCTCCACAATCAGCTCTGTTTGCTCTAGCTGCGGTGCCCCACGCCAGCACTGATAGGGATTGGCAATTCAGGGGAATTGCTCCCATATTTGTTCAACGGAAAAACTGTAAACTCTGCGAGGAGGGAAGGGAGAGGATTCGGGGCACAGCCAGAACGTTAATTACAGCTCTTACTGCTAATAGCAGGGGTGAGGAGGAATGAGAGCTGGGACGGCAGGAAGGGGAAAGGTAGAGCCAAGGTGTACTGAGGGCCTCCGGATGGGTGCAGCAACAAAGGGCTGGAGAAGAATAGGCCGATTATTCTGGGTTTACTGGGATAAAGTGGGCAAGGATGGTGAGGATCATTCAGTGCTGGAGGGCTGCCAGGGGCTGTGAGTGGGACAGGGAAGTGCTGAGGGGTGCAGCGACAGGCACACGCATGTTTCCATCTTACAGCGGCTCAGCCCCACTGAAATCTGTAGCAGCCTTTGAGGGACTGAGGATCAAGCACTCTCCCAGCAGCTGTTCCCAGATTTTTCCTGGGAAAAGAGCTTGGGATGAGCTCTCAGGATCCGTTTTCCACACTGAATCCCACACTGGCCATGCACAAAGCCCTCCAGTGATCTTCCCTCAGATCCCTGTAGCCTGGCCATCACTGCCTTGGGAATCACAAGGTGCTGCTTCACCCGCGTCTGCAGCCAGGGAAGCAGCCGGGGTGGGCTCACATTCCAGGGGACCCCGGGACAATGGGAGCATGGTTGGTGACTGCAGGCAGTGCCAAGGGCTGACTCACAGCTGCTGACACTTGTCACGCTGAAAGCATTTTGGTATTTATGGAGGCTGTTCCCAGCCGCAGTGCGGGCGCAGCAGGGCCAAAGGCTCCCTCTTTCTCCGCCCTCAGCCCAGCCCGCAGTGCCCTGGCCCGGCTGCTGCTGGGGACGCAGGGTGGGAAGGGCACCTGGATCCCCCCACGGGCTCCAGGTGGGGCCACTTCCCAGTGAAGAGGCAACTCTGTCCTGTCCAAAGCTCTCCATACGAGTCCAACCATTCCTGTCCCACATGCAATTCCTCCTTTCCAGGCTTTGCCCTTGGCTCAGCGATGCAAAGGGCTCTCTGACCAGGATGGTAAGGCCATGGCATGGGAAAATCCAGGAACAGCTGCTGAGAGAATGCTTGATCCTCAGTCCCTCAAAGGCTGCTACAGATTTCAGTGGGGCTGAGCCGCTGTAAGATGGAAACATGCGTGTGCCTCACCCTCCAGAGCTGCAGAGAGGGACCTCCATCCCTTATCACTTCCCTGTCCCACTCACAGCCCCTGGCAGCCCTCCAGTACCGAGTAATCCTCACCTATCTCACCATCCTTGCCCACTTTATCCATAACAATAATAACAACCCATAACAACCTGATAGCAGGGACAGCTCATAGCAAAGAACCAGTGCCCTGAAACCCCCTCACGGGACAAACAAAGAGATGCCCCTTTATTAAAACTGCTGGTTTTGGCACGAGGAATCCATTGCTTCTTCTCTTTCCAGCCCTTGCCCTGCTATTGTCCAAGCCTGCAGGAAAAGGAAGGAGCAGAGGCCCCCGCGGTTCCTTCCTGCCTGGAGCAGGTCTGGGGCTGCTAGGCTGTGCTGGCCCCTCTCCGTGAGCTCCAGCCCCTGAGAGCACCACGATGACACCTTTCACAGGACCACACTTCCACAGCAGAGGAAGCTGCTAATGGACGCTAATGGAGCTGTGAGGATCCTCCCTGGAGGCAGCCGAGCTGTCCTGGAGGGAGAAAAGCAGCGAACAGCTCACTCGCACTGCCACGGCTGTTGTGGCTGTCGCTCTCAGACCATCCCTCGGGGTCACAGCTTCAATAGAGTAGAGCAGAGGAAGATCAGCAGCTCCAGGCAAGCTACGGAGGCAGGGGGGTTGGGAAATCTGGGGCCAGTGTCACTGCTCCAGAGGATTTTGGGGATCTCACGCTCTGCCTCACCAGCATCCCATTTCTGACACTGACATCCTCCTCCGAGGAGCTCTCAGGTGAAACACTGGATCCTGAGCACAGGGATGAGCTGACCCAGTGCCAGGAATGACACGCTGGCCTCTTTCATTTTTATTTTGCCATTAGGAATTTTCAGGACTTTTCTCATGACAAAAACGTGCCGTGGGAAAAGAGAACAAACCAAAAAGAGCTGCTCAGAATTTAGAAGAACAAGACCATTTGCCCCTGGTTTTGCTGTTTCCCTGCGAGTTTGTGAATTAGCACTCGTCCTCCCTCTGCCTCTCCCCGGGGATCACCCACGGTGTTACGGCTCAGCACGAGGAAGGGATCAGCTCCCAGACTTTCTCCAGGAACCGACCGCTGCAGTGCCCTTCCCGTGCTCCGCAGGCGGGTCATGCTCTATTTATCGGCTCATTTCCATACCCGAGTGCTGCAGTGCTGCTTCTTCCAGCCCTGCGAATTCCAGTGCCATGGGCTGTGCCAACAAAACGGGACCGGGAACGAGCTTGTGACATTGGAAACAGCTGCCCAGCTCTGGGCTCTGCTCACACCCGAGCATCACCTCGGACTCGTTTCTCTCCCTCTGTGACACACTTGGAGCTTGGTTCCCATTTTCAAAGTGCCCTGAGAGCTTCAGGAGGTAGCAGAGCAATGAAAAGTGTGGTTCTCCCTCCTGGTTTCCAGCTGGGTTTTCCCGCTGTGTTGTTCAAGGTTTGGAGGAATGGGAATTGTGCTCGGTGGCCACTGACAGGGGCACCAGGATTTACCTGATGTAAGGCTGTGTTGGAAAGAGGAGCTGCGAACTGCTGCCAAGAATATTTTTTGTGGATTTCCTAGGCATCACCTCCTCCCTGCGGCAGTAGTGAGAAGGGAAGTGGGAACAGCGTCTGCTTGGGAGGCACGATGACATCTGAGCACCAAACGGAACTTTTAGACCCTTAACAAAAATACTGAAAGGCACCAACTGCTCCCCTTGCCCCGAAGTGACACAGCACGCAGCTCCGAGACAGATTCAGAAACTTTCCTGGGAGATAACACAAGGAAGCAAACACATGAAAGGTTACTCAGGGCTTGATCCCGGTGGCAGCAGCAGCTCCTGCACCCTGCTGCAGTTCCACTCCTGCAGTGCCATCCCACAGTGACAGCTATGTCCATAAAATCGCAGAATCATGGAGTAGTTAGGGTTGGAAGGAACCTTAACACATCCATTCCCATTCCCCGCCATGAGCAGGGACAGTTTCCACTGTCCCAGGCTGCTCCAAGCCCTGTCCAGCCTGGCCTTGGACACTGCCAGGGATGGAGCAGCCACAAGCTGCTCTGGGCACCGTGTGCCAGGGACGGTTCTGTGGTGGATTGGGTGGTCTCCGGTGGATCCGCTTTTCCCGGTGGATCGGGTGGTCTCTGGCGGATCCACTTCTCCCGGTGGATCCCTCAGTCTCCGGTGGATGCGGTTCTCCTGGTGGATCCCTTGGTCTCCAGTAGATGCGGTTCCCCCGGTGGATCCCTCAGTCTCCGGTGGATGTGGTTCTCCCGGTGGATCCCTTGATCTCCGGTGGATCCGCTTATCCCGGTGGATCCCTCGGTCTCCAGTGGATCCGCTTCTCCCGGTGGATCCCTCAGTCTCCGGTGGATGTGATTCTCCTGGTGGATCCCTCGGTCTCCGGTGGATGCAGTTCTCCCGGTGGATCCCTCGGTCTCTGGTAGATGCGGTTCTCTGGTGGATCCCTCGGTCTCAGGTGGATGCGGTTCTCCCAGTGGATCCCTCAGTCTCCGGTGGATCCCTCGGTCTCGGGTGGATGCGGTTCTCCTGGTGGATCCTTCGGTCTTGGGTGGATCCGCTTCTCCCGGTGAATCCCTCAGTCTCGGGTGGATGCGGTTCCCTCGGTGGATCCCTCAGTCTCCGGTGGATGCGGTTCTCCGGTGGATCCCTCGGTCTCGGGTGGATGCGGTTCTCCCGGTGGATCCCTCGGTCTCCGGTGGATCCCTCGGTCTCGGGTGGATGCGGTTCCACTGATGGATCCCTTGGTGTCCGGTGGATGCGGTTCTCCCGGTGGATCCCTTGGTCTCCGGTGGATCCCCCGGTCTCGGGTGGATGCGGTTCTCCCAGTGGATCCCTCGGTCTCCGGTTCCCCCCAGCGGCGGCGGGAGCCGCGCTCGGCCCGGGGCCGCTAGGGGGCGCTGCAGGGGCGGGGGGCGGAGCGAGGGCGCGCGCGGGGACACGTGGGGGGGCACGTGACTGCGCGTGCACAGGTGAGCGCGGGGGGGACAGGTGGGGACAGCAGGGGACAGGTGAGGGCAGGTGGGAGTAGGAGTGAGTGGGGAGGACAGGTGGGGACAGGAGGGGACAGGAGGAGACAGGTGAGGGCAGGTGGGGACAGGTGAGGGTGGTGGGGACAGGAGGGGACAGGTGGGAACAGAAGGGGACAGAAGGGGACAGGTGAGGGCAGTTGGGGGCAGGTGGGGACAGGAGGAGACAGAAGGGGACAGGTGAGGGCAGGTGGGGACAGGTGAGGGTGGTGGGGACAGGAGGGGACAGGTGAGGGCAGGTGAGGACAGCAGAGAGTAGGGAGGACAGATGGGGTCAGATGAAGGCAGATGGGGACAGGAGAGAGCAGTGGGGACAGGTGAGCACGGGGGGAGCATGTGGGGGCGGAGAGAGTGGGGAGGACAGGTGGGGACAGGAGGGAACAGAAGGGGACAGGTGAGGGCAAGTGAGGGCAGGAGAGAGTGGGGAGGACAGGTGGGGATAGGTGAAGGCAGATGGGGACAGGAGAGAGCAGTGGAGATGGGGACAGGTGAGCATGGGGGGAGCAGGTGGGGGCAGGAGTGGACAGGAGTGGACAGGTGAGCACGGGGGGAGGCAGGTGAGGGTTCCCTACCTGGTGCCCGTGCTGTGCCGTGCAGAGGGAGACACGTGGGCAGCATTTTGGGGAAAAAAATACTAAAGTGTTTTGTAAGAGCGTGTGGGAACCTTTCCTTGAAAACAGATTTGATGTCACCGGGTGTTTGTTTCCATAAGGTCTGAGGGGGTGGGTGCTGGGCTCCGGTCCCCGCAGATGAAAGCCAGTGGCATAGGTGGGGCGAACTGGGTTGTTTTTGTTCGTTGTCTTCTGTAGAGGCCACAAAAAAGGACTTTTTTTTTTTTTTACTATGCAAACAAGGGGGAAAAGGCAAAACCCGAGCGGATAAACCTGCGTGGAGCTAGGGAGGTTTCAGTTTGCAGGGAGCAGGTTTGGGGTGAAAGCAGGGGAGTTCGGTTGAACCTCACACGTGGGGGGCACACAGAGGTGCTGGGAGAGCAACTGAGGAATTTGGCCACCCCTGGAAAACATGCCTGAAATTACAGAATTTAGTGTGTTTCTGTACTAAATGTTGTAAATTTTCATGTGCATCTTTGCTGACAAATACAGAATCAGGGAATATCCTGAGCTGGAAGGGATCATGCGGTGCAGCTCCTGGCCCTGCACAGGACCATCCCAACAATCCCACCCTGTGCATCCCTGAGAGTGTTGTCCAAATGTTTCCTGAGCTCTGTCAGCCTTGGGGCTGTTCCCATTCCCTGGGGAGCCTGTTCAGTGCCCCACACCCTCTGAGGGAAGAACCTTTCCCTGATACCCAACCTAACCCTCCCAGACACAGCTCCAGCCATTCCCTGGGTCCTGCTCCTGGTCCCCAGAGGTTGGAGCTGCCTCTCAGGAGGATGCTGATGAACCCAGTGCCCTCAGCTCCTCTTCATACCTTTCCCCTCCAGATCCTTCACCATCCTCACAGCCTTCTTTGGATGCTCTCAAATACCTTTAGATCTTAATCTTTTATGCAGGAATTACTCCAGAACAATTTGTTGACACCATGGGGTTTTAGGGTGACGGAACCTCCCAGCAGAGGGACCATTTGCTGTCAGAATTTCTGTTACAGTCTCTGCCAGCTGTAGCTTCACCTCAGTGCAAAATTCACACCTCTGCAACGTTCATTGTCACCTGCATAACAGTGACAGCTCTTTGAGTCACTGATCGCTGAACTGACAGTTTTTCTCCGTTCATCTACAAATTCAGAAGCTGAAGCCACCCATACTTGTGTGGTGAGAGAAGGATTCAAAAGCACAGTAAGGCCTCGTGGGGGAAGAGAGTGTGTTTATAAAGCTTGCTTGAGAAAAAGGATCTTCTGCTGCCTGACAAATCCCATTTTCCTGGCTGGGATTTTTCCAGAGCAGCTGCACTGGAGTTTCCCAGAGGGTCCCACGTGGTAGGAGGTGGCTGGAAAAGGCCATTTATGGTTTTCAGAGTTGTCTAGGAAATTTGGGTACAAAGCCAGTGGAAGGTGAGCTGTGGGATATGTCATTTTTATGGGAAGATGTAAGGAACAGGATTATTGAAATCACATGGAAAAGGCTGATCCAGAAGGAAAAATCAGATGAATCAAAGCCATTTGAAACCACTTCCAGCAAAGTGGAAAAAACCGAAGTAGAACAACTCCATGTTTTAGCCTGATTGCCCACGGAGGGATTAATATGATTCCACTGATACGATCTGAACCCACATCTTTACTTCAGGGGTAAGTTTTCCCCAGTTTTTCCTGGAGCCCTGGCTTGGAGGGCAGGAGGAGTCTGTGGATCACTTCCCAGCTGTTCCCACATGGTGTCAGCAGCTCTCAAGGAGAGCACTGTGGTCGCTCCTGGTCACCTGTGGAGAGTTCAGGGGTTTGGCCGGGAGCCTTCTCCCAGGAACAGGGAACTTGTGACCAAAGGGAAGGGGAGAGGAGAGTGGTTCTGAGGGAAGGACATGGAGGAGAGCAGGTCCCTGCTGTCCCCTATCCCAGCTTTCTGTCTCTGCTGGTTCCCAGGGCCAGGACGGCTGCAGCCAAACAGGGACGGTGGCCACAGACTCGTGCTGGATGTGCTGTGGGTCACTCAGAGCCCATCTGGGCTGTCCTCTCATTCCCGAGGCTGTCACTCAGGCCCTAGGGAGGTCAACAGTGCTCTGGAAAGTGCTTTCTGTTCTGGGTTTTACCTATAATCTCTATTTTTTTTTTTGTTTCAGATGGTAGGGAGGAGAAGGAAGTTTCCTTGGTCACTGGAGCTCCATTTCGTGGTGTCTTTCAGACCGTGTGCCATGACCTCCTCCATGGCTGCAGGAGGGGATGCCCTGTGAGGGAAGGCTCTTTTTGCATGGATGATGAAAGGGGCTCATTTCCCTGCCGCAGCTCAGGAGCAGATCTCTGGGGTGGACACATACCAGAAGCTCCCCAGGAGGAGCAGCTTTTCTGCAGAGCTGATATCTCCCTAGAGCATCACCTCCATGCCCTGGGGCAGCTGGGACAGGACCTGGGCACAGCTGTGGGGCTGCTCCGCCACCCTGAGCTCCCTCCAACCCAAACCATTCCATGATTCCACGATGACCTCTGCTGCGGTGGCTGCAGGTCCAGCAGCCTGGGTAGTGCCTAGAACAGGCTGCCCAGCAGAGGCAGGAGGCTCTGGCCGCGTTTCAGGGCTTGTTTGGGGTGCTGGGGAGACCTTTTCTGTTGGGTGCTCTCTGCAGCTCCAAAACAGCCTCACGCCTGCGGCTGTTTGGGCTGCGCAGGCAGCGCTGGCACGTGAGGGCTGCAGTGTGGGGAGGGCTGGGGGCCCTGCCAGGAGCTGCTGGAAGGCAGCACAGCTGGATGAGTCTTGTTCGGATCTGGTGCCTTTCCAGGTGTGCTGCAACCCTCCAGAGCCTGCTGGAAGGCACACCTGTGGGGGCCCAGGTCTGCTCCCACCCTCTGCACGTGGTCGGGGGGTGACGTTTGAGCAGGAGCCGTGTCCCTGCCTGTGACAGAGGCAGAACCAGGGCTCACCTGCAAAAGTGTGAACCTCTTCAGAGGGGCTCACGCAGCACCCGCCGAGGAGCCGAGCCTGGGTTAGTCATCCACGAAGAGCTTTGTTTTTCTCTTATCCCACTCGCCGCCCTGGCACAGGGGTTGAAGCAGTTTCTCACTGCTTGGTGCGGCCAAAACTTAGAAGAAACATGTTATCTCCCAGGGAATCAGTCAACTCTGCCCTGAAAACATGAGTTTCTCTCTGCACAGTCCCAGCACTTGGGTTTTGCCGCAGTGGGGTTGGATTGTGATGGGATTGCCCTGGAGTGAAACCAGGGCTGCTGGGACACACGTGCACACCTGGACATGTGTGTGCTCACTGAGCTTCACATGGAGGTGGGACTTTACTGCTGAGAAAACACAAAGCCGTGGGTAAAACCTACAGGATCCAGGAACTGGAGAGAGAAGTTTGGGTTTTGATACCAAACAGCATGCACAGACTCCAAATCCTGGAAGGCCTTTTTGTGTATTTCACTAGAAATTACTTGGCTTTTTCCTCTCTTGCAGGATGATTCTGGGCATTAGAATGGTCCTTCAGTCACAGAAATTTCCCAGTAAAGCCCCTTTTTTTACTAGTTGTTGATTACTCAACAACTATTTTTGTGCCAGCGCAGAAAGTAGCTCTCTGCTTGTTTTGTTGGGGTTTTTTTTGTTTTTTTGTTTTTTTTTTTTTAGACAATTGAATTAAAAACAAAGCAGCAGGAAGGGAAGTTTCGGTTCCTGCACACGAGGAGCTGCAGGGGCTCAGCAGTGACAAATGCCTGGGCTGGCTCTGCAGCTGCCCCGCACGTGGAGCCAGAAGGCTCCATACCTGTTCAGACCTGAATAAGGTTTCTGGACAAGCTGTGGCAGTGACAGGTGGTGGTTTAATATCAACACTTTCTGCTTGGTTAACATGCGTCTCCGCAGAGCTGGGGTCTTAGTGAAAGGTGAAAGTGAAAAATAACTTTCATTTTGGGCAGGTCGGCGGCTGCCACAGCCGGGCTTGAAAACTGGCAATTTCTGCTAAATCTAACGTGTGAAATTGTGTTTCAGAAATTGTGTTTCAGCAATGTGGTGCTGGGAGGGATCCCACTCATGGCATGAGGACAGAGCCAGGGACATTCTACCTGATTTTAGTGCTTGGGGAAGGAGCAGGATGGGCTGGGCTCCCTAAGGAGGAGGAATAGGAACACGACCCCCACTCTGGGGCTCTAAGGTGGTCTAGCAGTGGGTTGTGCTGCTGTCATTAAATGCAGCATGATGCTGCTTATCTGCTTATTTTTCCTTATATTCCTAGTGCATGTTCTTGTCCCCTGCTTGGTGCCGACAGTTGGCTCTGAGCTGATCCTGCCCCCTTGTAATCCAGAAAAAATCCTGGTCAGACTCTTTGCTTTACTTGCTTTGAGGTCACGAAACTGCTTGTGATGACGGACAAAGGGCAGGTGATGCCTCAGCTTGCCTCAGTTTCCCCAGACCCCTCTTACAGGGGGCCAGGGATGGACGGAACCCCCACCATTCCGCCGGGGGAGGTGGCCCCAGGCCAGGCAGCTCTGCCAACAAGGACAGTTGTCTGTACAAGAAGTTCTCCCCTGAGATGTGACACCTCCACCCCCAGAACAGGAGTTTGGGTTATTTTTCCTTACAAAAGAAGCCGTGGGGAGGAAGCCATGGCTATTCTGACTGATGCAGCGTGCCCCCACCCTTCCTCATCACGCATGGGCATTATTTTTAGGGTTTGTTTGCCTCACTCGGTTCCAGCTCATTCCTTTTTAGGGTGACAAGGACTTCCCTCAGGCAGCTGCCCAGGTGGCACGTGAGACGCCACAGCTGTGCCTGGAGAGCTTTCCCCTTCCCATCAAGTGATTTAGCAGCCATTCATGGGGGGCAGCGCCTGGGACAGCACAGACAGGGAGGGGACACAGCAGTGCCCTGTTCTGAGGTGTTGGGAGCAATTGCCAACTCCCCCAATGCTTGGTGACTTCCCCCTCATTCCAGTTTGGCTCCCACCCGGCCCAGATCCATTTGGCACTAAGGAGTGTCAAATCATAACTTAAAAATTCAAATGCACAGAGATAAAGAGCAGCCAGGGAAGGAGAAACGATCGGCAGTGATACTTACCTAGAGCAATGAGGAGTCCAGGGCTCCTGAGTGAGGAAGGTTTCCCCGTAAAAACATGGAACAGGGATTGTGTGAAGCACCCAGACTCCACACAGCTGGGACTGGGCAGTCACTCCCTCCCTTACCTTTACGGAGTTTAAGGCAAACCTGTATCCCCTATCTCTAGGGAGGGTCAGGTGTTTTTAATTCCTTTTAAAAGAAGATTTAGAACTTTGGGAAAGAAAGAGGTAGCTCTTGCTGGTGAAAGGTACTAAAATGGGTTAAATCCCTCCTAGAAATAAATATTTTTTTTCTGTAAGAGGTTTTATGTGACTTGGCTGTAATATTTGTGGCCCAAGTTGTGATTTTGTGTGGTTGCTTGGTGGGTAAATTTTGCTGATTTAAGTTAGGGCTTTAAGGTGGAGTCTCTGTTTTCTCAATCAAGAAAGTATTAAGAGTTTGGCTCACAGTCACCTCAGAGGAGCAAGGGGAATGGTTAAAAGCGCTGTGGCTCTCTGCAGATCCCCAGTTCTGGCTCCAAGACCCAGTGTTTATTTAAGGATCCCTGGGTTTGGAATTTTGCATCTAAAACTGTGCTGTGCTGTGGTCTGGAGATACTTCTTGACCCTCTGGGCCAGATGCTGAAACTCACCTTGTCCTTTCTCTTTTGGGAGAAAACATGAGACTTTCATCGCTCAGTGAAAGCAGAAATGAGCCTTAGCTCTGGCACTCGAGTGTCAGGCTTCTGTCTCCTCGTGTTCTTTGAGTTTCTTCCTTTTTGATTCTGTGGTTACACTTACAGGACACTTTGTGTGAAGGATATGGTCCCCCCCCTCCCCTTGTGTGCTTTGAGGCACAAATTAACTCGGGAAGTCAGGCAGGAGCATTGTGTTCATTGTTTTAGTTGCAGTTCCTACTCTCACCCTGGATGTGGCTGGGGCTTGTAGCCCCCAGAGCTGCTGCCTCTCCCTGTGAGCAATTCCCATGGTAACGTGGTGATTTATTACTGAATTTTAATTAAATGTGACCAATAAAATGCTACAAAGACTTTTCACTTAAACGTTGATGAGTAGCCATCAGGTATGTCCAGCTGTGGAGCAGCATCAAGGGGTTAATAGTTAAAATAAGAACTCCTTAATGTGCTGGTGACTTGTTTCTTTTATAATCCATCAGCAGATGAAGTAAACCAATATTTTTCTATTTAGTTTCTTTTCCACACTTTCTTTCCTGCAGGGCAGTGCTGCTATGAAGCTGAGCTGATCAAACAGCTCCTGACAAGGACTAGAAGGATAGAGAAAATGCAGTGGAAACCCAAAAGTATTCTATTTAAATCATTATAATTTATTTTTCACAAACAGCAAAATACAGTCAGTTTTCAGACATCCGTGGGGAACGTCAAGTTGGGATCTTAGGCCAACGTTAACATGACTCATCTAAATTAGATGCAAATTTGTTCTGTCCATTAAATTTAACCAGGGAAAGCCAGGCCCTCTGACATCACCGCTGCCTCACTGAGGCACCAGCTGCAGCTGTCCCAGAGGATGCCTCTGCATCTCATTTATGGAAGCAGCTGCGTGTTATCCTATTTGGAATACATCTGGTCTATAAAGACCTCAAGACCTCTCCGTTTGCAGGAGGGGAATGGCTTTTATCAACGGGAGACAAGTCCAGCTCCGTGTGCTGCTGGAGCAGTTTCCTGGCTGGAATAGGGTGAATGGATTCTGCATAAAAAAGGTTCCGTGGAAGAAGTGTGTTTGTTCTCAGGGTACATTCATGACCAGATTGAGCTTTGTCTGTGTAAAGCAGCTTTACATATTGAATATACATTAACAATGTGTTGTTACTGATGAGGAAAACTGCAAAGACTCTGTGCTGGGGGTGTCCCATGTCTGGGGTGTCCCTGGCTCTGTCTGAGCTCTCAATAGCTGCGTCTTGCCCAAATAAGGATGAGGAAGAAACCAAGGACAAATAGCTGTTCAGTGTTGGTTGTCACCCCCTGTTTCACGTGACAGAGAAGCAGCACTTCTGTACAGTTCTGTACAGTTACCTGGACATTGTAAAAGAAAATGAGCTCAACAGTTCAGCACAGACAGGTAACACAGAGCAGAGTGTCCTCTCTTCCTGAATCCCAGCCCTTGGCAAAAATCCTGTACCCCAGAGGAAAATGGTTTATTGAGAATTTATTTAGATCTGGTGGCAGCCAGGTAAATAACTGGCAGTGCTGTCTCGGACCCAGCCAGTGAATTCTGTCTTGGAAGGCTGATTTTAATCCTCACGTCTCTAAAGCAATGCTTTCCAACCTATGAACCAGAGAGTTCTCTGTGGCACTCCTGATGGATCCACATGTTGAATAAAATGATAAATGTCTGTTTAGTGAGTGTTTTGCTGCTCATAGCTCTGTGTGTTCAGGGGAACAGGGACATGTCTCCCCCATCAGTCCTGGGAGCAGCTCCAGGCTGAGACCTCTCTCCACTGGCGATGGCTGTGGGAGAGCTGTGAGATGAGAGAACACAGGACAAGGACAGGGACAGCTGCACAGGCTCTGCAGCAGCTTCTCCCAGCAGACGTTCAGCTGTCCCACCACAGCAGTTCCCAGAGTGTTCATCTGTCATCAGGAATCTTCGCTCTTCCTGTAAAAGCGCCAACTGGAATTACAGTCTGGACTCCTCCAAGGTCTGACTTGCCATGACAATAATCTGCTGTTCAGCTGCTGTGGCCCTGGCGGTGATGGGACAGGACTGTCCTCTGCGTTCAGATCAAACCTCAGTGGCGGTGTCTTTGTTGGTGCCGACAGCACCGATGCAAAACGCCCCAGTAGCTTATGAGTGAAATACAGATCTGACTTCAAAGGCAGCCGAAGTCCTGCTAGAAGGACTGGGAAGGGAGGAGAAAACCCACATTCATATTTATGTCTTGAGGTCAGCCGGTGATAGCCCAGAAAAAGGATACAGGCAGAAGTAAAGTGGAATTTGTACTTTTCCTGACAGAGCTACGATTGGCTACAGTATTATAAAATGTAATTGAACTTACGGCTATGGTTTGTATGGATTTAGCATTAGCTGTGGGCATCTCTCAGTTTTCATGGGGGAAGGCAGAGCTCGGATACTCCACAGCTGGGGTTGTGTTTTGGATTGAGCCCAAGGCTGTGGGTGTGGGTTTGCCTTGGAGTGACTCGGTGCAAGGGCATTTCTTTGGGATTGCAGGGCAATGGGTTGTCTTGTTAAAAGCAACCTCCAAAACGAGGGGCATGCTCCTGGAAGCTCAGTTCCAAACGGCAGTTCTGCTGCACCAATGTCTGTTTTCTCTTGGTATTTGTTGCTTTTAGGGTAAATGTTCTATTTTGAGCATTTCTCATTTTGACAGGGAAAGACTAAGCTAAAGGTGAAATGACAGGAGAGATTGTAGACTCACCACCTCTCCCTTTGCTTTGCTGTTAGTGACAACTTTTTGTAAAGTCTCTCCACCCACGGGATATTGCCCAGCAGTCCTCACTGCTCGAAACATGGGGAGACTCCTGGGTTTTCCTCTCGTCTTCTCTGCAGTGTGACAGGTCTTGCTCTGCCAGGAGTTCAGACTAGAGGAAGTGTCCAAAACCATTCCAGCTCGGCCAAAGCATGCCTGGAGCTCGGCTCACGGGGAGAAGGTGGTGGTTGTCTCTGTCTCCATGGCAAAGGAGGACCTCTTGTTGTCGCGGCAGGAGGTGAGCTGCAACAAGCGCTCCTGGCTCAGGCAGCCCAGCTCCTTCAGCAGCTTGAAGAGGTCAGTGCGAAATTTGACGCCGATGAAGGCGTAGAGGAACGGGTTGAGGCAGCAGCGGAAGCAGGCCAGGGTGTAGGTCACGTCATCTGCCATGTCCAGCCTCCTGCTCTCCTCGCACGAGCTGGTCTGGTTGAAGGCTGTGATGGTCTTGGCCAGCATGACGCCGTTGTAGGGCAGCTGGAAGACGACGAAGACGATGACCACAGCGATGATGACCTTGATGGCTTTGTTCTTCTCAAAGTTGCGAGCCTGGAGTAATGTTTTGATGATGACGAGGTAGCAGAAAGACATGACCAGGAGGGGAATTAAGAAGCCAAACACCATTTGGGATACTTTGATGCCGGTGTTGAAGGTCTGCAAGTCATTGGCAATGATGGAACAACGGGGATTGCTCTCCAAGTTGTTCACACCACTGTGAACCATCTCAGGGATTGAAAGGATGAAGGCCAGGAGCCAGATGAGGATGCACGTCACCTTGCTGATGAATATCATCCGGGGGCGCAGGCGATGGGCCGAGGCAGCCTGGACGATGGCGAAGTACCTGTCGATGCTGATGGACAGGAGGAGCAGCATCCCGCTGAAGAAACTCATTTTGCAGATGCAGTAGACGGCTTTGCAGGCAAAGCTCCCAAAAAGCCAGTGCGTGGCCGCGCTCGCAGCCCAGAAGGGGAGGGTCAGCAGGAAGAGGATGTCTGCCAGAGCCAGGTTCAGCAAGTAGATGTCTGTCATGGTCTTCAGCCTCTTGAAGTAGATGTAGGTGAGCATGACCAGCCCGTTCCCCAGCAGCCCCATGAAGCAGATGAGGCTGTACATGGCCGGGAGGAAGGCAGCACGGAAGTCACGGACCTCCTGCTTCTCACACAGGGACTCGAACATGCTGTAGTCGATGGTGGTGTTGGAGTCGTAGTCATCAGTGACATTGTCCCCAGAACAGAACTAGAGCAGGGAACAGAAGAAGAGTGTGTTGGGACAAGGACTGTGTGCCTGCGTGGCCGTGCTGGGAAGGGAGCCTGGAGAGAAGTCCCAGGGAGTTCCCAAGTGCTGGCTCATGCCAATATCACAAACAGAGCTGACACAACCTGGTGGCTGAAAATGTTTCCCACAAAGATGTGAGGTTTGGGGCTTTTTGGGGGGCTCCAAGTGGGAATTCCACCAGAAATGTCTAGTGCTCAGCCAAAGTAACACCTGCAAACCCTCAGATGTGTGGCAGCTTTCCAGAGCGTTCCAAGAGCCACCTCCAGCTGTGTGTACACAGCCAGCTGTCAGATAAAATGTGAGAAATAAAACATCCTTCAGCTAAATTAAAAATCAGCGAAGGTGTCGGTGAAACCATGAGGAAGTGCAGTGAGTGTAGCAGAAAGCTGTTTCCGTGTCAGCGCGGATGCAGCGCCGGCATCTCATTCAGGCCCCTGATTTCAGTTCTGATTATTCTTGTTTCATCTTCCTACACTGCCGTAACCTGCAGGGCAGACAGAGCCTGCGGTATCTGTGCCCTGCTTTTTGTGACTTATTAGTCTCCAGAACGTTCTCCCCATCGCATGGAGATGAAAGGTTTCCCCTGGATACCCCCACCCTTTATCGTTGAGCACCTTGGTGCTCTCCATCTCAGCAGGTTTGGCTTTCACCACATCCTGCCTGTCAGGCCACCAGCAGTGAAAGGGAAAAGAGAAAAGAGCGGGCTGCTGGGCTCTGCCTGTGGCACTGAGCCCCGGGGAGCCCCTCGGCCCGGGGGGTGGCCAAGGGACCGCGGGCAGCAGGACCAGGCACCCGGGTTGGGAGCAGGTCATGGCACAGCTCCATGCTTGGGGTCCTCCTTGCTGTGCCAGGGGACTCTGAGCAAGAACTGGCAGAGGAAGTTGCTGAACTCTTCCTCCTTGGGCACATCCCTCTCCAGCATTGCTCTCAGTCAGAGCCTGGCACCTTGACCAGGGATTTGCAGGGAGCAGGAATCGGCTGCTCCCTGCCATCAACGTGGTGTGCTCCTGTCTGTCCTGGAAATGCTCATTTTGGGGCTAAAAGGGGACTCCCACAGCTCAGGCCATCTGAAAAATCACTGCATTTGTCGCTGATTTTCTCACCTTGATTTTGCTTCTCTTGTTTGTTTTTCTGTAGCTGGGCTCTGCTTTCACCTCCCACCTCCCACAGCTGGATCCTGGGGTGAGCAGCTGTGTCCCCACACATTTCTGGGACTGTGGGTGGCTTCTCTGAGTTTTCGAGATCTCCTTTTACCCACAACACGAAGCAGCTGGATTTCAACAGTGTTGTTGAAAACATCTTACCTGAAAAATGAGCGGCAGGCTGAAAACAAGGGTGACCTTTAGCTGCTTGCCTAGGGAAGAAGGAGACGCTGTGTTAGTGGCGGGGTGGGGGTTTCCACATGGTTCCCACTTTGAAAAAGCACTGGGTCATGTTGACCATGGCACTGTGAACCCTGCAGAGCCCTCACCGCTGAGGAAACCAAAACGTGGTGAAGATGCCACCAGATAACCCAGGCTCACGTATGTTACTGTCAGAGCACGGGAGGAGTCTCAGAAGCTTGGCCCCTCTGGCTTCACGGAATCACAGAACAGTTTGGGTCGGAAGGGACCTCTAAAGGTCATTCAGTCCAACCCCCTGCAGTGAGCAGGGACATCTTCAACTAGACCAGGCTGCTCAGAGCCCCGTCCTGTGAAGGCCGAGAGCTGAGGACTCTTAACTCGGGCACAGTGCACCCATTTTGATTTTATCCATTCCCTTTCCCTGCAGGCAGCCTGTTCCCTTGTGCGTGAGCAGTGAGGGTGCAGCTCAACCCGTGTGAAAACATCCAGCTGTGAGGGACATAAATCTGGCTCAGCTGTGCCCGTGTGGTGCCTGGGCTGTGGAGGGGAGAGCTCAGCTCCCCAGGGGACAGACAGAACTGGAACTGTTTGAAATTTATTGCTTGTCTCCAAATGTCAGAGTTGGCTTCTGCCGCCTTGGGATGTGAAAATACAGGATGCTGACAGCTGGGAGGAAAAACTTAATTCAGAGCCAGGTGTCGTGGTGGTGAGAGCAATCTCAGCCGAGCAGCTCTTCCTGCTGTGGTTATCAGGGCAGGGGCCAGGGAAAGCTTTCTCCTCGCTCTGTACAGTTCGTACCAGCATCTGCCGCTGAAAGTTGCTCAGCTGGAAGGTGACAGTGAGACAGCCCTGGGCTCTGCTCTGGTGTGAGCAGGAGATGTGTCCCTCCCTGAGGGGTGCCTTCCCCAGGATGTCCCTCCAGGCACTGGCGGTCCCTGCAGCCCCTCAATCCCTGCAGGTTTTCTGCTCTGGGAGCACTGGGCAAGGAGATTCCTTTGGCTTCCAGCTGCCTGTTCCTCCTAGAACTCTGCCTTGCTCCACGTGGCCTGGCTGTTGATGAATGTGACTGATTCCTGTGCTTAAGTGTCTGCTGGACAGAGCTCAGCTCTGTTTCAGAGCTCCTTTGTACCTTCCCTGCTCTGCCAGGCTCCTGCCCATGTTGCACCAAACCGGTGGATGAACTTCACCCATTGCACCAAGTCCCTGCATTAAGTCACATGCAATACTAAAAACAAACATAGTTACTCTTGTACCTGTGACTGGGGATGTTTTTTTATATGTGACGGTGATGTGTGGGTGAGAGATCCTCAGCCACGTGTGAAAACTCATACCGCTCGTCTCCAGACCTGTGCGAGAGCCTCCTAGAAACTGTGTCTCACCTTGCCCCCTTATTTTCATCTTTTTTGCTCGTGCAGCTGCGTGCTCAGCTGCATTCATCCACCCCTCACCTTCTCCAAATCCTCTTGGAGGAGGATCTGAGAGGTTCCCTAGGAAACCCAGGGACCCAGGAGTGGAGGAGAGCAAGGCTGGGGCTGAGGGGTGCGGTGGAACTTCTGGCTGTTCTGTCCAGCCAGTGGCTTTCACTCTGACCAGTCCCAGGCTGCAGGAGGAGGTTTGGCGTCTGCTGTGGTTATCTCCCCTTTAAGCTGCTGCCCTGACTTTTGCATATAACACAGGAAATGCACTGAAAGCCCTCAGGACTAAGACCCACAAGGTGGGTTTAAGCAAGCCCGGACTGTAACTGCCCTCCCTGCCTGGGGTGCAGGCACAGAGTCCCTGACTCTGCAAATGCAATAGGAGTCTTTAGTCTTCTGTTCCTCCTTCTAAACAGCCTGGTTTCCCTGGGACTCCTGGAGCTGGTGCTCCTGGCTGCCTGTGGATGGGTGAAAAATGCCTGTGCTGGGAGCTCAGCCCCACCAGGCAATTCCCCTGTGGCAGTAAGGATAAGAGGCAGAGAAGAACCACCCTCACTCCCTGGAGGAAAAGCACCGACCTAAACCACACTCCACCAGCTCTCCATGGCTTGGTTTGCAAACCCCAGGTCCAGCCCAGACTTAACCTGACCAGTCCCAGACCGAGGCCTGGTGAGGGCTGCTCTGCTCTGTTCTGTTTTCTTATCACCCTGTGAAGGTCTAGAAAAACAGGACCGAGAACGTGACTCAACTCCTGGAACTGTTCAGCCGATATCATTCCTTTGAAGATCATCATAGGTTTTTTTTTCTCCCCCGTCTCAGTTGCTGTTTGAAGTGTCTTAAATGTCAAATGACTTTTCAATATGAAGAAAGCCTGTGCTGTTTCTGCCCCTCTTCTGTGCCCCCACCTCAGATTACACATTTCCAAAAGCACAACCAGAGAGGCCCTGCTGCCTCCTGCTCCTTCTGCACCAGTTTGAGCATGTTTGTGTCACTGGTTTCAGTCAGACTGGACAGGACTTGCATCTCCCCAACTTGTCTTGTGGTCTGGGGCACAGGGCAGAAGCAAATATGAGGACACGAGTCATGCTCTGCAGTTTATCAGGGAGTTTAGGTACATTTCTTTACTTTTTCTTTCTTTTTCTTCACACCTCCTGGCAGTTGGCTGCTGTGGGTATTTTCTTAAAATTTTTAAAGTTTTGTTCCTCAAAATATTAAGGAAAAAAAACCCCTCTCAAAAGTCCCTGCAACTAGTTGCACTAGAAACCTCATTTATAAAAATACACCAAAACCCCACCACAGCAAATGAGTCAGCCTGGCCCTAAAGCCTCATGTCAGCCCCCACGTCTCTCAGACCGGCAGGTGCTGGTTTGAGGCCATCCCTGTCCTGAAGGACCCGGGAACAGGTGGAAAGGGGAATTTCTCCATGGGAATGGAGAAGGGAAGGGGTCTGTTCATGGCAAAACCCATCAGTTTTACAATCTTCCTGCACAGATTAAGCCCAAGGGCTGGGATTCATCCCTTGACACCTGTTGAGCTGTTCAGGCTCCCTCGATTGTGAAAGGAAAGAAAATTGTTTTGAAGCCCAGGTTCAGGTGCTCTGGGGTGGGCACCTGGGGCACGTTCAGGCCGTGCTGTGGCAGAAGGGTGGGTGAGTTTGGACAGGTAAATCCCTCCCACTTTATTCGGATCTCCCTCAGCATCAGCTGCTAATTGTAAGCAAGGTAAGAGCAGCTGCAGGAGCAGTGAATCCCCTCAGGTACACCCAGAAAAGCCTCTGACAGGGGAAGTATTTGATATCAGGACATCTGCCCAGAGAAGGAGAGAGACACAGTCCTGGGGGTGGTTAATCAGACCACACAAATCACCAGGGCAGCTCATGAGGGTCTGGCTGCTGCCGCAGCTGAGGGATGCACGAGAGCAAAGCAGGAGTTGGGAATGCTTTAGGGAGCACTGGCAAAGCTGAGCAAACCTGCTCTGCCAAACCCTCGTGGTGAAAGAACACTTTTTGGCCATCCAGAACTGCAAAGCAAAAGTTCCCGCCTCAGCACACGTGTAGGCAGTGAGTAATCTGCTCTCTGTATTTCATACATGTACCAGTTTCTGATGCCCCTTCATCAGCAGTACAGGAGGCTTTTGGGGGAAGAACCAGATAGTTCTGAGAAACGTTAATCATACTTTAGTGATCTAATGACTATTGGCAGTTAACAGTTCTGTCCCCTTCCCCTCCTCACAACTGGCAGAGGAAAGACACTGTCATTTCGGGAGTGAGCGGACCCAGCGAAACCCAGTCATGCTCTTATTTCATGTGTTCACTGATTTATTACAGAAGAAAGTTAATAATTTTCTATCTCCACTCCTTTCAGGAAACTGTGAATCTAAAGACGAGATAAGCAGAGAGAAGCAAGTAAAACATTTCCTGCTGAAGTGAGCCAGTTGTGTTTTAAACAAAGCACCATGGTGGTGCATCTTCCAGGGAAATGAAATATTCCTCTGAAATACAATAGTAGGGCAAAAAACCCAAAGCAGGAACATTATCATAATCTTGTAAGGTTCTCAGTAACTCTTTCTCTTCCCTGTCGTGATTAACCTTACCCAGGAGCTAAGTCCAAGTTCAGCTGCCCCTGGACACCGAACCCCTCGGAACAAGCAGACCACAAAATGCCCACTGGATGGGTGAGGACGATGAGAAATTTAAGCAATAGGAGAGTGATGTGTGCTGGGCAGGTCCAGCTGGGTGTTTGTTTGGATGCACGGATTCTAAAATCCAGGAATTTCCTAATTGATTGCTAGAGGCTGTGAGGAGACATCCAGGAGAATGAAGACTCCGTCCCCCATTCCCTGCTTCTGCCTGGAGGGTCCTGTGGGACCTGGCTCCTCTTGTCCCTGCATCCCCCAGAGCCTCCTGCATCCCTGGAGCATCCCCAGAGCCTCCTTTATTGCCCAGAACTTCCTGCATCCCCTGACCATCCCTGGAGCCTCCTGCATCTCCAGTGCATCCTGCATGCCCCAGTGTTCCTGCAGATATTTTTAAATGGAAATAATTTGCAAAAGACTGGACAGACTTAGTGAACAAACTCAGCTCTGCTTGCTCTCAATTGACTAAAATGTTGACAGGGAGAGAGTGTTCTCTCTTTCTCTTTTTTTTTTTTTAATTAAGAACACAGAAGGTGTGAATTATCTGAGATCCCATTTGCTTCAAAACAAAAGGGCCCCTTAAAATTGCCTCCAAACCTCTTTTTTGTGTTTGTTTCTTAAGTGATCTGAGGTTTTTGAGCTTCTAAAAGAGAACTGTGCATTTTTTTTTTTTTAAATAGTAAAAATGAGGAAGATGAAAGTCTTTTATACTGTTTAAATACTCCCGTAGAAGTATTCCACTCCTGTGTCATAGAGCAGGGACTGGGCATCATTAATAAAGCTGAAGACACAACCAGAGGCTGCTGCCCAGGTACTCACCCCCATCCATGGTGTGCTTCCAGCAGGATCCACTCACAGACGTAGCGAGAGCATCACCCACTCAGCGCCGCCTCCCCAGCTCCTGCCAGGGACCCTCCTCGGGGAACTCTGCTTTTATACTTCCTGCCCCCCTGCGAGGAGCTCACGGGCACCCTGATGTCACTGGCATTTAGTGGACCCTCCTCCTCCTCATGTGCTCAGAGCTGTGCTGAGTGCTCGTGGTGCTCAGGTGCTGCCTCGGTGTGTTCTGCACACCCAGAGCTGTCGCTGACCCTCGGGGAAGTGAAGTGGGCTCTGCTTTTAGACCAACACATGAGAAATGGTCTGTGGTGAAGGAAACAACAAGGAAGCTCCTTCTTACCTCCCCTCTCCTGCTTCTCTGTGGAGCCCAGACCTGCTTTGGGAAGGGTGTTCAGGATGAAAAGTCTCAGCACACAGGACCACCCATGGCCAACAGCCCTTCACCCTTCTCCCTCGCTACACTGTCAGCTGCTCAGTGACTTCCCCCCTTCTTTTTCTGGGTATTTTGTGTATTTTTGTCTTCCCCAAAAGGCTCTGCACTTTGTCAGTCTCATGCCTTCCCCCAGGGCAAACCAGTGGATTTTGTTTGGTGGTGGTCAGATAGAGGGGTTGTTCCTCGGACAGAAACATCTCCAGCTCCTCACAAACTCACTTGCCTCCAGGCCAAGGTCCTCTCCATCTTCTTACGCTATGTCAGTGCTGTTACTGCAGCCAGGTGGAAAAACAGGGCATCACAGGATGGAATCCCAGCCCAAATTAAATATATTTGAAGTTGAGGATAGTTTTGAGGATTGTCTTAGGTCCTTTAAGAAGACCCTGATCCAGTTTCAGACCCTCCTTAGACATGGTCCCAGCCCAACTATCACTCAAAACCCTTCCCAGTGCTTCCCCCTCAGTGCTGGTGTGGTTCTGAGCCATTCTGGGATGGATTTTGGGGTGCTCGGGGGCAGGGTGCTGGGGCTGGAGAACTGTGACAGTTTTCCTCTGCTCACACAGTGACCCTCACTTATCTCAGCTCTCTGAGTGCGCGGCACTGACTCCTCCGCACCTCGCCTGGCACTTATCTCAGTCAGCAGGTGCCGTTCACATCTCTGCAGCTATTTATTGCTCTGTTTGCTCGTCAGGTATCCAGGCAGGTACGCTGCCTCGAGAGCTTTATCTCGTAACCACTTCCGCCAAGGAGGACGGGAGATGAAAGGCTTCCCTCGGGTACAGGCAGAATACCCGGAATCAAGGGGTGTAACAGGGGTGTGAAGGCTTCACGCAGGGTCACAGCACTGCCTGGGGAGCTGTGGGTGTGCAGAGCAGGGCATGGGCCCCTCGGGGTGCTCTGTGCTCACACTGCTCCAGGCAGAGGCACCAGGCAGTGCCGCGGTGGATCCATACCCTGGTCCCTGCTGGCTGAAGCCAAAGACAGGAGAGGGGAGGCAGGCAGGTGGTTTGCAGTTTGTTTTCTGCATATTTGAGTCTTCCCAAGATTCAAATTTAATGTTTTGGTACATGCCAAGTTCTGTATTGTCAGACCTTATTCAAAACAGATTGCTTTTCTTTAAAAGAATGGGAATATTTAAAATAAACAATTTGCTGTCTCTGTATGACACTGAACTTCTTGTACAGTCACGTTTTATACCCAGGGAGTTCTCAGAACACTTATTAAAACTTTGTTTAATTTGATTGTGTTTATTTGCAGCCTATTTCATGCCTGAGTGATTCCATCTCTGACACATTCCCTGAACCTGGGCTCCCCATGAGCTGCTTTTCACAAAACTGTGATCCTGTGTGAGCAAACAGACCAAACCCAGACAGTGCCAGGCCTGAGCTGTGCCCATGAAAGCCATGGCACTGTGCTACTAGAACTATTTGTTATCCCAAAGTTAATGAATGATATAAAAAGAATCAAGTTACCAGGTATTTCCAGTCCCTGGGTCCCTCTGCTCCCCTCCAGCACCCAGGAGAGTGGAAGTCAGTGATTCAGAGCTGCGTGGCAGCTTTCATCAATAAACTTCTCAACAAAAATGCAGCTCCTGATAAATTCCACAGGAAGCTGCTTAGAGAGATTTCAGTTCAATTCAGATTGGTTCCGCTTGAACTGAAATGTTGAGTTGAACCGAACTGAGCTGTGTAATCTTGAATTGACCTGACATTAAATTGCAACTCATTCAGCAATAGAATATTGCAAGAAAGTTTCGTTCAGTGTTTCATATCCCGACCTGTGCGTGAAACTGGAATTCCTGTGGGATGTTCCAACACAGTCTCACAGACATCCTGAGGTGGGAAAGATCCCAGAGCTCCAGGAGAGGGTTCCTGGCCAGCACTCACGGGCTGGGGGACCTTGGAAATCATAGCTCAGGGCTTTGCCTAAGGAGGTGGAATTCAGTCTGTGAGAAGCACAACAAGGGATGTTCTTACATCCTGGATTCAAAACTTTTTGGTATTTTCTACCAGTCTTGCTTTAGGTGATTTGAGATGGAAACAGCGGCTCCCTCCCCTTTGGCTGAAATGAGCCATGGGAAGGTTTGTCCCCGGGGCTGGAGGAAGCCAGGGGTGCCCAGACAGAAGCGTTGGTGAGCTCAGGGTGGACGTTTCCCAGCTGCACTTCCCAGTCACATTCTGGCGCTGACGTCAAAGAGGGACCCTGACGTCTGCCCTGCTGCTCCCTCTGCCTGGCAATGGCAACCCGAGGTGCCTGGGATGTCCCAGCTCTGGCCTTGCTCCTGCCCAGACCCCACCTCTGACGTCTGGGGACATCCAGGGGGGTTTGTGGTGGAAGTCAGCAGGGTCGCTCCAGTGTGGTGTTGACGCTCTCGTTCCTCAGGCAAATATAAAATAGCAGAAGTGAAATTGTGAGTAAATTCCTGACCTTAAGAGAGGCGCCGAGTTGGGATTCCTCACCCAGCGGAGTTCTTCGAGCGGGTGTAGGGGATGCCCTGAGAAACATCTTGTGATTGTGATCTCACCACCTGGTTATTAACAGATCCTTATCCTCTGGAGGGAGGAAGCAATCTGTGCAGTGCCAGGCTCTGATTGGGATGCACAGCTGCCCGTGGGGGTCAGCCACAGCAGAGAAGGGCACAGCCAGTGTCACTGGGAATTCACCTGCTCTGTGCCCACAGCATGTCCTGGCTCTCCAGTTCTTTTTTTGAGGGAAAAAAAAAAAGAGATAATACCAAAATGGCATCTGCTCTGCACTGAACGGTTGGGCATCAGCAAGAATTTCTTCATGGACAGGGTGGTCCATGAAGGGGCTGCCCAGGGAGGTGGTGGAGTCCCCATCCCTGGATGTGTTCAAGGAACAACTGGACGTGGCACTCAGTGCTCTGGTCTAGTTGATGGGGTGGGGATCGGTCACAGGTTGGACCCGGTGACCTTGGAGGTCTTTTCCAGTCAAAATGACTCTATGATTCTATTCCGTTAAAGCAGCTCCCTCACCCTGGAGCCCAGGAATTGAGACATGAGCAGGGAAACACACCTGGAGGTGCCAGGGGGGAGGGGTCAGGCTGGCAGGAACAGCGACACTCCCCTGTCCAACACCAGGGTGAGGAGGGCAATCTAGCTGATTGGCCACTGACCACATGCACTGCTGGTCCCTCTGTCCCTCAGGGCAGGGCTGGGCAGCTTCCCATGGAATCTGCTCCCTCTTGTCTGCCCACACTGTACACAGAAGGGGCTGTGATGAACAAACGCATCCTTTCTGTCCTGAACATGGAGGAGACAGTGGTCACCTCGGAATGATGGGTGGGAAAGGAGATGACACGAAAAATAGGAAGAAAAGCTCCTGGGATGTTACAGAAACTGTACCAGGGAAGGCACATGAGCACCAGCTGTGTCTAGAGATGGTTTCAACCTCCCCACACAGGTGGGCAAACTGCTGGGCAATTCCCAAAGGATATCAAACACTAGTGAGCAGTGAATCATTTAGAGACAGAACAAGATATGGTTCAGGGAGATAGAGAGATACAGATTACGGGGATAAAAATAATTGAGGGTTGAAGTGTCCTTGACCATCCAGCAAACATCCTTCCTGCAAACTGTGTTACCTTTTGAATAAGGTGGAAGGTTTAACACCAATCTGCTGCTGTCTTTGGATGAAAACTGGGTACAGAAACTGGAAATAATCCCATCAGCGGTTGCTCCAAGAACAGCTCTTTGTTACAGATCTGGCATTTCTCATGCCTGGGATTAAAAAATTGTAATAAACCCATGATAATGTGATTTTTCACACCGTTTCTGTTGTTGTTACTGTCACTCTCTCTGGTTTGTCTTTCCCCACCCTGAAACTGGTGCCAGAATGAAAATGGCTTTTTCTTGACTTTTTAACAGAATTGGGCGATAAAAGCAAATTGAAACTGGTTGTTGACAGAAACTACTGACTTCTGGAGTCAGAAGTGAAGCTTTATGTGATGAATTACAACAAAATAAGACACCAGCCCGATACGTGCCAAACCACTTCAAAAAACCCCTCGAAGACTGTGGAAAAAGAAACGTCAAAGCGAAAGAAGGGAACTGAGAGCACAAACAGCAAGACAGGACTGAAGCAAGATCTGGGCTGTCAGATCTGAGTGCCTGATCCCACTTGGTCATCGAATCCCACTGGGAAAGGTTGGCCAGTCACTGTCAGGAGCACTCTGCACACACAGCAGGGATTTCAAACCCTGGGATCCAAGCCCTGGACTGAGCATTCAAAATCTTGAGCAGGGGTTGCAGCTCTTGGGAGGCACAAGCAGTCCTGGCTGCAAAGATCCAGGATGGAACTGGGACTCGCTGGGTGCCTGCCTGGGAAAGCACGTGGAATTCCAGCCTCTCTGACTGCCCAACACGATGGAACCCCCACTTCTGTGGAGCAGCACCCGCAGTTCATATCCTGGAGAGCTCAAAGCTGCAGGTGAGTGACCTGTGAGCATCTCACCCGGAGTTGGTACATGGGTACAACTCCATCTCACTGTGAGCTGGTACAACCAGCAGCTCTCGGGGTGAGGGGAGTCGAACTCCAGCTCTGAGTTGTGTCATTTCGAGCCCTGAGCAGTCACACAGAACATGAGCTGCCACAAGTACTGTTGATCCTGTACAAGAAAAGCATTATTCACACTTTACAGCCAAGGGTAGGGCTGTGTGTCCTTCTCCGGGCAGGTTAATGGGGACTCCTGGTGGCAGTGCCTGCTCCAGCTCACACACCTTTGCCACCACACAACCTGCACCAATTCCATCTCCAGTCAGCCATGAGGGTGTTTTCCCACAGTATTCCAGCACTTGGGACTGCTGGGAACACTTGTCCATTAAGGGGATGAAGGGAGGTCACACAGGAGCAAGGACAGTGCCATTCTGGTGGCAGTGGCAGCGTGGTGGGGGGTTTGAATTGGTGGCTGATCAAATGTACTTTGATAAAACAGGAAAAAATCCAAAACAGCTTTAAAAAAAAACAAACAACTGAACAGCAAAGCCTGCCTGGCTGGGGGTTCAGGGCAAAACCTGGGGGAAGAAAAGGAGAAATAAACCATCCCTGACTCCTTGGGACAGGGCAGGCACAGAGCTGATGGGAAATGGGAAAGCACATCCTGGGACAGAGAAGGGACCTTGGCACAGGCGTGAGCAGAGTGAGGGTCTGACCCTGCTCCCTGTGTGCTGCCCACCCACACCTCCTGTCCTCAGGACCCTCCTCACCCCCAGCTTATCACAAGTGTGGCTGTGGGTTCCCCCATCAGGGGCTCTGGATCCGTGCCCCAAAACCCTCCAAGGTCAGGGTTCAAGGTGTCTCTGCTCCTGCCCTGAGCTGTGTCACTGCAGCACGAGGCTCCGTCACACACATGAGCTGCCCCAGCCACCCTTTGGGTTTGCTTTGATATTTTATTCCTGTAAAGCTCCTTTAATCTGTTTTATTTCTTTCTATCACCAGCATAATCCTCTCTGTGAGCAGCGTCTGCAGCTCATTTGGCTCCAGGCAGAGCAACTTGGCAAGACTTGTCCAGGTGATACACAGGTGATTTTTTACCTCTTTTTTTTTTTTTTAAACCCCTTGTTTGTTTCTCCGTAAGTCTTTTTTTTCTTCTCTGAAAATTCAGTTGCTGCACAAACATAAGGCTTTTGTCTTTCTGGGAAGCCAAGCTCAGTCCTGTATGTAGGTGAGGGGTTTGGAAGGGATTTGGGTACATGAAGCTCTTGGAGGCCCAGGCTCTGGGTTCACTTTGCCTGGTGAATTGTTTCTGAACAACCTCAAAAGGTGCTGGTTCATATTCTAACATCCAAATGCCTTCCAACACTTACCCTTTGAGCCTGCTTTGTGCTATGTACCCGTTACTCTATACCAGCTTTGTAGGTTAGATGGTTTTTGGGGTGATAAAATCTAGTAATTACATTAATGCAAATAAAACCCCCGACAATCCCCAAAACCAACAAAAAAACTTTCAGATCAGTTCTTTTTTTAACACAGGCTTCTTAACAACTTTTACTAAGTGTGTTTTTGTGGTGAGATAAAAGAATATTTTTGAGAACAACCCAACACAGAGGAGAACCTTTGCCTGCAGAGCAAACCAGCAGCAGCACCAGGGTGATGTCAGAGGTCACAACGCCTGAGTCAGACTCGAAAACCCCTGGTTTTTAAGAGAAAAACAAACTGAAGAAAACAACTCCCTTGCATGATGCAAGGCTTGGATTTGCCTCCTCACTTCGGTCCCCTGGGGGTGTGAGGGACTTGTCAGCTCTTGGCACCCCACAGGGGATGGCTGCACCCCAGATCTCCAGCCTGCACCCACCACCTGCCAGACAGGCACCCCGGAAACAGAGCAGCTCCAGCGAGACCAGCAGCAAAGCACGAGGGCCCTTCCTCGTAGGAGAAAGGGCTCCTGGCCCTGCTGGGGACCTGCAGGTGGGCACAGGGCCCATCAGGAGCTCCAGGCTGCTCTGAGGAAGGGCTGCTGCAGGAGCCAGGCTTCTCCTGAGGCCAGTCCCTCTCCTGTGCTGGGTCCCTGATGCTCCTGTCCCTCATGGGCACTTCTGCCAGGCACCACGGGGCCGGTCAGCGCTCCAACGCTGCCCACACGCATTCGTTCAGGTTCTCATGTGCTTGGACAAGTTATTTCACCCGTGAAGACGACACCTACTCCCTCAGGTACACACCCTGAGCTGCACACACCCGTCTTTGCCAATAATTAGTTATTTACATACACCTTGAGAATTTGGAGCAGATGAAAAGCACCCCCGGCCTACAGAACCCAGGGCTGCTGAAGATAAAAGCTGTTGCACAACAAGGGTTTGCAGCACCTCAGGTGTGGAGCCTCACCTGGGCCCCGTGGGGTCGGGGGAGGGAGGGGGGCTCCAGTCCAGCCAGCAGCTGGTACTGTGTAAGAACTCAAAATCCTGTGTGTTTATTTTCCTCTGGCTTGAGATGGAGAACAGCTGCTGAAAGCTCTGAACCAAACACTGGCATTACCTTAAAAGACAAGAACAGACCACTGTGAGTTTAAAAAAAAACCAAGTATGTTGGATTTTATTATTTTTAGACCATTTAAAAAAAAAGATTTAAAAAACACCATCTGATAGACCCACTGCTCTGCAAAAACACATCGGTTCATTGAAACATCATGTGTTCTCTCAGTTGTAAAGTCAAGAAGTGGCCCACGGCTGTTGTTGCAATTCAGTGTATTTTTTTAGGGCTTTTGCTTATATAGGGCAAATTGTGGCCTTTTCAGTACATTTGTAGAGTCCCAAGAGGTTCTGAAAGCTCATTACAAGCAAAACTACTATTTTTTACCATTTGTGCCGTATCAGTGACTGTCTGCTCAGAGAACATGTGCGTGTTTAAACGCTCTCCTGCTCTGTACTGTGCCAGGTCTCTGGCTGAGGCGACACCAGGGTCTCTTGGTAGCAAATAAAGGAGTTAATTGGTAAAGAAAAGCAAAGGCTTGTTGAAAAGAATCCTACACCACAGAAAAAAAAATCCCTCAAGATGTGTCATTTCCTGCAAGACTACACCGAGTCCTTTGGAACTGGATCTCCTGACATGCCACACACAGATCATGAGCAAGCTTCCACCACTGTAAAGCAGCTACTCTAGAAAAACAAGTTACACCAAAAAACCCCTCAACCCCAGACTTTCAGCCTCATTCTGGAGCTGCTCCTGAGGACTGAGAGCTTTCTTTAAAACGACAGACCAAGGCAGCTGCAGCAGAACTTGCCCTTGTCAGCATGGAGAGCAGCAGTGGTGGGACACAGGACTTTGGGGTTTTTAGGTAAGAAGAGGCTCCAGGTCACAGCCCGGGCAGGCACCAGGTCTTTGCTCCGTACTAAGATCAGCTTTAAGTGCCTCAGCCACATTCCAGCCTCTCCAGATAGCCTGTGCCACTGCCAGGAGTAGGTCCCTCGTGCAGTCAGGCCAGGACTGTAGCACAGGTGAGATGGCTGCACCTCACTGCAGCCACACACGGGCAGGAAGGGTCTTTGGGGAAAATGCCACTGTGTCCATGACACCAGAAGAATGGGGGAAGGCCTGATTTCTCATACAGAAACCAGAATCAGTGGTGTCCTTCTAGGAAGAATTCCAAGTGATAGAAGCACCTCTCCACACTAACAGCCATGTTTAGACACACGAGGTTCCTTTTCTGCCTGCTGCCTCTACAGGCCCCTTCACATTGCTACACTCATAACCTGAAGTGTCATTAACCCCCGGTATCCTTTGGAGACAAGTGACAGAGGCAGGGAAGCTACAACAGCCGCGGAGCATGTTCTGAAATCAAACAGTACTTCATTACAGAGACACAGGAGCTGAGTCAGTGATTATTCTTTCTTCTCGCCCTCCTCGGCGATGGGATCCGCGGGTGGCTCCTCCACGGTCGCGCTGTTGCTCTCTGAGCCCGTGTTGCTGTCACTGGTTCCCTCCTCAGCCGTGCTGTCCACCCCTTCCTGCCCACTCTCCTTGTCCTCTGGGGTGGAGGTTCCTTCTTCACCGTTCTGCTGGCTCTCCGTGCTCTCTTCCGGGTGAGGCTCTTCTGGAATAACGCATTTCTCAGTGTCATTTACATGCCAGTATTTACTTAGATTGTGCAATTAGGATTTAGGAAGAAACAGAAGCTGTAATAAATCCGAGTATTCCATAGCAGTTACTTCTGTCACTTAGAACGTGCAGTGACAAGCACAGCTCAGGGATCTCTCAGTGCTGAGGATGCATGTGGTCCTGCCACAGCATCCTGATGTCAGCCACAGCTGCCTGACCTCAGAATTCCAGCCATAAGAAAGCTATGTGCCTTGTTAAAGCAGAAGCACTGGAATTCAAACTCCTTGGTCCCTCTTTCCTTAGGCTCCTGCTGCTGCAGCAGTGACTCACTGATGCACCAGTCACTGAGACTCCTGAATCCAGCAGCATTTCCTACTCCCACTGTCCAGAGCACAAAGCAGCTGGAAAATCTGCCTGACAGCAGCATAGGAAGCAGTGCTGTTGCATCATCCTGGCTGCACACTGACACAAGGAAACATTCCCAGTTGCACCCAGTTAACCAAAGTCTAACTTTGGGTTTACTATTTTTTCCCCTGGGTACATCACACACAAAGCATGACATGGGGCTCTGTGGGATCTTATCCTCTCCTCTTTTAAGAAATTAGTAATTTAATGAGAAGAAAGCAAATGCCTGTGTTCACCAAGATGCAGTGAACTGTTCTCCTCAGAGACCCTTTAATGCTGACCCTTGGAGGATTCTGCAGCAGATGTTCAGATGCAGTTACCTGTCTCCATTGGAGTGCTCTCCTCTTCCTTCTTCTCCTCCCCCTTGCTGGCTGCCTGCTCCTCCTCAGCTGCCAGGCTGTTCTGACTGCGCTCAGCTTGCTCAGCTGCTTCCTTTTCCCTTTCCTCCTGTCTCTTCCGAGCCTGCTCCTCAGCTTGAGCAATTTCAGCTGCAATTTTTTCCATATCCACTTCCACCTTCAAACTGCATAACTAGCAATTAAAAACAAAACAAAACAAAACAAAGCTCTTTAGCTCTTTTACTACCTCTGTTACACTGAGAAATAAATCACCAGTAACCCAAACGATGAGTTCATTATTCCTACACGCAACACAGTCCTTTTGATTTGACGAAGTTTATATTAAAAGTAACTAGGGAGGGAGATTCAAGCATATTAGAAAAAGAGGGGAGAGGGAACAAATAAACAACCTGAAACTTGTTATTTGAATGCAGCCAAGGAGAGCACTATGTCCTCCACAGTGGCTTGAGGCCACCTTCCTCCAGCTGCTCTGAGTGAACTCACCCAGCCCAGACTGGAGGCACTTGTAAACTGTACAGGCCCAATGACCCCACTAAAGGTCACTGAAGGAGCAGGAAATCATCTCATGGTTTGAACCACCCACACCAGGGCACTGCCCCAGCAGCTGGGCAATTGCACAGAACTGAACACAGAACTGAAGCACATGTACCACTGGGGAACCAGCAGCTTCCTCAGAATGAGTGAGAAAAAGGAGTTATACCCTTTTAAGCTCGTTGTTGAAAGATTCTGTGCTTTCCAAAAACTTCCTCTTCTTTTCCTGGTGACGCTCCTCAATTTGAAGCAACTCAGCTTCGAGTTTACGCTGGAGGTGAAACAAACAGCAAGAACCTCACTGTGCAGTCACCTAAGAACTGGGCAAAGGTACAGCTACGCATACAAATTGTCATGTGGGTTTATTTTTAAATATTGTTCTAATATGTAAACATCCTTCTCCCTGCCTCTGATACCCAGTAGCTCAAGAGGTTCATACTGAAAAGTAGGAACAGTAAATGGGTCTGTGCATATTGTGAATGAAACACTGTCTACCTGAGGTGAAGCTTCTAACATCAAATCTGCACATTTTCTTTCCTATTCTGCACCCTCCAGGTCTGTGTATACACATCCCACAGGTCTGTATATACACAGCTCACAGGTACAGACACACCCTCCACATCAGTTATATTCTCTAACACAGAAAGACCACAATTCATAGGAAAGAAGGGTAACCACCCCCTCCACCCTCCGAATCTTCAGTAATTTAAAAAAAACCCCATCAACAAATCTCTACCTAACTCTAGTCTCGCTTCACCCACACACACATTGACCATGCTGAAAGGGTTCTTTTGGTAACACGAGTGTTTGGAAAACACAGGCATGTGCCCAAATATGGGCGAAACCTGCAGGTGTGACTTCACCAGGTACCTTGTATGAATTTAACTTTCAGTGAAAAACTGTAGAATAGGAACAATTTACTGCAAAAAAAGAATCAATACAAACAAGACCATGGTTTGTCAGGTAGCTGAAATCACAACCCTACCAGTACCTGTTAACCAGCAGACTTACACTGCATACAGAGGGTTGTATGTAACAATGAAGAACTATGGAACTAACACTTAGGATATCCCAAAGACTGATACACAGTTTAACATGATCCTCTGTAACAAAACAGCACAGAAGGTGAAGTGTCACGTTCTGCAGCTCCCAAGAAATCTCAGGGATTAGCTCTTGGAGCACACAGAACACTGACACCCAGCAAGAACAGTCATGTAGCTGATCAAACGATCCAAGACTTGGAGTCCAGCCCAACACCACCGCATTTTAGCTGCATCCATGTCCTTTCTCTTTACCTGATGAACCATCAAAGACTGAACCTGGCGTTTCAGGACTTGCATTCTGGCTGTGGTAACCACGGAGCGGACATCGGGCACCACACTCTCGCTCAGGATCTCGCTGATGAGCCGATGGTTCCTCTGGAACCGAGCCGTGGCCGTGTGCTTCATGGAGAACCCATCGTCGTAATCTGGAACAGGAGTTCAAGAGATAAGTGCTTTGATTGCACAAAATGAGCGCCAAGTCTAAAGATACTCTACCCACATTACCACTCATGAAAAACAAAATATGAGCCCAAACGCCAGTAGTTGTCACATCACAGGAACACACACAGAGCCATCAGGGAGTGAGAAACTGAAACAAAGTGAGGCCAGAGCAGCATTTACCTGGCACAGCTCTAAAGGCTGATTTCACATGCATTTCCCACAGCTGAAATTGGGACTGACCTAGTTATTCACTCTGTTGCTTTCCACATTTCCACAGTAAGAGGGACTACTAATACACCAAAAAAAGACCCATTCCTGATTAATCATGTTTCCAGAATGAAATGCCAGCAGGACAGTGACTCCTCTATAAATAACCTTCACAGCACAAATCAAAAACACTTTATTTTTTTTTAACACTGATGACTGAAAGCATGAAGCAGTGAGACACGTTTACTCATCACTGAAAATTCATAGGCATGTATTAAGAGTATTCGATTATTTATTAGTAAGTGCATTTCCCTAAAGAGAAACCAGTTAAGCAACAAGCACGAATTATCTCCCAGAACAATGTCATGTAGAAAAGTCCAGAAGTTTAATATTTTTTACAGTAAGTATTCCTCCTGGAGATGACTATCCCAACTATTCACAGAAATCTTAAGAAGCTGAACACCATGCCAGGAGATACTACCAAAGAAGAGAACCACTTACATGAAAGTTTCTTTATTTCAAAGTGTTATATTCAGTTTCTCATTGAGGTATCTGATTAAACAAAGCAAAAAAGAGGTAACGGCTGGTTCTGCCCCAGTCTACTTGGCTCAGGTAGCACAGAACAGAATCTCAAATCCCCAGGTTCCAGCTATTCCAACATGAAATGTATTTACATAAATGTCGTAATTACCTCACATGGGGGAAAGTGCCGTTTGCCATGAGCTTTATCTCAGGGGTGTGCTTTTACAAGGGGGAAGGAGAAAAAAGGGTGTAACTGAGTACATTTTTCACCCTCAGGTTTCAACAAGTATTTGGTGATGAATTTAAAAGCAGCCATGAGGTGTGTGAGGCTGACTTTTCCCACTGGGTGGGGTGCATTTCCTTGCAGTCAAATAAACTTTCAGAATTTTCTCATCAACTTGTCAGCAGCAAGGGCACCTCACTCCCTAAACAATCTCAAATGACAGTTGTTGAACACATTCAAAGTTCAGGTGCTCTTAATCACACCAGAACTCTGCCTGTCAGATTTATGTGCTTCTGGTAATAAAGCACAACATTCCATCCAAGCCGGATTAAATCAGGCAGCTAAGCCTTTTCTAAAGCATGTGCTAAAGCCATTACTGAGCTGTAAGCAGACTGATTTGGTTTGAACTATTAAGCACTACTTCACACTTAATTAAGTAAGGGCTGCAATATCTTTTGCCACGGGTGCCACCTTACTTTTGGGAACAAAGTCAGCTGTATGGAGCAAAATGTGATACTGAAAATCAGTGTTAAAGCACCAAAGCACAAACAAAACCATGTGAAGTGCTGTGGAAGGCACCCATGGGTGGTTTTCCATATCTCCATGGCTGATCCTGCCATGGGAGTGTCCCACTGGGAGTGCCACAAGCTCCTTACCATCAGGATCCTCTGCAGGCTGGATGCTCATGTAGGGCTCCCCCTTCTCCATGCGCGACTGCCGCTGCCGGCTCTCCTCTTCCAGCGCTGCCTCGGCGCGGCTCTTGGCGTTGATGTAGGCCAGGTAGGCAGGGGAGTTGTGGTAGGCCTTCATGGACTCGTTGTACTCGATCTGAAAGGTGACCAACATGGTTTGATTGCACCACTGGGTAATTCCCACCTTGCCACAACTGCCCTCTGTGTAACTCACACTGTGAATATACAGAAAAAGCTGCTCTGAATCGTCTGGCTGGGATACAAATGACCAGATTCTTTCAGTCTTTCTTTTTTACAAATTAGAACTTCTTCTATAGCTGTTCACGTTTTAAAAACACAGCTGGTCTTTCAGGTCCTTTACAGTTTTACGACTTGGAAGTCTTATGATAGCTTTGTTTTCTGAGATTTCAAATTCAAACACCTCAGAACATTTATGACCAAATTCTGGTAAGATGAAATTAGCAAATGTAAAATATTCTCAGTAATTCTCTGGAGTCCTAACTAAATCTGTGATTCTGATTTCTTCTCTTTCTTTATGCCAGTATGTAATAAACCAGTTTTCAAAATCACTTAAGACTTGTCCATTCTTTGACCCATCCCTGCATTGGGATGGCACAGAAAGCTGCAGCCAGACTCCTGTCTCCTCCAGGCAGCAGGACAGAAACACTATTTTCACCTTCTTTGAAATATCTTTTCCCTTTGAATTACTTTCTTTAATCTCACCTTTAAGATTTTGTACAGTGATTTGAGGTATTTCCAATGAAAAATGGATATTATCTATGATATTGTTAAAAGTATCTAAAACCCTTGTTTATGATCAGGACCAGAATCCTTCTGCCTTGGCGCTGCACAAATAGAAACCAGCTGGCCCCTGCCCCAAGGAGCTTACAATCTAAACATCATTACCAAGGTAAAAATAGAATTCCTGGATTTTTTTTCTCAGCTAAGAGCACCCAGCTTTGCAGTACTTCTCTATTGCCTTGGCATAAAACCAGCTGAGATTTGACCAGGTATCCACAGCCTCAGGTGCCTGCCAGGTGTAAGCACAACATATCAGCTGGACAATTCTCCCTTTGTACCTGAGAATCACAAGATGTCTCGTACAGGTGCTCAACACTTACCAACCTAGACACGAGGTAGCTGTCATCTCTTGTCATTAAGATCAATAAAACCAAAACAAAAGTACAAGAAAACCCTACAAGTGGTAGCATTTTCTATTAAGAAACAAAACACTAATGCCACAGCATGGAGTTCCACCAGGAAAACCAAACCCCACGTGACTGGAAGTCTCTTAGGAACATGTTCATGACAACAGCAGTAGTTGCAGAGCACCACTTTTGAAAGAGGATTTTGGTGTTGAGACAATCTTTTCAATACTGATGTTGTACAATCAAATCCATTCATTAAACAGTTAAAATCGACACTCAATTATAAATACTTCATTTTGAATTAGGTCTAAAAACTGACCAGTCACAGTTGATGCACAGTTATTTAAAAAATCTAAGAGATGTGTCAGGACAAACTTCCATTTAAGTTACATACAGGGCTCTCGTGAATGCCTCAAACACCCCTGCATGGGGAAGATGAATTTTTCTTCTCAGACCAGTTCCTAGAAGAATCAGCTGTAATAAACATCCCAGATTTCTTCCATTTACCTTTTCAGCTTCATATTCATTCAAATACTCTTGCTTCTCTTCATCAGTGAGATCTCGCCACATTCCTCCAATAATCTTGCCAATTTCCCATAACTTCAAATCAGGATTGGACGCCTTCACTTGGTCCCAGACCTTAACAGAAACAGCTGGAGCTTTACTAATGATATCTAAATACTTCCAAATTAAACATTTTATAGTCATCTCAGTGTTCTTTCTGGAATCACCATGAAAAACAGGATAAAGTTAGGAATGAGTCTGGCTAAACTATCTGGATTATTTTCTGGGGCAGGAAGTCAGTAGGAAGCCAGCTACTGAACCAGGCAATTGCTGAGTGGCTTTGGTCTCATGGGAATATTGCTTTTAACCCTCTCAATTCTCTTCTTAAATGCACATCGCTGCATCTTGGGGAAAAAATGCTACTGAGTAAACACATCCAGCAGTAGATTATGACAAAGAGACTGAGCTTTTCAGATCAGAATGTAACATTTCACAATATTTCAGTCTTGCTGATCAATCTGAGTTCCAACAAGTTCTGACTCCACCAGAAAGGTTTCTAACTTTATAGGGAAAAAAAAAAGGAGAGCTGCCAGTGTAATTTCTTGCTGCGCCACTTGACTTTTTTTTTTTTTTTTTGTGTGTGTGTTGATGTTTTTTGGCCTATGACAGACATGCTGGTAAAGATACTTTACCAGAAGTGGAAGAAATTCCTTCTGGCTCACCTGCTTCAGCCAGGCTGCCATGCCCTCCCCATGCCCCATCAGATTCCAGACTCCACAAGAGTCTCTCTCCTACTTTCTGTCAAACAGTTCACAGAATAGCGAAGCGAACGTTGCCACGGGCTAGGGTGGTGAAGGAGAACATGCAAAGTTCCACTCATTGCTACTCTTCAGTCCAGCTACAGCACTGCACCAAGCCCAGAAAACGCAAGGAATACTTCCTTTATATAAAAAAGTTCTGTCAGTAAGTCACAGGAACTTCTGAATGTGGCGGGGTGGATCCTTGTCAGCAGACAGTGGTAGGAATTAGCATTTTAGCAATTTTCCCCCCAGAAATTGGCAACTGTGTGACCAGACTACTGCTGCCTTTGTTCTGCAGGGCACTCTGTACTTTACATCCCCTTAAGAGAGCGCAGGCTGTTAGGAGTCAACGTTTAGAAGCTGAAACTAAGATCATAGCAATTAATTGTTAGCACAAACGAACACTGACTTTATTACTGATGGACACTGTAATACCCACCTTCCGGCTGTACCTCATGTAGGGCATCAGGGGCTTGTCTGGGGGTTTGGGGGGCTTTGGAATGGTAATACCAGAGGAAGCCTATAAAAGAACCGGATAAATCCATTTGTTAATGGGATTGCTGGACAGCTTCTACACACACTAGTTTTGGAAAACACTCATTCTTGTGCATTCACACACCCCCACGAAGAGAAGCAAGCAACATCACCAAAAAAATTACCCAGTCTGTAAGTGAACAAGCACTAGCTAGAGCTGGTCCTCACAGGAATTATTTCCAATGTAAGTTTGTCCTTTTCTCTGTAAGTTCACAAAGCACGAACTAGATAAATACTCAAAAGGGCTCCATGTTCTTAAAACTGAACTACAGAGCTTAGGAACTGACATGGAAACACCAATCCCAGCAGGTTGTTTTGTCTCACTTCTGATTACCAATTTATTTTACCTGTTTTGATAAATTTAATGTGTCTACTGTACAGGTGAAAAAAGATATGAAGGAAGTTTAAAAGCATTAAGTTGGAGACATTATCAAATAATTTTAGCAATTATTTGTCTGCAAAATTTGTCAGTAGTAATTTGGAGCCAGTTAAAAGACTCTTTATGAAAAGAAAACAACCCTATGCAGCTAAGCTGCAAATGTGTGCTCTACTTGTAGCCAAGCTGTAATGAATTGTCCTCAATTAGCCTGGAACATGCTCCTGTGCTCTGTCTTCCTTTGGCTTTAAGCTGCCAGACACAGTGCTGGCACCACACAAAAGGCCACTGAGCTTTAAATGTTGCTGCTGGAAAGCTGCTGCCTCCCCTCCCTCAACCCACAGAACACCTGATAGGGTTTGCTCCCAAAACAGTGCAGTGACATCACAGCCCCTGTCAGCTGCAGGGTCTGAAACCCTCCACTCTTCCAGCACTTCCCCATGCCAGGAATTCTATTAAGTGGGAGCATTTAAATGAAAATTTAAAGCAGGTTCAAGATCTTTCAGGACTGTGGCCTGTAGATCAATACTTGGGTGTAGCCTAGAAGGCTCGCGTTCAATACTCATTTTTCATTTTTTTCCTCCTGATAGGCTTTTTTTTCTTTTTTTCTTTCTTTTGTTTTGTTTGCTGAATTTATGGAGCTCTATGAACAATGCATACAGAACTGTGTGTAAATAATGTGCATGAGGTATATGCATTACCAAAATGTATACATAGATACACATACAGATGGGTTGGAAAAACATTAACGGAAACTGTTTAATGCTTTTAAATTAAGAGGGATTTAAAGACACCATCCATATACTGGGATATGCATGGCAGAGCAGGTTGTGTATGCTTGTGACATACAGAAACAATGGAAATTCTCAGACAAAACCTGACTTAGTCTTGTATAAGGAAACAGTATCCATTCAGACAGTCCATTCCAGCTTGTAGGGGAAAGTCCTTTCTGTAAATGCTTTAACAAATTGAACTTCATATATGAAATTTGAAAGAATGTTTATAGGAGAGGCATAAAAAGAGTACACTTCATTAAAAGCACAGTGTATTTGGTCCTTGAGAAATCTTTGCATCACATTCCAAACTGATCCGAAGTTTTGAGGTACAAAGTTTTACGTGGAAAAACCTTAAAGTTGTGAGATATTTAAGAAAATATCAGGGATTTACTCTATTTCTGTTGTGTTATGAAAGTGTTATATTTCCACCGTCTATTTTTGTTTCCTAACTGCATCCAATGCTCAGGACTTGATTAATGTTTGAAAGAAGCTGTCACCTCCCTCATCAGTTGTCTCCATCTCACTTTGTTTACTCCATGAAAAATGAATGTAACATCCATTTCCCACACACTGACATATATAGGAGCAGAAAGGATTCTACTTTATTTTCATCATCACACTTTTGTTGAAAAAATAATGACTGAACTTGGGACCGTGCAGTTATTACCAGACTAAGACTGGAAAGAAAAATAAAGGCCTGTACCTCTCACATGGCTCAATAGGATGATGCAATGACTATCAACGATCTCCAGTCTGCAAAATGTTCTTCCTTATTTTTGTGCCAATGAACCTCAGCAAAAAGAGCAGTTCCCTCCCTCCAAGAATTCATACCCAGCTACAGAACCTTTTCCTATGCATGCAGTGGTCACTGACGACCACAAAGTCTGTCTTTTTGGATGTCTGCATTATATACCATCACCAGTTTTCCCTGCTGAGTAAAAGTCCATTTTCTTGCAAAAGGTTTCAGAGTGAAGGGGAACAGGGGGAGGGTGAGGAGTAAGAATCAGAAGTTGGTTTTTGTTTTTTTTATAAAGAAGTGGCAGCAGCCAAGACTCCGAAGAACCTAACCCTAAAGCCATTTCTGGTCAGTTCCTGGTGTTTGCCGGAGGATGTAATAGTTGATTCTCCTACCGTGACCCGGCTGTTGGTGCCCGGGTTCCCTCCCAGCCTGTAGTTGTTGTAGGCCAGATGGCTGTATGGATTGTATCCCACAAACCCTGGGGTGCTGGGCATTTGCTGATGGAAACAAATGAGACAAAAACACGAATGAGAAATGAGCTCAAACGAGGAAAACACAGAAATGAAAATGAACTGCAATATGGCATGCAAAAGCAACCAGAATTCAAACAAGCAATGAGGTGTAGCAGTTGGTGTCTTCCCAACACACACAACTTACTCCAGTATAAACCTAGTAAGGAAAGAGGACTTTTAAGCAAATGTGTCACTACAAATTTCTGTCTGAAATTGGTGATTTTATTTCTATTAACTGTGTAACTCACTTAAACAAGTACTCTGTAAATTCAGCTCATGGCTAATAAAGTTTTCCAACAGAAGCCATCAAGGAATTCAGAAGACTCTTGTCTCCAAAGGGTGAAAGTTACAGGGCAACTGTAACAACTGCAACACGGCACCCAGTGATTGGGCAGAAATCCCCAGTATCCACATTTACTATGCAAATGAAAATCCCTGCCTGCTCTTCTTCCCAGAATTCTGCCTTCCCAACAAATGGGGCCAGGGAGGAAGTCTCTCAAAGCACCATCTGTGCACCACTGCCAGTGGCTGAAGACAATTCTCAGAGACATCCATCTGTTATAAGGCAGGCTGTAGACTGACAGAGCTGAGGAACTCTACATCTGCAGTAATACCTGTAAGTTGGAAACTTTAAACTAATCTGAAGAGATCATCAAATCCAAGACAATTTGTAAGTTAATCAATACATCTTCATTCATTCATGAAAGTGGACTGATTTGTTCTCACCTCAATCACGCAGAAAAAAAAATCTTGTTTCTTTACCTTTTCACTTATCTATGGACACTAAAGTTTCACCAAGTTCCCTGTATTCCCCATCTCAAATAAGTTTCTTTTTCCCATTATTCCCCCTTTCCCAATCAAATTTTGTTGGGAAAATAGATCAACTATTCAATGGTAATCGTGATTAAGTCCTGACTGTGGTGGTTCTAGGATTCCTTTAGGACTCACAAGAGCCTGGAGTGTTTATGGACATTTAAGTGTCATTCCCACAGGGTCCCACTCTCCAGTAGCCCTAATAAACCATCCAAGAGTCTTTCACAGGGATTTGCTGACTGGACCTACTCCAGAGTACAGTCATAAAAATTTGACAAATAGGTTCAGGACTCAAAAAACCAAAGTATGACACATACAAACACCAAACAGAAGTGCCCTAGGAGCTGACTACAGTAACTAAGAAGGTTTCAGATCAATGCAGACACACTGCAGGAGTTTATTTCTAAACATACAAGTGCAGAGGAAAATTATCCTTTAACAGTCAGTCTTCAATATAGATTTTATTGCCAAGCTTTTTAACTCAGTCACAGCAGCTGATGTGCTCATCTGTATGCCTGGGCTCATGACATACACATTCACTACTTCATAAGACAGCGTTTTACTACAGCTCTTTTTATTACCATAACAACAGGTTTTGAAAATGTTGAACTACACCTCTTCAATAAAAGCAGGTGACAATTGTAATCTCCGTCTGCTTAATTCTTTATTTCTGCAAGACAGGATTTAAATGTTACCAGGGAACTACCTTGCATCACATGGAGAATTTTTATTTCAGCTACAGTACTGCAGTTATGAGAATTACTGGGATTTTGTTGACTGCAGCACCTGGAACTGGCTGTGGAAGAACAAGCAAGGTTATTTGGCTACTTTGTGACTTGCATTCAACAGAACACAGACCATCACCTGAAGGACTATATAAAATATAATACAAAATAGAAAAAAAGATGCTTGTAAGACAGACAATGCATATCACTGGTTGCAGTTCTGATGTGTGCTTCATGCACCCTTCTGAAGGACGGTACCATATCAACATAAACCATTAAACATCTGTATCCATGCTAAATCCCAAAGAAATTGCATGTGTATGCACAGCTCTTGATGCAGGAATCCAGTGGTCAGAGAGGATCCATCATATTTGTTCTAACACTGCCACAGACCTATTTCACTGTGTGCAAAATGAAAACTCTGAGCACACCATGCAAATCAAGTTTTATTTATGTAAACTTATAAAAACATAACTTGTATTTATGCATTATATAATTTTCAAGCCTCTTCCTGTAAAGTATGGCACAGTAAATCTGAAGGATCACAATCCTTCTAACTCCCATCCAGGAGAGTTCAGTGACACACTATTGGGTAACAATTTTCCAATTTACTTTGGTAAAAAAAATTAACTATAGCATCTTTGCTCATTCTTCTGTACGAAGGATTTGTCCTAAAATCCGAAGGATTCAGAAGTGTGACCAAAGAGAGTATTTGCTTTCAAAGAGTTTCCTACCCACATCACACTGGTACTACAGCATCTCTGTGCATCCAGGAATGTCACTGGACAGGATTCAAAGCTCCTGCTCACGTTTTCGTCAGTGTCATGCCACTTTACTAGACAGTAAAATGTTTCCCATGCCTTAGACTCCAAAATACCAGTGATTTCAAGGAATGCAAGACTGGCATCAGGCATGTTTCATCATTCTGACCCAATATAACAGGATGTTTCATAATCCTACATTCCACAGAAAAGCAGCTCTGTACAACAGAAGTGTGGAAAAATGCACTGTCTGCCTGTGATTTGGGCATAGGGTGGGTAGGACATTTTACAATTTAATATATCAGTTGATTCTTAACTATTCCAGTACTTCATGCTCACCCCTGTGAGTCATTTGAGACATACGGCTGCTCACAGAAAATTCAATGTCTGTGAGATCCTGCCTTAAAGGTGAAAAATATTTATTCAGCTTCTCTTTCCCAAACGTCTTAAAAAAAGTATGATATTAATTTAAACAATTCATATCACATTAATTAGTATTGTGTTTCCCATACAGGAAGGTGATGGAACTCCATAATTATTATTCTGGGAAGTTACTAAAGGCTCTGTGTTAATGAGAAAAATCACTATACTTACGGTTGCAGGAGCTGGGGTGGGAGGTGGGGCATAGGATGGCCTTTCTGTTAAGACAGAAATGTAAGCACATTTTTTTTTTTCTTGAAAACCTGAACGAATTCTTAAGGCATCTGCTGTGGCCAACATTTTTAAAGCAATTTACAAAAACAAGACAAATTCTACTCTGAAAGACTTTGTGTTTTGCCACTGAAGAGTAAGAGGCAACACAAGAGAAAGAAAATAAAGAAAAACTGAAGCCCCCCACTGCTCTAGTCCCAGCCTTTTATTCAAGCAGAAGACTGGAGAATATGAAATTCATTTATATGCACACCAATTAAAGGGAGGGAAAGCAAAAATGCAGTCAAACAGGATTTAGCATCTGCGATATCTGGATTTCCTACAAAAACAATATGCCAGGAATCAGCCACAGTAGAACTTAAGGCCAAGAGTTTAGTCACCACACTTCCTATAATTTCTTTTAATGCCAGGAATAACAGGATTATCTCACAAACAGGTTCTGCTGAAGCAGATCTTTAAATCAAGTTAAAGGGAAAACAAATCTGAAAAAAAAAAACTTACTTGACATTTTGATAGTCAAATTTTCAGCCACCTGACATTATATTTGTACTTCTGCAAGACAAAAGAAGATCGCGCTAGTAAGTGTTGTGCCTTTGCTCCCCAGATCTTCAGTTGTTACCCATACCACTGATTATCAAAGTCTTGTCAATTTTGGAATACAGACAAAAGAATTTTCAGAAACCAAGGTGTTACCTCTTCGAAAAATTAATGGACTTTCCAAGGAATCTGGCCTTAAATAGCTCTGCAAGAGCACACAGGTTTAGATCATCTTCATATTAAAGGCTCTAAGTAAATGTATTTTGTCCCTTAAGGAACAAAAAGGCCATACCTCATCACTTCACACTCCTCTTTCAGAAATCTGGTATTAATACAAAAATGACCAAACGATTTATGTACTCTTTTAGTGTACATAAAATAATCACCGAGCCCGGCAGCTGCGGTCTCACAGGCAATGCTTAACCTTTTAGCACCGAACCCAGCAGTGCGTCAAACAGCGCTGTAACAAAGTGTTTTTTCGGCCTTTCTCTTCAAATAACGCCACGGCAGCGGCAACCTCCCTCAGAATCCCGACTAACGAAGTGCTCAGGGCTCGCACACAGGGCTGCTCGGGGAGATCGAGCGAAGCCTGAGCGGGCCCAAGGCGGCCACCGCGGGGTCCCTCAGCCCCACCTGCTCCCTCCCCGGGCCCGAGAGCCCTCCCGAGCCGTGCAGCGGTGCCGGTGCGAGGCCTGGACGGCCCCAAGCTCTCCGGTCAGACCCGCCAGGCCCCCCGGACTCACCCACTCGGCGCGGCCGCGCTCCCTTTGTTCCCACGGGCCGGGGCGGCGGCGGCGGCGCATGCGCACTCCGCTCCGCACTTTCGACACGCCGCCCCCGGCCCGCTGCCGACCCCCTACTCACTATGGGGGGGCCTGTTTGGCTGCCCCGCGCTCCACCGAGGGGCCAGGGCCGTCTCCGCGCCCTCCGGCACGGTGGCGACCCCAGGGGCCGTGGCGAATCTGCGGGATGCAACCCGGGCCCCGCGCGACCTGCGGCCCCGGCCGCCATTACCGGCACGGAGGCGCTGCCTCGCCGGGTGTGGGGTGTCGCCGGGGTCCCGAGGCACCTAAGATCCGCAGTGCCCAGCACAGAGCTCGTCCCTTTCCCTCACGCCGGGCACCCCCGGTGCCTCGAGTGGTGGCTGCTGATGGCGAATCAGCGGCGCAGAACGGGGGCGCAGCGGGCGCCTTGTGCCCTCTGCACTTTAGCGCCTTTTCCCCCTCACGGGCAGCGCGCGGCCCCTGAGGGGCTTTTGGCGCCTTTTTTCCCTGAGGGGCTTTTGGCGCCTTTTTTCCCTGAGGGGCTTTTGGCGCCTTTTTTCCCTGAGGGGCTTTTGGCGCCTTTTTTCCCTGAAGGGCTTTTGGCGCCTTTTTTCCCTGAGGGGCTTTTGGCGCCTTTTTTCCCTGAAGGGCTGCGCGCGGCCCCTGAGGCGCCCCGGGCTGCTGTGAGGCGATGGCAAAACGCTGCGAGGTCGTGTCCGAGCCCGAATAAATCCCCTAAAAGCAGCGGTGGAGTCAGGTGAACCGCCCGGCAGTGCTGGGGGATCCTGGTCTGTGCACAGTGTGGTGCCGAAATGGCCGTTTGGGATGGCAGCTCTTCCAGAGCGGAGCAAGACGAGCTCTGAGGGCACTATGAAGGTGCCGGTGTGTGGGAGAAGGCCAGAGGAAGGGGATGGCGTTAGGGGCGGCTGGGAACGCAGTGAGATGGACCCCGGGTAATAAATATGATAATATATGATAATTGTCAACTAAATCAGCCTGGCCAACTCAAAGTGTTCTGCTGCTGAACCACACAGGATTATAAATTATGAAGTAGTCTGGGAGCAGTGGAATTGTCCACAATTCCTTGCAGAAATCAGCAAAGGTATCACACATAGGTAAAACCCTCACAAATATCAAACAAGGTGAACCATGCGGCTCTGAGGGTGTGAGCAGGATGAAGAGTTCCAGACCTCAGCATTCAGCTTTAAGAGCCTTTTGCACTGAAAATTATCAAAGTGACTGAATTAAATATGAAAACTGTTGAAACGCTCTCACATGGCCAATAAGATATATTTCTACACATTCATGAGGGAGAATGTGGGTATATATGGAGGAAAGCCAAGGGGGATGGTACCTGCTGTAACCCAAAAGGATGGTAGAATGTAAAAAGAAGAAAAACTAACTGAACATGGGTTGCTGCAAGTTGGGCCCATTTTTCTTGATGCCTACTTGCAGTTCCCAGTTTGTTTTCATGCTTAAATAAACTTGGTTTTATGAACAAATAAAGAGACAGGAGCTCTGCCCACATCTGCATGGACTCTGCCATCTGTGCCCACAATGGACATTTATCAGAATAATCTGTGACGTCAATTTGATATTAAAGCAAGAGTTTGAAAGATTCCTCAGCCAGCAAAATACATCACTCTAGTTCACCAGCTTCACTGGGGCAGGAAAAGGTAAAGAAAAGGTGAGAGAAGGCTTGTATGAGATGAAAAACAACCTGTTTTTTCCCCTGCTTTTGACCAGGTTTCCCCCCAGTTTCGTGCATTCATATCTAGATGAGTAATAACATGGTTTTGTTGATAGTGTAAACTGCATTTAATGTTAAATTGAAAGTTGAAATTTTGAAATATTTATTAATTATTTTAAGTTTAGTTTTTAAATATTGATTATTTTAAATGTATTTATTTCAAAAATTGAATTAATTATGATGGTGTTCAGGTATGTTTACCGAAACTATCCATACTAATAGTTTAAAATCATTATGTGTTTTTGAAGCCACCAGTGTATTCCCTAGTTTGTTTTATTCACTTTTTTTTTTTTTACTGTGCTTTTTGCCTCAGTTCCATCTTGTGATCGTGAATGGTTTGGCCTGTGTACACTTTTTAATATCTGTACAATATAAAGGTAGTTTTACTGATTTAATGGAATTGTTTATACTGCACTGTGCTCACCAGGGGGGATGTAAAGACTTATTCTTACCCAACTGTTTTAATTACCAGCAGTTTCATAAGCTCTGGAATGAGGACAGACATTCACTGGGAAGTAGGTTGAGACAATGAAACTCGTTTTTACATCAGCCGTTTGCAGGTGCTGGTTGGCAGAGGCTCAGCTGGTCTGGATTTAATTAGCAGCACAGAAATGAAGAATTCTCTGCCATAGTATTAAGCTTCAGTGTTAATTTTTTAAAATTCAGCTGTAAAGTGACCTGAAAAGGAGGGTGAGGTGTTATTATTTTGATGCCCATGTGGAGTTCACGCTGACACTTGTGGAAGTTCACTAGTTTGTGAACAAAAGAGATCTCTTTACATTTGAAGAGATGAAATTCATGAATAATGCAAAAATAGATACTTACTGAAAGGGGTGAAAACTTAGTTAAAACCAGAATCCCCACTTGAACCAGGCAGGAACTACTGAAGTCACTGTCAGGAAGTCCCATGTGAAGAAAATAGCGAGGGTCACTGGATTTACCAGGAAAAAAGAGAACATTTTGTAGCAGGAGGACACTCACATGTTATGGTAAAGATTCTGAGGCAATTTGTGTTTTTCTAATTGCAGAGAAGATCTTAGAAAACACTTGTTACAGTGCTACAGATTTTCCTATCTGCAACTTTTATTTTGCATTTCTCTTTAACTCCTTTCAAGGAGTAGACATTGACACACACAAAATATGCATGGACAAACTCCATTTTAACACTTTTTTATTGTAGTACTATCATTTACTTTGGTAAACTCGTATCCCTGTTTAAAGTGCCTTAAAGCAATTAGAACTTAGTTTAAATTCAAGTATTGTAAAATGTACAGAGTCTAAGCACAAAAAAAAGCTGCATAGTGAAAATACTGGAGCAGGCTGATACATTCAGGATGCCAAGTACTCAAGTGGTAACAACATCAGCTCATGATTCAGGTTAAGGATAATTAGCGAGTTTGATACAGTACAGACAGGATGGGGCAATATCGATGCATTGTTCTTACCACGAACAAAGGATAGAAGCATAAATTAACTCTGAAAGAATCTGTAGTATCAGTTTTGTACACATGCCATAAGTAATAAGGCAGATACTGACACTGAAATCAATCCTTTACATGCTGCTGTAATCCAGCAAATCCTGTGCGTGGGTTTTCCAGACTCTGAGCCCCAGCAATCCCAGTGTCCCAGTGGGAGCTGTGACATCCACCCTTTTCAGAATCCTCACAAACAATCATTCTTGTCTTAGTACAATCTTGTTTGAGTCTTCGTTTGAAATTTTTCCCATAAGGTTTTAAAGGATGGCTGTTCCTCTGTGTACTGGTGCAGAGTTGTCTGCTGGGGTTTGTGTTTGCCCACAGCTACTTTGGGTAGGAGTGGGGGGGTACTTAAGGGGTCTGGTTGAGTTGTACTTTGAATTTGTAGCCCTTATTTTGCCCAGTTAATTTGAAGTAGTAACAGTTGTACCCTGGCGTAATAATGATTTGTCATACGTACTAGATCAAGAGCATCACTTACCTGTAGTATTTGTCAGAAGATGATTTTGTTGAAGATATTTTAATGCACATTGTTATAATAAACAAAATTAATGGAATATCAGCATTAAAATGGTTGACTTCTCCCATTTGAACAATTAGAGAGTAATTTCACTTGCCTTGGCTAAGAGACTTGTAGTACAGGTGTGTGTGGACACATAAGAGAATGACTGATTTTTCAGGGGAAATTACTGCTTCAAAATCAGGGGAACAATATGGCTAAAATGTTACTGGATTGTAACAACACTTTTAAATGGGTATATAAGGATGTAGAGGAAAGACAGTTTTGCTCATTTGTTGCCTAAAAAAAAGGAATTTAAAAATACTAGCCACTTTTAAAAGAAAACTCTTTGTTAATAGTTCATGTATTTTAAGAGTATTTTTGTATGTAATTTTTGCTGTTAGAAAGTATCATTTTAAAATATATTTCTAGAAGTATGACAGTTGTGATATAAATTATTGCAAGGATTCACCAGTCATTATCTGAATGGAACACTGAGTAGTTAAGAGAAGCAAATAAGCATTTCTCATTTTCAGAAAGAGAAAACAAGTTCTCTTTTACAAAGGCAGAATATGTCAAACTATAAAGTTCTAGTTTAATTTTTGTAATATTTGATGAAATTCTACAAAACAACAACAATGAGAAAATGAAAGTGCTGCACCCAGAGTATAAAACCAGTAGAAGTTGGGTTTTTTGGAATCTGAACCCCCTTGCTCTTCACCCTTTCTTCTAAAGGACTTGTATGGTTTTATTGTATTGATCCAAGTGCTTGGTAAGATGTTGTGGTTGTAGCAGACAGCAGCCGTGGGAGTCCACCTACGCTGTAGATGCACTTTGGGGGAATTGGCTGAGGTTAAGGTTTGATGGAAGGGATGCTGCAGGATCTTCTCATCACCAGCCTGACTTCAATGTCGGGGAGGGTTTTCTTTTTCGTGTGCAAACACCCTTCATCCGTGGCTGCCAGGTGAAGATCAAAACGCAAGGAAACGGACTTTTTCCTTAGGCGAGGGTTGTCCTTAAAGAAAGAGCCTTCCCATTCCTTAATAACTTCATCCACTTTTTCTGTCCTGAAACAATAAAGCAAATGTATTTATGATTTTTTAGGCAATATTAGTTATCTATCTTCAGGACTGCTTTAAAAGAGAGAAATGGCATCATATAATATCGAGTTATTTTATATGGTACTGAGACACCAGAGGTTTCCTTTTTTTCATAGGTTCATTCTCCAGAGAAGCTAAATAAAGGGTGAGAGTTCATTATGTTCTTGTTTTTGTACTTTTAGGTAGACATGGCTGCAAAACCACTGCTCCAAACACATTAGGCAGTTTGTTTCCAAGGAGAAAGTTTGGAATCCAAGCTCAAAAATTTTGCAAGAAACCGCAGTACTGTAGTGGGCAGGACAGAATTCTTGCATCTGAAAACCTTCAGAATAGGGAGGAGAAAATCTAGTTTAGACTGAAACCTCAGAATTTAGAGCTGTATTACATTAAAGAGAAAAAAGGGCAGAAGTAAAATAGGGAGAATTGGAAAGGCAGCTGATTCAGTAATATTGAGGCACTCAATTCCTGTTGATTTAATTCTCTATGTGTGTGTCAGAATTCAGATCTGAAAGTCAGCCTGCTTGGGAGCCAGGCTCTCCCTCCCCTGTTTGGGGAAACGTAGGAGTTTTCAAGGAGCAAGTTGGAGCAGCTGAGCCTGAATTTATGTGCATAAATATGCCCCAGAGGGACTTCCCAAATGTGGTCTGGGCTCTTTGCCTTCAGCCTCAGCGAGATAAATTATTCATAGTTTCATTCTTAACAGAAATAGAAATTATAAATCAGAAGCACCATCATGGTATTGTTTGCTTATGAAGCCAATGCTAATAAAAAGAACTTTTAAATGTAATGTATTGTTAAACACTGCCATTCAGTGCACCCTCAGAAGCTCTCAGTGTGGTTCTGAAGCTCCTGGGCTGTGTGGGCGCGATGTAACAGATACCAAATAACGGAAAATTCAAAGCTACTGAAATGTAACCTCCACCCTTTACTTCCAATTGTTATTTTGTGAAATTCCTGTTTATCTTACTGTACAGTGCCATGAGCTTCAGCACTTTCCTTCAAGATATTTCCATCTAGAATTGCTTGTTTTGTCATCAGTTCCACCTTCTTCGGTTTGTGCTTCTTTACACCATCTGTAAAAGAAAATGCAGGTATGCACTGAGCATGCAGAAAGTCAGGGGCAGTATACAGGATCTGGAGATATTTTCCCTGCATTGGAAAATGTGCTTTTTAATATCCAGGAATTTGTCAATAGCTGTGAACAGTTAGGGCCTAAATCCCCTAAAGAGGAGGTGTCTGAAACTCACCTGAAGGCAGCATAAAGGTGATCTTGCTAGTGCTGGGCTTTTTGTCGTCCTTCTGGGCAGGTATTGAGCAACGGAACCTGCAAAAATAAACATTATTACAGGCATTTAATAATATAGAATTACTTTAATCCCAAACTTGTTGTATGAACAGCTGTGAAGAATTGTGTGCTGCTCTCTGCAGTGTGTGAAACACTGAGCACAAGAAGCTCCACAATCAGTGAAACTACCTTACAAGGAAACCTTTTCTAAGATTTTATAATGTAATTTTAAAAATTATTAGTTCATGGATTTACAATTCTGATTATTTAAATGAGACCTTCAGAAACGGAAGACAAATTTGAGATCTTTTTCTCTAAGCAGTGAGTACCTGCTCTCTTCTTGCTCCAACAGGCTGCGGTATGTTGCTATCTCTTCCTCCAGCTTCATCCTTGTGTTCAGAAGAATTTCGTGCTCTCGAAGCTGTTTCTCAATTCCCCTTCTCACTTCCAGCAGCTCTTTCTCCAGGCATTCAATCTCACCTTCCAAATTTTGTAGCTGCATATGATACTGCTGCTCTGTGGCACGCAATGAACGTTCCAAACCTTTTTCCTGTGAAATTTAAGTCACGTTTTAAGATTTGGAAAGTCTGTATGTAGAGATGTTATACACATACATGTTTTCATTAACAAACTATGTATTTTTACATCAGTTCTTTTAAGATTTTTCTTTAAGAACAGGAGTAAAGCTATCAAGGTAATACTTCGGCTGAGAAATTTTCCAGTAAAATCTGTGGTAATTTAAGATCAGATGAAAGTGTAGCCACATCTTGCACAGCAATCCACTGCCTTGAGTTTACCGATCTCTAATTTTTACAGTTAAGCAGTGTCCAGCTCAGTGCTGTATGAAGTGTCTGTGTGCACTTGGAGCTCTGTACTGCTGAATTGCGCAAACTGCTGATGTTTTATCGTGAATGAATTGATAAATTTGATCCGCACATTAAAAAAGTCATAAACATGCTGTGAATTGATAAGGCAGAATGACCAGGAGCTTGGTGAGGGGGATATTATGCAAATCTATGTGTGGGAGGTGTGAAAACAGGACACCACGTGTGTATGGAGCGGCAGATCCTGCACCAGAACATGTGCTGGCTCAGTGTGTGTGAGTGAGGGCTCTATAAGGAGTGGGAGCCCCCCAAAGCTGAGCGTTCCTGTGATGCATTTCTGCTGTATGGTGGCTGTGACTATCACAGAAATTGACTGTGGGATATTTTACATCAAGGACAATACTTCTTTTTTCCGTGAGATTTCAAGTTTCATTTCTGACTCTTACCACAGCGTGGAGAGACTCAATTTCGATCTGCATGTGGTGCCACTGCCGTCGGGCTTCGCACAGTTCTGCTCTGGCTGCCTTTAGTGCTTCTGCATCTTTATCCATTCTTTTACTTGTACCTTCTTCTAACTACAGGGGACATACAAAAGATAACAATATTAAACATATTCAAATCATGATAATAAATCGGCTCATAATATCTAGTTGGAATTCTTGTTAGAGTTGTATAAATGTGTGAAGGCTCACAGTGAGGAGTTAATATTTTCTGTACTGTGTAGAGGGAAAGCCCTTATCCCACTGTGTTTGACCAGAAGTGGTTGGCCACATCTCTGTCTTCCACATTCCTAGAGGAATTCTCCTACAAATTACCCAGCTGTACTGAGATCTTACTCACCTCTGGAGCAAATGGGCTTAGAGGAGGTGCAGATGGTTCAAGCTTCCAAGTTTGAATAAAGTGCTTCAATTTTAATGTATTTTTGATTTCAGGGTTGGGTTTGTTTTTTTCCTTTTACCCTATTAAAAGTAGTTTTTAAAAACCAATCCTGAACATGTGTGGGGTCATTTTAGATTTAGACTTATTTTTGATTTCGATAGTATGTTCCTGCATATAACTTCCAGAATGATTGTTTGGCTTATGGAAGTTATTTTTCTTTTTTGATTCTGAGTTTCCCTGCAAGTGGTGAAGATGCTGTAAGCCCTTGAAATAGCACCTGCTCTTTTGCATATTTTACTGCTTTATGCAGGTTCTTATGATGACATCGACTCTAAGAAAAGAATCTCTTTAATTCAGATCTTATGAACTAAGGAAAATAAGGGTTTTGTTCCCCTGTACATACTGACAAATTGCAACTTTACCAGGCCATCATTTTTGTGAAAAATCTAGATTTGATCCACGAGTGAACCCCCAATGTTCTTTGCTTCCCCTTTCTTGCCTGGGTACTGCAGAATTTGACAGGATCAAACCAGTGTGCATTGGCTGCTTTGTGCCAACACAAAGATAAACTTGGCTTCCCTGTCGGGTGTGCAGCTGCTGTGTGTCTGGCACTGCTGGTGGATCAGCCAGGCTGCAGCAGCGTCTGGCCTGTCCTTAAAACAAACCTCCGGGATTCCTACAATACCTGAGTACAAGGTGACAGAATACCTGATTCCCCTCTGAATTTCTTTACATTTGATGGCTCAAAATTATTTTGCCATTTGACTTCAGCTGGGTTTAGAGCTGTTTGTATGTAAATCCTTAAGTGCAGCATTGTGTGTTGGTAACATTTAATCAAGCTGAATGAGAGAACAACTGATATTTCCTCAAGAGAACATAGTTTTTACTGTGAGCAATAGAAAATAGTTCCTGCAAAGGAACTATTCTTTACCAGAGGGATTAAAATGGCAAAGATTGCTGCATATAAAAGGATTCTCTTCAGGATTCTTTTTTTTCCTCTGAGATAACTACATGGAGCTAGAGGTTACCGTGTTACAGCCTATGTCATCATCCCTTAAATCCCAGCAATAGCCCAGCTGCAGGGACAGAAAAGCATCCCGATGAATTACACAGCATTGGTTCAGTGGGAATCCATACTCTTAACAAAATCTATTTCCGATTCTTCTAGTTCACATCTTACTGCGGTAAAATCCACATCCCTTCCCCGAAAATCTGCTGCATTGAAAGGAATTACTGTACCTCATAGAGGCTGCGGGAGGAACTGTACGGCCAGGGAATGGCTCCGTACTCTGCAAGGTGTGTGGCTGTGAGGAGGCATTACCTGCGTCCTTGCTGAGCTGACGGTCTTTATCTGATTTCGGGTGATGAGCGATTCATACTTTGCCCTGATCTCTCGGCGGAGCCGAGCCGGCTCCATCCTCCTCCTCCTCCTCCTCCCATCCTCCCCGGCTCCCGGCTCCGCTGCCGGCGGCGCGGGGCTGCGGCCGCGGGGCCGTTAAAGCGGCAGCGGCCCATTTCGGGGAGCGCGGGGGCCTCAGAGCCTGTCAGCCCGTCCTGGCAGCAGGTTAATACAGCAAAGGATAGCACTGAAATAACTATGCCTAAATTGTGTGCCGAAATTAATTTATCAGTGTCTTAATGTTTTTGTTACGCTGTGACTGGGGGGTATTATAACCTCAGAAATGTGAGGGTAAGAAGGAGAAAGCAAAGGATAAAGTTGCAGCTGCCCAGCATGAAGTGCGCTGTCAGAAGGACATGGAGGGGCAGAGCCTCCCAACAGCACAGCTGGATTGCTGGCAGTGCCGCTGGCAAGTGCCTCCACCATTGTTAGGGATGCCACAGAATTTCCATCCCTGAAGGTGTCTGAGACTCAGAGAGATAAAGCCTCGGATATCTGACACTGACTGTCCTGTTTTGGAAATGAGCTGGGCTCCTGGGCATCCTCTCACCGAGCACTGCGGTGGGTTTATGGGCAGAAACACACAAGGAGAGAGAGGAACCAGCACCACTGGTGACTAATAGGGCTGGTGCAACTTGTAGTAAGGGCTTTGGCTCCTATTCTGCAGAGAGCAAAGTTCTGGTGAATGTACACTTCAGACACATCACTGCTGTCAGAAATAGGGTCTGGGTTATCTCTGATGGTGTTTCAGTACCTGTGCCAGGTGTTGGTGTGCTCAGTACACACAACATGCAGAGTGTGGGGGGTTCTTATCCCTTTTCTGACAGCACCCAGGCAGGTCCAGCACAGGTTGTCTGCTTGCTGTGCTTTTTGCAAGTGTTTTTTCATTTCCTGGCTCACTGGAGCACTGTGTGATCCTGAGACTCTTGTCTGCTAAGAGCAACTCTTACCTATTTCATTTTACCTCTTACCTATTTCATTATTTTCAGTAGCGCACAATATCAGATATGCAGTAAAAAAAATTCTTAAAAATCCAGATTTCAATAAAAATTTAAAATTAATCAAAGAGAGAATGCATTTTAGGCTCTAAATAAGAATATACATCAATGAAATGATAAAACAGGCAGTAAACTTTTACAAGATATGCATCTTTTTAGAAGTCAAAGTACTGTACCACTTGAAAGTCTCCTGCTGTGAAAAGGCTTCCCTATTCTTGGCTGTGTCTGCTGGCACATGTGAAAGGATCCTGTGTTTGGATTTTATTTTCCTTAGCTGACTGTCTTCCAGTTGACCTGGACTGAGATGGAAAGGTTTTGTTGTCCACTCTCTTTTCTACAAGTGTCTCAATTATACTTGTTCTACGTAGTTCTAAACCCAAAATATTGGCAGTGTTTGTCATTGATGGGATGAGAACAGTTACATAAGAAAACCATTAGAAATCCATCAAACAAACGCAAGGTATTGTACTTGGGATGGTATAAACTAATGCTTTCTTTTCCTGTCTGTTTTTTCAGGTGTAAAGGGAACACCTGGCTATGAGATCTCTGAAGGCTAAAGGTAGGCAGGCATAAGCAATTTTATCTTTCCTAGGATTTATGGAATTTTGAATTCTAGCTGCTTTCAATATTCATATTTTATTGCTGGCTCACCACACAGCTGGAAGGGATAGTGGAGAATGAATGGACACTCATACCTTAAAGTTTGTTGAGTCCTTTTTATTAGTGATGGAAACTGGAAAATGAGGTTAGAACAGCAAAATTATTTTGTCTATTGATTACTAAAGATTATAAAAAGGCAATTCTGATTAAATGTGCGCTTCATATTTCTGGTTATTGTACAGAGATTTGATGATATTTTTAAAGAACACTGTAAAAATCATATGGGTAATGCTGATAGAGTGAAGCAGGAAATATATTGCATGTCTTCAAGGAATGAAAGTGCTGACTTTTTCTTATCTAAAAGATTCTTATTACGAAGCCAAACTTTTTATCACTTCATACAATAGGATAAAATTATTTATCCGTTTTGGCTTGGAGGAGATGGATCCTTTGCCACATCAGATTGTGCCTCATATCTTCTCTTCAACTTCCTTAACGTGGGATGCAACAACTTTTCCATCTACCACTTCTTCGACAATTGTCTTGATCTTTCTAGTTTTGGTTGGATCTAAACATCATGAACAAAACAAAAAATATTTATCAACATTTAAGGTGATAAACCCAAGCAGCATGTACATGACCAGGTACCCCCTTTTCCTTTCAAACTGGCTTCTGATTCTAATGAGTTCTATGATGTAGTTAAACAGGATAACATGTATTATTTGATTTATAAGAATGATTTTGGAAACAAAATTTTATTCAATCAAGTTCTACCTACCCTGAGAAGAATCCAGTGATTGTGTTTGAGATTTGGACCCTGTCAGGGATGAGCTTTCAAATGTAACTGCCTGTCCAGCGCCCCTAAAAGGGAATCAGAGACATGCACTCTTTCAGAATGTTCAATACGATCGGGATAAATTCCCTTTTCATGATGACATTGATAGATTATTTAAATACTGAGCAGAATGGCTCACTCTTCTCAGCGTGAAATTTCAGATCACAGTATGTGCCTTACTGTGTTTGGAGAATGTCCCACTTATTTTACCTCTTTTTTTTCCTGGAAAGGATTTTGCTACAGAAAATAAACTCAAGGAGATATTTTGTGCCGATCAGTTCCTTACACAAACTCGCCATCCAGCAGGCGCCGGTAGGTTTCAATCTCCATTTCCAGACGAGTCTTGATGTCTAGGAGCTGTTGGTACTCCGCGTTCTGGCGCTCCATGTCAGCCCTGACCTGGAAAAGCTGGGACTCCAGGTTCCCGATCTGCATTTGGATTTGTGACAGCTGAGCGCAGTAACCACCTTCCGTTTCTGCTAAAGTGTCTTCCAGGGATTTTTTCTGTGTGAAGATATTAAATAATCTCTGGTTAAGGAAAAAAACCTCTTTACAAAAACAAAACCAGCTGAAGTAGGGAGTGAGTACAGCTGCCTTAGAAGGTTTTATTTTCTTTTTGAAAACAACAATTTGAAAACTGTCCCTTGTTGCTTCCCTAAATATGATGTAAAAACTCATCTGCTTTGTGACATGCTCTTTGAAATCCAGTTAGATATATTATTGCTCTTTAAGAACTAAAAGAATATAGGATTTAATCAGAAATAAATGCAAATCCTCAATCCTAGGCAATAGGATAAGGTCTAAAAAGACTTTTGAAGTTGCCAAATTGGCTCTGAGCAGTCAGCAGCTTCCCTTTAACATACCATGGCGAGCTGAGACTGCAGCTCTATTTCCAAGCTCTGGAGAGTCCGTTTTAAATCCGTGATCTCACTCTTTCCCGACTGGAGCTGCTCAGTATTGGTGGAGATTTCCCTTTTCAGCTCCCCGCTCTGAAATGACAAAGAAGAATGGGGTGTAATTTTACTGTTCCAACTAGAGAACTCATTTTCTCAAGCATTTTGCTGAGTTTGCTCTCTCTGGTTGTTACTTTTTCATTGAACCACGCCTCGGCCTCTTTACGGTTTTGCTCAGCAATGACTTCGTACTGTCCCCTCATGTCATTCAGAAGCTTGGTCAGGTCAGTCCCTGGAGCAGCGTCCATTTCCACGCTGACTTGGCCAAATTCACTGCTTTGGATGCCCTGAAGCTCCTGGAGAGATTGAAAATAAAGAGAAAGTTCTGTTAATAAAAGGAAAATAGTTCTACCAAAATATATTTCAAGAAATATATGTGATATAAATTCTATTTCAACAAGGATCTGTAGCGTGTTTCTTGCACTCTTTCACTTAGCAAACTCAAAAAATAACAGCAAACAAACCCAATAATGAAATCCAGGAACTCTCGCTGGCTTAAATAAGGGAGTAATTTGATATTTCACAATTTCATGTGCCTTGTTATGAATTCACAAAGGAAAAAAATAACCTCTTCATGATTCTTCTTGAGATAAGCCAGTTCTTCATTCAGGCTTTCAATCTGCATCTCCAGATCTGCTCTGGTCAGGGTCAGCTCATCTAGGACTCTGCGCAGACCATTGATGTCAGCCTCCACACTCTGCCGAAGAGCCACTTCATTCTCATATCTGTGCATAAAGGGAATAAATACTATTTTAAACGTGGCCAATGAGATAAAATGCAAACTATTAATGTGTTTTATTGTAGCTTTAATATGAAAACTTAATACACATAACTATTATAATTTAATAATTTTATTACAAGTATTCTACAAGGAAAGAGATTTTTAATACAAAATAATTTTTTCCTTAAGATATTAGTAAGCATTTTTTAGCATTAAGATATCCTTACTTCAGTCTGAAGTCATCAGCAGCCAGTCTGGCATTATCGACCTGCAGAATGATCCTTGCATTGTCGATGGTTGCATTGATGATCTAGAATACAATGTTCAGAGAATGATGTTACAGCCCAAAGGCTTCATGGCTTTGTAACGGCTCTAAACTTCGTGTTCTACAAAGATTTGTAGATCTGCATTCCATCACTGCCTTCTCCTTTATTCAGATTAGACAAATCACTGCGTGACACAGCTACAGAACTGCTTTAATGTATGGGAAGAACTCAGCACATGTCACCAGTGCAAGGTGACAGAGGTCACTGCAAGCGTCGGTACCAAAGGATAAATGTGCTGTTGGTTTCCGAAAGAAATTTGTTATTTTCATTCATACTGTTAAGTGAATTACAAGCATAAAGATACATTAAATACATTGCTACATTGCTTTTCTACCTTGTTTCGGAGATCTTCAATGAAGGGGTAGAATTTACTGTAGTCGTTCCCAGATCCAGGGGTGCCAGTGCCAGGGCCACTTTTCTCATACCACTCACGGATTTTGCGCTCCAGCTCAGTGTTGGCATCCTCCAGAGATCTCACTTTGTCCAGATATGCAGCCAGACGGTCATTGAGGTTCTGCATTGTCTCTTTTTTTGAGCCAGAAAGAATGCCACCATCCCCAGCACCAGCAGGGCCAAACCCACCTCCAAAACCAGTCCCTGAGCCACTACCAAAGCCACTTCCAAAAGCAGCACCTGAACTGCTGCCAAAACCACTTCCCAAACCTCCCCCGAAACCACTGCCTAAGCCACTTCCATAGCTACCACCCAAACCACCTCCATAGCTTCCACCAAAGCCACTGCTTAAGCTGCTCCCAAATCCTGCACCTGAGCTGCCCCCAAAGCCCCCACCGTAGCCAGAACTTGAACCCCCCAACAGAGAAACAGCACCAAACCCTCCACCAGACCCCCCACCAAACCCAAGCCCACTGCCACCATAGCCTCCTCCGCCACCAGAGCTGGACATCCTCAGAGATCCCCCGCCAAATCCACTCCGAGAGGAGAATTGCCGGGACCCGCCACTTGTGCGCACGGAAAGGGCCATGGTGCTCGAGGTGCCTGGATCTGCTCCGTGGAGGTTACAAGAGAGAGCAGGGCAGAGTGGGAGCAAGGTCAGCTTTTTAGAGGGACGGCAGTGGGTGTTTCAGGAGGAGTCTCCACCTCCTGGGGAGAGCTTTCACTCTCTCTCTCCCTCCTGTTTGGAGGGGACGTCAGTTTAGTGTGTTCTGCCCAACCAAAATGATATGTGCCAACTGAAATTGCCAATGGGAGTGGAAATCGGGTGCCCTCCAGGTATTTGTATGAGGGGAAATGGGTGGAGTGAAGCTGAGACATCACAATTGTGTTCTGCCATGTGCAATGGAGCACAAAAAGTTCTTTCGGCATGTAAATCCCTTCTAAATAATTGTTTTGTCATTGCAGATTCAGTGCTTCCTGGGTTTGGGGCTGTTATTACAGGAGTTTGCTATGTCAGCAGAGTGATCCCTTTGATTCCCACTTCCCAGCATGTGTGGCAGGAAGGTCTTTCTTTTCTTAATGCTTTTCTGGCAGGAGCCTCTGCTGGATTAGTGCTCCTGGATGCTTGATAGGAAGTAAGAAAAGTGACCATCAGGTGTCCACTGAACTGGGTGTTCAGTGAGCTGCAGGGTGATCGTTAATATGAAAATATAAATACACTTATACCCAATAGGATTTGGAATTGGGTTTATGCCCTAACCTTTTCATCATTGAAATACCTCAGAGTGATATGCATATAGTCTATAGCATGTAACACTTTGTACTTGGGAGCTGAGAACTGACCATTGTGTCTGCTAAATAGTTTGCCGTTACCTCAAAATAAGAAATCCGATTTCTGTATTTGGTACTTTTTATAATACAAATATAAAGATCAAAGGTAGTGCTTCTGGGTGCAGGTTTGGGCATGGGAACTCTCCCAAACCAGTATATTTTTCTTTTGAAGTTATTTTGATAAATGGAAAATCATTTTTTCTTTGTCCTGACTTAATTATATCATTGGATTTGTCAACTGAAATGTGTTAATTTTTGATTTATCCGCACGCAGGAGCATGGGGTGCTTTTGGGGCAGAAAGGAGCGGAAGATCAAAGGTATAAGTAAAGCATTTCTGTGGAAATGAGCTGATAGCCTGGTCTCAGTGACTCGGGGCAGTGAAAGCAGAGGATTAGTTCTTTGGCAGCTGTTTATGTACAGTAAATAGCTCTGGACAGGTGAGGTTTCATAGGAAAGAGCTTTGTGTGTTTATGTTCTCAAGAGGAAAATGTAAACTCCTGGGACTGAGGATCTAGGTGTGGCACAGGGGCCTCCCTATGAGACAGGGAACATTATTGGCACAGAAAGGTTTGAGAGAGAGAATTTAAAATATATTCTTATTGATAAAATATCTTGGCTTGCTGTAGTCCCTGGTGACATAATCATTCACAGAGCATGAAAAGTATCAAATGGGCTTCTTCAATTTATTTTTCATGTTAATTTATTATGAAAAACAAATCAACACTTCTTATTTATTTGAAAATCAGGTTTTAATGAAGTGAAGCTGCTTTATGTTTGAGTGGGAGTTCACATTCTGAAAAGGTGTGCTGAATTGATGCCTTAATGCATTTTAAAAACCTAATACTTCCATTTTTATCTGTGTTGGAAGCAATTACAAGTTTATACCAGGCTGACTTGATTTTTTTGCATCAAGGTACTTAGTCACAGTGTAAGTAAACCCAAAGTCTTTTCCGTTGTAACTTACAGATTTTTATTAATGCTTCCCCACAAAAACAACAAGAAGAATTGTTTAGGATTTGATAATTTGGCATTTTTCAAACCTGCTGGCGTTTAGGGTGAATTAGATCAGATTCTTTATAAATCTTTTCGTTTTGGCATCGGCTCCAGGAAACTCAGAGGTGTCTCCCCTGCTGGTGCTGTTTACATCTTCTCTTCGATCTCTCTGACCTCAGAGGAGACAATCTTGCCATCAACCACCTCCTCAACTATTGTCTTGATCTTCTTAAATTTACTTGATTCTGTTATGGAAATTGAAAAGAGAATTAATTAAATGCAATGTACATCGACAGAGTAATATTGCTGCAGTAGTAGCAGTCAATGAGGAAATAGCAAAAAGTATCTTCAGTCCACAAGTACTTGAGGTAAACTTTTGTGGTGTGCAGGGTGTGGCTTCTCCTCTTTTGAATATTGGGTAGAACGCTGGGTTCAGTAACTCTCTATCACTCTTGATAGTTTTGCTTCAGTTTAGCACAGACTTGTAGACCTAGAACCTTGGGATAGACTTACACCAAATTGGAAATTTTCGCTATGAAACTGGATATGTTACTTGGGAGCTTCAGTCTCCCTGTGCAGCCAGGGGGGAGAGGCAGATGCTTCTGCACTTCTCCAGAGGGGAATTCAGTAACTCTCGGTTGTTTGCTTGGCTCTATGAGTAGTCACAGAATCACAGAATGGGTAAGGTGGCTCTGCGGATTTACACTAGGCACCTGAATTATACATATATAAACCCAGGTTTGTATAGTCCCTATAGGGTAACCATACAGTTACCCTTTTGCTTTCTTGATGTGAGATTCCACTGGCTGATTAGTTGCTCTGAAGCTGTTGTTTTATATCAGGCTACTTCATTCCATAGCACTTCAACAGGCAGACATCAAAACAGAAAGAAGTTGGTGGGACGTACCTTTATCATTTTCTGGTGGCATTACTGTCAGTTCTGCCAGCCTGTTGAAATGGTAAATTAGAAAATATAAATATATGGCAACTCATGTATTGAAGAAACATCCTTGTGCGTTTTGTATGTGTTTGATCAGGACAGCTAATCCCCTTTGATCAAGACATTTAACCAAGAGATAACTCAGTAAAATGAGTTTTCTCAGTTAAAGCGAAACTTACTAAGCATAAATGGTGGTTGCAGTTAACCTGCAGAGTCATTTCTGCAATGCCAGGACTTCAGCTCATGCAGGTACAGCCGTTCTAGTTCCTGAACCAGAACAGCTGAACTGGCAGAATCTGGGGGGAAGTTCCACTCTCTGCTTAACCCACATAGACAAGTTGTTCCAAAACTGCATTACTAGTGTTCCTGGCATATGAACATCTACCCAACTCCCCAGCTCACAGAGTGACAGTCTGTGGGCTGGGAGAGCCCAACTCAAAATTCCACAGCAGCTTCAGAAGCCCAGCCTGAACTGCAGCCTGCTCTGATTCTGTGGCTGAGAACTGGGCAATGCATTTCCCCCACCCCGAAGCAGTTGGAGAGTGGCAGATTTGACACAAAAACCAAAACAACATGCAAAGCCATGTGTGTGCTCACCCGCTTTCCTCTCCCTCCAGCAGCCTGCGGTATGTGGCGATCTCCATCTCCAAGCGGGTCTTGATATCCAGCAGGGTGCTGTACTCACTGTTCTGAGCCTCCATGTCAGCTCGGAGCTGCCTCAGCTGGGCCTCCAGTCTGGAAATTGCTCCCTGTATCTGGGCGAGCTGGTAACTGTACCGTGCTTCTGTTTCAGCCACAGAGCCTTCCAGGGTCTGTTTCTATAGTCCATGGGAAGAACAGAGACATATTATTTAGAGAACAAATTTTTGTGTTAAAATAGCATTTTGATTGTAAAACCCCTCATTCCCCTATTTATCTGTGTAACTCACTGCTGTCCACCGTCCTTATTTTGCTTTTTGTTATTTACCATGCTCAGCAGGGACTGTAATTCCAGGTCCAGGTTCTGGAAGACCTGTCTCCGTTCCGTGATCTCTTTCCTTTGGACCTCCAACCGTTCAATATTGAGGGCAACTTCCTGGTTCAGTTCTATTGTCTGGAATGAGGAATGGAGGGACTGTGAACTGCAGCCTGGCATGGCTGAGGTTCTTGCTGCTATTTAAGCAGTTGACTTTACCTGCTTTTCAAAACGTTCTTTGGCTTCTTGGCGGTTCTTTTCTGCCATTTCTTCATATTGCTTTCTCATGTTTTCCATAATAGCTGCAAGATCAATGCCAGGAGCAGCATCCACCGCCACCTCCACGGAGCCGGTCACCTCTTTGCGCAGCCTGGCACGGTCCTGCAGCAATGGGGACTGTGTTAGCACTAGCTGCAGGGAGCTGTCACTCCTGGGTATGGGACACAAACTCAACATCTATACACATAGGACTAATCCTTCAATAGTATCTCGGGGCAAGACAACTTAATCACCTTGTAAATACTGTTTACTGCACCTCATCTTAGAACAGTTCACTTACTTTATAGCAATAAATGCTGTATTGTAGATAAATGTGTCATAAAAATGATTTCCTCAGAACTGGACCTGTGGAACTGAGGGTGAAAGTCATGGCTCCCATTTGTGTACTTTTTGGGGTAGCAATCCCTAAACCATAAATTATTCTTAGAGAAAACCTTCACTCCTTCATTCCTGGAATGGAGAAGTGTTCAGGCTTTGATCCCTGACAGCTTGGATGTTCCTTAGTGCCACACATGGTTATGTTGCTTCCAGGAAGGATAGAAATGCTTCCTAGTGAGACTGTTTCTGTTTGCCACTCAAAACCCCTCTCCCTGGCAGTGCTCAGCTGCTCTCACCTCCTCATGGTTCTTCCTGAGGAAAACGAGCTCCTCGGTTATGCTCTCAATCTGGGACTCCAGGTCAGCTTTCGACAGAGTCAGGTCGTCACGGACACGGAGCAGTCCAGTGATGTCACTCTCCACACTCTGCCTGAGCAGGTGTTCGTTCTCATACCTGTGCAATAAGGAGCCTTTTGTCATCATTGGAATGCAGCAGTTTGGTGTAAATGTTAGAATCAGTAGCTACCACAGTAATTGTGATATTTTCACTAAACCTAAAGTTGGAAAATGTTCACTTCCCAGCACTGATTCCAATAGCTCGAAGTTTTCCTAAATTAGAGGAGCATGAAAGAGATTTGATATAAAATTACAGAACTTACTTCAGCCTAAAGTCATCAGCAGCCAGCTTGGCATTGTCGATCTGCAGGACGAGCCTGGCATTTTCCATCTGGGCAGCAGAAATCTAAAGGGAATGGTGGACAAGTGATGAAACTTTGCACAGAAATTCACACTTGATCCTTTCCTGGGAGTGAATACTGTAAGTGGGCTTCATCCAACTTCACTTCAGCTGTCTGTTAGTCAGCTGGGTTTAAAGATTAAGTTCCATCTGAAGTGCGTGAAAGGAATTAGGGATGTTCAAAAGGCAAATAAAATAAGTGTATTGAATAGTTGGGATCAACTGGTCCCTGAAGGGATCTGCTTTTAAATGCTATGAAGTAGAACTGATAAAAAATAACAGGGGAAAGATTGAAGGAATCTTCTGGAAACATGATTTGACAAACCTGTCAGTTGATTGCTGGGAATATTTCATGGTTTCCAGGGGTAATTTACCAATTTAAGTAGTGATCTTTAACTTTTTTCTGAGTGCTTGCCCTTCTTTTCTAAAAATCCACTTTGAAATAGACTGTTGCTAAACCGTATTTAAATATGTAGATTACCATTAGTACTATCTCTAATTAAAGCCACCTAAGGCAAATATCATAGAACTAGTTAATTTTGAGTCAAAGATTTTTCAGGCATGAGATTACTCACATGTGCAGGCATATATCTGGTGTTACAAATGATGGAAAATCTGTCACTAATTTGTAGCTTATCAAAATCAAGCTTTTTTTTCTCAGCTGGGCCAATTACAATTTGGAAAAGTACATCTTCTACAACAGATGATTCTCTCTCTCACTGATAATTGCAATTCCTATATTTATAGAGGGCCCTATGATCTCTTACCTTACTTTGGAGTTCTTCAATTGTTTTGAAGTAGGAGCTGTAGTCCTGTCCTACGCTTATGGTATTCTTTTCATACCACTCCTTGATCTGCATCTCAATCATGGAGTTTGACTTCTCCAGCGAGCGCACCCTCTCCAGGTACGAAGCCAAACGATCGTTCAGGTTTTGCATAGTTGATTTTTCGTTGCCAGCGAGCAGCACATCGCTCCCAGTGATGCTGAGCTGGAGGCTCCCTCCGAGGCCTTGGCCAGAGCTGGTGCTGGTCGATATGCGGGTGCCATAGCCCCCGGCTCCCCCGTAGACACTGGGTGCCTGGATCTTCTGGAAGGACATTTTCCTGGAGGTCAAACCACTGACACTGGGTGCAGAGGACTGGAGACGGGAGCCCGTACTCCACTGGATGCTGCGGGTGGAGAATGCCATTTGTGCTCTTTGTCTTCTGGACTGAAGCAGGTAAATCGGCACAGAGAGAGACAGGGCAATGAGGAGCTGAGTGTGACCTGTGCACCTTTATACCAGGTCCAAGAGGAAGCACAGTGGCTGGAAACCCCACCTATGTTGACGCAGAATGTCACTACTATCAGCACAAAGAGCACACAGGATATTGCCCCCCCTCCCCATAATTTGAAGGGATTCTCATCTGTTCATCTGTGTTTGAGGAACACTCCCTGGGTTATTTGCTTGCTTTGTTATTTTGAGAAACAGATAAAGCACAAATGATCTGCTGAATCATTTATAACCATGTACCTGCAACCAACCCCCTCTGTAGCCCTTTGGAACAAATGAGTAGGTTCTTAGCCCCCTGTGCAGTGCATGAATTTAAAATGAGAGTTGCCTGTATGTGAAAAGAGACTTAAAATATTTATATTTGTATTTCTGTTGAGTAAGCAATAGTTTGGGCCTCAGGACAGTCTAGAACAGTGTATAAATTATTAGAAAGGAGGCAGCTGTACTACCATCTGAATTCATTTCATAGTAACCACAAACCAATATATGCACTGCCAGTGCAGAGTGGAGGCTGTTGCCATCAGCTTGGATTGACTATGCATTCATCTGGTATTAGAAGACCTTTGCAAGTGGAATTTGAGCTTTCAGTACAGCTGAGATTAAGTGGGAAGAGTATTTCTTTGTCCTTAAGTGAAGTAAGAGGAATGAGAATATTGGAAACCTTCACAGCCCTGTGTGTTTCACATGTGGGATGCTGAGGTCCATACAGTGGCAGGAAGTGTTGAGTTCCAGCTTCCAGCAGAAGGAGCCTTCAGCCCTCCTGTGTGGCTGAAGCTGAAACAAATGAAGTTTCCCTTCTGCCTCATCAATGTTCCAGAGACCACCAGCTAACAAGTGCCATGCTGGGGGTGTCTGTTCCCAGCCCAGGGGCTGTGGTCATTAACAGGAAACCAGCTGCCTTTGCACGGCATGAAGAAACCCAACAATCCCACTGCTGATCATGGGGAGGCTCCTGGGCTGACTCTGCTGTACACATGATACAGAAAGTGCATGGAGAATTTGGAAAGCAAGGGAAGAACCTGATTGCTGAGGGATTGTTAGTGTTGCAGGAGAGCAGGTGGCAGGTATGTGTTGGGACAGTGTGGAGGTGCAGCTCCTGGGGCATCAAAATGACAGTGCTTTAATGTGTTACTGATGTTGTCAGGTAGAACAATGAACACATATGGTTTGTGTTAGTGACAGCAGCTGCTGTACATACTGATCTCCCACCTTGGGGCAAGGAAATTGGTGAGACACTGAGCTCTGGAGGCATTGCACTGTGCATTGGAGGCACCTTCCGGTTTCTGAGAGCACCCACTGCAGAATATTAGGGAATTAGTACTGTGAAGTTTTTTAAGCTACTGTGCTAGGGATTAGTCTAACAGGTATTGGCTGAAGGCAGGGAGTTAAACTGTTGTGCTTGGCTGTTCTGGAAACCCAGCTTCCAAACCAAAGCAATCAGTGCCCAAGGCAGAATTTTTTTTTTCTAGAAGGATGTTGTGGGTTGCCTTTGGACCTTGAGCTTCTTTGGGTGTGACTTATAATAAAAAACCTTAATGAGATGTGAAACCAAAGTACACTGGCCATGACATTTGGTGTGTCATTACAGAGACTCAGGGTGGGTTGTCTTTTGTCCATTGAAATTATTCAGGCTGAGCAAGAATTATTCATTTTAGTAGAGCAGAGCGTACACCTTTAGAATATAAGAGGAGTACAGAAGAGATCCTGCTGTTCTTACATCCCTTGGCTCTATATCTCACTGCTTAGATCTCTGCAGGATTTTGTGGCAGTCTATTTAAGAGCAAACATTCCACTCTGTCTTCTCAGTACTTTTTAAAATTAGTTTCCATGTTACCTTGGTGATATTTTTTCTAAACATCATTTGGAGGTTCTATTTTTTCATTTAGTGAGCAAATGAAAAAAGAAGTCAGTGATCTGAATTAATGTGAATATCAGGCTTAGGTCAGACATTTGCCTTGTGTTATGGCTCTGCTGCTTTAATTCAAGCTGAACCTCCAGCAATTATTTTCCTTCCAGGATCCTCTAGACTATTAAGCAGAAGTGTCCCAGATGTATGCAAAGGGAAGCATGGAGCAATGGTATTGTGCAGACCTAGTGTGAAAAGATATAAGGCTGAATTTTCTTAGTGTTCATTTTATTCTCATCCCTAAATTGTTTACTGACAATTTCTCTGGCCTTAACATTTTATATATGCTTCTATCCCCCCCAAAAAGCTAGAATATTTGCAAGAATATTTGCTAGGATCAGGATAGGTTCACACCAGAGGTGGGGTTTGCTCCTGGTTTTGGTTCAGTACACTTTTTTCCATGAAAACATATCTTGACTGGTTGTATTAGTCACTGGAAACTGCCAGAGGGAGCCCCGAAGCTGCAGCCTTGGCAGTGAGGGGAGGGCAAGGCCCCAGCCAGGCTGGAGGGCGAGTGGCTCCTCAAGGCTGTCAGCTGGCAGTGGCCTCAGCTTCCTCCGCCCTGGACTATACCCAGGAATTATCTGCAAGAGCATGGGCTGCCTCATTTTAATTTTTAAAAAAATAATTTTATTAGTTGTTACAGTAAGTTATCTAAATATGTGTTTGACAACCTAAATATCTATTGCCCAATACTGCAGTTTTGGTCAGCATTGAAGAAGTACTGTAAGAGTTTGCTGGTGCTTTAGCTCAGCAGAGCAATTTCAGCTCCAGACTCAGTTGTGGGAGCTGTAAAGGACAGTCTGTGTGTTCATGGGTAACACTTCCCTTCAGTGACGTGCTTGGTCGGAGTGGATTGGCTCTAGACATAATAAAACATTTATAGCAACACTAATGAATTGTTTGATTTCATGAAGAAATGTCAGCTGCGTGACAGAAGTTTAATGTGCATTAGAGGGCCATGAAGATAAGTCCTGCAGGGCTCTGATAATGTGGATGCCATTCCACCTGACTCACCTGTGCTAACCAGCCATGGGCAACCAGTCTGGAGAGTTCAAGGAAAAAAGACACACCCAGCTGTGGGTCTGCATTTCTGCTGCCTTTAGGTGGAACAGATGTTTTTCTTTTGGATGATATAGAGACGTAAATAAAGCAAAGTCTTTTAGTTCAGTCTGTAGAGATGATCCATTCTAGGAGTGAAATCCAACACCCTTTTGTTGGTCCCTGTAACTGTGTTTGGGTTTAGCATCATAATAGCTTGATTCTGAAAGGTCTGTACTACAGTCCTGCTGAGCAAGGATGTCTGCTGAGCAAAGTGCATTCAAGAAAGATGCATTCCGTGTCCAATATTCCAGCCATATTCCAGTATTCAGTATTTCTGGCTCTGAGAAATTCCCCTCCTTCTCTTTTTAACTACCTTTGCACCTCCTGTTAGTGCCAATGCCCACAAAGCCTGCTCTCTCCAAAGAGCAAAGCAAGGTGTTTTGTGCTCTGCTGAATGGCATCAGAGGAGAGAAAGTTCTGGATGATGTCACCAACTCAACCGGATTCACCTAAGCCCTGAACATTTGCAGGTCAAGATCTTACACTGTCTGCCTCACATATTTTCCCCCTCATTTCCCTCTCCTTTTGATCTTTTGTCCAATGAAAATATCTCAATCATCAAACCACTGCACCTTATTTCTTTCTGCTTGGAGCTTTGACCAGAGGGGTAAGTTAAGACATTACTTTGCATATTTATGGTACTTAGAGAGGTGTTCCAGCTCTTGGAGTTGTGCATGAGGCAGTGTGTGGGTTCCATCCCTCCCCAGCCACAGGTGGAAAATGAAAGTCAGGAGCTGCCTTTCCTGTCTCAGCTGCTCTCCTCAAACAGAATTAGATCTCAGTGCCAACAAAAACAGCTCCAGGCCACACAAACGAACCTTCTCTTTTTTTCTCCCCCAAAAGTGCCATTAAGATCAGCTCTAACACAGGACTGCTGGCAGATCTCTCTCCCTTGGAAAAACCCTGTGCAACTGAAGTGTCAGGGGAATGAGAAAACCAGTGAACGGGAGAGAATTTCAGCTTACTGGCTCTCTCATAACCATAAGGCTGGAGTAGTTAATTCTACTCTTTTCAGAAAAATATTGCCTATTTCTATGATTCAGGAGGCAAATGCAATTTTCATCGTCCTGTGCAAATATACGCACGCACTGACTGTACGCTTTAAAAGATACATACAAACACACTGTATTGCATGTGTTCACATCTGTGTAGATTTTTTTGCGAAGTTTAAGAAAAGAATTCTTTTGGTTTTGGGGATCTCACTTGTGTCACACTTGGAGCCCCCAAACCAGAAGAAAAACTCGATTTTTCCCCAGAGTATAACTGCACTCATAATGCCAGGAGGTGCCTGGGCAGAGGCACAGCTGCAGCTTCTTGTTTGGGGACTGCTGTGGAATATCATCCCTGCAGTGCATCCCAGCGATCCCACGGCATCCCCACTCCAGGGTTTCGTACAACTAGGAGCAAGCTGGGCTTGGAACCCAAAAACTGGATTGCTTGGAACCCAAAATACCATCCCAGTGACAAGATCTGTGTCAGGAGAGCGTGTACAAAAAAGCAAAATAAAGGAATCAGGCCAAAAATCCGCCTCCATACTCCCCTGGAGAAAGTCTGGCACTGTTAGTAACGTACATTACACAAATACTGCAGCAGAAATTTCCAGTTAGAAGTTGTTCCCCAGCCGCTGGAGCCCTGGAGGAGCGGCAGGAGCAGGGACAGGCGCAGGGACAGCGCAGGGATCCGTGCGGATCTACCTGGTTGTCACTAGAGGCCACCACCGGCCTTCGGAACGGAGCTGCCTCCAGTCCTCCCTGTGCTGCGCACCGCGGGAGAATCCGTGCGGAGCTTGAGCAAAGGAATGAACTCGCAGATTACATAACGAAATTTCTCATCTTATCCACTTTCCAAGCCCTACATCCAGAGGAAATTTATTTGCATCATTCTCTTCAGAGCCACCAGCCGTAATTAAGGAGTTCAGTGCTCTGTATGGAATAGGTTTGGAAGCAATGGCAAGAAGAATAGGCTATCTTTCTAAATTTTGACATCTGAGTCTTTGAGGACAGGGAGTGTTCACTATCCCTCTAAATTACGCCTTTTTATGACTGATGCTTAAGTATCTCAGTTTTTAGTCAGTGATGGGCTGTAGACATTAAAGAAAAGGTTATTTAGTTGTGTTTTTATGGGTTTTGTTCTGTCAGTAGCAATGTTATTTCCAGTAGATCCATTCTCAGTCTTGAGACTGTCTCTTGTGAAATTAACCTGGAAGCAGAGCCTGGGTTCTGGAATGGCTTTCAAAAATTAGTAATTTGTCTCACTAATAATACATAAAAATGTTTTTTCTTTCCTGCACTGGTAACCATACAATCACAATTTCTGTCTGCTTGAAGCAACATTACAGATTTCCTGCTTTGAAATTGTTCTGGTAAGAGTCACTCCCAGTTTTTTGTTTCACGCATTTGATGTTTTACTTTCTCATATGGATGGTTTGGGGGTGCAGAGCTGAGCCAAAGCTGATACTTCTCTAAAGGCAGCACACCTTTAACTTCTGTTCTAAGGAAGAGCTGTAGTTTGTAGCTACTTCAGCCTGTTTGTTTCTCCTTTTCCCTGCCTGCTCCAGCTAATTATGCTTCTTAATTGAAACACATTTCTCCAAATTATATTCCTCATTTTTGTTGCTTTCTATACAGCCTAATTACTGCTCGTCACATCGACTCCTTTGGACTTGTCCTTAGGACATTGGAAAGCCAAAAAATTTACCCCCAAAGTCTATATAGTTATTGAAAGTGTCTTTACCACAGCTGGTGTTATGATTTTATGCCTTTAAGCTTCTAATGCATATTCAGACATTCAAAAAGCAAATTAACATGTCCAGAAGAAGCAGCTCTGCACCTGCCTCACCTTTCGGTCATGTCTCGCACTGGGAGCTCCTGCCATGGGGACACTCCAAATTGTCCAACACTGATGCTTCTGTTTCATGGAATGGTTTTGCAGACAATTGGTTTGTGTCAGCCCTAGGCCTGTGGGTCATTTCAGTATAGTCACACAATTAAAGACATCATAAAAGTACAGCTTGAAAAGAATCAAAAATTTTACAGAGGGAGGAATAATGAGGAAACAACACATGGTAAAATTTTAGTTGGGATTTCACTAAGCCAAACATCCAGGTAGAGTCAATAATTAAGATGCTTTTGCTGTATAATGTAGGATGGGGGGGACAGGGGGTGCAGCCTCTCCAGCATTATTCTTTCCGTGCTTCCCTGTTTATAGATTCTTCCTTTTTCTAAATGATTCATACACAGGAACGGGCATCTCCTAGCAAAACTTTAGAAACCTTTATAGGTCAGGGTGTGGACATTGTGAAATGTTTTACCGGCTCTTCTACCTATTCTCTCTGCTTCAATAATCCATAGAACCAGTGGGTTTAGCAGTACTATAAAGGCGAGATTTCTTTTCTTCTCTTTCTGAAATGACTTTGTTAATTTTGCATCCGCATTAACCAGGAAGGCAGAAAGCAAAAATTTTCATTCTACAGATGTGGCTGTTGATAAATAAGGCTGAACCCCAGCAGTGTGGGGCCAGCTCCCCAGAAGAATGTGTGATTAATAGCACAAACCATGACTGCATTACCTCATCGCACACTTCTTCCAGGGGATCAACACTTCACTTACCAAAGCTGCCTATTGTAATACACCTTAATAAGTTTTAACATTTCTACAAGTGAAATGAGCTGTGACTCATGCCCAGGCTGGAGTGCAGTCAAGGCTCTTGGAAATCACGCTGAGGATTATTCCGTGCAGGACTGCCTTAAATGGCAGGTGAAACTGCAAGGAGCCAGTTGTGAACGCTGATGGTTTCAGCCTCCTTTTATAGGCTGAGTTCCTGTATCTTGTTGGTTTGCAGAAGTACTGTTGCATCATTCACTTAGACTGAGAAATGCTCTTCTTTCCTGCTGATGTTTCTTTGCTATCCTTTTCCATTTATGGGAAATAGAATTTGTTCATTTGGAGGGTGTTGTTTTTTATGATACTTCATATTTCTCAAATTGCACTTTCTTTGGGCCTAGGTCTGTCACTTTATTGGTGTCAAAATGGCACTTCTGTGTGTATGGAGTACTAAATGAGAACAAATACGAGTTGGCAGAGTTCAATCAGTTTGAATACAATGAATTAATAAAGTAATTTTTCAAGCCGTATATCATCACACTCCTGAAGATTTCCTTCCCTTCAAAGCCATTGCTCTGAGATCAGAAGCAGCACCACCTGTGCTCTTAAAGTCTCCCAAATACTACAAAGCTACCAAAGATGCCAGCACAGTGTTCTGTACAGGACTCATTTCAGTTGGGCTGCTGGCACAGGTACATTGAAGAACATCATCAGAGTATGTGCAGGGTCCTGACCAGCCATAAACACTTGGAATGAATCAATGGCATTATCTCTTCTGAGCGATCAGACGCAGACTGGATTGCTGGGAGTGGGGAATGGCTCTTCAGGAAGTTGTATTATCTAATAGCTGGGCTAAGTAGAAGCTGTGAAGTGATGGATTCTAATTTAGTGGCTCTCAGTGACTTTCTTTGCAGCCTTGAGCGAATTGTGTCATCTCTTTTTCCAATTTCTCAGGCAATAAAATGGGAATGATAATACTGCCCCCATTCATTATCTCCCTGACTTCATCTCTCAGCGTGGTGTGAGAATGTGATGTTAACAGTGCATGCAAGTGGTAAATATTAGCATCATTATTTATTATTTAGGGTGCAGACCCACCCTAAATACATTTAGGAATGCATAGCTTATCTACCAGAGCACAAATTCAGAGGTAATGAGTAACCACGAGATACAGGGCTGGTGACATGGTGTCACGAGCTGTTCAACACAAAGGAAATCTGCAACTCTGCAGAGTGTTCTGGAGCTGTGAAAGATTCTCCAGAAATAAGCATTTTTTGCCAGAAACAGAATGTAGTGTAACACATATTTGTATGTCTAAGGACTAATTGGTTTACTCCACTTAGTAAAACACACTTGAATGGCTGTGTTGGAGCCATCAGTGCATGACAGTGTCAATCATGGCGTGAGCTGTGAGGATGGTGCTGTGAACTGTACTGGTCTGACCTGTACAGACTGCAATGGCACAGGGGTAAGAGAAGGTTAAAATCATCAGAGTGATGGAGTGGAGTGGGAATTCTGCTGCCTCTTATCCAGCACCGCTCGGGCCACAGCTGAGTGTGACACAGGGCACAGGGAGCGCATCTCACCTCTGCATGAGGGGACACCAGGGCAGAGCAAAGCCAGAGCATTGCTCAGGAATGTGAAATAAGGACAGGCGTGTTCCACAAGGCACTTCAATTATTCTCTTTTCCTTCTTCTTTCTTGTAGTTCAGCACAATAACCCAGCACAAAGCACATACCTTCCTTTGATGTAAAAATAAGGGCTACTTAGAAGTTTTTATAATTATTTGTGTCACAGCAATGCGGCTCTGCTATGTAAATCTGATAAATGAACATATCTTTAAATAACACAGAAAATAGTTCAAGAAAACCTGGGCACATTTTGTCCAGATGCTGCAAACACCAGGTCTGGCTTGTTGAATCTGGTAAGCCATAAGGAAGGACACTCTTAATTAGCCAGGAGTTACTAATCCTGTATTACAAGTTTTACCCAGTTTAAAGAAACCATTAGGTAATCCATCCGATGCTTTTGGGATCTCTTTGTGCAACAAGGGTGGAGAGTTGGTGTGCGGGGGGCAAAGGGGGATCAGGAACTGGTCGGAACATGCCAGTGGCAGAACACTGTATCACAGAGGTGGACTTTGTTCAGTTTAATCTGCATTTCCTTTGAGATTTCCCCTTTCCTTTGTGAGCCCTGTTTCAAAGCAAGGCAGGTAACAGGAACCCTTTTGTGAGAGTCCATGGTGAGTGAGGATGACAGGGCATGATGACAATGTCGCTCATGAATGCGAGACTGCCCTGGACACGCAGACAGTGACTTTGGAATGCAAATCCCTGACACACTCATTATATTCCATCTGGTCTCTCTTCCTTCTGCCTTATAGTCTTCCTCATCTAAACATCCTAATGATATTTCTCTTTTCCTTGCCCAGATTTTATCTTTGCGTACCTCTCTTGCTGTCAGGGTCTGCTGCTGAGTCGGGCACTGGGCTGAGCTGAGACAGGGAGGACACCTGGGTTTGGCTAAAGCTGACAGTTCTCCCTGACATTAGCACTGCAAACACCAGTCTGGCCCGACTTCAGAACCCCTCGACAGAGACAGTGAGAGACCAATTTGAGACCAAATAACTGAGACGGTTTTTTTAATTACCTCGGTCATCAAGGAAGAATGAGTGTCTGGAACAGTACTTACAGGCTCTGAAGGAATGCGTGTAAAGACAGTGCAAGAAAATTTCTCTCAAACTGAAGAATAAAGAAGCGTTTCTGGGGGATTAATTTTAGTAAAGTGACTTTGCAACAATCCTACTCATAATGCTGTTTCGAATGGTGACATTGATAAGTTGTATGTAGGGAAGTTGAATAGTTTTGTTCATGTAGATGTCACCTGTAACTTGTGTCACCTCTTTTCTGTGTCCTTCCAGTTTTGTCCCTCCTGAAACAATGAGGCTTTGGCTGTTCTGACTTATGTCAGTGACACTGCCACAGTGCACTGTGCATATGTAAGGGAAAGCAAAATCATATATTCCAAGGACCAGAACAAATAATGGATAAAAATTTATTGGCTGCAGTGAGGTATATGATGAGAGGCATAAGACCAGGAAAAAACTTGAGAGATTATTCCCTTAAATTATAGCTAATTTGCAGAGCGATAACTGAATTCCAGATGGATATTCCTGCCCTGGAGAGATGTGCACAATACATCTGTCTCTAGTTGAGCCAGTCACTTTAATTAAACAGCCTTTCTTCAGCGTTTTGGTGACTAAAAGCTCTTTAAGCTACCAATGTCAGCTATACCCAGCTCTGTGTGGCACTTTGCAGTGTTAGGCTGCAGATCATTTTAGAGGCGCATTCACTACAGCATCCCTGTTTGACACTCGGAGCCAGCCCACAGCACGCTGTTCCCAGAGGGGCCGTGGAAGCTGCTGCTGGGAAAGCCAAGGGTTGGCAGAACTTCCCTTCAGGCTTGTGGGGGGATCTCGTTGATGGTGGAGGACACCACCTCCCCGTTCACGCTGTCGTGGACAATCGCTCTGAGCTTTTGGTTGCTCAGCCCAGAGTGTTCTGAAAGAAAGGAAAGTTTAATTAGCCAAGGGGCCATGCTTAGACAAGGTGATGGGGGGAAAGATTAATTTACAGTAATTTGCCTGCTGCCTTCTCAACTGAGTTATCTCTACATGTTCCCCCTTAAGTCAATGTTTGTTATTGCTCTGTGTGAAATGTGCTGCCAGAAAGTCACCCTGGGTCTGGTCCAGGTCAGGGCAAATGAATAATACAGCGACAGCCCAGCCAATGCAAATCCAGCAGATTATCCTGGATGTCTGCAGGTCATGCTCATACCAGAATATGAGTTTCCAGACATGCAGATTTTCAGTTTGCTCTCAAGCCCTAACGCTGTTTTAGTCACCCACTGAAGTCTCTGTGCCTCCTCATATCCCAGGAAAGCTTTAGTCTGGAGCCTGAGCTGTGGCCACAGGTGTGACTGACAGGGCTGGGGCTGAGGCAGCCCATGGCAGACACAGTCCAACGAGCTCTGCAATGAGCCCTTCACAGCAGCCAGAAACCACTGAAAATGGTTCTCAAAGGCCTGTGTGATCTGTACCTGCCATGCACACCTTCCACAGTTCACTCAGGTGACGTTAAAATTGCCCTGAGTAAAATTGGATTGGAAATGACAATAATGAAGAGTCACTACAAACAACAGTAAAAAGTAAAAGTAAGAAACTTTTACCTTCAGTTTCGGATTTTCTTGCTGTCCTGTGAAGATAATGAAATAGAGAGAAAATAGTGTTATACTAATTTCAAGAAGTTATTAATCCTCTTCTCACTGATTTTGAGGAGACCTCATCCCCACTATGAGGTAAAATTAAAAAAAAAAAAAGATAAAGAATGATGCTTTTATGCCATATGAGCTTTCCCTTTGGTAGATACTCTCACTGAAAACCATCCCTGTGTGCATTCACTATTGCTCCCAGGGACAGGTGCATTGGTTCTTGTGTATTTGGAGTTGCTCAGGTTGATCCCAGTTTGGTTTCTGACAAATACCCCCACACTTGGCCCACCCCCTGCCTGCCTGAGAGTTTCAGTTCTAAAGGCTGCTTCTCTTCCTTTTTTGACTGTATAAATCAGATGAGAGAATAAAGATGAGGCCAGCACTCTCCTATGCTGAAATGGCCATGCTTTGTGAGTGGAGATTTTTTTTTTTTTAAATAAAAAGTTATATTAATATAGGTAATCCAAATTACATGGATACAAATGTCTCTGTACTCTAAGTGGCTCTGGCTTTTTATTATGATCCGTCACATTAAAATACCAACCCTTGATGTAGTATGGAACTCACTTATGCTTTGATTAAGCATAAACAAACAAACAAATAAATAAATAATCCAAATATGAGGACTCTCCTCTCATCTGTTCCAGTTGGGGCAGCTCTGCCTTACCCGTCAGCATTCCCTTCCAGCAGCAGGCGGTATGTGGAAATTTCCTTTTCCAGGCGAGTTTTGATCCCAAGAAGAACCTTGTATTGGTTATTTTGCTGCTTCATGTCATGACGAACCTGGCTCAGCTCTTCCTCGCACCGGGAGATGATCTGCTGCATGTTTTGAAGTGCAGCAGCATAGTAATTCCGAGTGTCAGCCAAGGTGTCTTCCAGCATTTGTTTCTGACGGGGCAGATAATACCAAGACCATGATTATTATTTATGTGGTAGATATAACACAGAAATGCCAGCAAATTTGGTTTCTAGCTAGAAGATTGCAAAATTAAGGCTGTGGTAATTTAAACACTTATGCATTTGCATAACTATTCCTGTGAAGGCAGCAGAGCCACGATGCTGTGCTGTGTATGCATGAGAGGCAAAACTGAGTCATTTTTCCCTGCCATATCCATTCTGCTCAAAGCTCTGCTCCTGGAACTGCTGGCTGTCCTGTCAGTTCTGCATGAACTGTCCAGAATTGCTCCAAAGTCTCCAGGTCACTGGGATGTGAGCTTTAACCTGTGTAAAAGCTGAGTAATGTAACTGTGGAAGTTCCCCACCAATATTTTTCACAGTTCCAGTATTTAATGCATGATAACAGGGCTAGTAAATATGAACTTTGCATTCTTTGCATTACTGTCTGTCATCTGGACACATTTTCTTACTAGACCTTATCACCTATCCCTTATCTTCTTCTTCTCCTCCTCATATTTTGTTTTAAGAAGAGACATAAATTTTTCACGTCCTGATGATGGTTGCTGCATCTATTTTGCATATTTTGGCAAAGTCGAGCATGATCTGAATTCCACTTTCCCTCATACTTTAACAACTGCAATAAAATTATGCTAGGCTGTGGATTTAGATGGAGAATTGGTCCATGACAACTTCTGAGAGTATATGGAGTAAGTGAGCAGCCCGAGATGTCTGCAGCAGATACCTTACTAATCTGTGCCTGCAGCTCGATGTCCAGGGACTGCAAAGTCCGCCTTAAGTCCTTGATCTCGTTCTCGTTGCGCTGGATCTGCTCAGGATTAGGGGTTGCTGCCAGGGACATTGCTGCACTCTGTGGAGCAGAAACAAGAGAAAATCTCACAGACTCTGGTCAGGCAGGTACAGCCACAGGGGGCTTGGCAATGAGCAGGGAATAGCTGTTACCTGTTCTTTGTACCAGTTGTCTAGGCTTTGACGATTCTTTTCAATTATGGCCTCATAATCTTCTCTTATTTCTGCCAGAATCTTGCCTAAGTCCTCAGGAGGGGCTGCGTTTACTTTTACATTGACTTTGAAGTCTTGTGAGGAGCGATTGGCTTCCATATCCTGTTCATGTGTTAGCAGAGGGAACAAGCAAACTCGTTTATGAAAGTGGAAAGATTTCATTTCAGATTTCAATTGCCCCCCAAACCAGAGTGGTTTGGGGGGCAATTGTTTTATATATATATATATATATATATATATATATATATATATATAAAGTTAACATTATTTGAAAAATGTACATGTTGATAATACTCTGACATGACTTAAACCAGTGATATATTTGCTTCTGTGGCAGAACTCAATAAAAACTTGTGAGAAGTTCTTTTCATAGAATGGTTCTGTAAGAAATGGACTTAATGAAGAAGCACAGACATTTTTTATTTATTTATCTATTAGAAACTCAAAACTTTGATGAAAATCTAACAGTAATTTCATCTATCTTACCCTTTATGTTAATATTTATGGAACTATAACTAAGTTTACAGGAGAGTAATGTAAAAGTTCTATGTAATTGTTAAAGGAATAATTGGATTAAAGCATATAATTACTGTGTAAACAACATAATTATAGGACCAGTCAGGCAGGTAGGGTAACATTCCTTTTGGTGTAGCACAACCTTCCGTGCCTGGTACCATTTTCAAAGCGCCCTGGCAAAGGAGCCTTTCGGGGTATGACATCATGGTATGCAGATCAGCTGGACACAGGAATGGCTCTGTCAGTCCCCTCTGTCCAAGAACTATCCTGGGCTGTCAGGGGTCAGCCAAAGGCAGCTTCACCTGCTGCTGTGGAACCCCTGTGTTTTATTCTCCTCTTTAATAACCCACAGACACTGAGCAGGACGTTTGGTCCTGGGTTAGGTAATAACTGCAAACAACACCAGATCAAGCGAAACCAGCATGTTTCAAGCAGTGGAATTATAAATGTGGGAATAACAGAGAGCACTGAGTATAGCTGTGGAAGAATTCAGAGTAGTGTGGCTTTGGAGTATTATTATCTAATTACTGTGCTTGGGATTTTGCAAGAATGAGTAATTTTGCCTGACTTCACCAATGATTCCTTTTAATTTTGATCCTTCAAGAATTCAAGGTCCATTTTACTCAGTTCAGCCTGTTCTGGCTGACCCTGCTTGAATTGGGGGGGGTGGACAAGAGGACCTAAAGAGGTCCCTTCCAGCCCTCAACCCTTCCATGCTTCTGTGAGTGTGGGAAATGATATATTCAGAACTGAGGAAAAGGTCTATGATGAGTAAAACCCAACAGCACTCTGTGTATTTATATCTAAGCCTTTCTGAGAACATTTCTGTCCAATATGTCAGTTATTATTAGCTGTGTATGACAGATGGGTGGGAGAGACTCCAGCAATCTGTTCTCTCTGAAACCCCAGTGTAATTGGTAAAGCAGACACAGACTTTTTGCCTCACCTGACTCTCATTGGCTGCTTCAGAAACAGGATTAGGTCCTGAATCATCAATCCCACTTACAGATTGTGGGTCTTACTCAGTTAATTACATGGTAGTAAAGATTTATGCGATAGGATTTTACCAAGTGGAACTTTTTCTACCTCCTCATGGTCTTTCCTCCTGAGGATGTGCTCTTCTCTCAAGCCTTCAATTTCCATTTCCAGATCTGTGGTAATAATGGTCATGCCGTCGAGCTCCTTCCGCAGGTTCTCCACATCCAGCTGCACTCCCTGCCTGCGACACTTCTCGGCTTCGTATCTTTATGAGGAAAGAGAAGACATAACGTGCATGTTGAGAACTGCCCGATTCAGGCTCTTGTATAAAGAGACATAGACTTGCTTAGTCTATGTAGGGAACTAGAGAGAGCAAACAACCAAGGAAACCAATTCTGTTTCCAAAATATGTTATTTAAATAGTTTTGAATAGTCTTAGTAATAGAATGGGTTTCATTATTTTTGTATTTAAATTTCCTTTCTCCCTCATAACTTCTTCTATATGGTAGGAAATAAAATGTCCTTTTTTTTTCCACTTCCCTTTTTGCATTTTAACATTTACCGGGTTGTGAAAGCTTTGAGAATATGATTCTCTGAAAACAGTATCAGCAATCAATGCTTGCTTTAGTTTTTCCGAAATGTCCTTTTTATGAGTCCTTCAGAAAAACAAGAAAAATGTGATGGAAGCCAGTTACTAACATTCCTCTCTAACCTCTTGCAGTGTCTGTAGTGAGCCAAAGGCAGGGAGATGCTGCTGTGTCTTCCCTTGGGCATGGGAAGCACTTTTGCTCCTCAACATCTCTCCCTTTACTCCATATTTTTTGGGCTCAGTTGGTGGTTCTCCATTCACTCAGTAAACTCAGTCTGAGTCCCATCCTTCAAAGTAGTTCTCCTGGTTCCTTTTGTGATGCTGACTGATAATGAAAGGCTGGCAGCGCTCAGGGTTTCCAAGTTTGTCACAATATTAACAAAAGCTGAGAGGTATTTATATAGCTGATCACTAGCTGCTAGAAATAAGACAAATCTTCCTGATTCCTAAGAAGTCTTACAGAAGCGTCAAATCCTTCCCTTTGGAAAGACCTGACTGGAAGTTTTCTGTCCAAACATTTTGTCTTTTTAGTTGATCTGAGAACTGTCTTTCAAGGTACTGAAAACCAGACTGTGCTGGGAGCCAGGGCAGCACAGACCCTGTTACTGTGCACAATGTTCAGGAGTCCAAAGCAGAAGCTACAGAAGGACAGGTGTTCCCTGTGGAGCTGGACAGAAGAGGTGATAAGTCCAGGAAATAGATTTGGGCTGGACTGGGAAGTGCGGTGCTTAGAGGGGATAATTTGTAATCCCAGATGACAGTTTTAAGTGCCTTTTGTCACAAGTATCAAGTGTCTGCTGTCAAACCTGCTCATCAGGACCTGCAATAAGTATCATAAACAGGGTGACTCAAGGTTCTTCAGCAATCATTTGTGGGTTTTACATCCTTTTGTTTTTTTTCCCCTGTTCTACATTCTTTTTATTCATCCAGTATCAACAGAAAACCTCAGTAAAATCACTTTCCTATAGGATTAACAAGAAAAAGCAATTTTTACTTTAATCTTTCAAACCTAATGAGGAAAACAAAGAAGAGCTTACTTGAGCCTGAAGTCTTCAGTGGCCATGTTAGCATTATCGATTTGTAAAAGGATACTGGCATTGGTGATCTTGCTATCCTCAATCTGGAAAACAGAGAATCCAGCAGGAGAGTCAGTGTTGCCATGGGGTGACAGTAAAAAAATCTGTGCTGGTCCAGTCTCTTTGTTCCTCATAGGGAGCATCTAAATAGTAACATTCCCACACTAAGGAGAGCACAGGAGTAAAAGCAGCCCAGTTTCCCAATTAATTTAGGTGTTTTGCAATTTTTGTCCTTAATCTTACTTTACTCTTTTTCTTACTTTTTTTGAGGGTATGAACCTGGAGGCGTCATCTTATTCCTGGCCAGGTAGAGGATATGAATTACTTTACACAAACTTCATGGTCTATTACAGAGTAACAGTCACTGCCTTCCTCTGGTTTTGAGACCGGATTCTGATCCTGTTCAGCCTTGCTGACAAAGCTGCCTTGGGCATCTTTAGGGCGAATTTCAGTAAGAACCATTAAGCTGCGTCTGAGTACAATCAAAAGGCTGGAATTAATGTTATGCTAAAAAGCAGCCTGTGCATGAACACCTTGCTGAGTCGGTGTTGCGATGCACAGCGGTGATGGTGGCAGCGATTCACTGGCAGGACCCTCAGTCCACCATGGGCTTCAGCCTGGAGGTGCATGCACAATACCACTGGCATTTGGTTGTTGTGCTCCATTCAGTTATGCACCTATAGCTGCTCTGAATCGACCTGCAGCATGGAGTGATTGATTTGGGTGTCTGATTTTGCTTTAGGATTTGAAAATTGCCCTAAAAGGTGCAGGAAAAAGCACAGCCTCATTCCTTTGGTGCACTCAGCATGCACTGGAAAGGCTCATGAGTCCCTGATAACCTTGAACAGCTTTTAACTGTGGATCTGAATGCGAAAAGCTCAGTATTCGGTGCAAAATCTTTGAAAGAATTCCAACAGGAACTCATACATAATTATCATAATAGAAATAGGAAATCATAAATGCAGGGCATGGTGTCCTTTTCTAACAGAGAGAAAAGAGGACTGTGGTTGCAATCCCACCAGCTACCTTCACTCAGCACCCACAGAGCAAAACAAGGGGCACTGTGGCTATACAGAAGTCATTTACAGAGCTCTCAACACCTTGGAGGAAACTTCCCACACCTCAATGAATCACAAAGAAACAAGGAAATGACAAAATTCTCCTAAGTGTCAAAGGTTCACCTCTGTAGTAAAGAAGAAGGTGCTGTGGAATGTTTAACTAATCTGCTAAGAGACTGTGCATTCCTGCGCAATTAGCAGCACACCTCGGATACTGCCCTGGGACACGGTCAAGGCCAGCTCCAGAACTATAACAATACCCTGAATGTGTGGCTGCCTGCAATTTGGTGTCAGAGAAAAGGCAATTCTTAAATCCAGCCTTGTAGAGCAAACAAGGCGTCGAGAAAACAACACGAGTTCCTCAGCTTTGTGCTACATACAGAATTGCTGTGTGACACTTTCTGGGCTATCTGAGCACTGGTCAGTGCTTTGCCCACTGCCATGTGGCCCCAGTCACTCTGCAGCCAGCAGGGAAGCTCCCATGTGGCAGTAATCTCTTAATAATCCCATGGAATTCCTTACTGCACCTGTCATGAATGCGGCTGCATCTCTAGTACCAGTCTGCAAACTGTCAGATAGCTTCATTAAGCACTCATACTTATTATATAGGAAATGCCCTCCAATTCCTTCTCAAAACAGGGATTTTCCAAGAAGGCTTCCTGCAATGGCTTTACCTCTCATGCCCTTTGTCCCATCTCCTGGAATGCTCTGTAGATCACTTGGCTAATTTAGTGGCACAAGGTGTTTGAACAGAGACAGTTATCTGAAGAACAGGTGCTGTTTCATTGTGTATCTGGGTTAGAATGGAGTCAGGCAGGAGCAAGGCTTCCCAAAACTTGTTGCTCCATGTGGCATGTTCATCCTGAATTCAGGTATCCAGGAGAGTGTGGTTAAAAATGTAGGATCCAAATGATTATATGCCTCCAAGTTCAGACAGGCAGCATATTATAGACATTCTCGGTTATTGGATATAGGACCCAAATTTAGCCAAAATTTTATTTTAGGTGCTAAATTAGTTTGACCTTTTAAATTAACATTTAATTAATTTAATTATGGTTAATAATTAGATGCTATATTTCACTCATTTTACTGGCAGACATGCTGCTAATTGCAATAATTTATAGAGAAAGTAAAAATTTTGGATTCGATCACTGAGTTGTCACCTGTAAATGATCCTTTCCTGGCCTTTTCTCCCACATCCAGCACAGCCACCAGCCTCCAGGTGTCTGTGGCCAGAGACAGCAGTTTTAGGGGTGAGTGTTAAAAATAAGCGGTTTGGGTACAACCTGTTCAAAAGTGAGGGCTTTACCCCAATCAGCATCATGGTTTTATGCTTATTGTCTTCCTAAATCTTTCTGATTTATTAATCCCAAATCAACCTGAACACATTTATGTTCTTAATGAACAAGTTTTTATTTTTCTTTCAGTTCAAAAGGAAAGTGCCCAAGTGCCAGGTTTGGGGATGGTGACCTTTCTTTATCCTTAAAACGAAAATGGGTGATGACAGTTCTGGCTCTCCATACACAGGCTGTGGTCGGAGCACCTCATCTTCTGCCTGGAGGCAACACTTTTAACTGTGAGCACGGAGTTTGATTAAGTCCCTGGCCCTAATCAGCAAAGATGCAGATTAATACTGTTTCCAAGCCTTTTTGAAAAGAATTTCTCAGGATCTTGAGAATGCCAAGTAATCATATTATAAAAAGTGGAGGGTAAACGACAACATTGCATTTGGAAGAGCTTTGAGTTTTGCCCCATATGGGTATGTAAAGTTAATTACACTGATTAGTCACACAGATGGTTACAGTGCTGAGGATGTTCATTATGAATACAGATTAATATTATGCTTAAATTTGAAGACACGTGAGTTTGGGAGATTGAAAGAGTTACTGTTGAACATTAATATTAACTACTGGCAGGAACCAGAAATTCTCCTTTTAATTATAGTGAAAACATCCACAAGGAATTTGTCACTGCTATTTTCTTAATTACAATGAAGTATTTTTTCATCTGATTACATAAGCTCATTGGTCCCAAAACTCCTGTAGTTTCATTGTCTGCTACCGCAGGAATCAAAGAGCTGGAATGCCCCAGTCTGTCTGGAGACAGCGGCAGGAGAGGGGCAGGCTCTGCACTCCTGCTTTGTAATTTGCTCAATACCTGTGCAGTCAAAAAGACCAAGTTCTGCCAGACGCAGTTACTCAAACCCCAGTTTCAGTACGGAAAGGAACATTTGGCAGCACACGGATCCCTTTATTCTGCCAGTCTCTGCAGAATCCCCCTCACCCCCTTTCAGCCTTTCTTGTGCCCAGTCTCCTTGTGAGCACAAAGAATGTTTATACCCAGGTCCTGGAACCACCTTCCTGAGGATTTCTGACATTTCAAGAGTTTTATTTAACTTCTTTAAAGGAAAGCCATCAGCATAAAGCAGAACCCAGATTCCTTAGAAGAGCACAGAATGACACAGTCCCAGCTCTGACTTACCTGTCTTTGCATGTCAGTGACGTTTTGCTCGTACTGATTGAAGTCATGCCTCTTTCCATGAGACTTTGTCCTGTGCCACTCTAGGATGCAGCTCTCCAGCTGAGCGTTGGCTGCTTCTAAGGCACGGACCTTGTCCAGGTAGGCAGCCAAGCGCTCATTCAGGTTCTGCATAGTCTGTTTCTCATTCCCACCCAGGAAGATGCTTTCCCCATAGTGCTCGCCGAAGCCTCCCCAGGGTGCCCCTCCTGCAGCCAGCCAGAAGGGTCTGGCGGAGGAGAAGGAGGCATGTGTGCTGCTGGCACCACAATCTGCACTTGACGCTCGGTAAGAAGTTCCTTGCTGGGCCAAACCACACCCTGAACTACCCCTGAGGGACCCAGAAAAAAACTGGAAAGGGCCTTGGCTGGTGCTCATGCTTAGCTCTGTGTGAATCGAACCCCAGGTTTGGCTGCCTAGCACTGAACAGCCTCTTCGCCTTCCCTGAGCAGCTTTATGCCTTTTCCTGTGGGAGTTTCCCTTCGATGAATGACTACAGCAACAAGATTGTGTCATCATGAAACGTGCTTCCTCTTGGTCAATTCTGAAGCATTTATGAGCCTGCACACTGTTGTTGTTTGGAATCAGCCACATAGCCGGTTGCTTTCCTTTCGCTTGTTTGGGTTTTTTTTTCTTTTTCTTTTCATATGATAATAGTGAGGTGTGGCCAAAATCCGTAGGTGTGGAACAGGATCAGCTCTGCCTCAGATTTTCTCTAACCCTGTAGTTAGTATGTTATGTTTTCCTGCACTTGAAGGGAATAAATGGGGAGCTGGGGCAGGGATGGGGTTCTGCAGATACTTTCTGTCGTAATTCTCAGGCTGTAGAATTACTGCAGCCTGTGGTTCCTCAAACCTGTGGATTCTCAAATGCAGTGTGTCCTATCAGCCGTCATTAGCAACTAAACAGCTCCAGCCTGTGGGAGACATTAGGCTTTCATGAAGTGATCCAGCTTCGAAACTAAAAATGTCCAGTCCAGAGTCAGTAATGCCCAGCCATTCCCTTCACCTGCCCATTTCCAGGGGAAATAAATGAGAATTAGATACTTTTCTACTGATTTTCTCATGATTTGAGGTGCAGTCCTGTTTCAGTGGTCTTATCACAATAGGCAGCAAGGCAGGGATTTCTTGCTGCTCCCAGCATCAATACTATTAAGATATTTATATTTTAGCTATAGAAAAGATTTACATTAAGAGTTTGTAACAACACTCGAAAGATTCATGTGATTATTTAAAGCTACCAGCCCTAAAAATTGACCTGGCCGTCATGCAGGAATAGTCTTTCTCAAAAGTCTCAGTAACTTTCTGTCAAACTACATCCATCAAACACAGAACGGTTGTGTGTGACTGTTGCAGATTGTCCTATTCCTTATGCTGGTAAGGGGAGCAAACTGGGGAGTGTTCCTGTGGCAGCTGCTGGGTTTAGTGGGTTTGCCTTGCCTTGTTCTAGTCCGTGACTGAGGGATGAGATAGAGGAGGAAGATTTAAGGAGAGGCAGAAAGCTGAGTGTGCACGGCTCTCCCAGAAATGCTGCAGCTGTTTTCCTTACCTAGGTGAAGGCTCAGGCTTTTCCCTGGGTCTGCCTTGGCCCTGCTGCTCATCCTGACAGGTGAGGTTGGGGAGACTGCATGAAACAGAGTTACGCTGTCCTGGGAGAAACGTGAAAGGATGTGTTTTTCCCTGTTTGTTCCATTTGGAATGCTGCAGCAATAAGGGACGGTTGCACTCCAGCTCCCCTGGTACCTCCTGGCCTCATTCCTGTCGGAGCAGGATTCGGGCTCCTCCTTGCGGCTCAGGCTCGGCTCTGCTCAGCACCTGCTCCTTTCCTTTTCCCCAGCTCCCTTTCCATCGAGTACATGATCCTCTTCCTTCCTCAGACACCTCCTTGTGCAGAAATCCTGTCATTTGTAACTATTTGGGGAAAGCAATCAGTGAAAATAGGGTTTTCCAGTGAGTACAAGGTTTTCCTCTCCCGAAATACTGTGGTTACAGCCACTATCCATAGCTGCAGTTTGGAGTCAACCCTGCAGCTGAAGAGAGCGGTGAGCTTGAAGCACCAGACAAAAACTGAGGGCCTAACTTGAAAAAAAAACCCTGAATCATAATAGAACCAATGATATCCTGCAGATCTCACCGGAGATCAATTTCAGACTGAATTTTCAGTTTAGCAAGCTGGTGTATATGACCCATCAGACTGAAATGGAAATACACATGTATGTATGGAATAGAATGTGAAATAAAACGAATCCTTTGTTTCACCTGAAATTACTTCATGACATTCCCACCCTGCTGGCAGCGATGCTGGCAGTGTGTGAGACCAGAGAGCCTCTGTCCTGAGAATATCATGGAATTACCACATCATGAAAGCCAGAATTGTGTTTTCTCTTGCAAGTGATCCAAAGCACAGGTGATATGGGACATGGGAAGTGCTTCCTCTGAAGTTCAGCCTTTCCAAACTGGAAAAGATGCCACACCATTTTGATCCACACATGTTCAGGATCCATGAAAAAGACCAAACAACTTACTTCAAAATCTGCAGGCTGCAATATTGAATTTGGGTTTAGTCAACTCTTTAATCCAGAGTAGAGAACGGAAGTGACACTCGGGGTAAGGAAATAAACTGTTGTCAGCAGATGGCACCCTTGGATGGGGACTGCTCTGCTCCCTGGGAGTTGGATGCTGCTCTGCAATCCTGGCTTGCTTCATCTGGGAATCATGCTTGTTTTGGAACTTGGGAAGCAAACTGAGCTGAATTTCTAGGCTGCAGGTTAAACACAGGCGGAATATTTTGATAACTACAGGTCAATGTCCTACAACAATCACTGATTGATTTAACTCCTCCATCCAGAATACAAATGGATGTATAGCCACCTGTGGCTGTAGGAATTCCCTCTCTTGATGTTTGAGTGATACAAACCTAGGTTTTGGATCAGGAAAAAATATAATTTATACCATTCAGTTTTCCTCTCTGGTGGATTGTGATGTTGCTTTGCTGCAGTTTGTCACAAGCTCTCTCCAACTCCTTCCAGTGGGAATGCCAGCAGGATCTGCGTTTCTTTGAGCAGCACCACTGTTCCTGCAGCCTTGCTCATGGCCAAACTGGTGGTGCCAGCAACATATATTTCTATTTCTTAAATGTCAGAAAATAGGAGACAGAAAAATAACGTCTCTAAGGAGGTTGGAAGGAAAATAAAATACATAATTGTAGAAATGATACCATTTTTGCTGATACTGTAATGTGGATTGAATACCCAGTGATGAGGCTAAGGATACCTTTTCCAACACATTATGTGAGCAAACTACAGCATTTAGGTAACTGCTTTTTGTGCTTCTGGGATTCACCAGGCTCTTAAAAGTTTATCATCATCTCTTCAGTTCCACTGGTGGGGATTTGTAGCTGGGAGAAGGTGGTGTGGCTAAAACAGTAGCCACAGCACTGACATGGGCTGGGGACGTTCTTCCTGATGGATGAAAACCAAAACAGTTGCATCAAACTCTGAGCAATTCATTTCACCAGGACTGTGCCTGCTGCTTCCTTAGGAGTTGAGAGAATTTGCCTTGGTGCTGAAGGCCGTGCAGGATCACAAAAATACACATGGAAAAATACAATTTTTTTCAGAGGTGCATTTTATTTGTGCATGAATTGCAGCCCTGTTGTGCCCTTGGAGCACAAATATCTTAAGGATTTTTTATGTTATTTTCTCTGTTTTTAACTGATACCAGCTCCAGATGGCTGGCAGAATCTAATGGCACTTTATCTGTCCATTCATCACCATTTTTATTATTATTTTTCAAGTTATGATTGTTATTGCTGTTGTTATTCCCAGAGTATCCCCTGGTTGGGTTCTAGCAGCCCATGCTGGGAGGGCGTGTGGGCAGTGTGTGGCAGTGCCACAATGGCACCAAAAAAACACCACTAGACCGGATTTATTTGCAGAAGCAGAACAGAAACTTTATTGTTAGGACACAATAGAGCACCAGCAGAAAACAGGCTTGGCATCTCCGACCCAGTGAGCCAGTGCTCATGTACAAAGGCAGAGCAAATCTAAGAAAAGACATTCTTGTATACATTCTTGTGATTTGAGGAAGTGAAAGGCTCTTTCTCTCAGCATTAGCCAGTGTGGAGGCTGCAGTGGTTCCATGTGGGGATTCAGTATTTCTTTATTAGAATCTCCTGTCACGGGTAGAACCAGATCTTCCCTCATCTTCTGTGCCGGAGCGAACTCTTCCACCGCTCCCAAATGCTGTTGTAGAGGGAATAAAAAAATTAAATAGGGAACAAAAAAAACAATAAGGCCTGGCCAAGACCCTGAGGAGCTGAACAATGAGGTTGTGTTTGTTTGTTTCCTCACAAGATCTTTCATATATCAAAGGCAGAACTGTCTTTACATCTTATCTACTTTCCCTCCTGGTTCTCATCCAGAAAACCTTAGGAATGCACATCACATACGGATTTGGAAGTATCTTGTATGTCATGTGAATCAGCAGAGGAGCTTAGGAATCTTTGGGAGATTTGCATATTTTAGAATCCCATGAGGAGTTAATGCAATTGTTTTGGATTAAAAAATGCACATAAAATAAAGTATTAAGTTTTTGTCTCTACATGATACAGAACATGGTCATTGCAGGAAGAATGAAATCTGTGGTAGTAAGAAGAAATTCAAGGCTAAAAGTTTTATGTAATCCTATTTTGCCTGTTCATTTCAGCCCCTCATTAAATAAAAATGTTTCTTACCGTCCTTGGGGTTCAGTCCTGACAACCTGTAGAAAAGAAATATTTGATTAATGACCATTTCTGACCCTGTCCCCTGAAACCATTGAACCATTTAGGAATTTGTGTGGACAGCCAGGATTTTGCATGGCTGCTCTCAATGGCTGGTTCTGAGGTGTATTGTTACTAGGAGTGGTGTTAAGGTGCTTTCAGCTTTGAAATCCACCCCTATGTACTTGAGAGGGAATGGGAACAGTGGTCAGACCAGTTCCTTGTCCTGAGGTGTCTCCTTATACTACTCCTCTCCTCAGAATGCCTCTTCTAGAAACTATATAAGGAGCTGATTCCTCCTCAGAAATCAAACATAATTCCATGTATAGATCAGATATGAGAAATGGGCACAAAAATACAGATTTTACTGAAATAAGCTAGAGTCTATACCAAACTCTTTTCTAACTGGGGGTACTGGTGTGTGAGGATGGGTATTTTCACCTCTATGCACAAACAGAGAAAACCAGGAGCAGAAGAAACACTTGGAGCAGGTTTTTATAGGTTGTCTCAGGCTGAAGGTTCTAATTCCAGTGCAACCAGAGGATTAAGTGAGACATATATATGGGGCCTGGTGCCTTTTGTAATTCATCATAATCAAAATGGTGGCATTTATATTTTCAAATCTCTGACGTGCAGATTTAGCTTGAGTTACGGCAGCACCGGGGACTTTGCTGGGCACCTGCTTTGGCAGTGCTGCAAAGGCTGTGTGTGCAGGGAATGGGACTCGGCAGTCTGGAGTCAGCCTGGCAGGCACAGCTCCTGCTCCTCAGTGTGTGTTGTTACCCTTATCTGCTCATCAGGACTTGGACAGAGTGACATACTGTGAGTCCTGGCCCTCCAGCAGCTGGCGGTACGTGGCGATCTCCTGCTCCAGGCGGCTCTTGATGTCCATGAGCATTTTGTACTCCTGGTTCTGGCGCTCCATGTCACAGCGGAGCTCGCTCAGCTGCTCCTCCACACTGGTGATGAGGGCCTGGATCTGAGCCAGCTGCGCGCAGTATCGGCCTTCCGTGTCCCGCAGGTTGGCCTCCAGCCCAGCTTTCTACAGAGGAATAATGTCAGAACAGGTTAGAATGAAGTTTGTCCCACGGAGGGGGAGTCAAGGAGAGGCAAGACAGCGAGGCAGGAAGGGGAGAGTGTGAGGCAGTGCCCTTTGATGTGCTCGGGGCAGCTCCGTACCATGCTGAGCTGCGACTGGAGCTCAATCTCCAGGCCCTGCATGGTGCGGCGCAATTCCGTGATCTCCGACTTGCTGGTCTGGATCTGTTGGGTGTGGGTGGCAACTTCACGGTTCAGCTCATCAGTCTGAAAGGAAAAAACAATCGTAAAATCACATACAAATGTATAAAAAATCAATTATTTTGAGGAAGGGAGATAGGGACGTGCCAGGGCAGTAATGCTGAGGCAGTGCATCACTGTACTGTTCATTGGTGGGACTGTACCTGAGTGAAGAACCAGGCCTCAGCATCTTTACGGTTCTTCTCAGCCAGAGCTTCGTACTGTTCCCTCATCTCAGCAAGAACTCTGGTCAGATCGATGCCAGGAGCTGCATCCATTTCCACGTTGACTGTTCCACTCAGCTGGTTTGAGTACTCTTTCATTTCCTGCAGGGGCAGAAGGCAGAGGACAACAGTAAGATCAGGCTCTCTCCTCTCGCACTGTTCCTGCCCCCAGTGATCCCAGCTGTAGTACACAGTACCTGTGCTATCAAGTATCATAGATGGAAAACACATAAAACATTTATCACATTTTGTCTTTCATTGCACCAGCTTCTCTACTCTTTGTGTAGTCACACACCACACACATATTTACATGTAACTTACACGTATGTTTCATTTACAAGAGACATAAATTCCAAAGGGAAGCGATCTCCTCTCTGCACTGTCAGGACTCTCACCTCTTCGTGGTTCTTCTTCAGATAAGCTAGTTCCTCTTTCAGTGTCTCAATCTGCATCTCCAGGTCGGCTCTGGACAGGGTCAGCTCATCCAGGACCCGGCGCAGGCCGTTGATGTCAGACTCCACGCTCTGGCGCAGGTACAGCTCGTTCTCATACCTGCAGTTCCAAAAAGAAACAAGCATTGGAACATGTCCGAGTTTGTATTCAGCAGAGCTATAAAATGATCATACATAGGAGGAAGAGTGGGCGGTTGATGAAAACATACATATTTAGAAGTGTAAAAGCAATAAAAGTGTTTTTTTCCAATATCCAGCTATGGCATAAGGAAGCACAGACATTGCCATGTGATTTTGTTCCTGAGGAGGACATGACATTTTACCTCGCAGAACCTAATAATGATTATCAGCATCAACGGAAACATCACACAGGACAGGCGTTTTGCAGTGTCCTCTAAGATTTGGTGTGTAGGAAAGCACAGGTGGCCCAGGGCTGCCTGGGACACAAGAGGGAAAAGAGAAACCTGCAGGTGCATTGCTGCAGGGAAAGCAGCTGCACAGGGACCTTTATCATCTAATGTACAGCTGAGCTCGGGAGCTGGAAAAGCCCCACTTTACTCTAAATTTCAGACTCCAGCAGAGAACTGCTGCAGCCCCACAGCAATCTCTTCCTGCCACTCTGTTCCTCCTAAGTGAAAATCCCAACCTATTCTTGCCTTCTTTCTCCTGTGATTCAGCCTAGTAAAAACATTTGAGTATCCAAAAAAATGAAGACATAATGTCTGCCTAATGGCTATAACTCATTATGTAAACAGCTCAGTGATCTGAATGCCGTGTTCTGTCAAGTTTGTATTCTGAATTGGTCCTTCATTAATTGATTCTGCTTGCCAGGTTTTTTTGCATCAGAAGTTACTAAAGAAAAAAGTGTTTTGAAAGAGTGAAGACAAGCAGAGTGAAGACAAATGTGCTCCAGGTGAACTTACTTCAGTCTGAAGTCGTCAGCAGCCAGCCTGGCATTGTCAATCTCCAGAATGACCCGGGAATTGTCAATGGTAGCAGCAAGGATCTGGCAATTAAGAAACAGAGAGAAAGGCTCCTGTGAATAATGGTGAAATATCTTATCCACATTCCATGAGCAAACCAGAGAGCTGTGAGACTCTGTGCAACACAGATTAGAACCACAACAGGAAAATACATTTGTACAACACCTGATCTTATCTGTAGCCAGGAGAATTATCTTTCCAGCCTTTGAGGCCTACCTGTCACATTCTTTACTATTTGATTCCTGATAAATATATTGATAATTATAAACACATTTTGCTAACTTTTACTGCAATAATTTTAATTTCAACAAACATTACATTGTCAGGATATTTGGTGTTTAAATTGAGAGGAGGCTACTCTTTTCTGCTACAATGCTCAGAACCTCAGTGTATTTGGGGTTGAGGAATTCACTATTTATTTTGTAATTATTCAAGCTTATTTTAAAGACATGGAACATGCAGTTCCATAATTCTCTTGCCTTCTCATAACTCCTGTACATATGAATGTCATACCTTGTCTCGGAGATCTTCAATTATCTTGTAATAGTTGCTGTAGTCACGGGCAGGGCTGGTGGGAGCTTGTTTCTGGTACCAGTCTCGGATTTTCACTTCTAAATCTGAATTGGCCTCTTCCAGGGCTCGTACCTTGTCCAGGTACGAAGCCAGACGGTCGTTCAGGTTCTGCATGGTTATCTTCTCATTGCCAGAGAGAAGGCCATCGCCGCCACCAAAGCCACCACCAAGGTCAAAGCCTCCACCGAAGCCAGCGCCACCTCCAAAACCAGAGCCCCCTCCAAAGCCGCAGGCTGCCCCCCCTCCAAAGCCTCCTCCATAGCCCCCCCCGAAGCCAGAGGAGAGCCCCCCACCATAGCCTCCTCCTGAAGAGGAGACGTACCTGGCTGAGGAGATGGAGACGCCCCTGCCGCCCGAGCCACCGTGGATGCTCGGGGCCCGGTAGGAGCCTCCGGCACGCACCGAGGACAGGCGAGAGCTGCTGCCCCCAGCACCCCCAAAGCCACCCCCGTAGGTGGAAGAAGAGCTCATGAAGGAAGTGGCCATGGCTGCAGCACGAGAAGGAGCAAAGGTCAGTTATGCAGCTTGGCAAGAGAAGAGAGCTTGTGCCTTCAGTGCCTTGGTGCCTCTTTTATATCCTCATGATTGGGTGTTGGGAGACAAACCCCACTGCAGCCCTCCCTCCAAAATTCCTCCTCCCTAGAGGTGAGGCCAACTATGATGACATTCCTGACAAGCAGTGCTGGCAGCACATCGCAGGGGCTTGGGCTTGGGGTTTCTTTTTTTAATTAAACAAAAGGCATGAATCAGATGATGTTTTTTCTTCAGGCTATAGTTCTGAAACTTGGAGTTTACTTCTCTGACATTTAAGAATGGAAAAACAAAGTGAGTTCAGCCCCACCCACTTGCCTATTTGCAATGCTCACCATGGCTACGTTCAGAAAATCAACTTTTTCTAAATATCAGGTTTAAGTGAAATTCTTTCCTGGAAAAATGTACAATCATCTCTTCATCTTACCATTATTCCTTCTTTCGTATCCATATTTTTCCCATTAAAGATTTTGGAATTGAATTTGAAATGTTCTTATTCCTGGTTTTTTCCTGGAACTAATATTTAGATTTTGGAGTCTGAATTTTTAGTAAAAAAATGCATCTGTTCATGGCATTGTGTGAGGAATAAGCATTGGAACATCCATTGGTGTGCAAGGGAGAGTGGGCACAGTAAATTTATTAATTTTTGTGAAATAGTCCAGAAGGGTAACACAAGATTGAAATAACTAAGTTAAAAAAGGAAATATGGGAGGACTAATATCCTGTTACTTTGGAAAATGTAAAGAAAAGGCGTTTAACATAATGCTGTTCTGATAGCAATATATGTGTTTAATGCCAATGTGCACTAGGAAATGGAGTAATAGTTGCAAATAAGGTTTGAGAAACACTCAGAAATGTCTCCTTAATCCTCCATTTAAAGCATGAGTTTGAAACAGATATGGATTGCAGACCAAATAAATTGCCAGTGAAATTCAGAAACTCAGTCACCCAGCCCTGCTCGCACTGCACAGCCTTGGGATGGCAGATGTGGGAGAAGTGTGAGGAAGCGTGAGCTGCCCTTGTGCCCTGCTGGGGATGAGGTGTGTGAGAAGCGTGGCAGTGGCCAGGAGTTTGCAGAGAGCCCTGTTCTCTGCAGAGCATGGGGACCTCAAATAAAGCTTAAAGAAGAAAACTGATACGTGTGCTAAAAACATCATAAGGAGAGCATTATTTTTAGCACAGTCTCTGACGGTACAGAAACTGAGCTTAGAACTCAGGATGGGGATTTCAGATAACCCAAGGCTCACAGGAGGCAGTGGAATAAACCAAGGGGGTTTCTGACCTTGCCAGTGGAGATGTTAATGCAGGTGCAGGGAATGCACAGCCTTTTACCCTGGACATGTCCACTTGGGAGGGAAGAAATGGCAGAGTCCAGCTGTGATGTGCCCTCACAGGCTGGCTCTGGGCACGGCCACTCACTCCAGGCTGAGCAGAGTACACGGGTGGGTGTTCACCGATCTGGAAACATGTTTCAAACTGAACCTGGACCTTTGCCACAGCCCTTCAGTTTCGCTGCTGGGCAGATTAATGGTCTGTGTACCTTGCCAGATCGCTGTGTCTCCAAGGGTTGGTGGCTCAGGGAACAAGTTCAGACAAACCCTCCTGAAGATAAAAAATTGTCTGAAAGACCCCTGTATTGTCAATGCCTCGATGTCTGTGCACTGCCAGGGGCTGTTCCACCGAGAGAGCTCACAAGAAGCAAATCACATTCCATTAAAAAAACCTAGCAACAAACTAGCATAAGCACTTCTAGAAAACACCACAAAATTTATCAGGAAACTTTAGGGAGTTTTCGTTCAGTCTTCTTTCACTCAGGCCTGATAACTCCTTTGGAAGGTCACTGGTGAAACACACCTTGCTGCTTTTTTAACGTGCCCCGGGCGTCACGCTGGAACGGTATCAGATGAACACTTACCAAAACCAGGTAGCAGATAAAAGGTGTTTCTTTCTGTAGAAGATTTACCATTGGGAAACAAAATAAATCAAGCAGCCAATACAGATCATGCCCCATAACATAACTGAGACAATTATTTCTACAGCCTTTTCTCCTTACAGGCTGTACAAGGAAATAGAAACCAATCACCTGCTGAAATTAAAAAAAAAAAAAAAAAAAAAAGCTCTTTCAAGCTTATGCCTTTATTCTGGTCTCACTATCTTTGCTCAGAGATTCCTTATCCAATGTCTTGACACACAGACTCATCCTTTGCACAGTCTCAGCGTTGTACCTGTGGCACACAAACTCCTTGGTTTATCATCTTCCACAGAGCTTTCCTGGAAGACATTCCCTGACATGTCTGTGCTGCACAAACTCTTTTGTTACCTCTGCCGTGGGATTAACGGATCTGACACACTCCAGCCCCTCCTCTCAGGACAGCAAGTTCCAGTCAAGCAGCAACTTGTTTGTCATCTCAGTGATCACTCTGTGACTGATAAAACCATCACTCAGAGAAGGCATAACATACCTTTAGAAAACACTTTTTTTTCCTGCACTGTACTCTAAAATTTTAGTGTCTGAGTGATTTATATTAAACATTTCACCAGAAATCCTTCATTGCCCTACAGATACGGGACAAAATCAATAAAATCATAAAATAACATTAAAACTAGGGTTTATAGCAACAAAAACAAGAATTCAAGATTTTTATAGCTTGCATTCTTGGAGCATGAGAATTTCTTGTCAGACTTTCACATTTGCAGCTGGACAATATCAGAAATCTGCACCAGTGACCTCCCACCCTGACTGGTTTTGTCACAAGAACTTGCTCTCAGGGGATGGGATTTATTAAGACTAAAAAACAAACCTGAAGCTGTTTGTTCTTTCATCTGGGGGGGTTTCCAGGTCTCAGTGTTGTAGGAAATAAGTTTGGTACAAAGCACGTGTTAATGTGTCTGCACTCAGCAACTGCCTGTACTGAATGCATGAGACCTTCTCCTCCTGGCTTTTCCAGAAGTGAACCCTACAGAAATGGGTGAGCTCCTGAAAGATCCCCTGCCCCCCTGTGCTTCTCAGGCCACTGTTCCCTTTGATTCTGACAATCTTTCCCCCTGTTCTCCTCATCTTGTCCCTTTCTCTGTGTCTCACTTTTTTGGACTGCTATTCTCTCTTGTCACAGTTTTCCCCTGTCAAAATGAAGCCACTGCCTAATGCCACCATGTTTCATTCCAGAGGCTGAGCTGGGTACATTGTCAGTAGTGACAGCTGATGTTGACACATCACCTGAGTCACTGCTGAACCAAACCCAAACACCAAAACCTTTGGATTGAAGAGGATTGCCCCACCTTGCGAGAGGAGTCCAGAGCCTTGGGGTGCTCTGAGCCATGCGAACACTCCATTAATCTGTTGTGATCATCTAGTTGTGAACAGGGATCATGGACATTCCTCAGGGCCAAGGAGAGAAGTGCTGAAGAATTTGATGATGTCTCCCCGAATCACAGGCCACAAATTGATCCACTCAGAGGGAGAGCAGTGTTGGGATGCTTTCAGTGGGGGCATATCCCTGTTTTCATTCCCCCTCAGCTGCAGAGCAAACGGTGCCTCTGGTAACAGCAGGAGCTGGGAAGGTGCTGGTTGGGCTGGAGGCTTGGTTTGCTTTTAGCACTAGCCCCAAAAAGTTTCCTTGGCTGTCAGTTTGGAGAGGGATGGTAGGAAATAAAATCCCTGATTTCTGAGTGTCAGAACTAAAAGTGATTCCACTTCGAATTTCAGCTAGGATAATATCCTTTCAATGGCATGAGAGGTAAGGGGGCTGAAATTGGTGCTAAAGGTTTGTAAGCTCTGTGTGAATGGGGAACGGCAGTGAAGAATTCTCCCAACTGCTGCTTGCCCCTGTGTGCCCCTGTAGGAGTTACCTATGAGCCAGTTTAACAGCTTTGTATTTTACCCTGTGAAACATCTCCCAGCTCCTGCTGCTCTTCAGAACCACTTCACATCCCAATGCCCCTGCTCTGCAGAGCACACAGTGTTGTAGTGAGAAACCCACTGAGAGTGTCCCCCACTGAGGGGCTGAGGATGCTGCTGCCACTGTTTTCCAAGTTCCTGCCAGCAAGAGAAGCCCCAGAAAGAATCAGGACAGAGCTCAAGCCACCCCTGCATTGTAAGCACTCCTGGGGAGGCTGGCTGGCTAATTCCTGCCTGAGTAAAGCCAAACTTCAGTGAAATATCACAGTAACTCCAAAGAAGAGAAGATTGCAAGAACATCATCTTTATTCAAGTAGATGAAGCAATTCAGTACATGCAAAACCTAGAAATAATTTCAAAGCTGACCCAATTTGCAACTTAATCACCACTAAGTGAATGAATCTGCCTAAACTTTGTGTGGCCTTCTGTGCTTTAACAGTCATTTCCAGCAGTTCAGAGTGATTCCTCTCTGTCTCAATTCACATGGGTTGTCTGCTTGTTCTCAGTTTGCAGATGACCTTTGGAGGACCTTCAGTGCTGTTTCCCATCTCCCAGCTTGTCTCTTTTGTCTGCAGTTACAGGGAGAGAAAGAACAGCAATTAGTTAAGCCCAGCTCACACAGCCCACTCTGTGATGGGTGCTGAGCTTGGCTTGGGCCTTATCCCTCACTCCGTTCCCTCAGAACTTTTCCTCTCCATCACCTGGATTTGACTCATCCCTTTTATGACACCGCTGACCTCTAACAGCTCAAGGCAGCTTTTACTGGCATGTTCCTGCAATTCCCCTGAGCTGGCCAAGCTTCAATTCCCTGTCCTTTCATCTGGGGAAATGATGAAGTGTTTTACTTAGCCTTTACTGTAGCAGAGTCTGAGATGTTTTTCTGATGTCTGACCTCTTTTAATGGCAGAAAGTTGTTCCATTCTAATCAGAGACATCATTTATTACTTATTATTTTTTTCTGTGACAAATCATGCAGACCCCACTCTCCAGAACATACAAAACGACCAGAGTTATGTGTATTTCGTTTCAGAAAATAAAACTTCTCCTGAAAGAGAAAGGATTCTTACCAGCAGTTCCCGAAAGGGAGCCAAACATCCTGTGGAACAAAGAGAACAGTTGAAAGGAGAGTTAATACATCAAGTGCTGTATGAGATGAGGATGGATGAAAGCAAATTCTCTATCAATCAGGTACATTGTGTGTGCAGTCAGGGAAGAGATGCCCATCTCCTTGTGCTCCTTCTCAGTAAAGGAGAGGGAGTTGTAGAAAATACATTTTTAAACAACTGCATTGGGAAAATACATTATGGAAAAGAAGGAACAGGGGAAATCAAAACCTTTCAACCCCTGCCTCATTTTTTTCCTCCTTGTGAGATAAGATCAAGCTGAGCTCCCATGTGGGAGTCACTCAGTGACTGCCTTCTCTTCCCAGTATTTCCTCCCACACTGATTCCTGTTTGATAAAAGTTTTCTTCCTGGTAGCAAAGAGTTTATGGGAATTCGGTGTTAATTTTTATATTCTGTAAAACACTATTAACTGCACTTTTCCTGACTGTGATGCAGCTGATCACTTCAGCCGTTGGTTGCAGTTAATCTGCTGTGCTGCTTGTCACTTCTCCTTCCTGTTTAGAAACTCTCTGACATCTCACTTCATGTAAATAGCAACTGTAATATTTCTAGCTCCACTATGGTCTAGAAAAATTAGTTTGTTAAAAATAGTATTTGCGATTGTGTTTACTGAGGTGCTGTGGCAAATGAGCACCATGGCATGGTCAGACTTAGGAGGCCAAGCAAAAGGTTCTTACTGGGACTCCTGGCCTTCCAGGAGCTGTCGGTACGTAGCAATCTCTTGTTCCAACCGAGTCTTGATATCCATAAGGATCTTGTACTCGGTGTTCTGGCGCTCCATGTCAGCTCGGAGCTCAGCCAGCTGTGCCTCGATGCTGCCAACCAGCCCCTGGATCTGCGCCAGCTGCGCCCCGTAACGCGCTTCTGTGTCGGCCAAGGTGCCTTCCAGCGCCGCTTTCTGGGAGGGGAAACCACAGACAGAAGAGGTTTTTGCTGCCAGTGTAGGACTCTGTGTAGGGAGGGAAAAATGGGTTCTTTTCCGTGGGGGGTGGTCAGGCAGTGCAAATTGTGTCGTACCATGCTGAGCTGAGACTGCAGCTCGATCTCCAGCCCTTGCAGGGTGCGTCTCAGGTCGGTGACCTCGGACTTGCTGCTCTGCAGTTGTTCAGTGTTAACAGCGACCTCACGGTTCAGCTCCTCAGTCTGAGACAGGGAAAACACGTGAGAAATATGGGGGACGTAAGGGTGTCACAGCATTTTTCTGTGCATTTTAGTAATTGTTCCTTTCATGGATTTTTTGGTTAGTGTTTGTACAGTATGGAGGGGTTTTACCTTGCTGTGGAACCAGGCCTCAGCATCCTTCCTGTTCTTCTCAGCCATGTGTTCATACTGGTCCCTCATATCTGCCAGGATCTTGGACAGGTCAATGCCTGGAGCAGAGTCCAGTTCAACACTGACTTGACCAGCAACTTGCCCTCTCAGGGCACTCAGCTCCTGTGGGGAATGGCAGAGAAAAGAGGATACAATTGTAAACTGAAAACATTATGAACCTTCTGTTCTTTCTTCAAGGGCTAAGGCTGACTGACTCCCCTGAGGTACTGGCAGGAGGGATCCCAGTCTACACAGAAGTCTTTTCCTCGCTGTTGGAGAGCCCAGGGCAATCCTGAGGGATGCCACATCTCCACAGGCTGTTTTTCTTGTGCCACTTTCAAACATGTCCCTTGGGGTTTACCTCCTCATGGTTTTTCTTTAGGTAGGCCAGTTCCTCCTTTAATCCTTCAATCTGCAGCTCCAGGTCGGCTCTGGACAGGGTCAGCTCATCCAGGACGCGGCGCAGGCCATTGATGTCAGACTCCACACTCATGCGAAGACCTTGCTCAGTTTCAAACCTTAAAAAAGCAAAACGAACCCATTCAGGTTCACTGATTAACCAGCTGAAAAGAAACATAGTATGAATGTATCTGGGCTTGTAGGATATATGGTGTAGCAAATGTTGTCAAGAAGTAAACCTTTCTCCACATATTTCCCATTATGCAAAATTTTCAGTGGTGCAGATGGTGCTCTTAGCAAAGACATGAAGGGCTGAACTGCATGGACAGGATCAAACCTATGTTCAGACAGGGGTTTTAGGGGCATTGCATTCCTGTTTCACTGCCCTTTGGCTCAGCAAGGATTTTTGCCTACTCAGGACATCTTTTTCATGACTCACTTGGTTTTGAAGTCGTCGGCAGCCAGCCTGGCATTGTCAATCTGCAGCACGATCCTGGCGTTGTCGATGGTGGCATCAAGGATCTGCAAACAATGAGAGCTCATTACTGAGGCTGAAACAACTGTTATCAGCTTCCCTGCTCTGGAGATAAGAGTGTCTATTTAATCTGTAGCTACAGCAAACAGAGGTGTAGGGAAGGATCAATGATCTACAGCAAACACTCACACAGATCTATCATGTACTTCTTTCTGCCAGGATTGAGTTTTGCACACATCCTCATGTCTGGTGTGTGAAGTGGCTTTAGGCAGAAGTTCCACAGTAAGACAAAACTACGTGCTGGCTGAGAGGGAGAGGACTTTGACATACCATTTTTATTTCCTAGAATACCCAGAACAGTGTTTATTGATTCTTTTAATGCATCATGAAAGCCTCTGAAGGAAATTTTATTTAGAAGGAATCTCTGTTCAGTTTTACCTGAAAGCATGTCTTCTATGCCTGCCACTTCTAAATCTCAAAAGGCCATCCGCAAAAACAGCTGGAACAACATTTTCCCTCCCCTAACTAAGGGGAGTGAAACAATGGAGGGAAAAGAATACTAAAAGGAGAAAATCCCATTGCCAGTTCTGCCGTCAGCAGAGCTCAGATTTTAAATCAGGAGTGAATGTGGATGGGTTGCAGCAAGGAGAAGCAACCTGTGCGGGAGCGGTCATGAACTCCAGACTGAACTCGGAAAACTAAACCTCAAGTTTTCTTTCATTTATTTACATAGTTAATCAGCTACTCCCTGTGTTTTGCAGGGTGTGTATCACCTCAGCAATCTGTTATCAGGTACCCATGGGCTCTTGGGGCAAATCCTGCATTTATATATGGGATTGATTACTTCATGCCTGCTGTTTCCTTTTTTCCTAGGCCAGATGTTTCAGTTCACTCATTTGAATTCCAAGGCTAAGTATGGAAAATGTGAAAAAGAGATTGTTCTTAATGTATTTTTATTTTCATTTTTAAAGCAGTGTGTCTGGGCCTCTGAGGGTTTACAAGCTCTGTGGCAGGTGAGAGGTTGCAGAGACAGGCAGGTTGCTGTCATTGCTTGGCTCTCTTTATATATCAGTTTATATATGGTCATATATACATTAACTGGTCATATGTGTGTACATGATCAGCATGTGGATTATGTGTATGTATAAACATATGCTTTGTTAAAAGCAGGCATTATCAGAGTTCTGTATTCACTGACTGGTTTGTACCTTCTCTTGGCTAGCACTTAGAAAAGTAGATAATTCCATATTGACATTGACTCTATCCCCCTGCCCATTCCGTGCATGTACATCTCATCTCCCTCTCCTTCTCATGACCTGCAATGCTTTCTAGGGGTTCCCTAAAGAACTTTGTGGGTTTCCATGCTTCCTTTGTAGGTGGAAATCTAAGATGATTTTTGATTAATATTAACACCTACCTTGTCTCGGAGGTCCTCAATAGTCTTGAAATAAGGACTGTAGTCCCGAGCTGGGCTTGGTCCTTGTTTTTGGTACCAGTTTCGGATTTTGGTTTCAAGGTCAGAGTTTGCCTCTTCCAGCGCACGCACTTTCTCCAGGTAGGAGGCCAGGCGATCGTTCAGGCTTTGCATGGTTGCCTTTTCGTTTCCTGACAGGAGGCCATCGCCCCCCAGGCCACCCCCATAGCTAAGGCTGCTGCTGAAGCTGCCTCCACCATAGCCCCCCCCGAGGCTGCTTCCCAGGCCAGAGGAGACAAACCTGGCAGAGGACACGGACACACCTCTGCCACCAGATCCCCCGTGGATGCTGGGGGCCCTGAAGCTGCCACCGAACCGGAGGGAGGAGGCGCCGGGCCCCCCCGCCACCGAAGAGCTGGTTTGCCTGAAGCTGTAACTGGCCATGGAGAGAAGAGCAAGGACCCAACCTAAGCTGCACCTCAGCGGCTCGTGATTCCGAGGCAGGAGAGTGCCCTGCTCCCCCACCCCACCGCTTTTATGCCGGTGACAATGGGAGTTGTCTCCAGAATGTGTTATCTGAGACCCATGGAATTTATCAGCGCTAAGCCTTCTGCCAACACGGCGGTTCCCCTTATTGGTCAGTGGCTGTGGAGTGGGCTGTTTCCTTCCCCTGTACCGCCGCACACGGGAGGCGATCCCCTCCCCCTGACCGCTGCCGCTCGAAGCAAAAGGTGGGATTTGGAAGAAGCGCCTCCCTATCGAGGGGAGCGTTCCTAAACCTGGTTAGAATTTACCTGCAGGGAAACAAAGGGGCTAGGAGCGCACCCACTGCGGCCAACGCCGCAGCCAGAGCAGTCACACAAAAACTTGTTTTAACAGAGTGATTCAGCCTGATAACAGAACTTGTAAGGAGCCCAAATGGTGAACAATGTGTGTGGACCTTCACAAAACACGTTCCCAACCCTCTTTTTCCCTCATTCCCCTTAAGAAAAGTTCTTTCAGAAATGAAGTTTTTACTCTTTCTGTCTTTGCTCTCGGTTCCGTTTGGGCCAACAGAGAACATGCTGTTCCCGAGAGTCTGGTTTTCTACAGACATGAGAATCCTTCTGAAGCAGCCATGGCTGGATCTGTAGCAGAGAGAAGCAGTAACATCCCTGGGTACCTGGGGAGTGAAAAGACACAAGTGTCTGATTACACATTGAGTCCTTTGATTGCTACTGAAAGAGAGAAGCAAAGAGAAGAAACAGAATCACTTAGTCTTCTGGTCTTTGCGAGTCATGAAAATGTTATTTCTAAGATTTTCAAGTCTTCCGTTATCCAAGACGGATTTTCAAAAGCTTTTGTTACTGTGAGCTCCTCCCTGAGCATTCCTAACACACAAGGGGATACTCCGAGCTTTCCTTCCATTCTCTTTCTCTCTCATTCCGTCCAAAGCCCCAGAACTCCTCAGAAGTGTTCTGCAGAAAGAGGAAGTGCTGGCCTGGCAGCACTTGCAGCTCTTGGGAGCAACCAGGCCTTTCGGCACCCATGAAAAGAGGTCCAAGTATTTCAGGCCACACAATAGAGCTGCACTTCCTGTGTACAGAGGTGTCAAACTGCGGGGCAAATTCAGGGAGGGAAAGAGCAAACAGCAAATGGGAGGCCAGCCAAAGCACCTGTATCACCAGGTAATGAGGAGGCCGTATCAGAAGGGGAATTCTGCAGTGACTCAGGTGCAGAATATATCACTGGATACACATAGGATATGTACCACACTTCAGCCTGGGACACCACAGCGGAATTCTTTCCTCTCTGTACAAAATGCTGCCTTCCCCAACTCTCCATCCTGCGCTGTAATGCTGTGCAGCCTTTCCTTACAGGCCCAGGGACACTCTGCTGCCAGAGACACACGGCTTGTTCCTTCTGGAGACCTGAATGTCCTGTTCAGCCCTGGGTGGGACAAACCTGCCCAGCCAGTAACTGCTCCAAGGGCTGTGAACAGGTGAAATAGTGGTGTCAGGAGGTTACTGCAAGAAAGCAAATGGAGAACAGTTATTTTTTTTTTGTTAAATATCAAAGTCAAGTTAGAGCGTAGAGCATCAGTCTACGTGCTTTCCTTCACTGAACAGAAATGAAAGAAGCTGAAAGGAGAATAAATACCAGTGTGTTCTTTTTGAGATCTATCTCCTGATGCAAGGGGAGGTGAACATCTGCCCCTCTAGGTACTCCTTCAGCATTCCCTAGCCTCCCATATCAGGACCTCAATGCAGTATATTTTTGGGTTTTGCAAAATAAAATGCACATCTATGATTCTGCATAATATTTTATGATCCAGCTCATGAAAATTGGGATTCCTTCTGCATTCCCTCTGCAACCTCTTGAGTATAAGCAGCAATCACCATCTATTACAGTCAGAATATTGATCAGGTACTGCAGGCAGGTTGGGCTTGCATGAATTTTCAGGGAAGAATCTCCCAAAGAATGAATTGCAATTCTTAGTGGCAGTTTGGAAGTACAGCTGGAAGTGTCAGGAGAAGAGAGGCTTGGGACACACTGTCAAATGGATTAATCTGATTTACAACACCAAATACATAATAAGCCTCTAGTACCAAATCAGTCCCTCATGCAGCACTTTTTCTAAAACTGAATTCTAAATTTACAGAAAGGTTTTGTTTTTCTTTCAAATTCCCGCCTCTCTTTTACTTCAATGGCTGCATGTGTTTGTTTTTGTAGGGACTCAAGGTGAGAATGTGCACTTAAATGCTTGGAAAAGCCTTTGGTTGAAGAAGGTGCTGTTAGCATTCAGCGTAGGTCTCTTTTTCTCCTAGTACAATAAATCTAATTTATGGTAGGGTCAGCTTTTCCCCAGTAAGGAATGGTCAGCACAGGGAATTTCCTTTATCTGCACCTTATCAGAGGGGAAGGGAGACACATTTTTTCAAGTGAAGTCATCCAGTCACACCCAGGCCCCTGGCTAAGACCTGGTTCTGCTTTACCATTATCTTCTCTGCCTTGCCTGTCACTGCTGCTTTATAAAATCATTCATATTGTTTCAGGGTAGTTTTATTACTTGTCTTGTAAATCCTTTTTTCTTGCCCTTGAGGACACTGGCATATCCTTCTCTCTTCTCACATCCTGCTGAATTTGCTTCCAGGGATAGCTAATGCAATTACACTTAAATGAACTTGCCAAAATTTTAACCAATTTTGTTGATGCCTGCAGTTCCATGGATGCATCTATGGATGGATGAGCAAAGCCAATTTATTATTCTGTATTTACGTTTTAAATTTTTAACTGTTTGTCCTTTCTGGTAATTCTTCCTTTCTGTCTTTGCTTCTATCAGTGAAAATGTGCTGCTTTTTCACATGCACATTTTTAGTCTCCATCTCTTCTCTTGCTCATCTGAACTTTGTCCACCCTTCCAACTGATCATGTCACAGGCCCTCTTAAGATCACAGCTTGGGATGTTTTTCTCCCCTTTTGAAGACCAGAGGCATGCAACATTTGCAGCCCTCTAATTCAAGCACAATTTTTTTCTATTTTTTTCTTTTAATCTTCCTTGTGGGAAGATCCAGTGAAAACAAGCTCTGATCTGCAGCTGGTAGCAAGGTAACTGTAGTCAAGGTTTGCCCAAGATACAACTCTCAGCTGTCTGGCTTTTACAGCCCATCATAAATCTTTTTTTTTTTCTCAAAAACCTGGCATTGCCATATATTCTCTGAATGTGCCAGTAGATTGTGAGACAAGAATGTTGCTGTGCTGAAGAGGCAGGTCCCAGCACATACACACACAGCTGTGAGCGGTTGGAGAAGAAGGTAGGGAAGAACAGAGCAACACTGGGAATTTGCTCAAAATTACTATTTTTGCAAAGTAGAGGGACTGTGGTAGAGGGAATGCATAATTTCTGCACTGACAGAAGTGAGAAATAAGGTCATGTAAGGGTTCTGTGTTAACAGAAATTGTGAGAGTAAGACTTAGGACAAGACATTTCTGTGCAGGGCTCTGGTTTGTTCATGGCAGAACAGAAATGACAGATCAGTGATTTGAGCTGGCCTGGAACGATTCCTGCCCAGGCTGCTGCAGTGCTCTTGGGGCACAGAATTTAATTTCTCAATGATTGCCCTTTATAGAACATTTGAACAGATTAGTATGAGGAAAATACATAAAAGATCCTCCTGAAGAGCTTAAGCACTTCAATAACTGGGAGCAGTGTAAATACTTCACAAATCCTTGAAACTGGCTGTGGTGTGAAAATGCCTCATTATTGTCCGTGTTTCCCTAGAAACATAACTAGCTTTAAACTCCTGACTCCTCTATCATTCCAGAACTCTAATGATAAGGCAAATCAGGGAGTAAAGTACCTGAGACAGGAAAATAAAACAGATTTTCTTATCATGTGGTTAAAGATTTTTGTGGGAAGGAAGGTTCAGTTGGGGCACCAAGCCCTAGGAATGCAAGTCAACTCACTGGATGTATTTTCACACTTCCTTTAACCTGTTATCTGGCTGGTAAATCTCAGCAAGGTATGATTGGGCTGGAAACTATTATTTGAGAGTCAAACATCCAACTGACAGGAAGATGTATTCCAAAAGTCAGGTTTCTGCAGGCAGCAGCAAAGGCAGAGCAGGAGCCTCTGCCAAAGCCGAAGGGACTGAACCTGTCCCAGGCTCAGGGGAGCAGTGGCTGTTGGACACTTGCCATGGCCTCTGCATGCTGCCGGGATTCACGCTGAGGGAGGAGGCCTGGGGCTATCCTCAGGGATCTTCCCATAACGCCACATGGAAAATTCCTACTCAAAAATAAATCCTAGACTTGGGAAAGACACAGAGTAAATGAGGTTCATAGCACAGAGCTGAGCTGTTTTATTCTGTTCCTGTCTGTAAAACATTTGTATGGCTATTATTTATATCTATGTACTCATATATTTACGTGCACATATTTGTATATATAGACTTATAGATTATTATTTCTCTTGCTAATTTTATAAGAATATATTCTGATTGTAGGGATAAGCCACAGCTTCCAGTGAGGGGAGAGATTTTGCTGTCCAAGTCTTAAACTAATGTGTTCTGGATCGAAATAGAAAACAAGGAGCTCTCTTAGTATCCTCCTGGTGGATCTTTGGATTTGGACTTTCCTGATCCTACCAGTGGTTTCATTCTCAGTTTTTCTTGACAGGAATTATCAGAGCCTGCAGATCTCTGGTTGGGCTCAGTGAGAAAATCCAACTGTTGCTCTGTGAGGGCAAGCCCTGTAGCCTCTGGTTTGTGGAGCTGCTGCCAGGGAGGCATTTTAAACACTTGGTTCTCATGGCAACTCTCAGCCCACGGAAACGCCTTTGGAGTCCTGGCTCTGGCTGCCCTGGCTGGTCACACACCTTTAAGAGAACAAAAAGGGGATTTCTTACTACTCTTGACAGTTTGTGCCACTCAAAAAGTACTGTTTTCTCCGTTTTTATGTGTACCAGGCACGTCCCTTGCCAGGCAGTCCTGGCTGTTACCTTAACTAAGAGCCGTGGTTTTCCACCAGACTGTGACACCCATATTCAGCTTTAAATCTTCTTTTCGTTAAAAACTGAGGTCTGTGCCAACTGTCTGTATTTTGGGCAGCCCATCGTCAGCAAAGCAAGTGACCAAAGTGCTTGCTGAGTGCCTTTTCACGCTTTCCTAATGGATTCAGCTTTAATAACTGATAAAATCTGGTTACATGATTTCTAACAGCATTTTCGACAGAAAGGCGTTCTTGGCATTGGTTTAAAATCTTTGCATGTGTGTGATCACAGTGAACTTTTGGATACAGCCATGATTTTTGATAGTCTGACATCAGGTTGTGGGAAAGAACTGAAGTAAGATTGGGAATGTTGTCAGAAAATGTTGATGACTGAGGCTGTGGGTGCCTTTGATCGCAGCCCTGCGCGGGTTGCCAGGGCTGGGAGCACAGGGGTGTGCCAGGGAAAGGTGTTCCCTGGAGCCAGGCTTGGCGGAGCCACGGGAGCGTGGGCTCCCAAACTGTGCTATTAGGAGTAATTGCAGCATGCAGAAACCTCTCTTTAGGCGGTACTAAAACAGCTCTGAGAGTCAGCTCCAGTGCACCTGAGACTACGTGTTCACTGTCACTTGTCCTTAATCACGGAATCATGGAATGCTTTGGGTGGGAAGGGACCTTAATGCTCATCCAGTTCCACCCTCTGCCCCAGGCAGGGGCACCTTCCACTATCCCAAGTGGATCCCTCGAACCAGGCCATGAACACTTCCAGGGACAAGGTAGCCACAGTGTGGAAATACTTAGAGAAATTCTGAGGTTTGTTGGGATTAGCACTCCGAAGTGTTGTATATGATATGAAACCAAATAGAAATTGCTAGAGAGAGAGAGGGTTTTCCTGCATGAATGCTTGTACTTTCTTAACTTGGCTGCTGCTATTTTTCATGGTTATGGTGGGCTGGTAAATGTCAGAAATATCACAGGAGCAGCTTCCTTTCCTTTCGCTTCTTGTTACAGGCACACTGAGTCAGAGTTTCTTTTCTCATTCCTTGAGTCAGTGGTGGGCTGAGAGGGAAATCTTCCTTGTCACCTCCATGGTTCCATTTCCTTGTAGCCAGGAGTGCCAGACCCTGGCAGGGCCGTGCACAAAAGCACCAGGAGTAGCACTGGGCTGCCGTACCTGTCCATACCTGGCAGTTGCCTTTGCAAATGGAAGCATCCTGCAGGTATGTCATAGTCCTGATCCAGAGTGAAGCCCCTCGGAGAACTCAGTCCACTGAATTCTGTTTCTTGTCTTGAATTTCTGTCTATACAGCCATTTCCCCCTCTTATTTTCATCAAACCTCCTGAGAACGTTGTATTATCCAGCTGGAGGTGATTCATTTGTAGTATTGAGCCACAATCCGCAGGATTTGGGGCCTTGGGAAGCGGGAGCAGCGCAGAGCGCCCCCTGCAGGCCCGGCTGTTAAGCACAGCCATCGACTCCAAGGCACGAAATAAAAACGTGCTGACTTTTTTTTATTAATTAAACTGTTTTTTCCTTGTACTAACTGCACCCCAGGCATGAGGCTTTAATTTAATTTTGAGAGCGTTTTGAGCAGTTTGTGTCACAAATCCTACTTTGTATTTCCTGAATTGCTATCAGAGGATGCCGTGTGATCCAACCCGAATGGACAGACACACTGTCTGTCACCTACAGATAAATCCTGTCCCTGATACGGAACTGTGGAACATGTCACTAGAGCAGGATGAGGCTCAAGCACGGCATTTCCTCATGCTGGCATTGCAAATGTGTCCCCAACTAAAAGAGAGCAAAAGGGAAGCAGAAGACACGAGAATGTTCCCAACAGACAGTCTAGAACACAATGAGCTCCTTTCTGGAATCACAGACATTCTTCCTGGATAAACTGTGCCTAGAGAAGGTTTCTGATCCCAAAGTCCATTATAGCTGGCTGGTGCTGATGGGTTTGGGGATAGTCAGCACTGGTTGATACGAGAGGAGTAAAAGGGGGCATAAGGCAGAACAGTCTCTGTTACTTGCACAGAGCAGGAGAGTCCTGTTGTGACTCCAAGGAGAGGCAGTTCTGCTTTGACTTTACAAACCTTTGTTTCCCAGGGAAATAGTTTCTCTGACTCATCTCTTTCCTACTGTGTTGAGAATTCAGCTTGGATTGTAACAGGGAACAGTTTGCTGTCTTTTAAAATAACACTTTGTTATCCAAAATGATATTTCACTTGTCCTGACTCTTTGCAAACCAAAATGTAAGTGTAAATCTGAGCGACAGGATAAGAACTGTTGGTGATTTAGGAGATGTTCAGGGAACAATGGGGCCTGTGAGACCCACCCGGGTCTGGGACAGGGCGGCAGTGGAGTCACTCCCCTGCTATGTGGCCGACCCTGTTCAGCAGCTTCCTCAGCCCTGCAAACCAAACATTGAAATGCAGATTTGTAAATTTGGAATGACTGAGATTATTTCACCAGTTTTCTTCCACTGTTGAGCCCAAAGAAGGTGAGTGGGACAGGTTTAGTAACAAAGCTTGAACCTTGCCTTCACCACGTCATTCTCCCCCCAGAGCTCCGCACAGTGTGGAGCTGGGAATGACCCTATGGAATAAGGGAACACACTCCTTCATTTGGAACTATCAGATAAAAGATGTGAGCTCAGATTTTCCAACATGGCAGGAGGAATAGTCCCAACAACTGAACATTCTGTTAGTAGAACTTTCAGACTCCTCACTCCTGATCTAACCCTTTGCTTTACTGTACAAGATTAGACAGCTGGGAAAGGGCTGCCTGGATAGGATTAATTTCTCATTCAGTGTCTAAAAGGAAAGTGGTGTTGATTTGACAAAATATTCATGAAATTTTGGGGTTAATGAATCCTGATTTTTCAGTTCAGCTGCTCAGTTGGCAAATCAACTACTTTCACACTCCTTGCAACATAGGCTATGAAAAAGGGGTTCCCCCACCCCTTTCTCTTCCCCATAGGTGTCACCCTTGAGTTTAATGTGGATATGTTCGTTAATCTCCAGGATTTTATCCAGTCATCATACGGTTTAGGATTCACCTATTTCTTTGGAGCCATATTACATAATCCACCCAAACTTAATTTCTTTGTGTATCTTGCTTGATACACTTAAATGTAAATACAATATTAATATACGAAATAGACTGCTGGACACAGAGTTTTCTTTGCATTGCTGAAAGGTAAAGCTTTATTTGAGGCATTGTTCTGCAGTAGAGCACCAAGTGCACTGCAGACACCTGTGTGTAAGTACAGTAATCACAGCGATGGACAGTATGAAAAGGGAGAAGTAGATAATTTTAGGAAAGCCTAGGAATTACTAATTTTGACTTCACAAATAGCATTTGTGGAGCAATTTGTGCGCAGGGTAGGTCACAGCGGGTGTGGTCTATGCGTTATCACTTGTGGGCTGGGCTGCTCCCACGGCACTCACTGGATCAGCGGAGCCCAACATCTTGAGGATATCTTAACACACTCTTGACTGCCCTGTGGAAAGAAAGAAGAAACCATTGCTCTAATAGGGAAACCAAGAAGCTCCTTGCAGCACTGGTATTTCAGATGTAGTCACTATTTAAATATCCATTTGTTAGGAAAAGCATGGGAATGGAGCTTAACCTGTCTCTGGAACTAGAGCCAAACCACTTTGAAATGAAGAGCTTTGATTGTGAATGGTTTAATCCCTGCTGCAATTGCAGATGTGGAAGCCATAGCACAAGGTTGGTATTAACAGGAAAAGGGATGAAACACAAAATGTGAAAGCTGTAAGTTTGAATCCTCTTTGGAAGATGTTTCTTACCTGCCTTGTCACTAGATTGACCATGACAGTGGGAACTAGAAGAATAAGAATGGGAGGACGTTCCTCCTCCTTGACACGATCTGTGAAAGGAAAGGAGTTTTAATGAAGGGAACAATAAACACATACTGACATCATGTGCAGCGCATGTAACAGCTTGACTTTTCCTGGATCTTGCAAATATTTATATATATATATATATATAAAATTCCCCTCAGCTGTATTTTCTTAGGAATTTGTAAAAACAGAGACAGCAAGAGACTGTTGCTGTATAATTTTTGTACTCTCACAGTCCCCCTGTGCTTGTTCATCTGCTGACAGAAGAAACTTCATTACAGTTTGGTTTGGCACAGTGATTCCTCTCATGGAATTCACTCCGAACAAACAGGTCAAGAGGAACTGATTAAATCAAAATCTGACAGTTACAATCTGTTCTGTGTGCACATCTGTTTGATGTGCTTATGAAGATTCTGATAGACACATTTCAATAGAGGTGCCATGAAAAGAAGCTGCTGAATTTAGATTTCAGCTACAGATAAGTAAAAATTTTGCTCTGACTTCTGTGATTGCCAAGAGAGAAAAGCTTGTGATAGAATTTGTGCCCTTATTTGCAGAGAACATACACAAGGTCCTGCTGCCCCTCCTGCAGCAGTGCCCGGTACTGCTGGATCTCCTGCTCCAGGCGGGTCTTGATGCCCAGGAGCATCTTGTACTCCTGGTTCTGGCTCTCCATCTCACAGCGGATGCTGCCCAGCTCCTCCTCGACAGCGCAGATCTGCCCTTGGATTTGTTGCAGCATGCGGCCATAGCGAGCTTCAGTTTCTGCCACGGAGTTTTCCAGAGAGCTTTTCTGGAAGGGCAAACACAGGAGTTGAGGAGCAGAGTTCTATGTCTCCCTGCCCGTGCCAGGGAGGGAAGGGCCAGCAGATCCTGCCCACGTACCGTGCTCAGCTGTGCCTGCAGTTCGATCTCCAGGTTCTGCATCTCGCGCCTCAGCTCGGTGAGCTGGTGGCTGCTTGTCTGGATATCCTGGCTGCTGGAGGTGACCTGCCGATTGACTTCTTCGATCTGCAGAGTCAAAGCCCAGACACACTTCCTGAGCCACAGCAGCTCCTCAGGGAGCAGGTTTGCTGAGGGAGAACTCAGGTCTCCAGAGAGCCTTTCCCTCTCAGCCAGTCCCGCTACCAGGGTGTCTGGGCTGTCCCACCAAAGGAGACTCCACTCAGGGCATTGCTACGTACCTTGACCTCATACCACTGCTCCACCTCCTTGCGGTTCTTCTCAATGATCTGCTCATATTCACTTCTCAGGTCATTCAGGACCTTTGTCAAGTCTTCTCCAGGGGCAGCATTGACCTCCACGCTCACATCGCCACCAGTTTGGGACTGGAGTTGCCTCATTTCCTGCAGGGAGTCCAGAGAGAGACACAAGAGCACACACATGTCATTTGTTGTTCTGGGGACTGTGGACAAAGCAGTACCAAGGAGCCAAGGAAGAACAATTGCATGGCATAAGGTGGAAGTGACTTGCTCTGTGATGGTGGGAACTGTGAAGAATCAAAGGATTATGTTTTTGGCTGTTCTGTTTATCATTGGATCCTACCTCCTCATGGTTTCTCTTCAGAGCAATCAGCTCATCCTTCAGGGACTCCAGCTCGGATTCCAGTGAAGACCGAGTGGTAGTGAGACCATCCATGAGATTTCTCAGGCCATTGATGTCAGCCTCCACGGTCTGACAGATAACCAGCTCATTCTCATACCTGTACCAAAGGAAAGCAAAACATTACACATTCATTGCATTACAACACGTAGGTTTGATCATACCACTTTACACAGGGCATCATCCTTCATTCATGAGTCTCATAAAATTCATGACACAAAAGGGCCAAAGTTCATGGAGAGGTACTCACTTCATTCGGAAGTCATCGGCAGTCATCTTGCTGTTATCGATATCCAGAATCATTCTGTTATTGTCCACAGTGGCAGAAATGATCTGGAGAAGGGAAAGGTGAACAAGAATCTTTCTGTGTTCTAGATTTCCAGGACAAGAAGAATGAAGACACAAAGCTTTGGTAGAGTGTTTCTGTAGGTCTTGGAATTGTTTTATGGAGTAGTGCAGGGGCCACAGAAAGTTCTTGAATTGCCATGCCGCAGGGACTGGTGTGTGCAAGGTTTTGGCTTTCCAAAGATTTTGATGAACGAGTATATTGATGGGGGAAAGACTAGAAGAACATTTATGTTGGGAAATGGCCAACCCCTATAGGGTTCTGTACTCTGGGTGTAGGAGGCAGGGTAGGCTTTGCCCCTGATGCTGTAAGTCATCTCATTATGAAAAAAGTTGATTGTAAGGGAAGACCTCAGGCCTTCCACCTGGTGTCTGTAGGGCTGAGCAGGGACAGAGGGAGCTCAGATCCTGCCATCCAGGTGGTTTGCCTTTGCACGCCATCCAGCTGAGCTGGGTGGGAGCTGAGGGAAGCACTGCAAACCACACATGGCTGGATTGGAGCCACCTGCACAACGTGGGATGTACGTTCCCTGCACCAGCGTGTCTGTGGCTGGTGGAGCTCCTGGTGCCTCGGGCTGTGTCCCCAGAGCACGTCCCTGTTGCCTGTGGGCTGCTGTGGGGGTTTGCTCATGCAGGGGATGGGAGGTGCAGCTCAGCAGGTTTGTGCCTGTGGCACCACCAGCACGGCCGTCCCGCAGGCGGTAGAGCTCAGTGCCGGGGATGGAGGGAGGAGGAAGGAGCAAAGAGGAAGGAGAAAGGCCTTACAGGAGAGAAAGGCATGTGGGAGATGGAGCCACATGTGCCAGGGTGATCATACCTGATTTTGGAGTTGTTCGATGGTCTGGTAGTAGGAGCTGTAGTCCTTGGAAACGCTGGGAGCTTGTTTCCTGTACCACTCCCGGATGTGGTGCTCAAGCTGGGCATTCTCTTCCTCCAGACTTCGCACCTTCTCCAGGTAAGAAGCCAGGCGGTCATTGAGGTTCTGCATGGTGACCTTCTCATTGCCCCTCAGCAGGTCACCCCCAGCACCACAGCTCCCCGCAAAGCCCCCACCAAAGCTCCCAGAAAGGCTGCCCATGCTCAGGCCGCCCCCGTAGCCCCCGCAGGCTGCCCCTCCATAGCTGCCCCCGCCGATCATGGAGGATGCGTAGCGCCGGCAGGACGCGGAGGAGCTGCGGCCACTGCTGCCACCACAGGCTCCTCCACCGCCTCCTCCTCCGCTCCTGTATGAGGTGCAGGATGTTCTCTTGATGCTGCAGCTCATGGTGGAAGGGATCAGATATCCAGCCCCAGATACAAAGCACTGCACAGCGAGATACAGGAAATCAGAATGCAGTGGCCCGTCCTTGTTGGTGGCTATTTATACATGCCCGGGTGGGTGTCACCTGCCAGGTAGTCCAGCTTCCCATGGGGTTTGCCAGCCGCAGTGCTCATGCCGAAAGTGATGTGCTAAGGGGAATTTCTTTTGGGGCTTGGGACAGCCCTTCCCCCCGGTACTGTGTTTGCATGCTGATTCACACCAAGCCTGCAGTGCAATTTCAGGTGGGTGGCTGTGAGTTAGATTTTGTTGGAGATAGTTTGTTGCTGGCCACTTAGTGAGTGAGACTCATTTTAATAGTTGTTCTTTGTTCTTTGGAGTAGTTTTTTTTGTCCTGAAAACAGGTGGTGAAAGCAGCACCTAATCACTCTGCTTTAATTTCAGAGTTGGAGAAGTATGAACTCAGGCACCCTGTGTGCGAGGCTGGCTCTAATTAGCCTGTGGAATTGCCACTTCTGGAAAGAGAATCTCTAAGAATTTATATACTTCCCTAAAAAAGAAAGCTCAGTGCTGGCCCTGTCTCTCAGAGTGCTTAGTGGTAAATTGCAGTAGAATGAGCTTAATAGCAGCAATGTTCTTTCTGTTCTCACCAAACTCTGTGGTATCTCTTCCAGGAAATCCTCTTGTCTCATGCAGAGCCATGGGTGTACAATGATGCCATTTTCAAGTTGTGAGTTTTTAAACATTTTATGTGAATTTCCAATGACTCAGAGGTTATCTTAAACTGAAATATGTGTATAAAATCTATAGGCCTGCATCGGCTGTATCCTGGGAGAGGAAAGAAAGGATTTGGCTTGGCCAGAGGGAGGCTGAGATGGTTATCATCTGGCTCTTGAGAAAGGAGGTACCGGGGCTGTTTGAAATGCAGGACAATCCCCTTGTCCAAATGGGAAAGGGCACATTTTGGATTTGCGTGTGTTTGGGCTGGAAACTAAGGAGAACTTTTTATCTATGGGAGGCAGAAGGGTCTGGAAGAGCTTCCATTGCAGGAGCTTTGGATGGAGGAGTTTCAAGTCTGATCTTGGTCAATTGATGTTGGGGGTTTTATCCTTGCATAACAGAGGTAGCTGTGATGACCCTCTAGATCCCTCTTACCTTCGGTCTTTTGTCCTTTGGTGCTGAACAGCTGCACCATTTCTGTAAGGGGGCAGGTTGTGATGAGCCCTTCTTTGGAAAGGAATTTTTGCCTTTAAATAACTTTTGGAAAATGTGAATTTTAAGCCTGAAAGACAAGGGGCCTCATTATGTGAGGGTTTAACTTTGATGGGAATTCAGCTCTGTTTGGAAGGTGCAATTTACCCGTTCATTTTGTTGTTGGTTTCTCCATTCAAGCTGTTACTTAAACACACCCTGCAGTTGAGGCTCAAGCAGGATTTTTTTTCTTAGCCACAACCATTATGAGATCCATAAAAGTTACTAATGGGTGTTATGGCTGACTGAAGAATCATGGAAAACCATTCACCCTCTTTCTTGACACACCACCACCTCCATATCACAGATAATGTAATCCTTTGATGTGCATAATTATGATTGTTGTTTTATTGGTAGCTCTCTAATTATCTGCACGTCAGAACCAGGTGCTTTGCATATGCTATTGAGACTGAGTCATCATTGTTAAAAAATAAAAATTATTTTCTCACAGGGTGTGATTCCTTAGTCATATTTTCCTCATTAGGTTGTTGAAATGCACTTTTATTCTCCCCTATGAGATGTTTATTGCTGATTGGCGTTAGTGCCAGAGGTGTTGATTTTATATCTACTTCTCAGCATCATTGCATCACAACACCCGGCCCAACAATTTCTGACATTTCCCAATGCCGTAATTTCATACTATCACCAGGTACCTTTTCTCTGTCTCTCTGTCCCTCTCTTCTTTCTTTGAATAAGTGATTTAACTGTCCTTACTGCCATAACTGCATCCCAAACACTTAATCTTTAGACTTTCTACTCTGTAACTCGGGGGTATTTCCTTGTCTCCATGTGCATTTCTGGCCACTGCCCCATGTACCCGGCTCTTGGCCTCAGCTGGCTGTTGTGAGTCCATTTGGACCTGCTGATTTACTTCACAAGCCAGAAGAGCCAGGTCTGTTCAGGAGCCATTACCTTTCATAGTCCTTGCGATGACAGAAGCAGGTCAGACATGTTCTGCTGTAGAAGGTGTCGAGGCTCCTCAGCTGTTCAAAGGGGCTGTAAAGAGCTTTGAAATGGCATTTTTCCCTGGCAGACCTTTTGCTCATAGTGCATCCCATGGACCTCTGCTAGTCAGAAGTTTGTTTGAAGTAGGAGTGCTGTGAATCCTTTCCCAGTGCTGTTTACTCACTGGTGAATTTGGATGCTGAGCCACAAACAGATACTCCAAATTGGCAGAAGAACCAAAAGCAGACATGGTTTCCACAGAGGCTGTGATGCCATTCCTTGATGTATGTCTTCAGTCACACGAGAGGGAGAGAACAATCCTAGAAACAATTACTGGTAATTAATTGTTTTACGGTAAATGAGTCAACTGTGGTCCTGGTAAGAAGAGTGCTACTCCCAAGAGTTTCATCAGGAACTCCATTTGTGCATTCCTCATCCATTGCCCATTGTCCTGCAGCATCACTCACCTGTGTGTTTCTTCAGTTCATTCAGAGCCGAAGGATTTCCACATCCCCACATTCTGGGCTCATCTTTCTTTTATGTGACTTCCTGGAGTGGGCCTGTAAACTTGCATATGTGTAGACCTACAGAAAATCTTATTAAATGCGAGCTCTTTTAATTCTGCAGTTGATCTAAATTGTTATTCATAAACCTTCCTACCACTGAAAAAGGGAACATTTAGAGATACTTCCCAAGGGAAATTAAGCTCTTCCAGAAGAGTGATCCTTTCTTGTTCTCTTTCTTTCTACCGGCTCCCATGTGCTCCTGTTATCAATGATGGTGACTAATTAAATTCTGAATTCCTCCCTGCCAAAGCCTTTTTTTCCTATCCTGTAGGTCTTTTCAGGACACTAAACAACTGTATGGCTTTTTCTAAGAACCATGGATGAATGAAGTGAGCACCAGGAGCAGGCAGTGGTGTCTCGATCACAGAAATAGCACAAAGTTTCTGGAGCACCTGCCAGCCTTAGATGGAGGCTGTGGGTCTTTGGCACACCTATGGCAAAGCCAGAGGAGGCTGAGGACAGGCCTTTCCCTATCCCTAGGTGGGGATTAGTGCCCCATGGATCAGCAGGAATGTGTGGAGGGTGTTGTGCTGTCAGCAGCACAACAGTGACTCCACAGTGAGCTGCTCCTGCTGCAGGGACTGGTGCCCAGTCCTGAGGACTCTGCAGTGCCACCCACTGCACCAAGTCCTCATGCTCCCAAGTCAGCTCAGAAATGGGGACAGACACTGCAGCTCTGGAGTTCCTGGGAGTTCTCTGGATGAAGACTGTATTTTTGATCATTCTGATACTTCTCTGTGCTTCTGGAACGTTAGAAGTAAGAAAAATAACCTTTCAGTCCTTAATTATATACATTAACTGTAGTTTAAGGTGCCATAATCAGGCCTCAGAAGAGATGTCTGCTTCAGCTGCTTTGGCTATGTTAAGTATAGCTGAGACCTGAGTGAATTCTGGCAGCCTCTGGAGACCAAAGTCATGTTTGCATTTGCTTTACAGCACTTACTATACTGATAAAATCTGAAATGAGCTATTTATTCATTGTAGACAGGCTTCTATTCACAAAAATTCCTGATGTTGGACTGATAAAAGTTGGTTTTTCAACGTGAGTAGAAAGTGTCTCTTCTTTGTGGACACTCACTGCAGAAGACCTAAACCAAATCAAACTCTTTAAGTTGATTGTAATGAGAATGTGTTTAATTTCATTACCCTAACAGATCAATCCTTCAGTCTGAAATGAAATGGGATATACTAGAAACCAGGTTTAATCAGTGAGGAAGGAACCAACAGGCATCTGTAAGTGACACATGGCTGATTCTCTGTCTCTGATGCACACAGAGATTGAAAAGGGGCTTCACTGTGATCTTCAGAAAGTAAAATGTGTCTAAAGGGGCTGCCCTAATTTAGTATTGCTCTCTCATCTCTAGTTTTCTTACATATTTTATCTTCTTAAGCAGTAAAATATAGAAAATACCTTCAGTGAAAGGAATGTGTCTCATTTCATACTCTGATATTGGCAGAGTATCAGCCAGCTGCACGTACTAACAGAAATTGGTTTCTTGGTATTATATCAGTATTTAAATTGAAATTTTTGTCATAAAACATTGGAATGTTTTTGCTGCATGACACTGAAAGAAACAGACCTGTTGTCTGTAGTTCCTAACAGAAGTCAACAATATGTAATTCTCTGTGCAGCCAAAGGTGTAGAAATACTTGTGAGGAAGCCCTTACATACTGGGACAACTTCTCCTGCGTCACACTTTCCTTCCCACAGGACTCATCACAGGCTGTGATGAGATTAATGGACTCAGATGAGTCACAATAGTACCACTGGGCACAGTTTAGTAAATTAAGAGTTAATTAAAGAATCTCCTGATAGTTACCCATCATTTGTATGTTCTTTCTCTTTTCACTCACACATCATTCATTCTCTTTAGTGCAAGTGGCAAGGCAAGGGGACAGAAAGCAATCTCTTAGTGACTGTTAGAAAACAAAATGGTAAATTACTTTTAATGTCTCAGGAAGGAGAAAAATTGTGTCAAGAACTGACAACAAGATTTTTGTTTTCAGTCTTATACCTCTTGCTTGCGAGCAGAGTTCTGCCAGCCTCACCCAGCAGTTCTCTTAGGCAGAGCCTGGCAGTTGTCACACCTCACACAGCCATGCTCACAATTCCTGATAAATCCTTTCACTCAAGTGATTTTATCTCAGCACCATGTCCATTTTCCTAGTGCACAATGGATTGTCCCGAAACCGTGCTCCACGATTGCACAGCCTGTGTTTGATGGGTGATCTGGATAAGTACTCGTGTGAGGTTGGTTAAATTTATTTTCTCAGACATGTTGTGATTTGCATTGCAGAAGTAAAGGTTTATTAGAGCAGAGTTACCAGAGGAGTGGGAGCACTTTAACAAAGAATGCATTGCCAAAGACAATAAATTGAGTAAGCCAAGCACTGCAGGGCGGAGGAAGGGGTGCTGGGGCAGGTGAGCAGGCTCGTCGTCCAAACCCTTCCCGCTGCCTTGGCCATGCTGCAGGAACTCTTGGGTGTCTCTTGCTGCCCATGTTCGGTGCTTCTCAGCTGGCTGGTGCCAGGGTCACCGCTGCTGCTCTAGCACACTCTTGACTGCCCTGTGTGAACACAGAGCAAATCACTGCCTTGAGGGGAAGGACTGGATGTTCCTGCTGAGTGGAATTCTTACACCTGACACAATGTCAGCAGCAGAGGTGCAGAGACTGCATGCCCAGCAGCACCCTGGCTACTTCCTCAGAATGGTATTTTTTTTATTATTCCAGTGAGCAAAAAAGTATTTCCCATCCCTTAAAGTTTATAAACTGTATTTTATATTTAGGCAGAGGGAAGAGCAAGACTTGCTGTATTTTAACCCCTGATTCCTTGGCAATAGAGTAATGAGGTTTCTCGCTCCGGGGCTAATGGACCTGGGAATCTTGCCCAACCCAAGCTACAAAACCCTTTTGTGACCAAATGTATTGCAGCCATTGGGGCAGGTGTAACACACTAATAATCACACCCTGACAAAATGTTGACTTACCAGACATCTCTGCACACTGGGAATGAGAGTAGGAGCTAGAATACGATTGGGAGGATTTTCCACCTGCTTGGAAAGCTCCTTGGGAGGCACTGTAAGAAAAAGGAGAGAATTCATCAAAACCCACTAACACTGGATATTCAGTTTAAAGAGATGTTGATGTAGCTTTAGGGACAAAAAGTGTCTCTTAGCAAATAAGTACATGAGGCTTTCTTTTTATTCCCTTGCTATAATATGAAGTACGTACACAAGGTCCTGCTGCCCCTCCTGCAGCAGTGCCCGGTACTGCTGGATCTCCTGCTCCAGGCGGGTCTTGATGCCCAGGAGCATCTTGTACTCCTGGTTCTGGCTCTCCATCTCACAGCGGATGCTGCCCAGCTCCTCCTCAACGGCGCAGATCTGCCCTTGGATTTGTTGAAGCAGGCAGCTGTAGCGAGACTCGGTTTCTGCCACGGAGTTTTCCAGAGAGCTTTTCTGGAAGGGCAAACACAGGAGTTGAGGAGCAGAGTTCTATGTCTCCCTGCCCGTGCCAGGGAGGGAAGAGCCAGCAGATCCTGCCCACGTACCGTGCTCAGCTGTGCCTGCAGTTCGATCTCCAGGTTCTGCATCTCGCGCCTCAGCTCGGTGAGCTGGTGGCTGCTTGTCTGGATATCCTGGCTGCTGGAGGTGACCTGCCGATTGACTTCTTCGATCTGCAGAGTCAAAGCCCAGACACACTTCCTGAGCCACAGCAGCTCCTCAGGGAGCAGGTTTGCTGAGGGAGAACTCAGGTCTCCACAGAGCCTTTCCCTCTCAGCCAGTCCTGCTACCAGGGTGTCTGGGCTGTCCCACCAAAGGAGACTCCACTCAGGGCATTGCTACGTACCTTGACCTCATACCACTGCTCCACCTCCCTGCGGTTCTTCTCGATGATCTGCTCATATTCACTTCTCAGGTCATTCAGGACCTTTGTCAAGTCTTCTCCAGGGGCAGCATTGACCTCCACGCTCACATCGCCACCAGTTTGGGACTGGAGTTGCCTCATTTCCTGCAGGGAGTCCAGAGAGAGACACAAGAGCACACACATGTCATTTGTTGTTCTGGGGACTGTGGACAAAGCAGTACCAAGGAGCCAAGGAAGAACAATTGCATGGCATAAGGTGGAAGTGACTTGCTCTGTGATGGTGGGAACTGTGAAGAATCAAAGGATTATGTTTTTGGCTGTTCTGTTTATCATTGGATCCTACCTCCTCATGGTTTCTCTTCAGAGCAATCAGCTCATCCTTCAAGGACTCCAGCTCGGATTCCAGTGAAGATCTGACTAGAGTCAGGTCATCCATAAGATTTCTCAGGCCATTGATGTCAGCCTCCACGGTCTGACGGATGACCAGCTCATTCTCATACCTGTGTTACATACACAGAGACAGAGAAATGGGGAAATGAGATGCTGACAGTCAATAGCACACATCCTTCCAACATCAGTACTCCAATAAAATGGGATGACTGAGTAATACCACCCAGGACAGTCCTCCATTGTCTTCCGAGATGATAAGAGGGATTTGACAGACATGCAAGGTTCACAGGGAGGTACTCACTTCATTCGGAAGTCTTCGGCAGTCATCTTGCTGTTGTCAATGTCCAGCAGCATTCTGTTATTGTCCACAGTGGCAGCAATTATCTGCAAAAGGGGAAGGGGGAGAGGAGTCCTTCTGTGTTCTTGACTTTCAGGACAAGCAGAAAGAAGGCTCTAAGGTTTGGTAGGGTGTTGTTGCGGGTCTTAGAATTGTTACTTGCAGTAATGTAATGGCCATATGGAAGGGTAATAATCCAGATTTTCTTTTCAGGGAAACTTGTGCTATCACAAATGCTATCATCTTCCCAAATCCATGCTCTTTACTTCTCTTTCTCAAGTTAGGGACAGCCCCCCATGTGTCCCAATGAGTGTTTTCAGCCCTTTCCATATAACTTGCTTCTTCAGTCTGTTTACTCTGTTTTCTTGGTAATGTGTAACCTGATTGTAAGGGAAGACCTCAGTCCTTCCACCTGGTGTCTGTAGGGGTGAGCAGGGACAAAGGCAGCTCACATCCTGCCATCCAGGTGCTTTGCCTTTGCACGCCATTCAGCTGAGCTGGGTGGGAGCTGAGGGAAGCACTGCAAACCACACATGGCTGGATTGGAGCCACCTGCACAACGTGGGATGTACGTTCCCTGCACCAGCGTGTCTGTGGCTGGTGGAGCTCCTGGTGCCTCGGGCTGTGTCCCCAGAGCACGTCCCTGTTGCCTGTGGGCTGCTGTGGGGATTTGCTCATGCAGGGGATGGGAGGTGCAGCTCAGCAGGTTTGTGCCTGTGGCACCACCAGCACGGCCGTCCCGCAGGCGGTAGAGCTCAGTGCCGGGGATGGAGGGAGGAGGAAGGAGCAAAGAGGAAGGAGAAAGGCCTTACAGGAGAGAAAGGCATGTGGGAGATGGAGTCACATGTGCCAGGGTGATCATACCTGATTTTGGAGTTGTTCGATGGTCTGGTAGTAGGAGCTGTAGTCCTTGGAAACGCTGGGAGCTTGTTTCCTGTACCACTCCCGGATGTGGTGCTCAAGCTGGGCATTCTCTTCCTCCAGCCTTCGCACCTTCTCCAGGTAAGAAGCCAGGCGGTCATTGAGGTTCTGCATGGTGACCTTCTCATTGCCAGTGAGAAGCACATCCCCCCCAGCACTGCAGCTCCCCATAAAGCCCCCACCAAAGCTCCCAGAAAGGCTGCCCATGCTCAGGCCGCCCCCGTAGCCCCCGCAGGCTGCCCCTCCATAGCTGCCCCCGCCGATCACGGAGGACGCGTAGCGCCGGCAGGACACAGAGGAGCTGCGGCCACTGCTGCCACCACAGGCTCCTCCACCGCCTCCTCCTCCGCTCCTGTATGAGGTGCTGGATGTTCTCTTGATGCTGCAGCTCATGGTGGAAAGGATCAGATATCCAGCCCCAGATACAAAGCACTGCACAGCGAGATACAGGAAATCAGAATGCAGTGGCCCGTCCTTGCTGGTGGCTATTTATACGTGCCCGGGTGGGTGTCACCTGCCAGGCAGTCCAGCTTCCCATGGGGTTTGCCAGCCACAATGCTCATGCCAAAAATGATGTGCTAAGGGGAATTTTGTCTGAGGTAAGTAAAAGGCATTACCATTCAGTGCAAATATGTCTTTGTTGATTCACACCTAGTTGCACTATAATTTTATGTGGGTGGCTCCTTGTTGGGTATTCTGTTGAATAATGTAATATCTCTCAGTTTCTGTTAATCTGGCAGTATCTCGCTGGTAATGCCAACTAATGAAGGCTCTGCCTCATTATCAGTCTCCTTCGGTCTTGTATGTGGTTAAACTCAGTATTTCAGCTTTTGTCTTCCTCCTGTGATCACAGACATGATTCGTAACACCAGCAGCCTCCAAGGGAGTCTTCATCGATTTATTCAAAATTTACATTAACTTTATAGAAATCTACTTTAATGCACCGAAATAAAACTTTTAAAACTGCATTATCGTGTCTGTTATAGAAGAGAACTTTACTCTTAATTTTTCACTCTGTCATCACTGCTTGTATTGAAGAAGGTCCTCCTGGCATTCAGCTTTCTCTGAAGATGTAGGATGGGGGTCACAGTCTTTTTTCTTTTTGAAGACAACTTCATGTAAAAGCCACAAATGTAACATTGTGCAAAGGAAAACATATTAAATTTTTTCCTATCAAAGAGCTCTTAGTTTTATCTTAGTGGTTTTAAAGGGACTCAGAGGACATTGAGAAGAGAAATATTTAACTTTGCATATATTCATAACCATATTTAAATAGTAATTTCTCAGAATACATCCTTGATTTTTACAATACAATGAAAAAAAAACTTTGATTAAAAGAGCCAAAGATTAGATCTGAAAAAATATGATCATTACCTGAGCTTGTTACAGCGAAGAGTGTTTTGCAACCATGACAGAATATCTTGCACCACCCAACAGCGAGTCAGGAACACTTGTGTACTTTTTTCCACTGGCCGTGCAATAGGGAATGTGCAGTGAGCTGCTTTTTCCATCTTCACTAATCAAGCTCCTGTGAAACTGAGGAAAGCCTTGAACAGAAACAAATCCTCAGATTCCCAGCTGTGCATTAAATATCAGCACTGCAGCTCCTACGGAAGAGTCACTGGGCTGTGCAAAAGCAGCATAAGGAACTGGTGGGACCTGCATCTCAAAACCAGCTTATCCACAGAGAGGGAGGGTGGATTCAACCTAGAAGTGTTTTAGGAAGAGGTTCCATATTACGGAAGAAGAAATAAGCCCCCTCCTCTATCCGGCTGCAGTTGTGCAGTTTTGTTCAACCTTGGTAACTCTGTTATCCCCAAGGCACTGCCACTGTCGCTGATGGTCTCAGCCCTGGCTCATGGCAGGGCTGTCCTGGGCTAGCATTGGCTCCATCGGACACAGGGGAAGCTTCTGGCAGCTTCTCACAGAAATCCCTCTGTATCCCCTGCAACTGAAACCTTGCCACACCAACCTAATACTGTGCCTCATGGATGTAAAATGATCCTGGAAGTCCTTCCTTCCCTCCACCTGGGTCTCTCAGTAGCTGCCTCCGTTCTGCTTGTTTTAACCCCTTCTGGACTTCACTGTATGATGTGCAGCACTTTGTCTTGGTTTGAACGACAGGTGTCTGCCAAGGAAGGCAGGAACCATCCTGGAATGAGGAATAGGACCCCGTTCTCTCCAAATTATTATAACTTTGAAATTACGGTGCTTTCAGGCAAAGATATGGGAAAAGGAATAACAGTTCTTTACTAGAATATATAGAACAGGGCAAAAACCCCAGAATGGCAGCAATAACAACAAAAAACATAATTCCAGTAACAGCCTTCTCTCGGCTGTCAAGCATTTCCCTTCGGTGCAGTTACGATCACAGCCAGCAGGGGCGCTGTTGGCTCCCGGCCAGGCAGGGCAGGTGCGATGATTCCCCCACGGCTGCAGGGGGCGCTGTGGCGCGAGCGCAGCCGCCTCTCCATGTGGGTAATGGCGGCTCAGCCAGTGGGAGAGAGAGGAAAGGGACTCCCTCTGCAACTCGTGGGGGCCTGCTGGTCCTGGTGCCCCTCCGGGTGGTGAAATGGGCTGTAGCAGGAACAGGAGTGGTGGGCTGGAACAGCAGAGGCAAGCACACCTGGGGTGACAAACACAGTGTAGCAAAAAACCACAAAGAGGTGGCAGGAGCAGCAGGAATCCGGGTGGACACAGGGTGTCAAGGTAAAGTGTAGCAAAAAACCCAAAGCAGCTGCAGAAAACAGCAGGACTGGGCAGTGGCAGCCATGCTCCCGCAAGCAGCCAGGAGATGCTCCCTCGGGAGAGTGGGACAGGGTTGGGGTCCTGGCTTTCCCCCGCGGCACCCAAGCAGATGGTGAGGGTCCCTCCCAGTGAGGTTGGGTGTAGAAAAGGTCTTGGTTCAATGGCTGCTCTTACTAGCAAAGGCTCACCCATGGTTAGGAGAAGCAGTGACGGATGAAACTCCGCAGTGGCAGCAAATCCTCTGGGCAGCAACAGTCCAGCACCAAAACCACAAACCGACCCCACTCCGATCCTGAGAGAGAGAGAGAGAGAGCCAGAGAGGGCTGAGCCCAGCCCCTGAACCCCAGCCAAGCCTTGTGGTATCTCTGCACTTCCCCAGAGAAAGCCCCCCAGCTAAGACACTTGCCACACAAACTCAATACTGTTCCTCATGGATGTAAAATGATCCTGGAAATCCTTCCTTCCCTCTACCTGGGTCTCTCAGTAGCTGCTGCCTCCATTCCACCTGTTTTAACCCCTTCTGGACTTCACTGTATGATATGTAGCCCTTAGTGCCTGTTGGGCAGCAAAGTAATTAGGAGTCAGGGAAATAAATACTCTTCCAAGATTAGTTTAAAGCATGGGCTGACATCTGGGGAGGTCCTTGTCCCTGTCCCTGTACCTGCACCTGTAGGAGGTGACAGCGCAATTCCCTCCCTCAGAGAGCTCTGGCATATGCACAGTTTGTTACTTGTAATCCTCAGACCATTTACCATGAACCCCATGGCTCTTTCTGGATGGTGTATGTAGTCCAAGTTTCTAAACTAAAGAAGGAAAAATCAACATTACTAGAATCTCACTGTTCCTGTTCCGTGTCCCTGGCAGCATTTATACAACACAAACGCTGTTTAACAAGCCTGCAAAGGCTCGTTCATGCCAGCACAATGCCAGCACACTTCAGCTTGGTGTAAGTTAAGTGTTTCTGTTTCCCTGAATGGTTTCCAAGTGTTGAGAAAGTTTGTATGGCAGGGTGACGTGTATTTCTGGAAATCAGTTTTGTATCTGGTCTCTCAATCCATACGTTTGTACATCTATTGTGTTACTCAGCAGTGCTGCTCCTCTTCCATGGAACTCACATTTTCTTTCACTCTCAGCTCAACCCCTGAGGTCCCTCCCTTGTGTGCAGCCCTGCACCAGCAGCTCAGCCTGCAAGGTCATGTGAAGGTGAGATGTATCCTCCCCTTGGGCAGCCTCACTGGAATTTTGGCCCTGCAATTCCTGGGATACTCTGGTAGCTATATCCGAAAGAGAACATTCCAGAACATTCCAGAACATTCACAACCATGACTCTGTAATCATTCATGTTCCTTTGTGGACACTCGTGCTGCCAACACCATTAGAGTCTTTGAGTGCTGAAGTTCTGCAGTCACTTCTGGGTTGATATTCATCTGTTGGGTGCTCAGAGCTCAGCTCACGAGAATATCTAACACATTATTAAAAAACAAAGGCACAGCCCAAGAAGATTCTGATCTTCCCTGATTGCTCAGAAATTGTGTTTTAACTCTAAATTTCATTGTCAATTACTGTTGTGTATCATCAACCTCTGTATCTGGAGGTGTGTCTTGGCATGGCTTAGTGTTTTCTTGTTTAAGTGTTTACACCTACAGAAGGTAAGAAAAACCCCACACAAGATTCTGGTTGCATCAGACAGAAGTTAAAATTTATTAGAGACATTTTTCCCGATTCAGAACAACCTGAGTACCAAACAGGTTGGATCTGTAAAGCAGCAGTTCCAGTGCCCATGACTGAAGCTGCAGAGCTTGGTGGGCAGAAGCAGCACAGAGCATGCGGGGCAGGGGGAGAGGTGGCATCTGCAACTCCCAGGAGCTGTTCAGAGCATCATCTTTCCTTGGGAGTGTGGCGAATGCAGTGGATTTGAGCCAGTTTCTTTTTGAAAGGTCTTGCACTGGAGGATCCTTGATGTATATTCTTAGTCAAAAGATTTTCTTCCATATCCTGTTTAGAGACAAAGCAAGCATGAACTTCATCAGTGCTGGCACTGAACCTCCGAGCCAGCAGTATCCCCCAGACGTTAGGATTATGTAGGAGTGACCACAAGCATTCCTAAAGCACGGAGGAAAACTCCAGCATGGCACAAAGGCTGTGGGATTTATGAGGTTCTGCAAAGAATGAGACAAATGAAGAAAACCAGCTGGGGTTAAACTATAGATCAGTTGATATCACCCACAAAATGGAATAGAAATGGACTGTGTGCTCTGAAAGTGGAGTCGATCCTTTGCACACAAAGAGGAAAAAATTGTTAGCAACAGTAAATCTAATACCTTCAAGAAATTTTAGTTTATCCTCAGTACTGTTTGCCTCTGGAAGAGTATGTTGGTATAAATGAGTGCATAAATTAGTCTGGATGTGACTGAGGGGACAGTGTGCCTGTACCATAGTTCTCACCTTGGCTTTCACCGCCACCCCTGCAGGACTGGGACTGGGAAGATGAAGAGTAGGAGTGGGAACTGCTGATGCCTCCTGAGGTTCTTCCTCCTCCTCCTCCTCCGATGCATCCACCGCCGCTTCCCCCTCCCATTCCTCCGCTTCCTCCTCCCATTCCTCCACTTCCTCCTCCCATTCCTCCTCCACCACTTCCTCCTCCCATTCCTCCTGCACAGCTTCCTCCTCCCATTCCTCCTCCCATTCCGCTGCCACCACCTCCATATCCACCACTCATGCTACCACCTCCTCCTCTTCCTCCTCCAGAATAACCCCCACCTCCAATTCTACCACCTCCCATGCCTCCTCCCATGCCTCCTCCCATGCCTCCTCCCATTCCTCCTGATGGTATTCTGGAAAGAGAGAGAAAGAAGGGGGAAAAAAAGTTAATCAAAAGTACTTTGATACCTTAAGGTAATTGAGCTACAGCTGCTGCCCCAGAACTGGTACCTCTCCGGGCTGTACTGCTGGTTAGAACCCAGCACTGCACAGCAAAACAACTGAGGCAGTGCCAAAAGCTATCCTCTCAACTTCATCTTCAGTGCAAGAGCTTTTGCTTTTCCCACATTATGCCTAGGGATTTATTGCAACATTTGGCACATATATTAGTGTATGGCTCAAAATCAGAAAGAATGAAGCTTTAGCTGCTCTTTCAGGCACCACTTCTAAGCAGAAGCTGACACACTGTGTAAGGGCAGCTGAAGTAGCTTGAACTCCCAGAAACCTTTGTAAAGGTTTGGAAAACTTTGGTGTTTTTTCTTTGTTTTTTTTTTGCTTACAGTCTTTTCCTGCCTGTTCAGTTTCTGGCTTTCCTAGAACCAAGCTCTCTTACATGTGTTTCCCTGTCCAGCCCCAAATCAGTAGTTCAGAATTTCTGCATTAATTTTTCTTCACGTGAGTTATATTCTAAATAGAATGAAATATCTCACACCAGGGAGGCAATTGGCCAAGACAGCTTCATCAGCCTCATTTCAGTACAAAATGTGTTTTGCAAATCTCAACTGTTAAATTTCCTGCCAGTGACTGACACAGCAGTTGGGTGTCACACAGCACCGTGTTCTGTCAGAGTACGTACACAAGGTCCTGCTGCCCCTCCTCCAGCAGCACCCGGTACTGCTGGATTTCCTGCTCCAGGCGGGTCTTGATGCCCAGGAGCATCTTGTACTCCTCGTTCTGGCTCTCCATCTCACAGCGGATGCTGGCCAGCTCCTCCTCCAAGGGCCCGATCATGCCCTGGATCTGCTGCAGCTGCATGTTGTAGCGACGTTCCGTGTCTTCCAGGTTGGATTGCAGAGAGTCTACCTGCAAAGGGAGAACAAAATGCAGTGTTTATGGGAATGTGGTGACTTTAACTTACTTTTGTGTGAAAACAGATCTTCACAAATCCTCAGAAAAAGTGTATCTTTGAAGAAAAGTAATCCAGAACTCCATTTTCCTTGGATGGATTACTTGCTGGGTGTAGCCCTTCTTCTCACATACAGACCATAGCACAGGTGAAGCAAATGCCTTTCCTTACCATGCTGATCTGTGACTGCAGCTCAATTTCCAGGCTCTGATATTCACGTCTCAGCTCAGAGATCTGCTGGTTGCTTGATTGTATCTCCTGGCCACTTGAGTGGACTTGTTGATTAACTTCTTCCATCTGAAAAATGTACATACAAAATTGAGGTATTTTTGATTATTAGGAAACATTGTGGGGCTATCATAAAAGCACCATGAAATCAATTAATAAGAATAAAGATGCAATGCAGACTGTTTATTTCCCACAAGCCTGGTAATTCACTGGCTGCTGGAACACAGAAGGTCTACGTGCTTTATCACTAACCTCATATTCCAGGACTGACCTGTTCTAGGAAACTTCGTAATTTAAAGTTATTGTCCCTTAAATTATACATGATAAGTTGCCTTTCACCTACTGTAAACAGGTCCAGTACTTTGTGAAAGATTTAATTACGAAAGCCCGCCTGTGCTTTACCTTGGTTTCATACCAGCTTTCCACCTCCTTACGGTTGTTCTCAATGAGCCTCTCGTACTCGCAGCGCATTTCATTTAATTTTTCCATTAAGTTAATGCCAGGAGTAGCATTGACTTCCACATTGACATCCCCACCAGACTGGCCTTGCAGTCCTCTCATTTCCTGAAAAAAATCACAAAAACCCCATGAGGTTCCCAAAGGGTGAAGGCAAGAAGGAATGGCATTGGTTCAAATAAAGGGAAGAGAAAGGACATAGATCCTCACACAACCCATGAATTCAGCAAATGGCCTCTCCAGCCCTTGCCATGGAACAATTCTGCCATTCCTGAGGCTCCAGTGCTCACAGCCAGGCACTGTATGCACGGTGACCTAGTGCTTCCTCCACAGGTTTGTAAGAAATTCTGTGTTCTGTGTGGGAATCTTTTCTTCTCAATGGGAAATCTCATTGCAGAGAATACAAATGCTTTCTTTTGACTCCTCCATACATTCTATCCAGTTTTTCTCCCATGAGTTCAGCAAGCTAACTGTAGTTTGTACTGAAAGCCATTCATCCCCCTGGTCTCATGTATTTATGTGGGGTCCTATTACACCAGCTGTGGGCAGCTATGTGCTCTACACACTCCTCAAAATCAAAACTGGATTGTGTCAAGTTGGATGATCAAAGCCGGTGGCCAAAACCTAGTTACTGCTGGTGGAAAAATCCATGGGAAATTCTCTGGATGTTGTGTTGTTGTTAGTTGCTGAAGTGTGAAGAAACTTACCTCTTCGTGGTTCTTCTTCAGGAAAATCAGTTCCTCTTTCAGGGATTCAAACTGTGTCTCCAAGTCAGATCTGGACAGAGTCAGTTGATCCAAGAGTGGGCGTAATCCATTGATATCACTTGCCACACTCTGGTGGAGAGTATATTCAGTCTCATACCTGAATGACAGACAAGAAAGAGAGTAAAAGTGCTGCCAGACCTCTTTGTTTGGTATCTCAGTTATGGACAGTTCCCATCTTAAATCTCTGGTCAATTCTTAAAAAAAAGGACCCCATTCTTTTTCTGTCTCCAATAGCTTTGTTTGATTTCAGTACAGTTTCTCTCTGTGAGATGTGTACCATGAGGATTATTGTTATAAATCTACATGAAAGAATAGAGAAACTTAGAATGGAGTCCCTTAAAAGTGTCTCTTCAAAAACTTGTCTGGAGAAAAATAGTAATGAAAACCCAAAGCAATCCTTGTCAGAATGCTTTTCCCAACAATTCTACATTCTGTCATCAGAGCCCAGAGGCTCCAGCCTCTACAAAGATTAACTGGCAATGAGAACTTGTGGGGATAAAGAGAGGCAAAGTGGATGGAGCCAGGAAGGGAGTGACTCACTTCAGTCTGAAGTCATCCACAGTCATTCTGGTGTTGTCCATGTCAAGAAGCATCCTGTTAAGGTCCACATTTGCCCCAACAATCTGAAAGGGAGAGGGCAGGTGTTACTCAGTTGTCTTTTCAGCCTGACAACAGAGAGAAGAAACACCTATGCACAAACACCTTGCAGAAGGAGTTTTTGGCAATGCCAAGCCTGACTGGAGCTGTAGGAGCTACTCAGAGAGGTGAGTTTATTGCTTCCAGATAAAAGAAAGTGCCTTCACTGTTAATCTGGGTTTACAAATATCCATTAAAAATACCTTGTTGGAAAGAATAACTAAATAAACTCCTCATACTCAAAAAATAAAAACCAACCAAACAAAAAAGCCCAACCCAACCAACAAAAACCAGTGGGAAAGCAAAATTGCCATTACTTTCCACAACAGCCATGTTCATGCAAGAGAGACATGACTGTTAAATGGCTGAGGGCTGGAATGAGACTAACTGCACATGCAGGCTCATCCTGTATATTCACAAAAATATTCAATTAAATGGCAGTAATAACATGACACAAGCAAGGATTAAATCTGCTATTCAAGAGTGAAGAACGAGTGAGCAGCAGCCCAGCGTTGAAGGGAGCACGGGACAGGCCACATGATGGGGGCACTGGTGCTGATCTGCCACTGCACCCAGCAATGCTTCCTGTGCAAAATACACGTGTGCCAGAACATGCAGGCAGCAGCTGGGCCCCGCACCACTCTGGTTCCTGACTAATGCACAGGAAGGGCAATATCACCTCAAACGAGGACCTTGTCCTTCATGAGGAAAGTGCCATTCCAATGAACATCTGTTCCAAGTTAGTCAAAGTACATCATACCTGGTTTTGCAGCTCTTCAATTGTCCTGTAATATTGGCTGTAATCCTTGCTCTGAGAGGGAGCTTGATTTTTGTACCACTCCCTGATCAGCTGCTCAAGTTGGGCATTTTCTTCCTCCAAGCGTCGCACTTTATCCATGTACGAAGCCAGGCGATCATTGAGGTTCTGCATGGTCAACTTCTCGTTCGTGGACAGCAAGCCAGAATCCTCCCCAAAGCCCATCCCACCAAAACCCCCTCCACCATAGCTGCCACCACCACCAAAGCCACCACTACCCCCGAAGCCACTAAATCCACCTCCACCGTATCCACCACCTCCATAACCACCTCCCATTCCCCCAAATCCACCCCCTCCTGATCCGAATCCTCCTCCCATGCTTCCACAGCTCATTCCTCCGCCGTAACTACCTCCACTCATTCTCCCACCGTAGCTACTGCGGCTAATCCTGCCACAGCTGCCGCTGCTAAAGCCCCCTCCATAGCTGCTCCTGGAGCCTCCTCCACCAAAGCTTCGCCCAGAAAAGCCCCCACTGCCTCCAGAAGAGGTGTATTTTCTTGAGGACATTGAGGAATATCCACCAGACCTACCCCCTCCACCACCTCCACCACTGCATCTTCCACCACCACCACCACCACCTCCTCCCCCTCCACTGCTAATTCTAATGGTACTGCTCGAAGATTTGGTGCCACAGCTCATGGCGACAGCAAGCAAGAGTCAAACCGCAACCGCAAATTTAGCTGCACAGCCTGATAAGCTTCAGGACTGCAAATTTTCATCCCCAGCTCTCTCTATTTATACATTTGACACTGGGTGTCACCATCAGGGTGTTTCCTTCTCCCAGGGCATTTACCAAACTTTTTGTTTGTGCCAAGAATAATTTGCTGAACAGTATTTTTGTGCAGCTATCTCAGGCAATCCAACCCACGGCTGGGCTTCCGAGGCTTGGTTAAAGTTGAACATCTCACTTCTTTTGCGTGACATTCTTTTAATTTAGTGTTTTCTGAAATAGGTACTTTCTTTGCTAAGGTTTTGTAGCTGCTATTGCTAAAGAGTGTTGTTTGTTCTCTTTTGCTCTTTCCAATTTTGTGCATTTCAGATTTTCTACACAGCTTATGTTCACTTTCTCACCATACGTGACAGTGCAAGAGTTTTATTAATAGGATTGTGTGACTTGTCTGTAAAGATTGTCCAACTCGTGTATCCCTGCCAGCACTTAGAGAACATCTTATTTGATATGAACAGGCTATTTCAAGCAATGCAGAGGGATTCTTATTTAAACATCAAAATCCTTCCTTTGTGAAGAAGACACTAGGGCAGCACACAGCCAGCCAAGTCCTAGAATTCAAAGAGAAAAATAATATTTGACTTCTTTTCACCAAAGCACTGTTGATCTAAAATAGAAGGAAGATCAAGGATGCTTTAATTGTATTATAAAGTCAATTGTATCCCAATTAGAAGTTGTTTTATTGCAGACAATGATCTAAAAATGAGCATGTGGGAAGACTTTTTATCATTTAATATAAAGCTGCTCACTCTCTCTATTGTTAATGTGTCATATATTGTAGATGATAAAGTAATTATATCTACCGTTCTTAAAGCAAAGATCCTTGAGATTAAAATAGCATCCTGAGAGAAAAGCTCAAAGGCTTTTTACACGAATCAGTAGAAATCAGACTGTTGAGACCACAAAGGAAATGACCCCACACTTCAGTGTTGCCCTGATCCCCAGAAGTTGACCCTGGATGGAAGGAGTTCCATCCTCACTAGGTAGGTTGGATGCCAAAGCCAAGTGTCTGAAGGCAGATGTGCAAATAGCAGCAAAACAGCAGCATTTGTGTCTTGCTGTAGATAGACCCAAACTGTCCCAGTTTGCCTGGAAGAGTGTACACAGTTTCCCAGTGACAGTTCTGTTCTGTCTGAAATGTCTTCATTGCCTGCCCTCCTCTCTCTGGGGTGATGGAGCCTTTAATGACTGTAGGTAGTTATGAAATGTAGCAATCTCCCCTAAACCTCAGGTGCAGGAGCAGAGGTCATGCCTGAGGAACTGCCATTTGTGCTCTGCTGTCCTTTTCCCAGCCAAGACCTTTTGGACATAACAATGCAGTGCAGCCCTTGCTTTCCAAAGGCTGCCTTGGTGGGATGTTGATTGTTAATTCAGGATGATTTAACATTTCCTGACCGCAGCCATTGCCCTGGCCTTTGTGCCATGCCTGTGCCAGCATTGCTCTATTGCTGCTTAGGCAATTGCTTTCAAAACCTCCTGATTTTATCTTGCTATTTGATCTCTCTGGCTGGAAGATGATGAAAGATTCCGAGCAGTTTGGTGATGGAATAATTTCTCCTGATTCTCAGCTGGAGGCTGGTAGTGACACCTTAGCAGCATAAACAGTTTCTGGGCTTTAGCAGAGTCTGTTATTGGTGCAGAAAGATGGAGTTTGCTATAGGAAAAATGTTTTTTCTTTTTCTGTACTGTTTTACCTCTGGGTCTGGGTAATGTCACTTCGGGCTCTTTGTCACAAACTCTGGTGCGGTGAGTAAAATTGATTATCATGTTCAAATTCCCATCACTAATTCCAGGGATATTCTTTAGAGATGCTTTTCATAGCCAGGCTAGAAGATTTGTGGGTTTGTTAGTGATAGTGAACAGAAAATTCCCTGAAAAGATTAAAGAAATAGTAAAAAAATTGCCATAAGAATCTCTTAATCTGTTTCTGTATCTTCTGAGAACCCACATTGTTTCCTATTTTATTTACTGGTGTCTTTTTCCATATGTAACTATTCACAGCAGGGATCTGTCCATACTGGAGAGTTCCTCTGATCGGGGCAAGTCTGATTGCAGGCTTAGAAAATACTTTAAAAATAAAAACAATGAAAGAAAAGAAAGATTCAAACCACTAAAAGTAGAAAACTTTCACTGACCTCAACATTTCATATTAGCTTTGTATTGTTACCACTCTTCATATATACAGGAGGATCATAAATCACAGATTTTACCTTTAGATTTAAGGTAACTCTTAAGTCACATGCTCATAGGATGTTCCTGTTTTGTCTTTAGCATTGCTGTTATTTCATTTTTGTTAGTAGTTCCACATCGGTGGTTTTATAGGAACCCTGCTGGCCGTGAGGCTGGGCCACATTCCCATGTATTCCTGCAGCTGAAAACTGCCCTTGGGATGTTTGGTTTCTGTCACAGTCACTGTGTGTCTCTTTGGAGCAGGACACTGAAGAAGAATACAGGTGAACTGTGAGTACTTCATCCTCCTGTAAAGTTACACACAGTGAATTTCCTCCTGGCTGATTTTAATGTTTTGATTATTAAATATTTGACTTTGCAAATATGCATAAACCAGAACAGATCTGTTCTGTGGACAGGATGAATTTTTCATTTCTGAGCTCATTAAAAGAGCCTTTAAAGGTTTTTGGTCTCTGATGCTTTTCTGTAATGTATTATAGGGATTATGTGAACTGACGGAATTACCTAAAAAGGAACCATCAGCTTTAGAACCTTCTCTCATCACTTTCCCATATATGATGCACAGCTGAATCAGTAATGTTTCTGTTGATACAGCATCCATACCTTATATAACAGTGCTGTTTCCCAATAGGAGCAGGGTAAGGACCTTTATTACTGCAGCCACCAGCCCTGTCCAGCCTGCAGAGTACTGGAATGTTCCGACTCCACGCACACCTTCTGCTCGGGCTCAGCACATGCCACAGTTCAGCACAGACAACGTTCCTTCACTCTCGCTCTGGTATTGTTTTCCTTTTAATCAGGCCTCCATGATTGGTATCAAAGAAGTGACTCCCAATCACCAGAGTGATGACAAACCCTGGGAGCAGCCCGTGCTGCAAAACTGGGAGACCTTTCCAACAGGCTGGAGCTGCTGCATTCCAAACAGACCTGGAGAAAATGTGTTCTCACTTCTGTGCCTGTGAGCTGAAAAATTGAAACACTTCCACTTAATTCAATGTCATTCTGATACCTCAGGCAACTGCTGGAGTTTATTCTTTTCATATATTTAATGATCTCTTCCCATCACTCTTCCAGAAATTTTTGTAAGAAGAGAGGGTCTGTTGTCACCTCAGAGCCAATGCTCACTCCTCATTCCTGCTTCAGTTCAGAATGTTCTAGTGAAACCACAGTCATTTCTGAAAAAATTTAGGTTAGACCCAGCAAAGCAAAGAAGGACTCTTAAGGCAGCAGGGGGCTTGCCTGTGAAATTTAAAACCTCCAGCATTCTCCCAGCACAACCTTTTGTGCAGGATAACCTGAACCTTCCATGCAAGGAGGCTGACAGAAAGAATGGCTGTTCCTCAGATCCTAAAAATGCACACATGGGTTTTGCCAAGTGACTGTGAGAGCTGTGGGTCAGTGTGTGTGTGCCCCGCAGCTGAGGTCACTTTGCAGGCTGCTAATTCCCTCCTGCCAGCTCTCAGCATTTCTAGCACTTTCTGAGCCGCAGTCAGAGTGGTTCCACTGTCATTTCCCCAGTCTCTTGCAGGGTGAAGGCATTTAGATTGGAATACTTCTTTTTGTTGGTACCAAAACAGAACAACTGGAGGGCACGGTCAGAACACCTGGCAAGGCTCCTGCCTCTCTCTGGGGTTCAGGTGCCTCGGTCCATTTAGGCTCAGAGCCCCTCGGGGCTGTGGGCACCCACGCCTGGATGGCTCTGATCAGTGTCCTGCGAGATGGCACACGGAGATTGGGATCCCTGGGGAGGCACCAGGGTGGCACATTCTGTTACTGCAGCTCATGTGGGGTGGGGAAGAAGGACATCCATGGCATCTGCTGTCCTTGCTGTGTGGCCCAGAGAGGAAGGTCCTGCTGGGCTGAGCTCTGCAGAGGATTTACACACTCAGGACAGCCCAGGTGGGCTCTGCCTTCCCCCCAGCACAGTGACATGATGTACTTTGCTATGCTCATTCTGCAGCCCATGAAGATGGCCTGGGTAGCATTTGGCAATTAACAGGGCTGACAATGAATGCCCAACAAAAGAGACATCAGCACAATATACACACAGGCAATTTGGAAATTACATCTGTGCCTTCAAATGGACACATGGATTGCTTGGGAGCTCTGAAGCCAAACACGCAGGAGTGTGTGCACACTGGTTTTTGCCTGAGGTTGCTCTGAAGATCTTGTTCCAACACGTACCACAATTACCTTCTCAGAGCACTAATAGGAACACCAGATAAGCATCCAAATTGCAACACTTTGTGCTCATAAAATTAAAGCTTATTATTCTAATTAATGACTAATGAAATGCATGCAAATAAAAAGTGCGAAGTTCTCCTTGCTCCTCAGAATCGCTGCTGCCCCACTTTGAGCCTGCCCTAAGCTTTGACAGTACAATATTTGTACATCTTACTCTGCTTTGCAGTGGTTTGGGTTTTCTAGCTCTGTTCCTCCCTGTAAGCCTGTTTTCTCAGTAAGCAAGTGCCAGTGATAACCCAGGTGCAGATTTTGTAATGCAAAATGTAAAAAGGAAAGAATCCTTAAACTGGCATTTTCTTCCTAGGTCTGGTAAGAAACCATCTGAGTTTAGTCTGATTTTTGTCTGTAATGACCACTAATGCCGTGATTAAGTAGGGGGTTTTGTGAGTTTATTGGTGGTTTGTATTTATTTTGTCACATACTGTAACATGCAATAAACCATATTATGAATCTGATTTGTATTGTAGATGCAGACTCATTAAATGTATGAACATTATAAAAACACCTTGTTAAGAAAGCCACAGATTTTAGGTAAGGAAGACAGTACAATCAACGCTGAGTGGCAAAAGTAGTAGTAGCAGTATATTATTTATCCTAATGGCTCAGAAATTGTTACTTATCATCACATATCAAAATAAGCATTTAAATCAGCAGCAGAACTGCACTGAGTGTTGCAACACACTGCATCCTCGTACGTGTCTGTGCTCAGTGCTGGGCTCTCAGCCCCTGAACTGCCTCACTGTTCTTCCCACACTCCAAATTCCAGTTTCTGCTTTGCTCCCCTGGGGATCTTTTCAGGGGAATTTCTTCTGCAAGGTTAAGTACAGAGATGCCTGAGAATTAGATAACCGGCAGTAAAATACTAAAAGTGAGGCGTATTTTTGGAAAGAAGGACAGGAGCAAGAGGTGTCAGTAATGCTCAGAGCTGTCACTGTGACACAGAGCAGTAAATTCCACCATGGACAGGCTTCTCCTCCAAGTGAATCATATCCAACCACCCCAACAGCATCCTGGGTGTCACTGGGAGGCCAGAGGCCAGATGATGGCCTGTAAATCAGAGATCCAGGAAGCAGGCACTTGGCAGGAACATTTTTGAGGTTAACCTGGCAGGCTCCTAGTGGAGGTATGAGAAGCAGGACTCCTGGATTGGGAGTATTCCTTAATTTGGGCTGCTGGTTGAGTACCCTGAACAGACAGGTCTGAGAAAGAGCTGTCACCACCTGCCAGAGGTGGAAAACGAGCAGAGCAATAGGAGAAAGTAGGCTCAGGGGACAGGTAGCAAAACAGAGACAAGTTTGAGGTGATGCTACAAGGGGTTAAAAATGAAGGTGATTTTGCAACTTTTGTGGGAGTTGGGGGTATCCTGGCAAATGATCACCATCATCACTGTGGTGTCAAGCCAGGTGTATCAGCATGTGCTGTGTGTGCCGGAGTCCTTCCTGCAGGTGAGCTGGTTCCTCCAGCCCCCAGAGGGACACTGGTCAGGAAAAAAATTAGAATTTTTTTTTGTTTTCCAATGCTAATCCATGGCTGAGAGCCCGGCATAAAGCAACACTGTGAATCACTGGCACAGATCTGCCTGGAACTCAGGCATTTAGGATTCCCGTTCCCACGGTCTCCTACTCAGTGTTTCCCAACTTTCTCCCATGGTGATGCCTTCCTCAGAGGGGAAAAATAAACCCTTGTGGTTGTAAAATGAAAGAGAAAGACTCTGATAGTCGTGTTTGGGCTTTAGCAGGTGAGTGGAGAAGTGCACAGGAGAAAGGATGTATCTTTGAGCAGGTGTCGTGTGAGAAACCCTCTGGGTTATTTTCAAGTAAAATTCTCAATAGAGCTCATATTTTAAAGACGTTTTCTAGGGAATATTCATTTCCTTAAACCCATTCTCTTGTCCCTAATAGAAGTCAATAGCAGAAGGATTTTGACTGTAAGTTTTCCCATCACAGGGACCAGTAGAGCATTGTTCCTGGCAGTGCAGACTGCAAAGTTTTGCCCAGTGACTCTTAAATGGTGAATATATCACTGCAAACTTTGGGTGTTAGGGGTAATCTGGTACATCATTGTGTATTCCACAGGTAGGGCTTGATATTTGGTACTGATTCAAACAAAAATCTCTGCTAAAGGAACTTGGACCAGACACCATATTCTGGTTACATCAGAGAGAAGCAAAGATTTATTAGCATTTATTCCACAGGAACACCAATCACGGTAGAGATTAACTCAGGTAACAGTGATTCGGAACAGAAACACAGATGGCAGAAGCAGACAGGACATCCAGAGAGCTCTTAGTCAGCCTCTGGAGTGAGCAATGAGTAAGTTGGACAAGTGTTCGCTCCCGCTTGTGCCAGGGCGTGTTCAGCCGTGCTCAGTAGAGTCTTGCGTGGTCCAAAGGCCTCACTGGGAGGTCGTGCAGTGGAAAGATGCTGGTCTTGTCCATCACTCCTCAAACTTTCTAAAACTTCCTGTTGAAAGATGGAGGAAAGCAAGAATTTCTTTGAAGAATTCAGCATTTTTAACCTTATCTTACTCCATAAGTATCCCCTGTGCAGTTCTTGGTGCACCAGGGTTGTTCCCAGTCTTCTGGAAAGGTCTGGACAGTGTCAGACCTGAGTCTGTACAGTGTATGTGCAGTTTTAGCAATTAACTACATGGATCGGCTTCTGTTCTCAGCCATGGGAGTGCAAATCACTTGAAATTTAGAGTGGCTGCAGCTGTACAAACCAAATACAGATAAACTTAGAATCTGCATTTATGTGTGTACGGATATTTGCAGCAATTTTTTGTAAGTTAAAGATAGATGGCACATAATATGGTTTGATCTTGCCTACCAAGCAGTATTATATCTTGAAGCGTTGCAGGTCAGAGGGGATGTTTGATCAGAGGAGTAAACTTTGATGGAGGAGTTTGCAAAGCCTATATATGAATTTTTTAAAAACTAAATCGCGTCTACACCAGATTTTACCAAATAATCTTCCTCATGACACAAAATCCTCCTGAGATCACTGCCTTGTTTTCCGCATCAGGAGTGTCTGTGCAGTGTTCCTGCTGTCTGCACTGATGGCTTCAGGCCCTTTGGGCGAGAGCCAACTTTCCTGTCATGACTGACTGTCAGTCTGCGACGGAAACAGTGTTTGAGACAGAGCCTCACTGAGCCTGGTGACTATAAGGAATAAATGGAAATCTCAAAGCAGGACTATTTTCCATCTTTTCATGAAAAATCAAAAGTGGAATGGAACCTTTCTAAAAATTGCATCTTCCTGCTCATTTTCACCATTTTCAGGCTTTTGTCTGAGGTGCTGCCAGGACCTGGAGCCTTACCCTTTCTCATGTGTTTAATGGCCTCAGACACTTCCTCCATGGTTGCTCCTCTCTCCAATGTTTTGTTTCCTTCCAGGCAGAGCTTCATGTTTTCAGCACTTCCTGGAATCATAGCCAGGAAATCAGATACGGATCAGATTGTTTGGTCACTCCCCATCTTTTGCTACTTCAGCATTCTGCAGCCAATATTTTAAATGCCTGGAGTATTCCAACTATTCTACCCTGCTTTAACCAACCTCTGCTTAATGCCAGTCACGTTTCTAACCTCTGACTTCCCTAGTTCCCTGCATGATTTGGATTTGGCACTACTTTACCCCCTCCATTTCCTCTTTTCACACATCCTCTGCCACAACCCTTCGTGCCATCCTTCATGCTGCTCATGTTGATTTGTCACTAAGAACAAGTGTCAGAGTGGCCTTAAAACAAGACTGGGGAAAAAATAGCAAAAATATTTCCAGGAAGGAAGTTGCTATATCCTTTCCTGCTATTCAGAGAGAATGGTGAATGGCAGGATGTATTTTTTATTCCATTTTTACCTTGGCTTTCATGAGAGTCGCCAGGCTGGGACTGGGAAGATGAAGAGCGGGAGAGGCAAGATTTACCCCCTCCTCCTCCACTGCTGCCACCTCCTCCACCTGAAGTTTTACCACAGATTCCACCTCCTGTTTTTCCTTCACTCCCTCCTCCTCCACTTTCAGAAGAGGGAGATCTTCCATAGGATCCTCCGGATTTTCCTCCACTGCTTCCTCCTGAGGACCAACAGCTTCCTCTTCCACTACTTCCTCCATGACCTCCTCCTCCTGAAGATCCACCACCAGCTCCCTGTGAAGTGCTGTAAGGAGGAAGGGATGTGTTACTTCTTCCTCACCTTTCATTTTCCCAAATAATGGTATTTCCTAATGGTACTTACGGGAAGAAATGGCGAATTACAATTCTAAATATTTTGTAAAAGTATAGCTTTGCATTCTGCCAGCTAAGATTTAGATTCTGTGTGAATTCTTGTGCTTGTAGTAAATATGTTGATGATTAATCAGTTGCACCAGTTCCTAATACAAATACTGCTGCTCTCCTCTTTCCCTGATTGCGTCGATGGAAAGTTAATTAATTGATGTCTGTACCTAATGCCTTGCTGCCCCTCCTGCAGCAGTGCCCGGTACTGCTGGATCTCCTGCTCCAGGCGGGCCTTGATGCCCAGGAGCATCTTGTACTCCTCGTTCTGGCTCTCCATCTCACAGCGGATGCTGGCCAGCTCCTCCTCCAAGGGCCCGATCATGCCCTGGATCTGCTGCAGCTGCATGTTGTAGCGACGTTCCGTGTCTTCCAGGTTGGATTGCAGAGAGTCTATCTGCAAAGGGAGAACAAAATGCAGTGTTTATGGGAATGTGGCAGGATTAGATCATTCTTATGCTCAACATGAGAAAAATCCCATATAGTGTCAGATGTTCCAAGGATCTTCATTGTTTGTTACAGCTGACCTCCTGTCATTCCAGCAGCTCCCAAGTTCTTTGCATGTCAGAGGATCAGGAGCAGCAGTTACCTACCAGACTGATCTGCGACTGCAGCTCAATTTCCAGGCTCTGATATTCACGTCTCAGCTCAGAGATCTGCTGGTTGCTTGATTCCATTTCCTGGCTACTTGAGTGGACTTGTTGATTAACTTCCTCCATCTGAAAAGTTAATGTGCAGAATTGGAGTTTCTGAGTTTTACTTACAGTTCCAACAAGGCAGTTTATCATGGGACCACCCAGAACACAACAATTTGCAGAAGGGCCACTGGTAAAGTGGGGCTGTTAAACTTGCTTGTGTGGCTCTGCCAGAGCAATTCAAACCCACTTGTGATTTACTTAATTTTGACCAAAGGGGACTCTACCATTATTTCCTAAAAGCAATGGATGTTTTGTCATTCCTCTACAGGAAGTTCTTACCAAGATGTGTCACCACTTACCTTGCCTTCGTACCACTTTTCAACCTCTGCACGGTTTCTCTGAATAATAGCTTCGTATTCTTGCCTCATCTCATTCAGTTTTTTCAGCAGATCCTCTCCCGGTGCAGCATTCATCTTCACGTCCACATCCCCACTGGACTGGGATTGCAGCAGTTTCATTTCCTGCAGGGAAAACCCAGGCCCAAGGACAATGAACACAAATGGAGCCTTTCAACAAGGCTCAAATATATATATATATATATTTGGGGGGGTTGTATTGCAATTTTTGGACCTTGACTTTCCAGTCATTGCTTGTTGAGGGGGCTGAGCTCAGGGGCACCCTGGAACAGCCTGGCGCTGCCCCTTGGTCGGTGTTTTGAGCAGAGGATGTCACCTTCCCACATCTCCAGTGTGCATTTCAAGGAGCTGGCTCTTACCTCCTCGTGGTTCTTCTTGAGGTCGATGATCTCCTCCTTCAGAGACTCAAACTGCATTTCCAGGTCAGACCTGGTAAGGGTCAGGTTATCCAGCAAGGGCCGCAGGCTGTTGAGGTCACATTCCACGTTCTGCCGGAGCCCACTCTCCATCTCATACCTGTGCCAGGGACAGTGCAGAGAGGTCAGCCCTGCTCCTGGCACCTCAGTCCTTCTCCTGCTGACATTATTTATGGGAAAGTTCACCTATTCCAGTATCACTGACTGCTTTTGTTCTGTTCTTTGGAGCCTGCAGCATCTCTTGGCCACCAGAATTATGAAATCATCAACCAGTACTTAACATTTAATTATTAATATTACTTAATAACATAAAGTTATTATTCTTTATACTATGTAAATTTAAAGTTTAATATTAATATCAAACTTTAATATTAAAATGTGTTCTGTGCTCTCTTTCATTGTCTCTTCTTACTGCAACTTTGTGCAGGTTCCATCTATCTGGTTCACCTGACTTTCAGTGACAGAAAATGCCAATTTTCTTAAAAATAAAGCTTTCTGCAAGCTCTAGCTCCACAGCCATAGGCAGCATTTCCTTCAAAGAACATTCTAGAAATATTGAAAATTCTGAAGTTTCAAAAATTATTTCAGTTGTGCTGCCATGGAAGCAGGAAGAAGTCAAGTCCCTGTGGATTGATATTTGTTTATGGAATGAATCTATGAAACTAAGTTCAGGAAAGCAGGAGGAAGGAAGTCAGTGTCTGGAAAAGAGAAATATATAATTACTTTATTCTAAAGTCTTCTGCAGTCATCTTTGTATTATCCAGGTCCAAAAGCACCTTGTGGGTTTCCACAGCTGCAATCACAATCTAGAAAAGAAACAACATGTTAGGAAAACATTTCCTGTCAACCTCTCAGTCTTACAGTGCTTAAACTTCCCTGGCTAAGCACATCCTACCTGTTTTTGAAGTTCTTCAATTTGTCCATAATAGTGGCTGTAGTCCTTTGGGCCAGTAGGACCTTGCTTCTGGTACCACTCCCTGATTAACTGTTCAAGCTGAACATTTTCCATTTCCAAATTCCTGACTGTCTCCATGTAGGAGGCCAGCCGTTCATTAAGGCTCTGCATGGTCAGCTTCTCATCGTTGGAGAGAATTCCCACATTCCCCCCATGAAAGCCACCGCTGCCAAAGCTGCCACCACTGAAACCAGCACCACCTCCACCAAAGCCCCCTCCATAGCAGCCCCCAAACCCACTGCCACCTGGCCTGAAGCCCGATCCCATGCTGCTGTAGCCCATTCCCCCTCCATAGCATCCACCACCCAGCCTTCCTCCCCAGCTGCTGCTGCTCATTCCTCCTCCATAGCTACTGCACCTGCCATAACCACCACCTCCCCCACCATAGCTGCTCCGGGAGCTTCCTCCACCACAACTGCTGCCAGAAAACCTGCCACCACCACTTGTCCTGGAAGTGATTGTCCTTGAGGAGACCGAAGAATGCGAGCTGCCTCCTCCACCCCCTTCACCCCCTCCACTGGTGCTCCCTCGCAGGCAGCTTTTCAGGGGCTGCTTGGAGCCACAGCTCATCGTGGCAGCAGCAAATAACTCAGGTGAAAACTCAAAGCTGGTCTTACAGTTGTTCTGGAATCATAGCTCCAAGTTCCAGCCAGCCTCCTCTGCATTTATACCTGAGACAGTGGGTGTCACCGTGGAAGGGAGTACCCGCTTTCCATGTGTGGTTACAAGCCCTAATTTGCCACAGGGAGATGCTTGGCAGTGTCAGGAGGCTTAACCCTTCCTCTAAGTGTTTGTGACCATTTGTTTATTAACACAAAACATGTAATTTCTGTTGGGTGGCTCTGAATTAGGGAGATCTCTGTTGAGATCTAGTGCACTGGCTTACAGTCACCCGAAACAAACTCATCCCACTCACCTCGTCCTGCTCACATCCCTCTCAGCACAGCAACACACTGCTACAATACAGGACAGCAATGGATGTTCCTATCTCTCTTCTAATGCTCAGATATTTGTCAAGGAATTCTGGCTTATTTTTTTTATAGCTAACTGATATTTTCATAGGTTTATGGTTATTCTATGCTGTGCTCTCCTTATTTTTAATCCTTTATTGCTTTATGCCTTTGGAAAGCCTATTGCAGGATGCATGTTGTAGGTACACGGAAGCACTATGACTTCTTAGTAATATCTCATAAAAACTCAGTGAACACTGGCAAATATCACGTGTCAGCAATTATTCCAATCACACCTTTATAATTGTGCTTTATAAATAACAAATTAATTATGAAAAAGGCTATTACAACAACTGCAGAACAGCTCTGTGTCAGGCTGAGGGAAGGAAGTGTGGCAGGTTATTGCAGGGAAAAACCCTTCACGTGCTTGGACCAAATGCAGGTACAGGATGGTTGAGAGACCTAGGAAAGCTTCCTGGCTTGGGACTGGTCTCTCCTGACATCCCTGGGAGTATCATTGGTCATGTTCCTGAAGGGAATTCAGAATTTTATCAGGATGTTTTGCCTATGCAGCACAAATACAAACATACTTGGAGGAGAAAGGTAAAGTTCCTGGTTTGGGGATTAAGGTAATAAATTACATCAAAATAGCATTTTTTCTTCAGATGTTTTCCATTCGCAGACACAGCATGACTAAAAGTAGGAAATATTTGCTATCTTCCATTTTCTTCTTTTAGGATCATATCTTTGCCCAGTGCAGTGGGTATTTCAGATGCCCATCTGCCCTTGAGCCCTCACAGCACCCTGAGCCTCAAACTGACATTTCTCCCCTGGGTACATCTCACCCCTTTCCTCCTGCCCAGACACACGATCCTTAGCAAATCCCAGTCTGTTACCTGTCACACTCAGTAGGTGGAACTCGTTGTGTGATACCCAATTTCCTGTATTGATTTGAGATATTACTGTTTTCTCACTCAGCCTTTGTGGTGGTGGTTGTTGCTAATTAGGGTTTGTTTGTTACAGCAACTGTTTATGGAAACAGCTGTTGGTCCAGGCCCCTCCCAGCACAGCCTGGCCCACGCAGAGGACGTGGCTCACGTTCCACCTGCTGCTCCATCTCTGAAACATCCCAGGGAGCAAGGCCTCCCCTGCATTGCAGGAATTTAAGTGGTTCACTACAACACTTGGTGGAGTCTGGGGGATAATTTTTTTTCCCTCCAGTGAGAAATCCTTTTCTCCCAAAGTGAATGAAATTCTTTTCTATACTTTCAGCTATTTTGGCTGAAGAAGCAATTGGGTTATGTCCCATTTAACTATTGCTTTCAGCTGCTGGCACCCCTGATACAGATTTGTTCCCATGTCCCTACATGGGAACAAATCTATATTGTTCTGTATAATTCTGCAGAAGGGTTTTGCTTTTTTTTTTTTCCCCTGGAAAGATGTTTATTGCATCTTTTATATCAGTCATTCCTTTTAGGATGACCAGCCTTCCTGTCTTCCCTTAATCAAAGCACATGTTTGGATGGTTTGAATATCAGTGAGGATGCTTGTGGGCAACTTCATGGCTCCATTTTTAATACATGAAAGGAAGATTTAATGCCATTTTCCCCCTAGAATTTGTGCAGGCAACATACTTCAAGACCAAAACTTAGCTCCTTAAAACTGAAGAAGCCTGACAGATTGATCGTATTTGGAAATCCTGGCCAAGATCAGAGACAGAAGTTACAGAACAAATGATTCCTGAAAGGAATGTTTTATTTCAGAGCTGCTGTAAGGTGGAAGATGGTTTATGAGGTGTAATTTTCTCTGCAGTTATGTCTCATAGTATTGTCCAGGCCCTTGCAACACATGAGCTTCCTGAGCGATCTTAGATAATGTTTCCAGCAAAATCTAGAGATGCTGCTGAAGTGCAGCTGCAGGGCTGGGAAACCTTCACATAAAAGTGATTGCAATAAACTCTGTGGAAGCTGGAAGGATCCCCAGTGGTACCTGTGAAATGGGACAGAGAAATTACGGAATCTGGGGCTGGTGCTGCTCACTGCAGCAGGGCCAAAAACTGGGCAGAGCCAAACTGGGATGGGGGGTGGAGGTGGAGGAGAAAGAGGAGGAGGAGGGAGATGTCTTGGAGGCATGTGGCACCACAGTTGTTTGCTATGAGGCCTCTCCCTTTTCCTGTGATGAAACTGTTATGAGCTCCTGCCCAAAGAGGCGGGTGGACTATTTAAGCCTGAATGGCTCACCCAGTAGTGGCAGGAATTCTCTCAGGATGGGCAGGAATTCACTCAGCATTTCAGTATCAGGGTTCCTGTGTGTTCTGCACACCCCAGATGTGCGTTGGCTGAAGCAGAGGCTGTGGGAGAATGAAGCTCTTTTCCTTTGGGAATGTGGCAGCAGGAAGGGGCTAGGGCATAGCCCAGGCTGGCAGTGTGGGTGAGCACACACTGCTCCTCTCAGCTCCCAGCTCTGCATCCACACCCTCCCCACACTGAAGTGTTTGGGAGAAAGCGCTGAGGCTGCTGAGCTCATTTGTGGGGTCATGACTGGACTGTTGTCCACCTTTTTGGTGCTTCACTGGGATCCTTTTCCATCCTTCCTGCTTCTGCTCAGGTCTTGTCAGGAAAACTCAATTCTTGTATGTTGCTACATAGAGAAAAACTGAAATATCTACCTGGGGAATATGACTAATTCTCATAATTATATGTTATAAACTAACTCCCATTATATGATCATCAGGCAGTTTTATTAACACCAGATGATCCCACAGGATTTCTCCAGAGTAGAAAAGAAAGCCAGGCCATGCAGTGTGACTGTGTTGGAGGGTGAACATCATTCTTGTTTGTACTCTGCTCTTCCTTCCAGTGAGGTTCAGCTGCCTGACACTTAGCATGAAACTGTTCTCCATTAAAATTTAAATGATGAGGATTTTTTTTTATCCTAGATGTTTGAAAACTGAAAAATCTGATTTAGACTAGTTGTAACATATTAGAGCTCAATCATGTTTATTAATAGTTTTAATAGTGGATTAACTGAGAGTTCTAAGCAAAAAGAAATTCCTACCTAATTGTTCATTCTCTAGTGAGGGCACAATGTGTTTGGAATCTTTTTTTTCCCCCCCACTAACACAGCTGTGGGTGCCTGGCAGCAGTTCCATACAGAAATATTTGAGGTTGAAAATGTTGTTAGTTCCAATAATTTCCAGTGAAAAGTGTGATTTTCTATAAATGAATTTTAGTAATTAGAAATAATTCTGTCAAAAGATGGTGCCCTGTTCTTCTCCAGGCAGGGGGTTCCTCAGCAGTGGCCTTGGGTTTGTTCCCACAACCCAAAACACACAGTATGGTTTTAGATCTCAGTGATATTCTGTGAAAATCATCTGCAAGTGGTGGCCTTGGCAGTGCTGGGTTAAGGACCAGACTCGAGGATCTCAGAGGCATTTTCCAACCTAAATGATTCTGTGACTCCCTTACACTAAAAACTATTTAGACCATTTTTAAGTGAAGGGTTTTAAAATACCTGTTTTGAAGTGAGAGAGTAAGTCCCCACCTCTCCTGCGCTATTCTGCAAGACAGGGTGTAATCTTGGCATCCACCCACACCCCAAGGTGTGCGGTCACAGGGAATATCCCTGGAATCTGTCCCTGTTGTGTCCAGTTCACCCTCTGGTCAGTTAAAGCTGGACTCGGCACGGGCAGGTGACCTGCTGCTCTCCAGGGAAGGTCAGTCAGGAGTGTCCACTCCAGGCAAACATCCCTCCTTTAAGAAAAAACATAATTCCTGCCTACATTCTACCTGATCTGTTACTCATTCACTATTGCAGAGCCGAGTAGTGATGAAACATTAAAGAGCACCTTCAAAAGCTCCACCACCCAACAGAGTGATGGTGGCTGTGATAGGAGCAGTAATTAGGTGACTCAGAGCCCTAAGAGACTTTCAGAGGACCAGCCCTTCGGTTTGGAACTGCTTCATTTTGGGTCTGAACAGCCCCCCTGGCCCAGCTGACTCTCGGGGGTCTCAGCTGCTGCTCCATCAGCAAAAGCCTCATTAGCAAAAGGTCATTACAGCATACTCACAACCCTTGAGGAGACCCTGGGTTTCACTGTGCTCCCACCTAACAACATGATGCAAAATATTGCAGTGCCGTTTGGAAAACATAAACAGGTATTAGCAAATGGGTGAGGGAGTTTCAGCCTGGCGTCCGTCCCACGCACCCCCACACGGGAGAGCACCTGGGATGTGCGGGTGGCAGGGGGGGACACCTGCCCCATCCCTGAGCAGTCACACACAGAACCGGGTCACGCCAGCCTCACTGCGAGTGTGACATTAAATACCGCTGGGGCTGGAGCAGGGGGCCAGGGCTGTGTTTCGTGTTTTGCGGCACTGGGATCTCCCCAGCACATCCTGCAGACACCCTTCACCCGGCTGGCTCTGTCGGGAGGGGATGAGCCAAGCCCCCAGCGCTGCCTCTGCCGCGGGCGCCCTTCGGCAGCTCGGTGAGAGCCGAGTGCCCTCTAGAGAGCACCTGTAGCCCAGGGCCGGCGATCATTCAGCTCCTGCACCTCCAAATATCCCCTGTGGTGAAAGGCAAAATGTGCCGGGATCCCTCAGCACGGTGGGCGCAGGGCTCGCTGGCACAGAGGGAGCACTGCCCACCCCACTGCAGGGCAAGGGGGCCTGGGCAGGGCCGAAATTGCTGTGGATTGTGGATCAATGCATTTTTATATCATCTTATTTTAATCACATATCACTGTACTTCTGCTGGATAGGCTAACAGCCACGGCTTCCACTTAGCCACAGTCAGGATTAGCATCTCCACTAACTTGGCGTCTCTGGTGCTCTTAGGAAAATGTGAGCCCTGCTTTTTACCTTGGTCTCAGGTAATGCAGTGTTTGTGTACCTGGGGCAGAGCAGGGACCGGACGGGCTGGGCCAGGACAGGGGCTCGGGACCAGAACACTGACAGGTCAATGCTCCCTTTGGATCTGCCAGCTGGGAACAGCTGACACCTGATGGGGAGAGCTGGGAAGTGCCACGATTTCCCAGGCACTTTCTCCATTTCTTTGTTCTTCAGCACAAGAAGCATTTGCACGTCAGTCAGGATTACTAATTATTCCAGTTGCTCTTTAATTTTTACGTGATTTTAAGTAGAGAAATACAGTGCTCATGGCAAACCTCTGCTTCACACTCAGTCCAAACTGGACAGTTTTTGGATTGGCCAGTTTTACCCTGTGTTCTCAGGCATGTTCAATGTCTCTGTCCTCTGGGAAAAGCAAAATAAAACAAAACAAAACCAACCCAGTATAAGTATTTTAAATTTCTGTTTCCTCTGGGAAAAACAAACAACCAAACCCAACCCAGTAGAGATATTTTCACAGGTGCTTCAGGTTGGTATTTCATTCTGTAATACAAGAGGGGCAGTGCCAATGGAGCAGAAGGTGAAAACTCAGATGTCAAATTCCCAGGATTTGTTTCGATGAGGATCTGCCTCTTGCTCCTGGAGGATCTGATTCACGCTGTTCTGCTGGGAGGAGCGAGCAGCAGCTCCGGGTTTTGTTCAAGGGTTTGGGCAGCTGCAGGGAGAAATTCGAGTCTGGGGAGAGCAGAAGGCGGCCCTGGCCGGGCCCCAAGAAGGTGCGGAGCTGCCGGCAGGAGCCCCTGGTGTCCTCCCCGCTGTCGGGATCAGCATCTCTGGTACTGCCTCGTAAGATTGAGGCGGCGTCCCCGCCGCCTCCCGGCCGCCAGGGATCACTCTTGTCCCTTCTCCGCTTCCTCACAGCCAAAATTCCACCCTCCCCTTACCCGGTCCCGTCTCCCGTCTCCCGGCGTACTGCAGCACAGTAACCAACCGGAGCAGAGGCAGAATTGCTCTTTTGCACGTGTGTGGCACAGTCAGGAACGGGCTTGGGGAAATGAATTTGCTTTTATATTTCAAATGCTTTTTAATTTCTCAGCAAAGGAGTCCAAAATATTTGACACGTGTTTAGGTGTGAGAAATCTTTGTACCATGTCACATAAGGTACAAAAACATTTTCCAGGCCAGCAGCTCTTTCTGTCCTAAGGGTGTCTCCACACAGCTGTGGATGTCCAACCAGGTCTTGGCAGTCTGAAGAGCAGAGGAGGTTGCTGAGAACATTTTCCATCTCAGCACCTGCTGCTCTGCTGACAGGCACTCAGGAGAAGGAGCACTGTCCTCACACGGTCCCCCTCCCCAGGCAGTGGTGTGACACAGGGGAGGTGAGATTCTTTCTGCTGCAGGGCAGCACCACTCGGACATGTCACACTGCACAAGTCCGGGAGACAGGTGGGGCCAGGAGACACCTGCTGAGATGTGTCTGACAGACACTGTGCTCCCCAGCACCAGCACATCTCCCAGTTTAACACCTGACACATCTGGAGAGCAGCTGGAGCTGTGCACCAGAGATGGCTGCTAAGGTAGTACCTGTGTATGGATACACATCAGCCTGAGCCTTGACAGAGAAATTTCTGTCGCTATTCTTTCATTGATGAGCTCCAGCTCCGCTGGCCTGTCTGACTCCTCCCATGTCACACAGGAACAGGCAACATCTGCCTCAGGCTGTGAAAATGGGGAGGAGCTGGACAAGACCTGCCAGGTCAGCGAGGCCATTCTCTGGCTCCCACTGGCAAAGCAGCTTTGTTCTCAAGGCAGAATGATCCTGACCAGTTTAGCTGCCCCTTGTTCATGGATCAGCACCTGGTGTTCTGAAGGAACTCAGTTTCAGACACAGGTTCTTGATTGCATCAGGCAAAAGCAAAGTTTTATTAGAGACAATTTTCACCAGCAGGTACATAAGTGACCTGACTAACTCAGGTAACTTCTAGAGATTACAGCATTGCACAACAGAAGAGCAGAACAGAGGAGGTGTCTCCTGACACCCCCTTTAGCTACGTGGCCAAGCATCGCTGAGTTACTTCTACTTTCTCTGCACAGAGGGTGCAGTGAACACGGAGTGTTCCTGGGTTGTCTGTGGGTTTCCCTGTCACCTTCCAGTCTGTTTCTCCTTAATCACAAATTCTCCTGCAGGTCACTGGAGAGAAAACACAGCAGCATTATTTGATTGGAACACAAGGAATAGAAATTGGCTCTGTGTGGTGCCCTTGTTTCTGGAATGCACTGCTAAGCTGGAGAAGTTGGCAGCAACACAGGCAACCCCAGAAATTCCCTAAATAGTTTGCTTTATGGAAATTTTCACTTGTAAAGTTATAGATTTACCCTTTCACTCTTATCACTCTTTCCAGACTCTTTTGCTAAGTTTTGGCTGTTGAATTCTTTACTTCTTCTTCCAGATCTTCACTTCATGCCTTATTTCCCTGGCCTTTTCCTCTGCATTCTACCACTCCCTCTTGTCTCCTGTTTGCTTCCTGCACCCCGTGTTCAGTCCAAGCTCTCTTTAAACCTATTTCTCAGTGACACCCTCACTGTAACAGATCACCCCTGTAGCACAGTTACTGAGAGGATGCCAATGACAAGTGCTGAGAATGTGCTGTGTCTTGGCCTTAGTGCACAAGGAAGTGAACAAAGCCAGTTTTCCTTTTGTGAAAACACAGCCCTTACCTTGTATGTCTCCGGTCTTGCAGGGTGGGACCTGGGGCTGGCAGTGGGCAGCTGAAGTTGTGTAGGTGTGGCTTGTCCTAATGACCCCTCCACCAGTTCCGATTCCTCCTCCGTGACTAGTGGGATAAATTTGGTGAGAGAAATAGGGAATTTTAGAACTTTACGTGTCACTGCTGACTGACTACATGGCAGAAGTCTCAAACTATGGCCTTTGTGGGGGTTACAGTATTTTACATTAGATTTTCTTTCACAGATTCTTTGTATTTGTGCTCCCCCTTGGCATGGAGAGTTCTCACCCATCTAACCATAGAAAAGGGACTGTCACCAATGCTGATATAATGCCACGAGTGACAGTGTTGTCACCAGCAGTTAACAGATTTGGTGTCCTGCTTTGCAGATCCTGAGGACTGACATTTAGTTCTGATTGGAATGTTCATCACAAGGAAGTTGCTCATGAGGCAACATTTTCATCTCAGAGGAAGCATTAAGAAGGACTAAAGATCAGGTTGGATCCCCAGTTTGTCATACAGATCCTTGATATTTTCATTTATTCTCTAGTGGATCTAGAGAGGTACTTACATGAGGTCCTGCTGTCCTCCTTCCAACAAGCACCGGTAGGTCTGGATCTCCTGCTCCAGGCGGCACTTGACGTCCAGTAAGGTCTTGTACTCTTGGTTCTGGCACTCTATTTCCGCTCTTATTTCAGCCAACTGCTGCTCCACGCATGTGATCTGGTTCTGTAGCTCACCAAGGAGGGTGTTGTACTGGCACTCAGTTTCAGCAAGGGATGATTCCAAGTTATTTCTCTGATAAGACAAGCGAAAAAATAACAATCATTTAAGTGTCACCCTGGAGTTAGTTATTTCCAATCCAAAAATGAACAAGCCATTCACCACCATTGTGCTGGTTGGTGAGTCTGGCTGCTCATGCTAAGAAAGCCAGCAGTGACCAGCTGGAGCTGTGAGTGAGCTCATCACCCACCTGGCTGAGCTGAGCTTGGAGATCGATTTCCAGGGTTTGCAATTGGCGTCTCAGTTCAGTCACTTGGTTGTTGCACGTCTCCACCTCCTGACCGCTTGTAATAACCTCCCGATTCACCTCCTCAATCTGAAATCACCAATCCAGGGTAAAGAGCTTCAGGGAATATCTGGGTACACCCGACTTGCTTTTCCAGGAGCAGAGCATGGTGAGCGTTCAGCAAAAAGAAATAGGGAGCAGGGCAGGTTCTCTGTGCACAGGGCGTTCCCCACTGGCTCCACTACTTGTTCATTTTACAAATCCCATTAACCTCATGGCTATTAAATCTCTTTAATCCAAATGTGGAATATCTTTGTTCCAACAACACACCGCAAGGCCTTGTGGCAAATGCTGCTGTTCCAGATGGGACATAACAAACTGGTCAGACAGGCCTGTGGCTCCCTTGGAACACAGGGTATAATGAGTGCTGTTCTCGGGCTTCACTGAGAAGGAAGAACTGCTTATTGTTTCCATATCTGGTCTCTGAAAGGCTCCTGAGCCCAGGGCTGTGTGTGTCAGTCTGGTTTGCAGCACAAGTGTGTCACTTACCTTGCACTCGTACCAATCCTCGACTTCCTTGCGGTTGCGCGCTATCAGTGTTTCATACTGGCATCTCAAATCCTCCAAGATTTGCCTGAGATCTGGTCCAGGGCATGCATTGACCTCCACGCTCACGTCTCCAGTCGATTGCTTCCTCAGACAGCACATTTCCTGGAAATAAATCCCAGATCAGACCATACTAGCTTTTGGAAGGCAGCACGTAACAGAGCTCAGTGGCCAAGAACTGCCCTCCTTGCAAGAGTTTCCTCCCTGCTGTGGCTGTGAAAGGCACTGGAGGATGGTGCAAGTGTTTTCCCAACAAATCTGTTGGCTAATTTCTTTCATCATGCCCTGGAGTCAGCAGCAGCTTTCCCCCCTCTGGCACTCCCAGGGTCAACACAGCTCCGGGAGCAGCAGCTGCCCCTGCCAGAACTCCCTTCCCTCCCAAGACAGAGGGGTCTGAGCCCCAGAAGGTTTGATAGGAACACTGTGGCCTGAAAGTGGATCATCTTTTAAATTCCGAGCACAGTGGCAAAGTTTTCTGCCAGGGCCGCAGTGCTCGTAGGGTCAGGGCAGAACATACCTCCTCATGGTTCTTCTTCAGGCAGCAGAGCTCCTCCCGCAGCGACTCCAGCTGTGCCTCCAGGTCAGATCGGCACAGCGTCAGCTGGTCCAGCACCTGGCGCAGCCCATTGATGTCGGCCTCCACGCTCTGGCGCAGGGCCAGCTCCGTCTCGTACCTGGGTTGTGCCAGAAAGCACAGATTCAGGATGGGAACATCCCACATGGGCTCTGTTTGTGCCAAGATCTCCTTCCCCAGCTCCATGCTTTGACCTGCATTTTGCTGTCCAAGCTGAATGTACCATGCCTTGGATTTCTGCACCACTTCGCATGTGTTATGGGAAAGCTTTCCTTCCTCATGTTTTTCCCCTGCTCCTGCTCACTGTATATTTGATATCACTTATTCAGCTGCATTTCTGCTTTGTTGATCCCATCTGCACTGGTCTGGGGTGAAAATGGGCCACTCCCAGAGGTGCTGATCCCCAACCTCACCACAAACGCTGTTGCTAAATTTTTTTACCCAAGAACACTAATTAAGGGAGGGCTGGTGACCAGGAGCAAAATGCCTTTCATCATCCTGCCCTACCGCAGTGGTGTGGGGAGACATGTCTGGAGCCTCTGTAATTAGTGCTCTGAGCCTCCCAGGGAGGTGGAAAGGAGCAGGGGGGAGGCAGCAGGTTCATAGAGGAGCACTCACTTCACTCTGAAGTCGTCAGCAGCCATCCTGCTGTTATCAATGTCCAGGATGATCTTGTTGTTATCAATGGTTGCACAGACAATCTGGAAAACAGCAGACCATGAGAGATGTCTCCTTCTCTCCTATTCTACTCTGTAGGTCTTTCTTCATTGGCATTAGGTAGTAACTCTTCACAATTCCCTTTTTCTGTTACTTTCTTATTTCAGTAACCTTGTCCCTTGAGCAGAGAAGTTGAAGGAGGTGGCTTTGCCTCCTTTACTCACAGTCAGTAAAGAAAAGTGATCAACCATGTAGAGCTGGGAATTAAAGAGTTGTGAGATGGGACCTCCCAGTTTCAAGATCTGAAAGCAAGTCCCAAAGATGCTTCACAAAGTCAACCTAAAGAACCTTCCTTAAGATACTAAACCTCAGTTGACATTCGGGCTGGCATGTTCTGAGCTTCAGAGTTAAGGATCTTCAGGGAGAATGGTGAGAAGGTGTCTTTAAGCCTTACGATCAGCCATAATTTTCATTTTGGACTTACTAGTATCAGGCTGTTTCTGCCACTGTAACAATCAGTTTCAATTCTCAGCTTTTCTCACCTAGGATTTATAATGTTTCCTTTGATAAATGAAATTCATTGATAAATGAATTTGATGTGTATGCTTTCTCTTGTTCCATAATTCACTTTGCTTTTCCTGTGGGGCTGACACCACTACATTTCCTCAGAGCATATTGGTAAGATCACATTTACAGTTGTATAATCAAAACACAATGTACCAAAGCATCCTTTTCCTTTTTCAGAGCATTCCCCCACCTATATCACCTTGCAGCACCCATCCTTGATGTGCCCCCACGCTCAGCAATGTAATAGGGGAATTTGCCAAAATTTCTGTTTGCAAAGACGTTCAGAAGCACCAAAGTTCCCTCCAACAACTGCAGTAGATTCTCACCACAAATTCAGCAATAAGCTTTCAAGAGGGGAGGGACAACCCAGAAATTTAGCAGTAAGCTTTCAATAGGGGAGGAAAACCCCAGAAATTCAGCAGTAAGCTTTCAAAAGGGGAGGAACAACCCGAGGGGGGATTACCTGGTTCTGAAGATCTTCAATCTCTTTGTAGTAGCAGCTGTAGTCGCGGGGCTCGCAGGAGAGGCCCTGTGTCGCGTACCACTCTCTGATCCTGCATTCCAGCTCAGCATTCTCCTTCTCCAAGCACTTCACCTTGTCCAGGTAGGAAGCCAGGCGGTCATTGAGGTTTTGCATGGTGACCTTCTCATCGCAGGATGAAAGCAAGCAGTCGCCACCAAGACCACCAACAACCACACCACCTCCGATGCCAAACCCGAGGCCATTGCCATAGCAGTTGCCACCTCCATAGCTCCCACCAGCCAAGCTACCAACACTCAGGCCCCCTCCATAATTCACTCCACCGCAGTAGCTCCTTCCAGAAAAACCTCTGCCACTGCCTATGCCATAGGAAGAAATCCGTGCTCCACCACCACCACCAATGATACAGCTGCCACCACTGCTCCTGCCTTTGCTAGACACAGTAATAGTCTCCTTAATGTTGCAACTCATGGCGACAGGGGTTGAAAACGCAAGCAGAAGCCCAAAGCAAGATGCACAGCTTGATACGAAATCAGACTGCGAGCTGTCCGTGGCCGCCGATCCCTATTTATACCTTCCACAGTGGGTGTCACCAACTGCTTCTTCTTCCCATAAGGCTGGCTACTCCAGCCATTGGTGCCAAGAATAATTTCTCAAAGGGAAGTTTCCTTTCAAGAAGCCTGGTAGACAAGGAAGATACTTTACATGTCTCTTGCTAATTTCAAAAATACATTAGCAATAATGTTTTATGAATCATCAGCTTTTTGTTTATGATGCAAACTTACAGCATTAAGCCAGGAAAAACACTGTCCTAAATTACATACCAGGAAGAAATCATTAAAGGTTATTGCATCAAAGAGCTCTTTATCTCTCATTAATTTATTTTCATTTTATTTTGAGTTGAATAAGCAGTTTTCATTCAAGGTGCTGAGGTTGGAATATGTAAGATGAAAAAGAAAGAAGAAATACTAAGTTTGCTTCTCGAATGATGTATGAGGAATGATGTAAGAACTCTGGAAAGATCAGAGACACAGAGATTAGCCTTTAAATCTCTTCACTGGCAAAATGACAAATCTGAAACACTCTGCTGCGAGACAAGTGAGACCGAGGAGGGATCTCTTAATGGACAGGGATGAAAGGTTCTTCATATGATTGTGGCTCTCCAGTAATTCACAAGGGATTTGTTTCATTATGTGGAGAGTGTAAAGGAAGGTAAAAGTGCTTTAAATATTTCCTGTTGTTCAGTGAAAGATAATTTCTGCACTTCTCCTCATTATGGATTGTAATTGCTGGGAAAGGGTGGTTTTGAAACAGTGGATGGGAGTGGGAACATCCTATGGCCAATTTCTCTGTCAATACGTGCTGTGTTTTAATCAGGGCTTTGGGATTGCTGTCCTGGGACATATAAAGACAGAATTGCTGATAGAGCTGCAGAGCAGCCACTGCCCTGTGCAGCTCTACCTCGGCTGGAGAAGCTGGATTTGGTACAAACTAGAGGCTCTCTGTCATTAATGTTTCCAAATCTTAACTAGACAAGGAAAACAAAAAGTAAGAATCCTTTCACACTTTTGACATCAAAATTCAGGCTGAGCTTCTTTTCATGAGATGTTTTGCTGAGACTGGCCTTCTCCCTGGGGAGCCCCTTTTCCAGTGGCCGTGGAGCAAGGGACAGGCATTCCATGGCTTTCTGAACCCAACTGCTCCTTGTAAGAAATTCTCCAAATCTCCTTCACCAGGGAAAAGTAAGCTCAAACTCTTACTGAAATCCTCACTCAGTGTCAGGATTGTGGTTTGTTATAGCTGTTGTTATGGCAGGTGAATTATCTCCTTTACTGAAGGACTGAATTATCCCACTATTCATGGATTTACTCATCATTTTATTGCTCTTATTCTTTTTTCTCTTGAAAAGATGTCTCCCCTTATCCCTGCCTCCTTGGCTGTTCCTTATCCATGCCATGAAAGGCAGAAGCATTGCAGTGATATCTTCAGCAAGCTTGAGAGGGGTGTGGAGAGGCTTCCCAAAGTGATTTAGTCCAAGACAAAGCGCTCGCCGCTGGCAGAGCTGCAGCTGGACCCAGACACGGTGCCTGCATGTCAGCCTGCCCTGCCTGACACACTGGTCCTCCCTCCGGCCCAAAACACACAGAAACAAATCTCAGAATAGGTAAAAGCTCTAATAAAGTTATTGTGTATAGAAAGGAATCACTGGATTTCATTCCTAGGACTGGAGAACATAATTGGGAGTCAGGGTGTGGTGGAGGAGCGAACCGAAACTGCTGTAAGCTGCGTTGCTGGAAGCTTCGCCTGGTCTGCGGATGATTCCTCAGGAGTTTCCCAACAGCTGTCTGCAGCAAGCATCTCTCCTGAGTGAGCACACATTCCTTCCCCAGCTCCGCAGTTATCAGGCACATCAGTGTAGCGCAGGCAGAAACACGGGATGACTTGTACTCCGTGGGAGTGGAGGGTGTCTGCACACTGGGGACGCTCCTGCTCCTCCGAGACACCTCAGTCCCCTCTGCCCCTCACACCTCTGTGTGCCTGCAGCAGCCACCTATGCCCAGGAACCTCACTCTGCTCACACTTCCCTCTGTCTTGCTATTTTTCCTGTTCATCTGCAGGAAATGAGGGTGCTAGTTAAACTAAGTCAAACTTAAGTAATTGCTCTGAGACCTTAAAAAATTAAATTAAGCTTTCCGTCCTGTTTTCATTCAGTTAGTTGAACTCATAAGCTTCCTGGGTCTGTCTCATCAGCACAAAGAAATAGGAAAATCTTATGGAAATATAATTTCCAAGGTTTGCATCTCCATAATTTGCAGGTCTTTAATAAATGAAGTGTTTCCAGGGTGTTTTCTGCTGGGGAACTGTTAATCACAACCTGCCTCTCCTGAGCTGCCTTCCAGCCTCATCCCAACTCATACGTCCACAAACAACATCACAGCGTCCCAGGAGCTGAGGCTGTACCCCCCAGGGGCTTTCCAGAGGCATTTTCATAATGTCTGGATCATTAGAGTCTTTCTGGCCATGTCATTAGGTTTCTTTCACCTCTCAGGAATTCAGGACAGCTCCTTTGTGAAAGTGCACGCTTTGGACCTGCTGAACGTGGTGGGAAGGGTGGAAAGGTCTTTGATAGGAGCCCAGGGAACCCAGAGGAGCAGCTAGATGTCAGTAGCAGTTCGCAACAGGAGGAACCAGCCCAGAGCTGGTGGGAATCAGCTGGGGCTGCCAGGAAAAACTGGGAAGCTTTTTTTAGGTAGCCGAAAGTTTCCGGAAGACTGGAAACTGGAGGACTCTCAGTGCAGTGTCTTTATATTTTTAGAAACAAGAGTGTGAGGACTCTTAGATTGGGAAGGATTGAGGCCAAAAAGGGCAGCAATGGGTTATCTCACATTGCACTGTCTGTTTTTGCACTGAACAAGGCAGGCGGAGACAATGGGAATGGAAAAGGGAAAGATTTGCTTTTCGACTTCTCAGCTAGAGCTCTGAGAACAACTGGGATATCCGTTAGAGTCCAACACAAGGAAATTTGCCCTTGTAGCCATGATATGTATCTCTTTCGATCTCCTGTGAAGCACTGGCCATATATGTCTACTGAAAGAATTCTGCATCAAGTCTGAGACTTCCTGTAGGGCTGAAACTGAACTTTAAATAAGGCTTAATTTAGTCATGGTTTAAAAACGTCTACCTTTGGCCACTCTTCTGAGTCATTGCAGATGTTCCAGTGCTGCATTATCTTGTTTTGCCCGTGAATACTATTTAACTTAGTGTCTGGTAGATGAAATAGCACTGAGACATCTTCTCTCTGTGGTTTCTTACCACAGGTGAACGGCACCTTTCACCAGCTCCCTGAGACGTTAGTGGTTGAGCTTCTTCAGGCACTTGCTACCACGTTAAATCTATTTCTGTATCATCGGAGAAACTATGAAAGAACTGGCAATAGAAAAGTGTGCCACACTACACTGTATGTACAGTCCTGAAGTGGTTTTGTCTTTGTACCTGTTCTCCTCCTGCCCTGAGTCTGGCTGCTCCATAACCTCCAGCCTTTGATGGAAAAGGAATAACCAGGAATTTTGCTTTACTAGGTGATCTCACGGGTGAATGTGACTCTGTAAAAGCCACACCACAGTCAAAACCACCACTGCTTGGCTTTCAAGACCAACAATTTAATCCTCAAAATACTCTCATAATACTTTGAACTGCCAGTTCTCCAAACCCAGAGTGACTCTGCCAGCTCACTGTGGCCCACGGCTGTTCTGGCAGGTCAGTGCCAGGACAAACCAGCTCAGCACCAGCTACATGGCTGCTGGTTGAGGCCAAGGAGGGAGTGACCAGCCTTGCCTGTGATGATTGCGTGGCTCTGGGTGTCCAGAGGCCCCACCTGCCTTTTTTCTCCGTTCTATTCTCTGTTAAGCTGCACTTTTCCAGCTCCCACCCTGCCCTCCTCAGCTCCCCACACAAGGTGTGTTTAACGCAAAGATGATCTTCCAACCATTCCTGATGTTCAGGTTGAAACTCCTGGCAATCAGAGGATGACCAGTAAATGACTCAGTCACTATGTGAAAAGAGATAAACCTTTTGCCTCCAGTCCTTTTCCCAATGTGAAGATTCCTGTAAAATGAAAGGGATGGGTTGGAATATAAGCCATGTCAGCAGAAACTGGATCAGTTGTGGAGACCAGGATTTCATCCTCAACAGTCCCCAGGCTGGGAGAGGGAGCATGAGAGGGCTCAGCACAGATCTGTCAGCACTAAACTGGGGCTGAGGCAAATTGTCTCCAGGTGTTCCATCACTGACATTCAAAAGTCTTTAAAAACTGTGTTTTAGCCCAATGCTGTGTGGGAAGGATACAGGCCTGACCTGCCTGACCTGCTTGTCCATGGGGGTCAGGGCAGGTGTCACACAGGAACAGGCAACATCTGCCTCAGGCTGTGACAGTGGGGAGGAGCTGGACAAGACCTGCCAGGTCAGCGAGGCCATTCTCTGGCTCCCACTGGCAAAGCAGCTTTGTTCCCAGGGCAGGATGATCCTGACCAGTTTAGGTGCCCCTTGTTCATGGATCAGCACCTGGTGTTCTGAAGGAACTCAGTTTCAGACACAGGTTCTTGATTGCATCAGGCAAAAGCAAAGTTTTATTAGAGACAATTTTCACCAGCAGGTACATAAGTGATCATAGCCCTGGCTGACTCCAGCAATAGTCGTGGTGCTGGGCCACAGACAGCAACACAGACTGAAAAAGCAAATAGCAAAATAAAGCAGAATGTGGCCCAATGCTCTGCTCATCCCTCTGACACATTGCTTAGCACGGCTGAGCAACACAGACAAGCACGCTCCGTGCTCTCTGCAGACACATGCAGTAAATATTCTCCCTCTTCATCCGTAGCTCTGCTTCAGGCTTCTCTTGTTGGATATTCTCATTTCTCTGCTTAATCACAAATCCTTCGGCAAGGCACTGGAGAGATCAAAGGAAACATTACCGTGTTTATAACAAAAATAGATTCTTTCCCACACTGTCATTCCCTACACGCGATCGTTTCACAAGCCAATTCAATTAGAATTTCAGATAGATACTGCCCCTTCCTGGGAAGATCTGATGGCTCCTGCCAGCCAGGCAGATGGATCTGTCACTGGCTGCAGCATAGGCTGCATCAAAATGCCAAGAGGTGGAAGCTGCAGACACTGCTCCAGCAGCGATCTGGATGAGGGAATGGCATTGGGGTCCATGCCAGAGCAATGCCTGTGCTCAAGTCACTCTCCTGGATCAACTGTCACCGTATTTCTTCCTTTCCTTTTCAGTTTGTCTCTAAGTTTCCCCTTGAATTAGGGCTAATAGTAATCTGCCAGTATCCCCATGACTCCTGCTTTTTTTTGCCACCTGATTTCTGAATACTTTTCTTTCTCCTGCTCTTTCCTTTGTCCCACATTTCACATCAGTCCTTTCTCCGTGTTCTCCATGGCTTGCCTGCCTGCTGGCTCTGTCCTCTCCCTTCTATCCCTCTTCCCCCCCTCCCTTTGGCAGTTCTCATGCATCCCAGCAAAGTCCCAGCTCCCAAAAGCTCTCCTATCAGCCACTCTTCTGTGGCTCCTGTCCTGTATTTCCCAGGGGCCCCACATTAAAATTTTCAAGTAGCACCTGTAAGCTACATGGGAAAGATCTTTCTTCCAGCCAATCCATGTTGCATTAGAGCAAAGAAGACTGTGGAAATGTTTAGAGTGGGACAGTTCTTACCTTGGATCTCCGCAGCTGCACAGGATGGGATCTGGGCAGACGAAGTGTAAGTGTGGCTTGTCCTAATGATGCCTCCTCCTCCTATCCCACCGCTTCTTGCAACTCCTCCTCCTAGACCCGAAGACTGACCAATTCCTCCTTGCTGACTGAGGGGACAGGAAAATAACATTTTTGTCAGGGAAATGACAGATAAACTAGAGCTGCAGATTTTCAGTGTCCCTGCTGCTCTCAGTCTGTTTCCCTTTTAGGCAGAAAATTGGCAGAATTTTGCAGTGACCATTCTCCTTGTGGCAGCAGCTGCCACAGGGGAGGAAGCAGGACACCACCATGACACCAGGCAAACCAAATAGGTCAGTAAGGGAAAAGGAGCTGGGCAGCTCCTTCACTTTGCTCTTATGTTGAAATAACCAGGACCCAGGTATTTTATTGTATTTTTTGGTGTGTCTCAAGCCCACTTACATAAGGTCCTGCTGGCCGCCCTCCAGCAGGCAGCGGTATGTGTGGATCTCCTGCTCCAGGCGGCACTTGACGTCCAGCAGAATCTTGTACTCTTGGTTCTGGCACTCCATCTCTGCCCGCAGGTCAGCCAGCTGCTGCTCCACGCAGGTGATCTGGCTCTGCAGCTCACCCAGGTGGTTGTTGTAGCGACACTCTGTCTCTGCCAGCGAGGACTCCAGGTTGTCCCTCTGAGGAGTGACAAGGGACATAAGAGAAATACAGGCAGGAGAAAAACTGCATTTAGCTATAACTTCCGTGAGATGGCTGAGGTTTGCTCATCACCAGCTCATCACCCACCTGGCTGAGCTGAGCTTGGAGATCGATTTCCAGGGCTTGTAATTGGCGTCTCAGTTCAGTCACTTGGTTGTTGCACGTCTCCACCTCCTGACCGCTTGTAATAACCTCCCGATTCACCTCCTCAATCTGAAATCACCAATCCAGGGTAAAGAGCTTCAGGGAATGTGCAATGTAAGTTGGATCAAGTATTAAGGAGAGGGCAGAGAAGTTAGCAAAGACATAAAATGAGAAAAGTTTGGGTGAAAACTTTCATCCTAATGGGAGTGTAAACCTGGCTGGTCATTCATTGCTCTTGTTCTTCTAACAGTGCTGCTTCCAGTTCTTCTCACCACTTATTGCTTTGTAGAGAATTCCTGCCTCAAGTCCCACTAACATGCAGCGCTTCCCTCAGCCCATGACAAGGACACAGGGTGGTGGTGTCCCTCCCTTGTGTCACTTGGTCAGTGTGAACCAATGCTAAATGTTCTTACAGTCTGTTGTGTGGTTTTAACATGCAATAAATCCCTGTGGGACATTGCCTGGGTGTTAGCCTGGGAAAGTCAGAGCTGCAGGAATTTACTCACCTTGCACTCGTACCAATCCTCAACTTCTTTGCGGTTGCGTTCAATCAGCGTCTCATACTGGCACCTCATCTCCTCCAGGATCTTCCTGAGGTCTGGGCCAGGGCAGGCATTGACCTCCACGCTCACATCTCCAGTCGATTGCTTCCTCAGACAGCACATTTCCTGGAAACACCACCCAGATCAGGTCAGGTTTTAAGAAGAAGGAAAGAACTGAGGGAGACAAGATCCCTTACAGGGAGCAGAGCCTGCAGAGCCCCTCTCTGCTGGACCTTCACAGCTCCCAGGTTGCACCATGGTCTTCATCAACCACTTGCCCTCCACAGCAGCACCCCAGGGTGATGGATCCCACAGGAGCAAATGCTTTGTACAGGAGAGGGGCAGGACCTACCTCCTCATGGTTCTTCTTCAGGCAGCAGAGCTCCTCCCGCAGCGACTCCAGCTGTGCCTCCAGGTCAGATCGGCACAGCGTCAGCTGGTCCAGCACCTGGCGCAGCCCATTGATGTCGGCCTCCACGCTCTGGCGCAGGGCCAGCTCCGTCTCGTACCTGCGAGGGAGGAAGCAAGAAGGAAAGAGCAATCAGTGTCTGACATTGCCAGTGTTTCTGAGCTCTGACAGGAAAAAACAAAACCTTCCCGTCTGAAAGACAGCACGTGCTGGAACAGCAGCTCGGCTGAACCCCCACTGCTCCCAGTCTGCAGATCCCTTCTGCTTCCTTTAATCTCCACTCAAAACCAGCTTGGCATCCCAAACTTCCCCTGCTGGAACTGCCCCTCATTAGGGCAGCTCTAGAGACAATGGATGAGGGAGTTCTTCTGCACAGCCTCCAGCCTGTGCTGGGTCACACGAGAGCTGCTGAGAGCCCTGAGGGTGGTGACAGAGGAAGGGATGGCCCGGGGTACTCACTTCACTCGGAAGTCGTCGGCTGTCATCCTGCTGTTATCGATGTTCAGAATGATCTTGTTGTTGTCTATGGTTGCACAGACAATCTGGAAAAAGAACATTTGTTCCTGGTCTCTGTTCCATGGCCTTCAGTTCAAGGGCACCCACTGCCTGGTGCAACCAGACCCACTTTCTCCCACTCTTTTTTAAAATCCTGGGTAGCAGGGATGGGGAGCTGAGGGGTGCAGCGGATGTTCACGAAAATGCAGTGAAGGTATTAAAATGATAAACTTTGTGATTCAGGTGCAGAGAGTCCAGGAGATGTAATTACTGGCCAGCACCTGCCACAATCCACCTCAGCCTCTTAAATCTAAATCTTATAAGATTTAAAGTTTTATTTCAAGAATTAATGACAAGCCTGTCTCATCCTGTCCCTTTCCTGGATTCTTTTCTCTTTATTCTTTGTGCATTGACATCCTAAATTTTTGCCAAACACTTTGCAAATGTTTTGAATTTTAAATTGCCCATTCTAAATGTGTTATGGCAATGTTCTCTTTTTTCTTAGTTTTAATTAGATGTCCTATATTTCCCAATTCTACATGAAAGAGTAAACTAATAAGATAAGGAAATAACGTTTAACTGGAATTATGCGAGACTGGTGAGAATAATATAAATTCAGGCAAATTAATACAATCCATTATTTATTTATCTTTTAGTTCTTTTCTTGCCATATATCTATTTGACCACCTTGGCACAAACTTAATTCAAAGAGACTACTGAGCCCATCCCAATGCATTCCATGAAGTAACATTTTCCCCTTCAGTATGTCTGATGAATAAAAGCAACAGAAACAGCCTGAACCCTCCAGTTTAACCTCTGAGCTCTGGAGTTTCCACAGACAGGTGTTGTAATGGCTGTTTGCAAAAAGCATTTTACAACATGCCCCGAGTTATGAACCAGCACCAGAGAGAGCTTTGCAAGGGAGAAAGCAGCTGAGAAGGGATGTTACCTGGTTCTGAAGATCTTCTATTTCTTTGTAATAGCAGCTGTAGTCCCGTGGCTCACAAAAAGGGCCCTGCTTGGCATACCACTCCCTGATCCTGCACTCCAGGTCAGCATTCTCTTGTTCCAGGCACCTCACCTTGTCCAGGTAAGAAGCCAGGCGGTCGTTCAGGTTTTGCATGGTGACCTTCTCGTCACCAGAAAGAAGAATGCCATCACCAGCAAAACCACCTCCACCGAGACCCATACCCATGCCACCTCCCATGCCACCGCCAAAGCGAGCACTGCCACCACTGAATCCCATGCCTGGACATCCTCCGAGGACAGCGGCTCCTAAGCCACCTCCGTAGTTTCCACCGACCAAACTGCCAGTGCTCAGTCCTCCTCCGTAATTCACACCACCACAGTAGCTTCTCCCAGAAAACCCTCGGCTACCGCCTATCCCACAAGTCGTGTATCTTCCAGAGGAGACAGAGGAGATCCGCGCTCCGCCACCACCACCACCACCAATCACACAGCTGCCACCGCTGGTCCTGCCCCTGAGAGAGCCAGTTGTCTGCTTAATACTACAGCTCATGGCGAGGCCCAGCTGCAGCGCCAACCCACAGCCCAAAGCAAGATGCAGAGCGTGATACTGAGTCTGACTGCAGGCTGGCGGCTGCCGCAGGTCTCCATTTATACCTTCCAAAGGGGGTGTCACCTGTGGGGTGTTTCTTCTTCCCACGGGGCTGGCTAGTCTGGCTGTTTATGCCAAGATTAAATAGCCCATAGGCAGTTTCCCTCTAGAAATCCCAGTTCACAAGGAAGATACTTTACATGTCAGCAGCTTATTCCAAAAAGTAAAATAGTGTTTTATGAGTCATCAGCTTTTTGTATGATGCAAACTTTGCAACAAGTCGAGAAAAAAAGTTGCCCTAGATTATGTACAAAGAAAAAACATTGGTATTTATAACATCAAAGTGCCTTTTATCTTTTATTAATTTGTATTTATTTTATTCTTAGTCCAATAACCATTTTTATATCACATACTATGGTAGAACTCGTGAAACGAAAAATGGGAAACTAATAGAATTTCTCACTTCTGGAAAGTGTGAATGGTTGTCACTGTAGCAGTGAACAGACCAGGGATGCTGTGGTGTGGATGTTGGTCATCTGGCACAGCTCTAATGCCTGCCTTACTGTGTGATTTCCAAAATCACTGAGGTAATTCCCCCATCAGTTTAGTTCTCTATTTATGGCTTAGATTTCTCTGTTCATGCAAAACCAAGAAGTCGAGTTGCTCACACTGCAAAGCTCAGGCCTGCTCAGTGTCCCCTGTGCATGTGTGACACACAGGTGGGTGTCACCTGCAGTGTATGAAGGGCCTTGCTGAAGTTATTTTTCAATTGCTTTAATTGCTGTCCATGCTTTCCCAATTTGTGGTGATGGTAGATAAAGAAAGAAATGACAGGAAAGGGAGTATCCATGGGTGATATATCCAGATCCCTGGACTCACGTGTGACCTTTCAGGTCTTTGCGATTACTAAGATTGTGCTGTGCACCGAAAAGGAGAAAAGCTTTCTAGATTTCTTATTGAGTTTGTCGAAGCAGAAGCAGGCATCAACACAGCCTGGCTGGCCAGGGGAGCACAGCCTCCCAACCAGGCAGGCAATAGCCAAGGGAGCCTTCAAAGGACTGGCTCCACCAGTGCCAGTGTCGTTCTCCAGCCGACTCTGTAATGAGAGGATATTCTGCTCTCCAGGGGACAGCAGCTTCTGTTCCCTACAGCGTGGAATTTCCACGCAACTCTTACTCAGAAAGCAACTTTTGACTCGAGGATGTCCATATGTACAGGAGCAGTTGTGATAGATCCCTGTTGGCAGTAAGGGTGACACTCAGGGAGCCCCGAGAGCAGCATCACCTCCAGGAGGAAGAGCAGACAAAACCCACGCTCATACCCTCAGCCACCTCTTTACTGGTGCGAAGTTGGTGACTGCTGTCACCATGGTAGGCGAGTGTCCCCAAGCATGTTTAGATAGGATCGTCTTCACACCAGCATGAGTTAAAGCCTTCCACTCTCCAGCGGGATAATTTATTTCTTTACTTAGATCAAAAATGATAAAAAGCCGCCTACCCGAGGCTGGCGGCACCCAGGAATATTTATTATTCATATGGTGCAGGGAAATAACTTGCTTAAGGACAGAGCTGGAGTCTGTCGGAGCTCGGATTCCTCGCTGAGACTGCAGTGCCTGAAATACAAGTCCTTCCTTCCCCTAGACACAGCCCCCGTGCTCCCCACACAGCCTAGACTCACAGTCGGGAAAATCATGAGCAAAAAGGAGGAGAGGGAGCAAATCTGGCTTTCATCCGTCATTTTGAGGAATATAATTGAAGACAGGGTGTGGTTGTTGGAGCCAACCGAAATTAATATAATGCTTGCTTGGAGCTTTGCTTCTGCTGGGGAGGTTTTCAGGAGTTACTCAAGAGCAACCTGCAGAGATGGGTTGTGCCTTTCTTTCCCTTGCAGAGTGTTGGGTTTAGGAGGAGACGCTGCAGATTTTGGGCATTTCTGTATGGGTGGGCATGGAGCACCCACCCTGCTTCCTTCAGCAGTTCTCTGAAGGGAAGAAGAAGCAGGTCTTGCTCCAAAAAACGAACAGCAGCACTGTACAACCTTCCACTTGTGTCCTGGTGGAATGGTCCACAGACTCCCAAATCCCATTTTACCAGGGAAGATTAGACATGACTATATAATTCTTCCAAGGAATTCATATTTGGGGTGTAATTGCATTATTTGGAGTTTTTCTGGGCTCCTTCTAATTTCACTGGGACATGGAACATGTGTCTGATACAGCAAATGCACCCAGAAGCCAGTCCCTGGCTAACCTGGCTGTATCTTAAAAATACACTGTGGTGTTGTCCCTCTCCTCATGGCCGTGTTGGGGTTCTGGAGCTCATCACCGAGACAGGCAGAGGCTGGGTTTCCTCAGTACTGGCTTTTTCCCCCACTAAACTGATTTCTTTACCTCCACTTTTGTTATTATTGTATTCCTGTAGCCTTGGGACACAGCCTTGGGGCAGAACACAGGGAAAGGACTGAGCAAGTCTAAGACATAAACGTGTCCCAAAAGGATTTACAACCTCAGTGCAGGACTGGAGGAAATGGTTTCATGCAGATGGAAGTGCAGGAAGCCACAACAGGCCCTTGGCCAGGACGATCAGCAGTGGTCGCACACAACGTCAGTGCCAGTGCTGCTGAGTCTTGTGGGCTTGATGGACAGGAAGAGAGAGTGAAATTGGAGGAAGAGGGGATAAGGGTGAATATTGGTGCACAGGGATGGAGGAGGCAGGAGGATGCCACGTTCTCAAGGGGTGCTGTGGGCAGGACAGTCTGGTCTTGTGGGAGCTGTGGCTGTCGCTGTGCCCAGCCCGGCTCCACACGCTCACCTCGCTTTGCTTATCAAAGCTGATAATGTTTTCTTGTGTCAACTACAAGAAAGGTGTGTCTGGTTCCACAGAACTTTGCTTTCATAAGCATTGCCTCAGTGATGTTTGTGCAACCACACTGGAATATGATTTTATCTTGTCACTTGTAATTACCATTAACAATTTGCATAATGGCCATTGGGCATCACTTATTAAACACTTCTTTGATGTGATACTGAGCCGGCTCCAGGCCCCATACTCCCATCTTTCAAATGCAGACCACGACTTTTTCCTGGCTAGTGACTCATTGGTTTATACCACCATGTTTAGCCAAATCCTGTAAGGCAACTGAAATAATTACCACAGTGGGTTTGGTAACAGCACAGGCTTAAATACGCCTCAGAGACCGAGAGAATGACGCTGCTTCAGTTTCTTTCTTGCTGAGTGTTCACATCTCCAGACTCTGAGCATCTGCAGTGCTGAAGGAGAAGTTCAGCAGGACGTGGAGGTGGACACAACCAGGTTTCTTCCTACTGAAGTTCGGTCTCTCCTGATTCACTTGATGGAGGGTGTTGGTTCCTTCCAGCACCTGCTAGGTGCTGACAGAGCAGCCAGGCCTCTGCTATGTGCATCTCTGGTGGCACTAGAGGTTATCACAGCAGAGGGGAGTTCTGGAGAATTTGTTAGGACAGATGGGAACAGTGATGGGTGATAAAACTGCAGCAATTCCACTTGACAGAGAGCTGAGCAAGGCACAGTATGGGAGGGAAAACAAGGTTTCAGCCTGTGGTCTCTGCTGCAGAGCCACAAGATGAGGCCACAGCCTGACAACTTGGAGTGTTTGGGTGCTTCCTGTGCTCAGACATTGTCCAGTGGTGCAATAGAGCCAGGCAGGCAAAGGTGCAGAGCAGCCAGAACTCCCCAGACTGTCTTCTTCTATCTTCATATCATACTTGTGTTAAAAGTCTCTTAATTTCAATACACTTTGAATACGTGGCTCATAGTGGCAGTTGAGATTATGTTATTCAGTGCACTGAGCTGAGAAATCTCCTGTTGGGTTACAGCAGCAGTTCATCTCTTGTAATTCTTTACAAATGTTGCACAAGCCAATAAACAAAAATCTAAACCCCACAGATAGTTACAGTGGGTGTGAGACTGTATCCGGCTGCATGCTGTATAAAACACACTTTTACAGAGAAATTACAGTTCATGCATCACAGCAGAATATGGCCTGCTTTTCCAAACACACCGTGCCTGTAATCAGAGGTAATTGCCTGTGCTGTGCAGTCTGGAACTTGTGGCTGATTTCCAGCATTGGTAATTTGCAAAACTAGTTGTTTTCTTCCCGTTTCTTCACTGATCCCTTAAACCTCTGGTGTATTCACTCCTCAGGGATTTTTCCTGATGGTGGTGTAGTTCCCATGTGCCTGCTCTCTGTACGACAGAGAAACATCTGCTGGAGCAGTCACAGTGAATTTCATTGTCTGCTCACCAGCCCGAGTGCTGATATCACCCCTGCCTCTCTCTGAGGCACCCACCATTGCTCTTTGTACCCTCGGGTTCCTCTCTCCATCCTGTACCTTCAGCCCAAGTCTCTCTGTCTTGGAGACTCATTTGTTCTTGCTTTACAAGATTTGCATGTTACAAGAGAACAGAACGAGCTCCTATGAGCTGCTGTGTGGGGAGCACTGCAGACATTTCCCTGCGGTCCATGTCCCAGGTCACTCCTGTCCTGTTGTCCCATGCACTGTGACCTCTCCATTGAATTTCTCTTCCCTTCCTTGTCTCTTTTTGTGCTGTCTCCGAAGCCGTCATCATTTCCCATTGCTGTCCAGGTTATAAACGCTGGGCAGGGAAGGCAGCATTGTATTTCTGCATAGATGCAAAGCGGTGACCTCAGAGGTGCTGTGTCAGCACTGAGGTGGGTTAAATCACCCTGAAATGCTCAGCGTAATTAGTGCTGCAGGAATGGGAAATGCAGAACTGAGCAGGGAAAGTAACACAGAGCTTGTCTGGGAGCTCATTAGAGCAATTACTCCACAGGGTTAACAAGTGGCCTGGACAGAGCCCAGGAAGAGGCCATTCCAGAATCCTCTGAGCTGTTTCCCTCTTTAGAAATGGGCATTAACTCAGACTCATCATATCCCCAAAGCCTTATTGTTAGAAGCCTTCATGTTAGGCCTCTGTCTAAGGTTAGTAATCAAACCCCATCCAACATTTCATGAGAGAAAGGCTGCCAGAGCCCCACAGCGAGGAGCAAGGGCTGTGCCACCACTCCCAGCCCGTCCGACCCATCACTCAGACGTTGCTGCCAGCGAGGAGGGACAGGCTGGATCCTGAGCCTTGGCTTGCACACGCAGCAAAATGCAGTCGTGTTCCTAAATGTGTTTGTCATTCCTTTCTCTGGGATAATAAAACACCAGCAGCTTTTTTTTCTGGCTATTTATTGTGTCTCACTTTTAAAAAGATTCTCTCCCACATACTATTTTGTCTCACCCTTTTATCTTCCCACATGTTGCCAGCTGGTTCTTCCTGTTTGCCTTTTTTACAAATCCATTTAGACGTCCTTTATTTAGTGTTTTCTCTGGGAATTGTTTTCCTCCAGCAGAAGGGTGTGGAGAGTCCAGCAGAGCCAGGCCTTCAAAATTCCTGCTTTGGTATTATTTGACAAAACTTGTTCTTGATTTTATTCTGTGAGTGCACATCCGTAATAACTAAAAGGTGCTGTATATTACATTATACTATGTGATATGGTATATGATATGATATGATATGATATGATATGATATGATATGATATTAGCACACAACTGCCTTAATGAAGACTCTCTGTTCTTTCTGAGGTCTCTCTAGGCAGCAGACTGTCAGTCAGACAGCCCTGAGATTCCCTCCCTGCCCTCTGCCCAGCCTCCCTGGATGTTTCTTTCCTCATCACCTTCCGCTTCATGTCTTGGCTCATGTTTCCCCCTCTGGTAGCAAATATCCCTTTCCACAACATTGGCTGGTCCTCCTCCACCCTCCATCCCCATCCTCAGCCTCTGAGTTCAGCTGGAGCACTGATGGGAGCATGGCTTATTTTCCTTTTTTCCTGTAGTGATTGCTGTGTGGCTGGAGACGAGAGGTGGACTCTAACCAAAGGTGTACAATACATATCACTGTCTGCATAACAATTTTTTTAAATACTTGTATATTGATTTACTCGTAGAAATTATTTCTCAGGTTCAAGGCTGTGTCAGCAGGAGCAAAGTTTTATTAGAGACAAATCTTGGTCGCTGTTAGAGAACTGTCACAACCCGGGGGAGCCTGAGTGAGGGGCAGTGGTGGGATCAGAGCAGGGTGGCTGGGAGGTGCCATCCTGCACAGTCCCTCTGACTGCTGCTGGAGTACAACTAAGAACTCCCAGGTTATTCTTGCCTTGTTTTTCAAAATTACTTATTCTTCAGAGAGAGCCTCAGGGGATGTGCAGTGGGGCTGGCAGGGACCCTCTGGTTGCAGTGACCTGAAGAAGAGTGGGAAGAATCACTTTTTCAGGCGTTCTGCATCCTGTGCCTTTCTCTTACACCCCTTTGCTTTTGTACTGACCTTACTCTTCCTCTCTTCTCCCCAGCTTTGCTAAATTTTATACTTCTTGAAAGACTTGTGACTGACTGATTCCCCTCCAGTTCCTCATTCCCATGTTGTGCTGAAAGTCTTGCTTAAACACACATTTACTGCTGGGCACCCCCCAGTATCAAACATCATTTCTGCGCAGAAGTTTATAAATAAATATCCCATAGCTGCATCCCTTGCCACTGCTTCCCAGCACAGCCCAGTTCATCCCAGTGCCCTACCACCAACAGTCACAGCTGTGATCCTGAGTGTCTGCCTCCAGCCCAGCCTCTCTCCAGGAAAAAGCCCCTCCAGCCCCTCTTCATCACCAAGAAAAGCCTGGAGACCTCTCATCCTCCTGTTCCCCAGGTACTCAGCACTAAGGAGGCAGCTCATGGTCCCACTTCCCTCAAGGCCCCCTCACCTGGCACAGCGCAGGGCTCAGGGCAGGCAGGGCTGGCACAGGCTGGCTTTCAGCCCCCCGCTTCTCCCAGCTGATGTGGCACCGACTCCTCTTCCTGCTGACCCTCTGTGGAAAGGAAACAGGTCTGGACACCCTCACCCCCAGCATTTCCACCCTGGAGATCTCCCCCTACCCTGCTCGCTGGCTTTAGCTCTGTCTCTTCAGTCAAAGCTGCCGTTCCCCCTCCGAGCCCCAAGGGTCAGCTGCAGCCACCACCCACCCCCTCCTGCCTGTCTTTTAGCAGCTGATGCTTTTCCATCTGACACTCAGGATTACCCCAGGCAAACAAGAACAGTGTCACTTCAGCCTTTGCAACAGGCATTTTGGAACAAAAGCTGATTTTTCATGTAACTAATTTAGGACTGGAGCCCTAGGTCCACGGGAGCCCCCATCAGGGCACCACCATTCCAAAGCCTCCTTTTCCAATAAAACAAAAGGAGTAGGTGGGTGCTCAGGCTAGTTTTGTCTGCGTGCAGCCATGTCTGGAATTAACAGCCTGGCTGTTTCAAAACCTCAGTCAATGGGAGGCAGGGCAGAGCCAGCTGCTTTGCATACAAATTAAATTTTCCAAAACTTTAATTAAAATTGTTGTGTGAAACTGAAAATGTTTAGGTAATTTATTGTTTCAGTTAATTTAGCTGCTAGTCCCTAATCCTGTCTCATTCTGGAGAGCCAATAAAACTCAGTTACATGACAGTTTTGTAGGAGACTTTGCTCAGCTCCTCATGAAGTTGTCCTTAAAGAGCTGCTGCACTCTGCCAGGGGCTGGGACAGCTCCATGGGGCTCTCCCTGCCCCTTCCCCTGCCCAAGAATGGTCTTTGGTGTGCTCCCTGGATGTAAATCAGAGCCAAATCCTCAGATGCCTCATGGTTTGCTAATGGGCCCTCTCTGGTAACAGGTCAGCACTGGTTCCTCACCAAGTGTTGCTTTTACTACCAGGATCGTGAATTTTCATATCCCTGCAAGGCAAAGCACAGAGATTTTGGGGTGCCCGGCTCTGTCTGCGTACATGATGTCATGCTGGCCACCCTCCAGCAGGCAGTGGTAGGTCTGGATCTCCTGCTCCAAGCGACACTTGACGTCCAGGAGGGTCTTGTATTCCTGGTTCTGGCACTCCATTTCCGCTCGGATCTCAGCCAGCCGCTGCTCCACGCAGGAGATCTGGTTCTGCAGCTCAGCCAGGTATTTGTTGTAGCGACATTCGGTCTCCGCCAAAGAGGATTCCAGGTTTTCTTTCTGAGAATAGAACCAACACACAGATATCTAGGTCTGCTGCAGGTACAACCCTGGTCATGAGATCTGGAGCTGTGAATTGTCATGGCATCACCTACCATGGTGAGCTGGGCTTGTACATTGATTTCCAGGGCCTGCAGTTGACGTCTCAGCTCAGTGACCTGCTTGTTGCTTGACTCGATCTCCTGGCTGCTTGTGACGACCTCCAGATTCACCTCCTCCACCTGCAAGGTGAGAAAAGAACAGCCCTTTCCTCACCTCCACACTGCATCTCGTGGTGGCCAGGACCTCCCCCCAGCCCGCAGTGCCCTGTGCATGTACAAGGCTCACACCCTGTTTATTCCATTCAGACCCTGTGACACCACGTGGTGGCCCCTCTGCCATGGACAGAACACAGAAATCAGGCAGTACAGTTAGATCTGAGCACATCTGTGACACGCTTGCTGTTATTAGGACACCTCCTAATCCCACATTTTTCCCTTTCCCCCAAGGGGCAGAGCTGGGTACCTTGCAGGCGTACCACTGCTCTGTCTCTTTGCGGTTGCGCTCCATCAGCGTCTCGTACTGACACCGCAGGTCCTCCAGGATCTTCCTGAGGTCTGGGCCAGGGCAGGCATTGACCTCCACGCTCACATCCCCAGTCGCCTGTTTCCTCAGACAGCTCATTTCCTGCAGGGAATACGTGCACCGTATCAGTAATATCCACCCTTGGGGGGACTTTCCTTCTACCAAATTCCCTAGAATTTAGAAGCTGAATTTAGGAGCTGACCTCCTCATGGTTGGTCTTGAGGCAGCACATCTCCTCCGTGAGAGCTTCACACTGCAGCTGCAGGTCAGTCTTGCAGCTGGCCAGCTGGTCCAGGACGGGCCGGAGGTTGCAAATGTCGGCATCCACATTCTGCCGAAGACCACACTCAGTCTCATACCTTAAACCACAGGCAGCAAAGGTCAGCATGTCAGCAAAGCAGGGCAAGCCCTTCAGTTGAGATTGGGGGGAAAAAACTGAGGATCAAGCTCTTTTGCTTCAGGCATGCAGTGCTATGAACATTGCCAGTGGTATTGGAGATCTGTGTTTTACTATGCAGTGTGACAGGCAGAGGGTTGGGATTTCCCCATCAGCAGCCCTCACCTGCCCTTCCATGGGCTAGCAGGGGACTGTACTCACTTCACTCTGAAGTCATCAGCAGTCATCCTGTTGTTATCAATGTTCAGAAGGATTTTGTTAGTCTCCATGGCTGCACACAGGATCTGGAAAAGAAAATGTAAGAAGGAGATGTGAGCTTGCAGCTTCCTCTGGTTCCAGAAGACCCTGGAGGAAATTCCTACCTGGGGTGTTTTATAACAATTCCATATATTGGGGTTATTATTCAGTTAGGTGGCATCACAGTGGGGCAACTCATGTGCCAGCTGGGTGGAGCTGGCTGTGCTGAAGAGTTGGTGCTCAGTAAATGCAGAATCCCCTCCCACAGACCATCATTTCATATAAACCATGGCTTCACCTGCCCCTCCAGAGCCATTGCCTCTGCCCTTTGACAGGGCTCCATTCACATGTGAAAGCAAAGCACAAAGAAATATTTGGGTTTTCTTGACAAACAAGGCTTTACCTGGTTCTGAAGGTCTTCGATTTCCTTGTGGTAGCAGCTGTAGTCCCGTGGCTCGCAGCTGGGCCCTACCTTGGCGTACCACTCCCTGATCTTGCACTCCAGGTCGGCATTGTCCCCCTCCAGGAGCCGCACCTTGTCCAGGTACGAGGCCAAGCGGTCGTTGAGGTTCTGCATTGTCGCCTTCTCGTTGTTAGCGAACAGGATCCCATCCCCGCAGCCAGCGCCAGCCCTGGGGAAGCCACCACCGCCTCGCGTGCAGATGCCTCCACCGCTGAATCCCAGGGCAGAACAAGCCCTCTGGGTGGCTCCGAAGCTCCCACCAGCCGCACTGCCGGCACTCAGCTGCTTCCCGAGTAATCCCTCGTTGACACTGCCACCGGAAAAGCTGCCAGCCACACCACCCAAGTCATAGGCAGCGTGTCTCCCCGAGGAGGCGGAGGAGACCCTCCTGCCAGTGCCGGCTGCATTGCTGCCTGTGCTGCCCCTGCCCTGGGCGCAGGTGGTGACGACCTGCCTGACAGCACAGCTCATGGTGTGGGTGCAGAGCCGACAGAGCCCAAGGCAAGTGCTCAGGTCGCTGCAGGATCCGACTGTGATCCCTCTGTCCCCTGGTCCTCTATTTATACCAGTCCCTGTGGATCGTGCCACTGGAGAAGGGCTGTTTATTCTTCCTCCTTGTGACCTGGCTAGGAGGTGTTTTTTTTTTTTTTCAGCCGGAAATAATTCCCCAAAGGCGTTTGTCTCCAGAAATCCCACAACAGAAAGATGCTTTGGTTAACAGAAGCGTGTTTCAAAACTACATCAAAAATGTTACTTCCTGAATCATCAGGTCTGACTTGTGATGACAACTCAACAACAGTGACACAAAAACCCGACGATACCCAAGAGTGCCCGGGGAATGAAACGCCACAGCAATTATCCATCCCTGGTGTGGGCGAGTCTACCCGGAAAGTGAAAGCTGTGGGAAAGGCATCCTATCTGACGGAGCCTGTTCGACCCCTTTGTGACCAGAAGCAAGGGTGTCCCCTCACTCAGCTGCCCTCAGTCCCTGGGACCAGGGCCTGGAGACCACCCTGGGCCGTGCAGCAAGGGTCTGTCCCATTCCATGTAGCCATCATTGGAGTGAGCCCTTGGGTCTGGGTCACTGGACCTCAAATGCTCTAGGAGAGCACAGAGCAATATTGTGCTGGAATGTACCAGGGATGGTTTGTCTTCATTCCTCTTTATCTTCATTCTGCATCCATCAAAACATCCTCTTGCAGAGGTCTGGATTTGTTTTGCTGCTTTCAAGGGCAGACAAAATGGTTAAATATTTATGCAAAATACAAAAGGATATTTCCTGGACATCAAACATGCAGTTCACTGAATATTCACTGCCACACAGGATGTTTAATAAGATTTCTGAAACACTAATGTGGAGAATTTCAGGAGCTGCCTGACCCTACAGAGATCTGACCCAGTTGCAACCAGCACCACGAAAACTCTCCAAATAAAATCTAGGTGTTAAATTTAGAAATGACAATAGAAAAGATCTTTTTAAAAATTTATTTAACTTATTTTTTAGTCCTGGAATGCTGAATTGAGGAAGAAGGGAAATAATTAAAATGTTTTGTCATCTGAATCTTTCATTTTATTAATAACATTAATATAGCCATGCTAATATTGGCTGGCTCTCACCCACGTGTGGTTCAGCTTTGGGTTTGGCATCCAGGTCACCTGGACACGTGACATAAAGGATGTGTCAGGTGCAGCCTGGCTCACAAATATTGCTTCTGCCATTTGGGCAAGTTCATTAAGTTCAATTTCATCTTGACACTGCAAATCCAGCACTCCTGGGCTGTGGGGTGGTTCTGTGGGTGCCATCCCTTGTTAGAGCTGTCACCAGGAAGCGAAGCTGGTGCCAGGGCTCTCTGGTGCCACAGCAGCGGCCAGGCCCTGCCCAGAGCCAGGGATCAGGGTCAGGCAGGGCTGCCTGGAGCCCATCTGCAGCCTGGCCACAATCGGTCTTTTTTTCCATTAAAGAATTATAAAACTACCGCTGAGCAAACATTTAATTTTATTTAATCGAGATTTATACAGTCTTTTATTTTTCAAGGCCAATTTGGATGGGGCTTGGAGCAACCTGGCCTAGTGGGAGACACCCCTGCCTATGGCGGGGGTGTAGAATGAGATGGTCTTTAAAGTCCCTCCCAACCCAAACCATCCTGTGGCTGTGTGATATTTTCAATGAGGAAAAAACTCTCGATGAGTAGAGGGGTTTTTTTTCAATTACTGCAACTAAACAGAGATGTCCATGTTTCTTTCTTACTTTTGGAGCTTCAGACCTTACTAAAGGTGATTAGAATTTCTACAGCTTTTGTAAAGGAGAACAGTAATTTCACTCATTATTTTCCTGGAATTGTGTGTTCTTCATGGCAGCTTTTTTCCTTTCCAGAATTCTGATTTTTTTTTTTTTTAACCAGCTCTTGCTTTTACATGAGAACAAACCTCAAGCCCTGCCAGCAGTCACAGCCCTCATTTTATTAAAGAGATTTTCACTTTGTGATGAGAAGACCTGCTGATGATGGGATCTCCATGCCTAATGGAAGGCTCTTTCCAGAATTAACTTTGATTGACTTCCTGGCTGGAGTCTGCAGACGGAAATTTGCTCCCCACATCCTCGCAGGGAGCCAGGGGCGATGCTCTGATGCACTGTCCTCGGCTGACTTGGGAGCCCCTAGCAGGCAACGCTGTGCCCCAGGGGAGGAAGAGGAGCAGAGGAATGACAGGGGAGCAGAGCAATGACGGCACACGAGGATCTCCCGCGGGCATTTCAGGAACAGCAGCGCAGGTCTGACCAGGAAAAATTACTACTTCGAGTGACAAATGAGCAGAAGAGCCTCCCCCAGGCGAAGGTGTTGCTCCCACATAATGAGCTTTGTAAAAAATAGAAGGAAAGAGATTGTACTTCAGGTTTCCATCGGCGTCCTGGGTTGTGTGATGGAGAGTGGGGTGGGAGCAGAGGATGGACATGCTGGAGTTATTCCCAAGAGTGGTCTTCAGCAGAATTATCAGATTCAACAGGGCAATGGAAATGAGAAAGATTATATTTCCCTGGAGGGAAATCCTTTGGGAGCCTCATGATATTTTAAGGCTTAAGACTGTTTCTTAAGCTAATGCAGATGAAGTATAATGTGCCCCCAAGAAGGAGAGCCAGCATTTCATGTTATTACAAATACTCGTGAACCACCAGCTGTTTTCATGTCCAAGAGAACTTCCCTGGGGACTCAATGACTCAGACATGGCACCAAACCCCAAGTCCCTGCTGGTGCCCAGGCACAGGGAGGGCCAGGAGAGGAGCTGGAGCCAGGCACTGCCAGCACCTGCCAGCCTGGGCAGGGAGAGGCTCATCAGGAGGCAGCCCGAGCTCCTCTCTGCTCACTGTCAGCTGGATTTCCATGTTACACCTATGGAAAATCCTGCTGTTCTCAATTTACAAAGTATTTACAAAGTATTTACAAAGTATTTACAAAGTATTTGCTTATCTGGCTGGTGATGTACCTGTCACACCACTTTCTGTCAGCCTGTTATTGGCTGTACTGACACTGATCTCCATCTCGCTGGTGACACCAGGTGCTCCAGGGTCTGATCCTGGCTTTGCAAGTCACCTCAGGCAAATTGTTCAGCTCCTCTAAAACTCAATTTCATGCTTTGCAGGATGGAAACAATAATAACAATAATCCTCCTCCTCGAGGGCATTGTAAAAACAACTGAGGAGCACATGGGGCTTTAAAGATTGGAAAGATGATACTTATTTCAGTATTATTCATTGTCAGTATTCTTGCTATTTCATATTACACTTGACACAGGCACATCCCATAGATTTGTCTTTGTGTCTCAGTCATGAAATACCTTTCAAGCACATTCATAGTTTCCGTTTTTCATTTTGTTGTCCATTAATGTTTCACCATCATTCACTGAGGACTTGCCTCTGTAACTATCAGCTGAATCCTAGCAAGACTTTTCTTCTTTTGCTTGCAACTTGCAGCAAATCAGAAAAATGCTCTCCAAAACCAGTGTTTGTCCATCTCTTGGAGAGACAATTTGTCCATGTTTCACAGACACAAATGTGCGTAGCAAAGAGTAAATAACAAGCAATAGATTACCTAATGGTCCTGTGATATTTTCCTTCTTCAGAGCACTGTAATAGCACACAGGGCTCACTTGTGCTGAGCTTGGACTTCGCTCCCTTCAGTGATAACAGGGTTGGTTACACTGAGCTGTATGCAGAATTAAAACCTTTTTCATTGATGCAAATATATGTTGATGAATATCCCTGATAAGATCCTCCCAGAGGAGCTGAATCCACTGATTACAAACTGGGCTCTTCCATCAGCTCTCCCAGCTGTTCCCCCAGCTCTCCTCAGGATTTCATCTCAGGCTGTACAGATGTAAATATCTCAGCACAGGGTGACAGATACCAGAGATGACTAAGGGTTCTGCTGGATTCCTCTTTCCCCTGTGCCCTTTTGGCTGCAGAAGGGGCTATGTCCCTGTACTGCCAGCAGAGCCAATTACTCTTGGACTGACATCATCTTTTAGCCTCCTACTTACATTTAATTAGTTATATTTGTGGTTTGCAGAAATCTTTTCTGTATTCATACACCTGGGGCATTCTGCAGATGGCTCAAGACTTAAAAAGCTGCCATTTACAACTAAAACATAATAACTCTCTTCTAATTACAAAAAACCCCCAAAAAACAAAAAAGAACAAAACAAAACAAACCCAAAAAACAAACAAAACCCCCCCCAAACCAAACCAAACCAAACAAAAAACAAAAACCACAAACAAACAAACAAACAAACAAAAACCAAACAAACAACAAAACCCCCAAAAACAAAACAAAAAAACCCCACCAATGAGCACATGAGTAGCTTGCTCAGGATTTCAGGATTTCCAGCCTGCAGCCTTGCCCAATGCCAGAGAGTCTGAGACAGCTTGAGGCTCATGTACATTTTTGCTTGATCTGCTTTTAATTTTTGAGATAGCTCTGGTTCACTTGGCCTGGAAGACTTCCTATTTCTCCAAGGAGAGTCTCTCATTCCAGCAAAGGGAGAAGCACAACACAGTCCATGAACTTTGCACTCTATTGTTTAGTTTCCTGCCCTTTTCTGTAATTGCTGAATGATGATACAGAATGATAATATCTCACACTCCCTTCTCTGGAAAGACCTGGCAGGTTCCCCACTTCTTCGATCTCCTTTCCTCTCCTTTGCCTGTCCTGTCATGCCCAACGTGACATCATCAGCTCTTTCCAAACCTGCTGGGTCAGGGAGCACCCTGGGGAATGCTCAATGGGACCATAATGCCATGGGGAGAATGAGGGACAATGAATGAACCACTGATCACCCAAAGGATGAGTGAGCTGAGCCTGAGCCGAAGGAGCGTCTTGTCCACTGTCATAAAGGAAGCTGATTTAATGCAAACTGTTCCCTTTCCCTTTGGTCTGAGCCCCAAATCTGTATCCTTGAGGTGTGGAATGGACTCCCAGCTACCATGGACTAGAAAGCATGAAGTTGGATCTAAGTGATTTCATCACCGTTTTGGATCTAAAACAATTTCCTCTCCTCCTTGGCCCTTCAGCAGACGAGTGGGCACAGGCACAGTCGGAGCTGCTGCTGCCCGACTGCGTCACTAATCCTGAGTGGCAGCTCAGCCTCAGGCATCATTTCTACCTTGCGTGTTTCAGGAAGGGTTGTAGCAGTGATCTGCTACACACAATAGTGATAAAAATTATTGCTACTCATCCCTGTGTGGATTATGCAATGGTTACTTTAGTTCCTTGTAAGTGCAGCCCTGGGGCGGCATTAATAGCCCTGTAAAAAGTTTTTGTGCCTGATAGTGTGATTTAAAGACAGTCAAAAGAGAGAGCAGGCCGGTAGGGATGAGGTTTGCCAACTGGGTAGACGCTGGGCTCGTGTCTGAGACAGAACACCTGACAGCAGCAATCTTGCTGAAGTCATCTAAACTCAGCTTACAGGAGAAAGTGATTTTTTATGATCCCAAGAGTTAGAGAACTGAGTTTTATTGTGTTGGCTTTAATTATCAGTTGCATGGCACAGTGACCTCAAATGTCATCTTTCCATAATTGCCTTCATTTTGTATCACTTACACAGTTTATGCCTTAGCCAGTCCCATGTATGTACAAGCAGAGTTCATTAGAAAAAACCGTCTCCAGTTATGCTTGTCCCCTGTCCCTCTAGGTGGAACCCATGTCCCTCCATTCCCCTCCTCTCACTGGCTTCTTGGGGTTTCTTAGGACTTTGCCTGACATGAACACAGAGACCTGAGGCTTTGAGGGATCACATGTCAGTGATAGAAAAGTCTGCAGTTGTACGAGCGAGGAGAAAAAGCTTTATTAAGCGTGTCCAGAGACACCTGCATGGAATGAGGGCAACACAGGCAGGAGGAGCAGGTGAAGGGAGTGTTCTGGGACACAACCCGACCACTCATGGCCTCAGGCACTGCTTGGCTCAGTTCTCTGCTCTCCTGAGGCGGCTGTCCTAGCGAGTGGTGAGTGCGACCTGCTCCCGGGAGGAGACCACCTTCCCGTCCTGCACCTCCTCGACGATCGTGCGCACCTGGCGGGACGATGTCATGACTGCAAAGGAGAGAGGGACATTTATTCCTGGCAGGAAGGATAGAAATTTCTCAACACATTATCAGATATTGCACATTCTAAAGGAACTGGTGGAAATTCCACAAGGGACTGGAAAGTGTGGTTTTAAACAACACTACTTTAACTGGGAAGGGGAAAGAGCCAGGCTGAGGGGAAAGGTGGGTTCTTACCATCTCTGCCGGAATGTGAGGACATAGCAGAGGAGTACTGGGAGGAGATGCTACAAGAGAAGCACAAAAGCAAAGAGATGTTAGGGACAAACATTCGTTGTTGCTGTTACACAGGCTCTGTGTTCAGGCAGGAGCAAAACAGAGAAGGTTCATGGAGGTTGCTAACAGTGTTGCTCCATTTGGCCTCTCCTGAGGGACACAGGGACCACGGCCCTTTCTAAGAGGGAAAGAGACCCAGTGCAACATCCCACTACAGCCAGAAACCAGGGGCAGAACCAGGGCATCCACGGCTGGTGTGAACAGAGAGACCAGCCCAGAAAGCTATGACTGGACTGAGGGCCCAAGCAGCACAGTTCATGTCTGCCACCCATCTCGTCCCGCCCACCCTCCCAGCGAAGCCCCTCACGCACTGGGCATCCTCGCCCTCCAGGAGCCGGCGGTACGTGGCAATCTCCTGCTCCAGGCGGCACTTGACGTCCAGCAGGACCCTGTACTCGTGGTTCTGGCGCTCCATGTCGCAGCGCAGCTCGGCCAGCTGCTCCTCCACGCCGGTGATCAGCATCTGCAGCTGGGCCAGCTGGGTGCCGTAGCGCGCTTCGGTGTCGGCCAGGGTGCCCTCCAGCGCCGCTTTCTGTGGGATGGGGATGGGGGCAGGCTCAGGGGGTCGGCCTGGGTGGGCACAGCCTTGCATCCCCCACCCTGCCGGGAGCCCACCCCTCATACCGTGCTGAGCTGGGACTGCAGGTCGATCTCCAGGCTCTGGATCGTGCGCCGCAGCTCCGTGATCTCCGTCTTGCCGCTCTGCAGCTGCTCCGTGTTGATGGCCACCTCCCGGTTCAGCTCTTCCGTCTGCAGCGAGGCAAAGCCGTGCCCTCAGAGCCCTGGCAGCGGGCACAGCCCCAGCCCCGTGCCCACTGCTCGCTGCCAGCTCCTCACCTTGCTGAAGAACCACTGCTCGGCGTCCCTGCGGTTCTTCTCCGCCAGGCTCTCGTACTGCTCCCGCATCTCCGCCAGGATCTTGGTGAGGTCGATGCCAGGAGCAGCGTCCATCTCCACGCTGATCTCCCCACCCACCTGCCCGCGCAGGGCGGTCATTTCCTGACAGAAAAAAGACACATGACATATGTCAGAGTGACCTGGCATCTTCCCAACGTGAGAAATTTCTTACTTGCACCCAGCACAGGAACCGTCCTGGAGGTCCTGCCTGAAGGGATTATTTCTCTCCTCCTTCCCACTCGAGTATCTCCTGACAGCCCTAACTGCAGAGACTCCTATGTGTTTGGCCTGACCCTTTCCCTGATGCACAAGGAACATTTGTAGGTCCCAGTTTGAGCCTGATTCTGTGCTCACCTCCTCGTGGTTCTTCTTCAGATAAGCCAGCTCCTCCTTCAGGTTCTCGATCTGCATCTCCAGGTCAGCTCTGGACAGGGTCAGCTCATCCAGGACCCGGCGCAGGCCATTGATGTCAGCCTCCACACTCATGCGCAGAGCCTGCTCCGACTCAAACCTGGGGACACACACACAGTTGTATACACCCACCTGATACAGCATTTTTCTTGTCCTTTCCTTCCCCAGCTCAGTGTACTTCTGCCAAGAAGCTTTAATTCAGTGTGCATGCATCCTCACAGTGCAGAAATGCTGTGCCCAGGAAGAGATAACTATTCCCAAATATCCCACTCCAGTGGTGAAACCCAAGGTGCAGAAAGAAAGGCCTTGAACAGTCAGGCCTTTCCCCCTTTTCACAAGAGCTCTCGGAGGCATTGGACTCACTTGGTTCGGAAGTCGTCCGCTGCCAGCCTGGCATTGTCGATCTGCAGGACGATGTTGGCATTTTCAACAGTTGCAGAAAGAATCTGATGGGGGATAAATGAAAGCAAAAGAGTTAAAAAGTCATTTCAAATGCTCTGAGTGATCCCATCCAGGGAAGGACTGGAGCAGCACTGGGCCTCCTGCCCATGGGCCTGGACTTCCATATGGGATCTGCAAAGAGGGAGATGGAGTGCTTGTTTACATCTCCCATCAGCACAGATTTGGTCCTCTGGGAACACTTCCATGGGCACTTGGCCCTACCCAGGTGGCATCTCCAGGTGCTGACACCATGCTGAGCCCTGGCAGCACTCCAGGCTTTGGGAATGGGAGCAGCCCAGCTAAGAAGGAAAAAAAGGCTGAGGAAGGAAGGAGTGCCTTGTGCCTGCATCATTTGGCTTTCATAATTACACCTGAGGTGTAAGTATTTGCTCTGGGATTATGAAAATGATTGGCCATTTAGTGAGCAGGAATTTCTGTAGCCACAAGCTAATGAAAAGCTCTGAGCTCTCCTGCTTCAGGGGATATCCAAGGAATAAACCAGGAATATTGATGTGGTCATTTCCCAGCTGTGGTGCAGGAAGGGAGGGAAGGGTCTACCTACCCCTGATCAGGAGCAGAGGGTTTCTGTGAGACCCAGGACTTCATCACTCAAATCCAGAGACAGCTCCTGCCTACAGATGTTTCTGTGCTCCATCAGAGCACACCAGATGTGCTGGAATTTGCAGAGGAGCTTCTTGCATCAAGGCAAACCCTTGCCCCCAGGGTGAAGCCCAAGAGAACAGTTAAGGAACTTAGAAATCCTTGGAATGTGAGTTCCCCGAGGGGCTGACCCTGCCCCATTTCCCAGGAATTTACTCTCACAGACCAGGTATGTCATTGCCCAACCGCCCACGCTTCATTCCCTCAGTGAACCTGAGCTCACTCAGGATGAGTGATGAGGGCTAGGGGGGGCAGCGATGGCAGAACAGGGAGGGATGGGCAGATTCTGGTATTTTGACCAAAGGGCTTTTGTCTAAAATGAACCAGAGAGCTGCTAAGAATAAAGAAATGACCTTGGCCATGATTTCATCTGCTGCATTTTGGAGCAGGGCACACACATGATTTCAGCACCTACTACAGCCCACTGTGTTCCAGCCCTGGATTGGACTCATGTCTGTGTCTGCAAGTCCCAAAGAACAGCCATCCCATAGGACAGTTTCTTTCTATTTTAACCTCTACCTTGAGCCTCCTCGAAAGGTAGGGAAAAAAAATCTGATTTGCAGGATATTTGTGAGAATGAATATTCATCTCCATCTGCATATCACTCAGCAGTGAATAGGGTCAAGAGATAACAAGTCCCTGCCTGCTGAGACCTCTATCAGGAGCCAACAAGGAGCAAAGATGAGGCCCAAGGAGCATGAAGGAAGGCAGGAGGTGACGATGTGGAACAAGTATCATCAGCTAACCTAAATCAGTGCCTGAATTCTGCTTTCCTGCCCCATCTTTCTCCCTACACTGCAACAGTCAACAGAAACCCCATTCTGGTGCCTGGTGTTCTGCTGTTCATTGTACCTGTTATCCCAAAGCTCTGGTTTTCATTTCAGACCAATTACCTGCTACTTGATAATCCTCTTCCCTCCAGCTGTTAGGGACAAGGTCACCCCTTTACAAGTGACTTTGGTGAAGATGTCATGTTAATCCCAGCATCCTACCTTGTTCCTGAGCTCCTCGATAGTCCTGTAGTAGGGGCTGTAGTCACGGTCAGGACCAGGTCCCTGCTTCTTGTACCACTCCCTGATCTTCACCTCCAGGTCGGTGTTGGCCTCCTCCAGGGCTCGCACCTTGTCCAGGTAGGTGGCCAGGCGGTCGTTGAGGTTCTGCATCGTCTCCTTCTCCCCCGCCGGCAGGATGCCATCGCCGCCTCCAAAGCCGGACCCAAAGCCGCCTCCAAAGCCGGCCCCAAAGCCGGCCCCATAGCTGCCCCCAAAGCCCCCTCCTGCGCTGCTGCAGTAGCTGCCCCCAAAGCCACTGCCGAGCCCCGAGACCACGCGAGAAGAGACGGAGTAGCTGCCAGAGCCCCCGTGGACGCTGGGGGCCCTGTAGCCTCCTCCCCCAACACGCACGGAGGAAAGCCTGCTGGAGCCTCCCCCCAGGCTCCCGAATCCCTTGAGGGAGGTGGAGGAGGAGTATTGCCTGACAGTGGTGCTCATGGTGGAGGCTGGAGGTGGAGAGAGAGGCGGCTCGGCAGCGCAGCAGCAGCGAGTGCTCTCTCCCGTGCCTCGGGGCCCTTTATAGCCCGGCCAGGAGGCGTTGCCACACTTTTTTTTTTTGTTGCATTCCCAACGATTTTCATCACTCATAAAACCTGAGCCAACTTCCAGAATCGTCATTTTTGCCTTTGTTCTATTCATGCTTTTTGTCATATTCCACTAGAAGCTTTTTCTCTTACAAAGGGCGTCTTTATGCTTCTTCCGTTTCCAAGTAAATCGTCAGGTGTGATTAAAAGGAGGAGGCTCCTTGCTCAGGGCTATGATTTAATTCCCTCTGCACTGTGAGCTTTGAAACAGAGTGGTGCAGGCAGCATTTGAGAAAGTACTCAGCATCTCTTTTACTGTGGCTTTTTGTCCCAGCTACAGTTTCCTGTCTGTGCTTGGGCTGCACACACACACCTGCAGGGACAACAGCCGTGTTGTGAGGCCCTGAATGCATCTCCACAGCCCCGTGAGTACAATAGTGCTGGAAGGAACTTGGCTCCCAATCCTGGAAATACAAGTCTGCTCTTTTATCTACAGGGAGAGGGATTATCATTACTGAAAAAGCAATGAAAAGGGAATTTGTGCTCCAGGGCTCACTGGAGTTTTCACTTCAGAGACCACCCAAGAGTGGGGGACTGTGAAAAGGTAATAGGGAGAGTTTGTGTTTTTTGTGAATGAGCACTAGCAAACCATCCCAAAAGGACAGGGTATGGCTGCTAGCTAGAAATTATGAGATGTTCCTGGGAAAATGTGGGATAGCATAAAGTAGAGGAAGGACATTAGGAAAAAGCTGCTGGTGTGTAAGTCCTGTGAACAGGAGCACAAAGCTGACAGTAGCACAGCTCAGCAGCTAATGCCAGCGATGTTTTCTGTGATGGACAGTTCTTTCAGTTGTGACCAGGCAGGACAGCTTCACTGTGAGTTTGGAGTTTATGGCTCCCACATAAACAGAGCTTCAGGAGAGACAGCGATTGTCTCTGGTGAGCAAAAAGGCTCCAGAACCGAGCACAGTGCTGTGGTCAGGCCCTGCTGTTGCCTCTCCATGCTGACCCACAGCACGGCAGAACTCACCAATCTGACTGCCCCTGGCTCATTGCGCGGGGTGTGGAGGGGAAGGCATTGCTCATGTGTGCACACGGTGGATTGTTGGGCTGTCTCCGCAGACAGGCCCCAACAGCCCCTTCCCAACAGCCAAGTTCTTCCTTAGATCATTTGCCAAAGGAGGGGGGAAAGGGTATGGAAGGAAGAACAAAGGTACATTTCTGAGGAGCTCAAAGGGCACAACTCCCTCCTCCCCATCTGCAGAAAGCTGGAGAAGGTACAGGAGTGGGATGTGTCCTTGGAATATCAGGAGCTGGCTGCTGTGGAGAAGCGGTTCCCCATCTTCCCATTTGCCACTGGTGAATGGAGACAAGTCCGTACAACTTGGAGATCTGGAGGATGGGAGTCTCCGCCGTGTTGGCTCTGTTTCTGTCTCTTGGAGTCAGCGTGTTCGTGTCGTGTGAGCCCCAGGCGCAGGGCCAGGGGACGCCTACTCGCTGCCTGTCCTCCCCAGGTGCGGATGGAAAAGGCGCAGCAGCGCGGGGGCGGCCGGGATGTGTCGCTCCCAGGAATGTGCTTCGTCCCCATCTTCATTTCCTCACCTTTGCCCGGGCAATGCCGTGGTTTATCCTCTCTGATTGCAGCAGTGATGTGGGGAATGGGGAATGTCACAGACAAAACTGGTACAGAGCCCCTGTGTGAGTTCAAACCCTCAGCCTTGCCCTGAGCAAAGCCCCTCAGAGTGGTGTGGGGTGTTACAGTGTTACACCATCACCGCATCACTGTGTGTCACACAGGTGACTCACGGCTCTTCCTGTATGGGGAATTGCCTTTCTTTCATCTTCTGTTTGCCATTGAACTGCTATGTCATAAAAATACACATTGCCCAGAATATCTGTGATCCTTTGAAAATGCCACAGGGCAGCAATTAAAATCATGAGCATTAATTAAGACTTAAAACTACATTAAGCACTCGAGGACATTATTTCCATGACCTCCCATTGAACACAACCACAAGGACTGCATGTTGTTTCTATCACACCCTTTGAAGTAAAAGGCTGTATATTAAACCAGATCCTGCCTCTGTTCATGAGCACGTGCACACTGTGTGCCCATTTTTAATATGTTTCAAAATCAGAATTCCAGTTCTACAGCATAACAGGAGCTTCATGGTAGTGCAATGGCGTTTAAAAATCCAGTTTGGTCTTACTTCAGGAGGAAAATGGAGGTGAAGTTCTGGCTCCAAAATTACATATCAACAGACCCAGAGACTGCTTGGATAAAACCACTTCCCTCTTTTTACATGTTTATAAAGTTTGCCCCGGAATCACATTATCATAGAAAAGTTCCCTAAAATGAGCTGAAAACCACACATTAATGTCTGTTTCTAAAGTGGTCTTTTCTCTTGGAGGAACTCAGTGTTGCCTGAGAAGTCAAACCATCTTTCTGGACTGAATTCCCACTTTCTGAGACCTGCCTCAAGCTGCCGCTGCCTGTCAGCATAAGCCACCCCTGCAGCTCCCTCCTCGGCGGGTTTCCTAAGGTCAGGGCTAATTATTAATGCCCAAGGCAGGAGAAAATTAACACCTATTTTCCACACCTCCCTCACCCTGTACAGTAGCAGGAGTAATTAAAGCAGGGGATTTCATTAGCAAAGTGTTATTTGTTGTTTCTATAGGAACACAGGTGTGCCCAAACTTTTACAGGAGGAAAATACAAAGCAACGGTGAATTCCAGCAAGGCACCTCAGCATCCCTGCTCTGGGTGTTGCAAGAGCAACAGCAGGAGGGGCACAGCCGTGGCAGGGGCCTCGGAGAAGCTGCAAGAGGTGTTGGTGGTCTCTGCACCACCCACGGGGACAATGGGGTCCCTAAGAGGTGACCTGGAAAGCCGTGTGGCCATGCAGGCTGTGTCTATCCCGACCCTTTTCAGGCATCTTGAGTGATTCAGCCCGGTCTTTATCCAGCCCTGGGACACGAATTCCCCCATGGAGAGGCTCCGGGTTGCTCTGGGCTCCCTCCTCAAGGCTGTGGGAGCAGAGGGAGCGCAGTCTGCAGTACCGGGGAGGTGCTGGGGCTGGCAGTGCCTCGAGTCGGGAGGGTCAGGAATTGTGCCTCTATTGACCTGTGGATCATCCCTGATGTTCCACGAGGACGTGCAGAGGCTGTTCTCCTGACACCAGTGATGAGCTCACTGATCACTACCATTAAACTTCAAACCAGAGCCGTGTCACCACGAGTCGGTGGATGCTGAGGGTGCTCAGGGCAGCTGATGCCCACGAGGGTCAAGGGGGTCTGCTCTGAGGGGACAGGGGGGACACAGCACACGGTGCTGGGCAGAGCTGCAAGGCAGGGGCATGGGGGGGCCTCTAAATGATGGAGCCCTGCCAACCTGGCTGTGGGGCAGATGATGCACTGCAGGCATCATTCCAATGTTTGGGGGGAAAGAAAGAATTCTCTCTTATCTCTTCTACATTCCAGACGGATTTTTCTGGAGAAGGGTCATAAAGCTGTGCGGCCAGCTCTGCTCTCACTCTCACTTAGTTGCCTTGATTTGAATCACCTCATTGATTTAGAAGTTGGATTTATGAAGTAATAAATGTGTCAGAAAGCAGCCAAGAATGTGTCTGAACTGGCTTTCCAGGAATGCTGGGCCAGCTGACGGCAGTGAAAACTGCTGTGTCAGGAGCAGCCACCAGCAGCCAGGGAGTGCCACAAGGACTCCCAGAAGAATTTTAATCCTTTTGCTTGCACAGACCATACCCTCCTCTTCCCATCACTGTTTTCATCACCATTCAGTGGCGCCTTTGGAAGCAGGAACCAAGCTTAGCTGAGTTTGCCTGTCTGGAGGGACAGCAGCCAATGGATCCCTGCCCAGCCTGCATTTTCAGACCATTTCACCCGAAATCTTGGGATGCAGAATGGGGAACAGCTGCTTGGGCAGAGCTGGAGTGGCATTTGCAGGGTCCTGTCTGCATCACCTGGGCTTTGTTCCCTTGCTTGGCCTCTCTGGGTTAAAGCTTCAGTGCTGTTGTCACTGGGCATCGCAGCGGGGGAGCAGCACTTTGCCCAGCCTGAACCTCTCAGTGTCCAGTCTGAGGTGAAACGCAGGGATTCTCACAGGTTTCACCTCCCCCTACCTGTGAGATCAGTTCCTTTCTAAACTCCCCCCACACCCTCTTCCCTGAAGCTGCCAGGTCTCAGGTGTTACAGAGGTGTAGGTGTGCTGCCCCACCATTGGGGTACCAAGGATGGAGAATGTTGCTCCTTCCAGGGAGGAGCTTTGTCCTGTGGCTGCAGGAGTGGGACAGCCCGAGAGCAGCGAGACCAGAGCTTGGTTTGCAGGACTGCAAATAGAAGCTTTATTTGATTTCTCTGTGTGGCACAGAGCTGAGAGAAGGGTGAGGGTGGGGAGCAAGGGGGTGATAGCAGGAGAAGGTGCTTTTGATGATCCACATGGCAAGAATACGTCAGCTGGGATCTGCTTTGCTGTGCTGGGTGAGATTTGCAGCAAAACAGGCAGTGCCTCAGTGGGCAGCCTGGGTGATCTGCTCCCGGGAGGAGATCACCTTCCCATCCTGGACTTCCTCGAAGATTGTGCGGATCTGGCGGGTGGTTACTGGTCCTGCAAGGGGGAATGAAAAAACTTTTATTTCCAGGGCAGCAAGGAGAAGGTGTCCTAAAGATCTTCATCTTAAAGATCTGTTATTACATCCACTACCTCAGAAAGCCAATATAGCACCACATTCCCCCTGCTAGATTGTACAGATTCAGTCTGCTCAGATAATTTCTGACACGTGTTTTGGTATATCGTAAGAGTGGTTTATATCAATTCACATTTTGGAAATACAATAAAATAGTAACTTTAGTAGAAAAGTAAAAGGAGTCTGTGGTAAGAAGATGGGTGAGGGTATGAGAGCTATGTATGATCAGAGGTCCAGCCAGGACTTGTTCTTACCTTCTTTCACAGGCTGCGAGATGTAGTGGGAAGACATGCTACAGGAGGAGAACAGGGAAAAAGTGGTGAGAAACAGGAAAAAAGTGAGTAATCTCCAAGATAAAATCATTATTTAAACCCTGCCTTTATTTCTTGTACCAATACGTGATTAAAATGCTTCTGGAAACAGCCAGTGTCCCAGCTGAAGGAAGAAACTGGTAAGGATGGATGTTTGCCATGGAAATTCAGACACCAATGCAGCACCCATCCCAGCTGCAACCTGCTCCCTGCCCAGGATCACACAGACATGGGAGGATGGGAGGCGAAACCCAGGGATGCTGCAGAGCTATTATGACCTGGGCTGTTATGGACTAGTGGGACTAAAAAGGGAGACCCTGTTCCATGTGATGGGTCAGGGAATGGGCTGAGAGGACCCTCCAGGGAATGCAGGTGGCTCATTTTCTGTTTCCTTTGCTACCACCCATCTCGTCCCGCCCACCCTCCCAGCGAAGCCCCTCACGCACTGGGCATCCTCGCCCTCCAGGAGCCGGCGATACGTGGCAATCTCCTGCTCCAGGCGGCACTTGACGTCCAGCAGGACCCTGTACTCGTGGTTCTGGCGCTCCATGTCGCAGCGCAGCTCGGCCAGCTGCTCCTCCACGCCGGTGATCAGCATCTGCAGCTGGGCCAGCTGGGTGCCGTAGCGCGCTTCGGTGTCGGCCAGGGTGCCCTCCAGCGCCGCTTTCTGTGGGATGGGGACGGGGGCAGGCTCAGGGGGTCGGCCTGGGTGGGCACAGTCTTGCATCCCCCACCCTGCCGGGAGCCCACCCCTCATACCGTGCTGAGCTGGGACTGCAGGTCGATCTCCAGGCTCTGGATCGTGCGCCGCAGCTCCGTGATCTCCGTCTTGCCGCTCTGCAGCTGCTCCGTGTTGATGGCCACCTCCCGGTTCAGCTCTTCCGTCTGCAGCGAGGCAAAGCCGTGCCCTCAGAGCCCTGGCAGCGGGCACAGCCCCGGCCCCGTGCCCACTGCTCGCTGCCAGCTCCTCACCTTGCTGAAGAACCACTGCTCGGCGTCCCTGCGGTTCTTCTCCGCCAGGCTCTCGTACTGCTCCCGCATCTCCGCCAGGATCTTGGTGAGGTCGATGCCAGGAGCAGCGTCCATCTCCACGCTGATCTCCCCACCCACCTGCCCGCGCAGGGCGGTCATTTCCTGACACAAAAAGAGAAACACATCTTCATGCAATCCAAGAACCAGCATATAAGATGTTCTTCTTGAGACAGTTCTTCAGGAAAGAGGGCATCTGGGGGCTGATCAACAGGGAGCAAACTGGAGTCTTTGCTCCATGAAAATAAGTAAAATAATTCAAATTCTTGAAAAGTCTCCACTGGAGTTAGTTCTCCAGAGAATGAAGCAGAGCCTGTAGCTGGTTCATTTCTCAGGGAACAGACCTTCCCAGCCAGAAGCTGTGAGTGTTGTTAATAAATCTCTAACAGCCACAGTGGGTATTACTGACATGGCAGTGGTGAGTGGGAGTTCCACAGGCTCCAGGGAGGATGTGCTGCTATCCAGAGTGTATCCCCTCTGCTGCCTCACCAGCACTTCTCACCTCCCACCCAGCAGTTCAGAACTCAGCGTAGCCTTAAAAGCTGGACCAGAACTCAAATTTCAGGGCCCAGGGTGGCCTTTTTAGAGCCTGGCTCTGTGCTCACCTCCTCATGGTTCTTCTTCAGATAAGTCAGCTCCTCCTTCAGATTCTCAATCTGCATCTCCAGGTCAGCTCTGGACAGGGTCAGCTCATCCAGGACCCGGCGCAGGCCATTGATGTCGGCCTCCACACTCATGCGCAGAGCCTGCTCCGACTCAAACCTGGGGACACACAGAGTCAGGAAAGCTGCACGAGCTCCTGCCCAGCTGGGCACACAGCACCTGAGTTTGCTGTTTGTTCCCTCCACACAGCTGCTGGCATTGTGGCAATACTGCATGGCCCCACTGACAACATTCTGATGAAGAATGCTGAAGAAAGTGGGGGAAAATGGATAAAAAAAGTGTTCATCTGAGTCCATAACATCACCCTGCTCCTGACACCACCAGGCCTTGGTACTTGCCTTGGGGGTCTGTGGAGCTGCACACACACATTAAATGCACAATGAGGCACAGGGCAAGGTCTCTGCATAGGAGAGGCCGTGCCGCAGATGAATAAGGAACAGGAATAAAATAGTGGGTTTGGATGGAAGCAACACAATCCCTGGGTGCCTGTGAGACTGAGATAACCATCTGCTTTGGAAATTGCACCCTACTTTTGAAGGCTTTGTTTCCACACTCCCTTTCTGGGGTTTGGATGGAATTTTCTCCTCATTTCATCAAACTACCCTGCACACTTTGCTCCATTTTTTCTAAGAAATGTGGCTTACTTGGTCCTGAAGTCATCTGCTGTCAGCCTGGCATTGTCAATCTGCAGCAGGAGGTTGGAATTGTCGACTGTGGCCACCAACACCTGGGTAGTGAAAGATAAAGAGTGTCAGGAATTCCTCCTGGCAAAGTGTTGGGACAGCAACAACAGTTTTGGGGAAGTTTGGCATTTCCTTAGCAGAAGTGTGTCTGGAATAGGGACAAATGAGATGCAACTGACTGCAGGAATGGGCTGGTTACTCCATGACCTCTCCTTCCAAAAATCCATCAAGTAAGTGTTTCAAAAGGCAGAGTGAGTTTGCTAAGATGTGTGAGATCTGATGGTGGCCTTTGTTCCTATCCTTCAGGGCAGGTGCTGGTTGTGGAAAGGTCAGAGGAACTAGTGGGGTGTTTGTGCTTGGCACACCTTTTTCTGGGATGGATTTAATTTGTTGGCAGCAGAAATGGAGCAAAAGGCAGTGAGCAGGTGCCTACAGATTCTGATTTTCATATTACCAAAGTAGGAGCAAATAACCCACACTGGGAGGAGATTCAAGTCAGAGTTCAGGAGAACTCTGTTGAGCAGAGGGGAGGAAAATGGACTCCCTGCATCCTTTGCCAGCACTCCTGCAGCCGCAGCTCTACACGGCTTCCAGAATTGCGGGGGGCAATTCAGACGTGGGATGTAACAGAGAACAACATAAACTCGAGCATTTCCTCCAAAATGGTATGCTGGGACTCAGATCAAATGGAGAGGAATTCCCCTGAGCTGCCTGGGGTGGGGGCTTTGCACCAATTCTAGCCCTGGGGCAGCAACTACCAAAAGAGGCAAAAAACTCATTGTTGGTCAGTTCCATCTTTTTCTCTTTATCATCTAAATCTCCTCAATAGGAGCAGCTGAAACAAGTTTGAAAATTCTTTGCCTGAACGTTTCCAAACATGGCATCAGTGTTTCACAGTTTGCCCACAGCTGAAAATTTCCCTGCGCCTTCATTTTAAACTCCCAAGAACACACATGATCAGTGCAGACTTCTCTGTATTCTTCATTTTTGTGTTATGTCCTCTTACATCTGTTCCTGGCAGTGAAAGCTGCCACTTGTCCCACTTAGGAGGATGTAACCAAGGGCTGACATTGAGACATCTCTAATTTCCAGCCAGGCACTCCGCACATGCCACTGGGACACTTTTTACGACATAATTAGTGCTGACAAATTACAGAGGTAACAGTCATTGTTTCTGCTTCCTCTCTGACACATGACATCCCTCTGTGTTAATCCCAGCATCCTACCTTGTTCCTGAGCTCCTCGATAGTCCTGTAGTAGGGGCTGTAGTCACGGTCAGGACCAGGTCCCTGCTTCTTGTACCACTCCCTGATCTTCACCTCCAGGTCGGTGTTGGCCTCCTCCAGGGCTCGCACCTTGTCCAGGTAGGTGGCCAGGCGGTCGTTGAGGTTCTGCATCGTCTCCTTCTCCCCCGCCGGCAGGATGCCATCGCCGCCTCCAAAGCCGGACCCAAAGCCGCCTCCAAAGCCGGCCCCAAAGCCGGCCCCATAGCTGCCCCCAAAGCCCCCTCCTGCGCTGCTGCAGTAGCTGCCCCCAAAGCCACTGCCGAGCCCCGAGACCACGCGCGAAGAGACGGAGTAGCTGCCAGAGCCCCCGTGGACGCTGGGGGCCCTGTAGCCTCCTCCCCCAACACGCACGGAGGAAAGCCTGCTGGAGCCTCCCCCCAGGCTCCCGAATCCCTTGAGGGAGGTGGAGGAGGAGTATTGCCTGACAGTGGTGCTCATGGTGGAGGCTGGAGGTGGAGAGAGAGGCGGCTCGGCAGCGCAGCAGCAGCGAGTGCTCTCTCCCGTGCCTCGGGGCCCTTTATAGCCCGGCCAGGAGGCGTTGCCGGTGCTTTTCGACACCCCTGCCAAATTCCAGAATCATCATTTTCCTTTCCTTGATTTCACATCTTTTGTCACATCCCACCAGCAACACTACGGCTCCCACGGGATCTTCTCCTTCCCCTTTCATTCCCAGCACCTGGCATGATCCAGATCCCTGCTCAGGGCTATGTTTTGGCATTCCCAGTGTCCATCCCAGCTCCACACGCTGCTCCTTCATGAAGTAACCCAAGTGAATACTCTGTCATCTGCCAAGTTGCCCGCAAGTATCATTGCAAAAATCTACAAATCCATTTATTTGCTTTTTTTAAGAGTCTAAAGCCAAGGAAAGCTGCTGACTTAAGAGCTCAGTGCATCCATAATCCCAAATATGGGCCAATCCAAAGCCAGATGGAAACTTTCCTGTCAGGACCTCTATTATAGGACAAGCACAGACCTGGTAGGATTTGTGTACTGATACAGGATTTGGCAGAAATCTTATAGCTCAAAAGAGGATAAACTCCAGCAATTTCTGCTTATGTACCAGTCCAGGCTGAATCTCCTTACGGAGACTGGAAAGTCCCTACTGTAGCGGGGTTTCAGTCAGTTTAAAGGGCAGATGAGTAATATTTCTCAGTGGCACCTGCTTTGCTCTGTCACCTTTCCTAAATTCCACAGAAACAGCCTGTGACTTCTAAAAAATGTCTAGAAGCTAAAAAATCCTTTGCCATAATTTCTTCTCTCTCAACACTGAGGCAGGTTTTAACGTTTAAACATTCTAAATGAGAGGAGAGGGACTGAAACTGCATCCTACACCCACAGCCAGGGCACATTGCTTGCAATTCCTGATGGGAAGAAAAGGATCAATCCTTATCAATGGGAAGAGCATGATCTGTCCTTATCAATGGGATGAGTAGGATAAACCCTTATCAATCGTAAGAGTATGATCACTCCTTATCAGTGCTTTTCCTATAGGCTTTTTCCTACAGATTTGCAGCTGAAGACAGCGATGCCAACAGCAACTCAGCAGGACCAGCATCACCTCCATCAAAAGTGCTGATGGGCAAAGCCCAAGAGACTCAGCTCTGGGGGTGAGGACCCTGCAAGCACCGAGGGTTTGACCAGGCCAGCACAGAAGGGAGGGACAGTGCTGGCCACACCAGCCCTGGGCTACTGAGGAACTGAACAGAGTGATTACAGTAACATAGCTGGACAGGTATTGGTGTGAAAAAAACAGCAAAGAAGCAGGAAATAAGGCACTGCATTCTTTTATTCTTTGTTGGGAAAAAAAGACCTTCACTGATGCGACGCCAGCTCTTGCTGTGCACAGTGGAAAATCGCACACCCAGCCCGGCCTGCCTGGCTCCAGCCATGGCATTCTCAATAAGAGAAGTTATTTTTGCTTTTAGCAGAGGTGCCTGTGAGGTAGTGAAGGAGTTATAGGGATTAGGAACCCTTTTGTGTTTTCTCTCCCGTTGTGATCTCCTTCCTTCCTGGCCCCCTCCGGCTGTTTTCACATTATAATGCACTTAACTGATTTTGGAGGTGCTCAGATGTTCCCAGAGCCTCACCCTCCGTAATTCATGGTGCCTCCTTTCTTTCATGTTCCCCGAAGGACACAATAACAACAAGGCTTTATCTGCCTCCTGTTAGATCTCAGGACTTCACAGCAGTCACGCTCCCTTTAGCAGCTCCAGGAGTGTGGGGTGACTTTCTGGGCGGCCACCAAGGAAACACCTCAACCAGAGAGAGACTCTGGATCTTCCCAGTCGAGGGCTCTGCTCTCTGGGCAGCACTGCCTCACATGCATGGACTTCAGATTTGGATTTCTGACTCCCCAAGGTGCAAAATCTGGGAGTCTGGGATGCACACGTCCCACATCCCTCAGAGAGCTGGGGAAGGAGGCAACCTGGGTACAGCCCAACACTGGCAAAGGACAGAGTGAGCAGAGGACTGTGCTCAGCTTCCAGCACCATCCTGAGGCAACCTGGCAGGGCAAAGATCAGGTGTTCCTGGCCTGCTTCCCTCTGCAGTGGGGGGTATGGGATTACCCAACAGCCGTCGTGTGAGAGCTGCGCTCCAGAGCCATCCCAGGCCACCCCTGCTCCCAGTTCTTCCAGATGTGCTCACTTTGCTCCTGTTTGCTCCAGCAAACACCCTCCTGCTCCAGGCAATTCCCATGTTGGCCCTGAGCCTCCCACATGGGCTAAAGCCTGTGCTGTGAGGTCTGACCCCCCTCAAGTCACCCTCACATTTTAGGCCAAGTTACAAGTCAGCCTGAAGGTGACAACTGCTCTGACACGAGGCAAAGTCCTTTCACAGCCCACAGGCAGGGAACACCTGGATTTATGGCTTTATGGCTTCTGTATTATCACACCTCAGCCCAGGTTTCAGTTCTTTTACCATGTATGGCAGATGTCAGACAGACAATCTGGAGATTGTCCTGCAATGTCAGCTTTTCCTGGTCTTTTTCAACCCAGATTCTTGCTGGTCAGCTGCTGCCCTAGCCCCGACTGAGCTCCTGAACAACAATCCCACACCAGTCCCACTCTGACATCAGGAACCCTCAGCACAGAGTTCCCCTGCGCTGGCTGTTGATAGGACATCAGGACACAGAGGAGCAGTACTGCTTCAGCTATTTCATGTTACCAGAAGAATTCAATCTCCCAGGCTCTCCTGAAGCACTCACCCACAACAAATTCCCTTGAGATAAAAGAAAAAAAGAACACATCATAATGCCCGGGAGATGGTATCGGAGTCTGTTCCAGCAAGAAGCACGCCGGAGATGCTATCTCTGCCTCGTGTGCTGCAGCAGGGAGGAAAGAACTGAACTCTTCATTTTGCATAGGAGAGGAGGTGAAATTACCTGTTGGGGTGACCACGCTGCACATGCAGTGCCCAGAGTGGGAGGGCTGGTGTGAAATGGCCACGGTCAGTGTGTTGCATTCGCCTCAAACAATAACACCTAATTGTGCTTTTAATGTCATGAATAAGAGCTAATTAGGAGTCATTGGGTTTCCCCTGTGGGCCAGCTTCTCCTGAGTGCCTTCCACAGAAATTCCCAGCTCAGTGGGAACTCGCTGAGGGTTGCAGCCCTGGGAAAGGTGTCTCCTGCGTGTGAGAAATGGCAGGCGCAGACTCTGCTCTTGCTGACGGGTTTGCTCTGTACGTCAGAACAACACAAAATAGGTAACAAATATATCAAGGTGTGGAGTGACATATGATGTCTTTGTTTCTATCTCAGCTGTCGATTCTTTACCATCTGCCAGGACGTGTCCTGACAGCCCCCCGCATTATTTGGAAAAAGCGATCCCAGATCCTATTACCATGAAAGGAAATGGTGGTTGTGTGGGCAATGGAAACTCCCTCTGGGCAGTGCAGGGCATGTTGCCATCAGCCAGCAAACCAAGCCTCGGCTGCCCGAGCTGTGGGGTGGGGGTTATGCTCACCCCATTTAATCCCTCCTGCCCACCCCAAGAGACTGAGACACGGACAGCACAGCCTGGCCTGGCCGCTGCAGAGGGGAGGAGGTGGCAATGGAGGCAGCCAGGTGAAGGGGAGGACAAGGGAAGTGACTCCAGATTGTCCTTCTCCAGGCTGCAAACTGGGAGCAGTGAAGCCAGACCTTGCTGTGCTAGTGGGACCCTCCGGCTGCCCCATTGGCAGCCACATATCAGGGCCACTCTGGGTTACTGATGAACTCTCCTCTCCTCTCCTCTCCTCTCCTCTCCTCTCCTCTCCTCTCCTCTCCTCTCCTCTCCTCTCCTCTCCTCTCCTCTCCTCTCCTCTCCTCTCCTCTCCTCTCCTCTCCTCTCCTCTCCTCTCCTCTCCTCTCCTCTCCTCTCCTCTCCTCTCCTCTCCCCTCCTCTCCATGGATATGGAACATGGTGATGTTCCTCCATTTGGCCCAGATCACGAGAGGTTTGCAGAGCATCAGACGAGGTCCCAGCCCTGTGTCATTGATGCTTCATGAGCCACCTCCACCAGTGAGGGCCATGCTGGGGCACAGACCTGCCTGTTTTGGCACAGCATGTGCCAAGGAGATCCCCTCATGATTCCCAGGAAATCAGTACTGCTGGCACAGCCAGTCCATAGCTTCGCTGCTCACCCAAGGGGCCAGGCAGTGTGGGGCAATGAGGCTCTCTCTGCTGCACCTCAGGGATCACAGACCCATCTGGCTGGTACAAGATGTCTTTCCGTGATTGTTGAAGCTCTTCCCTCCAATCCCAGTGCAGTTTTTCATCCTCGTGGCCACCCAGGCGCTGTGACAGCCCCATGTACTGCCAGCCCACCCCAGGCTGAGCACGGCCTCTCTGCTGGCACATCTTAGCAAGGAAGTTCTGAACAAACTGTGATCACACCAGTCCTGTCTCCAAGGGCTGGCTCAGCCCTCCTGCCTCTGCCTGGGCACCCATTCCAGCAAGCTCAGCACTGAGCAGTCTGGCTCCCTGTTGGCTGTCTCCAGTGACATCCCAACTCACACAGTCCAGCCCAGGCTCAGGCTAGTGACAACGTGCAGAACCACAGACCAGATCTGGGGATTCCCTGGTCCAGAGCCTAAGGGAAAAGCTGCTCCGACGCTGTGTGGAACCGAAGCTCTCCCTGTGAAGGCCCCTGAGCTGCAGAAGTGTGACCAGAGCCACTTTGGCAGGCGGAAGAAGGACAGATGGACACACCTCAGGGCTTGTTTTACTCAGACAGAAGAATATTTTTATGTCTGAGTGGAGCCAAAGTCCCAAGCCATCAGGAATTGCTTGAGTTCTATCTCCACGGCAAACTCCAACCTTTGGAGTTTCCCACGTTAGTTTTTCAGCATCTGTCTTCCAGGTAGCAGCACTCTTGCATTTTCTCATGTCTCATTCTCCGGTGTGGCAATATGATCACACCCTGTCTGCTCATTCCTCTCTCCTCACTGAGCACAGCAGAGCTGGCAGGGAGTCACACGTACATTCTGCTGACTGTGGGCAACAAACAGCGGCTCCCACATTCATCCTGCACCCACACCTGCTGCACCCCCGGGGCAAGGTCTTCAGCCGGATGGGAATCCCGGCTTGGGACACCCGTGACGTTGGTCCTGGGGTGAGGCAAGTACCTGCATTGGCCTGGGGATGCTTGTGCTCACAGAAGGGAAGCTTGATTTAATTGTCACTCTGGGGTGAGGCCAGTCAAGCCAAAGGACCCCAGGGAGATGTGACAAACCTGCTGGTGGTGACAGGGACTCCACCAGCCCTGGGAATACTCCACAGGAGCCTCTGCTGGCATTTAGTGCCCTCTTGCATTCAGGCCTTGTCCTGGCCCCATGCAGACCCTTCCCAGCAGCAAGGCCCTGATGACCACAAGGATGGACAGGAGCAATGGAAACAGCCCCCACAGACTCTGATTTCCAGCTCCCCCAGGGAAGCCCCTCTCCTTGGTGGGACCTCAGCTCTGGGCTCAGTCCCCTGTGGAACAGGGCTGTGACCTGGCCCCTCAGGTAGGACATACTGTGTGTTCTGGACCCCTCCTGCCCTCCCTCTCTCTTGCTTCTCAAGGGCTGATGGTTGTGGCAGGTGTTGCCTGTGAGGCTGTGCCACGGCCTTGGTGCAGCAGAGCTTTGTCACCTTGTGCACTTGAGGGGACAATGGGGCCATGCTCCCAGGAGGCTGCCATGGCTGCTGGGAGGGGAAGAGGCTGCCCAGCCCTTGTGCTGGGGAGATGTACCCCAGAGCAGTCCCTGTAATCAGGCTGTGCTGTCGCTTCCCACACGATGGTAATGACTTGGCTGCGCGTTAATCTGTACTTGGCAGGGAGTTTTATGAAGTCATTAACAAGACTGAAACAGTCGGTACCTATCAGAGGCCCCTGGCAATAAACCTGCCCCATCCCTCCCTGGCTCCCCCCAAGGACCTGAGCCCCCCACCCGCAGCCCTGCTAAGGCCCCCGTTGGGACCCCATTCCCGCACCAGCTCCTTCGCCATGCCCACACCCCTCCTGGCCAAGGGCCGCTGCTCCACCCTGGAGCTCTAATGACACTAATGATTTTCTGAACACGAGTTGGGAGTGCAGAGCCAAGGCCCATCAGCCGTGTCTGGCAGGAGGCGATGGCTTGCCTGGGCCTGGCACACGCAGGCCCCGCTCTCGCCCGGAGCGCAGCGGATTCTCCAATACGTAATAGTAATTACATGCCGCAGCTCCGTAATCAGCTTCGCCTCTGTTATTATTCTGTTAATCCAAACCCCTTGCTCAGCCCAGTGCTGCAAGACCAGCGAGTGCTTGGGATAAACTCCATACCCTGCTCAGTGCGTGGATGTGGTTCTGCACCACCAGGGCTGGGCTGAAACTCTCAGGCAGAACCGAAAGGTGGGAGCCCCGGTGATGCTGATGGTCCCAGTGGCTCAGTAGTCCCAGTGGCCCAGTGGTGCTGGTGGTCCCGGTGCCCCCATGATGCTGGTGCCCCCCACCGCGGGAACCCCGGGTGTGACCAGACTGCAGTTCGGCAGCTGGACTGGAACCTGCCCCGGGGACCAGTGCTGGGATCCCGCTCTGGGCTGTGGGCTGGTGCAGAGGGACTTGGTTGGACCCTTGGGGAGCGGGGAGATGAGACGGGACCCGGTGAGACCAGGGAACCGGTAGGACCGGATGGGACCGGGAGGATTTGAGGGTCCCGAAGGCGCCCGGTGGGACTGGTTGGGATCCGGGGGTCTCGGAGGGAACGGAAGGATCCGGGGGTCCCGGAGGCACCCGATAGGACCGGTTGGGATCCGGGGGTCCCGGAGGGAACGGGAGGATCCGGGGGTCCCGGCGGAGCGGGCTGGACGCGCCGGCAGCGCCGGGCGGTGCCTGGGGGCGCGATCGCTGCGCACGGGCGCCCCCTGCTGGCAGCGGGAGGCGCTGCGGGACGGGGTGCAGCGAGGAGTGCTGGGCCGTTCTGGGGTGCAGCGAGGAGTGCTGGGCAGTTCTGGGGGTGCAGCGAGGAGTGCTGGGCAGTTCTGGGGGTGCAGCGAGGAGTTGGGCAGTTCTGGGGGTGCAGCGAAGAGTTGGGCAATTCTGGGTGTGCAGCGAGGAGTGTCGGGCAGTTCTGGGGGTGCAGTGAGGAGTTGGGCAGTTCTGGGGGTGCAGCGAGGAGTTGGGCAGTTCCGGGGGCGCAGCGAGGAGTGCTGGGCAGTTCTGGGGGCGCAGCGAGGAGTGCTGGGCAGTTCTGGGGGTGCAGCGAGGAGTTGGGCAGTTCTGGGGGTGCAGCGAGGAGTGCTGGGCAGTTCTGGGGGTGCAGGGGCTGCTGCGGTGCGCTGGGGGGTACTATGATGTGCAGGGGTGTGCGGGGAGTACTGGGGTGTGCAGGGGGTGCAGGACGATTCTGGGTGCGCGGGGGGGGCGTTCTAAGGTGTGCAGGGGTGTGCACAGGTGCCCTGTTGGCAGCTGATCCCTGCCCGCGCTGCGCCCCTTGCCCCAGCAGCTTCTCAGCCCCCCAGCCGGGCGGGCAGCCCCCGGTGCCGGTGCCGGTGCCGGTGCCGGTGCCGGTGCCGGTGCCGGTGCCGGTGCCGGTGCCGCGGTCGGAGCCGCCGCAGGGCCGGGGCGGGCACTGAGCTGGCAGCTGTGTCCCGCCGGGCGGAGAGGGGAGGAGAAGAGCGTTAGCAGGTGTGTAAGGTGAGCACACTCGTGTGCTCGCCTGTTCTGACGCGCACCCGAGCCTGCTCCCCACACACAGGCTGCGGGGAGAGTCCCCCTGGCACCGGGCACTGCCGGGGAACGTGGGCCTTGGCGGTGTGAACCCTGCTCTGCTGCAGCCCCATGCCCGTGACTGATCCCCAGGTGCACAGCACAAGAGTGACAGCCCCGGCCATGGAACGCGGGAACAGTGCCAGGCTCCTTCTGGAGTGACCCCCCCTGGCGATGCCCCCAGCAGGCTCACCCCAAGCCCCTGGGCCTGAGATGCAGCTGTGGAGTGCTCCAGCTCCAGCTGCAGCTGCACAGGCCCCCATGAGATGGGTCAGACCCTATCAGTCCTGTGCAATGGCCCTCAGTCTTGATAGCCCCATGAGCCAAGGGCCTTTGGAATCTGCTGGCCCACAGCTCCCAGGAATATGTCCACTGGCCCAGTGGTGATGCCCCAGGAATGACGCACATGGAATTGGTCAGGGTTAGAAACACTGGGGGCACAGACCAGACCAGCCATGTCCTGCATGGCCAGACCCCACACAGAGCCAGGGAGGCACCTTTTTTCTGGGTCTGCTGAGACCCTGGGACTGGGACACTGCCAGCACAGGCAAGGTTCTGTCCCCTGGGGGAGAGCAGTGTCTGGGTGTTCAGTCACCCCATGGGATGTCCAGGCTGGAGAACATGGGACCCCACACCTTCATGAGCCCACTGGTGTGCACCCACCAGCACCCTGAGTATGGGTGCTCCCCTCCACATCATCCACCTCGCTGCCCGCCGCGGTCCCCATGAGTCATGGGATGCATTCCTGGGGCAGGAGGGGACATGTGCACTGCAGGGACAGGTCGGTGCGTCATCCGCTCGCTCCCACGCCTGGGGCTGGGGCGGCCCAGCTCCAAGCTGAAACTTGTCTGACAGTAATTACAGGGGAGATGAGGACTTCAGAGGATTTACATTCCTTTTGGGCCACACCTGGGAAAGAACTTTCACCATCAGCCAGTTCCTGAGAAATAACTTTCCACCTGCGTGCCCCAGCCACAGCCCTGCCCAGGGAGCCCAGTGGGACTGGGGGGCTCCTGCCAGCCGCATTTTGGCTTTGTCTCTCAGCAGAGAGCCCCGACCCCTCTCCTAGTGTCCCAAGAGCTCCTGCAGGCCAGGGTGCTATTGCCTTCTTTCTCTGTGTGGTGTCAGTGCAGCTCAGCGCCCAACACGGCTGAGGTCTGACTGCCCTTCCCTGGGGGTCAGAGTGGGTGGTTGTGGTGACTCGAGGGGGTTTGCACCAGTGCCCCCAAGAGATTGGAGCCGTATGAGTGGCCAGTCAGGCTCTTCAATTGGAGCCTTGTCAGGCCCTTCACCTTTGCTTTGGCTGGGGACAGCTCCCCAGTGACTGCCCAGAACCTGAGGCTTTGACCCAGGGCATTGTAAGGAACTGGGGGGACTCGGGGGACACATGAGACTCACTGGGTGAGGGGCTATGTCTGCTCAGGATACTCCTGTCACCCACAGTTGGCACACAGCCTTCCCAAATTACAGACAGGGCTGGACCCACCAAGCCCCTTGGATACATTTTGTCCATCCCAGATGCTTAACCAGTGGGGAAGGACCTGAGATCCCCCTGTTCCCTGAGCCTCTCCCTGTCACCCATGAACATGGAGAGACACAGTCAGCCAGTTCCTGAACCAGCTTTGCCAGAGCCTTCTGCCTCCTCCTCCTCCAGTCACCACTGTGTTTCCCACCGCGTGCCAGTGACCCCACTGGGATCGCTGGGAGGCTGGAACTGCTGTCCTGCTGCTGGCCCTGGCTGGAGCTGCTGCATCTGCATGGCAGCAGCTGTGTCAGGGATGGGAGCCTTGACCACAGTGCAGGTGTGTACCCGGTGCTGGTCCGTGGCTCAGTGGCAGTGCCAGGGGCACAGGTCACCCTGGCCAGACCAGCATGGCACCAGTGCCAGCACTGCCAGCCAGGCAGCAGCTCCTTCATGTGCTGGGCCTGGGAGTCGAGCTCCGTGCACAGGGTGTGAGTCCCATGGCCAGGGCTGCCCCACATTCACACTGTGGATCCGTGCCTGTGTCCCCTCTCCATGTCCCTCGTGCTGCTGAAGGGGCACTGGGACACCAACCCTGTTGGGGTGCAGAGCATTGTCTTTGCAGGGTTCGGGGGCTCTCGGCTTCAGCCCAGCAAGGAGAAGAGGGGCCACTTCAGCCTCCTGCACATCCCAGGAGCTGCTGGGAACAGGCGGCGTCAGCAGAGCAAAGTCCAAAGTGTTTTGCAAGCAGAAGGGAGCGGGCGGTTTCCTTATTTGGCACCGCGGCGGCGGGGCGGCACACCTGGCTGGGGCACACCTGGCTGGGGCACACCTGGCTGCGGGCACCGTCTGGCAGCGCCCGCGGGGGCGGCGGCGCTGACGCGGAGATGGGAACGCGGGCAGGACCCGCCTCGCTAATCACAGCCCAGCGCTGGGCGTGGGGACAAGCCGCGGCAGGGACGCGGCCCTGTCATCCAAAACAACGCTGGTGACACGCCTGCAGCTCAGCCCAGCACCCCCAGCCTGGGGGTCTCCTGCCCTGGGGCTGTGTGCTGGGGGCCGCTGGGCAGCCCCTGTTCCCTGTGTCATGTTTGATTCCAGCGAGGCTGACGGGCTCAGAAAGAGCTCCTGAGGAGAGAAGGCTGTGGTGGGGAGTTTAATTCCTGCTCCTTATTCAGGAGTGAAGGGAAAAAGAGAAATGCAGCCAGAGTCTGCCCTGGAGCAGAGGGGCAGCTGGGGACCCAGGAACCGGGCAGTGCCCACCTCTGATCTCAACACTATGGGGTTTGAACAAAACCTAGCCCCAGCCTGGCAGGAACCTGCTGTAGGGTTGGGGGGTTCAAGGCCAATATTTGCCCTTGCACGCCAACCCTGGGCTTCCCTGTGCCCCCAAAACCCACTTGATCTCCCAGCCCTTCCTGCTTCACACTGGTTCAGCCACTGTGGCTCTGCTTCTGGCAAGTACAGGACTGAGCCTGTGGCACAAGCACAGCAAAAGCTGCAGCAGAGCCACACACTGAAAGGCTCCATCTTGACCTGGTTTTCCCAGGAAGCTCCATGCCAGGGGGTGAGTGCAGTGGCTGCCGGGAAGGCAACACACACAGCAGCTGAGCTGTGTTATTATAGGGAAATTCCTCTGCTTAGGGGTCCCTGACATCTCATAACCAAAAGAAGGGGCTTTCACCGAGCTATTTTACAGCTGCACCCCTGAGCAGTGCCTGCTGAGGTTTCCCTCTCCCCTTGCCAGGCTGGCACTCGCTGGATACTGAGATAAGGGGCCTAGGCAGCTCTGGCATAAACACACTGCTCCTGCACCTTTGGGGTGCCCCAGGAGCATGAGCAGGCACAGGGGGCTGGGCAGCTGCACAACATGGCAGCAAACACGAGCTGTGGCTCTTGAGTTCCCCAGGGGCCAGTGTCCCCTTGAGTGTCCTCTGCCACTGTAACCTGTTCTCTTCCTGGGTCAGCTTGTCCCAGTGCCTGTCTGGGCTTTGGGAACAGTGGCATTGGGACCCCAGAGCGTGGCCATCCCAGCCCCCAGCTCCAGCTCCAGCTCCCGGCCTGGCAGGGGTGCGCCATGGCCAAGTGTTTTGTAAGAGGCAAATCCCTGCAGTGCCAGCATCATGCTGGGACGGGCAGCCGGGGCTGGGCGCTGCCAGCACGCAGGAAGGAGTGCTGGCCCACGGCCAGTGTTTGTCCCTCGGGGAGTTGGTGTAGGCAGGGATGAGTGTGCCTGGCCGTGGGGCAGGGCTGTGGCTGGAGCTGCGTGGGGACTTGCTCACACCCCGCAAAGGTTTTGCCTTGTAAGTGAAATACGAACTGGAGCGAGGCAGGTGCTGACCAAGGTGTTCAGCCTGACCTGCCCCTCTCTCTGCTCGAGTCAGCACAGTGGGAACAGCTCTGCCCTGTGCTTGCCATTTCTGCTGCTGTTACCCCAAAAATCTCCTGGCCTTTACCCCAGGATCAGCAAGAGGTGGATTCAGTCTGGTGTCCACCCCCAGTCACAGCAGGGCAGGATCAGATGCCTGAGCTGTTTGGCAGCTGGGCTGGTTCCTCCCTTGGCAGGAGCTGAGGGGCATGGGACCAGTGCACAGTGGGCACTGATGCTCCAGGGAGGGCAGGGGCTGCTCTTCCCGTGGCTGGGGCTGCTCTTCCCATGGGTTGGGGCTGCTCTTCCCATGGGCCTCAGTGCCCCTGGACATGGAGAGTTGCTCAGCAAGGCTTGTCCCCTCTGTCCTTGCTGTGCCATGACAGGGGACTCTGCTGTGATCCCCATTGTGCCAGGCAGCATCGGCAGCACAGGGCGGGTGGTAGGGCACCTGGGAGGAGGGTCTCACTGTGCTTCCCAGTGCCTTCCGGATATTCCCATTCCTGGGCACCCACCATGGCAGGAAAGAGCCCAGATGTGCCCATCCCGTGTCCACAGATTTTGCCAGTGCTGGTGCTGGTGCTGCTGGTGAGCTGGCACATGCTAGGAGCCCAGCTGGGGAGGGCCCTGCCTGGCCCACAAACTTCCAGCAAAGGTTCATCCCAGAATGTCTCCATGGCCCAAATTCTCTCCCTGGCATGGAGCAGGGAATTTCCTCCAAAATGGAGGGCAGCTGCCTGACTCAGGCAGAGTGGAAGGGCAAGATGAAAGCAGGGGGCTGCAGGGCAGGACAGCTGTATATTCCCTAACTAGATGGATCATAGAATCACAGAATCCCAGAAGGGTTTTGGTTGGAGGGAACCTTGAAACTCATCCAGTTCCACCCCCCGCCACAGGCAGGGACACCTTCCATTAGACAAGGTTGCTCTAAGCCCTATTCAACCTAGTCTTGAACACTTCCAGGGATGGAGCATTGAGAATGGACGGAGCAGGGCTGGAGCCATGCAGGGCAGCAGTGGGAGACGAGTTATGTCCCCAGCTGGACCCTGTGTCCCAGTCTGCTCCTTGGCCATGCTGGCCAGTCCAGCTGTGCTGCAGTGAGGGAGCCGTGGGAGCTGAGCCTGGTACCTTTGCCCCTTTCTGTGGCACTGGAGCAGTTCTGCGTCCCATGGCCCAGGTGTGACAAACTGCAGCAAAGCAGGACGTGTCTGGCAGGAGCAGCTTCACTGGCATGTGCAAACAGGCTGCGTGGGGCTGACAGGCAGAGCTGCCGTGCAGGGTTGATCTGTGCTCCCGCCCAGCACCGCCTGGTGCCGAGGCTCTGAGTCAGCCCCGCGCTGGCTGCGCCTGGAGCCGACAGCTCCTGGATCCATCAGGAGAGACGGAATGAAAATCGTATCATGGCTGTGCCTGTCTCTGTCCCAGCCGCTCGAGGTGCCCTCAGTGCCTGGTCTGGGCCCTTCCACCGCAGAAAACCCTCTGGACCTGCTCCCAGTCACTAGGCAGGGGCCAGTGCTTCTCAGGGCTCTCAGCAGTTCTGTGGGTGTCTGATGGGGAGCAGAACCACTGCCTTGCGCTGTTCCCACCCTTCCTGGTCTTTGTGATCCCTGTTCCCATGCCAGGTTTGCTACAGGCTGATGCCAAGTCCCCAGCTGAGGGCTGTGGCTCTCGGCTTCCCATGACCCCAGAAGGTGGATGTTTATTCGATACATTCCCTGCGATGTGAGCATGGAGTGATGTCTGCGCAGGGCATCGACCTTGGCCAGGGGAATCCACACGGGTGCAGGAGAGAGCCCATGGGAAAATGACTCAGGAACTGTCTGGGGCTGCAGTGGGGGGCACAACACCCCTTCTCTGCAGGAAACCCATGGGATCTCCGGGATCCTGGAGAACCCTCCCTGAGAGAACCCCCCAGCACAGGCCTGGAGGGACAGAGCTGAGTCTCTGCATTGCTCGTGCTCGGGTGCCGGCAGGGAGCAGCTGTGCAGGCTGAGCCAGGTCCCTGCCCCCTCACCTGCTCCAGGTCTGTTCCTGCTCACCTGCACCAGCAGCACAGCCAGGCTCAGCCCATGCTTGGAGCTCTCCTGGCACCTCGCGGAGAGCAGTGGTGTCACAGGAGAGAGGGAGGGGGCCCTGCCAGGGGAAGCGGGAGCTGAGCAGTGCGAGGGAGGGTGAATAAATACCCTTACACACAGTGATTGTAACACACCCGGGGCCACGTCAGTGCCCGGAGGTCACTGGGTTGACAGGAATCGGGATGTGCCCATGGCCAGCCATTGCTGTGCACGCAGAGGACAGGCATGTGGGACCCTCTGAATGTGTGTTACACCATGTCCAGTGCCTCCATCCAGAGCATCTGATAGCTGGGACCACAGCGAGCATCCTGCAGGCCCCGATTGTGGGTGGGCAGTGGCCAGTTCATGCAACACCCAGGGGTCTGCAAATTTGGGATGTGAATGCCAGGAATAGCTCTGTAAGGAAAGGGAACGTAGGACTTGATCAGGGAATCCCTGCACTGCCTCTGGCCTCATGACAGCTGGGCTCACCCTGCCGTGCCGCAGCTCTTTCCAGGAGCAGGTTAATCACCAGGGCTGACGCCTGTCAGTGCTGCCTGCACTGATTAATGGGATCAAATATCCATCAAACATCCAGCTCATCCTGAATCCCCGTCTGTGCAGTCACACAGAGGCTGCAGGAAGGATGTTGGAGGAGAAAAGCTGGTTTCTAGGAATGTCCCAGCCCGGAGGGCATTGCTGAGCTGCGGCAGAAGCAATAAAGCTGAATGCCAGGATGATTCCTTCCTTTCTGCTGCAGTCCCCACGTGGAGCGGGGGTGGCACCAAGACCCCCCCACCTCAGAGCACAGGGTGAAATGGCCTTGCAGGACCCAACAGGGAGAGACCTGCAGTAAGCACAGTCTATGCTTACCCACCGAGAGCCCCCAGGTGCCCCAGAGCCACTGCTGCAGGACCCCCCCACACAATCTTGAGCTGCACCACAGCGGGGTCTCCAGCTCTGCTGTCTGCACACACACAGAGCTGCACAGGAGCCCATGAGATCCCTGGGACTGGCAGGGGCACCAGTGCTGGGCAGACCTTGCCCTCACCACCAGTGCCTTTCCTTGTCACACGGCCGCGTGTGCCACTCGCTGCCAAGGGACACGATGGTCCCCAGGAGCACCCCCAGACCCCGGCACGACTACAATGCCTTTGAGTGAGCAGTGACAGCACAGGTGTCACAGGACACAGGCCCCGGGGGGACAGAGGGGACTGTCTGCCAGGCGCTGGGCGTGAGGAGACAGCAGCAACTCGGAGCTGCCTGCCGAGCTGCTCCTGCATTGCCACCTCGTGGGGAGCCGGGAGCGGCACGTCCTCGGGCGGGACAGGACGGGGCCAGCGCACAAAAACGGGCAGAGGTGAGGAGGGTGCAGGGGCTCAGCCGAAGCCACCCACGACTGCAGGTGGCAGCTCTGAATCCTGCTCACGGGATAAAATGGGATGTTAACAGTTCCCCGATGGCACTCAGATCTCACCAATGATGGGCTCAACTTGTGTTTGACACACTCGCCTCTTCTGGTGTCGAACCAAAGGCTCTGGGGGCCCAGTGGTGAGCACACAACTAGGATGTGTCATGTGGACTCTGCAAATCTGAACTGACACTGATAAATCAACCCTCTGGGGTATCCTGGCTCAGATCTGGGGACAGTCCACCCAGAGCTGATACCAGACTGGAGGAACTGATGGCTCTGCTCGAGTGTTTGGTGTTGAATATGAAAATAAATATGAAAAGCAGCCCTTTGGCTGCAGTGAGGACTTGGAAATGCCTCCAGCAGAAAGATGGAGTGTAAACCTCTAATTGTGTTTCTCCTGTCTGGGTACTCCACCATGCGGCTGCTAGAGACAGCTCCTTCTCTGGGAGAGGAGGAAAATCTGATCAGAAAAAGAGGAGAGAGAAGAGCCATCTGCTTGTTCATGGTGGTCATGGAGCAAATTCACATTCTAATGAAAATTTCAGCCAGTTCTCCAGCTGATCTGTCACACAGAAGAGACAGACACTTCAGAAACACCAGAGAAACACTGAAATACAGCAACGCAAGCAATTCCCTCTGCCTGGTACAAGAGAAACCATTTGCTTTTATCTTAAATAAAACCCCCAAGAATGATGCAACATCTGACCAGTGTGGTGTCTGCCAGAGCTGCAGATGGCAGCACACCCAGCTGCCAATAGCCTGTCAAACCCATATCGTGCTTCAGAGATGGCTCCAAAGCAGGGCAGGAACACCTACACAGGGAGCTGGAGCTGCAGGGGATCCAAATGGAGCTGAGGAGCTCCAGACAAACGATCCCCAGCCCAGCAGATAGAGCTCAGCAGGCCCAGGTCTCCCTGGGGCAGTGTTCCCTCTCCATGTGCAGCTCAAACCTGCTCCCAGAGAAAGCTCATGCCGTCTGGATCTATGTGGCTTTTGACCCCATTAATTGTCAGAGATTTACTGTTCTTCGTATCTGGAGCCTCAGGGTATTTTTAGCAACTGTACCACGTCTCTGAGCAGGATGTGATGTTCCTGTGCCAGCAGCCCCCATGCTGGGCTGAGCCACAGCAGGGAGACACCCGCCAGTTTGGGGGTTTATCCACGGTAGCACCAGGAAAGACATGGAATGTCGGTGTTTAGCAGCTCAATCTGAACACTGAGAGCCAGGCTCCGGGCCCTCAAATTAGGACTCAGGAGCAGGATTAAAGCTGAGATCACCAATTGCCACTGACCCTGGTTCGGGCCCCTTTAGGCTCACTGCCCTCGTAAGCCGACTCCCAGAAACACCTTTGTCTCACATTACCAAATGGACGGGGGCTGCCCCTTCCCAAGCACTGTGACTGGGGTTACTGGGATTTCCCAACCCAGCCAGGCCTTTGGGAGCTCCAGGAGCCAGGGCATGATGGGCAACACTCAGGACAGACAGCAAAAAGACCTGAGCTCACCCTGCACAGGCTGAGGTTTGCCTGACAGACTGAGCCAGGGTGCAGTAAGTGCCAGGGGACTTGTTTCACTCATTTAAAGAGAAAAACCTTCCTTTCCTGTCAGATTCTGGTGACACCTTCAGCGTTTCTCTGGCAGCAGAGCCCCAGGCCTGCTCCAGAACTGTGTGTCCTCTGAGCATCTCCCTGCCAACAGCCTGGAAACAGCACCCTGCTCTGTGTCTGCACACAGCTCCCTGCATGCTGCAGGTGCGGTGTCACTGCAGGGACAGCCGGTGACAAACCCCCGGGGACAAACCCACATCCACAAGTGAGCCCCGAGCTTTCCCAGGCTGCAGCTCCAGCAGGAGCCGTGCCTGGAGTGCTGCAGTCATGGGCTGGTGATTGGGCTGTGCTGGGCTCAGCAAGGCCAACCTGGGCTGGGAGGGCCACCCTGAACCGGGGACAGCGGTGCCACCCCGGGCTGGAGCACGGGATCACTGCGTGTTCCTGACACCAGAAGACGAAGCACTGGACTGGCAGCACCCGCGGCCTCTCCGCATGCACCAGCAGCCAGGGAAACACCCGGAGTGCCCACAGGAGCCCCGGATGGCTCCGGTCAGCCCTGGGCAGCGTTGGGCTGTCGTGCTGGATGGATGCGACAGATACAGGGATGGGAAGGGGCGAACTGAATCCAGCTGCCCCTGGCTCCTGCGGCCATCCGGAGGCTGATGGCCACCACGGCTGGACAATGTGGGGCTGGTGAGGGGCCAGCAGGAAAGGGGTCCAGTCCTTCGAGGGTCCCAGGGGGATATTGGAGGGGGTTAGAGGGCCCCAAGGAGACTTTGGGAGGGTTGAGAAAGGGTTGGAGGTTTTAGGGACTCCCGGGGGCATCTGGGGAGTTCTGAGGAGGGTTTGGGGGGGTAACAAGAGGATTTGGGGGAGGGCTGAACAGTCTCAGGAAGATTTCCAAAGGCTTGAGGGGATTTGGGGTCTCCTTGAGGGTTTCGGGGGATATCGTGCTTTTTGGGGGGAGTCTCAAGGGGATTTGGAGGTGTTTGAGGGGTCCCGGGAAGTATTTTGTGGTTCATGGGGGTATTTTGTGGGTCTCGCCGAGGGGGGTGGGTGTCCCAGGGGGATTTGGGGGGTCCCGAGAGGATTTTGGAGTATCGAGGGCGGCGGGGGCGACAGGGGGGGGCACGGGGGTCCCGGGGGTCCCGGCCCCGGCCCCGCACTGCGCACGCGCTGCCCCGCGCGCTGCCGGGGCCCCCTCCCGCGCATGCGCTGCGCTCCCCCCGCGCCAGCCGGGGCGCGGCCGCGTTCACCCGATGCGTCCTGACGCCCCCGCGCGGCGGCCAATCACCACCCTCGTTCGCCGTGCGTGCTGACGTCACGCGCGGGCGGTATATAAGCCGTCGGCGGCAGTCCCGCCCCCCTGACAGCGCCTCGAGCCGCCGCCGCGAGAGCATCCTCCGCCCAGAGTCGCTCCCGTCGCCAAAGCCGCCCCCGTCGTCGCCGCCGCCGCCTCCGCCGAGGGAAGGGAAGCGTATCGTATGTCCGCTATCCAGAACCTCCAGCCCTTCGGTGAGGCCCTTTGTGCGGTGGGGCCGGGGGAGCGCGCGGGCCCCGCCCCGGCCCCGCCCCGTGGCGCAGTTGCTATTCCGGGCCCGGTTGCGTCAGCCACGGGGGGGTGGGGGCGGAGCCTGAGCATGACGGGCGGGAGCGGCGGCCAATGGGGTGGGGGCAGGGGCGGGATCCACTCGTGTCGGGCAGGCGCGGAGGGGGGCTTGGGGGCGGGGCCGAGGTGGGGCTGGCGGGCGCGGCGGCCAATGGGGCGTGTCCCACGCGTGATGGGCGGGAGCGGTGGCCAATGGTGTGGCTGTGGGGGCGGGGCTTGACGGCGCTCCCCGCAGACCCCTTTGCGGATGCAAGTAAGGGTGATGACCTGCTCCCGGCCGGCACTGAGGACTACATCCATATAAGGATCCAGCAGCGCAACGGCAGGAAGACCCTCACCACAGTCCAGGGCATCGCGGATGACTACGATAAAAAGAAACTGGTGAAGGCCTTCAAGAAGGTGGGGCTTTGGGGCTGGCGGGGGCAGCAGCCACGCCCGGCAGGAATGTTTATATGGTGCTAAAGAGGTTTTTGTGTCTTTGCTGCAGAAATTTGCCTGCAATGGTACTGTAATTGAGCACCCCGAGTATGGAGAAGTGATTCAGTTGCAGGGTGACCAGCGCAAGAACATCTGCCAGTTCCTCGTGGAGGTAGGGCACCCTGGGCCTGCTGCTCGCTAAAATAAACACGAGTTTGTTAAATGCATACAGGTCCCTGGGCATGGGCAGCATTTGGATGCACAGGGGCATCACTCCATGCTGTGAATGTGTTTTCTGTCTTGCAGATTGGACTGGCTAAAGACGACCAGCTGAAAGTCCACGGGTTTTAAGTGCCTGTGGGCCACTGGAGCTTTATGCAAGAAGATTTCCTTACCATGAAATTCCCACCTGTCCCTTGTCATAAGTTTAAAACCAGCCGGTTTGTGTAATGTAACGATCTTGGGTCCACTGTTGAGTCTGGACTGTTGTAATTGGTGATGTAATAAACTGACACGAGCCCATGCTATCTCGTCTGGCTGTCCCTCATTTCCCAGAGGTAAGGCGGGCGGTGGTACCATCCAGCCTGAAGCCAAAGGTTCCAGCTGTTCCCAGCTAAGTCCAGGGACTCGGCCTGTCCTGATGGCTCTTCAGTCCAGCTGCGCTTCCATCCTGATGGAGGGGATTTGCATCCTGCCTGGTGCAAGGCTCCGCGCCATGGCACAGGGACATGGTGCCATCCCTCTGGGAAGTGCTGGATCCCGGAGGCAGAGGGATCTGGGGAAGCTTGGCTTGGAAGGAGTGATGGAAGAGTGACCTGGAGGCCAGATGGCTGCAGTTTTGGGTGCTGCGAGCCCCGAGGTACCAGGCACATGAAGGAGCCGTCCCATGGGTTAAACTTGTGACAAGGGACCAATGTTGGACTAACGTAAGGGGCATCCCTGGAGCTGGAGCTGCAGCACCTTGTGTCAGTAGCACTGCTGCCTCACACCCTGTGCAGTAACAGCTTTGGTTTCATTTCTAATGTTTTATTGTAATGTATTTAAAGTCTTATTTAAATAAAACTCGTTTTCAAAAGCCTGTGTGTGGTGGGTTCCATTGCTTCTAGGAGCCAAAGCACCTTCTCTAGCCAGCAGTGTCATGGCCTTGGTACGCAAGGTGTGATTCCCTGCCCTGAGGGCTCCTTGGGGGTCTGGGAGTAGTCCCCACCTCTGACCCACTCCAGGAAGAGGAAGCTGAGTTCCCTTCGTGCTGTCTCTGGTGCTCCTGCCTGGAGCTGAGGGAAGGCCAAGAAGTAGGTGGGTGCTGAGTCATTCTGTGCCCGGGCACTGTAACCCTCAAACCCAGCACCTGCACTGGTTGTGTTCCTGTAAGTCCTGTGGGCAGGGTCAGCACTTCTGCTTCCCGAAAACTGCTCTGGGGAGAGGGGGGAGGCTCTGCCACCCGGGTCAGGCTCTGCCACAGGGCAGGGGCTGAGGAGCCTCTTATTTTTCAAGCTCAAGCTCAACAAGCAAGAATGAAATCTCAGTAAAATAAAATGCACGGCTTGAAGGCAGCTCCGGTTCTGGGGGCCTCCTGCTCAAGAGCGATGTGAAATGCACTGAAATACCTGAGAGCACACAGAAGATCCCTGGGTTTCCCTTCCCATTGCCCCTGGCCCATCTGTCCTGCACGTGGGAGAGCTGGGGTGTCCTGGGAGGCTGCTCCTACCCTGGTCACCTGCTCGGGCTCCTGGCCAGCCCCGAGAGCAGGTCACGGCTGTTCATCCACTGCCTCAATGACCCCCATCTCCCACGTGCTGGGTGCAATGGGTTCGCTCCACTGTCACTTTCTCGGGAGACTTTGCTCTTGGAAACTAAATTGCTGCAATTATGCAAAGAGGCTGTGAGTGCACCAAGGAGGCAGGTGACCTCCAGCCCTGCCCATACCTCGGAGTGACCTCCAGCCCTGCCTGTTCCTGGGAGTGACCTCCAGCCCTGCCTGTACCTCAGGTTATGGCAGACAGGTGACCAGCCCTGCACGTCGAGAGCGGCTGCTGACAGCACCAAAGCCTGCACTCACACCAGGGTGTGTGTTTGTGCCCCCAGCCTGACGCAGCCCAATCTCTGCTATGCTGCTGCTGTGCCAAAAATTCCTTTGCCCCCTCTTGTGTCAAAGCAGGTCCAGCCTGGATTTCTCCCTGCTGGTTTTGCCAGGCTGCCCACAGATTTGGCCACTGCCAGGACAGCCAGCCCCAGGGAGGCAGGGGCAAGAGGTGCTTGGTCCATCCTCCAGCTCGGCCTTTGTCCACCCAGAGAAAGGCCCAGCCCAAGTGCCCACCGGCCTGGTGGCAAACCTGCGTCAAGGTGATGCCAAGCCCGTGGCCCTGGAGAGAGCGGCCACTGTGTCCCCATCACCCTGACGGCTCATTTGGTCCAGATTGAGCCATTAAAAGCCAGAAATTGGAAAACAATTTGTTTGTTCCTTGTGCAATGCGCTCAGTGGAGCGAGCGATCGATGGCCGCGGGGTGCTGGGTGCTGCTGCTTTCCGGCCATCCAAAGCCCATTTGTTTCGGGGGTGTTTGAGGAGCACCGACACGGCTCGTTGGGAGCACAGTGGGGACGCAGGACAGTGACGTGTCCCAGCCCAGGATGTCATTCACAGGGTTTATTGAAGGAGGGAGACAAATGGTCTCAACAAATACACTGAGGAGGGGATCAATATAGGCAGCAGGAACCGTCGATATTGAACGAGGGGGTGATGGTGACAGAGAAGAATCTTCAGGGGGCTCTGACAGTGAGTGGGGCCCACTCCTTCCATGACACCCCAAAGCTTTTTGGGATGCAGGGAGAGATCCAGAGCTGCAGAATGGGCTGCTCCAAGTGTGTAAATATTTACATATATGTATACAAATATACATATATATACATATACAGAATCCCAGAATCATTTAGGTTGGAAAAGACCTCCAAAAATCAAGTCCAACGTGTGTGTATGTGAGTGTGTGTATATATGTATATGTGTATGTGTGTATATACATATATGTGTGTGTATGTATATATGTACACACACATGTGTGTATATGTACATAGACATATACAGACATATGTATATATGCATATTTATGTAAGCATTCATATATACATATACATATATCTGTGTTTTGATACATACATGTGTATATATATATATGCATATATGTGGGGATACATATATAGAGAGGGAGATCTGTCATCATATTCTTTATGCATCCATCCCACTGCACACACCGTCCATCACTCCATGACATACAATTACCCCCTGGAGTCATCACTCATATAAACACACACATGTGCACACGTGCGTCCACGCCTATAGCTGTGTGTCCGTGTCCGTGTGTACATATGGGTACCGGGATATGTTTGTGTAGATGTATAAGCTATGTTATCTATTAGAAGTGTGTGCAATACATATTATCTATATTTTGTACTGTGTAGAATGTTATCTATTATACCGTATTATTTATATATGTGTACATATATACACACCATCAGGAAACCGTGAGCATGCCTTTGTGCATGTGTAGTTAGGTGTGTAGGTATATACAGGTGCACCTATATATGTGTGTATATGGATATGACTCTCTGAAGCTCTGTATCTGTGTGTGTTTTTCTCTGTGTGTGTGTGTCTGTGAGCACACACAGATGCCCCGGGGGTGGATGGGTGTGGAGCCACCCCAGGGTGTGGCAGCCCTGGCAGTGCCTTTAAAAGCAGGACTGAGCCGGGGTGACTCTGGAGAGAGACACCCACCGGGACACCCACCGGGACACCCACCGAGACACCCCACTGGGACATCCTGCCAGGACACCCACTGGGACACCCTGCTGAGCCCCAGAACCTGCAGGTGAGTCCCACAGGGCTCTGGCGCTGTCCAGAGGTGACTTGGGGACCAGCGGGGAGAGAGGGATGGAGAAGACTTGAGGAGCAGAGGGGGGGGCGACAGAGCAATTTGGAGACCTCCTGGGAGGGACAAGAGGGGACCTGGGCCATGGCCGTGCCCTGGGGATGGGCACCCTGCTCCCCATGTGCTGGAGTTCAAGGAGGAGCTGGATGATGCTCTCAGCCATGTGCTTTAGTTTTCAGCATCCTTGCAAGGGGTGAGGAATGGGACTTGATCCTTATGGATCCCCCTCTGCCTTGACTCTGATCCTAGGGGAATTGGGGACCAGCCCTGAGAGAGGGATGGAGGGGACTTGGGGACCCAAAGAGAGGGACAGAAGGGACTGTGAACTGTCGGTGCCCCATGGCTGAGCACCCAGGCCACCCCTCACCACAGGTTGAGCATGTCCCCCCACTTCCCCACCCCCATTCGATCTCTCCGCAGCCATGAAGGTGACACTGTGCCTCGGTCTCATCCTCGCCATCGCAGTGACCGCCTGCCTGTGCCGGCCAGCAGCACCAGGTGCCATGGGGGACCCCCACCAGCACCCCCCCAGCCTGGTCCGGCGGGACTGGCCCCAGGACCTGTCCCAGGAACAGCAGCACTTCTTGTCCCAGTTCCTGCCGCATATCCTCACAGGTACGGGGAGCTCAGGGTGGGCAGCTCTTGGGGGGCACAGCCAAGTCCCCGTGCCAGCTCTAACTGCTGCTCTTGCCCTGGCAGAGCTGAACAACCACAAGGCCTTTGTGCACAATGACGAGGGGATGGAGGCTTTGCATGACCACTACTACCCCGACTGGATGGACTTTGGCCGCCGCAGTGCTGAGAACGAGGCCAGTGCCGTGTAGCAGCTGGGCTGGACTGGCCCCGCAGAGCACCCGCACACTCAGTGCATGTCCTTTCCCACAATAAAACTCTGGCACTATGGCCTCTGCACTCCTGGCTGTGATGGGGAGAGCTTGGGAGGGTGGGCAGGGGGGATTCGCCCCCAGCCCCACAGGGACCCACAGGGCAGAGACCACACTGTGCACAGCAGCAATCACAGAACGTGGCAGCAGACACAGCACACAGGAGCTGCTCTGTGAATTCACATTTATTTGCCAGGGGATGGGGCACAGCCTGGAGGGAGGGACACAGCTGGAGAGAGCAACAGCTGCACCCCCAGAAACATCCCAAGCTGTGGGTGCTGCTACTATTGCTACTCAGTGGGCAAGAAAGAGTTAAACCACCGTTCCCGTTAAAAGCCAGTCCAGTCCAGGTGCTGGCCAGGGGCCCAGCCTGGGGTGCAGGGGTCTCCCCCTGGCCCCGGCAGGTTGCCCCAGGACCCACCCGAGCCCAGGCTGAGCATTGCCCTTTGCTGCAGCATCTGGACAGCCCTAAAGGGCCAAGCTGCCCCTCACTCCACAGACAGGCTCAGCAGAAGCAGGAACAGTTTTTATTGCCAGAAACTGGCTCCTGTGAAGGGTCCAAACCCCCCCAGCAGGGACAGGGTCAGCCAGTACCCCCTGCACATGGGAAGCAGCGCCAGGTTCAGTCCTTGCAGCCAGGGCAAAGCCCCCCGCCCTGGTGCTGGGAGCGCTGACGGACCTGGGGCAGCATCAGAAGCTGAGGCTGAAGCTTGTCCTGTCTCCATTTCCCCATGCATGGGTGAGGAAGAGGATGTGTCTCACCCTGAGCCTGGGGGCTCTGCAGCAGCATCACTTCTGGGTGCCCCGGGCCCCTCTGGGCCCTGCCCGGGTGTAGGACATCTCCCCTCTGGCCACCACCTTGTCCAGCCCCAGGCGCTGCAGCTTCTCCACCAGGTTCCAGCTGAAGATGCTGCTCCTGGGTGGGGGTCCATCCTGACCCCTGGGCACAGGGGAGGGCTGGGGCTCAGAGTGCTGAGGGTCCTGGGAGTGGAGTGAGGGGGCCCACCATGATCCAGTCCCTGGTGCCAAGTGGGAATCTCGCCCCAGCAAGAGTCTGAAGAGTCCCATGGGGGTGCTCGGGGGTCCAGGGCCAAGCGCCAGTGTGGGGGGAGTCTGTTCTGGTGAGGGGCTGCTGAGGCTTAGCCCCTCAAAGGGCCCACAAGAAGGCACGACGGCATGATACAGACTGGAGGGGAAGAGAGAGCAGAAGTGGGGATCAGTTGGGGGCCCTGTCCTGGGGGACACTGCTGAAGGGACCAGGCAGGGCTGTGGGCAGAGCAGGACCCCCTTTCCTCCTTCACCTCTAGGAGACCCCCGTGCTGCAAACTGCTCAAGCCCCTAAAACTCACAGAGGAGTGCCCAGGGGCTGCTCCTCGGCAGCCAGGAGGGTTTGGGACACAGTCACAGCTCCACAAGGACTTTCCAGACACCAGGGTTTTGTGTAACAGTGACCTCCAGCTCACACCAACCCCCAACGAGCCTTGGGGGGCCTCATTAGGGCTAATCATCACTGCTCATTAATGAAGGGACAGCCCAGTGCCCAGCTGGGAAAATGTCCTGGCAGCTGCCCAAGTGTGGAGGGAGGAAAGCTGTGTCCATTCCCCAGAGTGCCAGAAGCACTCGCTGCTCCCCTGGGTGAGCCCACCCGAGGAGGGCTCTCCATCCATCAGGGTGCTGCAGGGCAGACAAGGGGGACTGGTCCCAGCTCCCAGCAGGGTGCCAGCCCCAGGCACACAGACATCCCAGCAGCCAGATTTGGGGAAATTTCTAGCGCTGGCATCGCTCAGAGCATCAGGGGCTGCAGGTGGCCCCCTGCCTGCCAATTCCTCGAGCTGCAGGGAGCCAGGTATGGGGTGAGGAGGAGAGAGCTCGGGGGGCGCAGCGGGGCCGGGGGCTGGTGCAGGCAGCGCAGGCGGTGGGGGCCACGCGCCTTACCTGGGTGTCACCGTGGTGATCGCAGTGGTGGGGTGGAGGATGTGGCAGGTGGTGATGGTGAAGGTAGACGGGGTCTGGGGGAGGTTGTTAACAGAGAGGAACACTGGAAGGGACAGGAGACAAGGGGTCAATGGGGAGGGGGGCAGGACACAGGTGGAGGGCATGGCGGAGAGCAGGCGGGACAGCCAAAGCTGGGCTGGAAGCTCCATGCGCAGGGCACAGCTCCAGCAGCAACTGTGCTCTGGTGCCTGCTCAGGGGGGGCAGCAAGCACAGGTGGGACCAGGAGATGCCGTCGGTCCCAGACCTGCCCCTTCCAGGCAGCCGGGGGGCAGCAGGGGCTGGCCAGGGTGATGGCGAGGGCTCATCCCGCCGGGGCAGGTGCCCGAGGGTGGCCCTTGCACAGCTGCAGGCGGAGCATCCCCGTGGGGACAGCGGGGTGGCAGGGACAGGCTGTTGCAAGAGGGGAGAGCACGGGGCGGGGCGAGGGGCAGCCTAGACAGGACAGGGGCATCCCGGGGGCTGCGTCCCCTCCGTCCCCTCACCCCGCGCTCACCCCTGGGGCGCTCCTTGGCTTTGGCTGGTGTTGAGGTAGGGAGCAGCTTGAAGGAGCTGGCGTCCACATCATCCTCCTCCAGGTCATTGAGGCTGTACACCTCCTCCAGGTCGATGTCCAGCTGCCTGAAGTCTTTGGTGAGCACCCCGGGACGGGGCACCAGGATCCCACCCAGGTTGGGCTGTGCCAGCTGCTGCCAGTGGTGGAGAGTCACAGAGCCTGGGGGGGACACAGCCAGGGGGAGCTCAGGTGGAGGTGTTGGACCCTCAGAGCACCTGCAGCTCTGTGCCCCCTCTGCCCCTCACCTTCCAGGGGCTTCACAATCTGCAGTTTGTCGGGCAGGTAGGTGAGGGAGCCGAGGGAGAAGCTGGAGCCAGCGGTGAGCTCCGAGCCCCCCGAGTAGTTGGTCCCAGTGGAGACGACGCTGCCCTCGGGGGTGAGGAAGCCACTGGAGCTCGCCCCATCCCTCAGCCGCCAGAGCTTGCGTTCCCGCTCGGCCTCGAAGAAGGAGCGCTCCTCGGAGACGTGGCTCTGCTGCCGCACCGACAGCCGCTGCACCGCCGCCTCCAGGTCCTGCCGGCCCGGGGCTGCCCGGGAGTCCTCGCCGGGCCCCTCGGCCCTGCTGGCGAGCACAGCGTTAGGGTGCCCAGGTCTGCAGTCCCACACTGCACCTCAGGCTCTGCTAGACCCCAGCCAGACCCTGCCCTCCTTCCCCAGGCTGTTTCCTGCCCTGGTGTGACCAGCAGCTCACCAGCAACCCACCTCCTGTGCAGGAGCAGCCGCTGTCCCACCCGGCCCCATTTCCCCCCACCCTGGCACTCACCGGGCGTCCTCCGAGCCGGAGCAGCTGGTGTGGGGGGTGCTGGCCCCCCCAGAGTGGGCAGCCGACAACTGCTTGGAGCCTGGAACGTGGTGGGGAGACTCAGAGCAAGACTTGGCTTTGGCTGCCTGGTTCACCGCCTTCACCGTCTCGAAGACGCGCTGGTAGCTCCTGCGGGCAGGAAGCAGGCGGGGGTGAGCCGGACCCCGTCCCACGGCACAGCACGAGCCACCGGTGACAGCACTCACTTGTAGTCCGAGGAGGAGCTGTCTGTCCTCTTCCTCATCATCCCCTTGATCTCAGCCGCCAGAGAGTCCTGGGGATGGGGGCACACAGTGTCAATAGAAGGGACAGCAGGGACCCCACACCCTGCCGCCCACCCCCCGGCGCTCACCACGGGCAGGAGACTGGCCGCGCTGTAGCGGCTGACGGTGCTGTTGGGCAAGCTGCGGCTCCGCAGGCTCTTCACCTCCTCCTGGGCTTCCTGCAGCATCCCACCGCACTCCGCGTACTTCTCCTGCAGATCCCGCAGCTGCGGGGACACGGGCACAGCTCGAGCACGGCCCCGGTGGCAGCGGGGGGCAGGACCCTCCACCAGGCCGGGCACCCACGGCTTCCGCCGGGCTCACCTCCATGCGGAGCTGCTGCTGCACCTCCTTCGCCGCGGTCAGGTGCTGCTGGAGCTCCTCCACCTCGGAGCCGTACTGCGGGCAGAAGCGACACGGTCAGGGCGCTGTGCCCGCACCCCCTCCCCCCGGCACGGGTAGGGGACCCTCACCGAGCGACACTTCTGCTGCAGGTCCGCGACCTGCGCCAGGAGCTGGGTGATCTCCTCCTGCTGCCGTGCCGCGTCCTCTGCCCTGTGCGCCAGCTCCTCCGACAGGTGAACGACCTGCTGGCTCGCTTCGGCTGGGGGAGGGCCGGGGTCCGTCACCGCCGGGGCGCGGTCCCCAGCCCCAGCCCACGCAGCTGGGCAGTGCCTGCTGGGCAGTGCCTGCAGACCCCACAACCCTACATACAGAACTGCTCCACGCAGTCAATCATCAGCTGCTGCTCCTGGTCCTCGTACTGACAGGTCTCGGTGGCAATGTTGGTGGCCTGGGGAAGAGGGTTGGAGGGGCTGAGCACGACAGGCAGGACCTCCCATCTCCCCCGGGGGGCACCTCGGGTTCCCCCACAGAGAGCAGGGCATAGGTGGGCACTCAGGGGCACCTGCCAGCTGGCTCTGCTCACCTCCATACGGAGCTTCTGGTTCTCCTCCTCCAGGCACTTGAGTTTCTGCTGCAAGGTGTCATACTGCAAGTACTGCTGCAGGGACAGCGAGGACTCGTGCCGGCGCAGCCTGGAGATGGCAGGGATGGTGCTAGGCACCCGCAGTGCGGGCAGGATGGGGCTGCCCACCCAGACCCCTGCCCACACCCCCAGCTCCCAGGCATCGGCAGCGACCAAGCTCTGTGAGGTTGGACCCACAGCCACTAAGGGAGGGAACGAAGTGTGGCTGGTGCTACCCTGGGGATGGTGATGGCTCCTGCCCAATGCCTCTGCCCAACCCACAGGAGCCGTTTTGCCCCAGGGGAGTGGTAGGACAGGGACTCTCACTCACGGTGTGGAGGTGGTGGTGGTGGGCTCACTCTCCTCTGTAGTGGTGGTGTAGAAGTGGAGAAGGTCATCTCGCATGGAGACCTCATGGCGCAGCTGCGCAATCTGGAGAGACAACATGCTTCAGGACATGGCTAAGGGGACCACAGCTGCCCCCAGGGGGGCACACAGGGGGCCAAGGCCCAGAAATGTGCCCAGAGTTACCTCCTCTTTGGCCAATTCCAGCTGCTCCTCTAGCAGCTCATTGCGCTCTGTCAGGCTCCGGTTCTGCTTCAATAGGGACTGCCCAATGCGTGCTGCTAACTCCAAGTCCCGCTCTTTCTGCAAGGGGCAAGTCTGCCTCAGCCAGGATTTGTCCCTTCCCTAATCCTCACCTACCCCTCTGTCCCCAAGGTCCAACCACACTCCAGCCCTCACACAGGTGGGGGGGTCCATCATACCTCATCCAGCAGGTTGGTGACGGCATCAATGTCGTGATAGGTCTTCGTGATCCTGACCACCCGCTCAGCACACAGGACTGGGGGAGAGGACCAGAAAGTGAACCCTAACACTGCAGGAGCACTGACCCAGGGGCTCAGCACTGTCCCCCCAAGGCTGCTTCAGGCTGGTCTCCAAAAAGGACCTTTTCTCTGCTAGGTGGCACCGCGTGCAGTGCCGGGCAGAGGTGGGCAGGGATCCCCACAGCCATGACAGCATCATGGGAAATGGGGGCTCAACCTCACCCCAAACCCTGCCTGCACCTTGGGGTGGCAAGAAAACTGCTGGGACCCCTCGCTGCCCTCACGACCTCAACACAGGCACAGTGACAGCCCCACTGCAGGACTCACAGACAGAAAGGAGGGAAGGGGAAAGGCAGCAGCGGAGACAGGATCGGAGGTGACATCTCCAGCAGAAAGCAGGCTGGAGCTCCAGTATAAATAGCTGTGGGTGGCACTGTGCCGAGCTGGGCTCACGAGCAGCGTCCCCTCCAATCTGTCCCCAGCCCCCTCCCCCAGATCCCCCCCGAGAAGCCAACCCTGCCCTAGTTTCTCTCTGGGGGAGGGGATGCTGCACTCTGCACCCACCCGATGCCCCTCCAGCTGCACAACACAAAGATCCACACAGCAACAGAGGCAGAGGCAGCTGCGGGCAGGACGCTGTGGGAACCGGCAGCTGCCCACCACGCCAGCACCACCGCGTCAGGCCGGGCCCCAGCTACAGCTCTGCCTCCCCCCACCGCCCTCTGGGTCTCTGGCAGGGAGCGGAGGTGCAAGGATGGAGACTCCGGTCCCCCGGGTACGCATCCTGCCAAGTGCGCCCGCAGGAGCTGCCGGCAGCGCCGGGCACGCACCCAGACGGCGGCGCTGGAGCCGTGCTGTGGGAGGGAGCCGAGAGCAGGCGCACAGCCCCGAGCCCTTCCCGCACCCCAGACCCTGTTTACAGCCCGGGACCTGCCTGTCCCCCGCACCCTGCCCACACCACACAGCCCTCCTGATGTTTTTTCTGATGCTCAGTTGCCCCGAGGGTGTGTGCCTCAGTTTCCTCTGGCAGAACAGCGCTGGCTGCACTCAGGGCCCCCTCCCGCGTCCCCAGTCGCAGCCACCCCCCAGTCGTGCAGACGAAGTGGGTTAACGGGGAAGCTCAGCCACACAAATCCCATTAGGCCTCCCCAGCTGGGGTTGTGTAATGGTGAGTGTGTTGTCATGGCAATGCCCCCACTCGCCACCCCGGTCCCGTCCAGCCCTCAGTGCCCCGGGTGCTACCCCACGCCCCAGCGGGCACGTACCCCAAACACGTCCATGGGAAGAAGGGCCAACCCCAACCCCAGCCACACCCCCCTCTCTGCACCCCGACAGGACCCGCTCCCCGCGGGGGTCCCCAACCGCACCTCGTCAGGCCCCTGAGCCATTAATTGGAAATAATTAGAGCATGAGCATCGCTACGGTTGGAGCGAGCGGCTGGCCCGGGGAGATGGGGGCTGCAGCGCTGGCAAACGTAAACAAACACCCATCTGCGGGCCCGATCCGGCGGGTGCGGGAGGGGAGGACCCCCGTTCCCACGGGAGGAGGGACGCCCTTCCCCACGGGCACACGCAGACCTGGTGGGACCCCTGGCCCCGTCCGTCCGCCCTCTCCCCGCCACTCTCGGCGCGGGGACAGGTCTCCATAGGGTCGGGGTGACCCTGGGGGTCTCCAAGGGACCGGGCGGCGGCAGCCCTGGGCCAGAGAGCGGCGAGAGGGACGGGGGTTGCGGGAACGCACAGGTGGGGAGCAGACAGCACCTCCCGAGGGGACACCCCCGCCCTGACTGCTCCGAACCAGCCCCGGCCCCAGGGAGACCCCGGCCCTGACTGCTCCGAACCAGCCCCAGCCCCGGGGAGACCCCGGCCCTGACTGCTCCGAACCAGCCCCGGCCCCGGGGAGACCCCGGCCCCCGCCGCTCCGAACCAGCCCCGGCCCCGGGGAGACCCCGGCCCCCGCCGCTCCGAACCAGCCCCGGCCCCCGCCACTGCGGACCAGCTCCGGGGGGAGCCCAGCCCTGCTGCAGCCGCATCCCCATCCCCGGGGCGGGACCGCCCGGGCCGCCCTCACCTTCCTCCAGCTCCCGGGCGATGGGGTCCGCGCCGCCGCCGCGCTCCGCGTTCCCGTTCAACTCGTCGTAGGCGGCGGGGCTGCTCCAAATCTCCATCGTGCCGAGCCCACCGCAGCCGCCCAGCCCGCTGTGCCCACCCTGCCGTGCCCAGCCCAGCCCCGTCACGCTGAGCGGAGCCGCTGCGGCCGCTGCCGCCCCTATTTATAGGGTCGCTCCGTCCCCGCGCACCTGCCCAGCGCATCCCCCGGCGGCGGGGCCGCGGCGGAGCCGGGACGGGGGCGGGGCCGGGCGGGAGCGGGGCGGGGGCGATGCGGGGGTCGGGGGGTGCCAGAGGCTGCCCGGGAGCGCCCATTCCCCCCCTCGGGGACTCGGTGCACCCTAGGACCGGGCTCATTGTTGGGGCACCCACCAGGACAATCTTGCTCAGCCGCGGGTTCTGCATCCCACCTCTGGTCCCAGGGCATAGACACGGGGAGTCTGGGCACACGGGCCCCCACGGGTGGTGATAAGTGCTGAGGGGACACTGGGGGTCCCCGAGCAGCAGCTCTGTGGGGTTGACGCTATGGGTCATGCACAGACAGCAGCTTCTGCCCCTTGGGAAGGACAGGGAGAGGTTTTGGGCCCTTCATGCAAAGCCACGACTGTGCAGGGCTGGGGTCACCCTGAGGGTCAGGTTACACTTTCCTGGCCAGCCCTGCTCTGCGACCCCAGGTCTGGTCCCCTTGTCATCACCGAGATCACAAACCCTGCACACACAGTGCCCATTGCAGTGCTGGGACCTGCCAGGTCCCTGAACAGGGAAAGGGCTTTTCCATCCCACTCCGACCTCCCCATTCACCACCCCTGGCTCTGAGCATGGGCTGGCATGAGCCTGGCCCCCTCTGTGCCCCACCCAGGATGCCCCACACGCCCTGGCTGGCACCCTCAGGTCCCCATAACCACACTGGTGCAGAAGCAGCACAGAAGCAGGAAAACTGAATAAATCATGGTGTGCTGAATTATGGAGGAGCTGGCAAGCACGTAGCACAAGCCACGTGGGTGTGATGCTGATAATGCCAACACGCTCTGTCCTCGTCACCTGCCCCAATGCCCTTCCTTGTTACCACCCAAATAATCAGTGAATGGATGCAGCTGAAACTGCCCCTCACCATCCTACACCGTTGCCTGCTCTACTCCTACCCATTGGGATCATGACCCCAACCACATCCTGCTGTAACCGCCAGGCCCCTCCGGAGTGGAGACTGGAGCAGGGGCCCTCAGTCCCAGCCTCTCCCTCCTCCTGGCACTGGTGTTGCTCCTGATAAGGTCTGGGACACAGCCAGCACCATCAACTGGGCACCCACCCCCCAAGGACCCCAAGGACTCAAGCACGCGTCTCAGCATGGACAGGCAGGAGCTGCTTCTTCCTAATCCCCTTCCCCAGGATTTGCTCCTCTGGGCAGGTTCCCTATGCCTGCGCAAGCAGATTACAGGGGGCTATTTCTGATGGCAGCTTAAAGGTTTGGGTAAAGGAATGACGCCATGGGCCCCCTCCACACCAGCACATGCCACCGGCACTGGAGACCTGGGTGTCTGTGCCCTGCAGGAGTCTGGGACCGAGAACCACAGACCCCAAGGAGCAGGGATGGCGTGCCGGGGTCCTGTGATGCTGGGTGCTCCCAGCCCTATGGCACAGATAGAGTTTAGGGCTCAATCCCTTGTACTGTCACTGCAGAGGGTGATGCTAATGGGGGGGAGCACAGCCCCCCACCTGCTGAACAGAGAGGGGAGCAGCCAGATGGGGAAGGCTGCAAGCATAGGCAAGGCATGGTGAGGATTCACCCCCAGCCCAGCCTGGCGTGAGCAGGTGGGTGGAGGCCTCAGCCCCATCTGTCTCCCACTGCCCCACATCCATCCCCCAGCGCCTCGCTCTAATCCTGTCCCCGACACGCAGGGCAGAGGCACAAACAAAGCAGAGATAATCCGTCTGTGCCCCCCGCTGAACCCCGACCTCATGCCAAGGATGGGCCATGTCAGTGCCATGGGCATAGCCCCTGCCCAGCCATGGGGGCTGCAGGGGTCTTTCCCTAGGATTCCCACAGCTCTGGGGGCTTCGGTGGCAGCAGGGGCCCTGTGCCCCACTCCAGAATGTCACATTTGGGTGAGCAGCAGTGCTGGGATTCACTATTCACTGGCAAACCTTCTGCCAACCCCACCAGTGTCCCACCGCTGTCAGCACGGCGCTGTGAGCACAGGGGAGCAGGGACAATCAGGGGTCCCAGGAAATGATGGGGGCTCTCTCCCAACTTCCGCCTTGGCTCAGCAGAAGCTGCTCCCAGAATTAGCCCGGGATGTTCTGGGTGAGGAAATCCAGCCCGTCAATCCCATTAGCAGTGATTAGCTCCCAGGCTGTCCTCACCGTCGCAGCCCTGTGCAGACACTGCGACCTGCGCCCACCGCCCTCACCAACCCCGCCATCCTCATCGCCCACGGGCACTCACGGAAATACTGCAGGGTCTCCTCTATCTGCTGGGGGGTGAGGGGGGCTATGGGCTGCGGGGGGACAGGGGGGGCTCGCAGCCAGTCGCCGTGGTCGTAGCCAAAGACGGTGTCAGCCCGCAGCGTGTAGCGGGGCAGCTGCTCGCCCAGCAGGCTGATGAGCTCCACCTCGGGGACATCCTCGCTGCACAGCTCTGGGACAGAGGGACGTGGTGTCAGCACGGGGTGGGGGGCACGTGGAGGGAGTGGGCTATGGCAGGTGAGCACCTCCTGCACCCCTCAGCCCACTCCGTCCCCTCGGCGTTTGGGACTGGTGCCACCAGCTGGGTCTGTCCCCATAGCCACTCGTGTGGGCATTGGGGGGCCCCCCGCAGGGTGGCACTCAGAGACCCTTGCCCCAGCTCTGCCCTGCTCCCCCCGATGGCCCCGCTGTCTGCGGACAGGGTCCTGCTGCCATCTCCTGGTCGCGCTCTGCCCGGCCGAGCGGCGCTGGGGACAGCGGGCATGGGATGCAGCGTGGGGTGAAGGATGCCGGGACAGTGGTCCATCTCTGGCCACAGAATGGGGACAGGATGAAGGAACAGCCCCAAGCAGACCCAGCTCCTCACCCCCCTCACCCCGGTTCCCCCAGGCGAGCCACTGGCACCCCCAACTCTACCCACCGGTGATGGTCGCAGCATCGCGGTGTGTGCCCTTGTCTGACCCGGGGGACGCCGGGTTGGCCTGGGGACAGGCAGTGACAGGTGAGCCCGGCCTGGGCTGGAGGTGGCAGGTGGCTGGGCTCTGGCTGGGGAGGGTCTCTCGTGGGACCGGGGTGTCCAGTTTGGCTAGCGTTATGTAGGGGCCTGGCTGCCATGGGGAGAAGCACCGTCCACCCTGGCTCCCTGGAGCGGCGCTGGTGGGCAGCAGAGTCCCTTCTCCGGCCCCTGCCTGGGGAGAAGGAGCTGTTCAGGTGATGCTCTAGGGACCAGGGACACATCCTGAACCCCCATATACCGCAGCATCCTGCTGTAGGACAGACACCTCCCTGGAGGCAACGTCTGCCAGCCCTGGGGCTGGACGGCATAGCCAGGGCTCAGGTGTCCCTGCTCCCTGCTGTTGGGACAGGGGGGCTGTGGGGACAGACTCCAGCTCAGCTCTACCCCTGAATATGGGGCAGGTTTGGCAGAGGCAAGGGGTCAGCGTACCTGCTCTGCAGCGGCCGCTACGTGACGAAGGGGGCTCAGCACCAAAGCAGCGCCAGTGCCGGACAGGACAGGACCTTGCCCCACCACGGGGTCCCTGCTCCGTCCCTGCCTGTGGAGCGAACAGGGAAGGAGCTGTTGAGCTGCCCGGCAGTGGGCAGACACGGCAGTGGTGCCAGGAAATTCCTGGGGAGCTCCACCTCGAAGAGCAAAGTCCATCTGTGAACCTCCACCCTGTCGGCACCAGGATGCAGAGCAGGGAGCTGCCGTGCAGAGCAGGGCAGGGCTGGGCGGCATCTGCAGCTGCCCCATCCCAACCATAAACACATCATGAGACAGGCCATAAGTCCAGCATGTCCCTGCTCTCCTGCCACCTCCAGGGGCTCTGGCTCGGGCTGCAGCCACTGCTGGCACTGCTGCCCCTCAGCCCTGAGGGGCAGGAGCCTCTGCGCAAGCCCCCTGCCCCATCTCCACCCCCGCTCCCACCTCCACCGTTGTGAGGGCTGTGGCCCCTGGTTCCTGGCTGAAGGCTCATGCCAGGGCATTGCTGCCCTCTCTCCTGGCATGTACTCACGGTCACTGCCACATGCACAGCACCCAGACCAGGCCACCCTGCACCCCCTGGCAGACAGGGGCAGCAAAAGGCAACATACAGACCCCCAAAGCACACCCACAGCCCTCCCCCATCCTCTGCCCCATGGCACTGGGACCGCCAAACCTCGGGGCCCCACCGTGCCCGGAGAACAGCTCCCCAGCCCCAAGCCCTCAGACCCCCTTCTCCCCAGACAAGGACAGGGACCCACCTTGTGGAGGTGCCGCTCTGCCGCTGGCTCCGGGGGGGGAGCCCGGCCAGTGAGTCAGCTCAGCCGGGACTGCCAGAGCCCTGCGTCTGCTTTTGGCCCAGCTCCTGCACGTACAGTCAACTCTCCCCGGGGAACCTTGTTCAGACACGTGCAAGCAGCTCCCATCTCTCGCTGCTCCCATCGCCCCCTGCTCTCATTGACCCCGGACCCCACTGTCCCCCCTCCACCAGCGTTGGGCAGCCGATGAGCCGGGGAGCTGCCCCGCGGGAGCTGGGTGAGAGCAGGACGGTGCTCCCGGTGGGACATGGGCCAGGCGGAGCAAGGTCTCGGCTCAGTCCGCCCCAGGTACCTGCGCAGACTCGCGCCTGCTGCTCCCTGCCCTGCCCGATGCCGTCCTGCAGCTCCTGCCCGGGCACCTCTCGGGGAGGAGCCGAGTGCCCTGAGAAGGGGAGAGGCAAATTCTTCGGGGGCTTCGGCAGCTGCCGTCTGTGACAAGCCCAGGGGACCGGTGGGGACCGGCTGGGCACGGCCCGGGGCTCGCCCGCGGGAGCTGCCCGGGGATGTGGAGTGCCCGAAGGCAGCCTGGGGGAACACGGGACACCGTGAGAACCAGAGGCACAGCGCACCCGGTGACAGCGGGCACAGGGTGCGCCCCGGAGGTGGGGCGGGACACCGCGGGAGCCGAGGGCTCGGTGCACCCGGGAGTGCGGGAGATGCTGGGTTTGGCTGCAGCGGGCGGTCCTGGGGCGAGAAGTCCGCACATAAGCTGGGCGCTGCTCCCGGCGCGGCTGCGGAGAGCTCGGACATCGCTCCCGGGCCCCGCCGATAGCGAAAGCCGCTCTCCGGCAGGTGCGGAGCGCGGCCGAGAATGCTGGGACCCGTGGTCCATGCCGCCACTCCCGGAGCCCACCTGGGGATGCCCACCTGGGGACCCCGCAAGCAGCTCTGGTTGCTCTGGTCCAGGTGTCCTCTGGTTCCACTTCCCCCCAAAATCCTGGGATCTCGGGACGTGCATTCCTGCTGCAACATGTGCGGGGGGGCTCATCCCTGCCCATGGCTCCAGGCTGGCCGCAGAACCCACCCCCCCCCCCCCCCCAGGGCAGATGTTCTGAGACCTCTTCAGACCTGCTGGCACTTCGGGGACAGCCAGATATGACAGCAGGAGCACCCCTGCAACCCGCAGCAGGGCTGACTGGGAGCCACAAGGTGGGGCCCAGGCTCAGCACAGCCAAAGCCCCACCCCACGCACAGAGGGCTGGAGCCAAGGCTTGTCACTGTCTCCTGCTCTGGCAGAGGCCGTGGCAGGCCAAGGGCTGTCTGGCCCCAGCCTCATCCCACGAGCCACCCCATCCCCATTGCCCTTGGAAAATGTGCTGGCTTCTGCTGGGACTGCCCGGAAAGCAGCTGTTGTTTTGCTCATTGCTGGTCCTGGCATGGGCTGCGGCAGGAAGGAGATCCATTTCCCTGAGCAATGGGGTTGGCTGCGGCCACGGCGCTGAGCTCAGGCAGGATTTTCCCCCCAGTCCCACTTCCCAGACCAGCTCCTGCTGCTTTGTCCCCGCTTGCTCCTGTCCCGAACATGGCACATGAACTTCGGTGTCCTGCCGTGCTCTGTGGCAGCCTGGGCCCACGGCCAGGCAAAGCAGGTGCCAAGCGTGGGAATGAGTTCACCGAGATCACTCTGCCCCACGGAGGGACTCACCGTGGGCCCACAGAGAGCGATGGCTGCCTTCCCCTGGCTGCCCCGAGGGACCGTCCCCAGCCGACAGAAGAACAGGCTCAGGGCAGCACGGGGCTGCAGGGGTTATTTTATTCTTTGCTTTGGTCTATACAAAAACAACTTACAGAAATAATAAAATCTTCCATTCCTGACCCACACTCCAGTAACTGTCCATCCCTTTCCAGCTGGAGTGTTCATACACCATCAGATCTAAAGCCTCTTTAAAAAATGCGTTAGATAAGGGAGGAGGGGACGGAAACACACCACTCACCAAAGAGAAGGGAAATGGGTTAAAATGTGCAACAAAGATCGGTACAAGGACACAGTTCCTAATGCTGGAGTCACTCCTCTATGGGGACCGGCAGGACAGGGACACGAAGTCAGCTCCCAGTGGCTGATGGGAAAGAATTAAACCTCAGACACCCCGAAGGTCCTGGGACATGGACCCTTTGCTTTCAGCAAACTCTGGATTGGCCTGATTCAGTTGGAGTTCGCAGGAAGCAAAGGGTTTTTCCATGTCAGATTCCTTTCCTAGAACACTAACACGCAGAACAAATCGTGGGGAAGTTAGAAAGCACAAACTTAAAGACGGCAAAAGCCGTTGGCACCATATTAAAAATAAAAAAGAAATATATATTCATAGAAAAGACTATTTTGCCAATGAAAGATCACTAACGGTGCAGGGTTTGTGTTTTAAAGCTTCAGAAACAGTATCTTGGATGCTGGATGTGGCAGTAGGTGCTCGAAGCAGTCCCAGGAGGAAGGACCTTCTCCACAGACCCACAGCGAAGAAAACAAATCGAAAAATAAAACCTCTCGTGGGAATGGAAAAGTTTTGTCTTCTCAGGCACTTCTGTCTCCCAAGTCCTTCTCGTGAATGCTCAGCTCTGGGGCCACCCTCTTCTGCATGGAGAGAACACCTGCAGTGGCAGAGAACTCCTGTCATCCACCGAGGAGGGATTTGGGAGGGGACCAGAGCCTGGAACCCCTCGAGTCCACAGGTGATGGGGACATCGACCCATGGCAGCGCTAGGGACCCGTGGTGGCACCAGGGACCCCCCAGCATGCCAAGTGCCATCAGCCAGCTCTGCCTCCCCTGGCCACCCATCCCATCTCAGAGCCCGCGTCCCGGCCGCACCGGCAGGTACCTGGTGCGGGGCTGCGGGCGGGTTAGGCGAGCATGTGGTCAGTGAAGGGCGCTCGGATGCCGTCGCTGTAGGCATCCATGGGGTAGTCCCCATCCATGTCCATGTGCATGTCGATGGGGTCCAGGGGGATGTCACCCGAGTACATGGGGCGGTAAGCAGGGTCCAGCTCTGCAGGGAAGGGATGTGGCAACCTCAGATCCCATCGGCCAAAGACTCCTCCAGATCTCCGCCACCTCCTTGTCCCCCCGCCCGGGGCAGCATCAGACACATGGTGCTGCAAAGGGGACCAGCCACCCCCTAGCCCAAGCTGTGTGTGCTCCCTGGGAGCTGAGCATCCCACTGTGCACCCCCAATCCCCAGCAGACGGGACTGGCACTTGACTCACAGCCACCTGAAAAAGGTTTTAAAACCATCTTGGCTCGGTGACATGAGGCAACTGCCCCCCCAGAACCCAGCCCACAGGGACCCTGCGGGGAGGGCTGCTGCCATACTCACCATCTGAGTAGGGCTCGTTGATGGGGATCATGCTCTGAGCCTACGGAAGAAAGTGGCACAATTGAAGGGATTCATGCTCACGATGCTCAGGGGCCATGTGGTGGCAAGCCCTGTCCCAGGCAGTGGGTGCCATGACCCAGGAGCTGAGGCCACAGCCCATCCACCTCCCCCCACCCACTGTTTGCCGGTTGCTACTGTGTGAGCTCTGCTTGGAGGTGCTGGCAATAGCTTTTGGAAGTAGGATGCGACCACCCCCTGAGGCCCTGATTTCCCCAGGGAAAAGAGCTTGCTGGGATGCTCACCGCTTCCCAGGCTGCCGGGTCATGCTTGAAGAGGGAATTGGTGAGCTCCACGGAGACACGCTTCCTGTAGTCAGGATTCTTGTCCTCCGAGATGCGGAACAGCACAGCAGCTGCATAGGTGGCTGTAGGGAGGGGAAGCAGCCTCAGCTCCTGCTGCCATGCAGCCTCAGAGCCCCAGCTGCGACAGTGCCAGGAGAGTCCCCAGCACAGCCCCTGGCATGGCAGCGCTCACCTGTCCCCTCATTCCGGGAGTGCAGCAGCTCCATCAGCGGAGCCGAGGCCCCCTCGGCATCGATGGCATCCGCTGCGTCCTTGTCCTGGGCCAGCTCGCACAGCACACCGGCTGCCACGCGCTGGATGTTCTCCACCGGTGAGTACAGGAGCTGTCAGGAGAGATCAGCGGCCGTGTGAAGCAGCCAGTAAGGAGCCCCTGTGCTCTGGGCGTGTCCTGATGCACAGGGCCAACAGCCCAGGGCTGCAGCTCCCTGTGCAGGCTGGGCAGGAGGTGCAGCCCCTGTGTCCCACAGCCCTGACCTGCACGAAGAGAGGGATGGTGTTGAGGCGGAAGATCTCCGTGCGGTTCATGGTGTCCCGGGCCAGGATGTGCAGTGCCCCCGTGCAACCCTCCACGATCTCTTCCATCTTCACTCCATCCTGCCAAGGAACAAGAGTTCAGCCAGGGCCCCCACAGGCTGGGGCACGGCCACCTGAAGTGCGGGCACAGGGTACCCCCAGGGACAGAATGGGTTTTGGGGTGCCAGGCTGTGCCAGGAGCAGGACACACAGGTGGGGACTCACCGTGTAGGGCTGTTGTGTGCCAGCGGCCACGTGTCGTTGGGCGTCCTGGTGAGCCTTGACCAGCAGCTGGACCAGGCGGGGGATGACGGCAGCCTCCTGCAGAGGGGCATGGTTGGCCGGGCACAGGGCCAGGTTGCGGATCAGGCCTATGGTAGCCTGGAGGAGAGGAGGAGGAAGGAGAGATTTGTCTCAGTTGTGGATCAGAACAGCACGTGTTCCCCAAGAGACCCAGGGGCGGGACCCCTCCCCATCTGTCCCACCCCATCCCCTCTGTGGTGCAGGCTGAGTCAGCTTTCCCCCTGCACTGGAACCATCCCCTCCCTAGGCTGAGTTTTGATTCCAATGAGCAGCAGGCACGAGCCACTTCCTTCATCAGCTGCTGCCAAGGACATGACCCAACAGGAGCAGGGCTGTGGCAGCAGCAGCCACCATCGCTCCATGCATGGCACCCCCTCAGCAGCCCATCCCACCACAGAACAGCAGCCGGGGGCTCGCTCCAGCCCAGGCACCGGCCTCCTCTAGCCCCCAACACCCCTCTGGCCCCTTACCTTAACCAGTGGCCACTGGTTGGGCTGGTTGAGGAGCTTGACAATGGCGGGGATGCCGTAGTTGAGCCGCACCGAGTTCTGTGCCATCTCGGCCTCGGGGTGCCGGCTGGTGAGGTGCCGCAGGGCGCAGACGGCCGGCTCGGTGATGTCCTCCTTGTCGCCCGCCCGCAGGATGGTGTGGATCAGGGCCTCCACCCCGTTTGACTGCGTCACCAGTGTCTTGTTCTTGCTGTTGTTGCAGGTCAGGTTGGAGAGGGTGCCAGTAGCACAGGTCAGCACGTTCACATCATCAGAGCTCAGCTGGTTCACCAGGATCTTGAGGACGCCGTCCAGGCCCTCCTGCAGGAGTGGGAATGGGAGGTGGGAGCAGCACACACAGCCAGACCTGAGTTACAGCCCTGCATGCGGCCCCACGTGCCCCCAGCAGGCAGACATGGGGGGGCCACAGTGTTCCTGACTCCCACACCGCTCCCTTTCCATCCCCCCACAACTCCTTTTCCATCCCCCACAGCTGGAGCTGCTCCTTCAATGTGAGCCCCAGCCACTCTGACATGTGCAGTTTCACTCAGAGTTTAATGTCTCCAGCAGCTTTTCCCTGGTGGAATCACACTTCCGATGCCCCCGCCAGCACTCCTCACACGGTGACGGAGTGACCCTGGTCCTGGCCATGCTGGCCAGTAGCCAGCAGAGGGACAGGAAGGAGTTAAAGCACCATGACCACGTCCTCCTTCAACCCTTCAGTCATCAGAGCCAAGGATGGTTCTATGACAGCCAAAATAGTTTCCAGGCTGCATCAGAGCTAATCCATATGGAGTGGCCCCAGCAGACGGGAAAACTCATCAGGAGGCAGCAAGGGCTGGGAGAGCAGACCCAGAGGAGGGCTGGGGTCACCTCTGCACTGGCTGCGGGGCTCAACGGCCTTGGCAGCAACTCCACCGGCAGCTCCCACAGGAGCCGGGCAGGCGGCCAGCCCAGGACAGGCTGACGGGGTTCCCGAGCCAGAGCAAACCCCAGTGACACCCGCTGAGTGACCGCGGTGGCCTCAGCTCCACACTGGGGACACGCAGGAGTGCTGGCAGCCAGCTGGCACGGGCAGGGCCATGGGCAGTGAGCAGTCCCCCGTGATGCAGGGCAAGCCCTGCTGCAGGGTAAGTTGGGCACAGCGGGACATCCCCTCACCCTGCCAGGCACACGCAACAGGGAACGTGTGCCTTTGGACTCAGCCTGGCATGAGCAGCCCAGCACCAGCATGGACATGGCTCTGAAACGCAGCGCTGAAGCACAACCAGGGGTCCCACAGACTCACCTGTTTGGTTGCCACGTCAGAGAGGTTCCGCAGGGTCCAGAGGCAGTTCTGGACCAGCCTGGGGCTGGAGCTGGTCAGGTGCTTGCCCAGTGCCTGCATGCCACCTGCGGGGAAGGGAACAGCCCTGTGAGCACCCTCAGCCATCCCAGGAGTGAGTGACAGCAGGGCTGCGTGGGCTGGGCACCACCAGCCGATGCTCCTGTACACAGAGCAGCTTCATGGCTCGGCATGGGCCAAACGTGGTGTGGAAAGAGCTCTCGGACAGCCGGGCTGGATCCTGCCCACACACAGTGCCAGGAACATGCCTCAGTAGCCTTCAGAGCAGGAATCCAGGCCAGCACAGGTGGTTTCACCTGGCTGTGCCAGACATCTGCCTGTCCCACAGACAAGTGGCAGGACACGTCCTCAGCCATATCACCCTGACACCACCACCATCCGCCTCCTGTGGCTCTGCTGCAGACCCCAGCCTCTCTTACCAGCCTCAACGATGGCAGGTTTGTTGCTGGGACACACCGACAGCACCTTGAGCACGCGGCTCGTGGTCCAGAGCAGCTTCTCATAGTTGTAGCTGCGCATGATCTGCACCAGGGCCTGGGGTCCTCCATTGGCCAAAATAATCAGCTGCAAGACAGAATCCCAGAATGGGTTGGGTTGGAAGGGACCGTAAAGACCATCCAGTTCCACCCTCCACCACAGGCTGCAACACATTCCACTAGATGGGGTTGCTCCAAGCCCTGTCCAACCTGACCTTAAAGACTTCCAGGGATGGGGCATTGAGAATGGAGGGCTGAGGCATGTGGCAACCCTGGGCTGCTGGGACCCCATCTCCAGATTCTCCAGCTCATGCCAGAACACAAGCCAGGCAGGAGCTCCAACCCCTCAGCATGCAGGAATGCTCGCCAGAGACACGAGATGGTGGGGTTTCCATTGCTGCCTCCTGGTCTTCCACCTGCAAGGTGCAAGGTTGGGCAACCACCCCCCTCCTGCCCTCCCCATGTCACAGTCAGTCTGGGATCCCCATCCCACCTTGCTCTCCTGGTTCCCGTAGGCCAGAAGCTGGAGGCAGTCAGTGGTGATGGCCAGGAACTTGGGGTTGTTCTTGTTCAGCAGGGGAACCATCTTCTGCAGCCCATCGGCCAAACGCACGGCCATCTTGGCCCCCTCCTGGTACAGCAGCAGGTTGTGCAGGGTGGTGATGGCATAGAAGAGAACCGACTCGACGGGCGAGCTGCGGGCAGGCAGCACACACCACGTCAGTGCAGGAGCTCCATCATGCTCACCGGGCTCCAGCAGAGCCCCTGGGGCTGCCCTGAGCCCAGCACCCACCAGCACCCTTCAGCAAGGCCCTGTGCAAGCCCACTGTGCTGCATGGCCCCAGGGAAGGGATCCCTCAGAGCCCGAGCCCCATCTCTGTGGCCACGGCAGCGGAGCTGGGGTAGCCACTCTCCTCCTCCTGCCCCCATGCAGGCTACATACACAGCAAACCCCGGGGGCTTTCACAGGCTCACAGTCTCCCACTCCGTTGTTTTGGTGAGCAGGAGGACCCACACTGAGGGCAGCATGAGCCCTCTCTTCCTCTGCCCACAGCCCAGGAGGGGCTGCCAGGCTCTGCCATCCCCTCTGGAGTCCCCATCACCACTGTGTACCTCAGCATCCTGACGAGGGCTGGGATGCCACCAGACTTGAAGATGGAGAGCAGGCCCTCGCGGTGGTGCGAGAGGTTGTGCAGGATGCTGGTGGTGCAGCGGGCAGTGTCCAGGTCGCTGGTGCTCTGCATGGTGCGGACCACGGCTGCCACGATCTGCGGCGACTGCATCAGCGCGCGGCGCGATGCCTCCTTCTTGGAGAGCTGGTTGACGATCATGGCTGCCTTGCTGACAACCACCTGGGGGGAGAGGAGCCAGCATGTGGGAAGGGGTCCCGCAGCAAGGACAGGCTGCGAGGTGACACGGGTGGGCAGAGGCAGGCTTAGTCCCGGTGCAGGGCAAAGGCAACAGAGGAGTTTGGCCAAGAGGAAAGAGACAGACATGGCCACAGAGTCCCACGGGGATGGGAGCCCATCTGTGTAGCAGCTGAAAGCCCAGAGATACATAGAGTAAACAGCTCCTTACCGGGTCCTCATCGTTGAGCAGCTTGGTGAGCTCTGGGATGGCACGTGTGGCCAGCTCGGCGTCATCCTGATAGTTGATGAGGTGCACGATGGCCGACTTCAGCATCTGGGAGGGCTCTGCCAGGCGCTGCACATTGGTCTGCTGCCCCTCTAGCTGGGTGGTGATGAGGAGCGAGCGGTCCTCCACCGTCTCGGGGTACATGGCAGCCCGGACGCGCTGGGCACGGGTCATGGCCAGCTGAGCCTCCATGTCCGCTGTGGGGGAGGACAAGGAGACAGCGTTAGATTCAGGCTCTCTCCAAGGAGTGCTCCCAGCCCTGCTTCCCAATCCCAGCTAGATGAGCAAGAGCTTAGCGCAGTGACACCGGCCACGTCAGCAGTCCCAGCACGCTCTGCACAGAGCCGGAGCTTCAAAGCGTAAACAGATACAGCAGCACAGAGATAAGACAACACTCAATTAGGCAGCGTGATGAGGCAGTTGTCACACAAGGCCCATTAATTAAAAAATTAAGGATATTTGCAACTTGGGACCAGCTGGCACTGGAAAAAAGAAGGACACTAAGGCCTTCCCCATCGAGGATGCTGAGGTGTGATACTGCGGTAGCCACCCATGGTCCCAGCCTCTGTGGCACAGGGACTGTACAGAGCTTGGTGGGGGGCTCCGATCCCCACGGGAGCTGGCAAATAAACCTTCCAGGACCTATTGCTGACAGTGAACTGCAGAGGCAAGCAGAGCAAACCAGCCCCCTTCGAGGGGATAAAGCGGGGGGAAGCATCTCCTTCACTCCAGGATGTGGCTCTGTGTTGTCCTTGCCTCAGCAGGAGAAGCTGTGGCAGTGGCACAGAGTTACAGCGCATGCTGGCAGCTCTGTCACCGTGCTGGGACAGGTTTCCCAGCGGGCAGACAGGCAGTAGAGCAGGTGGCAGATCCGTGGGCCGGGATCAGCTGTTCCCATCTCAAGCCAACCCGCTGGCGCACTCGGATGTGTGCGCAGCTCAGCACCAGCGCGGGCTGGCTGCCCGCCACCCCCGCGCGAGAGCCTCTCGGCGCTGGGAAGGAGGACAGGAGGGAGCATATTTTAGGCAGCAACAACTCCCAGGGTGTGGAAGCCAGCATGGAGGAGTGCCCAGAAGCAGCATGGCTACGGGGGAGGAAGAAGAAGGCAGGAGCCGAGCAGCTGAGCCCACGGAAGTGCCGAGCCCCACAGCCCCTTACCTTGCGCTTGGCTCTGGCCCTGGCTCCCTCCCTGGCAGTAGCTCGTGGTGGTCGTCTTCTTGATGGTGTACTGCTTCCCATACACCTCGTCATCATCCCCGAGGCACTTGCTGCTGACAGAGGGCACCTGCGTGTTGATCCCGGAGTGGATTCCAGAGTCGTAGGTGTAGGTCTGCTGCCACTCTGTCACCTTGATCGGCTGCTCCATCATGTTCATCACCTCCATGGCTGCTCTGCGGGGTGGGGAGGGGAGAGGTTACGCCTCCACAAGAGCCCAGGTTGCCGTAGGACCCTCCTGCCCCTCTCCTGCCCCTGAATGGTGTAGCAGACCTCCGGTGCAGCAGCCGGCCCCTGTGCAGCCCATGAGCAGATGGAGCCAATCCCTATCTGCCCTCCTCCCCCACGGCAGATGAAAGGAGGCACCGGGATGACGAACCCAAAGCTCAGCACTTTGTTGCTCGTGTTCAGACTTGAACCGCGGCTGCGTCTCACAACGCTGTGTCTCACAACACCGTGTCTCACCACTGCCACGGCCAAGGTGTGGGCAGGCTCTGCCCAGTGCGGTGGGACACCACAGCCAGATCCCCAGTTCCCCTGGCCGCCCAGGAGCTTCTTTAAGCCCCCTTTTCAGAGACAGGAACTGCAAAGAGCTGGGGGCATGCCAGAAGCTCCAAGCTCCACAAGGCTAGAGCGCCAAGCATAAAATGAACCTTTTTAGAAGGTTCCGAGGACACTCCTAAAGTGCCTAAAAATAAGCAGGCAAAGCCACTGGCTTGGCTGTCTCATGGGTGCTCAGCACCACAGGCGCCCACGGCGTGGTCTGGGGCTGGGTGCTCCCCACTCAGTGCCAGGACAGGGCAGCCCGGCACATCCCAACACTCAGGACAAACCAGCCAAGGTTGCTGGGAGCAGGGCTGGGCTTTCCTCGTCTGTAATTTGGGGATACAAGGGGGAGGGACGATGGTTCATGGATTAATGCCTGAGCTCACTCAGGGCTGTGAGTCACCAGCCCTGCATCCAGGCCCCCGGCACGGCCAGGAGGGATGGAGGCAGGCAGGGAGGGAGGGGTGGAGGCAGCCAAGGAGGGAGGGATGGAGACAGCGCCCGCCCAGCCCTCCTCTGACCCATCACCCAGGCACCCGCCGGGATTCCTATCCCTTCCCAGCCGCGCAGGAGTGGGATGAGTCAGAGTTTCAGAGGCGATAAGCAGCGAAGGGAGCAGCTGCCGCCCGGCATACCTGGGCGCAGCAGCACCCACTTCCAAACAGCTTAATTACCACCTGCACCGGCCCCGATTCCTGCGCCGGGCTGGACCGGGGCGGCCGCGCACCCCTGGCTCCGCTCCAGCCGCCGGCACGGCGCAGGACCCGCAGGGACCAGCCGGGCCGGGGCGGCAGCCTCGGGCCCCAATACCCTTCTGGGGGAGCGAGGGGACCGAGCTGAGCCCCCCGCCAGGCCGGCGGCTGAGTCAGGGCGTCGGGTGGTGGCCGAGGACGCGGCTCCGTGGGGCGTCCCGGCAGGGCACGGCGCGCACGGGCTTGGCGCGGCTCGTCCCAGCGCTGCCGGCTGTTCCCAAGGAGCGGCCGAGCCCTCGCCAGCTGCACAGGCCGGCGCTCGCAGGGAGGAATCCCAAGCCCTCATTCGCGGGGGCAGCGGGGGAACGGGAGCCCCGCCACGCTTGTCCCCCCCGGCTGGGTGCATCCTGCAATCCCCCGCGTCCAGCCCCAGCCCCAGCCGCCTTCCCGGAGCCGCGGCAGGGCGCTGCGCCTGCCAATCCAATATTTTTTGAGCTGTCAAGCAGTACTGGCAGACTCAGAGCAGCTGTAATGGGCTGTGCATAATGCACGGTGGTCAGGCAATGGAAGGACCCGCTAATGGAGGGCGGCGGGCAGAGCCTGCCCACAGAGGGTAGGAATTGGGGTGTCTGAGCAGTGGGGCAGGACAGTGTGTGACACATGGTGCCAGGGGCGAGAGGAGAGGCAGCTCTGCTCCCCACCCCGCGTCCCAGCAGGGATGGGCCGTGAGAACCCCAGTGCTGAGCTGGGAGTGCCGCGGTGCACACCCGCACTTGTGAGCTGCTGCATTGGTATTTGGGAGGTCAAGTCCTTCAGCTGGGTCATCCTGGCCCCCGTGGCAGAGTCTCCAGACTGTGTCGGGAAGCCCTGGAGAAGCAATAATCCCACCTTAAGGAAATGTGGAAGTGGTAGGCAGGAGAGCGCTCTGTGACACTGGCAGAGCACATCACCATGGTGCAGGAGCTGGGTGAGCTGTCACCCAGCCCATCTGGCATGCAGAGCCCCAGCAGCAGGGTCCCAACACCCCAGGCAAACACTGGAAAGCTGCCCTGGACAAGGCGGGCAGGGGGAGAGCAAAGCTGAGGGAGAATAGACCATACAACCAGGGCCAGGGCAGGGACCCCAGGCAGCAGCAAGACAGATCTGGCAGGGGCTGATGCTGCCGCACCATTGTTGAGCAGAGACATCCACTCCACAATTTACAGGCATCAGACAGGCACTTAATTTTCCAAACCTCCAGGAGCTGGGCTCAGACACCGTACAGAGCCCTGCATTATGCATGAGCCACCCCTTCCGTCTGCACCACAGCACCCAGGGACATCAAAAGCCAGCACAGCTCCTTGAGCTCAGACATGAGCTCGGCTGATCGGCCCCAGATGAGCTCCAAGCAGGAGAGTGGGTCCAGGAGCCACCCAGAAGGGATCACAGGCACCTCACTAAACACAGCACCTGTCCTTCCCCTAAGCATCCCCTTTAACAGCATTTGTTCATCACCATAGGGGCCAGCGAGGCCAACAGCATGCAAGGTGACAGGGCCAGCGGACCAAATGTCAGACACTCCTGTGGTGAGCAGTGACATTTTCTGAACCCTGTGTCAAGTGTGCCCTGCTCATCACTCAGTGAGGGGCAGACACTGACACAAGCTTCTCCCCCATCATGCACAGCCTGGCTCTGTCCTCAGGTGTCCTCTCTCCTCCGCAGTAGGATCAGAGTGAGAGGGGCTCCAGGATGCTGGTTACACCTGGGTTCACCTTATCAGGAGCCATTCCCTGACAATGCTTCTAGGGAAGTGCTGTAGGGGGGTAGGACCCCCACCAGCTGGGAAGGGGAGGGCAGCAGCTCATGCAGGAGGGAGAAGCAGAGAGTCATTTGGGGCACAGGTGAAAATACTCACACTGGAGGAGTCAGCCATGAGCAGGGGACATCCCCCACCAGGCCTGCGGGCAGAACAATTGCTGCTGAGCGCAGCCCTTACCTCCCCCCACCAGGATGGCACAGGGGGAAGGGGAGAACAGTGAGGGCAGAACGGTGCCACCAGGCCTCACCTGAGCCTCACTCTGCACACAGCCTGGACCCCAGGGAAAGAGGACTCGCTCCTGGGAACAGTGAGAAATCCCCCGGGAAACAGTGAGGCAGATGGGTGGGACCCCTCAGAGGGGACAGCAGGTTTGGGGAGAACCTCCAGCCTGCTCCCAAACCACGATGGGGAAGGGCCCAAGACACCTCAGGGGCTTCAGCCATGGGATGCAGGACAGGCAGGGGCTTCAGTCACTCAAGCAGGGCACTGCCAGGAAAAGGTTAATCCTTCTCCCACCACTTCCCGCAGCATTCCTGGCTGCGGAAGGCAGAGGAAGCTCCCGCGGCTGTTGTCAGGCACCGGCCAGCGGCTCATCCGCCCCCAGAGCCATTTGATCAGCGTCCAAGCAGCACCGGCCCCCCGGGACACTGTCTGCAGAGGAAGTCTCTGGCAAACATGCAGCCCCAGGCCTGAGTAGCCGTTCTCACCGCCTGCCGTGAAGCCTTTGGCCTCGCCAGGCAGGACACAGCTGGCAGACAGGGCTGAGCTGCCCAGAACAGCAGCAGGGAAGCCATGAGTGCTGCCTCATGCAGAAATATCGACTGTCCAGGGGCTTCTCGGGGAGCAGTGGCCCCTGGGGTGAGCGGCTGTGACCCCCAATGTGGGGTCACCCCAAAGTGAGCAGGTGGGGGGCCCAGAGCAGCCTCACAAGCCCCAGGCAGGGGCTCCACAGGACCAGGCATTGGGTCCCAGGGTCAGTGGGTGTGAGTGGCAGCCTGAACTCATCATGTGCAGGTCAAGCCTGCCCTCACCCCAGCACAGAACAGTGTGGGTGCCTGCAGGGAGCTGCCAGAGCCCTGTTCTTGCTTACATCCTCCAGGAGCAAAGGGCAATAACACTGGGGGGGCCCCTTATGCAGCCACAGCATGTGAGGGGCTGAGCTCGGTGGTGGGAGCATGCGAGCGGCTGCAATTACAGTTGCTAAGGCTTTTAAGGAAAGGGAAGAGGCAGTTAAAGCAATTCAATAAATGCAGCACAAGAAAAGACTCTATTTTAGAAGCACTTACGCTACACACAAGCCATCTCCGGTCCCCCCCTTCCTGGAGCAGCCGGGGATTAGTGACTGCCCGCTCAGACAGTCCTGGCCTCGGCAGCCACAGCACAGAGTCTTCCCACAGACAAGGGCACCCAGAGCCTGGTGCGCCCTGGAGAGCTGCAACCCAAAGTCCCCCAACACCCACACCACCTGCCCAAAGGTGCCATGAAGCGACACCAAGGGCTGACAAAGCTGGGACAGCCGCTAACGAAGCCCCCGCAGATGCTGTACAAAAGCTTCAGTGGTTTTGAAGAGGATCCTCAGGAACACACAGCGGGAGCAGGCAGAGAAAGGAGCTTGTCAAGACCTCACCAGCATCAATGGGAAGCGTTTGAGTCAGATCCCGGCACCAGGAGCCCTTTCAATGGGCCTTTACAGGGAAGATGAGTGGAAGAATTCAAAGGGGAACGAGAACAGCTTGAAGTTTAATGAGGAGGAGACAGCAGCGGGGAATCAGCCTCTCGTTAGAGCAGGCAAAACCACTGGCCTGGTCTTGCACACAAAGGAGCCCATGGACTTTGTGCACGGATGCTCCCAAGTCCAGAATGGATCCTGGCTGTCCCACCAGCTCTGACAACTTCGGGGCACTGAGGAAGGAAAGTGGCATGCGGGAGCTTCAGATCCAGGCTTCTTCACTGGAGGGGGAGTCTAAACCCTGTTTTAATTTCAGCTACTATGATGCTACATTTGAGCTGCTGAAATGCCCCATGCAAAGCCCCAGCTCCTGTTACTGGGGGTGCTGCATCCCCCTGAGCACAAGGCCAGGCTCTGGCAGCAGAGCAGCCCCAGGATGCAGCAACTCTGCCACGACCTGCTGCGCTCAGCTGATGCTTTCCATCAACCCGGAGCATGTCCTCGAAACGCCTCGCCTGCACCTGAATTAACAGCTCCTGACAGCTCCAGCACACGCCAGGCCCAGGCTGTGATGTTTTGGCACTTCACATCACAAAACAACACCGTATTATCCATCAAGTGCTCTCCCACTGCGAGCGCACGCACACCCACCCTGCTCCTGTACAGGGGGCAGGGCTACGGCAGGACCCCCAGTCCAGGGAAGGTTTTCCCAGGGACATTCACCTGCCAAAGACTCACTGTGGGGTCTCTGGCAGCGCATCCCCCTCCCTGCATCCCCAGTTGCTGGCACAGACACCTCCATCCGCAGAGGCACCAGGATCAGGAGGACCCACATGGGCTCATCCCCTCCTCAGAGTTTGCTGATCTCAATAGAATCATGTCTGGGAAAGATGGGAATTTGCCACTTGTCCATGGAAAGGAGAACTGGCATGGTGAAATTAATCACAATTACTCCATCTGGATAAAAAAAAATCAAAATCATTCTTTTGTTTCAATGAGTATAAAAGAACAAGTTGTTCTTTAAGAACACTGTAATTGCAGGCTCTGGATCTTGCAGCTCCAGCCACGGTGTCCAGGACACAGGGTTTGCCACCTGGCCCTGCCAGAGGAGCCAGGGCAGTCGGGAGGGGCACAGAGGTGCTGAGCCCCAGCTTAATTTCTCCATCCAGTTGCATTGCAGCTGCAAAGTTCAGACGCTTCACAAGAAATTATCACCAACAGCCGTCAGCACCCGGCCTGTCGGAGCAAGTTAATGATTTGTCACCAGGGCTCTGCCCGCGCGTCACCGCGATTACAGCAGGCTCTGCCAGCAGCCAAAGGTCTCTCCCCTGTTGCGGATACACACGCATTTCATCCAGATACCCACCCCCAAATGCCACACGGGACCCCAGCTCACCCTCCCCACGGTGGTCTGTGCCCCCCGCCAGCATCGGGGCAGCCCCCCTGGAGGGCACCGCCACCCCCTCCCAGGTCTGATCATCCAGGCGTGGGATATTGGGAAAACACCGAGCATTCCTCCTCCACCCCACCATCAGCTCCGGGGCGGGGAAGGAGGCCGAGGACTCGCTGGGAACAGACAGCGCAGATGTCGCGGGCTGCCCGACGAGCCCCGGCAGCCGCAGCACGAGGCTCCTGCCCTGTTTGCAAAGCGATTCCGGAGCCGAGAGAGCGAGGCGTGCCAGGATGCCTCCAGGCCTGTCAGCAGCCGTGGCAGAACCCATCGAGGCTGGTGTATTTAGAAGGGTATTTCAAACCTCTGCTTAAATAGAAACATCTTCACCTCCCGCCGCAGCGATCGACGAGCCGGGTGTGGCCCCAAAGCCAGTCCCTGTTTAAGCCCAGACATGGTGTTCCGGTCAAGTTTTAAGCCTTTTTTGAGAGGGAGTACCTGCACCTTCCCACCCCCTTGACCACCACTTCATCAGCGTCCATGAGCAAAGAAGGGTAAAACCATTCCTCTCAGAGCAAAGAACATGATTCAAGGCACCAATGCAGCCCTGCTGTCCTCCCAAGCTGCCGTCCCCAGCTGCTTCCACTCACACAGACCCACCTGGGATACCCCACGGGACTGAGAGCGACCACCTACCTAGGTGATGCTGGGTGCCCACAAACCCTGTCTAGGTGGGAAAGCATCCCCTGAAGTCCGAGGTAGACTCGTACTCCTTTAGCAGACACTACATTTCTTTTTAACTTGTGTTAATTAGAAGCCACTCTAATTTAAACCTTCAAAACCAGCACAAGCGTCGGTACAGATGCCGCAATTAAAGTTCTGCAAGTTCTCTGTGCAGAGGCTCTGCTCCCCCAGCCTGCGGAGCGGGGCCAAGGGCAGCTTCGCTCCCAGGCTCTGCCATCTGCGAGCGGCAGCGCGCCCGGCAAAAGCGCCGTCTTAAATCCCGGAGATCTGGAAGTGTGATAAAAAGCCAAATCCCATCAAGCGCTCCCACACCAAACCACAGTCTTGAAGGGAAGCCGTCCTCCCAGGAACGGACTGAGCTGCAGGAGCCGTGCAGCTGTACCGCAGTGCCTGCCCGGCTGCGAGGGCTGAGTAAGGGTTTCAGGTGGGGGAAACAAAGGGGTGAGTTAATGGGATCAGGGCAGTGCCGAATGATACACTGAAATGCGGCAGCAGGACCAGAGGGACATTCCCCAAGGTCCCTGGCTGCAGCCCGGCCACGATTCACTCGCGGTGCCGTGGAGGCTCTAGGCACGGTGCACAAACTAGTCGCACACCCAGCCCCAGGAGACCACTCCCAGCAGCCCGGCTCGTCCTCCCCGGGGATGAACGCGCTTCCTGGAGCCGGCAAGGACACGGCACATCGCCCAGACAATAGACTGTAACGCCATTGTCTGAGGGAGGGCCCCGCGCGGCCGCCCCACCTTCCCCCAGCGCCCTGAGCCCTCGGGACCCACGTCTGTCCCTGCTCCCGCACAGCAGCCACAGTGCTAGGAAGGAGAACAATCCTCAGCCACCGCTGCCAGGAGCTCTGTCCGTCCCCGTCCTGATGGCCAGCTTGTTAAGGCCAAATTAGCAGTAAAATGGGTTTTTCATGACACTTCATGGAAATCCTCCAAAACAAGGAGCAATCACAGTCTTCAGATGTGCAAACACAGTTCCAGTGGGTGCCCTGCGCCCTTCCAGCCAGCTCCGACACTGACAAGGACACAGAAATGGACCCCTGTAATTTTCCCATCCCTGTTTCTGGCTGGGCCGGACACCCCGAGAGCTGAGCCTGGAGCAGCCCCCGCGGACACTGCACCTGCCCTGGATGCGGCTGACAGCCCGGAGCAAACGCCCCCGGCACCGCTCCAGCCCCATCCCCGAGGCAGCTGGCAGGGAGACGCTGTGCCCCCGGCTCCCCACCAGCCGATGGCAGACGGACACCAGACCCGCGACTGTCGGGGTTGGCACCAGCGCCAAAACCAGCACGACGTGGGCTGGAGCAGGAGGTGAAGCAACTGCGGGGGCTGTGTCACGGGGCGTCCCCAGCCCCCACCACCCTTCTGGTATGGGCAAGCTGACAAGGGAACATCAAACCAGACAGGGGACTCACCCAGGCACCCCAACAGCGTTATGGGGAAGCCGGGAGTGCAAGGACTTGCAGCCGGGCCCGAGAGGATGCAGGCTGATGCCTTCACACCCGTGCAGGCACGACGGTGGCACAAGTCACCCTGTCCCGTCCCCAGCGGCAGCCGTGCCCTCCTAAGCGCTCACTCACAGCACACACGTCTCCCCGCGTTGCTCGTATGACAGCCCACGTTTGCCTTCTCTGGGCAACTCCCAGCAACGTTTCAGCATTATCCTTTCATCTGTGCTGTAAACTTGATTAATTAAGCTAATCACTCAGCTAACGCAATTAGAGCGCTCTCTCCTCTCCAAACATCAGACAAACAGCCAAGTTTCGCTCCCCCTCCTCGTTTCCCGGTGCGGATATTCGCTGTCAGGGGCTCAGCTGGGACCCCCCGTCCGCACTGTGCCCAGCAACCCTAACCCGCGGGGAGGTGTCTGGGTGATGTCAGGTCACCCGCATCCTCCTCGGCCCTCTCAGCCCCCAGACTTCACATGCCCGGCGGTGGGCAAAGGGTTGCCCCGGCCCCCGGTAGGGACGGCGATGTCGAGGCGTTCCGAGGTGGCCTCGAGAGCAGCACGCGGTGTCCCCAGGTGTGACTCTGGGCACGGAGCAGCCCAGTTTGCATAAGAGCCCCAGAGCACCGGGCGAGAGCCGTGCCAGGGCCTCGCCCGCCCAGCGGCAGCTTCGGGCGGGGCCGGGGATGGGGACAGAGTCACCGCCTCGCACCGGAGCGCAGAGCCGCGACTCTCAAAGTGGCTCCCGCGCCACTGGGAAGGGGCCGGGACAGCCCGGGGCAGCCCGGCCGCCCATAGCGGGGAGCCCCGGAGACCCGCCCAAGTGGCCCCGCGCGGGACCGGCCGAGCTCACGGAGAGCACAGGGGGATCCCTGCCCCAGGCGGCGGCAGCGGGGCCGAGCCGGGACACCCGGTGCTGCCCGGCCCGGACACCCGGATCCTCTCGACCCCAAACGTGGCCACTCCCCAGCCCCGCACGGCCCCAGCCCAGCTCAGCACGGAACGACCGACGGCCACGGCCCTGGCCCCGTTCCGGCCGCCCCAACTCCGCTCACCGGACCACTCCCCGCCGCGATCTCCGCCAGCCCGGTCCTCCGGACCCGCCCCCGCTCACCGGAGTGATCCCTGCCCGGTTCCACCTATAGCGGCCTATTGCCGCTCACCCTCGCTCCCCCATGCCCAATGCTCGGTGACTTGGCTCCACTCACCGTCGAGCCCCGTGCCCGGTGCCCCGCCCCGCTCAGCGTCGCTCCCCGTGCCCGGTGCGCCGGCCCCGCTCACCGTCGCTCCCCGTGCCCGCTGCCTCGGCCCCACTCACCGTCCCTCCCCGCCCGACGTCCCGGCCCCGCTCACCGTCGCTCTCCGCCGCCCGCCCGCTCCTGCCCGAACAAAAGGCGAGCAGCGCCCCGCGCCGCGCCCCGCCCGCCACAAGCCCCGCCCCCCCTCCGCCCTGTCGCTATTGGATCCTCCGCACGCCCATCAAGCCCTCGGCCCGCTGGGCCCCGCCCCCGCCGGGCGTGTTTATCCGCTCCCCATTGGCGGGAGGGCGCTGGCCCCGCCCCTCGCCCGCAGGTGATTGGACAGTGGGGCGGGGCGCGCGGGGCGCGGCGGCGGGAGAGGAAGGGCGCGACCACGCGGGGACCACCTGGGTGACGTAAGTGGGCGTGGCCAGGTGTGGCCGGGACCCGCCCCTGGGCAGGGCCGTGTGGGGACCCCCGGGCCGTGCGGGGACCCCCGGGCCGTGCGGGGACCCCCGGGCCTTGCGGGGACCCCCCGGGCAGGAGCGCGGGGGCGGCAGGAAGCGGCGTTCGGGAAGGGCTCGGGGCTGCCGGCGCTGCGTCACCCCGGTCCCCGCCGGACCGGTCCGGCTGGGTGCTGCCTCCACGTCCCGGGAGAAGCCGCCGTCACCCAATGCTCGAGTCATCCATGGGATACGTCTCAGACCACGGGGCGGGGGTCCTCAGGACCCCCAGGTGTGGGGAGCAGGACGAGTCTGCCCCGGGTGAGGATGAGACGGGAGCATCCTGCACCCCCGCTGCCTGTATGGTTCTCTGCCTCGTCTGGTTGTGAGCGCTGCCAGGCGAGGATTCTCAGCTCCGAAGAGAGGTGAGAGACAGAGCTTCCAACGCCCCTGCAAGGAAAAGAGAATTCATCGCTGTGTGCTGAGCGGGAAATCTGGAGCACAGCGAGAGAGCTCTCAGCACAACGAAATGGGCACACGGCACAGCGCGGCATGACATGGCAGGGCAGGACACAGCACAGCTGAGGCGTCAGCCAAAAATCTCATTCATGCTCTCTCTTGGTCAAGGTCAAGGGTGTCAGGGAAGTGCAATGATGCCTTCGCCATGTAACCCATGGCTTCCTGCAGCGTTGCCCCTGCATCCCACCTCCATCCCACCTCCATGTCCCTAATCTGTCACTCTGCATCCCATCTCTGCACCCCTGGCACTGCCCTGCAGCTGCACGTCCCGGGGGACAGGATGGTGACCATGCTCACGGTTGCAGCCACTGCTGGGGTCACACCACTGCTCCCAGTGCTGCTGCTCCTGCCCGGCACTCCCAGGAGTGATGGATGCAGCCAGCACCTGCACATCCAGTGCCTGCAGGTGGGAGCAGGGAAGGGACCCCAGGCACTCCAGCTCATGGCTGTAAGGGGCTTTGCCTGGTGCCAGTAGATAAGTGGGAGCAAGGAGAGCTGTCTTCTCTATGTGAATGTGGGGCTGGGGAGGGGACAGGGTGCCCAGGTGTGTGTCAGAGCAGGGCAGAGGCCCCGTGGGCCCAGTGCCACCTTCCCTATTGGGAAGATCCGCAGGCCTTTGTCCCCTGGGCTGCGGTGCCAGCGCTGGGCTGAGTGCTTCCTGCTCATCTGTGTGCAAGTGCTGCCAGCCACACCCCACCAGGCTGGCACTCCCCTCCCGAGGTGGCTGTGACCCATCGGTGACAAACCCCACTCCTCCCAAGTGATAGGACAGGCCGGCCCAGTGAAGGGGCGCAGTGGGTGCTCCCTCCCAGCACTGCCTCCCTAAGCCCTGAGCCTTGCCCATGGGTCTGGGGGCTCAGGCCCTGCCCCCCACCCAGTGCCCTGCAGAGCTGGAAAAGCCCTGGTGAATAGGGGCTCCAGGCAGGGCAGGGTGGGGTGCTGGCAGCCTCTTGCCACCCTCTTCCTTCCATTCCCATCCCTTCCCTCCCCCGGGGCCAACGCTGTGATTCAGCCTCTCAGTTTCAGTCCTCGCAGCCAATTTCCAAGCCGAGCGGGAACACGGCAGGGAGGAGCGAGCGGCCACACGCTGCCCGACGCCTCGTGCCCAGGAGTGGCACAGGCTTGTCAGCATCAACGGCGACCCCCAGTGGGCTCCAAAACGCCCTGATGCAGACAGGAAGAGGGTCATCCCTCCCTGCTACTCCCCACCTTCATTGGGGGATGCAGGCCGCGCGCTCCGGTCCAGGAGCAGGATGATGCACCCTCAAGGAGTGTCACAATGATGCATCCCCAAAACAATCATCGGGTCATGCATATCACACCCCAAAGACCCATATGGGGTGGGACATGCTGCCCTCCAGCCCCCTGCAGCTCTCCACCCCGCATGACAGCCTTCCCTGCACAATGAGGGGGTCACAGATCCCCATAAGGCTCCCAATGTGGCTGTGGCCCCCTCAGGGAATCCACAGTCTCACAGGAGCCTGGCTGCTCTCATGGCCTCCATGGGTCCCCAGCCCCACAAGTTCCCCCCAGGTCACCTGTGGCGACATACAGACCTGAACTCATCCCTCCCTCTCCCACAGCAGGGGCTCTCCCACCTTGAGCTCCTGGATCCCATGGTGGCAGCACACCCCAGCCCTGGGAGCCTGAGGTGGAGGCACCCATGAAAAGACCAGTCTGGATTTTATTAAAAGTTCAGCACCAGTATATATATAAAAAAGAGCAACTGTGCAAGAGGGGAAATCTTAAATTAATGGAGCTTAAGGCTAGAGAGGGCTGGTGTGGCAAAAATTCAAGGCACAGGCAGGGCACGGGTGCCGCAACCTCACCAGGCTGCAGCCTCATGGTGACACGGGGACATGGCACACTGGGAGCCCCCTGTAGCACCAGGTTGGGGAGTCCAAGGGGACCTGGGCTCTGGGGGCTGGCAGAGTGCCCAGAAGGCTGGAGGAACAGGAGTAGGAGCCTCAGGGAGCCTCAGGTAGGGGCAGGACCAGCTCCAGCAGCACCATGCATTGCTCCCAGAGTAGGGGCAACCCCCCAAGCCCCTCAAGACAACACAGGGGTCGATCCTGGTGCATCATCCACAGATCCTGGGAAGCAGCTGAAGGACACAGAAAACCCCGGTTCTGTGGGGCATCACTGCTGGTCAGGGCTCCTGGGGACATTGGGGGCAGGGGTGGCCCAGGGGAAGCTCCTGAGCAGGCAGGGAAGTCCGGGGCTGCTGGTGTTCCCCCGATGGGAAGTGGGCTGCGCCAGGGCAGCAGACATCCAGGTGGCAGAGGCAGCCCTGCTGCAGGATGCTAGGCAGGATCGATCCTTCCCCACGAGTCTGAGTTCCTGCCTGGTGGCTGGCAGGAGCCCAAAGCCCGACGTCCCCAAGAGGGCATCACAGAGCCACCACCATCCCGCTCTGTTGGGGCAGGGCACCCCTTCACCTGGCTCATCACAAGATCTCTGCAAACAAGGAGAGTTTGGTGGCACCGGGGCTGTGGGCAGCAGATCCCCTACCCTGCAGCACAGCCCCCAGCCCTGGTATCAGGAACCTTGGTCATCTTTGTCTCCTTTGGTCTTGGGCTCCTGCCACCACTCTGCGAAGAAGCTTTCCTCGTAGTCACCTTCGCCCTCGAACTCGCCATCCGAGGGCAGGTCCAGTGCCTCTGGCCCCTCACTGCCATCCAACTCCATCTGCAGCATGGGAGGGCAGGAGGAGGCAGGGGGGCTTGGCAGCCTCATCTGCAGTCTCTGCTCCAGGCTGGTTTGGGGGGTCAGACCCCCCCCGCATGAGGAACATCCCTGCAGCACTCATACACACCACCCAGCAACCCCAAGAGCACCCCCATAGCACCCATCTGCATCCCACATCAGGGCCATCAGGTACCTCATCATCATCCTGCAGGTACTGCCGGGCAAATTCCAGCATCTTCTTCTGGGCGGCCGTCTGGTTGTGGTACCGCACGGCTTCCTGGGCACAGCGGGGGAGAGGGGCTGCATCAGCCCCTGCCCGGTCAGTGCAGAGCCATGGGGCAGGGGCCTGGGGGGTCCTCACCGGCCGTGGCTCGAAGTCCTCCTCCCGCAGGCGCCAGCGCTCGCGGTGGAAGCGGTAGTAGACCAGGTTCTGCTGCATCACGGTGTCGCCCGGGTCGAAGAGCATATAGCTGGAGACACTGCGCACCGCGTCCTGCACATCGTTCACTGCGGGGAGCAGCACCAGGTGACACGGGGGTGACACCCATCCCAGGGCCCGCAGCATCCCAGCGTGCCCCAGGGCACAGTCACTCACACTTGTAGTAGGCAAACTGCAGGTAGTGGTACATGGTGGCCACAAACTTCTCCACAAAGTAGCCGCCCACGTTAGGGGTGAGCTCAGTCTCGCAGTCCACCTTGCATTGCAGCACGCTCACAAAATGGTCTGGGGGGAGATGGCAGGTGCTGCACCCCTGATCACCTCCCCAAGTCTGCCGTCCCCCAGCCCTCCACTACCTGCGATGGCGGGGTAGAAGTCCTTGAACTCCTGAAGTTCATAGGCGCCCTCACAGCCAGCCAGACAGTCCTCGTATGCCTTGTAGTACTCAGCCAGCGCCTGCTCCATGTCGGCTGCACTGCTTCGGAAATCCCCGTTGTTGTACAGCTTCACCGACCGCACAAATATCGGCTGCCGAGGACCACTGCTTAGTGAGGGAGAGCTGCTTCCCCCAGGATTTGGCAGGACCAGGTGTGCTCTGAGCCCTGGGGAGCCCCTCTTCCACCCCAGCCCCATCCCTTCCTTACCTCATAGGGCTGAGCTTCCAGGTCAACCAGGTATTCATCCACATCCAGCATTGTCCTGTAGTAGTTCAGGTACCTCAAGGTCATCTCGTGCTTGGGGTTCTTCTGCAGGAAGGTGTGGGCAGCAGACACTGCTTTCTCAATCTTATTTGACTGTGGAGGAAGGAAGAGCCCATGCAAAGACCTGCTTCAGGGCAGCCTGAGGCAATGCTGCAGCCGAGGGGACCTCAGCACCCAGCCAGACCCTTGGGCTGCAGGGCAGAGGGGTGATCCTTGAGGGGAAAGCCCTGCACCCACGGTGCCTGGCTGTCAGTGATGAACAGACAGGATCCGGGAACATGGACATTGCAGGTAACTCCAGCCACATAAATTCCTGGCTGTGCCCATGGTGGGAGCAGGGACAGCTCAGCCCCTCATGGGCCCCCACATCCAGCCAGGAGTGATCCACATGGTGCAAGATGGATCCACGTGGTGTGGGTTTGACCCGCACATCTGCTCTTCTCCAGCACTGCCACCAGACCTGGCCAGCTGCCCCTGCTGCTTTATGGGTTCTTGGGTTGCAGCTTCAGGGGAGTGAGATGGCAGGGAGGAGGGGTGGTTTGAACGACCCGACCCGTCCATGAAAAGGGTTTGGGCCAGAGCAGCAAGAGGAAAAGGCATTAAGGTTCCAACCAGGCTGTCCCTCGTTGCTGCCAGGTGAATGGGGCTGCAGCATTGAGCACTAAAACAGCACCCGCAGTGGCAGGCAGCCAGGGACGAGGACCCTGACCAGGGGATTGTCCCCTGCCAGAGACACTCTGGCCAACACACAGGCACCCCAGGGCAATGCCTTATGAAACCTCCCTCCACAAAACCTCCCTCCACGTCTGCACTGTGAAGCTGAGCAAGCTGTTCTTCCTGATGGAGCATCCAGACACGTGTCCCATCACAATCACAGAGGCACCGGACCCGCCAGCTCGGGCCCCTCAGTTGGGGCAGCCCTTGTGCCCTCTCCCCCAGGCAATGCTCTGCCTGTCCAGGGAGACCTTGGGGGACCAGGGAAACAGAAGGTGGGGTAGAGGGACACAACCATAGGGGCCCCCTAGTCGTGGGTGCACCCCTCACGTCCTGCCTGATGTGTCCCAGATGATGCTGACGTGCCACGGCTCAGGGGCAGGATGGAGGAGGGTGGGGGATGCCAGATGGGGAGTGAAGGAAAGGGGAAACACTTGACAGCAGAGTACAGGATGGAGAGGAGCAGGGTTCGGGGGCGCAGGGATAGAGGGGGGTGGGGTTCAGGGTGGGTAGAGCAGAGGCTGACGGTGTAGGACGGGGGCACAGGATGTGGGTGCAGGATGGGGGTGTCGAAGAGGAGGTATAGGATGAGGGGCACAGGATGAGACAGGGGAAGGGGTGTGCCCAATCGGGGGGCAGAGTGGAGGGGTGCAGGATGGAGGGGAACGATCAGAGTGATGCAGGACAGAGGAGCAGGACCCCCCACGCCTCCCCCCTGCCATTTGCACCGCCTCACCTTGAAGAGCGCGTAGTGCAGGTACTGGTAGGGCTGGCGGCGCTGGAAGTCGCGCAGGGTCTGCGCGGGGGGGTAGCGCAGCTGGAACACGGGCAGTTCACGCTTGCAGGCGCGCAGGCAGCCGGCGCGGAGCAGCAGGCGCCCGAAGAGCCGCAGCTCCCGCTCCCACTCCCACGAGGGGTCCCGCTCCCCGCGGGGCTCCCCGGCGGGATCCTCGCCCGCGGGGGGCTCCCCGGCGCAGCGGCGGTGGCAATGCGCCTCGCTGTCCCGCAGCAGCCTGTGGAGCCGCAGACTGGCCTCCAGCCCCTGAGCGCTCTCCGCCCATTGCGCGTCCGCGTACTGCTCCAGCGCCCGCGCGTAGGCGCGCTGCAGCGGCTCCAGCGCGGCCGCGGGGAACCCGCGCACGCTGTACTGCTCGTACTGCGCCGCGCACAGCCTCGCCGCCAGCACCGCCAGCAGCAGCGCCGGCAGTGGACCCGGTACCTTTACCGGCACCGCGCCGCCCATCCCCGCCGCAGCGCACTGCCCGCCACCCGAGCCGCGCAGCGTCCGCGCACCGCCCCGCGCAGCGCTCCGCGCCGGGCCCCGCGCAGGGGGCGGGCGCGGGGGTGGGCGGTGCGTGCGGGCGCGCAGGGTCTTAGTGCGGCTCCGCCGCCCCGCGGGGTGCGCGCAGGGGCTGCGCGGGGGCTCAGGGGGCGCTCGGCATTGCGCACCACGGAGCGAGACGCCTCAGTACCACCATGCGCGGGCCACCTCCAGGCCGGCGGTGCCCGCCGCTGGCCAGTGCCAAGCCCGAGGCCACACGCCCTGTGCCAGATCCCGGCCCCAGAGCTGTCCCATGCCAGGCCTCGGCATGGCCACACTGGCCGCGGCCCAAACCCAATGCTTTGTCGCTGGCTGGACGGTGGCACTGAGGGATGTCACAGCGCGGGGCAGGAGCCAGGACACTGCTGGAGATTCTCCCTGCGGAGCAGAGGCTGTTGGCAGTGCCCAGCACCGCACATGGCTGTGGTGCCACCACCCGTCAGCACTCGCTTGGCGCAGAGTGAGGCCCTGACCCAGTGCCATGGGGAGAGCCCTGAGTCCCCCCAGGCTGCTCCAAGCAGTGCTGAAGTTGCTCAGCCCCAGTGTGGTGTGTTGGGGGCTGCAGAGCACCCCAGGTCTGAGCCGAGGGAGCTGACGGTGCTTTGCTGGAGCTGTTGCTCTCACTGGTAGCACTGAGCCTCAGAGGAGCTGGGTTGGGGTTTGGGTTCACGGCACTTGCCAAAGGCTCTTGCCACGGGACCTGTTCCTTGCCGATGGATTTGGGGGAGCAGGGGTGTGTGGGCCACACCTCTGTGTGCGATTGAGGCTGCATTTGGCTGAGGACTGCTAGGAGAGTTTAGTGTTTTTAATCATCGCCATTCAGTAAAGGCTCTGCCAGCAGAAGGCTCGTTATTAAAACACTTAATTCCTTTTATTTACTCTCCCTAACTTCTGGGACTGAGCAGCAGCATCTTGGGCCGCGTGCAATGACCTGGCGGCAGCAGAAGGAGGAAGAGAAGGAGGAGGAGGCACAGCAGCGCTAGGACCTGGGGCCGGGCCGGGCCGGGCCGGGCCTGCAGCCGCACAGCCGCTGCCCAATGCCTCCGTCAGCTTTTCCTTCGGAGGAGGAATTGCCCGAAGGAAAAAAAAAAAAAAAAAAAAAAAAGAGGGAGAGAGAAAGAGTAAATAATGAGAGAAAAGAAAAAAAGAGGAGAGTTAAAAAAAAGAGGAGGGACAGAGGGAAAGAAATTAAGAAAGGATGAAAACAAATACGAGGAAAAACAAGAGGGGAAAAGGAATAACCCCTCCCGCCGCGGATCGTTCTGTGCCGCGGTGTCAGTTCTGGCGCGGCGGGGGGAGCGCGGGGGCAGCGCGGCGGGGCCCGGACACGTCTACAGAAATTCCGAGAGGGCCGGGCTGGGCGGGCGGAGGGGAAGGGAAGGGAAGGCAAGGGGCGTCCCGAGCAGGAAAGGGGCGTCCTGAACCCCCCGCCCTCCTCCTTCCCTCCGCCGGGCCCTTCCGCCGCCTGAGCCCCAGCGCCATGGCCATGGCCCCGGGCAGCCGCTGCCTCCTCCTCCTCCTCCTGGGCATCTTGGGGGTCCCGGCGCTGGGCGACCCCGGCCCTCTAGAAGACGTGGTGATAGACAGATACTATATTCCCAAAATCTGCCTGCGGGAGGCGCAGATGGGGGATTTCATTCGCTACCACTACAATGGGACCTTTAAAGATGGCAAAAAGTTTGACTCCAGGTATCGCCCGCGGCTCTGTGCCGGCTGCATGCGGGGGGCAGCTGCGGCGGGACCCTGCATGCCTCCCCCAGCCCCCAGCCCGCATCCCGGGGCAGGCAGGCAGCTGCGGGGACCCCGCATGCATCCCCCAGCTCCGGGGCAGGGGCAGCCAGGCCAGAGCAGGCAGCTGCCTGCGCCAGACAGTGCCCAGACCCCCCAGGTTTGAACCCAAGGGGGGCTCTCTAGTGGGTGCTGGGCGAACAAAGGGAGCCCGGGAGCCCTGTACACGTGTCAGCCTGGGGGACCCAGCCTGGCCTGAAGCGAGCCCCCAACCCAGGCTGCAGTCCCTTTCCGTAGCCCCTGTCCGGGCTACCCCACCAGGTCCTGCAGAAGCTCCCAGCCCTTCAGGGAGCCTGCAGCCCCTCAGCTCCGCAGGGCTGTGGGGAAGCCTGTCCCAGGCACAGGCAGGATTTGTCCCTGTGTGAGACCCTCTGCACTCAGGAACACATATCTGCATGTGCTGCACAGGCAGGAAAATGCTTAAGGCACTTTGAGACGTGGCAGTGGCAAAACCCTTCATTATCCCAGAGGCTTCGCTCTGCTCGACTCAGCGTCCCTCGGCCCCTGCATCGTCCCTGCTCTGCTCATGCTGGCTGGGAATCAGGGTTGGAGTTGGGGCAGCCTCTGGTTTGGAGCACCATGACACTGGGGCCATGCCGGGGCTCAGCCCCAGCACCATGTAGCAATAAAAAATTCCCAGGCAGGTGTTTTTTGGAGCTCTGGAAAGCAAAGGGGTTCACAGTTTGATGTGTCTTATCTTTCTTGTGAGCATCAGTAGAAGAGAAAGTAACTGCAGTAGGAGCCTGGGGACTCTCACTTCTGAAAGTTTTCTGCCAGTAGGACATCTGCTGCCCCGGTAGTTTCTTGGAGTATTTTAAGATTTAAAAATAAAGACAAATTTGCAGGTTAAAAATGAGGCCGGGACGTTGTCTTTCCTCCTCACTGCCTAAAGCTCCAATGTGCCATATGCAAAATGATTCGGAAGCAGCAGGAAGCCCCAGAGCTGCAGGCCTCCAGCCCAGCTCAGTGGCTGAGAAATGGGGAGGGTATTGATGGCTTTTAGGGGTGCAGAGTCAGGCTGAAGTCCTGACCAGTGCCCCAGCAGCCAGCTGCCCTCCAACAGCATGAGATTGAGCCCATCAGGATCCATGTTTTTGAGCTATGGACTCTGCCTGCAGCACAGGGACTCACAGGCTGTGATGGGAGCCCTACACCCTGGGGAGGGGGCAGCCCTGTCCCTCCACTCTGCCCCGCCAGCACTGGCAGCTTTGGGAGCTTCTTCCTTTTTCTCACCTCTGACGGGTCTATCCCTTTGCCCCAGCTATGACCGAGGGGCCACGGTGGCCGGTGTGGTGGGCGTTGGGCGGCTGATCACGGGCATGGACCGGGGGCTGCAGGGCATGTGCGTGAACGAGCGGCGTCACCTCATCGTGCCGCCCCACCTGGGCTACGGCAGCATCGGCGTGGGTAAGGGGCCCTGCCACGGGGGGCTGAGGGAGAAAATCCCCCAGGGCTGGTGTTGGCAGGGACAGGGCTCCGGTGCCCCCCTGGCAGATGCGGCCTCAGAGTGGCTCCATGGCCAGGCCAAGTGGTGCTGAAGTGGGGCTTCCCTGGGAATGAGGGGTCCTGTCCCCAGCTGGACTCTGCTGCTTTCCCAGGGGCTGGCATGGGTCTCCAGTAGCCATGAGCAGTGTCTGGCTCAGGGGAGGCTTCAGGGGACAGAGCCTGGGGCTGGCCTGGGCTCAGTGCTGGTCCCACTCAAGGTGCTCTGTCCTTGCTGCTGCCCCTTTAGCGGGGCTGATCCCCCCAGATGCCACCCTGTACTTCGATGTGGTCATGCTGGACATCTGGAACAAGAACGACAAGCTGCAGATCACCACCCTGTCCAAACCTGAGCGCTGCAACCGCACGGTGGAGAACTCTGACTTCGTGCGGTACCACTACAACGGCACATTGCTGGATGGGACCCCCTTCGACTCCAGGTATGGGCCACGGGGATGCACGCTGGCCACAGGACACGGGGCTGTGGGGCTGGGATGCACCCTCTGCCTTGACATTGGGCCACTGGAAGTGGCTGGGACCCAGGGACACTGGCCTGGGCATACGGTCAGAGCAGCCTCACCCTGTATCCCCTCCTCACTCCCCAGCAGGGCTGGTGCAGTTCCATGACCCCCAAACCAGCCTCTGGCACAGCATCGCTCTGGCTGGAGCTGCTGGTGTGGCCTCAGAACCATCCCCACCCTCATTCTCCACCACCAGCTACAGCAAGGGCAGCACCTATGACACCTACGTGGGCACAGGGTGGCTGATCAAGGGCATGGACCAGGGGCTGCTGGGCATGTGCGCCGGGGAGAAGAGGAGCATCATCATCCCCCCGTTCTTGGCCTATGGAGAGAAGGGCTACGGTGAGCCAGGCACCACCCCATGGTGCCAGCCCCTTCCCTCCCAGCTCTGACCAGAGTCCCACTGGTGCAGTAGGACCCTCATTCATGACCCATGTCCTCTCCCAGGGACCGTGATCCCACCGCAGGCATCGCTGGTGTTCAGCGTGCTGCTGGTGGATTTCCACAATCCCAAGGATGGTGTCTTCCTGGAGCACCTGGAGGTGCCAGAGTCCTGCAAGCGCCGGGCTGTGACCGGGGACTTTGTCCGCTACCACTACAACGGGACACTCATGGATGGGACACTATTTGACTCCAGGTGTGGAAGGAAGCGGCCACGTGGGGAGAGTGCCTGATGTCCTCTCCTGCCCCACAGCTGCAAGGAAAGGCTGGAGAGGGGACAGTGGGCATGAAGTAGGCTAAAAAGGACAAATATCTGTTTGTTGCATCCCTAGGAGCAAGGCTTGGTTCCTGGGGGAGCAGGAGAGGCTGGGAGAAAGGGTGTGGGTTGGGGTGTAGGGGATTGATGGTGCTGTGGGTTCTCTTGCTGCAGTTACTCCCGCAATCAGACCTACAACACCTACATTGGGAAGGGCTACATCATCCCTGGCATGGATCAGGGCCTGCAGGGGGTCTGCATGGGAGAGCAGCGGCGAGTGGTCATCCCCCCACACCTGGCTTATGGGGAGAACGGCGCAGGTAAATGTGCTGAGAACTCTGAGGGATGGGCACATCAAGGGGTGTGGGAAGAAGCAGGGAAGGGCTTTACCGGACCTGCACCGCTCCAGCAGCTCTCCTCATCCTCCTCTTCCAGGAGATAAAATTCCTGGCTCAGCCGTGCTCATCTTTGATGTCCACGTCATCGACTTCCACAACCCTGCGGACCCGGTGGAGATTGAGACTGTGTTCCGGCCCGAGGGCTGCAATGTCACCACCCGCAACCGGGACTTTGTCCGCTACCACTACAACTGCTCCTTGCTGGACGGCACCCGGCTCTTCTCCTCGTGCGTGTCCCGAGCACTCCTGTCCTTCCTGGGGCCAAATCTTGGCTGGCACTGAGCTGGGGGTGGGCAGGCACTGGGCAGCACCAGGAACCATCGCTCTGCAACAGGAAGCACTGGAGCATCGGCCACAGGGCAGCGGGATGGGGCAGCAGGGAGGAGGCTTCAAGGGACACAGTGGGATGGACATGGCTGTGACATGGAGGGTGTGGAACTTCATGGCATACCCGGATGGAAGATGTGAAATTCTGGGCCATGATGGGATGGAAGGATTGGGATTTCAGGCTAGATCCGAGGGACTTTTCTCACCTGCGCTTCTTCTCCATGCCTCCTGCAGCCATGACTATGAGAAGCCCCAGGAGGTAACTCTGGGGGCCAACAAGGTGATCGAGGGACTGAACAGTGGCCTCCTGGACATGTGTGCGGGAGAGAGGCGGGTGCTCATCGTCCCCCCACACCTGGGCCACGGCGAGAGCGGAGGTAGGGGAGCGGTGGCCAATGTGTGAAATACAAACTGGGTGGTTCAGCCTTGCTGGGCCCCCACTGGGCTCTGTCCCTCCTTGCCCTGCCACAGCCGTGGGGCTCAGGGCCTGGTCCTTGCCATGCTCCCTGTGGTGCTGGAGCCTTTTCTGTGTTTCCAGCCCGGGGGGTGCCTGGCAGCGCTGTGCTCCGCTTCGAGGTGGAGCTGATCTCCATGGAGGAGGGGGTTCCTGAGGGCTACCTCTTCATCTGGCACGGGGAGCCACCAGCCAACCTGTACGAGCAGATGGACCTCAACAAGGATGGGGGGATCCCTGCTGAGGAGGTGAGTGGGTCCCAAACGGTGGGGTGCAGGGGGCATGGGAAATGGGGGCACAGGACATCCCACCCTGGGGAGCAGCACTTGAAGGGCATTGCTGCCCCTGGGCACGCGGGAGTCTGCAGAGCCATGCAGGAAGAACACCCCTGCTTTGGGAGCAGCCTCTGCTCCAGTCCTTGCCTGTCCTTGGCATGGGCCGTGGACTCCCTGCCCTGCTCAGTGCTGGCTGTGGGGAGCCAAGATGCATCTTTTCCCTCTCCCCTCTCCAGTTCTCCACCTTCATCAAGACCCAGGTGGCGGAGGGGAAAGGCCGCCTCATGCCCAGCTCTGACCCGGAGAAAGTCATTGCCGACATGTTCCGGAACCAGGACCGCAACCAGGATGGGAAGATCACACCTGACGAGCTGAAGCTGAAGTCGGACGAGGACCAGGAGAAGATTCATGAGGAGCTCTGAGGAGCAGTCCTGCTGTTCCTGGAGACAGGACTCATCTTGGCCATGTCATGGCCGGTCTCTCACCCCGGGAATCTGCCCCTGCCCCTCCCCAGTCCTGCAGGGGGGTGGATTTTGATTTTCACCTCTTATTAGCTGAGGGTACTTTGAGGTGTTCTCCTGTGCAGGATAACTCAGCCCCCAGCTAATAAACCCAGACAAGAAGGTGTCCCCTCCCTGACCCCTTGATCCGCCACCAGTGACTGCAGGTCCAGCTCCAGCTCCCTTGCCTGTCCATGCTGCCTCGGGGGGCAGGCAGGATGTAGGGGGGCTTCCCCTCACCTCCATCACAGCATTTTGTAGTTTAGGGTTGGGGATTGGGTTTTTTATATACACACTTAAAATTCTTTAGAGAGAAGAAAGAAGTCTTTTGTCCCAGTCCCTGCTGTGTCCCTGCTGCCATCCTCCCCAGGACAAGAGTCCAGAGGGGGCTCAGATTCTCAGGGTGAAACCCTGATACTCTGCAGGCATCTGCCGTTCCAAATCTGGGCCCCCTGAAACTGTGGGGATGGGACCTGGCAAACCCCTCCTCAGCTGGGAGAAGGGAAACAGACCCCTCATTCCCCAGCCCTCAGGGAGCAGCGTCATCCCCCTCCACACTCTCCCCACCTCCCAGCCCCCAGGGAGTGAGACTAATCAGACCAATTTTGTTTCAATGCCTAAATGCAGGTCACAACCTTGGAGTGCTCAGGTTCTCAGGCTGGGACCAACACAGTTCCAGTACCTGCCAGCTCCCAAAGCCTCTGCACAGTCTGTCCTGCGACAGGGATAGAAGAAACACAGGACCACAGCAGTGCAGTGCAAACCCCTCAAACGGTGACTCTGCCTTGCACCAAATAATAAATAATTCCACCGGGTTTCCAAGGAGTTTGACTGTGTCTGGTTACTTTGCCATGAAGCATTCCTGTGTGTTGGGGCAGTGGCCCAGGGCCCAGCCTCGCTGGTGCCCAGGGGCATTCCAGGCTCCAGCATCTGCTGGGTCTGTCAGGAGAAACCAAAATTTCCCCCAGGGATCCTGAACCAAAGCCAACAGGGCTTCAGCTCCAGCACCCCGTGAGGGCTGGGGGGCTCTGCTGGGATGGGGAGCTGGGGAACAGAGGCGGTTGCCAGCAGCAGCCCAGGGAGCAGAGCAGCTCCAGTCCCTCGGCCCTGGGTACAAACCATCCATGACCCAGCTTTAACCAATAATGTTTTTATTCCAAAGCAGAGAACGAATCTGCTTTTTCCGAAGTCCCACATAACCAGAGGTTACACAGAAATAAAATGGGTTTTTCCTATTGCTGCTCTGAGAGCCCAGGATCAGCCTAGGATCAGCTCAGAAGCTTAGTACACAAACATGGCCAGGTAAAACATTCCTTAAAACCCAAAATTCTGCCATTGGCCTCTCCTCCCCCATCCCCACCCCTCCTTCTCTGATCCCTGGCAGACAAACTTACTCCTGGCTTTGGGCAGCAATAGCAGTTGAGCTCCGGGGCCTTCAGGGACAGCTGGAAAAGCTTTTCTTTCACAATAAGAGCTGCACTGGTGCGAGAGGGACGGGTGAGCTGAGACATGGGGCCAGGGAGCTGCAGGTTTCCATAGGGAATGTGGGGCTGAGTGATGTCCAGCAGGGCCACACCAGCCCAGCGGCTGCACTGGCACCAGGGTCAGCCCAGGAGCTCTGAAGCCCACAGAAAACAGAAGAGACTTGTTTTCCTAGCCAGGAACACAGTGACACCAAAATTTCATCTAAACCAGGTCTGTCCTCAGCCCACAGTAAACTATCTCCATTCCACACTCAGTTGCTGAAGCAAGTGCAGAACGTCTCAGTCTGAAATATGGAACGGTTTGTTGTGGTCTCAGGAGGTGGCAGGGATGAATTCCCAGTGGGACGAAGTCTGAGCAGGATAGTCAGTCCGGGTGGGAAACTGCAGAGCCAGGCAGAGTTGAGGTAAAGGGAATGCAGACGCTTCCTCCATCTCACCTCTCCTGCTCCAGGGCTGGCCAAGGGCATTAGTGAGGTCAGGATGGAGCCCAGCCAGTACCAGCAGGTCCCCTCCAGCTCTGTCACGGGAAGGACGTTCCCTGCCCAGTGCCTGCCATGTGGCTGGAGCTGGGACATCATCTCCCCAGCTCATGTCTCAGTAAGGATGTACCGCAGAATCCCATTCACCACGTCCAGCGTCTCGTCACTCTCCAGCACAATGTCATAGGAATCCAGGTACTTCCCCCTCTGCTCTTCCACCTGTCAGGACCGTGAGCAACCAACAGCTGAGGGTGAAGATGTGGCACCCACAGCCCTTGCTGCTGAAAAGGGGCACAACAACTACCTTGACAATTTCCCAGACACAGCAGGAGCTCAGCAGACACCCCCAGGTCCCTCTGCACATCCCATGGGAGCTCGTATGAATATCTCACACACCCAAATCACTGGGGCAGCCCCCTGCCCCTCCCTGCTGGCCCCAGGCTTGGCACCTGGGCAAGGCTTGTAGGGAAGCACTAAACTGCTCCTCACACCCACCTTGTCATTGAGAAAGCCAATCTTGAGGATGTTCTCCACACTGGGAACACCATCTGCCATCGTCAGGTCACCCATGGAATCCCCCAGCAGGATGATGCTTGTCCTTGTGCTCAGCTGCTGGAAGTACCCCGTGCCCTGCAGCACGGTGTTGTTCTTGTTGTAGGTGTGGATGAGGGGTCCCTTGAAGTGTGTGAGGACTCCCTGAGCATATGGGACAGACAGATCTCAACCTGATGGTGTCACTGTTAATCTTGTCCCAGCCCTCGGTCCCAGCCCCACACCTCTCACCACACGGATGCACTGTCAGAACTCACATCATCATTGAAATCCATGTAGTTGGACACCACGTTGACATTGGAGTAGAAGACGTTGGCCTGACGGATAATCTCTTCCAGGATATCACCGACGCCAGCAGAGAAGATGAACAGGGGGATGTTGTTCTTATGTAGCTGATCAAAGAACTCCTTGAAGCCATCCCTAGAGCAGGAGCAAACATTGCACGGGGCCGTGTTACCAGCCCCCAGCATGGTGCCTGGTGCCCTGGGCAGGCAGCATGCTCAGCCCAGCTCCTGTTCCTGCCCGCATGTCCCAAACAGAACAGCACGAGCTGTTCTCTGCAAACAGCACGAGCTCTCCCATGGCCTTCCCTGTGCAGAACCCCAGAGAGTTCTGGGTGCAGTGGCTGGGCGAGCGCCCGTGGGAACATAAAGCACTCCAGCCCTTTGCCCGGCATCTCCTGAACACATCAGCTGCTCGGCAGGGGCACAGGGCACAGCACACACCCATGCAAGTGGGCGCTGCCAGGAACCACGTGGGAGATGTGCAACAGGTCGGACTGGTTGGGGGGATGATCAGACCAACCTGTGACAGCCTCAGTCTGCCAGGAAACAATTCCTTGCAGAAGTGGAACTTGGGCTCATGAAAAGCCATCTCCTCCATGACAGCATCCTGGCAGAGCCCAGCTCCCTGAGCCAGCCTTAGGGCCACAGCTGCCAGGGCAGCTTTAGCAGCAAGTTCTAGCTCAACATTTTTGTGCTGTGGGTGAAATCTGCTGCTGAGCCAAGGTCCTGCACAAGGCTTCGCAGTTCCAGTGCAAAGAACAAATCTCTGTGCGCTGCCCCTGCATCCTGCCCTGCAAATGGGGAGCTGTGCCCAGCACCAGCACCAGCCCCTCAGCTGCTCCTTGCCAAGGCCTGAGAGAGGGGGAAGTGGTTTCAGAGCAGGAAGGGAGCAGCCTGCAGCCAAGGAGCAAGCTCAGGCTGTGGCTCATGTTCTGGCTACGTTAGAGCTCAGCCCCAGGGAGTGAGTGAGAGAGGCTGCCACTGGTCATGCTGTGGCGTGGTGACAGCACAGAGACCTGGCAGGGCTGTAGGCAGCCGAGCTGTACCTCAGTGTCACATCCCCAGGCCCGTACTTCAGCATCACATCCCCATGCCCAAACCTCAACACCACATCCTCATGCCCATACCTCAGCATCGCTTCTGACTCTCTGACGATCTGGGCTATGTCCCCTTTGTGGATCTTCTGCTGCACCAGCAGCTCGTGGGCTCTGGTCCACCTGGGGAAAGGCAGCAGTGACAGAGCTCCCAGGCAGAGGCTCTCAGCAGTCAGAAACAACAACTAAACCTCACAGGATCGCTGCCAAGCCCAGGGACGATTCAAGCCTCATGACCTGTAGTCCTCAGGGACAAGAGGTTGTCAGGACAAGATCAAGATCATCACATACAGCACTCACCACTCCACCATGAGGGGACGTTTCTCTTCCAGGGTCCGGTTAGGATCTATTTCAATGGGATAGTAATAGTGAAGCAGATCCTTCAGCTGGAGTGTCACACACAGGGAAAAAGAACAAAGTAAACATCAGGTCTAAAGAGACTATAAACAAAACTAGCATTTCTGAAGCCCTCCAAAGCATCAGTCTTCCTAAACACAACCAAAACCTTGTCACTGAGCAGCTTTGCCCTGAGCACACCTGGAACTCTTCCCAGCCTGGCTGGCCCTCACCTCCCTCCAAACACTGCAGGTACAGAGACCCCTCCCCTTCCTCTTCTTATCAAACTGAAACACTCACAGCTGCACATGCAAATTCAAGTTCCCTTTTTAACTTCTCCTCCGTCACTGCTGGCTGAAATAAAGCCTGGACACTTTCCCACTCCATCCTGGCAGCCAGCACAGCTGGGAGAGCTGCCACACCAGCCAGTGTGACCTCCCGATGACAGGTGACAGATACAACAGTCACCTAGCCAAGATGTGGTGCCTTACACACAGCACCCACCTTCTTCTTGCCATCCTCGCTGATAACACGGCTAGTGTCAAGGATATCTGCAAAGAAAATAAAACATCAATGATGTAGCACAGAAATATAAAAAGACTTTCTAACAGCCACTCCCCTGTGTCTCAGTGCCAGCTCTTCCCAATACAAGTTGTGGTGACACCATGACCTGAGCACAGGCTCACCGTGGGGTCCCCACGCAGCAGCTCCCACGGAGAGCCCACAGCAGGCACCAATCGCAGGGCCTGGCACGGCCAGGACAGTGACCTCGGTGCCCATTGGCAGTGGGATGAAGGCAGCCAGCCCAGGAGCTGGCTCCTGCAGTGGGCAGTGGGCAGCTGGGGCCAGGCAGTGGGGCCCAGAGCTGCATGGGGGAGGACAGGACAAAGCAGCCAGGCTTGGCAGAGGAGGGCACAGAGGATGACAGGAATGACGTCAAATACAAATACTGAAACCAAACAGAATGAGTGACAGTAAAAACAACAGCTTCCACTCACTGTGTGATGTGGGGCAGCGCCTGCCATTGCACCCAAACCTGCTCAGCGTCATGTCAAAGTCAGAAATTACCTGGAAGAGGCAAGAAAACCAAATCCGTGTGTGCCCAGTGCATTCTGCCCTGGCCAGAGTGAGCCCAAGGTGCTGCCACCCTCGAGAATGTGCACCCAGCACCACTGGTCACCCGTGGGCACAGACTGGCAGCGACGACGTGGCTGCTCCTACCAGCCGCGAGGCAGACGATGTCCTCACCCTCCCACCCCGGAGCTCTTATCGGCACCGAATGGCTTCATCCTGCCTGGGCGGAGCAGGGTTTGGGGACTGGCCCACAGTTACGGCTTCATAACGGGGAGCCAGAAGGTCCGTCCGGGTGGAGCCACCAGCCCCGTCCTCCCTCTCCACCTGCACCCGCGCCGCAGGTGCTTCCTCCCGGGGCTGGGAAAAGCCAGGCCGGGGCCGGGGGACGAGGAAGGGGCGGCAGAGACAAGGAGCGAGCGCGGGCGATGCACCGCCCGCCGCGCCGAGCCCCGCGGGGCCGCTACCTGCAGCTTGGCCACCCCCTGCTCCCGGAGGGACTGGATGACTTCCCGCACACGCTCGGGCTGCCGGATCCGGACCGTGGCTTTCTCCAGCTCGGGTACCTGCAGGCAGAGACCGCGCTCGGTGCCGCCCCGAGGCCCCACCAGCTCCGGGGGCACCGAGACCCTCCAGCCCCCCTGTCCCTCCGTCCTGGCCGCGCTCAGAGCCGCTCCCCGGGGCAGCCGCTCGGCCAGCCCGGGCTCCGGGCCCCAGCCCCGCTCACCATCCTGCCCGCTCCGCTCCGCTCCGCTCCGCTCTATCGCGCCGGGCCGCGCAGCCGCGGGGCGGGGCCGGGCCGGGGCGGGACCGGAACGCGGCCGCGGGGGCCCGGAGGGGGCCGGGGGTGCTCGGGTGGTGCTCGGGGAGTGTTCGGTGGTTGCTGGGGCTGGGGGAGCTTACCGCGCTCTGCCCCACGGCCGCAGCCCCTCCGACCGGCACCGGCGGTTGCGTTTCCCTCGCGGCGAGCCGGGAAGGCGAAAAATTAATTAAATAAATAAAATTTAAAATAAATAAATAAATAGAAAGGGCAAAAAAAAAAAGGGTCCTCGGGGGGGGGCCGTTCGTGCCCGCAGGGCTCCCGACACTGAGCCACTCCCCAGCGCCGGGAACACTGAGTCCCGGAGCCCTGGCGGGGGGAAAAGCCACAAAGAACCATCCCCCAGCATTGCCAAGGCCGCCACTAACCGATGTCCCTAAGTGCCACATCCGCAAGACTTTTAAACCCCTCCAGGGATGAGGATCCATCACTACTGACCTCGGCAGCCTGTGCCAGGGCTGGACAGCCCCTTGGAGAAAAAAATTTCCAACATACAACCTAAACCTCCCCTGGCCCAACTTCAGTGACAAATCAGCAGGGACGGTCTGTGTGACAGCACTGACAAGAGCTGGACAGTACCACAGCTTCCTCCTGGGCGAGATGGCACAGGACACTTCAGCAGTGGCTTGTGCCCACTTCTGGGTGCTGTTATGCCCCAGTGAAATAATACTGAAGAGTTGCTGGTGGATCGATCACATGGCTGGTTTTGCTCCAAGCAACCATGAACACAGTGCAGGTCCAGATCGAGCATAACCTGGGTTGTAGGGAAGTAAAGGCTGGGGGCAACCACAGAATGCTGGGCCTGGGTCACCCCTGCATCTGTGATGTCATTATGGGGCACAATCCAGAACCAGCTAGGGGGCTGGAAGTTTGGGGACAACACCAGAGTGCTCCACACACCTCAGCAAGGTCCACTGCCTCTGGCTCCAACGTGGGGGATAGCTTGGCACCCACTAAATATTCATCCTCCAACATGGAGAGGAAGATGAGCGATAGGAGTTGCAGCATCTCCAATGAGCTCCGCCTGGAAGGGAGATTCTGTGATGTGATCATCAGTGCGGATGGGGTGGAATTCAAGGCTCACAAACTCATCCTCTCTTGCTGCAGTATCTACTTCAGGTCAGTATTTGAAACACAAGGGAATGGGGACAAACAGTATTCCCTGACTGAGGTCTCCCTGCCTCAGCATGTCTCCAGGACTTCCACCTGCACTGAACCTCTCATCAAGCGATTTCCCATAGTCCTCACACCTCCCTGAACACTAGGATTAATCCACAGCCCGGCATGTATCAGTGGCTCTTGGCAGTGGTGTCGGAGGAGCCCCAGACACAGCACAGGGCTGGAGCCTGGCCAGCCTAGCCTGGCTGCCAGGGGGGAGCTTTGCCTTCCCCACACCCTGTGACTCTCTGGGATTCAAGACCAAGTGTTGGTGCTGCACCTGGGTTGAGGCAACCCCACCCCAGTATCAATCCAGGCTGGGGGATGAACGGATTGAGAGCAGCCCTGGGGAGAAGGATTTGGGATGCTGGTGGTAGAGAGACTGAACATGCCCTGGTCGTGTGCACTGGCACTCAGAAACCCCCCATTGTCCTGGGCTCATCCCCACAGGGTGGGCAGCAGATGATGGGGGGATTCTGCCCCTCTGCTTGTCTCGGGTGAAATCCCCTGTCCTGCTGCCTCCAGCTCTGGTATGCTCCAGAGGCTGTGTCTCCTTTTTCAAACAACCAGCAAGTAAAACATTAATCAATAAACCATGGGGCCTCCCAGAATGGCTCCTACCAGTGCCAAAACTGGTGCCCTGGGGGCAGGAGTAGCACAGGGGATCGAGGGACAAGGTTTAATGCCACAACACCATGTTTTCAGGACTCTGTTTACCAACTGGGACACCGCAGACAAGATGGTCTATCAAATCCCTGGCATTTCAGCTGAAATGATGGGTCTCATCATTAATTACGCCTACACCGGAACAGTACCGATCACAGAGGACAATGTTGAGAGTTTGCTGGCTGCAGCAGATCAGTTCAATGTCATGGGCATCGTCAACCTGTGCTGTGAGTTCCTCAGCTCCAGGCTGTGCTTTGAGAATTGCATTGGCATTTGCAGACTCACTGACTACTACCACTGCCCCAACCTGCGCGCAGCTGCCTGCGTGTACATCCTGCATCACTTCGAGGAGGTGGCCCAGGTGTCCGAGGAGTTCCTAGACCTCTCTGCCGAGGAGCTGGCACACATCATTGAGAAGGATGAGCTTAACGTGCGGCGAGAAGAAGCCGTGTTCGAGGCTGTGCTGAGGTGGATTGCTCATGACCCGCAGAACAGGAGGCAGCACATCGCCTGCTTGCTGAGCAAGGTTGGTGCAGCACAGCTTTGGAGCTGTCCCCAAAGGCTACCGATGGGGGAAACCATCAGTGTTAGTACTCCAACCTCCTCCTTGCATGTTTCAGGTTCGACTGGCACTCCTACAATCCGACTACTTCATGAACAACGTCAAAGCTCATGAGTACGTGAAGGACAATGCCAACTGCAAAGATCTCATCATCAGTGCCCTGTCTGAAATCTACGACCTGAACTCCTACGGCCAGAGTTCCTCGGTCAACGCCAACCCACTCACCCGGCCGCGCCTGCCCTACGCCATCCTCTTTGCCATAGGGGGCTGGAGTGGGGGCGGCGCGACCAGCGCCATCGAGACCTACGACGGCCGCACTGACAAGTGGCTGAACATCCCCTGGGAGCAAGAGAGCCCCGTTGCCTATCATGGCTCGGCTTATTTAAAAGGCCACGTCTACGTTATCGGCGGATTTGATGGCACAGATTATTTCAACATCGTCAAACGGTTTGATCCACTCCAGAAGACATGGCAGCAGGTAGCACCCATGCACTCACGGCGCTGCTACGTTAGCGTCACCGTTGTGGACAACTTCATCTATGCCATGGGAGGGTTTGATGGGTACATGCGGCTCAACACAGCAGAGCGGTATGACCCAGACACCAACCAGTGGACCCTGATCACCCCCATGCACGAGCAGAGGAGTGACGCCAGTGCAACCACGCTGAATGGAAAGGTAAAATAACCCCACCCACGAGCAGCTGGGGTTGCAGCATGAAGAAAGTTCACATAAACCTTCACTAAATCTGTAACCCTTACATTCATAACATTCATAATTCATTCAATCCTGGAGCTACAGATATAAAGCTGGTCACATCTCTGGTGTGGCAGAGATGTGAGCAAGAGTACAGAAATTCTTCCAGAGCTGCTGACCACCTGGTGCCCGACAGCCCTTTTCCTGGCCATAGTTGTGATACCAGGCCTGTCTGCTTCATGCAGCTTGGAAAATCAAGAGTCTAAATCTTGCTGGCATCAACTCTTTGCACTGCTGCTACTTCAAACCCAGGATGACAAGACCATTCCCATTCTATAACAAAACACCCCAAAAATCCAGCTACACCATTCATTTTCTCTTCAACATGTTTCCTCATCAAGGGTCTAACCACCCCACTCACACTTTCCCCCATCTCCTGTCCCCAGGTGTACATCTGTGGTGGGTTTGATGGCGATCAGTGCCTCAGCTCAGCTGAAGTGTTCAACCCCACCACAAACCAGTGGTCCCTGATCGCCCCAATGAGCAGCAGGAGAAGCGGAGTTGGGGTGATGGCATACGGGAACCAGGTGTACGCGGTAAGGGCTCACACCACCCAGCACTGCAGTCCTTTGGATGGCTGCACTTACCAGATCTCCAGGGTGGCCGTGCGTTTACATGAGGTTTAGGGAAGTCAGAGCCAGAATGGTTGATGCACTTCCTGAGAATGTTACCACCCATTGCACGCTTTTTGGTATGAAAAAGGTGTTTGGCAATGTTTAAGCAGCTGCAGCAAAGAACATAATTTCTTCTGCTGCCAACAGCATCAGCAGCACAGAGCAGGGGCTTGAGCCTGTTCATCCATTGTTTAACCTCTCCATGGACGGCATCCAGCTTCTGGAGAACTGTTAAAATGGACAGTTGCATAAAGTGCTTTTGAAAGCTCCTCAGAGAGCAGGGAACAGACTGCAATAAGCAAGAGCCATGTTTGGAGATGTTGTGCTCTCCACTATGCTCAGACTGCAGCCAGAGAGGCAGGAGCAGCTCCCATCTCACGGGTGCGTGACAGCACCTGGCTGAGGAAAGGCCCCTTTCAGCTCTGTCCTTTTGGCATTCACAGGTTGGAGGGTTTGATGGGAACAGCCGGCTCCAGAGCGTGGAAGCGTACAACCCTATTGCCAACGCCTGGCACGCCGTGCCCTCCATGCTAAATCCACGCAGCAACTTTGGCATTGAGGTGATGGATGGCCTGTTGTTTGTGGTTGGGGGCTTTAATGGGTTCAGCACCACTGTTGCCACCGAGTGCTACGAGGAGGACACCAATGAGTGGTATGATGCCCACAGCATGAGCATCACCCGCAGTGCTGTCAGCTGCTGTGTGGTGCCAGGACTTTCCAACGTCATGGAATACATTGCTAGGCAACACTACTACCAGCACAGCTCCTCCATGGATATCTTGTTCACCAGTTCAACTCGCAGCTCGCCGTTGTAAATAGTTCCCCTTAGCTAGGAGTGTTGTGATCAGCCATCACTGGATGCTTGTGTAAATAGTTCTGCATATCTAATAAAGCCTTCTGAGCATCCCATCACTGGATGCCTGTGTAAATAGTGCTCTTTTGGTAATAAAGTCCCCATGGGAGAAAGGGAGTATGTTCTCTTGTTCTAAAATAGAAACAATTGTAACAGGCCAAAAGGATCATTAGGATTTAAAACCCTTCACTCCACAGTACTACCAAATGTATCAGCCACACCCTTTAGAACAACTTAAAAAATCAAAAGCACAACAGAATGCTAGAGAAATAAACGGTTTATTTTCATTAATTCACCTCTTACAATAAACTTTAGTACAGTGTATTTAAGGTCAAGAACAGGACAGCAGGATCTGTTTCAAAGGGTCTATGACACACACTACTTTACCTCACAGGTAAGGACAGGACTGCTGCTCCCCAGCAAACTGCTGTCCCGCTGTTCATATGCCAGGAGAGCAGAGCTGCTGCGACCCACAGTGACATGGACCCACGAGGAGAATCTGACTATTAATGGTCATCAAACAGCTCGTTAGTTCCACACTCTACATTCATATTAGTAACAGGGTTAGATCCTCAAGAGCACCGGTTTTATCAGATTCCACCCAGGACTATCAAACAGGAGATGGCTTATAACCCAGCCAAAGGTGGACATAGCTGAAAATAAATCCAAGCCACAAACCACTTTCTTTACTCTCGCTTTTCAAAGCCCATCAGATGTTAAAACATTGTATTACAAGGCTGTGTTACGAACAACAAAAAAAGTTGTAATTCCTTGGGACTGGGTTTGTTGGCAGCCACCAGGGTATTCCACAACACACAAGCTGAGCCCAGAGTTTGCATTTTAGTATTTACTGTAGTGGAGAAAGACGCCATTGCCATAGTTGAGCAGAATGCTGGACACAGTTACTTCCAGCACATGTAACATTGGGCTGTTTGCTTCACCTCTAGAGTGGTCTCCCACCATGTGCAAAGGAAGTCTTATTAAAAACACACACAACCCCTGGTTATTAATGGAGTAGCCAGGTAGTTATAAAATATTATGTATATATATGGCCCCTGGGAGTTACTACAGTGACTGCCAGCACCTGACAGGTGCCACTGGTACTTTGAGCAGAAAGCCAGGACGTGACACATGTATTTTGTGGCAGTTATCAAGGACAAGTATAGAGGTGTGATTGTCCTAAGGAGGAAAACTCCCCCCAGTGTCCTTTTCCCTCAGTGAGGCCAGCAGTCTGCCTTCTCTCCCCTACTGAACACACACTGAGATCCTGCTGACAGCTAACCAGCCACTAGAAACACACAGGAAGAATTCCCAGGCTTTTCCTTATGGGACCATTTGATAAACACCCAGCAAGCTATGGTGGTCAAGGGCCACAAGGAATTGTTATGGATCCACAGGCTCGTGGGCTAAACTGCAGCCAGAGCCATGAATGCAATTCTCCCAACACGTCATGTGATGCAATGGATCATTTGACCTATCAGTTACAAACCACATCAGTGCCACCAGTCCACTGGAATTCAAGGCTAAAAAACCCCAACTGCTTAAAACTATCCCAGAACTGGCAGAGCAAACATTAAGAGCAGCCTGTGCTGCTGCCAGGGCCCCCATCCCAGAGCACATGGAGGGACAGCACGGCACACACAGCATGCAGCTGGCACACACAGGTTACCTGTCCAGGGATGGGGCTGGGCTGACACTGCCTCTGAGTGGAGTGCTTTTAGTAAACGCCACAGCTTGTCCGTCAGCCCAAAGTCCTCCTGGAAAGTGCAACATCAATTTTGCTTACAAAAAGCAAGACTGCAAGGTTTGTTCTGGCCTCTTTGTTGCACAGTGCCATGCATTAAATATTCAGCTCCTATTCCAACTGAAATAACCATCTTGGTGTTTCTCCCTACAAACTGTCCCTATTCAGTGATAGCCTACAAGAGGGCTTGGAGAGAGCTGTAGTGGTGTGACCTATTACCACTCTCCAACTGCCTGTTAGATCCCTCCAGCTGGTTCAGCAGGGTGGAGGACATGAACTCTTCTATGCTGCTTTGGTGCAAAGTCTGGGAAAGTATCCTAAAATCAGCTCCCACAAATTGTTGTTACATCGATAGGTTCAGCACTAGAGGCATTTGCACACTTTATCACAAACTGCTGCAGGAGCAGCAGTTCTGCACCTACTCCAGCCAGACCTGCAAGAGTCCATGAGCCAGACTGGATCAACCCACAGCTAACAGGCCTGCAGGAGCTGTTTGGAACAGCCACCTGCAAATATCACCTTAAACTCACCTATCTCCTCTTGCATGAAGCCAGCAGCATAAACTGCACCTGCTCAAACAACCCAAGAGGCAAAGAAAATTCAACAGTCACCACGGAGGAGTCAACTGAGACAAACTGTTCAGAATTTCAAGGTTGGTAGTTTTCTAAGTAAGGCTGGAGACTCCCTCACAAACAGACAAGTTATTGATAACAAAATTGCCCATGAACCACAAAGTGGAGCATACACATCAGAGAAACCTTTACACACTGAGTGGTGGAAAGACTTACCCCAAGTTTCAGATATGATCTGGGCTGCCTGTTGAACTGAAAAGGAGAAGGAGCAGCTCAGGAAGCAAAACAATTAAAACCAAAACAAACCCCAAGCTGGTTAAAAGTTTTTTGCGAAGAAGTCACCCACATCAAAACCACCAGCAAATCATCAACGAACCAAGAACACTAACAGATTTTCCAAAAAGGTTTGTCTACATAAATGTTGTAATACCCAGGTTACTCCTCCCATTCCCTTCCCTAAGATCCTGAGTTAGACTGCATGGGAAAACCTGGAACATTCAAATGAAGGGAAGGATGGGGAGAAAAGGAGGTAGGAAGTAAGCACTGAAACTGTTGGTGAATGAAAGAGTCCTGGAGCTTCTTGGACTGGGGAGATGGAGTGCTCAGTGGGACAGCTAACTGAGAGGCAGGGATACTGCAAAGGGAATATCCCACATTCTGTTCCCTGGGAGTACAGCAGAAAGCAATCCAGAGCCAACCAGGGCACTTGCATGTACAGCCACCTCACAATGCCAAAAGGTGTTTAAATGAGCTTAATTCTCACCCCCAAAGCAAGTGGGGAAATTCAGATGCTTGGAGACTCTGAAAGCCCAGCTCTCCCCCCTGTAGGAGCACATGTGCCAACCTGGTACAGAGCTGCAGCACAGCTGCTGGGAGTCCCTTGGGACAGCACACGGAGGACAAAGCCTTCTGATTGTCAGAGACAGGCTGGGAACTGCAGGGGCTCTTCCATCACTTTTCACTAGAATTAAAACATGTGCAACACTTGAGAAAAGACCTACGAGTAGTTCAGGTTTCACTATATTCCCGTGAAATAATCCCACTCTCACTGATCCACTCTGACAGAACTGAACAGCTAGTGTGGGTGGGTGCCTCATTGCTGGTTGTTACTCCTTCGCTCAGGCTGTTGACCCAAGTTCTTAAGTTTGAGTCAGTGACAGACTCAAACCTGCAAATAGACCTGAAAAAGATCCATTGCCTCAAGCTCTCTTTTAGCAAGTGTCTTGTGTCCAACCAATCATCCATTTATAAACAAACTCTGCAGCCTCTCTACAACACACAAATACAAAATATTTAATACACATAGAAACATCCTGAAGTAATTTCATAAAGAAAGATTGTGCTTTTGTTCCATACATAACTATTGCACTTGCCTCCAGCTTGGGAAAGCCAAGTACATCAACACCAATCCCGTGAAGTTTAGTCACTGAGGAGAGAATCAAAGGAATGTCAAGAGATAAGTGCAAATGAAACAGGTGCTTTCAAGCACACACAAATGTAACCACTAAATTATTAAGAGACAGAGCTTTGATCTTCCAAGTAGAACTGTTAGAGACTAACTCTACAGAAACTCTTGGAACCAAAGATCTGAGGAGAGAAGTAACAGGCTTAATGCTCCCAGAGACATTTCACAGCCCGATACAGGCTACAGCTTTTCCCTGGGCATCATTAAGGAATACTGTTGGATTCATGGAGTGTCTCAATTCCCACCCACCCTCAACCTCTGAGCTTCAGAATTTTCAGTACACAACAGATGCTGGTTTTATGCATCAAATCCAATCCACATTCTCATGTCTTATAAAGACACATCAAGCCTAACAGAAGGGTTTATTTCCTAGGCTCGTCAGGAGTGATATTCCAGACACTAGCACTCAATCTGGGAGCGTGGCATCCTCCGTAAGCTCAGGGAGTATCGGTGTATTTCCTGCATCTGCCTTTCCTGCATTTGCCTTATTCTATCTTTTTGCCACATCAGATTTTGTGGCATGGGGTACCTCTGTGTTCCTTGCAGGCACCTGAAGGGGATTCTCACATGGCAGGCAGTGGCTCTGCAGCGCGGCTGTGGCATTGGGGGCAGGAGCATCCAGCGCTTCCGCTCGGCGCAGTAGCGATAGGCCTCCTTCCTGTACTGCTTGTCAATGTCATCGCTGTTCTTCCACCCCCCAATGATAAACACATCATCTTTGTAGTAACAAATAGCTGCTCCTTCAATGCTCAGGACCTCAGGGGGCAAGGATTCCAGGATTTCATCCGAGGCCCTGCTAGAGATCTTTCCCTTGGCCTCTTCATTGTCTATGAGGTAACTCTTGGGGCAGCATGATGCCGTGTGGTAGAAGTTGGTGTTGGCAACAGACATCTGGAATGAGCAGTAGTTGTCGATGAGGGGCAGGGACTCCACGTCCTGCCACTGCCTGGTTTCAGCATCGTATCTGATGATAACGGCCCTCAGCCCGTCCTCGCTGTCGCTGTCAACTGGAGTGCGGGCGGCCAAATACACAAACCGGTCCTCCACAGAGACAGCTTTGACATCCCGGAGGATCTTCGGTGCCGACTCCAGGTTCACCCATTTGTCCTGCTCAGGATTATAAATGGCCACATCTCTAAAGCCTGGACTGAAATTGCCGTGTCCACCAATACTGTACAAGTTGCCTTTCACTTCAGTAAGGCCAAAGGAATGCTTCCTGGTGATTAGATTTGACACCTGCTCCCAAATATTTCTGTTTGGATTGTACCTTTCCACGGTCTTGGCAAACCCTGGTTCCATGGAGCCAGCCACATACACGTAGGACTCTGTCACAGCCACAGCGTGCCCGTCCAGGTGGTTGTGGATGTGAGGCAGATTGACCCACCTGTCCTCGTCGATGAAGTAGCCCACGCACTCGCTCAGGTAGTCACCGCCCTCAGACACGCCACCGATCACCATGATGACATCCATGTTCTGGCCAAAGCGCGGCAGCAGTGCGGCAGGACAGGCGGAATGCTGCAGGTTCCCAGACTGCAGGTTCTCGGAGCGCAGGGCATGGCTCTCCACGGCCTCAGACACCAACTTCACACAGGCCTCATTGCTCAACACCAGCCGCTCAGATTTGACATGGCGAGTCAGGTACGTGGGTTTCATCTGAGACAATCTTAGCAGCTTAAAGAGATCTTCAAAGTACCTCTCTCTTTCCTCAGGATTTTTCTGAACCCACTTCAAAACAGTCTCAAAGAGGATTTCTTCAGAGTCTACCGTGATCTCTGAGTCTGAGAGCCAGTCCCGGACAAGGTGAAACGGCAAAGTGTAGAACTCCTCATCTTGGATGACTTTGTGGAAGTTTCTCCTTATCATATCCTGCGCTTTGAGGGCCAGCTGATTCAGGGAATACATGTGGGCCAAGCTGTGAACTGCCACACAGTTGGAGAGGTTCAGTTTCTTCTTCAGAAACTCTCCACAGAAGTCCTTTAACCGGGTCAGCAGAAACCTGCAGGACAAACAAGGGAGTTATACATCCCTGGAAGTGTTCAAGGCTGGGTTGGATGGAGCTTGGAGGAACCTGGTCTAGAGGAAGGTGTCCCTGCCCGTGGCACGGGGTGGAACGAGATGAACTTCTAAGGTCCCTTCCAACCCAAGTCAGTCTGGGACCCTCTGATGACATGGCCCGATCCCCGCCAGCCCCCGCCCCGGCCGCGCTTACCTGTCCGCCATCTCCAGCACCTCATGGACATTACCGGGGCTCACGCGGATGGTGCCGGTGTACATGAAACCAATAACGGCCTCCACCGTATCGGGGTCGGGGCCGCCCTCCGAGCTCCACTTCTGCAGCTCCACCCGACCCGAGCGCGACTCCGCGAAGCCCCCCGAGAGCAGCGGCGTGAAGTACTCGGTGGCGGCGGCCAGGACGGACCGGTGCGCCCGGTACTCGCGGGCCATGCCCACGCCGCCGAACGCCAGCGTGATGTCGCAGTACAGGCCGTGGCGGCGCTGCTCGTTCTGCCGCCAGGCCAGGTCGGAGCAGTGCGCCGGGCACCCGAACTCCTCCGCCTCGGCCTCCCCGTCCGCCCCGCCGCCGCGCGGGCCCCCGCGCTCCGCCTCGCCCGCCAGCGGGCCGGGACCGGGGCTGCCGCCGGAGCCGGGGCCGGGGCCGGACTGCGGCTGCGGACAGGCCGCGGCCGCCGCCATCTTGTCCGACATGGCGGAGGGGGCGCGGCGCTGCCCCCTGGCGGAGAGAGAGCGCCTCTGCAGGACAGCGGCGGCGGCGCCGTGAGGGGACTGGGGACAAGAGCGACGCGCGGGACCCGCCGAGACCCCGCGTCCCCTCAGCCCGGGACCCCACAGGACCCCTCATCCCCTTAGCCTGGCACCCCCATGGACCCCCCTCCCCTGTCGTGAGTTTGACCCTGGCTAAATGCCAGGCACCTACGACGTTTGCTCTCTATGCTCTCTCCTGCTGCAGCTATGCAGAGGAGAGGGAAAATTAACACAAAACACTGGATCACAGCTTCCTGCGGGCATCCACCTGCTCCTCTGGCATGGGCACCTCCCCACAGGCTGTGGGGGGTTCTCTGCATCCCCCTGGACCCCATGGGCTGCAGGGGGACCACCTGCTCCCCCATGGTCTTCACCACGGCCAGCAGAGGATTTTCAGCTCCGGCGCCTGGAGCATCTCCTCCCCCACCTTCTCCACTGACCTTGGTGCCTCCATGTTGTTTTCCTCACATATTTTTACCTTCTCCTCCTCCTTCCCTGGCTACAAAGAAGTGCGCGCTCACATTGTTTTGATTTCTTCTTAAATATGTTTTCACAGAGGCGTAACTAACATCTCTAATTGGCCCAGGTTTGGCCAGCAGCATGTCCATCATCTTCAGAGCCATCAGAGATTGGCTCTGCTGGACATGGTGGAGAAATTTCCAGAATCTTTACTCAGGACACGCAGGAGCCATCTTTGTACCCCACCCTATCCACTGGCAAAAACTGGGCCAGGCAAAACTACCACACCCCTCAGTCCGGGACCCCCCGGGACCTCCAGGGGAGACTGCGTCCCCTTAGCCCGGAACCCCCGAGACTTCCCCGTATCCCCCATCCCCTCAGGCCCGACCCTCCCCGGCTCTCCATCCCCTCAGCCTGGAGGCCCCACGTGCTCTCAGCTTCCCCGTCGTGGGCGCGCCCCGGTGCCCTCGGTGCCTCGGTCGCCATCGAGGAGCTCAGGTACCCAGGCCCAGTCCCGCTTCTGCTCGGACCCTCAGGCAATCCTCATCATTTTTCTTTCTCTCCATACCCTCCCAGGCCGTGCTTGAGGAATTAGGAATTCTCTCACTCCAACTAAGGTACACGTGGTTGTTAATTAGAATGAACTGAGCTGGAGTTGATTACTTCATGTTTGTGATAACACACAGTGCAAGTTCCCTAACTCTTGTATAATGCTTTATCAATCATAGCTAGTTTCTGTCCTTCTGTTTATTCTCTGCTTTGTAGGTCAAAAAGATGAAATTTAGCACTGAAACAGGCAAGGTGAAGTCTGGATGCAGTTTGATTCTTATTTCTCCCCTTTTAAAGCATCTGAAACAGACCCTGAGGAGTAATTGCATTGAGGGTTGTTATTTTGTTAAATGACAGCTTATCACAACATCCCCTTTAGACACTGTTTAGGACCAAGTTGCAGAAGTCACACATGGAAAAAGAATAAATTAGTAATGTGTATTTATTTGAGTTTGGTTACAATACACAGACAAGGAGGACACTGAAATTATTACTGAGATATTTTTGCAGCTGCAGATAACATGAGTGACAGTGCACAGAGCAGCAGTCAGAGGAAAGGAGAGGTTGTTTGCATAAATACAGACACTGAAATACAGGGATTTCACAGTTTTCACAGCAGTATGTTACAACTTTACACTTTAAATTACTACATCAGCTCTTGAGTAACATTGGTTATATATCAGCAGTGGTCCCAGGATTCGGTTACAGTCAGACCAAGGATAAGAACACAGTAAACAAATTGAAAAACAACCAACAACAAAAAAATCCAAAGTCATGGCTTATGGGAATGACGGGCATGTTCCCCTCATGGGAAAGGTACAGCTTGTTACCAGAGTTATGTTCAGTAAGGCGTACCTATGAGCCAAACTCTACCCCCCAAACCCTAAATCTCCTCTGGAAACAAAATGAAAGTAGGGAAAAAAAAAAAAAAAAGGTGAGAGACAGTATTAAATACAGCAGGTAACAGAGGGAATAGCACAAGTTTTGGTTTTATTAGAGTAAGTTTCTATCTTTATAAAACAGTCGCTTTGCACAGTCTGACCAGGCAGCTTGACGTCTCTGTCCCAATAATGGCCTTTATACATCACAGTCACACCATGGTTGTCCCTGGATAGGCTTCTGTCCTTGTGCATTCCAAGGCAACACCAGCTTCTCACATGGTCATGTGCTCCGGTAAGACATAGGATATGTCATCCCAAGGGTGACGGTACAGACCCTGCTTCAATCTCTTCTGATCCAGGTAGTGTCCTGAAAAGGGAGTGGTTTATGTTACAAAATTCCCGTCCCTCCTCTTAGTGTTTGCCTTGAGTTTGAGTTCTGGAGTGTACTAAATGCCCCCAGGTTTTAGGTTTGTCTGGCATTCTGGGGCAGGGCAGCTCCAGGAGGAAGGAGGGGGCAGGGAAGATGTGGCAAACTCACCAATGAATCCCATACTCCTGCCCAGTACAAAGATGCCATTGAGAGCTCCTATATCAATATATTCATCTGCTTCTTCCCTGCAAAAGGAAGGAAAATAAATGGTTCCTGGTAATCATCTATTTAAGGAATCAATCTCAGACTGGCTGGGAGCTTGCTTTAGAGCCAGAAGCCACATGAATTCCCAAGACAGCTTTCTGCCCCCAAAAGCCAGGCCAGGCTATGTTTCCTTCCCTGTGTCCTGGAATTCTGCCCCTCAGGACTTGGCAGTGCAGCTTCATAGGACCATGATCCAAGAACATCTTCCCCCCTCCTGCACACTCACCGTGTGAAAGAGCCACAATTCCTGAGCACGTCAACAAAGGCCACTCCAATAAAGCCGTCTACATTCAGGATAAGGTTTGGTTTCTGCAGGAAATAAAACACACCCCAATAAAGATGTCAACAGTGCAAGTGGTGTTCACCTGACACCTTCCACTCTAAGGGTGATATTTGAGTGCTGCCTGTAGCTGAGGACACACCAGCCCAGCGAGGGAGAGGCTGCTCAGCAGCATGAACAAGAGCAACACTTAATGGGAATGCTGGAAAACCAGCCCCAAACAAGGGGTCCATTGGGTCAAATCCCAGAGATTCCCTGTCATGGGCCAGCACATGTGCCAACAGCCTTGGATTTACACCCAGCAGTGCCAGTGTGGGCAGTGGCCACAGAGATGATGGTTTGGCTTGTTCAGAACTCTCCTGGTAACCAAATACCTTCAGCCTTTCTGAACTACAGCTGTACTTGGGCCTCAACTCTACCCCAGACACAATCCCCAGCAACAATTTATGAAGCACTGCACTGAAAATAACAGCTGAGCTCCAGTCACTTTCCCTCCCATGAGAACCAGTGCCCAGAGCAGTTCAATACTGGCGCCTTTCACCTTGGAAGTTGTGATTTTTTCTACTTCAAGTGCATAGTCCAGCAGTGGAGTGGCTGGGAAGTGCTGTTTCACGTAGTCCTTGAGAATCTGAACTCTCATGTCAGGGTTGTTTATCTGCAAGTTCAGAGCACATTACAGTCAATGATGTTGCCTTTTACAGATACTCTGTAGATTTGGGAGAATTTGGTCAATACCTGCCTCTGAAATGTGCCAATTTTCTTCCCTTTGTTTTTGCTCTCCCCCACCCTTCCCTAAAAATCCCTCCAGTTTGTCCTAATGCAGTTTCCTTACTGATTTAACTCGGTGTCCAATGCCCATGATCAGCTTCCCTTCTTTCTTCATCTTATTCACAAACTCCATGGGGATAATCCCACTGTCAAAAGCTTTGCTGAACATTTTGGCTGCTGCATCCAGTGCTCCCCCAAACCGGTCACCCTGGGTGCAAGACACAAAGGCAATTACAGCAAAGCACTCCACAATTAAGATACAAACCCAAGATTATCTCCCCCATCCACCCTCCTGGTCTCTGTGGCATTCAGGATATTAGAGTTGGGCAGGCACCTGAGAGAAAGCATCTGCTTGTCTCTCACAAGAGTGACAATTTGGAGCCAGTGCATCTCTGCTAGAGACAACGTGGGGGAAAATGCAATCCAAAGTCTGTTTTAGTAACACTTGTCAGAGTTCAGGCAACCAAACAGAGTCAACACTGACAGCAATTTGGCTGCTACAAAATATTTCTAGACTCAAAGGAGACAAACTAGTCTGGCTTACTGGAAAAGTGGACCAGATTTGAAACAGGGAGAACTGAACTATTAAAGTTGAAATTCAAAGTGTGAGTAGGCAGACACCACAAGTCTGTGACTCAGCAGCCAATCAAAAAATTAATAGTAATAAAACCTAGAAGAGTAATAGTAACAAAACTAAACCTCCTGGATATCAGGTACTCACGATAGTAAGAAGGCCTGAAGTAAGGCTTGAGACTAGATCTTTGCCAGCCCTGGCACAGACAATGGTGTTGTGGGCTCCGGACACGGCTGGCCCGTGGTCTGCTGTCACCATCAGGCACATCTCAATGAACTGGCAGGCATACCTGGGTAATCTGGGCACAGACACCACATCAGTCAGGGACAGAACACAAATGCAAATGTTTGTAAAGTCCCCAGTCTCTCCAGAAGTTGAGGTGACATAAGTTGTCAGAGTATGAATCAGGCCTTGAATACAGAAATTTCCTCAATACACCACAAGACTCATGGAAAACTTCATCCCGACACTAAAACACACTGTATGCAGCCCAAAATGCTGATGTGGTGTCATGGAGGGAATACAGAGACAGCATTCCAGTGAATCTACCTTCACAAAGGAATCCTGGAGTTACTTTTTTTCCTTAGAAGTCTATTAATAAACAAGAAAAACTCCAAACCAAAGAATCTGTGAGCTTTCACAAGAGCTGCCTCACCTCCTCTGAAACCAGAGCAGCCCCAGAACCCCTCCAATTCCCATCTCCTCTTTGAAGACCTCGGTGATGGGCATCCCAGCATAGATCAGCTCCTGTCCTCGCTCATCACAGATGCTGGTCATGAAGGAAGCTGGTTTGCGAATCAGTCCCAGCTCCTGGAATTGCAGCATAAAGATGGGATGTTAAACAACCCACACAGCAGAAAGGGGCAGCACAGGGCAGAGGGCTTAAAGAGCAATGCCTCAGGCTTGCCCTCAGAGCAGCTTCCACAGCCCAGAACCAGCACAGTCAGCAGCTCACAAGTAACACTACAAAGCACAAGGTATAACCCCAATGTGGCATTCAGAATCACAGCAAATGCCCTGTCTGGTTCCAAGGATCCCAAAACCAGGCAAACCAGCACAGCTTACCCTTGCCCAGGAGTAATCCATTGGCACAGTTGGAGGAGGCACTTCCTCAGCTGGTTCAATCACTCTTTTGGCCACAAGATCCTGGTACACAGACCTAGGGAGAGAACCTATTCAGTAACTTTGGTCCTTCTAAGAGATCCAACTGAGGTGATCTAACTCAGACCTTAAAACCCCCACAATGATCAGAAGCTGCTTTCCTTAAGCAGAAGTATATTTCCTATCAGGCCAGAATCAGTTCCCTGACGGCTTTTGCCCCCTGCTGAAGGTGCCCTGTGAGTGTGACTTACTGAATGACCTCTCCCAGCTCATCAAAACTCCGGGGAACAAACACTCCAGCTTCCTTTAAGGCTTGGTTCTTTGCTACAGCAGTTTCAGAGGCCTGGTTAGCACAAGCGCCTGCATGGCCAAACTGCACCTACAAACAGGAGAAGAGAAACCAGTCAAGAATTCAGGCTGTTACCTGCAGAGAGTGGAACTGATGCCTTGACGGGCTTACCTAAAACAAAGGCTAGATAAAGTTAAGAGAATAAAGAGCAGTTCTATTTATTGAAAGGCCTTCAGGTGCATTTAGGGCAGACAAAGCCCACCCGAGGGACTACACCCAAAATGGATGACGGGTCACAGGTTTTTCATACTTTGAAAGTTTTGTCCATTTGCATATCTGGGGTTAATCCTACAGCTTCAAGTAATGAAGTCAGTTACTCCAAGTTTGCTTCCCCCCAACACACTGTTGTTTACATATCTTGGGGCCTGAGACAGCGAGGTGTCCTTGAATTTCAAGCTTAGAGAGGAATTGTTTTGTCTAAAAATGCTGAGAACAGTAGCTTAGCACTCTGTATGGAGCCTAGAATTATACACTACAGGATTACAGATACATGGAAAAACACAGAAGCTAAAATCCTAAGGCATCAGAACAGAATAAAGCCCTGACTGGGAACACCAGGGGCTGCATGTTTGCCTCCTCTGGGCTACCAGAATTCCTGGTTGCAGCCAGAGCCAGCAGGGCAATCAGAAAGATGTTCTGATCTGGAATCTCTGCAGGTTCATCCATTCATGTTCTGCTTCCCTGAATTGCCCCACTTCAGAGCTGCTTAACATAGAACTTTCCCATTCCCACTCCAGAAGCAGGTGGCTATTGGAATTTGTTGTGTTCCCTGGCATCTTTGAACTCCCTTCACAAATAAGTAGAATCGCCTGAAAATTTTCTGTGACAGAGCTATAGAAACACAAGATATCTTTATCATTTATATTTACAAACTTTTGCACATTAGAGTTACTACTGCCAGTCCTGGAAGTTTTAGGTACAATGATTGAAGTTGTGGTTTTCTGCCTGTTGTGGATATATCCTTATTTTATGCATTTGCCCCCATTTTTGCACATACCTCTGAGGAGAACATTGTGGCACAGGTACCAATGCACCAGCACACCACTGGCTTAGTGATCCGGCCTTCTTTAATGCCCCTGCAGATCTTGTATTCTTCTGTGCCTCCAATCTGCAAGGAGAGAGACATGACTCCAAGCTGCACTTTTGAATAAACCAGCTCCAAGACTCGCAGAGGCATTGCTGGGATTTTTCATCCTTTTTCACTGAATAATGGCTGAAGTCTCAGAACAAAGCCACCCAGTTGGGTTTTTTCTTTTTTTCGGGGGGGGGGGGGGGGAGGTTGGTTTTTTGTTTGGTTGTTTGCTTGTTTTTTTTTTTTTTTTGTAAGGAAGACTATGCTTGCCTGTGGAATAAAATTCAATTTCTTTTGACAAAGGCAGCAAGAAATAAAGCTTAGAATATTCAAGAATAGTAGAAGTAACTGCTATTTAGCATCCTTGAAGACAGGTCAGATGCTCCCAAAACAAAACCACACACAGGTAGTGGTCTCACTCACCTCCCCCAGTACTACAATCATCTTCACTCCTGGAGTATCCTGATAACGCAAGACATGATCCATAAAAGTTGAACCAGGATATCTGTGTGCAGTACAGAGGAAACAGTAGAAATTTATTTCATACACTTTCTGAAAGAAAAATTAACACCCAACCTGCCCTTCTTTCTCCAAATTACCAAGAATTCTTGTGTTAACTGACTTGAAAACCAGTGTCTCCTGAAGGTGCCAACTCATACCTGTCTCCTCCGATGGCCACCCCCTCATAGACCCCATCGGTGGTTCGGGAGATGATGTTGTTGAGCTCATTGGACATCCCTCCAGAGCGGGACACGTAGGCCACGCTGCCAGGACGGTACAGCTTTGATGCCAAGATGTTATCCAGCATGCCTCCTGTGTTGCCTATTTTAAAGCAACCTGGCTTGATCCCACCAACCTACAAAAGAAATAGAGAAAGGTGTAAAGCCCTTTAAAATAATGAAACTGAGGAACATTTGTGTAGGCCAGCCTTGTCAGCATTTGTACAGACAAGGGAGGAGAGCAAAGACCCTAGGACGAGAGACTAACGTGTCCTGTGACTAAAGACAAAGTGGCTTGTAGGATACACTTCATCCATCTGAGAAAGCTGAGCTGAAGGTTAAGAAAGACAGGAGAAGGCAGCCGTCAGTACTTACAGTTGCAGGCCCAATGATGGTGACTCCCTTTTTATCAGCTGCCTTGATCAGTTTGCGTGTCAGGGCCTCTGGAATGCCCTCAGCAATAATGGCAATGGTGCGGATCTGTAGCAAGAGGAAGAAAACCATTGGTACCCCCAGCAGCTGCCCTTGTCAGGCCCCTGGGAGGTCATAATTGGGAGGTCACTCTGTGCACTGCTGTGATCTTTACAACAGTCTCAATGCTCTGTTCAGGGAATTTTCTCCCCCTTGCACATCAGAGCAGCACTGTATTTTACTCAGGCTGAAGTAGTTACTGCTCACCAAGAAGCACCAAGCTCCTCTTAAATAAATTGCAAGTCTAGTGTTAGGATTTGCCAGAGACCCCCAGCATCCTCCTTACACTCTGTAAGAGGTTAGAATTGGGGGTTATCTGCTAAGTTGGAAGACTAAGACAATTTGCTAATGCCATCACAGTTTAAGAAACACCAGTACCCTGCTGACAGGGTCTTCCTTCTTTTGGGCTTCCTCTGGATCCTGTGCTCACCTGGGGATAATTCATGGTTTCCACAGTGCTGTCATAGGCAGAGCGCAGAGACGCAAAATTGATGAGGACATCCACCTCTGGGTGCTTCCTCATGGCATCTGACATGTTCTTGTAGACTGGGATCAGGATTTCTTTGTGGCCCCAGTAGAACTTCTGCCTGTGGTCACCACTGTGGAAGAGAAGATGGAAAAGCCCTGACTTTAAGGCTGCTGGAAAGGCAAGGGGACACAGCGCATGCAGACAGAGGAGTTTACAAACCCCATTCTCAGCCCCCGAGACTGACTGAGACACTCACGAGCACGTGAGCGTGTGTGGGGAGGGACCATATGACAGCAGAAGGTTCTTCAGAGAATAGGACAGAGCAGCGTATGGAAGGAGACGGGCTAATGGGGACAGAGGCATCCAGCAAGATGAATAAGCTCTCCCACAGTGAAGTTACCAGAGCCTTAACTCTACTCCAAGCTGGAAGACAGAATGAGGCACAGAAAGAGTAATGAATGAGAGGCGTGCAAAGCTGTGTCACTGGGCTGGTGCTAACACTGGACTGGGGGAACAGGAAACCAGTATCTGTGGTGAACAGCCAGGACAGCAGGAGGGCCAGTCAGCTTCCCAGTCCTGCTACAGTGGGACTCTGCCCATCCCACAGACACTGGAGGGGAAGCACCTGGGAAGGTTTCATTGTTGGTATTTCATGCACAATAGATGCTCTGACTGGAACTGCAGTGAAGTCTGACTGGGCAGTAGCTTAAGCTTGTGGATACTGGCTGTGTTCCCATACTCATACATTCGTGACAGAACATTCCAGATTTTGCCAGCCGGGCTCCCTCCAAAAGGTCAAGCAGAATCAGATAATTACAGGTAGCCTTAAACTTTAATCCCTAATGCTTTTTCTTCCTTAATCAACTGCAGCACTGCCAGGGGCTGCCACTCACCTACAGACGTGACTGTGCCTGCACTCAGTACCCCAAGGTCTGCACTTGCTGAGAAGTTATTTCTGAACTGCAATTACCATCAGAGCTGCAGAATAACAGTACAAGGTCTTAATTGTCAAGAGGAGAAATTCTCTGCAGGACAGAGGTTGATTAGACATCAGCTCTCCAGGATGTCTGTAAATACCACAGGAATGAACCAAGGCTCCTGCCTGGCTCTGGGCTCCCACCTCACTGTACTGGAAGCAACAGCTGCTGTTTCCCTTCTCCCTATGTGCCCTGTCCCACAGGGAGAGCCCCCCATTGAGGAGGTACAATAAAATAGTTCATGCACACTCTAAAGCCTCTCTCATCCCTGTAGGGATGAGTAAAAGAGGGTGAACACCACAAGGGAACTCTCTATCCCACTGAAGGATCCACAGGCTTCCTGCCTGCTAAGTAACCACTGCTGGTATTGGAAAGAATATGAACAAGATTTTATTTCCTTTTAATTTTGTTTGGCTACATACCTGCTTTAGTTTGTCAGCAGAGCTGCTATGATTCTGGATAATATCTGGAGGATATTTGGATAATATCTGGATAATATTTGTGCTGCAGGCACAAATCAAAGTGTTTCAGACAAGCACACAGACAACAGCAGATAAGCGAAAGGAGCCTTACACAGCCTGCCTGTCTTTGCTGAGCTGGGGGGTCAGAAAGAAAGCCCAGGTAGTCACACCTGCCTTACTCACTGAGTGAAGAACAGAATTTGGACATCTTTTAAAAGCACATGAAGTGGAACTTCAGTTCTGTGGTGAACATTAAGCTGTTTCAACAGCACAGCCCGAAATCAATGGTTGAAGGAAACAGAGCAGCCTACAAAGCCAACCCAGGGTAGAAGGGAGCAGAGGAGGGATCCAGCAGGGATGGAGACCAGGGCAGAGCTCCACTAAAGAACCGCAGAGACTGAGAGAGGAGGAAGGTCATAGAAGAGCTGGAGGGAAATGGAAAAGCGACGCAGTCACAGGCTACTTACGTGAATGGATAAACCATGGCAGCCACTGATGGTTCATCCCGGGAGCAAATATAATCGAAGTCCAGCATTCCTTGGACAGCCCGGGTCTGCATCCCCCACACGATCGCTTTGGTGTGGCGGCTGAACAGTGTTGTGGCTTTACCTGCTCAGAGAGGGGGAAAAAAAAAACCCATGTTCAAACTGTACACCTGAGCAAGACACAAACTGCAACTGCCAAATGCCTACTGAAAGGCTCCTGGATGAGTGCACTCCCCACCCTCCAAACTGAACCCAAGAGATGAACTGCAGGATGGAGTAGCCACACTGTCCAAATTAAGGAAGAAACTGTAGATGAAGCAGCAACCCCTTGCCTGGATTCTGAACACAACAGCCAGGTTTTGGGGTTCACTAAATGGGACAGTGAATCACAGAGGGGAACTGGTTTAGGAGAGCAAAGAGGCAAAAACTGTCTCCCCTCCCATGGGCCTTTCATCTTCCTCCCAGTTTTCTTATGCAAAGCTGAAGAGAACTTGAAATTTCATTTCTTTATTTGCATGTAGCCCACAGTCTGGGTAAACCACGGAAGGCTGTTCAAGGCACCACAGTAAAGTTATAGGAAATTTTGAAAAAAAAAGGCAGGAAATGGAGGGGACAAAAAGTAAAGGAGCTTAACATATTCAAGTTTTCTTTTCATTTTTTTTTTTTTTTTATGATCAGAAACTTGATGGCTCCAAGAATTTATATATGGCCCAAAACTTGGCTTCAGGAGACAGAGTCACAGGAAAAGCAACAGTTCAGCCAGTGAGGATGAGCTGTTTGCTTAAAATCTATTTACACCACTTGTCACAGCACAACATTGAGTCCCTCCTTCTGACTCCAGGCAGAATTAATTTTAAAACTTGTAAAAACTCAGAGCTGATCCACCTGCTGATGCCAACTTGGGCTACTGCTGAGTTCTTTCTGGATTTGGATCAAAGGTAAACAGCATTAGGGATTAAACAGGACACTGTTCCTCTGGCAAAAAAATCAGTCCTTGCTCTCCAGCCCTACACACTCACAGTTCAGGTTCACTGCAATGTGACTTGTCATTAGGGAATTGCTTACCCCGAAAATTCTGTTTATCTTGCAGGTGCCTGCAGGGGGGTACCACAAGTGTTCCCAGGAACACCAAAATGCAGACCGAGACAGGTGATGCTGTTTGTCTGAGAGCATGCAAGCAATAACCTGAGAATGCCCCTTCTACTGTCCCTCCTCAGGATAAGGGAGGTAACTTGTAGCTCTACTTTGCCCCCAATTCAGCAGTTTACTCTCACCCAGCACAGAGCCCAATAGAGTCCGAAAGTCCCTATAAAATAATTTCACTGAGCACAAGTTTTAACGGATTGCTGGACTGATAAGGCAACATTTAGTTCATCTGTGATTTTTCTGTACTTTCCAAACCTGATAATCAGGGATCCCCCTGCACTACTTTGTTTCCCTTTGAAACAAGATGCTAGTTATTGGTCACAATTAGTGACGACTCGTTTTGGAAAGCAAAGGGAACAGAGCTTTTCACTATGTGCCTCAGGCTGTTCTTCTCTGTGATAGTTGTGGAGAAGAAGGGAAGAAAAAATAAAGTTTGTTTGAGACCTGGCCGCTCTCCCCCAGAAATAGGAAGTATTTGTGCAAAGACATTGTGATTTGCACTTGAAAAACCAGATGAGAAGTTCACATGGTGACAGCTAAATATGCTGGGCAGGAGGGAAGGACCAGACAACACAGCAAACTTTTGGAGAGAAAAAAACAGCAACAAAACCAAGAACTAAAAAAAGTCAGCTGCCAGCGAGGCCAGGCACATTCAGCTGGTCACACAGGTCCTACCTGAACCAGGTCTTGAGGTTGGGATTGAATCTGTTAAAGAGAGAATCACTCATGCAATGGTATGACAGAGCTGGCTGCTGCCAGCCCACCAGCCAGGCACCCAGGCAGGTGCTGCAGCAGCCCTCCTCTCCACAGCACTCAGGGCTTTTGGGTTTGCTCTTGTTAAAAAACAAGCAGACTGGAGCCCTCTCACTGTACTTCCTCTTGATGTGCTGTTCCTGAATATCCCAGATCAGGGCAACTCTGACTCGCTGTGTGTATGAGCTCATGGCACAAGTGAGCTGCTAAACCACTTAACTACACGCAAGACAAAGACAGGCAGGTACCACAAAACTGCTTCCCTTTATACAAAAAACCCCAAACATTTGTCTCATGCCCATCCTGCCTTTGGGAAGAGCAGAGCATTACCAACAGCATTCCCAGAACTGGACTTACCAAGAGGTGCTGTTGGTTTTGCCTTCTTAGCTGGAGCAATACCATCTGGTTTGGACTCGGAGAAGGAGGCGGTTCTGCTCGGTGCTGGAGTCTGAAAGATTCAGAAGCCAAGTCAGTGAGGGACAGCACGCCAGGTATACCCTGGAGCATAGAGGAAGAGATGGCCTCACTTCGGCTACACTGGTCTACTACAAAGAAAACCAAAGGAAATGAGTTTTCAGTCAAGAGACAGAAAACTAAATGAACCTACTAAATGAATGGTTCAACAGTCACATTGTTAGCTTTGAGAGGCCATGTTTTCTGCACGAGTGAGATGGGTGCTGGGGTGGCCTCTCCTGATAAATTGCACAGGTAGAGTCACATTTGTTTTCCTAAAGCTTCCTACAAACACACTAGTGGCCAAAATCTGTATCCAGCCTGTGTGGACAGGGGAAGCTGCCTTCACGAGGCTCCTCACACATGTCCCCTTTCACAGCGGGGATGCAACTCACCGAGGGGCTGCCGCTGGCGTTGAGGAGGAAGTTGGCGGTGTGGGCTGCGGCAGGCGGCTGGTTGGGGATCGGCCGGTGGCCCAGCGCCATGCCCACGATGGCAGTCATGTGAGTCTCCGTGCCAAACACATGGATGGGGATCCCTGTGGTCTTCCCTGTGGATGTACACAAGAGCAGTCAGCCTCCTCAGGGGAAAGCTCTGCCAAAGTGAAGCATTTAACCTTGAGAAAGCTTAGCAGAAAGCAAGTGGAAGAAATAAGATGCAAGAACAAAATTTAATGAAAAGCTTGGTCCTTACCAACTTCTCCCATGACACGTAACCCTTCCTGATAGTTCGGGCCTCCTCTTCGTACAAAGATTCTCACCTCATGCTCCTTCAGAGGGCCTTGGTAATCCTTAATTGCTCTCACAATGCCCTAAAAGAAACACACAGGATGTGACCCAGGCAGCCAGACATTTATCCTGCCCCATCATCTCAGGAACTCCTGGAAGAGATGTACTATGAGCCTCAGCCAAATATGGAATTGGGAAGAAGGGCCTGGGGCTGACAACTGTGTGTTTGCTGATATTTCTGACTGGTCACTTACTTTAAAGGTGGCTGCTACATTGGTGAAGTTTGCAATGCTGCCTCCGATAATCAGGATCTTCCCTGAGGGAAGAAACACATGTAAATAAAACTGTTTCAAGAGCAGAGTACTCCAAGATGACAAAGCAGTTACGGACATAGAGTGAAACAAAGCTGCAGAGTAGCCAGTTGTGTTTAGCAGAAAAAAAACCTAAAGCAGTTGTGTTTAGTAGAGCCTGAAAGATAAGAGCCTTGTACCAAGCAACAGTGTTCGATAAGGATCTCTCAGGCCCCATAGAAAACCACAAGTCCTCTCTCTGAAGCAAGAGCTGACAAATCTGTCCCTGATTCCTTCAGAAGGCAGCAGTACACTGAAAGCTCTGCCAGGGAGGGCTAAGCATAGTAACAGCCCAGATCTGTCCAGGTTTTTCCACCAGACACAGCTTCACAGCTTTGGAATTGCAGTGTCTCCCTCACCTTCTGGGTGCTTCTCGCGGGTCATGAGGGAGAGGATGGTCTTAGCGTAGTCGTAGGTCTGCTGCTCACTCGGGGCCCCTGAGTATTCCCCATAGTTCGCCAGCTCATTCACACCCCCCAGGTCACAAATGGTGTCACTGTAACAAAGGAAAAAAAAAAGCAAGCTATTTCAGAGATTAGTTATAATATGAGTCACTATAAAGATCTTAAAGTATTCCAAATCCCTGGGGAAGTGGGACTCCTAACAAAGGGACAGTGCTATCTGCGGAAAACAGAGCTGCTCTCCTCTTGGTGCCAATCATGATTAATCTTGTCATGCTCCCCAGATACAAACTCAGTGACCACTACAACAATTACATTACTCTCAACAGCCTCCAGCCATCTTGTTTCTTTATAAGTCAAAAAGAAACTATATCTCTGTAAGAAACTGTACTTAACACTAACCCTCTCAGAATTAAATTCGCTAGGTGACACTATTTTCCATAGACTGGTGAGAAATCTGCACAGCATCATCATTCTTAAGAGATCCCAAACAGTAACAATATGGGAAAAATGGCTTTAGAAGAGTCTACTTTCCAGAGGATGCAGCAATTCTGTCCTTCCAGCACTATAAATCATCCCTGCTGTGGAAACCTTGCTCCTGTTACCTGTACACCACTGAAGCACCACCGCCAGCCACCATGGTCCAGATCCTGCCTTTGGGGTTCAGGATCGTAAGCTTCAGGCTGGCACCACTCTTGGCATCCAGATCAGCAATGTAGGCTTCCTGCAGAGAGAGCAGCACAACCTCAGCTTCCTCCTGCACCTGCCTTTTCCATCCCAAGGGTTCATAGTGCTGGGCGCATTTGGACACACAGAGCACTCACATCTCATCAGCTACAGCAGAGGGACAGCAGAGCTACAAACACAGTGATTGTCAGGGACAGAGGCCCAGCTCCATCCCTCCATCACACAACAGTCAGAAAATCCAAAAGAACTGTAAAGTCTGTTCTGGCCTTGTCTGAGAGTGAGACCCGAGGAAATCTAAAAATCATCTCACCCATGGTGACCCCTCTGGCTGTGCTGCAGCCAGGAACATAATCACTGAGAGCTGTAATTTGGCTCAACGTGGTGCTCTTGCAGCCCAGTGTGCCAGGCTGCTGAGCAGCACTTCATCAGAGTTCATTAACATTCCCAGCAAAGACTCTGCCATAACAACCTTCCCAGGGCCTTGGAGAGGGATGATTCAGAGACAAAACCTGAACTAATCCTTTTAAGAGCAAATTGAGTTGAGTGTTGGCATCCAGCAAGCTACATGGAAAGGAACAGCTAAATGGATTTCCTGGCCACCGTACAAAAACCTTCCAACTGAAGTATAATTATAATTATTAAAATGAAAAAGTCAGGACAGAAATCTTTTTGGAGAGAGAAGAACAGACCCCTGAAATAAGTAACAGAATAACTATGAAGAGAGCTCTACTTCCAACAGCCTCTGAAGCTGCTGAGACCTGTGTCTGGAGCAGTGCTTGTGCATCCAGAAGAGACACACGGAATTCAGAGAGGGAACAGGCACTGCTAACTTTACAATGAAGGGCTGCCTGCAGGCCTCATCTTGTCCTCACATTTTTGAAAAACAGGTGTATTAATATCATAACTTTTTACTTGATAGTTTGAGAGATAGTGATTATTCTCTCTGGATTCACAATTGGATGCAGCATTTGCACACAGCTGCTGCTCTGCTCTCAGAACTGTCACTGAAACACTGAGGGAGCACCAGCTCCCATGGGGCTGCCAGTAACCACTGCTCCAAGAGAAAAATAGGGATGCTGAGGGGAGCAATGTGGGGAGGAGCCACAGAAGGAAGCTGTGGCACACAGCTTAGGACAGTTTAATATCAGCCTCCATTAAAAAAAGCCAGCTCTGAATTAAAAAACTGACCAAGCAGAGCTGGGAAACAAACACAGTTCAGGGTGTGATTATGAGCAGTCCTAGGACCACAGCTACCTGTGCACAGGTTATCATGGACAGCACTGCCAAGGTGTTTGAGACACAGCAACAAACCCACTGGAAACCGCAATGCCATGGGCATACAAGCAATGAGGAATTCAGGACACAATGAAGAATTCCAGCTGTCACTTGCCTCAGGGTAAGCTTCTCTGCCAAAAGGAGGGGGGAACTCCACATCCCCCCACTTCACTTTGCAGATGTAGTCAGCCGTCGCGTCAATCTTTGCAGCCAAATCAAGGATGTAAACACCATCCTTAGTCACCACTGCAGTGAAAAACATCACAATTAGCTCTGGGTTGTACAGAGACACATTACAGATTTATTTCAGCATGTGGCACCACACAGATCATTGCAAAAGCTGGGTTACTGCGGTTTCCCCTGGCACAGGGCAGTATCTACCAGCCCCAGAAAAGTTCGCTGAGGAGTTAACCACTAACTGTGGCCATGGTCCAGGCTCTATCTCAGGGGCTGTTTTGTTCTAACAGTGCAATTTTTACATTCTTCAGTTCTGCCTTAACAGTCCTTTCAAGGGAATTCTTCATTTCCTCATTTTTAATTCACTGAATGAGCAGCTCAAAGATACATCAATGCCACTTCCGTACTTCTGCACATGGCACCTAGTGCTGCTGTAAATTACAGAACCCAAAGAAGGATCACAAACACATTTCAGTATTTCGGAACAGAAAGTTCTGCTCCCAAAATATCCATTACCTAATGGATTGATCTCAAGGTACGTAAAATACAGATCTTCATAAAGGTTGAACAGGCCACAGATGAAGCTGGCCAAGATGCTGTAAAAAAAGAAAAAAAAAGTAACGTAAGTTAATGAAAGCAGCCAAATCTAAGTACAGCCTGCTCTGTTCGTTGGTATTAGTGGCAATCTGCAAAAATACTCAGCATCAATTTCTTTCATTCTCATTCATCTTCTCTGGAAGAAGCCTGGGTGATGGATGACTCAAGGGAAAGAAGACCTTGATGACTCATCTTAATTACCCTCCACCAAACTCTGGTGAGGACACAGTTGCTCACAACTGTCAGAGCTGTGCAGTCTGATTTATCTCCCCACAAGACAGAAGCGCGTTGTTGCCTCCCTGCTGATACCCATCTTTGTCAGATCTGAGCTTCGTTAGCTGTGATGGGGAGGAGGCTGCAGTGAACTGATGGAGTGACAGGCTCCTTCAGTGCTGCACAATGTCAGCAACGATTTCGCTATGTTTGGAAAAATTATGACTCATATTAAGATAACGAGGTATGGGCAGCTAATTGAGGGAGATTGCAGAAGCCTTGAGATCTACAGATAAGCCTGCAGGAGGAAGAACAAGAAAATAACTTTGGAGACCAGGCCAAAGCAAGGGAGAGGAAAAGTTCTGAATTAGCAGTCAGATCCCACATCTCATCACCATTTCACTGAACAAAAGAAACTTCTATGCTAGCACAAAGGATCAGAATTCAGTACATGTCTCCAGTCTCAGAGGTTGAGACCTGAGCAGGCTGACAAGTGCTGCTGCCAAGTAAAGGCTCAGCACTAGGAAACCTTATTTTTGGGTTTTATAAGCAGCTCAGATAAGGTCAGAGAGCTTACATTCAGGATGCACGGCATATTTTGGAGAGCAGCAAGAAGGGCAGCAGAGTGAGCTTCAGGGTGAACAAAATAGACGGATGTGGCACTGAGATAAAAGTGAGCAGCTGCTGCATGGCTAGTCCTGCCCAGAACTGTATCTCTACTTACTCTTTCTTGTTAGCTGGTGCATGCTGCAGGAGATGCTTCTTCACATCCGATTCACTGAGCTTCTCATCCACTGCCACGAGCAGCTTCTGAGCTTTGGCATCCACATCTCCCACATCCACACCCCCTTCGTGGTGGAAGAGCACATAGTCTCCCTCACGGGCAGCGTATATGCACACATAGAACTCTTCCTCCTGCACCACAGAGCAGAGACAAGCATTAACCAGTGACACCCAGAGAAGACTCTGGAGAAGCTCTTGTACCAGTGTCAGGATTGGGGCACTATTGAGCTTCCCAAGGAGCAGCAGTGCTGCAGTGACACTGCCCGGGGTGTGCACCAACACTGTCAGCTCAACAGCACACTCCCAAACTCCTGCTTTCTCCTCTGTATCAACCCAGCTAAGCATGCAAGTCCAAAGAGACTTAAAAGTCCTTTTTATTGCTTTAATGGTGTACTAACCTGCTTGTGAGGGACGAAGGGTTCAATCAGAAAATTCTTTAGGATTCCCTTTGCATTAGCAATCTGGGGACAGAAAACAAGATAAACAGTATAACCATGTGTCCAGTCTCCACATCTGTAACCGCTTAAGGAAAGCTTTGAGAATTAATCAGCACTGCTCTAAAACCACTCCTCCCTCTCCAGCACAGCATTCAGCACTGTCACACCAGGATATCTAGTTACAGGAGTCGATCACCTTTCCCATTCCTAACAGGACACAGGGTATCAAAATTACACCACAACAGCTGCTCTCCTCTCTTGTCCCAGAGACAGCACTATCACTGGGCCCTGCTCAGCACAGTGAGACACGAGGGCTTGAGCTGTACTTGGAGTAGGGGAAAAATCAGAAGTGAGGAATTCCTGAGCTTGAGGCAGGAGCAGAGGCCTCAGAGCAGTGCTCACCCTGAAATGGTATCAGGGAGCATGGAAGAGCAAGAGAATCCTTTAGCCTTTTCTTACGGGTCCAGGAACTATTCCATGTAGGCACTTTCCACTTCCATCCAAACCCATGCTTCCAGGCTCAAGAGACATTGGGGGATACCCCCTGCTTTGGAGGACAGCAGTGCTCCCAAGTCTGTGGCCCAGTCCTTGCTTTAGATGTAGTTGTTGTATTGTGCTCAAGCAGTGATTTCCACACCCATTGTTTTCCCAACGGGGAGCACTCAAGATGCAGTTCCTGCTGTTTCCCAATTCTTCAGGCAGCCTCGCTGGCTCAGAGCTGGAGCCAGCGGCAAATCAATCCCAGCAGGGCCAAAGGAATAAAATTCCTTCAGGCAGCACAACTCCATCAGCTCCCAACACACGGCAGCAGGGATGGCAGGCACTTCATTATCATTAGCATTGCACTGTCATTCCCAAGAAAATAAATATTACAGGACAGCGCTGAGTTAAAATAAGGACCTGAAGTAACACTCAGTCATCAGCCAAAACACACGGGCTGGCTGTAGCAGAGGACCAGTTTATGACAGTTTTTGTACATTGTCCTGGGAACAAAAGGGAAGCACTCACCGTGGTTTCCTGGCCCAGGCGCTGCTTGAGCCAAGCCTTCACCTGATCCAGAGTGAGGTTAATCCCAACCAGTCCAAGCTTCCCACGTCTCTTGATGAGCTGATCTGGCTTCACCACTAAACGCTACAAGGTTGAGCAAGAGATTTAAAGGAAGAAACATTAGAAAGGGACTTCGGTCGAGTCACTCTCTGCAGACAGCAAAATAAAAACTTCAATCAGTTCCACACAGCATATGTCCTTGCAAAATTCCTTTAATCTTGGCATATCCAGCTCCTGGTACAACATGCCTGCAGGTTTGGGGTTTTTTTTTACACTGTACTTTGAGAAAAGCTGCCTTGTTTCTACTCAGCTGTGAGCAGACATCAGAAGCTGAGGTGACAGTTTGTTCTGGCTTTTTCTGATTAAAAAAACCCAATGAGAGTCATGGCAGACAGTCAGTTTCTCACACACACACAAAGGCTCCTGCTGTCACTACACTTTGCTTATGAGACTGGCTAGGGCCAGGGTCATGAATGTTTCAGTCAACTGACTCTGGCTCTTTATAAGATACCCATGAAAAGCTGCTCCTGGGTTATACACATCTCTAGCTTTCAAATATGTTTTCAAAAAAACAAACTAGAACTGGGTGCTATTCTCCTGTACCGATGATATGTCCTGGAACTTGAGCAACTTAAGAGTCAGAACACACCATGTTGCAGTACAGGACGCTAAGCATGGGCTTGCTGCTGGACCCTGAAGTCCTTTCCAGCCTTACAGAACCCGCCTTAAAGGCCTGAGAGCATCCTTGCTTGCTTCTGCCTTCCTGCAAAGCTTTTAGAAGCACTGCTGATCTCTTCCTGCAGCTCACGCAGGCACTTGAGCATGGAACATTTAATTAGTGCAGGGCTTCTATCAGTCAGTCAGTCAAGGACTATGAGACATTCATGTTCTCCAGCCAATGACTTAATATAATTAACCACTGGAAAGGAGCCATCTTGGACAGCTAATAAAAAGAGCTCTGGGTATGTTTTCTCTACAGAAAGTGTGAGGACATCAGATACAGAGATAAAATATTTTGCACTGAAAATTTAAAAAAGGAAGTTTTCCCTGACATTTTGCATGGGTTCAAGAAAAGTAAGCAGTGTCCTAATTGGACGTAAAAGCTGGACACAGAGAGAGTACTCCCTGATTTCAGAGAGCAAGGCTTTGACAACAGAGACTGACGTCTCTGGCTGAATCAACCTCCTTTACCTTCTGTGCAGTTATGAACAACTTGTTTACAGCTATCTCTGCTCCTTCATTTCACAGTCTTAAAAGAATAATCAGCCCCCCATGAGGTGATACTGAGCCTTGAAGCAAAGCTTTTTTCTTCATCAGGGTTGGGAGTGACTGTGGCAGAGTAGCAACAGTGACTGGTCCTTTGGGAAGGATCTGGAGCAGTGCTCAGGTGCTCCAGGAAGGCAGGTCCTGCTGCCCCTGTCCTTACCTCGCTCAGGAGCCATGGGTGGTCTTGGGTGAGCCGTGCCCAGTCTGTGGCTGGGGTGACCCGGGCATACTTGAAGCGGTTCTGGATGGCAGAGGACGTGCAGATGTACTTGTACAAGAACTCCTTCCCCGTCTGCTCAGAGATGGCTTTGGCTGACATGGCTACCTAGTCTGGATGGGGAAAAAAACAAATATCCATCAGGAACAGAGCACTGTTCTAGCCAAGAACTCCCCATCACCCAGCTCAACACAAACCCAAAGCAAACCAAAATCTCCCCATTACATGTAAGAGCATAAAACTCCCCTAATAAGCAAGAACTATTCATGTTGCCTAAACCTTCTACCCCATTCCCCTGCAACGCACACTGTTTTGCTCCAGCCTTGTCTGCAGGGAAAGGCAGAATTCCCTGCAGCTTGTCCCAGCCACCACCAAGCCTTTCCCAAGCCCTCAGCTTGGAGCATCCCCTCACGTCCAGGGGATGCCCAGCTCGGGATGCTTCTCTCCAACATCACAGCACCCCAGGTTTGCTGCTGGGGAGTCTGCGTAACACACCTACCACTTCTTCTGGTGCAGTTCCAGGGAGGGAACTCCTCCCGCCCACTTCTCTAAGGCATTCCATATTCCCAGTTGAGCCTGACTGCGGGGGCATCAGCAACCCCCATCCCTTTGATAAAGGGAAAAAAATACCCCACTGCCAGGATTACCAAAACTAGAACAGGTTTACATCATTGTTTTTCTTGTTTCTGAACCAGGTATCCTGGAAAGAGCTTCATACCTGACAGAATAAGATGCTCAAGACAATAACAAAGATTAAGGTTAGACAGTTTGTTTTGGTTTTGGGTTTTAAGAAAAATTCCTAATTCAGTCCCTTTCCTATGGACAGTTATCTTTTCTTTTCGAGTATATTCCAAACTGATGTAAGTAAATTATTTCTGACCTCAAGAGTATAACTATTCTTTTTGATATGCAGCAACAAAGTCATAAGTGTCAAAGATGCATTTATTTTTAACTGCCATAAACATTTATTTAAAAGAATACTTCATCCCAGTGACCCTGTCTGCATGTGTCACACATCAGAACTGAGTGCTGTGATCAGCCAGCGGGTTTGGTATGTCTGGGAGGTCAGACAGCTGACGGGGAGGCTCAAGAAGCAGCTCCTGCTGCATTTTGAGTGACTGGGGTCATGTCACTGATCCCCAAGCACAGCCAGTGTGGCAGGAAACAAAAGCACACTTGGGATGGATTTTGGGAGAGCTGCAAAACAGAGGTGCAGAAAAGAGGAGCTCAGATTCCATCTGAGCGCCTGCACAGCCAAGTACTAGAACAGCTCAGTGAGACTACCTGCCCTCACAAAACAGACACCCCACTTCAGACCCACAGAGGGAAACAGGCTAAAAATTCCAGTTATTTCTTGTGCTGCCCTCTGGGTAATAACCATTAGTAATCAGCTGGGCTATTCATCCTATAAGCAAACTCAGAATAGCCAGCGATTAACTAGCCATAATTAGAAATAAAGAACTTTCTCCCTAGAGCAGCAAGAAGGAGGTTTGGTCCATCCCAACGTCAGTACGAGGCAGGTTGCATTCCCTGAGCCTCCAGAACCAAACAGGTCAGACTAAGTGCTATTACCAAAAGCTGATAACTAAGCTTAAGGACCAGCAGTCAGCTTGGCCACTCACTGACATCTCTTCAAATGCCATTCCAGGGTTAAAAATCACAAAGGCAAAGCTACAGAAGGGGCAAAAGACAAAGAACAGCAGACCTGCTTTCAAAGAGTTCTGATGTAAAACCCGAGCATGATTGCAGTGCAGCTTCCAATTTAATCCCATTTCAAAACGGGCTCAGGCAATGTTTCTGCAGCACCCCATCTTTCATCAGAATCAACCCCCACTCCTGCCACCAGAAACCCTTGCTCCTAACACTGCCTACTGAAACAGCCCCTGTTGGTTTATTAGACCAGTGCCAAAGCCAAGGTGGCTCGAGAAGAGGGGAGCCCTTGTGAGCAGCCAGAAGAGACCAACCACCAAACCAACATCCCAGCCTGATTCTGCAGGCACACACAGACACACTCCCACAGGCACCGTGCTGCTCCCCAGTCTCACAGCTGCACACACACAAGTCATCTGTACTGTAGAGCCCAGAACTTTTCATTGGAATTTGTACTTTAAGCAGAACTATTTCTGAGAGCAAACCCTGCTCCCATGGCACCTGCAGCCACCATTTGTTCTGCCTGAGAGAAAGCTGTGATAGTCCTGCTTCAAACCCCTTCGAAATCCATCAACTCCATAATCTGCTCAGGGCCTGTCCCAGAGAAACAGTGTCTCATTTCACTGCAGCAGAAGCAGATGGGTAGAAGAAAATGGCAAACATATTTCTTTAAAAAACCCAAGTATTTGTCATTTCTCCAGGGTGTCACAGAGCCTCTGAACAGCACTGCAGAACTTCAGTCCATGTTTATAAATTAAACGCTAAAGGATGATGCTGGTTATGCTAACGAATACCCTGCAATTGCAGGACACTGGACCCAGGGTGTCCTGTAAAAAAACCTCAGTGGGAACAAGTTACACCCATGGGATGCCATAAAACCGAGGGACACAAAGTAGAGCTGTTCCTCTCTAAGAGCCGCTCCTAGTCTTCTTCATGCCACTCTCTTCAGCTGCTCCCCTGGTTTGCCTCCCAACTTCATCACCTCATTTTTGCAGTAACACTGCTGGGGTAAAGAAAGGAAACTACAGAATTCTTACAATAGCAGTAGATGAAAAATAACATCCTTGTGTCATGGCAACACAACAGTAGCAATGAGGCTGTTCTGACCTTATCTGCCCATTTCACATTTCCTAAACATTAGCAAGTCTTTAATCACGCCCCTCACTCAGTTTTTCCGCCATTCTAACCCTGCCTTTCTCATTGGGCAGACAGCACAAAGCAATTGCTTCAGTCTGCTGAACTGTTAAGCTAGGAGATCAGCAGGAAAATAATCCATAGGGCATCAGCAATTCCTGGCTATGTGTGCTCGTGCAGGTCCCTTGACAACCAGGGAGACAGGATCAGAGCAGGTCCATTAACTCACTGCATCTGTTCTGCAAACACCAAGCAAGGGCATTGGCTGCACCTCTGAAGAAAAACCCAGGAAAAAAAGTCCTTTTCTCTGCCCCAAACATGAGCTGTGGGACAACAATGTTCTCTTCCACTGCTTCACGCCCAGACACTGCTCTGTTCAGCATTCATTAGCCAAGACTGACCTGCAATTTTCTCACCACTTCACGTCCCAGACCTTGCACCCACCACACATAAGGGCAGACTCATGTCAGTAGCACAAGTGCCACAGATTTCCATGAATGATTTGTGTTCATTTACTGAGGCTCAAACACTAACAGCTTCCCTGCAACACCTCAGATACCTTGCCCTCATCATCCATACCCACTGATTCAAAAGGAGGATTCCAGCCTTCGCTAGCAAGTCCAGAGCAAGTAAGAGACATGGATTAGACATATTTTTGGAAGCTCAGCAGCACTTATCCCTTAAAACATCACCTGTCAAATATATGCAAAGAAGTTGATGCTTCAGGAAAGTTTCCTGAGTGTATGACAGAGAAAATCAGTGGGATATTGGCAAGGCAGGCAAGAATCCTCGAGCTGGATGTTGTGTTTGCTGTGACACAACTAATATATCTGCCCTACTACATCAGCAACCAGCTGAAGGAGCATGCAACAAACCCAAAGGAAACACAGACGGAGAAACAGGGAGGCATTCCTGACACAGAAGCTGGGTAAAGTCTCCCTGACTCCCAAGAGATCTATGATGTGGCATTGCTCAGTGTGACACAGTCTTCTCTGCAAGAGGAGAAAAAGTATGACAGACATTGATTTAGTTTGTTTTTCCTCAAACCAGAAGAGGTGCAACTCAGCTTCATCAGTCTGTGTTCACATAGAATGTGGTGCTCACACATGTAATTCTCTTAGATTCAGATCGATACTGTCCTCCAGTCTGACCAGAATGATGCTTCTGCCAGGAGGAAAGGACTCCTTCTCCAGCAAAGACTTGATGCCTGCTCTCCAATTAATTGTGTCAATAAACCACATGGTAAAGCAGCCTCCCCCCTCCATCCCAGGTCATTTATTAACACAGTTCAAGCTCAGCCAGTATTTTCAGCCCACGGCAGCATGAAAAGTTACATCAGCTCCCACCTGGCAAACCTGTGTGTTTCATCAGAGGATGGTGAGGGCTCAGTGCCGCGGCCAATGCGAGGTCATGGTCCCGCAGCTGCGGTTGGGAAACGCCGTGCGGGGTGATGCAAGCAGGTGCTGCATGCCCAGCTCTGGGGGAGGCTCCCTGCACACATGGAACCTCTGAGAAAAACACGGCAGCCAGGGAGGAGCACAGACCACAGACTAGTTATGTGTGGCTAACGGAGAGCTGCAGACAAGCTCCCCACACCTGGTGGGCACCCAGTGCCACAAGGGAGGAATTTGGGAATCCTGTCATTAAAGATCATCCTGCTCTGCACCCTGGGGGCTCCTTAACAGGCTTATTCCTTAAATCCTTCCCACATCACTTGCATAGTGTATGGCAGTAGCAGGTTCCATAGCCATCATGGCTGGGCAGGACTTCCAGCTGTGGCTGTCCTTGTGTGGGAACCGCTTCAGGCAGCGCTGGAACAGTGCGAAGAGCCCTGATACCTGGAGAGAGCTGCAGAGTCTCACATGCAGGAAACCAAACACTGTTTGAGTAACAGCACTGGACAGCAGAGCTGATACCCTGAGCTCCAAACCCTGTTAGGGATCAGAAAGAGTACAGACACCTACAAAAAGGATAGTCAGGGTGCACCTCAGTTTTCAGCCTTTAGACACTACTGCAGACAACAAACTTCAACAGAGAGAAGGGAGAGTCTGAACAGCAGGATGAGAATTTCGAAAGCAGCAAGACAAACAGGAGGTGTTTGCAGGCAGCAAACAGGAGACCTGGAACACCGCCAGCTGTCCCGGGAAGGGAAAGACACACAGGCTGTGTACGCTGCTGCTCGTACGGGAACAGCGAGATCCCAACGCGGGGCTGCTCCTCCAGGATGGTCACCAAATATTTTCCTTGTGGCAGGGGATGCAAGTGGTTTGACCAAGGCCCCTTGGACCAGGGGGGAAAGAACAAACGCGCAAAGCTGAAGCCCTTTCCCAGCCCATTGGTAATCTCTGCGCTGTGCCCACCGCACACTGTTCCTGCCCCAGAGCCGCCCCGGCCACCGGAACACTACCGGGCATCAGCAGCGCTGCGAGGAGACCCCGGCGGAGTGGCGGCGGCACCGCCCGCAAGGTCAGAGGCGGTCGTGCCGGGGGGGATTGAGGGGCTCCACTCCGGACTGTACCGGCACGGCCACCCCCCGCTCCCGCCGGCACACCCGCTATTTAAGCGAGTCCGCGGCGCTTCCGCAGGCTGAGGGCCGCTCCCGGGCTCGCTCGCCCTACCGCGAGCTATCGGGGCCAGCGCCAGCCAGGACCGGCGCGGCTCCCGGCCCGCAGACCCCTCTCGCTCCCGCCCCAGACGCGTGGGCGCCGCGGCAGCGCCAGCAGCAGCAGCCGCGCGAGGCCCCGCCATGTGCCGGTCAGAGCCGCAGCCGTTCTAGGGGGCGGGCGGGCCCCGCCGCAGCGGCGGTACTCGGCGGTGCGGCCGCCCCGGCACTCACCTGGGCCCCACTCAGCCGCTCCTGCTCCACTGCCGCTCCAGCCCCAATCGCGCCGCCGCCACCGCCTTTTGTTCGCGGAGCGCGGCCTCCCCGGCCCATCGGGCTACGGCCGCCGCCGCCGCCCATTGGCTGCTGCCGCCGCCACGTGCGCATTGCCTGAGTGCCCGCCGCACGTCCATTGGCCGCCGCTCGTGGGGCGCGGCCGCTCAGCCTTCTGGGAGCTGTAGTTCCGGCGCCCCTCGCCCCGCCCTCGCCGGCGCCCGCGGCCGTGACCCCCCGCGCCGGACCCGCCGCCGCTGACGTCACCGGCCACGACGACGCCAACAGGCCCGCCGCTCAGCGGTACTGGCGGCGGGAATGGGGTTCTTTCCCCAGCGCCGGTACAGGCCGAGAAACCTCCCACGGGCGCGTTGTGAATGCGGGGGCGGGCGGTGCCCGGTGGTACCCACGGGGGAGTGGCGGGACCGCCGGAGCGGGTTCACCGCTGGAGCGCGATCCCCGAGGACGCGGCCAGCGGGAGCAGGGCAGCGGGACGAGACCGCTGTGAGTCTCACGGACTCTTCCGAAGCACCGGGAGCGCTGGGGGACACGGGCGTCCTGCCTCCCCTCTGCTCCGTTTCCTTGCCAGCCTCTTACGGGGAGCTGCCACGGTTCTCCGCTTCCCAGGAATACCCATCCCACGTTCACTTTTTCCCTGGTATTTCCAGCCTGTGACTAACATGTTCATCAGCAGCGCTGAGGGAGCACCCGGCGCGGTGTCTGACGAGAGCGGATGGTCTTGCCCCGATGACCGGGGATGTCGTGTCCCTCACGCGCACGATGCTCCTACCCACTCCGCTGGGGACGGCGTCTCACACCCTGCGCTGCCAGTGGGAGAAAATCTCCCTGAGAAACAGTTACCGAAGCCTAAACTGCCTGAAATACCCTGCCCGGCTCCCCCGGGACGGGGTGTGTCAGCTCGGCCTCCCACTCCAGAGCTCGGCCGTGCGTCTCTCCCCACCCTGGCGTGACCCCCACCCCGCCTCCCGCCTCCGCGGCGGCCGTCGAGCGGGGCTGGGCCAGGGCAGCCCTGAGCAGGGTCCGGAGCCCGGCAGTGCTGATCTGCCTCGTCGTGACATTAAATGTAACCGGTTCCGAGCGGGACAGATGCCTCCCCCTTACTCTGAGTCACTTGGCAGGAACAAAGTGTTTCAAGCACAAATCTTGGCGCAGGGTCTGACCCAGCGCCAAAATAAAGTCAAGACTGAAGCGCTGATGGGAGTGAACCAGCAGCATTCTCCATTCGTCATTTCTTTGGCCAGGACTAGACCCCCTCAGCGGTGAAACCGGGACCGGGGTCAGCTGCGAGCACCAAACACTACCGAATAACCGACTGCAGGGAGGCGGTGCCTGCCCTCGTGTTGCCCCTGCGGAACACACGGGCCGTTCCCCGGCGGGGCAGAGAAACCGGCTCTGCCCAGCGTTCGGCACCCGCCGAGGCACCGCGGCTGTACGGAGCGCTCCCACTCCTCCCCGCCGCGTAGGGCGCCGGGAACGCGGGTGGAAGAACAGGAACCCCACGGGCACGGAGTCGGGTCGGCTCAGAGGCACCGCGAGCACCCGCCGGCAGCGAGCGCCGGGCCGGACCCGGGATCCAGCCGGGGCCGCCGCCGGGGACACCGGCACCCCACGTGTGCACCGGCCGGGCGTGCGTGCATCACTTCCGGGGCGGGGCAGCTCGCCGGAAGTAGGTTGTTGTCCGGTAACCGTTGCTCGGCAACGCTACCGCGGCGCAGCCATGGCGGAGGAGGAGATCTTGCCCGTCGTCACCTTCGGGAATCTTATGACCGAGGGGACAGCCCTGAGCCGGCGTGGCCAGCACGTCAAGGCCCTGGGCTGCTTCAATGACGTGAGGGCGCCGCGGCCCGAGGGCACCGAGCTGCCCGCGGCGGGGGGGCCTCGGGGGGGGCGGGCCGCCCTGACGGGACGCGGCTCGGTTCAGGCGGGGGAAGAGGCAGCGGGGGGACCCGCGGCAAGAGGGTGGGACGTGTCCCCAGGAGGTCTCGGCACGAGGGGTGACCCAGAGGGACAGTTCAGGGACAGGGCAGTGACTGCAGCACAGAGAACCTGTGAACAACAAGAGAAGGCTCTTTTCAGTAAAAAACTTGTGGTTTTGTCCTCATCCATCGTCAAGGTCCACGTGCAAACTGTGCAGGTGGCACCAAATACCTGCAGTTGTGTATTTGTGGTGTCGAGCCAGCACTGGTGACATGGCCATGTCTGATGACATGTCCAGCACTGGTGACATGTCCATGTCTGTGGTTCCAGGCGCTGAAGCTAAGGGCAGGAGATAAGCGTTGCCTCGTCACCCGCTCCAAGTGTTTCCTGAAACTTGGAGACACAGAAAACTCCTTGAAAGATGCTGAAGCCTCGCTCCAAAGTGACCAAACATTCCCTGAGGTAACTCGGGGAAAGCTGACGGGGTAGGAGTGGGCTGGCCAAGGGCTGGCCTGGATCTGTGAGACCCTGTGGGGTCTGAGGAATGAGCTCACTCCAAACACTCCTGAGATTTCTATTGCTCTCAGAGCTGTTCAGGTGCTCAGGCACCTCCAGGTTTGGAGTTTAATGTATGCAATTTTTTATAGCCCTGGGCTCTCATGTCTGCCTGGTAGGAGTTACTTGAGATCCATGAACATTTCCCCTCATTTTAATAATTTCTTTTCCCAAATGTCGTTTTAGGGGCTTTACCAAAAAGCAGAGACACTGTACACCATGGGTGACTTTGAGTTCGCACTGGTGTTTTACCACCGAGGCCAAAGGCTCCGCCCAGATATGCACAAGTTCCAGCTGGGCATCAACAAGGCCGAGGAGGCGATTGTCAACTGCATTGGGAGTAAGAAGTGTCACTTTCTGGCCCCCATGAGCCTGGACGATGCTGTTCAGGGCACAGCTGATGGCAAATCAGCTCTGCAAGTGACCCAAGGGCCCCACACCAGAGTCTCTCTGCTTCTGGGTCCATGTTATTTGTGGCAGATAAATCCAGAAGCACCAGGAAGCATCACAAAGAGCCAACCCTGCTATCTTTTTCTTTTGTTCTTTCTTTCTCCCCTGAACATCTGTTCATACACAGTGTCTGATCCCTTTAGTTCTTTAGGTAAATCCTGACACTCAAATTTCCAAAGTCATCATGTAAATGTTCCAGGGAATACAGACCAGAGCAGCTGATCTCATCAGTGACCTGATTGTGGCCTCCCAGTACGGGACGGGAGCCAACAAGAAAGTCCGAGACACTATTTACAAGGGCCTGGAGTACCAGGATGAGGGGGAATGGGTTCCCACTGCCAGAGGGCAGGGTTAGATGGGATATTGGGAAGAAATTCTTCCCTGTGAGGGTGGGAAGGCCCTGGCACAGGTTGTCCAGAGAAGCTGTGGGTGCCCCATCCCTGGAAGTGCCCAAGGCCAGGTTGGACAGGGCTTGCAGCGGCCTGGTCTAGTGGAAGATGTCCCTGTCCATGGAAAGTGGAAATCCAGGGTATGGAATTGGATGGGCTTTAAGGTCCATTCCAATCTAAACCATTCTGGGATTCTATGATTCTATTATCTACCTCCAGCGCTAATTACAGAAGCCATTTTGAGACCTTTATCCCTGTATTCAGAGTTTGGAATGAAATGTGGCATGCTACCTCAGACTGGCCTCCCGAAATCCTGACTCTCCTCCAATTTTCATTGCACAAGAGCAGTGAAACTGTTGACTCTTGTAATGAGCTCTGCTTTCATCATTCCTGACTCAGATCACAGAGTGTGTCCTGTAGTGACAGGAAAGGCCAAGGACCTCGTGGGGTTCAAAACAAATGGAAAACTTGTCCCTTTCCCTTAGTTTTTCTCTCAGCCCCGCCAGTGGGCATGGACAGGACATGCCCCACTGTGGGGCACAGACACACCTCACCTGGGGCTGCCACCTCTGACACGTGAGTGGAGCACCTGTGCAGGGCTCATCTGGGGCTGCCAAACCTGTCCGGCGGGTTGGAACTGCTCCGGTGGATCCCGGAGCCTGTCCCTGCCCAGTGCCTGGCACGCCCCACTCACACCCTACACAGTTTCCCAGATAGGCCAGGGCCTCCCTCTCCCAAAATTTCAAAACTACAGCCCTCCCCCAGCGCCAGGGATTAACACGTGCCAGTGGCACCAGAGCCTGCAGCACTTTCATATGGGATAGTTGTTTAAAAAACAGGGAAGGTTTCCAGATCTGGCTTGCCTTCCTCCATTCCTGCTGCTTCCTGAGCTTAGCACAATGCTCAGATATTGTCACAGCTCCCAGCTGAAATCTTCACAGCTCCATATCCTGAGCCAAGAGCTCTAACCACCCTCAAGCCCCTGGGCTGCATGCGCAGGAACAGATTAAAAAACTAGAAAACTCATTTTAAATCAGTCAATATCTCCGTGATGCAGGGAAGCATGGAAACACGTCAGCATGGATCTGGATGTTTGAATAGTTGCGAAATGCATACACATTAACAGGCTGCATCCCCAAACTGCTTCCCTGATCTGCTTCACCTGGAAGGATTGGGAACACCTGCTCCCGTGATTCGCCTGTGTTCGTGCCGCTGGTCTGGGAATTCTGCAGCAGCCTTGGGAAATCTGTCATTCCCTCAGACCAAACGAAGAGCTGTTCCTCACTCTCCCCTCCCAGGGTGCAGATGGACAGTGCAACTAGGTGTCAGTGAAAACACAGTTGGCATTTTGCCCTAATCAGTGCACAACCTTTAAAATAATTCTCTGGATTGCAGGAGCTTTCCTTCCATTTTATGCTCCAGCTGTGATCCCCCAGAAGAACCTGCATCATTCTCCTTCAGTTTCCATGCAGGATGTACCCTGTCTGTAGGAATATTGCAACAGGAGCCCCTGCTGCCATGTGAATTAATATCCCAAGAGGAGCTGGTGGATGAGCTGCATTCCCTACTCCCAGAACACACCAACACCCCCTGTTCCATGGGAAAGAATTAGAAAAGCTTCGATTCAAACTGAACGTTTTGGGCTTGGCACTTTTATGGGCATTTTACTCACAACACTCTGCATGGCTGCTGGGGAGCACTAACACAGCCTCCTCTGTGTCTGCAGGTCCATCCTTGGTGAAGCTGGAGAGCAAGGGGGACCTGTGCTTCGTGAGCAGGCAGGCAGAGGTACAGGGCTCTTGCTGAAGAACCTTCTGGAGTTGTTGTAATGCTCAAACTGCCCGAAATGGGCATGAGATGGGTGACAGTCCCCAAAGGGACACCGTTCTGGGAGCAGTGGACCTGTTGAAGGGCCTCCTGGGAATTAAAACACACTGGCCTGTCATGAGAGTGTTTGTCACCTGCTTCTAATGCAGGTCTGGCTCAAGCCACCCAAAATTTAAAGGGGAAGGTGGAAGGGCGGGAAGAGTCATCAGCAGGAACAAAACCCAGTTTGGAATTTCTCCCCCAGCCCATATCTGGGGGTGTTGCCAGTCACCCATCTGAGGCTAATGAGTAACAGCCCAGAGGTCGAGGAGGGTACAGTGAGCTCCAATATTGACTTTGGGTTTACCTGATGTTTAAGGGTCACAGTTTTGATAATGGACACTTTCTCTATTGCTTTGCTTTTGGGTGCTCCATTGCAGTAGTGTCTTGTTCCTTTGAAAGGCCAGAACAAGCTCTTGCCTTTTCTGTAACTCTCTTGTGGTCCCCAGGGAGCACAACTGGCTGCAGATTTTCAGTTGCTCATGGCCAAAGCAGCTGGTGAGACACTGGCTTTTTGCTTTTATTTAAAAAATAAGCTATCTTATATGGAGTGTAAACAGAATTCTGCTCATTCCCGTGTTCCCCACTGATCTCCCTCAACTCCTTTTGCTTTTTTCTAGCTGCAGAGCAGAAAAGATGAGAAACAGCAGAACAAACCGACTAAGGATCAAAAACAGATGAAGAAGAAGAAGAAGAATGCAAAAACAGAACGACAGCTTCTGGGAGAGCTTTATGCTGACAAAGTGTACCTGGAGAAGTTGCTCAAGGATGAAGGTGTTTCTCCTTCTCAGCAGACTCTATTTTTCTTTCATCATTTTTTAAAATTTTTCTTTGTTTCTCTTCTTCTTTTATATCTCTGTGACTGTTCCTTAGTTGTACCAGAGCTCACGTGGCACGTGGTGATTGCAGTGGTGGGGACACAAGCATGTCTGCTTATGGGGCCTTGACTCCTCTGTGGATTTGTTATAAATGCTGTTAAGGTCAAGATGCAGGAATTGGAGAAGTATCTAATTTTAGGAAAAGAGACAAAGATGATTCTCCTTTAGTCATATTTCTAGGGAACTTTTCACCCCGAAATAGAGAAATGATTAAGATTTGGTCTGCTCACCGGCTTTATGCTACTGCCAGTATTAATTATACATGTGGGTGGCCTGGTTTCCAGGCAGGTAAAAGCCCTCTCAGTTTCCATCTGCCAACCTGCCCAGCACTGTTCAAAGTGCCCTGTCAATACAGATGTGCCATACAGATGTTCTGTCCCAGAGGACAGGTGCTCAACACAGCTGGCCCCACTTACAGGGCGCCTTCTTGGCTCTGAGCAGCAGGGAAGGCAGCAAGTGTGGGGCTGGAACACCAGCTCAGCTCACTGAACCACACAGGACAGGTAACAGAGTTTTTTGTTAACTCCCCTGTCACCTCAGCTCTGAGGAGCATGGGACACTTTAATTTCCAGGACTGTGTCAGAACAGAAAAACATTCCAAATCAATTATCGACTGAGCTGCAGCTCAGGTCCCTTGATTGTGACCTGGGTTCTGCCTTACCTTATTTCCAGACTTCATGCAGACCAACACAAGGCAGGGGGTCAAAGTCGTGGACCTGGTTTTGGATGGCATCTCCTACCTGAACAACCGCCGGGACTTCTGGCAGCAGCAGAAGCCGATTTACGCCCGGGTGTACGATCACAAGCGCCTGCAGCAGGGGTGGAAGAAGGAGCAGAAGCGGAAAACATCTGACATTGTCAGATCCATCGCAAAGGATTTGGAGGACATTGAGTTGTGTAAGTTCCTGACTGGAAGCTGAGTGCCTCCCACTGCTGTGGGGAGCTCTAACTATTCCCAAGCTTTATGTGAGGGTTGACCAGTTCACCAGGTCTCACTTCCTGAGTATCACAGAATCTGAAGATGGTTTGGGTTGGAAGGGAGCTTGAAGTTCATCCCATTCCACCCCCTCCACCCCCATGGGCAGGAACACCTTCCACTAGACCAGGTTGCTCCAAGCCCCGTCCATCCTGGCCTGGAACACTTCCAGGGATGGGGAATTCACAACTTCTCAATGTCTCTGTGTCACACCCTAGTGTCCAACTCTGCTCCCTATCCCCAGTGCTGGCCAGAGGCTCTGCTGAAGAAAGCTGCAGGAAAGCTGAGCGTATGCTGAAAAAGATGCAAGGGTGGGCAGACGATGAAGTTCCCAACAGGAATGAACTGACTGGGAACCTCTACAGCTGCATCGGGAATGCACAGCTGGCGATGGGACAGATGGAGGCAGCTCTGCAGAGCCATAAGATGGATCTGGATTGTGCCAGACAGAAGTAAGTTCTGGGAAATTCAGGTGGGTGGAGAAAGGGGAAAGTACCTCTGTGGAGGTGTTTTAGCATTAGGTAATGTACTTCTCACCTGGGGGTTTAACAGGGCTACGCATTCAGCTCTGCCCAAGTATTAGGGTCTATGGTGACTTTTTATCTCCACTATTTCAACAATAAAGAGCCTGAAGCAGAGTTTTAAGGACCCACAGCACAGGGCACATCAAAACCTCTGCTGAAGCAAAGCAAAAGGACACAAGTCCCAGTCTCAGCACCTGAGCCTGAGCAGGCACTTCCTTCTCAGGAAGATAAGGCTCGAAATTGCACCAGTTTTCTGCTACATTTTTTCTTAAACCCCTTTTCATACAGACCATTAAGCATGGCTTGAAATAAAGACCTCTTCCAGGTGCACTTACCTGTCTGCACCAGACACATCCCACAGCTCTTCCCGCTGAACCACAGTGAAGCAAAATGTAGTCTTAGCAAGAGTTTGCAAAGCATAGCAGCAAACATGGAACAGCGGCTTGAAGTGATTAGGGATTTATTTTTGTCAGTAGCGCACTGGGCTTTCAAAATGTCACTGAGTGGTTGTTTCTCATTTTCGAAAATCCTTTGGAAATGAATGTTGGTTTAGGAAGAGGCTGGCAGCCTCTCTCCTGGTGATCCCACTCCCCGAGTACGCCAGATAAAGGCAGGAATTAGCAGGAGAAAGGAGATACCTGAGTTTGGGACCTCTCTAAACGCCAAGTTACCTTTAAGGACCCGCGGTGACGGGCGGGCCGCGCCCTCTGGCGGCCGCAGCTGGAGACGCCGCTAATGAGTCGTTAATGACTCGTGTTAATGAGCCCGTAACGGGGCGGGGTGGATGGGTTTGAACTGGATAATCCTTATGGTCCCTTCCTCACCCAAACCGGTCTGTGATTCCATGACTCCCATCGCATTTATCTGCTCCTGTCATAGGTTTTTCCATCCCTAAAATAAGGGTAGGCAAAGCTGCTGCTGGATATGAGAACAGGGATAATCAAGAAAAAAATTAAAGCCCACAGGCTCCGTTATTACAGAAGGAGCTGCCTGTAGCATGGAGCAAAGCTCGGTCCAAGAACGGGATCAGGGCTGGTGTCAGGAACCTGCACACTGCAGACACCTTTTTGGGTCTTTGCTTTGAAAGACAGAAATCATCCATGAGTGTCAGGGACCTAGAGGGAAACTGAAACAAAGAAAAGTGCAAAGACTTTCCCAAGGGCTGCCAGATTTGCACAGAAATTGATAATAATCAAAGGCAAAGCTAAACTATTTCCCCTGTGTCTTCTGGGGTCAGCTGCCACAGCTGTAGATAAAATCAAAAATCAACCTTGATTTCATGACTTTCAGCCTGACCTGGGCCCTTTACTTCCCAACACCTCCCTGAGGGCATGGGGAGCACCAAAGGGACCGTGAGGCTGTAGAAACCCTGACTGAGTGAGGAACAGGACGATGTCAGTGCCACAATCCCTTTGTCTCCTCTCCGCAGTGGTCTGTCGGACGCCATGTCCCGGGCGCTGGACAACATTGGCCACGTGTACGCCCGACTCGGCAGGTTCCAGCAGGCCATCAACAGGTATGTAGAGCCCAGCAGGAAAGGCAGAAGGGGGTTGGAGTGACCCAGGTCATGACTCTTCAGTTGTGTGTTCTCACTGCAGCAGGGCCTGGGGAAATTTTCACACCTGAACCCTTTGCTATCAAATCTGTGGTTGAGTTGTTACCGTACCCAGTGAGAGTTGGTAAAGGTATGTCTGTCTTACTCTGTTTGAAGCTGGGAGGAGAAAATTCCACTGGCCCAATCCAGCCTAGAGAAGGCCTGGCTGTTCCACGAAATTGGCCGGTGCTACCTTGAGCTGCATAATGCTAAAGCAGCCCAAGATTATGGCCAGAAGTCCCTGCAGTCAGCAGCTGAAGAGGGAGATGTGGAGTGGCAGCTCCACGCCACTGTGCTGGTGGCACAGGCACAAGGTAAAGATGTCGGCACAGGTTTTGCTCTCAGGATGGAGAGGCTGATCTGAAAACATCTCTGGGATTTAACAGCCAAAGCAACTGCTCAGATCAAGACTGACTTGGTTAATTCTTGCTGTTCTCCTGATCCTGGGCTAAACCAGCTGATATCCTTGTCTGTTCCAGTGGAATTGAAAGATTACCGGTCTGCAATCATGAACTTTGAAAGGGCCCTGGAGAAGGCAAAGCTTTTGCCCAGTGAAGCTGCTCAAAATAGCATCATTGCGGTAAGGGGGCTGCTGTGGGGAGCAGGAGCTCTGGGCAGCATTTGTGAGTAGTTGGTATCCCAGCTGGGATACTCCAGCCCATAATGCCGCGGAAATGAAGTTTTACAGTAGGAAAAGACCTGGTAATGATAGCAGAGAGCAAAAGAAAATAGGAAGTGGTTGGGTATGTAGCTGCATTTCTGTGTCTTTTCTTAAGAACCACATCCCTTTCAGGCCTTGGATAATGTGAGCAAAATCTTCATTGAGGAGCTGAACAAAGGCAGCACAGCTGAGACGGCTCCCTCTGATACAGGTACTTGTTGTTCACACTGCTGCACCCAGAAATGGAAAAAACCCCACTTTCCTGTTCTGCGCATCAGCAGCACTTTAGAATTCCCACAGCACCCATTTCCTTGCAAGTACTGAATTAAAATCTTGGTGGAAGTCCAGCATTGCTCCAGCTGTGCTCCCAGGTCCAGCTGTGCTCAGCTTAGAGCGGGAGATGGCAGCTCTCCCTGACTGTCCCCTGCAGCCCGGGCCGGTGTCACCGACACCCCAGCCCTGCCCCGCCCCTCCTGGGGTTTGGTGGGAGGGTCCTGGCTGGGCGCGGTGCCCGCGGCCCCCGGGGCTGCTCCCCTCGGCCGTGCAGCCCAGCACCTGCCGTCCCAGGACCCAGATGGGAGTGAGAGATTCCAGGTGAACGTAAGGGAGCCGGGGGGCCTTTCTTGTGCCCAACTGCTGAGTGGTAGGACTTGGCTTAAGTTTCCTTTTTCCTTCCCAGAACATCCCATCACTAGTGAAAACATAAAAATCATCGAGAAAGTGGAAGAGAAGGAGGAAGTGGAACAACACACGGGGAATCAGCAGGAAAAGCCAGAAGAGGAAGAGCCAGAAGAGGTAGAGCCAGAAGAGGAAGAGCCAGAAGAGGTAGAGCCAGAAGAGGTAGAGCCAGAAGAGGAAGAGCCAGAAGAGGAAGAGCCAGAAGAGGAAGAGCCAGAAGAGGAAGCCAGAAACGATGCAGAAGCAGAGGCAAACGATGCAGAAGCAGACGGAGACGATACAGAAGCAGATGGAAACGTTGAAGAGGGGGAAATGGACGGCGAAATAACGGAGAGCAATGGGGAGTAGAGCCGAGTGGGGAAGATGAAATAAATACTGAACAAGAGCCATACCCAGCACTGGAGTGGTGTGTCCCTAGCAGGGAAGCAGCTGGTCAGAGCCGCCGCCGTACTCAGAGCGCTGCCTCTCCCCGCCCCGTACCCTCCTGTCGCGGCCCCAGCCCCGGCCCCGGCCCCGCCGCGGCAGAGGACTGTCCCGGCAGCATCCCCGGGACCGGCTCCTCCGCGGCGCGGGGCTGCCGGGCGGGGCGGGGGGCTGAGCCTGGGGCCCCCCCGCCGCCCGGGGGAGGGTTCGGCTCGGCCCTCGGGGGCGGGCGGGCCCCGGGGCTATGAAAGGAGCCGCGGCCGCATCCGCCCCAGAGCCGCTTCTCCGCCGCGCCGCTCCGCACCGGCGGCCGCCCCGGAGCCGCTGCCCTCACCATGGTAAGTGGGGCCGGCGGGACTGGGACGAGGATCGGGACTGGGATCGGGATTGGGATCGCCGCTCCGCCCGGGCAGTGGTTTCGATTCCAGAAGGGCGGGAGCGCCGGCGGCGACGCTGACACGCGGGCGCTGGGTCTGGAGGGCGCGGGGGCAGCCGGGCCCCGAGAACGGCTCCGGGGGCCCGTGGCTCGGTCCCGGGGGTCCCGGGACAGTCTGGGGGCTGCCGGGGCACGAGCAGCCCGGGACCGGGAACGATCGCTCTCTCCACCCGAGCCCCTGTTCCATGGGGAGCCGGAGACAAGCGGGAGCTTTGTGGGGGCGGCGGGGGGGGGCCGGGTCCAGCTCAATGGGAGATTGTCCGGCGCGACCCCGCTCCCCCGGGCTCTGCGGAGCCTTTGTCCGCCCGGCCCGGGCCGTGAAGGCGCCCGTTGTCCCCGAGCCGGCGGCGAACAATGGCCCGGGGGGGCCCCGCGATTGTTCCTTTGTTCACGGGGCTGAAAAGCGCCTCAGTCCCCTCAGCAGCTGCCGCGGCAGAACAGCGGCCCCGGCCCCCGCCCGCGGGACAGCCCGGTGCGGGGACAGCCCGGTGCGGCGACAGCCCGGCCCGGGGCCACCGCAGCACCGGCTCCGGCCGTGCGAGCCCCTGGCATGCGGGGCACCTGCGCTGCGAGAAGGAGCGCAGGTAACTCCAGGTAACTCACCGGCTTCCTCCTGTGTGAGCACTTTGAGCCCCGAGTCCGCGGGGAAGGCAGCGCGGGAGTCGCTGGGGAGCCCGGAGATCTCCGCTGCTCTTGGGGGCCCATTTGCCCCCACGCCAGCCCCGGAGCACTCGGGGTCCCTGTCTGGGTGTGCGGTTGCAGCTATCCCCAGGGCAGCCCTGCCAGGAGCTGTGGGGTCCTGCTCCTGCTCCCAGGGCATTTGGAACCAAAACCCCTCTCCACCTTCTGGAATAAAGAGATGCGGAAATTCAACACCTGAAAAGTGGGGGTTTTTTAAACAGCATCACTCTGCAAACTGGAGAAACATATTTCTGGCCCAGGCAGAGCAGTTATGTTTTATGTAAAACCTCTCAATTTTTGCATCAAAAGCAAAACTCACTCCTTTGGCATCACTCCCGTGGTCTTTGGCTTCAACAGGTACAGTGGGTCCCAGGCTGGACTGGCCCACAGGCAGCTGGGGAGGTGGAAAGGTCATGTATTGACCCAACAAACAGTGTCTGCCTCATTGATGCTACCGAGGACTCGCACAGCTGAAGAAATCCCTCGTTTCCTTTCAGTCTTGTGTTTTCCCAGGCTCTGCTGGGAATTAATCTGGGATTCCATTTACCGGAGCTGCTGGCAGGAGGGGGGAGGGAGAGCCCGTGCCAGCTCCCAGTGGCATTTCCTGCTCACTGCTGCCAACCACGAGTGTTTCATTTCCCCAGCACTCGAGGTTTCACTTTCGAGTTCTGCCTAGCAGGTGCTGGGAGGGGTTTGGCTTTCCTGGAAGCTGTCTCAGTTGCTTTTCCTAGGAGGAGCCCAAATTCCCTCCTGCAAGGCACTCAGCTGCTGATCCTCAGTGCAGCTCAGAGAGACACAACAAAGCTTAGAGAGAGAGCTCTAGGAAACAGCCTCTTCCCTGGGAATAGGTTTGTGATTCAGGTGAAGGCACAAGAGTGTGGCAGCTCTCAACCTGCTGAAACTTTCGGTTCCTGTTGGGCTCCTCCACGGGTCACTGCCCTCGCATCCGGCAGCTACTGGGGTTTGTTCAAATGTTCAGACTAAATGTGCCACATGAGGAGCTCTGTGTGGGCTGGGGCTTTGTGGCAGCTCATGGTGCCTGAGAAACCTCTTCCTGGCAGGGCAGGACTGCAGCTGCCGAGGCCAGAGCGGGGAGCAGGGCTGAACCTTCAGCCCTTGGGTGGGATGCAGGTCCCTGCTGTGGGACCAGCCAGAGCAGTTGTGGGAGGGGGTGACAGCTGAGCAGGGCACCCAAGTGAGGGAGTGCAGGGGAGATGTTCCCTGTACCCCATCCTTTCCACTAGAGGTCCCAGCAGGGCCACATTGTCTCTGGGGTTCCTGCCCTGCAAAGTGTTTTCTCCTTCCATTTCAGAACAGAGGCTTCTCCAAGAAGAGTCACCCTTTCCTGCCTAAAATATTTAGAAAAATGTCTACTCAATCAGCAAAAGAGAGACCTGAGAGTTTGCACTTCCCATTCCTGGATGACGAAGACACCATCTCCACACTCAAAGAATCCAAAACCTTTTTCATCCTCCGGGGCCTGCCTGGCAGTGGGAAGTCCACCCTGGCCCAGGCCATCCACGATCGGTACAAAGACGCCTGCAGGGTCATCTCTGTTGATCACTATAAAATTACACCATTAATAAGAAGCTCCATTCCCGAAGAGTACTCCAAGGTGGATGAGGATCTAGTTGACTATTGCAAACGAGAGATCAGCGTCATCGTTTTGGATGACACTCACCATGAGCGGGAACGGCTGGACCAGCTCTTTGACATTGCTGACAAGTACCGGTACAAAGTCATCTTCGCTGAGCCCAAAACCCCGTGGCGCTTGGATTGTCCCCAGCTAAAGGACAAGAATCAATGGAAACTGTCTGTGGAAGAGCTGAAGAAGATGAAGCCAAGCTTGGAGAAGGAATTCCTCCCCATGTATTTTGGGTGGTTTTTGAGCAAAAGAAGTTCAGAGATCCTGAGGAAGGCTGGTCAGGCATTCTTGGATGAGCTTGGGAGTCTCAAAGCCTTCAAAAAGGAGAGTAAATACTGTATGTATAGATGTTGTCTTAACATGTTCTTACCTATTGATGTTAACAAGTCTGATCAGCTTGTAAAGTCAATTTCTAAAGCTGTCAACAAGAAAAGCTTTTTAAAGCCACTAACCTGGTCCTCATAGTTGACAAAGTTGCTTTTGTAAGTAAAAATAAAGAGTTTTTCCCAAGTCTGTTTAACTCTGGCTCCACAGGGCACCGAGCTCAAGTGGCAGCAGCAGGATGTGGGGTCCTGGGTGTCCCCTGGTTCCAGTGGGTTGGGTGGGAAGAAGGCAAAGAGAGAGAAGTGGGAAAGGCTGAACAATCCCATCCCTTAGAGGACTCTCACATCATCAGGTTTAGGATGAGCCATGATGATGCACAGAAGCTTCTGTTCCCTGGCTCCATCTGCAGTGAGCCTGGGAGGAGGGAAGGGTTTGGTTTCTCACCCAGTGCTCCCCAGCAGTCAGGGAGATGTGAAGGCTGGGGTAGGGAAGGAAGCTGAGATGGGACTGCAGCTCATGGGGTGACACCGGGGGGATCACTTTGTGACAGTGACATTGTTTTCCTATATCTGCAGTTCCTTCTGCTATTGAAGATCCCAAAATAAAAATAGATCTCACCAGCTACTTTGTGAAGAGGCCGCCTGGAGTCCTGCACTGCACCACGAAATACACCGAGTTTGGAAAAGCAGCTGGAGCTGAAGAATATGCACAGCAGGAAGTGAGTGTTGGGGTCCCACCTCCTCCCCACACCCCCGGTGTCCCCTCCATCCCCAGTGGGGTGTCCATGAGCCTGGGGGAGGGTTGGGGATGGGCTTTGCTCGGAGTCAAGAGGCCAAATCTAGGGATAGGAACTATCGCACAGGTCCATGTGGCCTGCATGAGAGAAAACTTGGAATTGTGGAGATAGATGGTGGGTGTTTCCTATTTCTAAACAAAATACTCCCACTTTCCCCAATCACACATGACTTCCAGCATCATCTCCGACAGCTTGAGTTGAATGATGATGAATTGAGGTATTTACATTCCCAAAGTGATTATTTCAGAGCACATAAGCCCAGGTTAAATATTGGAATTTGTAAAGAAGTTACCAGCTCCAAATCCACGGAGCTAGGACATCAGGCACTGACCTTCTCCTTGCCCTGGGTATTTTGACCATGTCACAGCAAGAGCTGCGGTAAGCAGCCATGTCCCCGAGCCTGGGGACGGTGACCCCAGCGCTGTGAATCCCCACCTACAGGCACTAACGCTGTTCCATGTGCGTGTCCCCTCTCCTCCAGGCTGTGAAGTCTTCCTACGGCAAAGGCTTCACCCTCTCCATCTCGGCGCTGTTCATCACCACAAAGACTGTCGGGGCTCGCATTGAGCTGAGCGAGCAGCAGCTGCTGCTCTGGCCCGGGGATGCCGACAAGATCCTGCCCACGGACAACCTCCCGCGGGGCAGCCGGGCCCACATCACCCTCGGCTGCGCTAACGGCGTTGAAGCAGTCCAGACCGGGCTCGACCTGCTGGAGTTTGTGAAGCTGGAAAAGGCGGGGAACAAAGGGGAGCAAGTGGGGGAAATTGGAGGAGGGAAACTGCTGTATTTTGATAACGGTATGTGGATGCTTGTCCTGTCTAAAAAGATTGATGTGAGGGCGATATTCTCGGGATACTATGGGAAGGGAAAACTTGTGCCAACGCAGAGCACCAACAAACGGGGCTCTGCCTTTAGCTCCTGCACCATCATCTAGGAGCACAGGCAGGGCAGTTCCTCGGTTTGTTTTTAAAAGGCAAGTAACTCCTGTAACCTTAAAGTGTAAAGAGAAATAATTCTACCTTTACTAAAGTCAACCCTTCTGCCCACCCCAGCGTGAAGCCTCTGGGGAGTTATCGGCCTCAGAAAAGGAAGAAAACAAGCAACTCCTGACTGAAAGTGTCACAGATTTTAATGCAAGCTTTGGAGGGAACCAGCTGGGGTGTCCTGCTTGTTTTCTTCCTTGGAGGAAGATCAACTCTGGGCTTTTATCACTTCCCTCTGAACCACAATCGTTAGATCTTTACCTGTTGGCACTGACCAAAGCCTGTCAGTCACTGGTCTGAAGCCAAGGGAACTGCAGGATGTCCCTCCCCTCCCACACCCAGGGACTGACATCGGCCATTCTGGCAGCCGATTACGGGGTCAGAGCTAGTGAGACTCAGGCGTGGGTCACTCCTGTCAGGGGTGAGCCACTCCTCTCAGGAGTCTTGTCCTTACCAAGGGTTTGGCCCCTAAGGACACACCTTGCTGAGGGCAGCGGGTCCTGGCAGCTCTAATCCCAGGCTGGTCCCGCAGCTGCCCAGTGGGCTCCAGCCCAGCTCCTGTCCCTCACAGCAGAGATGCTCTAGGGACAGCCAGGAGGAAGGCACTGTGCCAGGTGGCATCTTAAAGACACCAACCATGGACTTAGGGGGAATTAAGTCAAACATCAGGACAAGGAGCCAATTCCTGCAGTGGCTCTGGCCACTTCCCTCCAACTGGGCTGGACCAAGCACCATCCCATGTCCTGTAGGGAACAATCCTGCCTTGGCAGGGAGTGGAAGAGATGAACTAATGTCTTTTCCATCTTATTTGATAGAAACTAAAATCATGTCTGAAGTACACAACTGGACTTCATGCAAGATTTTACTCCCTTCCTCTAATGCACTTGAATGTTAAGACTTAGGCTGGAGTAACCCTGTAGTGTAGGAAGCAGAGGCACTGTAACCGTGTAACTCACGTCTGCTCGAACCTAAATCCCGGCTGGAAGTTACTGACCCAGCACTTCTGTCATTAAATCTGTTTTATTGAAACTTGGGTTTGTGCTCTGCCAGGCCCTGGCCCAGTGGGGCGGTGGCTCCTGGGCATTGTTTAACACAAAGCTCCACTAACAGCCCCAGGTCAGGTCCCAGCTCGACCTCCTGCTCTGGCTCAGGGTCTGGGGAGCAGCAGAGTGACATTAACCCACACTAACACTGTAAATACTGACTGTGTTTGAGGCGTGGGCTGGGCTGGGGCTGTCGCTGGGCACAGCTCACCCTGAGTCCAATGTTGCCGGGGCAAGGAGTGTTTATCCTCTGAATGTTGAGGCCAAAAGCAGGGAGAGCTTTGGTGCTTGTCTGGTACCAAACACTCTGCCATGAAAGCAAAATACTTCCTGCTGTTCCAAAACAAAGGATGAGAATAAATTCTCATTATAACATAAAATATTGAGCTATAAACCCACCCAGAGCACCTGAGACCCTCCATGAAGAAACCCTTCCAAGTTTCCGCACTGGCAGCAGCCGAGTGCCCAACGCTCAGCCGGGGCCTCTCCTGACAGAATCTAAAAGTTTTGTTCCACCAAAGCTCTACAGAGTATTTGGCAGCACCTGCTCAGGGGCTGGCTGAGCCCACACCCCCAGCGCCCAGATCACTCCAGCACCAGAATACACAGCTGGAATATCTCCTTCATCTGCCTGTTCAAGAACAACAGTGACACTGTCGTCGTTTGAGTTTTTATTAGTTTGTACATCATATACAGTTTATAATAAAGTAAAACTGATTGCATATGGGTCTGCTCAGGCTGATTTCCCATACAAACACGGCATCGGGAGTTCTGCTAAGGAAGTAAACAACAAATATTCACATTTTTACCATTCACATCCTAGAAAGATCCAACAGGGACAGTCGGTACCGATGCGGAGCCCGGCTGGGAGAGGATGAGGAGTTTGGCAAAGCAATGGGACAGCGATTGCTCCATGCAATTCCCCTTTCCTCCCAGGGAAAGGTTGAGCTATGTACACTGAGGTAAACATTCCGAATTCCAATTCAGATAAATACGGCAGCGCAGGGACAAGCTCCTCTCCAAGTGGCTTCGCATCGGTGCCTGGATTTGTCCTGACTATTCCATAACGTGACACACGTGCACTGCGGGGCTCGGGGTGCTCTCCACACGGCCCCTCGGATGCCGCCTCACACCACACTCTGTTCACATGAGCCACTAAGGGACAGTGGGGAGGGGGATGGGGCAGTTGGACAGGCTGGGATGGCAGCTGGGCTGCTCATCCCACTGGAGGCAGCATCTGGCTCCCCATGGATGCTGCCCTCCTGGGCCACCCCTGGTGCTTCAGCTCAGCTGCAGTGTCCCAGCTCCCAGCAATGGACCAGAGCTGTCCCTCCAAGCTCGGATCTGGGTAAGGGAAAATGCCCAGTGCTGCTCCAGGAAGGGATAACCCCATCCATGACGGTGGGAGTGGGGAGAGCCAGGCCCGGCCAGGAAGGCCAAAGCATTTCACATCAGCTCCTACAGTCACGGAGGGACCCAGAACGGCCCCACATAGCCAAGGGCAGGGAAAGCCACCAGCTAGTGCCACCTGCCCCTGTCACAGCCCCCCAGAGACCAGCACTGCACCAGTGGCTGGGTGCAGCACACAATTGTCCTTTTCCCTAGGGAAGGGGAGGGGAGAGGACAAGGCACAAATTTAAACAGGATGAAAACCATCCATTGGAAATAGAAGAATATCTGGAGTTATTACTGAAACTGAGGAAGTCATTTGGAAATGGCAAAGCAGCGCCTGGCCCGACCCTGTGGCTGTTTGACGGCTGCACATCCAGGGCTGGACAGGGACCAGCACCAGCCTCCATGTCAAACTGTGACAGCACAGCAGCATCCACTCTGTATCTCAGCAGATACAGAGAGCGGAGGGACCCACTATTCCACGGATAATAGAGAATACTCTTGTCCCTCAACACTTTTGTCATTCTCCTGTTTTCCAACCTGCATTTCTGTATTTACACCAGCCGGCAGCTGTCAGCACTGGGGATCCTGCTCACTGAACGCTCCCACGATCAAAACCAAACCACGTAACATTCCTGTGCAGCCGAAGCAACAAGGAGCCTAAGAGCGTGGCCAGAACCTCCCGAATGGTCTTCACAGCTTTCCCACCCAAACTACTGCATGATTCTATAAGCATGACCAGGCAAAACCACATCCAAGGGAATGCCTAACAGCCACACAATTCCTGATCTCCCTGCCAATACTGCAGTCCCACAGCAGAGCCCCCACATGCCCACAGCCACACTCCTCACACACTTCTCTTGTAGTTCACAACTTTCCCAGAGAAGCTGACAGCCACTTTTCAGTTCTCGAGCTATTCAGAGCAACTATTCCCAGCCTGGCTGGTGGAAGACGCCCCCTGAGACACGGGCCCTGGTCTGGCTCTCAGCCACGGCAGCTTTGCTCTTTCTGGGTCCTACCCGTTAGCAGCAGCTCGCACAGCACCAACCATTCCCCCTCAGAGACCCTGGGCAGCAGTTGCCAGGCTGAGAGTCACACCAAAGTGTGTCCATCCCACCCTGCCTGTGCCTTGGGCAGCACCCACCTCCTGCACCTCGGTGTGCTCTTCGTCCTTCTAGAAACAGTGCAGGCACAACACAGCTTGAAGACGCTCATTTGTGGTCTCTGCAGCAAATCCCCACGGCTGGTGGCTCCTGTGGGGCTGCAGGACGTGTGGCAGGGCTGCCAGTGGTTGGAGCATTGGCACTTGGCTTCCCTATAGCTACACACAACCACAATCCATGCATGGATAATGTCCTGGAACCACTGTGTGGAGGCAACACTCCAAGCAATGCATATCTAAGCCCATTTTTCTGAGAGAAGCAGAATTTTGTCTCTCCAAGCTGTGCTGGCACACGGTGGAGGTCACAGTGCCACTGGACACTGCTGCTGCCCTGAGGTGCCAGGTGCCACCGAGCCCTGCTCAGCGCCAGGGGGCAGGGGGACTGCACAGGGCCTGGGGCACCCTGGCCTAGTGGAAGGTGTCCCTGCCCATGGCAGGGATTTGGACTCGATGGCCTTTAAAGGCCTTCCAGCCCAAACCATTCTATGGTTCTACGCATTTGCCTTCACTTTGATTCACGTAACAACGCTCTGTAGAAAGTCTTGGCACTCACCATATGAATATTTAACTACATTAAATCATGCATTCATGTACAGGTTATAAATAGCTGCTGTATACATTTTCTCTCCCAGAAGCAGAGCCATTCCACTCCTGTGCTCCAAGGAATGGGCTCACTCAGCTTGGAGAGAAGGAAGGGAGGAAGGAAGCCAATCACACTTCCCTGGGGCAGGAGGAAATGAGAATAAACCCACAGACAGACACAGGACATAGCTCTGCTCAGCAATGGGAAACCAAGAACAGCCCAGACTGTACAGTGACATCAACACACACAGGACAAGATGTCATGGATCCAAAATGCCACTAACAGGCCCTGTAAACTCTGATTTACAGTGCCAGGAAAGCTGGGGAAGCATCAATGTGCATAGACCAGTATTTCAGTTCCCCAGGTTCAATTCACTATTTCAGAGCCTGAAAAGTGCCAGGACCCAGCTGCTCTTGGTGCACCTGGGTGGGTCCATCCCTCACACCAGCGTGAAGGACGTCAGAATAAACGTGGGAGAGGCAGGTTTTGAAAGTATTACTCAGCACTGGCTCACTTAGAAAGCTGAGTTTTAAATGAGTTGTAAAATACTCTATTCTGCAGTGCTAAAATTTAAGCCCTTAAATTTTCCCTCTACGAAAGCAGATTGTCAAGAATCCTGACCAAACACCACAGCAGAACCACAACAGAAACCTCACTGCTGGAACCACTGGGACCTCATGGCCCCACACAGGTCCCTGTCCTGCTGAAAGACACACACAGCTCTCGAGAGGGAGGAAGACAAAGACGTGGCATTCGGAGCGATCACCTCGTGCAATGAACTCCCTGCAGTGTTTGCTCTGCCGCGGGAAGGTAAATCAGGCCTTACACAGTCACTGTGAGGTTGTCTCAGCACAGCCCGGCTTGTGTGCACAAACACTCTGAGCAAACTCCAGCTTCCAACAGCTCCATGCTGCCAGGGTCAGCCCAGGACCCCCAGCCACAGCCCCTCTGCCCCTCTCGAGCACCAGGACCCCCAGCTACAGCCCCTCTGCCCCTCTCGAGCACCAGGACCCCCAGCCACAGCCCCTCTGACCATCACTGAGCACCAGGACCCCCAGCTACAGCCCCTCTGACCATCACTGAGCATCAGGACCCCCAGCCACAGCCCCTCTGCCCCTCCTGAGCACCAGGACCCCCAGCCACAGCCCCTCTGCCCCTCCTGAGCACCAGGACCCCCAGCCACAGCCCCTCTGCCCCTCCTGAGCACCAGGACCCCCAGCCACAGCCCCTCTGACCATCACTGAGCACCAGCCCAGGACCCCCAGCCACAGCCCCTCCGCTCCTCACTGAGCACCAGCCCAGGACCCCCAGCCACTGCCCCTCTGCCTTTCTCCCCTCACATCCCAGGCTGAGCACAACCTCCCAGGACTGGGCCTGACAGCACTGCGCTCCAGAACCCACCACAGACAGGACTGAACTCACACAGAGCACCTGGACAAAATGGTTCTCCACTCTCTAGAGAAAAGGGGGGAATTCCAGAAGCAGAGCCCTCTCCCAGCTGAGACCCTGCTGTAACACTACCTTTTAGGTGAAAACCAAACCGTTAACGGGCAGTGCCCCACACCAAACCCATCAGGACACAGCTCCAGGCCGGAAGATCATCCATCCCTCCAGCTCCTGTCCTGACACTGCACGAGAGAAACAAGTACAGACTGTCAATTCAGAGCTGGACTTTGCATTTTCTTGCTGCTTTGGAGGAGTAAATCACTGCCAGGGGAAAACCACTCAACCAGGTTAACTAACCACACAGCTGCTGCACACTGGGAGCTCGGCGCTGCACATCCCGAACCACCCACGATCCCTGCCTGGAATTCACTTGGCGTTAAAAGACTCACCCACGTCATGGATCAGTAACAGGAAATCACACATCAAGCTCAACAAAATCAAGTTTAGCACAAATATAAAATATTCAAGTGGATTAATTAAAAAAAGTACAGTGAAGGAATTCAGCCCAGAGCAAATTCAATATTCCCTTAAACAGGACAATCTTGGGAACACAAAGCCCTTAATTCCAGCTGCATCACAGGGAATTCTCACATAAGCTGCTCTTTAAACTCTAAGCAGCATTTCTCTGATACAGAATTGTAAGCTCACACGTTATCATGGAAGTTTAATGCCCAAGTGGGCCTTGCTGGGAGAACCATGGAAAAAAAAAAGTAGTAAAAAGAGCCAAGAAGCCAGGCTGGCAGGTGAAATGGGATTGTACAAAACTGGATTGAGCCTTGGCAGTATTTCCAAAAGATTAAGATAACTTACAAGTTACTCCAAACCCTGGACATGCTGCTTTGGAAGCAATCAGAACAAACCAGGAATTCTTTCACCCTCTCACATGTGGAGATTCTGGGAAGATTCCAGGAAATCCTCTGTGCTGAGGGGCAGAAGCAGCTGAAAGCACGGGCCAGCATGGAGGGACCAAAAGATTCAAAGCTTTATTTTTTTTTTTTTTTAATAAAGTTAACAGTAAAACAAAATTCACAAGCCTTCCCCTCCCGAGCTGGTTTCCTCTTCACACACACAACACACAAACAGAGGCTCCAACCCAGAAATGAAACTGCTCTAAGGACAACGAGACGTGATGGAGGAGGAGTCTGGGGCTGTCCGTATTCGAGGTTAAAAGAAGCAGATCAGGTATGTGTGGTTTGATTTGTGTTTGTTTGCTTCTTAGCCAAACTGGAAAAAGAAATTTCCAGGCCCAGAAGCTGAAAAAGAAAATGGAAGATAATCAGGACTTTCCAAAACCAAAGACAAATCAGTTCAGTGCAATCCTAAGCAGCACATGGATGGCCAAGCCCACATACACCTCCAGAACAGGGAACCCATGAGTTTGTGGGTTTTGAAACCAAAAGAACCAGAACCAGCCACCAGCTGATGCTGTGCAGGCAGAACTTTGAAAAAGCTCTTAGATACTGGTACATAGAACAGCCAAACGCTCTCCTCAAGCAGCACATCCACTGGGAACCCCAGATGCCTTGCCAGGGGATCTGTGTACTTACGGTTCCAAGGCTGGGAGGAGAACACCTCACCTACCTTCAAAGCTGAAGCCCCCTGGCCCGCCGAAGAAGGCCTTGAAGATGTTATTTGCATCAAAGTCTACAGGGAAGAGAAGGAATTTGTGAGGTGCAGTGAAATAGCCATTACAGTCTCACAGTTCGAGAGCTGTCAGATCACTGAGGGTCCAGAGAGTGTCTCAGAGCGGCTGAGCAGGGGACACAGGGCTGGCTTTGAGCAAAGGGAGCCATGGAATGGCCACAAACAGGTGAAGCAGCTCACAGAGAGAACCTGCCACAGGGCAGCCTAAGGATCTGGATTAGCAGCATTTAGGGACCCACAATGTCACTATTTCCAAATTTACATATCTGTGACAGATTTCTGCCTAAAGGCAGCTACTGCCCACTCGCTCAGCCAAGGACAACACCTACCAGTATCCCAGCCTGCTCCCAGCTAGAAACACTCTGTGCAGCCCTGCCATCCCAAGACCTTCAGGGACCAAACCAAGTCAATTCATGGAATTATTCCCAATGGGAGGCTTGCCTTAGGGGCTAAGGCAGACTCTGAAGGGTCTGATCTTGTTAAAGGCTGCCATGGCAGAGTACTGTAAAGAACACTGACCTCCCATGTTGAGTCCATCCTCTTCCAAATCCTGCCCACTGTCGTAACGGGCCTTCTTCTTGGGATCCGACAGGATGGTAAAGGCTTCACCAACCTCCTTAAATTTCTTCTCTTCTTCCTTCTGTACTTCTGCACTTGCTCCGCTGTGTCGGTCTGGGGATACACAAACAGGCAGGAAAAGCCTTTTCATTTCTAATGCAAATAGAAAATGTTAAACATTCCCAAGCTCCCATCCCAGAACATGCTCTAGACCTGCAGGGTCAGAGCTATTTGTCCAGAAATTCCCTCTTCCATAGGCATTTCTGCCTCAGTGATGGTTGCACAGGGCACATAAGGACTGCAGTGGATACCTGGATGGTGCATTAGTGCTCGTTTCCTGTAAGCCTTCTTGATCTCATCTTCAGAGGCATTTTTGTCCACCCCCAGGATTTTGTAGTAGTCTTTCCGTTTGCTCTTTTTCAGTTCCACCTGTGCATTCTTTAGGAGCTGCTTGTGTTCTGGAAAGGAGCACAACACCAGAGGGGAAGGGTTACTCCATCCCTTCCACTCAAAAAGCAAGGGGACAGTCAAAATGAGAACCAAAACCAGACATTCTGAACCCAGTGCACTGCCTCAGATACAAACTGAATTATCATCTCAGCATTCAATGCTGGGAGAGAAATCAGACCACAGAAAGGCATTTCCAGCACTTCTGAGGGCATCTCCATATTGTCCTGCTGGGGCAGAAGGCTGCAAATCACAGCATATTGTGGGGAAAAAGAGGAACAACAAGAAAATCGGCCGTTAAGGGAAACTTGTGTACACACACAGAGTGTCCTTGTGCTCACCTTTCGTTTTCTCTGTCTGATAAACCTTCTCATAGTCTCTTACAGCATCTTCATATTGCTCTGTGTCCATGTAACTGTGGAAAGAAACACTGGTGGCCAAGGTGTCCTTCACAGGAACATCAAAAGGGGTTCAGTACAGGCAGTCTGGGTGGATGTGGATTAAAGAAGAGAAGTGCTCTGGACTGCAGCAGATCAGACCTCAGAGGAGCCCACACAGGGCTACTGCTGGGAGCCCTGACACTTGTGGGAAACCCTGGCACAGGAACCTGCACTCTGGGCTCCAAGGGGACACTGTAACCTCCTTTGGCAGCACAAGTTCTGCTTTAACAACCTGATAATTCTGATACGCAGCTGCAGGAACTGATCCCAGCCAGCTCGAGCTCCAGGAAGCCGGTGCAGGGTCAGAGCTGGCACAGAGCTTCACACTGGCAGTGCTGGCCAGGAGTGACAACCCTGGCACCTACAAGGGACATGTGCCCGTCTGCCACCCCTCAGCCTTACTCACACATTAACTACTCACTGTAACTTAGCAATTACAGAGATGGAAGGTTGGAAAAGATTGATCTTGGATTGATCAATCTCTTTTCCAACCACTGTAAATTTGCAACTACAGACATGGAGAGACAGGGGCTCTATGGGACAGAACATCTTATGTTCATCAATAAACAGAGTAAGTCAAGTTTTAGAACAAATCTTCTCTACATCCTGTTCAGATCAGACATCAGGAAGAATTTCTTCACTGAAAGGGTGGTCAGGCATTGAAACTGGTAACCCAGGGAGGTGGTGGAGTCACTATTCTGGGAGATGTTCAAAGGAACAACTGCACGTGGCATCAGTGCTCTGGTCTACTTGACAAGATGGTGATCGGTCAAAGGTTGTAACCAATGACCTTAGAGGTCTTTTTCAACCCAAATGATTCTATAAATACACCATCAAAAGGCAGTGCCAGATCCAAGCAGGCAGGAGAGGCCACAGAGAGCTTCCCCCACTTCCTCAGCAGCATAAGTAAGAGGAATAAAATCAGGGCCCCCCTCCTCCATTCAGTTAAACTCCAGATTTGTGATCCTGTCCCTCAGAGCTGCCCACACACCTGCTCAGGTGCCTGATGTCAAGGTGCACTCACCACTGTGCCCTCCTCAGGTAGGCTTTGATGTATGTGTCGTCCAGCTTCACCGCATTCGTGCAGTCGTCGATTGCTTCTTCAAGTTTCCTAAGCTACAACATCAGACACGAGTGAGTGAATCCCATACAGTGAACAAATTCTGCATCATGATTTAGGCAAATGAGAGGTATGAAGAATCTGAGAATATCTCACTGTTTTCTGTGTCTCTGTCTAGGAATTTTTTTCTAATTTCCCCAAACACTGAGCTTTTGTTCCCTGGGAAAGAAAATCAGAAGCATGGCCAGTGACATGACAGAGCTATGTGGTGCTTCTGTGTAAGAAATGCACTCAAAACCAATGGTCTTCCTGAAAACAATCCCAATTCTGTGTCCAAACTAACTCCTGGGCAGGAAGATAAACCTAAAAATATTCAAAAGAAATCTTTTTCAGAATAAGCATTGCTTGTTTTCGGGCACAAACAGCCATGTAGGACAATCCATTATGTGGCCTCCAGCTCATCCCACTTCCCAGGTTCTGGGAACAGCCTGTGTCTCTTGACCAAGTGGGGGTGTTTGGGAAAACAGCATCAACATTGGGACAGCTGAGGAAGAAAAATGCCCAGAGGACACAGGGTAGGAAGTGGGAGCACTGTCACATGACTGGCTGTTTCTCTGGATAGTGCAGGACTAAAATTCAACAGTAAAGCTGAAGAAGTGTCATGGGGCTTTAAATTAGGTAATTTTTTTTTTAACATAAAAATCCAAAGCAAGACATGATTTACAAGAATAAGAAAATAAAACTGCTCATTCCTGGGAAGGAAACGAACAGAGACAGGGGTGTCTTTTGCTGACTAAGATAAGGCTAAAGCACATCCCTCATCTCCCTCCCACTCTGTGCAGCCCAAGTATTTGAGTTTTGTTGCTGCAGGAGTCGATTGCTGGCTGTTGGGAACTGATCCAAGTGTTGTGCAAGCACAAAACCCTGAAACACTGCCCATGGCCTCAGAGATGCAGCTGCCCAGCAGCCAGGGGAGCCTGTGCTTTCCAGAAAAACTGACTGCAGTTTATCACTGCCGTGGTGAGGGATATGGTGACAGACACCTGCCAGGTGTCCCTTACCTTTGAATTAACCGTCCCCCTGTTGCAGTAGAGTTTGGCATTTGTTTTGATATTATTTGGGTCTATTCCTAGTGCCTCTGTGTACAGTTCATACGCTAGTTTGTAGTTGCCTTTCTTGAATGCTTTATTCCCGTCTTCCTTCTTCGCTTTAAGTGCTTTGGCATTCTGAAAGGAAACACACCTGGGGTAAGGACATAAGGTCAGGGGGGCCAAGCACCTTGTTCTGCTGGACAAGGGCCCTCAGACACAACAGTTCTAATTTGGTTTCAGACATTGCTGCAGGATACAGCAGCTGAAATGATCTGGAAGCACTTTGTCTTTCCCCCAAGAGAAGCAATAAGGAACAGCCAGTGCCAGTTCCCGGCATTCTCCACAGGAGAAAAGTTGCCTAATTTTTAAGATGAGAACATGACAGTGCAGTAAATTTATGGATTAAAATAAAAAGGCCGGGAGCTCACTATTTGAGAGCTTTATACACATGAACAGATTTAAAGTCAGTTGAAGAACCACACCAGGGAAGCAGCAACACGAAGGAACAGTGTTAAATAAAAGTCAGGGTGCTGGCAAGGATATTGGATATGAAAATCAGGAGTTCCTTTAGAACCTTTGTATCTGGTTTTATTGCTCCTGCACCTGACCAGGGAACAAAGAAGAGTGAAGGGAAGGCTGCTTCAAAGTCTCATAATCTGCTGAGAAACAGTTTCTAGGAGCTTGGTTTTATCTGAGGCAGCAGCTGGTTGTCCTTGGGAAGGGCTGGACACACTGCCTGCTCCTGGAGATCTGGGAATGGCAATGCTGAGGGAGGGACAAGGGATTGATCAGCAGAACCAAACTTCGTGTTTGGTTTAAAAAACCCAAAACCTGCTGATTTTGCAGCCCTGTCTCCACCACTTACCCGGCAGGCAAGACAGGCCTTCTCGTGGTCAGGGGCCATCCTGAGGGCCTGCACGAAGAACTGCACAGCCTTCTCGATGCAGTCCTCGTAGTACAGACACAGCCCACGCACGTACAGCGCGTCGGCGTTCGTCGAGTCCATCCGCAGGATATCACTGAAACACACAGCAATAAAGGAAATCTTCCCTATTCCCGTTTCCTTCTGACCTCCACAAGCACTGAGGTACCCAGTTATTTTAACAAGTCTGTGGTACAGACAAGACAAAAGGACAGAAGCCTGCTCAAGCAGGATGGCTGGTGGTAAATGGGGTCTGGATGCAGCTTCCCAGGAAGATTAATGGGGATAAATTCACATGCTCCCTCCTCGTCACGAAATGCATTAAGGACTACTTGTATTTTATATTCCCTCACTTATTCCAGGTGTGGAGCAGAGGCAGCAGCCAGGACACCCCACCAGCCGTTCCTCAGCCCCAGCCCTTGGGCACTCACCTGGCCACGGACTGTGCCTCGGGGTACCGGCCCAGAAGTGCCAAACATTCGGCCTTGAGGATTTTGAACCGGTGACACGCAGGAGCAAACTCCAAAGCACGATCCATGCAAAACACAACCTGGATTGGGAAAAACCACAGGCATGAACAGAGCAAAGAGCCAAGGGCCTAGTCTGAACAGCTGCCCCACGCTTGAGATTTGTGTTTGACCAGAAAAGCGAGAGTGCAGACACCCACCTCCACTGCTGCTGGAGACACATTTCATTGGAAAATTTTCCTCATGTGCAGGTTGTGCCTTTCAAAGGGCTTTGTGTGCCAAGATCTGAGGCATCTCCTGCATTACTGTGACAGAGCACTACACAAAACTCAAGGGACACCTGTAGGAGGTCCATCCCTTTAACTCTTCTAAACTGTAAGCCCTAAAGAGAGGGCCAAAAAGGACAATCCTGCCCCTGTTTCCTGCAGTATAAAGACATGTGGGAGGAACAGAAATTCAATAGATTGACACAGTTTGAACTGGACAAAACACAAAAAAGTACAGTGCAAGGGCTGATCTTCCACTGGTCTGACAGCCATGGGCAGGGTGAGCTAATGGGTCTTTTCCATCCCTGCACTCTGGTGGGGACATCTGCGCAAGAACAGGGCATTGTTCCCCAAGGTTCATCTGCTCCTCAGCCCGTGACATCACGGAGCCCTGCTGTGGGAAGCACTGTGCTCCAGAGCCAAGGGCTCCTGGGTGAGGCAGGAGCAGCTCTCCAGAAACAAAGATCACGTTTCATGTTAGCCTCCCCAGTGAAGTGGGACTGGGGAAGTGAGGGACAGATGCAGACACCCAGGACGTGCAATATACAGGCAGGACAATTCCTACATAGGAAATTCAGACTGAGCACACATCCCATTTGCTCCTCAGAAATAGGCAACACAAAGCTGGGATTTGCCCTTCCAAAATCTTGAGCTTAGTTTAAGAGTGACCTGAACAATGAGCTCAATGTACCAGACAATCTTTCTGGGATAAATCTGAGCCTTACATGCATCCACTGCCCAGAAACAGTTGCATGAGATGTGCTTGGTGCCTTTCAGATTTCATGCTGTCATTTCTTGTTCTATCAGGTCAGTACCAGCTGCATCCTGTTACAACCCTTGGGAAGAAAGATTTGGAAGCTGTAAGGAGAATGCCCCATGGAGATCTGCATTCTTCCTTGTACGACCCTCGCCGGCACACAGACTGCCCTTTTTTTTTCTTTTAAAGAGTTGAGAAAGAAGAGTCCTGGATATGCATTTCAGGAGCAAAGCATGGACAAATGCTGCTGCTGACAAAATCTGTCTCAAAAAGCTCATTCATTACTCCACTCACCCTGCAAAGCAAACACTGACAGAGGGTTGGCCTGAGCCAGTCACCTCCTCACTTGTCATTTGGTCAGTGCTCAGAAAGCACAAGCTCTGCCACTTTCAGAGCTGACACAGTTCACCAGCCAGCCCTGCTCCAACAGATGGGGCACAGTACCTCCGAAACAGCCAGCAAGGAAACCTGCACACACCTGCAGGGGCCATGTCAAACACAACAGTTCTTGTGTAAGATCGCACCAAACAAGTTAATCTCACCTTCCTGAAATCCCGTTTCTCAAAATCCACTTCAGCTATTTTCTCATACTCAAGCACAGTCGTGGCATTCTTCAGCTGAAAGACAGAACACATGAGTGCTGCAGGACAGTCTCTGCTCTGAAATGCCACCAAGCAGCATTTGAGCAGCCAATCCCTGAACGTCAGAGCCAAAACTACTGCAGACCACGGACCAGTAACACAGATGACATGAATACTTCTGCCAGCATTAAAATCAGTTTGAAATCAAGTGACCAAACTCGGAGCACAGGAAAATGCACCCTATGAAAGAAACGCAACAGTGGCAGCTGCCTTACACCGCTCTCAATTTCTCCTTTGGCCAGCTCAGCCTCCTCAGCATCTACTGGAGACAGTTAAATCTGAAGATCCTCTTACCTCCTGCTGTGCCTGGGTATTCTTATGATCCAGTTCTAAAACTCGTTGAAAGCAGCGGCTGGCAGCCATGGCATTCCCTAGGGAAAGGTGGCACTTCCCTTCCCGGAGATGGCCCTGGGAACACAGGTAAAAGGGAGTTGCAAGAGCTGTAACAGGTGCAGACAAGGTACTGAGTGAGGAGCCTGAAGTTCTCCACGTACCCGTACAAAGCTGTCGTCCAACCTGACCGACTGCTGAGCATCCTCCAGCGCTTCGCGGAACCGCCCCAACATCATGAGCGTGGCAGCTCTGTTCCCATAATAACTGGCATTATTGGGACACGTATCTGGAGACAATGCAAGACTCACTATCAGCGTAATGCAGCAGCTACATAACTTGTGGCACTTCAGAACACCGGCCCCGACTGGAATTATCGATCTGGTGACATTTCCCAAGGTAATTAAAGCGGGCAAGAAGTTTTCATTCAGCACGTGCTGCCAGAAACCCCACTGGTGTGTTTGAAATCAGCAATCAGCTCCAATTTGAAGACATGGTATTCAGCAAAGATTGATATTATTATTATTAGCTGTTCTCACCTATGGCTTTTGTGTAGTAGTTGTACGCTTCGTTGTAATCTTTCTTGGCATAGTACGCGTTTCCTTGCTCCTTGAATGCTTCTGCTTCTCTGAAAGGAAGCAAAATACCACATTTTCAGAGAAATTGAGCATCAGACAAATTTTGACCATGACGAGCATTTGATCCCCAAGCAATCTCAGTATAACTGTTCAATGCTCCAAATGGTTATTGTGAGATCTCCCCGGCACACTCTGCCCAGGAGAAAGCAGCACACCTCATTTCCTCATGGCTCCCAAATACTCCAGTGCTTTATTGGGGATACTCAACAATATTTCCTGGCCAAATTTTACAGGGATGCAATAGCACCCTAAAGCTACCTCTGAGTCCCCTCAGAGAGTCCATCAGAACTCCCCGGTATGGGGTTCATCCAACAGCCCCTTCCCGTGAGGTGCTGCACCTCAGAACAAAAGAGACAGTGCTGGCTCTTTCAGGAGTCCCACGTACTTACAAACCAGAGCCAAGAACAATTTCCACATTCAAAAGACAGTTAAATCAAAGAGAAATATGGGTACAAGCCTGCAACAGAAGCCTGGCACTGCCTTGGCAACAGGTCTAGAAATAGTCCTCACACTCAAGAGCGAGCATTTGCAGAGACAGTTTGGGACATTTAAAAACACACAACATATGGTTTAAAGCAGCTTCCCTTAAACTCTCGAAAGCAAAGCTTCCCCTGAGGGAAACCAAGCCCCTTCTCTTCCCTCATCTCCCTTCAGCCTTTCAGCTGCACAGGCCGAGAGGGAGAGCACATCACAGTGATGGAACAGCAAATGCGAGCAGTGCTCAGCAGGCTGACCTGGGAGAGAACAAAGGGAATTGTGTTGGAACAAGTTCCCATGTTTTCAGCCTCGCTCAGGCTGCCATTGGCCATTCCCACACAACCACCTCATGCAGGAGTTGTTTTCACTGAGCCATTGCAGATTTCCCAGCTGGCAGAACAATGGACACTGGGAGCTGGGAAGTGTGCTCTTCACTTTCAGTTTTAAGTTTTTGCTGTGGGCTACACCCAGGGCCAAGTCCAGCCACAGCCCTGCAGGAGTTAAACCCTGAGATGAGATGGGTAAGAACTGTGGCAGAGAAATGGTTGCCCGCTGCTTCCCAAGGGCCTTGTCCCAGCTCTCGGGTCAGCTCCTCCCACTCCTGCTCTAGGAAATGATGGACTCACCCATCAGAGATGGGAAACTGCCATCCCTCCTCTGCCCCAGCCCTCCCAGCATCACACCTGAGACAGGTACTGCAGCCGGGCTTTTCCTCAGAAGCCAGTACCCACCAGAGCCCCGGGAGCTCTGCACAATCGCAGCTACACTGATCTACAACAAGAATGTGCCTGTGGGATGGATTCGTATCACAAGCATCAGGACGCAAACTTTGCATGATTAAACTATTTCCAAACACAACCACCTTTTTTGAATATTACAGATCAAATATCTACATACAGTGGAAAAACCACTCAGCAATTCTGCTCTTTTGGAACCCAGGCAGTAAAGAGTTTCACTGTTCTCTTGTTTCTGTCATCATAAATAGAAAAGAAAATCACAGATCCTATGAAAGTTCCTTCCCTCAGAAGGTCTGTGTTACATAGTCTAAAGAAAGGGGTAAACAGTCTTAATGGCAGAACTGGCCTGAGCCACCACCACAACCTGTCCAGCACAGTTTTCTAGCCATTTTACCTGTCATGACATGAGGAATTACCATCTAATAGACACAACTAAAGGCTGGGTGCCAGAGCATCTGCCACAAACTGCTGGAAGAGCTGGGAAAACAGGAGAAAGAAAACATAACCCTGGCGAAACAAATTTTCAGAAAGCACCGGTAGGTTGAGATGCCAGAGAAACACCCCCACACAAGGATTACTGTCTTCTGCTCTTTTTTATTGGTCTGTTTTCCTTTTAAGCATTTTAATACAGATCAATGTATCAACAAGTCACAGTGCCTCGGGTGCCACTGGTAGAAAGGAGAGCACAGGTATTTCTGCTGCTTACATAGCCTAAAGCTTAATGATGAAAATTGTGAAAGCAAATCACCCCCACAGCAAGAAGGCAAAGGACCTGCTGGAGCTGTCAGGCTGGGGCTTAAGCTCCAGAGCCAGGACAGAAGCAGCTCTGCCCTGTTGTGCCCTGCTGACATACAGAGCACACAGCCCTTGTTTACCACGGCTCTGGCTCCAACAAGGAGATCTGCAGCCCCTGATCTCACTGGGGATTGTTTCACCCCAACAGATGCTGCGGCCTGAATGAGCTCATTCTGCCTCCCGCGCTGCTGGGGCCTGCGCTCCCCACTTGCTACTTTTGACACTGAAGAAGAATCGTGCTTTGCTAAAAATACGCCCCCGACTGAATGGGTGGCTTTGTGACAGGGTCAGTGTCTTCACGGGGCTGCTCTACGCTGGACGCAGAAATGGAGAAGAGCTGCACCAAGGAGCTGGGGAAGAAGCTTGTCTTTCATCACTCACATGCACCACAGGCCCAGGAGGGGCTGGTGGGAGTGACCCTCCTTGTGAGTGAGGCAATTATTTTTTCTCTTTTATGGTATTTCTCAGCATCTCTAATACTTGAAGTACTTTGGTCCCTGTCACCCCAGAGAACCTGCCACCACAGAATCATTTGGGTTGGAAAAAACCTCCACGATCTTTGAGCCCAATCCGTGACCGATCACCACCTTGTCAACCAGACCAGAGCACGGAGTGTCATGCCCAGTCCTTCCTTGAACACCTCCAGGGATGGGGACTGCAACACCTCCCCGGGCAACGCGTAACAACTCTTTCTGTGAAGAAGTTCCACCTGATGGCCAACCTGAACCTCTTCTGGCACAGCTTGAGGCCAACGAAGACAAGCAGCAGCTGCGCGCGCTGACACTCCCTCGCACACTCAAGCTCTGAGGATGGAGCTCGCTGCCTGCCTGGGGAGAGAGGAACTAGCACAAGGCTCCTTCTCCTCCCCATGCCCCGTGAAAGCTCAGCCCCTGCTCATTCCCAGCACAGCAGCTCTCAGAGAAGCCATCCTGTGCACAGTGACACAATCCCACACTTGCCTAACAACTCCTGCCTCCTCCTCAGAGCTTCCACACGCTGCCCCCGCTCGAGTGCCGATCGTGGCTTCCACCTCCCACTCCAGCTCCCAATGAGACTCCCGCAGACCTATCTCACAGACACCTGATTTTCTGTCATGGGAACCTTCAGGGATCTGGAACCCAGCAGCTCATGGTCCAGGTGTGCTGGCACAGCCCCTGGGCAGCAGATGTGCCAAGGCAATACCACCAGTGGCAGAAATCCAACACCTAAGCAGGTGGCAGAGTCACTCTCTCCCAGCTCTCCTGACCCTCACTCCCACTTCACTGCCTGCCTCCGTTATGAAACAGTGGCAAAACCCTAAAATAGCCAGGATTTAAGTACAGCTCCAAAATCCTGCCCTGACCAAGCAATCTTTCCTGTTATGCTCTGGCGGAAGGAAAACACCTGCCTATTTTGTGCAGTTCTTGCAGAGGCTTTTTCTTTAATAGGATATGGTGCCTTTATCAGGCATTTTTGGGGGTGAAATCCCGCCCAGATTCTCAGCTGTCAGATGTGACTCAGCCGCTGGGGTAAAATAAGTTGGGTGATCTCAATTCAGTTTACAGCAGGCAGATGTCTAGAGCTTAAAATTAGCCATCCTGTTTGCCCCTGGACATACAGCACTCTCCCTTCCCTTCTTTCAGGACTTGGAAGAGAAACAAAACACTTCATGTGCCAGAAAGATACACAGGGTGCACTTTAGAGACCCTTCCTCATGTGAGGTTTAACACTGAGTGAGGATTTAGAGATACAGGGTTAAGAGGCTTGTATTTAGAGACACAATATATATTTACAACTTCTTCATGCCCTTCACAGAGGGGCACATGCTCAGCTTCTCTCTCTGGTGACAAGTGACCCAAGGGAACGGCTGGACCTCTCTCTGGTGACAGGTGACCCAAGGGAACAGCTGGAGTTGGGTGAGGGAGGGTGAGGTTGGACATTAGGATAAGGTTCTTCCCCCGGAGGGCGACTGGGCACTGGGACAGGCTCCGCAGGGCAGTGGTCACACACACTCGTATGTCACAGGCTGTGAGGCCCCGGCTGGGCAGTGCTGACCCGCCGAGGGCAGAGTGGAGCAGTTTCCTGGCACATCAGCTCCCCCCAACGCGCTCCTGGCGGGTTTGCTCTGCGCAGCAGCACAGACACCATGGTAGCGACTCAAGGCAGCCCCCAGCCTGTGAAATCTGAGTCTGGACACACAAATACCTACACGGATGGGCGAAGGACTCACCCATGGAAATGCAACACAGGGCGGCCTCAAGCCTCTCCAAGAACAGAACTGAACCTGAACCCAGAAGGTGCTCAAACCCCCAGAATATTCCCTATATCCAAGGGCAAACTTGTGGAAGACCAAAAGAGCCACAAGAACCAAATTATGCCACAAAAAATCCAAGAACTGACCCAAACCTTCCCTGCAGCTACGAGCGAGAACAGCAGCGGAGCCTCAACTTTAATTGTGCCGTTATGTAATTCCCGGAGCTCGGAATTAACCTAATTCCCAGCAATGGCCCCATCATGCCTGGCAGGGCCACAGCGTAACTTTTGTGAAAACCCATGGAAGGGTCTAGAATCAGCCCAAGACTGCTTTTTTGAAGGAAGCAATTCCTTTTGAATGAAGGAAGCCAGCCAGCTTAAGAATTCCATGGGAAAACAACTGCATCTACATTATGATTCACCTCAAAAAGCCACATTTCATGTTAAGGAAACAGACTGAAACTGTAGGTATGGATCACCTTTTCCTATTGGATAAAGCAAGTGCCTAAATTAGATATTCAAATACTCTGCAGATGCACATGAAAGCAAACAACTACGCGAGTACCTTCTGTTGCTTCTGGTATGATCATAAGATCATAAAATAATTCCAGATGAGTAAAATTGGCTGGTTTATCACCTGGGTAACCCAAGTGTCCATTTGCAGGCAGAACAGGAATAGTAGAGCCTTCTCCAGGTTATCCCAGAATGACCTGGTGCCCCTCAGATGACTCGCCCCCTCCTGCCAGTGCTGCCCTGAAAGCTGGCAAGAAACGACATCCATTATGGAGGAGAGTCACTGAGATGCACCTCACTTCATGCACTGGAAAAGCCTCTTGGTGCTCACCAACACCTGACAACCCCCAGGTAACACTTGCAGACCTGAGCAGTGACCCACAGCCTGGCCAGGCCTGGAACCTCCCACATTCTGTGTGGGCCTCATCACTTTGCTGCAGGAAATGATGACTCCCCAGCGAGGTACCAAGATATCCCAAGTCTGCAGCAGGGGCTCTGCAGTCTCCTAACAGTATTTTCCCAACAATTGGAGGTATTTCTTTTTAAGAGGCTTCTACATACTCCAGTGCTGAAGAACAAGGAGAAAGATCCAGCCTGAAGCATGCACAGGAGCCAGAACCCAGAGCTGCCAGGAAGATGACAAGGAAATTCTCCCTGGCAAAGCTCCAGGGGCCGAAGCTCATAGAGCAGCTGGAAGCAGGGAAAAACTGTTCCCATGGGTGAGAAATCCTTAAAATTAATGAAGAAATAAGTGAGCTTTTGGGGGTGGCCCAGTCCTGCTCATCAGCTGCTCCGCACTGGTGCACCAATAGATAAAATTAACACAATTACATCAACGTTTTCCGCCAGGACCCCAACAATCCATGAGGCAGCAGCAGACAATAATTATCCTGTGACCACACTCCATTCCTGTGTCCTGGACACCCTGGGAGCACTCTGGCATGTCTGCAGCTGCTTCAGGGCGTTAGTTACAGCCATTCTGAAATGCAGATCTCCCCTTTTGCTCGTTTTCTAACTTTCCAGTTTTATTAAGCCACGTAGAAGAGAATTGTTCCTTTGGATAAAGGTGAGCCGTTGAGCAAAGTATCCTTATTCTGCTGTACTGTAATTCCTAAATGGAAACACAGAACATGGAACCCTCATTGCTGAGATATCATAAGGATCCTGAAAAGGTTTTCCCTTATTTTTGCTGACCTTCGCGTAAGTGAGCGCAGACACATCCCAAAGGCTGCACCAAATCATTGTGTCCTGTGCGGAGTTCACCCAGCCCTCACCTGGCACGGGATGTTTCACAAACATCTGACACCTTCTGAGGCTCCAAGTCCACTGCCCAATACAGAGATTATTGCTCTGATTTCCATGAGAGCAACTGAGCTACTGCAGTGAAACAAGTAGGGCTTTGGTAGGGAAGACGTTAATGCATAGAACTGCAAAAAAATTGGAATGTGCAGGGCCAGCTCCTCCAAAGCAACCCCAGGGAATCAGCTCCTGCCCATTTGGGTCTATTTTAGCAAGGAAAACCAGCAATATCCCAAAAAGAACATGAAAAGGAAACATTGTGAAAGAACCTAATGAAAGCAGTGTATGGCACAGCCTCAGGAAGGAAGGAAGGGGTTGGAGGTCACTACCTGCAGACACCTGTGCCTTCAGCCAGGGTTTAACCTCTGGGAATTTTTACCATTTCAAACAGCACATTTTGCTTGCCCAGGGGGCAGGAATGATGTGCCCACACAGGCCTGTCCCAGCCTCACAGGCTGGGCGATCCCAGTGCTCTGTGAGCCCCAAGTGCCTCTTCAGCAGCTCCTCCTTTCCTGCTCGGCAGGACTTCCCCAGGGAGCTGCTCCTCAGGCCTCAATTCCACAGAATCCCTTGGGCCATCAATGGGAAACTGAAACCACCATTCCTCAGAGGCCACTTTTGGTTTTGTTTCTTCTTCATTCCATTGAATCGTTTTCCAGACCAATTGGCTCCGTTCCTACAGGAACAGCTCTTTCCTTCCAGCTCCCTGGAAGATGAACCCAGCGCCTGTCACTACAGAAAACCAGTGGAGTTTCCTTGACAGGGACCTTCCCACGTCTCTGCCCACAGCACTCCAGCTCACTCACTCCTGGGACGAAAACCTGTGGTAAAAGTCAGGATCCCACCTCCCCCAGCCTCAGGTGACACCGACAGCTCTCCCAGGGCACAGTGCACCAGAGCACTGCCCGGACAAACCAGGAGCTCCTGCATGATGGAGCATTCCCGGAGCAGGGCTCTGCCCAAGGCGTTCTTCCCGTTATCCACAGCAAGGTAGGACAGAGTAAAACCCACTGTGGGCAGGTTTCAAATGGACCAGGAACCAGGGGAATGGGGTGATGAAGCAGCAAAGGGTTCAGGAGTTTGAAGCCTCCTCTTCCCACGCGTTTAATCCTTTCCTCCCCAGCGAGGGGGAGGACGCGTTCCCCTGACACCGGTGAGGGTGTGTGGCCTCGGGACACAGGGTGTGAACTGCATTTCTGGGACACCCCGGTAACGGGTGGATGTTCTAATCCCGGTGCACACGGAGGTCGCGGGAGCTCACTGGGACACACCGGCACCGCATCGCAAATCCGGGAGCTCCCGGGCCCTGCCGCGTGCGGCCCGTGGCTGTCACCGCCCGCCGGGCCCCGCTGCGGAGCACCGGGGGCGCCGCCGCTCCCGCCCGGCCCGGACAGAGGACTTCGGCCGCGGGGCGCGCCCGGGCAAGGACCGACCGGAGTCCCCGAGAGCGCTCCCGGCCCTGCCGAGCACTGCACAGCGGCCCAGGGCCCTGCGGCGCTCGCAGCCTCGCCGGGCCGCGGCCCGCCCACCGGGAGGGACAGGGGCCGCCCTCTCCCCGCCCGGGCCGCCGCTCTACCTGCGCGCCTCCTCGTCGCTGTCGGTCTCGCCGGGCCCGTCGGGCGCCGCCATGACCACATCGCACTCGGCCTCAGCTGCCGCTGCCGCCGCCGCCGCCATCTTACCGCGCGGGGCTGGGCCGGACCGGGGCGGGGCGGGGCGGGACGAATGCCGGAACGGGCGGGGCCTCCTCCGGTGAGGCGGGGCGGGGCCCGACCGCCAGGGGGCGCCCGCGGACGGGCCCGGCGGCGGCATCGGGGCGGTGCCGGTACCGGGCAGGGGGCGGTACTTGACGGACGAAGGGGCGGGGCTTATCCAGACCACGCCCCCTCCGCCGCTGAGCAGTGCCGAGTCCTGCGGTCCGCCTCTCCGCAGGGGGGCGCTGTGGTGCCGCCGCACCTCTCCCTCCACCGCCGGTGAGTCTCGGCCGCCGCCGCCGCCCCGGTGAGGCGGGATGGGCAAGAGCTGCAAGGTAGTGGTGTGCGGGCAGGCCTCGGTCGGGAAAACCTCCATCCTGGAGCAGCTGCTGTACGGAAACCATGTGGTCGGTGAGTGCGGCGGCGGGCAGAGGCCGCTCCGCAGCTCCCCCGGGTGTAGCGGGCAGGTCCGGCCCTGGGCAGTGTTGGTGTGGGGATCCCCCTGGGCACGGCTGACCCTTGTCATCCCCTAAACACACTGGCCGTGGGGGAGGAGGGCACAACGCGCCCGGCGGGACAGCTCCCCGGGCTGTGCCAGGGCCAGATCCCCGGACAGGGTCCCCACGTGTCCCCTGCCCACCCCCGTCAGGTTCGGAGATGATCGAGACCCAGGAGGACATTTACGTGGGCTCCATCGAGACGGACCGGGGGGTACGGGAGCAGGTGCGCTTCTACGACACGCGTGGGCTGCGGGACGGCCTGGAGCTGCCCAAGCACTGCTTCTCCTGCACCGACGGCTACGTGCTGGTCTACAGCACCGACAGCAAGGAGTCCTTCAAGCGTGTCGAGCTGCTCAAGAAGGAGATCGACAAGTCCAAGGACAAGAAGGAGGTGAGTCCCCCGGGGGAAGGGGCTGTGGAGTGGGATCTCCTCCCCTAGGGAAGGTTCTCACCTTTCTCCAGCCTGTTACAAGATGCTGGTGGGTCCCTGATCTGTGAGACTCCCAGCAGTAACAAGCTCTCTCCTGGGATGCTCTCTGAGCATACAGGTGCTCAGAAGCTCCTGCCACTTTGGGGCTGGTTTGGGACACACAGACCCCAGCAGGAGGGGAAGGGAGCACTGAGATTGTGGATTTTCTGAAGGCCTTGACATGGACAGGGAATCAATAGCATGGCTGAGCTCACCACAGAGGGTCTCCATGGCAGAGCCAGCCAGCCCTGCAGCTCAGCAGTTGGAACCTTCAGGGGCCCTTCTCGCCCTTTTGGAACAGGTCACCATTGTGGTTTTGGGCAACAAGTGTGACCTGCAGGAGCAGCGCCGGGTGGACCATGATGCAGCCCAGCACTGGGCCAAGGGCGAGAAGGTGAAGCTGTGGGAGGTGTCTGTGGCTGACCGGCGCACGCTGATCGAGCCCTTCATCTACCTGGCCAGCAAGATGACACAGCCACAGAGCAAGTCTGCGTTTCCCCTGAGCCGCAAGAACAAGGGCAGCGGATCCATGGATGGCTGAGCCTTCTTCCCCTTCCCTTCGTTGCCACCTCCTCTCCTCACCTTCCTGCTTCCCTTGCACACACCTCCTGCCACATCCTGTCTGGTGTCACAGAGCCTGCGGGAAGCAGGTGGCAGGAGGAACAATCATCCCAGGACTGGGGATGGTCCTGCAGGATGAGAGGCAGTGGGACAGGGACCAGTCCTCTCCCTGCCCAGCCCCTGCAGCTGTCAGAGGTGCTACAAGAAGGTCAGGATTCACTCAGTGACCCCCCTCTGCTCTCACATGCAGGCTGGGAGAGGGGAGCAGAGGCACAACACAGGCTGGCTGGAATGCGGGGATCAGCTCTATGTCTGGAGGGAACAACTCCATCTTTTTGTATTCCCTGATAACGTGGGAAGAAGAGCCTGTTCACTGTCCCTGCCTCCAGCCAAGCAGCTCTCCCTGCCCTGCCCCAGCTGGCTCTGTGCTGCTCCCTGGCAGGTTGTCCCTTACCCTGGCAGTGTCCACTGCTCCTTAATGCACAGGAATATCCAGGCATGCTGCCCCAGGAAATGCCTAGAGCAGGGCAGGTGCTGTTCCTGAGGGCAGGGTGCGCAAATCCCCCATTCCAGCCCTCCTCTTCCTGAGTGCAGACTCAGCCATGAGCTTGGAGGAGCTGGGACTGTGCTTCACCTGCACACCTAGATCCTTGGAGGAGCTGGGACTGTACTTACCCTGCACACCTGGATCACTGGAGGAGCTGGGACTGTACTTACCCTGCACACTCCAGATGCTTTGGGCTATGGCAGCTCTCACTGCCCACCTGTCACAGTGCTGCCTTCTCTCAGAACCACCCTAAGACAAGGCACAGTCCTACCCAGCAATGCTCATTCCCTTCAGGTAGTCTGGATGTAGGAAAAGAACTGACAAAAAGTCCCAGTATGTTTATACTTGTTCCTTTTATTTACTGAGTAACACAATAAAGCGATGAGATTCGATTATCAAAATATTTTCCTTTTTTTTTTTCCCAACAGTTATAGTACATCAAAAAAATATACAATGAACATTACAGGAGGGTACTGGCCAAGTCCCTAGAGTCTGGATATTCCATTTTGGGTTTGGTTTTTTTTTTTCTGTTTTTTGAATCAAACTTCACATCACTCCAAGGTTATTTACAGAGGGGCACACGTTACCGAGCGCTATGGACTATCCCTACTCCTAGTACAGCATGTGCTAAGTCAAAGGCAGTAAATGCTTTGGAGAGCAGGAGGGGACTCGGGGGGATGCCATAACGGGGGTTTCTTACGCAGCTCGTTGCAGTATTATTGTTACTAGAAGGAATGGCTTTCACAGGGTTAAAGTGCCAAGTACAGGAGTGCGTCAGGACTCCACTGGTGAGGGGCAACGGAGCAGCCACGGCTCCAGCACAGGCTCTCTGGAACAATGGAGGGGAACAGGCCCACTGATGCCACGCAGCTCTGCAGGCTGGAGTCTGGCTGCTCCCAGCTCCCCATGCTCCTGAGGGGCTGGGCACAGTGCCGGGGTCTCACAGCACAGGAGGGGACCCATTGTCCTGCTGCTGTGGCCAGACTGGGGGTAACCCCAAGGGCCTGGGAAGGGCACAGTGAGACGGGCAGGGGTGGCTGGAGACACCTGCTTGGCACTGGGGAGCGGGGACAGCTGTCCCCCGGGGCCCCACCAGCACAGGCTCCTGTCCCATGGGATGTGGGGTCCCTACATGTCCCCTGGGGTGTGGGACCATCTCCCTATCCCTGGCAAAGCCGTTTCTGCTGGGAGCCTTCCTTCCCTCAGGTGCGCTCCAAGCCACATCTCCCACCACTGCTGCAAGACCTTTCCGTTGTCTCCATGCACAGCTGATCACTCTTCTTCTGGTGCCCTCTCTCCACTCTCCTCCTTTCCTGGGGAAGGGACGCCTTGAGCAGGTAAGTCCATATCCAGGGGCTCCCTCACCTTCCTGTCTCTGTGGCAGGAGCATGGCAGTGGCTCCACGGTTGGTGCTGCCCACAGACCCTGCAGGTGTGTGCTCCCTCCTGTGGCTTTCCTGCCCTTGCTGAGGCTCCAGCCCTGGGAAGTAGATGTGTTTCAGCCATCTGAGTCACCCATTGGCCGGTTCCTGTTCATCTCCATGCCAGGACCCATCCTGAGCATCGGCAGAGCACGCTGGGCAAAATCCTTCTGAAATCCAGGCGCTGCTTATGGCCAAGACGTCAGATATGTGTGCTTGTGCGTGTGGATTCCCAGGTGCACACACCAACCTGCCTCTTCCCGAGGGCTGGGAGGGAATGGGAGTCACAGCGGAGGTCTGAATCAGCACCCTGGGCTGGGTGTTATGTTGATTCTTTTGCTCCCACCACTGCTCCAGCTGCATGGATGCATCAGCACCAAAGGGAATCACAGGCGGCCAACGCGGCGGGTGAGCTGCCCCCCTGGATTGCATAGATCGGGGTGGGGTGTTCCTCCAGCAAAAGGTCCATTTGGGATGCAATTCTCTCTATGTACAGCAGTGTGCTGGGCACCCAGAGCGCCGCGGTGACAGTCCCAGACAGGTCATGGCTGGGCTGTCTGAGCACAGTGAAACGCAGAGCTATGGCCTCGGGGTCCCTCCAGAGCTCAGCATTCTGCAGGCTATGGGTGCCGCCTGCTCCTTCGTACCTGATTGTCCAGGCTGCTGGGGACACCTTTGTTTTCGGGAATCATCAGTAACTCCCTGGAAGCTCCTAACAGGGATGGGATTGGAGGGCAGGGCACGGCAGGTGAGCAGCAGCGTTGCCTTTCACTGGAGAACCGAAAGTGCTTTAGGGACATTCACTCAGCCTCACAGCATCTCCCGGGAGGTAGGGGCAGGGCTGTCCCCACAGTGGGACAGAGACAAGGACAGGCGCCAAGCACAGGGTCACCTCCTCGGGGAGCCAGCACCAGACAGCCTGGTGCTCCTGGTCTTGCTGGGCATGAGTTGGGCCCAGCTTGGCCACATGCCCAGCGTGTGCTTCTGGGGCCAGGGCAGGGCCTGTGTGCTTCGGAGGGAGGAGGTGCCGGCCCTGGGGTCAGCTATTGCTCTTGGAGTGAGGATACGGTCGGTGTGGCCGGTGCCCGCCACCACGGGGGCTCTTTGGCTGGTGGGACATAGGGAGTTGTGGGGATGAGGGGCTGGTGGGTGGCACAGAAACCCCCTGCCAGCACAGGCAGGTGCAGGGCTGGCAAGGGCACAGCCAGCCCAGGCTGAGAGAGGAACTGCCAGCTTCCCACTTGTGCTGGGGTTGTTTCTCCCTGTAAGAGCTGGGCTGAGATTCCCCTCACAGTTCCCTTCCCACTGGGCTGGCAGGGACCAGAGGGATGCTCCTTCTCCCAGGGACCAGGCAGCTCCACTCCTTCCAGTCTGATAACTGGGAGGGCGATGAAGAAGCAGCCAGCAGGCCAAGGACAGGCAGGCCCTGGCCACGAGACGGTCCTGCTGATTTGGACACTGTCCTCTTCTGTGCACTGCCTGGGCTCATCTGCCGAGCACGGGGCCAGCACAGGCCGGGGGAGCGGTGGGGATGCGCGGCGGGGCTGGCCTGGCTCTGTCAGGGCACCTCTCTCCAGTGGGAGCCCGCTCCAAGCAAAGGAGAAGCTGGGGTTGATGTCTACAACTACATTTTCCCACCAGCCAGGAGAGCAGGTACCAGGAGCGCTGCCCCCAGCACGCAGCCCCTGCAGCACAGCCCAGCCACGGTGGACAGACCCTCGGCGGGCCAGCGGCTCTAGTAGGGTGCGAAGACAATGGGACCCGGCGTGGTGCGGACATGGGCCGGCGGCGTTCGGAAAAGGGCTGGTCCGAGGATCGGGGCTTGGAAGAGGGTGGTGGCAGTTGCTGGTCGCAAGGCAAGGGGTCCAGGCATGGCGCAGACAGCAGCGGCGGCGGTGAGCGGGCTCGGCAGGAAACGGGTTGCCAGGGTTTTGGTGAGGTGCTTCTGCAAAGCCAGCTTGGACTGCAGGGAGGGAGGAGGAGACACAGTGAGATCGCAGAACAGCTGGAGGAATCACAAGCGCTGCTGCTGTGAATGCTGCTGCCAAAGCACTCCCAAGTTATCCCCATGCTGGCCTTCCCAGGAATAGAGACTCAAAACCCATCACCACCACAGCTCATCCTCCCTGAGGGGAGAAGCTGAACTGTGGTGATGGAAACCAAGGTTTAAGAGAAGCAGCTCCTGTGACTCACTACAAGGATGGCTGATGGCGAGCGAGGCTTTGCGAGCAAACCGAGCGGGTGCTGTGCAGGGAGACAGGTACCTTGAGAATACTCACTGCAAGGGCAGCATTCTTCTGCAGCTTGTTGTAGGGGCTGTACTTGGGCTTGGGCGGCTTCCCTGCCAGCCTGTCTTTGTGCCGCCGGCTGCTCATGTGCTGGGGAGAAAAACAGCTGGATCACTGGGAGCCAGGACAGCTGAGGAACCATGTGGCTCAGGTCTGTGGGGATGCCCATCACCCTTCAGGGACTATCAGCTACCCACACCCTTAGGCCCTGTACGCCCACACCCAGTGCCCGGGCACTCCCAGGGCATCGTCACCTGCTTGAGCTGGGTCTCGGAGTTCACATAGATCTCGCACACTTGGCAGTGAAACGCCTTGTTCTGGATGTTGATGCTGCCCTTGTTCCCGATCCGCTTGGACTTGTGCCCTGCCCGGGAGAGCAGCTTGCCCCGGCCTCGCCGCAGTTGGGTGCCGTGACCTTCCAGCATCGACTTGTGCTTGGCGCCTGGCGAGAGGGGATACTCAGCAAACCCAGCCCAGCCCCATGCCAGTACCACAGCAGCAGGAACAGTGCCCTCCAGCAGCACCGGGGGAACCCCACAAACCTGTGCCCGGCAGCACTTGTGGGCAGAGGGGACAGGGAACTGCCTGGGAGCCCAGACTTTTGCCAGTGCTGTACAGCCCCTTCCCAAACCCTGCCAAACTGCACGTCGCAGGCAGAGCAGAGATGCTCAGCTTCCCAGAGGCCCCCCCTCCATGTGCCAGCTTCGGAGAAGCTGCTATTTTGAGTGTGCGCTGGAGCCTGTCGCCTGTCCCCGGGCGTTAGCACAGTCTGCGGAGCTGGGCGCGCGTCGCCCGCCGTGCTGCAGCATCTGAGCCGTGCCCAAGGTCAGAGCAGAGCCAGAGCCGTGGAGCCAGGAATAGCTCAGTGGGGTCACAGCAGGTGGGGAAGGAGGAACCCAAGATCCCTACACACCTGGGGACAGGGCGCTCTGTCCTACCCCTGCCAGCGCTGGGACGGCGAGGGTGTATGGGGAGCAAGTAATTTAAGCCCCTGCTAATTCATTCTATTTTTTAAGGCGTGAAGCAAGGAGCTGTGTGACGGCCACGGAGCAGCGCCAGCCTGCAAACATTTGTTTGTTTGTTTGTTCTTTTTCCCCAAATCAGCTCCTGAATTCGTAACTGGAGCTGACAAAAGCAAAAGGACACGTCTGCAGCTAAGCCGCAGCAGTGTCCTGAGCCAACCCTGCATACAGCAGCTGCTGCTGCCCCAGCAGGCAGTGGGGTGGGGGGAACTGGTCCCCAGTACTTGCTGAACTGGGGGAGAAAAGGACCTTCCATTTAAAGCTGGGGTGCCCAACTTAAGCATCCTCCAGAGAAAGGGGAGAGACAAGAGCTGGAACTGCAGGGCCCACAGATGCCATCGGGGACCCCTGTACCATGGCTGCCATCCCCCACCACCACCCTAGGGTGGGTCTGGCCACCCCCAGGCTTCAAGGGAACCCTCAGCAGCTCCCACTCCTGCCCACCCGAAGGCACTGCCCCGCACAGCCCAGGAGCCATCACTGGCTACCAGATCCACAGCTTGTTGGATTCCCAAGGCTCTTCTCCACAGGGCCACAAGCCCAAACCACTGAGCTGCTTTGGAAAGGATTATCCCGGGTTTGGAAGAAGCCCTGGCTATCAGCTTCAAGCCAAATGGAATATAAAGTAGCCTCAATCGCTTGATTGAAAGTAGCTGGAAATGTCCTTAATTGAGACATGAACAATAAGGGTGTTTGACCTTGTGAGAATTCACCCTAGAAGCTGCAGCCCAGGTAAAGCCCCATGGCTTATCTGTGCAGGTCATTTTAATGAACATCTTTTAATTACAGAAACACTCGTTAATGCTCTCTACTTCCTTGCAAGGCTGCTTGGTTGTGGGGCATGGCTGGGCTTTGCTCAGAGCCCCGATGAAGTGGCAGGGGGCCCATCCTCCTGTCCCCCCAATAATGCCCTTACCGGTGTTGTGAGCCTCCAGCTGGGACAGGGAGTTGACGGTCACTTTGCAGGTGGGACAGTACAGGTGCTGTTTGCTCTTCTTCCCCTCTTTCTCACTCTCAGGGGCTGAGCTGATGCTGCTGCCTGATTCAGCCGCCTGTGTCTCAGCTGCCTGGGCAGACGAGGAGGCCACGCTGGTGGCATCCGAGGTGCCCTCTGACAGCTCGGAGGCCGGTGGGGAGCCCAGTGGGGCAACACTGCCTGGCAGCTCCACGGGCGATTCTTCAGGGCTGGGCACCAACCCCAGACTGCTGCCCTCACCCTCTGGCTCCTGTGGGCTACTGGCATCAGCTGTCGGGAGAGGAAGGAAAGGGGGAAAGGGGAAAAGAGAAAGAAATGGGCAGAAAAGGAAAGTTCTCTGTGCCTGAACAGGTTTTCTGGATTTCAGAGAGCACCCCCGTCCTCCCCAAGACCATCTCAGACAATGTCTGCACGCATCCAACCCTGCCAAGGGTGGCTCTTCCCAAGGTTTCTCCCATTACAGCTTTTATCTGCAGTGCATAGAGGCTGGGCTCAGCACAAAACCCTGGGTGAGCTCCAGCGCTGCTGCAGCTCCCGTCAGCCCTATCCCTGCATGTGGCAGAGCCCTGGGGATGTGTGAGACAGGGATTGCTTTCTCTCCTGCATCCATACAAAACACCTCCCAGAAACACCAAATCACAGGGAAAACACCCGCCGTTCCCCCATGAGCTCATTTATGACCCATGGCATCTCTGCCGAGCCAACTGCATCCTCCTCAGCCCCAATCCCCCTTCTCGTACCTGTGCTGCCTGGCTCCCCACTGTCCACGGGGCTGGGCTCCAGGTCAGTTGCACTGTCCTGGCCAAGGGTCCCTGCTGCAACCCCCACCACCTTCTGCTTGTTCTTCATGGCCTCAATGGCCTTCAGCCTCCGTGCGTGCTTGTGGCCCTTGTAGTGGGCTTCTGCCTGGTTCTGGGTGGGAAGAGACCGGGATGACCACGTCAGTGCTGTGACCAGACGGACAGATGGACATGGGGAGGGCAGGTCATGGGGTCAGCCCTGGGATGTAGCCACTCAGGCATGTTTCTAGTACAGCCATGTTCCTTGGTGACATCCACTCCCAGGGCTGGGACCACAACAGAGGGGTGTTGGGAGTGTGGTGTAGCACAGAGGGGTGGATGTAGCAGAGGAGGTGTTGGGAGTGAGGCGTAGCAGGGGAGAGTTGGTAGTGGGGTGTAGCAAAAACGGGGTGTTGGCAGTGGGTGTAACAAAGAGGGGTTTTGGAAGTGAGGTGTAACACAGAGCCGTGTCCCTCCTCCTCCCAGCCTGCTCTGACACGGACATATTGGGGCCAAGGTATCACTCTCTAAGATATTGCCACATTGCTTGGCCGAGATAAGGACCCTGCTCTGATTAAATGCATCAAGTCACTCCTAAAAGCAGCTTTCAGGCAAAATTTATGACTCCAGAAACGTACAATGAATTGTTGCTGTAAAAATGGAATAAAGAGGTTCATTGGTGGGGAGGACACATCTCCCACTGTATCCTAAGGGGTGTCCAACACATGGTTCACGTCCCCAGCTCCTCTTCTCAGTGAATGCTGGATAATGAAGCGCGACTCTGATGGATTCTTGTCTGCACTGAACAGATAAAAACGGCCACAAAAAAAAATCCCCTGAACATTGGTGTCCTCCCAACACAGACAATGCTGCATTGTCCCCCAAAACAACTCCAGTTTGGCAATTTATGGAAAGGAACCCCAGTATGAATTAGACACTGTACCCCCGAGTAGTACAGATTAATTTGCACGGCATTCCCGGGGGCCAGCTGAGGCTTCCCGGGCCCGGCAGGGGGAAGCATCCTATCCCATCCCTTCCCTTCCCTCCCCCTGTGTCTTTCCAAGGGTTGGGAACGGGGGCCAGAGCTATGGCTGGTGCGTGGGAAAGCAAAGGGCCAGTCCGAGCGTGGTGCCTCATTAGCAAAGACAATAAACTCCCCCGGATAAGAGGGCTGGAACGGGGCTGGGTGCAGCCGAAGTAGGTCACAGCCGCCGCGCTGGAACACCCACGGGCTGTGAGGGTCTGGGCCAGCTGGGGGAGCCTGAAAGGACAGGGGTAGGGATGGACAGAGTGGGGACAGGGGCACGGGGTGCTCACAGAGGCACTGGGAGCACATAGTGGGACTGAATCTCCCGGCACAGCACTGCTAGCCAGGATGCAGCCTAAAACATGGAAGCAATGCTTTTTCTGAGCTGCGTGGCTGTGGAGTGGAATCATGAAGCCCAGGACCAGGGAGTTTTGCTGGCAGAGCAGCATCAGCCCCAGGCACTGCAGATCCAGCATGGCCAGGCTGGGATGGCTCCTCCGCAGGCAGCAGAGCCTGGCCAGGGTGCAGGGCCCGGGGAGGCAAGAGCAGCTCCAGTAGCCCACAGCCCCCACGCTGCCCGACACCAAGCACCTGCAGCTCCGGTGGCTGAGACTGGCCCATCGTCGGGGATGCCCCTGACAGGAGCTGGCCCCGTGCCCCCCACTCACTCCCAGCCCCATCTGTGGCCCCACTTACTGCAGAGTTGAAGCGCAGGTGGCAGATGTTGCAGGAGATGAACTGCTTCTTCTTGAGCGGGGCCGGCACGCCGAAGGTGTGGCTGATCACCGCCTTCTGCACCGGGTCCATCTGGAAGGGGACGGAGGGCAGAGGGCGGCTGGGTGCTGTGTCCTGATGGCTACCCCGGCATGGCACTGTGACCTGGTGACCCCCACGCCTGTCACGCTCCCAAGGAGCCACTGCCAGCGCCACAGAGCTCACACTGTGTGGCTGGAAGGAGCGAGGGGCTGCATCTGCCGAGGAGCCCTGCGGCCACGGGGGCTCCCCTGCACAGGGCAACACGCTGTGTCAGCCCCGGCTCCTGTCCTGCTTAAACCACTCCTGAATCCACTGAATGTCAGCTGTGGTGTGGCAGAAGGGACAAGACCCATCTGCCCCAGTGTGCGCCCACGTCCCTCTCCCCCCACACAGACACTTGTGTCACAGGTGGCAAATTACCAGCTTCTGTTTGAACCTCAGTGGCTACCCTTGACCTCAGCAGGTGCAGAAACCACCAAAAATGGGGGACAGAGGTGATCAAAACAAGCAACTGGCTATTCATTCTCCATGTGCTCTTCACCAGAGAGCTGGAATGTCCCCATACAACGCCAAAAGCACGAGCAGGGCCACATGTGCCAGCCCATGGGACACCAATGGCCCGTGCGGGGGCCAGGGCAGGAGGGACACCAGTGCTTGCTCCACAGACTCAGCTTGGCCAAGACACAGTGCCTAACAAAGCCCTTCTGGGCTGCCCCACTGCTGCCCAGCTGTGCATTTCACCTGCTCCAACCCAACAATGACAACTCGCTCACTGGGCTGGGCACACACAGACCCACTTCGATGACCTGCCAGGAGCTGTGTCTGTCCTCCAGCCTGCCTGGGGCCATGGTGGGGCCAAGCATGTGGCCGGTGCCAGGCCCTGGCCCTTCTGTCTCGCCCCAGGGCTCGGCCTCATTCCACAGCCCAAGCACCAAACTGCTTCCAAGAGCCGTAATTGTTTTTAACAAAATGCATTTATTAAGGAAGAAAACATAAGAATAACCTCTTTGTCTGAGCGTGGCTCCAATCTATAATGCAAGTATTGTTCCCTACCCTGTGGCACAGGGAGATTATCTTATCTGAGTCCTGCTGTCAGGAGAGCCCGGGGTTTTCAGCGATCGTATTTCTCTGCAAAGCTATTTCGCTGCTGAGACAGGTGCATCAGTCTTCGAGGCACATGCCTGGACAACAGCGCCATTATCAAGACCCCAAATTCCTTTCCAGGAGTGAGCAGAATGGTAAAAGCAGGTGATTAATGAAGTGCCTGTTTGCCATGAAATTTTACTCACTTATCTGGCATATAAATGAAGAGGCATTTGGGGTTCGGCAGAGACCTGGAGGAAGCTACAGATGGCCAAGATGCTGCTCCACACCTGACGACAAACATTGCAATGTGCTGCTGGCAGCACCCCCAAGCTGCTGGACTGCTGGGCCAGCACTTGTTTTCCAGAGAAACACCCAATTTTCATTCAGAACAGAAAAGTGGCTCCAGCCTTCCCAGCAATGTCAGCTACCAGGTTCCAGCTGGTCGCTCCCAGCAAGCACCACCAGCTCCCACCAAACAACACTGGCACCCACCAAGCACTGCCAGCTCCCATGGGCTCATCCACACCCTGAGCACCGTGGCATGAGCAGGGTGGGGGTCAGAGAAGGATGCAGAGGAAAGGGAGGTGCTGGCACAAGGACACAAATGACGCCAGGGATCATCTTGGCCTCATCCTGAACCTGCCAGTGAAGCCAGTGGTGCCAGGGTCACAGCTAAGCCTCAACTGCACGGTGGTGGTGCTGAACAGCCCCAGCCCAGGGTCCCCTCATCCCCCTGAGATTATGCCAGGGTGATGGCACCAACCTGGGTCTTTTCATCCCCTGTGCTTTTGCCAAGTCCCCCTGCTCAACCCTGTGGCTCAGCAAGTTGTGTCCACCAGAGCACCTGCAACTGCTCTGGGCAGGCACAGGACTCCCAGGCTCGCAGGGGCTGGGCTGGCCAGCACACTCAGAACCTGGCTCCTCACCCCAGCCCCAGGCATCCCAGCCAAGGCACGTGCAGCTGGTGGCCATTGCTGCCCCTGCTATCCCAAAGCGAACACGAGCACTGTCTCAAACCTTCAGCTGTCCATCCCCATGGGAGCACACACGGTCCCAGGTGCTTTGCCAGAAGCCCAGCCCAGCTCCATCCCGCACTGAGCATATCTGAAGCCTGGTGCCACCTGAGAGCCCTTCTGCTTCTCCCCGAATGTGAACATAAACATCGCTCTATCTCCTCCCCGCCGCGTGCCCTCACAGCTCTCTCGGATATGGAAAAGTCCCCCCAGCTCCCCCGGGGCTGGCAGGGGGCTGTGCTGCAGCCGTACATACCGGTGCCTGCAGCCAGGGATTGAGGCTCTTCCTGGTGGTTTCCAGAAGAATGGAGCCAGCAACAGAGGCAGCTTTGGGCACCGCAGTCTTGGGGAATAAAGATCCCGGCTTTATAGTCAATTCGTATTGACTCACATTACTTTATTTATCCCTGGATGTTCCTGCCGATATAAATAGCGATCCCTGTGCCGAGCTCCCTGCGGCCGCTGAGGTCAGGCGCAGGAATTCACAGGGATGCAGCATCCGTTCAGATCGCGTCTGCTGATGGAGTTTTACGAGGCGCTGCTTGGGCCTGGGGATTTGCAACATCCCAAGCTCAGGGAAGAGCCTTTGGAGCAAGGAACTTGCCTCCAGTGCTGTGTTAGGGTTTTTTTCCTGGTTGTTGCTCTAAGTGACAGGAGGCAGCTTGGAAGGGTTTAGTTTGCTCCAGAATAAAACATCTGCTGGGTTCATGGGAGCCCTGTGACCTGCTCTGAGTGCAGGGTGTTCTGCTGGGCAGTGCAAACAGCTCTCGCTCCACAGAGCATCGCTGAGCTCTCACAGCACCACCAGCAATGCAGGGCACGAGAGGGGAACCCTCAGATCCTGTTGTACAGCAGTTCCAATGTGGCAGCGACCTCAGCAAGGGGCAGAGCCTGACTGCTGTCCCCTCCCCTCTCCCCCACCTGAAGCTCAAGTGGAGTCTGACCTGGCCTCACAGTCACTTGGGCAGAGACCAGGAGCCACCAGCCCAGCTAAGGATGCAGGGATGCTCCAGCCCTACCTCCCGCTCCTCCAGAGCCACCAGCCCAGCTCAGAATGCAGGGATGCTCCAGCCCTATCTGCTGCTCCTCCAGAGCCACCAGCCCAGCTCCGAATGCAGGGATATTCCAGCCCTACCTCCCGCTCCTCCAGAGCCACCAGCCCAGCTCAGGATGCAGGGATGCTCCAGCCCTACCTCCTGCTCCTCCAGAGCCACCAGCCCAGCTCAGGATGCAGGGATGCTCCAGCCCTTTGTCCTGTGGGATGGAAGCTCTGCACTGGCTCCTCCAGAGCTGCCAGTCCGGCACGCACTGAACCTCACCCAGCCTCCTTGGGCCACATCTCCAGCACAGACACACCCTGCAGCTCTGGCCACCCAGACCATCAGCCAACAGCACACACCAGGCTCAGGTCTGAGCTCAGAGTGGTTGACTCCAGGTCCCCAGGTGGCTGGGACAGTGTTCCTGGCACCTCTGTCCATGTCTGACCCATCCTCTGTGGCTGGAGCCCACACGGAGCACAGCAGCCGTGCGACGCTGTGTGGCTCCAGCGAGTACCAGATTCCTTTTCCAAATTACTAATTTTTTTAAAGCAACAAACGTGGGTGAACACGCGCCGAGGCAGCGGCAGGTGGGAGCCAAGAGGAGCGAACAACAGGCGCTGGGTCAAGTTCACTCCTGACTCCAGGGACTAAAAAAAGAGCCCAGACAAAGAGCAGGAACTATAATGGCATCAAAACCCCTCCTGTCCTGTGTTCCAGCTCGTTAGCCCGGGGAGAGGCTGGGCTGTGGCTTCAAAAGAGCTTAAAGGACTCAGACGCCTGAATCCCATTCAACAGCAACAGGAATCCTGCACTTAATTTCTGAACTGTCTTTGAGGATCTCGGTGATAATTTGCACCTTCCGAGCATATTTAAGCTCAAAGCCACTCACAAAAGGATGATGAGCAGGGAGGGGGCTGGGGAAAGTCCCGTTTCCAGGCTCATGATAGGAAACAATGTGCATCTACTGAACCCCAAAACACCGGCCTGCAGTGCCTCTGCGGTGGAGAGGGGGAGCAGCCCCCAGGCCCCCTGACCTTCCTGGGGCAGGGACCAGCTTGGGGAGCGGCGTGCCATTCGGAAAACACCATTTCACAGCCGACACAGTGGTGTGTCTTTGGCCACATTCATGTCAGTTTAACTCTCTAATGGAACATCTCTAAAGATATTGCCCACCCCAGGCACCTGGGTCAAGGCTGGGGACCTGGAGCCCAAGCAGAGGGTGGGAGCAGCCCCCCAGCATTCTGATTCCCCCAACATCCAGAGCACCAGCCACATTCCTCATATCTGTAATTCATTCTCTCTCTTTCTTTGCTTTTCCTTATTTAATTTTCAACTAATGAACTACTCTCCAGAGCTACTTTATTACTATTGATTTCAGGGGCAAAATCCAATTGATCTTGGTTAAAATGAACCATGTTTTTAATTCTGGTACTGACAGGCGCTGGCTGGGCAGGAACCTCTCCGAGCTAAGGGCAACGTGGGTGTCCAGCAGCCAAAGACAAGAAGAATTAAACCAGAAACTGGTGGGGTTCAAGGAGTGGTGCCATGTAGAGGAGGGACTGCTGCAGGAGAGGAGGGGTCTAGCAGCCAATGCCCACCCGCCTTGGGGACTCACCGTGTTGAAGTTGGGGAAGAGGTTGAGCGGTGATGTCCCGTTGAGCCTGAAGGTCAGAAAGTGCTTGATGTCCAAAGGGGGGTGAAGAGGCCGACCAGGGATGGGCAACGACGCTAAGAGGGGGCTGCTGTGTCCGGAGGGACCTGGGCAGGCAGAGGGAAAGAGCAGCGTTAGCACTGGTGGAGGACAGAGCACACGAGACATGGCACGTGGGGGCATCTGCCATGGACTGTGGACCCCTCCCAGGGAAGGTCCCAGCCCAGGGTGGCCCTGGGCACCCCTTTGCCTTTCAGGTTCAAGACCAGCACCCCAGTTCAAAGCTGGATGCAGCCACCTCCGTGTCAGAGCGTGGACATGCGCAGGAGTCTGAACCCTCCAAAAGGTGTCAAAACCTCCCCCAGGGAAGGAGCCTCTTCCCTGGGCTCTCCTGTGGAGCCACACAGCCCTGGGCTCCCCCACACCAGCACCACTGGGGCTCCTCACCAGGGCTGGTGAGGTTTTGGCTGCCAGTAGCAGCCGAAGGATGGGGGGGCAGGGGCTGAGCTGTTCCCACTCTGGTGGTACAGCCGGCACTCCCCGTCCCCCGCAAATGAGCCACGCGCTCCAGCGTGAGATTTAAAAATAGCCTAGAGTTATTAATAATGTTCTGTTTAAACAGAAAACACCCGTGGGACAGAGCGAAGGAGGGAGGGAAGGCCAAGCAGAAGGATCTGTCTCCAGCCTGCTCCCCATCCCAATGTGGACTCATCACAGATGATGAGCACAGGAAAGCATCCTCCAAGTGGCAGAGAGAGTCCCTGCCCAGCTCTGGTAGCAAGGAGGGGGAAAAGCTAAAATTAAAAAAAAATTTATCAATCAAACACAATAAATAAGAAATGGTTTCAGAGTGCTGTGAGCCAGAAGAGCCCATTCACATCCCACACAGCTTCACACCCCCTCCAACCCACCCACAGCCCGAACCCTTTGCCTGCAGCAAGGACAAGGTCAATGTTCCTTGTTCCTTTGGGCTTTTTTGAGGTTTGGGCTCTTTTTCACCTCAAATGCATCATGGATCCCTTGACCCAGCACAGCACAACCCCATCGCACTGCCCCCTGGACCCAAGAATACCCCTCGTGGGAGGCTGACAGTGACCCGGGGGGGCTCCCACAGCAGGAACACTGACTGTCACCACCAGCACCTCTTGTGACAGCACTGAGCCTGAGCCCCCTCCAGCCCCCCGCACCCTAACACCAGCTATGCAGAATGAGGACCCCAGGCTGGTGCTGCTCCTCACTGTGCTCCGCACCCGCCCCACACTGATCCTGGCTGGTGCAGGAGCTGAGACATGCATCTGAAATTCAAAGTTTGAGAGATTCCCTGGATCTGAGCAGCGAGTGCTCGTCGCCAGCCCCACGGGCACCAACGACCTCTTTCTGGGCGAGCGCACGCGGCGGCTCTGCCACGGCGCCGGAGCCATCCCCAAGCCAGGCCTGACTCCAGGGAGGAATTACAGTTTGCTTCATCAGGCGTGCACTGATCGAGTTAATTCCAGAGTCTCCCAGAAGGGAAATCTGTGAAACCGCTTAAAAATAAATAAATAACATCGCTGCAGCAGCGAGCAGGACTGGGTGAGCAGTGCATAATTAACCTTCTGAGGCGTGAAACAGTATTTCTACAGCAAATCATCTGAGACGGCCGGGCCGGCGCCAGAGGAGCTGCCCTGGGACCCCCCAGCACACACAGCCGCAGCCCCACGCGAGAGCAGCAAAGGCATTTGCGGCTGGATCACGAGGGGTACCACTCATCACAGTCAGTGCGATTTGCACTGACTGCGCTGGCCTTAAAAACGTAAGATATACATGTCTAAAAATATATATATATATGGGAAGAACAAGAGGTGGGTGGTCACCTTGTCCCCCAAAATCAGTAACTACAAAAAGGGATGCTGCAGCTCAGCTAACACCACGGGCCGAAGGGTTCACCCCTGGGGAGCAGCTCCTGCACTGGTCAGGCACAGGATGGGGACTGAGGGGACACAGACTCTCAGGATTGGCCACCACCTGCAGCGGCTGCTGCCCACCAATGATACAGACAGGATACACCAACTTCTTTGGTGCACCCTTGAGCTCAAATTTGTGCATTAAACACATTTCTGGACTGCGATAAACCAGGCAGTTGGAGAGAGTCCAGAAACCCCAGTGAGACTCTAGAGGCACAGGTCCTTTCCCACCTGGCTTTGCCCCTGAAGCAGACAAGACCCCCAGGACCAGGAAGAGGGCTGAGGCTGCCTCAGTGAAGCTCCCCAGCATGTCACAGCACCCTGCTGGGGCACTCGCATGATGCTCTTGGGGCACCTTCCCAAGGTTACGGGGTCATGGCACTGTCGGTCCTGCCTTACCTTTGCTGCAGGGCAGATTCCGGCAGCAGCTGAGGGCAGTATTTTTAGGTATTAATTAGACACTCAATTAAGGGGATTTGCTTTTGGGAGAGTGGCAGGGCCCCAGGTCTGTATAGAATGACACGACCTTACCCAAGGTGACAGGCAGGGCAGTGCTGCCGAATGGACCCCAAAGGTGCAGCTCTGGACTGGGGTGTGTTTTGTCACAGCTCCAGCTCTGTCTCCCCCCATTTTGGCAGAGGAGCCCCCACCTCCACAGCAAATGCTTCTGCTCTGGCCCCGCAGGTCCTGCTGGGACAGGACGTGCTCCAGGCTCCCTGGGGCATTCCAAGGGGCTGGTGCAGGGCAGGGAGCACAGGAGCCCTGTGCTCCTGGCACAAGCACCTGCTGTGCTCTGGGGGGTTGTCTCTTCGCCCCCACCCCAGTTCCACAGGGTGCAGGCCTGACCAAGAGATGCCAAAGCCACAATGTCCCTGCTGTGGTGCTGCATGTCCTCCGCCTGGGGCTCAGCCAGAGCCATCGCAGCCTGCACATCCTCTGCCTCGGGGTCAGCCCCTTCCCAGCCCTCTGGAGCTCAGCCCAGCTCCTGTCCCGCAGACAAGCGACTCTTGAAGGGATCCCTTGGAATTTAAAGGCATATTTCAGCCCTACATTTAACCAAACTCACCTGAACTGTGCCTGGCTGCCGTCCCCAGCCTGTCCCCCACCCCTTCACTCTACACAGACACTGAACACACACCTGCAGCAGGTTTTCCTCCTGGTCCCTGAGAGGCAGAGCAGAGCAACTGTTGTGCTCTGACACCCGCCTGTGTGAACCTCCCAGAGCTGCCTCTGAAGGCAGCAGGGCCAACACTGCAGGTTCTCATACCAACATGAGTCTGCCAAGGACCCATCTCCACAGACGCCGCTGCCTCAGAGAGCATCTGGCGCGGAGTCTGCCCAGGCCAGATGGAGACGGAGCTGTTTATTCACACGGAGGCTCCCTCCTGCTTGGGAGATGTTCTCAGCAAATTTTGATGGTGTCTAAATCCTTACCCAGGGCTTTAAACCTTTTGTCTCTGGCCAAGCATGTTTCCAGGAGGCTCCCCAATGCCAAAGGCTGACGGCCAGAGCAGAGGAGCAACACCCAGTCACAACACTGGACCATGACGGCAGCACCAGTGCAGCCCCAGCACCTCTGCGATCTGGACTGGTAACAAACTGATTGCATTGGACTCGCAGAGCAACCAGACCTGGACCGTAGGGCAGCAGATCTGCTACATCCCCCCATTTCCAGCTTTCGGCAGCCCCAGCAGAAGACCAGATGCTCAGGATTCAACTGAGGTGATGCTTCACGCTGCTGCACTGGGTTTATTGCTGACTGGAATCACTCTGAACTGAAGGAAACAGCCCTCCAAGTCGAAACCAGCAAAGCCCCATCACACTGGAACCCACCAGCAGCACCCCAGCCCCGCTCAGCCACCACGCCAGCACCCCCAGACCTGTGGGCAGAGGGGCCCGAGTTCCTGCCTGCTGCGGGCACCCAAAGCTCTGCTCACCTCAGGATAAAGAGAATAACACTGCAGAGGAGAAATATGAGCTGAACACCTCCAGTTGGTCCTGAAAGCAGGTGTTGAAGGACTTTCTCTTGGACTGGAGGTTGCCAAGAGCTCAGGGTGCAAAGGGAACTCCAGGGTGTGAGGACATTTTGGAAAGACAAGGAATTAACTATTGATTGTTTCTGGACCTCTGCACATAATTTATTCTGTGCTTGCAAAAAAAAAAAAAAAGAAGTCCTTTTAGATATCTTCATACTTTAAACTTTACGAAAATTAAGATAGACCTTTTTAATATAGATATTTATATATATTTATATATATATATACACACATACACATATGTACACAAGGATGCATTTAAAGTTACTATTTCCTCAGCCATTACAATATCATTCCCTAAATCTCTTGCTCTTGAAAGGATCATGACTTGATGCCACTGCTAAAAATACCCTGTGCTGTGCGCAAGGAACACCAACACGACACCGCCAGGCATGTTGGGGTCGGCGCAGAGCTGGGAGGATGCGCTGCCTTTTCTGCATTCATTCTCCAGGCTCCAGAATAACAGAAATCCCATATTTTTGCAAAGCATTAAGCAAAAGCTGCTGGCTATCTTTGTGCAAAGGCAACGTGACATTTGAGCTCAAGAGCTTTGCCTTCATCTCCCTAAAACAAAATAATGACAAACCCTTGGAAAAAACTCATCATGATTCGGGATCTCAGGTGGCCCCAGGATTCTGAATTCTGGGCAATTCAAATTCAAATGTTTGGGGGATGAGGAAGGGGTGGTCCTGGGACCAGCACAGCTTTGCGAAGGATCCTGTTTTCTCTTCCCAGCACGGAGCAGGTCACCATCTACTGCGGCTGCCCGGCCCCAGAGGTGACAAGTGATGCTGAAAGGCGGCGTCGAGCTGGCACTGGGGGCTGCCCGCAGGCCCCGGCTCCTGCCCGAGGGCTCAGCCCTCACCAGCCACGCTCACTTCACCTGTGCCACGATGAACCCAGACTCCCTCATGCTCTCATAGTACTCGATGGCCAGCGCAAAGTTAAACTCGCTGATGGCCGGCCCGTCGATGGCGATCTTCATGAGGTCAGAGAGCCCCTCGTCCTTCCCATGGTGCGACCGGCCGCGCTTCAGCAGCTGCCGGCCCCGGCTGATCTTCTCAGCAAGGACCGAGCCCAGTGGCAAGGCCAGGGCAATAGCTGCCAGGACAGCGAAGTCTGGGAAGAGCTCGTGCATCTCGGAGCTGCTGTAGACCAGCTTGACACAGAGGTCCTTGAAGGAGAGCTGGCTGAGGCTGAAGACGATGCGCTTGAAGAGGGGAAAGTCGCTCAGGGCCCTCTCGCTCACCACCACCCGTGAGTACACCTGCAGCAGGAAATTCAGCTCGCTGACCCCATAGCTGCCAATGTCCTCCAGAGACTGGGGGTAGCACTTGGGGTTGAAGATGGCAGAGAAGGAGCTGATGGCCTCCAGGACGCTGCTGGGGAACCTGTCCAGCAGGTTGCCCCGCACCCTCTCCAGGTAGCTCTCCTTCAGGCGCTCAAAGTGCTTCAGGTGCACTTGGGAGCAGTTGGCCAGCTCAATGCCCTTGTAGTAGAGGCAGCTCTCGCCCTCCCGGCCGTCCTGCGGGTGCTTGTCCATCTCACTGAGGAACTCCCGGAGGTTCTGGCCGCTGGTGTTCTGCTGGGCCTGCAGCGTGGTGGCTGTGGCTGAGACAATGGGCTTCAAGATGGAGAGGTCGAAGTCCTCGATCTGGAAGAAGCGACTGAGCTTCTGGAAGATGGGGAGGACATCCAGCAGGATCTTGGTGAAAGCCACAAACTGGAACTTCTTGAGCTCTTCGCAGAGGCCACGGGCCACGGGTGAGTGCTCTGCCTCGCTCTCCAGCAGCAGCACCAGTGTGGGCCATGAGGAGTCGATGGCTTCTACAGCTGGGAAGATAGAAGTCCAGTGGATGGCTTTGGGGCTCCCAAGGTCTATCTCACAGAGGTCCAGGACTCGCCGCAGCTCCTGCAGGCTATCGCCTTCCCCCTGGAAGCTGGAGTAGAGCCTGTACACAGCATCCACAGTGGTCTCGTACTTCTGGAGGTACTCGATGGTGCCGATGGTCTCAGCCAGCAGGAGGGAGGTGCCGTGGGACAGGCAGTGCACCTCAGTGAGGAGCGGGCAGAGCGAGGTCAGTGCGGTCCCCACCCCGCTCAGCCGCTCGGCCACCAGGGAGGCACTGTCGGCGCTGAGCCACGTGAGCTTCATGGTGGGGATACCAAAGGAGCGCATCACCTCACCCACCTTGCCTGCCACAGTGGAGGCCTCCCCTGTGGGCAGCTCAAAGCTGCCTAGGAAGGTGGTGGAGGTCTGCCCGTTGCAGGGGGAGACAGTGGTGGTGAACATGGCGAGGCTGCGGTGCTCCAGGATGTCCACCGTCTCGTCCACCACCAGCCCAACGAACGGCGAGGCTTTGATCCTGTGCCTGTCCTCGTTGTGCAGGACTTTGGCAATGGCTGCCTGGGCCGGTCGAAGGAGGGGCGCAGGGAGGGAGAGAGAAACACAAATGAGATTCAGAGGCAGCAGGAGATGCGCAGCAGCCAGTGCACAGCGAGCGGGCAGGCTCCCTCCCACAGCCTCCCACAGCGCAGGAGGGCCTGAGCCAGGGAAAAGCCCTTACACCAGCTGCACACACAGAAGCTAGAAATCACTTTCTTTTTCCCTAATAAGCTGTCTCCTCCTGCTCCTTTTCGGCAGCTCAAGCACCACGGGAAGCAACTGAGAGCTTGGGGGTTCCTGCCCTGACTTTGGGGTCAGAGACCCACAGCTACAGCAGGACACAACACCACCAGCAGCACTGACCCTCCAGCCCCCAACACCTGTCCCCAAACCCCCACCTGTGCTGGCAGTGTGGCAGGACACCAGGAACCCACCTCCCCCATGCATCGCCAGCAGTTCCACTTCACTGGCCCAGCAGGGACAGGAGCAACAGAAAAACTGCAACATTTTTTCCATCTTTACTAATTTACTCACACTCCCCCCATTTCAGGCAAACTCCCCAGTTTGTGGAGGGAAAACTTCCTCTGTGTGTGTGAGTGCTGCAAGGATCACCACAGGCTGAGAAACCTAATTAGTGGGTTTAGTCTATCTGCAGCAAAATAAGGCTTTGCAGAGAGCTGAAAAGCCTGGCAAACGGCCAAGACTCGCTAAAAATTTAATTTGATTTTAGCAGGCATGAAGCGTTTGTAAAATTCAGAAAATCCTTTCTAAACTCTCCGGCTACTTGATCTTTCTGATCACTCAGTTTAGGGCAAAAGAGGAAAACCCACAGTGCTCGTGTGCTAATTGAACTCCTGAGCTTTCATCCTGCAAAGCAGCCTGGCAGGCTCAGGAGCTCCCACACAGCTGGTGGGCGCGGGCACTGTCCCTGCTCTGCCAAACACGGCCACGCGTCACTGTCCAGCTCCGTCGTGGCCACCACGCAGGTGCAGACCCCCAGCCCCGCATACACACCTGCATCTCCCTGACGCTGCCGGGGTGGTAGTATTCGCTGTGCTCCGAGGCCAGCAGCGCCTGGCACAGGTTGAACTTCTGGAAGTTGAGCAGGGAGGAGCACTTCTCATCCGGGATCTCCTCCTTGGCCATCCAGTAGACGGTGGTGAGGACGGCCACCTTCGCCGGGTTCACCTCCACTTTGATGACCGAGCGCAGCTCGGTGTGGCCATGGACACGGGTCTCGAAGGCCAGCTGCTCCCGGTTCACCGCCAGCGCCTGGCGGTGCGCACCAGAGGTGACGTGCCGCAGCAGTGCGTGACGCTGGAAGTTGTCCGTGCCCACGGTAAAGGCGTTTTCCGCTTTACCGTGCTTGTTCTTCACCAGTGCCTGCCGACACTCTATGCAAAACATGAGTTTCCTCTCATAGTCAAACTCCAGCCAGGTAAATTCTTCCTTCCAGTGCTCATTGAAATAGCGTTTACACTTTTTATTAGAATTGGAAGTTTCCCCAGCTGGCTTTTTCCCTGGAGGCACCATACTGCTGTGGCTGGGAAATCAAACACTACGGTTGAACCGCACCGTGCCTTGAGGAGCAGCCTGCGCATTTAATTTAGTAAGGTCTATTACCACTCTCCTGGTCCGACTGGAGATGAAAGAGACACAAGGGAAAGGGATTAGGGCCCTGCAAACCTCAGCTGGGGCTCAGCTGTGGTGGCACAGTGACGGTGGCACGGTGACAGCAGCGGTGATGGCGGTGCTCAGGGCAGGCCAGGCTGTGCAACAGCCCCAGCACCACATGGGAGGATCCCATCAAGCACCTCATCAGCACCACCAGAAGCTCTCGGTGTCGCTGGTGGGACTGGCACACACATTCGCGGTCCCATCACCACAGGAACACCCATGCACTTCCCCCTGGAGCAGCCCTCCCCACTGTGCTGGCACTGGGAAGGTGAGGAAGGCTCAGCTCTGACTGAAACACCCAAAAATGAGCGTTCAGCCCTGGAGGAGCAGCACCCGCTGCTGGCAGTGAGCTCCAGGGCTCTGGAGCTGAACAAGGGTGACTGGGAGCTAGCTCAGACACACGTGCTTGGGTGCACAAGTGTGCTCTCAGTCCTCCTTGCCTTGTCTCTATCCCAGAGAATTGCTGAAGCCACAGCAGGTCCCACAGCAGCAGAGCCATGCTCTGCACATTCAGTACCATCCTAGCGTCCCTCCCAGGGGGTGACACACCGGATCCACTCCAGGCCAGGCTCCCGAATATCTACTGAGCTAGAGGCTGCAAACCACTTATACATGTAACCAAATCAAGACCTGAAGAGTTTAAGTATTCACTTGACCCCCTCTCTGCAGTCCAGCCCTGCTCAGTCTGATCCTCACAGTCCTCCATGAACAGGACTGAAAATCCAAACTGAGCCTTTATAAAGGTGGTGGGAAGAGGAGGAGGAAGAACCCAACACAGTGTAGGGAAGGGGGAGAACCAAAATGCAGAGGAAAAAAGAAAACATGGACACTCAGCAGCAGGGAAACTGGGGAATACCATCAGTCCACGTGAGTCGCTGAGGCACCCATGAGGAACTTGTGGTTTTTCCGAAGAACAAGCCCCCAAAACCAGAGCCATTGCCATAGCTCTGTGGGAGCACGGGGAAGGAACCCTCACAATTTAGGTGTTGGAAAAACACCACGACCCCCAGTGCTGCAAACACCTACCCCCACAGAGGTGGGGGTGCCCTGGGCAACGCTGGCGAGTGGCCCTGGGCACCACAGCCACCTGGCACAGTGGCCCGGGGCACCGCAGCCACCTGGCACAGTGGCCCCATCCCGGCTCATCAAGCTCCCTGGCTGCAATGCATGGCCCCAGGGGGTGGATTCCTGTGCTCGTTCCCTGTCGCTGACCCCATTCTCTCCCAAGCCATCCCCACAGCCCACCCCCCCCCGCCCTCCGCCCCCCCAGCACTTGTTCCAGCAGAAACTGCTGCCTTGGAAAGAAAAAGAAAGAGCAGCAATTAGTGTGTGGGATGCACGAGGCCGGGGCGGGGGCTGGGATGGAGCAGAGCGCTGTAGCACCCCTTCCCACGGCACCCATTCCCGCAGCACCCGTGGTGCTCTGGCACCAGCCCAGCACCCCTCGCTGCTGCTGCCCACGGCGAAGAGCAGCACTGCGCATCGGGGGGGACTCGGCAGCAGCTCGGGATGGGGGTCACACTCCGGCCCCCCCACCAGCCTGCTTCTCCCCCCGCCGGGAAGTTTGGGCAGGATCAGGATGTACTTGTGAGAGGACAAGCCGCTGTCCTGACCCTTGTCCCTGGTGCACCAGCCCTGGCTGCCGTCCCCCTGTGCCCGAGAGGGTGAACGGAGCAGCCCCAGCGCCCAGCCCAGCCCAGCCCTGCGTGCCCACCCCGCTCACCCGCCCCTACATACGTACCATGGAAAAGGCTGCCATAAGCTTTGGGGCGGGGGGGGCTTGCAAACTTCCCAGATTTTGGTTTTTAAATAGAAGGAAAAAAAAAAAAACAAACCCCGAATTAAAAAGAAAAACAAAAACAAACCCAGCCAAGCACCGCAAAGCCAAAAATAACCCAAAAAGCAGCGGGGTGTTTGGGAGGCGGCAGCACCGCCCGCCCCGCAGCCCCCGCGGCCCCGAGCGCGGCGGCTGCGGGAACAAAGCCTGCGGCGGCCGCCCGCGCTCACGGGAGCACGGGAGCAGCCATCTTGCTGCGAGGACTGTCTGCCTCACGGATGCTCCCGGCAGCCCACGGCGGCAGTGGCCACTAGCGGTGGCCGCGATGGGGAAGGCCGCGTGGCCGTGGGGACAGTGGCCGTGGTGGCTGGGCCATGGGCTCCGGCCCCTGGGGAGGGGGAGCGCACGGAGCCATGCGCTGTGCCTGCTGCGGGCTCACCTGCCGGGACCCCTTCCCACGAGGTGCATTGGGTACCCAGGGACCCCCAGCCTGGGTCCCTTGGCCGAGAGCTGGGCACAGGCAGCAGGATGAGCTGCAGGAGCGTTTGCATCCAGCCAGGACGGGTGTCCCTGGGTTTTGGCAGAACCAGCACCCAAGTGCCCTGCAAGCAGCCATGGGCAGAGCAGCCCCCAGCCATGGACTCGGCGTTTTGGCAGGATCCAGGTGCCAGCCCTTTAGGGAACACCACAAAGTGTTCCTGCTTACCTGCACTCCTGCAGCTGCAGGGCTGGGGCTGAAACCCAGCCCTTTCTCCCAGGGCTCCCTAACAAGCAGAGGGGCTCCTCACATCCCAAAAAACTTTCTTTTAGCAATGAATGCAGGTGAAATTTAGAGCCCCTCAATTACTTCCAGAAAGAGGATTTTGTGCCACCTTTGCTTTCCCCATACAAGGCTCCTGAGGACACTGGAATCCCAAGGGGCACCAGTGTCTTGTGGGACCCTGATGGGAACCTGGCTCCTTGTTCCCCATGCCTGGGAGCTGAAGGATGCTCCCACCCAGACTTGCCCTTCTCCCGGTGTGGAGTTGGGCCATGAGGAGGGATGTGGCCCACCGGAATGTGCCTGGATTAGGAGCTGCATTGTACCTGGCTCCGGCTAGCTTTGCACTAGGGGGTCTGGCAGCCCCCGGTAAATTCCTCTCTTTAGGTTCCACCACATATCCCGGGGCAAGAGGCTCTTCCTGCTCTGGGGACATTCTTGCCGAGCCACCTCAGCCTAGGGTTAATGAGAGCAGAAGGTGGTGAAACCAGAGCCGGCTCCTGGGGTGAAAACACGCCCGATTTATTCTTGTGCTAATGCCGCGAGAAAAGAGGATTGAGCCTTTTTAATGAGTTTTTAGGCAGGAGCCTGCTGCATCCCCTGCTCCCATCCCCTGGTTCCCAGCATCCAGAGCAGAACTACAAAGGTCAGCGGCCCCAAGCAAGCAGTGGCTGGGACCAATTCCCCCACTTCCCTTGGGGACCCCTCCACCAAGCCCCTGTACTGGGATCCACCAGAAGGACCAGTGGACTCTGGACAAGAACGTGCTTCTTCTGCCGGCTCCATGCAAGGGGCGCAGCTGAAACCACTGATTCCCTCTGCCCTGCACACCCATTCCTGCTGGAAGCCTCAAGCTTTAACATGAATTTTGGGCAGCATTTGCAGGATGTCCCTGACCCTGCTGAGCACCCTGCCCTCACATAGCTGCCGGATGTCAGACGTCCTTCCTAAAGGAACTGGAGTGGAGATACTCCTATTTATCCCCGTGCAGCAGCAGCCACCTTGGCTTGAGCCAATTGTTGCTATTTTTCCCGACTGTGCCGTGCCTGAGAAGCTGGGTGGGCAGGTGCCCCAGCGCACCAGCATATCCATCATCCGCGGCACGAGGGCGGCGGCAGCCATGAGCCACAGTTTCCATCTGAGTCCCAGCTTCCATTGCCGTCCCACACCTCCGGCAGCCAGAGCAGACCCTAGGCACACAGCTCCCACTGGGATGCTCCAGACCGGTCCCTGGCACCCCTTCTAGCAATCCAGCCCCACATCCATGGATGGGTTCCCTGAGGGTTCCTTACTGCATCTCTAAGAAGCTGAGCAGAAGAGACCAAACCCAGCCATATTACCCCAAAAAATTTTAAATCCCCGAGTCCAAAGATATTTATGAGATTTTGTTTCCATCCCTGCTTTAAGCCAGTCAGGCTCTGGGAAATGACGCACACTCTTCCCGCAGGGAAGCAGAGGTGCTGGTGTTCCCAAAGCTGCCGACCCCAGGAAGACCCATCCCTGCACAGCCCCCAGGCCTCCTGCCCACCCACCTTGCTGTGCCTGGCTCCACCAGCCCTCACCCCTGGCCATCACAGGGCATGGGGTAGGAAAGACCCAGCGCCCTGCAGGCCTCTGGTCACCCTCTGCACCCTAAATCCCAGCTGTGACAGCCTCTGAAATGAACTGGGTGCATGCAGGGGAGGGAGGACTCATGGGAGCTGCCCCGCTGCATCCCTCGCACCCGAAGGTGGTGACAGCTCAGTTCAATCTCTGCCGTGTGTGGCAGAGGGGGGAGGCTGCAAGGAGCCGCTGTCTCATGTGGGAGAGAGCACCCGGCACCGTGTCAGCTCAGCCAAATTAAAAATACTCCTGCAGCCCCCGGGCTGGTGCCTGGACGGGCGGATCTAGCAAGGACATGGCCTGCAGGATCTGCAGACGCTGGAAGGGACACGAGGAGGAGAAGGAGATGGGGCACACACTGGGGGACCCCAGTATTCCCCAGCTGTGTTCCAGCTCTCCTGCGCAACTTGGGGTGCTCAGGGGGCTGTTCCCTCTCTGCTGGGGGGGCCCTTCCAGCACCACTGTGGGCACAGAGACTCTGGTTCTGGCACACTCAGGTCCTTGTGGAGGGGCCTGGGTGGGCAGCGGGCCATAAATAGCGAACAATGGAGTGCTACTGGAGAAGAGCCCCTCGACTTGCTGACATGGGACCCCCCCCCACACACCCCACAGACACTGCCAGCTTGCAGGGTGCAGCCTCGTGCCTCCTTCCCCTGCACAGCCTTGTCACAACCTTCAGCTGCGTGACTGCAGCTGGCAGGGAATGAGCCTTGAAATAAACTCAGATGACATTCCTGCAAACTCTGGACATGGCCACAACAGGATTACTGAGCTGGGCTGGGGAGGCGGGGGGAGTATGCTCATCTCTCCCCGCTGGCGACCCCAGCTCCAGGCTGAGGCTCCTCTGAGCAGCTGAGAAGGGCAAAGCCCTTTTGTCAGGGAGCAGAAGCAGGGACAGGGCGATCTCCCTCCCTGAGCTTCCTCCAGTCCACACACCTGGTCCCTGGGAGGCAGCTTGGCTGCATCCTGCTCCCCAGGAGCCATAGGGAATTCCACCCCACACCACTGATACCAAAAACAGCTGCTGAGGAGCAAAACTGGGCATCAGTCTTGCTCTGTCGAGCATCTTTTCCTCCCTTGTCTACAAGCATTGAGCCCAACTCCCTTTGGATTTTAATTACCAATGCTCCCCAGCTGCCAGGTAATGAACTGAAAAATCAGCTTTTAGGGATGCCTCCCCCAGCAGAGATCCCAATCGGATCAGTGTCCCCTGTGTCATGGCCAGCACTGCCGCAAGGCTGGTGCAGCCCAGCCAAGACCCCACCAACCTCCGCCACAGCTACTGAGGGGCTCGGGAGGGATGGGGGCTCATCCTGACTGGAGGCAGCAGAAGGGAGGTCGCAAGCACTGAACCCTGATCTGGGCTGCCCTCAGCCCTGCCTGCCCCTCCTTGGGTGGTGGGGGAGAGGCCAGGGTCCTCCTGAGACATGGAGAGCTCAGGAGTGCACCGGAGCCCCCGATTAGTTGAGCCTTTATTCTGGACACTGTTTAAATTGTAAAAATTGCAGCCAAGTCCAATTCATTACAGCCAAGGAAAGGCTGACAGAAATGAAAAGGGAGAAAAGCTCCTCAGATTGATGCTTTCTCACCATTCCAGTGAAATAACCAATTTGGAACAAATTAGGGGCTCCCGTCTCCACCAGCCTTTTGAATTGCCTCCAAGCCAACGCACATTTTTCATAGTGCAGCGTTTCTTCCATTAGCAGTGAAAATTAATGATTTCTATTATTGAAGCACCTGAAGGCAGGTGCCTCCCTCGCACAGCCAGGGCTGGGCTGGCACCGAGCCCCCAGAGAGCCAGGAAGACCCACGAGAAGACAGATGGGTTCAGAGAGGTTAAATGACGTGGCCAGGGCCACCTGGTAGGTCAGTGGCAGAGCCAGGCTCCAGCCAGTGGCCATCCCTGCAGAGCTGTCCCTTCTCAGCGGTGCCATCCCAGACGTGCCAGACTGCTGCACACAGACCACCACGGTGACACCCAAACCACTGCACGTGATGGTGACACAGCTGTCCCCAAAACCCCCCTAGCAGTGAGACCACATGGGCTCCAGCTAGTTCAGCTTCGCTCTGAGAGAGGGGAAAGAAGAATTCCCCCAAGTACGCCCACCAATTCAGACTTCAGAAGGGCAAGTCCTGGGGGGCCAAGAGGGCTTTTGAACCCAAATCCACTCACATATTCCCCCTCCCAAGTTTTAGAAGGACCAAAACCCTTCACCTTCCCTCGCTTGCTCTCTGCTCCCAGCATTATTCCATGAGCACGGCTCCCCAACAGCTGAAGTGTGTAACCCCCCACAACCACTGCTGCCCCATGGCCAGGATGGTCATGCCCAGGGTTTGGAAGATGACACACATCTGTCATTATTTTTTAATTAGATTTTTATTTCCTACCTCTAGTATTTCATTGTAATTTCCGCCACTCCTACCCAGGCCATGCTAATATAATCACTCTGGAGGAGAGTGGGAGCAGCCAGCCCACTCCTTCCAACATCCCGCTCAGGAAAGGCAAAAAAAAGCAATCTGCTAAATCCCCAGCCCCTGCAGTCATTACAAGCTCAGGGACATCAGGTGGGTGCTGAAACAAACCATCAAAGCCTCAGTGCCGCCAGCACCTGCCAGGAGCATCGGCACTGAGAAACTTAAAAAAAAAAGTTCACATTTGCTCAAAATACTTGTTAGCAGCTCATTATTGCAGCAAGGTGAGGCATAATTAAAAATGGACTAAAGAGATTTGTGAATTATATCCTCTGCTTGATGCTAGAGACGCAGTGATATTTTCTAGCCCACATCATCCCGGAGGTCACGATTAGATGACAGCTTGGTCTAAAAATACTCTGAAGGGGAGGCTGAGGCTGTTGGAGGAGGTCAGAGCCCCCTGTGCCCCCCCACCCCCACCCCCAGGTCTTGCTCAGGGCTGAAACCAGGGGACAGATGTTTGCCCCAGGACACTGCTTGGAGCAAGCCCCGGTAATAAAAACAACCTCTGCATTTACAGGGAAATCCACCCAAAACAACCATGGGGAAATCTCAGTCCCGCCATCTGCCAAAGGAGCCCCAAAGCTGAACCCATCGGCTCAGTGGGGCCAGGCTCCCCACACCGTCACACCCACTGGTCCCAAGAGGGCTGCAGTCACCATGAAAGCACTATCCCACCACCACATTCTTCCACCTGGAGCAACATGGTCCTGGCATGGGGATCACCAGTGAACACAAGACACTGCGAGGTCAAAATTGACGCTTTAGCCGCTATTCATTGTTTCCTCCCTATCTGAGGCCACAAAGTGTAAAACAAACTCTGGGGTTGGGTTTTTGTTTGTCTTTTAAACCTGCTTTGCCTGACAAGTATTCCAGATAAATATCCCGAGTACTGTTACACGTTCCAGAGAGACAGGGAAAGACAGTTCAGAGAAAAGATTGTGTTTCAAACTATTAGAAAAATTAAATTGATCCATGAGATAAAGCTGGGGCCAGCTTGATCCATGGGAGACAACCACCCCAACATGGCCCTGACTGATGTTTCAGGCCAATGACATCCGTGTTCCTGGCCTGGCTACTCCCCAGCACCCAACAAGCACACGCCAGCGACACAATACCAGTGTATGGCAGCGTGCAGATGTGCCCATGCTCACACAGATGTGCACACCACACACACACAGACACGCACGGAGAGAAGCGGCACCGCTGCCCACAGGAACGCGCCAGACCCATCACTGCCAGCAGCCAGGGTCCCTTCCCAGCGCCTGCCGCAAAGTTAATGCTGATAACAACAAAACCACTAAAATTACCAGCCCTGAATCCACATGAAACGGGTCCAAGAACAGTGTCACGTTCTGTTTGCTGCCGCTGCTCCACTTCTCGAGTCCGCGCCGGCCAAGCCTGGCCACGGAGCTCCACCACCAGCCACCTGGCCACCCTCGCCGGTCACCCTCGCAAGGACACTGCCGATTGCTCTCCCCCAGCCTCATTTCACACAAAAAACACTGAACATTTGCATCGCAGGTGCAGCAGAAACACAAGTTGGAGCTGACACCCAGACAAAGAGCAAGGGCAAAATCCAGCCCTGTCAGCACACAACCTTTTCCCTCCTCTTTTTGCAGCCCTGGGAAAAATCAATAAGATGCAGTGAGTCAAACTCAGCTTGAATCCCGTAAGTAATTAGGATTAGCAGGCTGGGAGCCGAGGGAACAGGCTGCCTATGTGCTGGGCGGGGAGGGACCATTTTGTGGGTGTAGGGTACAGCCTCAGCTGATGCAAATAACACGAGCAGCTCTTTAACGGGGTTTTCAGGCAGAATGGCAATAAGGAATGGGAACGACATGATTTGCTTAGAGACCAGAAAATCTCATGAGGATAATTTGGGGTGCCAAGCCCTGCTGGGAACAGGATGGGGACCCCACAGGTGAATCAATTTTTGAGTTTGATGCCGAACCTATTCCCAGCCCCTCACCCTGAGCCCAGACTCCTTGAACACCGCGTTTCCCGGGGTTCTTTCCCAGCAATAAATAACCCACCTCAACGTTTCACTATTTAGAGTTAAGTTTGTAGCCAAAATCGCAAAGTGGAGAAGAGACCTCCCCCCCCACACACACACACACAGTCTGCGCAGAGCTACCGGCAAAATAAGAACCAATTTCTGTCCATAAGAACAGCTCGGACGCGAAAAAGTGCCCTTTCCTCCAGCTGAAGGAAGCCGGCAGAAGCCGGGAGTGCTCAAGCCGGGGCCGTGCGGGGAGGAGTAGCCCCGGGACAGCGGCGAGGCGATACCCCGGTCCCCTCCCCGCGAACCCCACCGGCCCCCGGACCTCCGCACGGCCCTCGAGCCCCGCGGCTGCCCCGGTCCCGCTGCACCCCCGAGCAGCGGCTCCGCCAGCGGCGAGCCGGGGGATGAAGGAGCGATGGAGAGGAGAGAGATGGAGGGCGACGGGGAGAGATGAGGCTGCGGGAAAGTTGCGTTTCACCCACCTAGAAGCATTTTGGATGCGGCTGCGTCGCCTCCGCGCTGCTGGTGCCTCCCGCTCGCCGGGCAGAGCTGCGGGCAGGGCCGGGCGGGCGCAGCCCCGCTCCCACCGCCCCGCTCGCTGCCGCCCCTCGCCCCGCGTCCGGCCCCGCCTCGGCCCCGCGGGAGCGCGGGGGGAGAAGCTGCCGGAGGTGCCGGCTATCAGAGTGGAAATGGGCGGGGGGACTGCGCGCCCACCCCCGCACCGCCGCCCCCGCGCCGGGGCTGCCCGAGCCCCGAAACTTGGGGCGAGGGGAGGGAAGCCTCAGCGGCTCCGCTGCGCCTCCGGGGCTGTCTCTGAGAGTCTTCTAAGGAGACAGCTTTGGGGTGACACGTGCTGAAATGCCCCCGTGGGTCTCCACCGCGGGGTTTGCTCGGGGAGGGGAGGCTCACCGGCAGCCACTCGCTCCGACCCCCGGGAAGGCTCCCCGGCAGCGGGGACCGCATGTCCCTGCCTGGTGGCCGCGTCTCTGCTCAGCGGCCGTGGGTCCCTGCTCCATTCAGCCCCAGCCCCGAGTGCTGGAAACACACAGGGTCTGACCCAACCTTGTCATCGGCTTGTGGAGTGACACCAGTGGACACGGGCAGCCTGGCCTGGGTGGGGTGCTCATCCCAGCCCCCCATGATTGGGGTTTTCATGATCCTAGGGCCTACTGCCTTCCCCATCAGTTCATCAGTAATGATTGTGGCAGTTGGGCTCCCCATGGCAGCACCTTCTCTGTGCTGATTTTTGGCTTCCTCTCAGGAGGCGAGGCTCATTACTTGCTTACATTGCTGCCCTTTAAACAGGGAAATGATGAAAAACCTGCTTGTGAAAAGGGAAAACAATTGCCTCCCCTGCCACCCTGACTGAGCAGACAAGAACAAGGAGGGAATTAAGTATTTCCCTCAAGACAAAAAACTCAAGGAGTTGGGCAGAAACCACTGGGCCATAAGCAGAGTGAAAATGAAGATGTTAAACTGTGAGATGCCCAAGTCCCTTCCTGTGTGCCACAGTCAGACCAGGCACTTTTGGGGTAAGTTATAGAATTTTGGTGTGCTGAAAAGCACTAAAGCCATCAGGGCCCCTCTGGGCACTGCTGCTGGGCCAGGGCACACCATGGATCCTTCTCCCAAACTCAACCCTGGCTCGGCTGGCACCGGGGCAGCACTGGCAGAGCCACGGGCAGGGTGTTGCTGTCAGGGTCGTTAACAACAGCAGTAAGTTTAGCCGGGGCACTCGCTAATCCGGGATTGACAGCTGGCCTCGCGCGCCTGGCCCGGCCCGGCCTCCCGCAGGCTATTTAAACCCGATATTAATTTGTTTAATGTCATCAGCAGTTTGGTGTTACTGCAAGGAGCATCGAGCAGAGGGAGCATGGAAATGTAAAGACTTGGAGGAGCAGGGGACTGACGGCCATAGGATGGCACTTCTCCTTTCCCCTGGGGTATCTACAAGGCATGAGCAAGTCTGGCATCTCCTGACCTCCAGCCCCTCTGGCAAGGACTGGCTGGACAGACATACAGCCCTGACCCCCACTCCATCCTCCATTCACCCTCACTCCCAGCCCTGACCAACCGCTCCAGTTCTCCAGCAATTCCCTCAATAAATCCTCTCCCAGCTGCGGCTCCTGCTGCGTTTATCCCAGCCAGGCAAGCGGGTCCTGGCTGGCATCGCCATGGCTGAAAGGGCTCGGGCTGGCGTGACACGGAGGGGTGGGAGGGAGGAACGGTGGTGTGGGATGCCGTGCTTTGTGGCCGAGCCTTTGAGGCCAGCTGGAGCAGAGGCTAATTGCAGGTGCTGATTACAGCCCGTGCCATTAACGCCTCCAGCCCTCCCGGCCCAGCCCAGTGGATCACTGGAATTTCCCAGCACTGCAGTGTGGGTCCATCCAGTGCATAACTTGCTATATTTGTCTGTGCACCCCAGTACTGGTGTAGGGCAGCAGCACAAACCTTCCCACGGGGCCCAGACCCACATCCCCCTCCCAGTGGTGCTGCCCCACATCCTAGGGAGCAAAGCCCGTGGCTGCTGCTCCCTGCAACCTCCACTGGGGGACAAAGCTGCTGAAGTGTCTACCTTGGCATGGCTGAGAAGGGCACCCAGGGGCCATGACAACCAGCTCCACCATCCCGTGGGAGGCACTAAAAAAGCCCCAGAGCCAACATGGGTCAGATGCCACAGCTCCTTGTGGCCAGCACTTTCCAACAAAGGTTGATACCCACATGCGGGACACTTATGGCCGAGCATCCCAAGAGCATGGGGACAAAACCAGAAAGTTCCTTGTGAAATGGCCTCAGGCCCCAGCCCTCAGCCTGCAGCTCATCACACACACATCCCGGGAGAGGCAAATCCCAAATATGCATTAAGAGGGGGAGTGTTTGCCAACAGCCACTGTAGAGCCGGGCTTGCTTGGGCAGGTCTGCTCCAATCGTGCCTGGGGCTTAAGGGGAGAGGGAGGGCAGGGAGAAGGGGAGGGTGCTTGGGCTCGGTTGGGGCATTAATGTCACCAATTCACTGGGCTCTTTGTGAGGACAGACTCCAGGAACCACAGCAGAGTGATTACTCCGAACCTTACTGAGGGCAGTGTTAAACTTTTCACTGGCTGAAGGTCCAGGACTGGCTCTTCCCAGCCTTAGTCTCCAGAAGCAGCCGGGCAAACAGTGAACAGAATTGGGCAAGGAACACATCAATATAGGAGGGGGGAGACAGGGATAAAAGCCCAGCAGGAAATGCTCCCCTGCCCAAGTCTGCTGAGCCTTCCAGAGCCTTTTTGGCTGACTTTGTTCACCAAGGATTTAGGGTATAATTTGGGGGTGAAAGATGCCAGATAGGATCAAGACCGATACACCTGGAGGATGTGTATCAGTTTTCTTCTGCTCTGTAACTTGAGCCCCATCAGAAGCAGAAGGCTCCGGCTGAAGCAGCCGCCGGCGGTTCATCCCTGCCGGGCCAGGAAGGCAGGCGCTGACCTTTCCTGCTCCTGAGTTTGCTCAGGATTAAGGTAACATATTTTAAGGGCTGAATCCTCCTCCCCTGCGGGGGTTCCCACACAAAGAGAATGGGATTTGTAGCTCACAGTCCCCCCCCATGACTCCCCTGATAAACAGAGACTTGCCAAACTGCTGAGTTCACAGTGCCCACCCAGATCCACTTTTTTGATTAATCCCCCGTTTTTAAATGAATCCTTCCTGCAGATTTCTGCTTTTATGCATCTAAAAAGAGCAACGTTGGGAGCTGTGTGTCAGTGCAGGGGTCTGGTGACCCTAGGGGATACACACCCCCAGATCTGACCCCCAAGGATGAGCCAACGTGGGCAGAGCTTTGGGAGTGGAGCGGTGGCCTGTGCCTCCCAACTTCATCTTTCCCAGGGAGATGGCTAATTACAAAGGCATCCAGGACAGGTCTGCAAATAGGGTGGAGAAACTGGATGACCTAAAAATATTTAATTATCAAGAAAAGGAGTGGAAATTACACCTGGAAATAGTTTCAGAGAGAGTGTGTAACATTTTCCATCTAATTGAGGAGGGCCCTCCTGGAAGAGACAGGGCAGAGGATTCCACCTTGCCACAACACTTTGGTTTCCCCTAGCCCTGTGCAGATTTCCTGGGGGGCCACAGGGTCCATATGGAGTCAGATGGGGTTTGATATGGAAACCAGCTACCCAAAATCTTCCGGATGCTTAATTAGTCAGGGGTGATGCTGGCTCTGGTGTTGCCCATGAAGTTCCTGCTTAGCTTTGGCCCCTCAGGAGCTGCTGGGGCCAGGGAGCTCATCCGGGCACACGCTCCAGTGCCACAGCACAGAGCACACCAAGACACTCCAGCTGGCACGAAAATGGCCAAGTAAATGAAACTATTCCTCGTAAATCTGTGGCTGTAGAAAATACCAAAGGTGAGCTGGAGCAGCGTTGTGGGCAAGCTTTCCAAAAGCAGCGATAACTCAGGGGCATGAAAACAGAAGGGAACTGAATTTGAGGTGAACAGGCAGTGCCTGCAGGCAGAGGCAGCCCTGCTCCAACCGCTCCAGCAGCTCCGACAGCTCTGACAACTCCAACAGCTCTGACAGCCCAGATCCGACTCACATGCTCCAGAAACAGAGTTGGGGGCAGCCCAGGGAGGCCACAGGGAAAGACCACGGTCCTTGTGCTGGAAGGATACAGGGCTATGCACACCGGTTCCTCACAGCCAACTCATCCAGAGCTCTGCCCCGCTCTGCTCCCAGCATCACCGGCTCTCCCGGCAGCAGCAGACCGGCAAGAGGGGGGGTTCCAGAGAGAGTGCCCTGGATCGCTGCTCCCAATCCTAGGCTGTGGACATGGCTCCAAAGGCCAGAATCCCATTTTCTCCCTCTGTGCTGACACCACGGGGTTATGGAAAGGAGAGCTCACTGTGGGAAAGAGGCAGAAGCATGACGAGGGAAGATCATCTCTTCAGAGAAAATTTTATATTGCTTACGACTTACTGTCTGGGAACATAAAACAGTTTAAGCAGCCGACCCTAAATCACAATGACAGCTCTACACTACCCACAACCCCCCGCTTGCCCTCCCCCAGCTCCCCCCGACATGCCTCCCCTCCCCGTTCGCCCGGTTCCAAAGGCTCGCTCCTCCCGTGTCCCCGGGCGAGCAGCACACGCGTGTGCGCACACACGCAGAGACACAGCGGGCACGGAGAGGGGCCCGAGGATGGAGGCCGGGGGGGATGAGCTGCATTTCCGTCACTGAGACCCGGGCAAGTCACTTCCCCGTGGCTGCCACCGCTCCCCAGTCCCCCCCGTTCAGTCCCGGTGCTCTTTGGGAGGGCGCCCGGGCACGGGGCGGCCGCGGAGCCCTCGCACGCACAGCCCGGCACGACCTGTTCCATCCTGCACCTCTAATCCCCAGTGACAGCCGGGCTGGGAGCGGGAACCGGCTGCTGTGGCATGCAGCAGGATGCTCGTCTCTCCCCCATGGCAGAGCAGGACAGTGGCTGCCTCCATCCCTGAGAACAGCAGAGCCCCCCGGGGATGCCGAGGTCCCCCATGTCCTCACCCCTCCCTGGCGATGTTTAAGACACAGCATCCCCCAAGTGCTCGGGGGACAAAGCCAAGCCCCACAAACAGGATGCAGTTGGATCTGATGCCTGGGGTGGCCACAAGAGCCAGGAGCCTGACCCTAGAGCATCCTCTTCCTCGGGGACATCACCCCCATCCTGGGGACCTCACCGCCTGCTCAGAGCTGCTGATGGAGCCCTGGAAAAAGCCCCTTCAGGCTCAGAGATCTCTCGGGACGGGGACCAGCGAGTGCCGACGAGTTGGGACATGCTCACCGTTTAGCTGCTGCTTTGACCATTTTTTCCCCACTTGAAATAAATCCCAGGCTTTCCTCTTCCAAATCTGCTGAGCTGAATGCTACGTGGGAAATTGTGAAATATTCCATGGCTACATGTTCCTCGTTGTTCTTAATCCACTTCTAATTAATGTCACGTGTGCTGCAGCCCTGAGCTGAGTGGCCATGAAACACTATTGAGGCAACTTGACAGCAAACCGACTGGAAGAAAGTGACAGCAAAATCCGCGATTAAAGAGAAATGGCTCACAACTGCAGGGCTTAAAAATAACATGAGGCAATTCCCTACTGATTTTGGGGAAAAATCACCACTGCCAGCAGCACAGCACTGCCTCTGCCAGCATCACATCCAGTGGCACCCAGACACCCCCAAGGGCCAGACAGCCCCCACCAGCCCACACAAAGATGATACTTGATATATACTACCTGACCTGGATATATTTTGGCTTGATCTCCATATTTCTTAAGCAAAGCCCTTCCATGGATGCAGCTGGAGCATCCTCACGGGTGCCCCAAGCCCCTGCCATGGGCAGCTCCCACCTCCTTCATGCCCCAGCAGCACAAGCAAAGCCCTGCAGCTTCTCTGCGTCATTTTATGGTCAAGAGTTTAAATTTTAAGGATCTTTTTAGATTAAGTGTGTCAGGGAAAAATATCCCCGAAGCTCTTACCAGAACCGGGGTGCAGAGCCGGAGGTCAGAGTCCTCGTGGGGAAGGCTCCACACCACAAAAACCTTCCAGCCAAAGCTGACCACTAATCAATTCATTTTCTATTTGAATTTACTGACTCAATAAAATCAGAGATTAATTGTGCTACAGTTATTAATCCACAGAAAGCTGAATAGCTGGGCTTTTCAGAGGGACAGCAAGCTAATGGGGTGTTTTCTGAGGATTTAGAAAGGGAGCAGTTTTCTCTGGATTCATGGACCAGCACGAAGTCAATGTGCAGGGCTCGTGTGCTGCCTCTCACATAGAGCCCACAGGTTCTTTCCCCCACAGAAATCGGCTTTTTTGGTAGAACAAGAGCATTTAGTGAAAAAGGGCTTTTCTGCCAGTTCCCAGTAGCAGGGGTAAATCCCTCCCCTTCTCAGCTCTCCCAGTTCTGCCCCCAGGAGCCCCAAGGGACATCTCTGCACCCCCTCCCTATGCCCCAACGGGAAGGGAGAAGTCTGGGAATGAACAGAGGGAGGAAAATGTACAATTACCCAATTGAGCTTCTTCAAATTATTCCTGATCCCAGCCAACATCTTTAAGACACGAAAAAACCATTATATTTCTCCCACTGAGATTCCAGGTTATTCAAATCTGATCTGAAAAGCTATTTTTGCTCATCTTTGCTCACCGCTGAAGGGAGCAGCCGAGGCCAACGGAGCAGGAGGACTCCGTATGTTTGTCCTTCATAAATTCACAGAAGCTTAAAATCTGAACCCTGGTGCTGCTTGGGCACAAGGTATTGATAAGCACCCGGCAGATGCAGAGTCTGGCCCAGCCAAATGTTAAATCCCTTTTAGCACTTAGGCTGGGCATGGATCTGCTGTTGGGAAGTTTGGGAGAGCCCGATGTGCTGCCAGTGTACCCAGTGATGGATGCTGTGAAGTGGCTCCCATGCCAGCCAGATCCTGGCCTGTCCCTGCCAAATTTCTCCAAAAGGTCCCAAAAGCAGGAGAGCAAACTGCTGCAGGAGTTCAGGAGGAAGCAAGAAAGAACAACTTTTCCTCTGGCATTGCTGGAGCAGGTGCTGGCAGGCACCAAGGCTGGGAGCTCCACCAAGGGCAGAGTGAGAGTGTCCCAGCCCTGACCTAGTGGTGACATGACTGCTGCACCACGATTAATCCCAATTAGACCCTAATCCCACATGTTTGCAGATTATTTAAATCAATACATTGGGTTTACTACAGGGTTTAAAGCCCCGCTGAACTCTGCTGAAACAGGCTGGCACTCGTTTGAACAGCCGAAAGGCTGCGACAGCAGCGAGCAGTGGGGGAAGGAGGAGGGAACGCAGCTGAGCAACAACACGCCAGAGCACACAGAGCAGGGTCATGGAAAAGGAACATGGCCCAGGACCACAGAGCAGAATCAGGGAGCAGCATCATGGAGTGGGATCACACAGCTGCCAGACTGTCCATGGTCAGAGCCACCAGTTCCCCTCCCTCTGCTGCTCTCCACACCAGGGCACAGCTTTCCCAGGTGCTGCTCTGGGTGGTTTTCAGGAGTTGCCTCCCAGCAGGGCTATCCCAGCCCAGCGGAGAGCCCAACCGTGGGCTCCTTGGTCCGTGCAACTGGTGACAACCCAGCCCCAGGCACCGTGACCTCAGCTCTGCCCTGCAGAAGCCATTCAAGGGGACTGGGATCCTTGCCAGCTGCCAAAATCAGGGAGTTCATCTGGCACCCCCTGTGAAACCCCAGATAATCCCACCAGCAGCCGCCAGCCCCCCCTGACTCCCAGAGCAGCCCAGGCTCCCCTGGGGTCCCCACGTCCCCTCCTGAGGGCCCTGCTCTCTGCTGCAGACCCAGTGATGCTGAAGCTGTCACAGCGATTTCTCTGCTCATCTCAAACCTTTCTGCTCCCAAACACGCATGGACAGACATTTCAGCAGATAATTGGGAAAACCAGGACCTTTCCCTTTGCAAGGAACTGTTGTTTCAGGGCTGTGTTGCTGGGGGGGGGGACAGCACCAGGCAGCCCCAGTGTGAGGTGGGGTGACAGCACGGGGCAGCCAGGGAGAGGGTCAGGGTACATAATGCCATGGGATATTGGAGAGGAGGAAGAGCTTGTGACAGGAATCAGCCCCAGGGCACAGCTGCCTCTGGGTGTTTTGGCCCTGCCTTGGCATTCAGTTTTGGGGAGCAGCTCGGCAGCCTCCAAAGCCAAGAAAGGTGGTTTGAGTTGGGCTCGGGGCTTGTGTGAACTCCCCAGGCACAGGAGATGCCTGAACAGTGTGTCCTTCCCACGGACCCTGGCCAAAGGGGTATGAGCTGCTGTCAGCTCCGATTTGCCTGGGAAACCAAAGCCTCATGCTCCAAATGAGAGTGCTTCCCGCTGCCTTTCAGGGAGATGTGAGCTGGCAGAGCCCAGAGACAATGCTCTGGTAGCAGCGAGCGTGAACTGTTCTTTACATCCCATGACTTTTTCAAGACACTGATGGAAATGCCTTTTGGGGAGAGCAGTGGATCAGGGTGTGAGTTCCTGAAATGCTCCAGCTCAGCCTTTCCTGTGATGGGAGCCCCAGAGATCATCCAGGATGAGGGGAAGCAGCAGCTCCCTGTCCATGCCCTTGCAGCCACCGGTCCCCATTTTGGGGTGGCTCAGCTCTTCCTGCTCATTCAGCAGACAGTGGTTTGGTTCCGAGGACTCTGAGAGCAAACTGAGATCACTTGGGCTCCCTGGGAAATCACAGGCAGTAATTAAATCACTCGTGACCCAGTTGGATTAGAACTGGCATCTGCGACATGAAAACATCTTTCATCTGTGGGCACCCTGCATCTAATCACCACCTTCACCATGATTCCATACAGGACAACAAGGATCTGGGATCTGTCTTGCAAAGCGAAACGTCTAATAAGCAGTAATTTGTTTTTAAGTTGGGGGCTTTCTGGTACGGAGCTAATGAATTGTAATGACACTGATTAGCATGTTTGCCAGTGACGCTCCTCTGCAGCTTTGCTCCGTGAGACGCCAGCGATCACAGCCTGCGCGGGAAGAACAGTTCCGAGGAGCCAGAGGGGAATGGGGAGATTGAGTGGTGGCTGGGAAGCTGCCTTTGATGTAGCTGTAGATGTCAGCGTGAGACAGAGATTCCAGCCCAGAGGAACATCCCATCTTTGTCTAACTCAATTATTTCATTTAATTCACTGTCTTTAACCTCCCGAGGCTCCCCCAGTACTGACACTCCACTGGAGACCTGTGTTAGCCATTCTTGTCTGTGCCAGGCTGAGCAGGCAGCTGTCCCAGAAGGGGTGACTGCTCCCACGACCGCAGGCACATGCATTTTCTCGGTACCCAAGGGTGCAGGTCTAGCTGGTGAAGGGCTCCTAGAGGAGTGTGATGAGGCAGGGCAGGGCTTCCCCAGCACCCCATCACCCTGCCAGCCCTGCCTGTGCCCTCCTGCCCATGCACTGCAGCCCAGCCAGGAGCTTGTCCTGCACTTGTCCTCAGCTCACTGGGGCAAGGCAGACAGGGCTGGTCCCCTTTGGGTTTTGGGGGAACGCATATGGCACCAGTGCCAGTGGCATGACCACTGCAGAGGGGACACAGGTGTCACATCAGCCAGTCCCCAGCTGCTCAGGGTCACACCTCAGGAGGCTGGGAAAGGCTCACAGTGACAACGCTGGAAGTGACATTTTTAACCATAAGTGCAGGGAAAGGTCAGCTCCGGCGGGAGCAGGAGGGGCAGGGAGGCGCAGGGAGCAGCTGCCGCCTGCAATTTCCCCACATAAGCAGATCAGAGCCCTGCGCATGCAGGAACGACTGCGGCTTGCCCAGCAGAGCAGAGCGTGTGGGGCCGACAGCGTGGGGCCCCAGGGGTGCAGGGGCTGCGTGCCCTGACACTGGCAGGGGTCAGGGACGGTGCAGAAGCACAAAGAGAACACTGGCACGCTCCGAGATTCTTTGGCTCGGTAGGAAATGCATCCCTGGACAGCCTCCCATCAGGCCACAACCAGACTGAGGGGAGAAGCTGGAAGCTGCAGGCTGGAATTTATGAGCCCTATCCCCATTAAAATAGCCGGCGATATTTCCATCTCTCAGTAATGTTGATGAACAGACCTGCTCCTTTGCATATGCCAGGCCTTATCCCAACAAAACCAGCACCAGTCAGGGCAGGATTTGGCACACAGATGATTATTGCCGTGCTAGGAATTTATGGCTCCAGCCTGCCCAGTCTCTAGTAAGAGCAGGAGCAGGGAACCATATAATCTTTAAGGTCCCTTCCAACCCAAGGCATTCTGTGATTCTATGAAATTCCCTTGGTTTGCTGCTAACAACAAACCCTCACCGCCAAGGGCTCAGGCGGAGCAGGTCAGCCATGGTGACAGGGTGACATTTCTGGGCACATTTCCCTGCTTTTGTGCATAAAATCTGCAGCAGCCAGCTGGGCCTGGCCAGGTGAACGCTGGCAGATGGCACAGAGGGCAAGTGAGTCCTTGCCCTTGCACAAGCTCCTGCCCAGCAGCACTGCACCTGCATGTGCCTGCATCCCTGCTGTGTGCCGGCGTCCCTGCCGCAGCCAACAGGTGAGGGGCCTCAGCACCAACATCTAAGTAGCATTTTGAAACCAACTCAGCACAGATACAGGAGGTGTTCACAGCGGGAGCCTGGAGGGACACAGTCAGGACGGCACCTGGAAAATGGCCCAGCAACCAACAGCTACTCCAACCTCGGACACGCACGTCCCCCCTGCACAAAGTGTCTACAGAACTCAAGGAGACTCCCACAAAGAGAGAGCACCAGCAACCATGCTTGCACATGGACAGACCCACGTGTGTCCATCCCTCTGCCTCTGCAGTGTGGACTCTTGGACCCCAAAACCACTTGAGGACTGGCAGTGACAGCTGGGGGCAGCCCCGCAGCTCAGGTAGACCAGCAAGTGACAGATGCCAAGGACAAAATACAGCATTCTCAAACTTCCCATGAGCCCAACAAAGCAGCTGTGCCAGAGCAAGGGCAGCCTTTGGGCAACCTTGACCTGCTGGGCGGGCTCCTACCTTGGGCTGTTGGCATCTTCCCCTTGTTTAGCTGCTTGAGGCGCTTCTGGTGGGACTTGCCATTGTAGTGGATCTGCGCCTGTGCAGCTGAGTTGAGCTGGATATTGCAGACCTCACAGAGCGTGAACGACTGGTGCTTCTTCTCCCGCTTCATGCGCTGCTCAGGCTGGCTGGGGGGGCTGCTGGCCGCCTCCACCAGTGGCACTGCGCTCTCGGGGCTGTGGGATGGGCTCAGGGGTCGCTTCATGCCTGCGGGAGGAAGGACAGACCCACTGTGAGGACAGAGGGACAGGAACAGGTGCCAGATGAGGGAGGAGAGCCCAACACAGGTCCCATGCCTGTGGTGTGTCTTAATCTGGGGGGATCCCTGAGCAAGCGCAACAGCGTTTGGGCAAGAAGACATGAGCAGCAGCATTCCCAGGAAGTTAGTGCTGGAGTAGAGAATAACCCACTTCTTCCAAGTTTCCAGCTCCAGACGACACTCCTTGTGTCAGGTCAAGTCTCTCTGTTCACTCGTGGGCAGCACTGTGGGTTGGCCCGAGTCAGAGTTAGGATGGAACCAACTCTCTGCAGGCAAGAGATTCAGCTGGCAGGACTCGTGTGCGGTGCAGGTGTCCCACAGCCCGTCCCCACCACGGCAGGAGAACGACTGGCGCTGGCACCATCGGCCACCAGCAGGTGCCTGCCCTGAACATGGGGCTCTGTGGGACCAACTCGCATCAGGAGCTGGAGCCCCAGACCCGCACAGGGACACCACAGAGGAGAGCTGCCCATGGAGGGACTGGGGTCGACTGGGGACAGCCCTCTGGCGGCCTTTGCCTTGCAGGGACACTGTTCCTGCTGCCTGACCCCGAGCTGGGACATCCAGAACAACCTCGGAGGCGCGAAGGTCACCCGAGCCCTGTGATCCAGTTACCGCCTTGGAGCTGGCAGCTGCGGCTTACAAATACCCCCAGGCACGCCGTGCCGAGACACCCCAAGGGGCCAAGGCAGGGGCCGGGGTGTCTGTGGGTGGCCAGGCAGGACCCAAAGGTGCTCTGCAGGGATGTCTCCCTCGGCAGGGCTGCACGGGGACGGTGCGGGGCTCAGCCGCCCGCACGCTCCTCGGGCAGCAGGGACCGCACCGGGGCTTTGGCTCCGGCAATGGGCAGCCCAAAATCCTGCTGTGCCGCGCCGGCGCGGTCTCCCTCCAGCACTCAGCACCCAGCAGGCCGCGAGGAGCTCGGTCTGGAGCCCACCGGCGACTCGGGGGGGCTCGGGGTGCTGCAGCCCCGGCCGCGGCCCCGCGGTGGCGCCGCCGCTCCGCGCCGGTCCCGCGCGTGGGTCCCGCGGCGGGCGGGAGCCGGGACCGGGGACAGCGGGGACCGGGGACAGCGGGGACCGGGGACGGCGGGGACTGGGGACAGCGGGGACCGGGGACAGCGGGGACCGGGGACGGCGGGGACCGGGGGGACAGCGGGGACTGGGGAGAGCGGGGACCGGGGACGGCGGGGACTGGGGACAGCGGGGACCGGGGACAGCGGGCAGCGGGGACAGCGGGGACCGGGGACGGCGGGCAGCGAGGACAGGGGCCAGCGGGGACCGGGGCCAGCGGAGACAGAGGGCAGCGGGGACTGGGGACAGCGGGGAGAGGGGGCAGCGAGGACAGAGGGCAGCGAGGACTGGGGACAGCGGGGACAGGGGACAGCGGGGACAGAGGGCAGCGGGGACTGGGGCCAGCGGGGACAGGGGACAGGGGGGACAGAGGGCAGCGGGTTCCCCGTTACAGGGCGGGGATGCGCTGCCGCTCACCCACCCACCGGGTGAGCCCCCCTCTCCTCAGCGGGTCTCGGCCCCATCCTGCACCTTCCTGCGCCCTGGGGGTGGCCACGAGTGTCTCCATCAATAGTCTTGTTTATCCAAAAGGAGCGGGAGGTTTTCCCACGAGCTGTTAACTGAGCTTGAGGCCTTTCGCAGGATAACCATTAGCAGAGCAACCGGAAAGAAGATCTGGGAGACGATCAACAGCAGGAATGTGAGACGGGGCCTCAGGGACACAGCGGGACACGCGGCATGCTGGAGGGGACACGCCAGCCGAGGCAGGTCGCCGGGTGCCCTTGGCATGCTCCCCCTCCCCGGGTATTTTTAATGCAATTACATCCCAGGACGCAGAGCTAAAATTGGAACATTATGTGGACAAAGTATCCCCAAAGTCTCCCTCGTCTTTAACACAGGCACTGCTGTTGCTCTGATTAGGCAGCAGCTCCTGTACCGGCTCCCGGGGCAGCGTTTGAAGGTCTGTCCTAATTGCACACACACTTGTTGTCTCATTCACTTAATTTCTTCTGCGCCTGTTCTGCTTCTCAGGTGTCAGGGCCACAAACCGGGTGGCTCGTGGCTGGGACAGGTCACGGGACAGGTCACGGCACATGTGCGAGCTGGCGCCGCCCTGACTGATGTCTTCTTTGGGGCAGAATTCATCTTTTCAGCAAAGCACTGAGGAACTTCTGGCAGGGGGGGCTGTTACCTTTCACAGGAGGGAAACTAAGGCAAGGTGAAGGTTAAGTGACACCCCCAGGGTGACTCAGGGGCTCTGAACCAAACCCAGCTCAGAACACAGGGTCGCCACATCCCAGCTCCACTACCCATCCCAGGATCGATGAGGCCAAGCTCTTGTCTCCTCCATGCAGGAGGACCACAAGCAGTTGCAAATTTTTGGGTAGTGTTCCCAAGGGTTGCAGAGCTCCCCTGGATGGGTGGGGATGAGCTGCCACTCACCTACCACCACCCAGATTTGACCTGGCTGATCAGCATCAATGACACCTCCCAGGACCCCGATGACACCCTGCCACCTGCACTTCTTGTTGCCCTTCCTTCGGTGCCAGGGGCTCTGCTGGCCCCACAGGGGATGTCCCTTCATCTGCTGATAGTTTGAAGGAGACCCATGCTGGGACATCCTTTACTCAGCTCCTGGATGCAAACAAACTCCAGAAACCACAACTTCCAGCACAGGCTGCAGTCACTGGAAGTGGCTCCTTGCCCATACACTGTGCTGAAGCAGCATTCCACAGCATCCCACAGTATCCCGCAGCATCCCAAAAAAGCCACTGGCTGGATATGAGATACATCAGCAGGGCAGTGGGGTTCTGGCCAAGCTACAAAATCCTGATGAGAGAGCAGGTTTGATGCAGGTCAGCTCCTTTCCCTCATTTCCTGTATTCTGGATAACCTGGGGACAGACCCGTAAAGGCCATCCTAGGCACAGGGAGTGCTGTTATCCCAGCCTGGATCCCATGCACATGCAGCCTGAGCATCTGCACAGGGATGTTCTCCCAGTGTCCTACCCCAGCAGGGACCCTAATGTTCCCTCCTGCCGTCAGCAGCAGTTTATGTCCCATGGGATTTTATTTGGCCTGAACTCAATAGAGCCAACACATGGGACCAGAACCTCCCCCCCAATCAAACTGCTTTTGCCACAGAGCTGAGGGGACATCACACGAGGTAATTGGGAGATCTCCCCATTCAGCAATATGGGATCAGGGAAAACACCACCTGAACAGAAAGTGCATGAACTTGGTAAGAGAGCAAGAAATCTGAAGGAAAAAAAAATCTGATTTGAGTTCACTAGATTCTGTATTACTGAATCCACCTTCCTTGCCTCTAGCTGAGCACACACAACGGTAAATAAAAGCAGAAGTAAAAGAAAGTTTTGGTATGAAAGTGGCCACGAACAGCAGTCACAAAATTCTCTCAAACCCCCTGAGTATGTACCGATTTCATGGTCCTTGTTCACATCTGTAAGGACCCTCAGGAAAGCCAGAGATGCCACAACCCCTCACCCAAGCACAACTCAAATCACTGCATCCTGTCACCTCAGGATTTGCACCATTAAGCAGCTCTGTGATCCTGCCACTGCCATGGATGTTCGCATCAAGGACCCTGACTGTGCCCCCCTCCAGAGCCACCAGTGAGCCCCAGACCCCCTGTGGCAGCCGCCCCACCATCCTGCCTCCTCACAGATCCCTCACCACTGGCACAAGCAATTTCCAGCCCACCCACCCATTTGGGCTCGGGATACAGCAACGCTGAAGAGGCAGCACAGCTGCCCCAGTGCGCCAGCCTGGCACAGGAGGCTCCTACCTGGTGCTGGTGAAGGGAACGCCGAGCCCTGCCCTTGGCACCGCCGAGCTAAGCCGGCTCCTGCCCTTGTGCCACGGCCGTCAGGGCACCGCAGCCGCCCCTACGCCCGGAGAGTTCCAGACACTTGTCTCATATTTCAAGGAGTACTTCAAATGCGGTTCGATCGCCACTAAATCAGCCCTCATCAGCAGCCTCCGGACGAGAGCCGGCACGTCCGAGTTGGTGCCTGTGGCTCAGCAAGTTCCCAAAGAGCCCGGAGCGTCACGAGGGGCAGCGGGCGCCAGCTGGCAGGGGGTGGCACTGGAGGAGCCACCTTGAGCCAAGAGCAGGCGGATGCACCTGACAGCAGCTCTCAGTGACAGGGGAGATGGGGGAATGGGGCAGCTTCCCGGGCTGCCTCGAAGGTTGGGCCCAGAGAATTCCCCGTGACACTTCATATAGAGGCACCGGCAGCTGGTGGAAGGACGGGAAGGTCTCTGGCCTCGCTGCAATGAGCACGGGGGGCTCTGCCCTCGACGTGGAGCCCAGGGGATCTGCTATAGCATTAGGAGATGCTTCGGTGTCCTGCCCTGAGAGCTGAGCAGATCCAGGCAGACCGCAGGTTTTGGAGGGGCCTGGCCATGCCTGCAGCACTTTCACTATTTCATAACACTGCATCAAACCAGCTGCCCCCCCAGCCCTGACATATGCTTCGCTAATGCCAGAGCAAGGCACATTTTAGGATCAGTCTGTAAACCATCCCTTGTCAGAGCAAGGATTAGTGTGAGCCGCCTCTCCCCAGGGGCTCCGGACTGCAGGCTGGCTCCTGGCACAGGGACCAGGGCACGCAGGGGCTCAGATCACCCACAGCCCTCAGTTCTGAGCCCCCCAAATGCCCGGCTCTTACCCTCAGATGCTCTCCAGGGTTCCCCTCAGTGCCGTTCCCACATGCTGAAGGGCAGTGGGATGTCTTGCAGCCTCCCGGGAGGGCAGGGAGCATCACACAGAGCACGGTGCCACTGCGCCTGTCCTCTCCTTTGCACATCAAGATCATTAACACCGCAGGGCTGCATGTCCCCTGAATCAGCAGATCCCAGCCCTGTTCCCGGGCAGTGAGGACAGCTGAAAACCAGCTGAAGGAGACACTATGGAGGGAACAACGCTGCTTCTCTGCAGCAGGGCAAGGAACATGCCCGTCCACGGTAGGAAGCAAAACCTGGGCTGTGCCACCTGCTCTCAAACCAGCAGGGAAAACAGCAAACAAACAGAGGCAGGGAGTGTGACATTCTGTCCCAGAGTTCGGCTGGAGGTGTGAGCACAGCACAGGGGGCAGTGGGAGAGGAAGGACTGAGGGTCCAGGATTCATCACCCCGACTGGCCGTGCTCCCCCAGCCACTCTGCTGGCTGAGCAGAACCTGACAGGATCACAGCATCCTTCAGGATTCTTGTGATCACAAATATTAGGGCAGAGCCACGTCTCGCTGAGCCGCTATGTTCTCTTGGGAAACAAAATACAATGAACCGGGTGGTGCACAGGGAGGGTCTGAGCCCTGGCAGCACCCCTCGCTGTGCAGGGATGCTGCCACAAGGAAGTTCCCAGAGAAGATGATTTTCCACAAGTGCAGGATCCAGAATGAGATCCAGGCCAGCTCCTGGGGAGCCGCCACCCCCACTGCAGGCACCGACAGCTGGGTCAGCAGCGGTGCCACTGGAGGCACAACGCCACAAGCATCAGCACGAGCACCATGGGGGTGGCAGTGCTGGTCCCATTCCCCCACCCACGTGTCCCCATGGCAAAGGTGAGGACAGCCACCAGGAGCACTTACAGTGTTGAGCAGAGTTCCAGCAGTCCCACAGCAGAGATGGGCATGGTCTTCCCTCCCAGCTCCCCTCACTCGTGCATCTGGGTCAGGAGCTTTTCAGGGCAGAAATTGGCTTTTAAGAGAACCTGTGGAGAGCTGCTGGCTAACAGGAGACCTCCAGTTTAAGCTGGAGCTCTCAAAGGCTCCTCTATTACAACGTAAATTAAATATTTGATAGTGCTAAGCAAGTGACATTTGCAGTCCGGTCACGGCAGGGGTATCAGATAGAGATATTTGCAACGGGATCTGTTTAAATCCATGTAGTGCTTTGGATCCATCCATCAAAACAAGTCCAGAGCTTTATTAAAATCAATGTTATCAAACACCCTGCTGGGGGAAGCTCTGAAGCCCATGTGGTGGGGCTGGGGGGCAGCTGAGCCCTGCTGAGCTGCGAGGCTGATGTACGGTGCAGCTTTGGAAGAGATTTTTCTTTAAAATTTAAGAGTAGCAAGAGACTTACCCCCACCTGCAGCTGTGGGAGGGAAATTAGCTGCAGCAGAAAAAAAGGGAAAGCACTGACCCAGCCCCAGATGGAGCCTGTTTTCAATCAGATCTCTTATATATGAGATATTTCTGATACCTGACACCAGATCAGATATGATCCCATCCCAGATCCCCCAGACACGTGTTCCAGAAACTGCCACGAGGTTGTTCAGTCTGACAAATGCCTGATTCCCTTCCCCAGATCAGCAATGCTGCACAGAAACACTCTTTGTCAAAGCATAACAAAACTACCGTCATTACCTTCCCTAAAAAGGGCTTGGAAACATAAAGGCTGAAAAGGACTTTCTGCATCTGTCACAGAAGATGTGACAAAGGGACACAGAGTTCAGGCAACTTGTTGACAGTGAACGCCCTTCACGGATAGATTTGGGAAGATTTCCTTACCAGCACATGGCTCAGTCCCATCAGCTGTGGTGGGAGGGGAGGCTTCTGAGCACTGTCCCAGGGCTGTTCTGGGTCTGTCCTTGGCCCAGAGCTCTGGGGAGATGGGTCCAGGGACAGTCGGACACCCCGATGACGTGGCTGAGGGGCCTCCCTGCTGCCAGCCGGATCTGCCCCAGTTCCGTGGCGCTTGTCACGGTGCTGAAGCTCCCAAACCTCCCAGCTGCTGAGAAAAGTTTTAAAAAGCGTGTCGAGCTGAAAGGCAGATGACAAGTAAAAAGAACCCCAAATTTATTGTTTTCTCAGAATTTAGAGTGGGAGGAAAGAAAATGGGACGACCCATGATTTTTTAATGCTGCAGTTGGCAGCTCCATATTTAATGTGACAGCATCCCTTTAAGAAAAATATGTTCATACACAAGGAAGAAAATAAATTGGCAAAGCAATTTGCTTTCAAGCTAGGCTGACAACTCCCCACTCCAACGTTTTGCTGCAGCCTTGGGTGAGCAGCAGTGGCCAGCACTCCATGCTGGGCAGGGATCATCCTAGAGGTTAAGGATGCTTCACTGGGTGACAAACCCATCTGGGAGCAGTAATTTATCCCAGAGATGGTGCAAAGAAAGAGTGGAAGGAATAATTCATTGTGTGTGAGGCAACGAGGAGACGCGCTGTCATGTTACCACACTGACAACTCCCCGACACAAACAGAGATGCTTGTTATGGAGCCTGAACCCACACGATCAAAGGGGCTTCTGCATTTGGGGTAGGAAGGGAGAAAAAAAAGACGGGAAGAAAGGGAAAGAAGAGCTAAATCAAAGCCTTGTTACCATTTCTTATGAAAGAAACTTGTGAGAAATGCTCTTTGCAGAGCAATTAGTCACCAGGATCTGAGGCAAGCGCCCAGCAGGACCCACTGCCGCCGCCCTGGAGCTGGGGAGGAGCACCCTGGTGTTGCTGCTTAGAGCAGCTTGCAGGGGGACGTGGTCGAGCTGGCAGGACCAGCAGGAAGGACCTGTCTGAGGAGGGGACAGCACGATGGCACGATGGAAGAGAGAAGTCAGAAACCAGGGTCCAAAACCATCCCTCACTTCTGCATTCCCCTCAGCTGGGGTCAGGTCTCCCTAGGACGACACTGCACTCCCAGCACCTGAGGTCCCTCTGGCAGCGGCAGCTCTGAAGTCAAGCCCCTAAAGCCACGAGCTTGGTGATGGTGGTGCTACACCCAGGGGTGGCACAAAATCCCTGAGTCCCCCGAGGTGCTGCTGAGGGGTCCCCAAGACTGATGGGGTTGCAAGAACTGTGAGAACTGTGCTGCAGGAGCGCTGGCCTGCAGCCTCAGTTCACACCTTGAAACCCTGACTTGTCTGTGAGCACCAGGATGGCAGTGCTGACAGGCAGGGAAATTGAATGGGACAGATGATAATGAATTGCCCACATCCCTCAGTGTCTCCTGGATGTGGAGTAATGAAGTTATACATTGCTCACTGGCTAGAGGACAGAAGAAGAGTTTCAGAGCTCGGGTTTAATCAGTTCAGTGACAAGCGTGGCCTGGATTCGTTCCCTCCTCTCGCCACGGTTTGGTGTCTCCGCTCCTCTCCCAGCTCCCGGCTCCTGCCAGCCCCAGGACTCAGCGACAGCTTGCTCCTGAAGCACAGGGATGAAGCTGCAGGAACCCAGTCACTGCAGCGTGAGAATCCTGTGCTGTGTTGGAGGTCATCGGTGTCAGGAGAGAAGCACGTGTATCCAATTAGACTGGGAAACCTCTGCTCCCAGAAGGGCAGAGGGCAGCGAGTGTTGGCTGGCGGTGCAGGTGGCAGCTGGAGTATTTATTTGGGCAGCACCGTTATTTAATGAGCTCGGGTGGGTCAGCGTTCCTGTTTGAAAGGAATTCCTAAATGGACTAATGAAAAGTTACTTGTGTCCCTCCCATGGAGACAGCCCCACTCCTGCTCCCCTCTGCACATCCGCGCTGAGCAGGAGAGATCTCCCTGCTCCCTCTCTGTGCTCACCTGCCTCCCCCACGTGCATGACACTGCCATTGCGCTGTCACTGCTGCGGCTGCCACACTGTCACCGGAGGGCACCTGGCACAGGGGGGACACAGGGCTGGGTCAGGCACGGCTCACACCACCCGAGCGTACGGCCAGGGAGCAGCGCAGAGCCATGGCTAGAGCAGAGTCCGGTCCTTCCATAGGGAATTCCCAGGGAGAAGCCTGGGAGCTGCTGCTCCTGCGGCGGTGAGCCGGATGCAGCCCTGCGCTCGGTGCTGGCCGCCAGCGAATTCCAGGTAATGGGAAACAAGGTAGAGAGGTGGCCCGGGCGGAGCGGCTGCTGACAAGTCCGTCTCCTGCCACGCAAAGCGGCCCATCCGTGCCAAGGGTCCAAGCATGTCCCTGCATCGGCATAGTGCCAGGTCGCAGCCAGGATGCGAAGAGGCAGCCAAGGCACGGCCCTACGAGCTGCCTCGGGGCTGCACTGGGGCCGGGATCCCAAAGGGAAGCCCCGCAATCGCCAGCGCATTGCCAGGGCTCCCCGCTCCCCGGGGCGTGCGGGGGACAGCGGCGAGAGGCTCAGCTCCACTGGCAGCTGGCGAGAGGTGGAGGCGTTGCTGTTATGAAAACATGCGAGGGCTGTGTCTGAAAACATTGTGAGGAGCCAGCTCCATAAATAGGCCCTTTATGGCTCTTCCCTGCGCTGAGACAGGCTCTTTCACACACACTTGGCTCCGGCACGGCGGGTTACGGGGCTAAAACAGCCCTGTGTCGGGTGGGGCAGGCTCGGGAGCACCGGCAGACGGGACACTGCGGCACAGAGCCCCCCAGTTCAACCCCACCACCCCCGGAGCAGGGGCTGTTCCCACCGCACCAGCACCCGAGGAACAGCAGCTCGCGTCCCTCGGCAGGAGCTGCGATGTCCGTGGGAGGACAGAGGCCAGGACAGTGACCCGTGCTGTCATGGGACACGGGCAGCAGCTGCTCCGCTGCCGCCACCTCCGCGGGCAGCACGCCCCGGCGCCGCAGCACACGGCCACGATTAATCAATGGATTCATCAGGGAGTTGTCATTAATTGAGCAGCTCCTGTGGCCGTGGAGCCCAATGGTCTGTCTGGTGTCAGAAACCGTGCATGCAGCAGCAGCTCTTTACTGCTTTCGGCCACATCCATTTAACGCGATGACAATTCAGTTTGTGCCCCCTCAGCAAACGTCCCCCGGTGTGGGAGCACTGGTGACTAAAGCAGCGGGTGAACGATTAGTGACTCAGCGCATAATTTTGCTCATTTTGTGCCTTTTTTTAGCACGGGGCGGACAGAGCTCACACAGCAAACTCTCGCCAGGCACCGCCACCGCTCCCTCACAGCGTCCCAGCTCCAAGCACCCACCTGGGGCTGGGGACCTTCTGCAGGCAAGCAGCTGTTTGATGTGGTTCTGCCATGGAAAACGGGGAGAAGAAGCTGGAAAACACTGCCAAGGGCTTTGGCTTGTTCTTCATTCTCCCTTTTATTGTTTCCGTTCTGACCTGGGAAAAGGCAAGAGGAGCTTGGCAGCCCCGGCTGCGCAGTTCACACCGTGCTGGCGCTGACCCGCAGCTGCCTCTATCAAGAGCAAAGCGCTGTGCTCTTGTCTTGGCGGTAGCTGATGTCTGCAAACACCAGGTGTCGGCTTGAATTAAGAAGCTCTTTGAGCTGGAATTGTGCTGAACACCCAGCGCTGGGGTGAATGCCGCCAGAGGAACCTCTGCCCGGACCACCTGCATTGGCCCAAGGACCACGGGAATGGCTGCATCTCGCAGGCTGGGGACAGTGTCAGGGACACGTCATCAATTTCCTCTCATCCTTACAGACCGGGCAGCCACAGCACGGCAGCCGTACAAGTGCAGAGACCCGACACGTGAGAGCAGGTCCAGCCCTGGGTGCCTCTGTGTCCAGCAGCGCTAACCTGGCTGTCGGAGTGTCTGCACCTCCAGGTGATCCGTGTAGGAGTGGAGAATGAGGTCAATGTCCTTGGCAGCACCATCACACCTGCACAGATCCCCCTCCATCCAGGGGGATGAGCTGAGCCACTCGCAGGTTCCCCCATGCCGCCTCTCTTGTTCACAGATCTGTGCAACCACAAAACCAGTGTGACCAATGCAACCAGTGCCGGCCACCAGCCACTCACATCTCCCATGGAGAGCTGCTGCTGATGCTGGCAAATGGTCACCCAGTGTCACCAAACTCCCTCATGGGGTCAGAGTGACACAGCCCCAAAGCAGTTCCAGGGGTGGCAACCCCAGCCACCGCAGGAGGACAGCGAATTGTCACCTCCCTAAAGCAGCTTTGTCTTTGCTTTCTCTTTAATGATTTCCCAGCTGCTTCCCCATTTCAGCCGATAATGGGACTTCACTCTCTATCTGGGTCTGAGAGGCGCTTGCCTTGTTCAGGCTGGAGAAAATCAATTCCCCTCTCACTCAAGTCTTTCCAAGACAGATGAACTGAAGATCGTGCCTGCCTGAGCAAAATGTTTATTCAGTCTGGGAACAGATTTACTTTTGAACCTTCTATAAATACAGCTGAGGGCCCCCATTTAATCCCTTACCAGAAGACCTAATTTTATTTGTTTTATGTTTTAAAGAATCCTCCCTTTTCCAACGCCTTGTCAGCAGGTGAAGAAAGGCAGGATTCTTGGCACTCTGCTTGGCAATGAGTGGAGGGCTGTGGGCAAAGGCAGTGGTGCTGGGAAGCCACTGCCTGGCCCCACCGCAGGATGAGGCTTGGTGGTGAGAGGGTGTGACCCCTGCACTGCTGGGTCTGGGTTCTGCAGGGTTTCCTGTTCTCTGCTACTGATTTACACCCATCAAAGCTCTGCTGGAGCCAGGGCAGGGAGGGAGAGGCCAAATCCTCCACAGAGGCGTCTTTGTGACCCTGCCTGCCCTGCCCATATGAGGATCTCTGTGCTGGGGGCTGTCCCTGCCTCAGCAGGGCCACGCACGGCCCTCTGCAGCCCCTCAGGACCTGTGACCACCTTCTCACAGACCCATCACCCCCATCTGCATGAGCCCCCCGGGACCAGCCACACTTCATCCACAGCCAAAACAGGCTTCATGCGCCGCGTGCTAATTAGAATTCAAAGGGGCAGCTGTTTATCCGTGATGCAGCAGGCACTTCACCACCAATCAGTGCCTCTCCCCATCACCCTCCTCATGGGGTGACACACCTACTAGGGACCCTGCCTGGGACCGCAGCATCACACCACTCTGACCCTCCAAGGGTCCTGCATCCTGCCCTGCCTGCGTCATCTGTCACTCCACAGCCAGCTGGGGCTGCAGAGGGCTTGGGGCTCCCGCCACTGGCAGGAGAAGGGAAAGCTCCTTGGCCAGCCAGGCATGGGTGGGCAGTGGGGAGCTGCTCCCAGGGTGCTCAGGGGGATCCTGCCACCTGCCAGCATCTCGCTGTTGCACACCACCGTGCTCTGGCCAGAGGGTTTGCCCAAGTCCTTAGGAGGAGAAATGTTCCCAAGGAAAAACTAAAAAGCTTTCCCACCACGAAGCAGAGGCAAAGAGCCAGCAGGTGCTGGAGCTGATTTTCTGCTGCCAGAACCCACCTTGGCACTTCCCTGGGCCAGAGCCCCATGCCCGTGGGAGCAGAGGTGGCACCACGGCAGTGCCGGCAGCAGGCCAGCATTGGAGCTGCAGGTGGCTGCTGGGTGCCTGTAAATCCCTTTGACTCATCTGCTGCCTAAGCCAGCATCAGACAGCACTCATCCTGCCCCGAGATTCCAGCTCTGCTTTGTGCCTTCCAGTTGTAACGGAGCACACAAGTTATCATCTCCCTCCACATCTGGCCAGGAAGGTGAGACTCTGGCACAGATGTGAACACCAGGGTGCCAGTCCCAGGTCCCTCCCCGAGCTCTGCAGCAGCTCCCGGCCAGGACTGAGCTCCTGCACAGACCCAGGATGGACAGACAGACCCCAGCCTGGACAGAGGAATTGCTATGTTCCCATTTGGCATATCCCCAGCCCTTGGAAGACTCCTCCAAAGGCACAGTGTGCTCTACACCACAACTGGCTCGCTTGTTTGACACACTTATTAACATGTTATTACACCTGTTGTCTAATTACCTCCTCTGCACACCAGAGGGAACACAATTTTGACATCGAGCTGTGCAAACCTGCAGCCCTACAGATGTTGGCTGGGTCTGGGGGGCTCAGTGGGGCTTGGAAGAAGTGGGGAACTGGAAGTGTGGCTCTGTGGAAGTGTCCCTCCCTGCCCCACCAGCCCACTGCTGCTGCCCCATGTCCCAACAAGATGGGGAGTGGAGAGCCCTGGAGTCGTGGGGAGCCCCCTGCATCACATGCCCGGGGTGCCAGCACTGCCCTTCCTGCACCCTCTGCCTTCCTGAGCACAGATTAATCTGGGAGAGCTTTAATCCGCTAAAGCCCTTTCATAACAGCCCTCGAAAATAAGCCTGGAGAGTTCCTAATACTTCTTGAAAATTTGGAGTTGGGATATTTATAGGCTCTGGCCTTGCGTGAGACAAAGCGCACCCAGCACTGAGCGGGAGGGCTCTGAGGTGGAGGGACCTGCTCTGGGGGGGACCCCCTGCCTGACCTCAGCTCTCGCCCCCCAGCCTGGCCAGCAGCCGCTCTGTGCCACTCCCAGTCTCCTGCTGGCTCCGTAACAAGCTTCCCTTGTTTGGGATTTTTATGGTTTTTTTTTTCTACAAGTATTTCAGGCTCCTCAGAAGAGCCTCCAGCGCAGTGCACAGACCGGCTCTGTGCCTTCAGCCCTTCAAATGAATGCAGAGCAGCAGCGCTTCCAACCAAGACAAACAGCAGTGACGCCGCATCCCCTGGGCATGTGGCTGAGGAAGGCGAGGGAAGAAAATCACACACAGTAACGGAGAAAGTTTGGCAAAAAACCCCAACCCCCCAAAAATGTGCCAGAAATCACCCGCATCCACGAAAACCAGGAGCTTAGGGTCCTGCTCTGCTGTTTTCCAGGCACCACCACTGGTGGTCATTGGCATCTCTGCCACTTTGGTCCTGGTCCTGGCAGGGTCCAGCGAGCCTCTGGACATCCAGGGCAGCATCACTGTGGCACCTGCAAGGGCCAAGTCATTGGTCCCGTATCTCTCCTGCTCCAACAGATAAAGGGAGAATTATCCCCCAAAAAGCTCTTGGCCCTTTGCCACATGGTTTTACAAAGATGTGACCTGCTGTCCCCAGGGCAGTGGCTGCAGAATTCTCCCAGTTCCAAGGCAGCAGAGCTCTCAGAGAACTGGGAGGTGATAAGAGGGTGAGAATCCCCTCTGATCTTACACAGGCAAAACCCACCCCATATGCAACATTTCCTTCATCGCCCTGATGTGGAGCAAGAGCCATTGGCCAGATGTCAGAAGCAGAATTACTCAAACTGGAGACAGAGTGCTGGCCACAGCCAGTGGCACCAGCCTTATTCCCACCAGAGAGGCCCCAGCTCGTCCCCTGTCTGGTGGGCGCAAGGCAGAGGAGTGGGCAGAGCTGGCACAGAGCTGCCAGAATCAAATCTCTTGGCCAGAGGAACCCAGCACCTCAGCATAGGAAGCAGCAGGGGTGTCCAGTCCCCTCAGCATCCCAAGCTTGGCTGTTCCTGCCTGACCAAAGTCCAGCAGCTGGAGCAGCTCCTGACTCCAGGCAGACACAGGCGTAGATTAGGGCTTCACCTCAAAATGTTTCCTTTGCAATTTCTCAGTGATCTTTCTTATCAACTAATTAAAAAATTTCCATAATTAGGCCAGGGAAAATCACGATTCAGGAACGATCCCATTTCAAAGCAGCACAGATCTGCTCGGTATCAAGGGCTCAGAGCCCTCGCCAGAGCCCAGAACCCTTCCCCATGACTGGGACTCAGCCTGGGCCCACCCCTGCAGGGCCCCGCAGCCCCAAGCCCACCACCAGCCCCTCTCCCTGGCACTCTGCCGGGAATTCATCCTGGGGAAAAGGCTGTTTACTTTGCAGGGAGAAAAGTGATGGGTTTTATAAAAAAACAACCATAAAGGGCCCTCTGACAGTGAGGGATTCTCCGTGCCTTCAGCCCCTGTGAAGTCAGGAGTGCTTGGGGAAGCACCCACTCTGGCCCACAGCCACACAGAGTGAAGATTCCCCCCGTGCCCACAGCCCGGGGTTCCTGTGCCAGCCCTGCTGCCATGGCCAGGGTGACAGCACCTGCCTGGCCCTGCCACCACAGCCAGGCTGGGCACACAGGCAGCACGCCCAGAGACAAACATCGTGATACCTCTGAAATACCAACACCTGCATCCAGGGGAGTACCAGGGGAGCTCCCACAGGACCTGGGGTATCCCGTGCCCACAGGGTGGCTCATGGCTCCTTAAATCTGCAGGTTCCCTCTGATGACTGGCAAGTAAATTGTTGTAGTTCTAGCAGAAATGGAGCAGTTGTTACAGTGCAGCTGCAGCCTGGGTTTCCTTGAGAGCACAGACATAATTCCTGACAGGGGCTTTCTGACACAGAAATTATGGTGCTATTTTGGAGGCAATCTCAGAACATCATACTAAGAAACAGCCTTTGTACATCACAATATCGTTGCTAAATTGACAAATAGACCCTCATGGGCTTCATTATTCTGCTCCGGGTGCACATTTTTGCATTTTTATCATCCCTAGAAATGATTAAAGGGTTGCAGAATTGAGGGCTCTGGCATTGGAAAACTCAAACTTCAGTCCCAATCCAGCTGAGGAACAGGAAAAGCACTTGGAAGGGCTGCAGGGCTCGAAAAGGGAATCTTTGCCCCTGCAATGTCTAAGTCTGACACGTTTTGGGGACTGTCCTGTGTTTTCACAACAGGTTTGCTTATAGCCCTGGAAAAGCACCAGTGTAAAGCAATGTGACTGACATATCCAGTACTGGATTGGGAACATCCGTGCAAAGGTCCTTGTTCAGTCAATAGCAGACTTGTGTTGTGCACTTGTAGAAATACATCGATCTCCCCAGAAACATTAGATAAAAGCCAAACAAGAAGAAGATCTCCAGAAATACAACAAATAAGAGCCCAAAGACTAGGGTTCCTTTACCAGCCACTAGCCGATGTCTGAGGATGCTGGGGCAATGCTCAAGGAATATTTTTGGGTTGGAATGACTGTGGATGGCCACAGCCAGGCAAGCTCCTGGTGCCACTCTGATGGGGCCACAGCACCACTCCAGGCTCCACACGTTCCTGCCAGCCCACAGGGATGAACAGCAGGAGGTACAGATGGAATGAGCCGGGGCAGCTCTGCCCTGTCCCTGTCCATGTGCCCACTGGCACATTGACAGGAGCCTTGTCCCAGGACAGCTGGGAATGCCAGGCAGAACATCAGTCCCCATAAACAGCACAGATGGGATGGGATGGGATGGGATGGGATGGGATGGGATGGGATGGGATGGGATGGGATGGGATGGGATGGGATGGCTGTTCTGAGCCCCCAGCAGTGCATGCTCCAGCAGGACCACACCTCCTCACCTGAGCAGCCAGGCCAGACCCCCAACCCTCACCTACCATGGCCAGGACATGCAGCCCTCCACAGTCCAGAACTGGGGACAAAGCCCTGAGGCCAGTGAGCCACCAGCCCCCCTACAATATTTCTTATTCTTGGGACTACTAAACCCTCCTCCCCATCTCTCCATACAGAGGCTGCTGCTCTGTCAGAGTTGAACAGCACTCGGGCAGCGAGAGCAGCCGCTCCGGAGCCCCAGCGAAGCACGATGCGAGCTCAGGGATGCTCATGTACAAGACTCACAGTGGGAAGTCACAGCCTGGCATGACGTCACAGCTGTGCTAACGCAGAGCCTGGCTCTGTGCATTCACAGACGGAGCCACATCCAGGGTCACACCAGCCTTTTTTTCCCAACGCACGTGGCGGATTATAGAACAAGCATGAAATCCACAGCACACAGTATCATTGCCCCGCCCTGAACTCTGCATATGGCAGGAGAGATTTTGGTCGGCTCCTCCATCCCCATGGAGCCATTCCAGCCAAGTGACAAACATCATTCAGCAAAGCCGCTGGGCTGGATGCTCCATCGGAAAACACCTGCAGTCACTTAAAAGAAAAAAAGTCAGTGGTGGTGGATTTGGATGGCGTTGGCTGCAGAAACTCCCAGCCAGACTGGCAGCCGGGACAGAGCCTCATTTATCCGCGGGCTGTCACACACGGCGGCACTGCCCATTGATGCTATTTTCAGGCGCCGTGCCCCACATGCAGGCACAGCAGCTCACACAATCCTCTCCACTCCCCACTCAGACACCCCAGATAACAAGGGGGCGAAGCCAATGTGTGCACAGTGCTGAGCAGGGCAGGGCCAGCTCCTGCCTCACATATTCACCCAAAATTGCTCCCTGTGGGGCAGAGGTGCTGCCATACTTCACGGGACCCAGACACATCCAGCCCTTGCAGGGGCAGGTCCAGCAGCAAGGTGCCAGTGAGTTGGTGCTGATTCCTCCATACTGGTAAATCAACCTAGAAGTCCCTTAGAGCCTCCAGGAGTGCAATGCCAGGCTTTAGACGCCTCACCTTCACACAGAATCATCTCCTCTATTTAAGCAGCACTTTCAAATTTTGCTCTGGAAACAAATCGCAGCCGCTTGTGCCAAGATGTTGTTTTCCCACACGCCCATCCAGCAGGATCGGCGCTCACCGCCCTGCCATGGCGCTGCCAAGGGCAGGAGCAGACACGTCCCTGTGCCGGGATCCGTGGGGTTCGCTCTGGGGCAGAGCAAGCCCCACCCCGATGCAAACTCCTTCAAAGCTTCCACCATAACTCACTGCTGCTCCAAGTTAACAGCAAAGTCTATCGATGATGGCCAGGGGAGAGTGGTCATTCTGCAGAGTGGGGATCCTGCTTCTGCCTCCTGGACCAGGGGACCCCGCTGCTCCCACCCGGAGACACAGCCAACAGAAAGCGCTTTTGTACAGCTCAGTGAAGGTCCTTTTCCGTAAGAGCCAAGTGTCCCCGTGGAGGCAGCCAGAACCTCGGCTCCATTCCCAACACAGCTCTCCATGTCCCAACCCCAGCATGGACACATGCAGCTCCAGACGTCCTGCGAACAAGCCAGGGGACACGCAGGGTGTGCTGTGCACGCCGACCAGCGCAGCCAGGCCCAGAGGGGCCCGAGGAGCACTCCACCACCCCTGCCCCTGCCGTGCCGCACACGCCGACACCTGGGCCGACGCTGCCCGCGCCCAGGTGCTTCCGCAGACCCCAGTCCAGCACACACTCGTGGGGGTCCCACGCTGTACACCCCACAGCGGGGGCACCCCGGCGGGGACGAGCCGGGGTTACCGATACCCACAGGGTCCCGCTCGGCGCGGGAACCTCAGCCCCGCGCCGGAGAGGGGCTGCGCGGGGGCCTCTGTAAAGTTCTGCTCAAGAAGTTTGCCTCCTGCCCTGACCCCTGCGGGTGGTCAGAGGGGCCGGGGCTCCGCCACCCCCGCCGCCCCTGCCCCGTTGCCCGGCGCCGCCGGGATGGAGCGCGGGGAGCGGCGCGTGCCCCGGGCGAACATCCGGCCCCGATCCCGGTTCCCGGGGCCCCTCCAGCGTATCCCCCCCTCCTACAACTTTCCTACGGCTGAAACTCCCCGTGCCCACAGCCCAGCGCCGGGTCATCGGTACCGGGAGCCCGGCCGCCCCCGCCCGCCCTACCTGCCCAGCCGCCCGGCTCCGCCGCCGTCTGCAGCATCCTCCCGCCGGCTTCTCGCTCCCGGCCGTGCGAGCGCGCTCCCGGAGGAGGAGGTGGAGGAGGTGGAGGAGGAAGAGGAGGAGGAGGAAGGGGGGGGGATGAAGGCAGCGCGCGCGCCGCCGCGGTCCAACCCCCCCTCGGCGCTGCGCGCCCGCACGGAGTGGGAGGGGGAACCGCGGCGGCGCATCCCGGTGCTGCATCCCGCAGCTGCATCCCGCAGCGGCGCCGGGGGCTCGGGGGCATCCTCCCGTCGCGCACCCCTAGCTCACGGCTGCCCCGGGCTGAGACGATGGGGGCATAGGGGCTCCCCAGGCTCTTTCCAGGGGATTTGAGGGCGTCGGTAAGGTGTGTGGCTGAACACGCAAAGGAGGGTGACACAGCGGGGCTGTGGGGAGGGCACCTGAATTTCAGGATACTGAGATGCTCTGTGCGACCAGCGCCGTAGAGAACGGCAGATAAGGTCTCAGACCCGCCAGGACGAGGGTCTCCAGTCCCGCACCCTGAGCGGCAGCAGACAGCCCGGCTCTCCAGGGAGGTGGCACCGCCGGGAGCTGCAGTTCTTTGCCGATGGCAGAGCCCCTGGTCTGACCCAGGCCCAGCAGGCAGCAGGGTGGGACAACACATTGGCCATGCCCGGACAGCCCGACTGCTCCAGGAGGGTGAACCGGAGCCAGGAGCGGGATGGAGGGAGGGGGCCTGCAGGGAGATGCTACTTGCTCCTCAGTCGTGGCAGCTGGAGCACAAGGTGCCGCCAGGCAAAGGCTCCTCTGCTGCCATGTTCCCGCCTTGTGCTAAGATCAACAATTTTAAGTGCAAAAGTCTGTGCTGGCCTGTCGCTGTCATCATTGTTAATATTTTAGCAGCTCCCAGAACCTTTCAGCGGGGCCACACAGTGCTGACACAGGAGAGGAGATATAAAAGCGTCCTGCTGCCCGCCCCAAGGAATACGCTGTCTAGACACGTTATATAATCACATTTTGCCCTCCGCCAGGACACTTCGCAGAGGATCTCAAAGCACTTCCCAAAACTGCTAATTGAGCTTCGGAGCCCAGCTGGGGGGTGAACTGCTCTGGCCAAATGCCCTCTCCTCTGGAGCAGGTACCCCGGGGCTCCTGCCTCCCAGAGCACTTCTAGCTCACTATTTTGCCTCCACTAAAATGCGGAATTGATGCCAAAAGGTAGAGGTGTGATTGGTCCTGTGATGTCGCTGGCAGAGGCTGGAGGCTGCAGAAGTGAGGACAGAGCACGTGCTGTTCCACCTCCAGGCCCAGAGGTGACCATGAGTGCAGGAGGCTCCAGGGCCACCAGCTGTCAGGAGGTGGAATCCAGGAGCAGGGAGTCCCAGTTTGAGCCACTTCTGGGTCTACAGATCCTGGAACACAAGCAGGTGGCCCAGCAGCAGCAGATCCCACCTGTCCACATCAGGAGCCCCTGTCCCCACTGCTGTGAGAGTCAGGTCCCCAGGAGCAGCAGTGCAGCACCACTGAGCCTCAGCCTGGTTCATCATAAATCACTTTGGGTTTTCAGAACCCTTTCACCAAAGCTCAGTGCATTTGTTTGCTGTGCCATCTGATTTTCACAATGTAGGATGTTTTTTTTCCCTCCCTATAAATAATTACAGGCACTCTAATGGATCTCGAACTTTACAGTACCTTGGCTGTCAGGAGCCTGATGATGATGGTATAGCCTTCTTCTCCAAGGACCAGAGACAGGGCAGGGGCTCCTCCACACGTTTTTCATTTACTTTAACCCTTTCAACCTTTTTCTTCTTCCACCGTAGTGCAGGCAAAGGACTGTACTCCTCTTCCAGGCATGGGAATCAGGAAGTGCAGAGATGAGGCCTCTTACCTGACTCACATCTCCCAGCATTCCAGCACTGGGGAGCATGGATGCATTTCTTCCCCTCCATGGGAACTCTGTCTTCCCTCTCCCAAGGGCAGCCCTTCACATTGCTTCCCCCCGAGATACTGTTTGTGCCAAGACCACGGTCACCCTTGAACATTTTGGTTTGCTCCAGATATCTCCAAAGCTGAAGACAAAACTCTGAACAAAGAGAAGGTCATCTCCAGCTGCAGTGCCCTGAAGTGCCATGGGACAGAGCAGCAGAAGGCACAGCACATCCAGCCACTCCATTATAATGTAGTTGTTGACAAAATTTCTCCCAACCCTGTGCTCAGCCCTGGACAGCAATTTTGTGCACTCAAAGGAGCAGAAATGAGCCTACAAGGAAAAAGGATCAGGCACTGCCAGGAGGGAGGGAACTATGAGGGAATGGGCACTGCCAGGAAGGAATGGGCACTGTCACAGTAACGCTTCCCCTTTCTTCATGTTTCTGGAGCTCAGCAGCCCTGCTTTCAGTAAACAAGGAGTTTTACAATTACCGCAGTGTTCTACATCTTCTGGCAGCTCTGACATCCCCCCACACGGGGAGGTGTTGGCACTGCCCAGGGACACTGTGGTGGCACCTCAGCAGTGAGACAGGTGATGGGTAAGGGTGATGAGCTGTCCCAGACAGGATGCTATTGAGACATTGCCAATCCCGAATGTGGAACCACAGAACCCCAGGGAAGGAAGACCCCTCCTGCAGCACTCACTGGGGTCCCACGACACCAGCTGGCTGCAGTGCCCAGCTCTCCAGGTGCAGCGAGAGCTCTCTATCTCTTTCCTTGGCACTGCATGACAGGGACCAGCACCAGGCAGAGCTCAGGCTTCTGGGTACAGAGGACCATGGAAGACAGGTGGGCAGAGGAGGGGCTGTGCCCAGGGGACGAGCCTGGGTCCCACAGCCAGGGAACGTCGGTGTGGGGTGGTTCAGGCCCATCATCACTTTCCAGGAAGGCTTGCTGGCTCTTTGGCTGCCGCGCTGAGCCGTGCCAAGCTGCTCCGGCAGCTGCCGTGGCCGTTCAGCAGCTGTTGAGCTGTAATTGCTCATTGAGTCATAATTTTTTTTTCCCAGTGAAAGCAGCACTGTCAGGGAATTAAAATCTTTTCAAAAGCCCATAAAGATTTCATAAACGTTTCAGAGCCAGATCAGGGAGGGTTTAGCACCTTCACAGCCAGGACCCAGGAGAAGACCAGCAGCGGAACACTCAACAGCCGTAACTGGTTAAAGGAACAACAGCACTGGGCAGCACCAGCCCATGGGAGCTGTGAGGCTGCACCGCCTCACCTCCAGCCTGCACAGGGCAGGACCGGTCCCCAGTCCATAGCCTGAGTGTGAGGGCCCAGCTGGGCTCCAGGTGGTTCAATTCACCTTGATTCCCATGACACGCTGCTGACACAGGTTGTGGGGTGCTGGGATGTGCCACAGCAGCACCTCCAGACTCCAGGAGAGCAAAAAGCTGACACGGGGGGAGTGCAGCTGTTGGCTCTCACCTGTTTCTCATCAGCCCAATTAGCAGTGGCCCAGCTCTGATCTGGGGAGATTGGCCCCACAGCCAGCGCAGGTGAGGGGCACTGCAAACAGCTGAATTTGAATTCAGATGAGCCCAAGGTGTCCTCGAAAGCAAAGGTTTGCATTCTGGAAGAGCTGCTGTAACCATGGAATAAGCTTTTCCATGGATGCAGCCCTTTCCACATGAGCAGGTGTTTGCAGGTTCCCGCCAGCAGCCCCTGCGCCATCCCGGGCACCTGCTATTTTTAGCGTGAGTGCGGAGCCGCCTTTGATGGTCCCTCTATGAGCTCTGTAAAGTATCTGGGCCAGGCACACGCAGCTTCCACAGCCCCACTCTGCCAGAACACACACTTTCCAAGGGAGGACTTGGGGGTGCTGGGTGAAGCCAGCCTCCAGGCCGGCAGGGGATTAAATGGGGGGCAGCCGTGCCCCCACAGCCCGGCAGAGCTGGACTGTGGTTTGCATCCCAGGATCAGCACAGCCACATTCGCCCTGACATCAGCACCCCCAGCCCATGGGCACCACAGGCAGGACAGCCCCATTCTCTAACAGGGTGCAGAAACAAGAGCTCAAACAGGTCAGAGCTGAGCTGAGTATTCATTTGGGCACCCATGGGTGCAGAAAACTCCTCACAGCTGTGGGAGTGATAGAGGGACCTCTGGCACTGGCTCCTGGAACCTGCTGGCCCCAGAACCTCTCACCAGCATTGGGCATCACTTTGAGAGGCACCTGAGTGACAGAGGCACCAATTGTTAGGGGAGAGACTGCTGTTATTTTATGGCCGTTGTTATTTCCTTCCTATTGTAACTTTTAATTAAAATCTACGGAAGGCCGATAACTGCTCCCTCTGCATAATTGCAGGGAGTAAATTTTATTATATAGGAAAGTGGTTTTAATTTTTAATAGACTTATTTTTAAGGAAGAGCAACACTTTGAAGGGATCTATGAGCCCCAGTAACAGTATCAAAGGCGAGAAGAGGAAAAAAGATGGGTTTATTACCTGTTCCCCATAAAACTGTTTTATTTTAGGGGAGTTTTGTGCTTCCTCCTAATGAGAGATGAATTGCACCAGCTTCATTTGCTGTAGGAGGAAAATTAAAATGAAACTGATAAGAGCCCAGCCTCTAGCTCCTGACTTACCTCCCAATTATAAATGAAAGCTCACAGGCATTCCAGAGATGGGGCTTGATGTCTACATTAATTATAAATAAATTATCTACACTTAATGTTTAAATGAAATTTCAGATAAAGCTTTATATTTAGAAAAGTGTTGCATCAGTGCATAAATATTTATGCAAGGAGTCTGGGTGAACTGCGGCTGCTTCAGCGTGACGTCGGAGCAGAGCTGGAGCGGGGAGCCTTGACTGGGCACTTGGGGGAAGCGGCGCTGAGGAGAGTGGGACAGTCAGGTCCTAAACCCGACCCACCTCTGGTGTTTGGAGAGGGGAGGTGATGGGGCACTCTGGGGCCATTGACATTGTCAGAGCAGCAGCACCCACTGCCCGTGGCGAGGGAGGCCGGTGACAGTGACAATCCCCCACACTCCCATCTTTCTCCAGCCCTCAAGACCCCGTGGCCACATCCCATGGGACTCCTGAGGCAAATGGTGCTGGGGGCCAGGGGAGCTTTTAATGCAGGAAGAGTGGAAAAGGAGAATTCTGACAGGCCCCAGCTGAAAACTGTGTGGAAAACAGTAAGGGAGGATAAATAAAATTATTGAGATTGTTTAGCCCCAGTCATTTGTGCAGGAGTCCAGATGAGGTCCAGGCAGGATCCAGCATCCTGAGCAGTCACCACTGAAGTGGGACATCATCCCTGAGGACAAAGGGAGCTGTCTGTGTCCGCACACCTGGCCAGCCCCAGGACCTGCTTCGTGCCATCAAAATCTGGGATGCAGCAGCTTTCCAGGGCCATGAATGCATTTCTCTGATTTCTTTCTGATGCCTGAGACAGCGCATCCCTGTCAGGAAGAACATCCCTGTCAGAGAGAACATCCTGGCTAGAGCAGAGCATTCCAGCCAAAGGAGAACATGCCATCCAGGAGAACATCCCAGCTGGGGAACATCCTGGCCAGGTGTACACATGGCCCTCCAGCGAGGGCTGAGCAGGCAGAGCTGGGTGCAGTTGGCCCAGGAATTTTAGCAGGGTCACCTTTGGTATCGCAGTGCTGCACAGTCCTCATTCTGCAACAGGAGCAGTATCTCATTTCTTCCTCAATTAGCTCCTGATTATCAGTGTCCCAGGGCCCCTTTCCAGTCTCTGTTTAATGCACCATTAATAATTCATTTCTCAGATAGCAGGAACGCAGCGCGAGGTTGGGGCTTTGTGACTAATAAGCACCAGAGCAACTCTCATCTCCAAGGGACAAATGAAGGCAACAAAAATAAAGTGGAAGAATCAAAGATAATATGTTTTGTGGCCTTTAATCAAACACTGCATAACGGGTTTGATTACTCAGGTGAAGAACACTCGCACACTGGGTTCCCTTGCCTCACCAGCATCGTCCCTGTCCCACTGCCTTCCTTAGCACAGAGGGAAATTAAGGCACCTCGAGTTAACACTGGGGCTGGCCCTCACTGCCCTGCTCCCAACATTGGGGGTTTAGGTACGAACTAGACCTTTCCTCAAGCTGGAAAATCCCAGGACCAGATTTCCCAGTGCCCAGCAGAGCCAGCGCAGTCGCTGAGGAGTCACACGCACGCTGGCAGCTGCACATTAAGTGTGACGGGTTTCTGACAGATCCAATTATAAAGCCAGGTCTCAGCAGAATTGCAGCCCTAAGATTTAGTGCATGAAATTTTGTTTGGGAATTTTCGGATATTGCAGCTTGCGCCAGGGGACCCCCAAAGCTCCAGACTGTGCCAGCACCTGCCAGCTGTCCCTGGGTCTTACCCCACCGTGCTGTGGCCCCTCTCTGTCACATCCTGCCAATGCCCAGCCCAAAAAGAGTCACTAAAAATGACAAGGAGAGCGGCCATCCCAGCAGTGCTGAGGAAGGGCGGACCTGCAGCCCCCCCTGCTCTTCTGCCCCACAGAGACATGCCCTGGCCCAGAGACTCCCTGCCCCTGCCCTGCACAGTCACTGGGATCAGGCTACAGGCTATAAATCACTCGACTCCCAGTAGCTGAGGATCTGCCCAGGCCTTTCCACACAGCCCCTAGGATGGTATTTTTAGCCCTTTCCTAGAAAAACAAGGTGGGCATGTGTGATGGTCCTGTTCTCGGCTGGCCAGGGACTTGGCTGCCCTGGGAATGCTCCTCGGAGGAAAGCAGCCAAGAAACCTCCAGGGACTGAAAGATCTGGGCCAGCGAGGACACAGGGATGTGAGTCCAGCTGCTCTCACAGTGCTTGGGTCTGAAGAGACATCAAGTCTCTTTGCCAGGCATAGGGCTGTCCTGCCCCAGCCAGTGCTGCATGAGCTTCTTCCATCAAAAACCCATGGTTAGGGGGTTTGGTTTACTTTTTCTAAGTGGCTGAGAGCACAGGGCTGTGCCCCTGTGCTGACAGGAGACCCTAGGATCACAGGTGGGTAGGAAGCTTGGGATGAAAGCCGGCAGCCTGCAGCACTGCTGTCATCGGATCAGATCAGAGCTGCATCACCATCCCCTGGCTCGGGAACCCCGGAGCTGTTGGGAAAACAGATTTGCCTTTGCATCTGCGAGGCTATTCCATCCTCTGCCATCCACAGCTGAGCCCAGGCTGGCAGGAGCAGCCAGAAGGACGGTGCCAGGGGGCTCCGTGACTGTGGGGGGCTGGAGTGTCCCCAGTCCTGGCTTTTGTGCCCTCCTGGGGGCACCTAATGGACGGCTGCAGCCCTTTCCCCCAGCCCAGATGGCTCCTGTGCGCTGGCACCTCACGGCCGGGCTGGTGGGATCCACACCCGGCACAGGCTTCAGTGGGCACCCGAGTGCCACCCAGCAGGGACACCTCCCTGATTCCCCTGGGATGAGCAGTCCCTGGTTTTGGCATCCTCGTCCCAGTGCTCCCGCAATGCCCTGAGCACGTGCCTCGCCGTGCCACCGGCTCGGATGGCATCGCCCGCCGCATGCCGCGGAGCTGTTTTAACCTCAGCAGAATAAACCTGCAGTGATTATATTTCCTGCCTCCCGCTCGGGGCGCAAGGGAAATTGTTTGATGCTAATCCCCTTGTTTAATCCACCAGCATCCTGACATGCGAACAGTCAGGATTAACTCCCGGCGGGAATCGTTCGACATGCGGCCGGCGGTCGCGGGGCAGAGCCGAGCAGGACCGGGACGCCCCCACACGCTTTGCAGGCTCCCATGCGCTCCCGGCAGCGGAAGAGATGCAGGAACAAAGTGGGGAGAGGGCTTCTGCTTTCAGGATAGAATTCCTCCACCACAAGCACTTTTCTCCAGACTGGAATTTCCCCTGGTACAAGGAGGGAAGCTCCAGCTGTCCCGGAAAAGGTCACCTCGGGGTCTGATGTGTTCCCGGGCACTGGAAGAGATACTGTGCAATAGCCAGATTTTCAGATGTGCCTGGGAAGCAAAATTCAGTCCCCATCCCCCTCACCCAGGATGCCACCGGACTCCTGCTGCTCATCCTGCTGCTGCCTGAGCCAGAGGCATGAAGCAGGATGGAGCCATCCCCAGGGCAGGACCCCCAGCGCCAGGCATCTCTTTGATAAAGGTGCCTGGGGTCCTCCTTCAGCTGCTCTGTGCCCTCCTTGCTGCAGACCTGCCCTGGATTTCAAATTTCAATTTGCCTGACTTTATCTTTCAGCCTCAGTTCTCATTATTCCTCTCTCTGCCAAGTTAAAGAGCCCTTTAATACCCAGCAGTTTTCTCCCCAGGAAGATACTTGCATGCTGTAATCAAGTCACATCTCAGGCTCCTTCCCGGTAAGTCGAGCAGGCTGAGCACTAAGTCCCACTAAACACCAGCCTGGGGAAAGGGCTGACCTGAGGCACTGCCAGGTGGAGGAGCCGGAGGTTTTCCAGCTGGTGCCTTGAGAGGGGAATCGGTGCTTTCTGATGCACTGATGACAAATGAAATGAGCTGTGAAAAATAAATCGCTGCATTGCCCTGACTGTGAGCACACCCGGCTGCCGGGGGCACGGGGGGTGCTGGGGCAGGAGGGCACAGGCGTTCCTGGGGCTGTGCCCATCGTGGCAGCCTGTGGGCCAGGGGCAAACCTCTTCACGACGCTTCTGCCAGCAGAACTTGCTGCAGCAGCTGTTTGCTGCGGGGCTAATGGTGCCTATCTCTGCTTACAGGCAGCAAGTCATGATGGCTGGAACATAAGTGCTTTGGGGACCTGAGATAAGCAAAGGTGCTTCAAGCCACAGACTACTTCCAGCCTGGGGATTTGGCCACAGGAGGCCAGCTCTGAAGGATGCCAGTCCTGAAGGATGCTGGCTCAGAAGGATGCAGGCTCAGAAGAACGCCAGCCCTGAAGGACACCAACCAAGGTCGCAGCACTGATCACTGCAGCTCGGCTGCTCCCTGCCGCCAGGCCCAAGGTGACCGAGCCCCTGGGAAGGAGAAGTCAGATGGGGCTGACGTTAAAGCAGGGACGCAGAGGGAAGAACAGCAGAGGCTGGATACAGACCCACTTGCAAAACCCACAGTGCCATCCTGGCCCTGTATCCCACAAAGTCAGCTGCACCCTCTCAAAAAGGGGCAAGTTTTGTCACAGAAATTCTGGTTTGGGGCACCCAAGTGGACAGCCAGATCTACCAGGGCTGATGAGAGGTTGCACCACCCAGTGCTGTGGGCACCCACTGGGCTAACTCACAGCCTGAATTCTCCAAGCACAAATCAGGGCAATTTGAGCTGAGCAAAACGATCTGGGGTCCCTGTGGGAGGGATCCTGCCTAGGGAGCAGGAGGAGAGGCCATCCCAGCCCACAAGGAGCTACAAATAACTCAAATGGCCTCATTACCCAGTTTCTGATGAACAGGAGTTTGGTTTCGTGGTTTCCCTGGGGCCAACTCCACCTGAAAGCAGGCTATGTGTACCTGACACTGCGGGAGCCTCTGGTACCAAAGTCAGGCAGTAGCAGGACTCTGGTCCCCTGCACATATCCTAGTCCTTCTGCAGCTCCCCGACACCCGCGGAGCCACCCGTGACCTGCCGAACATCCGTGCTGCTTACCGGCGCGGGGGTCCCCGGGCCAACACCAACACATGTGGCAGGATCCCGCGGGGAAGGGACACGCGCGGAGCGGCAGCTGAGAGCGCTGCAGCCCCCTGTACTCGTCGGAGCATCCCCCAGTTCCCCGAACGTGCCCCTGTCCCGCCGGAGCATCCCCCGGTATTCCGATCATGCCCCGGTCCCGCCGGAGCATCCCCCGGTCCCCGATCATGCCCCTGTCCCGCCGGAGCATTCCCCGGTATCCCGAACATGCCCCGGTCCCTCCGGAGCATCCCCCGGTATCCCGAACATGCCCCGGTCCCGCCGGAGCATCCCCCGGTCCCCGATCATTCCCCGGTGTCCCGGGCATCCCCAGCCCGGCCTGGCGCTCCCTCTAGCGCCCGACGGCGGCACAGCACGGGCGGCCGCGAGGTCTGGGGCTGCGCGCCCCGGTACCGAATCCCGCACCCCGGTACCGAATCCCGTGCCCCGGTACCGAATCCCGCGCCCCGCTACCGAATCCCGTGCCCCGGTACCGAATCCCGCACCCGGTACCGAATCCCGTGCCCCGGTACCGAATCCCGCACCCCGGTACCGAATCCCGTGCCCCGGTACCGAATCCCGTGCCCCGGTACCGAATCCCGCGCCCCGGTACCGAAACCCCCTCCCCTAAGCCAGCCCGGCCCTGGGCCCGATCCCGGTCCCGAGTCCTGCCGCAAGCCCCGCGGCTCCCCCAGCACCCCCGGCTCGGACGCAAAGGGCTTCCCACAGCGGCCCCAGGTGAGACTGAGGGAACACCCGGAGCCCTGCAGGGACCTGTGGGGCTGCCCCAAAGAGGCTTAGGCTTGTTCTGGGCCGCGGGAAGGTTCGGTCTTGGGTGGGTGGGTGAGGCAGGTCGCTCAGGGCACTGTCTGTGGGTGGGGTAGGGCCGGGGCAGCCTCACAGACTCCACTGTCCCCTTAAGATCCCTGTTTTGCCGGCACAGTGCACAGTGGAGTCTGACTGTGGTGCACTGTCCCTCCTTGAACCCTCCTGTGACCAGCCAGCTCTGGCCACGAGTGACACAGCCAACCTGCCCCTTCAGTCTAGCATGAGCATTTTTAATGGAGACCCATGGAATTCACAAGTCAGAGTGGAGAGGTGCTGGGCTATGTCCCAGACCCACAGAAACGGATGGTTCTCCTGGCAGGGTTGCAGAGGGGAAGGCAGCAGCATGCGGAGCAAGGAAGGGTTTGGGTGATTTTCAATCCCAGCATCTCATCCTTTCTACGTGGGTGAAGCAAAGCTCCTTCGGCAGCCATGGGCTCCAGCACAGGATGTACTGCTGTGGCTCAGACCAGCGAAGAAGAGAGGAGTGAGCTGTGGCTCTCTGTCCAAGGGTCAAGGAAGCCTCCCCTTTTCATGTGAGACCCTGAAAGTGCCTTGTGAATAGTCCTCTTCTGAACAGAGCCTGTGCTAGAAGGACAGGCCGTGGGTCTCAGAGCAGTACTCCAGGTAGTCAAACGCCTTGATGGGGAACGTCACAGCGCTCCATTTCTTGTACCTCCTCTTCTCTGTCGGTGTCTCCACCACAAAGTTTTTGACGCAGAGGATAGGCAGCTTCACCTGCCGGTACAACATCTCCATCCCCCAGTCCTGTGTGGGCAGGGAGGGGACAGTTACACAAGGCACACACAGCGTCCCCAGGCTGTAGGGCCACACACAGGGATCGAGTAGTTCCTTGCTCCCGAGGCATGTCCTTCCTTTGGGGGCAGCTTGTGTCCATGTCGCATAGCACACACATGCCATGGGCATGTGCAGGGGGACACAGTTCTATTTCTCAGATGGAAGCTGGGGCACAAGGTACAGCCTTTCCTGTCCCTGCAGCTCTGACTGGGCTGCAGACACAGGGAAATCGTGGCTCACCTGGCTGCAGGCTGTGCAGGCAATACGGCGGCCAGGCTCCCAGTCCTTGAAAGTCCGCTGGAACTGTATTTTTCCAGAGGAAACTCTGTAATACGACCTGCAAGGAAGGGGCCACCAAACAGTAAGGATGATGGTCCAGGGGACACAAACAGTGCAACACAGGTGCTCCCATAGTCAAACAAAGTTTCTGCAACCTCCCTGTACCAAGGTCCCCAAGAAAGAGCTGGCAGCAGGCTCCTGGTGCTACCCCTGCCTGCTCACCCCTGCCCATGTGAGACTCCTACCCGAAGCTGGGGTTGACATTGACATGGTGCATGTCCTCCACTGTGCGGATGTCGCTGCCACGGCACACGGCCCTGTTGCAGTTGACGCAGTACAGGCGAACAGCGTCCGGGTCATGCAGCCGCTGCCGCTCGCTGATCCTGGCCTCCTTCATCAGCCAGCTGGCTACGGCCACCTGCTGCCGCTCCTGGATCTGTGGAGGACAGGGAGGAACAGGGCTCAGCACAGGGCTGCAGGTAAGGACAGGTGGCAGGTACAGCAAGATCCATGGCCACTGAGGAATGCACCATCCCAGGAGCACAAGCTACAGGGCAGGACAGGCAGGGCAGGGCAGGATGGGCACATGCTGCCCCATGCCCCTCACACAACCCCATCTCAGGACCTGGTGCTGCCCCCGGGCAGAGCAGGCAGCCAAATGCAGGGTGCAGAGGTGGGCAAGAGCTGCCTGGCCCTGCCAGTGCCCATGGCAGCAACCAGCACCCACCTTTTGGCAGTACTCCTGTTCAGGCATGGCTTGCACTGCCTGAATTGCCCTCTTCATGAGCTCCACCAGGTCCTCGTTGAGCAGCTCTCGGGACACCTCTCTGCTGTTGGCTTTGGCGAGGACAGAGTAGACACTGTTCTCGGCACGGGCACGGCCCCGGGCCTGCAGCGCAAAGGCCAAATCTTGCAATCAGTGGAAGAGGGACACAGCCGACCCTTCTGTGACACCCTGTGAGGATGGAGCCTCCTCTGCCCTCCCCTGCGCCTTGCCAAGGAGATGTTCTCCCAGGGGCTGGGCTTATCCCCAAGGAGCTCCTGTAGGGAATGCAAGAGCCCCATGTCCCACCCCCATGGCTTTGGGGGATCCCAGCAAGGTCATAGGGAGCCTGGGCAGCACCTGCATCATGGCGATCTCATTGGTCATCAGCCCATAGCAGACCACAATGTTGCACTCAGGGATGTCCAGGCCCTCCTCAGCCACACTGGTGGAGAAGAGCAGGTTGAGGGCTCCCTCACGGAACTGCTTGATCACATCCTGCTGCTCATTCTGGTAGACAGAGGGGTGATGCTTCAGCAGCTGTGAAGGGCTCTGAGACCTGGGTAGCACCAGCAGCACCCCCAAAGTGTGCAGAGTGGGGTCGGTCCAGTTCCTGCCCACCTGCCACTCACCTGCGTCATGTGCCTGGTCTGGTTGCTGCAGCCAGCGCCGGTGAGGACAGCGGCCCTGATGTGCTGCCCACGGAGTGTGGCCCTGGTCTGCAGCCAGCTGAGCAGGCTGTGGGCACTCTGCCTTGTCTTGGTGAAGACAATGCCACGGGAAGTGCCCAGGGGCTGAAAGTGCTCACGCAGGATCCCCTCCAGCTTGCCCAGCCTGGGGTTCTCATAGCGCTGGTCCTTGGCAAGTGCCTGCAGGGTCGCCCTGTTCTCTGCACAGGTGAGTGGGGTGTCAGGGGGACTCCCTGCAGCCAAAACATAGCCAGCATCACCCCCCTCCAGGCCCCTCTCTTACCCTCAAATGTGGTGGTGAGGAACTGTTCGGTGGGGTCCTTCTCATCCCTCTCAGCGCTGTAGAACTGCTGGAGGCACTGGAAGGCGTCGATCATCCGCACGGCGTCATTGATTAGCAAAGCGTCGTTGTACTTGCGCAGGTGCAGGGCACACACCCGCATCTTGCGGCAAAACATCTCTGCGGCTGGCGGACCAGGGGACACCAGAGTCACAGCCTGTCCCCGCGGCTTGGCCCCGCCCCACCCGCGCTGCCACACCCTCACCTCTCTTCTCCAGCTTCACAATGCGCTGCTCGTAAATCTGCGTGCCAAAGTCCCGCGGAAGATCTGGCCTCTCCATGTACTGCTGGATCTGCACCATCACCTTCTTCAGCTGGTCACCAAAGGGGTCCTGGGAGCAGGGAGGGGCTCAGGACCCGGGAATTGTGGCTGGTTGCATGCTGGGACCCAGACAGTTGCAGGATCCCCCAGCACCAAAGCTCGAGGTCAAGTGATTTCTCACACTGGCCTGAGCAAAACAAATGAAGGGACACAGCCCCTCACCCAGCAGAACTTGGGGGTCTCATCTTCCACCCAGTGAGCAACCCCATGGCTCTGAGCAGCCATTCCTCACCTGTGCTCTCTCCTCGCATAGGTCAAACTGTTTCTTGGGTTGGGGGACGTGGCTCTGCAGGTGCTGCACCTCCTCCTGCACTGATGTGATCTTCTCAGTGTCCAGGTTGGCACAGATCTGAGAGGGAAAGACCCTGCTTCCACCCTGAGCCCAGCATGGTGCTCACTGGCAACCTGCTTAGCTTGGGGATGGCTCCTCTGGGCTGCCCAGCACTGGCACACCTGGACATCAACCTGCATCCCAAGGGACACCCCCTGTAGCCCAGGGGAAGCTGTGCCGAAGCAGGACAGGGGGCACAGGACGCACCTGCAGGATGTGCTCTACAGCCCCCTTGAAGGACGTTGCCCCCCCAGTGCCAGGGGACGCCGTCAGCCCCAGGACCTGTGGCAGGTCCCGCTCCCCGCTGAGCTTCTGCTGGAGGTATCTCAGCATGATCTTGTTGTAGACAGCGCCCTTGTGCGTGTGGTGGCACTCATCTATCACCAGCAGCGAGAAATCTGCTCCAGGCCAGGGAGGGGAGCGGGGTGAGATGGGGGCTCAGCTGGGGGCTCAGCCAGGGCTGTGGGGCCAGTAGCATGTGTGGTCTGGTGCCCACCTGTCAGCTCCACGTGCATGTCCTCCTCTGTGCTGACCAGGGCGTTCTGCAGTATCTGGGCTGTGCAGATGACAACGTCACTCCTCTTCACCTGGTCAGCGAAGAAGGCTTTGTGGCTGCTGTCCCCACTGATGGACATCACCTTGAAGGCGTCCTGCAGCACGTGGAATTCCTTCTCGGTGTGCTGGTCCACGAGGTGCACCTGCGCCCACAGGACCACGCTCAGCACCGGACAGGACCACCACCGGTGGCTGCCGCGGTCCTGGGGCAGGACAGCACCTTGTTGACAAGCACGGCCACCTTGCCGCCCCGCCGGCTCTCCAAGTGTCGCCGGCAGACGTGGACGGCCACGCGTGTCTTCCCGGCGCCCGTGGGCAGCCAAACGATGCTGTTGCGGCCGCTCAGAGCCGGGGCCGCCACCTCCCGCTGGTAGCCCCGGAGCTCCATTCCCTCGCCGCTCCGTGTCCCGCAGCCGCCGCAGCCGAGACCGGCCGGGAAACGAAAGTGAAGGCGGCGGGTCCTGCCGGTCCCGGCGGGGGACAGCGGGCGGGGGCCCAGCAAGGGGGGGCCCCGCCGGCCGCGCTGGGACCAACTGAGCCCAGCCGAGCCGAGCCGAGCCGAGCCGAGCCGCGCCGAGCCGCCCGGCCCGGGGATCCTCCGGGAGCCCCGGCTGCGAACCGAAACAGAAACCGAGTGGAGCTGCCACGACCCCGCCCCGCACACAGCCCGTCCCTGCGCCCCGGCCTGTCCGGAACCCCAGCGTAGCACCGTGCACCCCAACTCTGCCCCCTGCACCCCAACCAACCCCTGCACCCCAACTCTGCCCCCTGCACCCCAGCCCAGCCACGGGGATCTCTACACTCTCCCCTTCCCGAGCTCTTCCTGATCTCTCCCCAAAACAAACATCCCCCAGAATACCCCAGGTTGTCCCCCCACCCATCACGCTGGGGCGAGCCCCAAGGATGAAGCTGGGGCTGCACAAGGACATTTATTAAAAAAAAAAAAAAACAAACCAAAAACCAAACAAACCAATGAAACACCAGTCAAGTGGAATGGGGGTGAGTGGGGGCAGGGAAGGGGGGGCACAAGGAGGGGAGAGCAAGGGGGGAGACGAGCAGGGGTGTCTGCCAGCCGGAGCAGAGCAGGGGGAACAGAGGCCAGCACAGCACCGGGCAGCCACCCTCCCTGGCACCCAGAGGGGCAGGACTGGGGCTGGCAGTCCCCTGTCCCCCGAGCTGGCAGCAGGGGCAGGCAGGGACGATGTACAGGCAGGGAAGGCAGACCTGCCCCGGGGGAAGAGCTGACAGAGGCAGCAGGAGCTGGGTGTGCAGGGCAGAGCCCCCCCCCAGCAGGACCCTGGCCCAGGAGCAGCACCACTGCGGGCAGCCACAGGGCTGACCCCGCTGTACATTCAATGTGAGGGGCAGGGGCTGCTTGTATGTGGACGGAGCAGAAACCAAAGCACTTGTGTGCCCCTGCCCTGTCACAGGGAGCCAGGGCAGAAGGCACAATCCCAGGTAGGGGGGATGCACAAGGGTCAGGGGGCTCCCCCTCCCCAGGCAGAGGCAGGAGCTCAGTGCTGTCTCTGCCCTGGGCAGATCCTGATGAGGCCGCTCCAGCCTCACCCCCACTCCCTAGGAGAGGCAGCCAGAGCACCTCAGGGATAAAAGCACCAGCCCCCCGGCCCCTCGCACCCAAAGAAGGAAAGCCCAGCTCCCCAGGCTGCTCAGCAGCACCAATCCCTCCAGCAGCTCCGACCCACAGAGAGAGTGGGGCTGGATCCCACAGGAGCCCTGTCCCTCCCATGGGAGGGCAGGTGGCCACAGCAGGTCCAGGCCGGCCCCCCTACTTGTCGATGAGCCCCCCCTCCTTGAGCTTGAAGTAGAAGAACTTCTCGAGGGTGTTGGCACACTTGCAGTAGTCGCTGTCGGGCGGGTTGTACTCGCGGCAGTTGGTGATGATGCGCTGCAGGTCGGCGATGAACAGCTTCTTGGTGACGTAGTAGCGGTTCTTCAGGCGCTCAGTCATGGTCTTCAGGTCTGGGGGTGGGGAAGGCTCAGGACCCCTCCCCAGGCCTCTGCAGCCCCCAGCCACTGAGCTGGACACCGACCACAGGTCCCAACTCATCCCTCTCTCGCTCTGGACTATCCCAAGGCTCCCACCACCCCAAACAAGTCCCCACACAGACCCCACAATGAACAGGGGCGTCTGCAGCCCCCCTTCTGCCATCCTGTCCTGGGGGCTGGATGCAGCAACCTACCAATGGGGAAGCGGATGATTTCATAGTAGTCCGGTGCCTCCGACTTCTTCACGGGCTCCATGAAAGGCCACGCACTGGGGTGGGTCTGGAGAGAGGCGGGGGGCAGTTGGAGCAATGGACACACAGAACCCTTGCTCGCTCCAGCACTCAGGAGTCCTGCTCCCCCCACACATGGGTCACCCCAGCAGGCCTCAAGGACAAAGCCCTGTACAGCCCATCCCAGCGGTGGCAGCTCTGAGGGCTGTCGGGCAGACAGGCACCCCAGAGTGAGGGTCCCCTCCTGCCCACACCTTGATCTGGGCCAGCAAGTTCTTCAGCATGTTGTAGAGCTGGTCCGGGTCCTTGAGCTCCTTCCTGCAGGACAAGGCCAGTGCTCATCAGCCTCCCTCCATTCCAGGGCCAGGACGATGCCAGGACTGAGGCACAGCCTGAGCTGAGCCCCTAGCCCTGCTGCTGCAGGTCTACCCTGCCACCCATGTAGCACTCACCCCTTCTCCTTCCCCAGTGGTTTCCATCCTGTTTCTCCTGGAAGACAAGTGTCAGCGTCACCATGTCTGCCCCGCAGCCATGGGGAGGGAGGACAGAGACCTCCTGCCAGAGCCCCTGCCAGGACTCACGGATGCCAGGGACGCTCTCGATGGGGATCTGCCGCACACCCTCCTTGAAGCAGGTCAGGCCTGGATAGACTTTGCGGATCTGCGCCTGTTTCCTCTCAATCAGCTTCTTGATGATCTGCAGGGAAGGGGAGTTGGAAGGGGGCACATGAGTGGGGGCTGCAGGGTGCTCCAGGGAGCCGTACCGTGAGGTGAGACCCCACAAATCCACCACACAGGGCCAGAGACAACCCCCGCCAGTGACAACACCACCAGTGCCCGCTCTCTGCCCTGCAAGTCTGCCCTCAGGGGCAGCACAGCTCCACATCTCTCCCCTGCCTTCAGGGGGAAGCCGGCAGTGCTCGCCCACCCTCCTGCACACCCCTGGGCCATACCTCCTTCTGCTTCTTGATGATGTGTGAAAGCTCAGTGTAGGGGATGCGGGGGTTCAGCTCACACTCCATCAGGGTCGCCCCCTCGTAGTCCTTGATGTATCCCAGGTAGCGGCTCTTGGGGACCTTGATGTCCTTGGAAAAGCCCTAGGAGAGAGGGGGCAGGTGGGAGGGGGTAGGTGGGAGGGGGCAGGTGTGCAGCAGGGCTGGGGGCAGCTGCCCAGGGGAAGAAGCCCACCTGCTTTTTGAAGTAGCCAATGGCATACTCGTCCGCATAGGTGAGGAAGTAGAGGATGTTGTGCTTGATGTGGTATTCCTTCAGGTGGTTCATCAGGTGTGTCCCATAGCCCTTGGAGAAACACTGTGAGACAGGGACCCCCCCAGGCAGCCCCAGCTGGGATACACAGCCCCCTCCCACCCAAGAAAATGGCAGCTGGAAGATGTCCTGGAGCAACTACCACCACTTGGGCCTGGCCAGTGCCGAGCAGGTCTGGCTGCCCAAGGGACTGGGGCAGCCCTACACCAGTTACAGAGAGACCATCGTGCCTATGCCAGGCTTTGGGGGGCACACATGTGTGCCCATCTCCCTTCTCCCCGCTCTCACCTTCACTTGCTCATTGGAGGTGACAGCACAGAAGACAATCTCCGTGAAGCCTTGGGTAGGGAACATGCGGAAGCAGATGCCCCCGATCACTCGGCCATCCTTGATCAGTGCCAGGGTCTTGTGCTTCCTGTGGGCAGCACGGCCAAGGGTGAGGGGAGCCCCTCACACCAGCCCCCCCGCATCCCCCAGCCACGCACGGGTCAAAGACGAGGCGAGTGATGTACTCCTTGGGCATGCGGGGCAGCTGGTGTGAGAAGACATTCTGGAGCCCCACCAGCCACATCAGGATCTTCTTGTTGGATTTCTGTGAGAGTGAGTTGCCGATAACGTGGAACTCAATGATGCCACGGCGCTCCTCCAGCCGCGCTGTCTCATCCCGCGCTGCATTGGCTGACAGCAGGCTGGTCTAGGGGCATGGGAGAGTCACTGGCCCTGCACACTCTCTGCTCAGGGAGCCCCACTCCACCCTGGCACACTGGGAAAGCAGCTCCGTGGGCCCCGGAGAGCACAGAGCCACCTCAGCATCCCCAGCCCATACCTCGGGGCCCAGCATGGCAGCAGGGTCCGTGATGGTCAGCATGACCTCGTTCACCAGCTCCATGGGGATGTCTCCCATGACACGGATCCGCTTGGCATCCTCCAGTGTCAGGCTCTCAGGTAGCTTCCGCTTCTCCCCTGGGATTGGAGCAGAGCAGCACATCCAGCACTGGGAGGGACCATGGACAGTTCCAGCTCTGTGGCATGGGCTCATGGGACCTTACCTGGCAGGGGCTCCGGGGCGCTGGCATCCAGGCTGGTGGCAGAGCTGCTGCTGCTGAGCTTCTTGCTGAAGAGAGGAGTGGTGGGCACGGCGACGGTGCTGACCGCAGCTGGAACAGACCCATGGTGCCCATGACCACCAGAAAGCTTCTCGTCATGCCATGGCAGCCCAGCCACTGCTGCTGCTCATCCACACCTTGATCCTTTATCCCACAGCCCCCAAACACAGTGGGGTTGTTTCCTGAAATACCTGGGCGAGTCACCAGCTGGGCACCCTCTGCAGCTGGCACGGTGAAATCAGCCTCCCAGATTGGAGAGTTCTCACCGTAGATCTCCTCCTCCAGCATGGAGAGGAACCTGGCAGGGAGTGGCACATCAGCATGCAAGCATCCCAGAGGAGAGGTCCCCTCGGTGCTCCAGCAGCCATCCCCACATTGGGCACCTACTTGGGGAAGTGGGTGAGGATCAGTGTCCGCTTCTCTGGCACCAACTTGTCCTTCTCCACCCGGAACTTCTCCAGCAGCTGCCGGCGGGTTACCGTGAAGATGGACTTGAGGAGGCTGCGCCCAAAGACGTGGGTGGTCTCGTAGCGGGGCAGGCTGTCACAGCTCTGTGGCACATGGCAGTAGCACAGCCACCTGTGGGACAGGAAGGAGTGCCGGTGACAGGGTGGAACCAGAGACCCCAGAGCATCCATATCCCTCCTGGGACAATGCTGCCAGGAGCAGGGCTGAGAAGAGCAGGTGGGTGAAGGGCATGGCTGACATTTAAAAGCAATGGTGCAGGCACTGGGTGCCTGCTCTCCTAGTGGACCAACACTCTGGCAGAGCTGGGGAGAGTCCCGGGAGTTGGATCCCAGGGTGGCTGGCTCAGTGCTCCCCCTGCCCTCACCTGGTGTAGTTGACCTTGTAGGTGGCCACATCGTCGTTCTGGGAGCGCTGGCGGAACTGGGACGGTGTCTCCAGCTTCCAGTAGTTGAGGCACAGCAGAAACATCTTGGAGAGCTCATACATGGTCTGGCGCTCCTTGGGCGGCAAGTGGCTGAATTTGTACTGCACAAAATTCAGGACTCCCTGGGGAGGGGATGAGATGGTGGGAGGGTGCCAGGGGCTGCTCTGGGCTCTTCCGTGCTGCCTTCCAGGGAGTGAGGGGACTGTGCAAGGGCAGCAGAACACAGGACAAGTCATCAAGGCAGTGCGCAAGCCTGACAGCAGCCTCACCTGTTCAATGTTTGGTTTCTCAAAGGGGGGGCTCCCCAGGGACCCCTCGACCACAGGCTGGCTCATCTGCAGGATGCACTTCCGCAGCAGCTACAAAGACACCATCGGACATGGTCACCACAGTCCCAGGAACCAGATTTCCAGGAGTGGTGGAGGTGGCTGAATGCTGCCATGGGGCTGCTCCAACTTCTACAGCCAGGAAGGCGCCGGGGTTGCCCTTAGAGTACACCTGTTCATCCCCTAGAAACCACTCCCCTAGGGAATTCAAGGCCAAGAGAGCATCAGTCCAGGTCAGTCCAGGAGAGGGTCAGCATTCCAGGTCTCTGGGCTGTGGGATGGTTCACAGCCCCACTTCAGCTCCAGCTCCAACAGACCATGAACAGCAGGGCAGCAGCCCCAGCTTCCCCACAATGACCAGAGACCCCACACAAGTCCCCCCATGAGTAGGGCAGTGAGACATGCACAGCCCCAGACACACCTTGAACAGGTAGAAATACACCTGCTTGGTGTCCGTGTCTTCCTCCTTGTGCACTGACATGAAAAGGTTCTCCACGTCTACCACCATGCCCAGCAGACGGTTGATCTCTTCCTCCGAGACGTTCTCCAGGTGGGACACATGGTCCGCTGTGCCGGAGAGAAAGCCGTGGTGAGACCAGGGGATCAGCACCGCTCACCCTGCCTGGGAGGTCCCACAGGAGTTACCCAGCGCATGGCCACAGCTCCGGCACGGTTCACTCAGGTTGGTCACCGGCTGCTGCAGGTCCATTCGAGGGGCTGTGGGAGGGTTGGGGTTCTTCCAGCCATTGCACTTGCAGGCATCGTTGGCCTGGGATGAGGGACAGGAGCAGCCGTCGCGGTGGCCCACGTGCTGCCACATGCTGAGGCTGCCGCCTTCTCTGGGCAAATGATTTCCCTGGCTCCCACCTACCCCTTTTCACCCACCCCAGCTTTTCTCAGCCTCCACCTGCATCACCCACCATCCCAACACCTCCCTGTGCAGCTCCAGCACCCTGCAGTCCCTACCCAGAGACATCCCTGTACTTCCCTTGGACAGCTCAGTGCTCTCTTCCTGCACCCCCGGCCCATGCATGGCCCAGCAAACCCATCCTGCACCCCATGTAGATCCCAGCACCCAATCCTGCATCCTTTGTCCATGAATTCCTTGCACTCACCCTCCTGCACCCCTAAGTTCCCCTCCTACACCCATAAGCACCCTTGCAACTCCCTCCTGCATCCCCCATTCAGGTCAGCACCCTCCTCCTCCATCCCCCACCCATGCATAGCCTTCAACCCCCACTCCTGTATCTCCTGCATCCCCTGCACCCTCTACTGCACCCCCCACCCATGCCCGTCCTTGCATCCCCCCTCCTGCATCTCCCACCCATGCACAGCCTTCCACCCCGCCTCCTGCCCCCCCTGTCCCCCCGGTGCCGGTGTCCCCCACCTTACAAGCCGAGAAGACCCCCAGCTTCTCCAGCTTCTTCCCGCGGGGGAACCCCCGCACCTGCGCCTTGCGCTGACTCGCCCGCTGCTGCTGGCTCAGCCCGGGCCGTGCCGGGTCGCTGGATCCCGCTCCTCCAGCCGTTACCCCGCTTGCTCCCGCCGCCCCCGCCGCTCCCGTCCCCGGGCCCGGCGGGGGCCGCCCGGGCTGCGCGGCCTCCGGCTCCGCCATGCCGGGCCCGGCGTGCGCTCCGCGCTCACTGCGCCTGCGCGCCGGGAACGCCGGGATCCGTAGTCCGCAGCGGCGGGGGAGGTGGGGTCGGTGCTCCCGGGACGGTGCTCCCGGGGCCCGTTCGCGTCACCCGCTGTCCCCAACGGGAGCAGAGCTCCCACTCGGGACTGCGGGTGGCGTGAACCGTCCAGAGAGGATCGAGGTCCGGTCATGACGACCCTCGGCGACAGCCCCTCACGGGGCGGTGCCGAGCCATCGGTGTCCGGAGGAGCCCTCCCGCCCCTCCGGTAACCGGTACCGCACCCGGTCCGCCGGCGCACGGCGCGCTCCGCACACCGCGGACTCCCGCAAATATGGAGCATGGCCACGCCTTCTTCTCCAAATGTGGCGTGTGACCCTCCCTCCTCCTGCCCACCGCCGGCACGGGGTGCGGCCGAGCGCCCAGCTCGGAGCGTGGCCGCGCCTCCTGGCCGGTACCAATGAACCGGGTCCGCCCGCACGGCCACTTATGAGAGGCCGCGCCCACTTTCACCGTGGGGGCGCGGCTTAGCGTCGGGCTGGGGCGCGGAGCTGCGGGCAGCGCCTGGAAGATGCCAGCACTAGCGGGGGGGACGGCACGGGGGACGCGGGCACCGCACGGGAGTGTCCCAGCACCATCCCAAAGACGGGAGTCAGGGGTCCGAAGGCTACTCAGGGGGATATTCAGGACTTCCAGGGGATTCTCAGTGCTGCGCATGGCCTGGAGCCCCTCGGCCAACCTCCTCTGGCAGGGCAGAGCTGGGGAGAGGTGCCAGGGACATGCCCTGTGCCAGCACAGCCCCGTACCCCACCCTGCCATCGCTCTGCATGGGCACAGGCAGGAGCGTTGCAAAGCACAGGGCTGGGCAAGACCAGAAACACAGAAACCACACAAATAAAAGTTAGGAATATTTATTACATATCAAAAAAGCTGCATGTTTTGGGCAGACACCACCCCCCGGGCCATCGCGCAGTCCCAGCGCGGTCCCGCTCTGCGGCCAGCAGCTGCCCCAGTAGCCAGGCTCAGCCTGGTCCCCGTTGCTCCTCGTCACGCCTTGGCCCGCTCAGCTCCGTCCTCAGTGCTGCCAGCTGGCTGCGCCACCGCCGGCCCCATCTGGATGGGCACGTTCCTCTCCGGGACAGCCGGCAGTGCCAGCTTGGGGGCCTCGATGCGGAGCTGCCCTTCCTTGGACAGGGAGCAGGTCAGCGCTTCGGCATCCACCTCCTCGGGCACGTCCCACTCCCGCTTCAGCACCTCGTACTTGTAGGAGAAGGAGCCCTTCTCGTCTGTGCTCTGCGTCTCCTTCTGCCCCACCAGCACCACCTTCCTGCCCACTACTTTCACCGACAGCTGCTCGGGCGCAAAGTCCTTCACGTCCTGGCAGACAGAGAAGCCGTCCCCGGAGCCCTGGGTCAGGGCTGCGTTGGTGCTCGACGCGCGGTCCGCAGTGATGCCGATCCGCCCGGGGCTGCTCCCAGTGGTCAGGTACTGCTCGACGCTGCTCATGAACTCCCGAGCCCTCTCCATCTCCAGCCGCATCTCCCGCTCCAGCTCGGCGAAGAGGGTCCCTGGATGTGGCCAGAGGGTGCGGACGGGTCCCAGCCACGGGAACAGTGAGCTGGACATGGGCGGCATGAAGTGCAGGCGGCAAAGCATCTCTGCTCCCAGCGAGTGCTTCTGGTTGTGCTGCGGCTCTGTTCGGTGCAGTGGCCGGAGCGGTGCTGGGCTGGGGCAGGGGAGCAGCGGGTTTTATCCTCCCCTGCCCAGGGGTGTGTCCCTTCCAGAACGCTCTCTCCCCACGCACCCTCCTGGAGCCATCGCCTATTTTTGAGAGGCTGATTATCCACCAGCCAAAATAGCTGCGCCTGTTTCTGGGGACAAGTCACATGCCACAAATAGGGAGCCGCAGTCACTGCTGGGAGCTCAGGTTTCTGCAGAGCCATCGTGATGCAGCAGGGCCCATGGGGCCATGGCCAGGGGGCCACAGAACCCTTTCCTGGCCCCCCTGCTGGGGGCTCAGCAGAGCCAGGCTCCATTGTGCCAGGACCGCATCACTTCTGCCAGTTCAGGGACAGTCCCACCCCTAAAGCAACGTGTCCCATGCCATCCTCTGCCAGACACCTCTTGCACTTTCTAGGACCCCGCTCCCTGTTGGCCACCCCGATCCTGTCCTGACTCCTCAGTACCCCGCTGTGCACCCCACCTGGGCATGGGCCCACGGGCTGACTTCTGGTCTCACTAAGGGAACCTCCCTGGGCACAGATGGGGGAAAAGGGCCACAGCTGAGGGTGGGGGGAGGCAGGGAGGAGACAAGCCCAGACTCACTCCATGCCTGGGAAATGCAAAGGGCAGAGATTTTTGGCAGGGGTGGCTCAGGCATCCCGCTCGGAGGCTGAGGTGATGCTGCTAATTATAAGCCAGGAGAGCAGAGCTGTAAGAGTCAGGGCGAAGGTATGCCGGGCACGACGTCAGCGGTGCCTCTTCTCACGGGTGAGTAACAAGAATGAGCTGGAACGGGCTGGAAAGAGCTGAGCTCTTCTCCCGAGGGTGACGTAATGTGCGGGACAAGGCCACGCCTCCAGGGAACGGGAATAAAAGCCTCCGACGGCAGCAGCGGGGCAGAACGCTTCCAGCCCACTGGAAAAGGGACAGAAGCAGCAGCAGCAACAGCAGCAGCAGCAGCAACAACAACTAAGATGCTTTGCCGGATGCACCTCGCACCATTCGCCTCCAGCTCCCTGGCCAGCCGTCTGGGCACAGTGAGGACCCTCTGGCCACACGCAGAGACGATCTTCACCGAGCTGCAGCAGGAGATGGAGAAAGCTCGGGAGTTCATGAGCAGCTTCGAGCAGCTCCTGAGCAACCACGGAGCCATCGCTGCGGAGCGCACCCCGAGCACCAGCATGACCCTGACCCAGGGCTCTGGGGACGGCTTCTCTGTCTGCCAGGACGTCAAGAACTTCGCTCCCGAGCAGCTGTCGGTGAAGGTGGTGGGCAGGAAAGTGGTGCTGGTGGGGCAGAAGGAGACGCAGAATGTCGATGAGAAGGGCTCCTTCTCCTACAAGTACGAGGTGCTGAAGCGGGAGTGGGACGTGCCCGAGGAGGTGGATGCCGAAGCGCTGACCTGCTCCCTGTCCAAGGAAGGGCAGCTCCGCATCGAGGCCCCCAAGCTGGCACTGCCAGCCGCTCCCGAGAGGAATGTGCCCATCCAGGTCAGCCCTGCAGCCCCACTGACTGGACCAGCCTCTGAGGATGGAGCTGCTAGCAAAGCCCAGGTGTAAGAGGATGGGACCCGATGGCCACGGCAGGACCGGAGCAGACAGGAGCAAGTCTCGGGTTTAAGCCCAGACAAGCTTCATCAGCAATTAAGGCTTTTTTTTCACTACACTGGAATGTTTTTGTATCCAATAAAAATACTTTTGCATTGAATCTGCTTGTGCTCTCTGGGTGTTGATTGATGGGGAGGCTGCGCCCTACTCTTGATGCCAGAGGAGCTGGGTGCACAGAGAAGGAAGAACTTCTCTTGCTTCTCAGGGCAGCACAAAATGGAGCCGGGACAGTAGACCCAGAGGGTTCTGTGAGGGAGGGGATGGGATCTGGGAGCACTGTGCTGCCAAAGGAGGGAGGCAGGAAGGTCCCAGGCAGGAAGGGCAATCCCACTCACCTGTACAGGAGCAGCAGTCTGCCCTCACACTGCTGTCAGCATCCACTCCAGATCCACAGCCTCAGCCACTACACATCCCCACAGAATGGGGAGGAACCACACTGGGCACCCTGGCTGGGTGTGGTGTGAGGCTGTTGTACCCACACTTTCCCCCTCCCGGCTTGGCAAGGGGCTGCTGGAGTCCACCGTGAGCTCCCAGCAGCAGGGAGGGAAAAACCCAACCCCGGGTGCGGTGTGTAACCACCACAAACACCCGCGCTCAGGCCCAGGCAGGCAGCAGGTGTGTGGGCAGGCAGCAGGTATGTGAGGAGGAACGCCTGTTTGTGCTAAAGCCACCCTGAGATCAGACAGCCAATTGCCCAGATAGACCAGGAACAGCAGCAGGGCCCCAGCCTCGATTCTGAGCTCCTGAGCACCTGCTCTGGTAAGCAGCAAGACCCTTCTTAGGGCATCACAGATGCCTTCACAGAGACCCCAAGTCCAGGAAGAAACCAGGCACGGAGGGAGAGGAGCCAGCAGATGGCAACAGCACTGCGCACAATGTCCATGGAATCGAGTGGGATCAGGGAAGCCCTTCTCCAACTGGTCCATCTCTGGCAGCCTGGGGAAACCAGCAGCATCAGTCCACCCCACACTGTAAGCTGTGGGTGGTCCCACAGAGGTCCTGAGCTCCTCCAGCAGCCAAGCAGCCCAGGCACAAGCAGCACTACACAAGTGAGGTGCATTGGGGGCCACTGGAGCCCACACCCCACAGGCAGCCCAGACTCGAGCGTGATCCCAGGCAGTCCCTCACTAAGTCACTCCAGACCCTTCCTGCTTCCAGGATTTTAAGGAAATCCAGCATGAGGAAGAGGCACCAAGACCTTGGATAGAGGCTAAAGGGCACACAAGCCAAGGCTGTTCATACAATTCTATTCACAGCTCTCCTGTGACTGAGCCTCTCAGCCCCTCAGCTGAGAGGAGCAACGGGTTCCAAATGCAGCACGTCTCCATCCTCAGCCTCTCCTGAGCACGAACAGTGCTGCCGGCAGCACATGTGGTAGGGATGGAGCTGCAAGGGGCTGCTCCTTCTTCCATATTGACTCCAGGTCTCAGCTGTGGGTGTTGGGGTCTCACAGTCCATGCAGCAGTGACAGGAGAGCTGCACATTCCGAGGCCATCGTGCTCCAGGGACAGGCACCACGTTCATTAACTCTGGACCCAAGCCTGTCCCATTGCAGAGCTGAGCTCCTCTGCACACTGCTCCCCCACCTCTTTCCAACTTGCATTGTAGAGTTTCCCAGAAGTATCAGGTAAGAAGTAATTCCCACTGTTTCCCTCAAGCTTCCTTGAGCACACTGGAGCCAAGTGAACTTGTGAGGAGAGCAGCTGTGCAGGAGCAGCCACACAGCCCAAGCTCAGGAGCCCCATTTCTCCCTCCTCAAAAGGAAGGGCCCCATTTCCCTGCCAAGGTGTGGAACACGTCGGGAGCAGCCCAGCACAGCTCAGCCTCCACCAGAATGGCTGTGCTCAGCTCCAGACCCTGCTGCATTAAGAAACATGAACATTGTTGTTATGATAGGTTTATAAAAATTTTGTTTTAATCACACAAAACTGAAGTTTGTGATGAAGACTAAGTCAACAGTTCCTCTTAAATACCAGGATGCATAAGACACTGCATTAGGCACTAGGCAGCAGCCAACATCAGTTAGAGTCTGGCAACAGAAGCCATTTAATACCTCCCTTCATTCTTTGTGGAATTACAGGCTTTTGCAATACATGTCATTCCCACTGACAGGTTACCCAAGGTTTCCCCCACCCCACCTCTGTACATCAGTAAACCTTGTGTATTCCCACCAGAGCAGGGTTAACAATATTAGTGGCATCACAACCATCAAGGAAAGGACAAATTTCTATACAAGATTTTTTGCAAAAGTTGCAACAGGATTAGTGCATTACGACAGAACCGAGAGAAAAGAAGAGTTGGCATGCTGGAGTCCAACACAAAGAAAGACAACAGGCAGCTCGTTGGATGTACTATATTGACAAGATACTGATTGGTTACATGGAGAAACATACAATACAAAATACAGAAGAAACCAGTTTTGCTTCCCTCTGCCCCACCCCAAATACTCATCATTGATTTGGTCAATAAGTGGCCCAAGAGCCGGAGTTTGTCTCTAATGCTACAGTTTAGTGGTTGTTCTGGGCACATCGCACGGGATCAGCCTCAGCTCTTACAGACAGGGAACTTTAAACACGTGTCCCAATATCCCTTTGTTTCCCATAGTGAACTACAGTGCTGTGGGACCTGGGTGCTGCTGGCCTCACCCGTGGGACGGCCACGCTGGCTGGGCAGACACCAGGTCCTGCATCCACCACCACCAGGAAGAGGGAAGAGCAGAAGTTCATATATTAAAAAAGTGACTTAAGACTTAGAATTGAATTAGTATTTGTACAGAAAGGTGCAGGTGGAAGAACTCCCTCCAGCCTATGATCAGAAAGGGATGGAGAATCACAGCGGCGCCGGCAGCAGCCGCCCTACGGTAAGTGCGATCATTAGCGTGGGTTCCAGTCACGTCCTCCAAGGGCTCGCGGGCCGGAGCAGCTGCTCAGTTGCTGCAGCACTGGCTTCTGCTCGGCTGGCTGCTCTCCTGAAGGTCCACCACCCGATTCCTGCCTTGGCCACCAGGAGCATTCTGGGGTTCATTTTTTGGCAGTTTCTTGGCTAGAAAGAGACAGGTCATTAGTAGGGTCCTCTAGAGGGGCCAACCTCCTCCCACCCCATACCGGGTTCGGCCTGCTCCAGTCCAAGCCCTCACTGCCAAAGGAATTTGGGGCAGGAGACTGCCAGCAATACTGCATGGCAAACCATCCTTGGCTCTGGCTGGCATCAAACCTGCTCCTTCCTCCCTCACCACCCCAGACACAGGGAGAAGGAACCAACTTTGCAAGGCTAAGGCGCCACATGCTCCGGGAGTGATGATCACACCAGTGTGGCGAAGTGGACACAGCCCCAGTAAGAGCCACCAGCCCTGGCTGACACAGGACCCCCTCGGGCCGCAGTGCTGGCACTCAGAGCCACCTCAGCCCTACACACAGGCCATTACCTATTGCCATGAAGATTTCATTCACATTCATCGCTGTCTTTGCTGATGTCTCCATGAACAGCAAGCTGTTGTCATCTGCATATGTTTGTGCATCCTACAAACAATCACATCAAGAGTGCTAAAGGCAGCCTGCCAGGAGGCCCAAGCAGACTTCACACACTTTACTTGTCAACACACTAACTGCTGGAGAAAGGCTATGTCCCACCTTGGGCCAGAAATTCTCTCCCCAGTCCCTGCCCCCACCTGGCCCAGACAACCCAGGGACAGGCCCCACTACCAGCCTTGCATGGCCAGTGTGCCACGGCTGACTGGGCCACAACCTGATTGAGCCACACGCACACACAGTGCCTGGTAGCTGGGTCAGCTGGGAGGGTGTCACCCATTGCAAGGGCACCACAAGCAATCCTGTGAGAGGGCTGGTTAAGAACCCCTCCTGAATGCTTGTCAGCTGAGATAAGAGCTGCGAAGAGCAGAAAACGAGAGCTGGGAATTATTCCTCGTGTCTTGTAACCAGAAGATGCTGTTTCACACCCTGCAGACATCCCTGCATGAGTAAGGCAGCAAAGGAGACTGAGGACAGGACCATGTGCTCTGTGGGCCTCCTCCTCCACACTCACCAGAACTTTCACCAGGCAGGGCCACATGCACTATGACAGAATAAAGGGAAGGGCAAGGCACAGACACTGCTCAGTGGCACCCTACAGTCCTCAGCACAAAAACTCACTTTCATTCTCCCTCAAAGCGTATTTTACACAATCGCCATCTCCCTCACTTAAACAAAAAGCTGCTTTCCTGACCTGCTTGGGTAACAACTTATTTGGATTCCCACTCACCTGGAAGTCCACAGCTCTCTTGGTAGCAAGGTCTGCCTTGTTTCCTGCTAGTGCAATTACAATATTGGGGCTAGCCTGCCTCTGCAACTCTTTCACCCAGTTCTTGGCTCGTACAAATGTGTCCTGGAAAAAAACAGGAGGCAGCGGTCAGGAAGGGCAGCCGTGTAGGAATCCACAGGGCAGATATGATTAGAACAAGGCTTTCCTGTGAGAAGTGTTCTGCCTTTGCAGCACTTGGCAGCAGGATCCTTTATCAGCTCACAGCCTTGGCCAGAGCTGAGGAAGAGGCCATGAGCAGTTTTCAAGAATTTGGCACCCACAGCCAGGTACCTGCAGGGCTCTGACCCAGACACACTCCCAGGGCACTGGGAGCCTCCTGGCAGCCCCCCAGCCCTGCCCACACTCACTGTGTTCGTGATGTCGTAGACCACGATGGCTGCCTGAGCCCCCCGGTAGTACATGGGGGCCAGGCTGTGGTACCGCTCCTGCCCCGCCGTGTCCCAGATCTCAAACTTCACTGTTGTGTCATCCAGACACACTGTCTGTGTTAGGAAGGCAGCTGCAAGAGAAGGGGGTTTGCCTCAGCTCAAGCAGGACAGGGCCCAGAGCCAGTGCAGGAGCTCAGGGCAGCTCTGCTGCCACATGGGAGCGAGCAGAGCCCTGGAGAGGCCGGTGCCACTCGCAGTGGCAGCTGCAGCTCTGCTGTGTCACACTCCCTGCTCACAGGAACCAAATCACCACACAGTGACAGAAAGGTGGCCTGGAGGGCCCAGGCGGCAGCCGGACCCTGGAGCATCCACACTGCCAGACCCTCCCAGCAGCCCCTGACAGGGATCACGCAGTCCAATTGTGGCACCATGATCAGACCTGGGGAGCACCAAGAACAGCACCAAACTCAGCCCAGTTACACCACACTCCCCAGTTCAGTAACTGGGTTTTTTTCTTGTCCCAGTGAGTCTAACACCACGTGTTACACCCAGGACAAAGGCACCGGCCTCGGATACAGACTGAGCTGGAGCACAGCCCTCCACAGATGAGTATTAGGCCCTGCTTGCCAATAAGCCACACTTACAGCTGTGCTCACTCCCTGCACAGGCCACAGAGGGACAACTCAAGCCTTTTCTCAATGCCCCCGGTACTGCTGCTCAGAGACCCACGTGCCAACCAGGCTTTGGTCGACTGGTAACACCGTGCTAATGATTTCAAGCTAAAAAACTACTAGACCTGAAAGCACTGTGAACATAGTTAACAGTATCAGGCTAGAAACAATCCCAAAATCCCAGGACATGGTATGAAAAGATAATTACAGGCTATAAACCAAGCTGAAGGCCTCAGTTCTAATTAGAAGCTGGAGCTGAGGCACTGGAAGCAAAACCTCAGAGGCAGAATGCGGGGTTGCCATAGTGTTATTTCTCTGCTCTGCTGACCCTCAAACCAACAAACAAATTGCAAACCAAGAGTTAAAGCATTAACTGTTTGGCTCTATTTATAGCAAAAATCCCAGACCAGACTGAAATAGCCAGTCTTGCTTCTGACACCCCAGACTGCCCCAGCAAGGTCAGCACCTCCCGGCCACAGGCATCTGGAGCTGGCACTCACCTCCAATCGTGCTCTCCTGGTACTCGTGGAACTGCCCCTTCACAAAGCGCAGGACCAGGCTGGACTTCCCCACCGCTGACTCGCCCAAGAGAACAAGTTTAAACTGGCAGATTTTGTTCCCAGCAGCTGGTCCATTCGGTCGGGCAGCTCCACCTCGACCTGCCATTGTGGTCTAAGTGCAGGAGTGCCGAGAGTTAAGGATGCTGCAGGTTCTGCACTGGAATCCACCTGTAGGCAGGTTGCAACTGGAAGAGGAGGTCAGAGTTAGTGACACGCTTAGGGACCAGCTGTACCAGTTCTAGAGGGTGGTTTGATCTGCAGCCACCATCAGCACAGACTGGTGGCGGTTCCTTCCCACAGTGGAAAGTTATCGGCTGCAAGCACCACAGGGCAGTTCCTGCCAGGCAGCAGCCCCTGCAGCACGATCTCAGTCTGCAGAGCCTCCCTGAAAAAGAGGTAATGATAATACAAACTCTCCTCCCCACCACAGGGCCCTCCAGCACTTCCACTGTGTGTGGATGTTACACACACCTTGCTGGGGTGAGGCAGGTAAGGAGCACCCAGCACACAATGGGTGTTATTAGAGCTCTGTCTATTCAAACAGCAATTACTCAGTTCACAGAGGTAACTGAGGTTGACCTTTAGTTCCTTCCTCCTTTCCCGAGTTCACAACAAAGCAACTTCAGACTATCAGTGCTATACAGAGCCATCCCAGTGCTGCACTGGCGGGAGGCAGCTCTGCAGGTCATGAGGCATTTGGAAAAAAGGAGTTTCTAGAGCCATCTATTTGTCCCAAGGCACTTACGTCATGACAATCTGCACCTCCCAGCGGGCCCAAGACTGGCCCTTGAGCCAGGCAGGTGGTTTGCCACAGGGGGAGGCACCTGAGGAGGTGTCCACCTCAGGCAGGCACCTGACAGCAGCTGCTCTCTGGGCACAGGCTATCCACTCAGAAGCTGACAGCAGCCCCCCTTACAATCCCCAAGCACACCAGGAATCACCACACAACCTGATCCACACAGAAGCAGCACCTAATGCTTCTTCCCACACGCTGCCTCAACACCCTTATCCCACAGCATTCCAGGTCATCAGGACACTGGCCACATTCCTCACATGGACTGTTCAAATCCAGCACAAACAGGCAGCATCCCTCGGGATCAGCACTGCCAATCACTCCCCAGCACCAACCTACAGAGTGGTGCAGAAGCACAAAACTATGGCAGGAACAGCAGGACAAGCTGATTTGCATCCAGAGTTACCCACAAGTGAATCCCAGGGCCTCCCTAAGCACTAAGCTCTGCTGCCTGCAGAGAACAGGAATGCTTTCCAAGTACACAGTTACAGATTTAGGCACATTTCCTGTACCCATCACAACTCCCACTTCCCTGTGAATGATAAATGCTACAGCTGATCGCATCTGCTCTGGATCACCACTTTCCCTTCTACTCTCCTAACACAGGCTGTTTGTTGAAAGAAAATGCCCCAAAAGCCAATTTCTCCTCGTTCTGAGAGTACCCCCAAAGAAACTGCACACAGCCTGAATTTTCCCAGCAAATATAAGATATCCACAAATAAGAAATTTAAAGCAGGTTGAACTGGAGCAGAGTGTCCTGTGAATAAGGTTCAAGCCTCCTCAGCACAGAGGAGAGTTTCAAACAGCTGCTTTCCAGGGCAAAGCCTGTCCAGCTGCGACTGCTTAAGGTTATTTTAACTGTGCCTTAAGTTAAAACAATCCCACAGTTTGATAGGGAACCTCCAGCCATTTCAGAGCTACTCTGGAGGTTATGAGTGCCAGCAGCAGGAGAACCTCTGCAGCTTTCAGAACACAAAGCACTTGAGCGTATGCTGACCTGGAGACATCTCACCTCAAACTGATCTGACCACAAGGCAGTCAGACACCAGCTGTTAAGCTGGTACCAGTCACTGGAGCTGGCAGGTAGGACAGAGACTGAGGAGTAAAACTTCTGAGTGCTGTGGGATGTTTTGGGAGCCAGAGCTGTGAAGCCAATGCTCTGAGTCCAATCTCGGGTTAAGCAGTGAAGATATTGTAATTCAGAGCTGGGTCCTTGCAAGTAGCACTGTCAGGACACCTCCCCGAACCCCTTCTGAGGAAGGGCAAACACTGTTTGACAGGATGAGAAATCTTGATAGGAAGCAAACCAACAACTGGCTTTGCTGGACAGTGAGTGAGCAGTGTTTGATTGCTCTGGACAGGAGCAGCTTGATGACTACTAGGTTCAAGAGCCTCAGTGGTAGCTCTGCATCTCTACCAGCCTGAAGAGGCTTCCACCTTTTAGAGCTTCCCCTCTAAACAGAGCTTGTAAGAGAACAGCTTTGGTTTAACCTTGTATTTATAACTCCCTCGGCAGTCTATCAGCTCTGCCGCTGCTCCAGACCAACATTCTGCACATTAAACATGGCGTGAATCACAGTGTCTCTGAGTTACGGCCTCCTGAAATCTGATAGGGGTGATTCCCAGAGCAAAACAAGGAAATGAGCTTGTTGACATCCTCAAGTCTTAGCCTGACCTATATTTTGCAGATCTTGATGCATTTTGCCATCTGGTTGTGCTACATGAACTCCAACAGAATTAGGCAAGCACATCTATGTTGAGCTTATTGTGGACAGCCACTGGTCAGTGCAGGCAGGGCAGCAGCCAGAGCCCTGACTGCTCCAGTCATGGAGAACCAGGTCATCATCTATGGGTGGTGTGAAGTTTGGATGCAAGATTATATGACTTCATGTTCACATGAGAAGTTGCCCTGTCTTTCAGATGTTTGAGTGGAATTTACAGATCCTAACTGGTCACTGACAGCCTCAGGCTAAGGACATACCCAAGCCCTGGATGACCAGCTGATGGTCACAGGAAGAATAACTGAAGAAAGGGCCCACCAACACTGTATACAGCAAGCACACTCCACAGCAGGACAGGCACTTTCTGCCAATGCCAACATGTTTGAGGATTCCTATCAGACAGAATTCAGCTCTGCAGAGGGAGAAGGCAGCTGAACTACACAGCCCGGACCTGTGCTAGATCAGCTTACACCCACCAGTGGACACTGGCCTGAGGAACAGGGAGTGCTTCCTGCTGTATGAAGCCATTTCTGATGCCTGGGGAGCTGTTCATCCCCCCATCTCTTCCAGCAGAGAACTGGGCATTCACCCCTCCCTGCTTCCCACAAGAACCCCAGCACTGACACTCGAGCCACAGGTCAGACAGACCAAAATAACCACAGCGATACCACACAGACAAGGGAAAGCAGCTGAAGTCCCAGCCTGTCCCAGCTTGCCACACTAATTCAAGCAGTCAAGGCCATGGAAAGGAAGGACATGGTGGGGTACTCATGTAATCAAGACTAGCAAGCATTAATTTTCCTACTAGTTTCATTTAACTAGTGAAACCAAGCACTTGGGAGATCACAAGACCCATGAAAAGGCTCATGCTGTTTGTTTATCTGCCCTACCCACCTCCTGCTCACTGAAGCACACACAGGAGCTCTGCATCCCACAGCAAAAGCACTGATTTCTTTATTGTAAACTCTTAACATAGTCTCTTGTTTGCTGTGAGATCAAAGTCAAATACCAATTCCTGATGCTGTCCCACAAGTGAGAGCTCCAGGTCTATCACTTCTGCAGTTTGTGCTCCTCCAACCCCTCCCCTGGCTTCCAGGCTTTGCTGGAGGGGGCTGTACACAGCCAGGAATTTAATTCAAGAATTTAATTCATTAATTTAATTTAATTCAAGAATCTGAGTGCCATACATGAGAAAGCACATGCCATGGCTGCTGCACTCCCTGCCCACCCAAGTGCAAGGCCATTCTCCAGAGCTCTCAGGATGCTGGGGAATAGCACCAGAGCCCATTTCAAACAAACTCACCCAATACAAATCTGAATTACTGTCAGATCCCCATATTAACCCCTGCAGGAGGCCCCACCCCAGGGAAGCTGCTCATTTAAGGTGTCAGAAGTTAGAGAATCTGATATTTTTGCCCTGTGTTCACCCAGTAGCAAGGACTACTCTGAAAGCCGAGGATATTTAGAAACCCAATCCTGAAGACTCTGGTTACCCAAAGGACTGCTGCTGCTCTCAGCTATGCAAGGAGTTGCTTCACTGGGGATTTGTTGGCTTAGAACCAAAATACTCAAGACAAAAGCCCCAGTGAAGTATTTATCTTGTTAAATAGCTGACAGCGTTACATGAATTCCTTGGCAGAGGAAGCCCTGAAGTTACCCAGTGGTTTTGCTTCACCTCACACTGCACGGGCAGCTGGCCTGCACTGCCCGGCTCTCCCCAGGGCTGCACAGAGAGCTGCAGGATATGGAGTCAGGAGCAACTTCCATGAGCAGGACCAGCAGAAAGTGTGGGTCCCACCAGAACCACACATGGACTACACTAGCCCAGGCTAGAACAGCATGGAACATCAACCTAATATTCCAACTCATTCATATGATTAATAAGAACAAACCTCCAGAGCCTCACTGTAGGAGGGTCCAGGCTGCAGAGAAAGGAAGAACAGACCCAACTGTTATAGAGGAGATGAACCAGGAAACAGACTCAACCTTCAGACCTCAGTGCCATCAACACTGATGAGTTTCAATACTCTATCCAGACAACAGGTACTTCCCTCCCCAAAGAATGAGCCCTTAGTGTTCTGATCAGCGAGGACAATGTGGAGTTCAGGAATTGCTCTGAACCAGGCCACTCTCCACTGCAGTCAGCAGGAGCTGCACAACAGCCCTAAAGTGCAGACTCACAGACCCAAATCAGCTCGGACAGCAGTTTCAGCAGCACTCCTATGGCTGTGACTAATTTAGGATAATGTAACAACTTCTCTGTGCAGTCCCATGTCCAAGACTCACAAAGACTTGGACATGCTCAGCTTAATTTAGAGGTAAATAGGATTTCCATTCCAAAGTTGAACTACTCATTCAGCTACATCCCTGAACAAGTCTAAGAGATCCTATAGTACCAGCTCCATCTCATGCTGTTGATGCACACATCTGTTTCCTGACATCTGCACATCCATGGCCTCTGGAGCAGCCCCAGCAGCCGGCTGTTTTCCAAAGCAGCTTTTCCAAAACAATTCCGTCCTCAGGGATTTCAAGGCCACCACCCTGTTGCTACAATCCTTCCAGCACAGACTTCTGTGGAAGAGTTTTACATCACCTTCATCTCCCATTAGCTGCTCACTAACTCTAGGGAGCAAAGCCTCCACATTCCCTGTCCCACAGTAGCTCCCTCTTGGAGTCCTCACCCACTTTCAGTTATCCTTGGCACAGTAAGGCTGGAGGAGCAACTCATGGATGCAGCCTGGCCCATCTCAAATGGAACAAAACATCAAGGTTTTAATTCTTGAGCCAAAGTTTTTAACTCCTGTTCCAGACACTGACCCTTGTTCAGATGCCCACAACAGACACAGCTTCACTTTGACCAGACACTCAGAAACACATGCTTTGGATAGTACCCACTATTCAGTCAGCAAGAAGGCAACATCAGCAATGCAAAGCAGCAAACTGCCACCTGCACTGCAAAGAATCTGTGACCTTCAGAATATCTTCCCCAGACTGCACAAAGATCTCCTTCCTCAAGCAGATCCTTATTTGGAGCACTACCAAACCAAAGCAAACATGAAAAACAGTGTTTTCTTATCTGTTTATGCAGAATTGCTCCAACAGCCCATTCCTGTGCTCCAGGGGAGGACAGCATTCCCTCCAGAACGGAGATGAATTTTATACCTCCCCACTACTGTCACATCCAGGAAGGCTCCCTGTTTCTGGCCAGTGTCTGGAGTATTTTCAATGTTATTCCGACAACTTCTCAGGACTTGCATAAGAGTCTGCAAACTTCATACCCCAAGGGAAGAAAACAGCTGACTCCAACATTTCTACATTCTATCCTCTTTTAAGTCTGCTGACAGGAATACTCTGGGCTACACCCACTTCATTAGAAGCGTTCCCATTTCATTTCCTGTGTCTGAAAGCACTTGGCATTCCTTCCCCCTCCCTTTTCAGGGAGATGCCATGATCACCATGCACTAACTGTGCAGCAGCTGAAGTAGTTTGGATCCAGAGCCAACGACTGGCAGGGCCTAGAGCAACCCTCGAGTTGATCCCTCTTGATATGCAGAAGAGCCTTGCCGTGATGGAGGTAATCCTACGTCTCAGTACAACAATTAGGTTTGGCCAAGCACACACACACCACCAGACAGTTCCTTTAGACACTGCCCAACCCATCACTGGTTTCACATGGAAGTAAAGTGTACTCTATTCGTGCAAAATTAGATAAATGAATATGGTAAGATAAAACATATCCACATGCCAAGCCAGCCGTTCCCTCGTGGCCTCCAGTAACTCAAACCCTCTCCAGGAGTCCATCTCACCTTGCCTGGGTTGTTCCATCACCTGAAGAGGCATCAGCACCTACTTACAGAGCCTGCAGGGATCCCCACTGCATGCACAACCTTCAACCAAATGTCACCTAAATCAGCCAGAGCATCTTAGGAGGGAAGGTCACCCCAGAAGCAGATTTTTGGTCCGAACGTATTGACTGTTCCAGCAAACTATTGTGACTCATGAGGAGTCTGAGGTGATTTCAACGCTGAGACCCAGGTATGACCCCAAGAATTCCTGTCCTTGACCTCCCAGATCCAGCCAGACTTGTGCTTTACCTGCTTGCCTCCACAAATACATCAACATTGTCTTGTTGCTGCCTACAGGTACTATCCTGAATTCTTAGCCCTTTTCAGCCATAGTTCTTTCACCTTATTATGCAGGTGAGCTGAAATGAAATGTAAAAAACTTTCAGAGTCAAGGCAGTAGTGGGCATCAATGGGATATTTCCAGGAAGCTCACTCAGGCAGCATAGCATGTCAAGACAACTGGACCGAGTTTGCTTTTTCGGCCCCAGCCAAGGCTCAGAGCCGGCTCAGGAGCCCCAGCAGAGCACAGGCCTAACGTCAGGCTGTAAACAGGGCAGCTCAAGTGTGCTGACCCTCCACACAGAAAGCTAAGAATAGTAGATGCAAGTTGTTCCACACCAGACTTAAAATAGTCCCTCAGCATATTCTCCTCCCCAACTTCTTTACAGACTTGAAAACAGCCAAGGTCAGAGCTCCAACAGCCACATCTGAGGGCAGCAACTAAAGGTCAGCTGGGCCGGGGTCAGAACTGGGCTGGGCTCCTTGCAGGGTCACAGCACCACTCACACATCCTGGCCAGCCACAGGAGCTCTGTCAGCACCTTAAGCATCACCAGGAATAAGATCTGAGCAGCTTCCCCAGAATTTAGCAGGACAAACCTGTTGCTCACACTCACACATGCACTTCTGGTGAAATCCCACCAGTATCCCACATCAACCACACTCCCAGCTCACACACCAGGATCTCTCCTGCTGTGACAGAGATCCAAGGACAGCCTTGCTCGAAATTCCCTTCCAGACAAGCCACAAAATGTCCTTGCAGCCTGTGGGTCTCACTCAGGGCCCTACAGCACCATGTGTTTCTCTTCACAAGGGCCTCGAGGGGCACAGGGTTGTGTTTGGCATCAGCAGCAACCCAGGACAGTCTGCCCTGGAGCCTATTCGCAGCAAATCAAGTCACCCCCTCATTTCAGCAGTCCCCAGCTGGGACTCCCAGCTCCTGGAGTTTCTATTCCCACCTCAGAGGCTGAGCAACTACAACAAAATATAATCCCACCATGACACCACTTCTGTCCTGGCCCCACACTTTCCCCAATCCCATTCAACTTCCAATCAGTCACGGCTGTGAGAGACAGGAGCTGGGGCGCTGCTCCCGGACAGTCACATCGTACCGGCCGCAGGTGCCCGTCCCTGCTGTCCCGCGAGCCCCTCTTGCTCACAGCCAGCCCGGAGGAGCCTGACCCGAGAACCCACAGCGCCGCCAGGACGTTTGCCCTAAGCCAGGCACCGTCCCCTTGGCCGTGCCGCTCCCCCCACCCAGTGTGGCTCCCCTCCCGTTACCGCTCCCCACACACCGCTACCACCAGGCCGGAGCTGTCGGCGCCCCGCGCCAGCGCCGCTCCCCGCCTCGCAAGACACGCAGGGCGCCGCTGTGCCGGCACACGGCGAGAGGGGAGGGTACCCGGCCGTCCAGAGCCCCCGCCCCACCGGCGCCCGTCCGGTCCAGCCCCAGTGTCGCCCCGCCCGGCACAGCGGCGCCACCGAGACCCCGCTCCACTCCCGCCATGGGGCTCCCGAAGCGGCGGGGTGCGGCTGCCGCCCCCGGCCAGGCGAGATCCCGGGGAACGGGTCCGCACCCTCGGGCCGAGCCCAGCCACCTCGGGGTGAAACGAGCGACCGCGGCCCCACTCACCGCCCGCAGCGCCGCTCCCGCCGGTGCGTCTCACAGGCCCCGGCCCTCACTTCCGCCTTTACCCACTTCCGGATCCGACCACCCCTTCCGCCCTCCGCTCGCCGGCCACAGGCAGACACAGCTGCCAATCACCTGCGCCCCGCCCCGGCTGCGCCCCGCCCCCTTGGGGCGCACCACCCCAGTGAGCTGGCATGACGTCATGGCGCACCCGCGGGGACTGCTGGGAGTCGTGGTGCGGGAGGGTCCCGGCGCAACCGGGCACCAGAGGGACTCGGGGGCGATCCCGACAGGGCGGAGCGGACGCGGGCAGATACTCAGCAGAGCCGGGGCTGGAAAAATAGAGCCTTTATTTCTCGGTGTTGCGGGGAGCATGGGAGAGGCGGGGCGGAACAACACGAACTACAGCGGCAGAGGGGCGGCAGCGGCCGTGACCCCCGGGCAACCCGGAGACTCTCCCGGAGATCCTTACGGATCCCCGCCGGATTTTCCCACCCGGATTCCCGTCGGATTACACCCGCCAGATCCCCGCCGCCCGCCGCTCCTGGCCCCTCGGGTCCCCGGGGCTGCGCTGCCCCGCCGCGTCCCACGGCCCCGGACGGGTGGGGGGCCCCGGGCGGGGCTGCCGGGCCCGGCCGGGTTGTAGAAAATGTGAAGAGTATAAAACCGTATCAAAATCCCTGCGAGTGCTCGGAGTGTGGCGTCCCGGGGGACTCCGGGGACGGCGGCAGGGTCCCCCCGGGCAGGGTCAGCTGGAGCGGAGTCCCCTGGTGAGGGTCCCCCCGGTGCCCGCGGGGTCAGTGGGAGCTGGTGGAGCCGGATCGCGGCTGCGGGCGGGCGCGGGGCCAAGCCCCGGCCGAGCAGCCGGGGAAGGAACGGGCGGAGCGGGGCGGCAACGAGGGCGCCTGCGAGTCCGAGCCCCGGCGAGGGTCGGGGCCGGGGATGTCCCCCCGCGGTGGGCGCGGCCCCTCGGCGCCCACCCAGGGGTGCAGGGCGGCGGCGTGGGCAGAGCGGCTGCGGACGGGGCAGCGTTTGGCCCGGGGGCTGGCGGTGGGGGAGCTGCGGGAGCTGGGGAGCACCGGGGGCGAGTGGGGCACCGGGGGCGACGGCGGCACCGAGGCAGTGGGCGGCGAGGGCCGGGAGGGCGGCGGGACGGCCGCGGGCAGGCGACAGGGACAGGCGGGGTGCTGCGGGGTGCCCAGGTGACCCTTCAGCAGCTCCATCATTCCCTGCAGCTCCCGGCTGAGGTGCGAAACCTCCTGGTTGAGGTGGTTGATCTGGAAAGGGAGAGAGAGCAGTCAGCACCGGCCGATGTGCCCAGGGTTTTCGGGGACATGCACCCACCTCTGGTCCCCACCACACCTCCTGGTTGAGCCTGCAGATGTTCTCCTTAATCTCCTCTGCCTCCATCACCAGGGCAGGGCCGCCTGCGTCAGTCCCTGCTGGGGAGGACACAGACAATGGTGGAGGGCGCCCCGAGCCTCCCAGCCCCAGGGCCAGCGCTCTGGCCTTGCCTGGCAGCTGCTGGCAGTACCTGAGCTGGGAGAGTCCCTCGCTGCGCTTGGCGGCGGGTCCATGTTGAAGCAAAAGGTTTGCGGCTCTGATGTCCCTCCGTTGTCTTCAATCCCATCCACGACTCTAGAGCAGGAGGGGTAAGGGATGCCCTGCGTCACCTCCTCAACCCTCTGCCACCATCTGAACAGCCCCCCAGGGCCCCTCGCAGCCTGGCTGGCACAAACCCGCATCCCAGCTGGCACAATCTCCAGCTGTACCTGGGACTGAGATCGGGTGGGCCGTAAGTGTGCAGGGAGGGGATGAGAAGCTTGGCCGGCCTCCTACCCACGCCACCATCCCGCTCCAGGAGCCGGGTGTCCCGCCGGCACTGTGGAGAGGAGCTGCGGCCGCGGCTGCCACGGGCTGGGGAGTTGCAGTTGTGCCGCAGGGCTGAGACCTGGCACAAGTCATCACCCAGGAGGCTGCTCAGGGAGCCGCGGCGCACTGAGCTGCTCAGCTGGGGCAGCAGCAACTTGCGGCGGGATGTGCTGGTGGACGACTGCTGAAAAACCTCGTCGGGCTCCTCCTCAGCCTCCAGAATGGAGGGAAGGGGCTTCTCCGGGGCAGCACCGCTCTCCGGACGAGGCTGCGGACGGGCAGGAGGTCAGGACTGGTCCCAGGCACAGCAGTCCCTGCCCCGTCCTCCCCCATCGCCTCGGCAACGGACGAACCTGTGGCGCCTGCGACAGCCTCGGGGACCGGGAGTAGCGGCAGAGCCCCTGCGGGGAGAGCAGACGGTACCGGCTCAGCAGTAGGAGGGACGCCCCGCACAGCTCCACGGGGACCAGCCACGGGCCCGCAGCCCCCCCCCCAACCACTCGGTGAGCAACCAAACCTTCCCCAGCACCAGCCTCTGCAACCCCTCACCCGCTCTCCTTCCTCTGCTGCTGCCATGACAATGATGAACTGCCCAACCTCAGCCTGAGTGTCCTGAGCCAGAGCCGAGGCTGCATCCCAAATCCCAACCCCGACTCAGCCATCAGAGCACCAGCTCTGTCTGGAGCATGCAGCCAGCTGGGGAGGGTGACAGGGCTTCTGCAGAGCCTGGTGCACACTCCTGGCATTCTCCACTCTTGGTTTGTTTACACCCCTCCTGTGTTGTGGACATGGTGGGTCCTGGTAGGGCTGTTTGGGACCTAGAGACTGACCCCCCACACCACCTCCACCGGGCCCCGGGGGAAATTGGATACCGAGGAGATACTCCAGAGGAGCTCCAAGCCTATCACAGCAGAGGCGGGGGAGGAAAAGTGCAGCAGAGCCATTTCTGCAGCAGAACATCTCCCTGGCTGCTGGAGCCGTCAGCATGACTAAACCCACAGCCCCCGGCTGCATGCTGCTTTCTGGGGGGCTTTGCCCTGGCTCTCTGTCCTGCAGTGCCTGCCCAGTTCTCTCCACCCCCATCTCCAAGCCTTCCATCTGCCTCAGCCTCCTGCATTGCAAATGCTCTTTCTGCCAATTCCCTGGGCTGCACAGAGCCAGGATAGGACGTACCTGCAGGTCGGGGTGGCAGAGCTGCAGCCCCTGCCCCAACCTTGGAGCCTGGGGACTGCGAGCAGGGAGCACACAGACTCCCCTTCCATGGCCATGCACAGCCCCAGCCCAGGGCTATGAGGATAGGAAGGGGCCTGTGAAGGAGGACACGCACCCACCTCCATCTCGCTGCCCTCCCGCAGGTTGAAGGTCAGGTCCTGGTGTATGTCGGCTGTAAACTTGCTGGCATACTCAGGATAGAGCTGCAGCACTTCACAGAGCCCCCGCAGCCCAATGTGCTGCAGGTCACAGTAGGTCAGTGCCTTCACGTCCGCATTGGTCTTGATCACCTGGTCCGTGCTGCACAGGTCAGCCCCAATCAAATCCCCTTTGCCTGCAGGAGGGAACCAGGGCTGGGCTAGTGACACGAGCCCTGAGCCCCTCACTCTGCCAGGCAGCAGGAAGGGCTGGGGCAGAGCCCACGCCACCTGTCCTCACCCAGGATGGCCAGGACTACGTTGTCCTTCAGCACCTCGAGGGATCCGGAGCAGACAAAGTAGTTGGCCTGCAGCGCGTCACCCTGGCGCAGCAGATACTCCCCCGGGGCACAGAATGAGGTCTTGATGTGGAGCGAGAGCGAGCGGAGGCAGCCCCGGCTGGCTGTCTCAAAGATGGGCAGCTGCAGGATGTCCTTGTTGAGGTGCATGGCCACGTCTGCACGCAGCTCATCGGGGAAGTCGTGCAGCAGCTGGGGAGAGTGGAGCCAGGGTTCTGGGCACGAGGGGCAGGAGAAGCCTTCCTGCAGCCCTGCAGCCCTAGGGGACAGGTCTCCCTCCAGAGTGGGGAATCTCGCTGCTGAGCTGCCCTGGTGCTGGTGTGTCTGCAGTGCCCAGCAGTCCCGGCTCACAGAGGCAGGCCCTGGCTGTGGTAATTGGCTGCTTCTGCTCCATATGCCTGTCCCACTCCCCATGCTGGCAGGAATCTGCCCCAGGCCTGCTCCCTCCAGCACCACTCTCACAGCTGGCCCTGCCAGCCCCATCGCCCCCACCCTGGGTGCAGGTTGGGGCTGGAGGGGGCTGGTCCAGCCCCACCAACACCTCCTACCTCGTTAGCATCAATGCCGTTGTTCACCGACCAGGTAGTCTGGAAGTACTCCAGCATCCTCTGCTTGAGCTGCTGGGGCAGGTGATGGACGCGGATGAAGTCCTTGAGGTCCTTCATGCGGGTGTGGTAGAGAGAGCGGCGGGAGTACATGCGCTGGATGATGGCCGTGACATTGCCAAAGACAACGGCGTGCATCAGCGCTGGGGGCGGGAGGGCAGCGTCAGGCCCAGCGAGGAGCAGCTGGGGGCACAGCATGGGGGGACCGCTCCCCAAACGCCAGCCCAGGGCTGTCTCACAGGGCACCCGTGCCCATCACCTCCCCCAGCGCCCTGCCCAGGACACAATGCTCTGGCAGATGGAGGTGAGTGCCCTGCCCAGCCCCGCTCTTCGCCTCACCCCCAATGAGCATGGTGCAGATGGAGAAGATCTTCTCGGTGTCAGTGTTGGCACAGACATTGCCGAAGCCCACGCTGGTCAGGCTGCTGAGGGTGAAGTAGAGGGAGGCGATGTAGGCGCTGCGGATGGAGGGGCCCCCCAATGAGTTGTTGATGTAGGGAGCCTCCAGCCTCTTGCCCAGCTCGTGCAGCCAGCCTGCCAAGCACAGCCTGGGGTTAGCACTTGCAGGAGCCAGCTAGGAGGGCTGCACCCCTGGCACTGCCACCCCATAGCAGTGCTCTCTGCCTGCCCTGAGTGCCCTGAGCATGCCCCCAGCCCACACTCACCGATGTCCCAGGTGCGGGGGTCGTTGCTCTCCAGCTCACTACGGCCGATGACGTACCAGATGCAGGCCATCCAGTGTGCCAGCAGCGCAAACATGGACATGAGCAGCGTGAGCACCATGGCGCTGTACTGCGAGTACCGGTCCAGCTTCTGCAGCAGCCGCAGCAGCCGCAGCAGCCGCACCGTCTTCAGCAGGTGAACCAGAGAGGTCTGGGGGGCAGACAGGCAAGTGACCCCCGTGGAGTTGCAGGCAGGGACAAGAAGAGACCCCAACACCACCCCCAGGGCGAACTCTTCACCACCCCACAGCTGCCAGGAGGGTCATGGGGCTACAGGGTGTGCCGGAGCAGATCATCCCCAAGCAGCCTTGCACCCCAGTGCCCAACACCCAGCAGGCAGTCAGGGTCACAGCTTGTCAGGACACTGAATATCCCCAAGAGACGTGGGTGTTGGAGAGGGGCAGCGAGGTGGGCAGTGGCTTTGCTACCAAAGGCTGCATTTGTGCCAGTGGCACTCACCACAGTCACATTGAAGATGTAGAGCAGATCGAAGGGCAGAGCAGCAATCAGATCCACGAAGAACCAGGTGGCCACGTAATGGATGCAGATGGAGCGAGGGTCATACACAACCTGGCCCGACTGGCTCACATATGTTGTCCGGAAGTTCAGGATGATGTCTGCCCCAGGAGAGCAAGACCAGCCCTTACCGCTCTGGCCATGGCTGGCAGAACTGAGCCAGGGTCCACAGCCAACATCAGTCTCTATTCTGATGTGCTCCGGAGCAACAGCAGGGGCACAGCAATCCCAACTCCCCTCTCCATCACCCCTCATCCCTGCCCCACCATGTCTATTCTGGATCAGTGCTCAGTCCTGCACATGGACCTACCCAGGATGAAGAGCATCTCTACAGCGATGTCACTGACAATGGTGCTGCGGGCGGCTGAGAGACTGTCCTCCGTGCCCGTGAAGCAGACATTGTAGGGGACGGTGATAGCCACGTAGAAGGTGGCCAGCAGGATCAACCAGTCCCAGAGTGCCTTGAAGATGCTGTAGTGGAGCAGGATGAAGCGGGACTTCTGTACTGAGGCCACCTTGTACTCGGGGACGGACGGCTTGTTCTCAAACACATTCTGCAGGAGCAAGCATGGTGGTATGTGGATGGTGCAGGGGCCATCCCACTTGAGGAGTGAGGGCCACCACAGCCACCGCTCCTCCCGAATCCTGCCAAGCAGTTGGCACCCTGTGATGCCAGGGTGTTGGACGCCTTTTCCTGTGCTGAGGTCACCCTCAGAGATGGGCACAGAATGCCCGATTACGTCACATCAATTAACGCGATGCAAATGCTATTAACAGTAATCCCCTGGTGATGCCAACTGCTGCCTGGAACCATCTCAGGTGCCAATTCACATGCTGGGGCAGAGAGCAGAGGTGAGGGCAGAGCCAGGGCCACCCCACCCAAGTCCCCAAAAGTCAAGACTGGTGCACTGACATCCTTTGCCTGCTCTTTAGCTCTGGGGCCCAGCAGCTCTCAGAGCCTCCCTCTAGCCCCACAGCTGCAGGTGCTGCCCGAGGACCCTGTACTGGGCACTGCAGCCATGCGAAGGGGCTGGCACAGGACTAACTCTGGTCCCTGCCCCATCTGGCAGCTCCACAGCTCTGGCACCCTGGTGACAGCGCTCCCCAGAGCCAGCATGGCTGTGCTCAGAGCCAGCACTGGGGTTTCCTGACAGTGAGTGTGTGAGGAGAGGCACAGCTCTGCCAGAGCTATCAGCTCTGCCATCTCCACAGTAAATTTTGGGCACCCACTTGGTTCTCCTGCTGCCAGCCAAACACATGTGCAGCCTGGCTACAGTGTGGCTGCCAGGGCTGGGGAGCATTGCAGTGCTTGGCAGGCCAGGGAGGGATGTGCATGGGAAGAGCATCCCAGTGAGCCTGGGAGCTGCTCTCAGGAGAGCTGCTGCACTGCCTGTTCACCACAGCCCCAGCCCGGGAGGCACGGGGCCAAGCTGAGGGTCGCCCAGGTCCTTACACGGTTGATTTTCATCTCGCCACGGTCCCTCCGGACAAACTGGTTGCTGAGCCGGTGCAGCATGGTCCGGCCCTGCCTGCGTGCAGCCCGCAAGTGTGAGTGCCCAGGCTTTTTGCTCCTCTGCTTCTCACTCCTCTGCTTCTCTGCAGTGGAAAAGGCACATTGAGTTAGTGGAAGTGCTGTGCCATGGGTGTACACAGCAGGCAGGACCCATCAAGAAACAGGGGAACCCCTTCACCACATGGCCACTGCACACACTGCTCACTGAATCCCATCCCCATTCTACAGCCATGGCTCACCCTCCTTCTTTTCACCCAGGTAGGTCCTGCCCCGGCTGTCTGTGATGTCCTTGAAAGAGAAGAGGAAGAGCACCACCTCTCCCTTTTCATTCTTGATGGGCATGATGTCCAGCAGGCACCAGAAGGCAGCTCCTGCATGGGGGAGAGAGTTGGTGAAGGCAGGGCAGCCCCACCACCCCTCAGCATCTTTCCCCCAGGGCCACGACGGTGCCGAATCCCAGCTGGAGCTGTGGCCAGGGACCCAGCCCCATGTGCCACTCACCACCCTTCTTGTAGAAGCAGACCTCGGCCTGGTACTCCTGCCTGCTGTCCAGTGCCTTCTCGATGTTCTGCAGGATGGGCTCGCTGGTCTCAGCCCCGCAGAGGAAGCGGCAGCTGCAGTTTTTCTGCATGACCTCGGTGCGGGCAAAGCCGGTGAGGTCGCAGAAGCCATCAGAGCAGTAGACGATGGGGAAGCCACAGCGGCCCTGCGCGTTTGCCAGGATGAAGTTGCTGTCTGAAAGGAGACACAGCTGCCCCCAAGGCCTTGGGGCCACCTCAGGGGGCACAAACAGCAGCCGAGCCCTCCCAGTCCCACATGTGCTCCTCTGGGAAGTGGAGCCAGATCTCCATCTGGCCGCTGGCTGCCGCCAGCTGCTCCCAGAGCTTGCTCATCCCCTGTCCTGTTGCCCCCAAGGCCTCAGCCCGGGCAGGACCCCAGCCCCATGTACTGGAAGGGGAAGGAGCCCGGATCCATCTCCCGGCCCCCATCACCCACGCGAGGCAGCTCACGCCTCCCCCTCGCCATCTGCCACTCCAGCTCTGCTGGGGCTCAGGGAGCTTAGTGGGAGCAGCAGCTCCGGGCTGGGCACATCCAGCCCAGGGGTGCCCAGCTGTGGTGCTGAGATCCCCAGAGGTGTGGGATGCTGGGGCACCAGCTGAGAGGGTGGGAGAAAAGCCATGAGCCCGTGGGAAGTCAAGGGCCAGTGCCCAGCTGGCATGAGCCAGAGATGAACTACAGCATCTTCAGCCTCTGGGCAACACAGAGCCTCTCCAGCATCACTCAGCCCCCGCGGGGGGGTGGCACCAGGCACAGTAAAGCCCTCACCAGCCCTGTGCCCTGCCCAATCACAGAATGGCTGTTCTGCCCCACAGCACCCAGCTGTAGGCCCTGCCCCACAGTGTCCCCCACAGCGGGACAGATGGGGTCACATTAGCAGGGTGTCAAGGAAGCGGGTGTGCAGCTGGCATGGACTGTGATGGCACCCAGCGTGGGCAGACCAGGGTACCCCCACAAGGTCTCCGGTGGTGGGTGCCCAGCACAGCACCCTTGCACCACACAGCCAGAATCAGGTAGATGTGCTCTGCTCCCTCTCACAGAAGAAAGGAGCCCACAGTGATACCCACGCAGTGTGGCCAGAGTGGTGCCAGGGCAGGGCAAATGCAGCAAGAGGCTGCGGGAGGGAGGGGAGGGAATGACAATCGCAGGCATCCCTGGCCGATGGGGGTGCCGTGGGGCCACCACAGCACAGCTCAGCCCAGGATTAGCTCGGAGAAGCAAAAATAGCCTGAAGCTGTGACTAAGGCCAGATTTTGGCTCTGGGAAGCTGGGATTATGGTGATATCCAGGATGTGTTATTAGAACAGAAAACAAGGGTTTGGATTTGGGAGTGGCTCACTGAGCTGGAGGATGCGGCCCTGGCGGGCTTGGCAGACCCCGGCCATGGTGGCCAGTGTGCCTGGCCGGGTGCCCCGGGACCCAGACAGAGGCTGCCTGGGAGAGGCAGGGTTAACTCCCCACCGGGTATCACTGCACTAAACCCCTCTCCATGGCAGATAAAGCCGATAAGAGGCACATCAAACCCGCAAAGCCCCACACAGTTTAAAAGTGCCCGGAGGCAGTTGGGCAGCTTTGGACAGGGGACTGCCAGGGCACTGGAGGCAAAGCCAGGCCCCCCGGGGCAAATTCCCAAGGCTTTGGTCGTGGTGTTGCAGGCAGCTTCCCCCAGGACTCTTCCCTTGGAGAGCCAGATCCAGGAGCTCTGCCGCTCCGGAGGGACAGTGGGATCACCATCATGAGGCACATGTGGCTCTGCCCTGTCACCTCCAGGCGCAGCTCGGTTGGAGTCAGGGAAGAGAGCCTTCTCACACATTGCAGCCCCAAAGGTAACATCCCAAATCCCAGCTCCCCTGGACAAACGACTCCCTGCGCCACCAGGACTGCCCCGTGTCACTCCAGGCCAGGAGACAGCTCAGCATCGCAGCAAACGCATTCTCCAGGGTGCTCCAAGTGCCTCGATGGTGCTCTGGGAGGTGGCTGCAGGCTCCCAGTGCCATGCCAGTCCCTCACAGCAAGGGAGGAGATACCTAGCCATGCAGGCAGCTGGCCCGGGAGACACCTGCTCCAGGTGTTTGTGAGGGGAAGCTGAGGTCAGTCCTGAACACAGCCCGTCCCCAGGTGGCTGCACGGTGCCAGCAGCGCTGGAGCTGCCATGTGGTGCCCGGGCATCACCTATCCCGGCTTCAATCCATCCCGGCCCCGGCACATGGACACGGAGAGGAACCCAGCGGCCGGGGACAAGGGCAGCACTCGGGCACGGGACGAGGCAGCGCGGGGGCGCGGGGATCCCGGGTCAGCCCGGGCGTCTTGAGACCGACCGTACCCTCTCCGGATCTCCCTGGCCCCTCGCGGGGCTCCTCGCATCCCTCCAGCCGCCACCGGGATCTGTCCCTGGTGCTGAGCGCGGCAGCGGCGACACCGAGCGGCACCGGCGGCGGGAGCGGTGAGAGCATCGCGGGGGCGGCCCGGGACACGGACACGGGGAGTTCCGGAGCACCGAGCCCGGATACGGGACGGTCCCCGTACAGCGCGTGAGTGGTCGCGCCCGGCCGAGCCGCGGGGTCTGCGGGGCCGGACCGAGCCCTGTTCGCCGTCCCCTACGGGGCAGCGGCTTCCCCCACCCGGTTTACCCCCGCCACCGCCACAGCCCCTCCCCGGTCCCGTCCCTGCCCTACGTGTGCCATCGAAGCGGGTGGCGATGGTGTCCAGGAAGGTGTTCTGCGGCGCCAGCAGCCCCTTCATCACCGGCATCGTCCCGCCCGACCGGCCGCCCGCCGCGGGGCTGCGGCGGCGGGGCTGCCTCCGCCGCCCCCGGCCCCTCCGCAGCGCCGCAGGCTGATCCCGGCCCGCCCGGGGCTCCCGCCCCGCCCCCGCCCCGCCCCGGCACCGGGAGGGGCCTCGGCACCGTCGAGCACCGTCCCCCGCCCTCGGGCAGGGCGATCTGTCACTGGCTTGGTGGCGCCGGGACCCGCTCGGCATCAGAGCCGCCGTACCGGGAGGCACCGGGACCCGCTCGGCCACGGGAGCCGCTCAGCCCCGGCCCTCCCGGGCCCACGGGGGCTGCAGCAGGAGCAGGACCCGCCTCACCTCGCTTCACCTCTGTCCTGGTACTGCACTCAGGCAGCTGGTGCCGCGCACGCCCCAGTGCAGGCGCCACAGGTGAGCCCAGCCCAAGCACGGCGGAGGAAGGCTCTTGCTCCGGCAGCTGCCCCGGCGCTGAGCTGTGCCCGCCCAACCCTCCCCAGAGAGACAGCAGAGCCGGGTGACATCAGGCTACCATTTATTGTAAAAGGCCGCGGTGCCCGCGGTGCCCTGAGCAGGCTGGGCCAGGGCCAGGGCTGGGAGGAGGTATCTAAAAGTGCTATTTACACTGAGCTCCGGCTGTATATCCCCGGAGTCCATCCTGCCAGGGATCCCCTCTCTGTCCCCGCTGCCCCCATCCCATTCAGTAAAAGCTCCTTGCAGCTCCCTGGGCCTGGCTCGTGCTCAGGTCCTTCCCTGAGTGTCCCTGGCACTCCCTGGGGCCGGCAGAGCTGGTGTCAGCACCTCGCGGCTCCGGTGTCGGCTGGGCGTCCATGCCCGCAGGGCAGCCCAGTGTGTCGTGGCAGGTGGTGCCAGGGTGCTGCCCGCGCTTGCCCATCGTGAGGATGCCCGCGGCGTGGTTGCCGGAGCCGTGGAGCAGGCGGTAGAGCCGGCTCTGGAAGGCCAGGGGGACGCTCTTCCTCTTGCCCAGTGTGAGGATGCCAGCAGCGTGGTTGCCCATGCCGTGCAGGAGGTCGTAGACACGGCAGGCGCAGGTCTTCTGCCGGCAGCAGTGGGGCAGGTTCTGCCGGGCAGCAGCCAGGGAGCAGAACAGGAGCAGGAGCAGGAGGCAGGCAGCTCGCCGGGGCTGCCGGAGCAACGGGCAGCGTTAGTGTAGGGCAGCGACAGTGCAGAGAGGGGTACACTGCACAGCCCCAGGACCGCCCCCCCCGCTGTGCTCACTGGTGTTTCAACTCCCACCTGCCCCGGTTGCTGCCACAGGGGCCCAGCCCCACACCCGAGGTGCACTTCGAGCGTCACCCTTCGGTGCCCTGGGGCACGGCCAGCATCCTCACCTGTGCTCCAACCAGCAGCCAGATGTGGGTGTCCTCACTGCAGCCCTGCCCTGCTCCGGCACACAGCAGCTGTGATAAACACCCTTCTCTCGCTGTCTGATGCCGCAGGAAAGCAGTGAGAGCACCCACGCTGCCGGCATTGCATGCCCAGCTCCCTCCCAAGAAGCCCCCTCATCAGCTGCTGGCTACAGTCAGGAAGTCCTGGGGATTTGCTGTACACTTGGAGCTTCCCAAGAAAGCGGCCAGGCCCTCCCGCACCCCCAGCCCCACATTCCAACCTCCCACCCATCGCTGTCCTCTTGTCCCCAGGGGCTGCAGCACCCCAGCCCCACCTTGGTGTTGGGCACCTCCATCCTTCCTGGGGTCTTCAGGCGGCCGAGCGGCTCTGGGGCATGTCCCATCGGGCAGCTGAGAGCACAGCACCCTGCACTGCCACTGCCACTTTATAGGGCCCAGCACAATAGTGCTGCCAAAAATACCGCTGGGGCAGTGGGAGCGACGGGTCTCTGGGAGACGTGGGAGTGCTGTGGCTGGTAGCCCGGAGACCATCCAGGCCTTTCCCCTCATTTGCAGCTCCCCATTGTGTGGGTCTTCACTGGATGGGGTGCCTGGCACTAATGAGGCCATAATTGCCCACAGGCCGAGCGGCTGGGCTGGCACAAAGGGGCTGAAGGTCAGTGCTGGCTGGCTCCGGCAGCAGCGAAGTGCGCAGCCGATGCTCAGAGCCCCATTAGGCTAATTAACCCCTCAAACAAAGGGGTGCCAGCAGCTGTATAGCTCCCTGACTGACGTGGGGAGCCATCACCCTGTACTTGGCTGGTACCAGGGAGCGATGGTGCCACCAGGGTCCTGTACCCAGTGCCACCCTCCATCCCCTTTGGTGACACCCTCCATCCCCTTTGGTGACACCATCCCACCCTGGCCCTGTGCCTGGAACAGAGGGAGCCACAGGGCACCAGGGAGGGTCTCACATTCTTTATAACACTCCCCAGCCCTGGTCCAACCCCAGAACACTCCAACCTTTGCTTGTGCTGGAATTCCTTTGCCCTGGGGGATGAACCCAAACATTTTCCTGATGCCAGAAGCCACATCTGCTTTTCAGTGGCACCCTGGCCCCACACCTGCTGCACCAGAGAGCCTCCCAGCCCCTCTGCACAGTCAGGACCCCAGGGATGCTATGGAGGTGACAAGAGCAGCCAGAACCCTTTCTGCCAGCCAGGTTTTCCCCAGAGCTGGTGAAGGCCAAACCTGCAGCCCTGGGGAGGGTGAGCAGGAGCCCAGACCTGGGGCTGCTTTTCCAAGTGGCATCTGGCACAGCAGGCTGGGGGTGCATGCACATGGACACCAGGGTACCAGCATCCCCACCAGCCCCACAGCAGAGTAGTGGCTCCAGAAGTAGATGGTGGGGATGGATGAGTCCCCTGGGAGCTTGGCAGGGCAAGCAGGAGCAGGAACATCTCTCCCGAACCTCTCCACTGAGTTCTGGTGCAAACCCCTCAACACGGCAGAGCTCAGGCACCCAGCCCCACACGCATTCCCCAGGCAGGCTGGGGCTCCCTGCTCCCAGCCCCTGCAGCCAGGGGTGCTCAGTCCGGGCCCCCAAGCCCCAGACCGGGGTCAGCAGGATGGCATGTCGCCACCTCCATCTGTCTCAGGGATGGGCTCCAGCGGGGCACGCAGCCGGGAGGGCTCTGGCGAGGCCGATCCATTCCTGCCAATGCCACAGGACTGTCCCGCATTGTGGATCTGCCACAGGTTGTCCAGTGCCTCTGCTTTGGCGTGCTTGAGGAGGTCAGCCTGGCCCTGTGGGGAGGAGACATTGGGGGGTGCGTTAGGGTGGAGGCAGGAGAGTGAGGTGTCAGGGCAAGGCAAGGCAGGGCAGGGCAGGTGTGTCCGTGCAGCCCTTGCCCCTCACCTTGAGGACAGTGATGTTCCAGGCGAAGCTCTCCAGCGCCTTCTGCAGCTTGCGGCCCCGCAGCCCCTCCTTGGTCTCGATGCGGTGCAGCTCCTTGTGGAAATCCATCCCTGCAGTGACGGGAGCAGCGCTCAGTGGGTGCAGGGACGCTGGCACAGGGACAGCCACCACCCACAGCTGACAGGGACCAAGCCAGAGGGATGCCCTTTGCCTACATGGGGTTGCAGGCTGGGTGGGCTCCCCACTATCCCAGCAGCCTCAAGACTCCTCCATGCCTCCAATGATGAGCCAACAGAGCCCCCAGTACCCCAGCACCATGGCCAGCTGCAGCCGGTGACCATTCTGGGCCCTGGAGACCCAGTGGAAGAACCAGGGCAGTGAAGAACCTGGGCAGAGGTACAACTCTTGCACCCCGTGGCTCATCCGGGGGGACTCAGAGCAGGGCCACCAGGCCCCCCCATCAGTGCGCGGGCCCTGTCACTGCGCACCACGTGACATCCTCGTGAGTGGGTGCTATATTTACCCCTCCTGACGCAGCACCGGCTCTGGGCCCACACGAGGGCTCCCACACAGCTCGCTCGCCCTCGCGCTGCCAATCAGCCCTCCCACAGCCCTGTGCCCCCGCCGCAGCCCGCACCCCCCCAGACCCCCAGCTCCCACCGCTGGGTACCGCTCTGCCAGCACCGCAGGGGCTTGTCCACAGCGTGGCCGGGGCGAAAGTGGGGACAGGCAGCACCAGGGGGTGGGGGATGCAGCCCCCGAATTGCTGCCTACCACCACCCTGAGGGGCTGCACACCCTGGTCCCTCTGCCCTGCGGCACTCCAGCACAGCAGCCAGAGTAGTACAGGAGGGCAGAGCACCAACCTGTGCCCTGCAGCCCGTGCCCCACTGCTCCGCTCCCCCAGCGCTCGCAGCAGTGGCAGAGCTGAAAGCCAAGAGCTTGGGGAGATTTCCGTCTGCCGCGTAGGCAGGGAACAAACACGGCTGCTGGCAGCAAGGCTGGCATGGCGGGGACAGAAGAGCAGGGCCCTCTCCTTCTTCCCCAGCCTCTCCAGCTTCTGACATTCTCCCAGCCCCATGGGGAGGCCACAAAAACCTCTGGGGCTGCTGGGGCTACCCCAGCAAGGTCCTAGCCAACAGAGGGGCCATGCAGCCACATCAGGGCCTGCAATGGGGCCAGAGGTCCCAGGCAGCTGCTGGAGTTGGGGGCAACTGCGGGGAGGATCAGGGCAGACAGCAGCAGCACCTGCTTGTGTGGGTTCTGCCATGTGTTTGGGAAGTCTTAACACTCAGTTGCCACTTCTGCCGTCAGCCCGAGCCTGTTATTTCTGGCACTAATTATGTTCTGGCGTTTGACAGCTAATGACTCTTCCCCGCTTCCTCATCAGCCTCCCCCACTCTGCTTGCTCCTTCCCGCACAGTTCTGCAGCCCACCCACCCACACCCTGCCCCAGTGCAGGAAGCCCTGAGCCCCAGCACCCCAGGACATGCCTGGGTCCACAGCCAGAGCCACACCAGAGCTGAGGTTGCCCTCCGGGACCCACCTGCCTGCTGTGCCTGGATGAGCTTCCCGTACACCGCGTCAGCAGACTCGATCAGCGTCCGGCTGGTCTGGATCATCTGGGGAGAGGGGCAGCATGAGGAGCTGGGCAGCCCTGGCCCTGTGCCCCCTGGCCAAGTGCATGGGGAGACAGGGCTCATCACAGGCTGCCCCCTGCACCAGTGCAGTGCCTGGAGTCTGGTCCTCCCTATCTAACTACACATGGCCAGGTATGGTGAGACCAGCACTTGGCCAGTGGCCAGGCTCCCTTCAACACAAAGGAAGGAAGCAGCTCTGGCTGTGGTTATTAATGGGATTTCTCCCACCTAGTGGGACCAGGGCAAGGGGCAGGCAGTGCAGGCACAGGGTAGGGACTGCAGTGTCCCAGGGTCATACTGATCTGGGCAAGCCTGTGCCTTGGCAAGACTCCTCCCTGGACAGCCCTCATGCAGCCCCTGCCCGCTCACCTTCCCCTTCCCGAGGATGGGTACAGTGAGTTCAGAGTCTCCATCCCTGGCAGGGTGCTGGTCCCAGTGCCACCTATCCCAAGGAGCCTCCCCAAGGAGCTGAGCCCTGGTAGGATGGAACTTACCGTCTCGTAGGCAGTAAGGACCTTGCGCAGCAGGTCGGGGATGGGGCCCTGGGCCTCCATGGGGGGGTACTGCTCTGCCAGGTTGAGGGTGACGCTGGGTGCACTGTCACTGTGCAGCAGCCATGTGGACACTGTCAGGATGCACTGCTTCATGTTGGCGGCGGGTGTCAGCCCACACAGCTCCTTGAAGGAGACCAATGCATTCTGCGGGCAGAGACCAATGTCAGGAGTTCAGCTGAGAGGACCCTCAGGAGCCCCCCAACACAGGAACACCCCCATTTCCCACAGCCCTCTGCTCTAGATAAGGCTCCTCACTCATGTCCCCCAGGAAAAGTGGGACACCTGGGCTCCCCACCACTCTCAGTCCAGCCCCATCCTCCCCTGCAGAAACCAGGTCCCCCAGTGCCTCTGCAGGGTCCATACCTGCACATTCTCCCGCAGGTCAGTGGCCTCCCGCAGGGGCTGGGTGGCCGTCCGGAAGACTTCGTCGATGGCTTTGATGCCAGTGGCCTTGGTGGAAGTGTACTCCCGCACTCGGCGGCCCCGGCGCCCTGCCAGCCCCCGGCGGTGCCCCTTGCCCCCACCGCGGCGGTCAGTGATGGCCACATGCACAAAGAGGGTGGCGTGGGGCAGGGGCTCCCCGGCCAGCGACTGGAGGGGAACATGGCGGTAGCCAGGCTGCAGGCACTCAAAGGGGATGGTGTACTGGGCAATGAACTCATCCCCGATATAGTCATCATCCAGCACAACGAAGCGCAGGACGGCCAGCTCCGGCAGGTTGATCTGGAACTCCAGGCTCTCGTCGAAGATGGGGTTGTCCCCACTCTGCAGGGCTGTCTTGGTGCGGTGCTCAGCGCAGTCGGCCGGGATGCCGTGGATTTCAGCACAGACATAGGGCTCCACCACCTCCCCCTTGGCCCCCGAGCCCTTGGGCTTGGGCAGGTTCTGCCCACTGATGACCTTGAGGTGTAGGAGCTGGGCAGGCACCCCGGGCAGGGAGTCCTTGGCGTTGGCACTGAAGTAGGAGACCTCCTCCCGCATGATGGCCGGGCGGAGGACATAGCCACAGGCCCCATTCTGCCGGAACCAGCCTGCATTCAGGTCCATCATGAGCCCTGGTGTCTGGTAGTTCATAGCCACCATCTGGCAGCCGCACTTCCAGAAATCCTGGGGGTTCATGTTGCTGGCATCGATGCGCATGGGGCTGGGGTAGATGCGGGAGAGAAACCGCTTGTTGTAGCTGACCAGCTCAGCCGGGCACTCATTGGCGAAGCGTCCCGCCTCCACCTCGCTGAAGGAGCACATCTCCCAGTAGCGCTGCCCACGTCGCGAGCTCTCAAAGTCCTGGAAGGGGACGGCCTGGCAGAGACTCACCAGCTCTGAGAGCTCACGGCTGAGGCGCACCCGCCGCAGGCCACCTCCCTCGGGTGCCTCCCGGTCCTCCTGGCCCAGCCGCCGTGCCAGCTCCCAGCCTTCCTCCTCATCCGACACCTCCCCCTCGCTGTCCTCACAGCTGGGCGGCAGCTTCTTGCCCTTGATGAGGATGCGGCCCTTGAGCTCCTCCGGGGAGGGCAGGTAGGACGCCACAGGGTTGGGGGGCTCCAGGTACAGCTTCTCCCCCAGCGTTTTGCGCAGACACTGGGCAGCGAGGCGCTGCTGGGGGGCCGAGCAGCGCACCACCAGGCAGAGGATGAGGGGGTAGGCGGAGGCAGTGAAGGCATGCTGGTCAATCAGCCCCACCACGGCACGGAAGGGCACACAGGAGGCGGCTGAGGGGCTGGTGTAGACCACGGGCTCACCCTCAGGGCCATCCCACAGCACCAGCTCGATGCTGCGGCAGCCCAGGCCCAGGGCACTGATGTAGCCACTGATGTCTGAGCGGCCCCAGAAGTTGTCCTCCAGCAGGCAGGCGCTGTGGGCAGAGCTAATATAGTAGTGGGAGAGCGGCTGTGCCATGTCCTGGCAGACCTTGCGGTGCTGCGGGTCAAAGATGGAGCAGTCAGCAGAGAGCAGGTAACGCGTGAAGCCGTCGATGGCCAGGTAGCCCTTCTCCCGGCCCTCCTTGGAGGGCTCATACTTGCTGACGATCTCCAAGCACTTCTCCTCTGTCACCCCCTCCATGCCCTGCTCCACCTCCAGGAACATCAGCAGGTCCTTCACACCCAGGTATTCCTTGTTACTGGAGAACTGGACCAGCAGAAAAAAGATCTCAGGGCGGGTGCAGAGCTCGCAGTATGCCTCCACGAAGAGGTCGCAGGCCACGTCCGCACCTGGACGCTCGCTGGCCTTCTGCAGTTCCTTGAACTTCAGCTCGATGGTGGAGGTCTTCATGCCAGGGTTGAGCGCTTTGATCAGCTGCACAGCCCGGGACACAGGGATGCGGCCAGACTTCTCCAGGTCAGCAAGGTCAAAGACAGAGGAGATCCAGGATGTCCGGAGGCTGGGGTGACCGGTCCCGGGTGCCTCAGGGCTGTGCTTCCCATATGACACCAGATACCGCAGCCCCATCACCCAGGCACTCACCACATCTGCTGAGCTGGCCACCAGGTCCAGGGACTCGTAGTTGTCTCCATAGATGATGGAGAAGGCGCACTCATCCGGGAACTGGTCAGAGAGGCCATTGCTGCGCAGGACAGGCGTCTTCTTGCCCACACGCACCTCTTTGACCGATTTGATCTCAATCTTGGCCTTCTCTGAGTCCTTCTTGGAGGGCTCCCAGCGCACAGAGCGCATGTCAGCGTCCAGCACGAAGAAGCGGCTGTACATGCGGGAGTTGGAGCGCACCTTCTTCAGTTCACAGCCCTCCAGCATGAGGGAGATGCAGGCAGCTGTGCTGTTGATCTTGCGGTCATTGGGCATGGAGCTGAAGGACACTGTCTTCTTCTTCTGTGGTGGCCGCTGCCGGGAACCATCCTGCCAGGGTGGGAAAGGGGCAGAGCCATCAGGGACAGCCAGGCAGCACACACCCCACCAGTTCCCGGCACCCTCCTGCCCCACAGTCCCCCTGCCCCAGCCCAAAGCAGAGCATGACACTGCCCCACGGTGCCCCAGGGTGTCCCAGCATCACGCTAAGTCCTGTCCGCTCCAGTCCGCCCCTCTCCTGGGGGCTGGGAGCCAGCTCCAGCCCTGGCTTCCCTCACAGCTCATTGCCTGGCTTATTTTAACTCTGCTTTCCTTCCTTCCTTCCTGCTCCTGGCCCTGAGCTGGATCTTTCCCCACTGCTCGCTCACCCTCACAGGCACAGCCATGAGCCAGCAACCCAGCACAGTCCCTGTCTCCCTGGCCTGGGGACACCAGAGGAAAACAGATGCCCGGCATGTGATGCGTGAGCAGAGCTGCTCCTGGGGAGCCCCAGCCAGATCCCCCACTCTTCTGTGAGGAGCAGGGCAGGACAGCCCCTGCCAGTGCCACGTGCTGGGGATGACCACGGCCATAGCCCTGTCCCACAGAGCACAGGGTCACGAGGGCATGGGCTGTTTGCTGCCAGCACCTCATGCCCGCACTCTGTCCTGCCTCACTACAGGGAGGGGGAACCCAGCTGCCACGGGGCTGGCAGGGGCAGGGGATGAGGGGGAACAGCAGGGCCAGGAGTGTATTATGGGATGGATTTCATTAAGTAGCACAGTAGGAGGAGATTTAATCCACTTCTTGAAGATTATGGTGAGTCACCTCTAATCTGGTGGTGTCTCTGTCAGAGGCAGGTCCTGCTCAGCTGCCCAGGTTGGAGGTGAGGGGTTGTTTCCTTCCAGTGCCCCGAGAGATTCCACAGCTCCCGCATGGGGCTGTGCTTGGACAAATACATCCCCGTGCCTGATCCTGGAGGGTCGGGATCTGTCCCATGGGGCCAGGCAGCCCCAGCCAAGGGCATTCGGGATAGGCCGCACAGAAGGACGTACGGTTTCCCCAGGGAATGGGGAATTCTCCAAGGATGCCTGGGACACAACGGCCCAGGGAAGGAGGAACCAGCACCAGCCCTCAGCCTCTTGTTAGAGCCAGGCACATCCTACTATCCTGGAGCTCGGATGTGGGAGCTGTTTGCATCCTCTCGCTGCCAGATTGCTCCAGGGAGCTGGCCGAGCTCCAAGACCCTGCCTCGGTGCAAGCCATCCCGGGTCGGCAGGGGCTCAGCGGCAGGTCACGCCATCGGCCAGCCCTGCGGGGAAGGACTCAATGCCGGATGCTTCCTGCAAGCTGCAATCTGAGCACCCAGCTGACGGGCAGCCCCGGCCCCCACCTCGCTGCGGGGCGATGGGCACGGAGGGCCGCACCTCCTGCCCCCGGCAGGACCCCCGCATCTCTGCACACCCGCTCCCCGCCCGGCGCACCCACCCCGGGCGGCTCCGCACCGGGCCCCACAGCTGAAAACAGGAAATCCATCCGGAAAGGAAACACGGGCGGGGGGCCTGCGTGCACCCAGCGCCAGGGACCTGCTTCCAGCTGTGCCCACTGCAGGCAGCCAGACACACCCAACCGGCACCAGCCCCGCCGGTACCCGGCCACCCCGGCTCAGGGCGAAAGCCCGAACGCTCTCCCTGCAGACTCCCACCCTCGCAGGCTTAGAGAGAGGAGGGGGTGCGCGCTGCAGCACTTTGGGGTGCAGATGTGTGGCACAGACCTAAGAGAGCCCTGCAGCACACAGGCTCTGCTCCTCCCCTGCACGGGCAAGCAGCGAGCAGGGGCAGTGGGTACAAGGGGTCTCCTGTTTGCAGCTGCCCTACGCTCCTCACTGTGGCCTGGGAACATGCAGGGAAGAGCCGTTGCTCCCTGGCAGCCCCTTCACAGTCTGTTCCAGGTGGTCTTCAACCGTGGGGACACCCCATGAAGTGCTGGGCGAGGCGCGGGCAGGAGCGGCACAGGCGGATGACGAGTAAGGCAGCAGTGGAGCCGGGAGGACGTGGCACCCATGGCCATGGCAGCACGGAACACCCCTGGTCAGAGGGCAGAGCTCCAGCCAGAGCAGGGATCCTGCTCACTGTGCCACCAAGCTGGCAGGGGATGGGCAGGGCTCTGCAGAGCAAAACACTAACCACGATGCCGATGCCAACCACGATGCCAGTGGTGGTCGTGGGCTGGGCACGGAGGGCACGTCCCAGCCCAGCTGCCTGTGCCCTGCCCAGCTCTGCAGCATGTGTTAAGCACCTCTTCAGCCAATTATCTCCTGCGTTAGTGACCTGGTGAGTGCTGATGCCCTAATCTCAGCCTACACGTGACGGCCATCGTTACTGGCCATGTAACCCACTCCCAAAACACGGGATGGAGAAGGACCCATCAGTCGTCCCTCCCTTCCCTTTATCCCCCAGCCTGACCGTGATGTGACTCATCTGCAGCTGAATTCCCCAAGTCCCGGGTCTCCCCACTACTCCCATCCCAGGCGGGGCAGTGTGGGCAGGGGCGCAGGCAGGCAGCAGCCCCGGAGCTGAGGCAGTGGGAGAGCAGGCACAGTCAGGGCTTTTCTACCGTCGTTTGTTCCCTGCCAAGAAGAGAGCGACTGACACATCCACTCCCCGCGGCACCAGCTGCTACTCCCCAGCGAGGGGCCATGGAGTCAGATCCCAGCAGAGGCACCACACAGCTCCTGGGGCTGGCGCACGATGGGAAGGGGGCTCAGGGGGCAGGAGAGCAAGACGCTAAGGAGGAATAGATCCAATTCCTCCAAGTCCCTCTCCAGCATCCTCCCAGCCCACAGGACCACCAGCCCCCTCTGCTTTCAGCCTGGGAAGAAAGAAGGGAGCAGGTCCTCCAGCCAGGGCACAGGGACACTGCAGGGGACAACTCTGGATCTCGCTGCCCAGGCCCCCCTGTCTCCACACAGTCAGTGAGTCGCACTTTCAGATTCACTCCTCCAGCCTTTTCTGGAAATCCCAAAAAATAACAGAGCTGGCAGCTCTTTCCACATGTGCTTCCACTGCCACTCAGGCCCCGGATGGACTCGGAGATGCACAACGGATCAGCACAAGCTGGGGACACTGTCCGGATCTGACCTCCCCCCGGAGCCAGTGCCCTCCCCCACCAGCGCTGGCCCTGGGCCACCCGACCTTCACGTGAGGCCAAATCCCGTGGTGACGCAGGTGGTGACAGGGATGTGCCCTGCCCGGGGCAAGCAGGAGGTTCACCACCCCCAGCCCACGGTGCCCACGGATGGTCGCCGGGCAAGGAAGGATGCTGGTCCATCCTGGGAGGAGCAGGAGACCCCTGCAAGGTCCCCAAGGAAACCGGGCACAGACGGCGCACTGGCACCAGCCTCTGGTTGCACGGGAGCACCGGCAGGTCTCCGTGCTGTCACCGCGTGGGCACAGCCTGGCCGCCCCCGCAACAGTTTGCCACGAGAGAGCCCAGGCGGGCGCGGGCAGGGACTCAGGGTCCTGACTCCGCTGTCCAAAAGACTGAATCCCGGGGAAAGAAAAGCGGGGCTGGGACACCACGGGAACAGCCCCCTCACGGCATATTAATAGCACCGGAGCAATCCCAGCTTAAAATAGGCTGCTGGGAGCAGGGAGGCAAGTCCCGGGCGGACGTGACCTATTGTGTCAGCGAGTACCGCTGGCATTAGCACAATCAGGGGGGTTCATTTAGGAAAGCACACGTGTAATACACCGCCCACCCAGGTGGGAGACCCCCGAGACCCTCCCTGGCCCCCGGCCCCACCATGGCCCAGAAACACCAACATCAGGTGTTGGGAGCAGACTCCAAGCTGGTCAGGCCAGGCCCAGGGCTCAGTGCTTGGCAGGAGAGAGCACAGGAGAGCAGAAGCCGTTCGAGGGGCAGGAGTGGGCGTCTTCTCACTGGCACCCAGGGGTGCCCTGAGCAGGACTGGGTGATGCGGCAATGTGGCCATGGCACTTGACAGGGCGACCCACGGATACCCCACAGAGCCGGGCCGGGCCAGACTGTGCCCTTGGGGACCCTGGGTCTGGGAGGGCGCGGGGACACCGTGTCAGTCCCGGTGTGACCAGCACCGTGGGCAGGTGGTGACCCTCGGTCGCCCGGGGATGCGGCTGCTTTGCAGCTCCTCGGAGCCGCTCCACCGACGCAGGGGGAGCAAGGCGCGGCGGACAGAGCCGATGCAGGGGGACGCAGGGCTCGGCGGGGGGACACGGCTCGGCACCCCAGCGCTGCGCAGGTGCCGGGCCCGGGGCGCGGGGGGGGGCCGGGCCGGTGCGTTGCCGGTGCGGGACTCTCACCTTCATGATGCTGGCCCGGGGCGCGGCGGGCGCGGGGCTCCGCTCCGCCGAGTCCTCGCGGCTGCTGCTGCCTGAGCCCGAGCCGGGGCTGCCGCCGCCGCCGCCGCCGCTGCCGCGGGGCCCGTTGGGCAGCGGCGCGGCGGGGCGGGGCGAGCCCGGCGGCGGGGCGCCCCGGGGCCCCTCCGCCATCCCCCGCGGCCTCAGGGCAGCGGCCGCCGCGGGGCCCCGGGGCGCCCGGAGCCTGCGCCCGCCGCCGCCGCCGCTGCGGGCTCAGTGGCAGAGCGGGCGGGAGGCGGCGCGGCCGGGAGGAGGGGACGGGCCGGGCCGGGGGCGGGGACGCGGCGGGGATGGGGACGGGGCCGGCGCGGCCCCCCCGCCCCGGGCTGCAGCGGCGGGGCGCGCAGACGGGCACCGGGCACCGGCATCTTCCACCGCCGGGGCATCCCCGGCCTCCTCCCGGCACCGCAGCGCCCGGGCCCGGCAGCCGCCCCATCCCGGTGGGACCCCGGCCGAGCCCGCACCCTGCAGCCGGGCACGCAAACCCAGCCTAGCACCCTGCAGCCGGGCCCCCGCACCCTCCAGCCTTGGTACCAGCAGCACAAACAAGCCTGCGCCCAAAACAAGCTGCACCCTGCAGCCGGGCACTCAAAATCGACCTTGCACCTTGCAGCCTGGCATCCAAACCCAGCTGGGCGCTCAGCAGCCTGGCCCTGCCCAGCAGGTTCCACCCCACCAACCTCCACTCCCACTGGGGTGGTACCCGGGCAGAGCAGTGCAAGCAGAGCCGCCCAGTGCAGCCCTGGCCCCGCACGGCTCTTCCAGGCAGGTGGCTCAAGGCTTTTGTTGCGGGGTGTCCCCAGCCCACGGCAAAGCTTCTCCCCGACCTGGAGCAGAAATTTTGCTCCATTTTTTTTCCAGCAGGGATGGAGGAGCAGGCCTCAGTCTGGTTCACCTCGGTGGATGGATCCCCCCACTGCGGGGGTCTCGACAGTGCCGGGGGATGCTTTGCTTTGTGTGAGCCTTGTTCAATACATCAGCTCCTGCCCACGGCCCGGCTGCCCCCCAGCAGCAGCTGCAGCACAGCAGGTGCCCCACACGCCCTTGCCAGCCCTTGAAATAACCCTTAATGAGCAGGAGGGGAAATGACCAGTCCATCCCGATGGTACACGTGTGCCTCAAAGGCACAAAGAGCCTGGTGCCCGCAGAGCACAGCAGCCGCTCAGCTGGTTAAATATTCATGGCTGCCCCTTCCCCAGGACCCCTGAGAACAGCAGCAACTCCTCAGCCCCCAGAGCAGTCAGATTGCTCAAGCAATCTCTTTAATGAGGATTAAAAATAATAGTCTAAAAAATCAATCCCAGAGTGCGGTCCTTTATTTATTTTTAAGAGATAATCCTCCTTTATTTTGCATCTGGTTTTTACAACATTAAAAGCAGCCCTCACTGGAGCTCATTCTTAAACCAGTGGACATGCACTGGAGCCCGGCTGGGGCTGCTCTGTGGCACCTGCCACCACCAGCCACTTGAGCCCTGCCCGCAGCGTCCCTGCCAGGGGACAAAATGCCACAGGGCCCCAGTGCTCAGCACAGTGATGAGTCAAGGCTCTTCTGCTCCCCCTGCTCCTGCAGAGGTTTCCATAGTGCCCTCTGCCTCAGCCATGGGCTGTGATGACCAAGGTGTCCCTTGGGGAAGGCACAGGCACCTGCTCCACTGTGGCTGCAGGCTCTGCCAAGGCACTGAGTGAGGGGGTCCTGCAGCTGCAGGGCCCCACAGCTCCGTGGCACTTTCAAGCTCCTGCTCCATCCCTGCAGCAGCACTGAGTGGGTGCACAGCGGTGCCTGCTGCTGCCACGGATCACAGGCAAACTCACTGTCTCCATCCACTCCACTCAGCCAAACCCTTGGGGCTGGGCACCCTCACCCCCATGCCCTCCCACCCCAGGGACATGGCCCCTCCTCAGAGGATGCATGCCAAGTGAACCCGAGGGTGGAAGGGCTGCAGGACCCCCAGGCTGCCCTACGAGACAACTGATCCCTGGATGAGCCGCAGCAGCTGCTCTTCACGAAGGACCCTGGGCATGGGCAGGGGTGAGCCCAGAGCTTCCCGCAGCCGGGTGAAGGTCCCGGGCCTCACCAGGTGCAGGCGCAGGGGCCCAATGCTGCCCTTGAAGCGGAAGGATTTGTAGACAGGGAAATCCTCCTGGAGACACTGATCCAGCTGCAAAGAGAGGGCAGCTGCTTGTGCTGGTCCCATGCTGCCATATCAGTGCCCCTCAGCCACCCCACACAGACCCAGAGCAGAGCCCATATCCTGCTCACCTTGTAGCGCTGCCCCTCTGACAGGTCCCGCAGGCCCTGCAGCTCCATGAACACCTCATAGTGGGGGGCGCAGGGCCCTGAAGAGTCACCTGGAGCAGCACCATGAGTATGTCAGAACTGCCCGCAGCCCCCAGCCCTGCTGGGCAGACACAGGCAGCCCTGCTGGGCACAGGAGGGCTGGCAGAGCCCCATGCAGTGCCAGCTACACTTTTGAGGGGACTTGCACAGCTCAGGGGAACTCACCCAGCAGGCTACTCTCCACACAGATGTAGTCAATCAGGCGAGCGCCTGGCCACATCTTCAGGGTGCGGCACAGGGTCTGGCAGAACTGCTCCTCAGGGATGCTCTCACCTCGCACACTCAGCATCTGGCTCTCCCTGCGGTGCAGGGACAAAGGGTGGGTCACTGGCACCCTCCTGTTAAAACCCTGCCAGTACATGGGCCCAGCTCCCCGAAGTGAGGGGCAGGGATTGAGGTGTCCTCACCTGTGCACAGGTTCCACCATGGGACACCGCTTGTGGAAGCCAGCCACCCTCAGCACCTCCCCAGTACGGCACCTGCATGGGCAGGGAGAGTGTGAGGGGGAGACGGGTGCATGGGGCTGGGGCAGGCAGCCCCCCCAGGACTACACAGCAGGGAGGAGGCACCTGTACTCTCCTGGCTGGGCTGTCACGACCAGGCCATACTCGCGTCCCTCCCAGAGCTCATCCAGCAGCACTGTCCGTGGCTCCTTTTTGGCCGGGAAGGGCAGGAACTCACAGAAAGCCCAGTCAGGGCACAGCAGGAATCGGGGTGCTGGCTCCTCTGGCCACAGGTTTACACCAAGCAGGGCTGGGCAGAGGGAGCATGTGTCAATGGGAACCCCACAGACCCCCTCATCCTTGCCCACACAAGCCTCACCCCCCTCCAAGGGGGAACTTTTTTTGCTGGTGCCAGGACAGAGCTGTTTGCAGGCTGCAGGAAGGGAATGCAGCACATAGATGCACCAGCATCTGGTGGGGCAGGGAGATCTGTGCTGCCATATGGCAGCAGTTTCCTGAGGGTGCCCAGGGAAGGCCATGGGGACACCCCAGTGCGGGGGACACTCACCTCCTGCCGCCTGGTAGAAGGGACAGTAGAAGGGCAGCCCCTGGCAGTCGGTCTGGCGGAGGAAGTCGCAGTAGAGCCGCTCAGCGCCATGCGCCGTTCTCACCACCACCACCTCCAGCTGTGGCCACAGACGCAGCGCGATGCCCTCAAAGCCACGGGCACACTCAGCACGGAGCTCTGCTGCCCGGGCAGCATCAGGGGTCAGCAGTGCCTGCAGCTGCTCCCGCACCCCCTCGGGCAGCCCGGGCTGGGGGCTCAGCCTGCCGAGCGCCAGCTCCTGGGCCAGCTGGGGCCATTCAGTGCGCAGGGCCACCAGCGCGTCGTGCAGCTCGGCTGCCAGCCCTGCCTCCAGAACGTGCAGCGCACGCTGCCTCAGGGCAAAGAGCAACTGCACCCGCAGCGCGGCGGCCCGGGAGAGCAGGGTGCCCGCTAGGGCCGGGGTGCAGTACAGGGTGGGCAGGGGCCACCCCGCCGGGGCGCGGGGACAGCCAGGGCTCCAGTGCAGCAGCGCCGTGCCCCGGCGGGCCAGTGCCCGCGGGAAGGCGGCGCCGAGGGCATCCAGGTAGAGCAGGGATCCCTGCGGGGGAGGAGAGGGTCAGGAGGGCATCCAGGTAGAGCAGGGATCCCTGCGGGGGAGGAGAGGGTCAGGGCAGACCCTGCGGGGGTCCGCGCCCACCCCGCCCGCCGCTCCCCGTACCTGCAGCGGGGGGTCGGTGTCCCACCAGCCGCGGAGCAGAGCCCAGAGGCTCGACGGGGGAACCGGACCTACCGGCGCTCCGTCCCTACAGGGCTGCCCCAGGGGATGCCGCTCCTGGAACTCCTCCGAGCCTGCCGGGAGAAGCACAAGGTGAAAGGGGCAACCATGGGACCGACCCTCTTCTCGCCCCCGCGCCGCACCCCGCGCTCACCACCGGCTGTCCCGGTGCCGGTGCCCAGCAGCCGCCGCAGCCGCCGCTCCTGGCTCAGCCGCACGTCGCTGCCCAGCCCCTCCAGCCGCCGCCGGTACCGGCCCCCGGCGCGGCGCAGCGCGGAAAGGACTAGGCGGTGCCGCAGCGCGGGGACGGCCATGGCCACGGCCACGGCCACGGCCACCACCGCCGCGACCGCCACCACCGGCAGCATCGCGGAATGCGGACGCCGCCCCAGAGCAGGGACCCAGCCCCGGACCCCCCTCGCCTAACCCGGCTATTCCGCCTCCGGCAGAAATGACGGAGAACTATCGCGCCCGGCGCCGCCCCCCTCCCCCCTTTACTTTTATTTTCATTTTCGCCTTTACACAGCACCCCCGGAGCCCCCCGGCTGGCGGGGAACTCAACCGCAATTGAACCCCGAGTACCAGCGCCCCCTGCGCCTTCACCAAGAGCAAGCTCCTTCTTTGGAAAAACAGGGCAGCTGATCAGGTTTACTTTGCTTTTTGCCCGGAAAAACGGCCCCAGCCCCAGCCCCAGCCCAGCTCAGCCCCTTCTCCGCCCGGCAGCCCTCCCGCCCGGAAAGAGCCCCGGATCCGCCCAGCTTGTGCCAACGGAGGCCCGACCACCCTGCCCTCGGGGATAGGGACCCCGAACACTGGGCCCAGCCCCAGCATTCATCTGGTGCACCCGAGATGGGGGCTCCCCAGACGGACCCGCCTTCTGTCCCAAGACACACGTGGCACCCAGAGCTTTTGTGTTACAAAAATATTCCGTGCTTTATTTACTCTGTGATAGAAAAATAACATGGCCAGGACCCCAGAGTTTCCCGCCCAAGCGAGGGGAGAGGCGGGGGGCAGAGGGCTCCGCTTCCCCAAACCCCCTGCCCACCCGACTGCCCTCGCTGGGTGCCCTCGCACCCTGCCACCCTCACGCTGCACCGGCTCCAGAGGGGACACTGAGGCCGGGAGCCAGAGGGGCTCCTGCATCCTTGGGGGCAGAGGAGATGAGGTCCAGGGACTCTGCCACTGTGGAGCAGAGCACCAGCATGGGCTGGGGGAGCCCTGGCCGAACCCCCCCTCTGCCCTCTGCCCTCAAGCACCCCTGGGAACAGAGCCGCGGGGGAGAACAAGAAGGCGACACGTACATTCTTAGTGATGACTGCGAAAGCGAACCTGAGGCCGGGCTGGTGGCCCCCGCCCCAGCAGCCCCACAGGAGAATGGGAGGCTGCAGGGCCAGTGCTGGCAGAAGCGGAAAGCCGAAGCTGGGCCTCTTAAAAGGAACATACAGGAAAACCATGCGACAAATCCGCTGCCGTTTATACAAGGGCATAAACACCAAAGAGCTGGACGCCAGCCTGTGTTTTGGGGCAGCACAGAGCAAATCCTGGGGGCAGGGCCCACCCGCTGTCCCCTGGCACAGAGACACGAACACAGCACAGTCCCCGCAGCGCTGGGGCCCGGGGCAAGGGACCAGGCGCCTGCCTGTCACGACTGGGCGTGGGGGATCCACTGACTGTCCACGGGGCGCCGCAGCAGCTCCTCCACATGCCTCGCCACATCCATCGTGTCCTCCAGGTCAAAATCACCCTCGGTGTCCAGCACAGGATCGGGACTGTGGGAGCAGGGGGTGAGGGGGGGACCAGCTGCAGGAGGACAGGGACAGGGGATATGATACCTACTTCTGGGTGTACATGTTGTAATGAGGCTGGGAGCAGATGGCAGGTGAGGGTGCCTGGTCCATGTACGTGGCCCCTCCAGGGGCAGAATCGCCGGATGCATTGACAAACCTGTGGGGATGGATCTCGTGAGCACTGGCGCAGGACAGGATGGGCGCCCCAGGGGTGAAATCGCCAAGGTCTCTCCCAAGGCTCAGCACCAATGTGGCCATTGGCCGCACCAGACCTGAGCTCCACAATGCCCTGTGTTGCCACCCAACCCAGCCAATTCAACGCTGGGAACCCATGGGGAACCACTGCCGAGGATCTGCCTTCAGGGTCACACTTACTCTGGCACCACTTGCTTGATCTGTGGCTTCACGTATCCATCCACAGCTTTAGCTAGAGAGAAGGAGGCAGCACTGAGGCCCCAAGCTCCAGCATGTGCCACAACCCCAGGTAGTGCTGGGGGCTCACATGTGGCCAGACGCAGAACCCCTGTGGGGCCGGTGTGGCCCCGGGGCAGGGGGATGCTGAGAACACCAGCTCCATCCTGCCTGGATGCACAAAGGAGGGGATGCACAGGGGGTGAAGGGACAGCGCTACCTGGCGTGGACTCACAGAGAACCGGCGTGTAGTACTTGGAGAACACCTCATCCTTGGGCCGGTCGGGGTACACATAGATGAGGTAACTGAGATCCCCGAGGCGGTCAGCCAGGGAGCGGATGGAGAAGTCCCTGGTGGTGAAAGGCATCAGGTTCCAGAACATCCTCTCAGCTGCAAGACAAGAGTGAGGACCATGGTAACTCCCAGAGTTTGCAGCAGCTCCTGGCCCTGCTCTGGACATGAGCTGCGAGGTCACATCAAGCAGCAAACAGCATGTCCCACACTGCATCCCTCCTCCAGCAACGGTTGAGGATAAAGCACAGGTCACCAGAAAATGGGTAAGCCAAGAGGCACAGCAAAGCCAAGGAAGGTCTCGTTTCATCCTGACACATGGCGGGGCAGGTTCCCCAACCATGGGGCTCCATGGGGCTCTGCAGTGCTCCTCAGCCATGTGACCCTCCAAAGGACGCTCTCGCAAACGGCAACAAGCAGACTCCTGCACGGGATCAGGCCACCCCTGAAAACCCCTGCACTGGGGAGCCCCAGCAAGTCACTGGATTTCATACAGTCCCCAGGGCTGGGTCAGAGGGTTCAGCCTGGTCCCTCCTCCCTGCTGCTGCCAGCGTTCAGGCCTGACACACCCACAGCTGCAGTGAGTGAGGGCAGTGCCACTCCCCATGGGACAGCCGAGGCATTCTGGGGGCTCTTGCGCTCGCCTCTTTTCTGAGGAAGGCTCCAGTGTGCCTGCCATGGCAGTGCCAGTACCCCATGGGCATGAGATGGCCAAGCCTCAGGCTGGGGCCAGGGATACTTGGTCCAGGGGTGCCAGCGTCTGGCGCACACTCACAGGAGTCAAACTTCCAGGCAATGGTGATGCCGCCGATCTCCGAGTCGCTGAAGCGCAGAAGGAAGGTCCCGTCGGGCTTGTTGATGAGCAGGTCGTGCGCCTGCTGCTTGTTGACGAAGCCCAGGATGGCCCTAGGCAGAGTAGGGCGTCAGGGCTTGGGGCTCAGGCCAGGCAGCACGGGGCAGGGCGGCTCTTACCCGTCATTCCAGTGCGGCTTCAAATGCTTCTTCAGCACCTCCATGACCCCGTCAAACCACTGCCAGAAGGTGTAATTCCTCCCAGGCAGGTTTTCCTGTTGAAATCCGCAGAAAATGAGCACTCCTGTCACCAGCCTCTGAGCCTCTGTTACACAGCACAGACATTGGGCGCAGCAGCAGAGACTCAGGGACCCCAGGGGGGTATGCCCCATCCAGCCCCCCAGTACAAGCACTGGGGGGGCTCCAGACAGAGCCCAGACTGCTCACCCGGTTGAACTGGGACCAGGACACTGTGGTGCTGCTGTATTCCTCCAGGTGATTGCTGGTGCTGTTGAAGAGCTTTTGTGCCAGGAACACCAGGTTCTCCTTGGTCAGCCCGCGGCTGCTCTGCACCTCTGCCTTGAACTTCATGTTGAGTGCCTCACAGAGCTGTGGCCACTGCACCTTATCAGGCACAGCGAAGGGCACGCGGCCCTGGGGGCAGAGAGCGGGGTCAGCACCAGCTCTCCCTGATGCCTCCGGGCATGTCCCACCAGGAGGCTGAGCCCTACTCCCGCACCCTTCTCAGGGCAGACCGGGCCTGCCCTGCCCCCCAACACTGGCACTCACAGGCTCAGCAAATGCATTGTCCCAGAGCACGGTGGCCGTGGCATTGTTGTCCTGGCTCCCATGCACAATCACCACCACAGGCAGGGACAGTGTCTGCCAAGAGGAAGGAGACCAGAATGGACTGTGGGCCACCAAGGGAGCATCGCCCATGGGCACCCTGTGGCCCCAGCCCAGCCCCACCCCTGTGGGCATAGTGCCCATGGCTTGCCTAGGGCCTGCAGAGGGGACATAGTGGATTTACCTTCACCTGGAAGACCAGCTCATTCCCACCAACACTGAACTGTGACTCAAAGAGGATGGTGAATTTCTCCTCTGTCACTGACTCTGCTCCGCGGCGATCTGAGCGCTTGATCCGCTTCAGGGACTGCAGGGACACAAGGGGTGAGCACAGAGGAATAGATGGGGACACCAGGGTGAACACAGAGGGACGCAAGGGGACAGGAGAGGGAACCAGGGGCGCACTCACCATGTTGCGGAAGTGGGCGCTGAGCGTCCCAGTGGCCTGGTGATACTCCATCACGCAGCAATTGTTGAGGATCTCCCCACTGCTCTCACTGCCGTGGAAATGCACAAAGTCAGGGGACCACCAGGACTGGGAGTCATGTGAGGTGCAGCCCCCCACCACGCCCTGCTCCCTGCTGCCTTGGCAGCCCCAGACACCCCCGCCACACACTCCCAGCCCCCAGCATTACTTGCGGGTGCTCTCATTCTTCAGCAGGGCTTTGGCTTGCTGCTCACTGATGATGGTGGCCTTCACTTGGGGCGGGTTCATGTGCACGTTCAGCTTCCCCCCCACCAGGAGCCGCACAGTGGCTGCAAACTTGGTCTGTGTCTTCAGCACCTGGGGGGGCTGCTTCTCGATGATGAAGGTGCTGGGGGAGCAGGGGGATCAGAGGGGGTGGGTAGGGCAGGGCCAACCCGACCCCCCACCCAGCTGGGCCCAGCGTGTACCTGGTGACCAGGGCAGAGATGATGTCAGTAATGGTGCCGTTCAGCTCTGACAGCATCTCCTCCACTGGGCCTGGGATCGGCAGCTGCTGGCACAGGTGCTCGGCACGACGGATCTGCTGCCGGTTCTGCCAGATGATCTCCGCCAGCTTCTCACACCTGGAGGGAGCAGGGCTCAGCATGCACAGGGGCTCAGCACCTCATCCTATCCCATCCCACCCCACCAGGCACTCACCAGGTCTGCAGCACATCCAAAGTGCCCTCGGGTGGGCCACCGTTCCCTGCCAGCTGCTGCCGACGCTTCCACTGGATCAGTTCATCATCCAGGATGGTTGTTTGCTGCTTGCGCAGCAGCTGCAGCGTCTTCTGGTGCTTCTCAGCCAGGTCCTGCGAGGTGGGACAACATCACAGTCCCACAGGGACGGTGTCACAGGGCATCATGGGGACGGCATCGTGGGGAGCAGAGGACAGCGTCATGGGGAACCAGGTGGCATCACTCACCACGCGGTACTGCTGTAGTGTCTGGGCCTCACGGTGCAGCCAGGCCTCCAGCGATGCCTTTTTCTGCTGCAGCGTTGTCTCCCGTGACATGCGCTCCTGGGGGCCCAGCTGGGAGAGCTGGGAGAACTGGGCTGGGGGACAGGGTATGGTGTTAGGGCTGGTCCTGCCAGCACCCCAGGCCCACGCTCCTCAGCCCCCCACCCACCTTGGAGGCGCATGTTCTCCTGGTACTGGATGATGAAGTATTCCTGTGTCTGCTGCAGCTTTTTGAGCTCATTCTCCGAGTCCTGCGTGATGAGCCGCAGCTCCTCGAAGGTCTGGTTGATCTGCAGGTGCTTCTGGGACATGGCGTCCACCAGGGAGCCGGTCGGGGAAGGGCTCTGCACGGGGCACAGGGTACACTCAGCACAGGGAGGGGACCCCCCTGTTCCCTGCCTCAGGGCTGCTCACGTCATCATGGAGGAGAGCCCCTGAGCATCCCCCCAGCCCTGTGGAACCCTCTCCCTCACCCCTCCCAGCCACCACTCACATTGTTCGCCTCCCGCACCAGCCGCTGCTCATGGTATAGGATGTGCCGGATGCAGCGCACCAGCTCCATGGGGCATCGGTCATACGTGTTCTGTGGGGAGAGCACTGCCTGAGCCAGGTACAAGGCAGGGACCCCCCTGGCCTTGCATCCCCTGCCCACAGCTCCCCACTCACCTGCAGCTGTGTGGCGTAGTGCCCCAGCTTGATCTTCAGCAGGAAGCCGTCCTCACCCACTTGGTGGTCTGCCTTCTTCTGCAGCTCCTGGATCAGCCCCTCCAGAAGCTGTGTCGCCTTCACATTCTCCTGGGGGTTGTCAAGGTCAATGGAGTCCCTGCGTGTGGAGCAGAGCAGTGTCAGGGCAGCCTGGCCGTGGGGAGCACCCACCAAAACCCCTGGGGCAGCTGCTGCCAAGCCCAGCACCCCCCCAAGGATGGGACACCCTGACCTACCATGCCTGGCTCTCGATCCACTGCGACAGGTAGTGCCGCACCTCGATAGGGAAGTGCTGCCCATAGAGCGCCTGCATCTGCCGCAGGGCTTCGCCCTGGAGCTGCTGGGCCTGGATCCACACCGCCATGGCTCAGCACCTGCGGGAGACGCGCTGTCAGGGCACCTGCAGAAGACCGGCAGGCACTGTGCTGCAAGGGATCTGGCCCTGGCTGTGCCCACTCCCTTTGCAGGAGCCTCTGTGCTCCCAAAGCCCTTTGCTGGAGTGTCCGGAGTCTCTAGTGCTGCCAGCGCTGTCTTCAGCTGCTGAAAGAATGGGGCATGCGGGGGCAGGGGACCCTGGCTCTGAGTCACCCCCTCTTTTCTAGGAACAGCTGTGGGGGTGCCCGGAGCCAGGGACGTGCCTCTGCGCGGCCTCTCCACATGGTTCTCATTTCCCCTCACTGCACCACGGGATGGCAGCCATTGCTGGCCACGCGAATGAGGAAACAGGCCAGGGGGAGGAAGGGCTGCCCAAAAATCCAGGGTGACGCAGAGCGGAGGCCCCCCTGCGCTCACCCCGCTGCTGCCCACACCCTGGCAGTGCCGACCAGCAGGAGCAGCCCCAGCCCCAAAAGCCCACATGGCAGGCAGACCCTGATGAGTCCCCAGTCCCAGGGCCACTGTGTGCCCCAGGTCCTGGTGGAGACGCATGGACCTTCCCAAAGCAGTTTTGGGGAGGCTCTGGCTCCATGCAGGGATTCCACCCACCACACGGCCTTGGCTCCCCTGGGGACAGGCAGGGATGAGATGGTGAGCACAGCACCTCTACTAAAATCCAGTTTGTCCCCTGGGCACACCTGTGGCTCTAGGGAGCTGGAGAAACAACCTGCAGCTGAGTGTTTGAGGGTGATATGATGGTGAGTGACACAGGAGGGCCTGGGGGGGCCTAAGGTCCCCCTCAGTGCGGAGGCAGCCGTAAATGGCGTTTGGATTCACTCACACCCAAACCACCTGGGATTTGGCACCACACAAGGGGCCAGGCAGGGGCGCAAGGCCTTGCGTGTGTCCCAAGGCCAGGTGACCAGGCCAGGACCTGATCACTGCACTGGCTGGTGACAAGCAGAGGGGCTGAGCCAGTGGGGGCTGTGCTTCCCCCTCTTCCTGAAGCATTTTGTTTGGCCTCAGAAATACCCAGCGGTCCCCAGGGCTCCAAAAGAGCTGGTGCTGTCATATGGTCAGGGGCGCATGCTGGGGGACAGTGGCACTAGGTCAGAGCAGAGCAGCCACAGCCGGAGCCCCTGAGCCAGGCACACCCGCCCCTGAACAGGAAGAGGAACAATAACCCAGAGCTGGCTAAAAATGAATTTTTCCCCTATAAAAAGGGAGGAACGTTTCCACATTCACAGAAATCACCAAGCTGGAAATGCTGCTGGCAAGGAGGGGCCTGAGGAGGCAGAAGAACGCCAGCAAGGAGGAAAGGGAAGGTGGGATGGCCGACAGCAGGACATGCTGCTGTTGGAAGTTGTGGATGCTTGATAAGGGGCAGAGCCAAGAACAGCCACCCCGGTGCCACTGCACCACAAAGCGACCGAAGTCCCCAGGACTGTGGGGACATCTGCATGGACACAGAGCAAATAGACACTGCCCTGCCTGTTGATAAAATGGTGATCTCTTCCCATCTCACAGTGACAAAACACTTCCTACTCCACTCCAGCATGTTGTTAAGCAACGAGTCTCTGGCTGCTCATGAGAGTGGTGAGCCAGCAGGTATCACATTTGGCCAGTGCCAGCCTGGGAGCAGGAGCACCAGCACCACATCCGCCTCTACAACAGGCTGTACAGTGGCTGACGGTGCCAGAGCTCACCTGGTGTGTGCCCCAAAACACCATTTGCACCAGGCTTGGACACAACCTCCATGGACATTGTCAATGCAGCAGGACATGCAATTTCTCCAGGCACCTCATTTTTGTCTCCTGTGTCTCACCTGTGGACAAACCAAACCTCCCCATGGGCTGCAGGGTACCCAGACTACCCCAGCACAAGTGACCAGTGCCATCTGCCATGGATAGATGTTTGGCCCTGAGACTCAGCTGGGGCAGCAGCTCTGTTTCAGCATAAGCTGCAGCACCATGGACCCACCGTGCAACCAGAGCTGCCACTGCCAGCCTTTCCAGGCAGCCCTGCCTCCTGCACCTGGCTGCTGCTGGCAGCCACTGCCCTGGCTTGGATCATGCTGAGCACCACTTTCCAGCACCACACTCCTTGGTGACACCACCAACTGCCCAAGGCATGGGAGCCCAAGGGCAGATTCACCCCCATGTCCAGAGACATTCACCCACCCCAGTGCCAGCTCCAGCCCACCAGCCCCAGCAGGGCAGCTGCAGCCTCAAGCGCTGCCATGGGTCAGCCATGCTGCAGCCGCCGGCCCCATGCGCACTCAAACAACTGCAAGACGCAGATAATTATAGTGGTTTAGGCTTCTTTGCATTTACTCGCTGGCAGCGAGCTGGAACCCACCCGTCACTGCAGCTCGGTTAACCAGCAGCACTCGACAAGCCACAGCAACGCGCTCACCGGAGACTTATTGCCTGTGAAGCGGCACAGGCAGCAGCTTCCCGGGGTAGGGCTACTGCTGAGGAGACAGACCCCAGAGCTGTGGGGACGGACCCCATAGCCACAGGGACTGAGCAGAGAGAGGGAGATGCCAGCAGTCATTGCTTCTGCCTCTTACAGCCCCACTGCCCACTGCTGATGGGGAAGCACTGCCAAGCCCGATGTAAAACAGGAGAAACCCAATCAAAAGGGGCACTCAGAAAGCCAGAGGCAGCAGTGCAGGAAAGGGTGGGCACAGGGGAGATGGCAGCTCTGCTGGGGCTGGGAGCAACCAGGGGACTGATGTGACCACACTGGGGAAGGGTCGCAGCCACAGTGGCAGTAGGCACCAGCAACAAGTCCCAAGCTGCGGGAGAGCCAGAGCACATCCGTGGGCAGACAAAAGGAGGGAAATGCCTCACAGGATGAGGCCGGCAGTGGCACCTTCCCACGTGCCATGGGCACGGCAAAATCCAAACACAGGCAGACGCTACCCCGGGGCCGGAGCACGCTCTGTGTGGGATGCTCACTGCAATCAGCCGCTCCCTGCACACAGCCATCCCGAGGGTCTCCCCGTGAGCAGGACAGCCCCCGACAGCAGCCTCTGCCCAGACCCACACCCTGAAGGGCCAGGCAGGGGCCAAGGGCCAAGCAAAGGCCTGGGGGGGACCCCAGCAAAGGGCTCTGGCTGTAACCACCCCGCCCCACTCCCCCGCCGGACCCACGCAGCCCCTCCGCCGCGGCGGCTCCCGCACTGCCCTTTGCCCGGTGCTCTCCCAGCCCGGGGGTCTCCGGAGCGGTGTCCTCCCCCGGCAGGGGCGCGGCGCTGGGCTCCGGCGGCAGCGGCCCTGCGCCCGCTGCGCCTCCCGCCGCAGTAAACACGGACACGTGGTTTCTCGGCACCTCCGGGAACCCGCGATCGCTTCCAGGTCAGAGCCGGCCCCGCTGGTGGCCGCAGGGCCGGACCCTGCACCCTGCGGTGGTGCTGCCCAGGGATTCAGGTGCTGCCCCCGCCAGCGCTGCCCCTGCCCCGGCAGGCATGGCGGGAAGGTGTGCTGCAGCCCTCCAGGGTGGGTGGCCCCAAGCAAGGTCCCTCCAGGGCGGGATCCGGCCCCCGGACGGGCCCCGCGCACGGTGGGGATGACAGCCCGGAGCGGCCGCTCGGCACGGCGAGGGGCTCCGGTTACCCCAACACAGACACCCAGCGCTCCGTCCACAGCGGCCCCCTGTCCGCACCGCCTCACCCCAGGGCCCCCGGAGCTGGTGTGGAGTGCCCCGTCCTGCAGCCGCACTCACCCGGGGTCTGGCCCCGCTCTGCCCCAAGCGCCGCTCCGGCGTGCGGCCCCGGGACAGCCCGGCCACGGCTCTCGGCGGGCACAGCCGGGCTCCCGGGCCGCCGTTTCGCTGGCTGCGCACTACAGGAAGGAGCAGAGAGCAGCTATTTCCTTCCAAAATGTCAGCTGCCTGCGCAGGACAGCCTGCCCCCGACAGCTGGCAGCCACCCTGCCATTGCTGCCTGCGGGGTGCTCGCCGGGCAGCGGGGCCGGGACACTCTCCCGCTCGGTCCCTCACACCTCCCCGGTACCAGAGCAGGCACAGCCTCTGTCCTCAGCAGGCCAGTGGCACCGAGCCCCCGTGGCTGGCTGAGAGCCAGGGATGGGACCCCAGGAACCCATGCAGGAGTGTGGCATGGGGGGAGACGGGACCCACTCACCTGCACCCCCCAGCTTCACTCACAACCCCCAGCGCACGGCCCTGGAGCTGAGCCTGCAGTGGGAACACCCGGGTGCTGGTGAGCAGCCCCCAGCCCTGCTCAGAGCTGCGGCCAGGGCTGGTGGCACCCGCACACAGTGGAGCTGGCTCAGAGGGCCCAGGGCTGCTCCTGTTTTACACCGGCCTGTGGTTTCCAGCTCTGGCTGGGAGGCGGCAGCGCCCGCCGGCACGGGAGCGAGCTCCTTCTAGAAGTTCTGTGCTTTGATGGGGTTTGTTTGTCTCCCACAGAAAGTGGCAGCAACTGATGTCTTCGCCCTGGTGGCATCGGGGAGGAGGCAGCTGAACAATTCAGCCCACGCTGGAAACATCTGGGGCCAGGTACCATGACACTCATGAAGGAGGCATGGCTGGCTCTAGCAATCCAACGTGCCCCCCAAGGGTAGAGGCGACAGGCCCCACAGCCAGTAGGCAGAGCCGGGACTTGTAGCACCAGGACCGCCCAGGTGTCCCAGCAACTCTGGGAGCCAAAAGCAGAGAATTCACACCGGTACAGGAACAAGGAAACCGCATGCATGACCTGATACTGCCCAGAGGGGACATCAGCTCATAGGCAGAGATGCCCCAGCAGGGAACTGGTGCCAGGGGTGTCACTGCTGGGGGCTGCCGACAGCTGATCTCACACCATGGGCCAGGCACTGTGCCTGCCAGCACTTGCCATCCCTGGGAAAGGTTTTTCTCCTCACTTCAGATTTCTTTTTCCAATCAGAGAGGCCCAGAAACCTGTGTCAAACCGAAACCACCAAAATACCCAGCAAAATCCCTTGGATCCAATGGCTGGAACCTTGAGAAAACCTCAGTGCACCAAGAGCCACCCCGGGGCAGCCACAGTCAGATACAGGCGCTGCCCTGGCACCAGTGGGATTCCTCCAGACACTGAGCATGTAGCAGGTCCAGCATTGGTGGGTAGGACACACGGTGCAGCCACATCGGCAGAGCCCAGCACCCAACCAGCCCCATGGGCATGAGTCCAGCGTGGCTCCTGCAGGACATCGACCGTGGGGAGCCCAGTCCCTGCCAGCACTGGTGCTGCCCCCACCATAAACCCCCAGACAGGATTAGAGATGCTGGGCAGAGCTTTAATTACTCCTGGCTCCCTGGGGCCAAGCAGCCGAATTAACTGGTTTTGGGGCTGGCACAGCAGGGAGTTGCCAGCTCCATGTCTCAAGGTCCTGGGGCTTCCCCCGGCTTGCTGGGGGAATCCCAGGGCAGGCACAGAGCCACTGACCACCTGCAGCATCCTGGCTTGGGCAGATTCCAGCCCTTGCCTGGGCAGGGATGTGCAGCTGCCCTGTGCCGGGGCACTCAAGGAAGGGATTTTTCCCTACACGCTAATAATGACCAACCCCAAGTCTCTGTAATGCCATGCTGAGGGCACAGCCCCGGGGTCCCACAGGTCTTGTGCCAGCCCCCTGCACCGAGGCCAAATCCAGTACAGCCCCTGGCTTGGTGCTAATCCCTGCTCAGACCTGCGCCAGTCCAGGAGGGACAGGCTGGAAGGACCTGAGGATTAAGCTCATTTCAGCATCGAATTAGTCCTGATTGGGGTCTGGAGACACAATTTCATTTTCTCTGCCATGCTCCAGTGAGCGCACACAATGGCACTAATCCAGCCACAGCCAGACTGGATTTGCTGGGCAGGACCCAGGTGGGCTGGGGAAGATGTGGGCAGCACAGGCACCAACCGCACTGCTCTGGCCGCATCCATCCCCTCAGATCGACACCTTGCTCCAGCTCTCCTTGGGGCTGGGGAGATGGTGCAGGAGCCTCCTCATCCCTGGCATGGCACAGGCTTTTGGATGTCTGGTGAGCAAGGAGAGCCAGAGGGACACCAGAGCACCTCCTGCCTCCCCCCACCGCTCTCCCAGAGTTCATCCCCAGCAGCTGCAGCAGCTCCGCACACAGAGATGCTCTCGCACCAAGTCAGCGGAGCAGGAGGGAGAGGGGTAAAGCCTTGCCTTTGGAAGAGGGGATACACAGACATCCAGGGATGCTGGCAGGAGGGGGAACTACTCACAGAGAGAATAAAGCAACCAAAACACCAATGGCTTGTGCAACAAAATTCTCAGTCAAGTCCAGAGAGGGGTGAGGCACAGAGTGCATCCACACACACACAAACATGTCCAGGTGAGTTTTAGTTTTCCTGGCTCCAGGATGGGCTTCACAGCCCCTGAAGCAGCAGCAGAGCCCCTGCCCCTGAGCTGCACCGTAAGCACCACCACAGCATCTCTACGAGTGGGGCCAGACGGAGAAGCTGCATCTCTGGGCCCACAGCCCAACAGCACCGGGGTCGGGTGTTCACACCGGAGAGGACAAAGATCATTTTACAGCGGTTCCAGCTGGTGCGAGGACTCAGAACTGCCAGCAAGAGCAGCCTCTTCCCTCTGCTAAAGGCTTTGCAGGGCCATTGAGTAGGTATGAGAGGCCAGACAGAATGAGCACCCAGCACGTGGCGGGTAGGGCTGGGTCGACGCTGCTCTGGCTCTTTGAGGCAGTGGCTCTCCAGCACCAGCCTTTTCCCCAATTCCCTCCCCAGCAGAGCTGTGCTATAAACCAGCACTCAGAGCTCATAACACAAAGTTACATTGAAAATGGAGATTGCAAAACTCACCAGTGACTGTTTGAACCAGGAATGGGCTGTGACTATGCTGTGGTTCAGCTATGCCGCTGTGGCTGCCCCAGCCCAGCGGCACATCATTCCTGGTACAGTGGGAAGCAGGAGCTGGCAATCAGGGAAGCACTGGGCACGAAGCGCCTGCGAGTAGCCTGTGTTCCTGGCCCCTCTGGTGCAGCCAGATGGGTGGATTCTGCTTTATCAGCAAGTCAGCTCAGCCCTATCGGCCAGGAAGCCGTGTTCACAGTGTGCCTCCCCCTCGATGTTTCCCAACACGGCGGGAGCAGCGGCGTGCAGCAGCCTACCTTTTATCAGCCAGCAGATGTTGCTAGAACTGTTGCTGCATGTGAAATTCAGGCATGCCCAGCGCCACTTGGATCCCTGCACCAGCCACGCGGTGCCAGGGTAAACACCCCCGCCCCCTTCCTCCCGGGATCAAAACACTTGGGGGTTGCAAAATAGACACCCCATGAAAGGAAAGGCATGCCACAGAAACATTACAGCTGTCGAGGCTACTTCTCCCAGAGCATGCCGGAGCCCCAAAGCCAGCACAGCTTCCCAGGCTGGAGCTGCCTGCATGGCTGCAGAGCTGAGTCCTGACCTGTCCTGGCAAGGTGGGGACCCTAACCCTAGCCCTAGCCATGCCCTGGCTTCCCTGCAGAGGCTGCTCCGAGGGCAGCGCTCACAGTGTGGGGGACACTGGGAGTCACCGCAGCCAGGCAGGCAGAGGGATGTGGCCTCCAGCGCAGGTACCCAGGGGATGCCGATGGCAGGGAGGTCCCACTCACCCCGCATGCCGTCCCATTGTGCCTGGGCTCCCACCGGCTCCCCAGGGCTGCTGTGAAGCATGTAGAGTGCAGCCCAGCTCAGTCATTCCTTGCAAACTAGAAAATCATTTCCCAGCTGACGGGGCCGCTTCACTGTACTCAGCCCAACACAGTCACCACTTGCCGCCCACAACATAGAGGAGTGCAGGGAGCAGGGATTTTTTGCAAGCAGAGTATCTGAGTTTTGCTATCACTCAAGAGAGAGCTGGGAAACCCCATGGCGAAGCCTTCACAGTCACTTTGGAGTCAGCACTTCCCCTGCAGCGAGAGGGGAAGGTCCCTCCAGAGGCTCTGTGTGCCCTGAGCTAAGCATCCCCAACTGCAGCTCCCTGTCCAGTGACAGCATCCCTAATCCTGCCGTAAAGCTTTGGCCTTGGCACAAGGCAGGCGCAGCAGACCCAGTGAGGTGGCCCCAGTGACAACTGTAGGGGCCCAACACCCCTGAGGCAGGGCATTGTCAAAGTGCCACAAAACGCAGAGTGGGTGACAGCCACCCGTCACACCCGCTCCCAGCCCAGCTCTCCCCGTGTCCCCGGGCACAGGCTGTTGGCACCTCTCAGCCCTCACCGGAGCCCCTCCTCCTCCTCGTGCTGCACCCACAGCACAGCCCAGCCCAGTCCTCTCCAACCCCAGGGACGACCAGCTCCCTGGGAATGGTTATAAAACCCAGGGATATGGTCTCCATCCTCACATCCAGCACCTTGGAACCCACATCAGGTCAGGCTGCGATCCTGATGGCTTCAGGAGCACAAGGACCTGGGCCAGGAGTCAGGACCCGGAGGGGAGAGCTCCCACCATGAAGGGCTGGTTCCTGGTGCCCATGGCAGCAGTCAGACTCTGCAGAGCACCTCATGGTGCCCACATTAAGTGCCCCCATGCATGCCACTCATGGGGCTGGCACTGCTCTGGGCACAGGCACGAGCACTGCAGGGGCATGGGTTGGCCACAGGAAGCCAGCACAGTGAGCCAGCCCCCAACCAGGAATGTCCTGCTCTAAGTGACCCTCACTACAGGGATATCGTGTCATCATCTGCCATGCCCCTGCTATGGGCAGACCACGCGGACCAGCCCTGTCTCCCCTCCACAATGCGCCCCAGACACTGCGATCAAACTGCTGCTGGTCACCGCCTGTCCCCGGCCCTGTGCCACGGGGTGCCCAGCACGGCGCACCGAGACTTGAACAAGCCGACAGCCCCGGCCCGGCAGCACAGAGGTGCCATCGGTGGTGTCACCGCGTCAGCAGCTCAGGGCGCGCTCAGCAGTGCTGGTGCGAGCTGAGCACTGGAGCCGCGGAGCCGCTCGGCAGGAGCTGCCCGGAGCCGGCCTGGCACGAGCCCGGGGCTGGCCGGGCACGAAGCCCTGACAGCTCCGTATCCCGCTGGACAGGTGGCGGCGGCTCCCGCGGGCTCCCAGTCACCGGCCGCGCCCGAGCTGGGTGAAAGGCCACTGGGCGCTGCGGTCCCCGCGGTGTCGCCGCTCCCGCCGGGGACCGATCTCACCCGCCCCGTGGCGCGGAGCCGCGTGTCCCACCGACAGCAATGGGGCTCCCCCTCCCGCCACCCCGTCCTGTGTGCTGCCTGCGGCGGGACCCCCCCGTCACCGCACGGGACGCCTCGCGCTGTCCCGGATCCTCCCCTCGGCCCGGGAGCGGGACTCGGAGCCGCCCTCCGCTCCGGCGGGGCCCGGGCGCGAAAACCGGCCCCGCTCCGCCGGGTGAGGAGCGCCCCCGCCCCGGGATGCGCCGCCGCACCAGGACGGGCCCGGGACGTACCCGCCGGCCCCTCGGAGCGGCCCCACTCGTCGCCTCCGCCCGCCCAGCGGCCCGCGGGCCCAGCCGGGGCCCCGCCGAGCCCCGCGCCCGGCCCAGCTGCGCCCGCCCGGGGTTACGAAACACCCACAGCGCGGACCGGACCACACCGGACCGGACCGGACCGCCCCGGTCTCGACCCCGCCGCACCCCGCCCGGCCCTGCCGCGGAAGGCGGACGGGGTCCCGGGCCGCCCGCTCCGGTCCCGGCGGCGATGGCGGCTCCGCGCCCGCGCCCACCTGCGGCCGCGGCGGCGGCTGCGGCTCCGCTGTTCCCGCGGCTCCCGGCGGCTCCCGGCGGCTTCCCGGCGCTCGGCTCCGCCGCCGCTCTGCCCCCGCCGCGCCCCGGCCCGGCCCGCGAGGCCCCGCCCCCCCACGGCTCCGCCCCCGCCTGCCCCGCCAGCACCGGGAACGGCACCGGGTAACGGGAGCGGCACCGGTCACTGGGTAACAGCACCGGGTAATGGCGCTGAGTGACGGCACTGGGCAGCGGGCACCGGGTAATAGTGCCGGTACCGGGCACTGGATAATGGCATCCGGCAGTGGCACTGGGAGACGGCACTGAGCACCAGCACTGGTTAACGGCACCGGTACCAGCGCCAGCACGAGGTATTGGCACAGGGTGTCAAAAGTAAGTAGTGACACTAGCACCAGGCACGGGCAGAATCCAAAACAGCTTCAGGCTTCAACACCAGCAGCTGTGGCAGGACACAAACCAGCACCAGAATTTGGCAGTAAGTACTGGGGAAGCCCAAAGCAGCATCAGGCCTTGGTTTTGGAAGCAGCAGTGAGCAAATCAGTACCAGGTGGCCACAGATGTTGCTGCCAGGCTGCCGTGTGCTGACACCGGGCCCTCTGTGTGAAGCAATCATGGCTCCCCAGTGCTGGTTCCCACCGCAGGCCTGGGCTGACACTTTGCAGCCACATGCATGGCCGAGATCCCCAGCACTGCTGCAGCCTCAGTCACCGGCTGGGACAAGATGCTGCATCCCCCTCTTCCAAGCTGCCGCATCCCCTGCAAGCTGTGAGAAGACCCGATGTGCTGCCAGCTCCTCTGCAGTTGCTGAAACAGGGAAGGTTGACAGCAGCCATGAAAAAACCATCCTGAGGAGCTCTTGCACAGCTGCCACCCACAGCAGACTCCTCCTGGCAGCACCGGCACCCCAGGGCAGTGGGGTACCCTGGGTGATGGGCACCCCAGGGTGCGGCTGCTGTGCGGTGATGGGCAGAGGCGGTGGCAGGAAGCAATACTGGGTGTGCTCGTTCTGCCCCAGTGCTCGCACCAGCCACATGGGATCTCCTAAGCTTTCACTTTCATTACCAGTTCATCTTCTGTGGCCTGAAAAACTGCGGAGGGAAATTCAGCCAACACAGGTCCCTGTCCTTCTCTGGGCTGCTAGAAGCACAAGTGACCCTTTCCCACTGGGAATCCAGGAAGGACGGGCTTGTCTCTCCTTGTGCCAGCACTGGAATAGAATCACTCTCAGACAGTTGATGCACCAGCAATTGCAAATCACTTGGCCACTGTGTCAGAGCACAGCCTCAAGTTTCCCACCTCTCCACTGCTTTTATCTGTTGCTTTTGTGCTAAAGTCCTCCAGCTTCAGCTCGGACTCCTTACTGCCTCATCCGGCTCTACACTTCCAAGAGATAAATACCTGTGGGCTGGGCAGGCACCAGCCCAGCACCTGCTCCATGCAAATGTCAGCCACAAAATGGTGCTTTCCAACTTGCCAGCCTCGCTCTGTGCCTGGAGCAGCCCTGGTGAATGAATGACGCCAGACCGAACAGCCCCCAGCTCCCACCAAATGCTTTGCCGCCTGTGCTCACCCACTTGGGAGAATCTCACGCACAGAGGCTGACACATCGCTGCTGAGCCGCTGCCAGCAGAGACCTGGCTGTGCTTCCCAGTGCTCCTGGAGCACTCCAGACCTCACAGAGAGGTGAGCTGGGACCCTGGCAAGCAGGGACAGGTGCCCAGCATGAAGCCAGCAGCTCCCACACTGTCTATATTCACTGAGACAAAAGGAAAGGAATGGAGAAAGCAGTGCAGGGCCCTGGTGCCTGCCCACTCTGCTTGGCCGGGACGCTCTTGCTCTGGTGAGTTGCATCACGCGGACATGCAGCTTTCACAATCCCTGGCCCACATAACCCATTGGCGCAGTCAGCCGGGCGGGCACTGGCTGCTCAGGCCAGAGAATCAAGGTCACACTCAATGTCTGTGGCTGCTGGGGCTCTGTCTGGGCACCACCGATCCAGGGGTATCTGGAGGATCCCGTGCCAGAGACCTGCACAGCCACATGTGCTTGGGAGAGCTGGAAGATGTACACAAAACACCCTCCATTCCCTCTCACTTCCCTTCCTTCTCCCTCCCCTTTCTGGTAGGAAGGGGGAAAAAAAGGAAAAAGAAATTTCTGATGGGAGAGAAAGTGGAGAGTGCTCCATGCTGAGAGGGCAAATGGAATCCAATAAAATCCAGTCCAATCCAATCCAATCACAATTTGTTTTCACTGGGTCCCAAGGGAAACTCAGAGCTGGCTGGTGAGGATGTTACTCAGGAGAAATTCTTCCTTTCCAGAGGAAAAGAACAGGGGAACAGTGTCTGCAGCAGTGACTGATGGAGCAGCTGCCCCTGGATCTGCCCCAGCTCTACCCCAGCAAAGCAGCCCTAGCTCTGCCCTGGCTCTCTTTGGTCCTCAAAAAGTCTCGGAAAGCCTGTGGGAAGGTGAGTATTATCCAGGCTGAGCCACAGCCGGACGCGTGGTCACCTCGCATGAGTTCAGCAGGATGCCAAATGACGCTGTGCATTCCGGGGACAGAGGGAGCCTGGAGCTTTGTAATGGATTTCCGAGAAAATTGCCTCTGTGTTTGGAGCAGGAGCGCAAAGAGTGCAGGCAGAACAGCCTTCCTCTCTAAGTGGCATCTCAAGGGTCTTAATTATTTCTCAGGAGTGGAAACATTTATTTAGACGGCTCTGGAGAGGTCCTGACGCTTCTGGCTATGGCCCTGCGGGCACACCCTGTATGCAAGGCTCCTCTGCAACCCTCTCTGCTGCTCCTGGGATGTGCAGGGCACAGGGCTCGGTCAAGGCACAAACACCCAACCACATCACCTGCGGGCAGGACACAGCCTTGGCTCCATTCCCTCCTCCTTACTGGGAAGCAGGTCTCATGGGAGAGCCCAGCCCCATCCCACCCCTGCTCTGAGTCCCTTACACTCCCAGGTCTGTGCTGAGGCCACAAAACCCTGTCGTGATAATCCAGACCAGCTAATACAAACCAGATGAATCCCCACATTAGTCACAGATTCGTGTTTTCCCACAAAGGTCCCATTGGAGAAGCAGTCCGGATGGGCCCTGCAGGGTTCCAGCCCTGGTGCTGGTGCAAACGGCAGCCTGTGGAGAGTGAGGCCAGCAGCTGAGGGGATGGGGCAGCAGCACAGACTCTGCCAGACCCCGATCAGTCCATGGGCAGCACATGGCTTGGAGCCATGGGCAGGGGAAAGTGGGGGCACCAGGGAAGCTCATCACTGGCACAGACTCAGCCCGATGGTGCCTAGTGCCGGTCAGAGGGGATGATCTGCTCCAGCAAAAAACGGAAAATACATTTTGTCCAAGGGGGAATTTCCACAGGAAACCTCTGCTTCCAGCCACTTGGATATGGCTGGGAACAACCCAGCAAACACTTGGCCTCAGCAGCCAAGCAGTGCCATTGCTTGGGCAAAGACTCTTTGTTTCCTCCATAGTGCCTCCAGCTAGGAAAGAACATCCAGTTTCTGCTACTGAAACACCCAGGGCAGTTAGAGCCCAGCTGGGTCTGCAGAGGGCACCAGAATCCCCCATGAGCTTAGTGAGCATTTCTGCACCTGAGGGGGCACAGGGTGGGGCAGCAGCACCCACAGCCCAGCTGGGACCAAGGACATAATCATCTCATGCCCACCCCAGGGCCGGGGCTGGTTGGAGGCATCAGGAGTGCAAGCACCAGGGCTGCACTTGGCATCCAACCCCACGCTGCTGCATCCCCGCATCCCTGCACATCCCCATGCATCCCTGCCCTCTCCCTGCATCCCTGCTCTCCCTTGCAGAGCTCAGGTTGCCACAGTAACCGCTCAGTCCCAGCCGCTCCTGCCACAAACACACTGCCACAGGTCAGCCCAGTCCAGCGGCTGCACCAGGGGCAGGGCCCTTCACCCCGTGTTGGGGTGAGCTGAGCCCTCAGTGCTGGTGCCACCACAGCCAAATGCTGCATTCTGAGCCAGGATGGGACACTTGTAGGGAAACAGGCAGGTTGTGTCCTCCTGGAATGGCTGGGAGGTGGTGGCTTTGGAGATCACGCTGTGCTGGAGCTCCGGGTCTGACCTCTGCCACATGTGGCAGTGGAAGCCACCACTGCTTGGCTCTGCTCTGCTGTGTATTAGTCTGAGCGTGATGCAATATTTGACTGTTGTGTTCTGAGCACTGGAAGCAGGGATTGGGATGGCTCTTGGCTTGGGCAGCAGCGGCATGTGCTCTGCAGCTCAGTGTATGTTGCTGTGGGAAAACCCTGCCCAGAACCTGGGAGGGCAAAGGAGACCAACAGGCAGGTCCTTGGGCAGGTGGCAGCTGAGACCTGGAGGTCTCTGCCTCCCACCCCCCACCGCAGCACTGCTCATTCAGTTGCTTGGCCCTGGGGAGGGGGCTGGAGCCGCAGATGAGCCGTGGCCTCTCTAATCCCTGTCTGCTGGTTTATTCCCAAGGAACTGACAATATTGTACAGCTCAGACACCCCAGCTATCAGGGGACCCCACAGAGCTGCCTGCTCTGGACTGCCCCTGGTCCAGGGCTGCCCTGCCAGGTGGCTGCCCATCCCCACGGGGCCGCCCTGTGCCCGTCACGCAAGTGTCCGCATCCCAAGCGGATTATCTGCATTTGGAAACCCCTAATCCGTTTGCACGCTTGGCTCAGACACCATCCCCACTCCTCCCCACTGTGCTGTGGCCCTGGGCAAGGAGGAAAGCCACCCCGTGACCTCCTTTTTGAGTCACAAACAACCCTATGCCCCGGCACAGGCAGAAAGTGAGGACTGCAGCCCCACAAAGCTGGCTGGGGCAGAAGGAGGGGGACAGGATGTTGGCAAGTGTCCCTTCCCCAGTGGCCCCTGGTGTTGCAGGAGTTTCAGCAGCCCAGGCCAGGGACCTTCCCTGGGCACTTTCTCCTGCTGCACATCAGGTTCCAGGAGTTGCCAGCCTGCTGCCAACCGCAGCACTGACAGCAGGAACCCCGAGATGGGAGCAGTGGCCCCTTAAGCCCATTACTCAGGGCTGGCCCCTGGCTGAGCAGGGCAGGTTCCAAGAGGGATGCAGTGGGTGCAGAGAGATGAGAAACCCCTGATCCGCAGGAATGTGGGATGAGACACCATGTTCCTAACACCAAATGGTTGTGGCAATGCCAGGGGTTGCAGATGGGTAAGAAAACTCCTCAGTCCTGCATTTTCAACCCCATCCTGCAGCTGGCAGAGGGGAGCTGGTACCTGCTAGGGCAGGAGAAAGGGGTCCCTGCTGATGGGCTCGGCCTCATTCCTCTGTGAGCTGCCCCCCACCCGCAGCACGCTGGGCTGCACTGCTGAAGCAGGCAATGATCCAAGAGAGCTGCCTTGGGAGCAGGAATGGGTTTGTGGGGTCTGGGCTGAGCCCTGGTTTGGTTTGACAGTGAAATGGAGGGCCCTGGAGCAGGGCTGGGTTCCGAAGCAGGGATGTGGTCAGCTCAGACCGGAGCAGGATGCTCCAGGGCACGGAGAGGACAGAGGAAGCTCCAGGGCACCTCCAGCGCCTCAAACCATCCAGCACAGCCAGTTCCACATGACCCACATGAACAATCCCCCTAATCCTGCTCTGACAGAGAAATAATCTGTCCCTCTTGGCCTCACCAGAGCACAAACCCTGGAATGATCCTGTCCTCCATGGTATTGCAGAGGGCCAGGGGTGCAAATGCTGGGGTGGGATCCACCGGGGCCCTGTGGGCAGAGCATGTCACTGTCACCAGCCAGTGCTCCCAGCCTTTACACCTATCCACCCCTTGCCCTGTAGAGCCTGGGACCTGCTCCCCCCAGCCCCAGCTCCAGCCCAGTGACCTCCACCCAGAGCCCATCGACCCCCAGGGCAGAAGCACTTGCAAGGGCCCCACTGCAGCCCCACATAGCTGGAGCTGAGAGCAGCCAGAGCAGGGCCCCAGTGCAGCCGTGTCCTCCCACGCTGGCACCAGCATTTCCTTTACACAAGTGAAGGAGACCCAGGCATGTCTCTGGGGCAGAGAAAGCAACCATGGGCTGGGACATGGCGGTAGCCCCCCGCATGCCCCGGGAAGGGCCCTGCAGGCCCAAATAAGGGGCAGCTGCCCACGCATGCCGGGCAGGTGCCGGTAGCACCAGAGTTGGTTTGCACCGAGCAAACCACAGCTGCGGCACCAGGGCCGCGTTTCGCTGACAGAGGCCCCAGTTTTCCCGGAGCAGGGTCAGGCAGGTGCTGCAGGCAGAGCCAAGCTCACACCACAGCACATGTCGCGTCAGGGCCTTTATTTTGGAGAAACTTTAAGCCTGTAGATACAGCAATAAAATATACAAAAAATAAAATTTTTTACAGTATTGAATGCTGCCCTGGGCTCCAGGGACTGCGGCTGGAGGCAGCTATGGCGAACGAGCACAGGGGGAAAGGGCCCTCACCCCCTCTGAGCATCCTCAGGGCCAGCCACAGACCCCCCATCCTACTCCCACACAGCTTGGAGGGGCTTGCCCAGACCCCACAGCCATGGGGAACCTTCCCCCTGCCCTCTGGTTCCCTGCCCACCAGCTGTGATGCAACTGGGGGGGCAGCTCTCCCACTGCCTTCCCCACCCCTCCGCTGCTCATCCGTGTCTGTGTGCCCACTGCGTGGAAAAGGCAGGACAGCTCCGCCAATTTTGGCAAATGCAGGACCACAACCATCAACCCCCCCAAAAGTCGGGACACCTGCTCTTCACAACACCCATGTCTCTGTCCTGCGCTGCCCCACAGCAGGCTCCTCTCCTCACATCCACCTGCTCCCTTCAGCTCTTGCCTCTTCCCACCTTAACTGTGAGGGCCAACCTCCAACAGAAATGCCACATGAAGCCCCCGAGAATGCTGCAGACCCCATGCCTGGCTCCTCACAACCCAGAGAGAAAGGAACAGGCCAGGTGCCCCCCCTGTCAGCCGTGCTGGTTCCACCAATTCCGCAGGGTCCAACCAGCCTAACTCAGCACAGCGCTGGAAGGACAACTGTGCTCCCAGCACCAGCCTGGCCACAGGGAAGCCAGGGGCAGCCCCTGTGGTTTCACCCAGCTCCCAAAATGGGCCACATCTGCAAACGCTGCTTACGCGCAGGTGCCAGTACTGGGTAGCAGCACTGCCTTACCCCAGGGACACCAGCCATCCCAGCAGGAGCCCAGGCTGCTGGCATTGGCCAGACTGCTGTGCCCAAAGGAGGAAGCTGTGGACAAGCACAAGCAGCTCCCGAACCTCTGGGCTCCCAGAAAACCCAGCCTGAGTCCAGCAGGGGCAGTGCCCTGTCAGGACAGGAGCACCTGGATACATCCACCTGCAGCTCCAAGCCCTGTGCTGGTCATCCTGGCCAAAACCAGGGCTAGGTGGGTGCAGAGAGGGGACCCACCCCAGCACCCTGAAAACTCTGGGAGGTGCTGGGAGCAGCAGGGCAGACCCTGCCACATGGCCAATCCCCTCTGCAATTCCAAACTTGTAGGGTCTTGTGGGTTAGGGTGCGGGCAGTCAGGGCAGCTGCTTCCAGCAGCAGGCCTGGGGCTGTGGGAGCATTTCTAGAAACTGTGGCTGCAATCGGAGGCAAATAGGCACTTGAATGAGCAAAAATAATAAAAAACTGTTATGGAAGGAAATAGAAAAAGGTTCATCCCCCTCCCCCAGAGATGAGCGGCACCACCCCAGAGAGGGGCTGCTCTGTTGGGTGAGATGAGGACCTGACCCATCCAGGGACCCCAGCCCCCAGCTGTTCCTGAGGGCAGGCCCAGAGCAGCTGCAGCAGAGCGGGACAAATCCAGGGGAGCGCTCTGGAGGCGGGAAGGCTGAGCCCAGGGAGGGCCCCGTGCGCCGGCGCAGCCCCTCACATGGGCGAGGACGCACACTCTGGGGTCAGCTCCATGTCGAAGGTCAGCGACTCTGCGGGCAGACACAGCCAGGGTTATGGGGCCCGCGCGTGGCCGCAGCCAGGCCCCCCTGGGGCCCCCCCGACTCACCGAACTGCCCGCCCGCGTTGTTCTCTGCGCCCTCGCTGCTGTTGCCGAACTGCATGAGCGAGTCCAGGGTGCGCGGGGACATGGGCAGGTCGATGGTGTTGCTGAAGGAGGTGCTGTCCAACGGAGAAAAAGCACAGAAACCTCTGGAGTCAGGGCCTGGCCCGAGCTCTCTAATACCCCCTCTACCCGCTGAGGGGCCCCCGGGCACAGCCCAGTGGCCCCCAGAGCTCTCCAGAGGAAAGGGGCCCCGGAGGGGAAGAGCAGGGCTGTGGTTTGGGCAGCAGCCGGAGCCTGGCTCAGCCCCCACCGTCACCCCAGGCTGGGGACCCTGCAGTACCCAAGCAAAGCTCAGATACAGGTGGAAATAAAGGAAGGAAACCTCTCTCTCAAGGAAGGCTGAGCACACAAACAACCCCCAAGCACAGACAGACACCCCCCAGGAACACTCACGGGGTGACACAGATGAACTTGGTCTTCAGGTACGGAGCAGCACCTGCAAGGAGGGAGAAGCTTCGTCACCAGCCACCCAAGGACGAATCCTTCTGTCTGCCCCCCGGAGCACAGGCATTGCCCACCTTCTGCCCATATCCCACGGGACCCCATGGCTGGTCCCACACTGTGGCTGTGCCCTCCAGGGATGGCACAGGGTCCTGGCTGGTGACAGCCGGTGCTATCCCCAGAGCCTCCCTGTGACAATGGAGCCACAGAAAGTCAACAACTACCTGAGTCCGTCGCTTCCGAGTGTTCCTGGCTCTCAGAGCGGCAGTACTTTCCAAACGCCTCCTCCTTGGGGATGTCTGGGTACAGGTACACCAGTGGGGACACCAGGATGTTGGTGGCATCCATGATTTTGTAGCCCATGATGATCTCCGCAAACGACATGTTGTTCAGCTGCTGCTTGGTGTAAGGCTCCACTGACTGGATCTGTGTCTTCCCTGCGCAAGGAAGGAGAATTTTGGCACAGGACAAAGGCAGGGCCACCCTCAGACACCCCCAGAGCAGTAGGGACAAGACAGGCCTGGGGCTGTGGTCAGCTCTACCAGGCACCTGGCAGACCACGGGGCAGGTCTGGGACCTGACTGGGTTCAGTGCCATAGAAAACTGCTCATGGGCAGCATGTGGGTACAGACATGCAGGAGGCAAAGACCAGCAATGGGCAGCCAAGGCTCAGAAGTTAACCCATGCAGACAGCTCGTTGGGACAAGGACAAAGGACAAGTGCTTATCAGGAGGTCCAAGCCCCCTTTGGAGCCTGGAATGCTGAGCCAGGTACTCGGGGCAGAGAGGGTAGAGCTCGTACCACTGATGTCCTTCTCCACCCACGTGAAGGTGATGCCACCTTCCTTGCTGCTCTCACTGAAGCGCAGCAGAAAGGTCCCCGGGGGCTTGGTGCTCAGAATGGCTCGCTCCCGCTCCTTGCTGATGAACCCCATGATGTACCTGGGCAGGAGGAAGCAAGAACAGGTGTGGGTCAGGGCACAGGAGCAGCTCCTCCAGGATATGAGCCCTGCCAGCTCTGCTCAACAGCAGGACTTGGCATGGCCACTGACATCTTACAGATTCCCAAGTGAGTTTTCACTCTGAACCAACCAAAAGTATCCCAGGAGAACCCACCTGCACATGGACAAGGCACCCCACACCATCAGGATGAAATCTGTGGGATCCTTTCCATGGCCCAGCCTAACCACAGGCTCTAGGCTGGCACTCACCCTTCATTCCATAGCGCCAAGATGTATTTCTTCACCAAGTCAATGATGTTGTCCAGCCAGACCCAGAAAGAGAAGCCTTTGCCAGCCATGTTCTCCTGAGGAAAAGGCAGAGAGGCTGCTAGCACAGCTCAGAGGAAGGGAACAGCTAAGGGAAGGTGCTTAGGGAACAGAGGGAATTCTACCTTGCAGAACTTGGCCCAGGTGATCTGACAGCCAGAGTAATTCACACCTGGTCCTGGAAGAGAACAGAAACATTACCATTTAAATAGAGTTGTTCTTCCGAAGACACCATTTCCAGGGAGCAACTCAAGATTTGTGTCATTTGGAAGAAAATCAAGCAACTGAAAAACCTGAACAGCTCTCAGGCCAAACACGGGACCTCACTCTTGGATGACACGTACAAGTGGGGAGTCACCCCAAGGGACAACAGGGTTGGGCAGGACACCATGCCACGTCACCCAGCACTTACCCAACAGTTTTTCTGCCAGTGTGGTCAGCTGCTCAATGCTGAGGCCGCGCTTTGTGGTGGAGGAGAACTGCCAGCTCAGCACCTCTGCCACCTGGTCCCAGGTCCCAATGGGCGGCTTAGTGAAGAAGTTCACGTTCTGCACAAGGGAAAACGCAGCCCTGAGTGGGACATGGGACAGGAGCACTTGCTCCCCAGCCTCAGTTTCCCTCTCTCACTGTGACACCCCCATCCTGACACCCGCCCGGCTGCCTCCCCACACCAGCCCTACCTTGGGGTTGTTGGTCAGCATGTTGTACCACAGGATGGATGCCCAGGCATTGGGCATCTGGCAGATGTTGGAGATGACCACCACAGGCAGCGAGTGAGTCTGCAAAGAGAGGATGCGACCATGGGCTGGGACAATTCCCAAGGCTCCTCTTCACCCAGGCCCATGGAAGCGGAAGGCAGTGACCCAGGCCTCACCTCCAGGTCGATCTTCAGCCCCTGGTGATACACCTCTGTCTCAAAAGTGATAAGGTGCAGCTCCTCGGTGACTATCAGCGAAGCCTGGGGCAGAAAGGGACACCATGAGCACCACAAGACACCCATCCTTGGCCCATGCATGACCACCAGGCCCAGCACAGCTGCTCGGGGCTGGCCTGGCAGCTGCCACCAGTTGGTGCCGGTGGATCCCCCACCTCAGGGCAGGGCTCCTGCATCCCCTCCCAGCTCAGCTGCCCCTGTCAAGGGCCAGTCCCCCTCCCAGGGCCCCCTACACTCACATCGCAGTTGGCTCGGCCTCCGTTCCCACATCGCTGCTCCCGCAGGGTCTGCAGAGAGAGGGACAGGCTGCAGCAGCACCACAATGACACGTGGCCATACAGCAGCAGCCCAGGAGCTCATGGTACCCACCAGGTGCTTGAACTCTGCTGAGAGGCTGCCATTGTTCGACTCCTCCATGTTCATGACCTTGGTGTTGGTCCCCAGGATGTTAAACTTCCGGGACCTGGGAAGAGGAAAGAGTGTGGCTGACAGGGCTGTCTTGGAGTGAATATGTGGTAGGATGTTTGCCAGGAATGAATGCAGAAGCAAGAAAAAACAACCAAAGCAAACACTTACCCCCGAAGTGCTGCAACATCCCCAGAGTCCCTAGGAAAGGGGAAAGAGACACCAGGTCATGGCAGGAGCCTTCCCACCCTGATGCAGACAAGCTTTACCCCCACATGGGGGTGAACCCTCGGGACTCAGCACCATCCTGCACCCTCCCCTTCAACTGGGGCCACGCTGGCCCTTGGTGTGGAGGTGGAGCCCAATCCAAGGTCAGCAGGAATCAGTCCCATCCCAATAAGCCCACCCAGTGCCACTAGGAGGAAAGCACAGGACTCACTTGTCAATGCAGACTTTGATTTTCAGCTGATAGTTCAGCTCTGGAAACTTGACCAACAACCTGCAAGAGTCAGCAGACACAGAGCATGAACATCCTGTGCACAGAAACACCTCCTGTTCCACAGGGCACCTGGCACAGCTGGCAGCCAGCAGTATGGACCAGCTCCTCTGGTGGCCCTGGGCACACCTTCACACGGGCCCAGGACATGTCAGTCCCAACACCTGTCCTCAGAAACAGGGAGGTGCTGATGCTCCCCTGAGCATCCCAAGGAGCTCGTTTGGGCTGCTGACTGCCCACACCAGGCTCTGAACAAACACCCTCCACACTACTCTGGGCTAGAGGCTGCCACAGGCCAAGGGGGCAATGGAGGCACAGGGGGGAGAGGGCAAGAAGCTCCAGGCAGAGGCCAGCATCAGAGCAGCCTCTCTCCATGGAGGCTGGCAGGGAACATGGCCCAGCTGAGCAGCAGCTGGCCAGGGATGTGCTGATGCTTCCCACCCCCGCAATGGGATTTACCAGAACCCGGCTGCCTCCAGGAACATGGCGGATCCCCAGCCAGCCCAGCACTGAGTCATGTGGGAAGCACTCCAGCCTGCTGGGATCTTCCTTCTGGGATCTATCCTGCTGCTATCCGTCCCTGCCCAGCACCAGTGCTCCCCAGGTAAGCTGGGGGCTGCATCTGCACCAGCATGGTCAGAGAGCGATCCCACTCTGCCCTCCCTGCACAGCTCCCGTCCCTCGTCCCTCACCCGCAAGGGGCGGTGACCCACCTGACTTTTGTGGTGAACTGCACACCTGTCTTGATGACGAGGGGCCGGTCGGGGTGCATGGGCATGCAGGGCTGTCTCTCCACAACGAAAGCGCTGCAGGAACAGCACAGGGACCACAGTCAAACCTCACTGCCCACCCTCCACCCATGGCCAGGACTGGGATTGTCCGAGGCTCCTGCCTGCCCTCAGCACCTTTTCATCAGGTTCCTGAACAGCTCCACAATCCGCTCCTCCAGCATGGGCCGGTGCTGGACAATTGGGTCACCCTTATAGGATACTTTTTGCTGCAGCTCTTCCAACTTCTTGATCTGCTGCCGGGTCTGTAGCTGTGATTCGGCAAGAGAGGTTATCCTAAGGGAGCAGGGAGAACCAGCATTAGCCCTGGCTGCTGAGCCTGCACTGTCCAGCCTGCAGAGCCCTCCTCTTCCCATGCAAGAAGATGCTCTCCATGCCAAACCAGTCAAGAACTGAGTGTGTCTGTGGCTCAAAGCCCAGAGCATTTTTCCAGACCATGCATTACAAACAAAACTTGCACATGCCCAGGTGACACCAGGGCCAGAAACTTTTCAGCAGCCTAAGAATCCCCCAGGCATGGAGCTGGAGACACTGTGACACCATTCCAGCACTGTGCCCACCATCGTGGCTCAGTCTAAGCAGTGGGTTACATTCCCATGCGCAGGCATCAGAAACCATTTTGCAAGGACACTTCCAGAGACCAAGAGCTCATTTCCACAACAGGTGTATGAGAGCTGCTGCTCTGGGGACTGACACAGTCCCAGCCAGCTCTCACCAGTTCTCAAGCCTGTCCAGGCAGATATTGGGTGGGCCGCCGATGCAGGCAATCTGCTGCCGCCTCTTCCAGTCCGCCAGTTCGTCATCCGCCAGCAACTTCTGCACATATTCCATGGCTGACAGCAGCCCAGCCAGCTCACTCACTATGCCCTGCCAAGAGAGAAAGCAGAACCTTCAGCACCCTGTGACTTCCCCCACATAGCCACAAGTTTCACATTCACAGGCAAGAAAGAAGTCACACAGGGCTGTGCTTGCTGCATTGTTCCTGGTTCTGGCCATGCAGGAACTACCAAACTCGGACCCTAAAGAAGGGGCATCTGCACCTGGAGGAATGTGGAGGGCCAGTTGCCCCACTTACCCTGCGCATCTGGTCCAGTGCCGTCAGCATTTGCTCCAGCTGCTGCATCTTCTGTCGGGTCACTGACTGGTTGTTCCCGTTCAGGTCCTGCATGTCTGTGCAGAGGTGAGATGCCTCAGCCACACACACGGACTCTTCCCACCTTCCCAAGTGCCACAACAACACAACACTTCCATGGCAAAGTGCAGGCACCCTGAAAGCCTCCTACAGCCAAGCAGGAAACTGGCACAGCCACCAAGCACCTCACTGGCTCTCCTGCACCCACAGAGGCCAATCCCTCCCCATGTCACTGCTGTGCCTACAGCAGAGCTTGGTTCAGTTCCCTCAAGGGCAGCCTCAGTGGCAGAAACAAAAAACTGGGCTTCTCCAATTGCCATGCAAATGCCCTGAGCCTGAGCACATTCCCGCTGGGAGTGGAGGCTGGAATACCTCTCCAGCAAGTTTCCTTGCAGGAACACACTGTGGTTTGCAGATGCTAATGAGCTGTCATTACCTCCTTGGCTTTTCAAAGTCTTGTAGTTAAAATCGAAGTCATCCTGGAGATTCTCCACCACTTTCATCTTCTGCTCCAGATCCTGCAAGGCAAGAGATGTGGTTTCATTCAAAATACCCAAGCATCATGGTGGGGAAAGCAGAAGGTGCCCAGGCAGACATATACCTGCACCCTCTTTCTGACATCCTGCAGGTGCTGCTCCAGCATCTGCTGCTTCTCTGTCACCACAGCTGCTGTTGGATGTGTTGCCTGTCCCCCTTGCTGTAGAGGGGACAAGAAGGGCATAAGGACAGGGCTGTAACCTGGGTGCTGCAGGGTCTTCACCTCATCCCTAACACACACCAGGGCAGCTGGCTGCTCACTCCAGCATCAGCTCCAGGGTGGCACAGGGTCAGGGAGAGGAGAGATGGGGGCACCCAGCTAGAACACTCAGGCTGCATCCTGGCTGTTGGGAATCAGGATGGAGGCCCTGAGACAGCTGGCCACTGACCTGGGCTGCGGTGGCAGCTGTCTGGAGGAGCCGGGATTCTTCCCACAGGCAGCGAGCCACGATGCGGGCTATTTCCATTGGCTTCTCCAGGTATCTGCTCTGTAAAGGGTCAAATACTGCCCAGTTAGCAGGTGCAAGGCAACCCCTAGGATCTCCACAATCCTTGAGGGCTGTAGACAGTGAGCTGTGCCAAGGAATCGCTTGGACTCTCACCAGCTCCCCCACCATGCCTACCCCTGCCAAGGCAGCACTTCCCACCTCACCTGCAGGAACTGCTTGATGCGGCGCAGGTTGTGCTGGTAAAGGACATTGGACTCCTGCAGAAAGCGGCTGTACTGCTGGTCGATCTCCCCCAGCAGGTTGTGGAACACCAGCGTGGCGTGCGACTCCTTGCTGGCAGCATACGCCCTGTGCAAGGGAGGGAGAGCCCTGGGTGCCTGGCACAGGGCAAGGGGCAAAGCAGGGGACCATGCAGGGGGGCTCTGCTCATGCCCACCATCCCCTGTGCAACTTACAGAACCACCAAAACATTTAGGTTGGAAAAGACCTCTAAAATTGAGTCTAACTTGTGACCAATCACCATCTTGTCAAGCAGACCAGAGCACTGAGTGCCATGTTCAATCATTCCTTGGACACCTCCAGGGGTGGTGACTCCACCACCTACCAGCCACTCTAACCTCCACCACAGCAAGGGCCAGTGCAGGCCTGACTCACTTCACACCAACAAACCAAGCCCTTGCTCCCAAAATGACTGGGTGATAGAAGTTGTGGACTCAGGCTTGCAGTCCGGCCATGTACCAGGCACACAGTGCGCAGCAGCACCTCACATCTGTGAGCATGTCCCACATGCTCATGGACAGGATCCAGGGAGCAGTGCTCTGTGTCAGCCCCGTTTACAACAGAGGTCAGTGTTAGCCAGCCCTGCATGGGGACATCCCCCTGCTTCAGAGCTGCCTCTTCTCTTGGTCTGGGGTCAAACAGTGCCCAGAGTCCCACTCCACACATAGTCCTGCTTCCCTTGATGCCACATGGGCCCCAGGAAGGAATGCCAGTCCCACGACACCAGGGGCCCAGGGAAAGTGACAGAGCTCCTCCAGCCCACTCAGGCCCCTGCGGCTGGATTTTCCAAGCAAAGTTCCCTCATTGGCATTTCAAAAGGCCTTACCAGTCCTGGCTTTCAATCCATGGTGCCAGGAACTGCCGGAGTTCCATGGGGAAGCTGTCACTGTAGAGCTGGTGGAGCTGCTCCAGGTACCGCGTGTCGAGCTGCTGTAGCTGGTTCCATTGCGCCATCCTGGCCAGCTCCGGAGACCTGCTGGGATGGGCACACACGCGGCTCAGAGCTGGCTCCCAGTGGGCTCCCAGCTCCCTCCTGCCAGGACCCAGCTGTGACTACTGCACCCCTCTGAAAAGGGCTGAGGGGGCCAGAACCAGAGACAGCCAGGGCACGAGCCCAGGGCACAGTGCTCCAGGACAGCTGGCACAGGTAGGCAGGTCACTAGCAACAGGTAGGAAGGAGGCTTTGCAGGTCTTTTTGGTCTTGCAGGCACCTCTATTTGGCCCTGCCGGGAGGCAGGGAAGTGACTGTGGAGCTTACAGTAAATGCAGAAGGCGGAGACTGCCAGGAAACTACAGAAACAAGGAAGGAGCAATTTTCAAGTTCATGACTTGTATCAATGGAAATCAAACTGACAGCTAACGAGGGGACTCCAGCTGCGCTGGCAAATGAAGGCAGAGCTCCACGTGACACCAGTAGTCACTTCCCTGCAGAAAGCGGTTTTGCTTTTCCCAAACGTCCCTGTGCTGAGCAAAGCAGCACCACTGCATGTCCTGCTCTCCCAAGGGACTCTTTCCCCATTTGTCTAGGTGTGAGGAGAAAAAGGGGGAACATCCTCTGTGGGCTGGGACAGAGGGAACAGACATTGGCACTGACTTGGGAGTTAGAGAGATTTTTAAAACTTCACCACACTGAACAGCCCCAAAGGCAGAAGCAGCCTCCACAGGACATTAACCTCGAACCACAACCCTCTGGTGCAATCCTCAGAAAAGCCCACGTGAACCAAACCTGCTTTCAATGGAGCAATGAGTGAACGTGAAAGGAGAGAGATGGTGGCCGTGCAAGGTCCTGCAGACAACAGACTCCTTCACCCGTGGAGTCAGACCTGGCTGATGTGACAGAACCTCTGCAACGCTGCAGACCAAGGGCTGGACTGAGAGCCACAGGCCAGGGCTGCGTGTGGGGCAGCACAGTGGAGCTCCCATTCCACAGTGTGTTCAGCTCTTTGTGGCCGGTTCTCAGCCGCAGTGCCTCGGGGAACACTCCCTCTGCCCCAGCAGCTGCAGGGCTCCAGCCCTTCCACTCAGTCCAGGAAACTACTCCTGCAGCATGAATGGTGCTGCTGCTGGGGGGAAAATCCAACAAATGCACAGGCCAGGCAAGAGCGAAAGCCCACCAGCGCCGCAGGGAGTGCCCTGCCTGGATGGTGAGCTCAGCCGCCTCGCTTCCTATTGCACCATGCACGGGGCGGGGGGGCTGCACCAGCCCCTCCGGAAACAGCAGCTGCTGCTGCCCCAGCCCAGCTCCTGCCAGAGCAGTGTTTCCAGCTCTGAGCTGAGGACGGTGCTACAGGATCATGGTACAGGAGGCAGTTACCAGGGCAGCCCCGGCAGTGCCCGGTGCCAAGTGGCCCACGGGTGGACCTTCCCATCAGGCTGCAGAAACTGAACCAGATGCCACATCCAGACCCATGATCCAAGCAGATGTTCTATCTGAAAGCCACAATCTCAGGATTTCAGGGCAGTGCTGGAGCCCCAGTCTGAGAGCACCAAAGGGCCAAGAGCAAAGATCCCAGGCTGCCATGCGGCCGCAGCACTTGGACGGGAATCAGCCACTTCCCACTGCCACAAACAGCTGCAGGACAAGCCAGCTTGCAGCACTAAACTCCAGCTCCTCCTGGCATCTACACAAGGCAGCACTGACATTCCTAGAGGAAAAGGGTCCCTAAGACACTCCTTACTGCAGCAGGCACCAGTAGCAGGGAAGTTCTGACCCTGCCAGCCCTGGAACCCCACACAGGAGCTTCTGCCTGGCCAGCCCCACCAATGGGAAGCGTCCCTTGCCTGGGTTAAAAATCTGGGACTTAAACCTTTCCAATTCCGCCAGGCTTGCCCATCTCTGCGGTTTGCCTCTCCTCTGTCTCTGGAATGGAGCCAGAGAGCAGCCGACATGGCCAGCATGATGCAAGCTCGGGGGTAAACATGCTTTCCAGAGCTCAGAGCAGAGCTGCTAAAAGTAGCTCAAGAGCTAAAGTTCATCTTTCTTTATCTCCCTGCAAGGGCAGAGCACAAGAGTCAGGCCCAGCTGCGCAGTGTCACCGGCAGCCTGGGACAGCTCTGCACTTTAACCACCTTGCTGAAAACAGGGCTGTGCTGGAAGCAACCCTACAACTGCTTTCTGTCTGCCTTCTCATATCTGGGTCACACCTGGGGACATCCTTCACGTGTGCCCCCAAAATAAGCAATGAGCCCTAGGGCAACATGTATGGGGGAGTCACTGGAAAGGGCCTTAGAAGGACCCTGGGACTCCATATCCCAGTGACATGAGTAGGATGAAGCTTAGTCACTGACAGCGTTACACAAACATCATCACAGTGTCATCATAGGGTCATGAGAGATGCCATCAACAACACTTCACAGAATCCCTGCATCAGGCACCCCACACCAGCACCAGGCACCTTGCTGCCCCCTCTTCCACACAACCATTGACAGCCCAATGGAAAACTGTTCGACACAGCAGCCAATTGCTCCGGCAGCATAAAAGCCAGTTTGGAAAGGCTGTTAGAAGAATTTGGCTCTGCTCCTCTGGAGCGATTTCAACGCCAGCCTTGGAAGTGGGAAACAGTGATGCAGAGATTTGCAGCAGGAGGGGGGAGATGGCTCTGGGCAACCTCACAGTCACAGCATGAGTTTCCCGATCACTCCATATGCCACGGCAGGCTGTTCCTCATCACAGCCCTCCAAGGTCCACCCCAGCAGAACTCCCACTGCAGGAGCTGTGACTGACACTGTCACCACCCACCCCAGAGCAGGGGACATCCAGCCCAAACCCCTCCTGTCCTCTGCCACCACTGCTCCAGCAGCTCCAACAGATCCACAGGAAGCAGAAGACTGGGGGTGTCAACCAGGGGAGTGACAGTGACAGCGATCACCTTCAGGATGGAAGCGGGGTCTACTCCCCAATGTGCACAACAGGCACAGCCAGTCCCTGCAGGTGCAAATGGAGCAGGCCCAGGGCCGCCCACCCTCCCAGCTCCCCCTGCAGTGCCAGTACCGTGGCTGTGTCCCTCTGACAGGAACGCGGGGGTGTCCCATGGCCCGCGGGACAGAAGCCACCGGCACACTGGCAGTGCAGTGTCGGGAGCCCGGGGGGGCAGGAATGGTGGGCAGCACTGTCAGCCCCCGCAGAGCTCTCGGGTGGCTCATTCTCCCGAGCTGCAGAGCCCCACTGCTCTGCTCGGCCACCACCCGTCACATCACAGACCCACGGGGACAGTAACCAAAGCAAGGCTCGGTTCAGGCAGGAGGTCCCGAGCTGCTGCTGCTGTAGTCCAAGTGGCATATGACAGCCCTGAGCTCGCAGCTCCACTGATCCCAGCCGGGTCTTCCAGCCTCGGTGTGCCCGGGCCATCCTTTCGGCACCCAGCCCCGGTTATGAGTCCTGCCATTAGCACAATTGCTACCAGCGCCGGGACAAGCCGCACCAGCCCGTGCCCCGTTCCGCACCAGAACCCCGAAGCCACGGCGCCGTGTCAGCCTCGGCCCGACCCCAGCTGGACCCGGGCGGGCCGCACCTCCTCTGGCCCTGCCGGTCCCGACGCTTTTCGCTCTCCGAGAAGCCGGTTCGGGCTCTGCCCCTGTGCCGGGCAGTGTGCGGTGCGACCCGGGAAGACCGACCCGGACCGCACAGACCGACCCCGTTCCGCACCGGGGCTCGGGCCTCCAGCGACGGGGGAGTCGGAACAGGCCCCCCCGCGTTATCCCGCGATGCCAGCCCCGCTCCCGCCCCGGCCCCACACCGGCCCGGGGGACACCGGCTCCCGGTGACGCGCAGCGCCCGCGCGCCTCCCGCGCTCACCAGCGGTCCCGGCGGGCGGGGCGGCGGCTCCCGGTGACGGCGACGATCGCGTCCGGATCCGCCGAGTGACGGGACCTCCTGGAGCCCGGCCCCACCCCGCCGTGACGTCACCATCCCACGGCCAATGGCGACTCGGTGCCCCCGCAGCCCCACCCCGGCCGTCCTCCGATAGCCAATCAGCGCGGCCATCGCGCGGCGCGTCACGGTGTGCGGCGGAGGGGGCTGCCCCCCCAGCTATTCCCGGATGGCACCGCCTCCCGCCGCAGGGCTGCGCTGGGCAGAGGCGGTGCAGGGGACCGGTGGGGGGAGGCTGCCGGGAACAGCCGTGCGGGAAACCCGGCTGAGTTCCGGGCAGCGCCGTGACGTCACGCGGTCGCCGCCGCCGCAACCTCTTAAAGGGGCCGCGCCTGCCGGGGCGGGCCCGTGCGCCGCGCTGGAAGCAGCGCCCCCGCGTGGGGAAATGGGGATTGGCCCCATGAGGCAAATGAGGATGGATCCCTGTGGGGATCGATACCCCACAGGGCTATGGGAATCGGTCCCTGTGGGGGCTGTGGGGATCGATCCCTGTGGGGCTGTGGGGATTGATCCACCGTAGGGCTGTGGGAATCTGTCCTTATGAGCGCTGTGAGGATCGATCCCTGTGGGGCTGTGGGGATCATCCCTGTAGAGGTGTGGGACTCGATCCCCATGAGGCTGTGGGGATCGGTCCCATAGGGTTGTGGGGATGGTTCCCTGTGGGGCTCTGGGGGTCAGCCCCACGCAGAGCTGTGGGGGTCGGTCCCTGTGTGGCAGCCCCTCCCCAACACCCCGTGCCATGGACAGGCCGCACACTGGTGGTTTACAAAAGAGACTTTATTGCTGCGCTGCTGCCTGGGCACAGCCAGGGACAGGCGAGGATCACCCGGGCTTCCGCCACCCTGGCCCTGCCGCTCAGAGAAACTCCGCATGAAAACTGCCCGTGGGCCCGGAGGAGACTCCATGAGGGCAGGTGACCTGCGGGCTGGGGCCCACACTGGGCTGGGAACCACCTGCATCGCTGGCAGCCACGAGCCGGTGCCCAGTGCCTCCCCACACCGGGAGCCTCGGGGTCACCGATGTCTCAGGGCTGCCTGCAGCCGGCACACGGAACCGGCCGGTCACACCTTCTGTGGGGAGGGAAGCTGTGGCAGGACCCCGAGGCCGAGACAGGCTGGAGGCACTGGACAATATGAAGGGAAATAATTCTTAAAGGAAAAGCAAGTTTATATATTGGGTTACGTGAGCAGCAGCAGCCTTGTGCTGGGGGAGCAGGATGGGGAATGCGGGGCTGGGGATTGTAGCAGGGGGCTGAGTATGTGAGAGCCAAGCAGGGCCGAGCCAGGCAGAGCCCCCAAGCCACCGTGTGCTGCCTTTGTGCTGCCTCACTCGGCACGGAGTGAAGCTGCAGAAGAGGGACACGGAGGAAAGCACAGGACATGGGCATGAGCCTGAGCTGTGCCAGGACTCCTGCAGGAAGCAGACACTCAGAAATGCTCAAGGTCTGGTGCTGGACAGGTGTCTGATGGTCTGGAGCCTCACATGGCAGCAGTGCATCCCATATCCCTCTGGAAACAAGCTGCTAGCCATGGCAGCTGTTCTGGCATCACTGCCTGTATGTCCCCTTCTCCCAGGGCAGCAAGCATGGACCTCACTGCCTGCTGCCACCACCTCTGTGGGTGCGGAGGGAGCAGATCCAGCACCCCACCTCCATGCTGCTCCCTGCCCCCAGGACTCGCCACGGACCCTGGATCTGGCAGCCAGATCCAGGATCCGGGCAGGGAAGTGTGAAGCCTGCACTGTTCCTGCCACGGCCCTGGGGCACAGTGGGGAGGAGCAGCATGTCCCAGATGTGTGACACCCCACGGGCACGCATGGCAGGCCCAGCTGCAGGGTGACTTCATGCAAAGGTCACCTGGTCCTTGGGAGGGCAGAGAGGAGCAACCCCACCTGCCCCACACCAGCTCAGCTTTGCCATGCTCTGCCCATCAACAGGACTCGCTCAGCTCTTCCCTCCCATGCACTGGCTGCATCCCAGTTCCTCTGGTCCCCCGAAGGAGCAGCCAGTTTGGGTGCTGGGAGTCTTCTTGCCTGGGGCGCGGCTATGCAGCCTGGCACAGGGGGCTGGGTGGGATAGGCTGGTGGGCTACTTGCAGGAAGCGTTCTTGATACCAGGTTTTTCTTATGGAGGACTCTTGAACTTTCAGCTGTACAGCCATTGTCTTGGGATCAGCACTCTCCAGCTGGGACAGGGCCCTGTCACTCAAAGCACATCTTCAGGTGTGGAGCAAGAAGGCTGCAGCAGGAATGGTCTCTGAGGGTGATTTAGTAGTGTAAGAAAAACAGTTCCGTGTTCCTAATGTTTGTGTGCTAAAATTAAAATATAAAATACACCTTGTACAAGCAGGCAGGGGATCGGCATCGGCTCTGCAGAGCAAGAAGGATACATTGTGTACACTTCCCTGGGGCTCCAGGGCAGGGAGAACTCCAAATGTGAGTGATAATGTGTTCAGCCGTCATCCACAACCCTTCCGTGCTGCAGCCTGTCCTACTCGCTGTCACTCTTGTCCACCAGTACTGCGTCAGTCTCCTCTGTGATCTCCAGCAGCGTGTGCATCTCAGGGCTCTCCCCACGCATCAGATCTGAATTTTCTCCCTCCTCTCCACCAACCTCCACCAGCTCTGTGGCTTTCACCTCCACCTCACCCTCTCTTATTTTCTTGACATGGAAAGTGAAGGGTGGTACTTTGTAGACGGCTGTCTTGGACCTGGCATAGATGGTGTGGTCAGGGGTGAAAGACTTCCTCAGTTTGTCCCGAGAGCTCTTCATCTTCTCTCTCCTTTCGTTAGTCACAATTTTAGTGCCCAGTTTGTTCATCCTCTTCTCCAGGTTGTGGCGGGTCTTCTCCAAGTTGTGGCGGGTCTTTTCCAGGTTCTCCTTGGTCTTCAGCTTAGTCTTTTCCATCTTCTCCTTTGAGAATGCCTTCTTAAAGTCATCCACCCTTTTCATGCCGCTCCTTTTGATGCGTTCTGCCCGTGACTCTTCGATAATCTCCTCAATCTCCACCTCCTCATCCGAGGACAGCTGGATGTGGTCCTCCTCCGCATGGTCCTCACCTACCGGCACCTCCTCACCCTCACCTTCCTTCTCCAGCTTTTCACCCTCCTTTAGGGACTTGCTGATGCTCAGTTTAGATGGGAGCTTCACTTCATCCTGCAAGACACAGAGCGGAGCCCGTGAGACACACACACACATGCACACACACACACAGAGGCAGCCCTGGAGCCAGCCCATCCTCCCTCCCACGGTGCCACAGAGACATTGGCCTCCACCCAGCTAAACAGACCCAGGTACCTCAGGCCTGGGCTCACCCTCCCTTATTGCAGCTGATAAGTTATTGTGAAGAGGATCTGCTTAGGACTCTCCCGTTCCAGGACTCAGGCACCAGCTCTGTGCACTCCGGGCTGGCTCCAAAATCATCTGTGACTCCAGAAGTATGGGAAAGGCAGCCCAGCACTGAAACTGGAGCCTTTTCCCTTCCTCTTCTGCCCCTGTCACAGTCCTGTCCCCTCCAGTTTCATCTTTATCCCAGGACTGGCCATTGCAGCCCCTCACTCCTGGCCAAAGGATGGTGGCCTTCAGGTCTCCAGCCTGGCCAGGTCTGGCTGCAGCCCCGGGTGAAGCACAGGGCTGCAGAGGCATGGCCAGAGCTGGGAGTCCAGCCATGCACATGCTGTCCTGGCCACCCCCAGTCTGCCTTCAGACTTTCCCAAGGCCTCAGGATCCAGATGTGGGGCTGGGACATCTCTTGGGATGCAGCAGGCTGCCCTGTTTTTCCTATTTCTCCACTGGGGAATAAATTAGAGAATTTGCCCGAGTCCATATCTGGAGATGGTGGAGACAGTGGCCCTGACTCACACAGCCTGGTCTGCAAGGCTACACAGCTCTACTTGGGACAGGGCTAGATTCATTCAGCTTCTCCACAAGCCTGAGCCAGCCAAGTTTCTGATCCCAGTGGCAGAGGACAAGCATGTGCCTGGGAGAGGGGCACAGGTCTGGAGTGGGATTGGTTTTCATCTGAGCAGCACATAGCATGCGTCCCTGCTGCAGTGATTCACCTCTCTGTTCCCAGGACAGGCTGGAAATAGCCCATCACTGTATAGAGCGTCACAGCTGCGGAGCTGCAGCCCACACTCGGAATTTTATTGCCCAAGCAGTTCTAATCTACAGAGCTGGGTGGGAGAGGTGGGAGCTGCCAGGACCAGAGCTGTCAGAAATCCAGCAGCAGCCAAAGGGCAACGTGTAGAATGGGAACACAGCAGGCGGAGCTGCTGGGCTGAGGTTTGGAGAAGAGCCTGGGCAGCAGGACGGCCAGGTGCCATTCCGAGCCCTGGGGCAGGCAGTAGCAGAACGGAGCAAGGATGAGATTCCAGCCCTGCACTGGCAGGAGCCAGGCCCAGGGAAATCAAGGGGCAGACCCTGGTGTACCCTGAGTGCTTGAAGTGCTTGGCAAACCCTGGAACACTGGCATTGATTTGCCTGCCCCTGGCTTGGGGAGGTGCCCTGTGACCCGGGAAGGTGATTTCACTGTGGCATCTCCCATGCTCTGCGTGTCACAGCAGTCACCACTGCTCCACTGCAGCCGTGCACGAATGAGCTGCATGGGTGCCAAGAGCCAGGACACTGGGGATGGTCATTCCATCAAGCATGAGGAGGGGCGTCCCTGGCGCTGCCGTGGAACAGAACATCCTGGTCCCTGCTCAGCGCCGGAATGGACAACGTGTGTGCACACCCACACCCTGAGCACTGTCCCACTGCATGCCACTGCCCTGGCTGACCACTGCCACTCTGTGGCTCTGGCCTGAGCCCCTGGACAGAGGCAGGAGGAGGCACTCTCCCTGCAGACACAGGTGCTGTGGCTGGCCCTCTGCACTGTCCCCAGCCCTGTCTTCCCTTGCACCCCTGAAGAAGTGACACAACTCATTGAATACGTGGCTTCAGCACAGCTTCACCTGGGTGAAATCTAGATGCTCTCAGCTGCTTTCTCATTTTTTCCCAAGCACAGGTGCTGTTTCTTGGGCCAGGTGAAGTTCTGGAAGTACAAGGGCATCGGGAGAAACCTTTGTGAGCAGTGACAAGCCAGGTCCATGGAGCACTGGGCTCAGTGAGGGTGGCATGGGCTGCAGTGTCTGTGGTGAAAACACAGAGCCTGCTGGAGCAGAGGCTTCATTCTGGGTTTTCTTCAGAACAGAGAACCGTGCTGGGTAAAGCTCTTCACCCTCCAGATTGCAGGTCAGGTTCCAAATACTTTGTGGAGATTAAGGTGAAGTGGCCAACATATGTTTTCTTCATTTGATGAGCCACTTCAGCAGAAAACAATACACATGCTCTCCAGAGGGCCAGGTCAGTCCAGGGCAAACCCACATCACAGGGAAGGCAGAGATCCTGTTCTCCACAACAACACCTGCCAGAGTAATCCCAGAAACTCCCAGGGACCCTGCCCAGCCAGCAGAACATCAGGAACTCCAGCCACTTCCTTCCCTCTGAGGCAACACAATGAGCCAGAACAAAGGCATCCCCCTCTCGCCTGGCACAGCTGTCCCTGGAAATGGGCCATATCCTGCAAACTCTGATCCTATCAGTCCCTTGTCAGCTCCAGAATATGTGTCTTCAGAAAGAAACACCACCTCAAAAACTTCACGTCTGTCACATAAACAACCACCTTTCCTCGTGGTATACCAGTATATCCAGCTCCTGACTGAATTTTCTGATGTGGTGGGGTAGGCTGCTCCAGCAATGCTCCCATCCAGCCTCAGCAGCATTCTGCAGTTCTTCTCTCACAGCCATGAAGATGTGGCCAGCAGCAGCTGTGGATACATGGGACAGCAGCAGTAACCCCTGTTGGGGTGCCTGCAGCTCTCCCTAATCCTGCACTTCACCTGGAGAGCAGGAGCTGCCCTGTGATCCCACTGGCTGCACTCAGGCACTTCACTTCTGCGGTCCTGCTCCATCTCCACAGCCCAGCCCCAGCCCAGCAGTGCTCACAAGTCTGCTCTCACCTCTGTCAGGAGGCACCTCATGGATCAGAGCCATAGGCACAGAGGGAGCACAGCCCTTCCCATACGTGAGGATCCCAGCCTTGGGACTGTTTCCAAGAGTTTTTCTCCAGCTGTGCTTGGGAAATCCTTCACGTCCTGCTCTCGGCCTCTCTCTCTCTCCTAAACATGGTATAATTCCTGCATTTCCCACCCCCACTCTTCCTCACTCTCGTTGCTGATCCGATCAGTAGATAAGCAGTGGGGGGACAGCTGGCGGATTTTCAGCAGTGTGCTGTGGGATACTCGCCAGAGTCCAAGCTCACCTGCATTCAGGGAGCATTCCTGTGGGCTCAAGCACAGCACAGCTGGTGCAAGAACATCCACAGCTCGGGTACGTCTCAGTGGGGATGAGCACCTTCTGCTGAGCATCCCTTGCATGTGCCTCTTCCCTGTACCCAGGCACTGCCCAAAAGCCACAAAGAGTCTCCTCCTTCCTGCCTGGGAGGTTTCTCCAGTGGGGAGGGGAAGGGGAACTGCCTGGTGTGGGCAGGACATGCCTGCAGACACAGCGGTGGAGGATAATGGGACGTGACTGGAACAATCAAGAATCATCCTGGGTCCACGGGTGGCTGCTGTACAAATCCCTGCTCCAAGCAAGGCACTATGCTCTCGGCACTTCATTTCACTTATGACTCATCCAGCTGAGCCGCATTTTTAACACCAGGCATTCTATTTTTACTCGGAAAACACTGATCCTGAAGTGGGTGAGTCCAAAATCCTGGGTCTTGGCATCCCTGCCTGTTGGGGTGTTCAAAGTCTGGCTCCCAATCAGCAGAGGCAAACCAATTCTGTCCTCTGTTTGGATCCAGCTGGTACAAGGACAGTGGGTAAACAACATTTTCAGATTTTGGTACCAGCAGCAGCAAACTCTGGCCCTGCCCTGTGTATGGTGCAGAGCTGCACCCAGCAGCAGGACAGGGAGCATGTGTTGTCCCTGCAGCACAGACCTCCCGGGAAGAGGAGTGCTTTGGGAAGCTCCCTGGCACCAGGCTGGTCCATCTGTGGACTTAGTGGGCACCCAGAGGGGCCCCAGTGCCCACAGCCAGCCCCAAAGGCAGCTGGCTGCCAGCTGCTCTGTGTCCTCCTACTTCAAACAATTCCAAACTGTTGGATCCACAGCAGCCTCTTCCCAGCTCCCCTGAGTGGGCTTTTATCTGACATTGTTTTCGAGTTCCCTGGCAGTGAGTCACCCGCAGCCCACGGCCATGGACACCCGCCTGGTTGCTACAACACACGTAAACACTTCCCCTGGCATATAAAAGGCCAAGGAGACGCAGAGCTGAGCTGCATTCCCCGTCAGTGTGTAAGAAACGGAGTCCCAGCACTCCCAGCCACTCCAGTCTCCAGTTGGAAGGTTTAATGGAAGGTTCTCACATGCACATGCAAATCACATCTGCAATTCATTTCACTCCGTTATTTTTACACAACTGCAACAGCACAAACAGTGAGTTTGGTTGACATTTGCAGCCATAACGTGCAAAAAATTACCAGCTCGCATTCCCAGGATCCACTATGACCAAATTGGGTTGATCCCAACGCTGGGTGAGCTGGAGCTCACAGCCCCTCCTGTGCCCCAGCTCTCCCTCTGTCCACCCTGGGCAGCACAGCCCAGCCCTGGCCTCGGGGAGGCCGGGGGAGGATTAGGAGCTCAGGCAGCAAACAGCCCTCCAGGTCAGGTCAAGCCGTGCCAGAGGAGAACAAGTTCTTCTCTCCCGTTGCCACGATAATTGCTTTGCTCTGCCAGCCCTCAGAGGAGGCTGTTCTGTGCTGACCTTCCAGCAGTGTCATGGGAAGGAGGATTCAGCTATTCCTGACTAACAGCAGCATGCCTGAGAAGCATCCTGAGCCTAGCAGGGCTCAGGGGTGTCCAGATGCCCTGCACAGGGGAGGCTGTGCTTTCCTCTCTGATGCCTTGGTGGAACCCTTTCTGTGGAGACTGAAATTGCTAGACTGCTAGTTTTTTGTTTTGGTTTGGTTTTTTTCTGGATCCCAAAAAATGGCTCTTTTTACATCTGACACTCTCCTTGGAAAGGAGGAGTTTTCCCTGGCAGCTTTGCCCAGAGACCCCAGTTCCTGGGCTGGGTTCACCCTCACCTGGCTCTTGGAATAGTCCTGTCCAACCAGGTGGCCATTCCCACTGGACAGTGCTGCGCATGCTGCTGGGTGACCCCAAAAGGGCAGCTGGAGCTTGGGGCATTTTCTCCAGTAGCTGCACAATGACAGGAAGACAGTAAGCCACTATGGCCTCTGTGGCCGAAATGTGATAGGAACAGTAATTAAAGTCCCCACTCCAGTGTGTGCAGGGCCTGAATTCCAGCAAGCAGCTCCAGACACTGTGGCCAGACAGAAATGGGAGATGCTGCAGGGCCTGCCCGAGGCACTGGAAGTTTGTGTCACAGTTTGTGCTCTCTGCCTGTCTTTTACCTGTTTAAAACAACAACTTCACAATCACAAACTAACGCTCACAAGAAGCCTGAGGAGGTGGGTATTCCGAGGCTGTGTTTCAGAGGGAGAAACGGATTTGCCCAGTCAAAGAGGACACCAGCAGAGCCAACTGCCCCTGGCCACTCGCCCTTCATGCAAGCCACACAGCAGATCGCCTGAGGGAAAATCCCAGCTCCTCACACCCACGCTCATGCAGCAAGCGCATTAGTCAGCAGCAGGATCAGCCATGCAGGTCTGAGAGCCTGAGGCAGCCCCAAGCAGGCGAGAGGCAAAGGCTCAGAATCAGCAGCTCCCAGAGCTTCAGAAGAGGTTCAGAGTGATCTTCAGGGGGTGCCGCTGACGAGGCCCTAAACTGCTGCCTCCTCGCGTGTCTTCTGCTGCCCTGGGCCTGTCTCCTCGGGGTGGGCTCAGAGGGCAGTCCCTGGCGAAGGCTCAAGGCACACGCGCGGGATCTTCTCAGGCTAAGATGAGGAAAACTGCATTTCAATGGCCGGGGAAAGGAAGCACAATGGAAACACTTACCTGTTCCTGCCAGGAATCTGACTGGGAACATACCAACAGTGATCTGGGTTAGCACAAGAACAGGCAGAGAGAAAAGGCACAGGGGTACGTTTTAGTAAAGGGAGAAGCGGGAAGCAGAATTTGACAGAAAAGGGAAATTCTCAGCAAAGATCTATGAGATGGAAGAGTGTTCGTCTCTGATTCAGAAGGTCCCAGGAGATGCAGGATCCCTTCTGTGGGCTCAGGCACATTCACGCTGACATTGTCACACAGTTAAACTCTGTTCGCCATCAGAGGGATTTGGTGTCACCTGTTGGGGACATGTCTCCCTTTGCTGCAGTATAGCTCATGAAGAAAAGTGTGGTGATTTTAAAGCCCTGTGTTTATTAATTCAAGTGCAGAGGCTGCAGAGATTGAAACAGCCGGGTGCAACTCCAGAACTCTATCTGCTGGTTTTGTCACGTACTGACCTTACCCTAAACCAGCACTGGGTAATTCCCAGCAGCTCCCAGATCTCTGCACCCAGTGACACAGCAAAGTCAGGCATGGCCTTGACTCTGGGTTCTAAGGCTTGGACAAAGTTTGTCTCTAATAGTGCCAAGAGGTTCATGAAAAGAGAAGCCTCATGCCTTAGAGATGAGACTTTTGAGTCCAGCACTAAGAAGTCACCAAGGAATACTGTTGAGAGAAAAAGATTAAAATATGAGGGGAGAAAGCAAATGAGGTTGGGATTAGGTAAATGTTAGAGGGATAAGCAGTTCACTCTCAAGTAGAATCTCCCTGACTAGCAGCGTCCTACCACCCTCTGTAATTCTGGGTGTTGTGCAATCTGCCTGGCACTCCTTTCTATCAGGAACATCCAGTTACCCTGTGTCCTGAAAGCTGTGTCTGAAAAGCAGCTGATCTGCTTCATCAGCTGTGAGAAACAGCAGCCTGGTACACGCACCGGAGCTGGTGCAAAGGAAGGGAGGGAGAGTGGGAAGAGGAGGAGGAGGCTGTGCTTGGAAAAATGTTTTTGTCTATAGTGAGTCAGAAGAGAGACAGGGCTGTAGGAAACAGAGAAGTAAATAGATTGAGAGTGAAAAGGCACTTTTCCTCCCTCTAACAGCATTAGAAAGTTTTGATGCCATTATCAGTCTGTTTGTACCACTGGCTTTGCTCTCAGATCTACTCCTCCCGGATAAATCTGTCTGAGCTGACTGATGACTCCGGAGCTGCTCCTGAACAGCAAAGCAGCAAAGATGGGCTTTGCATTACAGATGATTTGCAGTCGCTGACATTTGCATCCTCACATAAAGCTGGAGACTAAACATCCTGAGACTTTTTATTCTAAATATTTGATTTTCCTTTACTGACACTGAACATTTTGTTTCTGCTCTTTGTCTATCTAGCAGCTGGACAGTGGACCCACAATTCTTCAGGTGCTCTGTAAGTTGTAGGAGATCTTGCAGAACCAAGAGGACAATCCCAAATGGGATAAAAGAGGGCTAAGTCTGTTGCTGAATAGTTTATGAGTCATTGCTGTGCCTTTTGGGCTGTTCATATGAGAGGCCTGAGGGAGGAATATGTGATCAGGAGGAGTATTACCTTGCATTTGTTTTCATGAGCCACTTTTTGTCCAGTCTAACCCCGTCCCAATGGCTGGGCAGCCTCTGGCCTTTTGCTCTCAGACAATTTATGGCTGCACAGCTCAGTCTGTAACTATAATGGTGAAAGGATTCCAGCAAAGCAAACAGTTCTGGCACCAACTGCTTATAAATAATAGCTGAGCAATGAAATATTAATGCAGTTGATACTAGACTGCAACAGAGAAATCCATGCTCCAGAGTTGTCTACTAGTAGACTGGTGATCTGCACTAAGAAAAATCCTGGAAGTCAGAGCTATTAACACCCTGACATTTTTTAAGGCTCAGTCTCCTCTGAATTATTATCTTGAAACTCTTACAATTCTGTAATATGCAGAGAACATTTTGTACAAGATGTGCAAGAATTTTGTACATTGGGATGTTCACGTGGTGCTCCTGCAATGCAGGGAGCACAGACAGGAGTGGCTTTAGACTGGATTCTCAGTGAAAATGAAACAAGCTTTTTATTTTAAAATATCATCAGAAAATAAATACAGTAGCTGCTGCAATGCAAATCCCTGCAGTGACCCACTGGGAAGAGGGATCGATGTTTCAGCACAGAGAGCTCTCAGTCACATGGAGCCAGCTGGTCTTGCAAGAAAAGCACCCTGTGGGTACCTGGTGCCCATGCCTATCCCAGCGCTGTCATCCAAATTGCTTTGGAAATTCCTATTTACTTTTCAATGCTGGTAACTGGGCAAGCTCCACTGAACTGCAGGCACGTCACCCACCCAGGCTGTCCCTCAGGCCTGTGGATCTTGCTGGCTCTTGTCAGAGCTCCACTGCCATTAAACTCATCATGGTTTTGTTTCTGAATGATTAATTTAAAACAAATCCATAGCTCAGGGCAGCTGCCGTTCTGTTTGAGCAGCGGAGAAAGGCTGCAGCCCCAGGCAGTGGGTTTGTAAGTCCTGGGCTCCCTGCCCCATGCTTCTCATCCCCCTGAGCTCATGTCCTTTCCCACACTCTCTTTTGAGGAGCACAGACCCAAAACTGAGGCAGTTCAGGTCTGGCCTCCGAATCTGTCACATTAATGCGTGGGTTTGAAATCCACCCCTCCTTCTCACGATGTACAGTCTCGCTGCTCCCATCCGTATAAGGCCCACGCGAGCACAAAGCCAGGCCGGGCTATTTATATTTCCCTGCCCAGCCCTACCCACCCCACACTGCATGGCTGGGGTCCAGGTCCCACCCTGCTGTCCCAACTGCACAGCCCTTCCCACGGAAACTCACATCGCACACGGCTCACAGCGGCCACCACAGCCCCCTGAAGAGCAGATGAGCCCCACTGGAGCCTCCAAATTGGATAGTGTGAGGAGCACTCGCTCACACCCCTCTGAGCAGACAAAGGCTGCTCTTCCCAACAAAAATGCTGCACATCCCGAGCCAGAGCTCCCAGAGCTCGGCACCCACACCAGCCTCAAAATAAAGGACCGGCACACTTTAGAAATTCAATACTCTATGTGTGTGCCGAGTGCTGCAAGGGTTTGTCCGATTGTAAGAAAAACAGCTTTTGACATTTGCAGGAGTAAGTTTAATTGTCAAAAACTGTTTGGAGGAAAATGCCAAGCTTACATAAACTGCCACGTGCCACTCTCCAGCTGAACACGGCACAAAGTCTGGTTTCACAGCAGTAGCTGCTTGCACAGACATCCATTATTTAACCATGAACTCCAGTAACCAGCTCCAAATTCAGGATCCTAAAACCAGGAGATTTGGGATGAAGTCACTTTAGTTTGTTTTTATTAGCAACTACTCTCACCAATGTTTTGGAGTCCTGATTTCTCTGAAAGACAGGAGCCTGGGCCAGAGGCACAAAGGAAGCTCTGAGTTCTGTTCCCAGGGGCTGCTGAGCAGTGCAGGCACTCACTGATGTCAGACTTTTTAGGAAGCTAAGTTCTGCCCTGAACGTGTGCATACACAGTGATCTGTCAAAGCTGTCACCTCTGCTTTGGCTTGTCAAGTTTTCAAGAAAAAGATGGGGCAATTTGGAGGGGTATGGTTGTTTTTGAGTTTTATTCTCAAGAATTGATCTAATTCCCTACATTAAGTCTATACAAAACTCTTAACTCTGAAGAAATTAGACCAGCTCCTGGCAAAATCAGCTCAAAGAGGGTAAGCAAATGAGAAAACACGAGCATGGACACGACTGAGAGTGACACCCGTAAATATTCTGCTCCACGCCTCCCAGGACGTGGGAGTGATATCTCTGCACTTTCTCCCCCAGATTTTCAAACTACCCCAGCAGATGTGCTCAGGATCATCCCACAGGTCAAGCTTTCCCTGAATAAAATTGGGTTTTCATTCCCTCCTAATCTACAGCAAGCAAAACACAATTCTCATAGGCAGTCTGACTTCCCCTCTAAGGTGCAAAAGCTCTTATTTGCACTCCTGAAATAATCCCTCCACAGTGGCTGAAGCCTCAGGACTCAATGCTGAGAGAATAATCAAACATCAATAACCAGCAAAAAAGCTTATTTATCTTTACCTCCTTTATTTCTTCCAACTGCAGAATTGTGCAATATGGAACCTTACGGAGCACGACTCCTGCTCTGCTGAGCTCTCTCACCCGAAAACAGCCACCACTGGGATTATGGAATACTTTACATCTCTTAGGATGAATTTATCTCTTGTTCTCCAAAAGAAAAGACTAATAAATCTTTGGATTTTTTGCCACAGCAACAGAAAACACATAGGAGTCACTCTGAGCTTGGCAAAGCGGCTTTCCCTGAGTCAGAGAGGAGCGATAATGTGCTCAACACTGCAGAATTAATTACATGACCCGTAACATACCCGACAGACACTTTGGTAGGTGGGGGGGGTCTGAGAAGTGAGACACTGAATTAGATGAGAGTTATTTTTTAATTATTTGGTTTTAACTGTAGACACCATTAGGAGAGCACAGTGAATTCCTCAGTTAACCCCCAGGGTGGACCCCGGCGCAGAATGCTTTCCCACTGGGGCCGGGTCTGCTCTGGCTCCCATGGAAGTGCCAGGATGTCCACGAGGGCACAAACAGCTCCATTTCACATGGTGCAAACCTGGAGAATTCCTTAGTCGTGCTCCGTGGCCTCACATTCAAATGACACTAAATTCCATGCTGGGAAATTATTCCAAATCCCAAATAATTTCTTCCCTTAATACCTCCATGATTCCCCAAGTCCCTGGCACAGTCCCTGGCCAAACAACTCTCTCCAAGGCTTCTCTGTCCTCACCACAGCAGCAAGGGCAGGCCCCAAGCCTTTAGAAGCAGGATTGCTTTTTAATATTCAGAGAGAAACTCTGCTCAATATCAGTAAGCCACAGCAAACCAACACAAACTGCTCATGAAACCGTAACCTGCAGATGTTTGGGATGCTTCCCAAGGACTTTGAACCTTGCCAACTTCCTACCTATTTCCGTAACTGACATGGAATGTTACATTTAAACAATTCCTTTCACTCCGCTCCTTTTGCAACTTGCTTCTATTTTATTTTTCCATTGATAAATTGATACAAAGAGCTTGTAATAAATCCATACACATATATCTGTCTATAACTGTTCGTGTTTCCTGTATGATCTGAACAGGCTCGAGTATTTCAGGCTTTTAGCCGTGATAAAACTACCAATGCTCAAGCTCCGAACCAAGGAGTCCCACAGGCCCTGTACGTGTCTGATCCCTGAGCCTGTCATGAGCCACTCGCCCTCAAACCTCACAGTAAGGACCATTCTCCCTTTTATTCTGCTTTTCTCTCTTCCCATGATCAGCACTCGAAGCTTCTCCATTTGTCCCTGGCGCTGGCTATTATTAACCCAGAGGCTTCCAACTGTAGCATTAACTGTTTCGCTCACTTTTCTCCCGTGGTCCAACAAAAGAGTTTACTCTGACGCAGAAAATTAACTCCGGGCAGGAAACCTGACAGAACCGTGTTCCTCCCTCTCTCCTTGTTTAATGTTAAATGAAAACTCCAACACTTAGTGCAGGGGGTGAGCATCAAGCAAGCCAAAGCTGTTATTGAGACCAAACAACAAGAAGGTTCAAGGCTCGCAGGATGCAGAAGAAAGAAGGTGGGAATTGTACAAGCCCACAGCAAAGGCCGCCCTGAGCACTGCCAAGATCAGGGGGCTGGGCTGGGTTTTCTCTGACAGCTCTATCTGCCCTGGCTGGACAGATTAACCCTGAGGCTGGGGTTACTATCACTTGTTACCAGATGCATGTCACAAATCTGAAATATTATCAGTCTCCACGTAGCCATACACATGGTGTCTCTTGGTAGAAGAGATGTTGGCAGACGGATTTACAACACCCCCTTCCAGACCCCAGAGCAATCTTTGTTGAGCTAAGCAGTAAAATCGGGTTATTTTGATAGTTCTGGCTCATTGCAGTGAGTTCTTAAGGCCTCGTTCCCTATCTGCATTAAAATTCCTGTTAAATGGGACAACTCTGTCAAACTTTGTCTTATGACACACAGAAAATGTTAAACCACAAATGAGAGCGTGACGGGGGAGCCACCTCAGTTTGGACTGACGGACAATCCGGGGAGTTTGGGAGAGGGCTGGACCGAACATGCAGCGTGATAGGACCCTCGGCAAAGAAAACACCCACTAACAGGATGTAAGGACATAGTGAAACAGTTCCTTACCTGGTAGATCATGACTTTGAAGTTCCTGCGTTTCAGGAGCTCTGCTTCGTTGGCCTCCAGCTTCTTGATCTGCCCGGCTTGCTTCTCCAGGTTCTGCCGCACTGTTTTCACGTTGACGCTCACCTTGCGCACCTTCTCCAGCATTTTGTTTACAGTGTTGCTGGTGGTGGTGTGTGCCTTGGTCAGCTTGGTCAGCTCTCCCTGGATGCTGGTCACTGCGCTATCCATCTCTTGCTGTCTCTCCTCCAGCTGTGTTTGGGTCAGCTGGATCTGATCCACTGCTCCGATGATCTTGTCCAGAAGGGTCAGCACCATCACACCATTGATCTGGTCTGATTTGATGGGTTCCTCAGGCACTTGTTCCTCTGAGGTCTCAGAAACAGTGGGTGGCTCGATGATTTGCAAGGTGGTGTCCTCCATGGTCGCTCGGGAGTCCTGGCTCACGGAGCCCGGAGAAGCTGTCACTGCAGGGAGAGAGCAGGGAAAACTGAGCCCGAGCCTCAGCTAAACTCCGCACTGGGAGACACGCCAGGAATGGGGAGCGCAGTGAGTGAGTGTCTGTGCTGAAATTCAAATGGCACAGCTCCGCACAGCCGTCCAGTGGAACTGCCCTGCAAAATTTTCCAGGCTTGCAGGTCATTGGCTGACTCCACCTCAGCTATAGAAAAGGAGCCGCTGCCAAATGCCTGCTGACCCACCCTTTTGAAATGATTAAAATAGTTGGAGGGGAGGCGATGGCTCTGCATGCAAACACAAGCACAGCTCCGCCAGGAATGCAAAGTGCTGGAACTGCAGCCGCCCCTTCTTTACCCTCAGTCTAAAGGCACTGTAGGTAACGGGAGGAAAAAACAAAATCCTTTAGTAAATGACTCGGGAAGCTGCTGGGAAGAGAGTGGGAAGCAAGCAGCCCCATCTGGGCACAGCTGTGTGCATTGAAGGCTGGTTTAAACAACTGCACACGCTGAAAGTTCAGCTGGAAGTTCAGACCTTTTGCCAATACTTAGCTTTGGGGTTTTTTTCCAAGGCTATGAGAGCCCGATTTTCAATATTTTAAAGAAACACTACAATTTCAATTCAGTAGTTACAGCATGGAAACATCTGTATCTTAACAATGCTCCCTCCCATGTATGTGAATGTACAACAGGCGCTCACAGAACATGCAGGAAGCAACACCTCCACACAGACTTAACACAGAGAAGGATAATTCACTCCTGAAGTGAGGCAGCTGGGCACGCCCCCTAAAGTGGGATTGTGGCACAGCCCCGCAATCCTTGAGCCTTCTACAGATCCAGTCACCAGACTTTAAATGCGAGACATGCTGCAGTGTACACTGCACAAAACTGTGCTTGTAAACAAACCCCAAATACAGTGGGTTACTTGTGGATTTAGTGGTAAAAACTCTAACTGAGTCAAAACAGGGAGACACGTGGGAAGTGCCACCACAGACTTTGCAACAACCCAGCAGGAACATGCCAGGAATGTGGAGAAGGAAAATTCAGATCTTGGGAGTGACCCTGGGCCAGACCCTTCACTGTTTCTGGGGTTGGCTCAGCCAGAGGGAACCAAGCTCGCATGGACAGAACTGCCATGGAGCCTCTGCTGGCCTGGGCTTCACTGCCAGACTGGAGGCACTTGGGAAGGCTGTGGGCACACTGGGAAGGTGGCAACTTCCCTCGTTCTATAGCTTTGACAGCAGTTATTCATCCTCTGCACTTCCTGCCTCCTGCCAGGCCAAGTCTGCTCTTGGCCTTTGCCACTGGCTGGCAAGTACCAGGAATGCCCCTGAGCCCCGGGCTCCTCCCAGCTGAGCTGCTTCAGGGCAGACTGGGAGAAATGATCCATCCCAACTACACGCTGGGGAACCCGGACGTCCCACGGGTGCAGATGAGACATTGTTCATTTACAATGCTTGCAGCAGTCAGCACTTTCTCTGCCCCATGACTGCTCACTCTCTCCATTGACCTGGGCCTGGTGACTCTGGAATCACAGAATTGTACCCTGTGCCATAGTGAAAACAGACTGCTTTCTATAATGCCGTGTTTTCCTGGAGGGACCTATTCCAGAGCATTTATTTCCAATGTTTGCTGCTGCTGAGAGTTCCATGAAAAGAACTGTCGCTGTAGGCAGCCAGCCCAAGGCCCAGAGCTGTTTGTCCCTGGGGTACCTGCTCCAGGGTGGGCTTCCACAGGTAACTGTGGTGGGATTCAGGTACAGGACAGGACACATGCGAAGCAGAGCTCCTTGTGGGCCTGTCATCCATTCCATGTGTGACTCCAATGCATCCCTCTGCTTTTGGGTCTCCATTTGGGAATAATAATAATAAAAAAAATTGCCTGAGTAGGTCAGCCTGGATAGAACCAGATAAACCGACAGGACAGGGATTTACATCTGTTGCTGGGGCTCAGTGAGATGAAGTGCCCCCCTCAGTGCCTCTATGCCCACAGCAACTGCCCTGGGTGGGAATGCCAGGAGTAATTTTCGGTGTTTGGATTGTCCACTTCAGTCCCTTTTCTGCTGCAGAGACACACCAGGAACAGCTAATGGGTGGAAATTTGCAGCCTCCCCTCTGGAGCCTCAGTTTGGAGTCGATCTCTTCCAGCAGGAACAAGGGTTGGATCTCGGGCTGTTGGATCTCCTCACTCCCACTGTACCATGGATGTCACTGCCCCGGGCCGTACACGGGGCCGCACATGCGAGCGCCGCCGCTCCCCGCGGCCTCAGCGAGCCCAGGCCGCACCTGCGGGGAGAAGCCTCGACCTCGCGCCTAGGACGTGCTCCCCGTGACGTCACCACGGAGTCACTACACGCCTCGTGACGTCACCGACTGCGGCGCGCGCGGGGGCCGCCCTTCATCATCACTTCCGGGGCGGGGCCGTGCGCCGTCGCCAGGAGACGTGCGCGTGACACCGCCCCGCGCGGACGGTGACGCCGCGGACGGGAGCCGGCTCGGGTCAGGCGGCGGCGGCGGCGGCAGGTAATGAGGGGGAACGGAACGGAACGGAACAGGACTGGATGCGATGGGCACTGGATGCGATGGGGACCGCCGCGCCGCGCCGCGCCGCGCCGGGCCGGGGTGGGGTCCAGCCGCAAGCGGGCTGTGACGGGGCGGCGGAGGCGGGAAGGCCTCGGTCCGTGCCCCCGGCCCGGTTCTCACGGCTCTTCTCCGCAGAGGCCGCGGCGGGAGCGGCGCCGCCATGGGGGAGCTGTTCCGCAGCGAGGAGATGACCCTGGCCCAGCTCTTTCTGCAGTCTGAGGCCGCGTACTGCTGTGTCAGTGAGCTGGGCGAGCTGGGCAAGGTCCAGTTCCGCGACGTGAGTGTCCCCTGTGCACCCCGCGGGATCGGGGCGGTCGGGGGATCGGGAGCCCCGCGGGATCGGGAGCCCCGGCCGGCCCTGCCCCCGTGCCCGCCGCGCCTCATGGCCGGGGGGGCCCGGCGGCACCGGCCCCGCTGCCAGGCCGCTCGGCCCCGGGGCTGGGAGGGGTTGCTGAGTGCTGTGTCTCTCCCTCCAGCTGAACCCCGACGTGAATGTGTTCCACCGTAAATTCGTCAATGAAGTCCGGAGGTGCGAGGAGATGGACCGAAAGCTCCGTACGTTCCTGCTGGGGTTGCTTTGGCTCTGACTCTGCAGCTTTTGCTTAAAAAAAAACACCCAGTCAAGGCAGGCTGAAGCTGTAGGGCAGTGTTGGCGGCAGAGCAGAGGGGGGAGGGCACAGGCACACCTACCCCTCAAAAGATAACCCTGGCCAAGTCAGACAGGGTGGAATAGGAGGTGAAGAAATCAGCTGCTGCTGGGCCAGGTGCTTGTTGGGGTGACTGTTTGATGCTGTAGTTAACACTTTCAATGCTGTCTCTGCAGGGTTTGTGGAGAAGGAGATTAAAAAGGCAAATATTCCTATCATGGACACTGGTGAAAACCCAGAGGTGCCTTTTCCACGTGACATGATTGACCTGGAGGTAATGATGTGTTAAGACTGGGGTAGTATTTGACTCTGGATGGAAACAGGGAAAATTGTCTCTGTTGGTTGATGCTTGCAGAATTTAATGGCTGGGGGGCATTAGCTCAGTCTCCAGCTGTCCCTGGAAGAAGCTCTACTGCCTTACATTGAGCTGGCTGTGTTTGTCCAAATACAGAAGTGAAAGTACTCAATAGGAATTTCACCTAGGCAATGACCCAAAGCTGCTGGAACCTCATGATTTATGGTAGTGCGCCATAAACTTTATCATGATTTTAATGATTTGAAGAAACTGTGTCAATCCAGTCCGTAAAAGTCTGGCTGAATGTGAGAAGTCTGCAGTTGCCTGCAGATGTGGCATGTCGGGATCTGTGCCACAGCACGCTGGAAGTGCACCTGTAAATCCATGCAAATTGGGTGGGGACGTGAAGCATCTCACCTGCTTCTGTGTGTTGACAGACTGAACATCACTTTCTTGTGGAATTGCTTTTAAGTCCTTTTTCTTTTCCTTTTCACATCTTCCAGGCAAACTTCGAGAAAATTGAAAACGAGCTTAAAGAAATCAACACCAACCAGGAGGCTCTGAAGAGAAACTTCTTGGAGCTGACAGAATTAAAATTTATACTGCGTAAAACTCAGCAGTTTTTTGATGAGGTCAGAATATCGGTGGGGCATAACACTTGGGGAGCTGGTTCTTCTCATAGAAATGACTCTTTTTATTCTCAGATATATTTTAGCTGCTGTTTTGGACAGCAGGGTCATTTTATGTTTTGTTTAAGAAAGCTGCACAAATTGTTTTCCATTTTTCATGCAGTACACACAGCTACCCATGATTTACCTCCTATGAAGCTGATTTGGGCTTGTTGTAGTTAAGCAATGGTTTGTCTAAAAATACTGCAAAATAATTCAGATGTGAGTAGTTTTGAAAGCGCATCAATAGCCCCAAAATTTGGTGCTGCAGCAAGCACTGTCCCCAGTGGGTTAAGAGTCACTTTGGTGAACGTGCAGAAGAGTTGCAGTCAAGCTGAATTTCTGTTCATCCTTTAAAGTGTTATGTGGAAACTCATCAGGGTCATAATACAAAGTCCACTGAAGTAATAGATTAATTAATTAAGTAGTTGAGTCTTTGATCAAACCCTGAAGCTCTCAGAGGTAAGTTGTGGAGCAAAGCTGACATTTAAAGTCTTCAACATTTTGTCACATACCATCTGGGCCAGGAACTGGCAACTTTCATTGGACCTGAGAGGAGCTTCTCCGATGTCGTTTATGGCATTGACATAAATCCTGCTTGGGAGAAGACATAACCCTTCCTTGTAAAGCTGAAGTATCTCAAGAGTCTTGGCAGTTCTCTCAAAGAGCTCCTGTATGTTTTTCAGGACATGTTTTTGCCGAGTAGATGTCCTGTTTCCTCTAATCTCAGGATTTGATCAAAGAATTCTTAACGGAAGTGGCTCCTGGTATTTACGAGAGTTATTGTCAAGTGGAGCTGGACTCCTGCACACTTCAGGCGGTTTATCTAACCGTTTGTTTTTTGTTGTTTTGGCACAAGGTGTTGCCTGTTAAGGCATCGAGGTTGGTCCTGTGCCAGACATAGTCACTGCTGACACAGATACTGCTGCTGGTGTGAGGGCTGATGGGTTGTGGGGTTGATTTCAGTACAAAAAACCCCTTGTCTTCGAGTGTTGAATGTTCACTTACAAGTGTCCCTTGGGCAAACAGGATTAACCTGATAATCCATTACTTTGCTGCGTTAAAGTAGCACTGCCTGTTCTGAGTATTGTGTAAAACCAAGTGCTGAGCACTTCTATATCGAGAATGAATCCCAGACTGCTTTGGGTTGGGAAGGACCTTAAAGCTCATCCCCATCCACTCCCCTGCTATGGGCAGGGACACCTTCTACTAGATCAGGTTACTCCAAGCCCTGTTCAACCTGGCCTTGTTAATTACTGTCCTCTCCAGTGAGACCTGCCCACTGCTCTTCTTCAATTGCAGTTTGATCAAACTAAATTTAAAGATCAAAATCAGTTCTCTAAACAGTCCATGTCAGGTCACCCACAGAACGGAGCTCACAGCAGCCTTACACGAACCAGACATAGAAAGCATAGATACGTTCTTCTCTTTGATAACTGTCTTCTTTAGTAATAAAACAAAATACACCAAATAACATGTGCTGCTCTATGTAAAAGCAAACGGAACAGCTCACAGGTGATGTTCAGTAAAATGTAAGTGTGGACAGTTTAATCTGTCTCAGTTCACGCTGTGCTCAGCAAACAGCCGGGGAGAGCCCCGAGCAGCCCAGAGCGCGTGCGCGTCGTGCTTCTGCTCACCAGCCCAGAGTGGCCAACGCTTCCTTTCTCCATGCTGCCATTGCTCAGCACTTTCAACACTTGAAGACTACAATAACTTGTAATTAAGATTGTGTTATTCATAGTAATAAGTTGCACAAGAAATGGCTGACTCTCCAGTTCCTTCATGCTTGGTGTTTGCTCTCCAGAGTTTGAACATGGGGGGAGGGAGGGTGGCAAAATGTCCCCTTGTTCTTCCTGTGACCATTCCAGCCCAAGCAGCCATTTCTTGTTCCAACACACCATGTTGATGATTATGCTCCTTTTCTCAGTCTTCTTGTCCTTGCTTATGAAGAGCGATATGATCTGGAGAGATTTCTCTGAGAGCTTTGCCTAGAGTGTGAGCGTAAAAGAAGACTGGAAAAGTAACGGTTAATGGCATGCAGTCCCTTCCTCCTCCCTCTTACTCTTCTGCCATCTGCTTTTCTCTGTTTGCTTTGCATCTGTCACTTCTGTCTGGCTCTGGGTTAATAGTTAAATGGTGACATGAATCCTTTTTAGTTCTTGTGAACATTGATTTTTGTCCTGTTTGTGACCTGGAAGGGGCTTGAATTGTATGGACTTGCACTGGGCATCCAGAACCATCACAGGACAGGACTGGAATCATGAATGGAGAAAATGAACCTTTTTTGAGATTAAAGGTGCTGATCTAGGTGCTGATCAAGGCATCAATAAGCAATTTAAAAATATTTAATAATGAAAGCTCTGCTTCTTGATTGTTGGCATGGAAATGCTTGGGGGCTTCCAATCCTGAATGACTTCATCCAGTAAAAAGTACTCCACAATAACTGATATTTCACTCACTGCTGGTGAAAACTAATATTCAAAGTAAATTTCCCAGAGCCCCATTTTCCTGCACTGGAACTGGATAGCTCTTCCATTTCCACATAGTCTCAATTTTTTATTTCTGTTAAATCCCACAGCAGTTCTTTAGTTATCCTTCCAGCTGCAGAGCTGCTGCTGCTATGCCATTTCCTTTCTAGGAAGTGTGTGCTCATCAAGTCAGAGGGGGAGAGAAATTAATTTAAAGAACATGGGGTTTGTAATGCACATAATCCTTGCAAAAGTAAGTTCCCTTTCAGTAAAACTGGTCTAATCCATATTTATTCTAAACTGTTTTGTTTTGTAATTCCACCCCCTCCAAGCAGGACTTGTCCTAAATAAAGGGCACGTAGCCCACATGGGCCAAGGTAATATTAAACGTGTATAACAAATTCTCTCTCAGGTGGGGTGAGTCCAAGGGTGTCACATGTGCTGTCCTTCCTTTTTCATGAGTCATCTGCTAAAATGTGCTGCACATCACAAAATATTACTGCAGACACTGTCTTGATTACTGGAAATACAATACAAGCCTCTTAAAATTGTAAGTTACTGTTCTTCAACATCCTGAAATTGATATGTCAGACAGTTGCTGGGATGTTTGGTCTGTGTGTTTTGTTTTTGGATACCAAACTCTCTTATGTTAGTTGTGTTCTCTATGAAGTAGAATTTTCGTTCAGTTTTTGATGTTGCAACAAGTTGCCTTAAAGTTGAAAGGATCAGGAATACTCTGTGTTGCCTTTCCAAGCCGAATGAAGGGCTCCCTCCCTTGTGTAACATCCTAAGATGCAGCAAGTGTTTGTATAAGCAGTTGAGCTGCATTTGGTGTCAGCCTTGCAAAAACTCTCTTGTGTATGGCAGAAAAGTGTCCAGTAAAGTGTCGGAGAGATTTTCACTGACACAACTGTTGCCCAAATTCAGAGACTAGGGCTAAGTTACTGCACTTGCCACACATTTTGCAAGGCTGTGCTCTGTGTGTGTGCGTGGATATGACATGTCCTTGGGTCAAACTCTGCCTTCCAGTGTGATTTAGCAAGTTCCCTTGATGGCTTTGTGGGAAAGACCTCCTGCATACCACAGAGGGTAGACTTTGGCCCTCTGGTTGTGCTCAGGAACTGTAATTTTTGGCATTTCATTATGTAAGCTTCAGAGGTAGAGCTAAGTGTGAGGCGGGGTTGCACAAGTGTGAAGATGGTGCACAAGAGGATGTGATTTGAGCATCCTTGACCTGAATGTCTGACACTTACAAGCCACATTCCTAAGAATTTTAGCCTGCAAATGAGTTGCAAAGACAGACAGTGTAAAACTATCCTGTTTTAATACCTGGCTGGCCAAGAGATGAGCCATGTTGCCAGCTGTCCCTAAGCAATGTGTCTGGTGGTGAACCATACGGTGAATAAGGATAAATTAATTTAATATCTGGGAAAATATGTGAATCAAGTGTGTTTCTCTGGTTTGTGCCATTAAACATGGTTCTTGGGAACATCACTTGTATTTAAAACTTGAATTTTTTTTTAATTCCGCCTTTCTTCATACTTATATATCCCACAACCCCTTTGTTGCAACAATCCTCAAACCTTTTTTTGTATGGAAGCCCTGCTGAGCCATTCCATTTTTCCTCTTGTTTTCCTCCTTCCATGTGTAATTCTTGCTGTCTTTTCTGTCATCTCGTTCCTCTTTTTGCTGTCTTATGTTTGCTCTTCCTTTTCTTTTCTTTCCTTTTCTTTCTTTTCCTTTCTTCTTTTCTTTCTTTGTCTCCCCCAACTATCTCCTGGCTCCTCATTCCCTGCATGCCACTAACTGGTTTCATTAGATATTAATTGATTTGTGAATTCAGGCTGAATTGCATCATCAGCAGATGGCGGATCCAGACCTGTTGGAGGAATCCTCTTCACTGCTGGAGCCGAGCGAGATGGGAAGAGGTGCCCCGCTCCGACTCGGGTAATTGCAGTTCAGGATTGCTGGATTAACGGGAAGCCTGCAAAAGCAGCAATAATTTGAGCACAGTTGTGGAACTTTCCACACCAAGATGAAAGCTGATCTAAAACCCACTGTTGCTCTCTGCTCTTTTCCTGCCCATATTAACTTCCCAGTTCATGGTTGTGCTTCACACGTTTCTCTTGGCAGAAGCAATTAACTCAGTTTATTCCGCGTAAGTCTCAGACGTTCTGAGATCTCACAGCTCTGTTGAAAATTGTAACTGCTGTGGGTACATAATGGTCTGAAATAACTGTATAGTTCTACATCCTCTTTATCAGCTGCTTCCAGGCTTCCTTGTGCGTGTATAATTCTTTATCTGGATGTGGGAGTTTGGTCCAGTGAGGCCTGAATCATGTGCCCAGGACGTAGTCACTAGCAGCTGTGGCTGTTCTAATCATTGCAGCTAATGTACCAGGACTTCAGGGAAATGAAGGCTAGAAACTGAATATTTAAATGCATTTGTTTCTTCTATAAGCAGTGGTTTATCTTTCTTTAAAGATTATTTCATTCTGTTAAAAAACAGAGTCTGTACTGTAGTGCAGTTGTTCTGTTGTGTGTTATATCTGTGTATTTAGAGGATGTTCCATTTTGCTTGTTAAAACAAGGTTTTTGTAGCTTTCAGTGTGGCCTTCAGTTGCCATTGCGTGCTGGGTGAGAGGCTCTGGGGTGCTTCAGGTGCAGCCCTTGAGGCCGTGCTGTCCCCTTGCAGGTTCGTGGCTGGTGTGATCAACCGCGAGCGCATCCCCACGTTCGAGCGGATGCTGTGGCGCGTGTGCCGCGGGAATGTGTTCCTGCGCCAGGCAGAGATCGAGAACCCGCTGGAGGACCCTGTGACGGTAAAGGGACTGTTGGGTACAGCAGCAGGAGCCTCCAGGGTGCAGCAGGATCTAAGAGCTGGGGATCTGTAGATCGAAGCCTCTGTCTCTCAGCGAGGTCCATGCAGTGAGGGCCATCCCAGCACCTACTGCAGCCTCTGAGCTTCATCAACAAATGTTTTCGTGTTTAATTAAAGCAAAAATAAGCTGGATGGGCAATGCTGTTGAAAGGGGGAAGAACCTCAAAATGTGGACTGTGGCAGGGCCTAGGGATTTCTCTGGTCCAAACTACAGCTGCAGTTCTGAATGAGTAGTGATCCTCCTTGGAAGAGGCTCTTTGGGACATGGGCAGTGTGTAACATCTGAAGCTCATTTACTCTGAATTTGAACCTTTCATTTTTTTCTTAATTCACTAACCAATGGTTTAGACATCCACCTTAGAACTTTTGCATTAGTACAGATACAAATAGTAAATGTTGAGATTGGGCCTGGTTTTACATCCAGTGTCCTCTGTGCTCAAACCAGTGGGCACTGCCCAAACTTGGGGTACCTTTGCTCTCACCTAGTAAAGGCTGCCCTGGAACACAGACCCAGGAGCTGTAGTTCAGTAGCAGCCTCTCTTTCTCACGTAAAGCTGATGCGTTCCCGTGTCCCACCGACCACTGGTAGCTGACCTGTGGAATCATCTGTCTGCTAGGAGAGACTTTGTTCTTATTGTGCAGAACTTCCTTAAATTGAGGTTACACCTAATGTAATTATTCGTGAAACATTATGTTAAAATTTCCTAAGTAAGGTAGAACAATAACTTGTCAACAAATGCAGGAAAGGGGCCCTGGCTACCCCCACGGACACAGCTGTGCAAGGAATGTGCCTCTGGCCTGCCTGGGAACCACAGTGGTTAAACTCCACTTTATTTTATCTTCATTCTTTTTTCTTTGACTTGATTCTGGAGGTGAGCTGACTGCACTAAGTTCTGATAAATACTTCATTGCAGCTCCATTTTTTTTGAGATCTTACCAGGTTTTCCCATTTACTGTATTGCATAGAATCAGTAATGGATAATCTGGGGCATTTTGCTTCAGTCAATACAAAAACAGTACAGGTATTCTGAGGCTGAGAAAATTGCTTTCCTTGTGACTGTTTCAGTGTTACTCGGGTACATACTTGACCCACTGTGCAGATCTGAGCTCTGATGCACAGACTCAACGAAAGGAAAAGTAGAACTCTGGTAATTAGCTAATGCTAATTTCTACAATTCTTTCCTTTGTTCTAGGGGGATTATGTGCACAAGTCTGTATTTATCATCTTCTTCCAAGGTGACCAGCTGAAGAACAGAGTCAAGAAGATCTGTGAAGGGTATGAAAGTCTGGCAGCTGGGCAGCTCTCAATTATTTGAAACACGCAGACATGACTTAATATCGATATTTCTCAACTCCCTGTTTTGCAGTGGCTGCAGGAGCACATATTTTGACAGCAAACGAAATGTGCCTTAAGTAACTGAAACACATTTTACATTAAACTCACCACTCCTCAGCCTGTAATGCTCTAAATACACAACTGTTGTGCTAGGGAATGCAAAAAACCAAGGGAGTGTTGATTTCTGGGGCAGATCTGATAGGACATCAGTGGGATATTCTCACAGGGGAGACAACAGTGGCTGCTTCTATCAGCAGCCGCGCTGGCATGACAGCATCCCCCTCAGCTGAATGCTGACCAACCTCGTGACAATGCCTTGGGACACTGGCAGCATAGGGAGCAGACAGTTCTCTCCCACTTCTGTTTTCTTTAGCACTCAGCTTCTGCTTTGGCCTAAAGCAAACTTCTGCATCCTTTTGATATAGAGACTGGAGCTCTGCTTGGCAGTCTCTGCTGATCAGAAACTTCTCCTAAGGTGCCTCTGGCTTTATTTCTACATTCAGGCTCACCCCTGACCAATTGATCTTCTTTCCATCTCTGTCACTGAGGTGCTTCCCTGTCTTCCAGGTTCCGGGCCTCCCTCTACCCATGCCCAGAAACACCCCAGGAGCGGAAGGAAATGGCTTCTGGTGTTAATACCAGAATTGATGATCTTCAGATGGTAAAATAACTGGGGTCAATGACCTTTCTTTGGGTTTTTTTCTTTAATAATATGATTGAAAAGTATATTTGGAAACTTTAGATCCTGTTAAAACAGGAGGATTTTTGGCCCTGTTGGATGACCATGTTTTCAGCTTCAGGTAGACCAGCAGTGCAAGAGAGGTGTTTGGAGACTGCTCAGTTGTTTGTGTGACAGGGTTTGGGATGGGGTGGTTTGATCTTTCTGGAGGGTTGAGCAATTCATGGTATACAAGTAAGAACAAGGAATTCCATACCAGGGAACAAAGAGGAACTCACGTGTGTAGGGAGATCCCGTGTTCCAGCCCTGAGAGCATGTTGTGTAATTACCTGTTTCATTTACAAGGATTTTGAAAGCATTAAACTTTTTTCCAAGCTGAGATAACAATGCTAACATTAACTTAGCTCTTCTTTTTTTTGCCTGTCTTTATATTTTCATGTTGTGCTGTCCTGAAGAGCTTCTGCTTTACAACTATTCTCTTGTGCAACAGCCTGAGTGTTGGTAAAAAGTAATCAGTACCCAGATCTCCTGGGTGCCACCTCTGAAATACCTGGTGCTTGCTTCAAGAAAGAAAGGCAGTTTGTGATAATGCAGAAAGATTTAAGGGATTTGAAACGAAAATTAGGAAAAGGTTCAGAAACTAAAAGAATAAAGGGTTGAATTTGGCCTGCTTATTTGACACAGAAACTGTCTCAAGCTGAGATTTGTGCAGTGTAGCTCAAAAGATATTTTAAAGTAGACAAGAACTCAGAAGCAATGTAGCTGCTGTAAGCTGCATGTGCCTTGTGTCCTCACTTTCCCTGCAATCTAAGACTTTCCACTCTGGAAATCTGACTTGGCCTGAGTTTGATATGTTCCAGTTGGAAAACACCCTCAGTAGGAAACACTTTCTCCTTTTCCCTTCAGTAAACAAGCCTTTCAGGGTAATTTGTGTGTTTTCTCAAGGCAGCAAACCCTTCACTTGCAGAACTCTTCTCTGCTCTTTTAACCTGGGTGGAGGTAAAACTGTTCCCTGTGATCTTGGCACAGTTCGTTGTTTGAAATAACCACTGACCTTGGAGCTGGAAGAGGAAAGTAATCAGAAAGTGTCCCTGGAAAAAGCCCTTAAGCCTTCCAGCAGAGCTAATTAATATGGGGGCTACAGCATAGACTGCAGGCATGGAGCAGTCTATACCTGGGGTGGGGGAGCAGGCTCATCATTCATCCTTTCTGGGTAAGGCTTGTCTTGTTGGTGCCCCTTGAGCTTTGGTCAATGATTTGGCCTCATCTTTCTCCTGCTTCTCTGAAAGGTGCTGAACCAAACAGAGGATCATCGCCAGAGGGTTTTGCAGGCGGCTGCTAAAAACATCCGTGTCTGGTTCATCAAAGTGCGGAAGATGAAGGCAATTTACCACACCCTGAACCTGTGCAACATCGACGTGACACAGAAGTGCTTGATTGCGGAAGTGTGGTGTCCTGTTGCTGACCTCGATTCCATCCAGTTTGCTCTCAGGAGAGGCACTGTGAGTAGCTGCTGTGCTAGTCAGCTGTGGCGCTGTGCATGGATTCATTGCCTTTTCTGTATTGTGTGCCTCTGAGCACCATCCCCTTGGGCTGTTGGAATCAGCCCTCACAGAGGACAGTTTATTTAGCATGCAGGTACAATGACTTAGAGATAAAAGTAGTAAAATAAACGTTGTGTGAAGCTTAAAGTTCAGGAGACTGCTGGAGTGGTGAGGGTTTTCCCATGTGTGACTCCTTTGGAGCATTTAATTACCCTGGGTGTGCTCTGTAGTTGTGGTGTGTGGATACAGGAGCTCTCCAGGATGTTGGCAAATTCACCCTCTGCTCAGATAGACAAGAGAGTTGGGTTTCTTGAAGTCCTTCCACTTGCTGTTTGTTTTCTTATCTGTCCTACGCAGACAATATTCACCTTTACTCCTGCTGCACAAAGTGGAGAGCAGTGGAATCCTGGCAGCCTTCCTCAGCTGCTCCAGTGTCTCATTGTGCAAGCACACTACAAACACTCAGGCTTGCAGTTTTCCAAATGCCAATGGGACAGCTGTGTTGGACTTCGTCCTCCAGCGCTCCGAGGGTGGGTTTGCTGATCTTCCCCTTGTTTTTTTCAAACAGGAGCACAGCGGATCCACTGTCCCGTCTATTTTAAACAGGATGCAAACCAATCAGACCCCACCCACGTACAACAAAACTAACAAGTTTACTTCTGGCTTTCAAAACATTGTTGATGCTTACGGCATTGGGACATATCGGGAAATAAATCCAGGTAAATTAAGACTTGGAGAAGTTCAAGACTTCTGTCTCAAATTCTCAAATTTTTTAGTCATGATGTTTATCTGTATTGCGTGTCTTGTGTGGAAATTTCTAATGAGGAATTCTAGTAGAGACTCAGCAACTTTCAGAAGCAGAGGGGAAGCTGTGAAATTTTATTGATAAATTGCCCGAACTGTACCATGGTGAATCTGGGCTGACTCACACACAGTGCCATGGAAATGTTGTCTCTTCCCTTACAGCACCCTATACCATCATCACCTTCCCATTCCTGTTTGCTGTGATGTTCGGGGATTTTGGCCATGGAATCCTGATGACTCTGATTGCTGTCTGGATGGTGGTGAGGGAGAGCCGGATTCTGTCCCAGAAGAGTGACAATGAGGTGATCATGCAGAGCTTTGCATTTCAGACAAAGAGTTGCAGCTTGCTTCACTCCCATCCTTTTCCCCTTGAGTTGACAATGCTGATTATTTCTCCTTTGGAATTTTTTAAGCACGTGGACAGGCTGGGGAGCCTGAAGAGCACACACACACTGAGTAGTGTAATTTCATAATAGTATTGAGTTCCCTCGGTTGTCCTTTTGTGTATTTATAGGAAATTATTAATTTCAGGTGTCTGAAAGAAATTATCAAGTGTAGTAAGTAAGTTGGTGTAAACAAATCACCCCAAATTTAGCTGGATCCTAGTGGGATTCAGTCACTGCAAAACTCCTAGTTTCTGTACGATATCCTATCCCCTGTATTTTTCCTATCTGCTGCTTAAAGTGGGTTTTGCTGGCTCAGGGCTCACAGGAGCTGAACCACAGTTAGGATACACTTGGCAGAGCATGGAGGAGGCTGACAGGGTCTGTACTTCTGGTTCCAAACTCATGCTGCCAGCTGGGGGTTGCATCAGGCTGTGCAGTGCAGTTTGTCCTCTCCAGCTAATCGCGGGTTCCCTGTGGAGAGCCACGCTGCCCCTTTATCCTTATTATCAGATTCTGTGCTGCCGTGCTCCCCCTTCCACCCTTAATCCCTGCCGAGGGGAAATAGAGACTTTGGGCTCTCAGTTCATATGGCCAATGTTTGTCCTACAACAGACTAATTCCCCCGGTTTGGCTTTAGGGGGGACCTTTCCTGTTCTCATGGACTTCCTTTGTTCCTTTTGGGTTTTTACACCAGATGTTCAATATGGTGTTCAGTGGTCGATACATCATCCTGCTGATGGGGCTGTTCTCCACATACACTGGCCTCATCTACAATGACTGCTTCTCCAAGTCCCTCAACATGTTTGGTTCCTCCTGGAGCGTCCGGCCAATGTTCACCAAAGGCAACTGGTCGTGAGTAAATGCTTGGTAACTTCATAAAGAGAGACAGTGAACAGCAGGTGACTTGTCCTTCCCCATTGTCCTCCCGACTCCGGAAAACAAAAACTTCTGAACTCTGTCTCAAGTAGATTTGGAAGAGGGGTGTAAATAGGATGATACATGCCAAGATTCAAAACAGTTTTTTTCTTTTCCCAGAAAACTTGCAGAGATGCAGTTTCTCAGCTTTTTCCCTGTAGACGTTTCAAGATTCCTGTTCCTTGCATCTGTCTTCCTTGTAACATTGAGTCAAGAAACAGGGTTTTATTCATTTGGGAAAATCTCTAGAACCATCCAGGAACCTTAAAGTTCTCTCAATTTGAGCTACTCCTTGCTCTCACAAGGGGAGAGTGTTGCTAGTTTTTACAGAAAGAGGGTGGCATTCGTCTTGTTAATGTTTGTAAAATCTTATTCCCAAACAGAGATGCTTTGCTGGAGACCACCCCCCTGCTGCAGCTGGATCCTGCTATTCCGGGGGTGTTTGGTGGGCCCTACCCATTTGGCATTGACCCGGTAAGAGCTCATCCTTCCTCTGCAGTCTTTGGGAGCATCCTCTCTGTCAGCAGAAAGAGAAATATCTGTCTGTTCACTGTTCTGTGAAAGATTTCCCCAGCCCAACTATTCCCTTAGCAAGTCCATCAATGGTGGGAATACCCCTGAATGATAGAATGAATTCATTTCCTGCTGAGATGCTAGATTTGGGATAGAGACCCTTCTTCTGAGGTCCATTAAAGGTTGATTTCTCACCTTTTCTAACCTGCAGTGCTTTAATCAAATCTGATTAGACTTGAAAATCACTTTTTGAAGTTACTTTTTTACCTTGGGGAAAGTTGTGGATCTCTTTTTTCAGTCATCCTTGGAAATGAAATCCCAGTAATCCTGTCACTTTGTACCTGCCTGCATCAACACCTCTACTCTTAACTCCGCTTGTAATATATGACACAAACTTTGTGTGGGTTCCACATAAAGAGGAAGTGCAGGAAATCAGAGCTGTATGTAATTGTTCCTTTAAATGGATAACCATATTCTTTCTGTGAGCTTGTCTGCTCATTTCCCCAAAAGATATCCATGGAACAAATGCATTTTTAAAAACCTGCTTTTTCAGCCTGACATTTCCTGACTGGTTCATACTGTTTAGCTTAAAGGGAGTGTTTTCCTTCTCCTGTTTTCCTTTCCCTGGTATTTGCCTGACTGGGTGTTGTTTTTCACAGATCTGGAATATTGCCAGCAATAAGCTGGCCTTCCTCAATTCCTTTAAGATGAAGATGTCTGTGATTCTTGGCATTTTCCAGATGCTCTTTGGTGTTGCATTGAGTCTCCTCAACCACATGTAAGTGCTTTGCTCTGTTTTTTCATGGTGGGGGGAATAGAATGTCTTCAGGTGTCGCGTGTGTGTTGGTTTAAGATACAGGAGGCTGTCAGCCCACACCTGCTGATGGAAGGTGTAGGGCAATTGTCTCTGGCTGTGTGTGGAACTGTGCCTGTCAGGCAATTCCTGTGCTCCAGGCCCAGCTGTTGTCGAGCTGCTGAGCCCCTGCACTGTCATTCCAAAGGCTCTCTTCACACTCTTATTAAAAGCTTTTGCCCTAATACTAACCAAATGTAATATAAACTTTCTCTTTTTTTCCCCTGTAGCTATTTTAAGAAGCCACTGAACATATACCTTGGATTTATTCCAGAAATGATTTTCATGTCCGCCCTCTTTGGATACCTTGTTATTCTCATCTTTTACAAGTGGACAGCCTACGATGCTCACACATCCAAGGAAGCACCGAGCCTCTTAATACATTTTATCAACATGTTTCTGTTCTCCTATGAGGACACCAGTAATAAGATGCTTTATAGTGGGCAGGTGCGTGCTCTTGCTAGAACAGAATCAGAGATGCTTCGTGATGCTGGAGTGCTTCATTGACCTTGTCATAACTGTGAAATCAAGCATGAAACATTTTTCCACTGTGACAGAGCGTTTCTGAAGGCTGATACTATGTAATGTTGAAGAAGGAAGGAATAATCCCTATACCAGGAATTTTTATCTGTCTGACCATAAGTCAACTGTGGCTTCAGAACACGTGGGTCCTGATTAATAGCGGAAAGCAATTAGGAATATTGTCCCATGTCTGCAATGTGATACCTCTCAGCTTAGCTCAGACACCAACGCTGTTTCCTCCCAGCAGTATCAGACATCTGCCAAATTCTCTTTCCCTGCAGGATCTTTTGGATTTTTCTCTAATCTAACCCAGTCTCAGCATTAAATGCTATGCTCAGTCAGAGGTGGCAGCTGCAGGCATTAAGTACTTAATTACTGTTCCCAGAAGAGAGAGAGGTAGTGAAGCCTCCACATACTGGGAATTCAGCCATTCTTGCTGGGTTCTGTGTGTGTTTGAGCAGGGGCTGCAACTGAATTACCTGAGACTTATTTCTTTTGCAGAAAGGGCTTCAGTGCTTCCTCGTGGTGGTAGCGTTGCTGTGTGTGCCGTGGATGCTGGTAGCCAAACCCCTGGTCCTTCGCCAGCAGTATTTAAGGAGAAAACACTTGGTGGGTGACTCCCTTTTATATTTTACATATGAAAACTGTTTTTGATTGAAAAGCTGTGTTCTCCATCCTGAGCTTGGATTCATGGGTTCATGCTCCATTGAGACCTGTAAAGTGTTTTTGCATATTCCTGGGCATGCCAGCAGGTGGATGTTACTGGAGACAGTGTTGCCTGCCTGCTTCCCAGGTCTGGATCCAGCATAAACCTGCTTTTAAAAACCCTTATGTTGGTGATGGTCAGAACAGTGTCTCTGGCTTGGGCTTTGGCAGCTGGTTTAGGAACAGTCCTACTGGCTGCTGGATGCACTTCTGTGGCTGGGCTAGGCTAGCAGTGGGCAACAGAGATGGAATTGGCTGGCAGACTTCTCAGCTATCTTTGTTAAAGCAGCTTGGATGGTAAAAAAATAACAATTAAAAGGAAAAAGAGACTTACAGACTCGTGAGAGGTTGTCTGCTGTGGTGCTCTGTAGGTTTCCAGCTGCACTGTAAAGTACCTGTGTGTGAGATGCAGGAACGTGGCACATGTGTACTGTGGAGACGTGCGAGTTCTCCCTGCACGTCTGGCAGCGCTGTAAGGATGTGCAGCGAGTCAAAGATCAGTTCAGTTACAGACACTCCCTCTCCCTTCTCTGACCATCTTTCATCCTCCCATGTCCCCTCCATTCGTCTCCCTTTCTCTTTTTGTTTCCTTCCTCCTCCCTCTCTCTTCTTCCGTCCACCCCCAGGAAGGGCAGCCCGAGGAGGCCCAGGGCAGCACGAACGCGCAGGCGCTCGAGGCAGCAACGGCTGCAACAGTGAGTGCACTTCAAACTCGCCTGATGAATTACAGATGGGAGTTGGCTTTGTGTCTGATTATCAAAGGAGCATGGAATGTATCTGAATCATAAGGGAATGGCAAGTGCACCTTTAGGGTGAAAAACACTTTCTCTTGGAAAGAGCAAAGTTTAGCCAAATTGATACATTCTGGATGAACACCCAGGCTGGAGGATGGTAGTTATGTGTGCACAGAGACACTTCCTTGCAGGAGTGCTGCTGAATCCAACTTGCAGAGCAGCACAGGATTTCCTGCTACCACATCCCCCCATGTTAAATTCCCTTTTTTTCTTTTGCTTCTCTATTCGTTTAAGATAGATTAGGACTCTTCTCAGTGCAGCATTTCTGTTTGCATTACGTGTTCCCAAACACACAGTGATGTGATGGCCTCCAGCAACTCCATGTCAGTAATCATTGGATTTGTGACACATCTGTCCTGTACACGCTTTGACCTGAAATTATTATAAAATGGTTGTGCACAAATAAGCTTCTCAGTGGCAGTTGTTTTGACTTAGGTGTTTCTCAGCCTACAGATGGCCCTTTTCTACCGGAGCTTTCTGGTGAGGGTTGTGGCAGCCCCCAGAACTTAGTCCCTTCCCCAGTGCTGCCTATTTCAGCTTGATTTTAGTTCTGAATCTGCCTGGCAGACTAGGAAATGTGAATCTCACCGACTGTGTGAAGCACATCATGCTCTCCGAGTGCCAAAGGTGCTGCAGGGACATAATCAGCTGGTTCTCTCGTGACATTTTAGTTTCCTCACGGAAATGTCGGAAATGAAAATGGATCTTTTGTGCTTGATCCATCCAGTGTATGAAATGCATCTCCATCGAGAAGCTGCGAGGGGAGGTCTTGTGTGAAGTGTGCTTAGAAGGATCAAGTAAACAACCGGAGCTGTTGGAGCCGTGTTTAGGTTGGATGGTTTACAGGGAATGGATATGAGTCGAGTGTGAGGGAAGAGCTGCTCAAGTGCAAGTTCAAGCAGGCTAGAAATACATAAATAGAATATTGAGAGGAGTCATCAGTGATTTGTGGTGTTTCAGATACTGCAAATACTAATAAAAGCATTGTCTTAGTTGTAAATACAGAGGGGCTTTAAATTTTATTTCTGTTTTCAGAGCATAAACACCTACCTAGTTTGTTTTTAGAAACCTGACAAAATCTTTAATTCATACATGCCATTTTGAGCAAATTTATAGTTCAGCCTAAAATAAAAGCAGGCTTCTAAGGACAAAGGAGGTAGAGAAACTCAGAGCAACTTTTCTGCTGGTCTGTGCAAGCGCCAGGTCATGGGACCTTCAGCCTCTTTCATCTGTGTGGGCATCCCTGGACTTCTGCAGTCTGGATGTGGCAAGTCAGCCTGGTCACAACCTGTGTCACAGGTGACCCAAGACATTGCTGAAGCTGGACAAAGGGTTTATTTCTAGTTGCCGTGTTGTAGTTTGCCTCCCTAGGGGTCAGACTCAGGGGTCAGGTGAGAACTGCTCCCAATTTCAGCTCAGTCTGTGTGTTGTTCTTTTCCCTTTGGAGTCCTGGAGGTGCAGCTGAGGGTCAGATGCTGAATGTCAGAACAAATGCCTCTAAAAGGACCTGCTTGCATAACGTAGAGTTTCCAAGCAGGGGGAGATTGGTTTTCCGTGCAGCGTTGGTGTGGCTGAGGCTGGTGGGACCAAGTGTATGTGTGTTTGTGTTAGTGTGTTCTGCTCCATGACCTGCTCCAGGACCCAGCAGTGGTGTGTCAGTGCTTGTCCAGCCGTGCTGGGCAGAACGTGGGGCTGTTGCATGTCAGAGCCAGCAAATGTCCTCTGAGAGATGTGCCTTTATTGTCCTCATGGTTGCAGTTACACTGTAGAAATGTACCAAGGATTCACTCAGACAGACTTTTTTTTTTCCCCAGCCCCAGCAGGAATCAGCACCTTTCCCATCCAAGCTGGGAAATAGAATTCTACCTGCCTTAATCTAGGCCTTAATATTTAATATTTTGTTTTCCTCTGTGAGCTGCTGCTGCACATGGAGTCATGAGAAACCTGCACTTTTGCACTAAAACCCAAACAACACTTTGCTCTTTCTTTTCTGCATGTGTCAGGGCACGCACAACTTTGGTGGGATCCGGGTGGGCAATGGCCCAACGGAGGAGGATGCTGAGATCATTCAACATGACCAGTTATCTACCCATTCTGAGGAGGGGGAAGAGGTAAGCACCTGAGCATCCTCGCTCTCAGGGCACTGCACTCGGCAGCAGGATGAGCTCACTGGGACTGTATTTACTCATTTCCAGGCTGTTTAAACAGCAACATTCCCAGTGGAGTGTTTTCCTAGCAGTTTTCTCACTGACTGTCTCTTGATCACTCCCAGGACTCCAGAAAAAACAGCATAATTTGCATATCCTGGGAGATGTGGCTGTTTGTCCCCAAAGAGCCTCCATCTCAGGAGTGCACAGCACTCCCAGGTGCCACATGTTACCTGCTTCTCCCATGCCAGGGGAAATTCGGGGGCTGTATTTCTGCAGCACTGAAATTTTGTTTATATCTTCATTTTGACTGCTGGGGGTAATATTAATTACTTCCCTTTCCTCCGGGAGAGGAGAAAAACAGTTGATCTCACGTAGTTTGGGAGTTTTCTGATGCCTCTGAACGACTGCAGCAGATCCTGCCTCTGTAGTGCATGGGATGTGTTACTGCTTTCCGTGGCGTGCGTAGGAGGGAATTGCTGAATGTGTTCATGATTAATGTGATCAAAACACTGCACTAAATGTAAATTTATGTTTTCAAGCCTACAGAGGACGAGGTGGTAAGAGCACAGCAGCTTTGCCTTCATGTGTACCTGGGCCATTTCCCATCAGTGTAAAATGTGCTGAATTGAACATGTTATGTCACAGCATCTTGTTTTCCAAAAGATCTTGCTGTTTTCATGTTACAGGCCATTTTTAATTTATACATACATTAACAGATTTTTAATTACTTCATGTGTACAGCTTGTCTGTCTGATCCCCTGTCTGCAGATTGTTCCCAGTTACCTGGGAAACTGTTCAGCAGGAGGTCTGAAACTGAAAAGTTTTAATTTTTGAGCCTCTGGAGAAGTCTCAGTTTTTTCATGTTGTGGCTTTCTTAATTCTGTGCTGCAGCAAACTGTTTAAAGAGATTTCTTCCCACAAACTATCTGCCATGTTAAAGATGATGCTGGTTGACTCAGAGTGCAAATGCAGCACAACCAGTCCAGTTCCTTGTAGTTTCAACAACTGAACTGGCCAGAGGCTTTGTTTAAAAGAGGGGCTCCGTTCTGAGAAACTGCTCGTCCATAAGCACTTGTAACAAGTATTTAAAAAATAGGGTTTTAGAAATACTGATGCACAGTTGAGTGTAGGTTTCAGCATTGTCAGGTAACCAGTTTTACTACAAAAAAATACAAATGGCATGAAATCAGAACAGCTTGACCAGGGCACTGCTGCTGAAAATTGTGCTGACAGTGGTTTGCTCAGAGCTCTGCTGTGCACAGGCCTATGTGGAATTGGGGCGGGAGGCACGGGGATCCTGTTCTGGTGTACTTGACGTCTCACTGAACCTGGGGAAAATGTGTAAACCCACAAGGACTGTGCCATAGCAGTGCCTGGCACAGTGGTCGCTCTCTCTGGCAGTTGCACTCAGCTTTGAAAGGTCATTGTTTTAACATTTCCCACATTCCTGGTGCTGCCGGGCTGGCTCATGTGTCCAGGAGCTGGAACTGTTGGCTGTGGCAGCCTTTAGTGAAGAACTTCACAGCTCATGTTCTGTGGAGAAAGGATTAGGCTTTTGACAGCTAATTTAACTGAATTGTTTGAAATATTTATTGCCTTGGATATACTAGGGGAGAATTAAGAATATAAATAGCTTTGTGTGCATGCCTAGAGCATTAGTCACTGGATGTATTTAAAACATCGTGTTCACTTAAATCTGAGCAGTTTCTGAAGCATGGATTAAATCCAAAATGCAGGGAATGCTTTCCCAAGCTGCAAAATAAGAAACTGCCCTACATGGCAGACTTCCTTGTAAGTTCTTCTTTTATTATTGCAGAAAATTACCAAGACACAGAGACTTTGCCAGTGAATGATGCACAGATGTGACTTTTTCAGGATAGCTTAATGCATTAATTTTGCTTTCAAAAAGGGCAAGTTCACGTCTTGCAAAATGCTCCTTTTGCTCCTTTAGCAAAGGCACACACAGTACGGCTTGGAGCACTGCCTTCTTCCCCTAGCAGCACCTCCGGGTTACCGGGGAATGCACACCAACGCCATCTTCTGCTGAACAGTCTTTTCCTGGCTAAGCCCATGGATGAATTTGGAATATCTGACTTTCACTTGCCAGAACGAGAAAACAATACTCACATCACAGCATTTGTCATTCTGCAAAACCTGTCGAGACAAGATTCATTTTTCATTTGTGAAGCTGACATGCTAAACCAGGAGAAGACAGTGTCAGTGTGCAGCGTCACACACAGTGTCCCTGGTGATAGCAGCAGTTCCCCTGCCCCTGTCCCCACCCAGCTGGCCTGCGCCATGCTCCCAGCTCCCCTCATCCTGTGTTCCCTTTGCAGTTCGACTTTGGGGACACCGTGGTGTACCAGGCCATCCACACCATCGAATACTGCCTGGGCTGCATCTCCAACACCGCGTCCTACCTGAGGCTCTGGGCCCTCAGCTTGGCCCACGCACGTGAGTGTCCCCCAGGGAACTGAGCTGTGGGTCCCTGTGCCTGCTCTGCCCGGGCAGGTGGGGGGCAGGAACACGAGAGGCCTCTCGGGGCTCGGCTGGCACAGGACAGTGCTGCATGTGCATTACCTGGGAGCAGTGAGTGCCACTCATCAGGGCTGCTCCCACAGCTCTGCTGAATGGGAGGGAGGGAGTTCAAATCACAGAATAAAGCAAAGAGCTGCTGAGCAAGGACTGCCCTGCCCTGTGTGACAGCTGGAGGTAATGTCCTGACACACTTGGCTGCGAAAGCTCTTGTCCCTCTTCAGTTTTCTGCCTCATTGTAGTAGGAGTTTGCTTGACTTTAGTTTTTGCTTTACAAGTGAACAACCCCCTGTTCCTGCTGACATGAGTCTTCTCCCATTTCTCTCGGCAGAGCTCTCTGAGGTGCTTTGGACCATGGTGATCCACATCGGCCTCAGTGTGAGGAGCTTGGGGGGAGGCTTGGGCCTCGTCTTCATCTTTGCTGCTTTTGCCACCCTGACAGTGGCCATTCTGCTGGTCATGGAGGGGCTCTCGGCCTTCCTCCACGCTCTGCGCTTGCACTGGTGAGTTACTGGAACATCCAGAAACTTGGAGAGCTCTTCATAACAATACAATTGATATCACCTGGACTGTGCAGAAATGCCATCTTCTAGAAGGCAGAAAGACTTTAAAAGAGTCAGAGATTTCAATCCTATTTGTAGTATAACACCTCTCCCTGATTGTTGCTTAAAGCTGTGGAGCTCTGCTTAGAAATAAGCTCTAAAAGACTAAAGCTTTAGGACCAAAGCTTTGGGACCAGGGACTGGAGAGGCTGTGCTGACTGGAGCAGTCTGCTTTGTGGCTTTCAGCAGGACTTTCTCATTCTGTCTCTTGGTCTTTTCCCTGGTTCCCGTGTTTATTGTCCTGTGTGTGCAATAGCCACTGACTGCAGGTTCCTTCTTGTGCTCTTGTTCATCATTATAAGACCTTGCCTTGGACAGGAGTGGCTGTGCCTTTTGCCCTTGTGGTACTTTGGGATGGCAGTGAGTTTTTGCTGGTCTTGCTTTTGGAAGTTGCCTTTGCAGCCCCTTTCCTGTGATCATTAAGCTCCTGTGTATGCAGCCAGCAAAGCAGAAGGAATTACTCTGCTCCCAAGTATGGAAAGTATTCAAGAGCTTTCTCTAATCCATGTTTAAGAGTGCTTCATTGTTCCACTTCAGATTCCCTGGTTGGTGCACTGGTGGGATCAGAGGGGCAACTGGAAATGGATTTTCTCAGCCTGAAGTGTAGGAGAGTCTGTGCCTTTGTGGGGTTCAGGTTTCTGCCACCTCCTCAGGCTGCTGATTTCCTAGGGGGGTCATGAGAGCAAAGGGAAGTCCCTGAAGATCACAAGAAATATTCTGTCTTGCTTAAATGGGAAGAAAAGGTTGGGGGCACTCTCTGTAAGTAGTTCTGTCAATCAGCCTTTTTGTACTTCCTCCCTGCTTGTGGGGAAGGAAAGCTTTGCCCTTTTGCTGTCTCCCTTGGCAGGGGAGGTGCCCTTGGTGACGTGCAGGCTGGGGTGTCCTGGCTCCTGAGGGTGCAGGCTGGAGGGTCCTGGTCCACCTGTGTCTCTGTAGCCGAGTGAGCCAAGCTGATCCTGGGATTCTGGGGCGAAGCCATCTTGTGCCGAGGGAGCCAGGGGGCCCTCCTGGAAATGGCTGCTGGATGGTGCCTCACTGTTTTTCCTGGCACCCAGCCTGAGCCCTGCATAGCAGTCACTCGAGAGCTCCTCGCTGACTGGCCAGAGGTCTCTCATCTTCTCCCTGCTGTCACCACAGCAGTGACGGCAGGAGCCCCATGGACCCTGCTGGGCACTGAGAGCAGTCCAAGGGGAGCAGAGGGCAGCAGTGCTGTAACTCCAGATGTGGTGGGTTTGCTCTGCAATTCCTTGTGGATTAGAGGATTTCCAGGGTGTGGCCTCTCTGGGCTGGGGAGCTGCATGACCGTTTCTAATCAGCAGCAGGGGAACAGCTCTGAGCAGCTGCTCTAGGCAGGCCAGAGGTCTGGAGTAGAAAGCACATTTTTAGGGAGGAACCTGTCTTGTGTTAATAATCACAAACTGCACCTCCATATGTGGCTCAGACACCTGGAACAGGTGTGAGCTGGACGTTGTGGTTCACATTGCTAGGCTTTCCCTAAAGGGTCATTAAAAAAAATCTGTGTGTCTGTCAAGGGAGGACTCATGTCAGTGAAAGGGCAAACAGGCAAACCCAGGGGCAGCAGCAGTGAGCTCACAGATCACTCTGGCTGTGCAGACCAGAGCAGGGCACGGCCTGGCAGCTGTGGGACTGGAGTGCTTAACAAAGTCCTATTTTCCCTAAGCATGTGTTTCAAACTTGCAAGCTCTTCATGTACAGGCTGTGAGAGAAAATCTGTTTAGGCTCAGAGCCCAAAAAGCAAGTTTAAGGCTCTATTTCAGTCTGCAAGTGATCTGCTGAAATGATTTTAGGTTTGCTGGGTGTTGGTTATCACAGGGAGGCACCTGCAGTGGTTCCAAGGAGCATGCTGTTCACATTCCTTTTTGCTCCTGAGCTGAAAACAGGGTGTTCCAATGGCAGGTGTTCCCTTTTTAGGAGGAGGAAGGGAGAGTGGAGGTCAGATACAGCTGTCCTGGGAGGAGCAGATGGGTTTTTCTGGCTATGGGAAAATAGTCACCTATCAGGAATTTGAGGTGTGGGTGGTTCAGCCTTCCTGGAAAGGAGGAGGAATTGAGCATGTGTTTTACTGGTCAGGGAATTCACAGGTTGTTCCATATGCTGTGCCTGGCAGTCCCAAATGAGGGAGGTTTATTTTGTGCTTTTTCAGTGTGCATTCTTTGAGCAGGTTGGGCTTTCCAGGGCAGTCTGGGGTGGAGGCATCACTCTGGATTTTTGCCAGGATTGCAGGGTGTGAATCAGGGCTTCCACTGCAGCTCGGTATGTGTCTGAGCAGTCATGCTGTCAGCTTCTTTTGCTGTAACTCTTCTGAAATATCTCACTCTTCTGAAATATATCACTCTCTGAAATACTTAACCTTTCCATTTATTGCTCTTCAGTGATAAGTTTGACATGAATGTTCTGATTAAAGCAGCTTCCCCCTTTTTAAGCTAGTCACCTCTCCTAATGTGAGCCAAAACAGACTGTGCCCAAAAGGAAAGGTTTGTAACTGGATCCATAGTGCTGCTTCCCAACAGGCGTGGGTGTGTTGGAGCTGCATCCCACTCTCAATCCAGTGAGTGGGAGTGGTGAAGTCCAGCTGCTCACCCACCTGCCAGGATTTGATTTTCCTTTGTATATATAGGTCACGAGCCAGCACTCGCCTGCAGTGCGCCCACAGGAGCCACTGCTCCAAGGGGCAGCCACAGCCTCCTGTCAGGCAGGATGGAATAACCCACGCTGACAGATATGGTACCTCTGTCCTTTTTGGGAAGGAGTAACTGCAACAGTCTCTGCACAGACACCCCAGTGGGTTCTGACTGTCAGGTGCACTGCCCTTGAGGTGTGCCTGGTTTACACCTGACCCCAGGCTCTGACACCTGACTTTGGGGACACAAACATGGAGTGGCAATTTGCAGCTGTACCAAGTGACAGCCAAGATTCCTGTCGCACTGTTGTCTCCTGCTCATGGGACTGGAGCTGCCTGGTTTTCCAGTGTCAGTACACTGACTCTGGGGGGCTTGGAAAATCCACAGAATTACAGTCTGACAAACACTGACACTAATTATTGATACAAACAGCTGCTGAGTGGGTTTCCTGTAGCGCTGCTGCCAGAGGACTCCTGGGCTGTTTGCTCATAGTGCCCAGTGTCTGTAAATTCTCTGCAGAACTTGGTCACCGAGGGGAGACACAGGGAGAGTTTAGCAGTAAACTGGGACATGTGACAGGCAGTGAGCCCAGCAACAGCAGTGCCTCCTGCTGGGTTCTGAGTGTTCCTGGAGACACCTGCAGAAAACCCCACAGACCATTTACACTGTGATTATTTGGTGAAATACACTTTTCTCACTAGTTCTCTAACCTTAGTGCAGCCTCTCTTGCAGTGTCAGGCCTCCAGTTGTGGCCTCCAGGAATGGCCAAAGGGAGTGTTTGGATGCTGGGGCCAGCTGGAATTGTGAATCATCAGGGTTAACATGTCAGTCACAGTGGGCTTGGGTGACTCAGATACCGAACCCTCTGCCTCTCATTTCCCTTTGCTTACAGAACAGTTACTTAGTCACAGGATACTTATGGAGATTATCAGGGTTCCTGAAAAACTGGAGCACGTTGGCAAGGAGCCCTTCCTCCCACACGGAAAATCCTGCTCATCCTGGGGATCCCTTGGCCTGCGAGGCACCAGCAGATACAAGCTAAAGCTGGTTTTCCTGAGCATTTCCCTCCTGGGCTCTGTGAGGAAATCACTTTTTGCTGGCTGAATCCAGCAGCTCTGGAGTTTGCCGTGATTCCCCATTCGGGGAAAAATAATTCAAGTTTTTCTTTTTTTGCTGAAAAAAACGCCCTTCTCCTGAACTGCGTTAAATGCTCCCCAGTTTGCTGTAACTAGCTCCCTGCAGAGACTTTTTTTCCAGCAGATTATGCAGTGGAAAGTGTCTGTGAAGCCTGGGCTTGTTTTTGCTGGGAATCAGGGGATTAGTTTTCCCTGTCCCTATTTTGGCTGTCACTGACCATTGGGCAGTTCTCTAGAATAATTCTTTTTTTACCCTAGTTCATTAGGGGCAGCAGCAAATGGGGCTGAGCTAACGCTCGGCTGGAGCTGGAGGGCACGACCCAGTGCAAATGTGCTGCAGGGAATAAACAGAAGTGGCTGGTGGGGGAGTCTGAGCTCAGTGTCACATGGCCGAGGCTTGTGCTAATGAAAAAGGGAACTTTAGCAGCTGGTGTAGAAAATGCTGTCTCTGCTCCCTGTGCTTCCCGGGACACTGCGGTCAGGGCCAGCCTTCTGCTCCTGTTGCCCTTTTAGTGAGGGTGGGATCGAAGTCTCTGGACAGTTCTCTGCTCCACACAGAAGCATCACACATAGATGTGGGGATTGTGCCAAAAGACACATTATGTTACCTCTTTTTCTCTTTAAAGCTTTTTTTTTAATAGTCAATAATCTTCCTTTTTATGGAGTTCTTGCTAATTGTTCCAATTGAAAGCCACCTTTTTAATGAGTAATCACTCTTCTATCTCTTGCAGGATTGAATTCCAGAACAAGTTCTACACTGGCACTGGGTTCAAGTTTCTCCCTTTCTCTTTTGACATCATCCGTGAGGGGAGGTTTGACGACTGAGGCCCCCCCACTCCAGCAGTGTTAAACGTCGTGTGTGTGTGCGTGTGACTGACCCTCCCCAACACCAAATGTGTGACTGTCCCCTCCCTGTGTGTCCGAGTCGTGTGTATAGTGACAATAACTTATTGCAGCACCCTTGAGCGTTACCATGGCATCCCACAGCCAAAAGCTTTGACGTTCTGGGGTAACAACACTGGATCACAGAAACTTTTCATTCTTTAAGTTTACTCCCAAAGGTACCGAGTGCATGAGGTGTCTCTTTGGTGTGCAGTCACGTGCTCCTTGTATTGTGCATTTTTTGGCAGCTGATCGGGGCAGAAAAGAAATGCAGCCGTGCTGAGGGGACAAAACAGCACAGGGAGAAAAGGCCCAACGACCTCAGCTCGGGAAGAATGAGGGCCATTCCCCCTCTTACTGCTGGAGGCAGTGGCGAAGAGTCCTCATGCGCTGGGACTCGGCTGCCTGACTGTCGCCTAGGGCAGGATGGGGGAGGGATGAGCCTTGGTGCAGACCGGCATTGGTCACTGCAGGTACTGTCACTGGCAGTGGAGCTTCTGGGGGTTTTCTGGTTTAAAACCAAAGCCCTCAAGGCACATCAGATAGTGCCTGCATGGGCTTGACCTTGGTGGAGGCAGCTTTTGCACAGGTGGAGGTACCAGTGACTCACGTTGTCCTGTGCACTCAGGGTATGAGGAGCCCTTTAAGGGAGAGCAGTGGCCCAGTCTTGCCAAAATAGCTCCATGGCAGAGGGGTCTCTGTGCTGTGTCCCTGCATTAGCTGTTGCTTTCTCTCCTGTCCGAGCTGTCAATATTTCCTTGCACTCCTCAACTTGATGTAGCTGTAGCAGCAGTGGGGTGTGTGTTAGTGCTGTCTGTGACTGTCATGTTTAATTCTTACAGTGGAGCTGAGTATTTGTGTACGAACAGATTAGAACAATAATGAGAATCCTTAACCTGAAAGCAAGCAGGAAGTGCCACGAGGTGCCACACTGTTTAAAATTAGGTGAGAAAGTTACATGTACATTGCACACTGCAGTGCACATATGTGTGGGGCACAGGGACCCATGTGCTGCACCTGGGCACTCACTGTGTTAAAGGTGGACATGGTGGCTATTCACAGAGATGTTTGCAGACTGAAGGGTGAAATCAAAGCATGGCTGCACTGACAAAGGTGGAGCACTGACATTAGTCCTGCTGTGTTCTGCTGCCCTGGGTGAAACATGTATAGTCATGACAGTCACTGTATAAATTAAATTAACTCCACAACAAGCACTGTGGTCTGTTTTCTGCTTTCCCAGGGCTCACTGAGGGGGCTCAGGAGCAGCCCCTCATACCTGACCTACACTGAGCACAGCCCCCAGAGCTGCTGGGGGCAGCTGCAACTTTAGGTGTTTCTGCCCAGGATCCTGTCACCTCCATGGCCAGAACCAAGGGGTGGGCAGGGCTGGTTTGTACAGCAAGACCGGTGTGACCCTGCCTGGGCTGCAACGTCTCTGTGCTTACCGAGCCCCAGCGACATCCTGAGCGAAGGCTGGGCCAGGGCCATTTATCCCGGGGCCTCCTGCCCACCCTCATAGACCCTGTAACTGGGTGGAACAAGAGTTGTGCAGGAGGAAAAGTTACGGTTTGTTTAACCCGGGTGCTATGGGTACCCTTCGACGGGGGGTAGGGAAACACGCTTGGCCTGCCCGGGGCTGTGCCCTGCTCCCGCTTTCCCCAGCCACAGGGACCCCCGCTCCCGCCGGAGGGCCGTGTTTACTCAGGCCCTTCCTGCTGCAGAGGGTATTTCCACATGTGCGGGAGCAGCGGAAGGGAGGGTTCTGCAGGGGTTTGGTGATTGGTGTTGCTGGTGTCGGTGTGTTTCCCATCTCCTGATACCTCCGAGAGGGCGAGAAGCCGCGCTGACCTGCGGCCCCAGCCTCCCGCAATCCTTGAAGGAGGAACAGTCTTCCCGCTGGTCCAGGGGATGCTTTTCCTGCAGCTGTAGGTTCTAGCTGGCCGGGGGGATGTTCTCTCTGCTCTTCACCACTCTCTTGTGCAGTCACAACACTTCTGCCCGTTTCCATGGCTCTGGGGCCTCAGGCGCAGCCCTGGTGCTGGCAGGAGACGCCGGCCCCCCTTGGGCTGCACTGGGAGTGCTGGGGGAGCCCCGAATTCCCCCGTCCCTTCCCCGAGCCACCCCGCAGCCAGGCTCTGTCCTGGAACTGCCTACGAATTCCCCCAGGAGCTGAGAGGGACTCCGGGCAGCCCGAACCCGCCCTGCCCCGGCGGTTCGCACTGGCAGCCAGGGCCGGGGCCGCTCCGGGCGGTGCTGCGGCTGCCGGGGCGCTCCCCTCCCCGCGGCACCGGCGCTGCCCCCGCTGCCCGGTCTCGCAGCGCCCCCGGCCGGCCGGAGCAGGTCCCGCTCAGTCCCGGGAAACCCCGGCCTGACGGATGGGCGGGGCCGCCGCCGCCCGGTTGCCCCGGTGGTGCGGAACCGACACGGGTGGAAAACGCGAAACTGGAAACAGCCCGGAGCCGCGGGGGTCCCGCTGTCCCGGGCAGGAGTTGCAAACCCGGCCCCTGCTCGGGCACCCGGAGCGGGCGGGGAAGGGGCCGCAGTGGCCCCGGGACTCGGGAGCACCTGTCCCCTGCCCCAGCCCGCCCCGGCTGCTGGAACCGGCCGGCCCGGGACGTCCCTGCTCCGAGGGGACCCGCCCGCGGAACCAGCCCCGCTCCGCCGCCGGTGACAGATCAGGCCCGCCCCCGCCGCCGGCACCGCCCAGCGCCGCGGGGTCGCGAGAGGCGGGACGGTACCGGGAGAGGCGGGGCCCAGCGCAGGGGCAGGAAGCGGCGATGGCGGTGCGGCGGGGGCCGGAACCGGGACCCGAACCGGGACTGGGTCCGGGACCTGGGCTGGCGCTGCCGTTTCTGCTTCTGCTGGCGGCGACGGCGGCGCGAGCGGGGGACGCGCGGCAGGAGGAGGCGGTGCGGGCGCTGGCGCGGCGCCTGCTTGGCCCGCGGGCCGCCGCCGTGTCGCTGTCGGTGGACCCGGCGCTGGCGGCTGGCGGCCCTGACGTCTATCGGCTGTGGTCACCTCCCGGCGCCGCCGTGGCCGTCGCCGTAACGGGCTCCAGCGGCGTGGCGGCGGCCGCCGGCCTCTATCGCTACCTGCGAGACTTCTGCGGCTGCCACCTGTCGTGGTCCGGGGCGCAGCTCCGCCTGCCAGACCCGCTGCCGCGGCTGCGGGCCGAGATCCGCGCCGCCGCCCCCGGCAGGTAACGGGGACGCGGGGCCGGGCGCCGCTCACGCCTCGTTAGCGCGGGACAAGGCGGTGTTATGTAACGGGGGCCGGGGGCCGCGGGGGGCCCCGGCGCAGCCTCCGCCGCTCCCGCAGGTACCGGTACTACCAGAACGTCTGCGCCCAGAGCTACTCCTTCGTCTGGTGGGACTGGGCGCGCTGGGAGCGGGAGATCGACTGGATGGCGCTGAGCGGCATCAACCTGGCGCCGGCTTTCGCAGGGCAGGAGGCGGTCTGGCAGCGGGTGAGCACCGGGGCCGACAGGGTGGCGGTGGTGGGACCTCTGGAACCGGGAGCCGTGGGACTGGCTGACCCCCCGCGCCCGGCGCAGGTTTACCGCAACCTGGGGCTGAACCAGTCGGAGATCGATAAGTACTTCACGGGCCCCGCGTTCCTGGCTTGGAATCGGATGGGGAACCTCCGCCGCTGGGCCGGGCCGCTGCCGCCCGCCTGGCACCTCAAGCAGCTCTACCTGCAGGTACCGCCCGTCCGGGACAAACCCCTGTCACCCCCTGGTCGTCCTGGCCAAGGCTGCCCTCACGGAGCCTCGGGGCTCCCCCCGCCCCGCCCCGAGCTGCAGCAGCGCCCGGGGTCCCCTCGCAGGAAGCTGGGGGCTTCTCTCCCTCTGCTCCTTCCCTCCTTCTCTCTCCCAGTACCGGATCGTGGAGCGGATGCGCTCGCTGGGGATGACCACGGTGCTGCCGGCCTTCGCGGGCCACGTGCCGCAGGGCGTCCTTCGGTAGGTGCAGTCCCTGCCTGGGGGCACAGCCCTGAGCTCTTCCCGGGTTTCACCCCCCCGGCAGCACCTCCCACTGAGGCTTCCCCACGAGGCTGCCTGGTCCCTGCACGGGCACAGTGGTCCTGTCCTGTCCTTCTCCTGATCCCCATCTCTGCCCTCGGGTGCAGGGTCTTCCCACGCGTGAATGCCACTCGCTTGGGGCACTGGAGCCACTTCGACTGCACCTACTCATGTATCTACCTGCTGGACCCAGAGGACCCCATGTTCCAGGTGATCGGGACCCTCTTCCTGAAGGAGCTGATCAAGGAGTTTGGCACAGATCATGTCTATAGCGCAGACACCTTCAACGAGATGACCCCCCTCTCCTCTGACCCTGCCTATCTCTCAAGAGTCAGCAATGCCATTTTCAGGTCAATGACAGGAGGTAGGTCAGTGTGTGATGCTGGCCCGGCTGCAGGGGTCCAGGTGGGATAGCAGGGGCTGGGGGAGGTGGCCATGGGCCCCACGCAAGCACAGACCCCATTGGTGCCAGACCCCCAAAACCCCCTTGAGGGGTGGTTGGTGGCCCCAGGGCCTCATGAGACACCTGTGGGCCCTGCCTGGAGAGGACTTCACCTGGTGCTCTTCTGTCCCCAGCTGACCCCAAGGCGCTGTGGCTGATGCAGGGCTGGCTTTTCCAGCACCAGCCCGATTTCTGGCAGCCAGCACAGGTGCGGGCCCTGCTGCATGGTGTGCCCCTTGGCAGGATGATTGTTCTCGACCTCTTTGCTGAGTCCAAGCCCGTCTACCAGTGGACAGAGTCCTTCTATGGGCAGCCCTTCATCTGGTGCATGTTGCACAACTTCGGGGGCAATCATGGCCTCTTTGGCACTGTGGAGGCCATCAACCACGGCCCCTTCGCAGCTCGACGTTTCCCCAACTCCACCATGGTGGGCACGGGGCTGGTGCCCGAGGGCATTGAGCAGAATGACATGGTGTATGAGCTGATGAATGAGCTGGGCTGGCGTCAGGAGCCCCTTGACCTCCCCAGCTGGGTGACCCGCTATGCCGAGCGCCGCTATGGTGCCCCAAACGCTGCTGCAGCCAGCGCCTGGCGCCTGCTCCTCCGCAGTGTGTATAACTGCACCGGTGTCTGCGTCAACCACAACCGCAGCCCGCTGGTGCGCCGGCCCTCGCTGCACATGGACACGGAGCTCTGGTACAACGCCAGCGACGTGTACGAAGCCTGGCGCCTGCTACTGAGCGCTGGCGCTGAGCTGGGCTCCAGTCCCACCTTCCTCTACGACCTGGTGGATGTGACACGGCAGGCAGCCCAGCAGCTGGTGAGCAACTACTACCTGAGCATCCGCCAGGCCTTCCAGAGCCACGCGCTGCCGGAGCTGCTGACGGCCGGGGGTGTGCTGGTGTACGACCTGCTGCCAGAGCTGGACAGCCTCCTCTCCAGCCACAGGCTCTTCCTCCTCGGCCGCTGGCTGGAGAGCGCCCGTGCCATGGCCACCAGTGACCGGGAGGCTGAGCAGTATGAGCTGAATGCCCGGAACCAGGTGACGCTCTGGGGGCCCAGCGGCAACATTCTGGACTACGCCAACAAGCAGCTGGGGGGGCTGGTGCTGGACTACTACAGCGTGCGCTGGAGCCTCTTCGTCTCTGTGCTGGTGGAGAGCCTCAACTCGGGCCGCCCCTTCCACCAGGACCAGTTCAACCAGGCTGTCTTCCAAGTGGAGAGAGGCTTCATCTACAACAAGAAGCGCTACCCAGCTGTGCCAGCTGGGGATACGATGGAGATCTCCAGGAAGCTGTTCCTCAAATACTACCCCAGCGCCATGCGGCGCAGCTTGGCTGGGCCTGCGTGACTTTGGGCTCTGCCTCCAGAGCCTCCTCCAGGGAGGGCAGACAGAGCCCCTGCACCCTCCCCCGTCTGGGCTCGTGGCGTGATGGCTGTGTCCTGGCTGTATTGGAAGAGGGGCACAGAGCCCTGGTGGCCCACAGGCAGCCTGGACCCCCCACTTCCTCTGCATGGGCAGGACATGCCCCAAGAGGGGCTGGCACATGGCTGGCAGATGGAAGGGGGGCAGGCCGTGCCCCAGGGACCCATCCTGCACCATGTTTTGTGCTCAGCTCTGCCTGGCTGCCCTGAGCCTGTTCCCAGGAGAGCTGGGCTGCCCCAGTGCTCTCAGCTGGAAGCTTGGTAATACACTGCAGAGGGACAGGACAAATGTGTCCCTGCCATGGGGCCTTGGCCGGCTAGCAGGGGCAGTGATGGGGGAGAAGCAGACAGGGAGGTGGCAGTGGGTGGGGGGGGGCAGAGCACCTCTGGACCCCAGTGCCTGTGGGGACATGGCACTGCATGGCCCTGGCCACATTTGGTGCCTTTCTTATCATAAAAGACTTTGCAGCATTGCCTGCAGTGTTGCTGGGGCCCCACTCCCCAGGACAGAGTTTTTGAGGCCTTTTCCACAGCTGGGGCTTGCTGTGGAGCAAATAAAGACTTTTCTCCCATATGTGTCCAACTCCTTTTGCTAGCCCAGGACTGTGTGGAATATGGGGGGCAGAGGAGCAGCTCAACCCCGAGTTTGCATAGCAGGAACAACACACTTCCAGATGCATCCTGGCAGCCGCGATGCCTGGCACGGCAAAGCACAGCTGGTGCAGACCCCTGGGGCTGTGGCTCCCCTTGTGCCCCAAAGCCTCCTCCGGCAGGGAGGTTCTGGATCGGAGGAGTCTTTATCGCACCACCTGCATGAGGATCAAGGCACAGGGAGCCTCAGGCATGCGCAGGGAGGTGAGTGGAGGGGCCTTGAGATAAGGCAGCAGACACAACACGGTGGCGTGGGGCGGGGGCACCCCTTCTCAGCCCTCTTAAATGGCGTGGCCCCGTTGGCCAGCACTGCCAGCCATGGAGAGAACCACGGTGCTGATCACAGGCTGCTCCTCAGGCATCGGCCTGGCGCTGGCTGCACGCCTGGCAGCCGACACCACTCGCCGGTTCAAAGGTAAAGGGTCCATGCTGCTCCGGGGGGTCCAGCAGCCCCAGGTGGTCTCTGGGCTGGGCCAGGCAGTGCCTCACCAAGGACAGAGGGAGCCTGGGGGTGGTGTGGGGTTGGTGCTTGCTGGCCCTGCTGCCCGCAGCCACACTCTCTCCCCAGTTTATGCCACCATGCGTGACCTGACCAAGGGTGAGCGGCTGCTGGAGCGCCTGGGGGGCTGCTGTCCTGACACGCTGGAGGTCCTGCAGCTGGATGTCACTGACCCATGCTCGCTGGCAGCTGCTGCAGAGCGTGTGCAGGGACAGCGGCTGGATGTGCTGGGTATGGATCTTCCTGGTGCCCCCAGTGTCCCTGGGGTGGCTGGAGGACCTCTCCGGGGTCACAACCCTCCCCAGGGCACTGGGAGTAGAACCCAGATCATGGGAGGTGCAGGCAGTCCTAGGGCTGGGACAGGACATGTTTAGCAGGGCAGAGGTGCAGGAGATGGATTTGGGGGTGCCAAGGGTCCATTAATGGGGAAAGGCCCCCCCATTTCTGCCTTCTGGCACTCAGTGGTGTGCGGGGCTACAGTGACTGGCTGACTGCACTGTGCCCGGCTGACTGCACCATGCCTGGCAGTCTGCAATGCCGGGGTGGGACTGATGGGACCGCTGGAGACCTGCTCCGACCAGGCCATGAAAGCTCTCTTCGACGTGAACCTCTTTGGGGCTGTCCGCACCATCCAGGCATTCCTGCCTGCCATGAAGAGCCGCAGGGCCGGGCGGATCATTGTCTCCAGCAGCATTGGGGGCCTGCAAGGTGGGACCCCCAGCACCCTGTGGCACAGGGAGCCGTGGGGAAGAGCCCTGGTGCTCAGGGTGTGGCTCTGCCCCAGGGCTGCCCTTCAATGCTGTGTACTGTGCCAGCAAGTTTGCAGTGGAAGGGCTGTGCGAGAGTCTGGCCATCGTCCTACGCCCCTTCAATATCCAGTGAGTGCCGGCGGTGCCACGAGGGTGGGATCCACGAGGGTTGGATCCTGCCCACGAGGATGGGAGGATGCCAGGGTGGGGGTACGGTGGCAGCTCATGCGCTCCCTCCTGCAGCCTCACCCTGGTGGAGTGTGGGCCCGTCCACACCAGCTTCCTGGCCAACCTGCAGCACCCGGACCCCGAGGGCAGCGAGATGCGGGGCCTGGACGCCGAGACACAGGGGCTGTACCGCCGGTACCTGTGGCACTGTCAGAGCATCTTCCGCGACGCGGCCCAGGAGGTGGAGGAGGTCCTGCCGGTCAGTCACCGCGAGGCAGGGGTGGCCGTGGGGCCGTGCTGGGGACGGCTCTGACCCGTCTGCCGTGCCAGGTGTTCCTGGAGGCCATCGGCAGCCCCTGCCCACCCCTCCGCTGCGCCAGCACCCAGCTCCTCGCCCCGCTCTGGCGCCTGCGGCTGAGCAGCCCCGACGGCTCCGCGTACGTCCGCGCCATGCACGACTTCGTCTTCGGCGGCAGCGAGGCCAGCGGGGACCAGCCGTGAGCGGAGCCGCCAGCACACCGGTACCGCTGCCATGCGACCCCCAGGCCGGGCCCGGGCCCGGTCGCGAGCTCGGTCCCGCCGCGTCCCCAATAAAGCCCTTTGCAGCCGCACGATTCCGACTCCGTCCCTCTCACGCCGCGGCCCCGCCAGCTCCCCCGGGCCCCAGCGGGGCGGGGCTGCAATGTGGCCGGGCCCGCCGGTCTCCTCCCCCGCGGGCGGAGCCGGGCGCACCGCCCGCCCGCGGCGGGGCTGCCCGGGAGGCGGTGCTGTTCCGGTCCCGTTCCCGTCCCCGTTCCGGTCGGCGGCGCTTCCGGCGGGGCGATGCCGCCCTTCGCCTCGGGGTTGCTGGTGCTGACGGCGCCGCTGCCCGCGCTGCCCCGGCGGGCGGCGGGGCTGGTGGCGGCGGCGGCGGGGCTGGTGGCGGGGCCGCTGTACGTGCATCTGCAGCCGGGGCTGCTGCTGGGCGGCCCCGCCGCCGGCCCCGCCGCGCCGCCCGCGGGCCCCGCGCTGCTGCGGGCTCTGGCCGCGCTCTACACGGCGGCGGCGGCGCGGCGAGGGCTGGACCTGCGCGTCCTGCTCGGCCCCGGCCGCCGCCTGGCACGGCCGCCCCGCGTCCTGCTGGCGGCCGCTGCCGAGGCGCCGGGGCCGCCGGAGCCGGTGCAGCTCGGGCTGCAGCGCCTGGCCGCGGCTGTGTACGGCTGCCCGCCGAGCCTGCCCGCGATGCTGCTGGGCGAGGACACGGCGGGGGACGCCGGGGGGGAACCCGAGGGGACCCCCGAGCAGGATCCCGACGCGACGCTCCCCGAGTTCTTGGACGTGGCGGTTGGCGGCACCTTTGACCGGCTCCACGGCGCCCACCGGCTCCTGCTCAGCGCCTGCTGCCTCCTGGCCCGGCGGCGGCTCCTGGCCGGGGTGGCCGACGGAGACCTGCTCCGCCGTGAGTCCGGGGCGGCCGTGGCACTGCGTGGGGACGAGGGTCAGGCTGGTGCTCCCCGGGGCAGGGCAGTGATCTGGGGGCCCAGTGACGCGTGAAATCCTGGCAGCCACCCACCCAAGGCGGTGTCATCCAGGCAGTGTCACTGGGGATCCAGCGGGGACCTGGTGTACTGTCCACAGCCAGGTGCAGCGAGGGCAAGGGGAGGGGGAGGCAGCGCTCAAAGTCCCCGACGGGTGTTGTCTCCCGTCTCCTGGTCTTGCTTTTCTGTCACTTTTGTGCTTCTCTGCCCTCTGGCACCCGGCAGACAAGGTCCTGCCAGAGCTGATTGAGCCGTACGAGCTGCGGGCGGCGAAGCTGCGCGAGTTCTTGGAGGACGTGAAGCCCTCGCTGTGCTACGACATCGTGCCTCTGGCCGACCCCTTCGGCCCCTCAATCACAGACCCTGACCTGCAGTGCCTGGTGGTCAGCGAGGAGACTCGCCGGGGAGGGGAGGCCGTGAACAGGAAGAGACTTGAAAACGTAATTCCCATGCTGGAGCCCGGTGGGCTACCCCTGCCTGATGTTGCCTGGGGGCAAATGTGGTCTCAGTTCGCCCCTTCCCTCTGCTGGATTCTCATGGCTGACAACCCTCGGGGCTCTCTTCTCTCCTCAGGGGCTCCCCGAGCTGGCTCTTCATGAAATCCAATTGATGAAGGACCCCGACCACAGTCAGAATGAAGAGGAGAAGATCAGCTCCTCCAGCCTCCGGCAGAGGCTGCTGGGGACACTGCTGCAGCCCCCACGGGTGAGGGAGGGCCTGAAGAGCCACAGGTGCAGTGGGAGTGGTGTGCCTGGGAGGAGGGGTGGGAGTCTTGGGAGTTGAAGAGTTTGGGAAGGCTGCCTGCTGCTCTGTGGGCCAGGGCCTTTCATGGCCATCTCCAGGCTGGGGTGTCAGGATTCTTCTCCAGCAAAGCCCAGCTCTCTGTCTGCTGCCACAGCTTTCCTCTTTCCCTTAGCAAGACCCAGCTTTGCCGTTGCACCCATATGTGATTGGCCTGACTGGGGGAACTGGGAGTGGGAAAACCTCCATCGCCAAACTCCTGGGGCACCTGGGCGCGTTTGTCATCGACGCCGACAAGCTGGGCCATGCCGTCTATGTCCCCGGTGGCCCAGCCTATGAGCCAGTGGTGGCAGCCTTTGGGGCAGGTAGAGTCACTGGAGGCTACTACTCTACCTCTACTGGAGGTAGAGTCACTGGGGAGGAGGAAGGGGAGGGAGGGGTGTCCCAGAGAGCCCTGGCCTGTGCCCCCCTCCCACCCCATGGCTTTTGGGCTCCCCAAGTGGTGTGTGTCCCATGTCAGAGCTGCTGGTGGGGAAGGAGGTACCAGGCTGCTGTTTGCCTGGAAAAAGCTGTTCCCTATCCTTTTCAGGAATCAGGTGAAGAGCTGACAGGTTAGGTCTTACAGCCCTTTTCTGCTGAGAGCCTGTGCCAAAGCCCTTTCCTCAACCCAGGCTTGCCACAGGGAGGAGATTTTTCCCTCCCAAACCTGTTGTGCTTCTGCCTTGCAGAGATCCTGAACAACGATGGGACGATTAACAGGAAAGTCCTTGGGGCCAAAGTGTTTGGAAACCAGGTAAAAGGTTACTTGTAATACTTAATCCTGAGTGGTGGCAGTTCTCCTCTTGTGCCAGGGGTTTTTAGTTTTCAGCCCTTTGAGATGATGACACCATCCTGGCTGTATTTCCTGACAGTGGCATGGGGACAGGGTGGGACAGATCCCACCTCTGTAGCTGAGTCAGCAGCTGTGCTGGATATGTTGCTTTTGCCCTGCAGCTGCTGCTGCCTCCCTGTTCCCATCCCTGTCCCCGTTGCCATCCCCATCTCCTCTATACCATGCTTTTCCTTCACCCACATCAGAGCAACAGAGCTGACATACCCAGACCCAGTGCTCTCTGCCCCTTGTACCCAGGGGGGCTCAGTGGCACCTGGCCTTTACAGGTGCTCAGCCTGTCGCTCTGCTGCTGTCCCAGGCCAAGGTGGAGGCAGCTCAAGGGGTTCCCTGGGTGGAAAGGTCTCATGAGACCTGCTGCACAGGGAGCTTGCTGTGCTGTGGAGCAAAGCACTTCTCACAGCAGAGACTGAGATCTCTGCTAATGGCAGGGCCCTAATGGCAGGACAAGGAAAATAACTGGAAAAAGCACCCTGACCCTGGCTGCAGGAATAGGAGCCTCTAGCCAGTGTGAAAGCTTTCCTTCCTAGTGCTTGGCGAGGGGCTGGACCCACTCCCCAGCTTTAGTGGGTCCTTCCTGGGTGTTCCCTGACTGCTTACATCCCCAACTCTCCTGGTTGGCTGCCCAGAGGTTCTGAGGGCAAGAGACTGAATCTGAAATCATGCTGTGCTCCTTTCTAGGAGCAGTTGAAGAGCCTGACAGACATTGTGTGGCCAAAAATAGCCCAGATGGTGAAGGAGAGGGTCAGGGAGGCTGATGCTCAAGGTAAGGGGGGTGGCTCTGTGACAGCCTCAGCTCAGCAGTGAAGTGTCTGCACTGCAGGAAGGTGGGACTAAGCCTTCCTGGCCGGGGACTGCGGAATGCCCGTGTTCCGTAGGGAAAGCTGTGTGTGTGCTGGATGCTGCTGTGCTGCTGGAGGCTGGCTGGCAGGACATGGTCCACGAGGTGTGGACAGCCATCATCCCGGAGGAGGAGGTGGGCATGCCCTGGGCCCCTCACTTGCTGCCGGGGCTGGTCCTCAGTCTCCCCCCAAGCACCTGAGTGTCCCCTGTGTCCCTGCCAGGCCGTGAGGCGCATTGTGGCCAGGGATGGGCTGAGTGAGGAGGCTGCTCGCCGCCGGCTGCAGAGCCAGATGACCAACAGGCAACGGGTGGAGCAGTCACAGGTGGTGCTCTGCACTCTCTGGGAGCCGGACATAACTCGCCAGCAGGTGAGCCTGGGGCTGCTGCAGCGCCAGCAGTGTCCTGGGTGATTGTGACAGGAACCACAGGGCTCAGTGCTGTGCTTAGGCCATGCCTGGCGTGCCTTGGTGCGCTGCTCACCATTGAGGCTGCCTCTGGACGCGGCCATGGAGAGGTGGGTGGCTTTGGGGATGTAAATTCAGCCGGCAAGGAAGAGGAGGTGTAAGACCCTCATGGGATCCTCGTGTGACACTCCTGCCCTGAGCCGAGGTGCCGCTCACCGTATCCGTGGGCTCTGAGGTGTCACCCCGGATGGTTCTCTGGCAGGTGCAGAAGGCCTGGGACCTGCTGCAGCAGCGCCTGAGCCCGGAGCCCGGCCCGTGACGGACCGCCCCACACGGTCCCGTGAGGGTCCGTGTCCTGCCACCATTGCCCGCGATGAACCGGCAGACGGAGCAGCGCAGAAGCGAGACCACCGGCCCCGTCCAGCCCCGGCGAGGGTCCGGGGCGTCCTGCCGTCCCCCGGTGAGGGGGAACCCTGCAGGGCTGAGCCCCCCTGGGTGACAGTAAAGAGCCTAGGCTGCTTCCGCAGTGCGTGTCCGTGCGCCGGTGCCGTACCCCCACCCGCCCCCGCACGGGCTCCGGTGCCCCGGCCCCTCCCAGCTCCCGTTAGGGCGGCCGGCGCTGCGGGGGTCGCTGTGGGACTCCCGGTGCCCAGGGGGCTCTCCCCGCCTAGGGTCTCGCACCGGGGGCGCGCGGCGGTGACGTCACGCCCATGACGTCGCGCGCGCGCGGACGCTGCGGGGTTGGCGCGGGCGCCCCCTGGCGGCGCGGGGCGGGCCGCGTTCCCCGGCGGCCGGAGCGGCGGTCACATGACCGGGCGGGCGGAAGATGGCGGAGCCGCCGGGCGCCGCGGCCGAGGACTCGTGGGGGAAGGTGCGATCGGGATCGGGTTGGGCCGGGCCGCGGCGGCGCAGGGCGGCGGGCCGGGTCCGGCTTATGGCGGTCGGGCGAGATGAGCGCCAGGCTGGGGGTACTGGAGCAGGGAGTGCACAGGAATCAGTGCCTGGGCGAGGGGCGGTGGCCAAAGGCCCCAGCGGAGCCGCAGCTCGGGAGGGTTGGGTGCTGCTCGGGCCGGGGGGGCTCCGGGGCGCGGGCCGCGGTCACCGTCCCAGTCCCGCTGATGTGTCTCCTCCGCCCGCCGGCCCCGAGCAGGTGGACGCGGCCTACGGCGACAATGGCCTGGACTCTGGTAGGTGCCCGGCCCGCGCCACCCCCGTTCGTGGGTGGCAGCGGCTGCCCGGGGACGCCCCTCATGTCCCTGCGCCCGGTCACACCCCGCGTTGGGCACTGATCCAGGGACACTCTTCTTTCAGCACTCTTCATGGAAAATGCCCGGAAAGGTAGCATAGTGTCCCGGGCCAACAGCATCGGCTCCACCAGTGCCTCTTCTGTCCCCAACACAGGTGGGGTTTGTCCTCTGTGACCGCGTGTTTCTGTTCATGGGGAATCCCGCACGTGCCGGGCTCCAGGTCTGCCCTGCACCGAGGGGGGACAGGATTCCTATCCTGAGGAGGAGGAAGGTGGTGGGAACAGCATCAGGGTTCTGTGGTTTCCAGTAGGGTTTGGAGTCGAGAATCACTCTGGTTTTGATGCCTTCCAAGGGAGCTGCCAGTATCTGCCTCCTGCCCAGCTCCCCAAGGAGAGGGAAAGGGCTGCCAGGACTCCATGGAAGGCTTTACTTTGGCCCAGCCCACTGTAACTGACTGGGGCAGGGGCTAATGGTGGGCCTGGCTGCAGCAGTAGTGGTCCCTTGAGCTGTCTTGTGGCCCTCCTCGTGCCTCTACCCTCCTCAGCCCCAGCCACGCTCTGTCCCCACAGATGATGAGGACAGTGACTACCATCAGGAGTCCTACAAGGAGTCATACAAGGACCGGCGCCGCCGGGCACACACCCAGGCCGAGCAGAAGCGCCGAGATGCCATCAAGGTGAGGCGAGAGGCAGCAGGTGCTGCTGGAGTGCTGCTCCCAGGCCACTCTGGCACCTGGCTCTTCCAGCACTTCTCCGTTTTGCTGCTGGATCTGCCCTCCCTGCATATGTGTGTGCTGGGAGCCCTGATGGGCTGTGTGGTGGGAGCTGGGTGTGGACTCAGTCTCACAGGATGAGCCCACACGCTGTGGCTCTGCTTCTCTGCAGAAAGGCTACGATGACTTGCAGGCCATTGTCCCCACCTGCGAGCAGCAGGATTTCTCCATCGGCTCACAGAAGCTGAGCAAGGCTATCGTCCTCCAAAAGAGTGAGTCCCAAGGGTGGGAAGGAAGGAGGTGCTATCGACCTCTAAACCTCCTCCCTAGAGCTGTGCAGGGCAAAGTTCAGCACCTTAGAACCTTCCTGTCTGATGAGGCTCTGGGGAGCTCAGGTGCTGCTCACCTGCACCCACCCACCTTCCCCAGGGGAATTGGGTCAGTGGGAGCTGATGGTGCCCTGGCTCAGGTACCTCCCATGGGGATTTTGGGAACCCATGTGTGCTCCCAAATCCTCACTCTGTGTTTTCATGCTCAGCCATTGACTACATCCAGTTCTTGCACAAGGAAAAGAAAAAGCAGGAGGAGGAAGTTTCTACCCTCAGGAAAGATGTGATGGCCTTGAAGATCATGAAAGTGTAAGGGAAGAGCTGTCGGGGTCATGCCTTCTTCCTGTTGTTCCCCCACATCCTTGCAGGGCTCTGCAGAGGTTCTCCAGCCAGGGGCAGGCCTGGAGCTTGGAACCAGGAGCAGAAGCTGGGTGTGGGAATTCGGAGCCGGGATGTGGGAGCTGGGAGTGGCAGCTCAGAGTCAAGCGTGGAGGCCTCACTGCTGACCTTGGTGTGCTGTGCTCGTTTCAGGAACTATGAGCAGATCGTGAAAGCTCATCAGGACAACCCGAACAAGGGGAAGAACCAGGTCTCTGATGAGGTGAAGTTCAATGTTTTCCAAGGCATCATGGACTCCCTGTTCCAGTCCTTCAATGCCTCAATCTCTGTAACGAGTTTTCAGGAGCTCTCGGCGTGTGTCTTCAGCTGGATTGAGGAGCACTGCAAGCCCCAGGTGAATGCAGGGGGGCTGGTGCCATGGCCAAGGGGGCAGAGGCAGTGGCACAGGGGTGGCTGTTCCCCCACAGACCAACTGACCATGTCCCCTCTCTGCCTCAGACACTGCGGGATGTTGTCATCGGGGTCCTGCACCAGGTGAAGAACAGTGGGAGACGAAAAAAATCTTATGGAATAAATAAAGGGCCTTTGCTCACTTTTGCTCAGTGATGGTTCACAGAAAGCACTTTGGGAAATGTACAGCTGACACGTAGACAAGAACAAGAAGGATGGACATGCTATATAAGCTTCACGTGAACAGCGCCTGCTCAAAGTGCTAATTGGTCAAGGGAGCACCTGAACAGCAACACAGGAGGTGATAAGGATGTGGCAGGAGGCCAGTGTGTATTCTGGGATTTTGTTTAGTTAATAAGAATGCTAACAAGAATATTTTTAGCACAGTATAAAAGGAAGAATGTTTTTAGCACAGTATAAAAAGCCTTGCATAGTTGTAATAAACGTCTCTCTTTGCTGGAATCAGAGAGTCTGCACTTCATTTGCTACAAAGAGCCAGCTCTGCTGAGCCTCCCATGCCACCTCTGTGCCCATGGGGACAGGGCACTTCCTTCCCAGGGGCCTGGGTGACAGGCACTACCCTGCGCCCTCTCCCTTGTGGCTGTTTCTAAGGTTTGCTAAATTATTGTGTTCCCTCCGAAGCCCAACGGTGGCTGTGCAAACACTGCTGCTCCAGTCGGTGCCACCGAATCTTTGCAGGGACTGGGCAAGAAGGGAGGGGGAAAGGTGATGTGGAGCAGAAGGTGGGGGGCAGACTCTCTGGCTCAGGCAGTGCCATGGGGTTGTCTGTGCTACTGACTCTCCTTGCAGAGCTGATCCCAGACCAGCTCCATCCTGTGCCCTCAAGCCTCTGACAGTCCTGCTGACCCCGGGGTGGGGAAATGTAACAAATGCATACTAAAAAGATGGGTTCCTGGTGTAGCAGTAGGAACTGGTTCTCCCTGACCCACTGGGCTGTCTCCTGCCCCTCTGAAGCAGCTGTTTGGAGTCAGCTATTGCATTTTGGGGGAGCCTGGCAGTGCTGGCAGCAGGATGAGCCCATCAAGAGCTGGGAGTTGTGGCCCTTGCAGCACACGCTAGGGCTTTGATGAACCTCAGGTGCTGCTGCAGCCATGGGTCCCTGGGAAGGAACACAGGAAGTTCCCGTGAGTGCTGGAACATGCTCCTTTTCAGAAATTCTGGCCGTACTGCACAGGAAGTTCTCCAACTGTAGCACAACATAGCCACATGCCCCTGCTGCTCCTCCTTAGAACTTTTATACACACATACCTGACCAGCCTTGTAAATTTTGAATTGGTCCCAAAACACTGCCTGTGCCAGCTGTACAAGCAGCTGCTCCCAGGAACATGTTTGACCCTGTCCCACCCTCAGTTTGGTGGTTGGTCACTGTCCCGAGTGATGGGACTGGGGTGCTGCCAGCAGCAGGGTTTGTTCTCCATAACCATGTTTGTGCTCCTGCTGCAGGAGCACATCCAGGGAATGTTTATTTCAGGCAGTTTTTCCAGTGCTGAGGAGGGAGCGCTGCCTCCTGCCTTGGGAAGAGGATGTGGAGTTTTACAGACCTCACACACTAAAGTGATGTGTTTTTCTATTGTGAAAAGTAATTAAATAAATTTCTCTGAATGTCTTAGTGATTTTTCTGATGCTGAGTTCCTGGAGCTGTGCCTTAGAGCTGGTAGTTTCCAGAAGCCCATTCAGCCCCTGGGGCTCAGGTTACCCTCTTTGGCTCCTGCCCTCCCCACCCCTTAGGACCCTGCCCTGACAGCCTCTGAAGAGACAAACACCACAGGGATGCGCAGCTGAACCAAAATCCTGGTGTTTAATGGATCATTTTCTCATATGTCCACTCAGGCACATGGTGGGAAGCAGATAGAACACATACAGAGCTCTGCAGCCCAGACAGTTCCTTGCTCCCTTTCCCTACTGGAACACCACGGACACAGCACCAGTGCCCCCACATCCCTTTTCTTACCAGAACACCAGAGATATGGTACCTCCCGTCCCCGCAGCCCTGTCAGACCCCAGCCAGGCAGCTCCCTGCACTGCGGGGCAGGAAAAAACAACATTCCACAGGAAGGAGAGGGCCAGTGCCAAGTCACTCCCACCCACCACCCTTCCAACTGCAAAACATTTTAACACAAAAACAAATAAATACACAGGACAAGCCCAAGTCTTCCAAGAAGAGAAAAATATCAACCCAACAGCCAAGTTCCAGAGGCAGCTCCTCTCCAGAACAAAGGCTCCCTCAGCACCTCACACAGTTGCTGGCAGCACAACGCCGTGGTCCTCATCTGTTTCTATCCCAACCTCCTCCTGCGTGGCACCAAGCTGATCAGAACAGGCTTAAGTTCAAGCTCAGCAGCCCTAGACAGGGCCCAGCATGGGTACTTACAAAGAATTGCTTCTTGCTCTTGGGGTACCCCTCCAGGATGGCATCCAGCAGCTCGGTGGCCTGGCGAGACAGGGCACATGAGGGCTGTGGGCAGCTGTCCCAGCGGGGCCATCACCACCCACCCGCACCACAGCCAGTACCATCCGCTTCCTCCGGCGCCACTCCCGGCGATACAGCTGCTGCTCCCGGCACACCTGCCAACAGCACCAGGTCAGAGCCCCCATAGGGCTGCCACGAGCCCGGGGCAAGCAATGCCTGTAAGGGAAGTGCTGAATCCTAGCAGAGGCCGAGTCCAGACTGGCCCCAGATTCAGACACAGCAGCTGTTCACCTTCTCTTTTTCCTCTGGAGTCACGTGGTTGGTAGCAGATTTAATCCTCTCGAGTTTCTCCGAGTAACTGGCACAGTCCTTCCTCAGTGTCTCGATCTCCCTGGCCATCTCAGGGGTTGTCATGGAGCTGTTCAAGTCCTTCAGTTCTGGGAAGGTGGCACCGATCACCGGCCGGGCTGCCAGCTGGCATCAGGGCACAGCTGCCCGTGCCCTCGGGGCCCCGCCGGTGCCGCGGGGCTGCCCGGCCAGGTACACTCACCCGCCTCCATGTGCCGGCAGCTCTGCTGCAGCGCTTGCAGCTGGGCGGAGCGCGTGGTAATTTCCCCGTCCAGCCCGCGGAGCTCCGCATCGCTGGCAGCCGGGAGCTGCTCCTGCGGGGAGCGGCGGGTCAGGGTTGAGGGGTAAGCAGGGCCAGCGGGCGGCGGCGGCGGCTCGGGCTCACCTGGTCAGCGAAGTAGATTTTCTGTTTCCCGTAGACCTTCTCGCGGACGCGGCCCTGCTGCGCCAGCTGCTCCAGCGCCTTCACCACGGCCTGCGGGACGCGGCGTCAGCCGGGCCCGGGCCCGCCCCGCCTCAGCCCGGCCCGGCCCCGCTCTGCTCACCGCCTTGCCCAGCCCGTGCTCCCGCTGCAGGTTCCCGAAGACATCCTGGGCGCTGTACGGGCGGTTCTGCTCCCGTAGGTACCGCAGCAGGACAGCAGTGGCGCCTCCTGCAGGACCAGCCCCGGTCACCACGGCCTCCCGGGACCGCAGAGGCCGCCCGGTACTCCCCCGCCACTCCCGCACTCACCGCCCGCCGCGGCCTCCCGCCCTTTGCTCATCCCGCGCCCCCGGCCCTCCAACCCCGCTCCGTTCCCGGTTGGCGCCGTTTGCGCACTTCCGGTGCGCCGCCGGCTCACCGCCAACCGGGGGGAGGGCACGCGCCCATTGTGATTGGCGGGAGCAAAAGAGCCACGCCCCCAAGGCGGTACCGAACGCGCGCCGCTCCGGTGCCGCCCGTCCCCCCGGGAACACAGCGTGTGCGCTGCCCGGGGCAGGGCGGGAGCTGGTCGGGCTCGTGCGCCGCAGGCGAGGGGCGAAGCGTCGGCCGCAGGGGTCCGGACCGGCAGGGCTGCTCCGTGCCCCCCGGGTAGGCACTCACCGACCGGACCCGGCGCTCCTGCCGCGGGGTGAAAAGTGCAGCCCCCGCGCTTCCCCCCCCCACCCCGCACCGGACGCGGCCAGCGAAGGGGCTCGAGCTCGTATGGAATAACCCGTTACCGACCTCCCCTTCCCGCCCCCCCTCCCCCGACCGCAGCCCCGGCACGGCCAACGCAGTCGGATAGGCAGTCAGACAAACAGCAGCCGGTAACGGGGTCCCTGACGAGGTACGTTCTTGGCTGCACAAACGTGATCAGAACCGGGTCTATGGCTTAGGAAAAGTAATGGGGGCGCTCAGTGGGCAGAGGGGGGATGGCTCGCCCTGGGGTCTGCTGGTTTGTTCACAGGACCGCGGTAGGCATGAGCTGCCCAGTCACTGGCAGTCTGGGCTGCTGTCCCCCGTCCAGTTCCCACTGCTGGGCTCTGCCTGCATAAGGCTGGACGCAGCAAAGTGGGCCCAGGGGACACAGCACGGCCCCTGGCACACCTGCTCCACCTCCTCCTTCCTCCAGGAAAACTGCCGGGGGGATGCCCAGCCTTGGCCCTGCCCACGGGAACACACTGGAGCAGCACAGGGGTTTCTAGCAAAGTGTTAGTTGGCCGTTAACAAAGGCTGTTAGTTCAGAAAAGCAACACAAGAGCAGGAGCTACACTTGGATGTTCTTGCAGGTGGTCTGGTGTTCACAGCAGGTGTCTTATTGCCATTGAGCTCTTACAAAACAGCATCACGAGGAGCTGGAGCCGAGGGAGCAGCCAGTGCAAGGAAAACATTGCGGCTGCACAACATCCACCATGGAGCAAGGGACTTGGTTCCACCTGGAGTTGGATATTGCTGGGAGAGAAGACTCAGATTTGTGCACGTATTAGGAGTGGGGAACAGCTGTCTGAGACAGAACAGCATCGAGTCCCAGACACGACATCTTGAGGGGTTCCGTCCTGTTCCCCTGGATACACCTCAGCGCCAGAACTCAGTGCACAATTGTCCCTGGCGATGCTGTCAGTTCCACTGGACTTGAGAGCTGCAGACACCAGATTTATTGTCTTAGGTGAGAAAGTTTGGAGCAGGCAGCATCCTGTCAGACAGCACAGGGTGATTGTGGAGCTATCCCATCAATGCCTCTTCCCTACAGATTACCAGTGGCCTTTATTTTAAAATCCAAGCGAGGCTACAGAGTCACAAGTCACAGTGTGTACCCAGCCAAGACTGGCTGTCACATCACTCAGACTCACAGGAGACGATTGAGAGAACTGTGCAAGGCTTTTCCTTCTAGGATTCCCTCCATGATGCGCAATAGAAAACCAGAGGGAATAAACAGGATGGCTTACTGGCCCCGGGAGCCAGTGGGATCCAACTGGTTCAGCTCAGACTGATCCAGCAGTTCAAAGTCATCCCCTTCGGCATCAGTGTCCAAGTCCGAACTGGCCGCTCTGAGGTGAGTCTTTGCCCCTCTCTGGGGATTGGTGCTGCGTGAGGAGCCTGGCTGAGGGGCTCCCGACAGCGCCAGCTGGATCATGCCCCTGGTGACAAAGCCAGCGATGTTGTTGGTGAGATTCTGCATCGATGGTAGTGTGCCAAATTCTTCCTGCTCGTATGGGAGCTGCAGATCCTCTGTCCCTTGTGAGCGGTATGCCAGGCTTGGGATCCCAATGCTGGTGTCATCTTCATCATCTATGCCAGTTGCTTCTGGGTTTATGGAAGGGAAGTCAGGGAGATCCCTGGCAAAAGATTCTTCTGGGTCACTGTGACCATCCAGGTCTGGAAGAGGAGAAAGTGCTTTAACTGCCAGCACCCACCAAGCATCCACAGGCCCAGGCTGGAGCTGGGCCAGCACCTCCCCTGGGCAGACTCTCAGGAGCTCACAGACAACACTCTCTTCAACCTCCCTCTCCCCCCATCCCAACTGAACTGTTCAGATCCCACTGACCTCCCAGCTCACTCGCAAGGAATGCCGGTGCCAAACCAGCCACCTGCTAGAGGGGAGCACCCGCACCCACAGCCAGACTGGCAGAGCCGGATCTGCCTTTGCAGAGCTGCTGCTGTCGCTCCACTCAAGCACCACAGGAATGAAGGAGGAAGCTTCAGCTCTGAATAAAACAGGCAGTTGCAGCTCATCTCCAGCAACAAGGCCAACATCAAACAGCCAGACTTCAATGACAGGAGGTAACACATCCTCCCTCCAACCCATCACACTGGCGCCTGCTTGGCATTCCACACCTTCCAGAAGCTGCCTGTTTCCTCTCACCTTCTGATCCCTCCGTCAGGGGAGTCTGGCCCCTTGAAAGGTTAAACATCCCATTTTCAGTGTAAGAAACCTCAGCATCTGAATGCTCTGAGTCAGAGATGGTAAGTTCCTTGGCGACCACGGAGTCATCCAGCTTTGAAATAAAAGATAAAATTGAACACATCAGCACTAGAAAGCTTATCCTATGCCCCAAGACAAAACAGATGATCCAGTGGCCTCCGGCTAATCCTGGCCCTCATGGGAGACTGGTATCTGAGGGTCATTCACATTTACTGCACAGAGCAGGAGACTGCAGCTGGCATGAACAGCTCTGGACATCCTTTAGTGGGACAGAATGGGAAAGGAGAGTGTCCTCATCTGCTCTCCCATCACTCCCAGCTACACTGTGTTGACACGCAGCCAGATCCTGCCTGACCCCACAGTGCAGTTTGTTCTTTCCAGCTGAGCTCTTCCCTCTCCCAGACACTCCATTACCTTGGGGCAGAATGCAGCCAGCTCCTCTTCACTGTCGCTCCCATCGTCCGTGGCCTCCTGACCAAGGGCCCGGCCACGCACTGTTAGAAACCAGACACAAAGCTGTAACTGCTTCTGGGACAGGGCTCTGTGCAGGACCAGAAAACCCCGACCTGGGCACAAGAGAGCAGAGCCAGCTCTGTTCCACTGCAGAGCCGTGATCATTTCTGACTGCGGCTGTGGCAGGTTTTTTGCTGAGATGAACATGTTTAGAACACCCTCGCACAGAGCCATTCCTCCTATTTCTGTCATAGGGAACACACAGTTCTGGCAGCCAAGAACTGGAGCAGCTCAGTGCTGTGAAAAGCCCACAGCAGCTGCTTCCTACGAGATGCCTGCAGAGGCATCTCTCATCGCAAGGCAGTTCCAAGAATTTGCCACGCCAGACATGCAGCCCTACCGCCCACCAATGCCGGAGCCTCTGTTCACAGCCCATTTCAGGTACCAAAGATGAAGGTCTGAAATGCTGGGGCCAGAAACAGCACAGAACTCACATTGCCTCTCCCGCTGCCTTGCTATCATGTATCCCCGGACGCTGAAATCCAGCCGCTGCAGCACCGGCTCCAGCCGCAGGTACATGCGCTGCCCCAGCCTGTGGTACACAGCGAGGGGCCACAACAGGACGAAGAGCACTGGAGTGAGTGGGAATGAGGGTTAGAAGGTGGTTCAGGATGCCTCTTGGCAGACATCCTGCCCATTTCATGATGCAGCACAACACACAGAGCATGGCAGATCTGAGCACTGAGGGCAGTGCTGTGGGAGGCTGTTAGAACTCGTGCCATCACCTCTGCCAATTTAATAAAATTGAGAGGCCAACCTGTTGGTGCTCAGATCTGTGGTTACTAAGCACTCAGACATGTTCTCTCCAGACCAGACTTTGAGTTCTGGTCAAGAACCACCACATTCCTGTCAGAATGTATTATTTTAAATTTTAAAGCCATTCACACAAGCTTTCCTTTTGAGCAGAGGAGCCCCATTCCTCAGACATTCAACACCCACTCATCTTTTTTCACATGTAAGTCTGTACTGGCACAGAGATTTACTTACACAGCAAGTATGAGAGCAAGAGCCCAGGGATATACCGGCCCAGGACAGCCAGGAAAGTGAACACTCCACACACTAAAAGGCAAAACTGAAGACATGGGAAACAGTGAGTTTCCAGGGTTAAGCAGTAGGTTCACTCACTTCTTGATAATCTTAGTCCCTGCAAATTCTGGGTCAAGTCATTGTTCCAAGGAGAGTGAAGCCTTCACAGCATCCATCCACCTGCTCCAGTATGGGCACAGACACAGGGATATTTGCACTCAGAGCCAGAGGCAGCTGAGGCCTCTTGCCTTAGGACAAGAGGAGCTTTCCAAAGCATGGACACCAAAAGCAAGGAAGAGGCTAAACCAGAGAGCTCTTCCAGGTGAAGAGGACAAGGACAGTATCAGTGTGCTACAGGTTTTTCTTTCCATAAATTCAAAAAAAGAAAGAAAAAGCTTGACACACTTTCTCAAACTGTTGAAACCCAGTGAGGAGACAAGTCTGAGAGACACTTGAAAAGCCAGAAACCTGCAGAAGAAGCAGCCACGCTCTCACTTCACTGGTGCAATCCACACACTGACACTCACTTTCTCCTCCCTCCTCCACAACCTGATTATTCTGCCTGTGTTTTCCATTCTTCCCCACCACCTAATAGGCACGGTGTTGTGGGAGACTTCCTGTGGCAACCTCCCATCCAGGAACGTGTTCAGCCAGTGCTGGATGCCAGCACAGGAGGATCTTTGTGGTCAGCAGAGGCTCCACACCAAACAGGTTATTTCTGAAGTCTGTACATTCTTACCTTGCCAGGATTTTGCCTCTTGAAAACGAAGAGATTACTTAAGAAGTTGGTCCCAGTCACCCATCCTTCAGCCAAATGATGACAGAGCTCTGGCACCCCAAGCAGCCGAGGGTGGACGTATCCCCAACTGCAGTGAAGGCAGAATTTGGGAACAGACATTGCTGCATCAGTATCAGTGTTGAGATCCCTTACACTTATCTCAATGCTTCCTTCTGTTCCCGCCCAGCAGAGAGCTCTAGAGATGAGGGTCACTTGCCCTCCAAGCAGTGCCCTGCCCAAAGTAGTTCATCTACAGCCCCTCCAGCAGCATCCCAGTACTCCCACAGCAGCTGAGGAGCAGGAATTTCAGCCAACAGCCTGGACTAGTTTCCATGCTGCTGGAGGGAGTGCATAGTGCAGAGGCAAATAATGTGAATCTATTTACTTTTTCTGTGTTTATCTGGCCAACTGCAGCCTCCAAGTGTTCAGCATGAGGTCTAGAAGCAGCCTTGCACCTCACTTCATATACTCAGTTACTCTGGAGGCCTTGAATTGGTCAGTTTTGTTAGTGCTGCTTAACTGCTAGTCACGAGTACCCGAAGGTTAGAAAGAGCAATTCCTTTTGTGCTTGGGCCTCTTAAAAAAATGAATAAAGACAATTGTCCTTTGGCACCAGCTGAGGTGATTTAATCCCACACAGCCTGGCAGCAGCGGCAGGAAGGTGTGCCCAGAGAGGCAGGTGTGAGCAGTGAGGCAACACCTCAACATTTCTCAACCCATTATTAATGCTGCAGTCAGATCATAACTATGCAGGAACAACTGCTGGAACAAGCCTGTTAAATATTCCCTATCAAGTCTCAGAAGACTTCATTAATTCCCACAGAAATGTTGTTTTTCTGCTACTGGAGGCCCATACAAGAGGAATTGCTCCTAAGGCAGCAACTCTAACTTCAGGGGGCAGGGAATCAAGCAAGCATATCTGTAGGCTGGTATGAAGGCAGAGTTTAATAAAATGGCTTGGGCAAGTCAAAAACTTCTCACAACCACCTGACTGTGTCTGGGTCTCCATCTGCCCTTCATCGAGCAGCTCCCAGCTCCCTCCTCCCTTCTCCCCCTCTTCCTTGCCCGAAGGAGCTGACATCCCAAGCATGTGCAGCTAACAAGACAGTGTCACAGCAAAGTATCACAGCAGAGGAGTCAATTAGTTTCCTACCTCTCATTGTCTAATTCATCAGGTCTTGCCACTAAAATATTAAGAACAGACACGACATTAGTTGCAAGGAATTTGCCATGGGAACGCTTAGGTCTTGGGATTTAAGTAAAGCTTTAATGAGCTGGGGAACACCTGGAAAAGACATTAACTGTAATTACAGGATGGAGATTCATCACTCCATAACAAGTCTTGAGTGCGTACGTGTGACAGTACAAGACTAGAAGAGTCTCCCTGTTGCTCCTCAGTGTTTGTTGGACAGTAGAGGCTGCCCACTTCCCTCTCCCCTATCCCCTGCACAAACCAGCTGGGGAGGAAGAACAGCCTGCAGGCTGGAGGCATCAGGGATTTTAAGTATTTTGATACTTTGTCACCCAGGCTGAGACTTGAAAAGGGACCAAAGGACATACCAGCTACCCTGAAAAATCAGAGGGATAAGGGAGCTGGACAGACACCGTTTCCTAAGAAGTCTGAGCCAAGATTTGAAACCGAGGATAGCTTTAATGTCTTCCCAGGAACTACAGAGAACACAGATTGAAGCAGAAAGCTGGGAGCTGAACTTGCTGGTTAGTTAGGGAACCAGCCCTGGGAACATGCAGACCCTCACACTACTCCAAACTAACCTGTCCATGCAAAGCCAAGGGACCCCAAGCTGCTTGGACTAGGGGTATTCATCAGTGTATTAATGTCACAAAGGAAGGACACAACTGCTTTGGTTACTGAAAGCTGAAGACTAACTTCATTAACAGCGGTTCAGATGCCTCTTCTCCCAAAGAAATCTCTGATCAACAGCAAGGCTGGGACTTGTCTTCATCCTAAACTGGATTATTATGGATACTGAGGAAGAATCCAGATGAGTTCCACATATGCTCTAATTTCTCACTCTGGTACTGAATGCTCTGAAAGTGAATCACTGTCTCAAACCTGCACTAGGTCACGTACACCCTGTGGTTCAGGATTATGAGACAAATACCAGTGTCACAAGCACAAAAAGGACTTATGTTTATACAGGTTAGAATTTTTCACCTCCAGGAAGAGCATGCCTGCAGTACTCTTGCCGCCTTCTAGACCCTCAAAGCAAAAAAGCCGAGGTTTTGACAGTTTAACTGCAGGCAGAGCAGAGTCTGTACTTGTGGGGCTGGAAACCGGGCTTGATTTGCTGCTATGAACTCAAAATGCTGCAACTTACCACCAATTTCTGGCCAGATTTTGTGCTTCCACTGATCTAGACACACTACTACTATGAGGGTAAATGCAATCAGGAACAGCAAACGAAGGGAAGTCAGAGCAAAGAACCTGCGGGGAAGAAATGAACGAGTTGGTACTGGCCAGATCTGTGTAAGACACAAAGAGTAGCACAAACCAACCTAAAACCAGTCACTCAGAGGGAAAACTCAACACCTGCTACTCAGTCACCACCCAGCGTGCCCCGGGGGCAGCTGCCGGGTGACCCTGGTGTGCTTGTGTCAGTTCTCCCGGGACAGACCTGCTGTACAGCTCCTGTCCCAGGCAAGCTGCCCTCCCTGCAAGTGCCACAGAGCAGGCTGGGTTTTCCCGGTTAGTTTGATGCTCTCAGGTACAAGGAGAGCAAGCGGACAGGGAGGAGGCTGCAGCAGACCCAGCGCTCCCAGGTCCCTCCTGTCCAGAACGGGACACGGACCAAACCCGCGGCTTCAGAAGGACCGTTCCTCCCCGGAGCAGTTCCCCCCCGACCCCCGCAGCCCCGGCGATCGGGGCTCGGCGGGACGCGCTTCCCGAGGCGGGGCCGCTCCGCCGCCCACCCGCCCCCCCGCTCTGCACGGCCCGGTCCCGGTCCCGGTCCCAGCCCCACCGCTCACCAAAACAGGCCGTGCACCGTCGCCCAGCACAGCGCGCTGCGGCCCGGCCGCTCCCACACCAGCGCGGCCTGCACGGCGCCCAGCAGCGGCTCGTAGGGCCCGAGGCGGCGGCGCAATGCCGCGCTCAGCGCCTGCACCCGCCGCTGCCGCTCGCCGGGCCCGGGCCCGGGGCCCGCCGCTGCCGCCACCGCCATCTCTCCCTCACGGCGTCAACATCCGCCCGCCTGCCGCGCGCGCGCGCCCGCCGGAGGCATGGCGGCCCCCGCCACCGACTGCAACGCCACCCTAGGCGCCGCCATCTTGGCGCAGGCGCGGCCTGCACCTCCTGTCGGGACGCATGCGCGTTGCCAGGGCGCCGCCACGGGCGGAGGTGCGCGACTCTGCCCCGGAAGTGAGCAGTACGCACGCGCACTGCCGTTGGCGCCGGCGGGAGACGCGGCGGTACCGGAGTCGGGCGGGGCGCCGGAGCGGAGCGGAGCCTCGGCCGCGATGCCGCGGGAGATCATTACCCTGCAGCTGGGCCAGTGCGGCAACCAGAGTGAGCGCGCCACGGCCGCGGGGTGCCCGGGGGAGCGCGCACCGGGCGGGGTCGGGATGCTGAGGGGGGGGGGGCTAGTTAGCGGGGCCGGGCGGGACGGGGCGGGGCTTCAAGGGAGTGGGGCGGGGCCTGCGGACCAGGACGCTGCGGGCCCTGCCCCCGTCCCGGTCCCGGTCCCGGTCCCGCTGCCCGGCCCGTCTGACCGCGGCTCCCCGCAGTCGGGTTCGAGTTCTGGAAGCAGCTCTGCGCCGAGCACGGCATCAGCCCCGAGGGCATCGTGGAAGAGTTCGCCACCGAGGGCACCGACCGCAAAGACGTCTTCTTTTACCAGGTACTGGCGGCCCCAGGCCGTGGAGCGGGCACACCGCGCGAAGTGTGCTGCCCTGGTCACCGCGGGGCTCCGTGCCCGGGCGGATGCAGCAGGGCTGTTTGTGCCGGTGCAACGCTCTCCACAGCCCCCGCGGGTGCAGGGACAGGTGGGCAGGCACTGACCATGCAGGTTGGAGCGACAGCTCAGCCTAGACTCCTGCTTATAGCCCGTTCTGGGCTGCCGCCTGCGCTCCCGGTCTGTTAGTGGAGCGCAGTGGAGGCGGAGCAGAGGCACGAGGCTGTGGCTGCCATAGATAGTGTCTTATGTAAGCACGAAGAGTCACCCCCTCGCATGCTAGGAGTGCTCTGGGGCACGGAGACGCCGCATTGAGGATAGGCTGCACAGGACCAGCCTCTCTCCCTCCCTCCCTCCCTCCTGCCCCTCGCCATGTGGGGCTCACCTGCAGCCAGGGGGTGACTCGTGCTCTTGAAGTGGAAGTACCAAGCTGCAGCAGCATCAAGATCCTCTTGCTCTCATTGTAGGCAGATGATGAGCACTACATCCCACGGGCTGTGCTGCTGGACCTGGAGCCCCGCGTCATCCACTCCATCCTCAACTCCCCTTACGCCAACCTTTACAACCCAGAGAACATCTACCTGTCTGAGCACGGAGGGGGAGCTGGGAACAACTGGGCCAGTGGCTTCTCGCAGGTACCAGCTCTAGTGCTGCTGGGTGAGACACAGGGCAGCTTATCAGGCCTGGAGCTTTGTCATGGCTCCCTCATGTCAGCTCAGTCCCAGTGTCTGAAGAACACCTTGTCACTGGAAGGAACTGATGCCTGGCACTGTAGTCACAGGGGCACAGGACCACACTGCCAGTCTGACTTTGCTTCACACAGAGCTCGAGCAGCTCTTCTCCATGTTCTCTGGGAAAGGAACAAAACCAGTCCTGGTCTTTCTTGCAGGGAGAAAAGATCCATGAAGATATTTTTGACATAATAGACAGAGAGGCTGATGGAAGTGACAGTTTGGAAGTAAGTAAACAAAGGTGGATCTGGTGGCCCTGCCTGGTGTTTTCCCAGCCATCTTGCTCCTCGTAAGGTTGAGCCTGGCACTCTAGTGGCACAGACTTGCTCAGTGTGCTTCTGGGGCTGAGCACAGAGCATGTAGGAAGGGGATCTAGGGACAGGAGGTCTGTCCATCCCTACTCCACCTGCCAGCCTGCCCTGGAAGTTCTTTCACTGTTTACTTGTGGGGCATTTTTCTTTACACTGTGCATGTAAACCCATGCCTTGTGTGCAGACAGATAGGGGTGCCGGGTGTTCATGTCAGGCTGTCACATGGCAGCAGAGGAAGGGAGAATGTCACATAAAACAAGCTGACAGGAGATTCAGGCGCCTGTTGTGGGAGCTGCCCTGGAGTCAGGCAGTAGGAGCTTGGCCTCAGTCATTCTAGAAGGAGGGAAGGGTGTGGAGGACCCAGGAAAGGGCTGAGAATGTGCACCTGCATTTCCTGTGATGGACTGGCCCCTGGAGGTGACATTGGAGCTATTCTGAATCCTGTTCTGGGTGGGAGGAATCCTGAACGCTCCCAAGCAGCTGTTCCACTTTGCGGGGTGTGCAGAGATGTAGGTCCCACTGTGGGGGCAGGAGTAGTTTGAGGAGCTGCGGCTGCTGCTGGGCTCTGGAGGAGCTGGGGTCAGTCTCTGCTGCATCTGTGCTCCCAGGTGCCATAGGGGGCTCTGGCCCTGTCTGGCAGGTCTCTGCTGGAGTTGGTGGGGCTGACTTTCACCTTCAGCACCTGCCTTCTGCTTCCTTCCAGGGGTTTGTGCTTTGCCACTCCATCGCTGGTGGAACGGGATCTGGGCTGGGCTCGTACCTCCTGGAGAGACTGAATGACAGGTGAGCACAGCCCTGTCCCCTTCCCACACCGCAGTGCCTGGCCCAGCCTGGGCACCCTGCCTGGAGCGGGAGCTGGAGAGCGCTGACTCAGAGCCACCACCCCCACCCAAACACTGCCTTGTGCAATCCCTGGCATGCTGCCTGCAGAGGGATGGCTCCTGATACGCCTGGGGACTTCAGAGGCTCTGAAACTGGACTCATTCTGTCCAAGCTCTGCCTTCCCTCGACCATTCTTATCAGGCAGCTGCCTGGGGACACCCTGACAGTGCAGCAGGGGAGGGTGGGAGGCTCTGGCTGAAGGCTGTGAGCTGCCATCCTGGCCTGTTTCAGCTTGCATCCTCTTGAAAAGACTTGTAAGCAGCTGCTTAATCAGCCTGTGGATGGCTCAGCCTCCCTGTAGCTCCTCTGGCAGCCGGCTCCTGTGCTGCTGGGGTAGGCATTGCTGGGACACATTCTCTCCCTCCCTGGGAGCCACTCTGGCTGCAGCTCTGGTGACTCACCCTGTCCTGAGCCCTGGAGACTGCTAAGGCAGCTTGTGGGAGGGGAGAGTGCAGCTTGACGGTGTTAACCCTTGAGATGCTGCACTTCTCACCAGGTATCCCAAGAAACTGGTGGAGACCTACTCAGTGTTCCCAAACCAGGATGAGATGAGCGATGTTGTAGTCCAGCCGTACAACTCTCTGCTGACACTGAAGAGGCTGACTCAGAACGCTGACTGTGTGGTAAGAGGCCCATGGTGCAGCCACCCCTGGGATGACAGCCCTGTCCCCATGGCTCAGAACTGCAGCCCATACTGGCGCCAACACCATGGCAGTGCCGTATGTCTGTGAGTCCCAGATGCAGCAATGAGCGCGCCCCAAACGGAAAGGCCAAGCAGATGTGGTCCCAGGGACCCTCGTGGGTGCTAACCTCTGCAGAGCTGCCTGGCATTTCTGCCTCAGATCTTCCCAAGGCAGTGAGGTCTGGCTATGCTTCCTCTGTGTAGCTGTGCTGCAGCCTCTGCCTGAACTCAATCCCGGTGTCATTTGCAGCACCCACAACACCCCCGGCCAGGCAGCACCTTCAGCCCGTGACGGGGCCTTCGGTCAGGTCTGGCCAAGATGCTGCTCATCCTCCACTGGTGATCCCTGCACGTGGCAGTGGAGGAGCAGTTGTGCCGGAGCTGCTGGAACTGACAGTGCTGCGCAGTGCTGGTCCAGGGGCAGAGCTCTTTGGGAGAGCATGGGGAGCACAGCTAGGAGGGGGGGAAGAGGTTCCATTGATGGTGTCGGTTACGCACCACAGATGAGTCAGCTTGTGGTTTCGGGTGTCTGCCACTTGTGCAGAGGGCTCCACTCAGGGCCTGTGCTGGACCACCGGTGCCCTGGGACACATGGCCGGGACTGCCCTTCCTCAGCTGCCTCGGGCCCTTCACGGAGCCAGGTTTCTCTTGCAGGTGGTTCTGGACAACACAGCCTTGAATCGGATCGCAACAGACCGGCTGCACATTCAGAACCCATCGTTCTCACAGATCAACCAGCTGGTGAGAAGGACTCTTCCCTCAGGAGAAGCTAGCATGGGGTTTCCCTGCTGTGTTCAGTTCAGTCTGAACCTGCTTCGTGGGCTAGGCTCAGGGGTGGGCAGCCTGGAGCCGTGGGCAAGGGTCCTTTGCCCTTCCAGGCACCCCATGGTATGTCGGTATGTTGGTATGTCGGTGTGAGGCAGGTTTTGACACTCTCTGCGACCCTGTGCTGACCCTGTCCTCTCCCCTAGGTCTCCACCATCATGTCTGCCAGCACCACCACGCTCAGGTATCCCGGGTACATGAACAACGACCTCATTGGGCTGATCGCCTCGCTGATCCCCACGCCCCGGCTGCACTTCCTCATGACGGGGTACACGCCACTCACCACCGACCAGTCGGTAAGGCAGCCCCAGGCACTCCTTCCCATCCCCAAGGACAGAGAAACTGCCACACTCACCTTGTAGCATCTGTCAGCCCTGTCTCGGTGTGAGCTGTCAGTGCATGTCCCAAATCCCAGGCCCATGTGCTCATACCACGTGACAGCTGCATGTGCAGTGAATCAGACGTGAGCAGGCAGCTGTGCTTGTGTCAGGCTACCTGCTGTATGCATCAGGGCGGCTGTCAAGATCTTCAGGGTCAGGACTGGCAAAAGCCACCCTTAGCAATGATCAGAGCAGGGCCAGGAGAATGGCCCTGCTAGTTCCACCACCCCCGTGAGCCATTGGCTTGGGAAATTTGGGTCCAAACACTAGTGCTCGTTGTCACTGATGGTGAGCTCCAGGTGTCAGCCCCTTCCTGAAACTCAATCTGTGTCTGAGAGGGAATTTTCTACCCCTTAGCACTTCAAACGCTCCTGCTTGCGTTTGGCTCATCCCTAGCCAGTGCAAACGGGGTAGTTCTGTTTTGGGAGGTGCTCACCTGCACTGGTGCACTGTGGTCTGGCAGGAACTAACAGCTGCTCTTCTCCTCTCCCTGTGTGCACTTCCTCAGGATGTTTCTCAGAGAAGCAAATATGAAAAACTGCTGGCTCTGAAAAGGGTATCAGTGTGTGATCTGTCCTCCAAGGGAGGAGTGTGGGAAGGGCTCAGCCAATGGCTCAACCAGTGCAGGAGGGGGCTGCCATCTCACCTAGCTGTCCCTGCTGTGGGCAGTCTAGGTGCTGGCCCTGACTGTGGCCCACCTGGCCAGCAGCAGCTGGGCAAAGCCCCAGTAACACTCAGGCAGGGCAGTGGCCAGCCTGCCCATGGCTCAGAGCTGGGCAAGGCGGGGAGGGGATGCAGTGGGGAGCAACCACTTTCCTGATGAACCCCCTCTGATCCCTGCCTGGCAGCGGGACAGGACCCATGTTTGACAAAAACAACATGAAACAGGTCCCTGTCCCCCTGTTTTCAGCTGAGCTTTACCCCCAGCCCTTGCTGTGGTGGGGGGAGAGGGACCAGACCCTCCCCCATGCTGGAGCTTCCACTGACACTCCATTTCTTGGCCTGGCTGTGCCTGTTGTGTGGTGTTGGGATTTCCCTGTCCTGCATGTGGCTTGCATGTGGCTCCATCCCTAGAGTGAGGGGATCTCTGTCCAACTGCCCCCTGCTCTCGTGTGTGTGTGTGGACCAGGCAGCAGGAGGGCAGGGAGCCGTACACCTGCTCCCTCTGACCCCTGGCTGGCCTGTGCAGGTGGCCAGTGTGAGGAAAACCACAGTCCTGGACGTGATGAGAAGGTTGCTCCAGCCTAAAAACGTGATGGTGTCCACAGGGCGGGACAGGCAGACCAACCACTGCTATATTGCCATCCTCAACATCATCCAGGGGGAGGTGGATCCTACACAGGTGAGTTCCCGTGGCGGTTCAGGTACTGATGGCCATTACGTGGCCCAGGGAAGAGCACAGTCACTATGCAGGGATCCTGGGGTGAGACTAGGCAGTGCCTGAGAGAGGCTCCAGATTGTTTCTGTTTGGCCTCTGGCCTCATGGAAAGCCTGCAGTCATGCTGAAATCCACCTTCCCGTGGCTCTGCCTCCTGTGAGGAGCAGCTCCTGGATCTGCTGCCCCTTGCTATTCTTGTCCCACCAGGTTCACAAGAGTCTGCAGCGGATCCGGGAGAGGAAGTTGGCCAACTTCATCCCCTGGGGCCCTGCCAGCATCCAGGTGGCTTTGTCCCGCAAGTCCCCTTACCTGCCATCCGCTCACCGCGTCAGTGGGCTCATGATGGCAAACCACACCAACATCTCCTCGGTGAGTGCCTTCCCTCTCCGTGCTGGGCCCTGTAGCCCCAGACCTTGTGTCTCTTCAGTCTGGGCCTGTCATGAAGCCATGCCCTGCCAGGGATGGGGTGGGTGGCTCTCAGCAGGGCTCAGGTCTGGTCCAGGGTCCCATCAGTCCTACTCTTGGGAAGGGTCCCTGGGGAGCTCTGGCCCCCCTGACCCTGCGCTGCTCTCCAGCTATTCGAGCGGACGTGCCGGCAGTATGACAAACTGCGCAAGCGGGAGGCCTTCCTGGAGCAGTTCCGCAAGGAGGACATCTTCAAGGACAACTTCGATGAGCTGGACAACTCCCGGGAGATCGTGCAGCAGCTGATCGATGAGTATCATGCAGCCACACGCCCTGACTACATCTCCTGGGGCACGCAGGAACAGTGAGTGCCCTGCCAGGAGACAGGAAGGTCCCATGGCCACCCCCACGCACGCCGGCAGGGCTTGTCTCGGCCGTGCCCACGTTTATCACCCCTCAGCGCTGCCTGGCGCGGCAGAGCCCTCGCGCCGGCCGCACACACGCTGCGCTCCTCTGCGGAAGGCCCTCTGCAGGGAGCAGCACTGCGCCTGCAGCCCCTCAGCGGGGGACAGCCCCCGCCCCACCGTGTGCCCTGGCCCAGGACAGGACTGGGGCAGCTGCGCGCTCTTGCTGGGAGGGAACCTCTGCCTGTGGGAGCAACACTTGCTATGAGGAGGAGGAGAGTGACCCTGAGGCTGGGAACAGGCCTGGCCCCCTGAGTTGGGTGCTCATGACCCCTGTGGCCAAAGGCTCCGTGTGGCTGAGCTAGTCCTTGCCCTGGGCAGGAGCCTTGTTCCTCCTAGGCCAGATCAGGCCAGGGGCACGGGCTGTATCTATATTTTTGTAGGTTATTTTGCTTTAATAAAGGCTGTTCCTGCACTGATGCTGCCTGCATGACTCCAGATTGAACAGCCAGGGAAGCCAGCTGCAGAGACTGGGCTTGTCTTGTCTGGCCAGCCCTGTTGCACAGGAGCACCATGGCTGCTGCGCACCAGCGTGTCCTGGGGTGTGCAGGGACAGTTCTGCCCCCGGCTGGCAGCGCCATGGGGCCCAGGCAGCACTGGGCAAATGCTGCAGCAGAGCCAGAAATACTGGCAGGACCTGCCGGCACGGCTGACCAGGGCCGAGACCGGCACCGCCCTGCCTGCAGAGCACACAGCACCCACACGGGTGGTTCCACGGGGTGAGGCCCCTTGCAGGGGTGGGCCATGAGGGGCTGGGGGTGCCCTCACCACTCAGGATCCGAGGCAGGGGACAGGACCACCAGGAAGGACATGGGCTTGAGGCCGTACGGTGTCAGAGGATACGGATACAGCAGCTCTGGTCCTGCCCCGTGGGAGTTGGGCTGTGGGCTGGGGACAAGGGGCAGTGCTGGCACCATCCCAAGCCCAGGCAGCCCAAGGTGAAAATTAGCATTTTCCTCTTACCCTGTGGGGCACAGAGCAGGAGACTAAAAATATAGCCACCGTGGCAGCATGGGCTCCCACACCCTCTTTGGCAGCGGCCCCCGTGGCTGGGGCAGTTCCCCCCGCCGGGGCAGCCAGTGCCAGGGGCTGCCGGGGAGCTGGAGCTGCCTGTGCTCTTGGTGAAATGCCAAAGGTCGCCTGGCAATGACCAGAGAGACAGCAGTCCCTGCCCCCAAGGACGTACTGTGCCGCTCCTCCCCGCTGCCTGTCCCAGGCCCTGCTGCCCTTGCTGCCCCAGGGATCTGACTGTCCCAGCCTCCCGCTGTCGACCCACGCACCAGGACAGGAGGCCCAGCCTTTCCTTTGTGCATTTATTTAGAAAAACAACCAACCAACCCCCCCATCCCAAGACAGAACTGACAAACTCTACAGCGGCAACACTGAGGGGCTGAGCCCCAGCCGTACCAGCTGCCACTCCACCAGCCACCCCTGTGACATAAGCCTGGCCATGGGGCCACTGCAGAGCCCAGCCACTTGTCCAGGAGGAGCCCACGGGTCCCCGGGGCAGCTTGGATAAAAGCTGCCCGCAGCTTTCCAGAAGGGGTGGGTCCAGCGGACGGACAGACAGACAATGGCACAGCACTACTGCCTGGTACCCTCTGCTCTGGGCAAAGACCCCCAGGGCCCAAGCAGAGTGGCCAGGCAACAAGTGCTGGAGGCAAAGGCACCAGGGTACAGGGGATGGGGACAGGCCTGGGGGCAGTGTGGGGGACCGCAGCTGGGCGGCTCCGCTGCCCGCCAGGGAAAGTGCTGGGAGACGTGGGGCGCGCAGGCGTCTCAAAATAAATTAAGGGAATAGCCAGAAAGGCAATGGCAGTGGGGGGAGCATGACCCCCTGGCCCCCTGCTCTGTGGAGCAGCTCGGGGCCAGCACAGACCTGCCACTTGCTGCCGGGCTGGCTGCCCTCCCACGCCAGCCACCAGAGCACCTGCGTGGCCACACAAGCTGCTGGGCTAGCTGTGGGAAGAGCCCACTGGTGGCCGGTGCTGCCAGGGCCCGGCCACAGGGCAGAGCCCCTGGGGCAGCACAGTGGGCTCTGAGGCAGGGGGACTGCTGGGAGGGTCCTGGGGCCGGGGCAGCTGCTGGGCACCCGCGGAGGCGAGGTACGTGTTGAGGAGCTGGGCAATCTCATCCACCTGCAGGTAGAGGGGGCATAGGGGGTCAGTCTGGGGCACCCTTGGGGGAAGGGGAGGGTGGAGGGATGGCAAACCCTTACCTGGGAGGTCTCAAAGAGCAGGTCTCGATCCTCCACGGAGAGGCGGAAGGTGCTGCTGTCAGAGGCGCCAAAGGAGGAGATGCGGCCATAGCAGAAGCTGTCCAAAGGCTCAGGCTCCCCCGGCTTGTAAAGTGAGACGGCCTTGGCCCCGATGCCCAGCCACAGGCGCTGGGGCCCAGAGCTCACCGGGCTCTGCGGGGAGAGGGGTGTCAGGGTTGCCCACTGCCAGGGCTGCCCCTGCACCACGTCCAGCCGGGGCCTCACCGCATGCAGGTCGACATCGAAGAGTGTGGAGCCAAAACCAGGCCACTCCCGCACCAAGGCCACGTAGGCAGCCATGGCCTCCGGCCGGCCCATGCCCTGCAGCAGCTTCCACTTCTCCACAATGGCAGCCATGGTGCTGGCCCCCTCCTCACGCAGGCGGCCCCGCAGGCGCTGGTCCCGCTCCGCCCGTTGCTTGGCCAGCGCCTGACCCCAGAGCCCGCCGGCCAGCAGCCCTGCGCGCAGCCGGGCCCCCCGGCACTTGGCGGGGGGCCGGTGGGGCGGGGGTGGCAAGCGGGCGTGCAGCACGTGGGGTGGGAAGAGCTCCTCCAGGCGTGGGAAGGGCGCGTGGGTGGAGAAGTCGCTGTTGAGACTCTGCAGGCGCAGGGCCGCCAGTGTCTGCAGCGTCTCCTCTGATGTGGGCACGTAGCCCCGCAGCACCATCTCGTGCGCCTGTGAGAGAGAGAGAGAGAGAGAGAGAGAGAGAGAGAGAGAGAGAGAGAGAGAGAGAGAGAGAGAGAGAGAGAGGGGTGAGCCGGCATGGCATGGCATGGCCACCACGGCATGGCACAGCACTGCCACCCCAGTGTGCCGCTCACCTGCTCAAAGAGGAGGGCAAACTCCAGGCTATCCCGTGGGACATTGTCCGTGTCCAGGAAGCCATAGTGTTTGAAGCAGAGCCGGCATGGTGGGTCCTGCTCCCGGTCCTCTCCAGCCAGGCTGCAGCAGACAGGACAGGCTCCATCAGCTTGTGGACGTGCCCCATACTGTCCCTCCCCTCCCACCCGTGGCCCCCCACCCCCTCTCCTCCATAGGCAGCAGAACAGGAGGACATTTACTTTTCAAACCTGGTGAGGACATCAGCCAGCAGTGTGGCACTGCCCACTGGCTGCTCCCGTCGCCGGGACTGCTCGTAGAGTGCAAAGAGGTTGGGGCTCTGGGACAGCCCCAGGCGTGACACAAGCTCCTGGGCCACCTGGGCGAGACAAAGGCAACCGATGGTGACCACGTGTCCCTGGCCACGGCACTCAGGGCTGCAAAGGGACACAGACAGGTCATGGTGGGCAAAGGCAGACAGCCCCTGGCCCTCTCTACTATGGCTCAGCTGGGAGAGACCCGCAAGAGCTGCTCACCTGCTGTGGCACACTGCCCACCCAGCCCTGTGTGCCAAAACGTTCCCAGCCCCCTGCTTGGCACAGCCATAACTCCTCACCTCCTCGGCTGTGGTGTGGGAACTGATGGCCACGCTGCAGGCAGGCGCCCCAGGGCAGTGCACCGTGCAGATCATCTCTTGCCGCTGCATCAGCACGAGGATCTCCTCCAGAGAGGGCACACACTCCCGCCCCTTAGTCTTTCCCAGCGCCTCCCGGATGAAGCAGGCATACTTGGCCATCTCCGAGGCAGGGAAATGGCTCTCTGTCCTGCAAGAAATGCCAGGAGGGTCACGGTGGCACTGATCTGAGGAGCGCCCAGCGCTTAGTGAGCTCCCTGATGGCAGCTGGCACCCCTGGCACACACCTGTCCAGGTGGAAGCGCAGGAAGCGCAGGACAGGCGGGGAGGGCAGGAAGGTGCAGCTCATGCAGGTGAGGAGCTGCCAGTAGTGCAGGTCGCCCTGCCCGCCTGGCGCCGGCGGCTCCGTAGTCTGCTTCACCAGCTGGCAGTAGATCTCATCCACCAGCGGCGGCAGGTCCAGGCAGGTCTGCAGGACACCCTGCATCAGCGGCACTGGGTCCCGCTCTGACTCCAGCTGCTGCAGCGAGTTGAAGAGCTTCACAGCCTCGTCACGCAGCGTGGTGTAGCTGCGGGGGCCAGGGGCTGTGGGATGGAATGAGGGTTAAGAGCCCTGTGGTCTTCCCCAGGACCCCTGCCAGCAGCTGGGCACTGTCCTCACACCCAGGGCCAGCCAGGCCCCAGCCCAACGCCCACCTGCCCCGCATAGCATCCAGCCCAGCCATCAGTGCCACCAGCCTAGAGTGCAGGACCCAGCTCTGTGCCCCCATCCGCCCCTCACCGCTTTGGTCCAGGCTGCCATAGGGGAAGGGCAGCAGGGGAGCGTAGAGGGGACCACTGGTGTAGCGCAGGATGGGGTTGCAGCGATAGATCTGCTCCAGAACCTCAGGACTGTCTCTGTGCTCCTGGGGGGACAAAGTGATGGCAGCAACTGCAGAGGGGTCACCTAGCTGAGTGCCTGGCACAGACTCCCACCACCACCCTGGGGCATGCAAGGCCCCAGATATCCATCCCAGTGCTGCCTACAGCTAAGGGCATGGGCAGCCTGGTACCATGGGCTCACCTCGACATCACGCATGAGCAGCTGGGTGGGCGTTTGGACAGGCGCTTTGCTGTCAATGACCTTCTGCACAGCACATACCCAGTGCACGGCCTCGTTCAGGTGCTCCGTGTACAGGCGGTAGCAATGCTTCCTGCCAAACACTGTCACGCTCCAGTAGCCTGCGAGGGACAGACCCACTCACCCACTGTCCAGCAGCTCCCCAAGGGCCCCCACCCCAGCCAGGCTGGCTCAGTGCCCCAGTGCTCAGCATAGTCCCTCCGGTGAAAAGCCCTCAGGGCTGGGAGGGTGACACAGGGCACAAGGGGCTGGGAAGACGCAGCGCAGCCAAGGGGCATGGGCACCTCACCTGTCTCTTTGTAGAGCTGCTTGTCTGGCCAGAGCACAGAGCAGAGGCTGGTGAGCACGAGGGAGCCCAGCCGCCTGGCCCCCTTTTCGTTGCTGCTGTAGTAGTCCAGGGAGTCAGGTGTCAGCACGAACCAGTACTTCCGAGGACGGATCCAGGGGGTCTTCATGCAACCCCGCATCTCCCGCTGCAGCCAGCCTGGGAAGAGGAGCCCTCAGCCCCCACTGACAGCACCATCCACCCCACCAGCTTCTCAGCACAGGGAAGGGTCTCCCCAGATCTGCCCATCCCTCTGGGATGGGACCAGCCACAGCTGGGGCACAATCCCACCTTTCACGAGAGCATCAGGGTCATCCTCCACTGGCCCTGGGCCCTTCTCCACGATGAGGCTGCGCATCTCCTCCGCAACAAGCAGGGACCTGAGAACAACATGGGGCTGAGCTCAGGTGCCTGCAGGTGTCTCCCACAGCCCCTGATCAGGGAGTGGGCCTGGGGGTTGGGGTGAGCTGGGTCCCAAGGGGTTCTGGACACCCCACAGCCTTGCGGTGGGAACACAGCAGAGTCATTGGGTGCAAATGACCCTGGCTAAAAATAAGCTGTTTGCAGTCTTGGCCCTGCCAAGGAATTCGGAAAATGAACAACCAGGAAGGAATGTTGGCAGCAGCGTCAGTACTGCGAGTACAGGGAGCGAGCAGGCCCCTGTGTCCCGGCACCCCATCTTCCTCAGCACCGACCACCCCAGGGCACAGCCTCTGCTGATGGACACAGCCTGGCAGAGCCTCCTGGCACAGGAAGAGTCATGTACAGCCCCATCGGCTAAGCCTGAGGCAGTCAAGCTATCTGGAAAGTCAGAGGGATGGAGACATGCCTGAGGATGCGCCAGGGATGGGGACAAGCACGGCAGTCCTGGCTCTGCCACTCCCTGCTCTACCCGACAGCAGCCCAGCCTGGTGCTAGCTCTGTGGACAGGATGGCTTGGTGCACACCAGCACCAGGGCAACCTCCCACAAAATGCCAGTCCCCCCAGCTCCTGCAGCACCACGCAAGGGACACAATGCAGGCCAGAGGCAGGGGATCACTCACCGCTCCGAACCACTGCTGCTACGGGTGGGCTGGCTCAGGCTCACCTCCAGGGATCCCTGGGGAGGAAGGAGATGTCTCAGCCCCACGGGCATTAGCTGGCACCCCTGACCATCACCCCCATGACTGCATGACTCCTCATCAAACCAGCTTTGAGCCCAGAGGGACAGGCTCATATCCTGCTGCCATGGGGTAGAAGAGCCCTGGCACCCGCAAAGCCAAGGCTGGAACCAGGGCTGCAGCTGGGGCACCCCGGGTGCGGGGGCAGCCGGCGGGCGCACTGGCCATGTGTCCTCAGCTGACCCGGCTGGCTGAATACCGTGCAGAATTGCACAAGGTCAGTGCTGAGTAATACGCTTACGGCACAAAGTCCCATTGTAATGGGGCCGCTGACTTCCTGCCCGCGGCGGTGGGACGCAGCACTGGGAAGTCCCTGGCCCTGCAGCAGGACAGGGTCAGTTCCTCCTCATGCAGCACAACTTGACATGGACAGTGCCGCTCACGTGATAACCCTGGCACACATGCTGGGACACGAGGCAGAGCCCAGGCACAGGCAGGCACCGGGTCGGGCAGGGCGCCCAGCAGAGTGGGGTGCGGGGACATGGAAGCACCGGCAGTGCTGTCCTGGGAGATGCACGGGAGCTCCTGCCAGCTGCAGCCCAACAGGGCAGCCAGAGGCACGACAGGCAAGAGCACGCAACGCCAAGAAAAAGAGACAGATGCTAAAAATAGTGACAGGGAAGGGGGAGCTGCCGCAGGTATGGCTGTGCTGTGGGGCAGGGCTGGGCACCACTGACCTGTGGCATTAAGGGCACCTGTCACATACCGCTGGTACCCGTGCACTGGGCCAGCACCTCCAGATATTGTCCCGCTGCTGAGGCTGGGGAGGGCCTCACACACTCCTCAGGGCTACCGGCATGGAGGCAATGCCCAGTTTCTTGTGGGCAATCCAGAGGAGGCAGCGGTGGCAGCCAGCTCCTTCTCAGGGATATAAATAAACAGGAGAGGAGCTGCGGCGGCAGGGCCAGCGTAGCTGCTCCCACGCTCCCACAAAGGGGCGGTCGGCACTGTGGGCTTCCAAGGACCCCCTGGCCACAGCAAAGGACTCTCAGGGGAGCTGGCGTCACCAGCCGCCCACGCCAGCCCGGAGCCAGTGTGGCCCATGGGATGCGGGAAGCCCAAAGACGGTTCCTGACACAGTCATGCCCTTGGCACTGCCACCAGTTCCCAGAGGGCCCAGCTCCAGCCCTGTCACTGTACCCACTTCCCACTGTCCCACGGGGCCGTCCGTGCTGGGAAATGGGACCTGCTGCTAGGGGACTGTCAGTGTAGTTGGCTCAGGGTTGCCCCCAGCCCTGTGCAGCCAGGGCCGTGCTGCAGCCCCCGCAGTGGGCAGGGGAGAAGAGCCACAGCAAGCAGGACCAGGCTGTCACCACCGTGCCCCTGAGTCCGGACTGGGACTCGGCCGCACGGCCCTTGGAGAAGGAGACCGCCGGGACAGACAGGAGGCCCCCGGGAGCCGGGGTTCCCCCCGCACCGCGCGCTATCAGCCGTCGCACACGCAGCCCGGCCGGAGGAAGCACCGGTTTCCGCCAATCCGTTTCCCTCCAGAGAGGAAGCAGCGGGAGCGGGGGAGATCCAGGCCCGCTCTCCGCGCCCGGCACGTGCTCCCGGGACAGCCCCGGCCCGCTCCGGCGGGGCAGTCCGGGGCCCCTCCGCGCACCGGGCCGGTGCTGCAGGTCTGGCGCGGGTCGGGCACGGTAGCCCCGCAGCTCCCGTCCGAAGAAGCGGGCAGCCCGGGCCGAAGCAGGCAGGGGCAGGCAGCGCCCGGCTCCGGCTGCACCCGGCCGGCAGCGGCTCCCCGACGGAGGCTTCCCGCCCGCACCCGCCGGAACGACCCTCCCCTGCGCCCCGAGGGACCACCCGGGCGGCGGCGCCGGTGCTCGTCCCGGTGGCCGCCCCAGAGCCGGTGCCAGCCCCACCTGGTCTCCCTGGGCGCGGAGTTCGAAGGACGCCTCCTCCTCCTCTTCGGCCTCGCCGTCCGCCTCCCTCTCCGCTTCGCCGTAGTCCCGCCGCAGCAGCGTGAAGCCTCGTCGACAGCACAGCAGCCACCACAGCCCGCCCGGGAACGGCATCGCACCGCCGACACCGACGGGACGGCACCGGGACGCGACGGGACCGGCCCGCCGCCCGCCCGCCCCGCGCACCGGCCGCCGGCCCCGCCGCCGCCCCGGGCGGGCCGGGCCGCGCGTCACCGGCCGCCGCCAATCGCCGCGCTCGGCCCGGGGCGGAGCCAGTGCCCGGGGCGGCGGGGCCGCCGCTGCGTCAGCTGCGGGGCGGGGACAGCGCGGGGCTGGGCCGCGGGAGGGCCGGTGCTCCCGGAGGCGCCGCCGGCGGGGTGCACCGGGCCTCCCCGGCACCTGACGGGGCACCGTCACTGAGCACTGCCCGCACCCGGTGTGGCCACCGGCACCGGGCACGGGCCCCTGCCCCGCCCCGCGGCACCCGCATCATGTGCTGCCCTGGCTCCTGCGTGCGGCAACACTGGCGCCCGTCCCAGGATGGCGACTCAGCCCGGTGTGGTGCCAAGTGTGTGCCAGCGGGCAGCACCATGGGCCTTGCACTTGGGCAGGAGGACACCATGCCCAGGCAGGCCTGTCCTGCAGACCCTCATAGGCTTTCCCACAAAGGAGCTGGCAGAAGGCGTTTATGGTGGGGTCACACCTGGTGCCACAACTGTATGGCTCAGCTCAGCCCTGGGCTCTGCCCAGTGGCAGAGGGTCTGCAGCACCCTCGAGCCGTGGGTGCCGTGGCAGCGTCCAGGCCCTGGCCCCACTCCTGAAGCCCCAGGAGTTAAGGCACTGGCTTTGCTACAGCTGTTGGGTCAGCGCCGTCCCTCGGAGCCTGGGTGCTGGGATGCGCAGGCAGGAAGCGCCGGCTGCCAGTTCCTCTCCCACGCAGCCTGCGTCGGATTCTGCCTGGGGCTGAGCCCCGGTGTGGGGCCGGCTGTGCAGCCAGGGCAGTCACGGGTATCGAGCAGAGCCCACCAGCTATGGGGGCAGCAGAGGACTGGAGCAGGACCACCTGAAACCACAGGCTGGATGGGCAGCAGAGGCAGCTGTGCTGTCTGGCCAAGAATTGCCCGAATCTGGCTCTTGATCCCCACCGAGGGCTGCGGGGGACAGAGGCCCATCACCCCACCTCTGCGGCTGCTGAGTCAGCAGTAACCTGTTTCTGGCCCAGCAGTCGGTGAAGGTTCTGGAATGGCTTCTTCCAGTCGAGCCCTGGGCTAATCCCAAGCAGAGCAGGGGGTGAACAGGAAGTAGCCTCCATCTCCGGCAGGACTGGGAGGTGCTTCTCTGCATGCCCAGCACCGCTGGGAGTCTCCACGAGCAGCTCCAGAGCCGAGCCAAGCCCTGTCTGTTCTCCGCGCTCTGGAGCGCTTCTTTAGCCAGGTCTAGGGAGAGGGACACCGCACGGCCCCGGCGGTGCCGGGCCATGGCACCATGTGCCAGCCCGCCGGACGTGTGTCGCTCGCCATGTCCCAGCCCGTGGTCATATGTTGGTCGCCACGTGTCCGGGCCGGGCCAGGCCTGTCGCACCACCCTGGTGCCGGGGAGTCTCCGGGCCGGGATGTGCCGTGGCAGAGGAGCTCGTGGGAGGTGTAAGAAGGGGAGAGAAACGTCCCTCTGCCCCCGCCCCGGGGGACAGGACCCAAGGAGGGTTTTTCCGGGGGATCTCTGCTGTCCCCACCCCGGGGGCTCCCTGTCCCTCCAGCCGCGGGGACGAGCAGAGGGCTGCCGGGAAGCGCGAGGTTCTGCTGCCTCCTGCAGGCATCGCCCGCCGGTGCCGGTGGCCGCGGAGCCGCCCCTGACCCACAAACCCCCCGAGGCAGCGCCGCCCCGGACGGAGACTGCGCTCGCCCACCGGGACTCGTTCGATGTTTATTGTGAGAATGGGAACCAGCTGCCAAGACTGGCCCCCCTGTTGCAGCCACCGACCCAGCTCACCGGCACCGTACGGACCCCCAGAGCACGTGTAACCGTGCATGCCCCCCCCGCGACGGGGGTGACATTGCAGGGTTCCCCTGCAACACGCGTGACATTGCGGGGACCCCAGCCCGGAGTGTCGCCGGGCAGTGAAGGCACTCGCAGGGCAGGCAGGCACTGGGGGTGCTCTTCCCTCGGGCCGTGCGTGTGCAGGCGCCGTGCGGATTGTCTGGTGCTGCCCGTGCCCGGCTGCTCACTGGGACAGGTCCATGCACGGTCGGCGCTGTCTCCGGGGAGCTGCAGAGGGGCCGAACCCCGGGGCGCTGGTCCCTGAGTGGCCGCGGGCACCGCGCTCTTAATCCACATCCGGGCAGGTGGAGAGCGATGTCCGCCGGCGGGGACTGGAGAAGCCGGGGCAGCGCGGCTCGGGGGACCCCACGCAGCCGGCATCGCTGGCGAGCAGCCACAGCTCCCGGCGGAAGCGCTGGCCGAGGAAGGCGTAGAGCAGGGGGTTGAGGCAGCAGCGCAGGTACGCCAGCCCGCCGGTGACCAGCAGTGCCAGGTCCTTGCGGCGGCTCTGGGCACAGCTCATCTCCCAGTTGGTCAGCAGCTCGGCCGCGTCCAGCACCACCATCAGGCTGTGGGGCAGCTGCAAGACCACAAACACCAGCACAAGGGCCAGCAGCACTCGCAGTGCCCGGTGGGGCTGGGCACCACGGGCTGCCAGCAGTGTCCTTGCCACAGCTGCGTAGCAGCTTGCCATCACCAGGAAGGGCACCACGAAGCCAAGCACCACCTGCACCAGGTTGGTGGTCCCCCGTGCTGCCCGTGAGACCACACGGGGGAAGACGACACGACAGAGCCAGAGATCCTGGTGCTGCTCTGCCTGGCTGTAGATGAACTGGGGCAGTGCTAGCAGCGTGGCCAGCAGCCAGGCCAGCCCTGCCATCAGCCAGCCGTGGCGGCGAGCTCGTGGGCGCAGGCGGCAGGCGACCGGCACCCGCACGATGGCCACATAGCGATCCACGCTGATGCAGGTGAGGAAGAAGAAACCACTGTAGAAGTTGAGGGCATAGAGGCCCTGCAGCGCCTTGCAGGTGGCTGTGCCTGAGGACCAGCCCTGCAGCGTGTCAGTGATGGCGAAGGGCAGCATCAGGAGCAGCAAGAGGTCGGACAGGGCGAGGTGCATGAGGCAGACATCGGTGACCCTGTGTGCCTGGCGGTAGCGGGTGTGTGTGAGCAGCACCAGCCCATTCCCCACTGTGCCTAGCAGTGAGAGCAGCAGGTAGACGGCAGGCTGGAAGGTGCGGGCGAAGCCCTGTACTTCCTGCTTCTCACAGAGCTCGGGCAACATGCCAGCCTCGCCTGAGTACCCATCCTCCCAGGGGTAGAAGTCAGTGGTGGCTGTCAGCTCTGTAGAGATGGGGCTGGGGGTCACCTGTGCAGAGGGAGGTGAGTGAGGAGGGCTCAGCAGTGATGGCCCAGCCACGGGATGCAGAGCCACACCCAGGAGAGCCCTTCTCCACCCAGCCCTGCCACTGGGAGCCCGGGTGTGCCGCAGCCCCCGGTCCCCGGCCTCACATGTAGGGTTGTTTCCATCTCACACCCACCCCGCAGCAGCGGGAGGTTCACCACGCTCAGTCATTGCAAGAGCAACCGCACACTTCCCGAGCAGCCGCCTGCAATGCAGAGCTGCTGGAGGAACGTGACCCCAGCCACAGTGTCCCCACACTGCACCCTGTTCCACAGATTAGCCCTGCACCTGTCAGGAGAGCTGCTCTGGCATCCACGGGGGCTCAGCACCCAGCCTATGGCCCCAGCCGCTCTGGGCAATCGAGTTTTGGGGCTCCACACCAACATCCCCAGGTGCCCAAAGCACCCACCCACCCATGCACCACCCTGGGGACCCCAGTGTGAGCACAGCCTTGCACCTCCTGGTCCTGCTCGCAGATAGAGAGGTCCTGGGACATCCTGCTTCCTCACACAGGTTGCAGGTAGCTGAGCGCAGTGCTACCAACTCCCAGCCGCTCAGCCCTGCTCTGGGGCAGTGAGACAGTGTTGCAGCCTAGTACTGGTCAGTCGGGACCCCACTGTCCTGGAGATCAGGATCTGACATGCTCTGACTCAGAGTAGCCTCCCAACAGCAATTTCACTCTGACCCCTGTCAGTGAGCCCAGGCAGCTGGGCCTGAGCCCCCCAGCTGCTCTGAGGCCACAGGTGGGATCTGAACTTGCTGCCAGGGCAGGTTGACTCTCCAGCACCTCCTCTAGCCCCTTTCCTGCTCTGGGCCCCAGGGGGGCTCTGATTCCCCAGGGCGGCTCAGATTCCCCAGGGGTTTGCCTTTCAGCCCAAACCCACAGAGCTCACAAGAAAGCTATCTAAAAAAACCAAGAAAAGACAGTGATTGTGAGTCCTTCCCTCCCAGCAAACCCCTCACTCTGCAGCCCCCTCACCTGCTCCATCATTGCACAGCAGGACCTTTCCCCTGGCCGGTGGGTCTGAAGCTGTTGGTGTCAGTGCTCTGTAACCTGTGGTTTGACCACGTGCCGCTCCCGATACCGAGAGCAGTGCAGAGCACAGGCCCAACCCTAAGGAGGAAAGTGAGACGACAGGTGCGACCCCACTTTGGAGCCTGTCCTGCCTGAATCTTTTATTTGGTGCATCTTTTACATCTGCATGCTGGGAACAGAAATAGCAGCTCTGCTCAGTCTCTGTCATGTGGGTGTGCAGGCCAAACCAGAGAGCATCCAGCCAGGGGAGCAGGGTCTAGCCGAGGACACCGAGCACATGCAGGAAACCCCAGCCCACCCCAGGGCCATTGTTGGCTCCTGCAGGACCAGAGGGAATGGGGCCAAGGAATGCAGTGGGGGCTGCTGTGGGCTGGCACTGAGCTGGGCACAGGCAGGATGCTTCTCCAGCAGGATCAGCAGAGCCCTGTCTGGTCTAGGATCATCTTCTCCTGATGGCAAACATGGTGATTCCAGAAGCTGGGGTGGCTGCTGGTGCAGGGCATACCCTTCACCTAGAGGTCCCAACGCAGTGCTGCATCCCCGCAGTGCTGGGCAGGCGTGTTGCTGGTTGTTGACAACAAAATTCCCAACTCCTTGTTAAGAAGCAGATTAGTTCCTGTGGGGCAGAGGCCCCACTTTCCACTCCCCAGGGGGGAGAAAATTGATCCCTAGCTTTAATGGGCTCCCAGCCATAATCCCTCAATCCCCCTTTCTCCCAGCTACAGCTGTCTTTGCCATGGCTTATCTGAGCTCTGCCCTCGGCCCTCCTGCTGCCTCCAGACGGGTACAGTATCCAGGATGCTCGGTGTGGGGCTGGGGAGCTGCTGCACCCTGGATGAAGAGCAGCAGGACAGATGCCCCCAGCCTCCAGGGAGTCCCCACAGCTCTTTGCTGGAGGGTCTCTTTCCTCTCTCCTGCTCTTTCTGCAGTGCAGGGATGCTAGCTGCAGATCTCTGCCCTGTGCTGGCTCTGGGGGTGCCTCCCTGCACCCTGCATCCTGGGGGAAGGGGAGGAAGGAGGGTCTTGGGCCCAGTGCTGGCTCTACAACCAGCTGTGGGTGCAGAGCAGGGACTCTTCATGTCCCCATTGGGGCAGTCACAGACCTGACCCAGCACAGGGTCAGGACACGGGGCAGTGGCTGGAGCAGGCAGCACCCTGGGGTGTCAGGATAAGGCCAGGTGAACTGTGCCTCTCCTGGGCACAGGAAGGACCTGCAGGCACTGCCAGCATCTGAGGGACAAGAGGGTGGGTGCCAATGTCCTCAGCATACAGTTCCAGCTCCTGGTATCAGAACTCCTGGTGCACTGCCAGATGTCCCACATCCTTGCCACACCTGGGGCTTTCTGTTTGCTCTTTCACTCCCCAGCCCCAGCCTGGGCTCTGCCTGGGCAGGGAGAAGGCTTAGCACCGGCTGCCCACAGTTGACGGCTGTGCTTCCCTGCCCACAGCAGCCCGGCCTGGCACATGCTGCCGGGTCTGGAGCCGCCGGTGTGGAGCCACCTGCACCGGGCACAGCCTGGCCGGGCTCCTGTTCTACGCTTGGAGCTGCTGGGCATCCCCGTCTCTCGGGACTGCTCGGGGCAACTGGGGGAGCAGGTCCCCTGCTCCTGCAGGGCCAGGGGACACGGGGCACCGCGGATCTGTAGGTGTATGTAGGCCACGCAGCCACCAGCCCCCCCAGCTCCTCTGTGGGCGTCTGGGGGTGGCTGGAAGCAGATACAAGCTAAATCCCTTCTTCTGCACCACTGGAGAGAGCATCGACCCCGAGACCTGCAGGCCTTAATCCACGGCTTGATTACAAACCACCGCCACATCTGCTGCGGGGGGGCTGCGGGCACCGCTCCGACCCTCCCTGCACGGGGGCTGCAGAGGGGCAGGGGCGGGGGAGGCTTGGGGTTCGGCGGGGACCAGACGCCGCATAGGAACCAACCGGGGATGCCCCGGGAGTTCCTACACGGCCTCACTCTGCCCCCGTACCCCCACCCCCAAGAGCCGTGTCCCAGTGCAGCCCGGGGCGGCCGGCAACTCGCCGTCCGAGGACCGGGGGAATCGGGCGCACGGGCGGAGCATCTCCCGGGGGCGAGGCGGCGGGTGCCGCGGGGGGTGGCCGGGGCTCTGCGCTGCGCCCAGCCCGGCCCCGGCTCCCCCCCGCCCCGTGGGCGGAGCCGCCGGCCCCGCTCCGCCGCGCGGCTGCAGCACCGGGAGCGGCGGCGCCGAGGGCGCTCGGGGCGCGCAGCATGGGCGCCCGCCGCCTCCTCGGGCTCCTGCTCGCCGCCTGCGCCGGCTTCCTGCGCCCCGGCCCCGGCTGCCTCGCACGTAAGTGGGGCCGCAGTCCCGGGAGCGGCCGCTCCGCACTGCGGGACCGCGCCCGCCGCCCCGGCCCCGCATCCCCGAGCAGTCCCCGCACCCTCCGGTCTCTCGGGCATCCCCCCTTCTCCCCTCGGCATCCCCCGGCATCCCTCGGTATCTTCCGCTACCCCTGTTCGCATCGTTCCCAAGGTCACCGCTGGACACGGGCGTCCGGGCTCTCCCCCCGACCGCGCCCCGCCCGGGGCGGCCCCGCCGCAGCCCCCCCGCCGGCGGTGGCCCCGCGCCCGGCCGCAGCCTCTGGGGACCCGGGGGAACTGGGACACCCCGAGGATCCGGGATGCCCGGGAATACCGAGGCGAGCGGGACCGCCCCGCGGGACCTGCCGGGCTCCGCCAGCACCTCGGCCAGCGTCGCCACCAGCCGGGCTGGCCCCGCCGCGGGGCTGCACCGGGCGCGCCCTGGTACTGGGGCACCCCGGTACCGGGGCTCGGGAACGGCGATCGGCGAGGCCCTGGTTGCACCGGACAGCTCCCCTCGGCCCCCTGAACCCGGGCCCGGGGCCCCTTCCCCAGGGCCGGGGCGAAAGGGCATCGAGGCGGGGGGCAGCGGGACAGGGAGCGGTGGAGTCGGGGGGCGGTGGACCGGGGGGTGATGCAGCACGGTTCCTGCAGTGAGTGCTGGGGATGTTCCTGGGCTCCCTGGGCTCCGTCCGACCCGGTAGGGGACCCCGCAGGGGATTCGGGACCCCGGCCCCTCCGGAGGGTCTTTCCCCGGTGCCGCGAGGGTTTGCAGGGGATCCCCCGGGCTCCCACGCGGGATCGTTCCCCGCCGGGGCGGGGCAGAACGGGGGGTCCCGTCGCCCACGTCAGTGCGGAGGCGGCTGGTGCCGGCGCCGGGGCCCGCAGAGGTGTGTCAGCTCCGCTGCAGTGGGAGGGGAGAGCAAAGCGGGCCCGCCGCTCCGCCGGCCCGCGGGAGCCGCGGGGTCTCCGGAGTCCTCCGGGTCCGCAGGGCTGGGACGGGGGAGCTCACACGGGGACACTGCCCAGTTTGGTGCCCCGAGCCCGTCCCCAGACCCATTCTCCCCGCAGGACCCTGCTATGATGAGCTCGTTGCTCCCCTTTACTCTTACTCCATCGGTGCCTCCTCCAGATATAACATCTTCTACTCGGCCAGCTTCGCCCGTCTGCACAGTGAGTCCCCCCGTGGAACTGGGATGCAGGTGGGGCAGGGGACGTGGGCAGGGGGTGTCCCCGGCCAGGTTTTGCCTCTCGCGGGGCTGAGGGGTCCAGTCAGGTGCTGTGGTGGGGCTGAGCAGGCAGCCCCGACTCAGTCGGGAGCCGATCGGTGGGTGTGGGGCTGTGGGGCCAGCTGAGCTGCTCCCTCTGCAGGCACCAGCGGCTGGTCCCCCGACCCCCGGGACAAGCAGCCCTGGCTCCAGATCGACCTGATGCAAAAGCACCGGATCAACGCAGTGGCCACACAGGGAACCTTCAACACCTATGACTGGCTTACACGCTACATTGTGCTCTATGGAGACCACCCTACGAGCTGGAAACCCTTCTTCCAGCAGGGCAGCAACTGGGTAGGGGGGAGCCCGGGGTTCCCTGTGGGAGGGGGCCCTCTGCGGGGAGTACAGATCCCTGGCCTGGAGCACGGTGTTGACAGTGACCCTTCATCCCCAGACATTCTTTGGGAACGTGAATGAGAGTGGGGTGGTGCGGCACGACCTGCATTACCCGATCCTTGCACGCTACATTCGCATCATTCCGGTGGCCTGGAACCCACGTGGGAAGATTGGACTGCGCCTGGGCCTCTATGGCTGCCCCTACCGTGAGTACCTGGCTCAGGGGCTCCAGCAGCCCTGCCTGGCAGGACCCTGGCTCTGGCGCACCTGGAAACCCCTCTCATAGGGGATTGTGCCCAGGCAATCTGCAGCCATGGCTTAAACCATAGCAGAAGGGTGTGCTTCCCGTGCCAGGGCACCTGCTGCTGCAGGCAGTGACATGGGTGGGGCTGCTCTGCTCTTCCCAGGGTCACATGTGCTCTACTTTGATGGGGATGATGCCATCTCCTACCGTTTCCGAGCCAAGAGGGTCAGTACCTTCGAGGATGACATCTCCTTCAACTTCAAGACACTGGAGCAGGATGGGGTGCTGATGCACGGGGAAGGCTCACAGGGTGACTACATCACGGTGGAGCTCAAACAGGCCCAGCTCCTCCTGCACATCAGCTTAGGTGAGCTGGGGGCAGGGGCTGGGGGTGTGGGGCCAGGTGGCCACCGGCTGATGCTGGTCCTCCCCAGGCAGCAGCCCACTGCACGCCAGTGAGGGCCACACAACAGTGGCGGTGGGTAGCCTCCTGGATGACCAGCACTGGCACTCACTGCACATTGAGCGTCTTGGCCACCACGTCAACCTGACGCTGGACGGGGAGGTCAAGCGCTTCCGCTGCCATGGCACCTTTGACCAGCTTGACCTCGAAACTGAGGTGGGTGCAGTGGGCAGGAGGCTGCCAGGATGCTGACCTGTAGTGTCCTCCAAAGAGGAGCTGACATCCTCCCTCTCCCTCCCAGATATTCTTTGGAGGGGTGATCGACCACGACAAACAGCACCTCACCTACCGGCAAAACTTCCGGGGCTGTGTGGAGAACATCATCTACAACGGGGTCAACATCGCTGACCTGGCCCGGCACCGGCGACCCAACATTCGCTTTGAGGTCCAGCCTGGGGGGTGGCCTCTTCTCTGGGAGTCCTCTCCCTGCTGTGGGGGGACCCCTTTCCTGGAGGTCCCCACCACTGTGGGGTGGCCCCTTCCCTGGGGCCAGGTTCCCTGCCCACTGCGGGGTGATGTGGGGCCAGGCAGTGACCGTGCTCAGCCAAGCGGTGCTGGATTGACCGTGCAAGGTTGTCCCTGGCCTGGGGCGCCCGCCTGGCTCTGCCAAGCGTTGGGATCAATTGGGCATGATTGAGGCCAGGAGTGTGGGGATGAGAGGGCCTCCCCTCCATGGGAACATTCCCTTCCTCACCCCCTCCCACGGTCATTCCCAGGGCAGCGTGGGCCACTACTGCCAGGACCAGCTGAACACCCCCATCACCTTTGCTGGCATCAACAACTACGTGCGGGTGCCGGGGATCCCACGAAGGAACCGCCTGGCTGTCAGCTTCCGCTTCCGCTCCTGGGACCATGTTGGCCTCCTGCTCTACACTGGCTTTTCTGACCGCCTGGGCTCCCTCGAGATGGTGCTGAGTGAGGGGCAGGTCAATGTCTCCATCGCCCAGCCTGGGAAGAAGAAGCTGGAGTTTGCCGCAGGTGGGCTGGGGAGCCAACATGGGGTGGGGGGGGTCAGTCTGGCAGTGGAGCCTCCCCACGCACCTTCCTCTCTGCACAGGGCATCACCTGAATGATGGCTTCTGGCACTCGGTGCACCTGGTGGCACGGGATGGCTCAGCTGTGGTGACTATTGACGATGATGAGGGCGCCGAGTTTCGAGTGGCTCACCCCTTCCAGCTACGCACTGGCAGCCAGTACTTCTTTGGAGGTGGGCAGCAGGGCGGGGTCCGGGGCGATGGCTGCCTGAGGGCTGCTCACCCTGATCTGTCTTGCAGGCTGCCCCAAGCCGGCCTCAGTCACTGGCTGCCGGTCAAACCAGACGGCTTTCCACGGCTGCCTGCAGATGCTGAACGTGGACATGCAGCCCGTGGACGTGGAGCTGCTGGCACAGTACCGGCTGGCACAGTACCACAACGTGTTCTTCAATGTCTGTGGGATCACGGACAGGTATCGATCAGGACAAGGGTGCTGCCTGGGAGTGGGGGGCACTGGGGGGCTGTGCTGATGCTGGGACTGGAGCCCTCTGTGTCCTCAGGTGCACTCCCAACCTGTGTGAGCATGACAGCCGCTGTATCCAATCCTGGGATGACTTCATGTGCATCTGCGACCTGACAGGGTACAAGGGGGAGACCTGCCACAAATGTGAGCCTGGAGCCTCATGGGTCAGGGACAATACGGGCACCTGCAGCCCCTACTGCTGCCTGGTGCCTCCCTTGCACTGACCTCCACCCCATTCTTCTCTTCCAGCCCTTTACAAGGAATCATGTGATGCTTACCGGGTCAGCGGGAAGACCTCAGGCAACTACACCATCGACCCAGATGGCAGTGGGCCGCTCAAGCCCTTCACAGTGTACTGTGACATCCGAGGTGGGGGTAGCAGGAGGACAGGGGGTTTCCTCTGTCCAGTGCCCCTGGGAACCAGCCCTTTCCTGTTTCTTGGAGCTGGAATAGGATAGAGAAAGCAGGGGTGTCCTGGGGGTCAAGTTCTAAAAGCTCCCCTTCCCCTGCAGAGGACCGAGCGTGGACCATCATCCGACACAGCCGTCACTACGCTACACGGGTGACGGGCTCCAGTGTGGACCAGCTCTACCTGGGGGCTGTGGAGTACTGGAATGCCTCCTGGGCTGAGGTCTCAGCCCTGGCCAATGGATCTGAGTACTGCGAGCAGCGCATTGAGTTCCATTGCTACAACTCCCGCCTGCTCAACACCCCCTGTGAGTGCTGGGGGAAGTGGGGCTGCGCTGCAGGGCTGTGACACGGGACTGTGCACTGACCCTCCTCTGTGCCTGCAGCTGGGCTGCCCTTCAGCTTCTGGATGGGTCGGAATGATGAGCGGCACTACTACTGGGGGGGCTCACGACCGGGCATCCAGCGCTGCGCCTGCGGGCTGGACAAGAACTGTGCTGACCCCCAGTACTTCTGCAACTGCGATGCCGACCATGCGATTTGGTGAGTGGCGGGGGCTGCGGAATGGGAGCTGTGAGGTGGAGGCTGCAGTCATGGGGGGCACAGACTCTGGGGGCGCTCAGATGGGAGTAACATGGCTGTGGACTGGTGAAGGGAGAGAAACACCTCATGGCCCCTCTGATGCACTCACATTTGCAGGAGGACAGACAAGGGTCTGCTGACCTTTGTGGACCACCTGCCCGTCACTCAGGTTGTGGTTGGAGACACCAACCGCACAGGCTCTGAAGCCCAGTTCCTGCTGGGACCCCTGCGGTGCTACGGAGACCGTAAGTGACCGGCCCCACAGAACATCCCCTGCCTATGGAGTGCCTCCACCTGCCTGTGGGGTCCCACATGGAGGAACCCTGCCCATCCCTCACTGCCCCTCCTGTGCCCCACAGGCAACACCTGGAACACCGTATCCTTCAACAGGGGCGCAGCCCTGATCTTCCCCACCTTCCAAGCCAACCACAGCCTTGACATCTCTTTCTACTTCAAGACCACTGCCCTGTCTGGAGTCTTCCTGGAGAACCCAGGCTCCCGATACTACATCCGCATTGAGCTCAACAGTACGGGGGCAGAGGGTGTAGGGCTGTTGGGGGCAGTAGGGCTGGGGCCTCTTCTCAACACCGTGTCCTTGCAGCCACTAGGGATGTGGTGTTTATATACGACATTGGGAATGGGGATGAGAACCTGACGGTGCGGTCGGTGGTACCCTGGAACGACGATGAGTGGCACGAGGTGAAGGCTGAGCTCAACGTCAAGCTGGCACGGCTGCGGGTGGACATGCTGCCCTGGGTGGTGCGGCCGGCTCCCCCACAGAGTTTCGTCCACCTGGAGTTCGACAGGCCCCTCTACGTCGGTGAGAGCCCCTGGCCACGTCCCTGCACCCCCAGGGTGTGTGCCACAGGGTGCTGAGTCTTGGCCCCGCTGCAGGCGCAGCAGAGCACAAGATGCGCCCGTTCCTGGGGTGCCTGCGGGCACTGCGGATGAACGGGGTGACGCTCAACCTGGAGGGCAAAGCCAACGAGACGGAGGGTGTGCGGGTCAACTGCACTGGCTACTGCCAGGACCCGCCGGTGCCCTGCCAGAACAGCGGGCTCTGTGTCGAGCGCTACAGCCACTACACCTGCAACTGCAGCATCTCCGCCTTCACCGGACCCTTCTGCAACCACGGTCAGTGGCTGTGCTCCGCGGGGTGGGAGGGATGAGGAGCCAGCACTCTCCTCACCCTGTAGGCTCTCCCACAGACATCGGTGGGTACTTTGAGGAGGGCACCTGGGTGAGGTACAACATCCTGCCCATGTCGCTGTACGCCGCCCGTGAGTTCGCCAGCATTGTGAGCAGCCCCTGGCAGCCCCTGCCTGGCTACAACCTCACCAGCGAGGAGGTCAGCTTCAGCTTCAGCACCACCTCAGCACCCGCTGTGCTGCTCTACGTCAGCACCTTTGTGAAGGACTATATGGCCGTGCTCATCAAGGATGATGGTAAGGCACACCCAGAGCCTGCAGGAGGACCCTCCCCTATAGGGCTGCATAGGATGCTCCTCTCTGTGCATGCCACTTTCTAGCCCTCTAGATGGGCTGGATATGCCCACTGAGAGGCCCAGCCCTGCTGACAGCCCTGTGCTGCCCACAGGGAGCCTACAGCTGCGCTACCAGCTGGGCACCAGCCCCTATGTCTTCACTCTCACCAACAAGCCAGTGACGGACGGGCGGCCCCACCGTGTCAACATCACCCGCCTGCACCGCACACTGTACACCCAGGTATGGGCTGGGGCACCCTCCCAGCGGGGCCTGGGGGCTTCAGGTCAGGCTGGGAGGGGGCATGGGCAGGGTGGCTCTGTGGGCACTGATGCTGTGCACCTACCTCCCAGGTGGACTATCTCCCCGTGATGGAGCAGCAGTTTTCCCTGTTTGTGGACAGCAAGCTGGACTCGCCCAAAAACCTGTACCTGGGGCGCGTGATGGGTGAGCAGGGTCCTGCCCTCCGCTGGGGTCCCATGCTGAGGTCTCTGGGGTCTCCTCTGCACAGCATGGCCCTTGCCCTCTGAGAGGGATGAGTAATCTCCTTCTGTGGCCCCACAGAGACTGGCGTGATTGACCCCGAGATCCAGCGCTACAACACACCTGGCTTCTCAGGCTGCCTCTCAGGGGTGAAATTCAACACCCTCGTGCCCCTCAAAGCCATCTTCCACCCCACCAGTGCCCTGCGGCCCTACAACATCCGGGGGGAACTGGTGGAGTCGAGCTGTGCCTCAATGCTCCCCCTCAGCACCCTCTTTATCCCTCCTGAGATGGACCCCTGGTACATGGGCACAGGTGGGTGCTGTGGTGGGACCCTGGTGGGGATGGAGCCCTAGTCAAGCACCAGCTGCAGAAGGGATGCTCCAGCGTGAGACCTTGCTGATCTCAGCTGCCTACTCTGTCTCTGCAGAGTTCCCCCACGTGCATGACGATGGCTGGATTGGGATCATCATTGGATGTAAGTGAAGCCTCTGGCTGGTGTTCCACACTGGCACAGCCCTGTGGCCTCTCCCCAACCCCTCACTGCTGTCTTCTCCCCGCAGTCGTGATCTTCCTGCTCCTGCTGCTGGCAGGGCTACTGGTGCTAATGTACTTCTACCACCACCGCTACAAGGGCTCTTACCACACCAACGAGCCCAAGGCCATCCAGGATTATGGCAGTGCTGCCAAACCACTGTCGGCACGCAAGGACCAGAACCTGCCCCAGATCCTGGAGGAGGCGAGAGGGGAATAGTGGGGCTGGGGGTGGGATGGGCTCACAGCCCCCGCAGCTCCGGGAGGCGCCGGGGAATGAGCGAGCGTCGCAGGACCAAAGGGCCGAGCACACCTGAACTGCCAACACCCACCTCCAGACTGACCGGACCGTACTGACCGCCACCTCCTCCCCATGGCCACCACCGACCGGCCCCTGGAGTGCGGCCACGATCCGCCGAGCCCCGGCCTCGCTTGCCCTGGACACGCCAGAGGCAGGCTGCTGCCTCTACAGCTGCCAAATCCTGCCTGGCCTCTGTCGGGGAGCCCCAGGCCCGGCGCCCACCCTCCCTCTGGCCGGGGGCACCCGGCTGCTGCCGCCCGTTAGTGCTGCCCGCGTAGATGACCCGCTGCTTTGCTCGCTTCGCCAGCACCACGCAGAGCCACGAGCACCGACCCCGCAGAGCCGGGGTGCCAAGCAATACTCCACACCGGCGCCGCGCATGCCGCCACCGCACCTTGCTGAGATGCTGCTTTCATAAGATCAGGTACAGATCCTTTCTACCGTTTTTGTTGCTGGATATTCTACTACACTCTGGTTTTTTTATTCTATCGGTTTGTATAAAAAACCAAACGGAAGCTCCCGCGGGCGTGACGTTCCGCGTGTCGTGGTACGTGGTCTGTAGTTTGCTACTTCTCTGTATGAAGTGCCAGTCCTGCCGATTACCTCCAGCCCAGGGAAAGCTCCTGTTCACTCGCTGTGTTGTGGTAAGACGATGTTACAGATATGCATTTATCTACCCAAAGGCCTGGCTCCACTGGGCACTTTATTTTTAAAAAACCTGTTCTGTTGAATGAGATGTGAAGATAATCAAATAAAGGCAGAATGATGGTGTTTGACACTCCCCGGCCTTCACCTTGGCAGCCTGGGCAGATGCTCTCCTCCCACCCCAGCTCAGCCTGCACCAAGAGAGGGACCACATGGACAACAGCAATTCCTGGTCCTGGAGCGAGACGCAGGGTGTAGTGAGCATGGCTGGAGGCAAGCTCGGCTGCTGCTGCACACATACATCATGTCCTGCTCTCCCCACCACGCACCTCTGCCCCTTTCCCACCCTGAGCCATGTGTGATTCAGGCAGCCGGTGGCACCGGGCCACTCCCGATTCCCCCTGGACCCCGGGAGTCACGTCGGGGACAGTCAGGCTGAGCCCAGCAGGCAGGAGACAGTCAGGGAAAGGCTGCTGCCAGCTGCTCCCCAGGGTAACAGAGGCCAGCAAGCAGGGGAGGGTCTTTGCTACCACTTTATTATGACAAAGGCTACAAGCCATGTTATTTAAAGTGCATTATTATTATCATTATTCACCGTCCACAAACCACAGACACAAGCCTGGCATAGTGCAGATATGGCCAAAGTGGCAGAAGACGCTGAGGCAAGAGCAGGGTTGGCAGGAGCCGAGCAGATGGAGGTGGCAGGGAGCAAGGCTCAGGCAGGTGCTGGGATACAAGCACTGCTCCAGACAGACCTAAACACCTCCAAGCTCCAGGGGCCCATCACAGACAATGGGAAGGACAGACAAATAGCCTGGCCTGCCATGGGAAAGCATGGTGAGGGCTGGGCCAGGGAGGGCTTGGCTCCCAGGCAAACTCAGCACCTCCGTGTGTTCCTGGACTAAACAGCTGGGAGGGGGCTGGGGCCCTGGAGCCAGGTCAGGGCTCAGGCAGGCTCCCCATGTCATCCTGGGAACTCAGCCCTGGATATTGCATGGAGCACAGCCCAGCACCCAGCACCAGGCCAGGCAGGTGGCTGGTGGCATATGTGGCTCTCAGGGGACAGCCCCAACCTTCAGGTCAGTCCAGGCCCCATCCTGCCTGCCCTGTCCCAGGCCTGGAGCAACATCCCTGCAAAGGTGCTGACAGATACAGGACACCTCAGACACCTGCAGTCCCTCCACCCCAGCGCAAAATACACAGCCCAGCCACGAGCTGAGGATTAATTTAAAGTGCTTTTTTCTTTCCTTTTTGCATGGGGTGCCAAGGCTAAACCTCACCCTGCCAGAGAATATTTCCCCTTTATTCCCAGGGCCAGGAGGTCACAAAGCCCAAGGAAGCCTCCCCTGGGTCACCACAGGCAGTGACTGTAACATCGTCCTCTACCCAGCTCAGTGGCACCCCTACTCAAAGTATCGTGTTGCATAGTGCTGCTCTCCCATCCCCAGGCATCCCTTGGTGCCACTCCAGCCACAGCCAGGCAGTCCCTGTTTCCCAGCCAGCTGGGGCAGAGGGGAAACCACCCTGAGACAGCAGCCGGGGCCCCGGGACTGCTCACACTCCTGCTCCGAGTCTCTCCGGTGTCTGGATGGAAAGTAGCACTTGTGACACACACAGCAGCAGGAACAGCAGCAGTCATGTCAGCGTGAAGCAAACATGGCATTGCTTACAAGGTGCAGCAGCAAGGTGTGCCAGGACCACCCCGGAGCTTAGATGATGTCCGTCTCCCTCTCTATGCCGACATACTTGAGGGCGTCTGCCTGGCTGTACCTACAGGACAAGAAGTCATGGCTGCAGCAGTGACCTCCCATGCTCCCCCACAAACCTGCACAGAAGGTGGGGTCACCCCTGCAGCGCAAGGTCTCCACTGGCCAAAGTACCTGTAGTCAAAGAAGAGCTCCTCTCCTGCCTGGATGGCTCTCTTGGCAAAGATACCAATCCTGTGGTCTCCGTTCACCATCACGACTGCAACGAGAGATCCAACATCAGAGAGCTGCAACATCAGAGATGTGCAGCCCAGCTTGGGCTGGAGCTCTCAGAGCACCATGCCCTGCCTGGCCTGGCTGGGCAGGGGAACCTCACCTTTTGCATAGCAATTGGGGTTCACCGAGTGGTTGGCAAAGCGGATTTTATTTCCTTTGCGAGTAGCGTCAACAACAAAATCTATTAAAGAAAAAAAACAACTGTGGTGTAAGGCCAGGCCTGTCACCCAGAGGTGGGCTGAGCCTGCCCACCCAGCCAGTAGCCCTGGCCTCTCCACCCCGGCAACCTCAGGAAGTTACCATTGTTGAGGTTGAAGAGGAAGCTGGACATGTACTTGTCGTAGACCTTTCCTCGCCTGTCAGCCTCATCCTGTGAAATGAGCTGTAGAGGGAGAACACCTTGAGAGACTCAGCAGCTGAGGGCTGAGCCAGGAGCTCGCCTGCCTCCTGGAAACACCCTCCTGCTCTTGCTCCCACCTCATGGGCAGGAGCTTGCCAGGGCTCCCAAGGAGCAGCACACACACAACACGCTCCTCCACAGTGGAGGGCCAGAGGTACTCAAACCTCAGAGGTACTCAGAGCACAGGGATTGCTCTCCAAACTTGCTCAGAGCGAGCCCATGGGCACAGCTGAGCTGGGCAAGGCAGCTGTCCCCACGGCCAAAGGAAGCTGTCCCACTGCACGCAGCCCCCGAGTGCTGGGCATGCAGCCCCAGCAAAGATAGCAGCACTGACCTCCCCACAGTACTCGGAGATGAACTCGTTCTTCTGCACAGCCTCTTTGATGAAAGTCCCCCAGCCAGCCACGTCTGATGGGGCCAGCAACAAATGCTGCAAGCAAAATGAAAGGAAATGGGGACAGTTGGCAGGTACAGCACCTCCCAGTACACAGATCATGGGGGCAGAGGGGAGACAGTGTCCATCCAGCACCCCCTTGTTATGGTGATACACAGCTCCCTACAGACTTACACCATTATGTGGTTTACAACTTTCTCTGAATTTCTCTTTTTTTTTTTTTTTTTTTTTTTAATGTGCAATCCCTTGCTCTGACCAGCCGAATTCAAGACTAAACCTTCGTCTGGAGTCACTTTATACACTCTTTATGCTCTCACCATTCCTCATGTAACTCCCATCTCCTGATTTTCACATCTACAATTCCTACTCCAGAGTAAGTGCTGCAGAGGACCAGGGCAGAGCAGCTTCTTTTCCAGACTGTGGCACTCTGGCAGCTGCAGGGAAGTCATTCCCCCCTCCCCCCTGCACAGCAGCAGCAGCAGCTGTGTATCAGCTCTGCCCTGAGGCAGCTCCTGCCATGCTGCTGTCAATACCTTTTTGAGGCCTCGCTGGATGCTGCAGTTCTTGCAGGAGACCACTTTGCAGTCCCAGTGCTCTGAAGCGCCGCAGGTGAGGCAGAGGTCTGGGTCACACTCCCGCACAGCCAGGTAGCAGGGGCACTGCTTGGTGTTGCACTGGGTCTTACAGCGGCAGCCTGGGAAGCGGTTCTGACCTGGAGCAACACAAGACCATGGGTTTGCACTGTGAGGTTTGGCAGAGAACAGAGGGGCCATGCAGGGTCCCTGCCCCAGGTGGTCCTCCCCAGCCAGGTCTCGCCCTGGCAGGCCTTGGGCAGGCTCAGAACAAAGCCTGGCTGCTGTCTCTATCGCAGTGACCCAATGCCCACCCTAACTGCTGGAGGCACATCCTGCTCACAGGGGACCAGCAGGATACAGACACAGGGACGAGCACTAACAGTGTCTCTCAGCTGCCAAGAGTTTGCAGGGCAGCACAGAACTGTTTCCCTCTGGACTTTAGCAGGCTGCTAACAGAACTGCCGTGAATGGACAGAGCAGTGAGTACAGGAATAAAGCAGGCCCCCAGCAAGCCCCAGCTCTGCCCCCTCCCTGTGCTCTGTGCTAGGAGAGCTGGCTGCTTTCCTGCCCGACAATCCTTGACCTCTCCTTACAGTCAGGGTTGCACTGGCAGAACTTCTCACAGAAATTCTGAGTCATGATGCAAGGGCAGGAGCTGTCACAGGGATGCTCAGGGTGGTCACAGGGCTGGTAGTTGTACACCTGGGTCGGTGAATTATCTAGAACAAGAAGAGAGAAGCCAAGATTGGAAGCTGCATGTTGCAGGAACATTTTCAAAGCAGCACTTGCAGGATGCTGGAGCCAAGAAGGTGCAAGCTCCCTGTCTGCCTGCACTGGGAAGGGAGCCTGGCAGCCACCAGCTCCCACAGGCACACACATGGCTGTGCTCACTGACCATGGCCCAGTCCACAGCAGGGCTGCACACCAGCCCTCAGCCTCCCCTGGCTGCAGCAAACCCCGCTGCACATGCAGCCTCAGCGGGTATTGGCACTGCCACGATGCCTCTGGCACCCCAAGGAGCCTGGCCAGGGACAGTCACTCCCCTCCACGCTGCTGGACCTGCCAGGTGGGTGACCAGGACACGGCCGCCCTGCTGCAGCAGTCGGGGCTGGAGAACTCAACCCTCGCAAACCTCCCATGACACAGCCACAGCCAACGATACCTTTCTTCAGCTGGATCTTCCTGCAGTGAGCAGCCCACAGCCTGGAAAAGGAGCAGAGAGGGTTAAGGGAATGTGTTTGCCATCAGGGAGAGCTGGTGAGCGCCACTCGGCACCAGCAGCTAGCACAGCAGAGATGGGCCTGGCAGATTCATGCATTAATGATCAGCAGCCACCATAAAGTGGAGAGAGATGAGAGTGATGCAGCTGCAGCAGAAGCTCTCCAAGCCAAATACCAGAGCCAGAATAATACTGGACACATTGGGATCAGCACACAAAGTGGGTTACAAGTCAGGGAGCTCAGCCTGAGGCTGCTGTTAGGGAACTGCACTGGGGGCAACAGCCAGTGCTGCCCTGTCCTTGAGCTGAGCCTGGGGCTGCAGAGCCACTGAGCCCCCAGCCAGGGCAGCAGCCCTGGAGCTGGGCCAGGGCCAGCGCCCAGCAGCAGCAGCAGCAGCAGCCCCATGTGACAGCAGGACGTGCGCACAGATGGGAGCCAGATGGGGATTACCAGGAATGCGTTGGCACAAAAAGCAGCGGATCTGGTTGCATTTTAAGAACAAAACAAGCTTGTCCAGCACTTGCCTGTGCTTCCTTTTCTTCTTCTGGGATGGATTCATTAACTCATTTGTTGGCAGTTTCGTTATAAGCGATTCCTTCACTGCAAACTGAAAGACCTACAGAAGAACACAAGCAAAAACAAGTTCAGTGCACTCAAGTTGTTTTATCGAAAGCATAAGGAGAGTATGAGCAAGCACAGCAGTATGAGCCTGGGCCCAGAAAGCAGCAGCTCTGCCCCATTTTCCTGCCTATGGGCATCACTGCTCCTCCTGCCTGGGAAACGAGTGCCCGCACACCTGGCTGAGACACTGAGCACGGGAGGGACCACACAACACCGGCACACAGGGCTCACTCTGCCACCAGCAGCACTGCTGCAGAGCAATGTGGGAATCACTGGCATGTAGTGAGAACTACTTTCCCATAAGAGAGGCCTGTTTGTCCAGCTCACACTATTCCTCTCTAGCTCAAAACAAGCAGGAATCCATAAACAATGATGATAAGAGATTTGCAGGTAGTGTTATTGCAAGATGTTGTTCTAACTATGGGTAACCAATGACATTGTGGGGTGGTGAATTGAGAGCCAATGAATTGCTTGCGCATAGACAAGTGGAAAAATATATAAGCAGCCTTCTGATAGGTAATAAACAGTTTCACTTAATCACATTGATTTGGCGCGATGACCCTTATTGATCCTGCGCAACAGAGCAACACTCTGAACTCCAAAAGCACTGATGTGGCACCTTCCTCGGGGAGGTTTGTGGCAGAGAAATAAAACCAACAGAGAATATAACCACAGAAATAAAACCACGTGGCTCCAGCCCTGGCCCCTCTCTTGCTGCTGCATTGCCTGCTCTGGGCACCCACCTGCTTGCAGGTCTTTGTCCCCAGCAGCCTGGCGATTGAGCAGAAGTTGTTGAAGTAGGTCCCATGGAAGACACGGAAGAGTGACTCCTCGGCTCCTGTCCACTCCACGGGCTCCTGTGGTGTCTCCACTGCAAACAGCTGGGAGGAGGCCGGGCTCAGCTTCTGCTTAGTGGGGGTCTGGCAGCGGGAGTTGGCCTCTGGCAGGAAAGGCAGATGTTAAGCCAAACACATTCTGGAAGAAGGCACCTGGCCATCACGGTTCTGGAGGGCAGTGGTCTCCCCATAGTGCCCTGCAACCCTGCACTGCACTCCCGGCCACACACTCCTGCTTCTGGCCAGGGACAGTGTCAGGAGCCAAGGGCTCGCTCTGGGCTTTGCAGGACCCAGCAAAGTTCTTGCTTTGCCTGGCAACATTCCTCCTTCCTGGGAGAGGACAGTGAATCCCACAGCAGCAAGGGCAGGGCAGGACTGACATCCCTCAGGTTTGCTGGGAACACTGACTGCTAACTCCAAATTCTCCAGCTGTGCAGGAGGCAGAGAGGAGCCCGGGAGTGCTCCAGCTGCAAGGAGCTGCCTGCCCTCACTGCCCACCAGAGAGGAGTGGGGTGTCTCAGGACTGGCACCATACCCGAGGAGCTAGAGGCCCACTCATTGCCTGTGTCCCGGTCGCTGTCGCCCTCCCTGGTCTCAGTGACAGCCGGGGCGTTGGAGCAGGATGCGCCCACCACGTGGTGCCGCCGGCGCCGACGGCCTGAGCACTTGGATCGGGGGTTGTGCAGTGCAGCAAACTCCTTGGCTCCTTCCTGCAAGCAGAGCAGAAGACAAGACAGGTGGCAGATGACCACGGAATGCAGGAAGGCTTTTCCACAGGCTCTGGGACAAGTCCTGTCCTGCCACCACCAAGAGCAGGTGGATGAGCCTGGCTACGTGTGGTCCCTTCAGCAAGTGTCAAACCCTGCCAGCTGCCTGTGCTGCAGATTCCCACTTCGTTCCCTTTGGCACCACTGCCCAGTCAGCAGAGGCTCCTGGCCCTGAACCCCCAGCCCACTCCTCTGGATCCTCCTGGCTTCACGTTCTGCTCCTTTGTCACATGGGCTTAATTTCTATAACACTACACTGAGTCCAGAGAAATAATCTGTCACACAATTTCCCATCTGCCACCTCTGGAATTAGTCTTTGTTGGAGATCTGCTTTAATACGCATTGTAAGGTCTGCATTTGCATTCATGCTCCCCTGAATCCAAAACAACGACTAGAACTAAATCTGAAAAAATCACCCAAGTTACGAAAAAGATCCACAGAGCTCTGCAGAACAGAGCTGGCCAGGGCACTTCTCTCACGGTTTCTAAAGCAGTGACACAGAAACATACCAGCCAGAGGAAACAGTCTGCGCCGCAAGGATCTGGCTCAATCTTGGTCTCTCTATTCTTTCGTTTGTACACATTAGGAGTAGCATGAAAAGCTGAAAAAGTAACAGTTATCTTTACTATTAGCATTTTCCAAGAGTCTCCCCCCACTCTGCAAGGGACAGGAAGCAGGAGCCTGTGTGCCCGAGGGCTCCCCTGGCAGCAGGGCCTGAGGCGACCAGACCCATGGGGTAGCCCTGCTCCAACCCACAATGGGGACTAGGCAGCTTGGGAAGGAGAGGCCATAGGAAAAAGATCTGCTTTCACACTGAAACAAAAAGACCACATGATCTTAATATTATAACTTTTAATAAATAATTCACTGGAAAAAGTCCTGTGACTTCCCAAAGAAGCTCTTAGAGCTGGAGAACAGCAGGTCCAACAGCTAATCAGTATCCAAAAGGCTTTGGCAGAACCAAGCGCAGGAACATGACTAAGACGAAGCTGTAAGTTCCAGTGAGGCAACAAAACACAGGGGCATGTCCAGACTTTGGCAGTGAAACATTCATGACTTTCACTGACGAGCTTCTGCAAAGCAAGAGCAAAGTCTGGTGGCGGCAGGACTACTGCACAAACTGCCGAGAGCTTGGAGGCGGCGTGCTGAGCGCGGAGAGGGGACGGCCACGCAGGTCGGTCTGCCATCCATGTGAGCAAAGAGTGGAGCCGTCTGTACAAAAGGCTTCTGGGCACCTGTCAGCTCCTACGGCCCCACTGCAAACTCATGAGGCACCACCCTCCAGAGACTGCAGCACAGACTAAGCAAGGTGTGCAGAGGAAAACTGAGGAGAAAGGGCTCTAGGGAAGCGTCCGGCTGAGATGGCACTTACGATGCAGAAAGCAGTCATATTTGAAGCAGCGGCGGCAGAAGAGGGTGTGGAAGGAGTGCAGGGACTGCTCCCGCTGCACCGACTTGGCGCACGGCCCGTCGATGTTGGGAGTGCACTGCGGCGGCAGCACATTCGGGTCTGACACCTCCGTGAGCTCCCGGTACCTGTTGACAAACACAAACACCCAGGGATGTGCATGCTTTCCCCATTTGTGACACTTTACATGCCTACATCACTGTCTGGGCCTGTTTGGCCCTCAATGCCAAACTGCAGTTTATAACACGCAAAACACACTCTGCCTGTGGGGCCTGCAGGGACTGAGCTTTGTGGCCCAGCCAGCCCACAGTACTGGTCTCCGAAATAAAGATTTCAACTCTTGCTAAGAAAGGTAACAGACAACCACAGCAGGGAGTTTCTACCTTTCTTTCATATCCTCTGGGAAGCCATACTCAGGAAACATGGAAGAAATAGCAGTGAATATCATGTCATTGGGGAATCGCTTCTTGGAACACTTCTTGTTACCTACAAAGAAGAGGAGACACATTTCCTCAGCCAAGCTGATATGAATGGGTCTTTCCTTCTTGCACAGAGCAATTCCAGAGATGCTCAGGATTTTATTTCAAGACAGAAACATAATCCTATGCACAACAGATAAACCTTGTGTCCTGCAACCAGGCTAAGGCATTTCCAGAAGCAGTGTTAGGCCATTTTCAGTGTAGCACAACGTACTGCTGCAAGTACCAACTTTTCTCAAGCACTATTACTATTTATTTCTGCCAGGGCAGAACTTGCTGACAATGCTTTTCTACATCCACGAAAATCTTGCTGTTTGTGCCACCTGCATCACTACAGATCAAGGACAAAGACAAAATTACCTATCAGCATTCAGAAGGTCATTGAGGACACATGAAAATCCCACAAACCAGAGCTTCCTCTAGGCAACAAGAGCTCCAGGTGGCACAGGAGAGAGAAGAGGAACACTAATACATGGAAAGCAGGTCTGGAAGGGATTTGAAAGGGTCCATCTCCCTGCCCCCCACAGAAGCAGATCCACCCACATCTTCCTGACAGGTGCTTGCCAGACCAGCACTTGAAAACCTCCCCTAGCAGAGCTCCCACAGCCTCTCAGATAACACCCAGCTCTGCTAATCTCACCAGGAAGTGGGTTTCCAAATGATGCGTGTAAATTAGTCCCCACCACACTTTAAGCTGGTGATTTCTTCTCCTCTCCACAGTGGACTGTGAGAACAAATCACTTCTCTTCTGCTACAGAACTTGTCAAGCTGGAACTACTCTTGGCAACACATTAACAACCCAGTGATGGCAGGAGAGCAGTGCCCAGTGCTCAGGCAGGGCAGGATGGAAGCGTGACCAACATAAACCCCACTTCTCTGGGGCCAAACCCACCTTCTGCTGCAGTTCGCTTTCTTTTCCTTGTCACTGGCAGCTCCTCTTTCCCATCCTCCTGTTTCACCTCAGAATCATTGTGTCCTTCCTCTTCCTCATCTGAATACTGATTCAGAGCATTCACTAGCTCCAGGAACACAGCATCACTGATGAGGACTGACCCTGAGATCATTTCTGAAACACACAGAAATGGGAGTGCCACCATCTTTCTCGTTTCTCTCCATGGCAAACTGCAAGCCAATGTGCTCTGCTACCAACCAGAGCCCTTCGCTCAGTTTTGTTGGGGTAGGTGGGATTTTAGCACTAGATTCAGTAGCATTGTATCATTTTCAGCAATCTGGAGACAGGCCACACCAGTTTTCCCTGTCTTCCTTCCCCCCTGGGCAATTTTATGATGGGGCAGGCAGGGCTTTTCATTGATTAAACTCTTGGCTAAGGCAACAAGCAGAAGAGGGTTGCTGAGCTCCTCCCACCCTCTAGCACATTTTCAGCATCCCAGAGGACACCTGTGAATCCCTGTACACAGGAGCATTGGCTCCAGAGCACTCCAGGCACTAGAATGGAGTAAGCTATCCAAAGGCAGGCACCATCCTGTTTCTCTGCTCTGAGAGCTCCCACGGAAAAGCTGATTACTGCTGCCACCTTTTGACTCCTGAACTACTTGGATATGCTATTTGCAAGAGACTGAATCACAGGACCATAGGAAGGTTTGGTTTGGAAGGGATCTTAATGCTAATCTTGTTCCATCCCTGCCATGGTTAGAACATGGTTGCTCCAAGCCCCATCCAACCTGGCCTTGAGTGGACAGAGCTGGCTGCTCCCAGGTTACCTTCCTCTCCATGAACTTTCCCATCATAGTTATTAATAAGTTCTTCAATGAAAGTTTCATCTTCTTCCTTCACCTCGTCGCCCATGTAAGGGATATTGCACAGAACCGTTTCATCCTCCACCTGAAGACAGATCAGACACAGCTCAGAAAAGCAGTGTTTGCCAATTCCAATGGGGCTGTGCCCAAGGCTGCTCTGGTCCCCCACACTTGCCAACAACACGGTGGACAGCAAAGATGCAGATGTCTTATCACTGACACATTATTCCATTGTAAGGAATGATGAAAAAGGAAAAGACCCACCTAAGAAATAAAACTCTTCATTTAAAAGGAAATAAAAATCTTAGGGGAAAACACAAACAAACAAAAGCCCCAGAAAACTCCTTGAATCCTGTGAAGCAGTGGTGACTGTCAAGGAGTCACGTGTAAAGGAGACCACCTGGGTGAGGTAGCGTGGACACAAGGCTGGCTTATGGGATTCTACAAAACAAGCAACTAAAGCAACACTTTCCATCATCTCTCAAGCAGATGTTGCCTGAAACAAGTGGGATGAAGAACTTCTTCCCAACTGTGTCACAATCAGACACTGACTGCACTGAGTCCCTGTGTTTCCCACGTACCATGAAATTCTGCTGAAGAGGGGACCAGGAGTACATAATGGGCACCAGTGCCACTGTGTTCAGGGTCCTCATGTACAGTGTCTGGCTTGAAAATCCTGGGAAAATGCTCTCAACAGTGCACTGGAACACAAGAACAGAGAAGGTCAGTGAGGAACCACCCTGGGAGGCTGCCACAGCCTGAGGAAAACTGAATTCAGGACAAACACAGAAGCGACACATCCATTCTGTGGACTCCATCACAGGAAAAAGCCTTGGGGTACTTTTTGTCCATTTCTACATTCCAGAAGTGTGAGGCATGGCCTGACACTGACCTAGGACAACACAGACATAAACTCATCCCATAACACCACAGCTCCCTACAGAGCCCTGGTTCCAGTCCCCACTTGTTGCTGCCCCTTTTTCTCTGCACACCTGTTTCAGGAAAGGGTGTCCGCTGACTGGCTTCATCAACTGCACTGGCTGCACTCGAAGCTTCTTCCAGTCTTCATTAAGGATTTGAGTCTTTTCATGAACCTTTGCAAAGTTGGCCACAAAGAGAGCCTGAAAGGAGAGAAAGGAGCTCTCAAAATTTAAGAAAACCCATTGAGAATTCCCACAGTACTGAAAGGGTTCAGCAGGGAGATCCTGCAAAAACCAACTGGAAATGAGTTCTCTTGCTGCAGTTACTCCAGTGCTTGTTCAGTGGCCTTGTGTGTGTGACAGCTGCTGCACACATGGCTCAAGACAGAGCACGAGGAGAAATAGCATCTCTTTCCATTGATCCAGCTTGCAAGTCAAGCACAGCTTATCAATTCACCTTGCTGACACCCTCTGGCACCACTCGAACTCTCTGAGCTGAAATGAAGCCTTTTTGGGGACATCTCAGCTGTGCCTGTACCTTTGCTCCCATGTTCGCCTGGAACCTCTTGAGCTGCCTCAGACGCATGTACTCAGACTTGACTTTCCTTTTCCAGTACATGATACACTTGGATGTCGGAGGAGTGGTAATTTCCATTTTTCTATAATAATACAGAAAGAATAAATATTAAATAACAGAAAGCTCAAGCCCCAAACAAGTGATATCAGAAAAACGTCACTGTGGATGAGAAATACACTCTATGCATCACAGACTTAAACCAAGGAAAATATCGGCGCCGCTCTGCAGTGCTCCTGACGGAGGAACACCCACAGCCGAAACGCACGGACAGGCCCGGGACAGCCGCGAGGGGCGGTGCTGACCGGAACCGGCCGCTCCTGTCCCCCCGAGCCCCCGGGGCAGCACCTGAGCCCGGGGATTGCTGGGGTCCCCGCCCTCCCTCGGGACACGCCGCCGGAGAGCCGCGGGTCCACTCCAGCCGCCCTCCCTGCCGCTCCGGCCGGGCCCGAGCGCTCCCCGCGCCCGGGGACAAGAACCGGAACGAGCCGAGGCCGGCGGCGCCGCCGGGCCGGGGGAGCGGGTCCGAGCCTCGCAGCTCCCTCCCCCCAGGGCCCGGCCGGTACCACGGGGGCCCGCTGCCCCCCGGGACCCCCCGGCCCCGCCCGCACTCACTGCTCGGCCATCGCGACAGGGGGAGGCCGCGCGCCCCCGCGACACTGCGCGCGCGCCGGCCCACCCCCGTCTCCGCCCCCGCCCCGCCTCAGGCCCCGCCCCGCCTCTGACCACACCCAGCCCCAGGCCACGCCCATTCTCAGGCCACGCCCCTCCTCGGACACCGCCCCCATCAGGCCCCGCCGCTGCACCAGACCCCGCCCCACGCCAGGACGCGCCCCTCCTCAGGCCCCGCCCCACACCAGGACACGCCCCTCCTCAGGCCCCGCCTCGCCTCAGTCACCGCCCCCGGACTAGACCCCGCCCCCGACTCAGGCCCCGCCTTGCGCCGCCGCCGCCGGTGGGGCCGGGCCGCACGGGGCTGTCCCGGAGGAGCGGACCCGTTCCAGCCTGGAGAACACCCCTGTCAGCTGCGGTGAACGGGTTAAGCGCGGCGGCTCGGTGCCCAGCGCGCCCCGGTGCCCGCCCGTGCTCAGTGTGCCTCGCCCCGTCTCCCCGCGGGCCCGCCCGGCTCCGGCCCCTATCGCGGGCCCGGCCTGACCCCGCGGGAATCGCTTGGTGGGACAGCGCCGTTCCGGCCCGGCTTCGCCGCCCTCCGGGCCCCGGGACAGCCTTGCCCGGCTTGGCCACGCTCCCCGACGAGTCGCGCCGGTGGTCCCGGGTCCCTCTGGCCCCACCGCCAGGCCTCCCTGTGGCGGCGCCGGGCAGGAAGCGGCTGCTGGCGGCAGCTTTCCTGCGCTGGGGGCCCCGGCGCTGGGGAGCGGACGGAGCTGGCTCCTGCCCCGGCGGGGGCCCCGTCCGTCCCCCGTCCGCGGTGTGGAGCGCCGGCTGCCCTGGGCACCCTTTCCCCGCGGCCCCGGCGGGGAGAGTTCGGGAGAGGAGCAGGGCCGGCCCGCGCCCGCAGCCCTGCATCCGCCTGCATCTGGGAGCTCCGCTGAGTCAGGTGGGGCGGGGGCCCGGCGTCCCCCGACCTTCCTGGGCTCGGGAGAGGGCGGACAGCGCTGGGACCAGCCGGGGACCGGGATAAATGCCCGGGGGAGCCCCAGCCCGGGCGCAGCGGCGGCGGGAGGATGAGGATGCTCCCTGCGCTACGGCTGCTCTGCTGCCTGCTCCTGTCTCTGCTCCCGCGGGGTAAGGGTACCCCGACTTGCCGCCGGGTCTGCTGCAGCGCAGTGCGGCAGAGGTAGCTGCGGGTGCTGCACGGAGGCCCCAGGGAGCTGGGCACAGGGTCTGGCAGACAGCAAGACCTTCAGGGCCCTTGGCCTGTTTCTCCCCTCTGTCCCAGTGCAGCTGTGCTGGGGGACAGCTCGCCTGGCCCTTCCTGACCTTCTTTTGGAGGATCTCTGAGCAGGGTTTGCCACTCAATTCTGTGCCTGCAGGGCTGGTGTTGGCTCAGAAACTTCTCTGCCAGGATGCAAGGGCCAAGGCAGAGCCAGGAGACCCCTGCTTCCTTAGCCCCTTCAGCTCTGTTCTCAGCTCAGCCTGGGAGGAGGAGAAGGGGTCTCTGATGCGCTGAGACCACTGAGTGGGCACTGCAGCTGTTCCTGGCTGTGCAGCCCTGGCATTCTGTGTCTCCCTGCTGCAGGGCATGGGAACACTGAGTATGGGGATCTCAGAGATGAAGGTGCCATATCCCAGCCCAGCTCCAGCCCTGGCGTCTGCAGCAGTGCTACAGTGGGGGGCTCTACCACTGGCAGAGCAACGTCCGGCACCCATTGGACCTCGCATGGTCCCACAAGTCCTACCACCACCAGTGGCAGTCTGTCCTTCCAGGTGACTATTTGTACCTGGATGAGGATGGTGAGTAGACCTGCACTCTTGCGATCAAGGCTGTTCTCCCCATCTGCCACAGACCTTAGTGAGCCCTGTGTGATCTGTGCTGGGGCTCGCAAGAACCTCAGAGACTCTGGCTTGGCTGAGTCCATGGGGCCCCCACAGTCACAGGCAGCCCTGGCAGCCCTAGTTTGGGACCCCCAGGGCTGTGTGTTGAACTGCACAACAAATGGAGTTCCTGCCCCATGCTGCGCAGAGTCCAGGAGTGACCCCAAAGAGCCCTCGCGAAACAACATGTGGGGGAGAGCTGGGACTGGGGCGACATCCCAGGGTCTGTCTGGTGCTCTGCAGGACCTCTGGAGGTGCTGAGGGAGCCAGCCCACCGCCAGAACACCTACCAGGGCTGAAGCTCCCTCTACTGCCAGGCCCTCTTCCATGTCACCCTCGTGGCCATCCCCAAGGGAAGTCGCTGCCACTGGGACCAGATCAGCAGGTGGGTCAGCATCCGCCCCAGCAGTGCCATGTGCACACTCATAACAAGGCCATCGTGAGGATGTGTCCCTAACCCAGCAGGCTGGCCTCATGTCATCCCCTGCACAGCACCTACAGTGAGCTCTCCAGCTGCACCCAACTGCTGGCCCAGCTGTTCTGCTGTGGCCCAGGGCCATCCTCAACACCTTCTTCCGGCAGGTCCAAGCTGAATACTTCACCAGCTGCACAGAGGCTGGGCTCCCCGAGCTGGGCAGTTGGCCTCCAGCATTGCTCGTGGCCACGGGGCTTAGCTGCCTCGTGCCCCTTGCAGCAGCCCTCACACTCAGCAGAGCCTGGAAAGGGGCACAAATCTCAGGGAGAAGCAGCCCATCTCCTGCATGCCCCCATGCCTGTGAGGGGCCAACGATAACCTCCTTCCCTCCCAGTGCTGGCAATTAATGAGTGGGAGGGAGGACTGAGGGTGAGAGTGACAGGGCAGAGCAGGGATGGGGGGTTTGGGAGTCCCTGGGGTTGGAGTGGGTCCCATGGTACAAGGGGAGGCTGGGCACGGGGCTCCAGATGTCTGCATCTGCCTGGGGGGAACACTGGGAGAAGAGTCCCAGGCAACTGACCCTGCATGGGCCAAGCCCCTTCCTCAACACCCCAGGTTGGGGTTGGCAGGGAACGCCGGGAATGCCAGGTTGGGTGGGGAGCCCAGGCCCTTGGCAGGCAGCCACCGTCCTGTCCCTGCCCATCCCCTCCGGACGCCCCAGGAGGGGGAGGCCGTCCCAGCCCTGGGGCCGCGCTGAGATCATTGGGTGTCTCCCTGGCAGAGGCTCCTGCCACCCGACCCGAGGCTCCGCCGGCTCCACCAGAAAGCAGGACCAGGGGCTCCAGCCCTGTGGCCACCGGAGTGCTGGGGATGACTTCCAGATGTGGCCACTTGCCCACAGAAAAGTGGCTGCTGCAGCCCAGGAAGGATCAGGCAGCTCTGCCAGGACCTTTGCTGGGGAGCTGAAGCCCAGCGCAAACCACAGCAGGGAGGGTCCCTCGGAGCTGCTCTTCACTGCGCTCCAGTCCCCGCTCTGTGTGTCTGCAGGCAGCTGTTAGAGGGGAGGCTTTGAGCTGCCCTCTGCCCTGGCCAGGCGTGAAAGCAACTCACCTGGCCCCAGCTAGGTCCTACGTGGAAATGCCACAGACCCGTAGGCTGAAGTCACCCTCAGCGGGGGGGACATGGGCCCCTGGGCAGGAACTGCTCCAGGAAGGGGGGCTCTGGCAGAGTCAAGCAGGCGCCACGCTGGACAGTGTGGCAGGAGGGCACTGGGGCCAAGGACCGGCAGGGTCGGCCAAGTGTCTGCCCTCTCCCCACCTCCTCGGCCTCGTGCCTGGGGGTAGGTTGTGCTGTCACCCTTCCCTCCTTGGCCACGGCAAGGAGCTGGGGCTTCCCCGGTGGTGCCGTCTGTGGGGCAGGTGCCCGGGTGAACCAGAAACTGTGGTGTTGGGGTCGTGGGTCCCCCTGCTGCCCCCATTCCCGGGCGGCAGGGCCCGTCCGGGGACATTATGCTTTCCCGTCCACTCCCCCCGCTGCTGGGCTGCCTGCCCTCCACGCAGGAGACGAGGGATTTCACAACCCAGCCCAGACAGGATTAAAGAGAAATACACAAGTAAACAAATCGCGGCCTCGTAACGCTGGACGTGCTGTGCAGGGAGTGGATCCTCCAGGCCGGTGGGTGAGGCGCGGGCTTCGTGGGCGCCGGGGTGCGGGAGCGATGCCCGCGGGGGCCGGCACCGCACGGGATAGCGCAGGGTCCCGACGGGAGAGCCGCTTCAGAGCAGCACTGAGCAATCTCATTTTTCACACGTCTCCTGTAGTCAAACTGCCCCTGTCAGAGGAAAGGAGTTGCTTCCTGTTATTTCCATTGAAATCCTTGTCCCGGTCGTTAGCCGGCAGGCTTTGGCAGGATGGCACCGCGCGCGCACATGAGCTCCGGCCGTCTCTCCCAAGGGCTCCTGCTGCTCTGGGGTAAGTGCGCGGGGGGCGGCCCCGGGGGCTCCGCACCCCGATCCACCCCGCACGTGGCCGCCCTCCCACTCGTGGGGCCTGGGGCCAGGGTCTTGACTCAGCCCGACCCACCGCCCCACCCCAACATGTGACCAGCCTGGCAAAGCTGAGCTTAGCTGGGGCAGCCATTGCTAGTGTGGCCAGGGGGCAGTGGCAGGTGGGCACCAGGTGCTGTGGGGCACCACACTCATCTACGGTCCGGCAGGGAGCCCTGCAAAGCCCCGGCTGGGACAGGAGCCGTGGCACCGCACATGCCCAGGCAGAAGGGCTGGATGGGGCCATAAGGGACAGAGATCAGGACAGGGTGGGCTGCCCTTACCGCAGCCAGTGTACCAGTGCAGGAGCACACCGTGGCCAGTGCCCGGCTGTGCTGGAGCTCCCCACGAGCAGCCCAGGCAGGGCCCACTCCGGCAGTTCACTGCAGAACCAGCATCAGTGCCCCACACTGCAGGCCCTCAGCCAAGGGTGGAAGATGGATCGGGCAGTTTCCTTGGGCCATGGTGTTCCCGTGGGCCAGGCGAGACATGCCCCACGCCCTTGGCAGGCTGTGCTGGGTGTGGGAGTGATGGCAGGCGGAGGGGTTCTCCAGCAGTTCTGTGCTGTGGCCAGTGCTTCCTCTTCCTGCCCCAGCCCTGTCCGGCTGCAACGCAGCACTACGCTGGCTCCTCATGGGTGGGGGTCCCAGTTTGCGTCTCTGTTGTGACCATGGCCCAGGGCCCGTAGCCCCTAAACAGACCCTCCGAACCTTTTGACAGCTGCCTGGAGCCTGGCTAGCCCCTCCCCACAGCCCCTGCCCATACGGGGGCTGGACACCCTGGCCCCAGCCTGTACCGGGCTCCGGGCAGCTCACTATGCCCCACCTGCCGGCTCCAGTGTGCCCTGAGGGACACCCGAAAGCAGTTATCGCTTGTAGACACAGCCTCTGCCCCGGCAGCTCCTGTGTGTGGAGCCCTGTCAGCACCCATCATTCCCCCCAAAACCCTATGTCCCCTCTCACCCTGTGTCCCTCCCTCTGCAGTGCTGCTGGGGACTGGCCTTTGTCACATGGACAATGTGACAACGAGCTTCGAGCAGGACGCTGGGACCAACCGGACGATTCAGCCCATGGGTGAGTACTGGGGCTCAGTGAGGGCCAGGCTGTGCTGTACACAGGATGACCCCTCCTTTTCCCAAGTCATCCCAAGAATAGCTGGTCTGTGCCATGAAGCTCTCCCTGCCACTGCCCACAGCGAGGGCAGCCAGAAGCAGCCTGCCCTCCCTCTGTGCCCCGGCATTGCCCCGGGCTGCTGCAGGCTCCAGGCAGCACCCCAGGGCTGCTGTGGGGTCCATCCCTCACTGTGCCGATGTCTCTCCCACTGGCCCGGACAGGGCTCCAGATGCCAGGTGTCACCTGGCAGCAGGGGCAGGCAGGGATGCACTGTGGGCAGAGGCACGCTGCCTGTACTCAGCACCTTTCCTCACAGAGGGGAATTACACCGACATCACACAGACGTGCTGGGATTACTTCGTCGACCTGATGAGGAATGTGACGACGTCAGAGCTGTGCGAATGGAAAGTCATCAGCAGGTATGGGGCAGCAGGACCTTCCCCTCTAGTACCAGGGTGCAGGGGCTGGGCAGTCCAGAGGGATAGTGCTCGTCTGGGGTCAGCCCAAGGGGTCTGTGCCTCTGATATCCCAACCCCTGCTCTCTTCCCAGGCCCTACAGCGAACTGCAGGGCTGCCTGGAGTTCTGGGCCGACCGCCTGAACTACAGCTACCCCAATGCACTGGCGGAGCAGTACATCTTCCAGAGCCATCACCGCTACTTCCACAACTGCACCCTGGAGCACCCAGTGTACGGCGACCCACCCGAAGATGTGCTCCTGGCCATGATCATCGCACCCATCTGCCTCATCCCCTTCCTTGTCACCCTGGTCATCTGGCGCAGCAAGGACGGCAAGGCGCAGGCCTAGAGCTACCGTCCCGTCCCGCCTCGGGGCATGGATCCCCGGCTGCGGGGCCGCCCGACCACCCGAACCGCCCGGTGGGCTCTCGGGGCCACCAACCCGTGCTGCTGAGGCGGTCGGTTCCTCCTGCGCCTTCCCCTGCCCCGCGGCCCGGGATTAAACGCTTCTCCCCCCACGCCTGGCGCTGGTTCTTCGGCCGCTCGATCCCTCCAGGGCCCCGGCCCGGGCCAGCTCCCACGGCCAGCGCCCCCCCGGCACGGTCCCGCCGGCAGCTTCTTGCCGTGGGGAACGCGCCCGGCGGGACACCGGAACCAACACCGGGCACCAGAACCGGGGCCGCCGCCGTCCGGGAGGAGCGGAGGGCTGAGGGGGCGGGGCTAATTAGAGGGGCGTGGCCCAGATGGAGAGGGCGTGCCCCCGGCGGTGGGGGCGTGGCTGCGCGCTGGGGGCGTAGCCCAGAGGGGAGAACGTAGTCCCGTGGGGGCGTGGCCCGGCGTGGGGTGGGTGTGATCCCCGGGGAGGGCGTGGTCCCGCTGAAGGGCGTGGTCTCGGTTGGGGGCGTGGTTCCGCAGGGGGCGGGTCTCGTTGGCGGGGGCGGGGCCCGCGGCCGGGCCGGAAGCGGGGCGGGGCGGAAGGTGGCGGCGGTTCCGGCGGCGGCGGCGGCGGCGGCGATGAGCTTCGAGTGGCCCTGGCAGTACAGCTTCCCGCCCTTCTTCACGTGAGCGCGGCCGGGGCTGGGGGGGTCGGGGCGGGCCGGGGAGCGCGGGAGCCGGGGGCACGGGCCGGGGGTGCCGGTGCCCTTTCGGCCCCGTGCTGACCCGACCCCGCAGTCTGCAGCCCAACGGCGAGACGCGGCAGAAGCAGCTCTCGGCCTGGTGCGCGCTGGCGCTCGCCTACAGCCAGCAGCACCGGCTGCCCGCCATGACGATACGGGAGGCTCAGGACATTCCGCTCTTCACCAACCACCGCCTCCAGCGTATCCTTTGGGCTCGGTGCCCGCGCCCCCGTCGCCCATACCCCCCTCGCCCCCACCCCCCGCCTCCATCAGCACCTCCTTAACCCGCGCCCAGGGAAGCTGCCGCTGGAATCCATCCAGGTGGTGCTGGAGGAGCTCCGCAAGAACGGTGGGTGTCTCGTCCGTCCTTCCGTCCGTGCTCCCGTCCGCGGCCTGTGCCCGACCCGCAGGCAGCGGGGCAGGGAGGGCAGCAGCCACCGGGCAGCTCCGTCCCGGGACTGGGGCTCGCCCATCCCGCGGGTGTGGGCTGTGCCTCCGCCCGGGCAGGCTCCTACGGCCGCCCCTGCTCCGTGGGACCCAACCTTGCCTTTGCAGGCAGATTTAGCTGCACGGGGGAGAGAGGGCTCGACAGTGAAATGACTTTCTGTAGACACAGCAATATTTAGGAAGTCAGTGCGGATTGTAGGGGAGAGGCTGGTCCGTGAGGCTGCCTCTGGATTCAGTGTCTGGCGTGTGTCCCGAAATCTGCATGTTTGATCCTTACTTCTGACTTGTGCTCTGCTTCAATCCCTTTTCCCTGTTGTTTCTAGGGAACCTGGAATGGTTAGATAAGAACAAAACCAGCTTTTTGATCATGTGGAAGAGACCGGAGGAATGGGGAAAGCTCATCTATCAATGGGTAAGAGCACAGGGGCTGCACACCCATACCAGGCTGTGTCCATGAGGATGAGGGGTCCTGGCTGCCATTTGGGAAAGACCACTTAAATGTTCTCCTCTTGCTTCCTTACTGCTTTTACCTCTCTCCTTCAATTTCTCTCTGTTGCAGAGAGGTGAGGACTTATTAGCAGTTTGTCACTTGCTGTGAGCCGAAGTGTGAGTAGCAGGTGTTGTTGTCCACCCTCAGTGCCACTGGGTGAGGACAGGGCAGTATCACTGCCTGGCTTGTCTGTAGCCCAGGTCCTCTCTGTGAAACATAGGCAGGAAGAGCAGAGTGACAGGGGAGAAACCATCTTCATTCCCTCAGGCTGCACTTCCTGATCCTTCTACCCCAGTGTGTGTCCAGGGTGCTTCTGCTTATCAAGTGCTGTGCACAGCCCATGTTACATGCTCCAGGTTGTATGAGAGATCGGACAAGGATGTTCAGCCACACAGATGAAATTTGCTATATTGCCTTCATGTTTCCAGGTGTCAAAGAATGGCCTGACCAACTCTGTGTTCACACTGTACGAACTGGCCAGTGGAGATGATACAGAGAGCGAAGGTAATGTTGAGACTCATGTTCTGGAGCAGGTTTTCAGAGCACATTGGATTAGGGCATGTAAACAGTTGATTGTCAGATTACAGTTTTGTAGATTAAATGTTTTGAAATCTCAGATGCAAACTCATGCTTTCCCACCACTGGCACATGCTGTTCCAAAGGCTTTTATCACTTTGCAGGAACGTCCCCATCTGTAATTGCATTTTCACTTCCCCAGTGCCCAGCATTTTATCTGCTGTAGTGAGGGGTGTTTTGTTTACAAGCCAAGCTCCTGCACTGCCTTACAGGCTGCTGTGACTCATCCCTGCTGTCTGTTGACCTTTAGGCTCTGTTCCTGAAGCAGAGATGTAGAGATGAGCCTATCAGTGTAGCCATGGCTCTGGATTTGCTATAGTCTTATGGTGCTCTTCAGAGCCCTCTGCATTGCTGCCAGAGCCTGGCCCTCACAAGCCTGTTTGTTTCTTGATGTGATTATTTTTTTCCTGTTGATGGGGATCTTTGTCCTTCCCTAGAGTTTCATGGTTTGGACGAGGCTATGCTGCTCCGTGCCCTGCAAGCCTTGCAGCAGGAGCACAAGGCTGAAATTATCACGCTGGATGACGGCCGAGGCGTCAAGTTCTTCTGACAGGAGCCTCCTCTCCTTCCGTGCTGCAGTCTCGGGTCTCGCTGCCAAGAGTTGCTCTCTGGGCCTGGCTTCAAGCCGTGACTGCAAGTAGCTGCATCTCGGGATTTCTTGGGGCAAGATGAGTCTGCGAACCCTTCCAAAGACTTAGGAATATCCTGAGATCCTCTGTCTGTATGTTCTTCCTGTTAATGTGTTTGAGAGGCTAAAGCTGCTCTAGGCGGTTCTGGGAGGGACCACCCAGAAGTGAAACTGGGGACTGCTGCTGGTCCCTGTTCCTGTGATGGCCTCGAAGCAGTCCCAGCTGGCTGGTCAAGCTTGGCCTCAAAGGGCCCCTCTGTACCTCTGCCAGCCACGTGCCTGGGCCCTGCAGTCCTGCTGCGGTGCCAGGGGCTGAGGCAGGAGCAGGGGACTGGCTGTTATTGCTACGCTGTGGAAGCACTCAGTGGCAGAAGGAAATGCACTTGCTGCCAAGTGGGCTGGGGGTAGCCAGGGAACTAATTTCAGGTGATTAAAATGAGATGTATTTATAGAGCAGCCTGGGTGTTTTCATCTTTATTTTCCCATCAGAAACAAAACAGAGCAGTGTACCAGATTTTTGTTCTCCGGTCATATTTCCTTGCTGCCCCAGGGAAATGCAGTGGTTCCAGGGTGGGAAGCAGCAGCATAAGTGCTTTTCTCCACTTGGCAGAATTGTGGCCTGTGGGGGCCCTCGCTGCCCTTCTCAGGACAACATTTACTTTAATTTTGCATGTGCAGCCTGCTGGAAGCCCCTGGGTTTGTGCAGAGGTGATGGGGTAAGCTCTACCACTGGGTCTGGGAGAGGGATGACTCAACTTTAGGCTCTCAGTGCTGATAACAAAGTCCCCAACTTGTCAGAAACCATGGCCCAGGTCCAGTCACTGACCCTGTCAGGCCTGGGGAAGCAGATGGCTATGCTGGGGCAGGATCACCTTTCCCTGATTGTTGTGTGTATGTCACTGGCAGAGGTTGGGGGCAGTGCTGGAGAGACCTCTGGTCAGACCAGTGTGGTTGTTCTGGGGGTCTGGCAGAACAGGTGGTGCTTGCACCCCACACACTGCCATTGTCTGCCCCTGTCTGGTGCTGAGCAGTGTGTCTGGCATTCCCTGCCCTTGGGGACAACCTGGCACTGGCTCAGCTGCTGCTGACAGCTGATGTCAACATTGAGGAAATTTAAAATTTTAACTTAAAAATTTGTTTTGTAGCAGGAGTTCATTGACCTGAACTTGGTGGGATGTGCTGCCTCGGTGTGGGCACATTGCTCTGGAACTGTGGCTGGAGCCTAGGCTTCCTCTCCATGCCAGGCACAGCAGTGCTGTGGAGGAATTCCTGAGCAGCAGCACTTCTCTGTTGAAGAAAGACACCAGCAGTGCTTATGATGTGTCACTGACACGGTGGGATGGTGTGGTTTCCTTTCTGAAGACCATCATCCCTATGAGCTCGCTCACGGTGCTGCCGTGCACTGACAGTGCTGAGCGAACCCAGCAGCAAAGGCTGTGCCATGGCATGTGCCATGAGCCCTGCACTGCATCTGCCCCCACAACTGGCACAGGCTCTGCCCAGCCCGGAGCTCACTGGTTGATCAGGGATCCTCTCTCTATGTCTGCAGCCACCAAAGTCTCTGTGTAGGATTCATGTGCTGCCAATGTCTCCCCTGGGTTTGTTTCCATGTCCAAGATCTGCCTCCACTCTCCTCCCCATGCCACCCACATTGCCCCTTCCCTCCCTGGTTGCTTTGTCTGCCCTGCTGCTCTTGTACCCCTGCAGAGAGCTGGGGTTCTGTGCCTGAAGGCGTCTGCACTTGATCCCAAACAATGAGCCTTCAGCAGCCGGGCCTGGAGTGTCTGTTCTTGCTGCCTGTGTGCATGATGCTGACCTCCCAGCACTGTGTTCCAAGTTGGGAGTGCCGTATGTAACCTGGCTGTCCTTGAGGGAGTCTGTGTTCTTAATTAAATTTGCTCCCTTCTTAGGAAATGGCTGATGTGACATTAGATAAGCCTAAACCCAGCTTTTCATTCCAAGGCACTCCTGGCAGCAATTCCCTTCTCTTTTTCAGCTTCCTATTTAGTTGCTTACTCAGTGAGAGGGGGAGGAGGAGGAAGAGTACGTCCCCTCTGCAGAATGGACATGGTGTAAAATTCCTTTTCCACACCCTCTGGGCTAGTTACCAGAGGCCACATCCAGCCTTGCCTGTGAGGACCTTGTGGGACCAGCTTCCCTGGGCTGGGCAGTGCCCCTGCAGCGAGGTGTCACTGCTGAAGCCGTGGGATAGGTCCTGGGAATGGCCGAGCTGCTGCTGGCTGGTGCTGCCACCCTGGAGGGAGCAGATGTCCCTCTGCAGAGGTGCTGCCCAGCCCAGCCACGCAGCCCTGTGGAGAGGCTCGCTGGAGGAGGTGCCTTGGGGTGGTTTTGGGGGGGCTGGCGCAACTCCTTCCTCCAGCCTGTGGCCCGTCAGAGGCCCTTGCCATGTCTGGCTGTGGTGATTAGGGCTCGCTGACCAGGGCGAGGCAGAGCTCAGAGGGGCTGGTGCCAAGATAAGGCACTATCAGGCTAGGCACACTTGGATCCCACTGGTCAGGGAGGAAAGATGCCGAGATAGGTTTTATTTAATGCAGCTGCTTAGGAGCAAGAGCTGTTTCAGTTTGATAAATTTCTGTGTTGGGATAAATGTGTAGGTGGGTCCCCTCTCTACCTCTGGGCTGAGGAAATCCTCTGCAGTGATCTGCCCAAGGTTACAGGCACAGCTGAGGTTTGGGTGCCATCTTCCCCTCCCTGAACTCACATGAGTTAGGGTGAGAGACACAGGAGCTCCCATGGGTATGGGGTGGTGAAGCCAATTGTGAAATGAGCCCTGGGTGTTCCTGGAGCCCTGGACCCTTCCTGGGACAGGCACCGTGTGCTGTGCAGCTCCAGCTGTGCAGCTCCTCTGTGGGGGAACACCTTTGTCCAGACCCATCCTGGCCCCTCTGTGATCCTGCCCCAAGCTCTGGGATCAGAATGGACAATTCCTGGCAGGGCTTGGTGGAGCCCGGAGCTGAGCAGGGCTTTGATTCATGATCTAATTCTGAGGAGAGTGATTACACAGTCCCCTGTACTCTTCCTGGCAGCCAAATGCAGGCGAGAAATGGGTTATGTTCCCTGATTGTGGCGGTTCCTCAAAGCGAAGGCTGGCACTGGCACCTGCAGCCCAGAAATGTCACCCTGATAACGCCGGAGAGCTGCAGTGGGCGCCTGATTGTGGAACAGGAGCCTACTGGTTTCAAGCCAAGCTGGCTGCAGATTGGTGTTCCCGGCCAGGTCAGGAGAGGATCTGTTCCCCTGCCTGAGCTGCCTCCCCCTCACCAAGTTCTGGTGTGGAGTGGCATTTGGGGGCATCAGTCAGGGAATTTCTCAGACCACTCACAAGGGAGGTGTGGGAGGGCAGCAGTCGGAGCAAACTTCACCCCTAATTTCCTCTCCTGTCTGCAGGAGCCTCACTGGACTGGGATACTCTTCTGCTCCCCTGGGATCTTCCAAGGCATCTCGTTTCACGATGAAAACCCTTGATAAGGAGACGAGCTTGCCAGGGACCAAGCTCAGATCCCTACGTGGCTCTGTGTCTCTTGTTGGAGGGCTGGGGCTCCCTGCCAGCTCCTCCTGGGCTGTGTTCCTGGGCCTGGGCAGTGCATGGGCCCTGGCAGGGACCCTCATGTGGGGGCAGCCCCAGAGTCAGCCTACAGGGGCTCAGGCAGCATGCCCCCCTTTCTGGCAATGCTGAGAAGTGGGCAGGTTCTGGTTGCATCTTACAACCTGAGAGTCACCCACCTGTGGCCTGTCAGTCTTGCCCTTTTGGCTCTGGTGGCCATGGGCACCCTGCGCCCCTGCAGCAGGCAGAGCCCTGCAGGGACCATGCAGAACACGGTGTTCTGCCGGTGCTGGTTGTTCACCTGGGGCCACACTACTCACGTGCTCCAAGGAGTGCAGGGCTGAGTGGGGATGGGGTTGCTGCTCCCTGCTCACTGGCCAGTGCTGCATGAGCAGCTCTTGGCAGGGAGGCATCGGTCCAAACTCCTTGTTGGGAAGGGGGTGCCTGGCTCCTCTGGTGCTGGAGAGGAAGCTTCAGGCTGGAAGAGCTGGGTCGGGTGGGGGTAGCAGAGCAGAGATCAGCAGTGTAACACAGGTCGGCCAGGGCTTCTGTAGGAACATTTCATTAAATGCTTCTCCCTCCTCTTGCTGGCGGGGATCTGTGGGGAGCAGCCGTGCGGGACGTGGCCACAGCCGAACTGCAGGTCAGCAGCCCCAGTCACCCGGCGTCACCCTGCGGGTGCCAGGTTGGCGTTTAGGAGACCATGACTGTGTTCCCTTGTCAATCCACTCCTTAATATTTCCGGTATCGTTGAGTAGAAACAATCTGACCTCAGGGAAAAGAAATTAGCGGTGGCCTCAATTGCTTTGTGTTTTGTGTAAACAGCCTCACCGGCAGAACAACCTTCTCCTTCAGCCTGGAGAGACAACACGCTCTTGTCCGGCTGTTGGCTCCCGCGGGACTGACACACACCTTCGACTCTTCCTATTTGCGTGACCCTAATTTCAGGATTTCGGACCGTAGTGAACCCGAGTGGGATTGTCTGGGGCAGCGGGAGGGGGAACCCGAGACCGGGCAGTGGGACTCGGCTGCTCCAGGACACGCTGCTCCGGGACCAGAGTCAGACACTCGGAGGAAACGTTTAAATCAGGGACGTTCCTACGTCCCGACTCCGGCGGCGTTAGTCACAGCGGCCCCGGAGCCCCGCGGGTGCGGCGGCAGGGAAGGGGCTGTCCTGCGGGGAGGGGAGAGCACGGAGCCCCTGGAGCAGCCCCGGCGGCGCGGGTCTGGGTGGGCGCCAGGCGGTGACCCCCGGCTGGGAGGGGACATCCCGGCAGCCCAGGGGGATGCCCACCGTTCCGTGCCCGCCGGGGTAGTCGGGCGCGGTGCCGGGGCACGGGGCGCTCGCCCGCTGCTCACAGCCCGTGTCCGCAGCTGCAGCGCTGGGCGCCGTCCCGGGGCCGCTGCCCGGTGCGGTGCCGGTGCGGGGCCCCTGCCCGGTGCGGTGTCGGTGCGGGGCCCCTGCCCGGCGCGGGGCCGGTGGCGCAGAGCGGGCGGGGGGCGGCGGTCGCTCGGGGGAGGGCCCGGGCGGGGCGGGGGCGGTGCCGCCGGGCGGGGCGGTGGCGGTGCCGGGGCCGGTGCCCGGGCCGGGTCTCGGCGGTCGCTCCTGGTTGCGGGGTGGCGGCGGCAACGGGTGCGAAGCGGCCGCTCCGGCCGGGCTGAGCCGATGCTGGCGGCCGAGCCCGCCGCTGCCGGAGCCATGTCCCAGCCCGAGGCGGAGCGGGCGGGCAGCAGCTCCGCGCCGCAGCCGGAGCCGGAGCCGGAGCCGGAGCCGGAGCCGGAGCCGGGTCTAGGGCTCACCGGACGGGCCCCGCACCGTAGCCGCAGCCGGCGGCCCTCGGGGCGCGATTCCCGACGCGCTTCCTCCCGCTTCAACCGGCGGAGCTCGGCCGAGCTGGAGCTGCTGGGGTACCCGGCGCCGGACGGGGTGCGCGGAGGGTCACCGCCACCACCGGGCGCCGTCGGGCTCCGGGAACCCGAGGAGACGGAGAGTGAGGAGGTGGAGACGCGGGCGGTCGCCACCTCCCCCGACGGCCGGTTCCTCAAGTTCGACATCGAGATCGGCCGCGGCTCCTTCAAGACCGTCTACAAGGGGCTGGACACGGAGACCACCGTGGAGGTGGCCTGGTGCGAGCTGCAGGTACGGCCCCTGCCAGCGCCTCCGCCCCTACCTGCCCGCACCCACAGACCCCCACCCCGGGGCACTTGGACCCTCTTCTGTCCAGTTTCTCGGGCGTGTGCAGCCCCTCCCCGGCCCTGAGCCTGCTGCCCACTGCTGCCTGCCTGGGTGCTGTGTGGGACCTGTGGGGCACCTCCCCGGGCAGGAGCCTGTGCCCATGAAGGCAGGCAGCCTTGAGCCTCTGCTTCTGCCGGGCACTGTGGTGTCCCGCTGCAGTCGGGCCACAGCAGCAGGGCAGGGCAGGGACCTGCAGCTGGGTGCAGGGTCCCCTCGCTGCCTTGCACTGTGCCCATCACTGCCAGTGCCTCTGTGCCTCACGGGTCTCCTGGCCCGGGCCCAAGCTCCTGCTTAGTGCTGCCGCTCCTGGCCCTTCTGCCCATCACGTGCTGTTTTCCATTTGCCTTCTTGCTGCCTGCACTGTGGAGCATGCCAAGGTGCCCATGTTCTTGATGCCAGTCCCTGCTCTGGCACTTTACAGGTGGATCCAGGGCTGAGCATCCCACTGTCTTTCTGATGCTCACCAGCTCGCAGCTTTCCCTCTGCGAGGGCAGTGAGGAGAGCGGTGTCCTCTCTGCACGCATGCCTGTCCTTGTGCTGGAGCTGGCTCCCAGATTTGCTCCGACAGCCCTTGGTGTGCTCTGGGGCACGTGGCTGCAGCGAGCTGGGGCTGGCTATCAGCTGGGAGCAGGGTACGACATGACCTTGGTGCTCTCTGCCCGCTTGACCTTGGCTGAAGTAGCATACATGGTCACCTGTGTATGGTTTCTTGATGCTGCCAGGGGTTCTCTGCTGCGAGCAGCAGGACCTGTGGTTCCAGGTCTCTGAGGAATGTCCTCATCTCCTCTCTGCTGCCACACTCCTCCATCCCCTTCGCTGCCTTGCCACCTGACAGCAGGATGCAGACAGCAGGATGCTGAGAGCAGTGGTGATGGCGTTGCCTCCGCAATGCCTTTGCCTGCTCAAGTGCTTTTGATGAACCTGATCTTGTCCATGGAGGTGCACGGGGAGATCCGTGCTGTGGGGCTACCTTTTCTCCTTGAAGCCCCTGGGGAGGGACTTTTGTGAAGTCCAAAGTCTCCCACAGCCTCCTGACCCTGGGATGGCTGATGTGGTGGGAAGGTCCAAGTCCTTGTTGACACAGAAAAACGTGTCTTGCGAGTTTGTTGTCTTGTTCCTAAAAGCTTGGTTCAGCTGCAGGCAGCTGCTTGGGCTGGGTCCTTGGGGTGGCTGCAGCCCAGCAAAGCAAGAAGAGATCCTGAGAGAGTGGTGGATGGTTTCTAGAGGGACTGAGTGTGCCCTCTTAGTGAGGAAGGTCACTAAGAGGATTTGCCCCCTGCCCCCATGGGTTGCCCAACTGCTTCAGTTGTTGAGAGTTAGTTCAGAGCCAGCTCAGTTCTCCTGCCCTCATGCAGTCCCACAGCTCCATCCAAATGCCCCTGGGTTGTTGAGTCCTGTGTCCCTTCAGGTGGCAACCACTGGCTGGAACAGGCTCTCGTGAGCCCAGGACCTTCTCTGGATGAGTCAGCTGTCTCCAGTGCTTCCCACTCAGCTGGCTTCGTGTCCCTCCCTGTGGGTCTCAGCCTCATGTCACAGCTGTGCCCCAGCCCCCCTGCACTGGCAGCTGGCACACACAGCAGGGCTGGCAGCAGGTCTTGTTCCCTGCCCCCCTGCCCTTCCCTGCGGCTATGTGCAGGCAGTGCTGGTGTCCTGCGAGGGGCTGCTGAGGGGATGAGGCTGCACCATCTCAGGAGGGGGCAGAAAGGGAGTTGGGAAGGAAAATGCTTCCGTGCCCCAGTCCAGCTGGCACATGCTGGCCCCGTTGCCGGTCCTGAGAGCCGGCCAGGCAGGAGTGGCAGAAGCCACTCGCCTGTCCCCTGGGGGTGGGTGTGGAGAGGCTGGGGTCCAGGCTGAGCTCCTGCCAGGGACACTCCTGTGAGCATCCCATGGTGTTGGAAGACCTGGCAGACCTGACTCCTCTTGGCCTGCACCCTCCCACCTTCGCTGTGGACAGCCCCAGCCCTGCGCCCACCCCAAGCCACCCCGGTGCCTGCCCCCACAACCCCTCTGCCCCAGCCCTCTCCCCTCCCCACCCTGTATTTGGCTCCGTTCCACTGACTGCTCTTTATCCAGTGTCTCTTGTACCCAAATCTGTGTCCCACAAGGGGCTAAGAGCACAGACACAGACATTTAGAAGTTTGGTTTTTTTCAGCAATCATGCAAAGAATTGGACACTGTGACACAAATACAGGATTTGGAACCACAAATAAAAATGGTTGTGGTTCTGCCATTTTAAAAATAGCTTTGTCCTGTGCACTTCACAGCTCTCCTTCTATTGCCTTTCAGTTCCAAATGAATACTTAACCTCAGGCCTGACCTGTTCTGTACCAGAGAACCTGGTTCAGCTGCTGTGACGGATCCCAATCCCAAATCCCAGCTCTCCCTACTGTCCTTGCCCTGTTCCTCAGAGCCTGGTGAACTGGAAGCTGGTTTTGCCTGTCTTCTGTCTTCCTGTGAGACCCCTCTGGGGACCTGCCCATCCCTGTCCCCTCTCCTGAACGCAGCGTCTGTCTGTGCCTCCCACCCATGTCCACAGCCCCACTGTTTGTGCTTTCCAGCTTTAGCCTGGCACTATTTCTGTCGTAGGTGCTGCAGGCGGTGGGGGAAGAGGAAGCAGGGAGGAAACCAGAGGCCCAGAGTGGGGTCGGGCTGTAAATACCTGACTGTGCGATTTTCCTGTGAAACCCCTTGGGGATCCCCAGTGGGCGAGAGCATTCCGGGCAGCAGGCGCTGTTGTGTCTCCCCTGGCTCCAGTGCCCAGGTTGGGCAGGTAACCTTAGCTAGCAGCCCCAGGGCTGCAGGGCACCTTGTGTGTGTGCTCACATGGCTGAGAGCACGCACAGCTCCTGCTCGGCAGGGCAGACCCACAGGGAGAGCAGTGAGGCGCTGGCACCCACTGCTGGCATAGAGCTGTGGGGGGCTCGGGACCTCCCTGTGGCTGTGGACATGGCCGGAGGGAGAGTGCTGGGCACTTTCCAGCGCTGGCTCTGTGCCCCATCACGGTGTTGCTCTGAATGCCCCTCCAGAGTGCAAGTGTCAGTGCAGAGCCAGGGCCCTTGAGGGCTGCAGGAGCAGGACAGCCGAGGGCTGTGGCAATGAGAGAGCCCTGGGTGTGCTGCAGAGTGCACTGAGCACCAGTGCTGCCAAGCTGGGGACAACCTCCTGCTGCAGAGATGACAGCCATCCTCAGCCACTCTGCCCCACCCTCCCTCCTCCTGCACTGGCCTCAGCTCCTGGTGTTGGCTGTGCTGGGCTCCTCGGCAGCCAGCTCCTGGCTCACAGGATGGGCTGGACCACTGCCACCCAGCTCCTCATGGTCCTCATGCCGCCATCCCCAGCGTCCTCCTCCACCCTGTGCGGGTGCTGTTAGGAGAGGACACGGTGTGCCCATGTCTCTGCTGGCAGCCCTGTCTGCCCTGCCCTCTCTGCTTGTCCAGCCAGGCCATGGCCAGGCTGGCCTCCGATGCCCACACTCAATGGGGAGAGTATCAGCATGTGCAGGAGTGGGAGCTGCTGCCACTTTGGTCATGCGGGAGGAACGGTGCCAGGTGAGGCCAGCAGCCCTGGCACAGGCTTGGGGGACATGCTTGGCTCCCCCAGACCTTACTCCAGGCACTCTAGGAGAGGTGGCCTTGTGCTGGGGTTCTGCCTGGAGTTGGGCATGGCACAGTGAGGGCTGTGCTGACATAACTGCTCCAGCTGGGGTCTGCTCTGGCCGAGCTGGGAGAGCCATGGCCACCCATGATGCCCCCCCTCCACCAGTCCACAGCTCTTGTCAGCCTCCTCATGCCCTTGCAGGTCTGTGGGGTGCAGTGAAGGACACCTCTCGGTGGGGAGTAGGGGGTCGGAGGGGTGACAGTGGCTGTGGCACTGGGCAGGGCAGCCGGTGTGTGCTGCTGGCCATGCAGGGGTTCGGGTGCTGTTTTCCTCCTTGCATATGAAAGGTCCCATTCATCCCGCTGCAGCAGCTCAGGTTCTCATCTGGGCTGAGCCTGTCCCTGAGCATGTATTAAATGCGGGGGGATTATGGAGCAGCTCCAGCCAAGCCATGGGGCCGCCTGTGATGCAATGAAAATATTACGAAAGCTGATGGGGTTGATGGATGGTGGCCACCGGCCAAGAGGCTGAGCACAGCTCTGGCAGCACTGGCGGTGGGAGCCCCATGGCAGCTCCAGTTTCCTCAGCCCCTGAATGTGGGCTGGGCAGGGGTGCCAGCTGGGAGGCCCCCAGGTTCTGCAGCAGCTAAGCTCCTCGGAACCCCAGGCTGTGGTGGAGTAATCACTGCTCCTGCTCCTGCCCAGGGCTGAGCACTCACAGCTGCCCCACTTGGGGCTGGACCCGGCTCCTCTAGTTCTCGCCAGTCAGCTCTCCGCTTCCTGCACCCTGGGGCTGTGTCTCACCAGGATGAGGGGGCTCTCCCCTCCGCTGGCCCCTGCCCCAGCTGCAGTCGGCACTCTCGGCTTGTGTTTCCACTTTAATTAACTCGAGCAGGAGGAACATGGAAAAACCTGGGCTGGAGCCTCCTCCCCCGCCTGCTTTCCCCAACAAAGGCCTCATTGAGGCTGGCCCAGCACGTGGCCACGCAGAGCCCAGTGCTGGTGGTGCCCCGGTGGGAGCAGAAGAGCCACGGCCATCGAGTCTGCCCGGGGCAGGATGGCAGCAGCTTCTGCAGAGTCCCCGTGTGTCCCTTCCAGCTGCAGGCTAGGGCTCCCTGTCCTCAGGCAGGGTGGTGAGCTCCAGCTGGGGGCTGAGTGAGGGGAGTGGGAATAGGTGGCACCAGCACAGGGCCATGGGGACCTGCACGGGTTCCTCGGTGCCCTGTCTGTCGTGCACCCACCCAGAGTGGTGGGCTGGTGGGAGACCGCAGTCCAGGGTGACCCCAGCCCCGTGTGCGCCGCTGTGCTGGGGGACAGGAGGTCTGACCCTGGGACAGACAGCGCAGGGACAGCAGGTCTGAGCCTGGCTCTGTGCTGGGGCCTCAGGAACCTCCGCTGCCTTGTAGGGAGTGGGGATGGGGACATGAGGGTCTTTTGTAGCCAGGGCACACCCCCGTGCTTGGCAGGACCCTGTGTGCCCCCCCTCACACCCTCACTGGCTCCCACAGACGCGGAAGCTGTCGAAGACAGAGCGGCAGCGGTTCAGTGAGGAGGTGGAGATGCTGAAGGGGCTGCAGCATCCCAACATCGTCCGCTTCTACGACTCCTGGAAGTCAACAATCAAAGGCCAGATCTGCATCGTGCTGGTCACAGAACTCATGACGTCCGGCACCCTGAAAACGTGATTGGGGCGTGCAGGGGAGGGAACAGGGTCCCTGCTGAGACGCTCTTTGTTGCTTGCCCTGTGTGGGCATCTGAGTCCAGATGGGCTTGGCATGGCAATTGGGAGGAGGGTGGGCTGGAGCCAAGGCTGGGGCACGAGTCCGAGCCCCACAGGTCTGAGCCCTGTTGGTCCCCGGCAGGTATTTGAAGCGGTTTAAAGAGATGAAGCTGAAGGTGCTGCAGCGCTGGAGCCGGCAGATCCTCAAGGGTCTGCATTTCCTGCATACTCGCTCGCCCCCCATCATCCACCGTGACCTCAAGTGTGACAACATCTTCATCACAGGCCCCACGGGCTCAGTCAAGATTGGGGACCTGGGCCTGGCCACACTCAAGCGAGCCTCCTTTGCCAAGAGTGTCATAGGTGGGGCTGGGCTGGTGGGAGCTGCGGGGGCTGCGGGGGGTGGGCACCCCAGGGGTACTGAGCTCCACTGCTGCCTCCAGGCACCCCCGAGTTCATGGCACCGGAGATGTATGAGGAGAAGTACGATGAGGCAGTGGATGTCTACGCCTTCGGGATGTGCATGCTGGAGATGGCCACCTCGGAGTACCCCTACTCTGAGTGCCAGAACGCTGCCCAGATCTACCGCAAGGTCACCTCGGTGAGGCCCCGGTGCTAGCTGCGGGTGATGCTGCTGGCTGATCCCACAGGAGCCAGGACAAGGAGCTGGGGGGATGGTCAGCTGGAGCTGTCAGGCCTTGCTGCTGTCAAAATGTGTCGCTGTGCAGGTTGTGTGAGAGGCTAAAGATAGTCTGGGCGGTGAGGGGTTGCTGTGCCAGGGCATGGAGCTGTGGGTGGTGGTGGTGGGGCCATGGCTTGGCCAGACCCCACGTCCCTGGCCCTGCACCAGCCGCTGCCAGCGCGTTAATGGGGTGGAACGGAGCGAGTCTGCTCGGCCAGCCTGGCCTGGGGCACTGCAGCTGCCCTGAGCAGTCACGGCTGGCTCCTGCCAGCTCCTGCCTGTTGGGGTGGAAACTCAGAGCCCTGGGGCGTCCTGGCCCGGGCAGGCACATGTGGCCTGGCCACAGGAGCCACTGCAGAGCTGGTGGGGCCCTGGCTGGTTCTTCCCTGGGCCCTGGGAGCCCCGCGTTGTGGGAGGTTGGCACAGGATGTTCTCACTCTCATCACCCCCAGGGCCTGAAGCCCAGCAGCTTCTACAAGGTGAAGGTGCCAGAGCTGAAGGAGATTATTGAGGGCTGCATCCGCATGGACAAGAATGAGAGGTGGGGCAGGGTGAGGGCGTGGGTGGCAGGGTCCCCCTTGGCCCCGAGCCCGCACTGAGCTGTGTCCTCTGCAGGTACACAATCCAGGACCTGCTGGAGCATTCCTTCTTCCAGGAGGACACAGGGGTGCACGTGGAGCTGGCTGAGGAGGATGACGGAGTCAAGTCTGGGCTCAAGCTCTGGCTGCGCATGGATGACACAAAGAAGCTGCACGGCAAATACAAGGACAACAATGCCATAGAGTTCCTCTTTGAGCTCTACAAGGACGTGGCAGAGGAGGTGGCTCAGGAGATGGTGGGTACAGAGATGGGGGAGCCCTGGGCACCATGGGGTCCCAAAGTGACAAGCTCCCTCCTGTGCAGGTGGTCCTGGGCTTTGTCTGTGAGGCCGACTACAAGCTGGTGGCCAAGGCTGTGCGGGACCGTGTGGTTGCCATCAAGCGCAAGCGGGAGAAGCTGAAGCGCGCCCAGGACATGCCATCACCCGCGGAGCCAGAGCAGCCCCCAGGTGTCCTGCAGCTGCTGGAGGATCTCAAGTCCCCGTTGTCACCTGGTGCCCCCACACCTGCCCTGGCCATCCCTGGCTCTGGGGACTCTGCCTTCAGCAGCAGCTTCCCCCTGGAGCCTGAGGAGCCCGAAGCTGACCAGCACCAGCACTTTACCTACCGGCACACCAGCTACTCCTCAGCCACCTGTGCGTAGGCACCAAGGGAGCAACAGTGGGTGGGCAGCAGGGGGCCTGGGGCGGGAGGTTGGTGGGGGGTCTGTCGCCTTCTTCCAGCCCCACAGCCCTTTCCCAGGTGCCCAGCCGGGGAAGGGGCTTGCTTTGGTTCATGCCATCACTCCTCCGCAGCCGACTGTGAGACGGATGGGTACCTGAGCTCCTCCGGCTTCCTGGACTCCCCAGACGTGGCCCATCGCAGCTTTGTGGCAGTGGACCCTACCAGCCCGCCGCCCACCCGCCCCGTGCGCTGCTTCCCCACGGTGAGCAGGGCCCCAGGGGTGGGGGGTCAAGGCAGCTGTGGCATCGGCTCACGCTGTCCTCTCCCTGCAGAGCATCGCTGTGCAGCTGCCCACTGAGCGCTTGCCCCCCGCCAGTGGCTTCTCCTCCCCAGTAGACAGGTGAGGCTGTGGGGTGGGGCAGGGGCTGGACAGGGAGTGTGGTACCTGGGAATGGCCATGCTGATGCTCCGGAGCTGGGGCTTCCTGCAGCTACACCTCGGATGTGGCATCGGGCATGAGCGATGGCTGTGAGGGGCTCTCGGCCAGTGAGCAGAGCACCAAGCTGCCACCCAAGCGAGCCTCGGGGAAGCTGCTGCGGCGCCGAGCCCGGTCCAGGCTGCGCATCACCAACGTGAGTGCCACAGGTGCCAGGCAGGTGCCAGGCAGGTGCCAGGCAGGTTCTCCTGGGCTGAGCCAGCCCTGCCATCCACAGATCTCTGACAAGAGCGACCGAGTGGTGGAGTGCCAGCTGCAGACCTACAACAACAAGATGGTGACCTTCAAGTTCGACCTGGATGGGGACAACCCGGAGGAAATTGCAGCTGTCATGGTGAGTGTGGGGTGAGGGCAAAGGTGGGGTCTGCCTGGCCACGCTGGGTGCTGACTGCCCCTCCACCCTCAGGTCCACAATGAGTTCATCCTCAAGTCGGAGCGGGAGAGCTTCATCAGCCGTATCCGGGACATCATCCACCGCGTGGAGACCCTGCTTCGCAAGGATGGGCGCAGCGGCACGGAGCTGCCCAAGGGCCCTGAGGCTGACTGTGGTGTGGGCAGCCCCGTGAGTGCCAGCCTGGCCCTGCCAGCGCTGGGGAAGCTGCTGATGCTGAGCATGGCTTGGGGTGCTGCCTGGCCCCAGGGATTCCAGGGGAGGGGGCTTGGGTGCAGGGTCCTCCCGTGGTCACTTTCCTGCTCCTGTGACAAGTCATGGTGCTCCCCTGCCTGGAAGAGTCTCCAGCTCATGTCGCCACAGGTGGTGGGGCCAGGGTGGGGCCCAGCAGGGGCTTAGCACCGCCTGGCTGGGGCCTCTGCCTCAGTGCTGGGCTCAGCTCATCCTTCTCGCAGGTGGACCTGCAGCTGCAGGGGCTCTCGCGCTCCATCTCTTCCTCATCCTCACTCAGTGGTACGTCTGTGCCCCTGTGCAGGCCCTTCCTCTCTCCCCCAAGCCCCATGCAGGGCAGGTGATGGCCTCAGCCAAGCCCAGAGGGTCTCAAAGGACATGTCCTGCCCTGGCTGAGCCTGGCTGTCACTCTTGTGCCACAGACCTGGGCTGCACCAGTCCCAGCCTTTCTGTCCAGTCCCCTGTCCTGCCGTTGCTGAGCCGCTCTCCATCAGAGACCAGCCTGGCCAGTCCTGTGGAGCCGCTGGCAGCCCCAGTGCCACCAGAGTCCCCAACAGGTACCAGTGCTGGCAGGGTGGGCATGTTCATCACGCTGGGGCTGCTGGCCTCTCGCTGGCTTGAGGCTCTGGGGTGCCTGGGTGGGGGTAAAAGATAGCCCTTGGGGGCTACTCCTGATGCTTCTCTCTGCAGGCTCAGCACAGACCTGGCCCCTTGTCTCGATGACTCCCTCCTGGCTCACGTCGTCACCAGCACTCCCACTGACCCCCTCGAGGACCCCGGGAGGGCCTGTCCCCCCAGTCCTGCCCCAAGCCCTCCTGTCCCCACAGTCTCTCCCCCCATCCCCGGTCCCCTGTGAACCCAGCAGCCCCCTGAGCCCCCCTGTGACCAGCACACCCTTGTCCCCCACTGCCCCCTTCTTGTCCCTGGCCAATGTCTTCTCCTTGGCAGTGATGAGTGTGGCCCAGACGCTGCTGCCCACTGTCTCCTCCATCGCCAGCTCAGGCGGGCACCTCTACTCACCTCTGCTGCCGCGGCCGCAGAGTCTTGTCCTGGGTGCCCCACGCTTTGTCTACCCTGACCCCACGAGCAGAGACAAATCAGTCCCACCTGGCAGTGGGATCCTGGAGTCTACTGGAGCTGATGTCCCCACTGCTGGGGGGCCCATATCCTCTCTTGCCACGGCACCAGCCCCAATGTGCCCCACAGGCAGCGAGGCCACGGGGAGTGTTCTGCCATTGCTGAGTACATCCACATCTGGGAGTCCAGAGGGCAGCACGGTGAGTGTGGGTGTGCAAGGGCTGCCCAGGGCTGCTCAAGATGGAGCTCAGTGTCAGGAGGGCTGGGTGGTTGCTGCAGATGCTGCCCTGGGATGGGACAGGGAGCCTCAGGGCTTGTGGAGCCACTGGGATGCAAAGAGAGTTGAGAGGGCAGCAGATCCCAGGGCACAGAAGGAGCAGGAGGAGGACAGGAGTTGTGGAGGGACCTGGGGTGGGTCTGCTGATGGTGCTTAGGTGCCCCACAGGTGCTGCCCAGTGCCCCCAAGCCCAGCCACTCTCTGATTGTCTTGGAATCGCCAGCCCCCAGCGTGCCCAAGGCCCAGCTCTCACCCATCAGCGAAGGTAAGGTGGGGCAGGGCCAAGGCTGTGCCGTGCAGCTGTGCCTGTGCCAGGGCACCGCAATGCCCCTGCCAGCCCATGTGCCCCAAACCCCACCAGCTGCCCCTGTCCCCAGCAGAAGCCAAGCCCCAGGTCCTGGGCCGGTTCCAGGTGATGCCAACCAAGGACCCGGCTGTGACCTTGCCGGTGCTGGGCAGCAGTGACGGAGAGCAGCACGGCATGGAGCCAGCAGCAAGTGGCTCCCCACCGCCTGCGGTCCCTGACACAGGCCACAGCTCGAGCAGTGAATCGGATGTGGTGCTGGAGGCAGCGGCGCAGGACTCCAAGGCTGAAGAGGTGGTAGCCGAGGGGGGCACAGCGCCTGTGGCGCCAGTGGGGAGTGACCGGGAGGGCCCCGGGGAAGAGAGCACAGAAAATGTGCCGCAGGCCATGCTGAGCCAGGTATGGCTGAGCTACTCTCGCAGCTTGTCCTATGTGAGCAGCGATGATACCGAGAGTGAGGACGAGGAGATCTGGGAGGAGCTGCAGAACCTGCGCCAGAAGTGAGCAGGGGGGTGGGCTGCACCTGGGAGGCAACAGCTCTTCCCACCCACCCCGGGTGGGAGTTTGCTGTCCCTTCCCCGAGGCCCTGCTGCCAGCCCCTGTCTTCTCCCCAGGCACCTGGCTGAGGTGCAGCTGCTGCAGAGCGCCCAGAAGAAGGAGATCGAAGAGCTGTACCTGAGAATGGGGAAGCAGCCACCGCTGGGAATCGTCTCGCCTGCTGCGATGCTGTCCAGCCGCCAGCGCCGCCTCTCCAAGGGCAGCTTTAATCCCTCCCGTCGCAACAGCCTGCAGCGCCTGGAGCTGGCACAGCCCGCAGGTGGCAGCCTCGCTCCCCTCTCCCTCCAGGGCCCCCGGGCTGGGTGGGGGCTGCAGGACAGGGACCCCCGGGCTGGGTGTTGCATAGGTCGGTGCCCCCATTCAGGGCCGCTGTCCCCGCAGGCATCATGCGCCGGAACTCGCTGAGCGGCAGCAGCACCGGCTCACAGGAGCAGCGGCTGAACAAGGGGGTGACCTTCGCCGACGACCTCGGCCGCATGGTAAGGGGCAGGGGCTGATCCCTTGGCGTTCTCCGCTGATCCCGCAGCTCTCTCGGTTCACGGCTGCTTCTCTCCCCAGTAGCTGACTGGCCAAGAATGATTCCATGAACTACCTCATCCAAGTGCCTGCTGCCCCGGGGCGGGCAGAGCCCCTGCACCTCCCAGAGGGCAGTGCCAGCCCTGGACAATCCGGACTCCCTGCTCCCCGTGGCAGTGGCCCGCAGCAGGGAAGCCGCAGGCTTTGCAGGGGAGGGAGTGCTGGCCTGGTGCAGGCTTGTCCCACAGGTGTCTTCACACTGTGCTCCCAGCCCCTGCCCCCTGCCCCTCTGCTGGAGGACAAGTACCAGGTGTCTCCACCCATCATGGCTGTAATGAGCTGAGCCCGCCCTGAGGACCCCCGGCTTGCCCCAGCCCTGACACCACCGCAGCCCTGCACCGGACCCCGCCCATCCTGCGGAGTGGCTTGAGCTCCCTGTGGCTGTGTCTGCTGAAGCACCAGGAGCGGCAGGATCTGGGAGCACTTTGTTATGAACTCGTGTTCAGAAAAAGTGTTTTCATAAACATGGATTGAATACAAACTGGGTCTATGTGTGTGTCTGTCAGGCAGGACCCGTGGTTGCTTGCTCCACTGTGTGATGACAAAGAGCAAAACAGAAAATCCCTCCTCAGCAGTCCCTGAGGGGGGGAGATCCTGAGCTGGGCTCAGCCCAAAAGATGCGTGACAGCAGTTGCTGACGGGGTCTCCAGTGAGAGAATTTATTGTGGGGAGTGGTGGGACCTGGGTGCCCCTGTCCTTCCCATGGGCACGGCCCCGGCAAAGGCCCCAGGGCGGGGTCTGCCCGCGGGGCGGCCCTGCCTGCGGGGAGCCACCGGGGCCTTCTCCTGGCCGACGCAGAGCACGGGGCAGGCCCGAAGCCCTCAGGCGAGGCTGCCCTGTGCTCGAGGCCCGTCCTGCCTCGCGAGGGCGGCAGCTCAGTCACGGGCCGGGCCGGGCCGGGCCGGGCGCTCCCCGCTCAGCTTGCGGCGCCCTCGGCTCGCGCCCGGGCCCGCGCCCGCGCCGCCTCCGCCTCCTGCTCCAGGTCGTCCAGGAACCGCTCCTGCGACACCGAGTAGAACGTGTAACCGTCTGCGGGAGGAATTAAGGAAAAGCTGCGGGTGCGGCCCCAGAGCCCCCCGGCCCCACCTTGCCCCGACCCCGGTCCCGGAGGATACAGATGCCAAACGTCACCGCGCCGATGCCGAGCGCCAGCAGCACGTTGCGGCCGCGGAGCCGGCGCTGCAGGACGCGCTGGCGCTGGGCGTACTCCACCTGCGCCATGAGGCGGCGCTGCTCGGGGCTGAGCCCCGGCTCCCGGGCCGGGTCGATGCGCCGCGCGAACGCCGCCGAGTCCCCCGACTCCCCCGGCGCCGCCATCTTTCCCCGCCGTCTCGACGCGGCGACGTGACGCCACATCCGGCGGAGGCGCTGGCCAATCGGAGAGCCCGAACGGCGCCCGGCGTCGAGTGGTTGGCTGAGGCCCCGCGCGTGCCGGCCCCGCCCCGCCCCCTACCAACGGCTGTGGGTCCCTCCTCGAGCGCGGGCGCCTCTGAGGCGTTTCGGAGCGGTCGGGAGTCAGCGCGGCCCGGAGGAGCTCCGGAGCCCTGCCCCGGCCTGTCCCCGTGGGGCTGGTGAAATAATTATCATTAGGGCTTCGGGCTTGACCAGCTAAATGGGGTCTCAGATGCCACTGGAAACCCGGGGCCGTGACTCAGGCCCCGTGTTCGGTGGGGTTGCTCCTGAAATTATCGAGGACACACTGATCCACTTGGCCACGGAGAATGAGCAGTACCTGAGTGAGCTGCCGGAGCAGGCTGGGTACTTTAAAGAGACACGGATCGTGGGTGAGGCTTAGCTACAGCAGCTCCCGGGGAAGGTGACAGCTGTACAGTGAGCTTTGGGAGACTGAAATGAGTGACTGCTGTGCTTTTTGCAGAATTTATATTCCTTTTGTCTGAAAAATGGCGCTTGGACCAATCAACAAAGTACCAGGCAGTGGAGTTACTTGAAAGGTAATGAGTTCTAAACACACAGCGCATTTCCCATTCTCTGATGTGGTTATGTTGCCCATGCACTCTCCCACTCAGTCCCTGTCACCCAAACCGCTAATGACTAATGTGCATGTTGAGTGCTTTGTCTCTTCATTAATTTAATCCAAATTATTAGTTCTATGTATACTCATAAGTATATGTGGAATTTCCTTTCTTCCTTTCTCTCAGCAAACAGAACTGTTCTCTGAGCAATTGTGGGTTTTGTAGGTTTATGATCAAGCAGGTAGAACAGATGTGGGATAACAGAGGGAACGCTAAAGGTCGTGACCAAGGGCAGAGGAGCAGCTGGAGTTCTGTGAGGGATCAGATAGTCAACACCTTTGTCCTGCGCCTCGTGTCATGCGTTCAGCTTGCAAGCAAACTCTCCCTGCACTACAACGTAAGCCAGCTCAGCCTGTCCTTGCTTTAGCAGTGTGGTTAACTCTGCGGTGTATTCATCTCTCTTAAAAATAGATTTCCTTTTTGAAAAACAGTAGTGATAATTAAATGCCAAGGACATGACATTCCCTTTAGGGCAGGCAAATTGTTACTCATCCAGTAACAATTTGCTGGGAAATATTCCCAGTGCTGGGGAAAAAAGTGCAGGCCTGTAGTAGTCAAAAATCGTGTGTTTGCAGAGGTTCACACCTGCCTGGGGATGGTTTATTGAGTTGAGGAAGCCTGTGGGAAAGATCTGAGCTGGATTTCTCATGCCAGTTCAGAGGACAGGCGGGTGAGCTGCAGCCTCGTGCTCAGCAGGAATAGAGAGGTGATAGAGCACTTGGTTCCTAGCAAGTGCCTTATTGCCTGGTAGACATTTTGTCTCTTTTTTTCCTCTTCAGAGAGTGACCAGTGACACAGCTTTAAAATTTCTGCAATCCTTAAAATTCTCCTACACTAAACAGGACTTGCTGGAGTCAGAGCTTGCTGTTTTAAACACTCTGCACTTCCACATCAATGTGTCAACTCCATTGGCCTACGTGGAATTGCTTCTGGAGGTTCTAGGTGAGAGTATCAATCAGAGACAACAGGAAGGAATTTTTTTAGTAGGGTCATAGAGCTATTGCTCATCTGAACCAAAACATCTCATATTACAGATTTTTGCACATGGAACTGTTCAGATTGTCCCAGGCTTCACTTTTCAGATGAGAACTTTGTCCTTTGTAGAATGTGATGTTGTTGGACAGCCAGTTGTGACTCGTTCAGTAAAAGATTGAGTTTAAAGCCCCTGAACTTGGTGCAAGGCCACGTTTTCTACAATTGCTCACCATTTTCTTGGTGACCTGAATTTCAGAGTGGAACTATATTGAGGCTGAGAGATCCTGTGGCATTCAGAGTTTTCCTCAGAATCTCTGTCTCTCCTTTATGGTACCTAACATTTCTAATTCAATTTAAGTGAGCCAAAATGTGGGACTGATGGTGTGATCTCTGCCAGGATACAATGGCTGCTTGCTTCCTGCAAAACCCTTACATCAGCTGTGTGTACAGCTACTGGACTTCTGCTACCTGACCAGAGAGACTATCTATGACACTTTGCTGAAGATTGCTATTGAAAACTCCACACCAAGCAAACTGCAGATGTAAGGGTCTTACCTGATAATGACTTACATAACCCTTTGAAATGAAAACCCTTTAAAAAGCTGATAAATAGTAGCATAATTCCCATTATGCCATTTTGGGGGCATGTTTAAAAAAAACCCTAATTTGGGGGGCATTCAGCATCGTTTCTTAATACACCAATTTAAAGCAACATGCTTCCCCACAGCTGCTTCATGGGCAAGGAAAGTGTTTCACTTGGTTGCTAAAGTCCAGCCTTGGACTGTCAGTTCCAGCTTCTGGTGTTGGGCTTTGGTTGGCCTGAATAAGCCAGTATGTTCTGGGCATTGGCAACTGCAGCAGCAGGTGCTTTTGAACTGTGAAGCAGCATTTTACACCTGAACACACTTTTCCTTCCTGCAGAGCCAAGTTTTCAACAGTAAAGGAAGATTTCATGCTCTTGGCTGTTGGAGTCATCAGTACAGGAGTGTTCATCCTGAACTCTGGGAACTGGGAGCAGGTACAGTCGCTGCTGAACACGTTGACTCTACGGGAACACAATGCAAGGTGGTTTACCTGTTTTAGCACAGCAAGGAAACAGGTGGGGCTGCACTGGGAGTGACATGAGGGAGGGCCACTGTCTTTTTAGCAGGAAGCCTCTGTCAGAGCTGAGGGCCTGTGGAAGTTCTGCGTGCAGCTTGTGCTGGCACTGGTGTGTGTCCTTGCCTTCAGTGCTTCACAGCCAGAACAAATCCCAGTAGGCACTGTTTTACTGGTAGGTAGAGAAACAATCTCATGGGACAACTCGCTGTGAAATGTGCCCATGGAGCGGTTACTCGTTAGTCTGTAAGTTACTCCCAGTCTGTAAACTCATGGCCTTTAGGTGCTATATCTTCTTTTTTTTCAGGTTGTGGAGCATTTAAACTGTATCACTGGCATTACTCCACAAAGTATTCTGGAGTTCTCCTATGCCGTGCTGAAGCGCATAGTTGGCAGCACCACACCCAAGCAGCACCATGAGAACCATGGAACCAAATCTCTCAAGGAGAGAATTCTGCCTCAGAAATAGAACCACCTTGTCCGTCTGGTCACTGGTGCAGCAGCAGGAACTGTCACACTGCTGACAACAGTCCCTCCCTCCTCTGTGACACTACCCAGGCACTCAGCACAGCTCAAGGTTACCTGTGGTTCTGAGCACCAGGGATTCTGAAACAGCCTGTCAGGCACGTGTTAATTAGCAAAGCTCATCCTGCTAGGCATCGCACTGACACTCTGAAGGGAGGCCCAACAGCATCAGTATTTAGAAATGCCCCAAAAGCTTTATTGTAACAGCTGCATCTGTTATGTTATGAATCTAAATTTCCTTTGAGCAAAGAGAACCCTGACAGTAGCCATGTTTGAAAGGTGCTGCCATCCCTAGTGTTTGGCTGGGACCAGGATTGCTGGGACCAGCTCTCACAGCCACATTACAAATGAGGCTGCACCATCTCCTCTTGCTGCTTTTATAAAATCCCCATCTCAGGTGCCTGTGATTGTTCCCTCTCTGCCAGCACTTGGAGCCCGTTTTCTCTTGCCCTACCACAGCCAGCAGTGACCAGCGTTGTGATGAGGACAGAATCCTGCCAGTGCTGTGACTGTCACACAGCAGGTGCTCAGGCAGCTCATCCCTGTGAGTGCCAGGGGGTTGCGCTGTGCTAGGCACTGCTGGCTGAAAACACCTGCAGTGAGGAATAGTTTTATTGTTTCCTCAGTGCAGTCCTGTGCAGGAACAGGCTGCAGGAGGGATTACAGTGTTTTAAATAGTATCAAACCTTGTTAAGTTCAGTAGCACAAAGAAGTGCTGATATGACTTAGAAAATACTTTATTTCAAACTGTAGTTACTCTTTAATGACCTGGCAGAGTTCTGGGAGTTTTCCCATGTTCCCTGTGTTTGTAACGTTCTGCTTTTCCAACCTTGCATTAGCTGTAACAGAGCAGCATCAAACTCACGGCTGTTCGAAGTTTGACAATGATTTATGTGCATGGCCATAAACCCCAAAATACCAGTTTAACATCCATTTAATAGCTGGGTTTTATTCTGTTCAGCTCAATGACACAACTTTACATATTGCTTTTCTATAAACTACTTATAATAATGGTATTTTAAATAAAGTGTCTTGTGGATTTTTGGTATTGTAAACATTTTGTATGGTTAATATTAAGAGACATCTTAATTTGCCTTTCTCCAACACAACTCAGACACTTCACAGCTGCCAGGCCAAGTCCTGACCACAGTTACTTGTTATAGAACTGGGATGAGACCCAGGCGAGGCCCCATTTCAGGTTAGTTAACATGAATTTTAGTGCTTTTGTCCATTGCTCTTCAGAGTTAAATTGTGTTTTAATTGAGTAAGAACCACCACTGCCACCTGTGTCTTCAATCTTTCCTTTCTCCACGTCCATCCTGTATCACACACAAGGTTTAATTAGTGCATTTCTCCTGCAAACATTTAATCTCAGTATGACATCAAGTACTAAATTTTAAATCTGACATTGATACTATCCTGTAAGAATACTTTGTTTTTAAATGGAATCAAGCAAGCCTCAGGACTTCACCCACAGGGCTAGCTTTAAATTTCAATGAAACTAGCAAACACATCATAAAGAATTCCAGATAGTTTCTGAAAGCCAGGACTGGAACAGCAAGCAGCACTAGGGGCAGCACACAGGGGTTGATTTGACAATTACGTGGCAACACTCACCTGTAAGGCAAACAAAACCGAGTTTCACCTTTTTCCACTTCCTCTTTGAACTGCTGCACACAGTCCAGGAATGCCACCATGGCGTGATCAAACTTATTGTCCCAGAAGAACCTCAAGCCTCCAGAGCAGTAGAGGGGGAGCTCCTGGAAAAGAGGTTTGTATCAGGCACCCCAAGCACTTGTTTTTTACATGATCACTGCAGCTTTTTAACCTCATGTGAAACTTAAATTTGTCATAGGATGCTGAGAAATGGCTTCTGGCACAGACCAAGTGTGACTGGCTTTGTGCAAATGCCTACCATGTGTGGGCACGAGTTCCTGTCTTCCACCAATCCCAAATCATGCCAATCACCCCGAAGCATGCCATCTGCCTCTTGCCAGATGTAGTGTGTCCTTCAACAGTTCTGTCACTTTTAACACCACTGGCTGGCAGCACCAGTGGCTTGATACAGGATTTGGAATGAGATATTACTCTATTGGAGGAGCTGGGGCAGCCAGCTCTCCTGGACTCCGTATTTATAGAGACCAAGCTTGTTTTCTGTGTCCCCTGCGTGACCAGGGCTCAAAGTCAATGCCCCATGATTTGTATGGGATCTCTTACCTTGGATTTGTCTGTGAGGGACTCCAAATATGAGTGGTTGCCATAGGGGACAAGACGGTATCTGAAAAAAGGAGACAATTCACAGGCACCTGAGTCTGCCTGTCCTTCTTTGGGCTATAAGTGAAGTGTGTGGTATTCCATGTACCTCTGAAACTTCAGGCCCATTTTGTTGGCCAGGGCATGCAGCAGCAGCACAGTCTGCCCCCAGGCAGCGTTGATCTCGTTCCATTCCACAGGAACGCTGGGGAGACGGCCAAGTCTGAAGTTATTTATTGTGCCAAACTGCCCGCTGTGCCTGTGATAAGAATAATTATAAATAAGTGTGCTGCGCTGGGAACAGCTCAAGAACACTTCCTGACCCGATAAACAAATAGGGGCTGTGTCCCAACAGCACACACAGTGCCAGCCATGCACACGGAATGTTTGGGCCTATTCTTAATGAATGCATGTAAATACTAAAGACTTGTTCTTTTCTTGTCATAAAAACACAACAAAAACCCCTAGCCAGCCCCCTTAAGCTCTGGGCTCTGTGAAGCCCAATGCCAGTGTCACTGCTGGCTGGCACAGGGGTTCCCAGTGTGTTACTGGGGCTGGTGAAGGAGCCATCTTCCAGTCCCACAGCCTAGCACACCTTACTCAGCTGCCACTCCTAGGACGTGGCATTCATTGCTTTGCTGGGAAGTAACTGTGAACTGGCTTGAGCCTTTCCTGTTGAATGCAGTGACTTAAACAGCCTCACACTGCAGATTCCAAGAAAATGGATATGATATTCCAGTATCTACGTTACCAGATGTGAAAGGTTGCGTTGAACACGTTGGTTTTCTTTAATTTATCCAGTTGCATCTGAGCATAGCGCATTTGGTTGTCCACACTTTTCAGCTCATCATCCAGCTCCAGCTGTTGCCTCTTGAACTCACAGTACTCCTTCTGATACCTTTGAGCAAAGGCAAGACAAGAAGTGCTGAGTGCTGGTTTCTACATCAGTGGCAGCTCTGCAGGTCAGTTTGGTCTGCCCACCTTTTCTTCAGCAGAGAATGAGCCACTGGCGTTTGAGCACATTTACAGGTTTCTCATGTTACAACCTCATTTATCTGTTGCCTCCAACCCCTGCCACAAGCTGCAGGCGCAGTTCACTCACTGAGCCTCCTCCTGTTCCAGCCGCTCCGCCTCTGCTCTGACTCTCTCGAAGTCCTCAGCCACAATCTTGCGGTTCTTCTCAACATCCTCCAGCTCCTGAATCAGCTGCTCTTCCTCCAGTGCCAATTCTTTCAGTTCCGTCTGCAGCTTCTCCTTATCATCCTCGTTCATTTGTTCCAGTATCTCCAGACACCTCCTAAAGGAGAAAAACAGGATTACCAAAACAGGGATCCTGGTAAGTCCTGCACAGCCAGCCCCCAGTTCTGTGGCAGCCCCTGCACCTCTTGTCAACCTTGAGCTCTCTGCACTGATCACATTTCTAGCTATTGCAGCTCTCTTGGGTCATCTCTGGATCACTCACTTGTAGTTCTGGCACTCGTTCTCCGTGATGTTGAGCTGTGTGTCCAGCTGGTCCAGCAGAGTGTCTGTGCATTCCTCACACAGTGGGTGATCCACATCTGTCTGCCCAGACATGATGTCGAAGAGGTCACCAGTGACCTGAAGGAAGAGCTCACATTAGTGCAAGTGAAACCACAGGCAGCTGCCTACTGGTTTTCAGCAGCTTCAGCTTGCAGAAGTCTTTTTTAGTCTTTTTTGCAGGTCAAATATTGGTTAAAATAATCTAGCTTTACTGAATACTCACCAACCAAACCCCTGGAAGGCAAGTGCTATGGGAAACTCTGCAGTTTAGTTTTGCAGAGCATCAAGAAAAACTGATGTTCCATTCCCAAGTATCTGAGTTTACCAGCTTGTGACCCACTTGCCTTCAGTCTCCGGCTGAGGTTTTCCATCGTGCCACCATCTGATGCTTCTCCGATCAGTGTGAAACTGTTGGCGCTTTCTGTTGACATCATTCTTGGAAAGAATGTTACTGAGATAAGTGCTAAGGGCCATGGGGAGGCAGCTCAAACACCAGACCTGAATTTGGGGCTGGGTCATGGAAAAGGGAGAGTAGGAGGCTGGGGCAGCCTGTGTTTTAGGTGCTCTGTTGGGTTTGTGCTGCCCCACAGCTAAAGAGCAGTGCCCCAAGGACTGTGGAGTTCTGTGTTCAAACTGCCAAGGAGCCCGAGGGCCACAGGGACCCCGCAGGGGAAACTCTAAGGGGTCACACGAGCTGTTCAGTGACCCCCCCCGTGGGGGGGAGCTTTCTCAGGCGCTGCCACAGCGTCGGCTCAAGCTGCCCAGGCTCCAAGCTGGGCCGGACCTGGCAGGAGCGCGGCGGCGGCTGTACCTGGCTGGTGGGATGAACCTCCTGGACACGCCATCTTGCCGGTTCTCCGCGAAGGCTTCCTGAGGGCAAGGAAGCATCGTTACCGGATGGCCCGGGAGAACTGCCGCCGCACCCCGCCGCGCCCGGCCCCGCCGTACCTCCGTCAGAGCGCTCTCCTCTTCGTGCAGGTCCCCGGGCTTGGCAGGGGGGGCAGTCACCAGCGGGGCTGTGGGAGAGAAGGCGTCAGTCAGGCCCAGGCCTGGGCCCCTGCCCCAGCCCCGGCCCCCCACCCCGCCGCGCCCCGCTACCGGTGAGCTCCTGGATAGTGAGGCGGTCAAGGACTTTGAAGGAAGTGTCGAGCTTGAGCGGCTGGCAGCAGCGCTGGCACACGAAGCTGACGTGCGCGGTGCCGCCGCCCGCCCGCGCTCCCTCCATCGCGCCGCCCGCGCGCGCCCCGCCATCGCCGCGCGCCGGACGTGACGCAGGCGGGGCGCGGTCCTGGCAGGGGTGCGCGGACCGCCCGCGCCATTTTCTGTGTCCCCGCCCCGGGCGGCCGTCTGAGCGGCCAGGACCCGGCGGCGCGTGCGCGCGGGGGGCGTCACGCGGGCGGCGGGCGCGCGCACCATTGGCGGGCGCGCGGCGTGAGGTCATTTCCGGTGTGGGCCCGGGGAAGCGGAGCGGCCCCGCGACCGGACCCGCCATGGCCTCGCTGCTCAAGGTGGACCCGGAGGTGAAGCTCAAGGTGCGCCCGCCCCGCTGCTTGCTCCGCCCCGCCCTGCCTGGCCTGGACTGGCCCGGCCCGGCCCGGCCCGGCTGCCGCCTCCGCCCCGCCGGCCCGCGCCGAGCTGAGCTGGCGCCGGCCCGGGGCGGGGCGGGCTTGGGGCCGCCCCGCGGTGCCTCCCGGCCGTTCCATGCTGGCCTCCGAGTGCGGCCCGCCCGCCCCGACGAGCCCCCGGTGTCTCCACCCCCGCCCGGCCCTGCACCGCGGGAGCGCCGGGGGGGCGGGGATGCGGCCGGCGCTGTGCTGCGGCCGCCCCCGAGCGGAGCGTGGCTGCTGGCCCGGGGCGGCCCGGCGGATCTTCCAGCCTGGCGGGAGCTACGCGGTTTCCAGTTCCCCGCAGCGCCTGGTGTCCGGGCCGGGCGGACGGAGCCGCTCCCGGCGTCCCCGGGCAGCTCCCGCTCGGTATTCGCAGTCTCCTCCCGTTCCCCCGCGTTTCCCGGGAGAGTGGGAGCTGTGCTGGAGGGGTCATGCGGCTGCAGGGCTCAGGGCGCGGCCGCCCCGGACCCCGCTGTTCAAGAGCAACCCTGACCTGTCCCTGTTTCATTTTGCAGGTTGACTCCTTCAGGGAGCGGATCACGAGTGAGGTGAGTGTCACAGGTCGAGAAGGAAAAAGGTTTTTTAGCTATCATCTTCCTTAGAGACTCGATTGTTGGTTGAGTCTGCCCTGGAAGCTTAGCAGCATCTAGAGCATCAGTCACCCACTGGAGTGAGGTTCTTGAGCCTGGTGGCATTCTTCTCACCTGGGCTTAGTGTGGTCTTGGCAGCAGGAAGAACTTGGGTTCACTCTGCTTCCTGCTTATGGACAGGTGGTTTCCCTGGTGTTCTTGCCTGATAGTGGGAGCCTCATGGCCTTGTTTCACATCACTGTTTGTTCTTTCTCTCTCAGGCTGAAGACCTCGTAGCAAACTTTTTTCCAAAGAAGCTGTTAGAACTCGATGGGTTCCTTAAGGTAGGGTGTGCCTTGTGCTCTGTATCCTTTTCCATTTTCAGGTACATGTTGAAAGTGATGTGGCAGGTCTCCTCAGGGGTGTTTTCTGTGCATTTCACCTTGTTTTAGAAACACAAGGCAGCAGCTAGTGGCTCATGTGCACTGCAGTGCTGTTGGTTCTGGAGGGGTGCTGCCTTTTCCAGTTTGCTTCGTGTGGTCTCTCACAGTTATCTTTCTGCATGTTCCCCCGTGGGCTGTCCCTGGCAGTGCTGGGGTCTCACAGGGACACCAATAGCTAACTGTGGCACGGCGCTCTTGTCTGGGGGGGTCACAGCCAATTGCTAAACCTAATTGTTTTCATTCATCCCAATTTTACAGTTGGATAAGAGGGAGGTCTGAATCTTTTGTCTTACTGTGTTTGGTGTGGCAGAATTTGTTTGCTCATAATTAAATAACAAATCTGCTTTATTTTCCAGGAACCCATCCTGAATATTCATGATCTTACTCAGATCCATTCAGACATGAACCTCCCAGTGCCTGACCCAATTCTTCTCACCAACAGCCATGATGGACTGGATGGGGTAAGGTTACTCTCTTGGCTATGATCCCAGCTTCTGTTAAAACTGCATAGTTTGCTCTGTGCTGGAGTAGGATATTCTTATTTAATAACAGGCCTTGGCCCAGAGGCTTTTAGAGATTGATCTCTCAAGCCTGGAAGTCTGCTGGAGGTAACACTGCTCTGCAGTCTTTCTTTGGCTTTAAGGAAGAATGCTTAGAAATTAGGAACATGGCAGGGCTCTAAGTTTCCCTTATTTCCTTTGCAACACTTTTACAGCTTACGACTAGTTTGTGAGTAAAACATTTTGTATATTTTAGCCAAATATGAAAAAGAGGAAGCTGGAAGACCACGAAGAGACCTTTCAGGGTAAGAATCCCCAAGTCCCTTGTATTGCTGCCTGCCCTCTGAACTGCTGCACTGAGCGTTGGGGATGCAAATTATGTGAGCCCCACTTGCCCTGCCCTGACAGCAGCTGCTGCTCATGCAGGCCAGAGCCCGACCTACAGATGTTTTGATGTGGAGGAGTCAGGTTCCAGCTCTTAGAAACATAATTAGTACTTTTCTGATAGACATAAGTAGTACTTGGCTTGAACTTGGCTTGCTGACAGAGGCAGCTGATCTCCTGGTGGCTCTGCTGTTCCTCTTTTTGTCTGGAAGAAGATTCCAGGCTTTGGATTAAGCTGAGACAGAGACTTCTTGTACATGTGCACCAGGAAAACCTTTTGTGCTCAACCTCAGCATCCTCGAGCTCTTCAGTCTCATCCTGCTCTGTGTTTTCTCTTCTCCTTCCCTTGTGGTAACTGCTGTTATCCCATGTCCCATTTCCCCTTCCCTACAGGTAGCCATAGCCTGGCTCAGTCCCTTTCTGACCTTTGTAGGAGATGAGGCTCAGGTGACCCCTCGGTCCCACCCCGGTGCGGCCATTCCTGCAAGTCACTGACACTGGGGGTTTGTCTCTGCCACAGGTACCAAAGTGTTTGTGATGCCCAATGGGATGCTGAAGAGCAACCAGCAGCTGGTGGACATCATTGAGAAAGTGAAACCAGAAATCAGGCTGCTCATTGAGAAGTGCAATACGGTAGGTGTGAGCCTGGATAAGGGGAGGCAACAGGGTGGTTTTACTCCTGGAGAGGTGAAGCTGTGAAAGGAGCAGGTCCCTGTGCTGTAGATGAGGAAAAGCAGGGCTTTGCTCTGTCTGACAGGGGCTGGGAGACAGGTGAAACCCTCGGGGAGCTCCGTTGTTCACCTGAAAAAGAAGGATGTCTGTTATCAGGCCTCATGAGGTTTTGCTGTGCCCTTCTTTCGCATGGGCGCAGACTCCTGCCAAGAGTTCTTATGGCATGGTGAGGAGAGCTTCCCATGGGAAGCTGGGCCTGTGCTGGCTTGCATGGCATCCCAGCCATGTGGGAAGTGATCTTGGAATCGTTATAGGTGCATAAGGGACTTGCAGCAGTTTGTCATGAGCTGTGTGGCAAAGGCAGGGTCCTGGGAGGCTCTTGCTGACATTCCTGTAGGAAGTCTTTGTGCAGATGTTGGCATTGGTCAGTGTTGTGATCTCTCCACTGCAGGTCAAAATGTGGGTGCAGCTTCTCATTCCCAGGATAGAGGATGGGAACAACTTTGGTGTTTCTATTCAGGTAAGACACTGCTCTGTGCTGCAGGGGTTTGGATCTCTAGGGTTCCTCTGAATCTTTCAGTTCATGGTGTTCAGCAGCTGCAGTCATGGGGTTGGTTTAGGTTTTAAAACCCAAACCTGAGCTTGATGTGGCGCTGCTGAGATACTGCTCTCTGAAGCTGAAAGAAAGCTGAAAGCTGCTTTTCTGCAGCTGAAGGCCAGCTGCATCCTCCTGGAGCTAATAGCTTCCTTGTCTTCCCTGCAGGAAGAAACAGTTGCTGAGCTTCGGACTGTGGAGAGCGAGGCAGCATCTTACCTGGACCAGATTTCTAGGTAGGCATGCAAGAACAGACTTCTTTTGGGGGGTCTCCTTGGAAAAGGAATGTGTTTGGAAAAGGTCCCCCAGCTGTTGTTACTGGGCAGCTTGGACCTGAAAATAATCCTGGTGCTATTTATCTGAGCTTTAGTCTCTCCCTTTTCCTGCCAGATACTATATCACAAGAGCAAAGTTGGTTTCCAAAATAGCCAAGTACCCTCATGTGGTAAGTTACCTTGGACATGGAGATTTACATGTTCATGCTGCTGCTTCTTGGGACTCCTTGAGCTGCTTTGTCACTGTCCTTTTTGAGCTGAGGGTCCTGGGGGAAGGGGGGGATCATACAAGGATTGAGGGCAGCAAGCTGAAAAGCTGAAGGGGGGGTTCCTTTGTGGAGGGCGGGACCTTCCCTCAGGGTGTGGGAGGCTGAGCTGAGCTTGGCCGCTGAGCCGCGTCTGCTGTTGGCAGGAGGACTATCGCCGCACCGTGACGGAGATCGACGAGAAGGAGTACATTAGTCTGCGCCTCATCATTTCAGAGCTGAGAAATCAATATGTAAGTGAAAACACAGAGCTCACACTGGCTCCTTGTGCAGCAGTGGGGAGCCCTTGTGATCCTGCTGCTGCTCCTCTCCCCTTTCCCCCGAGCATGTCCACTCCTGGCAGGAGGCCTGCTTGCTTCCCGCTTTGGCTCCAGTGAGATGAGCCAGTTGTTGCTTCCCCGTCATCTCCTAGAGATGCAGATGTTTCCAAAAGTGTTCACAGAGGCCTAGCATAAAATATTCTTGCCTCCTCTGTGCGAATCTGATCCTAAGCTGTTCATACAGTATGAGCCGATCCTAGGGATTCTGAATGTGTTTTTGGTATTACATGTACTGGCTTCTGTAAGGTCTGGCTGAAGGAAGCCCTTACCTTAACCAGGTGTGTGGTTGCACACAAGGGCTGAGGGTGGTGCCAAGGGGAGTGGTGCTGCTGTGGTGACCAGTGCTTGTGGTGAAAGCTGGATGGCTTCCCGTCTGAATCCTGTTCTTCCTTTTTGCAGGTCACTTTGCATGACATGATCCTTAAAAACATTGAGAAGATCAAGAGGCCTCGGAGCAGCAATGCTGAGACCCTCTATTAAGTGTCAACGTTTGAACTTGAGAACTGTTCAGTCAACTAAAGACCGTCATTGCCTTGGTTTGTTACGTGACTATCGAGATGGGAAACTGGCTGGAAATAGTATTGCATTCTTAGTTAAACACTTAAGAAATTCTTGCCTAGTTTTGTGATTGGTTTTGTTCAGGTCTCAGGAGCTCTCCCTCTTCCTCTAGTCACTGGTAGTAGAGGCCATGCTGCATTGGACACCCCAGAGGCTGCTGCAGCCAGACAGGGACATTCCTTCATGCCTTGCTTCCTACCTGAGTGGGAACAACACTATAGACCAAGCCCTTGTCCTGTCCCATCTCTTGTCTGGTGGCTGCACTGGGGTCTCTGGGAATGGGGTAGACAGCCCAGCACAAGGGTGGGCCTGGCAGTGCCACAGCAGGGAAACTCTGTCCCCACCTCAGGCTGTGGCCAGGCCCCTCTGCCACCAGCTCTGCACTGAGCAGGGACCCTGCCCCTTGGTAGCTGTGCTCTGGTGCTACTGAGCCATCCGCACTCCCTTTCTGGCTCTCTCCTGGCTCAGCAGAGCCTGCCCCACAGGTCTCTGCCTCACCAGTTCTGTCTGGATCGGTGCAGAGCATGAGGCAAATGCTTGGAACTAGAGCTGGTGCTGTCCTGGCTGTCATGAGCTCAGGTGGCTTCTGCTCCTCTGCCATTTGACTAGAGCCACTTTCTTGGCTAAAATCAATGTTCTTTCACATACATCCCAGTTGCCCCTTCAGCATGAGTTCCTTTTGCCTGGGCAGAGGGAAGGGAGGGGCTGGAGATCTGATGCTAAAGTCCTAATATATCCGCATGTGATCAGACTGAGCCCCCCTGTCCCTGGCAGTGCTCCCTGGTGCCTGGGCAGAGCAGGCTGGCTGCCACAGCTGGTGCTTGATGGTGAGGGTGGCTGATACCCACCTGGTACCTTGCAGACCTTGCAGTCTTTCCCCTGCAAAGGGCACACTCCCGTGCCTCATGACTCCTCTAAGCTGCCAGAACATTTCGTGGTCCATTACAAACCCCTTTGGAAATGACTGGTTGTATTGCGTCAGTTTTTGTGTGTGGCAAGTGGGCCCATAACGCTGCAGGCTTCAAAATTTTCTTATTTATAGTATTTCTACTTAAGTCCCCTAATAAGGGAACGTTAAATCATTTGTTTCAGGAACCTCGCTGTTTCCCAGGTCTCGCTGTTACACCTGTATATTCTTATTGTGCAGTAGCCTTAAGAGTTGTGTTAATCTCATTGTAACAACAGTGACAAATGGAATGAACTTTCTTCCCTTATTTTTTTTACTTTGTTTTCAGTTTTTTTTTCTGCTTCCACATCTAAGAGCCATGTTGTCTCTTGCTGGTTTCCCAGGGATTTGCCCAGAGTGTGGCGGGCTGCTGGCCCTTGCTATAGACTCTTCTGTTGTTGTTTGTAGTAAGTCAACTCTTAGTCTTCCCGCTAATAAATATTCAGTAACAAACCAACTGCGTTGAGCTGCTGTCTGGGAGCAGCACTTCCCCTTGTGTTTCTTTGTATTGATTCCTTTTAATTTGTTCAGCTTTCTTTGCCAGATGAACATATGTAAACCTTTACTATGTCAAGAAATTAAAATAAGGTACTTGGAATTCTTTCAAGGCAGCCCCCTGTGTATGATGCTGGGCTCTTAGGCCATGCAGTTTTAGTGTCCTGTTCTGGTTCTGCCTTTCTCATATTCAGTTGCTCCTTCTGTGCATTCCCCTCATTCCTCTTTTTGACTCTGTTATAAAATAGTCTGCTGTGTAGGTTGTTTCTGTTCCTTCAGCATGCCTCACATTGGGCCCATGGGCTTGGGTTTGATGGAATCTGTCCCGTCTCATCCCAATGTGGGACTTGGGCCATCCCAGTTCAAAGAGATGTGGGGATTTTGCTTGTTGTTTCTCTGAGCCTGCAGTTGCTCCAGAGTTTCTCTGCCAGGCAGGTGTGTCTTGGCTGTCCTGGATGCAGCACCCAAGTGTCTCTGTGGGGCACACAGTCTGTTGCTCCTGGCTGCTCTATGCGTGTGGTACCCAAGGAGAGGCAGCTGCCCTGCTGTCCCCAGCCACAGTGCCCTCTGCTCTTCTGGGGATCCTCCTGTTCCTGCCTTCCCTCCTTCCCGGGGCACAGAGGCCTCTCAAGGGGCACTCGAGGCTTTCCTGAGTGTCCTGCCCCCAGCTGCAAGGCTGTGGCCCCTCTGAGGCAGCCCTCGATCCGAGGCTCGGTGCCTGATTGGGGTTGTGCCTGTCGTGGCCACGGTGCCACTAGGCAGGGTCTGTGAGTGGCCCTGGGAGCAGCCACTGCAGACCGGGGCTCCCAGCTGTGGCACCTCCGGCTGCCCAGGAACAGGAGCAGCCACTTGTGCAGGAAGGTTCCTGCGGCGTGGGAAAGCCCTGCAGGTGCCTGACCCGTGCAGGGAGGGGGCACTGAGCTGCAAACAAGTCTCAGGGCTGAGGTGGCTGGAGCAGAGCCCAAAGGAAGGACTTGCTGGCATGACTTGATGTGTTGTAGCATGAGGGGCTCCCCCTCAGCACCATCAAAAAAACAGAACTCCTGGGAAGCCAGTGCCAGCAGTCCCATGGGAGCATTCAGAACCATTGTCTTGGCAGGTGCTGGCAGGGAGTGGGGTTCATCCATGGGAGCAGAGAGGGTTTGTTTTCTGTGATCCCAGTGAGTGGGAGCAGTCGCAGCATGCAGTCAGGGCTCCGGTTCACCAGTCCTTGAGACATCCCAGCTTATGTGCAGGGGAGGAGAATAATGGCTCAGCAGTCGTGTGCAGCCACAGGCGCTGCCAGCAGCGCAGCTGGTGTGGAGGAAGGGTCAGGCAGGTTCCACTGTTGTGCTTTGTATAAGCTGACCCCATGAGATGAGGCATTGGGAGTGGGAGCTTTCTAAAGTCTGAGCTCTGGGGCTTGCTCAAGCCTTGCTGGTGTCGGGAACATTGGCAGGGGTTTTCCGTACTGTGCCCTTTCCCCAGCTGTCACAGTTGCTGTCTCCGAGTTTCCCCAAGCCAAAAGCTGTCTGTGTCTGGTTTGGGTTTCAGTAATTTTCAGATGCTATTTTTTGCCACCTCTACCTTTCTGTGTGCGTGAAAAACAGCACTCCCATCTCCCTTACTTTGTTTGGGGAATGTGGGCAACTTAGCAAATGTAAGATGCGCTGATGGGCAGTGCCTAAAAGCAACCGTGTAGCCAAAATAAAACATGGGTAGGACGTGAGTTCTTCATATGGGATGTGGGTCAGTGATGGGCTGATCACACTGAGGAACTGCCATGTGGGAAGCAGTACGTGCACTGAGCAGGTCATAAACAAGTTATGCTGCTGTTAGGGAGACGTGCAATTTCTTTAATTCTAGGTTAGCTTTTAGCTGTTGCAGGCTTCTTTTGGAGTGGGTACACGAGCAATTCCATGGTGTGTGTGACCCCTGAAGATCCCTCATTGCTTTTCATCGGTCAGTTATTGACACAGGTTCTGGCTCTGCAGGCTCAGTTAATTACTCTGCTTCCTGAAATTCCTACTGCAAGCTGAAGGTGGATTTAGGGCTGTTTTGTTTATTCTGAAACAGACCTCTAAACCAGAGCTTGAAAAGTCCATCAGAAACAGAAGGTACTAAAAAATCTGGTATCAGATATGGCCTCGATGGCACGGGCTCTGCAGTGGGGCAGAGGCAGTGCAGAAAGCTGCCATCCTTGCCCAGCAGCCCTGGGGTGTGTGCTGTGGTTGGTTTGTCATGGGGATGTCAGTACAGATTAGGGTTTCTCTTTCTTTCCAAGCCCCCAACATGCAGAGAACCAGGAGCGTTCCCACACTCTATTTTCAGATCTCTCCCAGCCCAGCGGCAGGGTTGAATTGTGATTTGTGGGGCAGGATGGCCTGTGGAGTTTTCTTAAACTACTGCTGTGCTGCTTGGAAAAGGCCCTTCTGTAATTGCAGCCTGTGCCGTGGCTTTGAGGGACTACGGATGCAAACCCAAGAGGCAAAGTCAAATGTGAATGATCTGCTCTTTGTGTACTTCTTAAAGGAAAGGTCTACGCGAGCTTTGTCGTGCAGCCGTGGAGGTTCCGCTGTAGTCTCACCTTGGCTGTGCCGGTGTTTGTGGCAGCAGAGCCCTTGTTCCATTCCTGGGAGGCAGGAGGTATGTCCTGGCTGTGCTCCAAACCTGAACCAGGACAGCAGTGCTTCTGCTCTGCACTCCAAGTGAAATGGGCACTACGTTCCGGGCCACGTACGTTCCACCACGTACCAAAAGGGAATTTTTCTTTCGAGCCTAGCCCCAGGTAATCCTCGAAGCCTCACTGCCTTCATGGATTGAAAGACTGACTTGGAAATCAGTGCTGCTTTGCCTAATTTGGGGTTACTCAGAGGCATTCGATTCTGCTGCTGTGAGAGCAGGTACATCTGAAATCTGTGGCTGCTGTGTCCCACGCATTCACAGCTCTGTTCTTTTTTGTCCTGTCTCTGCCCATTGTTGTGTCCATGCTGCAGTGAGTCCCTTTGCTGGCATCATGACTCTGTGAAGCAAGTGCTGTGGCTTTGAGGCTTTCCTGGTGTGGTGGCTGGCGAGTCAGAGCCATGTGTGCTGGCACAGAGAGGACGAGCGTGTCCCTGGCCTACCCTGAAGAAGGCTGAGGCTGCCAGTGGTGGTGAGGATGATGGAGTGCATCCTATGGCAACGTGGCCTTCTGCCTCCGAGCGTGGTGTCTGAGCACGGCCAGAGGACCGCAGAGGGGCCGAGCCCCCAGCAGGATCTGCTGCAGAGGAAGAACCAGAGGCTGGTGGGCGCTGTCTCCCATCAGGAAACTCTGACAGGAGGAAGAAGACGAGGGTGAAGTGAGGTGAGGTGAGGCTGGCAGCAGGAGTGGAAATATTGGGTTGAATCTCCAGCCCTGGTTCTCTTGGATGCCTTGTTCTACTCAGCACCAGCTCAGGGACTGGAGCCAAGGTGGTGTGTCTTGTCTACCCCAAGCATCTGCTGCGTGGCAGGATGGAGCACCAAGTCCTGCTGGCTGCCTTGTTCTGCCCATGCTTTTGAACAGCACTGTGAGGCCAGCAGGGACTGTTTTTGGGGTGGCAGAGGGCAGCTGTGCCTGCCCAGCCTGGGCACTGAGGCCTGGCAGCACTGATAGTGGGCACTGCCCTCGGCTGCTGTCGGGTGCAGGTTCAGGGTCGTTCTGTCCTGGAGGGAACCTCTTGGAAGCTGCACCTCAGTTTATCTGTGAATTGGAGGGAGAGACAAAGGCTGCATGATCCTGTGGCGGTGCAATGCTGGGGATTAATTGGCTCAGAGCTCTTCTGAGGTGCAAACTAAGAGCTGGTTGTTCACAGTGCGTTGGGGCCTGATTCTCAACCCGAACTACACCTCCATGCCTGCCAAAGTTTTTCTACTGCTACACAGAAGGATATGTTTTCAGCAAAAGCTTCCATGTGGAAGACTGAAAAAAATAAAATAAAAAGTAACTCCAAGCTTGAAATGGTGCTGCCAGGGAGAATGTTTACAAGGAAGCAGCCTGATAAACAAGGAAAATCGGTGAGTTGTAAAGAGGTGAAATTGTACAGTGTGGCAACAATTCCCGGCTTGTCAGAGCCTCACAGTGGTCACAGCCACCTCAGGCTGACTGCAGGATCTCCGTTTTTACAGGCAGCCTCAGGAAGCCAGGCAGGACTGAAAAAGTAACGGAATTATGTGGAACTTGTCTGAGTCACTGACCCTACATCTCCACAAGTTCTTTCAGGGCACTGCCGTGAAGGAGGACAGAAGAGGCTGCAGCTGAGAGAGGAGATCTGCCCTTTCTGGTCACCAAGGATTTCAGATCTCCTCCCCTAGCCTCTCCCAGTCTTTTGTACTTTCTCTGCTAATCCATCCAGTGCAGCATACACTGACAGAGGCAGGAGCTGGAAAGCCTGCTCTGAAAGCCTCTGAATGCTGCTGGACCAGCTGCAGGAATGAACCTGAAAACCGTGCTCATCCTCCTTGGTCTGGCGTTAGCCACAATATTTGCTTTGGTCTGCGTATTGCTGACCAGAGAAAGGACCCCCAGAAGCTGCCAGCACCTGCCCCCGGAGGAGGAGGACATTGAGGATGGCCAGAGCCTGGTGTTTGCTGACCTGACACCTGAGGAGATGTCCCAAGTGGTGCAGTACCTGCAGGGAAACCTCGGGGTGCCGCTGGTTGATGCCTCCCGTGCCAAACCCTCGGACAACTGCATCGCCTCTGTGGATCTGCAGGTCCCCGCCAAGGCAGAGGTGCTGCGGTTCCTGGATGGCGGTGGGGCTCGTCCCCCGCGAGAGGCCCTGGCTGTGCTGTACTTTGGGAACCAGGCAGAGCCCAACATCAGCGAGTACGTGGTGGGTCCTCTGCCGACGCCAGTGTACCACCGAGACGTGACGGTGCAGAAGTATGGGGGGAAGGTGCCCTACCACCGCAGACCGACGCTGGCTGCTGAATACAAGCAGATTGGAGGGTTTTTAAAGAGCCAAGTGTTCCCCTCAGCTCCAGCCTTCATGCAACAAGTAATGGAGTACGATGGAGGCAATCTTGCAGTCATGACAGCTGCTCCCCGTGGGTTCCAGTCTGGAGATCGGATCACCTGGTTTGTCCTGTTTCAGAACGTGAGTGGATTCTTTGTGCACCCTGTGGGGCTGGAGGTGCTGGTGGATCACAGCAGCCTGGACATGTCCCAGTGGGCAGTGAACAGAGTCTTCTACAATGGTCAGTACTACAGGGACATGGTTCAGCTGGAGAGTGCGTATGTGCAGGGTCGTATCAGCGTGGAGAAGGTGAGGAAGGCCCCGTGGGATGGGGACTTCTCCTCCATGAAGCCTCGAGCGCCTTCAGCTGCACTGTTCCCGCTGCAGTACGAGCCGCAGGGTCCCCGCTACAGTGTCAGGAACAACCAGGTGCTGTTCCAGGCGTGGAGCTTTGCCTTTGGGATGAGTGTGAGCACAGGCCTGCGGCTGTTTGACATCCGACACAAGGGGGAGAGGGTTGCCTATGAGATCAGCGTGCAAGAGGCGCTGTCCGTGTACGGCTCCAACTGCCCGGGAGGGATGTCCACACGCTACATGGACGGGAGCTTTGGCCTGGGGCGCTACACCTCCCCCTTGGTGCGAGGGGTGGACTGCCCCTACTCGGCCACCTATGTGGACACGCACTCTGTGTCTGGGAGCCTGAGGCCCAAGAAGAGGAAGGCTTCGCTCTGCATCTTTGAGCAGAACCTGGGCTCCCCTCTGCGGCGCCACTACTCCAACCTGCAGTCGCTGTACTATGGGGGGCTGGTCAACTCCGCTCTGGTCATTCGCTCTATTGCCACTGTGGGGAACTATGACTACGTGTGGGACTTCATCTTCTACCAGAACGGGGCCATGGAGGGCAAGGTGCAGGCCACGGGGTACCCGAGCTCCTCCTTTCTCCATGGGGATGGCCTGAGATATGGCAATAGGCTTTGGGAGCACACATTGGGTACAATACACACCCATTTTATCAACTATAAGGTCGACTTGGATGTGGGAGGTAGGTCTGGATCTTCTTTTAATGTCTGCCATTGTACTGATAAACCCCAGAGCTTTGAGGTTTGCCTCCTTATCTGTACAGTCCCTAATAACTGACATCAGAGCTCTCCTTCTTTATTCTCCTAACCTCTTCTTTCATTACAAAATTACTTCTCAATATAGAAAACAGTCTGTCCAGGTCATTGAGTGGAAAGCAGTGGGAATTTCTGGGAGCTCTGTGTTCAGCTCAGGGAAAGTATGAAAGGTAGCAGCTGAAAAATGTTTGTGTTTCCTTGAGGCCTCCCGTCTGGCACGGCGTGTGTTGCCATAGGCATGGGCGGGCAGACAGGGAGTTGGCCCTGTCTGAGCACAGACAGTGTGAGACCGCTTTCGCAGCTCCTGGTGCTGGTCCTGGCGCTCCTTCTCCCTTGGGAAAATCCTCTTAATGTCTCACTGCCCCATGTAAAGCAGGGCAGCTGTCCTGGTGCTCCGTGAGGCTGAGTTCCTGCAGCTCTATCCCCTTCTTCTCTTGAGGAAACACTTGAGCATTCGACCCCAAGTCTCGCGCTGTGAAGCCGCTGCAGCGGCCCAGCGAGTTCCCCTGCTCCCTTGTGCAGTCACAGTCTGGCAGTGGCTGTCTGCTCAGGGTTGTTTGAGTCCAGGAGCAGCCCCTTGTTCACAGCCAAGTGCTGGCAGCCACCCTGGGAGTGCAGGGATGCTCAGCCTCAGGGGCAGCTTTGCTTCCCCCAGAAGGCTATTCCGGGACCTGCAGCCTGGGGACGGTGGGGACACGCGACGTCTGTTATTGAAAACCACTTGTGTAAAAGGTAGAGGGAAAATGTTTTACATCTGCACAAGACCACAGAGGTCGCTGGTAGGCAGTGGCTATATCTGAACCAGCCCAAGGAGAAAGTCAGCCCCAGGGATTCAGGCTGTCTCCTGGATTGTGAAAAGTAATCTCAGAACTATGTTGGTCAAGCTGCAGCTAACTCCAGAGCAAGCACTCGGTCCCAACACGTGTCCTCCTGTGTACCTGCCTGTGATGCAGGGGTCTGTGTGGCCTTGAAAGGTGCTGCTGCTGCTGCTGTTATGGTCAAAATTGGGGCTGATACTGGTTCCTTCCTGTAAGCAAAGCTCGAGAACATGCTAAAATACAGTTCCTGTGTGGTGGCAAGGTCCTTTTCTGTGACTTCAATGCCCCTCAGTGCCCCTCTCTGTTTACAGACCCTGAGCCCTGACTGCTGGAAAATGCTCTTGAGCAGGGTTGTGTAAGGTCTCAGACTTGTTCCCTGTGGTGAGAGGGGAGCCATGTTCCAGGCAAGAGGGCTCAGGCCCATGCAGGGAGCTTGAGAAATTCCCATAGGAGCCCCACCTTCCAGTGCAGGGAGGGCACAACTGTGTCACAGCTAAAGTGGGTCATTCCCCACAGAGGTTCTTGGATCCTGATCTGAGGCTGGTGTGGGGCTTGCAGGGAAAAAGGACAATTATTCCCTATTTGGAAGTGAGAATGAAAACGTAATTCCTAAATTAACACAAATGCAAATGGGGTAGATTGCTCCAGCGCTGTGGTGGTTCTGGCCCCTTCTGCCTGTGCCTCAGATTGTCCCCACCAGGAGGGTTTTTGGTGGACCCTGATCTCCAAAAGGCCATGCTCACTGTCTGTGGTGTCACTGTCTTGTGTGGGGCCAGGTGCCATGGGGGAGCCTTGCAGGAGCTGATGGCCATGCAGGAGCAGCTGCTCACCCCATTTCTGACCATGACAGCTCATGTGCAAAGACCACATCTGCTGGAACGGGGCTGGGATGATTCAGCAAGTGCTGCCTTTCCTCACCAGGGAGCTGCCTCTGGTCTGCCTGCAGCCAGAGCCAGGCTGGAGCTGCCAGGTCCCTTCCCTCAGGGCTGGGAACGACTTGGAGGCAACAGGGAATGGCGACAGGAAGAACTGGCATGTGGAGGTGGTGGGATCCAGCAGGTTTTGGGCTGTGCCAGCACAGACTGGCCCTTCAGGGCAGTGGGACAGGTCTGGGGGCACCGGCTGCAGAGGGACCAGGCCAGCTGAGCCTTCCCCCATGGCATTGCCACGCTCCCACAGGAGACAGAGATGGAGCATCCTGGGAGACACTGAAAGAAACAAAGGCCCTGAGGACAGGTGAGACTGCGGCTCTTTGTGGTGCCACCCTGCAGCAGAGAAACCCATCAGCAGCTTGGCGAGTGAGCCAGGCACTGGCTCCCTGGCTGGCTCCTTTGGTGCATCTGGGGTGGGGAGGAAACAAGCCAAACTGGCTGGGACCTGTGATGTCTCAGAGCCCCATGGGAGCTACAAGCTCCCTGCCCACCTCACAAGCGTCACCGTTACGCCCACGCTTGCAAATGAATAAAGAGCCTGGTCTGCAGGTGAAGGACATACTCTGGATTCTTCAGCCAAACTGCGTGTGCTGCTGCTGCACTCGCAGTGATGAACCCCAAACTTCCCTATGTTCTCCTGGTCGGGGCTGCAGTGATAATCTTCATTCTCTCCTGCATGCTGCTGAGCAGGGGTAGGCGATCACCCAGCTGTGAATCTCAGCCCAGCGTTGTGGAGAAGACAGGATCCCTGAGCCAGAGCCTGGTGTTTGCTGACCTGACACCTGAGGAGATGTCCCAAGTGGTGCAGTACCTGCAGGGAAACCTCGGGGTGCCGCTGGTTGACGCCTCCCGTGCCAAACCCTCGGACAACTGCATCGCCTCCGTGGATCTGCAGGTCCCCGCCAAGGCAGAGGTGCTGCGGTTCCTGGATGGCGGTGGGGCTCGTCCCCCGCGAGAGGCCCTGGCTGTGCTGTACTTTGGGAACCAGGCAGAGCCCAACATCAGCGAGTACGTGGTGGGTCCTCTGCCGACGCCAGTGTACCACCGAGACGTGACGGTGCAGAAGTACGGGGGGAAGGTGCCCTACCACCGCAGACCAATGCTGGGCAGTGAGTATAGGCAGCTGCGAATGTTCTTGGAGATGGTGGCATTTGCTGCAGCACCGACCTTCCTGCAAGAAGTGTTTGAGTATGACAGAACCAATGTGGTGTTTCAGAGCACAGTCCCTCATGGGTTCCAGTCTGGAGATCGGATCACCTGGTTTGTCCTGTTTCAGAACGTGAGTGGATTCTTTGTGCACCCCGTGGGGCTGGAGGTGCTGGTGGACCACAGCAGCCTGGACATGTCCCAGTGGGCAGTGAACAGAGTCTTCTACAATGGTCAGTACTACAGGGACATGGTTCAGCTGGAGAGTGCGTATGTGCAGGGTCGTATCAGCGTGGAGAAGGTGAGGAAGGCCCCGTGGGATGGGGACTTCTCCTCCATGAAGCCTCGAGCGCCTTCAGCTGCACTGTTCCCGCTGCAGTACGAGCCGCAGGGTCCCCGCTACAGCGTCAGGAACAACCAGGTGCTGTTCCAGGCGTGGAGCTTTGCCTTTGGGATGAGTGTGAGCACAGGCCTGCGGCTGTTTGACATCCGACACAAGGGGGAGAGGGTTGCCTATGAGATCAGCGTGCAAGAGGCGCTGTCCGTGTACGGCTCCAACTGCCCGGGAGGGATGTCCACGCGCTACATGGACGGGAGCTTTGGCCTGGGGCGCTACACCTCCCCCTTGGTGCGAGGGGTGGACTGCCCCTACTCGGCCACCTATGTGGACACGCACTCTGTGTCTGGGAGCCTGAGGCCCAGGAAGAGGAAGGCTTCGCTCTGCATCTTTGAGCAGAACCTGGGGTCCCCTCTGCGGCGCCACTACTCCAACCTGCAGTCGCTGTACTATGGGGGGCTGGTCAACTCCGCTCTGGTCATTCGCTCTATTGCCACTGTGGGGAACTATGACTACGTGTGGGACTTCATCTTCTACCAGAACGGGGCCATGGAGGGCAAGGTGCAGGCCACGGGGTACCCAAGCTCCTCCTTTCTCCATGGGGATGGCCTGAGATATGGCAATAGGCTTTGGGAGCACACACTGGGTACAATACACACTCGTTTTATCAACTATAAGGTCGACTTGGATGTGGGAGGTAGGTCTGGCTCTTGTCTCTTCTTGTTGCACTCCCCAAGTACTTTTAGGCTCACAAAACTTGGCTTTTTTTGTGGTTATCCAGATTTTCCTTTCCTCTTGTGGAGCAGGGTGGTGTGCTTGCAGTGGGGGTGTGGCAAAACTGCAGGAACAGGGAAAGGCAGATGAAATCAGACTGTCACTGGTAACACTGGCAGGGGAGGTGTGTGGTTAGAAGTTTTGTTCATGTGAGAAAGAAAATGAGCTCCGTGGTGTTGGCTGTGCATGGATCTTCTTCTCTGGGGCTCAAACCTTGGCTATATGTTCAGCTCTGAAATGGCTTTTATGTGAGCTGGGAACTCACCTGTAAAAGGAGCAGAACACAGAGGGGCCTCATGGTGGGATGGGCAGGAGGTGCTGGGTCTCTGTCCATCTGGTTGCCGCTCTGCCAGGCCTGCACAGGTGCTGGCCATGGAATGCAGCCCTTTGCCATCTTGTCCCCAGACTGATTTTCTGCCTGCCCCTCCTGTTGCTCCGAACCTTGGGCCCACATCTCTTAGTGGCAGGACCTGAATGGCACACCACTGCTCTTGTCTGTGATGTGCAAATGTGCTCAGCACCTGGGCTGCTCCAGGTGCCTCCACTGTGCAGGATGAGCTGATGAGCAGTAACACAGCTGGTGCTCTAGTTCATTAGACTGTGCTTGTACAGGAAGCAAACCTGTTCTTCTGCCCTGGGATGAGGCTCATCCCTTGTCCCCTCCTGTCTCTCACAGCCTGCTGCAAAGTGGCATTGCCTGGCTTGGACAAGTGTCCAGCCATAGATTGACACATGTGTACAGTCATGGCATGTGGAGCTGGGGAGCACCAACTGCTCTCAGACAGAATCAGTGCTCAGAGCCCAGGGTGCAGGGAGGGAGGGCAGGGAGAATGGGCCCTGGCTGCAGTGATGTCCTTGGGGAACAGGGGACTGTGGGGACGCTCCTCAGTGACTTTGTTTTGGCTTCGCAGGGGTGAAAAACTCCCTTGTGGCCCATGACATGGCATTTGAGATGACACGGGCTCCCTGGAGCCCAGAGCAGCAGATAGAGCGGCCACGACTCACCAAGAAAGTCCTGGACACGGAAGACCAGGCTGCCTTCCGACTCCAGTCAAAGATGCCCAGATACATCTACTTCGCGGCCAACAGCAAAAACAAGTGGGGCCACCAGCGTGGTTACAGGATCCAGATCACCAGTTTTGCAGGGGACCACATCCCTGAAGCCAGTTCCATGGAGAGGGCCATCAGCTGGGCAAGGTCAGGCTGTTCTGGCTGGGATGAGAGGTTCTCAGAGACCCCCTCAGCCCTGCCAGCTGGGAAGGCATTGGTGGATGTCCCTTGATGGGAGGCACGGGGAAACGCCCTCCTGGGGTTGTTCCATCGGAGCAGACCTGTGCTCTGCAGGCTCTTTCAGGAGCCTTTTGGCTTAGCTCTGTCCTGCCTCAAGGGGCTGCTCCCGTCTCTTTTCTTGTCCTCAGGTACCAGCTGGCCGTCACCCGGCGGAAGGAGGAGGAGCCCACCAGCACCAGCATCTACAACCAGAATGACCCCTGGACGCCCACTGTTGCCTTCGCTGACTTCATCAACAACGAGACCATCACCAATGAGGTAAGGACTCCAGCATCCCCCATGGACAGTGGGCCCAGGGGAAGGAGGAAAGTGGGTTTGAGCATCCCTTTCGCTGTGTGTCTGCTTGGTGCCTTGGTCAGAGAACATGGATCAGAGTGTGCAGAGCAGAAGCTTGTTTCTCCCTGTGGAGAAATGCTGGCAAAATGTCACAAAAATCTCTGCGAGGCCAGAGTGAGGCCAAGGAGGTCATATCCTTCCGGTGGATATCTGCAGCCATGGCTGCAGCACGTCTTTGGGGAAGGGAGGGGTTCTTTCCCAGGAGAGGGGAGCTTGGTGTGTGGGAACACAGCCGGCTGGTGCCCATGGGGGTCCCCCTCCCTCTCTCCTGTCACTCCCCATGGCCCCATGTGTATTTCTGTCAGTGCTGCAGCTTCTGAAGTAACCCTGGGCTTGTGGCTCTTCCCTGCCTAGGACCTGGTTGCCTGGATAACTGCTGGCTTCCTCCACATTCCACACTCTGAGGATATTCCCAACACTGTGACTGTGGGAAACTCGGTTGGTTTTCTCCTGAGACCCTACAACTACTATGACCTGGACCCCTCTATATACTCCCACGATGGTGTGTTTTTCACCAATGAGCAGGACTTCACAGCCTGTGAAATCAACCCTCTCGCCTGCTTGCCCAAAACTGCCTCTTGTTTGCCAAACTTCCCCCCATTCACCTTTGATGGTTTTCGAAATATGAGCAGGCTTTAATGCTACAGGATGGTGTGAGGAGATGTGGTCAGAGACACCAGGCTGACCGTTCTGTCTCCGATTTTCAGCTTTTTAGTGAAGTTGTCTCAATTTCCAGTTGTCTAGTGACTTCACATTTTATCAGTGCTTTTGAAATAGTGCTCTTGAAAAGAGAAGCATGATTTTCCTAACATGATTCCAGATGGAAGTCTACGTTCTGTTAATTCCTGAATTTGAGTCTATCACCAGAGGAAAGTGAGGAGAAAATCCTGTTCCTCTGCTGTAGAAGCGAGTGCTGTGTAGTGCATGTTTCAGGTCAAAATAATGAAAATGGTGCTGGTCCAAAGCTCTCAAGTGTCTCGTTCTTATGACTTACAGCAGCGTCTCCTGGGGGGTGATGCTGGTCCCTGCCATGTTTCATGGGCCCACAAACCAGCCCAGCACTGTGGCTCTGGGTGCTCATCAGGGCACGGGGATGTCCAGCTGGAGGGCAGGAGGGATGGGCTGGGGTGTGCCCCAGGGCTCCGGGGCATGGACTGAGGTGGGAACTGGCACCAATCCCTGGGGCTGTTGGGGGGAGGCTGGGTCATGGCCAGGACTGTGTGGGTTGCAGCTCTCAGGCCCTCAGTGCTGGGCTCAAGGGAGGGATCTGGACCCGACCTTGCAGGAAGGGGTCTCGTGGCTGCTGGCAACGCAGCACAGCCAGTGCCACTGCCTGTTTGCCAGGTTGCTGTTTGGGCTCTGGAGCCCTTGTTCCCCTCCTCACAGCCCCATCTGTGTTAGGATGTAGCTCAGGATCAGTGGGCACCTTTCCAGGGTGACAAACAGCTGTCCCCTCCCTCCCGGCTGCAGGACCATGGGGATGTTGGCAGCAACAATCGATGCTGCTGGTGACAAGGGCTGTGTCAGGATGGGGCGGTGGTGCTGTGTTTAGCACTGCTCTGCACAGGGAAGGCTTATCTCTGCAGCCACTGCTTCCTGCCTGGCACCTGCAGGATTAAGAGAAGGAGGAGCAGGGAGATGTGTTTGTTTCCCCCAAATGACTGGATCCACCCTCTCCAAGTTCTGCAGTGTAGGAGCTGGGACCAGAGGGGAAAGACAGATGTGCAAGCATTGAGTTTACTGAAAATTATGACCCTCAAGGGAAGCAGAGCAAAGTTGCCTTTTATGGTTCCCAACAAATCCTGGCAATGTGTGAGAACGTCCCCTCGCACCCTCCCTGCTGGGCTGTTCCCTGCTGAGGAAACGGGGGAGAAAAATAAACTCAGCCAAAGCCAGCCCCTTGTTCCAGTGAGTCGCTGGGGGGATTCTGCAGCTGGAAACGTGTCCTGCCACACTGCAGGAGCACTCAGTGTCCCAGCAGGAATGAACCTGAAAACTGTGCTCATCCTCCTTGGTCTGGCGTTAGCCACAATATTTGCTTTGGTGTGCGTGTTGCTGACCAAAGGAAGGACCCCCAGAAGCTGCCAGCACCTGCCCCCGGAGGAGGAGGACATTGAGGATGGCCAGAGCCTGGTGTTTGCTGACCTGACACCTGAGGAGATGTCCCAAGTGGTGCAGTACCTGCAGGGAAACCTCGGGGTGCCACTGGTTGATGCCTCCCGTGCCAAACCCTCGGACAACTGCATCGCCTCCGTGGATCTGCAGGTCCCCGCCAAGGCAGAGGTGCTGCGGTTCCTGGATGGCGGTGGGGCTCGTCCCCCGCGAGAGGCCCTGGCTGTGCTGTACTTTGGGAACCAGGCAGAGCCCAACATCAGCGAGTACGTGGTGGGTCCTCTGCCGACGCCAGTGTACCACCGAGACGTGACGGTGCAGAAGTACGGGGGGAAGGTGCCCTACCACCGCAGACCTGTTACCGGCAAGGAGTACATGGATATCAACGCCCTCGTTCAGAGGGAGCTGAAAAAGGCACCGCGCTTCCTCACTGCCTGCTGTGAGTCTGACGGGACTGACCTGGCCATCCTCACCACAGCCCCACGGGGCTTCAAGTCTGGTGACCGTGCGACCTGGTTTGTCCTTTTCCACAACGTGGCTGGCACTGGCTACTACCTGTCTCCGGTGGGGCTGGAGGTGCTGGTGGAGCACGGGGACCTCCACGTCTCCCGTTGGCAGCTGCGCCAAGTCTTCTACAATGGCCGGTACTTTGCCAGCACGGGGCACCTGGAGCAGGAGTTTGTGGCTGGTTCGCTGGAGGTTGTCACACTCAAGCAGCCCCAGGCTGATGCAGTGCTGGGCTCAATGAGGCCCCGGCACCCTCCTGGGTCCCCAGGTCCCCTGCCATTTGAGCCCCAGGGTCCCCGCTACAGCATCAGGGACAACCTCATCACCTTCCAGGGCTGGAGCATCGCCTTCGGCATGAACCCCAACTCTGGCCCGCGCCTCTTTGACATCAGGTACCATGGGGAGAGGATTATCTATGAGCTGAGTCTGCAGGAAGCCTTAGCCCTGTATGGCTCCAACTGCCCTGGGGGCATGTCTACTCGCTACCTCGATGGCAGCTTCGGCATCGGCAGGTTTGCCTATGAGCTGGTCCGGGGCCTCGACTGCCCCTACACGGCGACCTACGTGGACCGGCACTACCTGGCAGAGGCAGATACTCCCAAAACCAACCAAAACTCACTCTGCATTTTTGAGCATGACTCTGCCCTCCCTCTGCGGCGCCACTTCTCTGACTCGCAGTCCTTTTACTACGGTGGGCTGCGGAAAAACACGCTGGTCATCCGCACCATCTCCACGCTCATTAACTACGACTACATCTGGGACTTCATGTTCCATGGCAATGCGGCCGTGGAGGTCCGGGTGCATGCCACCGGCTACATCAGCTCCTCCTTCCTCCATGGCCAAGGCACGGACTATGGCAACAGGGTTGGGCCCCACACCCTGGGGACGATGCACCTCCACCACATGCACTACAAGGTGGACCTGGATGTTGACGGTAGGTCTGCCCACCTCTGTTCATGGCTCTGGTTTACTGTGGCCTGCAGCTCTGCCTGGGGTGCAGAGCTCGAGAGGGTTTTCTCTTCTGCTTCACAGGGCAGCTGAATTCCCTGGAGACCCAGGACATGGAGTACGAGTTTGTCAAAGATCCCTGGAGCACACAGAACACCATTGAGCGGCCACACCTCCGCAGGAAAAGGCTGGAGAAGGAGGATGAGGCGGCATTCCCACTCAATGCCCCCATGCCCCGCTACCTCTCCTTCGCCAGCCCCAATCCCAACAAGTGGGGGCACCCACGCAGCTACAGGATCCAGATCATCAGCTTTGCCGGGAAGCACCTGCCCATCAACAGCTCCATGGAACGCTCTGTCAGCTGGGGCAGGTGGGTGCCAGGGCTGGGGAGTGTGTGGCCTCAGCTGCTTCTGCTCCTGGAGGAGGGAAGCTGTCACCTCTGGGAAGGGCCTGCACCAGGCTGCAGGGAAGGGTTAAACAGCAAACATGCACAGCTTTTGGCTCTGAAATTTCCTCGAAATGTTGCTCAATAACATCTGCTCATGGTAGTTCACAGGCAGGAATCTGACCCCACGTCAGATTAATTTAGAGCAACCACATGTGTTTTGCCCTTTGAGGGGAAGTAGGCTGCAGGACAAATTCCTAAGGGAAGCACTGGCATCACCCGGTTGTGATATCTTCCCATGAGGACAGGATGTGTTTTGGAGAATGTTTGGGATAAACACAGACCAGTCTCACTGCCAGGGTGAGCTGATGGAGCTCCTGCTGGGGAAGTCTGTGCGGGGGAGAAGTAGCTGTGGCTTAAGGGAGTGCATGGCGCATTGAGTGGCAGCGTTTTTACCTGGATCTATTCATGTTTCCCAGCCATGCTGGAAAAGCCATGGACAGCAAGGGATCCCCCACAAGGTCGAAGGTGCTGGGGCTGCTGCCCATTGCTGCCAGGCTCATCCCTTCCAGCCCTTTCCCTCCCCACCCCAGGGCAGGCCAGGGATGCGTCCAGCCCCAGTTTGCCAGGGCATCCCAGCTGGCAATGCCATGGCTGCCCTGCCCTGAGCTGGCAGGGACAAGCCCCTCTGGTCCCTGTGCTGGCAGGTACCAGCTGGCTGTCACCCGGCGGAAGGAGGAGGAGCCCACCAGCACCAGCATCTACAACCAGAATGACCCCTGGACGCCCACTGTTGCCTTCGCTGACTTTGTCAACAACGAGACCATCACCAACGAGGTATGCTGGGGTTCCTGGGATGGAGAGGAGCTGAGCCCTGTGGGGGCCATGCTGGCTCCTGCCCTGGACAGAGGCTTCACCTGTCCCAGAGCCAGACTGAGCAGCTGCTGGGCTGGATGAGCCTTGCTCAGCCTGACAGATGGCTGGTTCCTCTTCTCCCCAGGACTTGGTTGCCTGGATCACTGTGGGTTTCCTGCACGTCCCCCATGCTGAAGACGTTCCCAACACGGTGACCGTGGGGAACGGCGTCGGCTTTTTCCTGAGGCCCTACAACTACTTCAATGAGGACCCCTCGGTGGATTCCCCTGACAGTGTCTACTTCAGCAGTGAAGAGGATGCCAGGGCATGTGGGGCCAATCCCCTCGCCTGCCTGTCCTCTGCTGCTGCCTGTGGCCCCCGCCTGTCCCCCTTCCACTTTGGGGGCTTCCTCAACCTCAGCCTGGCACCGCCGCTTGGCGGGGTCTGATGGGCCAGGGGCTGCTGTTGGGTGGGTGCTCAGAGGGGCTTTGTCCCACGCCAGGACCTGCCCTCCCCCTGCCCAGGGTGTCACATGCTCAGGATCAGGTTTCTGGAGAAGCTCAGCTCTCATTTCTGCACTGCAGCACCACCAAAGGAGGACTCAGAGCCTCTGAAAAACAGCCCCTAGGAGTGATTTTTTAACTTCATCCAGGATGTCACCCTATGATTTTTTATTTCATCCAGGATGGCACCTATGTACTGTGGGGTGCCCAGAGCCACTCCCCTCCTCTGGGATGGGGCTCCTGCCACCTCCCCAAGGTCGGTGCACACAGGGTGACGGTGCTGGCTGAGGTGCCCATAGCACAAAGCTGCAGCTGCCCTTGGAGCTATGGTTCACCCGAGATTTTGCCCACGGTGGCAGGAGCAAGTGGTGTGGTGCTGCCATGGACCTGCTACAGAATGCCCAGAACCTCCTCCCCAGCCACGCCACCATTGCAGGCACTGGGCCCAGGCAACGCCGAGCTCTGGCACTCTGCAGTGCCACCTCTGCAGACAGAGACAGAGCACTGGTCTCGCTGGGAGGCTGCTGGAGGAGCCCACGGCTGGGCCTCTGCATGGGCACTCCCCGGGCTGGGCTGCCCCGTGTTCGCCGTTCCCAATAAACAGGCACTGGAGTGCTTTTCCTGAACAAACTCGCCTAGCTCACGGCTGCTGCTGTGGCTCCTGTGGTCGGGGCCAGACCCTGGCAGAGCTGATGCCCTGAAGGGATGGCCCTGGCTCAGCTCTGCGGGGCTCCAAGGGACGTGGGGCTGCCACAGTGCCCAGCGCAGTGCCCGGCAGGGCTGCACGAGTGTGTCCTGGCGATGCTCCTGGACCCCAGGTGCTGGCAGGAGGCTCCTGCCAGGGGATATGGGACAAACAACGCAGTTAATGTTTAACAGTTGTTCTGAGCTGTGTTAATCAGTTCTGGGCTTGGCTGCTGCCCAGTGTGCTCAGCCCCCTGTGCAGGGACCCTTGCTTCTGCACCCCCAGCTGCACGTGCAGCTCTGGGCTGCAGGACCCCACAGCGCACAGAGCCCAACCCCAGTGTGCCAGGCTGGGATGGGGACACCAAGGAGCTTGGTGAGGCCAGTGCCAGCCCTGGCACACGGCTGCAGATGCTAAGCACTCGCCAAGGTGTCCCTGGGGGCACGGTGGGTGTCCATCCCCTCCGACCCCTTGCTGTAGTGGATGGGTCTGTCCAGAACCATGCTGTGAGGGGCTTGAGAAGCCCTAATGGCTGTGGCATGTCCCCCTGGGAGCCAGCTCAGAGTGCTGCAGCACAGGGGAGAGGTGTTGGGAGGAGCTGGCAGCTCAGTGCGAGGTTGCAGTGCTCCCTGGGTGCCCTGGGGTGACAGCAGGGGCTGTGCCCAGAGGCTCCTCCCAGGCTGTGTGGCGAGAGGAAGGTCGTGGCCAGCTGGCTCCCGTGCCCACATGTGTGCAGTGCTGCTCGTGCTGACGCAGTGACCAGCACCTGCCCAGCCCAGCCTGGACCTTGCAGCCAGCTGGGAACATTCTGGATCAAACATTGGCACTGCATGTGGCACACAGCACCACTTGTGCTGCACTTGCCATTGCTGCATCCGGAACCTTGGGAATCGCGGGGACACCGTGTCCCAGAGCCAGCTGCTGCCACTGCAGTCACACAGCTCCTGGGCTGCCAGCTGATCCTGGGCTTGCTGTGCACAGACCCAGGGCAGAAATCGGATTCCCCCATCCTGGCCCCACTCCTTCCCTGGCAAAGCCAGCCAGCCAGTTTGCGATGCACATCCCCAGCGGTGCTGCTGGCGTGGCTGTGCGGTGCAGGGGATGAGCTGGACCCCAAGCCATGGTCAGACTGGCCAGGATGCAGAATCCTGCAGTGGCCAGGCAGTGCCTGCTGCCCTGACCTCCCCCAGATCCACATGGCAGGACACAGAGGAGTGCTGGGACCGTGTGGATCCCAGCAGCTCTGGCACAGTCCTGTCCCATGGCATCTGCACCTGGCACTGCACAGGGAGGTGCTGGGCTGAGCCACTCTGTCCTCTGTGCTGGGAGGGAGGAGGTGACTGCTTCCCTACTGCTGCCTGCCCTCTCCCCGCTATGGCCCCAGTTTTCCTGCAGTGACTCCTTCCAAGGGGACTGGAGCATTAGTCCCCATCCCCCAGCACCTTTTGCCCCATTTTCTGCTGTGAAATCTCCTGTGAAGGATTTATTGCTGATGGTTTCAAAATATTTTTGACACGGAAGCCAAGTCTGTTGCATTCCTTCACGCTGGCCAAAGCCTCTCTCAGTGGAGGACCCTGGAATGAGCTGTTGGGGAATTTGTTTTGCGAGAGTAATTCAATTTCTGTGCAAACTTCTGTTTTGTTGGGATGTTTGGTAGGTCAGGAGCTCAGTCCAGGGTCTGGGGCTATATTCCTTGGGTGCAGCAAGGCCAGGCTGGAGGACATACCTGTGGCAGGGCTGATTCTGTAGCTCTTGCACTGCTTCTCTCACAGGCCATCCATGTATCCCAGAGAGCAAGGTTTGCTGGCATTTTGCCTGTCAGACCCTGTGGCTCCCCGGGCTCTGCGTGGGCAGAGGGGCAGGATGGGGCCTGTGGCTCCTGTTGTTTGTGAGCAGAACTCAGCACTGGACACAGCTCTCACAGGGGCAAACAGCACAGGCCAGCGGTTCAAGGATCTTGACCTGAATTTTCTCAGGAGGGAGATAAGTGATGCGTTTCACTGGCTGTTGATCATTAACACCTTGCTGCCTGCTCAGCTGTGGTGGGTACTGCCTGGGCACCCCGAGCTGCTGCCGCAGGGCTGTGTCTGTGCACAGGCGGTTGTGAATGATAAAGCTGCGGTGCCAGTACTGCTGCCAGGGACAGCAGAGTGTGGCTGGGGTTGAGGGGACAGCCACGGCACTGCGGGATGAGTGCTGTGTTTGGCTCTGTCCCTGCAGCTGGGGTCTGATGGGGCAGGAGGCATTAACCCATTGGGGCGGTGCTGGGAGGAGAAATGCCATCCCTGTTTGCAAAGGTCCTTTAGCCCCACACCAGAGATCAGAAAAACGTAGCTGGCAGCCAGGAGCATCCCAGGCCTGGCTGTCTGGGACTGCAGGGAGATCCAGGAATGGCTTTGAAATTTTCCCATTATGCAAAGTCCTGGTTAAATCAGCCTGGCAAAGGAGTAGGGGGGGCTGGCAGTCTGCCTTTGGCTCCATGCACTCACCCCATGCTCCTGGGCATCCTTGCCATGCTCCGGTGGTGGTTCACAGTGAGATGGCAGAGAGATGAGAGCAATGTCAGCCCTGGACATGGCAGCTCTTCAGGACTGTCACACAGAGTGTGGGATAATGGAGCAAAGGCTGCACTTCAGTCAGAGAAGCTGAACTGTTGTGTTGGGTCACCAGAGGAGCCAGGGCTGCAGGATTCCCCGAGCGAGGGGATGGTGCAGGGCAGGGAATGGCACTGGAGTTGGAGCACCCTGCACTCCATGCGCCCTCAAAGCCTCTTTTCCCCTTTTACGTAAGTTGTTCCAAACATGTTTGTTACACCTCCCTGATGATGTACCTTTGGCAAGAGTGGTTTTGGGTCCAAAGATCAGTGCTGGGACAGCGACCTGCCTGCCACAAACAGGACCCTGCAGAGTATAAAACCCCAGTGGCACGGTGGAGTAGGGGACAGCCAGAGCCAGAGCAGCAGAGCAGGATGGAGGCCCACATGAACTTCCTGCATGATGTGGGCATCCGGACCACACACTGGCTGCAGCAGCGCTTCCAGGGCTCCCAGGACTGGTTCCTCTTCATCTCTTATGCCGCTGACCTCAGGAATGCTTTTTTTGTCCTCTTCCCCATCTGGTTCCACTTCAATGAAGCAGTGGGCATCAGGCTCATCTGGGTGGCTGTAATCGGAGATTGGCTCAACCTCGTCTTCAAGTGGTGAGTGGCCCTGAGCCAACATTCCCACCGAGTGTGTTGGCACACCTGGACTAACGCGGGCCAGAGGGGTGCTCTGAGCCCCAGTGCTGGAGTAGAATAGAGTTCAGCTCCAGCTGGGCAGTGACAATGGTCACTCTTTCCCAAGCCATGCAGCAACAGCTTCCCCCTTCCCAGAGCCAAGCAGAGAGATGGAGCCTCCTGCAAACAGAGCTTCCCATCAGCCAGGGCTGTGGTGCTGAGTGGGGCACCTTCACAGAGCCCCTCACCACAGGAGGTCACGCTGACTTGCTCCCAGGAAGTTCTTCCCCCTCGGAGCTGGGGCTGGGGACATGGACAGGCAGTGTCAGCTGTCAGAACTGAGCAATCAGCTGGGTGCTGTGCCTGTCAGGATGCCCTGGATCACCTGTGTGTCCTTTGCTTCTTCCATCTCCCAGGACAGATCTAAAGCTGCAGCTATGCCTAGGACCTCCCCAGACCCCTTCTCTTTTCTTTTCAGGATCCTCTTTGGGGAGAGACCATACTGGTGGGTCCTGGACACGGACTATTACAGCAACGGCTCTGCACCAGAGATCCAGCAGTTCCCACTCACCTGCGAGACTGGCCCCGGTAGGGTTCCCCAAGTGCTGGTAGGGTCCCTGAGCCCCAGCAAGGGGTGCTTGCCTATGGTGACCTGCACACGCAAGGAGGGAGCTGCTGGCCTGGCCAGGGCTGTGGCTGGCAGCCTGCAGGCGGCACATGCCCCTGGACAGCTCTGGAAAGAGGGCTGCTACTGCTGTGCTCCTGGGGATGCTGGCTGTGCCTGCAGTGGAAGGAGGCTCTGCACAGAGCAGACCTTGGCCCTTGGCACAGCTGTGGTGGTTCAGAGCAAACCCCTGCCTGTGCTCAGCTCTGACCCATGTGGAATCTGACCTGGGTCTTTCTCCTTGCCCAGGGAGCCCATCTGGCCATGCCATGGGCGCTGCAGGTGTGTACTACGTCATGGTGACGGCCCTCCTCTCTGCTGCTGGGGGAAAGAAGCAGTCAAGGACACTGGGATATTGGTAAGCTGTGTGCCAAAACCACCTGTGCTAGGCAGGGGCAGCTCCAGCGGTGACAGGCACAGCCAAGCCCATCAAGGCACAAGGCTGTGGACAGAGAGCTGGGCTGTGGCACTCCAGGTAGGGTCTGCATGAGGACAGGCTCGGCAGGCAGCCAGGCATTGTTTGGAGTAGGCGATGGCAGTGCCATGGGCAGTGTAAGCTGGCCCTGGCACCGACATGGGCACCTGTCCCTCACAGGGTGCTGTGGGCAGTGCTTTGGATGGGGTTCTGGGCAGTTCAGTGCTGCGTCTGCGTGTCCCGAGTCTTCATTGCGGCTCACTTCCCCCACCAGGTGATTGCAGGGGTTTTCTCAGGTGAGTGTATCGGACCCTCCACCCCTCTCCCTGCAGCACCACTGTGCTGGACTGCAGAACCTCCAGCACTGACCAATGCTCCCACTTTGCTACTGGCAGGGATGGCCGTGGCCAAGACCTTCCATCATGTCCAATGCATCTACCATGCCAGCCTCGGTCGGTACCTGGGCATCACCATCTTCCTCTTCAGCTTCACGCTGGGTTTCTATCTGCTGCTGTGGGCGTTTGGTGTGGACCTGCTCTGGACGCTGGAGAAGGCACAGAGGTGGTGCAGCCGCCCTGAGTGGGTCCACATCGACACCACCCCCTTTGCCAGCCTCCTCCGTAACCTGGGCATCCTCTTCGGGCTGGGGCTGGCCCTCAACTCCCACATGTATCAGGAGAGCTCCCGCTTAAAGCAGGGCCAGCAGCTGCCCTTCCGCCTGGGCTGCATCACTGCCTCCCTCCTCATCCTCCACATCTTCGATGCCTTCAAGCCACCCTCCCACACGGAGATGCTTTTCTACGCCCTCTCCTTCTGCAAGAGTGCGGCTGTGCCGCTGGCTACTGTCGGCCTCATCCCCTACTGCCTCTCACAGCTCCTTGCCACACAGGACAAGAAGGCTGCCTAAGGCAGGCAGACACCCCGGCCCTGGGCTCAGGGGCAGCGGTCAGGCCCTGGGTGCACCTCAGCCACTGTTTGCTTCCTGCTGAATCTGCACTGGGAGCAGACCATGGAGGCTGGGCCGGTGGTGCTGCTGGGTGGCTCCCACAACACAGAGCCTCGGTGCCAGTCGTGCTGGTCTGCGGCTGGCTGATGGCACAGAGAGCCCTGCATGCCCAGGACTCCCCTGCCGTCCCTCCTGCACCCACAGGTGGGGGTCACCTGCCCAGGACCCAGCAGCAGTGATCCTGCACTCCTTTGCAGCTTGTGGGGACACGCCACCTGCATGCTGCAGGGTGGGGGACAGCACCGCTGGGAGCAGGGCTCTCACCTCTGCATGCCTGGGGACTGCTGAAGAGGCAGCTCTGTGACAGGAAGGGGCAGACACTGTGACACGGAGATAAAGTGCCAGTGTGAGGGACCCCCCAGCCCTGGGACTTTGGGTGTTCCCCTCTGTGTGACAGAGTGTGGGGTGCACGTACACGCATGTGTGTACACACAGAACGTGTATCTATACACACACGACATGGGGATGTGGTTGTGCACAGGAGGTATTTTATTAAAGCTGAAGGTTGTTTAGCTGGTGAGTTTGGGTGTCCTGCTGGCCAGTGCCGTGGGATGGGGGATCAGCTCCTGGGCGCAGGGCTGCGGCATGGCCTGCAGATGGTAGAGGAAGGACATTTCTCCTGGGTGCTGAGGACCCTCAACACCTGCAAGACACGTTCAAGCCACTGGGAAGGGCACTGCCTGGTGCCCTGGGTCTTTACCTTTTGCCTGGAGCTGCAGTTGAACACTGACAGCACAGTGAGGGCAAGGAGCTGCTTTTTGTGCTGTTTATCCAAGGTTTCTGGGTGCGCCTTGTGCCAGGAACAGGGACAAATTTGTGTCACCTTGCTGCTTACAGAAACAAGCTCAGCTTCAGCACCAACTGGCTCAGCTGCGGCTGTGCTGAGCCGCCAGGGTGTTGGAGACAGAGCTGGCATTTGGGTCTGCTGTGGGGGTGGGGTCAGGCCCCTCCCACCTCACTATCCCAGCCCCCACCTCGGCCCAGTGCTCACTGCAGCAGGAAGTCTTGTGGGCTGAACCTGCTGCCTTCCAAGCTGTGCAGCCTGGCTAATAACTTTCTCAGTAAATATCCTCGCTCAGTCTGAGATAGTTGAAAACAGCGAGGTGCAGATACTTTCTTCCTGCTAGACTCTATGTGTGCATGTGCAGGATCACCCCCAAAGCACCAGCCCCTGCAGCACTGACCCCACACCCAGGTCCAGGCCTCAGTTGGGATGGCATCCCTGTGTTCTGATGCCATCCCAACAGCTCAGTCACAGGCTGTGGCCATGGTCACAGCAGCCACGGGCAGGAACCTGATCTGCTGGGGCTGCTCCATCCCCTTGTTCATCACAGATAAACTTCCTTAGGATGGAAGTTTCCTTTATTCTACTTCTCTGTTTATTACCAACATCTGGACTAAACCTGCCATGCCATTTCTAGCAAGAAGGGGAAGGGTAAATTCTCAAATTACCTGTTGTGCCCTGTTGTGGCTCCACAGCGCCCTTTAGTTCCTCCAGAGGAGACTGCAGCAGCTCCAGGGCCTGCCTGAGCAGGAAAGGTGAGCTGAGGGAACACTGGGAACAGCTCTGTCTGATCCCGAGGCAGTTTACAGCTGCATCAGCCCAAGAAACTACTGATGTTCAAAAAACACATGCTCCAACAAGGGAAAAGACTTGGCATATGGTGGGGAATGATCTCCTGCCTGTGGGGCACCTGCTCTCCCTCCCAGCTGCTCTCTGCCCCTGCCCAGGCCAAGGTGTCGGGGGGACCAGCTGCTTCTTGCTTGAGTGTTCAGGCCAAGCAACTCCTCCTCAGCAGCTGGTGCAAAGCAAAACGCCCCAATGTACTGCCTGCGGGAGGCCCTTCCGGGTTTTGGAACCCTACAAAGGGGTTAACTAAGGACTACCTTAATCCCTCTACCATTTGTCTTGAGAAATGAGTCCTTGCAGCAAAGTGTTGATGGCAGATCCCCTCCCCGTTTCCATGAGCACCAAACCAGGCCACACAGAGCATGTGCACACCAGCTTATGGGTTCAGGTCTTTATTCTCCGCTAGAGAAGTTAGTGCAGCATATGCAAACAAAGGGAATACAACCCTACTTTGAGAATGGTTTCTTATGCTTCAGGCTTTTGATGGCTAACGAATTCCTGGAGCAGAGCTTGCACTTCTCCTCGATGGCTCATCTTGGTTGCCTTACCCTGGAAGCGGCCACGCTTCCCAGCTCCTTTCCCGCCCAGCAGTTCTGCCACCCTGCAGAACAACACCACAGGTGAAGCCCAGCCTGCTCCAGAAGGCAAACACGGATCTGTGCCTGGATCACACTGTGCAGTTGCTCAGTCTGCAGCATCAGAATTCTTACTTGTGTTAAACAAATCACAAAACATGTTACCTGGGACCTAAATTCTCAACTGCTTCAACAGGTCCAGCTAGAAGGAAGAGTCCTGCTTCTTTTTCATCTCCCACAGTCAGGAATAGCAGGGTTTCCTGTGGACAGACATGGGCCTTGCTCCAGATAAATCAGTGCCCTCTTGTACAAGAGGACAGACACTGGCCACAGGATGCAAACAGCAAACTAACAATTCAAAAGTCTATGTGCATTACTGAAACTGAGAATGCTTGAAAAAAGTAAAAGGGAAAGTGGCAATTGGACCTTTTGTGCTCAGTCATGTGCTATCGCGACAGAACAGTACTGGGGTATCCCAAGTTAAAAGGATACACTTGGCAATTGAACTAGGTGATTGTGACTGAAACCTTTTATTCTTTCTATTCTACTCCTACCTAATCCTATCCTAACCTATTTCAGCCAGTGAGGGTCTGTACAGCTCTTGGGGGCTAAGGCTCTTCTCCAGGGCTCTGAATTCTCACTTTTGAGGATTGCCCTACAGACTGAGGCTGCTGGGGACAGGTAACCTCAGGTACCTGTCAAAGGAACCAGATCTGCAGCCCGTGACTGTGGCAGGAACAGCAGCCTGGCCTGCCCCTGTCTGTGTATAACTGGGGTGAAAGAACAGTGGTGTCAGTTTAGTCTTCAGGAGTGACTCACCTCTGTCCCAATCTCATTAGCAATGATGTTCATAAATTCAGAATCACCCTCTTTCCTGTATGGATGGATAAAAAAAATATTTCAGAAAGAAGCAAAACTCCCCTCTAGAATACAAAAATCTCAATCAGAAACCAAAGGCCTGATCAGGGATTTTGGCCTCTTGCTCTTAGGATGGAGATTAGGCTTTGTCTATATATGTAAATCCTCACTGGGCACTCCTGTGGACATGTTAGGAATTATTTGTTATCTGTCTTCACTGGGCATTCCTGTGGACATGTTAGGAATTATTTGTTATCTATCCTCACTGGGCATTCTTGTGGACATGTTAGGAATTATTTGTTGTCTTTAAGAAACAGAGCTCCCTGGTTTTATTTGGAAATATCAAGTGCAGAGAGAATTAGATGGACACAGTAATTTCTCAGCTACAAAACCCGAAGAATTCAGTGACTGAATTACAAACAGATTCCTTTAATTACACAACCTTCCAGTAGGCCAAGGCAGTTTAATATTCTATTTACTTTGTTTACATTCTTCCTTGAGAAAACAAGCTGTGAGAGATCCAACTGCCCTAAAACATGTGGGATACTGCTGACCCCTCTTCCCTGAGCTCCCCCATACCTGTGCAATACAAACAGCTGCCTTGGAGCAGGTTTGCTTTTGAAGTCCCGGGCTATCAAAACAGCAATGTCTCTAAGCAGGTTCAGGTTATTCTAAAAGAAAAGCAAATTAACTGTACTGCAGCTGGAGAAGTCAGTGTGAACACAGTTGTGTTCCCAAAGGTTTAAGCACTTTTCATAATATCCACAAAAACTGAACCCTATGATTTGATTCCCAGTTACCACAACTAAAACTCAGGTCGACAGGAAATAGTGACGACCCTCTTTTCCCAACCATTCTTGTACCTTCTGGAGCAGTTTCACAGAGCCCTGCAGTCTCCTCACGGCCTCTACATGCTCACCCGGTCCATTTCTGAAAGAAATGGGAGACTTTGGATCACTGCTCTGAAGGACAAAGGAAGAATTTCCTAAAGGAGCAAAACAGGTAACATCATACACAGCTCCACAAGATGTACCCTGAGGCTTATGTGGTCTCTCTCAGGAGGAAGAGTAAAGATGAAATAACAGAAGTGGAAAGGGTATTTACTTGAGCAGGGAGGTTAGAGCCTTCTCAGTACTGTGGCTTTGTTCAATTGACTTCAGGACTCTGTTTCCCGCCAAGAAAACCAAGTTGGTTTTGCTCTTTTTCCCTTTTTCCACACCAAGGAGTTTAATAACCTTAAAAAGAAAATCAACTTGGTCAGAACAGTATTTCGGTAATACACACAGGTGGTCAGTTCCTGCCAGATTATGCCTTCTGGTGAATATTGACTCTCTGCCAGTGAAAATAAATTGATTAAAATCAACCATAAAGTCAACATACAAAAAAAAGGGATGGTGGTACAGTGGAATTTATGCAATTCTCCAGCCATAGGATTCGCTTTATAGGGCATGTCTGGATGTCTCTGCTGGCAAACAGACTCCAACCAATGACTGAGAAGGTACAAATCCTTAAAGGCAGGTCTAGAATTTTATTGCCATTTTCCTGCACAGATTTCTCATCCACAAAGAACACTCAAAAATATCAGAGCTTTAAGCAGAGGGCACATGGCCAACACCCCTGGCAGTGCAAGAACATCACTGCTGGACACAGGGCTGAGTTTTGCTACAAGGAAACAAAGGAGTCTGAGGCTCCCAGCCCCTGTGTGACCCTCCTGGGGCTCCCTCAGCCTGGGGCTGCTGCCACTCCCTTCCCCACCAGGACAGTCTCAAGCAGCCTGTGGATCCCAGGGATTTTGGCTGTGCTCTGTGTGGAGTGTGGCCCCCAGAGGCAGCCCACCTGCAGCTGCCCACCTGGAGGTCACTCAGGTTGGAGACGTGAGTCCCACAGCACATGTTGGAGTCGATGCCTTTGATGTCCACAACGCGCACTGGCCCCACGTGGTCATCGGGCAGCCCCCGGCTCCTCACCTGGCAGAGGAGAACAGTGACAAACAAGGTGACATCTATGCTCAGTTATTCCGGTGCCATGAATACCATCAGTTCTCTCTCAGCACTCACTGTTTCAATTTCAGGGTCACCTGCAGCCAGTTCCCTCACTGTTACAGGGACCCGCTCCCGAATTTTCTCATTCACACTCTTCTCCAGGGCCTCGACCTGCTCTGCTGTCACTGAGGGGGTGTCCAGCTCAATGACACTTCGCTGACGGCCCAGCTCCCTGCACCAAGGAAGAACCAATCTCCTGCTGTAGCTGACAGCTGGGAAGTCCCTTTGTGCAGCACCAGTATCCCATTGCTGGGAATCTGGTGACTGAAACAAAACAGACTTCCCTCCTCTCCTTGTTATTCCTGGTGTTCAAAGCACCAGATGGAAACCAAACACTTGAGAAGGACAAGACAGAGCAAACACTTTGTACAGCTTGTCTCCAGGTCAGTCACCTCTCCAGTGACATCCAAGCTCAAGTGAAATGTCCAAATTGCTTTGGGTGTTTCAATGTTCAGGCTCTGTGTAAGGTAGCATGATGGCATGTACCAAACAAGAAAACACTGGGCTCAAAAGAAACCTTCATCCTGCTCACCATGAAGTTGTCTTGAATCCAAACATCTGTTCTGCAATGGCAGTGATGAGATGCTGTCCTGGAAGAGACGTGTAAGCACTAGCTCTGAGTGCCACTGGTATTTTCAGTCAGGCTGTGTCATTCTTGTTGACATTCTCCACGACAGGTGAGTGCTGGGCACTGTGGGGCTCCTGCCAGTGCCCAGGAGCAGCGAGGAGACAGCTCTGGCCTCGTGGGCCTTGGGTCCTGGCATCACTGCAGCACACGCTGGGGGCTGCAAAGCAGGTTGAACTTTCCCTTCCAAACCTGTTTTCGGTGGGTTTGTTTACAAGCCAAGGAGAGCTGCCCCCAGCAGTCCCGGGGAACAGACTGTGCACACAGAGCTGTCGGGTTTCTCCCTACCCTGCCCAGGGTGAGGACACGCTGGGCGCTGACCGCTCCCCCCCGCCCGAGGCCGCACCGCCGGCACCCCCCGCGGGCTGTTACCGGCACGGACCTGAATGCTGCTGCATGTGGTCGAAGCGGCGCTCCCAGTCCAGCGACAGCAGCACTTCAGCGCCCGGTTCCAGCGCGGCCGGCACGAAATGCAGGGCCTCGGGGCCCCGCCGGGTCACACGCAGCACCGGCACGTCCCCGATGAGGCCGCGATCATCCGGCTGCGGACACGGGACGTCAGAGCCGCCGGCCCCGGCCCGGCCCGGCCCCCGCCCGGCCCGGCCCGGCCCGTACCTGCCCGCCGCCCTCGGGGAAGAGGATGGTGTCCTCCAGCACCACATGGAACCCCTGCACCGGCTCCCCGCCGCCCTCGGGCCGCAGCTCCGCCGCCCGGCACGACACCACCCTGGTGGTGAACTGAGACAGAGACGGCGGCGCCGTGAGGGCCCGCCCGGGCCTGCCTCACGCCCCGGCCCCGGCCCGACAATACCTGCCGGGCCCAGCTGTCCCGCTGGCACCGGAACACCATCACGGCCGTTCGGCAGAAGCGACACGGGACCGGCAGCCGCGGAGGGACAGGGACCGGCCCTAGCGGCCGCCGTGCCGCGAGCGGGCGGAGCCTGCAGGGTGACGCGCGGGCGCAGTCCCGCCCGTGGGGGCGGACGGCTCCCGGGCGTCCGGCGCGGCGGCAGCCCGAGCGCACAGCAGACGGCTGCGGCACTTCACGTTTATTGCCCCGTACGAGTAACCGGCTACGGGAGACCGGACCGCTTCCGCCGCCCAGGGTCAGAAGCGCTGCCCGCGGCGAGGCACGGGCTGAGGCAGCCCCGCTTCCTCGGAGAACCCTGCCCGCGCTGCTCCTCGGTGCGTGCTGCCGGTGCACCGGGCAGCCTCCTGCGGCCGTGGTGTCCCCGGAGGCCTGCGCTTCAGTCATCCTGCGGGAGGGAGGAGAGAGGTGCCAGGGACTGAGCCGAGACCGGGCCAGCCCCGGTCGCAGCAGGTGGCACCAGCCAGTTGTCCCGGCGAGCGTTTCCACGCTGGCTCCAGGACAGGCTGCCCGAGGGGTGCAGCAGGAGTTGCTCTCGGTGTCCCGGAGCCGGCGGAAGGCTGAGGCTGGGCTGTGCTCAGCAGGGCATCAGGAAGCAGATGGCAGGTGGTACTTACATCCAGGTCATCCATGGCTGGCGGGGGGGCTTTTTCTGTCACCTTCTCCAGCATCTGGATGGGAAACAAATGGCTGGATCCCCAAACGCCTGGCATCCCTCCATCTCAAGCACCCACATGATGTGCCCCAGGATCCTGAGGCTGACAGCCCAGCTCACCTCTGCGTACTGTTCCACCATGGCCCTCTCCACCTCCTCGTCCCCTTCCCAGTCTCGCCAGTTGTCAAAGTCCACGGAGAGCCAGGCTGGCTGTGGGCACAGAGAGCATCCCCTGAGGAGGGGACCAGCACCGCAGGGACCTGCAGCCCAGGGGCAGCTCCTGCACAGGAGAGGAGCCCTGTCAGACTGGGGAGGGGCAGGAGGCAGGAGTGTATTTTTGCCTGCAGGCACTGGTCCTGAGCCTGAGTGTGTCAAGGAAAAGGGGTGCCACATCCTTCCTGGAGGACAGAAGTCTGTGGACTAGTGGTGATTATGAGGTTTTTGGGAGCCCTGTCTTGGGGTCCCCTGTGGGGGCCTCTGTGTCTGTCCTGGGCGCAGGTTGGTTCCTAGGAGCCACGAGGTGCTGAGTGGGGATAGCACATGTGCTGAGGCTGCTCCTGGCTGCCAGGCACCACACACACCTTGATGTTCTCCTTGGTGATGCGTGGCCAGGCCACTTTCTCCTTCCACTTCCTCATAAAGCATGTGATAGAGCGGTCAGAGCGCTTCTCCCGTGAGTCCTGCCAAGAGATCAGGGGTGCCTCAGTGTCCACCAGGCTCCTCTCTGCACAGGGTTAAAGCTCAGCCCCGTGCAGGCTGTGGGGGACACAGAACCACAGCGACAGGTTTCTGGCTCAAGGCAGCACTGCAAGTATCAGCCCCAGGGTCGGGGCTCTCTGGCTCACCCCACCGAAGCTCTCAGGATGATCAGCATTCAATGCAAAGCAGTGCTGCTCAAGACTGCACAGGTTGGCTCTGACTCCGAGCCTGACAGGCTATCAGAGAACAGTTTATTGGTGGGAAGCCTCACCTTGGAGTTGACCCTGGCGTAAAGGTTGATCTCGTTGTAGAACTCCACACCGTCTGCATTTTTGCAACTGCCAAAACATCATAACAACCTGGCTTAGGAGAGGCCTGAGGCCACGCATGCTGTCCTCTCACGCATGCTGTCCTCTGAACCACACCCTGACCAGGGTCGGCGGAGCAGTGGCAGCTCACCTGAACACCAGCCGCTGGTCCTCGATGATGACCTTCACGTCCGTGCTGTCCTCGACACAGAACTCCAGGTACACATACCGCGGGCGGTCGTACCACAGCGTCTTTGCAGGTTGCCTTGGGAAAGAACAGACCAGCGGGTATCACCCGCGGGCATTTCCCCGGTGCCCAGCAGTGCTCAGCAGGGCCCTCGCGGGGCACGGAGGTTAGGGACGAGGAAGGGGCCCCGGGCACGGGCTCTGCCTGGGCCGAGCCCCGGGGCTGGCAGCGGCAGCCGGGCGGGTGCCGCCCGGGCGGTGGGCTGTGGGCAGTGGCCGCGTTACGCTCCCCTCTCCCGCCCCACACGCCCCTGGCCGGGCAGTCTGCGGGGCCCGGCCGGCCTGTGTCCGCTCCCCCCTGCCTGGCCCGGGGCCCTGCCCCGCTGCTCCAGGTCGGAGGGTCCTATCGGGTACCCAGTGCCTCGGCCGGGCACCGGGCGCCGTGCATAGGTTTCGGGCGCCGCCAGTCCCGTCCGACCGTGCTCACCTCGCCATGGCGGCGCCGACCCCGCCCCGAGCTATTTCGGGCGGGGGGCGCGGCTGGCGGGCGCGGGGCCCGGGCGGGCCGTGCCGTGCCGTGCCGGGCCGGGCCCGGGGCAGCCAACCCGGCCCTGTCACCGCCCCCCGCCCCCATCGGCGGGCGCCCCTCGGGCCGCCGCAGGCACCGCGCCGCGCCGCCAGGGGGCGCGCTGGCCCCGCCCATGGCCCCGCCCCCGGCGGCAAGATGGCGGCGGTGTCGCGCCGGTAGCGGCGGCTATGGAGGGGGAGGGCGGCTCGCTGGGCCCCGGCGAGCGCTGGGCGCCGGTGGGCGCCGTGTCGGCGGAGGAGGATGAGGACGAAGAGGACGAAGAGGCGGCGGCCACAGGTGACGAGTCGCCGCAGTCGCTGCCGCGGCTGCGGGCCGAGCGACGCCGGCTGCACGGGGCGCTGCTGGCGCTCGCCTCGCACTTCGCGCAGGTGCAGTTCCGGCTGCGGCAGGTGGCCCGGGCCGGCCCGGCAGAGCAGCAGCGCCTGCTCCGCGAACTCGAGGACTTCGCCTTCCGCGGCTGCCCCGCGCCGCTTCCCCATGGTCTCGGCGCCGCCCCGGTGAGTACCCGCGGCAGGGCAGAGCGGAGCCTTTGCTGGGCATAGCTCCGGGGTCGGTATGTGGGCCTGGCCCGGTTTGTTAGCGACGGCTGCGATCCCGCTGCCGGGAGGGGCTCGGCAGCTGCGCCGCCCGCTGCGCTGGGGTTTGCACAGAGCTCAGTACCAGACATGCACAGGCCCCGGTGACTCGGAGGCAGCTCGCAGGGATGTGCCCTGGAGCCCTGAGTGGTGTGTCACCATTCCACACCCTGGTACAGCTCAGGTGACTCAGAGGATCTGTGATATGTACATCTTAGCTGGTTGCTTTCTTCCTGGATCCTGGCCTTGTGGGATAGGACATGGGTGCAGGAGGTCTGGAGAAGTGCTTCCCCCTCCCTTATCAGATGAGATGATGTAGCTGGCACCTCTGCTTGGTGCTCAGACACATTTTTCTCTCAGTCTGGTTTGCAGTGCTCACTAGTGAAGTACGTGAGCTGCAGGAAACACTCCTCTTGTCATAATCCTGTTCTCTGGGGCTTGGATATGACAATAAGTCTTCAATTTTATTTACTGTTAACTTTTTTTCAGGGTGAGCGAGAGAAGCAGGAGCAAATTGAGGTCCAGAAGGAGAAGCAGAAAGAGCTGATCCTGCAGCTCAAGACACAGCTGGATGACCTCGAGACCTTTGCTTACCAAGAGGGCAGCTATGATTCGCTGCCACAGTCTGTGGTTATGGAAAGACAACGGGTAAGGCTCACAAATCCTTCTGCTGTATTTCTTGGCCCTTGTGAGTATCTTACAGACTGTAGGCGCTCATCCATCTGTATTCTCACCAGCTGCTATAATAGAGTGTCAATAGTTTGCCTACATGTGTGAACCTGTCCTGCATCTTTTGCAATTATTTCTGTGCAGCAAAGGTGTCCTGTTTTTGAGGGAATCTCTGGGAAAGGAGTATTTGAAGCTCCCAGGCATCAGTGGCACATGGTGAAATCGTGCTGCTCACTTCTGTTTTGCAGATGATTATAAATGAGTTGATAAAGAAGCTGGACATGGACTTGAGTGAAGACATTGCAACGCTCTCTCCAGAGGAACTGCGACAGCGGGTGGATGCTGCCATAGCACAGATTGTAAATCCAGCCCGGGTAAAGGAGCAGCTGGTGGAACAACTGAAGACCCAGATAAGGGACCTTGAAATGTTCATCAACTTCATTCAGGGTCAGTGATGAGTTTTTGAATGAGCAGTCTGAATTGCTTTGTAATTCCCTGATGTAGTCATGAGGAGGGAGGTCACAGATGTTGAGAGATGCAGGAACAGCTTCTGGGTCACAGGAAAGTACTGATCTCTCTAAACTGATGGCGAGGAAAAGTATTGATAGAGTGACAGAAGAGGTCCAGAGGGGTCTGAGGAATGTTGACCTTAATACTAGGGATATGCCGCTGAAATTCACAAATATCTAATGGTGTGAAATCCTTTTTGTAGATGAAGTTGGAAGCTCTGGCAAGGCAGAAGATGGACACTGTGACTGTGGAGGCTCCTACAAACCCAGCACCCGGCCTTCTGGGAGCAGAGGTGGGCACTACTGGGCTCAGTGCTGCCAGCAAAGCTCCACTCCTCCCTGCAGCTTTGACAAGCATGAACCAGTCATTCTCTGCTTTTTCCTGGCAGCTGGTTTCTGTGCTTCCACAGTCCTTCTGCTGAAGGCCTGTGTGCTGTTCTTTACCCTCCTTCCATGGGATCCTCAGAGTAGTCATGTGAACATATGGCACAGAGGGTGGGCTTGGTTCTCAGTGGGGATCAGGAAGAGACTGCTGATACTTGGTGCAGAATGCACGGTAATTGGTGTTCTGCAAGCTCTGAGCTCTGTGAGCAGCTACAGAGAGCCGGGGTGGATCCAGTGTTCTTTAGAGACATCCCTCCTTATGCCATGAACCTACTGAAAATGCAGTAATGTAGCATGGGGCATCTGCTGCTAGTCAGAACGTTGGCCTGATGGAATTTGCAGACATTTGTACTCCCTTCTTGTGTATGAGCAAGTAGAGTTGTTGACTCCCTAATGAGAGTATGTTTTTCTCTTTTCTAACTGATCAGTGAACCCAGAAGATGCCAGAAGGATGCAAGAAACGGGCCTGCAGCTCATGCGCCGCGTGCTGGCCGTGCTGCAGATCTTTGCTGTCAGCCAGTTTGGCTGTGCCACGGGTCAGATCCCTCGCACCCTCTGGCAGAAGGACCAAGACAACCAGGACTTCTCCCCGTTAATTAAGAATCTGGAGTTGTCGGTGGAGCGGGTGAGGCAGCTTGCCCTGAAACACCAGCAGGCAGAGCATGTTATCTGCTCCTCTGAGCTGCAGGATGTTCCCCTTGGAGGCAGAGATGAGCTGACTCTGGCTGTGCGCAGGGAACTGACGGTTGCTCTGCGGGACCTGATGGCTCACGGGCTCTACGCCTCTTCCCCAGGCATGAGCCTGGTGTTGGCCCCCATCGCATGCTTGATTCCTGCGTTCACGCCCTCGCCACGGACCATGCACCCCTGGGAACTCTTTGTCAAGTATTACAATGCTAAGAATGGACAAGCCTTTGTGGAATCCCCAGCTCGCAAGCTCTCCCAGTCCTTCGCCTTGCCTGTGACAGGAGCAGTGGTGGCTACCCCCAAGCAGAGCCTGCTGACAGCCATCCACACAGTGCTCACGGAGCACAGCCCCTTCAAGCGCAGCGCAGACTCGGAGCTGAAGGCACTGGTGTGCATGGCGCTGAATGAGCAGCGCCTGGTCTCATGGCTCAACCTCATCTGCAAGTCTGGAGCTTTGGTTCAGTCTCACTACCAGCCCTGGAGCTACATGGCCAACACAGGCTTTGAAAGTGCGCTCACCCTCCTCAGCCGCCTGAGCAACTTGAAGTTCAACCTCCCAGTTGATCTGGCTGTTCGGCAGCTGAAAAACATCAAAGATGCTTTTTGATGTGTTTTTTTTTGTAGATCATCCATTTTCCACTAGTAGGCAGCTGTTGGGCTCAAGAAGCCTGGCTTTTGTAAGACCAAGTTTGTCCTTTTGGTATTTGCTTTTATGGAAATCTTAGGGTGTCATGATGCTGGAAGTGTGTTGTCCGATGCTGCCCCTGCAGAGCGGCTGGAGGCTGCAGGTTGGGCAGCACCTCACCTTGCTCCCTCCCTGCTGCTCTCGAGCCAAACTGCCTTGCCCAGTGGCCGGTGACTGTTCAGGTGGGGAGCAGAGGCCTGGCCACGGGGCCTAGGGATGGGGAAAGGCCCTTGGGATGTGCAGCTGAGCTCCTTTGTGATTATTTCTCACAGTCTGCTCTACACCATGTGCACACACGGTCCCTCATGGAGGAGGGAGCTGGCAGTGTTGCGGCACCTCGGGATTTGCCTGGTCACATGGGCCTTGACCTCCCCAGGGTGAATGCAGGAGAAGGTGGGGGCAGATCCAGAGATGCCCGGGGGCTCTTGCAGTGACTTCGCAATCTGTGCCCCTTGGGCTGCCGGGTGCTTTGTCCAACGGACCCAGCTCCTTGTTCCAGGCTTTTGTGCAGGGGTCAGTGCAGCCTGCTGTCCCGCGGGGTCTATTAAATACCGCTGTAGTACCTGTGGGCCGAGCCTGCCGCCGTGCCGTGTGCTCTGTCCGTTACCGGGGCTGTGACGCACGGCGCCCGCCGTGCCGGGGGAGGGGACGGGCGGACAGCCGGCACCGCCGTGCCGGGGGAGGGGACGGGTGGACAGACGGCACCGCCGTGCCCGGGAAGGGGGCGGGCGGACACCCGGCACCGCCGTGCCCGGGAAGGGGGCGGGCGGACAGCCGGCACCGCCGTGTCCGAGCGGAGTGGGGAGGGAGCGGACACCCGGCACCGCCGTGCCCGAGCGGGGTGGAGCGGGAGCGGACACCCGGCACCGCCGTGCCCGAGCGGCGTGGGGAGGGAGCGGACACCCGGCACGGCCGTGCCCGAGCGGGGTGGGAGGGAGCGGACAGCCGGCACCGCCGTGCCCGAGCGGGGTGGGAGGGAGCGGACAGCCGGCACTGCCGCACGGCGTCGGCGGCGGCTGCCGGTGACGGAGCGGAAGTGACGCATGGCGCGGGGTGAAGGGTGGGGGCGCGGTTAAACATTTCTCTTCCGGCCTGGGCGCCATCGCGGCGGAGCTTCGGTGAGTGCGGGCGGGCGCGGGATCCGTCGCCATCCGCGGGTCGGGCGGCTGGGGCGCGGCGCGGGCTCGGTCTGACTGCCGGCTGCTGCCTCCGCAGAGATGGGGAAGTTCATGAAGCCGGGGAAGGTGGTGCTGGTGCTGGCCGGCCGCTACTCGGGACGCAAGGCCGTCATCGTGAAGGTGAGCCTGGGGCTGACCCGGCGGGGTCGCGCCGAGCGCGGATGTTCGCGGTCGTGCCCGGGAACCCCGGGCGGGCGGCACGGGCAGGGTTCCTGCGGGACCCGCGCGGCCGCAGCTCCTCGGTGCCATCGCCACCACGGCCTGTTTGTTTCAGAACATCGATGATGGCACCTCGGACCGGCCGTACAGCCACGCCTTGGTGGCCGGCATCGACCGCTACCCGCGGAAGGTGACTGCTGCTATGGGCAAGAAGAAGATCGCAAAAAGGTCCAAGATCAAGTCTTTCGTGAAGGTTTACAACTACAACCACTTGATGCCCACCCGGTGAGTGCGGCCCCGGGAGTGCTGCTGCCGACAGGGCCGGTGGAGTCTTGGCTGTTTTTGTGGTTCTTGTATTCTCTACTGAATACTGGGAGTCATCAGGGCTGTTAATACCGTGGCTGAGTGAATGTGAAGCTCAGACTCTGCAAAAACAGGGAGTTGGGGGTCTGAGGCTGAGCAGAAATATTAATGAACTTTTGGAATGAGGCAGCTGGCTCTTATTTTAGCGTGATCTTCCCTTTGCTCGGGGGTGTCAGCAGATGAGCAGTTTGAGACAGCTCTGAGGGTGTGGGGCTGGCAGAGCCATTTCTTACTGTGCCTCAGAGCTCCCAGTGAGGTTCCCAGGCTCCATGCCGAACAGAGCTGCATATCTGCTCAGAAAGCGTGTGGCTGTTTCCTTTATAGGCTGAACTGAGAGTGTTTTAGTGACTTGGTGATTCCTAAACTGAGGAGACTTTACAAGCTGTAGCCCGTTGATCTGTCACTAATATGAGCATTTGACCGGTCCTGGCTCTGCTGGGTTTTCAGCCCTGTGCCAGGTACCATGCCCTTTCTGAACCGTTCTGCTCTCTTGGCCAGGTATTCTGTGGATATTCCCCTGGACAAAACAGTGGTCAATAAGGATGTGTTCAGGGATCCCGCTCTGAAACGCAAAGCAAGACGTGAAGCTAAGGTGAAATTTGAGGAAAGGTGAGTTGGGAGTTCATCTCTTCAGTGGTGTTGGTGCTCATCCCCAGGGCGAGGACTTGGTGTGGCTGCGCCACAGCATATGAGTCTCCAAGTTGGCACTTTTGCCCCAGCTTCCTTGCATGCATGTTTGTTGAGCCTGTTCTTTTCACCTGTGCATGTGTGCAGCACTGCATGTGTGTGCAGCATCGTGCCAGCCTGTGCGGGGCCTTTCAGGTGCCGGATGATGATCTGACAACACGCTGCCATTTCATCCTCTCTCTTATCACTGGGCTGGGTGGTCCAGGGCAGTGCTGCCACTTTGCGTGGGAGTACTTGGGTTACTGAATCTTAATGGTTTTCTGTTCAGAAGCTCCTTCAGAGGAAGGAGCTGTGTGACCTCAGTGGGACCCAGAGTGTGTCGGGCAGCCCCTGAGCTGTTCTCTGAGGCCATCTCCCGGTGACTGCCCTCCACGCGAGGTATCCAGCAGGATGGCCATGTCCGGCACTTGTGCCTGTTGGGGTGGAAACTGCCACAGTGCAGGTGTCCTTCATGAGAAATCTGGAACCTGGCACTTGATTCCCTTGGAATTTCAATATATAAAGTAGGTTTAGTTGTAGCCCAGGCCAAAGAGACCAGGTGAATTGCCTCTGGGTGAGCTGGATGCTACATTGTGTGTCTGGGACAGCTCAGGTATGGGTTTGTTGCTGTTGTCTGCTAGTACGGATCCTTCTCTAACTTGCGTGTTTTCTTTCAGGTACAAAACCGGCAAGAATAAGTGGTTCTTCCAGAAGCTGCGATTCTAAGGGTGTAACAAGGTTGCATCAATAAATGTTTATTATAAACTATGTCTTTCTTGTTATTTAACAAACAAGCAGTGGCCTTTGTGGTATGGTCCGTGCTTGGTCTGTGTCTGTAAGAACTGGGAAAGACATTGCAATCCGGGTGAGTGTCAACACGTTTGTGGAGCCTCGTGCAGCAAGAACCACGGGGGCAGGTGTCACCTTTGGGGATTGCTCCATGTGGGACCAGGGCTGCGCTTCCCTTCTGCAGCTGCAGGATGGTTGATGTTCCTGCCACAGTGGAAATCTCTTATTCCCAAAACTGCTGTGATCCCTGTGAGAGAAAGGCTGAGAGAGGGAAGACAAATGGGTGTTTCCAGATGTCTGCTGAGTGCACGGTGATTTGTGCAGTGACTGACCTGTGGGTGTTAAGTGCCTGAACGGGGCAGTGCTCGCTGATGGCCACCCGGGCAGCAGGGGCTGGGTTAGGGTGTAAATCCAAGAGTGGGGCAGGAAGAGGTGATTTCTGTATTTATTAGCTGGTCCATTCCTGGCAGGGCGAGTGGGTGCTCTGGGAAGGCGAGTTAGGCGGGGCGGGGATCTGGAGGAAGATTGGGGTGATGGGTGCGGGCGGGGCGGGGCGGGCCCGGCCTTCCACCGCCCCCGGGCCGCGATCCGTGCCGCGCTCGGGGGCGGCCGGGGCGGGGCGAGGCCGCGAAAGCGAAAGCGAAAGGCGGGAGCTGCCGCGGGGTCCCGGGCAGCGGGGACCGGGCAGGGGGAGCGCTCCCGGCGGGCAGGGCAGGGTAGGGCTCCCCGCGGGACCGGAGCTCCGGTCCGTGCTGCCGCCAGCGCCGCGGGGATGGATTCGGAGGAGGTGAGGAAGAGCGGAGCCGCGGGGACCTGCGGGCCGGGGGCCGGTGCAGCGCGGCTCAGACCCCTCCTGTCTTTAGGACTCCTTCATCCGGCTGCCCTCCCAGGAAGGCTCGCAGGACGACGGCTCCGAGAGTCTCGAGCAGCTCCAGCGGGAGATCGAGCGGTGCAAGGTGGGTCAGGCTATGTCTGTGAGAGGGGGTTGGATCCCAGCCTGCCCGGCCGGCCCTGGCCAGGAGCTCGAGTCTTTTCTTGCGGCCGAGAGGAGTAATCCCATGGAGAAGAGAGCCTGTTCTGGGATCCAGGCTCATTCCCAAAGGCACAGCCTGTGCCGGGTGGCTGGTGGGGTGGCACAATGTCGGCAGGGTCTTGCTGTCTGATGGTGTTTTCACAGGAGCTTTGCAGTGTTCTGGAGCAAGACCATGCAAAGCTACAAATGGCCAAGGAAGCTGCAGACCAAAGGACACAAGAGCTGAAGAAAGAAGAGCTTCATAAAAGTTTTGAACAAAAAATGTCTTTAAATAAAGATATAGAGAGAACCCACCAGGTTGGTGTTCAGTGGATGTGTCTTAGGCTGGGAAGGGTGGCAGGGGGTGCAGGGGCTGCAGCATGCAGGTCACTGCCCTGAGATCACATGCTCGGGATCCGGTGGAGGTTTCAGGGGAAACAAAAGGCCTGTGCCAGGAAGTGAGGCCATGCTGCGACAGAGGGCTGTCCTCAAAGGAGGGGGACCAGGGCAGGGCTGCAAGCAGTCAAGAGCAGGAGAATGGGGTGGGTGGAGCTGTGTGCCCAATTACAGTGCTGGGCTCAGAAGTTACTGCAGCCCCTCATGTCCTGGTGTTCCCTACTGCCCACTCTTCTCTTCCTTCCAGATTCTTGCTGCAAAGGAGGAGAACAGCAGACTGAGGCAGGAGAAGCAGATCCTGAAAAATAAACTGGAAGAATTGAAGAAGAGGGCTCTCTGGAGTGATCCCGTGATGGTAACAGAGTGTGTGTGGGCACTTGGGTCTGCTGACAAGGGCACAAGCCTGGCTGTAGAGGCTGCAGCTGGGCACTGTGTGATGACTGGAACAGCTGCTGCTAGCAGGCAGCTCCTCTGCCAGGGCCAGGAGCTCTAGTCATGGTTTTGGGATTCCAGGCACAGCCAGACCCTAGGCGAGACTCTGCTGAGGTTCTCCAGCTGTTTATTTGAGCCATGAGTTTATTTCTAGTCCATGGATTGGCAGGGACGTGCCCTGTGCAGCATCCAGTCTCCTCCATGAGCTGTCTGTACTTGAACCTAGATGCTGTCTGCCTTGCCAGAAAAGAACATGATCTTTAAGGGACTTGTAGTAAACAAGGAGGACATGAACAAGCTCATGCTCACCCCACTGATCTACTACCCTCTGCCGGGGGGCTCAGCTCTAATCACCTTTGAGGAGGCATCCGGTAAGTGTGAGAAGAGCCCTGCCCCAGCCAGGTGTCCTGCTCAGACATTTTGGGGCCTGCCCTGTGTCCCCTTCCGGTGCTAGAGTTTGGTGCTGCCTCTCTGCCTGTCTTGTGTGGGGCTGTACCCCCTCCCCGAAGCATTGGCCATGCAGTGTCCTGTCCTGTACAGCGCTGGGAGGGGGCAGTCACTCCCCTGTGTTGGGGCTCTCCCTTCCCGCAGTGGCCCAGAGGATCATAGAGATGAGGGACCACATGGTGGAGCTGAGCTGTGGGGAGGAACTGGAGACGCTCGACTGGTGCAGAGTGCGAGTGGAGGCAGTGCCAGTGGAGATAATGCTGCCATCTGCCCTGGAGGTAGGGCCCGTGGGACCCCTGCTCCCCCTGCCATGGAGCTGCCCTGGGCACGCTGCTTCTCCCTGTCTGAGCCTGCCTCTGCCAGGGCACTGCTGCCAGCTGCACTCAGTGCTGCTCCCCTGAGCTCTGGGGCCAGTCCTGCCCTGGTACTGAATGGCCAATGCCACCCACAGATGAGGCTGACTCAGAGCAGCAGGACCATCCTTGTGTCTGACTTGCCCAGCCTGGACATATCCAAGGACGACCTGCTGGACAAGCTGGAGCTCTTCTTCAGCAAGACAAAGAATGGGGGCAGCGAGGTGGAGAGCAGGGAGTTCCTGGATGACTCTGGCCAGGTGGTGCTGACCTTCACAGAGCATGGAGGTGTGTGGGGTGTGCTGAGCTTGGGTGACTGGCAAGGGTGGAGCAGCCCAGCCTGCTCTGGGGGGAAATCTCCTGAGAGCAGATGAAGCTGTGTTTGGGGAATAGGGAAGGTGGAGTGAGCCCCAGGCTGTCCTTCCTCCCCCAAAACTGTGCTGGTGCGGGTGAGCTGAGGAGTCAGCTGGGCAGCATCAACCTTGGTGCCTGTGCCAGGGACATAACCTCCCCTGGAGCTTACCTGGGACCTGGGCAGCTCAGGGCTTTCCTCTCCCTATGCAGTGGCAGAGCGGCTGATTGAAAGAGGACATATTCAGGCACGCATTAGGGGAGGGGAATACAAAGTCAAAATATCACCATGCATGAATGGAGACATCTCTAACCTGCAGGTAAGAGAATCAACTCTGAGCAAACCGCACCTACCAGCCTGGGCTGAGGCAGCACAGGTGGAGGGGCTCCTGAAGCCCCTCTCCCTGCACTGCTCTGCAGCTCACCCCCTGCTCTGCCCAGTTCCAGCCCTCCCGCTGCCCCAGGACTGTTCTGCTTTTGGGCATCCCCGATGTGCTGAGTGAGGAGTCCATGAGAGACACCTTGGAGATCCACTTCCAGAAGGCCAGCCGCGGTGGCGGGGAGGTGGATGCCCTCGCCTACGTCCCAACGGGGCGGACAGGGATGGCCGTGTTCGTGGAGGACACGGGCTAGTCCTGGCCATCTCCGGGCTAGTCCTGGCTAGCCCCATCAGCCCGAGGCTCAGGAGCTCCTTGCGTCCGTTGGCCCGCGGGCACAGCGGAAATTAAAGCGTCTGTTGGTTGCACCGTGTCTGTGGTGTTGGGGCCGGGCCGGGCCGGGCCGGGCGCTGCCCGGGGGAGGCTGGGCCCTTGGCGGGCCGGGCTCTGTGGGGCCGAGCCGCGCCTTCCGCGGGCCCAGGGCGGGGCGGCTCCGCTTTCGCTTTCGTTTCCCCTCGGAGGCGAGGCCGGGGCGGGGGCGAGAGCGGAGCGGGAGCAGGGGCCGCAGAGCCGGGGTGGGACCAGGCGGGTGAGGGCCCGGCGCGGTGAGGCGAGGCGGGGGAGCCGCCGGGGTCCCGGGAGGCCCTGCCGGTGTGGCGGGGCCCGGGCAGCCCCCGCGGGCATGGCGGGCCGCACGGTGCGGGTGCAGGGCTTCCCCGCCGAGCTGCCTCCCGACAGGGTGGCCGACAAGCTGACCATTCACTTCCTGCGCTCCCGCAACGGCGGCGGGGACATTGCCGACGTCCGGGTGCTGTCCGGGTCCCCGTCCTGCGCCCTCATCACCTTCGAGGCGCCGGAAGGTAACGCCCGCGGGACCCTCTGCACCCCGGCCTGTCCCACCATCCCCAGCCCCGCTTTTCCCTGTCCCACCATCCCCAGCCCCACCATCCCCAGCCCCGCCATTCCCTGTCCCAGCATCCCCAGCCCCACTATTCCTGTTCTGCCGTCCCCTGTCCCATCATCCCCAGCCCCGCCATTCCCTGTCCCGCCGTCCCCTGTCCCACTGTCCCCAGCCCCACAGCCCCTCTTCTGCCCCTTGGCTGGGCTGACACAGGTCTGGGTGGCTTTTCCCATCAGTGGCCCAGAGGATCCTGAAGTTGAAAAACCACGTGCTGGCAATCGGAAGGACCCAATACCCACTGGAGGTGACCCCGTATGCTGCAGAGCTGAGCCCCGATGAGGTACTAAGGGGCCATGACAGCCCCAGCTGCTCCCACACTGACTCTGTGCCTGGCAGACAGCTCAGGAAGGGAGACCTCACTCTCTCCTTTCATCTTAATTACACTTAAATCCATTTTCATTCATATTCAAATGAAGAATTTTTTTCCATGCTATTATCACAGGGACAGCCAGGCAGGCTGTGCGCTCAGTCATCTGGCATTTGTGCCTGTCAAATGAAGGATAAGCTGGAAAAAACAGGCACTTTTCCCCAGTCCATCTGGTGCCACATGGGGGATCTTGTTAATGCCTCTGCCATGTCATCAGCTGGCTGTACAGTGTATTGTTCCTCTCTCCTTCTCAGGAAAGCTTAGGATACGGACATGCTGTTGTCTAGGAAGCGCTGGAGAGTTCTTGCCTCTCCCTCCAGTCTCAAGAGACTGTGGCAGTAGCCATGTCTCATGTTTTCATGTCTGAGCCCCAAAAATAAGGACATGGGAATTAGCCTGGCCTTGCAGACCTTTTTGCAAGTATGTGGTGCCAAAACAGCTTGAAGATCTGCAACTGAAGCACTGCAATGGCAAGAGGGCAACTGCCTTTCAGATGCAGAAACAATAGGGGATTTCTTGGGTTTGGGCTTTTTGAAGAGTTCCCAGTGTGTAGAAATGTGGCCCTATCTCTGTGCAATGTCCCCCTCTGATTCCTTGTTTGCAGAAAGCTTTGAACAAAAGCAAAGGTCAAGGAGTTGCTTAGTCTGGGTCTTTTGATCCTTTCTGTGTCAGGGTCCACCTCTCTTGAAAGGAGGATGCTGAGGGAGAGAGGTGGAAGACTCTGTGTCATAGTAATGCAGGGGCCAGGTGCATTCCTTCTCCTGTGCCTTTGAAAGGCGTTGGTTTTGGTCCTTGCTCTCTCACTCCCTTGCTATCTACTTTGCAGATCTTCGTTCGTGCATGCTTGACAATTGACTATGGCAAGCTTCCCATGGGCAAAACCCTCCTGAGGGCCTTGCACAAAGACTACAGCAATGTACGGTTCAGCTTCGACTCAAAGAATATGCACTGCATAGTCCAGGGACCATTCACTGAGCTGCAGACCTTCAGCAGACACCTGCTAGGCAGCCTGAACCTCAGGAACCAAGGCACTGGGGAGATCCTCCTGCCAGCTTCCAGCCGTGGGGCCAAAGACATGAGAGTGCACGACCACCGGCAAGTGCCTGACTCCACTGAGTCAGCCCAAGAGACAGCAAAGCTGCCAAACTGGGACCAGGTATGTGAAATGGCAGCTAAAGTCCCATCACCGCGGAGCCCAGTGGATGGGGAAGCTGTGGAACTTTTGGGGAAGCTGGAGGACTTTTCCCTAGCAATGGACTCAGACATTTACTTGTACATGCAGAAGTTCTGTGCCACCAAGTATCAAGGTGTGCTGCACCAACATCACGTGGATGTGGTGGATGTTAGTGGCGATGGCATTGCCATATTGTACCTCCAACCATCTGGAGGTCTGTCTGGGAGCATGCAGGCCTTGCGACAGGCCCACCTGGCCCTGCAGCAGCTCTACCAGCAGCTGGAGGCGAGCCTACGCAAGGAGAAGATTGCTAAGGGAGGGCTGGGAATGGACAGCCAGGCACTGGGGGCTCTGACACGTGAGCTGCAGAAGCTGTATCCCCAGTTGCTCTGCCATGAGGATGTGAAACACCTTTATCTTATTGGAAACCTTGTTGATGTGTCCCAGGCCAAGCAGTACCTTCAGGATTCCATCACCAGGAGAGGTGCTGCACACACAGCTGACAGTGTGAGCAGCTCCCAGCCCTCACATCCTGTGACCTCTGGCACCACAGAAGATGCCTTACACCTGGCCAAAGTGCCTGTGGATAGTTCAACCACGAGACTTAGCCCAGGCAGGCCAGAGCCAAAGGGTGAGTTCAAGCTAGCTGCCAACTTCAGCGCCCTGAAAGCTGATAGGTCTCGGGATGGCCAGGGCCTCTTGCTGAATCAGGACTCTACACTGGTGAGACAGGCACAACTTTCTGGGAAACATTCATCAGAGATAGATGCTCCTGGTCTGAGTGACCTTAGAACACTGACCCAGCAGTATCAGCCTCCCACCCCTGTGACAGGTAAGGTTCTGGGATCAGCAGCAGAGCCTCAGCAGAACAACCCCACAGAATGGGACCGTGTGGAAGGAAGTGCCAGGCTTACAGAACAAAAGGTGCCGTTGCCCTTTGTGGGCAAAGAAAACAGCACTTTTCAGCATCCTGAGGACTCTAAAGGCTCAGGTCCCATTGGGCACCACTCCCTCGCTGGCACCTCCAGCACCTGTGATGTGACATGGACCTCTTCTGCTTTAGACTCCAAACCCTCTTCATCCAAGCCTCTACTGCGACGGTCCAACAGCTTCTCCCTGCCAAGGTCAAAGGAAAGCAACAGCTCCAGAGACAGCAGCAGCAGCAGAGTGAGTGAGGAAATGAGCCTGGACTCTCTGCAGTGGTTTTACCTGAAAGATGTGTGCCATGCTACTATTGATGACCTGTGCAGGGCAGGAGGGGTGCACATCTCAGAGAGCTATTCTGGAGACTGCACCGTGCTGACGCTGCAGGCAGCAGACAGGAGAAGGCTGTTCCAGGCTAAATGGAAGGTGGAAGATCTCGTGCACAAGTGCCCTGACTTGGTTTGTCAGAGCCTGAGCTATTCAGAGCTCGCTGTAGATGGTCCAGATGACAGTGCCCTGAGTGAACTGTGCAGCCTCTTGCGAGGAAACTCCCTCCAGGTTGGACTCAGCAAAGACAAGTACAAGCTGTATCTTGCCTGCCCCAAGGAGATGCTGCCAGGGGTGACCGAGGCCTTCCACACGTTTTCTTCCAGGAGGCTCAGTGCCATGAAGTCTTCATCCATGTCTCCTGGAGAAGAGAGTACAGGGCAATCCAGGGTCATCCAGCCAAGCAGAAGCCAGGACCCAGTGCTGGATGCAGCCCTTCCTGGCAGCCTGAATTCCCTACAGCACCTGAACATCAGCAAGAAAGTAGACTCTACAGATGTGCTCAGGGCTTCCTGGGTGCCAGAGGCTGAGGAAAAGAGGTCCCCCAGTCCCCGGAGGGGGCAGGAGGAGACCAGGGGCCGTATTGATTCTGGGGCTGGGAGAGGAGGAAGCAGCCTTCTGAGCATTGGTGCAGGGGAAAAGCTGAGTCCTTCTGGTCTGAGGGACTCCCAGGAACAGCGGAAGACAAAACTGTCTCTGGGGGAGCCTGACACCGCCCGGCTGAAACAAGTCTTGCCAGACAGATTCCAGTTTGCAAGAGACAAGAGCAGAGGAGGCCACAATGAAGAATTGGGACAGCAGCACTGCCCAGCCCCTGCAGCTGACAGAGCTCCTCACTCTCTGCCCACCTGGCTGTCCAGTGCCACGGCTGCTGAGCCACTACCAGCTGTAGCCCAACAGGCACCCACAGCAGAGCCCAGGGGTCAGGGAAGAGCCCAGCTCCCAGGAGGCAGGAGCAATGAGCAGAGGGAGCCTGAGCTCCCATCACGGCAGAGAAGAGACCCCAGCATTGGACAGGAAAGCAGCACAATCCCTCTGGGCCAATGTGATGCTTGCCAGGGCTCAGATGTGACCTGCCAGGGCCCCTGCGGTCACGCCTTGTGCAGGACATGTTTTGCAGCAGACAGTGTGCAGCCAGCTTGCTGCAGATCCTCCTCAGCTGCCCCAAGTTGCAAGACCTTGGGGACATTCAAGATCTTATCCCTGTCTCAGAGCCTGCCTGGATACTATCGAGACCCAACACTTCAGGTTGCTTACAGCATCCCTGATGGCGTGCAGGGGGTAGGTACCCACCACAAGGCTTCCCCATCCCACTGCAGCCCACACGGGGGGGTCTGTCAGGGTGGCTGGGGGGAAAGAGCAGCCACAGCTCCCTGTCCCACATGCAAAGCAGCAGAGGTATTGCTCTATGAAAGGCAAAAAGCTCCACACCAGATTTTTGAGCAGCTTGCTGCTTTTTAGGAACATGTGTGACCTCTGGTTTTAGTTGACAGTGATTATTGGCCCATGGGGCCCGTGGTCATCAGTGTAGTTTTCAAGGTGGACAAAACCTTAGAAATCCCCTCATAGGCACAGCACTCCAGCCATTGTTTAAAATGTCTTATTTCTGTTCTAAGGCTGGGGACCCTCGCCCAGGACAGCCTTACAAAGGGGGGAAGTTTTGTGCCTTCCTGCCTGACAACAGGGAAGGGCAGAAGACAGCAATGCTGCTGAAGAAAGCATTTGAACGTGGGCTGACATTCCAGATCAAGTCCTGCAATGGAGAAGAAGGAGTAACATGGGGCCTTATCCCACACAAAACCTCCTGGGATGGAGGCAAAGCCAGGTATGGCCCAGCTCATCCTAAACTTCTGAGTATGGTTGTGGGTGTTTTAGCAATTGGAGGAGAACCATGGGCTCCAGCTCAACAAATCTTGGCAGGGATAGCTCTTCCACCCTCCCAGAGTAGCAGAGTTGGTGCCTCCGTTTGCTTCAGCTTGCAGCTGTGGCTTGGCAGACCAACTCTGGCACCCTCCAGCTGGAGAAAAAGCCCTTGCCCATCCCACAACCATAAGTGGTGTGGGAACCCCTAAGTTCCCCATGGACAAGAATTCTGGGCCCTGCTCAGTTACAGCTTTTCCCATGACAGTACTATGCAACCAGCACTGCGTATGAGCTGTGCCAGCAGCTAACAGGCCATCCCAGGAGCAGGACTTCCACTCTCAGCCCCTGCTGAAAGTTTGGGGCAAAAGTAAAGGGCTGCTTCCCACTGTGGTTTTGGCACATCAGCAGGATTTACAGTGCTTCCCTCTGTGCCCCACAGGAATGGCTACCCGGATGCCCAGTACCTCCGGGAGGTCGGCACAGTGCTGAAGAAACTGGGTGTTGTGTGATTCTCCCACAGCCACAGCCTTGGCTTCCCTTCGCCTTCCTTTCCTGCTGAGAAAACTGCAGCTTAACAGAGACAGCTCAGGAAAAAGCAGGTGTTTGAAATCCGCACAATTGCAAACAGCAGCATCTCCATCCCTGCCCCATGCAGGCCTCAGCATGGATCAGTGCTTCCCAGAAACTCCAACTCCTCCTGGATGCGTGTCCTGCCAGTCAGTTACAGAGCTTATTTCAGCTGAATTCAGGCTGAGCCTCTGAAATCAGCTGGAAGCCCTTGGCTTTCAGGAGCATGACACAAACCCACGCAGGGCTCTGCACCTAGTCCAGCCCCAGCTTCTGGAAGTCTTCCACCTCCTGCCACTACAGGTAGGTTCCAGCTCAGCTGCTGCCAGAGCCCGGGCCAGAGAGGAACTGTCATTAGTGTCAGCTCTTCACACGGACAGTTCAGGCCTCAGCAGACAGTGCCATGCTCCAGCCCCTCCCCAGCACCTGCTCTGAGGCCACCAGGTGACCTGGTGCTCTCTTGAGGAGAGCATTAACAGCTTTCAGCACCCACAGCAGCTGCGTCCCAGGGAGAGTCTAACTGAAGAAATACAAATAAACAGGATTTATTCTCATGTTTCATAGTGGCTATTCATGCCTTGTCTCTTACCCTCAGCCCAGGTACCCATTTCAGTCCCACCTGGCTACTGAGACACCCAGACACAAAGCACAGAGCCCAGCAAAGGGTTTTGCAAACAAAAATCACCACGGCCACCTTCCAGGAAGGGTGTTAGTAAGAACACTCAAGGCAACAATTAACAGTTGTCCCTGAGAGCGGAGGAATCTCCTCCTGCTGGGAGTGTTACCCTTTGTCAATTGAACCTGCCCAGAGCTGTGGGCAGAGGGCTCATGGCCACAGAAACCTGAGCAGCATAGTGTGGAAGGTTTTGTTATGCTTTTAATTACCATTTGAAACACATAAGGCATATGGTAACATTTGACAGAGGAGCAGTACACATTGTAGTCATGTAAACAGCAGTGGCACAGTTGTTTTCTGTCCAACTTGGTTACACACACAAAGCGAAATATATTTTTTAAACAAAAGATTTGCTATCTGTCTGTAGGATGAGCATCACTCCTATCACATATCTGCAAATCAACACAATTCAGACAGTACAGACCAGACCATATGCTGTAAGAGGCTCACTCAGAGTCTAACACGTTTCACATCATGCTCATGTACTACTTGCCAATAACACTTTGCCATCACGAGGGCTCAGCACACCAGAGACTTCAGGCAACCGGAGTGGTTTAACACCTATGATAGAAGCTGTCAGTGGGCCAGGATCCTGCACCAGCTGAAGCCTGACACAGACAGTGCTTCTTACTTCTCCCTGGCCAATCAATTCTAGTTTAATATAGGTGTCTGAAACAAAACATAGAGCTGAACTCCTTCCCAGAGCGCTTGGCGGGGGCCACACTCCTCTGCGCAAGCGCAGGCCACCTCTGCTCCCTTCCCCTCCTGCAGTCAGCTTGCAACACAAGTGAGCTTCAGAGAAACCAAAGAGTCAAAAATGTGGCAACTGCTGCCTGGTGATAGCAAAGGAGTTGCACTTTGTCCAAGACCAGCCCCACCAGGCTGGGAGGCCACTACAGCAGTGACAGCAGAGGCACTCGCACTGACCCCCATGCTGAGCCCCTGCAGCAGCCAGGGCTGTGGACACCTCCTTTGCTCATCTTACACTTCCACTTGGACTCCTCATGGCACAACTTTTGAGTCAGACAATCAGTAAAATAAATGTTAAATTGCACTTCTGGAATGGCACACATGATTAAGCACAGGAATCTCCCAGTTCCTCAGTAGCACAACTTTGCCCTAAACAAGCAACATTGAATGGAATGATTTTTATTCTAGGGTTTCGTTTTGGTTTTTTTGCTTTGGTCCTCAGTATACAAACCGGCTGGTTAACTTGATTAAGACACTTGAAGTTGTTTTACATAGGTTCTATACTTACTGGCCCATAAAAAACAAAAGTAAAAAACCAAAACACAACCAACCACCCCCACCTAGAGCAGAGCATTGCGCAGGGGCGGAGGATTGCAAGGTTACATTTAATCTTGGTCTTCTGTAGAAAACACTGTTGCTACCAAGAGACACAAAATAGCCAGGGCTGACCTCCAACAGGCAGTAGCTGCTTGGCATTCCTGCCTTGATAAGAGTTTCAGTAATTTCTAGGTAGAAGACATGAGAGCAGCTACCCGAAGAGAGCCAGGAGCTGGGATTGTTTCCAGAGAGCCAAGGCTGAAGGAGCTGATAAAGCCTCACTCAAGGCTCACTCTGGAGCCGAACAGCTACCCTGGGGGAGACAAGGGCTTTACAACAGGTCTTATGGACTGGGGAGTACAGAACCACCAGGGCAGCCCTGGAAAGGCTGGAACACCTGGGGTGAGAACAGCTAATTCAGGGAAAGTCCAACGACATCACCAGTGTTCACAAGACAGAGCTAATAAGAGTCAAAACAGGGTTTTGGCAATACTTTGAAAGGCCAGAATGGAGAAGGCCCCAGTGACTTGCTAGTCGTGTAGCAGAAGGCACCGAGATGCTGCTTCCTGCGGCGCAGCAGGAGGCAGCAGGTCAGAGGGGTCTGATGGAAGCTGTGAGGCTCCCAAGCTGCGAGAGCCGTGCCACACCTGACCCAAGGCCATCCACGTAAGGCACTGAGCACATGCTTGGCTCAGAGTGAAGCAGGGAGAGGATATAACTATGAAACACACCGTAATAATTTTCCCTTTTACAATGGTGCAGAACCGGAAGATGTGTGGGGCTGTGTGCCTTTTGAGCATGCTGCCCTGTCATCAAGGTGAAGTCCAGTTTCTCAGAGGAGCAGGTCCAGGCTTTCCGTTTCAGCAATTTAGACAATCCTTCTGTTTTCACACCTGGTAAAGCAGCATTAGACACTGTTGGATTTAATCTAAATTAGCACGACAGGGCGGGCTGAAAGAAGCAGCAAGATTTTGGATTCAGAAAGGTAAAAAGTTGTGCTTGTGAGTTCCATCAGCCCGTGTTTATGAAGCTCAAGAGATGAACTGACAAGGATCTCTGAGAGGGCTCCAGCACGTCTCCGAGGTTGTAGGGAACAGGGTTGTCGCAATATTTAAAGTTAGCCAGGGCAAGACCCCTGGAGGCTGTTCTAAAGAACTCTAGGCATTTCTAAATAACTCTGGACTGAGCCCAAGCACCTGAACGACAAGCTGCACTGATAGACAGGAGCCCCACTGGCGCAGGCTGAGGAAGAAGCCACAGAGGAACCCCAGCCCTGCATGGTGTGGGCTCTCTTGGGTGGCAGAGGGGCTGTGTGCCTGGCCCCGAGCCCGGAGGGTACCTGCCCTCCTTGGGCCCTCCCTGTGGGCTAGTTAAGCAGGATTCTAGTCTCAAGGTTTTGCTTCTGGAGCCTGAGCTGCTCCATGATGGACAGCTCTTCTTGGTGCTCTTGGGTTTACCATTTCACATCCAAAATGAAGCCCAAAAGCCCACCACACCTACAGTCAAAGACAAGCAAGCACCAACAGCACCAGAGTAGCCCAGGGCTGCAAGCAGGGTCCAGTGGGAAGGACAGCATCACCCAGGACTCAAGGTGCTCACAGAAGTGGGCTTGGGTCTCTACACAGCTCTGTTTCCAAATGCACAGAAGGAAAGAAAAGTAGAAGAGAAACAAAGTTCTGGTATAGGAGGAGCACCCCAGGCATCTCCTAAACCCTCAGCGCTGGAACCCAAAGACACAGATTCGGGGGAAGAAGAGTCAAGCCCTACTGCAGCAAGTGAGCCTAGGACACAAAGGAAAACTGCTCAGAATGTGCGTGTCAAGAGGCTTGACACACAGCCGGGCTGTTTATCATCTGACTGCTACCCTGGCAACAGCTTTACTGAGCAGTGTGCCACAGGGAGAGCCAGCCCAGGCTACTGGGCAGCCAGCCCACAGGACTGGCTCTTGATACTTATTTCCCAAAGTGTGACACCTCCTCAGTGCACAGGGCACAGCACAAAGCATTAACAGGGGATTATTTTGTTTCCATCTCGGTGAAGTCCAATTCAATACTGCAGCCCTTGGAAATACAAACATGAGGATGAAGCCCTAGCAATACCAGCTTGGAACCCAACATAATAAAGCACAGAGCCAACATCAATTGTTCCAGTCGTTTGAGACACAGTTGAGTCCTTATGGTCTCTAAGTATCAGACACTGTTCAGATCTCTCTATACAATTTGGAAATAGAAAATGGACAAGATCAGGTTACCTAATTGAAACTTTTCTTCTGAAAGTCAGACAGAGCCCAGCCCAGCCTGTCAGGGCATTTACTGATTGCACAGAGAAGTGACTGCAAATGAAGTATGATATGCCATAGACTCCAAATTGCCAGGATGGTCAAGGCAAAGACAACGTGAGCTGTTACTATCTGACTATGTTAGTGGCCTACAAAAAGCAGAAGGAACAGAGCCGGGTTAGTATGAACAGAAGAGAATCCCCTGCTCAAATTAAACTAGGCCAGCTGTGGTTTTCCTTTGGCTGTGGAGGAAGCTTCCTACATTTGGCCAATCCTCTGCTGAGCAGGCTTCCCAAAGGTGACAGCGCAAATGCTTCAGCAGGGCTCAGTTTCTGCAGAGATACTTGGCAGTTGTTACAGTACATTGCGCCATGACTTTACAGTGACAGGCTGTGCAGTTGTTAGTCACCAACTGCTTGGAAGCTTCAGCCTCCCTGCCAGAGAAAAATAAGGTTAGTCTGGAAATTCAGTAGAGAATCAAGTGATTAGAAAGGAGTATGAAATAAACAGGCTTCAAAAGAGAGAGCAGGAGGCATATCTGGCAAAGGGTCAGTCACAACAAGAGCATGCAAACCTCATTTGAACGATAACCATGATGTTCTTGTACTGGTGAAAGATGGAAGATACTGATCTGTCCATTTCCAGGTCCCAAAGAGATCAGGGAGTTAAACCATGAATTCATAATCTGCATACATCTCTTCTCCTTAGTTCTCTGCTTTTTTAGATTCTTCCTTGGGTGCTTCAGGAACCAGGATGACTTTTCCAACATTCTTCTTTTCTTGCATCTGCCTCATAGCCTCTGCCACCTGAAAGGAAAAGGAGTCTGGTAAGACCCCACCCACTGCAGAGTGTGTCCATGTGCTTCCTGGGCTCCTCAGTCCCCTCAGATCAGTCTGAGGGATAGCTGGGGGCAGCTTTCCTGGCAGTTCAAGCAAGTGCCAAGCACTCAGGTGCCTCTGCACAGCTGTGTTTTTGAACAGACCTGGGCAACTACCCCAGCAGGCCCGTAAGAAACAATCCTCAAGAAGTCACACAGACAAACCCTAACACACACACAAGGATGCTCTGCTCGCACAAATGTGGAAGTGCAGTGCGTGTCACCACAGCTTCCTCTCCACAGGGAGGGGAGCTGCAGGAACCTGGCCATCTGCCAGAAGGACAAAGCCTCTGCCAACTACACAAAACAATATATGCACAGAATTGTACCATCATTATCATTATTTTTAAGCACATGGGCCCGGCCTGGAATCAAAGGTTTCCTTAAGCCTCTGCATCAGACAAGTTCTCAGGTATGAACATGGACTGATCATCACCAAGTTCTTTGCTCTCTTGCAGCAAGTCCTGCCCCTGCATAGGATTTCCAAGGAAAGAGCCTGACTCTGCCTGGACACATCAGTGCAATAACCCTGAACAGAACAGAGCTGCTGAAAAACCTGCTGCTCCCTTCCAACATCCTCATTCTGCTTCACTGCCTCGGCTCTTTTGCACTCTTGGAAGAGCAGCAGCAACCTTCCCATCTGTCTGCTTAATTACAGGCTACAGACTACTCAGGGCATACTCCAGTCTGATGCACAACCCAGCCCCTTTCTGGCTGCTGCTGCCCACGGAGCACAGCTGAGCACCTGCCCTTCTCCACAGGGACACTGTCTGGCGTTGCCCAGCCCTGTGCATTGGGGCAGAATAGCCCAGCCACTTTACTCACCCTTAATATTTTAAAAGGAAAAAGGCACTGAATGTCTGAGAACAGATGGTTATTAGACATTTTCAACAGTTCAGACCCCATGAGCAAGGTGTTCACTCTGTACCACTGCTCAGACTCACCTGATCAAAGGGCCATACAGAGTCTATTTTGGGCTTGATTTTGCCTTGACTGTACAGGTTAACCAGCTTGGCTACAACACTTCTGATAAGCTCAACTTCTTCATCCATATATCCAAGATGGTAGCCACACACAGCCTTGTTCTGGTGTAGGAGCTGCAAGGCGGTGATGCTGAACTGGTTCCACCAGGTTTTAGCCATAGCCATGAGGTTCTTCTTCTGCCCAGTGAGCAGGTTTGCTACACCTAAAGAGAAGGCAAGCCACGGATAAGTTGGAACACAGCACAAGAGGCAATGGGCATCCCATGGAACAGCTCAGACCACGCACAGGGGAACAGCCACTCAAGATAGTGATGGACAGAGCTGAGAGCTGGATCACAGCAGAACCTGCCCAGCTGACCTTTAATGGAAAACAGGCACCTGCCTCAGCCTCAAGATAAGCAGAAATTGGATTATCAGAGCTCATATGGCACAAATATAGAACAGCTACACTCTTTGGCCCTGCTAAGGCAGCAGCAGTGCAGCTAGACTGGAGTGCTGGTAGAGGTAAGAAAGGGTTACAAGTGACATCCAGCCAGGCTGGCAGGACAGCTTTCCTCTTCTCCTACAGCTCTCCTTCTTCAGGGGAATCACACGCTGCACTGGCTGGGACTACCAAAGCAGCACACTGGTGCAAGTGTCTGGAATCCCACTGGGGGTTGTGTGAGGGCTTTGTCTATGGGACAGAATCACAGTGTTCCAGGGCTGGGGAATGGAGAGATAAGTATTCAGTAGCCTCAAACCTCATCACCCACACATCCTCTAAAAGAAAAGCAAGGCTGTGCATTAACTCAGCTTAGACAAAGCAGCTACGCCAATATTCCTCCATGAGGACATTCCAGCTTCCCCTGTAGGCACCAGCTTTTACTCTAGGAGAGATTTCACCATGGGAGGGAAGAGCCTTGGAGCCTGTGAACACAGCTCTGGGGACAAGACACAAATCTCACTCCCCTCAGTGCCTCACCAAGGCAAAGCATCCTGAAAACCTTCATGAAATAACAGAACTACAACACACAGTGCAGTCAGGAATAGAGATGGTCCCTGACAGCCATGCACCCTGACACAGAGCATTCCTGGGTGGATCCCATCCCACCATCCCACGGTCCCCCCACACAGGCGCTGGGTTTGGGCACCTTGCTCACACTCACCGTAAGTGATGAGTTTGCCCATCGGCTTCAACAGGTTAAACGCTTTGGACGTATCAGATCCTCCCAGCGGGTCCAGGACGATGTCAACACCTAGAGAGGGAATTGGAAGTAAATAGAAGTTTCTTTGCAATTGAAAGAAATACAAGACAGTTGCAGAAGCGCTCCACCACATCATACCTTTGGGAGAGATTTTCCGGACCTCCTCTGCATAATCCGTTGTTCGGTAGTCAATGGGATGAGCAACTCCGCTCTCCTTGAGTGAATCATGCTTGGAGGCAGATGCTGTGCCAAAAATGGTGACATTTTCTACAGTCTTGCACAGCTGGATGGCAGCAGTTCCCACACCACCTGAAAATCAGTAGTGAGAAAGATTTAGGAGCAAACAGCCCCAGCAGTCAGAAAAACCTCTGAATAGGTAAATTATCCCCGCCTGTACCAATCACACAGCGCAGCAGCCTGTGGAATAGAAGATCTGCCTGTGAGGCTGATGCCTGGGACACACTGGGAGTGACTGACCCCAGCTGCTGGGAAGTGGGGCCAGCATGAAGCCTGCATCTCTGCTAGGCAGCATTTTGTCAGTCCAGCCCCATTCTGATCGTTTTCTCACCCATGTCACTTACTCAGAAGCTGAGTGGTGAAACCAAGAATCTCAGCATGATCTGGCAAGAACTATTTACCTGCAGCCATGTGGATGAGGACACTCTGGTTGGGTCTCAGGTTCCCGAAGTCAAACAGAATCATGTAGGCAGTGATGTAATTAACGAGAAGAGCAGCCGCTTCCTCAAAGCTCATCCCCTCAGGCATTGGGAAAGTCTGACTGACCGGCACATTCACGACTTCTTGCCAGAGCCCTGACCTAGCCAGGACCATTACCTTATCGCCAACCTAAAATCAGAGGATGAGGTGGTCTGAAACAAGGCCCAGGCTGGCAGAAGCCATCACACCCCTGCCCTTGGTATGTCAGAGCTAGTGCGTGCACACTGCTCTCTGTGCAGAAGTCTGCAGGGACTGCAGCACACCTGCACTCTGGCAAGACATCACAGCCTGCACTTTGCCCATCGAGAGACTGTAGCACCTTTCGCTACAGACCTGGGCAGATGCCAGGAACCTCAGAGAGACCACAGGCACTCCAGGCACTCCACTCTGGCTCTGTGGTGGTACCCAAACCCAAACTGTGGTTGCCCAAACCAACCATCGGATCCACATTGGATCCCCAACGAGGCAAGAGGGATGAGGATCATGTCCTGCCCTCCTTGCCCAAGTTGGGAGCAGGAGTTTAAACACTGAAGAACATTACTGCTGCTCCTTGTAAGGATCATCCTGCCAAGAGGCAGAAGCCTTTGGGAAACGTTACGTAGCATCAATCATGGAAAATGCATGTCCAGCCTTAGAAAACCTTCTGGGTCTAAGGCACACGGCGGTCCCCAGCTCCTCCCCGCGGCTCCAGCCCCTCAGCCCGGCCGTGGGTGGCACCGCTCTCGTCGTCCCGGAGCAGCAGGGCCGGCCCGGGGATTCCTGCCCGCCCTGCCGCTTTGTCCGGGGCCTTTGTCCGCCGCCCGGTCGCCGCCGCAGCCTCCGCGGGCGGGATGGGACGGGCCCCTGGCGGGGGCTCAGCGCTGCCGGGGCCGCCCGGCCCGACGGGGAGTGCGTGCCCCGGGACGGCCATCGGCTCGCCGGTGGAGCGGCCGGGGCTGCTGGCACGGGGCCCGGCCGGGGGCGGGGTCGGCCGGGGCCGCACCTGCGGGGCGGTTCGGGGCTCCGCAGCGCGGCAGAGGCACCGGGGCGGGCCGCCCTCACCTGTCGGTCGCGGACGCCTTCGCCGAGGGCGCGGACGGTGCCGGCGCACTCCATGCCGGGGCAGACGGGCGGCGGCGGCAGTCGGTCGTACAGGCCCTGCCGTGCCATCAGGTCGGCGAAATTGAGGCCGCAGGCGCGGACGCACACCGAGACCTCTCCGGGCCGCGGGTCCGCGCCGCGCCGCGCCTGCACCTTCACCTTGTCGTAGCCGCCGAAGCCCGTCAGCACCAGCGCCCGGTGCTCGGCAGCCTCCCCGCCGCCCGTCGGCGGCTCGGGGGCGGGGGCCGGCTCGGGGGCATCGGCGGCCGGGGCCGGCTCGGCGGACATGGCGGTGCGGAGCGGCGAGAGCGGCTGCGGGCGCACGGCGGCGGCGGCGGGCGGGGAAGAGCCGGGGCGCGGCCGGGGGCGGAGCGGGACGGGCGGGGCAGCGCCGAGCGGCGGCGAAGGGCGTGGCGGCGGTCCCGGTCAGCCCCCCGGGCCCGGACCCCAGCCGAACGCGGCCCCCGCCGCCACGGACCATCTTCTACTCCACGCTGCCTTTTGTGTCTTTTACAGTTCTTCCTGGGTTTTTTTTTTTTTTTTTTTTTTTCCTTTCTTTTCTCGCTAAATGATTCCTTTGGAACAAACACGCTGCTTGCGTCCTTCCTGGAGACATTGATGAAATGGCAGTTTTGCTGCAGCATCATTTCCCTGAGTTACTGCTACACTGTAAATAGCGCACAGATCCTGACATTTGCGGGGCTTTTAGTGCCCATCGCTCTGCTCGCGGCCCTGCGATGGCTGCGGGCGACAGGGAGGAGGCACCGACTGCACACAGGTCGGAGGAAGAAGCAGAGTTCTAGTCCTGCAACTAAAGAAAAATAAATTAGGCAGCGTGTGCAGACAGATCGCTGGATCCAGCCTCTCTTTCTGCCAGCAGACATCAGCCTCCTCCATGAGCTCACTGCTCGGATCCCTGTTCGGCTCCCAGATATCACACTTGCCCTCGGGAATGCCGATTCGGTGCCATTTTGTGTGTGCAGAGCACAGTACAATGCACACCTCAGTTGTCTGTTCTTCGTGAACCCTTCCCTAACCTGTCCCTAACACCCCCCAGTCACTGCAGAGTGACTGCTCAAGCAAGCAAGTCAAAGAGCCCCAGAAACAGAAAAATATCCACGCCCAAAAAGAAAGCACAAACCACGTGGAGGATGATGAGAGTGCTGGGGAAGTTTGTGTCATTCCCAAGCCGAGCAAAACCCAGCACAGTGTCTGCACAGGGCAGGGCACTCCCAGCACTCTGACAGCACTTGTCCAGCTCTGGCCAGTCCCCGGATCAGCAAACTCTGGCATCTCCAGGGCCTTTGTTGGCTGCAGGAGTCCCAGTGTGGCTGCTGACCTGGGCTGCAGGAGCTCTGCATGACTGTGGCTGTGTCCTGCAGGGCCACACTCCAGGCTGGGCTGGCCCTGAGACTGCGGCATCTGGGACTGCTCCGGAAGCAGAGCACAAAGACAGGAAAGAAGGCAGGAGGGCAAAGCCTGGGGCAGGCTGCACACCATGTGGCTCTGCTGTGTGGCAGATTTATGGGTGTTGGGGTGGCTGCAGTGGGAACAGGGAGGGACTCATGTCCAGTTGCGTGACAGGACCACAGTCCAGCTTTACCCTTTGGTTGCTGTTGGTCAGCTCTGAGAAATACAGATGTGCCTTCTGATGTCTGGGCATTTCCCACACCCGAGATTAGAGAGAAGCAGTCAAAGCACAATCCTCTGTCTTCCACTGTTCTTCCTAGGAGCATTCCTAGCCTTTCTTTCAGTGATTTATTTTCACAGCTCTTCCTAGGAGCTTTCCTAGCCTTCCTTCTTTCAGTGAGTTATTTTCACAGCTGTCAGTGCTTTTGTGGCAGATGAAACACACTGGTCCAGAGGGAGCTGCTATAGACCCCAGAGTTCAGGGGATGATCTCCAGGGGCTGAGTGGTCAGCGGAGGTAATGGATTTGGGAGGTCAGATTCCTCTTCTGCGAGACTGCTCCAGCTGTGTGAAGCTCTGGAGCAGGACAGGGACAATTCTGCACAATGGCATGTCTCTGTGGTTGGGCAGGACAATCTTTCTGCCTTTGTCTCTTTCCTGTTTCTGAGTCAATCTTTCCTTATCAGCTCGGTTGGTAACATTTTCCCTGTGAATCTTTACCCACCTCACTTTGTGTCCTGCTGCAGTAGTTTTCTCACTGTATTGAAGCAGCAGGTTTAAGGTCAGTTCTGGCTTGCTGCTGCTGTGGAATTGGTGTGAGTGAAGCTGTTTTGGGGAGCAGCCAGGGAGGTGCAGTTTTGTGAGCATGGGCCAGGTGTTTGCAGCTGGCTTTGCACTCTGAGCTTGCAGACCTGGGACCCCCAGCACACCACGGCAGCTGCCACTGCCTGCTGGGGATGGGACACTGGTGTGGAACAGCAAGGGAGCATTAGCTAGAGAAAACTCATTTTCTCACTGGAATTGGTGCTCACTGCTCTGGCCTGTTTTCCAGCAAGCTCTCCAAATGTGAGCTTTTGCTGCACAGAAGCACAAGGCCAAGGGCCCTTCTGAATGGTGCTGACGTGTGATTTACAGACAGAGGTGGGCACAGGCCACCGAGGTAACTGTTCTCATTCTCTCTCTGCCAGACACTCAGTTTACAACAGCCTTGCACCTCCCTGTAAGGTGCTGTCCTGCTTTTTCCAGCCTCCTGCAGTCCCCCCATATCCCCTGAAAGCGGTTGAGGAGGATGTGCCACGGTAGGAGCAGTGCCAGCTCCCCTGCCTGGCCCTTTGTTCCATGCCCTTTTAGTTCTACACAGGGCTCTAGCAGTCCCTCTCCTCTGCTCTCAAGGACATTTTAATGATGACCAGGCAGGAGATAAAAAAAACTGGCAGCAGTTTTCTTGTCAGTAGGCAGCTGCCTGTGCCTGTTCCCAGGGCTCTCTCAGGACAGAATCCCAGAGGGTCAGGCCCACAAAAGCCTTTCCTCACAGGGCGAGGCTTCCTGAGACCCCAGTGGGGGCCAGGGGCTGGCTGATGGACATGGGGTGGCTCCACACCACAGGTGAGGTGCTCAGAGCTGGGGTTCCCCATCCCAGCTCTGGCCCTGACCTGGTGCCACCATCCCCTCTGCTTCTGCTCTGCTGGTGCTGCCCGTGCTCCCCAATCCCCCTGCTCCCGGTCCCCCCAGCTTCAGGCCAGGGCAAGGGTTTGTGTTGGGAAGGCACTGTGGGGCTCTGGTCAGCCCCCATGGGGTGCCAGGACCCACACACATGCTTTCAGAGCTCCATATTTTGGTATCCTGGCTCTACAACAAGTGTTGACCTCAATCCATCTACCTGGATTTGTTGGGAACTCCAGAGAAAGATTCCTCCTGCCTCTGTTCTGCCTTTTCTTCTCCTGTGTCTGCAGAGCATTTGGATGCACAGACAGGCAGACACAGACAAGATGTCCCACCTGCTTCACACGAAGCAGGAATGCTGTGCCTCCTGGGTGACACCGTGCCTGCATCACAGTAAATTACATTTAGATTTGACAGGTAGAGCAGCAGGTGGAAGAGATCTGACACAACCCCTCAGACATACCTGCCACTCACAGCTGCAGTTCCCTGCGCTGCTGTTTTGATCACACAGACAAATGGAGGCACTTGTCAAGCGGTAACTGAAGCTCAGTGGACGTCGTCTCTCCCCTCGCACCAGCAGCAGACTGAAGAAATCCTCCCAGCACAGGGCATCATTCCCACAAGGAACAGAGTGTGGCTGGTCCAGTCTCTTCCCCTGCACAGCCCTGGCAGCAGAGGCTGCGGAGGTGCAACACAAGCGAATGGCATGGCTGGCACCAGGCCAGCTTCCAGGTGTGCATGGAACAGCATCCCGCCATGCTCTCCTCTGGAAGGAGGCACTTTCTCCTCTGCAGTCCTTGGAGAAACTGTGTGAAATGAGAATCCTTCTTAACTTCAGCCTTCTGCCACAGCATCAATAATTTACTGACAATTATGGTCCCAAAATTACAGGCTTAGCACATCCACATGCTGTGCATCCATGAGAAGCCCATTATCTGGTCAGCGTGTCTTACCTCACTGAAAATGCACAGACTCACCTCTGTGTGAGGCTTCCAGGGGTACAGCAGGCAGGTTGGGGCAGTGTGGCTATGCCTTGCATCAAGACCCGATTTTCTCTGCACCACAAACATCTCTGCTGCTCTCTGAGGGCCCTGGTTCCTGGCAGGTTCTGGCACCACTGTGCTTCAGCAGTGCCAGCTGCTCGGTGCTCCCCGGCTCACCCCAGGGACATGAGCAGTTTTGCAGGGAAAAGCAAGGGTGGGACTGAAACACATCAGGGCACAGCAGTGAGTCTGCAGAGGGAAGACCCTCACCTGAGCCCAGCCCTGCTGGAGCAGCCCCTCAGATGCAGCAGGGACCTTTCCTCCAGCCTGCAGCCCCACAGGCACAGGCACATGCAGCCTAGAGGATGCTGCTTCGCTGTGTTGGGCCTGCAGAAAAGAAGACTTTAAAAACTATTTTTTCCTGAATTTGTGTTTGGGTTATGCAATTAATTTTTTAAATTAAACATAAAAGAAACAGAAGGTTTGAGGGTTTATTCCTGTTCACCCATTGTCCAGCCCATCTCCACCATTTTCCACGTGAAAAAGAATTGCAAAACTGAACGTATGATTTCAAATGTGAAGGCAGTGGAGATCACTCCCACTGCTGGAGAAGCCATTTCCACTGAGAAAGTCTGCCAGGGAACTCAGCTGGGCTCGCTCCCTCACCCTGACAGGACAGCCGGTGCCCTGTGCTGGCAGCCCTGGCAGAAAGGGAGGGATGGGAACGATGTGTGGGTGCTGCACTGCCTCCACCCAGAGCGAGGTGAGGGCAAGGGCAAGGGCAAGGCCAGCGCAGCGCTGGGAGCTGCAGTTCGAGTAGCTGGATCCAGCGTGGGAGAGGATGTGTGGCAAGGAGGTTTCTACACCCAAGAGGACAGAATCAGCCATTTTCCTCCTCCCATCCTAAGTCTCTTTTTATGCCTTCACACTGCAAGTCCCTGCCCATCCAAAGAGCCTCCTGTTCCCTGGCGGAGAGCGACCAGCTGTGGTCAACCTACGGAGCCCCCCAGGCCCACCATTTCTCTCCAGCTGCTACTGGGCCTGATGAACCCTAAGGAGACAGAGAGGGGGAGAAAAGGGAGCTGCTCACCTCCAGAGGAGTGTTTCAGAGGCTCCAGATCACTGTCTCGAAACAGAGAAATCTGCAGCAGTAATTGAGGCATTGTGCTTCCTCAGCCTCTAGCACACATGCTCTGACTGCAGCCTTTCCAGCAGAAGCCTTGGCAGTTGAATGCCTCCTTGCTTTAATCCCCGAGATTGCTGAAGGATGCTGCTTTCATCTGATAGCATTTATGGACAGTTATAATGAGCTTTGGCTTGCTGAGATAAATTAAATTGCTCACCCAGAGGTGCAAACTTCATTAATGCCAGCAGTGACTCAGATCAGCTCTATTCTAGCCCAGAATGTAAACAGGCTGGACACATGAAAGGGGATTTGGCTGGGATTTTTTTTCTCTTTCTTTTTTTAACCCTCCTAATTGCTGGTGATTTGTATTGTTTTGCTGCATCTCTGCTGCTTTACCACCTCTTTGTCTTCTAGGGGAATGCATCAAATAACACACCACTCTGGGCTGAATGATTTAACTCCAAGCGTTCATAGTTAGCAAAACTCTACAGTTTGTCTTGGGAGGTTTCTAGCTCTTTCCCATATTTGACATATCCAAAAAATATTCAAGACTAGATCTGGTGAGAAACTGAAGTGTGTCCCTTATTTCTGTCCCAGCTTAGAGGCTGGGAAATAAGACATTGCACACTGAAACAAATGACACAGAGAAGATGGATAAAATTGAACAGTCATAATAAAAACCCAGGAGACTGTCACTGCATGATGCGATGAGCAGGAACTCTGTCCCTGCTCCCAGGGTGACACCAGTGCACCTCTCCTCAGGTGTGCACCTTGCAGGGACCACGGCCATGTGACAGAGCACAGGACATGGCTCACTCAGTAATTCACTTGTTCATCACGTTTGAAATTAGGTCCAGAGATTGTGACTGGCTGTACAAGACAAAATTTTGGGGCTCTGTGGACCAGAACAAGATGTCACAGGCTGCAAGTTTCAGGCTGTGGGCTCTTCAGTGAAGATTGGTTTCTCCCTGTGTATTTTCCCAGTGCAGAGTGTCTTCCGGTTTCTTTGTGCAGGAAATGGCAAAAATATCACACAATAAAGTTAATTCATAACAGCAATTAAGACCCTGAGAGCGTGGATCAGCAAGGGAGGATCTAGCCACTGAGGAAGCATTTTCAGGAGCCAATGTGTGAGAGCCATCTGTCGCCTCTCCACACACAGTGACAGTCACAGCATGTCTCTGCAGCCTACTTGGAAAATTCACACCATGACAGTGGATTGTGGAGCATATTCTGCAAGTGCTGCCTGCCAAGAGGTGCTCTGCACTGAAGGGCATGTGAGGCTCAGCAGCGATGGTGGCCAGCAGCTCTGAGCAAGAAGAACAACTTGCTGCCTCTCCCTGGGGAAGGAAAATGTAGCTGCTGGGTTTGCAAAGCTCTGAGTACTCCCTGCAGAGAGCGTCCTGCCTCCACTGAAGCAGGGTTTCAGCAGTCTGTTGGTTGGGAGCAAAAACCTAATTCCTGTTGAAAAACATGGGGAAGTGCTGTCAGAAATGGCATTGGCCGGGGGGAGAGCTTGCTCCAGGTGTTGCTGATGGCTACCCCACACCCCTTTACCTGCAGTCACAAGACAATGAACTTTTCTTTCCATTCTTCTGCATAAAAATGGAGCGACATGCAGACATACAAGAAGGCAAAAAGCCCTACAGGCCTTACGAAACCTGTCACAGTGCTGCACAGGCTCCTTTCACCAGGGAGGGTTGGAGGAAACAAGCATGAGACAGTCACTCAGCATTTTGCTTAAGGCAAGACTGAGAGGCTGAGATGCTGCAGCAAAACCCACAGCAAAGCTGCAGAACAAGGAACTGACTGAGCCAGTTCCTGGCCCACAAAATGCAGGAATCAGACCAGTTGAAGACAGAAGCTACAGGGATTCCAGGACTATCTCATCTCCTTGGACCACCTCATCCCTTCAGCTTTCAGGTCATCTCCAGTCTGTGATGATAAGGTGGGACCTGAATTCCCATTTGACCATCTGAATGTGCTACAGACACACCTTCAGCCCTGCTTGCACTTGGCTCCTGTCCTAGGGGTACATCCTGAGACGTGGGATCTGTGAGACTCGTGACTATGTGGAGACATCCGGCTCACCAAAGTGCTGACTGAGGCTGACGTGTCCCAGGGGGCTTGGTTGGCAGGGCTGTCGGAAGGCCAAGCAGCACCTGGAACCACTGGGTACCTGCATAGCATTCCCCCCATGCCTTGCACCCTGTCTTTGCTCTTTACTTGTCCCAACATCATGCACAGCACCAATATTTATATACAAAAAATGACTGTGATTTCAGCAGAAACAATCTGCCCCCTCAGTCCATTAATAATCCGGTTTCACTGCCAAAACATTTTAATTTCCATTTCTCCAGGCTTGCTTTGCCTCCCTTGTGTCTATTTTTACTGCATTTTGTGACAGGCAGCTTGTCAGTTTGCCATTCAGGTGAAATCTTTCTGCAGTGTAGCCAGCAAAATATTAGCAGCAGAGAAGCCTTTCCTTTCTCAATAATCCTGCTAATTAAAATCAGTGCCTGTAATTTATAGATGTGCTGTCTGTGCTCAAGGAGGAATGGAGAGCAGAAGTCGCTGCCCTCTCTGCAGAGGGCTGTGAGCCGGGCCGGGGGTGGTGTAGCTGCTGCAGAGAGCTTTGCTGCCCCTGTTGATGTCACTTGGCCACGAACATCGGGGACAGGAGATGCTCTGAACGCACGTGCGGCGGGCCACAATGCTGTCCTCGTTCCTGCCAAATTCCTCAGCGAACAGGTCCCGTTCCCCTGGCAGCGCGGGTGCCGGAGGCCCCGGGGAAAAGGGCATCTCCGGGGCAGGGTCCGCAGCGCGGGGCTGGGGCCGGGGGCGCACCCGGGGGTGAGGGCGGGGGCGCCGGGGCCGTGCCCAGCGCGGTCCCGGATCCCGCAGCCTCCCCACGAGCATCCCGCGACGAGCGGCGGCAGCGCCGAGAGGACGCCCCGAGGGGGCGGTGGGGCCGGCGGGGGGCGGCTCCCGGGGCTCGGCCGTGGCGGCGCGGCCCTGCCCAGCGCCGGCTCCGCTCCGCGCCTGGTTGGTGCCGTCGAGGCCGGGGGCGCGGCCAGGCCGGGGCCGGCCCGGTAAAGCGGCGGCGCGGGCGAGGCGGCCCCGCACCATGGAGGGGCACCTGGCGCGCTGCAAGATCGTGGTGGTGGGGGACACGCAGTGCGGCAAGACGGCGCTGCTGCACGTCTTCGCCAAGGACTGCTACCCCGAGGTGCGGCGGGCGGGCGGCGGGCGGGCCGGGCTCTCCCCCTCGCATCACCTCAGCTCACCTCACCTCTGCTCTCCCCTCCGTCCCCCAGAGCTACGTGCCCACCGTCTTCGAGAACTACACGGCCAGCTTCGAGATCGACAAGCAGCGCACGGAGCTCAACATGTGGGACACCTCAGGTGGGCCGGGGGCTGCGCGGGGGGCGGCGGGGCCGGCCGCGTCCCTCCGGCTGGGGGTCTCCCCGTTCCCGGAGCCGCCGGGCCGGGCCGTGGCTGCGGCGGGGGCTGCGGCCCCGCGCCCTGCGAGGCTCCCGGCTGGCCCCGGGCAGCGCCGGTGCCGCCGCGCCGGGCGGGCGCTGCCTTGTCCCGGAGCCGGCGCGGCTCTGCGCGGCCTCTCGGTGCCGCACCGCTGTGCGGGGAGACAGCGAGTAACGAGAGAAGGGCTCCGGCTGCCAGGGGGGCCGGAGGGGAACGGGGAGGAGGGAAAGTGCTGCTGGAGGAGGGAGCGCTCACCTCGGGAGGGATGCCCTGGCCTGTCATTGCCTGCTGCCACAGAGCCTCTGGGGTTCTCTGGCGTCTTTTTGGCTTGGTTTGGTTTCGCCTCTCTGTCCTCAGTTGTGGTTCTGTGCAAAGCCTCAGGCACAGCTGTCCCAGCCCACCAATACCCATCCCAAACTTTGTGCTCTCTCTCAGTGGAGGCACAAGTTGCAAGTGAAGTGCTTGATGCTGAGCTAATAGAAATATTGGCATCCCACAAAGTTCACATGCACTTTTAAATTTACCTTTGGATTCCTTTGTACAGGCAGTGCAGCTGAATGCTGTGCTCTGCTGATGAATATTCATCATGTGCTCGCTGATGCTCTTTCCCTGTATTGTCATAATTTCTGGAGTCCTGATGATAAATGAAGTCCTCTCAGTGTCCGAGAGCAGTAGTAAATTAAAACATAACCTAGGACTTTCTTTGCTGTTGTTCACTCAAATTCTTTGCTGTAATTTTGCATTCATCAAATGACAGCTATAGGATCAGCATAGTTCTACCTAGAGTAGTGGCTTTACTGAGTCTTGGACTAGCTCAAACATATAAAATATGTTTGAGTCTTCTGGAGTTGCCGGATGCAGGAGACCTTGCTTTGGCTGTTTTTTATTCCATGAGATGAAAAGGGAATTAGATTTAGCTTTGCTCGCAAGCTGTGTGCTGCGATGTGAGCCACAAGGACACCAGCTCTGGGGGCAGCTCCTGGGGCTGGAGCTGTGAATGAACGTTTGGCTCTCAGCGCTTGGCCAGGAGCCGTGCTGGAAGCTCGGAATGGTGGCTATGACATGGAAGCCATTGTGTGGTGGCTGGTGCTGGGCTGACCTGTGTTTGAAGCCTCTCAGATGTGAAACCATCCTGGCTGACCCAGGAGCCTTTGCTGCAGAGGGTTCCTCGAAGCTGCTCAGGGTACACCAGGACTAAGGGATGGCTGACCTCATGTGTCAGCAGGATGCACATGAGCTCGTTCACCTGTGATTTCCAAACCATGGGCTTCTGCAGCCCTGGAAGGGGATGGAGCAGGTTACCTTTGCTAGGCACTGAATGGCTTTGCTCTTGAGTACCTGTATTTGATATAAAAAACTTCATCGTTGGAGGATGCCGAAACAGGTTTGAAGTATTGTTTACTTTTTAGGAATTCTCCAGAATGATTTGCTTTGGTCCTACAAATGTTTAAAGAAAAGGGCACGATAAATAGTCCTTAAAGCTGTATGTATGTATCTGATACCTGCATCTGATGCTGTCACACATTCATTTTTCCCCTTGCGACAAAAGATATGTTTTTCCAATATTTTTCTCCGCAGCTAAAAGGAAATGGACTTTGATTCTTTCTCTCTTCTCCTATGAAAAATGTCAGACCTTTCTAACGGCTTTGCTGTAGATAGAGTGTGTCAGGTAGTTTTCTAGATAAATTCCCTTTGATTTGAAATACACAGGAGATAGTTCTCAATAAACAATCCAGCAAAACACTGTACAGCAATTTTCCCTAGTAATCAAACTGAAATTTTTAGCTGTAGGCTGCAAACCACTGTTGAGTTTCCACTACCCTTCAGAGCCCCTTGTCAATGGGAGCTTTGGCAAAAGAAGTTTTGCACAACAGTGAGTTGAACCAGCTGAGCTGAAAGGATCAGGAGTAGCTCCCACCATGGAGAATGAGAGGCACTGGTGGGCACTTACCCTTCTCTCTGTGCTACGTCCTCTCTCTTTTAAGCTGCTTTTCACACAGGGGTTTATTGTTCAGGATAAATTCCATCCTAGTAAGAGTGAAAAGGGAGGTGTTGAGAAAGGGTGATTCTGACATAAGGAGGGGAACACTTTTTATTTTAAATGCTTGCCATCTCTTAGATTAGTAATTTGAACTGAAATTCCCCTGGAAATCAGCAGAGACCTAGAGAGAGGGGTTGGAAATTGTTTTTTAATTATTTTTTAATTTCCCTTGCCCCATACTTAGTTGAGGAAGCAGCTGGAGACTCTGGAAGCTGCACAGAGTGAGTTGAGCATCACTCAGCAGTGATGAGTGTTGGGGAAAGTGCAGTCTGGCCTGGAAAACTCCCTTTATGATGACTGAGTGTGGCTGCAGTCTGCCTGGCCATTCAGCCATCCCATTGGTAAGCCCCATACAGCCCAGGGTGTTGTCTGCTCCCTGTGTCCTGTCATCCTGGCTGGGAGTAGTGTGTTGGAAAATGCAGCCTTTTGGGCTCAAGTGACCCCTCCTGCTGAGTGGCAAACACAGGCTCTGACATTGGCAGCTGGCAGGGAGGAACTCTCGTTAGAGGAGTATTGACACAGAGTGGACAGAAGTGATGGAGAACTGAATGGCTCCCAAGATGTATTGAGACCTCTGATTTTCTCCAAATGTCTTCTAGCTCTTTGTCCATTGATAAAGTTTTCTGAGGCTGGAGGGTGACTCTGGAGAGTTTCCGGCACTGAGAGTCCTTCACGAGGATGAAACCTGTGGAGCTCTGACAGGGCAAATGCTGGGACTCTGCACTGTCTCAAATGTGCCTTAGATCTAAAAATGTAACAGGGAGAAAATCCCCATTTCCAACCTCTGCAGGTGCTGGTTGTGTTTCACGTTTGTTTTCATTTGAGTCCCAGCTCGGGACAGCCCGTGGGAGTAAAATTGCTTCAGGTGTTGTTTCACAGCATACCAGGAATGCCCCATCCCTCCTGTCCCTGCTGTTTGCTAAAGCCTCCATGAAAAAGCAGTTTGACATCCTTGTCTGTGAGGGAAGGGGTGCAGACCCTGTTTCCAGCTCCAGGGAGTGGCCATGCCTTGCTACCTCTGCTCATGAGCCTTATGGAGGACTCACTGCTTTGCTGCTCTTCTTTCTCCTGTTCTGGCAAATTCTTTTTGCTGCCTGTTGGCTGAACGTGCTCAACACAGAAACAACTCCACTGCACAGTGCTGGTATCTTGTGGTGGGGGAAACTCCTGTTCAGTTGGATGTCTGCTGGCTTGGGAGTGCTGTTCCCAAAGGGCTGGGTGCCTCCCAGACCCGGGGTGCCTGTGCCCCGGACCCATCAGGAAGAGCTTTGTTCCTTGCGGCAGGTGGAGGAGGGTGGATGGCTTGTGATCATTAGCGATGCTCCGCAAGGAGTGGGTGAGTTTCGTTTCAGTGACTCAGGTCTGAGGGAGCAGTTACCCCTAGGCGTGCACAGGCAGGGAGGTTCTCCTCAGCAGTGCAATACTTCTTTCCCTGTGGGATCAGGGAGTGTCCGTGGGTCTGCCCAGCTCCAGGAGCTCGAAGCAGAGACACTGCGGTGCTCAGCAGGTCTCCAGCAGTGAGAGCCTTCAGGGGCCAGGGCTGTCCTGCTTCGCGGGGGCCAGGGCTGTCCTGCTTCGCGGGGGCCAGGGCTGTCCTGCTTCGCGGGGGCCAGGGCTGTCCTGCTTCCCAGGGCGCAGTGCCTGGAGCATTTCCCACCATGACTCTGGCATTGCCAGTGAACCTGCTGCCCACACTGGACTGGCCCAATGCCCCTTCCCGGGCACAGGGTGCAAGCCAAGGGAGAGAGAGCTCAAGCCATGCTGCTACCCAGTGCCTTGGCAAGGGCAGGGTGCTGCAGCATGGCTGCTGGCAGGTCTGAGGCTTTACCCTGTACCTGGGCGGACTTTTTGTTCTGTTTTCGAAAATAAGGGGGAGGAACCTACACTGTGCCTTGCAGCCTGGACTCAGTTCTTTGCTTTTGGTTCACCCCCCTATGCTGGGAGACTCTGCCTGCCTGTTGTGCCTGTGGCCTCAAAGTGCAGGCAGGCAGAGCAGTGAGTGACCTGAGGCCATTGAGCTGCTCGGTGCATCTTCTGCTGATGCAGAGCCAGCTGCAGAGTAGAGCTGCCTGCTTCTGCTAGGGACATCTTTGCCAGTGCTCAGTGGGAGACCCAGCCTGGCGTTGTGCCTTGCACAAGGTCATTGTTGCCTTGGAAAGCTGCTGGAGAGGACTTTGCCTTGTGGCCCATCGGGATGCAGTGCGGGATGCAGTGTCTGCTCCAGCCTGCGGTGTTGCAAAGGTCAGTGGCCACAGGTTCAGCAGTGCCCTGCTCAGCTCACAGCAGAGGAGCTGTGTGGCTGCCAGCCCTCCACAGCCGCTGTCTCTTCAGCAGATGTGCTTTCAAGACAAGAATAACACTGTGAATTGCAAATCCCCCTCCGCCTCCCTCTTTGCCTGTACTCAGCAAACAGTCTGCCTTGGAATGGCCTGTGTGGGAACCCACAGGCTGTGATAACAGATCCTTCTTTAAGGGAACTACTGAGGAATGTTGATGAGATTAGAGAGCTGAAAGGGGCTGAGTTTAGCAATGGCATCTCCATGGATGCTGCGGCTGTCTGTGCCTGGATTCCCAGTGTGCAGCTCCAGGATTGCCATGGCTGCCTCTTCCAAAGTGTAACAACAAGTTCTGTCTTGGAAAGAGACAGAATGCTACTTGCACTCTGAGGCTGAGAGAAAATGTGGAGCTGCCCTTTCCATACCAAAAGAGGTCCTCCCATTCTTCCTGTTGAGACTGAGAGCCTAAAACCAGCATGCTTGTGTTGTGCCTCAGCACAAATACGTAGTTAATCCTAAAAATATGTGCAGCTGGGTCACATTCTCACGCAGGTCAGCAACCAGGCAGACAGAAGTTTAAAGGTTTCAGCAGAAATGCTTATACTGAAGTGGGTGGAGGATGGACCTTGAGAAGACATGACAGGACATGACAGGGCAGGGCAATGCCCAGGAGGATCATCTCACTGGGCTGTGCATGGTGTGGGGGACGTGCTGCAGTGCTGTGGGGCTCAGGCATGGAGGTTACTTCTACATCAAGGGCAGTGTGATTCCTCTATCCTTTGTCCCTTCAGATCTGAGAGGCTCAGCCTCTGTGGGGCCATGAGATGTCCTGGGAGTCATGGGGGTGCTGAGGAACAGTGTCTTTAAGGACAACCAGCTGACCCTGCTGACTGCTGTGACCTTGCAGACAAGGAGGGGTGTTCTGTGGAGTGGCTTGCTTCCCAGCTCAGGTGCAGACCCCTTTCCCACAGCCTGGAGGAGATCTGCTCTCTCCTGTGGCAAGAACAGCACTGCTCTGCTCTCCCTGCTCCTTTTGCCCCAGATTCTGAAGATAAAATCTCCACTTCATTAAACTTTGCAAATGTACAGGCCCAGCCTTCCCTGTGGGAAGAAACCTTATCTGCCAGCCAAGTGGTTGGGGAGGGATCTAATGCTTATGAACAGCAAACCTGAAATGTGCAGCATTTCATCAAGATAATTGTGTTCATTCAGCCCTCGGACGTGTTCCTCAAGGGCAGAATATGTGCTGGCAGTGCTGTGGGAAGCTGTTGCCCCTCTTAGTCCTTGTTGTACCCTATAGAAAGGGTGACAGACAGGTTGTGGCAATGCCAGCTGTCCTTGTGACATGTCAAGAGTGCCAGGAAGGGACTTCTGCCCCCCGTTTGTCTCTCTCACCAGCTGCTGCAGACATGATTGTGAAAAGGCTGGGTGGGCTCCTCAGCTCCATCCTCAGACCCAGTCCTCCCACACCAGACACTCCATGATGCTCCCCCAGGAGCTTCCAGAGACTCCTCACAGTTGCTGGAGGGAGGTTTGCATCTGAGCAAGCTTCTCTGGACCGCTGGTAGCTGCAAATGTGAGGCAGGACACAGGGCTGGGATGAGGCAGAAGCACTCTGTGCCTGCCTGAGCTGGGGATTCCTCCACCGGTAAATCCAGCAGAACAGCCTCCTCCTGAGGGGCAGGCTTCCAGTAATAAGATCTGGAGAAGGGCCCAGAAATGCCACCTCAGCCTATGCAAATACCAATCCCTTCATCCTGAAGGTATGCCAGCTGGGCTCTTTAGTAATTCACTAATTTTTATACGTGCATTGTAAGAATTAGGAGCAGAGGTTAATTGTCCAAGCTGATGAGCTGTTTTATCAGTTGTTGTGCACTTCCCAGAAGAGTGTTTATTCTATGTCATGGGGCAGTTTCCTCCTTTCCTGTACTTCAGGGGTTTGCAGTGATGTTGCACAAGCAGGACAAATGTCAAAGTCCAGCCAGGACAGAAGGTTGTAGAAGTCCTGGGGTTGTTGACTTGGTCCTGCTTTGGCCGTTTTGTCCTCTTACCCAGAGCTTGGCTGGACCGTGGGTGGGATCTGTCTGACAGAATGGACATCCTCTGTCATCTCTAAAGGCCGGTGCTCATCTGGCACTGCTGTATGGGGAGGTGACCCAAAACTCTTTGGTTTGTCAGTGTAGCCCTCCAGAAAGCTGGGACAATTTTCTGTTCCATTCCACGAAGACTGTTCTTGGCAGTCCTGCAGAAAGCAGCACATGCCTCAGCATTGCTGGCTCTATGGGGAGAATTCACAGTGAGCCCCCCAAGACAAGAGTGCTGCTGAGAAATTTAGGTCTTGGCAGTGCTCATCCGTGCTTTAAGCCAGAGCAGGGCTGCAGGAGCCCCTTGCAGAGCAGTTCATAGCTCTGCCAGAACACTGGCTTTCCTGGTTTGTAATGCCCTGTTGTTGGATGGAGGGAGGCTGTGTGAGCAGTCTCATTATCTCCAGAAGGAACTAATGAAGATTAGCACAATGTTGGTATAGACGAAACAGCATATTTCCATCCCCTGCCTTAGAGTGGCATCTCTGAGCCGTGGTGCCAGGCATTCCAGGATCTACCAGCCAAGGGGAAAGAGGAGCTACTTGTGTTTGTATCCACCCCTGAATTTCAGACAACTGTGTCAAATTTATTTTTAAGCTGGTTGTTGGCTTGCTCCAATTTTCTCTTTAATCATGAACAGATGCACATAGGTCCTGTTTCTTGCAAACCTGGGTGCCAAGTGGGAGAATGACTCACACAGAAAAGGAAGGCTGAATCTGCAGACACACCAGCTTTGGGCGCGTGTGTTTGGAAGTGCCAGATTGGGGGTCTCAGGGGTGTCCTGCTGGAGTATCTGAAATGTGTCAAGTGCTCATAATCAATAAAACTGAAGAGCTGGAGTTGAAGGCACTGAGGCTTTTGTGGGCTGTTTGGGTGGGTTTTTTGGGGGTGGTTTGTTTGTTTGTTTGCTTGTTTGTTTTTAAATTGTCATATACAATGAAAAAGTAGTAGATGCAAAAACTAGAAGACTAATCACCCAAACAGAATGTCCTGATTCTGTAGAGATGTCTCCAGAGCAAACTGGGGATTACCTTGGCTGGGAGCAATGCAACTCCCCTGCCCCACAGGACTGTGGGTCCCCATCAGTTCCTCTCGGTCTCCTGAGGTGGCCAGAAACTGCTGCTTCTGCATCTGGGAGCGTTGGCTGTGAGCTGAGATGCCAGCCAAGGTGCCAGGGGTGACTCCTGCTCTTTGGAGTGGGAGCAGAAACTTAATGAATGCGCAGCAAATTTTGATCTCATTAAAAAGATAAGGTCCTTTACCTCGTGCTTCCCTTCCCTCAGCTCCTCCTGCCAGCATGGGAATCTTTCCTGCTGCGGTCCCAGGTGACGAGAGCGTGATTCCTGGCACTGGGATGAGACAGTGGGGGTCTTGTGGGCTGGTGGGGGCTGCAGCAGCGCTGTCAGCTCTGCCGAGGGGCTGGCTGGCTGCTGAGGAGCAGCAGGTTGCTATGATACAGTTTGCTGTGGCAATGTCTGTGCTGAATGAGCCAAAACCACCCCTACAAAAGGAGCATTCCTTGGCTGGGAGGGGGCCGATTTATCTGAAGTGTTTATGTAAAACTGAGAAGCTGCAGGGAGAGGATGTGCGTGGGAACGTTTCCTCCAGCACTAGGGCCCCTCTCTGCAGGCAGACACCCCTGCGTGCATGGGGGAGAGGGCACGGCTCGCATAAAGGACCAGGCTAATTCAAGCGTGCGGATCAGCGCTGCATCTCCCATCCCACCCCATCCTGTCAGCCCATGCCAAACGTGAGACTGAAGCTCCGTTCCGGAGGGAGCTCGGCGCTGCCTGCGGCCCCGTGCCGGGCAGGGCAGGCTCAGCTCTCCCGGGGCTCCGCCGGGAGCGGTGGGCACTGTGCCCTGCCCGGTGTGAGCTGCGGCAGTGCCAGCCCGGGGCCAGGGCAGCAATCTCTGCCTGGGGCGCTGGGCTGCCCTGGCTCACCGTGCCGCCCTGTCCGGCATCCCTGTCCCCAGAGCTGTCCAAGGTGCCACACGGACTGGCTCCTCTCCATTAGGGAGCCTGAGCTTCCCTCTAGGAAGAGAGCTGGGCTCTGCAGAGATCAGGGTCTGTTTTTTCCTGTGCTGATCTCAACTGCTTCCCTTCCCAAAGACTTTGCAGGGACAGAGACCTATCTCTCCCCAGTGAGAGCAGGGGGTGCAGGTGCCTTTGCTCCTGTGGGCTGGCCAACAGGGCTGGAGACACCTGTAGCCAATTTTGCTGGGAATCCAATTGCACATGAATCCAGGGCACCTTCCCCTGGCTGCGTGGGACTGGCAGGGGCTGGGCTGCTTGGAGCTCCGCATCTCTGCTGTTGCTGGGACTGTGCTCTGAGCTGGATGGCCGGTCTCTGGCACTGGGCAGGGTTTGGGAAGGCTCCCCACAGCCCTCAGCCTGTCCCCTGTGGGCTCTGGGCAGAGGCAGGAGTGTCAGGCTCTTCTCCCCAGGCTTAGTCTTGCAGAGGGGCCCGGTGTGTTTGCAGAGCCCCTGGTGTGCAGTGCTGAGCTGGGGAACTGTGCCCCACTCTGTGCTGGACCTCAGCTGGGAGCCCCTGTGCAGACAGGACCTGGGACTGGAGCTCATGCAGAGAATCAGCCTTTTCTCCTCATGTGCTCAGTCCAGGCAGATTCCCATCCTTCCGGAAACATAAGCCACCATCATCCATAATTCATCAGGTGCTGAACTTCATCAAGGAGCCACCTGACACCTGGGCTGCACCCTTCTCCTGGGGTGGGAAAGGGCCAGCTCCAGACATCCCAAGGGGCTGCAGCAGGAAGCGTGTCTGGCTTCCTCGGCCTAGGGTGGGCAATCTTGCTTTTGGAGGAGGCAGATCAACAAGGACTCTGGTGTCTCTGTTTCCCCTTTTCATAAATAAACATCTGCTTCTCATCCCTCCAGGAAGTTTAAGTCATTTGTCTTTGCAAAATAAAACCAAAACAGTGTTTTTAAGGAGCAGTGAGCTGATTGCTTTATGACTGCTTGCTGAAGTATCTGCACTCACCACCAGAATGCACTGCAAATAAAAACACGATGGCACAATGAATTTAGTGCCTGAAATTTGCATTGAAGGTGTGTGCATGCACACGTGTGTAGTAAAAGCTATGCAGGATTCAGGCTGGGCTCTTTGCCTGCTCACAGAATTCCTACGGAATGCAGAATCATCCCCTTACATTTATAGCTTATTCACCAAATCCTGTCACTTCTTTTATATACCAAAAAAGAATCTGTCTGACTTTTCCCAGCACAAATCCAGAAAAAAAGGCAATTCATTTTTACCTGTCACAAATTCTCTCAATCTGTATGTAAGCAAGCTCTCCTGTATGAAGACAGCAAGAGAGGATAAAAAAATAGCAGTAGCATTCCCTGTCTTCTCTCAGCCACACCTTTCCACTGTTAGTGGTGCAGCGCTGGCATGACAAGTGATGGACTCCAGGCGTGAGAGGTGTGTGCTATGCTATGGCCCTGCAGCCTTCCTGAGCTCCCTCCTGCATGAGCAGCATCCCCAGGGCACAGCTCCACGAGGACTTGCCAGATGCTCACCAGGGAGGGAGAGGGAGGCAAAACTCACCTCTTCACTCTATGAAGGGGTAAATATAAGAAAACGAGGACAAAACCTCTGACTTCCGTGCCTAAACAAAGGAACAAAATCATCTGCAAATCAAGCTCTGCTGAAACTTATGGTGCCTGGTCACTGGTCAAAAGCTTGGGTTAATGTCCTTTGTCTTTGACAGAGCAGTCTGCATCATGTGGCAGTGTCTCCAGCTCTTACTGGAATTAAAGAGCTCTGCCTGGTGGAGAGGGCTGAGGGTCTCCGCCTGTCCCTTTGGTCAGGAAGCAGTCGGTGGGATGGGACCTGCTCACCCGCACTCCTCCCCCTCCTCTCCGCAGGCTCAGCGTATTACGACAATGTCCGTCCCTTGGCCTACCCTGACTCGGACGCTGTGCTCATCTGCTTTGACATCAGCCGCCCAGAGACCCTGGACAGTGTGCTCAAGAAGGTGAGTCCCCTGTGCCTTTCAGCCAGCGAGAGGGATGCTCTGCAGCAGCTTGTGCAGCCACAACGGGGTCCCTGTGCCCTGAGCTCTCATCAGGGCTCAAAACCTTGGCCCTGTAGCCAGGCTGTGGCTGGAGTTTGTGTGCTCAGAGGAGGATGGTCAGCTGCTCTACTTGGTCTGTGCAGAATACAAGATATTTCCATTTGAAAGGAGCCCAGTGAATGGTGAAGCTCATGGTAGCTTGCAGCATGTGTGTGGGGTCTGTCTGTATTCACACATACAAAAGTGGGGACACAGAGAAATGTAGGGCATTTGTTCTGTTTTGCATTAAGACCTTGGAAGGTATTATGGATCTCCGTTAGCAGAACCACCAATGGCTGTGGATTGCCTGCAGCAGCTGAGAAGTGGCCTCTGGTGCCTTTTTCCAAGCGAGCAGAGTGCTCAGTTTTTTGGCTCTCCCCTCAGTTCAGCATCTGCATAGTAAAAAAGACAGCAATCAGTCCTCTATAGCTTGTCAACAAAAATAACGAGCTGTGGCACTGAATTTCAAGCCTGTGAATTAATAAGATGAGATGGCACAATGCCACTGGCCTGGAGAGCAGGCAGGGCCCTAAGCCTGCCCTGGCAGAGCTGAATGGCCGTGCTTGACGGGAGCAGCCCAGAATTTTCTACCTGCACCTTAGTGCCTTTCAGCAAAGCTGATATTCCAGCTGGCAGGTCCCAGAGAGCCTCACAGGGCTGGGGATCTGCTGTGGAGCACCACAGGCTGGTCTCCAGTGGGTCACTTCTGGAAGAACGTCCCACACAAGGCTTTGCTCTGAGATGAAGTCCAGCAACTCAGAATGCTGCTCAGAGGAGAGATGGTAAGTGGTTTCCTGGTTGATTGCATCCTTTGGTCCTGGCTGTACCCTCCTTCCTTCCATGAAATTCAGGGAGCTGTGGTTCTGCTGTGCAGGAAAGTGTCTGGCAGCTGCATCCTGTCCTGGGGGGTGCCTTGGCTGGCATCTTGTTTGTGACACTCTTTGAGACACCGAGGCATGAAAAGCACCACAGCGCAGTGGTTCCCGTGGCTGTTCTCCTCAGAGAGCCCCAGGCTGCTGGGGCTGGAATGGCCAAGGCCTGAACATGTCACATTGTGCTGGCTGCCCTCTTGGCCTCTCCACATTTTGCCAAATGTTGTGCTGAAGCAAGTGCCTCTTACTCAGCTGCTGGGAGGGCTGAGAAGTGGGGCTTTGTCTCAGGAGTGTCCTGGTGAGGGGACAAAGACCCTTCAGATAAATCGGTCAATGGCTCAGTGTTGGCTTCCAGAGCAGGTCCCGGGTACCAAGCAGGCTGGGTGGAGGGAGCTTGTTTCATGTGGACTGAAAGAATTCACTGCTCAGCTTGGGAGTCAGCAGAATAATAACGCAAGTGAATCACTTACACCCTAATGAAATACAAACCCTTCAATAATTAGGTGGGGTTGGGAGTTATTTATGTCTCCCTGCACACTGTTCATGTGAGTCCACCCTGCTCGCTGCGTGGCTTTCCCTGTACAGTCTCACAGATGCTTTGAGTGCTGTTAGGCAATGTTTTTTTGATATGGTAACTTAAAATAAACCCTAAATCCCACAGGATTTCTTAAGTGCCTCTGAGTAGATGCCTTGTTTCCTTTGGTGCAGGCTCACAGCCTTATGGCGGTGAGGAGAATTCCTAAGACACCATGAAGCTGGAATGGGTTTTACCTTGTGATATCAGGCAAATAAGGAAAATAACATTTCCTGTTCAAGCTTCAGGCAAAAATTCAGCAGAGGAAATCTCTGTTAATGCCGCCCTTCTGATGCCTGGGCTGTGTACAGCATGTACAGTGGAAGGGGCAGAGCCATCTGAGGGAGTGCAAGAAGCAGCTCTGCCTTTCGTACAGAGCAAGTTTCCATGGAGTGGCACCTTTGCTCTGACAAGTCTTGATAGCACAGCAGGTCTTGGGCTCTCAGAGGTGTCAGGCGTGCAGGGAGAGGGTCACAGCTCTCTCCACAGACCAGGGAGCCCTGTGTCACTGCAGAAGCTGTGACCTCTGCCAGGTGTGAGCAGACCTTGTGGCTCAAATCCTTCATGTCGATTAGGGTGCTTGAATTGCAGCTGCAAAAGGATCTGGATCTGTTCGTTGTGAGGGTGTGTTGGCCCTTGGAGCTCTGTGGCTGCAGCACTGTGATCTCCATCATGCTGCCCAGGGGCTGGGGGTGCCTGAGTCCTGGGGAGCAAATGTCCTTGGCAAGAAGATACCTGAAGATACCTAAAATAATCTCCTGGTAGAGAATAAGATTTTTTTAAATATTTTGCGGTTGTTTGGTCTGATACTGATTGAATGACATTTGGATTATTCTTGGCACTTCCCTTCCCCACAAGGTTGTGGACGCTGGGCTCGGTGGCTTGGTTGTGGCTTGGTTGTGGCTTGGTTGTGGCTTGGTTTTCTTTCTGCTTCTAATTGCCCAGGGTATGTGCTTAACCACCAGTTAGTGTAGCAGGAAATTGCTAATTCCAAGTGACGACTTCAGCTGGGGGTTATCTCTATTTATTATCTAGATAGTAGCACAGATAAGTAACTGGGGCATTGACATGCTGATGGAGCTGTGCAGGTCTCCCCCGGGGGAGGTCACAGGTGATGGATTTATTTACTGCTGCAGACACAGCTGACATCAGGCATTCATTTTGGGAGCTCTGAAAGGAGCCATTTATATGAAGGACATGGATGTTTGCCCTGGCCTTCTCCTTCCATTGCTTCAATTCTTAATTTCCCTGGCTCCAGCTATGATCTGAATATCGCAATGTCTTTAACAGGTGGCTCCCAGTAATAAATAGTGTGTGAGTGTGCAAAGAGCTCCCTGCTGGCCTTGTTGACCCTTGGGGTCCCAGATCTACTGTGTGGTCGTTATTTTTCCACAGCCAGGACTGTTCTCCCATGGCCTTGCATGGGAAACTGCTGCTGGGACTGGGCAGGTTTGCAGGGCTTAATTTGGAGCAAGTAAGCACAAAGTTGTCCAGGGGGTACTCTGGCCATTCCCATCCTTGCCTGTGGCAGTCACTGAAGAGCCCTGATATGCTCATAGTGTCTGAACAGTCGTGACACCCTGTTTGGAAAAGCCAAACACACCAGAGCCTCTTACTTCCTCTGCAGTGGCAAGGGGAAACGCAGGAGTTCTGCCCCAACGCGAAGATTGTGCTGGTCGGCTGCAAGCTGGACATGAGGACAGACCTCAACACCCTCCGGGAGCTCTCCAAGCAGCGCCTCATCCCTGTGACACATGAGCAGGTGTGTTTGGGCAGTGACCCTGGGCTCAGGGAGGAGAGGTGTGTGCTCTGTGACCCCTGTACCCAGGTCCTGGGTTAAGGTTTGATCGTGGCTCAGGGGCTCAGTTCATGTTTACAGCACTCTTGTCCCCAGCTCTGGCAGACCCTCACTTATTCCTGATGCTCTGCTGAGCAGCCACCAGGTTAGTAGCCAGAAAGTCATTCCTCAAAGCAGGTGAAAATGCCTGATTTGACAAGCTGGACTGGCTAAAGGGGAGTGCTGTCCTTCTGCATCTCGTGGTTCAGTGCAGCTCTGTCTGCTCCTAATGACTTTCCTGCTTGGGTTCTGCATTGGGGCAAACCTGCAGGGGGGAAGGAAACCACGGCTGGGGCTCTGAGGGGCTGCTGCCAGTGGCCTCCAGTGGACCCAGCAGTGTCTCCAGGCTGGCAACAGACCCTGACTCTGGTGCAGGGGCAGCTGTGCTCTGAGCTGCTGCTGTGCCTGGCTCTGTGACTGTCCAGGTGACTGTCCAGGTGAGGGGGTGCCCAGGTGCCTCAGTCGCAGGGGTGGCACTGTGTGAATGAGAAAGTGCCAGTAACCCAGGGCCCAGTGCTCGGCACCTCTGTGCTCAGGAGGCTGTCCTCACCTCTGGAGCTCTCACAGAGCCCTGCACTGTGTTTGCAGCTGCTGAGGAGCCGCTGTGCCCCGATGGCACCACTGTGCTCTGGCAGGGCTGCAGGCTGTGGGAGAGGATTCTCCCTGGAGAGCATCGGTGCCCTAACCTTGTTCCCTCTTCCTCCTGCTCTCTCTGGTCTGCAGGGCAGTGCGCTGGCACGGCAGATTGGGGCAGTGGCCTACGCAGAGTGCTCCTCCAAGGTCTCGGAGAACAGCGTGCGGGATGTGTTTCATGTGACCACGCTAGCCTCGGTCAACAGGGTGCACAAGAACTTGAAGCGCAGCAACTCCAAACGGGGACTGAAGCGGGCGTCACAGATGCCTGGCAGGACAGACTTACTGAACGACACAGAGATCAGGAAAGACCGAGCCAAGAGCTGCTCCATCATGTGAAAAATGGGCTGTAAATAATGTGTGTGTGTTGTCCATTTGTACAGTAACTGGCTGAGACAAGGGCATGGTGCTGGCTGCAGGAGCTGGCCTGCCTTTCCAAAGCCTTTTTCTCGGTCTCTAGGGCTGAGCAAAGGTCCCAGCTGCAAGCAGGGGTGCACGAGTCGCCCTGCACTGTGGAGAATTCTGGGCTGGCTGCTGCTGTGCAGATTGCTTGGGATGAAGGAACCACTTGGCGGAGGAGTGTTCGGGTGCTGGAAGGTCTGTGTTTGGGTGAAACAAGGTAAAGGGGAGTGATGCTGTGTGTGTGCCACCCTCCCGTACCCACAGCCCAGGCCCTGCCCCTGTGCAGCTGTACAGCACACACAGTGTGGGGTGGGGGCTGGAGGGAGGAGGGGGATTGCAAACAGCAGAGTGCGATCAGGAGAAGGTATTCTTCCAATCTTCCTTCAGAAGAGAAATGATGTTTGAGGTGGTGCCGCTCTCAGCCAGGTTGGACAGCGAGTGCCATGGAAGGTGCAGGTCTGGGCCAGAGCTGGGAGGGAAGGCACCCTGGGAAGGAACCTTAACCTGATGAGACATCACAGTAGTCCACCTCCTGCAAAGAAAATAGATGTCTCTTTCCACGGTATTTTAGATACCTGAACTGTTTTTGAAATGCAGCCGAGTGGATCTGGCTCCAAGGGAGAGGTCTGTCCCAGTAGATGCATCCTGAAAGTCGTGGTTCCCTTCAGCAAGCAAATGCCCCTCGGGAGCTTTGTGTGATCTGCTGACATCTGGTCGCTCCCCGGACTCTCCCTGTGTCCTGCACACACAGCTTCCAACAAGAACTGCAATAACGATCCATATCCTGCTCTCCACCCACTTCCAGCTGCAGATTGTGTTGCATGGTGCTGTGTTTGTCTGGTGTAGATGAGAAAAATTATTTTATGCATATCTGCACCCTGTCTCTGCCGTGGCAGTGGGAGAGGAGGTGCTCCCTGCCCTTGTGCCTTGCTGTCTAGCCTCTCCCAGCATCTCCCATTGCTTCTGCTGCTGCCCTCTCTGAATGCCTTTGATGACAGTATTAGCCTGGGCTTAATGTCACATGGACACTTCATGGAAAAAAAGAATCTGCTCTGTTGCCAGATCCAACTGTGTCTGTGGGCTACAGGAAAAATAAACATAATTGGAAAATTCATTGTGCTCGACTATGTTCATTTTTAATAGTCAAACCACACATCCTCTCCAAATCTCTTACTGCCCAACTTCTCTTTGTGTCCTAATGTCTCTCTCTAGCTCTTGAGATACACTTGTGCATACCCTTTAGTGAAAAACCCAGAGGACTTATCTTCATGTATTCATTTTGGAGCTGAAACACCTGCCTTGAATAACCTCTCCCTCTATCCCGAATCCTTAAATACTGTGGAGCATTTGCAGGTTGTCTGTGTCTGATCCAGCAGTCTGAGCTAACATGAGCTGCCTCTGCCCTCACTGTGGCAATAGCTTGTGACTGAATATTTTGTGTCTGCTCTCACACCCAGGGCTTAGCCTGCAGCTGCATGGTGAAGGCATTTTGGTGAATAGGAGCTGCTGATTTACCAGGAGAAGAAAAGCTCCATCAGTGATGGACACTTGTGCTGTGTGCAGGCTGTAAGAGCATGAAAATGCCCATCTGCAGTCTGGGAGGAGGAGGAACTGAGCAAGGCAGTATGTCAAGATCAACCCTCAGCATCATGATGCTTTTTTTTTCACTCTCTAGGGTCTCCAGAGCCTTTGCAAACAACGTTGAACAAAACCAAATCCCTTCTAGGATAGCAGCAGTCAATGGCACGCAGGTGTCATTGCCCACTCCTCATAACCTGTTTGCTGTCGTTCTCACCATCCTCACGTCACACAGTCACCGTCACTTCCTTCTTCCCATGTGCACACAGCAGTGCTTGGCAAGTGCATTCCCTTCTACTATGCTCTAGCATCTTTTAGGTCTTTCAATTTAATGTGACAGTGTCTACAAAAGCACTTTCTGGGTCACTGATTAGTTTAAACTCACAGTGGCTCTGTATTAGCTTGTTAGCTCACCCTAACAAGCAAATCAGTTCCCAGGATCTCTCCTGAAGGGCTGCACAGGGCAGCCCCCCCTCCCGAGGGCTTCCACCACCTGCATTGCTGCAGAGCTGGCCCAGCACATCAGAAGAAACCTCCCAAGCACAACTCAGGAGATGTGGGAGCCTCAGCAGTGCCCATTCCTGCAGGGAGCTGTTTCTGTGCCGTGCTGGGGGAGGCACAGCGCTGTCAGTGCAGGGAAAGCACAACAGATGAGTTCATTGGGACCTACAGCTCAGGAGTGGCTCCATGGCCACGGTTAGTTGCAGTCAAGGAAATCCACAGTGCCCACTCCCACAAGATGCCCCCCCAGAAAGGGAAGAAGGACTCAGAATTGCTTCTATGAAGAGGCAGCTGCGTTCTCCATGATGTTCCCTCTGCTTTCCACGGCCGCGTGACATCTCCCGTGCACATTCAGCAGGTGAAGCTGCAGTGCCAGAAAAGCAGCTGGTGTTTGGGGTTACACAAAAAGGATGGGATCTTTCTTGAAAACTTCTTGTTCTGGTTTGATTTGTTGATTTTCTGTACTGGAGGGAAATGTCATTTCTACCCACCTGCCACCCCCCTCAACACAGCTCTGACTAGCTGGAAGCCTCTGATATGAAAATAATGATATTGGAATGAAAGTTGCTTGTGCCCAGCTGCTTCTAGAACAGCCCCACCCTGCCCCCCCCCAAAAAAAAAAGACAAAAAAAATTATAGCAGCCAAAAAATGTGCATTCTGCCAGAGGGAGCAGGACCAGACTCAGATGCAGACCTGACCAGAACAGAGCTGGACACAGAAACATGCAGCCCACAAGAAGCTAATGAGAGCCAAAATGCAAATGCTGTCACAGCTGAGCTGAACCCAAAGCATGCATCTGCCACACTTGTATACAACTCAGACATCGACTGTTTGAAGCCTTCTTTGAAGGCTTGGGCTTGTGGCTTCAGAGTGGGATTGAATTCTGGGCAAATGAGTGTCCCCGTCCCCTTCTCTGCCCCTCCTCAGAGGACTCTGAGGCTGCTCTCTGCAGCCACAATTCAGTAAGCAGCTTAATATTCTGGCACTTGCTTCTCCCCCAGCTTTCTTGTCTATAAAGAGTGTTTGGACTCCCACAGTAGCTCATTTAACCAGACTTTTCAAAGGAGTTCCTCTCCCTCACTCTCCTTCTCTACAGAGGAATAAACAAGACAAAACAGGAAGCAAAATCAAAAGAAGAATGGAAAAGACAAAAAAAGAAAAAAACTCTGAAGCAAGAAAGGAGAGCCACAACCACAGAACAGACCAAATGAACCCATTGTTGGGTCCCTTCTCCTCCAAATCAAGCCAGAGCCTGCTGGGAGAAGTTTGGGAGTCTTCTGTGTATAGATATATATGTATACACACATATATATATAGATAGATATATATAGGAGTAGATAGAAGAGCAGTCAATGAAAGTGTTGGGATTTTCCTTTTGTCAGCATGGAAACAGCTCCAAAGAATCTGCTGAGGTTAATGGCAGGTAATTTGGGATCAAAACAAAAGCAGTGATGCCTGTGTGTGGGATGTAGCTGTGGCCCTCACACTGAGCATCAGAGATTCTGTTAAAAAGCACCAGGTAATCCAGCAATGCCATTCGGGGCTCCCACCACATCCCGGGGGATTCTGACACCTCTGCAGCCATGGAAAAGGCTCGTGGGCCCAGCCTCAGTGTGTGCTGCCCCATGGGTGCAGGGAAGGCACACATCAGGGCACCTCCTCTGAGGGTGAAGGAGGATCCAGCCCACGTGGAGAGGACAGGAGCTGTTCTGGCTGCAAGTGGGCGACTTGTGGTCAGCTGGGGATGGAGTCTGCACGGGAGACTGGATCCCCTGGGCTCCTGCAAGGCCAGTGGAGGGAACCAGGCTCCCCAAAGGAATGACTCAAATAGCCAAAAAACCAGCTGCTGGCCTCAATTCCAGCCTGGACAGCCCTTGGTCAGCTGGGAGTGCTGGACCTGGTGCGAGCTGTCTCTGGCTCATATGGTGAGCAATCCCTGCTCCCTCTCAGCTCCCTGAATGGCAGCTTGTCCTAGGTTACATGGAAGGTGTAACCAAAAGTATGTATTCTATTACCATCTCCATAAGCTGTTAAAAGAGGTGGGGCAGTGTTCTTTGTGTTCAGCATGACCCAGCCCTGCTAACACCATCGGGGCTATCTCTGCTCATGGCCATCGAGGGCTCCAGGAGTGACTCACAGATTCCATCAGCCATTGGGAGATGCCCTGCCCAGAGGGGAGGAGCTGAACATTCCTATCTGCATATAAGAGAGAGACTCTGGAACACTGGGGTACCTTTCCCACTGATTCCCAGAGGAGAAGAGCTCAAGAGCCACCGCTGGACCTCCAGAGACCGACGAGACCTTTCCCCAAGATCACCGCTCCAACAAGAGCACATCCATCACTCCCACGGGACTGCAGCACCATTGAACTGCACTGCAGCACCACCCTGACAGGGTGCAGGTTGTATTCTGACTTTGTCTATCTAAACCATTGTTTCTATATCATTGTCTTGCTCAAAATATTAGTGTAGAACTGCTATTCCTTCACCCATATCTTTGCCTGTAAGCCCTCAATTCCAAAGTTATAATAATTCGGAGGGAAGGGGGTCACATTATCCTTTCTAAGGGAGGTTCCCACCTTCCTTAGCAAGACACCTGTCTTTCAAACCAAGACACAGCTCCACTCTGCTCCTGCCTGCTCTGGCATGGGGTAAGCCTTGGCCTCAGCAGGACTGGATTTTGTGGCTGCTGCAGTGCTCAGCGCGGGCCAGGGCACAGCCAAGGAGTGCCGAGCTTGGGCAGATGAGTCAGCACAGGAAAGAGAGGAACAGAAACAGAAACAGGCAGATGGAAGAAATGGAGCTGACACATGAGAGACACAGCCAGTGAGGAGGATTTGAGGCCCCTAATTAGTGCCTGCAGAAAAATTAATGAGCAGCACTGCCAGTGCAGGTGTCCTGCCAAAAAAAAGGCGTTCCGTGTCCATGGGGTACACTGAGCTGCCGGGGACAGACAGCCCCTTCAGGCTGGGGCACAGCAGAAATTCTTCTGCCCCCAGGAGGGGTAAATCCTCTTACAGCCCCCATCTCTCTGCAGCCCCATGGCAGGGCAGCAGCTCTGGGGGTGGATGCGGTGGTCTCTGCACCAGTGGGAGGTGCCCTGAGGGGAGGGAATGGCCTAGGAAAGGCAAGGGCAGGGCAGGGGCTCAGTGATCTCCTGACGCACCAGGAGGGCTCATGGGAGGTCTTTAAGGCTGTGGCATTGGGTCACCAAGTCTTCAATAGTCCTTTCAGTAAGGTCGCTAATTAGAGATAATCACTATATGTGAGATGGCAAGAAAAAAGTCTTATGATTCCAAGTTGGGCTTTAAGTGTTAGCTAATGGACACCTTCCAATTTAGGATAACATTACAGTGACAATTCCCTGTCAGCAATCCCATCTGTACTAACTGATCTGCTGTTTAGTGTAATAGCTTTGACTATAATGAATTTAAATTATTGAAAAGAAATCTATAAAGCCTTTATTAATAATTAATAACATCTTCCTGGTGTGTTATTTTAATAAAGCTCCATGACCTGTAAGATTAACAATCAGAGGACCCAAGGGAAAAGGAAGGAGAATGGGTGATCAAATAGAAAGAAATCAAAAGTAGTGAAGAGTTCATTTCTTCTGCAACTGCAGCAGCAGGGGTCTAGAACAGAATGTTTGATATATATGTGTGTGTGTGTATATATATATATATATACTGATACTTACACATGTAACCAAATGTGAGTGTCCCTCTCACTTCACCCGTGCAGCTCTTTGTTGCAGATCTGATGTTTTTAGGCATGCTATTCTTTCAGTATTAGAATGCATCTTTCTTCAGCACATTTTGTAATGTTTATATCCCCTTCCAGACTGTTTAGACGTCCATCTTTGCAGGAATGAAATGAGACCATTTGTTCCAAAACCATCAGCCTCATAATTTTTGTTCTGATTTGACCTTGCAATTTCCAAACTCTATTACTTAATAATGTGGTTTTTATTAATGGCAGAAGCCCCTATACCTCTGGATACATGCATGACCTGGGCCAGAATGCCAGGCACCCATGGAAGCCACTCGCTCACTCCCCTCAGCAGCCAGACAGAGGAGAGAAAATATGACAGAGTTCATAGGTTGAGATAAGGACCAGGAGGGATCGCTCACTAAATACCATCAAGAGCAAAACAGGCTTAATTTAGGCATATAAAGTGACTTTATTGCCAACAAAATCAGATTAGGATAAATGAGAAGCAAAACAAGCCCTTAAATGCACCTTCCCCCCACCCCTCCCTCCTCCCCAGCTCTACCACCTACCCAAGGGTGCAGGGAGGTGGGGATGGGGGTTATGGTCAGTTCATCACCAGAGGCTTCTCCTGCTGCTCAGGCAGAGGAGTCATTGCCCTGCTGCCCTGTGGGGTTCCCTCCAGGATCTTCTCTAACGTGGCTCCAATGTGACCTGCTCCATCATGAGTTCTCCCACAGGCAAACAGCCCTCCCGAAACTGCTGTGGCGTGGGTCACTCCTCCACAGGGCACAGTCCTCCAAGGACAGGCTTCTCCAGCCTGGGAGCAGAGCCCCTCTCTGCACAGAGCTCCCACAGTATCACAGCCTCCTCCAGGCATCCCCTGCTCCAGCGTGGGACCCTCCACAGGCTGGGGGTGGATCTCTGCACCCCTGAGGGTCTCCATGGGCTGCAGGGACACAGCCTCACCATGGTCTCGCCATGGGCTGCAGAGGAATCTCAGCTCTGGTGCCTGGAGCACCTCCTCCACTCCTTCTCCACTGGCCTTGGTGTCTGCAGAGTTGTTCTCCTCACATGTTCTCACTCCTGCTCTTCTGTAGTCACAATTACAACTGCACAGCAATTTTGTTTTTCTTGATTCTGTTATCACAGGTGTCTTATCACCACTTCTAATTGGCCCAGCCTTGGCCAGTGCCGTGTCCAGGTTTGGAGCCATCAGCGATTGGCTCTGCTGGACATGGTGGAAGCTTTGAGCAGCTTCTCACAGAAGCCATCTCTGTGCCCCTCAGCTACCAAAACCCAGGCCATGCAAACCTCATCCAATGCATTACCGTAAGTTTCATTTTGTAATTCCAGTTGTTAAAAGACCTGGACAGTTTTGAGGTGATCAAATGATCCATTCTGTTTAACAAATGTTTGCATTAAACACATTCAGGCCGAGTCTTTTCCAAGAAGTCTGTATTTAGATTTGCTGACAGAAGCAAATTTGAAAGTGATCCCAACACAGATGATAAGTGTCAGAGAAACCTGAGACCCCACAGCAGATGAGACCCCAAGGAGACAGAGCCATCCCCCCTGTCTGGACAGGGACAACGCTGGCACAGAGGCAGCCATGTGCTCTCCACGCTCCCCATCCAGCTCTCCCCTGGGCCAAGCTGTGTGCTCAGAACAGTTCACACAGGGACACCTGAGGTCCCAATTTTCTAATTTAATTTAAGTGGTCAGCAAAGAAAACAGCTAACAAGCCATTCTCTTTTCCTGCCAAGAAAATTCATCTCCTGTGTTGCATATTTACAGGCAGGAATGAAATGTTGTTCCCAAACTGGAAATGCTTATTACTTTTGTCCAGACTTTTTGGATCAGATGTGTGCAAAACTTTGACAACCTCTGTACCCACAGTGCACAGATAAACACATCATCTCTCACAGGGTTTCCATCTCCATTTAAAGACAAATAGACCTAAGTGAAGCTCCCCAGAGTGGCACTGATGCAAACCTTCATACCCAGCAGGTGTGTTCAGTCTTCCTCACACAAGCAGAAAACAACTGAGCCATGACATTTGCTCCCTGTCAGTCTCCCAGTTTACATTTCATTGGCATTTCTCGACCCACCACATGAAAATTATTCAACAAGCCGGATACCTGTGGAGAGGAGGGGACAGAGAGCCTCTCGAGCCAATGGGCCGTCAGGAACATCCCATGTGGATCAATGAATATTTCCATTAGTGTCAGTCAGCCTGTGATGAGGAATGGAAGGGGAACAAGGATGTGGAAATGATTTTCCCAGGCAGCACATGACATGTCTGAAGAAGGAATACCAGCGTGAGGTGTTGTGAAATTGCCAGAAATGGTTTAGCTCATTAAATGTCTACATGAGGAACCTCCTTCAGTTCCTGGTGTTGCCACGTGGGTTTTAAGGAAATTAAAATCCTAGGACTTTGTAATCACCCTTATAGCCAGTTGGGGGATAATTTATGAGCATTGTGCATCCAAGGATGTATTCCCATGGACCAGCAGTCAGCATTTACACAAGGGTGGCACGAAGAAAGCTCTGGCACATCTGAGGGAGGAGCAGCTGCAACAAGTTGAGGGCAGAGGGCTGCAGAAAACCCATGGACTGGAAAACACAAAGTGCTTTCAGCTACAAAATAGGCAGCTTTCTCCTGAGTGTATCAGTGCTGCTGACCATTGCAAAGCCATGAATTTATCCTTAAAACCACTCTAGATGTGCTTTCCATGCCTATTTCCGTCTGACCTATTGCCCTATCCACACCCTCTCAGCTCGTGTCTGGTAGTGAATGTTTGCTCTACACAGCTTCTCAAGCTGTGCTTTTCCCTTCCCACCAGCCTTCCCCGGGACTTAATTCTGGGGTTAAGGTCTCTAATTAGCCAGCAGTAATTTGACATTTACATTAAAAATGCCAAATTTTCTTTCACAAAGAAAGAACAGCAAGAAAGCTCCGCAGTCTAAAATAGGTTCCTACTCAGACAATTCTTTTCAGGGGCTCCTCCAGTGCAGGGCACTTTCCCCTGTCTGCATCCCTTGGCAGCAGTGCTTTCTCGTGGAACACGGCAGGTACAGAGACTCCATGGCAGCTGTCAGCCACAGGAATGGGGATATCGAGCCATTAAGGACCAGTTTCACCTATTTAGTGCTCAGACGCAGAGCAGGGTTAGAACTCTGGGAGGTGTTGCTGGAAGAAGGCAACCTGGCAGCAGGTGGCTTCGGTGGGTGGGAGCAGTGTTGGCGCTGCAGGGTGGGGCTGCAGTTCCCATGTGCATGTGGATGTGAAGAGACCAACCCAGGAATCCAGGATTGTTCCCAGCTCTGGGAAGAGACCAGCACAGGAATCCAGAATTATTCCCAGCTCTGGGAAGAGACCAGCACAGGAACCCAGAATGGTTCCCAGCTCTGGGAAGAGACCAGCACAGGAGTCCAGAATTGTTCCCAGCTCTGGGAAGATACCAGCACAGGAGTCCAGAATTGTTCCCAGCTCTGGGAAGAGACCAGCACAGGAATCCAGAATTGTTCCCAGCTCTGACCATCAGCCTTCCATAATCATGAGAAATAGATAATGTCAGGCAGAGCTGCTCAGTTCAGTGTGGATCTGAGGCCAGAGGAGACACTGGGGTGCCTGGCAATGGCTCTGCTTTATTTTTCAGTGACCAGTGTCTGCCACTGTTATAAAGTTCTTTCCTCTGTTGTATCAGTGCCCTGTTCCAGTCAAGTGCTCAAAACCTCTAGGTAAGAAATGGCAAAGAACAACTGATCTAAGGTGGAACTGAACTGAGAGTGAACCACGTGTTCATTTCCATGTGTTTACTCTGACCCCAGCTGATTTCTACAGCTGCCAATTAATCATCTTATTTAATTTAATCAATCAACCCATTGTAATCAATTGAAATGTATGTATGCAAAATGGCAAATGCTTCTCTCAGAAAGGGCCTCAAGGGAACGTGCTGTCAGCAGCTATGCTCTGTAAAGCTTGTTTCATTTATATAAATGAATAAATACAAATGCTGAGGACTTCAGGACCTGAATATTAATGCAGGTATTTAAACATGTGTTTTCTGGCAGATGACTTCGTGCCAGGCCCTGGCCTGGAGAGGCTGCATGAACAGAAACTCCTCCCTGAGTCTCTTGCTCTTGCCTGCATTGCATGAATATATCCTTGGCCCTTGATTTATCCCCACAGAAAGGTGGGAAGGGGAGGCACAAAGGCTATCGTTGGGAAAGACACTTACGTGCAAGACACAGATGAAATTTCCTCCTTCTTTTTGACTGTGCTTGTTCATATCAAGGTCGTGGAATAAGCCCAGCACGGGGTTTGAAATTGTAATCGAGCCTGAAATGTTGTTCCTGCAGCCTGGAAGTTCTGGTCTTCACGGCCGTGGGATGGCTGCTAGCAGGAGGCAGAGCAGCCCTGGCCCTCTGCACACCCTGGGGACCCTTCCAAGTGAAGCCTTGCCCAGCTGAAGTCAGCAGGACTGGCCTTGGAGCACCTCGCCCGCTCTGGTGTGACCCTCGCAGTGGTGCTCCCTGGGTGGGAGGGGCAGCACAGGCTTGGGCTGCTTTGGTTCTAATCCTCTCCAACTGTGGAGAGTTAAAGGAATGCTCTGTAGGGCAGGGATAAGTCTGTGTTTACCCGTGGATGTTTTCCCCACACCCAGTCGGATTCCCAGCTCCTTGGCTCTCATTTATAACAGCAGAAAGCATTTTACTTGCTCTGGGACAGGGGCAGGGGAAAATACAAATGCCGCAGTCTGGGTGCTAGAGTCAAATCAGGATTAAGAAGGGGTCAGTGGTTTTTAGAAAGCTGCATGGTGATCAGCAAATTAATGAGCTGCTCCCATAACCCTGAGTTTTCAGTGCAGGGCTCTGCCAGCAGGGCTTTGATTAGTATTGCCAGCACACACTCGCACAGATGCACGGCTGGTTGCTTGGCTAAGGAGAAAGACAATTCAGGCTCCTTTCCCCCTTCCCTGCAACTCTCAAGAGAAATATTAGCTGCAAGACTCACCACACAAACCTCTCTTAAATTCACTGACCACATAGAAACTTAATTCATAATTTAAAAGTTAGAATTAATACTTCTGTGCTTGGCTGTTCTTGAAAAATGGGTGCAGAGCTCTGCAGGGTACACAGAACAGCCTGAAGTCTGCACCCCTGACAGGGAATGGCACTGACTTTTCTCCCTGGGACAAGGGAAAATAGGTTTTATTCGTTTGCTAATCTAGAGAAAAATTCCGGCAAGGAAGAAGGACACCCTAAATGGCGATAGGATCGGGTGCATGATCTATAAAATCTTAGCTCCCCAGAGCAGCATCAGGAGGGCAGCTTCAGCCTCTGAAGTTCTGTGTCTCTGAAGTTCTGTGTGTCACAGTCCATAGTCCAAGGAAAGGCTCTGGTTCCCTGACATGACAAATAATCACAATCACCAGGTGAGAAACAGGTTGTAGAAAATTCTTTGATGTTTTTCCTCACCCACACTCAGTTCCAGCCGTGATGACAGTCTGTCAGCACTCGGTTTATGGCAAGGCTTCCTCTTCCCCTAAAGTATAAACTTTTGATCTGTGTTTGTCTAATCCTGAACTGGTTTGAGGTGTTTCCCTCACCAGTACTGACGATTTTTCTGCAAGAGGTTTCTTAAGCTGGAATAAAACCTCAGTGAATCAAATTCTTTCAAGGCAGGAATGAGAAACATGAGAGAGTGCAAGCAGGGGAAGCACACACCTCCTAAGAAAGTTTCTGGAGAGGTTCTTATGAATAGGGGAAAATGAACAAAGGAATTAAGAGCTCGTGGGAAATGGCTGACCCAGCATCCCTACAGGAGTATAAATAGCTGCCCTGATTCACTGCATTCCCTTTGGACCAGTCTGCCCTTTGTCAAATCTTGCCTGGTAAGTGCTCGAAAAGGATCTTGGCTGCGTCTCTGCCTGCTTCAAGAGAGGCTCATTCTTAACTTTGGGATTTCTTCCTTTTCTGCACCTTTCCACCAAAAGGGCTCCCGGAGCTGGATCACCTGAGGCAGACCCTGTTGGTGGAACCCTGCACAAGAGCTTGCTCCAAGCAGTGAGAATTCCGTGCTGTGTACAGCCCCAGCCTGAGCTGCACTGCTCTAACCCAGCTCACACTTGGCATTTGAGCAGGATTCACCAGCAGCACACAGCCACATGCTGGTGGCTTTTCTACGGCCTGCCCTTCAGCTTGTGAAGGTTTTCTGGCACAGTGAGACACGTCTGATTTCCAGCCCAGCACAGACCAATGCCACCCCTTCAATCCTTCCCCTGGCAGGGCACTGCCCTGATGTTGGAGCCTCTTCTGCAGCTGTATTTTCAGGAGGCAGCTTGGGAACCCCTGGCGTGTGCCCGTGGGCACAGGTGAGTGCACCTGCAGGACACACGCACGGAAATGCTTTGCTAATGACGCAGCAGTCGTATTTCTGGACGTTCTGGTTCAATTGAGAGGTTGCTTGGGCACAGTCTCAGATTTCACTGCCGGATCATGACCTGACAGAACAGACTCTAAACGAGGTGAGTGCAGTGACTGCATCCTGTCTGCTGAAACACAGCACAGGGAGCTGGGGCAGCTCCAGAGGGGCAGAAGAATTAGCTGTGCACTTACACAATTTTTTCGTTGACCAGAAGCACTGTTCAGCAGCTCCAGGGAAGTCACTGGAGGGTACAATCCCCACAGGAACAGAAGGAAATAACTGTTTCCCTGTACAGCTTGATCCAACTGAGCACAGCCTTTCTTTTGGGCTTTTCACCCAAGAATTGACCAAGGGAAGAGAAAAAAATGTTGTAAGACCAAAAGTTGCAATAACCAGATGTGTAAGTCATTAAAAAAAATAAAAATAAACATTTCTGTCAAGAGTTTCTCCTGCAACCTTTTGACTTCCAACAACTTCAGTACAGTTCTTCTGCAGCTGGGTTAAGGCATGTCACCCTAACATCCAAAGCCCATGGCAAGAGGAATGACTGCTGTGAATTCTGCTCAGGCCTTCAACCTCTCCAAGGGCTGAGTGCTGCAGGGATTTAGCAGGGACACAGTGAACAATGAGGCAGAGAGAGCCTGGCTGCTGATCTGAAGGTATGATTGTGTCCCATGCTGCAGAGAAAAAGACTTTGTGTTCTGCTGAAAAGCTGAAATTTACAGTAAATCACCTCTCAAAAGCTTTTTTTTTAAAAAAAATTAATTAGGTGTTACAGCAGCACTTGACACATGAATAAGCCACAGCCTGTGGAACATGCCCTGCCTCATGTGCCTGAGATAAGTGCCTGTTGCCTTCCAAACCTCACCAGCACTCTCAACACGAGGGGCTCAGAGCCTGATGGGTTTGGAATGCCTTTGCTTCACAGCAGAACAAGGAACTGCTCTGCAGAAGTGCTCTTTGCATTAAATAAATAAGAATTGATGCTTTTCAAGTCTAAGCTGAGGTTTATAAGGGGGTGGGTGGCAGCTTGGCCACTTGGCCTCAGATCATACCCTCTGTCCTGTGAGCCAGGTGGGTTCATGGGCATTTCCCACAAGAGGGATCGTTATGGATTATGCACAAGGTTTTTATTCATAACATCAGCAAAATAAAACTGACACCAGACCCAGGATAAAAACAATCCTACACAAACAACAGAACTCATAAAGCAGGGGCAGTAATACCTAACCTCAGCCAGGAGAGAATGATCAATCCCACCTGTAAAGGGTTTAAATATCCACCATTTACTGGAATTGCTGCATGGCTGACCCTCACAATCTGGGCAGTGCCAGCACAGCTCACCTGCCACTGTCCTGATCCTTTAGTCAGCTTGCACCAGTGCCAGGGCAGAAATGGCTCAGACCCTCTGCAAATCAGAGAAGTCTCATCAATCTGTGCTCACTGAGTGGAGGGAAAGACCCCAAGCACACAACGTTGCAATCCAGCTGTCCCTCCTGGAAGTTCTGTGCCATATTAAGCACACATCCCAAACTGTGCCATCCATCCCGTGAGCAGGGAACTCCCTCTTGCTCCTCTAAGGGAAGGAGGTAGGAAAGTTGGAGTTTCAATAAATTAAAGATGCACTTTTGCACTAAAGTCCCTTTCCAAACCTTAATGGCCTATGAAGTGTCACAGCAGGAAGTGGAGCCTAAAGAGCTTCCCCACTAAATCCCTAAGCAGGAAAGAGAGCCTGCTGTGGGAATGCCAGCTGCTGTCTTCTCCCTTTGCCTCCTACATGATAAATGGATTTGCCGCTTTAATATTCTTTCAGAGCAAGCCTCAAAGCAGCTCATTTACAATGCATAATGACTGGTAGATGCCTTTAAAATCTCTCCATTACGGCATAGAGAGCAAGGCCCCCTCCACTTCTGAGCAGCTTTCGAGCAGAAGCTGCTCTCCATAACCTGTCAGGGATGTAAAGTGTTTTTCCTGACAAACAACCACCACAACCATCTTTACCTTGCGTACAGTCTATGAATAGTTTGTAAAGACATTAGCTCACATCTTTCCTATCACTTTGTTGCCCCAAAGTAGCAAATTCCTCTCATTTGCATTAGAAATTAGTTTAGCAATTAATAGCTTAGAGAGAAGGGGAAGAATTCCATGTCCTGCCCCTATGTGGTTTTGAAAACTTGGGCCCAGTGAGGCACAGCTGCAGATTCAGAGGGAATCTGGCTCCTGCAGAGTCAGAGGCAGCACAGCCCGATCAGGATCTCAGGAAAGGTGGGGTCCACACTCTGTGTCCACCACATTCCTCCTGCAGCTGGACCCCAGTTACGACATGAAACAGCAGCAGAACTCAGGTTTCTTCCATTTCACCCTGATGCTGCTGCAGAGAAAAGCTTCTGTTGAGTGGCAAACGCAGAACATTTTTAAATACAGATGTGGTACTTATATGATGGCAAAGCCTCAGCAAACTTCCAGCAGGCACCAACCTTTCCTGTGTTCCTCCCTCCCTCCAGTGAACAGGATCAAAACTGCTGGGAGGGCAGTGGGCAGCCCAGCCACACCTGAAAACTGCATTCACCTCAGGTGGTACCCTGCAAAGTATCACAAATCTGCTCTGGCATGAGAGCAAACAGGGAAGAAATGAAGCTTGATTGATCCTGACAGAATATGACCCCAAGAGTGCTATAAAACTCCAGGTGTTGGGGCTTTATTGCTGAAGCTGGAAATCTGACTAGAGAAGTCGACATGGATTCCACACTGGAGCTCCCCTTAAACTCCTCTGGAAGCTGATCCTCGCCTTTAGCTACCTGTTTGGTAGTAATTTTATTTAATTCAACCCTTACAGGAGATGGAGATCACTACAGAATTTCACAGGTAACAATTAACTGCACAGAAACAGAGTTTCCACAGATCTAGTCACTTCCAAGGAGGAATGGCAGCACCATAGCTGTCATTCCTACAGACAATTATCCAACTGAAGCTAGTACCTTACCTGAGAGAAAAAAACCTTTGCATCAAGATCTGGGGGACAATCCCACAACGGCCAAAGCAAAGCAGTTTTTCTTGGCCTTTTCCTTGCATTTAACAGGCAGTGTTTAGTCACTGCCTCCAGCTATCCTTTGAAATGTAGATTATAAAATACCCACTGCCAGCATGGGCTGCAGAGATAAGAGGAGCAGCAGAAAGCGAGGCTGTGTTGAACAGCCTCGTGGTTATGGAATATTGTCACACAGAAGAAAACAGCAGCGTGTGGCACTCACAGCACCAGCAGCAATGCTTGATCAGCCTACCTGCACTTGGCAGCTGCAACACAGTTGATAACACAGTTACTTCTCAGGTTGATAGAAATTGCAATTCTGATTGCATCTCTGAAATTCTCATTTACATTTTTTACTTTCTCTAGCAAGTCTCCACTTCCTTCCCCATTTCAGGAGGTTGGATTTAGGTATTTTTTCACATTTGCCTCAATGCAGAGACTGAGGGACTTGTTCACATAAGAAAAGTGAAACAATTAGGCTAAATACTTGCCAAAATAATTTTATTTCCTTTGTGCATTCAAATATTTATAAACATACTTTCTGTAACTTTCCAAGACAGCAGCATCTTATCACAAAACAATTTTCTGAACTTAGCTACACTTTCTTCTTTTTAAACAACCAGTTCATGGGAACAGGTTCTCCTTCTGCTCTCAAAGTACAAAATAAGATATGAAGTAGAATTGCTTGGCAACAGAAACAAGCAAGATATTTTCTTTCATAAAAAAACCAATTTCTTTGCAGCCTCATTTTGCAAGCAGGGACTATTAGAAGCAGATTCTTATTGGGCTTATTATGGGTCACTGGGATACTAAAATGCATCTCTTCGTTATCTTTTCACAGTGCCACTTGTCAGAAATCAGACTGACAACACTGGTATAGGTTCCTGGTTTTAAGACTTGCTTTCTGCTTAGACTCTATCATTGTCTTTCTGGGACACGTGACAGTGTTCCTGGTTAGGGTGAGCTGGCACTTTAGGAAGAGCCAGGAAAGCTGTTTGTAAAGTTTTCAACACCACCACACTCAATCAATGGCCAATGCAGTAATAATCACAAATATCAGTAATAATCACAAAATAGAATTCAGGGGTTGTATTTAAGCAAAATGAACATATGGAGGTTTCTCCAGAGTGCAGGTACATTGTAACTCAAGCCCTGAGCCCAATATTCCTTTTAAACAACTGTCTCCAAAATATCCTCAAGTATCTAAACAGGAACTGGCTGCAGTGGCAAGTAATGTATCTCCATTTCTCTGAGGAGGCCATATGCTACATTTTCTAACTACTAAAATTTGTTTAACATTTGCAATTTCAAAATAGTTCTTTAAGTTAATGTAAAGCTTTAAAGAACAGTGGGTAGCTCCATCTTCCGATGGTGATGTTAAGCAATTTTGTTATTAATTTACTGCTGTTCACCCTTAGGACATGAGGTAAGCACTCAACTCCTGGCACTCATAGCAAGCCACACTGTCCAGGACCCACTCCCGAGTCACCATGGCAACATTGTTCTGCTGATGGATCTCTGCAAGACAAAGACACAAATGATACAACTGTTATCAAGGAGTCACAACCAGCTTAAGGTCTTTCAGAATAAGCTCTTTTCTTTATCCCTGACATTTTAAAAGCCTTGATAAAAGCCAAGTCTGTGGCACCACCACTCCCTTTACCAAGGCAGGGAATGCTGCTGCTCCAAAGAGCAGGAAGCAGTGACCATCACAGCATAAACACTAAAAACAAAGAATGCAGTTGATACCTTTTAATTTACAACCTCAGTGACAGAGCTTTGGTTCCTGCCTGCCCAGACAAACTGAGTGTGTGACAAGCAATGAGTTCCATTAAGACAGAAGCAACAGAAAATTACTGAAGTGCTTTCAGTTCTTCCTCATTCCAGGAACTTTTTCTCATTTTCCCAGTGCCATGGAAACAGCTGGGTTTTTAACATCATTGTCCTGCTCCACTGTTTTGCTGGACTTCACTGCAGACTAACTAGCTCCCATTCATTCCAGAACCCCACTATCTCTAAGTCAGCCTGGAACACTTGCACTTTCAAAATCTCATGGTTTCTCCAGAGCATTTTGCTTCAAAGAAAAAAAAGCAAAACTGTATCAGTTAAGGCTTTTTAACATGACCTTTCCAGACCAAGGGAATCTTGTTCCATCTGAGGCTTTCTCCTTGATCTTACTACTCCTCCAAGGACACCCTTCCCTACCTTTTAAAAACTATTCAATTAGAAAAGTTTCTGTAAAACAGAGGACAACTGAGGGAAGAGCTTTCATCTGCCAGAGTAGCTTTTAAGACTCTATTACTGGCTCTTGAGACAATGTACTTTGTCCTTTTAGATTTTTCTTTCAAGACTCCAGATGCAGTAGAATTTTGAATCCTCTACGAACCTCTGATATTTAGCTATTAAAAGGACAGATGTGACAGTGTACCAGAAAGCAGCTCATGACAGTGTTGCTTTACCTGTAAAATCCATGTTTTCCTTCCAAGCATCTGGCTGCACAACCACAACAGCAGTAGAATTCTAGGATTTTGAGACAAAAAAAAAAGCTGATGTTATCTGTTTGTCCTTACATCACTCTCATATCTATCTACAGAGCAATAACTGGGTTAACTCTGCCTCAGAGCATCACTTCAGAGAGGAATTTAAGAAGTTGCAGAGGGAGAAAGACATCAGCTCCTAATATCCTTCTGTGACGTCTCTCCAGAAATGCTGTGACTACATTCAGGCACTAAAAGGCTTTTCATGCCGGAAAGAGAGGCTCAGTGCTAATTCCAAGACAAATCAACTATCTGGCCAACATCAACCATTTCTCCACCAGAAGGGAGGCTGTCTTCTAGTGAAGACTGGCCAGGCCCAGAAGCAAGGGATGCTGCCAGGCTGTGCAGACAGCTCTGGAACCTGGGGAAGGGTAACATCCTCAGCACTCACCGGGGTATGTGTGAACAGGTCTGGCTGCTTCACCACAGAGGCACCACAGAGCTCCACCATCCACTCGAGATGTTCTGAGGGAATCAGAAGAACAGTCAGTTATATTCAGTGTTTTATATCACATTGAAGCTGACACTATTCCCTAAGCCCTCGTGTGTTTGCTCCAACACACAAACCACCATCACTTGAAAGAGATGTTTGCCACGGTAGAAAATAAATCCTTTCACTTTCAAACCTTCTAGGGAACATCAACTCCCTCTTGCCTCACCCCCCAGTCAGGTCTGCACAAAACAAAACCCTGAAAAAGCAATGGAACCCATGCCCAAAACTTAAAGTCACAATTTATTTCCTCTTATCATAAGGATGCAAGACATGAAATGAAAGTTAAAAATCAGAAGTTAGAACTGTGATTATCTGTCATTAACAAAAGTAGCCAAAGTACTTAATTTCCACCAATTTGTTGAATTGGTAGTGAAGAAGATTAAGTCTCTCAAGTATAAGTGCCACAACTGAAGATCACTGCAGCAGGTGAAAGCACTGCATTCCTTGCAGCAATTACTGTAAATGTCAAGAGATGTGAGCATATTTCACCCAGTCAAAAATAAAGTTATATTGGACAAATCAGAAAGTATCTGCTGAATAAACCACAAAAATGGGAAGTCAGGTAAAAATATTTTAAGTAGGAAAATTATAGCTTAAATTTTCAAAACATACTTCATTAAATTTTAAAAGTAAAAATGAAGCTATCCTGCACAACTTTTTCTTTGTATATTAACTTCCAGCTTTGTTGTGTTTCACTTCTAACACCTGCTCCTACAGACAGAAGGCTACAAGAAGGATGTGTCAACTGCTGGGAAAAAGATACTTAGGAACTGTTTCACTAAGACAGAAAAAAAATGCTCAAATATAAGTGTTCAAGAGCATCAATAACAATTACCAGACAGCATGACATTAATGCTTTTCCTTCAGTGCTAGAGATAAACTAGATAAAAGGCCTAGTCTGAAATACAGCAAAATTGCCACAGGGTTGTCTGAGGACATCAAAATAGAAGAGAACATAATTTCCTCTCCACTTGGAGAAACGGCTGAATAAAGTTCTTTACCTACACTTTACCCCGTGTAGGTATTTTAAATGTTCCAGAGGAAAAGCAGCAAAAAATTATCCAAGAAGATGTAAAATGTAAAATTCTGGTGAATGCACAGTGCCCCTCCAAATATTTTTTTTGCATTAACCATTCATCCAATTCCACTAAAATGACACACCTGTAGTCATATCAGTGAAAGGTCCATAGCAACAGATCTCAAAGTCTTTAAAGATCTGAAAAGCAAGGAACATGTTAGCAAAGCTCATACGGGGTTTTTAAAGGACAATGCTTAATATGCTGTTTTCATTGCACTTCCAGGGCTTGTTACTGAGTTATCACTATTTCAGAAAGCATATCCAAAGCTCTTTGTAACCTACAAACCAGAAGATTATTAAAGGCCACTAACCCTATGTTATAAAAAGATAGCATTCACTCCAAGCTTCGTGAGTCACTTCAGAATATCTGCTCTGCTGCTGACAGAGCTGACCTTTCATGTAGAAAAATGCTTAATTTGAACAACTCTGCGTACGCAGAATAGCAGAGAAATTGGAAGAAATTCCAGATATTCAGCTAGCACAGCCACATATCTGAAACAGTCACAGCAGGACAGAGTCTGAACCCCTGATGTGTTTGTACCTTTTCAGTCAGTGACTGTCTAGCTCTCCTTGGACCTTGATGGTTTCGCCCATTGATTACATCTCCTCTAACTTCAAAGTTCTCCTGGAACACGACATAAGCAAGGAATCAGAAGTTAAGAGACTGAGAACACTTTGCTGTCCAAGTTCTGTGTCAAAACAGGAAGATGTCAGATTTCAGAGCTGAAAATCTATGAGTGTATTCATAAAATGAATTAAATGGCTTTGCAAGAGAAATGCTGGAGTAATGAAACCCCTGCAGCATCAGGCAATTTTTAAAGAAACAAATTAGTCAAACTGTATAGTAGTCTAGCAAACTGAATAAAAGAAGCAGCACACTCCAAGACTATAATTATCTTATCAGTAAAGTCTTATTTGATACAAATTATCTGTACATAACACTATTTCCTTAAGCAAAGAATAGATCTTTTGCTCTATGCCATAATCTATTAACATCAGTAGGAACACTTATGAAAACACATCTACAATCTGTTAAAAATAATAGGGACTCATTATGTCTTCAATAATAATGAACACACACAGCCTAAGAGTGGGTTTTAGTCCTAGAATCTCAGGCTTCAGAGCTAAAATTCCACATATTAAATGTTTACACAATATCTGAGGTAACTGCTAAGTCCGTCAGTGTAACAGCATTACTTCACCATTTGACATTTCACTCAGGATAAAAGACCTACCTCATCCAGTATCCTTCCTTCTTTAAAAGACTGAACTATCCCTAAACAAAAAGATCAGAACAAGAAAAGTCATTTTATCCAGCAAAATTGTTCTTCCATTACCAGTAGCCTGACTTCATTGCTATATTAAATTGAACGGATTTGTACTAAAGGAATACAGCATAACACTGAAACAACTTAGAGAATTTTTTAACCTTTTATAAATAATATTAATTTTATACTATTTGATGCCATGCATCACAAAGATTTAAATTAAGAGGGACAAAAGACTTTTGCCATGGTGGGGAGCAATCCAATGTGGCTATTTGAAAACAGAAAAAGTATTCATAAGAGTAAGAAGCTTGATGCTGCTGTTTGTGTTTTCTAATTTTAGTTTATTTTAAAGTATTTAGAAGAAACACTGCAAAACATTAGATGGCAAGACATGAAAAGATCCTTTTTCTTTACTGTAACAAGCAAAGAGTACATTCAGGGTACAAGGGCAAAGACCATTTAGCTCCAAAACAAGTTATACATACACTGATAACTGATGACCCATTTTCTTCCTGCAATGCCCAGGAAGTACTTCAGTGTTCGTTCACACACCAACTCCTCATCTGCAGAGCAAACAAGGGTAAGATCTCTTTTAGTTCTGCCATTAGAATATTTGTACATAAAAGCAAACATTTTCTGCTAAGTGCAGCAACAAAATATCAAAACTATACAAATGTTCCAAAATTCTAGTGTCATGATCCTACTAAACCGAAGGAAATGTGCAGAAACTAATCACATGTACCTCTTGTGAACCCTTTTAAAAATTATTCAATAAAGAGGCAAGAAAAAGCATTATTTCTTCAGGAACTATCTTAATTTCCTTTTGGTTGGTTCTGAACTACTTCACACTAGCACGCTATAAACACCTGAAAATTATGACCAAGCAGCTGGAAAAACCAATATCAAGTACCATTAACTGTGAATTACACAAGGAAAAACATGTCCTCACACTGATTCTGTGAAATAGAATGAGAAAGGTTCATGAGCTTAAACAAAAGACTTACAAGAGACAAAACAATCAATACCTTTTCCTCAAACTTATTGAATTTGTTGCTGACTTGTCTGCTTGCTGGCTAGACTAAAGGTAAAATTCTCCATGGTCTGTCAATACAGGATTTAGTCACCCAGCTCCCAACAAACCTGTTTTCATTATGACATGAGTTGTTCCTTCAGTAATGTGATTAGATAAAGTGCTCTGAGTTTTTTTCACAAACTTCTGGACCACCAACTGCAAAGTAGTTAAGAAAATTAACAGTTAGCAACAGTTTTAAACACCCCCAGCAGCCCCAGATTGTAGGAGCATAATGTAATAGGATAGTTACTTTAAAGTAACAGTTTCATGTGTCGGAACACAGAATGCGCATTTCCTTAAGTCAGTTTTGGCACCCTTCAGCAAACTAAAGTAAAGCAGATCTGTTGGTAGGTATTTTATAACCCAAAAGCCAAATCCTTCTGGAAACTGAGTGCAGAAATAGGTTTATTAGCAACTCAGAATTACTACTTGCAGAAATGCTCACTATGGATCAGAATTTGGGTAAAGCAGCATCATCTGAGCACACTAACTGAACTGAACACAGTCCCCTCCCCAGCCCCAAGGCTTTCTAGAAGTCCTCGGGCTTTAGAATCATATGTTTTTCCCCCAGACATTAGGAATAATTTCAAAAGTTCACAGCTTAACAGTGCCATTACAGGCAGAATTCTCACAGTTCTAGGAGTGATAAAGTTTGACTTAAGTTGCTGCATTACCCACTTGCAATTCCTACAGATTATTTTTTATTATACTTAGAGATCTCTCTATTTAGGACTACAGTGGTAATCAGGAATCATTCACTAGTGATCTCAAAATTCTGGAATTTACTTACATGTTCGTTGTGATTCAGACCTGATGCCACAATTGACATTTGCTTCCTCTTAATCACACCTGGACTTGTAGCATTTTCTTTCCCAATTGCATTGTGCAGAACAGGTAGAGAACACACACTTCTCTTCAGTTTGTGTCCTGGGCCACAGCTTTTATCAGTGCTCTGACCCACGAGAGGCCCATTTGTGGCTTCTGCAGTTGGAGGGGTAAAAAGGCTTACAGAGGAGGAAGAGTTATGTGGACTCTGGGCCACATTTCCAAAAGGATTTGATGAGACAGATGCACTGTTTTGCTTGACCCCAGATTTCTGCTCCTCTGCATTTTCTGAAGGAAAAGAGAAAATACTCCTTGAAAAAATTGCACCTCTTTCTTGTAGTCATGGTAGAAGGCTGTTGCTCTCTCTTAGGTTTAAATTCTGCAGTCACTTCCTCTCCTTATGTGTTCATTACTTCATATTTGCCTCTGTCATTACTTTTTCCTGCTCTATAGGCAGCACACTGGAATACCTCTGGAACTTTTAGTAGCACATTTGTCAAAGCAAGTTTAGAAGTGAGACAGAAAAACTCCTATTACTGTCAAAATGCTGTCACACCCCATCTCGAGGGGCAGCCATACAGCTAGGCTGCCAAATAAAGTAGTAAAAGCTTTTAAAAATGACCAGGAACATATAAATTAAAATCGTTGTTTTGCAGGAGAAGGTTGTATCCTGGTGATATGTAAAAACATGAAAAGGAGAAAACCACCAGAAATCAAAATGCACTGGATTCCTCTTAAATGTTACCTGCTTCAAGCTGACACTGCCTGGATTCTTGCACTGCTTCCTGCACAGGTTTTGTCTTTTCAGAGGGAGTTTCATTCTTTAGAACACCATCAGGCTCAAGGCCTTTCTCCAGATCTAAATCCTTTTTGTTAAAGGGAACACAAGATGGAAGCACCAATTCTGGAGACCTTGAGAGAAGGAAGTTGATTTTAATACCTTTTTTGCTCTTCGAAGTATCAAAAAAAGAAATGTAACAACAGTGAAAATATTGTAATTTCTCAGAAGCTCAGAGGTATTTAAGATTTTTTTTTAAGTAAAAATTTAGAAATAAGCAATAAAAACCCCAAACTCCAGACAAAACCATTGACCTTTCTTTTTCTTCTCTCATTTGATCCATTCCAAATGTTCCTTCTGTACTGGAATGTGGCAATTCCTCATGGATAGGTGAAAATTCACAGTTCTGACTTCCATGCTGCTTTAGCGCTGCTTCAAGCACAGCCATTTCTTGCTGAAGTTTTTTCAGGCTATTTTGCATAGCATTCTTTTGCTGCAAAGGAGGTACAAGAATGGCAACATTAGCAAACTCAGGATCAATTTCTTTAACAAACACTTGAAAATTAGAAATAACAAAATTGTTCTGAATTAGTTTTTGCCACGTGTTCAAAAGGTGACTGTGGTGCTTTTACTGTAACAAATAGTGCACATACATTGGGTAAAAAACACCCAATCACACACTCATTTCTCCAGTCACGTTATTTCAGCTTAGATGTCTCAGAGTTTAATCAATCAGAAAAGCAAACAACTCCTGCACAAATTTATTTAAAAGTAATTTTGTCCAAACTGCATTAGTAGCTCAATACATGATGTTCATTATTAAATTTTAAATTGAGTCTTCATTTTCCACCATTCCTACAAGTCCCAAAGATGATTTAAAGGACTAAAATATTTCATCATATTCTTCCTTATTTTCCCCCTCAAAAATTACATTACATGACTAAAAACATGCCATAGACAGGTCCTCATAAGAATAGGAGGTTTCAAAGGATCATTTTAAAAACCCAAACCCTTTACCTTACATGATGAAGCAATTTCCACAGAACAGAATATTCCATTTGCAGCTCCAGCACTGGCACCGTGTGGAGCTTCTTTGTTACTGAACCCATAAAAACCCCCAGAATCACCCAATATACAAAGTCAGGCCACTGAGCAGCATTCAGGATATTAACAGCAGACAAAAGATACACTGCTAGACACACCTGTCATTAGACACTGCCTGTTGGGACTTGTATCTATAATATTCTAAAATGGAATTATTTAATCTTTACACATAGAAGCACTCTGTGCTTCTAAATATCATTTTGTAACAAATCTAATCCTTATCACCCAATTCTTATAAATTCCTATCACTAAACCCTTTAAATATAAGGAGCTGACATTTCCAGCATTGGTCAAGTGCAGAGATGCATTAATTAGCATCTCCCACAATTAAGCCCTGTAACCAATGCCACATAACAAGCTGTGACCATTGCAATGTAAGGTCACCAGGTGAGGCAAAGTTAGACAAATAATGGCATAGAAGCAGCTCTGCAGTTCTTCATTAATTATGCTTTTGGAAGTAATTTAAAGAATTACGATTAAATAAGTTTTCCACTACATTGATTTCACAGCTTTCATGTCCTTGCTTATCTCCTAGAATACAAGATACTCTTAGCATTTAGTGCATAAACTCACTCACCTGTGTAGTGAGGATTTCACCCTGAGAGAATGGCCCACATGAATCTTCTACAACACTTATTTCACTGTCGTCTCCAGATGCTTCACCTTGAAGAAGGTGGAAAAAAACACCCCTGGGTTAAAGAAAAAAACCCACCAAACAACAACAAACCAACCAACATTATCCATAATCTCTTAAACACATTTTAGAGAACTAATAACTGTAACACTAAAGTGCCAAGTTCTAAAAACGTTGAAGTTAGAAGCACAGATCTACTTTAAGTGAACATTTCAAAGAATATGTCACACACATGATAAAGTAAACAGAATTCAGTGTTTCAACAGTGATGAAAGGGTCCTAAACATTTACAAAGACCATAAAAAGGTCAAAATATTCCCTACAAAATTCTACAGCCAATTTCAACAAACATTTCATCTGGGAAAAAGCTTGGATAGGCTGTGAAATTTTGCTGACAATGCAAGTGTCACATTGCAATAAGAGAATGAAATTAATTGAACAATGAATTCCCATCAGTCAGTCAGTCTCTAGTGCTCAGTCTGTTCACTTGTGCTCTGAACAAAGAATACTGGAAGAACATAATTTTCAGGAAATAAACCACTGAGAGTTTTTTGTTTGATTGTTAAAGGCTGATACATTCCTTTAGAAGAGGAAGCACCCCTTAAACACAGAACAAAGTTCCAATGCAAACACCAAAAACCTTGGAGTGTAAGGACATTATAAATACAGCTGCAGAGACAAAAATCCTGGTTTGTACCTGGGTTTGCTCCCATCTCTTGATCTTCTTGGCATTCATCTTTGGTCCTCTCCAGCCCTCCATTACAACTTTGAGAAGTTTCTTTACTCTCATTCACACTGCTCATTTGTTTGGATGCACGAACTTGTGGTAAATGTTTCTCCAGCTCCTGTGCTCCATTAACTGATTCTTCAGACATGTTGGACTGGGAAGAAAATAAGTTCACAGAGCATTCTGACTCCTGGCTTGGTGAAGCACACACATTAGTTAAGGCAGCTTCAGGCACTTGTGGCATAATATTGTCATCATTACTGCCACTTTGAGGCAACACGTTGGGACTCACTGGAGAGTCTATCACAGATGTCATTTGTTTATCAACCTGCAAAGGTGTGCTTGCTGATTTGCTGAAGATTAATGTCTGAAAGCATGGTAAGTCCTCATCCTCACAGGACTCTTCATCTGATGATGGCAATTTCTGCGCTCGTCTTCGAGACTTTTGAATACCTTGAGATTTTGGCTTAGAACTTGCATTTCTATTGTGCAGTTCTTTTCCCAGGGCATTGTCACTTTTTACAAACACTGCAGATTGCTCTTTCCTATCAGTTTCACAAAAGCTGGTGTTCTCTTCAATATCAGTATCAGAGGACAATAAGCCATGAGGAGTTTCAGACAAACCTGTAAAATCACTGTTCCTTCTAAGAGGTTCTTCTGGAGCCTCTGCAACTGAACACTCAGGCATTGCTGTGCTAACAGCTTGGGCTGCTTGTTTTTCATTCCCCTTTGCACATTTTCTTTCTCTTTTGCTACTTTTTGTCCTCATGACTTCATGGCTGGATTCAGCAGGGCTCTGCTGACAAGTCGCAGGACAAATCACTGATTCGGATTGAAAATGCAGAATAGGTCCTTTGCAATCAACATCAGTCTTTCCTGCTGGATTGCTTTCTGAACTGAAGCCTATTTCCTGGCCTGTGTTTAAATCAGTTTGTTTGGAATCATGCTTTTCTGTGTTACTCTGATTGCTATGTCTTTTATTACTTTTGATGGGATTCTGTCTCAACTCACTTTCTATCCCTATGTCAGTTGACACTGGCTTTTCATTGCATTGCTGCCCTTTTAACAATCTGTTTTCGTCCTCAGTCTGAGCAGGGCCTGTTCTTGCTGGTGTCAGAGTCCCTTCATCAACACAGGCAGACTCACAGGTCTTCAGTTCCTCTTTCTCAGAAACCATGCTCAAGCTTTGAGCAGTTGTTTTCTCTTTTTGCAAGCTTTCTGCTTGTAAATGCTTATTTTCTACCTGAGCAGCATGTGATAGTTTTAAAGTTTCAGAAGCAGGATCTTTCACTGAACGTGCCTGCCTGGGAGCCTGATAAAGGCTAAAGGATGAGCGCTTTGAATGCCTAAATATATTCCGCAGATACTGCGTGTCTAATTCACTGTCTTCAGCTTCCTTAGGCGATTCCAAAACATTTTTTGCCATTGGCAACTTGTCAGTTTTGAAGCCCCCTGGAACACTTTGTGAATCATGTCCACACTCCTGGGGAAGAACAGTAGGTGATTCAGCCATCTTTTCAGCCTGGTGAGAAGCAGTTTGCACAGCAGGCACTAAAGGAGGTTGTAGGAGGAGAGGACTACCTTGCACTTCACTGTTTTCAGAACCTGTATGAGGCACAGTGGAACCACAGTCTGAAAGCTGATGTGAAGACGAAGGATTGAACAGACTTTTTCCCTTTTCTGCAGTGTCAGACAAATTCTTTAGACTAACCTGCGTTTCATTTACTTCCAGATCACCTCCCTTCAAATTAGTGACTGGTTTGTAACTCAACACATCTTGAGGCTCACACAGGTCTTTGCATTCAGCAGAGTGAGTTGCCACATTCCTTTGATCTTTAGAGACAGACCTTCCACGATCATTGTTATTCTTTTTTGCTCCCTTTACTCCTTTTGTTTCTTTTGTCATTTCTTCAGAAAGTAACTGAAGCCTTCTGCTGCGTCTGACTTGATTTTGCTCAGAATCAACTTTCCTGGGCTCTCCACTGCTTGGATAGCTATCAATCTGTGGCTCAGCTGGATCAGCGAAAACAGAGCTTCTATCTGCTACCAACTGTAGGGCACACATAGCTCTAGTGGAATGCCTGCATCTTTTTGCTGTAGAACTTTTTTTGGTGCTTTTCTGATCACAGTTAGACATTTCTAGTTCCCCATCACAGAGCTTGCTAGTGATTTTTTCAGTAGCTTTCTTCCCTGTGGATCCTCCTCCATCCTCAAGTTCTGTTAGTGCGTTATTTGCTCTATTCTGAGAGAGGTGACTCTCATTAACAGTGACACTTTCATCACATCTTTTCTTTTCAGCATCTCCAAGGCACCAATTACCACTTTCAGGGCCCCCACCTGCCTTTTCTGTATCCTTTTTCTTGATGAAATCCTCAGGTTGCAGGAAACAGGCAGTCTTCCTTTTTCGTTTGAGTCTGTCTTTGCTGAAATTATTCAGGCACTTCTCAGCAGCCACATCTTCCTTTCTTGTAGTAGGTAAAATGTCTCTCAAGGTAGAAGGGGGATTTGATTTCCTCTCTCTCTTGTATGTTTTCCCAAATATTTTGTCTTCGATGTTATCTACTGTTTGTTTTGACCACCTCTTGTTTCCTTCAACTGCTGCAATTTCCATGGAATCTACCATAGGATCAGTCTTTTCTGAAATACAGGATTCTTTATCTGATAAATACAGATCATCTTCACCTGAAACATCAGCTGATCCAGCAGATTCATCCAGGGAAGAACTGGAAGACAGAATCTCATTGCTTTTTGAAAACCATTCATTGACTTTTTGAATGCTCCGCTTCAGTCTCTTCTTGGAGACCTTGTTCAGGGGGGCAGAGTGAAGTGTCTCTGGCTGAAGCTGTTTCTCCAGAGGAAGCTCTTTATCATGGAAAGAGTCATTCTCAGGTTCACACGCCTCTACAGCTTCCACACTTTGTACAACAGCATCCATTTCCTTGCTTTTATCCAGCCTGCTCTCTGAGCTATCTTCTAAATCAAACTCTTTGTTTTTACTGCTGTACTGGGTTTGCTTTGCATCCATTTCTTCTGTGTTCTTAAAGAACCTTGTGTCCCCATTCACTTTGGCACTGGCGTTACCCATTCTGTCACATTGCTCTGGGAGCAGATCTACAGCAAGAGCATGTAAAGGAGAACTCTGGCATTCAGTCACATTCACTTGGTCAGGTTTGGCACATTCAGCGATGCTCTGAGTGCTTTTCTTGCTCAAGCTTTCCTTTGAGAAATCACTTTCACCTGTTAAGATTTATAGGTATTATAAATTACTAAGCTCTATTTTACACACACAAGCACAATAACAAGTTTAATAGCTACTTTATTTTAAAAGAACTGTTCTTATTTCCCCCCAAACCAGAATATTACACTGCACAAATCTCCCTCTAGAGAAAGGCAGAAAGATCATATGACATGTTCTTCTAATTTTTTACATCAATTACCAGCCAGAGCTCTCCATTTGTACAATAAGGTATAATATGGCTCAAGTAGAATAGATTAAGTTTTGTACTTTGATCAAGTTACTTTTTTTCCTTTCTCTTCCTGTGCATAGAACATCCACATTTTAAGTAACTAGTCTACAGAATACTCTTGTATTATACTATCACTAGGTGTAGGCATCAACAGAACTACATTATAGACTGAAAGACATATATATAATATATTAATAAAATATATACAGTATATAATACATGTTGTATAATAGATATGATATACATATTAAAAAATCACAAATAATAATGTTAACTTGTGGTCTTCCTCTAGCTTAATCATCTTTGTCACCAAAATAACAACACACCTATGATGTTTAGTAGTGTTATTTCTTTGGCACGCAGCTTGTCAGGCTGTGCATTGCAAGAATTCTCATTCCCTTTCTCAGCACTCTCAAGTTCTTCTAGCCTTACTTGAGAAGAAGTCTGAACTGCTGCTTTGTCTTCTAACCTGTTGGGAAAGAAAATCTACTTTCATTACAGATAAAACCACAACAGACAGAATAGAAGATGATACTTATTTTTCCCTTTTTGCTCTCTGAAATAGCTTCTGGAGAAGTCAAGCTGCATGACTGATACTCGCCACAACTAGATGCCTTCAGAGTTTCAGGCCATTTCTTTAAAAGATCCACTTTCATAATCCTGAATTTAATATTTACTTTCTAAAGCAGAGTACCTACTTTTCTATTGAAGATCTGTGTAAGCAACAGAACATTTAGAAAAGAGTTTTAAAGCATATAATATGGCAAACTGTTGGAACTCAGCTACTCTAATGCCCTCAAAGTTGAAAATAATTTGTCAGCTTAAGAATTCTATCAATCATGTGCTAAGAAACTAGAACATTGGAAATGAGAATATTGAACTATCGTCTTTAGAAAATATGGATTGATGAATCACCTTTACTTACCCAGTTTTGCTTGCCGGTTTAAAAAACTCTTCAGATGATTCAGAGCCTAAAAACAAATCAGCTGTTACTTGGGTTGGAGTGATTCAGAGAAAGGTGATTTGCCAGATTCAGTGTTTATCATCACATACATGCCTGTCCTCTCTAGAGCTACATGCTTTCAACTTTAAGCAGGTGAAATCAAGTGCAATTGTGAAGTATTTTACCTAATTATAATGATTTCTATGTGTAACTATCTACATGGCTCCAGCATAAAATTCTGTTTAAATACAATGACAGGTACCAGACTGGTAACTAAGAGTTAACTAGCTAAAAGTTAGTTGCTAATTTCTAAATTTATACACAAAACAACTAATAATAGTATTTTGAATTTCGAATTTGACCCTGGCAGATGCAATAAGGAAAAAAGCAAGGAAACAAACTCTACCCATTAAAAGCAGCAATTCCTTCCTTGAAGGAACAGCATAAAAAATAAGCTATGCTTGGCATCTGTCTTGTTTCTCATAGCAGTCAACAACAGATAAAATAAGATTCTGAAAAGCTAGGATGGACAGCAATAAAATACGCATTTCTCAAACAGATTTAATTCTCATCTCAAGCACTGGTGACAAGGCTTGACAAGAAAACAGTAGTTACCTTTAGCTATAAAAGCTGTAAGTTTTTGCACATCTGTAAACTTCTCTTTGGATTTTGTACACCAAGGCTTAAGGGCTCACTACAGCAGCATTATTTGCCACGATATAATAAATTAGGTAAAAAACCCTTTTGATTTGGCAACTTGGAATTGTACATAATTTGTCCCTTTGTTGTAATTTCGGGTGTTAAGGAGAAATTAGTGTTTATAAAGACTTTGTACATAATCACCTTTCATTACTTTGCAAGCATTGTACATAAGATCAATTAGTGCGGATTTACAACAGATCTTACCAAACTCCACATAAATACCCTTTTGAGAGTCACATTTCTGGGCTTTGTTTCTTGGGCGACACATCTTGGTATCTGTAAGCTGAATATTCACACTAGCTTCCTGCTGACAGGAAAACCGAAAAGAATAGTTATTTATAACAGTTGGGCATTAAAAAAAAAATAAAACCATAGCTATTTAGACTTTAAGCTTTAGGGGGCTGTTATAGATACTTAGTTCATATGCATTGGTAGCTTCAATGCACAACTCTAGTTAAAATAATTTATCATATTGATATCAGTTTTTAAACAATCCAAGAAAATAAAATGGGAAAAAAAAGTTACCAAGGTGCAGTTTTCTTGTCCATCTCCTTTAGTGCTTCTTCTTCTGTTTCTGAAGCCCTTACTTTGGATAACAGAACTTTCTTTGCACAGTAACTCAGCATCTGTAGCTTCTGTGGATGTTTTAGGAAAGTGATGACTCTTTAAAACTGAAAAACATTATTAGGTTAAAAAAAATTTTTTTTTGCACCAAGTATGACCCAAGTATTATACATTAAACAGACTTGCAGAGATCCTATGCACTAAGTGTATATACAGCTAAAATATGTTTACCGAAGAAAGAAACCTTGTTGAATTATTAGTCTGATTATTCTAAGTACTCAAGTAATAAATAATAATCTTAATAATAAATAATAAACAAAAATCTTGATTCTGCCAACTAATTTTCCCAACCAATTTTGGTTATACAGATAATCTAGCAATAACAGGATCTAATGCTAGTCATTTTAGAATAGCTGAACAAGTTGAAAAGAATTCCAAAATAAAGGCTATTTTTATAGCACAATATACAAAACACTACCATCTGCTCCCAACCACAATGTCTTGTTGACCAAAATAAAAAGAGGCACATGTCTGACTTGCCAATACCCTAACAAATACCCTTTACAGGGCACTGAGTACTGGAAAGGGTAAATTTGGATTCCCTGAGGATCTATCTAAACAGGATGAGTTAACACACAGAGCTACATCACCTAATTCCGGCTCTAAGACTGTTTAACAAATTAAAACTGCAAGGCTGGGCATAATCATAAGCAGGACTTTTCCTCACAGTTACAGATTAAACATTATTTGATACACATTCAGTTATGTTTCAGGAACTGGACATAAGATTGGTTAAAGTCATAAAACACACAGTAAAACTGTTCAAGAGCTTTTTCTAAGAAAATCTTCGGAACTTAATGGAACTTATGCTCCTACATTCAAGAAAAAAAAAATCTTTTGATAATTCTTCCTATATTTATCACTGCACAATAAATAGGATACTTTACAAATAATCATGATATGTCAAAATCTTATTTGAAAAAAAATTTGGGGCATCCATTCACAACACTTACACTTCACTCCAGTGTCAAGCTCAAAAGCATGGATAGTTTCCAACAATCCTTCAATTAGTTGCTTAAATCTGGAATTTTCTTTCAGACTTCTGAAATAACATCAGTACTTCAGTTAATTTAAGACAAATGAATGGGTTAACTATAAATACTTCTAGAATTTTGGCTGAACAAAAAAAGGCTAAAACTCCAAAGTGGAAGATAAGACAATAGAAAATTATTGCCACAAAATAAGAACACAATTCTGCCAAACATTACTACGGGAATTAAAATTATGACAAAAGTGAACATATCATATTTTTCTTCATGTAGGTTTAGTAAAAAGCAATCAGTTGTAAGGACTAAACACTAGTATAGCACATACATTTGTTAGGAGAGGTGATTCACCTGTAATCACTTGGAAAAACCTTACATTGAGGTAAGACACTATATTTTCTCCTTTAGAAACAGACAGCTTACTTAATAACCACCTTTTCTTCTTTATTTCAGTCTTATGCTAACATATTTTAAGACTATTAGCCTTACCTCACAGTTCAAACATCTCATCCTCACGCCCCCTTACAAAGATGCATTCCTCACCTCTTGGTAACTTCAGTCTTACACAGAGGACACTCTGCCACACCTTTTTTCTTTTTGCTGATAAGTTTGAACATGCAGAACCTAGGAAAAAGGAAGTTTTGTAATGGTAACAAAAGAAGGATATTTTCTCTAAAACTGAGTATGCACATTCACCACTTCGTGGTTATCAAGTACATATTCTTGTTCTGGTGTTACACTGAGTTCATTGATCCCCTTTGACACATTTGGGAAGCTGCGGTTCTCTCTTCTACTGAACTGACTTTCTCCCCTAAAGTAGCCACACATGAAGTTATCAAAACACAGTATACATGCACGATTAGCACTGAAGAAGCATATATGGGAATTAAAACCAGAACTTATGGAATTAAAAATGATGAAACAAAAAAAAATATACATGGAAATTAAAAATCGCACTGCACTTGCAAATTTTCAAACGTACCTGCAGAATATGTGATCACATTTTGTTGAAACAGGCTCTTGTACCACATCCAAGCTACAAAATGTAAAACGAAACAAGAGCACAGAAATTATAGACACCAGGTATCCAGACTTCAACCAGAACCTTTGCTATTTCAGCATTTGTTTGCATTAAAGAACTACAGACATCATTTACGTTTCAGAGACAAGTGACAAAAACCCACGCTGCTTTACAAACAATACTCTAATCCAATCAGATACATTTTTCCCTCACCGAATAGAAGACTGACATATTCAGGTTCTAACAGAGAAGTAAAATTTACTAGAACACAAGAGCAAAATAGAAGTTCTTTCTTGCACTTTGTCATTTTAGCCTTACAAAACGTCAATATGTTTAGATCTCAGCACAAATCTCTTTACTTGCCGGTAAGCCATAGAACTGACAAAGCATTTCCAAAGATAGGAAAAAAAATTATAAAAACTCCGAAAGATTAATTGACTCTACTAATATTATTCCCTGGCATACCATATTGGACACTCCAAGTTCTTCTGCATAGCTGAAAGCACATTTTGTACATGTCCGATAGTCATCACCGAGAAATCCATCCTTCACGGAAGTCATCCAAAAATAGTCTACAGAAAAAAGAAATTATCAGCTTTGTTTCTGCTCTGTTGCATCCCATGACTATGCGTTCTCCCGCAGGGCTCTGCTCTAACCTGCGGAATGGTATCAAATACATTGCTGCTATTTCTTGAGCAAGACTTTACAGTACAGAGGAGTTCTTACTCTGAACGTTTACCGTTCAAACATCTCGAGTGTCTTGTAGCCAAAGGAGCAAAAACAAAGGGTTTACAACAGCAGCACTCAGGAGAAACTCAGCAAAAGTGTAACAGCAAAAGAGAGGGATTTGCTAGGTGGAAAAGCATACAAAGAAGACGGCAGACACGCTTATACTGAGGACGCTGGGCGTACCTACACGAGCCAGCAGAGGTAAAACCCCACAGCAAGTACCGTAAATCCTGAAAACAAAGGGAAACCACTTGAGCTTCCCACGGCGGCAGCTCGGCTCCGGACGGGCCCTGCAGCGAGGCCTGGCAGGAGGCCGAGGTGGGGAGTCCGAGCACCCGCGGAGGGAGCGCGGTGCCGCCAGGGCCTCCCCGTCCGCACCTCAGCGCCGCTCCCAGCGTCGCGTTTCGCGCCCTTTCCGCCGCGCCGCGCGCAGCCAATCCGCTGCGGCGGGGCCGATCCCCGCCCCTGCGGCGCCCTCTTATGGCCTCCTTCCGCCTCGCCGTGGCGGGGCCGGCCTGGGCGAGCCTGATTGGTGCTGCCGCTGCCACGTGATGCCGGCGCGCGCAGGCGCCGCCGAAGCGCAGGCGCAGGACGTGCGTGGCTGCCGTGCGCACGCGCGCCCGGCTGTGTTTATTGTTGTGGTTCCGCGGCTCCTGGCTCCGCCCTCCGACCAATCAGAGCGGTGGACAGGATGAGTGGCAGCCGAAACAGCCAATAGCCTCGCGCGGAGGGTGCGGGGCCGGCCGCCCTCGGGCCGCCATGTTATGCTGGTCGGGACGGCTGGCGCGGCTGGCTCCGGCTCCGCGGGAGCGCGCGATGGAGCCGCGGGTAACCCTCCGCGTCACCTGCCGCGGCGACACCCGGAGCTTCGTCGTGTCCGACCCAGCGCACACGACGTGGGCCGATGTGGAGGCCATGGTGAGCGCAGTCTGGCCGCGGGAGGCGAAGCGGGGCGTCCCCCGCGGGGCCGCAGCCGTGCGGAGCCGTGTCGGTGAGGCGCTGGCCGTGCCAGCGAGGCTTCGAGGGCCCAGCGTCTCCGCCCGCGCTTTCCAAAGCAGTGTCTCCCATTTCACGGGCTGGTAGAACTGGCTCATACGGCTGCTATCTCGGTTTTTCTTTTTTCTTTGATAGGATGATTTACTCCCGCTGTATGCTTAGAGCGACGTGCAAAGCCTGTTTTGGAAAAAGGTTCTTATGGGTCCTTTTTTTTCTGTGTGAGCAGGTGGTCTTAGCTGTGTTTTTTGCCCTTTTCTACAGGTACGGACACTTGGTTTGGCTCTATATCGCTCTGTAAAGTACATTATAGTCTCCTTATCTCCCATTCTTTTACTTCTTGAAGTAGCTATGGTGAAGTAACACGCGTCTGTTGCTTTTCTGAAGATTTGTCTATGCTCTCTGGGATACTAATAGGTTTTAGGTCCCTTTTTTCCGGGAGCTTTGTGTGTGCTAGTTTGGATCGAATAGCATCTGACTGGGCCAAGCATGCATAGGCAGTTGCTTATGAAGGTCTGTCATGCACTTGGTATAGTTAAGAGTTTGTTTGTTTGCTTGTTTTCAGGGCTGTTCAGTGAAAATTCCTGTTTTGGCTGAGGTTGAAATCATGTTGTAAGGATCCCCTTGGCTATGATGAAACTGTGATTATTATTATTAATTCTGTAGCAACTGTTCTGTTTTTTTAGCTTGCTTTCAAAGTCGCATCTGAAGAGATCTTGTCGCTATTTTATTTTCTCTCTTTCAGCTCTTTTTCTCCCTAACATATTCTAGTATACATGCAGAAGGGTTTTGCTTTATGAATTACTTACGTTCCAAGTTTGAACTGCATCATCTTCGCTTGTATTTCAGTCCTCTGAAAGAGGCACTAGTTCAGTCTTAAAATACTTAGTGGCAAGTAGACCCTGCAGGAATGTCTGAGCTAGTCAGAATCCTCCTTGCATCAAAGCTGGAAGCAGATTACTGTGTAAGCACTGCGTCGCCCTTAATCTTAGGTAGTCTGAGAGCCAGGGTGTGTTTGTTCAAGGTGTGGTGTTCTATTACAGTGTTTTCCTAATCAAGGTAGTACCACGCATTGTCTGTGTTGTGTGAATTACTGTTTCAAGGGACTATCAGTTAAATTTATGTCTTTCTTACGTTTTAATCTTTTATTAAATGAGTTTGGTGTTTATAAGAGGTAAAGTGAGCTCATTTTCTACCTTGAATTTAGGGGAGCAGTCTGTCGTATTAGACAATGTAAGTGCAGACCACAGTTTCTTCTTGACAAGACAAGTTGGTTCTCTCAATGCACTCAGAAAATTCGTGATATGTTGCTGGAAGAACCTGCCTGAGGCAGTTTCATTGCAAAACGTGTCCATGTGTACACTGTGTCCATGTGCTCTGGGGGTGCTGTGTAGGTCCCAGGCAGCCACTGCTGGCTGAGGCTGCTGGTGTTGTTCTGTTAGGTTGGGCAAGCAGGACATGTCAGCTCTTTCAGAGGGTCTCTGGTGGGAAAAATACAGTTTTTGTAGTTCCCTGGTACAAAAAGTACAGGAGCCTCAAAGATTCAGCATATGGAAACAACCACTTTCATTTTACGGTTCCTTTGACGCTGCTCATTCTGCCTTATTAATGTAAAATGCAAAATAACCGCTCAGCTTTATTGTCTGAATTCTGATAGGCTGAAAAATGCTGATCACTTATGTGAACTGTTCTCAGGTGCTTTTTAATGTAAAAGGTAGAGTTTAGGGATTGTTTGCCTTAGTCTTTGTATTTTACAGTGTTTACTATCACTGAGTTGGTTAGCCCTGAGCTTGTCCTCTTAGAATGGGAAGGTTATTATTGTTTATTTTGGAGTAAACATTAACCAGGAAAGGTACAACATGAAAGAAATGAATCTGTTCTTTTCATTAGGGAAAGGTAGTAAAGGTTGGAGGTAAGGCGCTGGGAAGAGTTCAACTCCAGAGGAATGGATTTCTAAAACAGTGTTTGCTTCAACTGAGAAACTGAAGGAAGGGATGGAAGGGTTATAATATTATTTGTGATTAATGGTCATTATTAACTGAGGACGTCTGTTGTCCTGTCTCATTATGGTTTTGTGTTCTCTTTTTTCATTACAGGTTAAAGTTTCATTTGACCTAGACAACATTCAGATCAAATACATTGATGAGGATAATGATGAGGTAAATACCTGCCACCCCACCCTCCTAACAGCTCAACCAAAAAATGACTGGTGGGAGGCTTTCTGCCTCATTATAATTTGTAGTGGGTCCTTCAGGAGTGTCTGTTACACAGGCTGGGGTAGGGGAATGTTTGCCCCTTTAATAAGAAAATAGCTGATAGTCTTGTGGTTTTACTCTTAATGCAGCATACATATTTTAAATTACTATTTTTAGAAGCTACTGCCTTTCTTTTTCTCACCCCATTGAAACAGCCAGTGGTTCTCTGTGCTCCAAGGGAGGAATGTTTCTGTTGAGGAGCTCTTTTTTTTTTTTTTTTTTTTTTTGTTCTAATGAGAATAAGGTAGTTTTAACTATTCGTGTTTGCAGCCGTGATAAAGCCCTGTCTCTTCAATCTAGACTCCTTCCTCTGGAAAATGTAGGTCCCCTGTCATTAGCATATGTTTGCTTCAGTGATCTGGTGTACTCAAATCCTCTGCTTTGCTTTATGCAATTGCTGTAATCTCCAAGCAGATTACTGACTCAGAAAACAAATTGGTTACTTCTAGTTGTCCTTGTTGAGTAACTTCCTGCTTGGCATAGTCTCAGCCTCTCATGTTCTTTCTGTTTATCTAGAGATTTTCAGAGGAGAATGTAACTCTCACGCAGAAGGGACCTTTTCAAATGCAGTGTTCCACTGCTTGGATTATAGCTCTAATAAATGAGATGGGGGTCCTTGTTCTTATTTTTTTTCCCTAAGGGGAAATGTCAAGATGCTTCTAACAACCTTTCAGGGAAAGATTCTCCCCTTATTTGCCAGTCTGGGTAATATATACATATATAGATGCATCTGTGAAAGCTTTTTTTGAAATACTGAGCAAACATTGTTCAGAATCCTGCGATGCTGTAGGGATTAAATAGCTTCTTGTATTAGTGACTTCTGTGTGCAGATTTGGTAAATGAGTATCTGTAGGAGAATGGGCTTATGAAACACTTAACTGATCTTTTGCTGGGCATTTTAAGCAACTGGGGCTAAGCTCTGTACTTGTGTAGTGAGCCCAGGGGTACAGGCACTGACTTTCTGAGGACAGCACACGTGTTCTGGGTGCCAGCAGTGCACAGAGCTGCTTCCTGTGCCAGTCCAGTCACAAACATGGGCTGCTTCAAAACACCATGACTTTGGGTAATGATTAAACAGGGCAGCAATAACAAATACCTAAAGGAGTGGTGGTTTAGAAAATGTGATAAAAGTATGTTTATTTTGAAGTGTGTTAATTTTAAGAGAATTCCAAATATGTGTCTGTGGCTCTTGCTCACTGTTATTTCTCTTTGCAGGTCTCTGTGAATAGCAAAGGTGAGCTGCTGCTTCATTGAGGTGAAATCAAGAAAGAGACCCCAACTGTTGCTTGTGTTTTCTGGAGATGGAGCTGAGAATTCTTGCTTTTTGATATTTGTATTTTATATATGATATGGCATAAAATTTTTCACAAAGGAAGGAATTCTTGATCCATAGGAGCAAATTGGAAGTGACTAAATTAATGGAATATTGTGGCTCTTAGCTGTGAAAATGTGTTCTTATTGCTGTATATAGAATTTCTTGCACTATTTTAAGAGAATTTACAGGAGGTAGGGGAAGCCCCTTGTCATGTAAGGGTTTCTGAATACTGTGTGCTGAACTTATATCTGTTGTTTTAGATAGGGGACATTCACATTTCTTTCTATTTTTCTTTAGAGGAATATGAAGAAGCTCTGAAGGTAAATGTGCTCTTTGGCTTTTTTCAATATATTCATCCTTTTCCAATTCAGATTGATGTAGCTGAGGAAAAAAAACAAAACAGCATTACCTGGACCAGGATATCAAATAGCTCAGTTTTCTAGCTTTGGACTAGCTTGAATGTCTTAGTATGTTTTTCTTCCATCTCCATGAAGATTTATAAAAATCTTCATTTTTATAAATTAGTTGCATAAGCAGTTATGATTCAGGACCCTCAGCAGCAGTGGGTTGGTTAACAGACAGACTTTCCCAAACACTTCAACAGTAATCCCTCATTTGGAAATACTGGGCTCTAGTGAATCCCTTCAAAAATCTTGCCACATAGACTTTACTGCCAGACTGTATAATTAAAACTTACTGGAGTCAATGCTTAGTTACTTTATAAGCAGTTAGGCAAAATAAGAATTGCATTCCTTTTCTACTTTACGTTATTAAGTCTTTCAGAACTTTTTGCTCATGGTTTGAATTTCAAATCTGGTAATTTCAAAGTAATCATAAATTCCTGGACACAATGTATTGTTTACTGGCTCCTATGTGCACTTTATTGTAGGCTAAAAAAGTCCCAAAGGATATTTACATGATCATCCTTTGGCTTTTAATCAACTTTTTAATAAGCATATTAGTAACCTTTAAGAAATAGAATATCAACTGACTCTATCTTGGCATCTCTCTCAGTTTTTCTTTTTGTGTCTGTTATAGTCTTTTCCCAAACTCTCCAACATGGTGTAATACTGTATTTTTACAGATTTTTTTATGCTGATTGTAAGTGGAAAATGGGGTGTATGTATGTACTGTTTGTTTAGATTGCAGTTAAACAAGGAAATCAACTTCAGATGAATGCCTATGAAAAGGACTCTTCTTGTGCTTTGCAACTACATGAAAAAATTATGACAGAAAAGCTGGTGCTTCGTAAAGATGAGAAGAAACCACTTTTGCACTATTCCATGCTAGCTCAGGGATTAGAGGAAGAATTAAAAAATGACAAGGAGCTGACCATTCAGGTAGGAAGCCAAGCTGCATTAAAACAAAGAATTAATAAATATAATTCACTTTGTAGACTGATTGTCCTCTTTATCCCTATATAAAAACTGAGTTCAGAAGTTGGGCTCTGTTTTCAGTTACCTGCACCTGTTGAAGCTCACCAAATGGTTTGAATGTCTTCAAGAGGATGATTTGATGCTGTCTTTAGAAATACGGTTGCTTTCATGTTGACCATTCTTAAGTATATTGATAAAAAGAGCAATTTATCTCTTGAAGCCCTCATTGCCATCTAGTAACTTGGGGTTGACTTGACTTCTGTGGCTTTGGTGTGTAATTACACTCAAGTGCTAATGAGGGAGAAATATTTCAGGAAAATGTCAGTGGCTGCCTTGTGTTGCTTCTCCACTGTTTGCTGAAGAACTTTAAATATTTTTCTATAAAGACACTTAAAAGCTATTTCAGCAGTTAACTTGCTGTATTGAGGGTTTAAAAAAAAAAAATTGCATGCTTTTTGTTTGTTTTGCTTTTTTTTTCCCCAGCAAAAGTTAAATCAGACCAGAACAGAAGGAGCAAATGAAAATCCTCCAGAATGGTTTACCAGCTACTTGGAAACAGTAAGTGTTTTGTCTTGCAAGTATTCGTGCACTTAAAGAAATACATAAGAGGTTGTGCATGGAAGAGATCTATGTGGTGCCTGACTGTGGACATCTGAACACACTTGCCATCAGCACTTGTGACCAGGTTCTTAATGGGAATTAGATGTCTAACTATGTCTACAGTGTAGGGGATACCTTAAAAAAAATATGGAAAGTTTGTGGTTATGTTTAAAACATCCCTGGTGAGCAAATCAGACCTTAATGGTACAGACTCCAGAGGGAGTTTTGGTAATTGTTTTGGAGATGAGTTTCCTTCCCTTCATGCAAGGTTATGGAAGAAAAACAATATTGTAAGCACAAATATGTGGTTTTTAACTTGCCTCTGGGTTGGTATTTTCTAAAATAAAAGTCCTCTCTGAGGAATGCAGTATTTGTTTAATTTCATGTAGAATGTGCTGAGCGTAGGGGAAATGATTCTGAAGTCTATGACTTACAGATTGGGAGACTTTTGACAATGTAACTCAGCTTTTCAAACTTCATAGGTGGGTCTCATCCATGACTACTTTAATTTCTTTCCAGTTCAGGGAACAAGTCGTTAAGGAGACTGTTGAGAGGCTGGAGCAGAAGCTCTATGAGAAGCTTGTTCATCGCAATCAGCCTCCAGATTTTTCGGAGAGCTCAATTACAGCAGCACCTCCACCTTTGGAGAGCCAGGCGGGGAGCAGCGAGCAGTGTGACTGGCTGATCTCCTGCTGCAACTGCCAGGCTCGGATCGTTGGGGTTCGCTACCAGTGCAGGTAGAATCTGATGGGAGCTGGGAGTGGGGGAAACCTAAACCTAACATGCATGGCGTGGGAGTGAGTCTGAGAAACTATCCTGGGCTCATAGACTTCTAGGTTTCTAATCTGCAGCCTGCTGTGCATTTCAGGATGTCTGCTATGTGTCTCACCAACAGCTGATGTTCCCTTCTGTGCTTTTATCTGCATAAAAGCAAGATTAATACTATTTTGAGAAAAGGTGATTGTTAAAGTGAGAGCACTTTACAAACACTGTATTCTCAATGACTCTTCACCTTATCTGCATATGACATGCAGTAATTGTAAAGGAAAATGTTTTGTTCGGTTCACTAAACAAAAAAACAAGACTTAGAACCACTAGTCCATAATAGTTGTTTGTTTGGTTCTGAGAGTCAGTGAGACTAAGGCAGGTCATACTTTTTTTTAATGATCACACTGTTGTCAGTTTAATAATACGGAATAGGTTTTGATGAATGTCTTAAGTAAGGTGTTAAAAGTGAGAGTTTTATTTTAATGAGGCAACTACTGTAAAGGTCAGCGTTTTGGAACTAGGCAGAAGCAGTGGATGAAATGCCAACAGGAGTTTTCCTTTGGATGTTTTTTTTTTTTCCTTGCTGACAGGAGATGACAGTGTTTTTTATCAGCCCTGTTTCTGCAGGACCAATCTGCTTTGCATCCCTGAATATTGTTGACTTAGCCTCTGTATTTTCGTAAACATGGTGCTGTTTCTGGCATTGGATTTTGGTTAAATGTTCTGCCCTTTGTAGCAACAATTTTAGTCACTTGTGCTAAAGGAAGCATGGATTTTTTTCAATGTGTGTTCAAAGAATTGGGAACTGTGTTGCAGTTTTGCCAAGAAGAGAGATAATAATCTAGGTATTCCCCATGGCTCCAAATACTGATCTATGAGTGAGACAACCAGCTGCTGTCACTTGAGAACTGCTTACAGTGCTAGCACGATACAGAGTTATTTCTCTGCAGAAATTCTTTGCCTCTGGGTAACTTTCTGTCTCTTCTGCTTTGCAGCCTTTGTCCAGCCTACAATATCTGTGAGGAGTGTGAAGCAGGAACGTACGCACATGATCCTAACCATGTCTTGTTGAAGCTGCGCAGACCCATCCTCTGTGTCGCTGACAATTACAGCCTTGCAGAGTTCTCCCCACGCCTGCCTGCCACTCTGGAGCAAGTCAGGTAAATGGTGACACCTGTCAGGACCTGACAAGATTGGCATGATAGCAAGTGGAAACACCTGTATTGGAGTTGAGGCTCAGCTTTGATTTTAGAGATAACAAAAAATGGAAATGGTACTCAAACTTTATTGTGAGTAGCTAAAAATAGCTATGTATTTATAAAGGGCCTAAGTCATAAATCTTGCAGTGTTTTTAATCACAAAGTAGAAAAGACAGACTTCTGTGTCATAGATGGGTGGTAAACTTTGAGAGCTTGCTTTTTCTTTGGGCACTCTGCATCTGCCTGTTTTTGTTCTTTCAGAGACCATTCAAAATAGCTCCACAACTATGAGGATGTTATTTGGAAATCATTTGCTATCCAGTCTAGAAGCATGGGACATTTCCTGAAGGGGTCCTTTGAGACTAAAACTGTGTTGGCTAAAGATAAATTCTGATCAGTTTAATGTAACAAGGTGTCTTAATTGCTCTGCAGGCTCCAGAAGCAGATGGACAAAAGATTTCTGAAGGCAGAGAAGCAAAGATTGCGAGCGGAAAAGAAACAGCGAAAAGCAGAGGTCCGAGAGCTCAAAAAGCAGCTGAAATTGCACAGGAAAATTCATCTGTGGAACTCTATCCATGTATTGGAAACGAATGGCTCACCTACTCTGAAATCTGAGAGTCTCCAGCCTAATACCTTCCTGTAAGGGTTGTTGTTAACTGAGCATTGGGTAGTTGTGCTGTCTTTTGTTATGAGATCAAGTTATAGTAACAGGAGGAAGGTTCAGAAATTGCTCATTTGAAGTATGGTTTGTCATTTGTGTGAGAATTTTGCCTAAATGCAATTTGCAAGGTAGAGTGTTTTTAATTGAGAGGAGAGTAGGAGAAAGAAAAAATGTGACTGATTGTTATTACCAGCAATTTAGTGATTTATGTAGATTTAGGAGGAAGGGGAGTGCCTAGGATTATATAAACACATGCGCATACAGCATAAATTAGCATTGCTGCCAATTTTAAAAAGTCTGTATCTTCCTGCTTTATTACGTGTGTCTGCACAAAGTCAAGCACATTCTGTATATTTATGTTCAGTGCTGTTTTTTCTTCTTTATTTTTTATGTGCTCTTAAGCTGAGGTTCATTAGATAGGAGCCTTTGCAGGCAACTGCTTTGCATTTCCTATTCCCTTTGAGTTTATGAATGTGCAGTGTAAAACTTGTATAGTTTGTTTCTTTAAATCATCCTTTCCCTTTAGGGCATTTAAAAGCCAAATTAACATTAATCAGCAGCTGAACTTCTTCAGTTTTGGCGTAATTTTTTTTTGTTTGTTTCCTCTCTCCAATCCCAGGAGTCCTAATCAGCCCTTCCAAGCAATTGTCCCAACACTAAGTGCAGTATTTGTGGATGAGAATTTGCCTGATGGTACTCACTTGAAACCAGGAACAAAGTTTATCAAACACTGGCGAATGAAAAATACTGGCAATGTGGAATGGAGCTCAGACACAAAGGTATCTTGCCTTTGCTCTTACTTTCACACACTAAAATCATTCTGGAAGATAACATTTGTATGTGAATTCTCTGTTAGGACCTGTTTAAGATTTCCTTTGGCCTGTTGATTCACAGCTGGGAATTCTGGAGCAATAAGCTCTCTAGGTACTCTTCACAAGTGTAGACTATAGGAAGAAAGCAAGTAAGAGTACCATCACTGATCATGTTTCCCATTAACAATATGTCCCCATGTTATAATGGTACAGTTTGACCCTGTTTACAACGGGTCTGTTGTTTTTCTAACCTCCAAACCCCTTTGTTCTGCAAGTGGCTACATTTGTGTTGAAAGATGGGGGTATCTTTGTGTTGATAGTACACATTCTCACATTAGTTACTAGCAGCCTGTCTTCTCCATGCCTGCTATCTACAAGGCCTTTCAGCAGAGGAACTCTGCTTCCTACTGCCCACACTTTGCACAGAAGCTTGTGAAATTAACTTTTGGCTTTTTCTGTTGTGTATTTCAGTTGAAACTTATGTGGGGAAACCTGACCTTGGCATCTTCTGAGAAAAAAGATGTCTTAGTGCCATCCCTTCCATCTGGACAAGTAGGAACTGTTTCAGTTGAGTTCGTAGCTCCCAACATAGAAGGAACTTACACTTCTCACTGGAGGCTGTCACACAGAGGTGAACAGTTTGGACCAAGGATCTGGTGCAGTATTGTTGTGGATCCCTCTCCAGCTGCTGACTATGTAGAAAGTGATTGGAAGGGTTCTGACCCCTGTCAGAAGAGTAGAGCTTCCAGAACCAAACAGGCAAGTCACTCACCTGCTATTTGGGGCAGTTCTGAATTGCCTAGGAGAAGGAGCATTGTGTATTATTTGGCATAGTACTCTTAACTAACTATTCAAGGGGATTCTTTTAGCTGTTTGCTTCTAAATTTTATTTTTAATAGGAAAGAAGCACAACATATACTGCATTTCTAAGTTCTAAGGTAATTGTTCTTTTTGACAGGCATGAGGTTAGCAGTCTGTTGCAGCTATTTGTCTAGTTCTTTGATTGAACTGAAACACTGCAGGATTTCTCTTTGTTAGGTCTTGTCCTTTTGGCTCTGTAATGAGTTGATATAAATCTGTTTCAAATTACTTGTGTGTTTACACAAAATTCAGGCTTTACATTTCATATGATGTTTTATTTATTGTGCCTAAGGGGCGTCTGGGACACTTTTTTTGTTTTTGCAGGATGCTTCCTTAAAGACAGAAACAGGTGCTCAACTGATGGGTGAAATTGCAGAGCAGGCTGAAATATCTCTGCCAACTATTCCTTTAAAGATCAAAAATCTGCCAAGTGAGAGAGAGTTTTATATCCCATCTGTCGATCTCCTCACTGCACAGGTAAAGTGCTAAAATTCAGGTAGAGATAAAGCAAACCACCTTGGGTTTGATGTCTTGGTATGTAGACATCTGTAAGAATAAAACTTTGAGCTCTAAAAATGGCCACTCTACTTTCAGAAAGAATATATTGCATTTTATATAGCAGAGCTGTTTCCTTGAGCTGGTATCAGGAACTGTCAGTATGTGGAAGGTATGTGCAGGGCAGATAAAGATTCTCAAAAAAGAGTTAGCATTGAGTCTTTCTCTGGCCCCTAACAAGGGAGTTCTTAGCTCAGTCTCTTGCTGCCCTGATCTGTGCACCATATTCAGTGATGTAAATATGTGTTGTGGGCAAACTGCCCTCTGAAGTCACGTTGAGGAACAAAGTGTTATTTGTACATGAGTGAGATCTGTGCTGCCAGCTACAGATATGATTCAGTTTCAGAGTTTGCTCACGGAAACTGTGTGGTGTTTCTTCCTGTAGGATTTGCTGTCCTTTGAGCTGTTGGACATTAATATTGTGCAGGAATTGGAGCGAGTGCCACACAATACTCCTGTTGGTAAGGCTCCCATATTCTTTGTGCTCTCTTGAGCACAGACAGTTATCCTTTGTATTTTTCAGTCTTGGCTGCTTTTCACCTTCATATCCCCAAGATCATAACATTCCAGATGTTGAGGAATGCTGCCATTTTCTTTGCACAGCCGGTGGCAATGTAATGCAAAGCTAGTTGTTTATTCCATTAGATTGTCTTGCAAAATAACTTTCTTCAGTCTTGAAAGAATATCCCTTAAAAAAAAAACTTTAAAATGTTACCGCTTGGAGGCTCCTCCTTTAGTGCCAATTGTCTTTGCTGCCTGTGTTTTCCAGACATGACTCCATGCATGTCCCCCTTGCCACGTGACAGCCCCTTGCTGGAGAAACCTGGCTTAGGTCAGATAGAGGAGGAGAACGAGGGGAGTGGATTTAAACTAGTGCCTGGTAAGCAGTAGTCCTGAGGAGCTTGGGGGTGAAGGGAGGATATTGTCACTTCTGTGTAGTCAGCAAACCTGGTGGCTAAAAGGAATTCTAACTACTGCCTTCCCCTTCTTTGGAAAAAAAAATGTTTGGCTTATAAACCTTTAGTCTGACACTACTTTAGTGATTGTAGAGGTTGGAGCATAATATATGTAGATTTGGAAATACAAATCATAGAATCACAGAATGGTTTGGATTGGAAGGACCCTTAAAGATTATCCAGTTCCACTCCCTGCCATGAGCAGGGAGTGCTTGCACTATCCCAGGTTGTTCCAAGCCCCGTCCAACCTGGCCTTGGACACTTCTGGGGGGATGTGGTGTGGGCAGCCACAGCTTCTCTGGGCAACCTGTGCCAGGGCCTCCCCACACTCACAGGGAAGAATTTCTGCCTAATATCAAATCTAAATATACCCTCTTCCATCTTAAAGTCATACCCTGCTGTTCTATTACTGCATGTCCTTGTATAAAGCCCTTTCAAAAGCTTCTTTTGATTTGTCTGACCACTGGAACTGTTGGGAGAATTAACAATCTGCCCTTTATAGAGTAGGTTATACTCAAAACACTCCAGGTATGGTCCCAGTACTTCTCACTCACTTTCACATTCAACTTGAGCTGAATTAAAAAAATCTTTCCATTTTAAAAAAGAATTAACACACAGAGTCAATATTAGCTATGACTAGTCTAAAAAATTCTTCTTCTTCTTCTAGTTACATTTCCTTGTTGTGTTGGTAAAATCTATTATGTTTCCCTTTCCAAGGAATGGCAGAAACCTGCCTTTCTGTGGACTCTTCCATGGTGAAAGTGAAAGCTGAACATGCATTGAACCAGGAGGAGGGGGAAGAAGATATGAGTGGGACTCAGTTTGTCTGTGAAACTGTAATTCGATCTCTGACCCTGGATGCTGCACCTGACCACAAGCCCCCACAAAAAAACCCCAAAATCCTCCAGAGTAAGTAGTCATTAGCTGCCTTCTCTGGCCTGACTTGTTTGCAGTCAGACATGAGACACAAATTGCTCAGCTCAGGTAGTTGATACAATTTAATTGTTTTTCCTGATTTATTAGACTCTTTACAAACCTTGCAAGACACCTCCAGTTGCAATATGATAAATGAAGAATCTCCTATGATAAATAGTAATTCCACTTCCAAAAAGGAAGCAAAGATTCATCAGTCGGAGCCAATGAGAGAAAATTCCTGTGGTAAGTAAAATGGGTTTGAATGATGAAGCTGTAAAAAAATCATGTGTAAAAAGATCTGACACTGTTCTAGGAAATTGATCTTCATTAGATGAAGGAAATCATTACATTGTCCCAGTTGTAAGAATCATGACATGAGAAAATTGGTGTCAGTACACTGAACAAGCAGCTGGTTTAACAGCTCTTTTTTAAAGAAGTGAAACTGAGACCAAAAGGTTCCAGTTGGGTGTTCAAATAAATGCTCATGTGTTACACATGACTGGTGCCTCCATATTTTGTACATGTAGCTTGAAATGTTTCTGACCTGTTTCTAATGTGTGTAATTTAGGAGCTGAAAACTCCAGTTTAAGTTCTCTATCAAGCTCTTATTCCTGTTTTTACTATAAGCATTAATACCAGCAGCATATTTGCATAGGCTTAACATTTAGATCTGTTACTCTTTCCCACTCCAGTCTTCACAACAGACATGGCAAATTACACCATTAATAGCAGCAGCTAAGGTTTACAGTTGTTTCTAAATACTTGTCTCCTAAACTGGGACAATACAGTCTCTGTTTTTGTCCATACAAAATGGACAATGGTTAATACTTCACTTTTTCTCCCTACTAGGGGACCTTCCACTGTCTGATGAGAGCACAAGCCCCTCTAGTGGGACTGGCAATTGTGATGAAGAGGAAGATGATAAAGATGATGTTCAGAGTCAATGCTCCTCTGCTTCATCAGAGGATTATATCATCATTCTCCCTGAGTGCTTTGACACCAGTCGGCCTTTAGGGGAGTCCATGTATAGTTCAGCCCTTTCTCAGCCTGGTTTGGAGAAGACAGGAGAACCTGAAACAGTAGCAGAGAGCCCAGAAGGGGGAAGCCAGCCCCAGATCCAGGGGGTCAGTGATACTTTGACAACTTCACAAGCACTGCCTGCAGTACCATTAACCCCAGCGATTGTGGATACCTTACCCCAGACTCAAAGGTATGCTTTGGGGACCAAAACAGTGTGGTGATGCTGGTATTGTTGTAGAGTCTGCAAGGTCTAGTACTTTCCAAACAGGAATTTTTGTAACAAAAGTTTTATTGTATACTGAGGTAAATGTTCTTAAATCCTGCAACTTTTTATAGAGCCTGTACTCACTGATTTAGGTGAGTGTAACAGAGGGAGAGAAGGGAGAAAGTGAAGGGTTTTTTTTCTGTTGATCTTGCCTTATTTATGTGTGTACATGTAGAATAAAAGTAGTAATGTTTTTGCCTTATGTTCTCAGGAATCTTGCATCTCTTCAGAATCACACCTTCCAAGAACCAAACACACCAGCTTCAGAGAATATCTCTTCTGCTCCTCATGATCAAATACAAAGAGAAGGTATTGACAGTACTTAATGAAGGGTGCAGACTATTGTTATCACCTATTCCTTATGCCTAGTATTGAATTTGATGTCTCATTACTCTTGAGGAGAGCGGAAATCTATTAAGTAAAGATTTTAGTTTTTCTTTGGGTGTTGAACTTTTGCTATATAGATGTTTCAAATAAAGAAACAATTGGCTTTGTGGATCAGTTAAGAGCATCTATTATTGGATATGGTAAGAGGATACTCAAAAGTACTTACCGGCATCTGGAAAATTACCTTGCTCTGCAATTAATGAGCTATGTGTTTAAGCTGCTGTTACAGTCACTGAGACAGCAGTTCCTCTTGTGTTAAACACCCACTGATGAATCAGTCAGGTGGTTCTGAAAATCTTCGGACTGCTTTCACTGCAGTGAGAATTCTGAATACCTGGTCTGCGTAACTAAACTTATGAGTATTACTTTTGTACCGAGACACGCTTTTTTCTATTTACATATGCGTTGCATTTCTCCTGCTTAACTGTCATTAACTGGACACGTTGACATTTTTCCTTCCTTTTCCAGAACCCAGTGGTGAAGACAGTCATGGGCCAGGATCTTCTGCATTTCTCACTAGTAAACAGAAGTTCTCAGAGTACCCAAGGTAATGAGGCTGAAGCTGTGACTTCACAAACACTATTTTAGACTGAGAACTGCTTAATTAGACACCTAGGAAAAAGCACTGGCTTCCAGGTTTCATGTAGTCATTATTCTGGAGAGAGGCCTCCCTTCTTAAAGGAAACATGCTATGTTTTCATAAGATCTTGATTTTTATTTGGACACAAATTTAAAGGATGCCGAATTGGCAAGCCAAAATTAATGAAGAGCTCTTTACAAAAGACTCTTTAATGAAGACTCTTTACAAAAGGTCACTTCATGGAAAGTGTACACCCTCAATTTAATAGAAGGCATAAAGAATAAAAGGAATGAGCTGCTTGTATAGCTCAGTTCCCAAACATCACTGATTCCTGTGGGTCATAGGCTGTTCTCTCCAACAGTCCTCACACCAACTTGTGTTTCACTGAAACAAACCCTTGGCTTTACCGACCCCAAAGCAACACCTGTTCTCTTCACAGGTACCCTCAAGGAAGCAGCATTGCAGGAGAACTCGTGAAAGGAGCTCTGTCAGTTGCTGCTTCTGCCTACAAGGCATTATTTGCTGGACCACCCATTGTTGAACAGGTACATGTCTTTCCCGTATGCTATGTGAGTTTCATAGAATGACAACCTTAAATTTATAGATATACATTTTATAAGTGTATCAATATTCTATATTGAACTTCATGTAAGAGTAAAATGTTAAGCCTGATGGTATCCCTTTGAGGTATGCTGCCCTCAGCAGACTAGAAAATCCATGCCATAGGGATAGAAGCATGTCTCATGTAAGAATAGTAACTCACCTTTGTAAAAGAACAGTGAAAGGGAATAAAAATGGCTTAATTGGGGCCAAAAGAGCCTCTGTGCCTCAATTTGATTCTAGTATCATGCAGGGCCCCTAGTTCAAATGGCAAACAAATGACCTTTTTCAGCTTATCTTGCTATCTTTTGTTTTCAGCAGCCTGCAGCTACAGAAGAGCAGACTGCCACTCTGCTGTCCAGTCTGTGTGAGATGGGATTCTGTGACAGGCAGCTAAACTTGCAGCTGCTGAAGAAACACAACAATAATATGATTCAAGTGGTAACTGAATTGCTTCAGATCAGTAACAGTGACTGGTACAGTAGATGCTAAACCTGCCTGGTGGAGAGAAGAACAATCTTCATTGAGTAAACAATAATTAAACATTGCAACAGTAGCAGGCTCCTCTGCAGCTGCTCTGTTTGGAGGTGTGACTTAAAATTTTGGCTTTTCTTTGAGCATTTGACTTTTTTTTTTTTTTACCCTCATGGAAATGTCAAACAACCCTTGTCGTGGCATCTCTTGAAATGGATACCAGAATTTCAGTTATTATTTGGACCTCATAATTAAATGAGTAATCTTTAAATCTCTTAATTTCAGATTAAAACCTTTTACCAGGGAATCGTGTAGAACTAAACTTTGTATCCAGATGACAACTTCCCATTTTATTGTGTGTACACATTTTTTTTAGGCAGCTGGAAATTTTTTGTTGGCTTAACTAGCTTTGGAATAGGAGCCAGTGTAAAATGCTGCTGTAAAATGTAGTTCTGCTTAATTTACAAGAGATGCCCAAAACTAGCAAGTTGTTTCTTCTGATGATTCAGTAATTGGTTTTCCAATGTGTGATAGTATTGTGACAGACTTAAACCTTAAAATTACTCTAAGAAAAAGAAGTCACTCATAGAAGAAAGCCATCTTGAATCATCAAATGACTTTTGAAAAGTCTGAAAGTGTAACTGCAGTTAAACTGATGAATACCAGTAAAGTTGTTGTTTGTTGTAGCAGAATGAAGCAGGAGAATTACCACCAGCAATTGAACCAGCTCTAGTAATGATAGTGCAAACCAGATCTCTAACAGTAAAAGTATAATCTACATAAAATATTTTGTTAAAAATGGAGCGTAAGGGTAGGAAAGGCTTTTCTAGGAATCATTACAGACTCTTTGTAAAAATATTAAAAATTTGACCATTACCTTTTTTTCACTATAGTGTAAACATTTTACTCTGTTAATACCACATAGAAAGATTCAAGAATGTGTAGAAACTGAGACGTGAATTTGAGTACAAATTTTGGTAATGTTTAGGAATGGAAAGAGGGCTTGAAGCAGGGATCACATAACTTTACATTAGAGTTTGAAAAATGCATTAACTTAAGCACTTTCAAGTGTACAGTCTCCTCTTATGGTTCTAGCTGGTCCTGTGTTTCCATAGCCACACCTGTAGAATTAATTTCTCTCATAAGATTTTGTTTTAGATGCCCATATTTAATTTGGAAATGTAAGAATTCCCTTCTAAATATGCTGAGAGATTTGATTCTGAAGAATCACAAGAAATGAGCACCAGACACTGCTGTGCAGTGGGGTAGATAAGTCCTCAGAATTCAGTCCCTCAGCAGGTGACAGTGTTGGCTACGTTCTTACTTTTAAGTAAAATCTTTTCCTTGCTGCAGTAAGAGACCATTGATTCTAAAATATTTTATATTACTCCTGCTTCAAACTAGTGTTCTGTTTCATCACAATATAGCTGAAGCGGTGTCAGTATTGTGACTGACCAGGTTATCAGTAGTAATTTTTTAAAAGACTTAGCACCCATAGAAATAAAGTACCATTAAAATAGTTCAAGAAAACAAATGTATCATACCACTTCCATTTTAAACCTATTTTTATAGATTGTGGAAAATATACTCTTAAATGTTTATTTTGAAATACAGTAGAAGTATTTTGCAGTGTTTCCCATCTCTGTACACCAGTACAACTGTGTGCTGTGGACCAGTTAAAGACCCTTCTGTAACTTTCTCCACCTTAACCTGGGTGTGTTGTTTTGAGTATCTTTTGACTAATGCCAACTCTCGAACAAGGAGGAGGAAAGGACAGGGGTGAAATGCAGAAGCTGATGACACTTTGAAGCATAATGTGGTTATTTGCTTGGGTCTGTCAGGCCCAGCAGGACCCATGTTAGCTGTGTGTACCTTTGTACTTGGAATGTTAATGTGTTCTATAAACTACAAAACTAAAACATTTGAGGAGGAACACTTCATTGCAGATTGAAAATGTCAAGTGTGAGATACTGTTCTCTTTAGGTTACTTTTTACTAGAGTTTAGATGCTGTATGCTCAGGCTTAAGATAGATATATTTCTGTTGGCTTTGTATATTTTGTTAATGGATGCATGATATAATTTATAATATATTCTATAGAGCAGATGTGACCTCTGTATTTTATTTCGGCGGGGGGCCCTGGGATTGGGCGGGGGGGTTGGGATAGGTTCCTCCTCCTGCTCCTGCCGCAGGCTCGGGGCCAGCACGGGCGGTGGGCACCCAGCCCTTGCCCCTCGCCATTGCCACGAGCACACGGCCTCAGCTCCTCCGGCCAGGGCTTCGGCCGTACCCACGGCGGGCAGGGGGAGCACCGGGGGCAGCCGGGGACCGGAGCGGGGCCCGCGCTGAGCCTTCTCCTACCGTAAGGCCCCGGGTGCGCTCCCCACGCCGTTCTGCTCCGTACCCAGCGTGCGGCCCCCGCACACAGCCGTCGGGGTACCCTCAGCTCACCGTCCTTCGCTGGAGAAGGAAAGCACCGTTCCTGTTTCGTTAAGGAAAGCTTTTACACGACCGCGCCGATTCGGCCAGGCTGGCAGGCCTTGAAGCCTCTCTGCCCAGCAAAGCCCTGCCGCTGCCCGCCCCCGGCACGTCCCGCCGGGCTGTGCCCGCCATGGTCCCGCTGCCCGGTCCCACTGTCCGGTCCCGCTGACCGATCCCGCCGGGCTGTCCCAGCCGTGTCCCCGCCCCGCTCCCGCTGTCCCTCCCCGGCAGGTGCCGCCGGGCTGTCCCCACTGCCCGGTCCCGCTGCCGTGTCCCCGCCCCGCTCCCGCTGCCCGATTCCTCCGGGCTGTCCCGGCCGTGTCCCCGCTCCCGCTGCCCCATCCCGCCGGGCTGTCTCGGCCATGTCCCTGCCTCGCTCCCGCTGCCTGTCCCCGGCAGGTCCCACCGGGCTGTCCCGGCCGTGTCCCCTCCCCACTGAGCGATCTCTTCGGGCTGTCCCGGCCGTGTCCTTGCCCCCGGCAGGTCCCTCCCCGCTCCCGCTGCCCGCTGCTGCCCGCTCTCGCTGGGCTGTCCCGGCTGTGTCCCCGTGCCCCGGCAGGTCCCGCTGGGCTGTCCCGGCTGTGTCCCCGTGCCCCGGCAGGTCCCGCTGGGCTGTCCCGGCTGTGTCCCCGTGTCCCGGCAGGTCCCGCTGGGCTGTCCCGGCCGTGTCCCCGCCCCGCTGAGCGATCTCTTCGGGCTGTCCCCGCCCCACGGTGTCCCCTCCCCCTCGCGGTCACGGCGCCGCTTCCGGCGCGCCCCGGACGCGGCCATGGCGGCCATGGCGGAGCTGGCGGCGGCCGAGGAGCTCGCCAAGCTCGAGTACCTGTCGCTGGTCTCCAAGGTGTGCACCGAGCTCGACAACCACCTGGGCATCAACGACAAGGACCTGGGTAAGCGGGGCGGGCGCGGCCTTTGGGCACCCCCGGGCTGCTCGGACGCGGCGGTCTGTGAGTATCGCGTTCCCGGCCGGACCGCAGATTGGGGAGGGCCGCTCTAGCCCTTTCTGTCGGGCCGGACGCGGTTTGTGAAGGTGTTTTTCGAATTCAGACGACAAAAGCCATTCTTTTTCTTAAAAATAACTTGTCGTGAGCGTGAGGGAACGCTTCGGTCTGGGCTACCGGGGGAGCTGGGGAGAAGCCCCTCGGGCACAGGGCCCTGGCTGGGTCCCCGCGCTGCCAGAGCAGCTTCTGTCCCCGCGTGCAGGCCTTAGTCCTTAGCACTGCTTTTTAGTTACTTGTTTTAATTTACTGTATGCTTTTTCCTCACAGCCGAGTTTGTGATAAGCCTCGCCGAGAAAAATACCACGTTTGATACATTTAAAGCAGTTCTTCTGAAGAATGGTGCTGAGTTCACGGTAAGTGAGACCTGAATGCTATTTATATATTCTTCTTGTTGTGGTATACTTTATAGAGCTTTCTGTCTTAAAGAGAGAGTTGTGAGGAGTGATTATTGGTTTTCTTCAACTGGAAAACTATGTATTAATTGGCTTCTGATATTCCCGTCTCCCCTCCCTCCCTCTCCCTCCCATTTTTTTAAACTTTTGTGGTCTTTGAAAAGCATCTTCCTGAGGACTTGAACTACTTATTGTTATGTTGAGCATATAAAGTATGGAAGAAACAACTTTTCATTAAGGCAAATATTGTCACAAGTCTTCTTATGACCCTAACATGCTGTGTTTATTGATTCCTCGGAAATAACTGTGGTTGGATTAAGTAGGTGATTAAAAATGATTAACAGAAAAGTTACTTAGATGTAATTATTTTCAGGTTCAACTTAAGCCTTTTTAGGATGTACACGAAGTCCAGTGATAGTTTCTAAAAATCAACCTGCATCTTCAGAGTTGAGGTTTTTTGTGTCCTGCAAATAAACCCTCACTTGTGCATTCTAGTAATTGAAAACGTTGCAGTCTTTTCTAAAAGTTTCTCATTAACTTTTTCAGGATTCCCTCATTAGTAACTTGCTACGTCTCATACAGACAATGCGGCCTCCACCAAAACCATCTACGAGCAAAGGTAGGTGGAGCCAGTGGCTCAGTTTTGGTGAGATTGATGCAGTTACTGTTTTAGTCTTGTAAAGCTAATCCCGTTGCACCATGTGTCCTGCTGTTGTTATTCTGAGTATACTGCTCAGAGTATTCAGTCTTTCATGTATTCACTAATAATCAGAATTTTATTTAAAGCAAGGTAACACAGTATTCTGTGAATTGAATCTCTGTAAAAGCTGTATCAACCTTTGCGTTCAGATGAAAATTAAACTTTATATTCAATTATAGAAAAATTAAGAACGGATTGTTGTAGCACTTGTAAGTTTTGTGTTTCATTTTACTTTTTTTTTTTTTTTTTTTTTTTTTAAATCTCAAAATCAGAGGCAGTTGTCAAACCCAAATCAGAGAAAGAAAAGTTGAGGGAATTGTATCCAGCCCTTTGCAGGCCAGACAATCCCAACATCAGGGTAAGTGGTCATTTCAGATTTCTTTTGTGACTCTGTGAAAACTATTTTTTTTTCCCAGTTAGTTTAAACCTTTTTTCTTTGTCTAATGCATGGATAAATGTGAACTATGAGAAATGGAATGTAGAAGAGGTAGAAGGCTGGTGTTACTGCACATTGTTGCAAAGAATAGCTGTTAACAATTGCCATGTTGATACTGTTTTGCAGAATATGTGGATGTAAGGTGAAATTTGTGGCCTGGCCTTCCTTACATAATGTTCAAACTAATGATGTGCTACCAACAAATTCAAATTTTTCTATATTGAGATGCTATGAGGCACTTGCATTTTGAATTTCTGTAATAATTTGGGGCATTGAGATAGAACTTTCTTTTGTATAAAAGCAGAATTGTCTCAATATTGTGGCCGAATAGGGAGAGAGCTTTATTACTTTTTCTGTATCACATGTTGAGTCTGATCTCTTTTTATCTTGCATTCGTTCTAAATAAATGCACGTATGATGATCATTCTGTAGATTAATTTTTTGTGACAGGCTTTTTATCAGCCCTTTTGCAGAACAGTTTTCTGTTCTTGCAGAATATGCTGGATGAAGATGATGTGAAAGTGGCAGCTGATGCCCTGAAAGAACTTGAAGCTCTGATGCCTAGTGCAGACAGGCAGGGCAAGCAGAGGAGCAGCGACCATCGGTAGGTGTGTGGTGTGTCTGGGGGGAAGGTCTCGGCTGCTGTCATTGCCTGCTCACTCTGTTCTGAGGTGGAAATTCACTGCAAAGACGGAATGTTTGTTTGTTAGGGCAAAGAAGAGGAAGAGGAGCCGAAGTCGTAGCAGGGACAGGAAGCGAAGGCACAGATCTCGCTCCAGGTCTCGTTCCAGGACTTGGGATAAGCACAGGGGGAAATCCCGATACCGCTCAAGGAGCAGAAGTTGGAGTCCCAGTAAGGACCGTAAGGACCGAGACAAATACATTGAGAGGAGCCATGAGAGATGGAGAGACAAGCATGTAGACCGTCCGCCAGCCGAGGAGCCTTCCATCGGAGACATTTACAACGGCAAAGTCACGAGTATAATGCAGTTTGGATGCTTTGTGCAGCTGGAAGGACTAAGGTACCTTCTGATGTTCTCAATAAATCTGCTGCTATTTCATCTTTTTTCTGCTAGTGCCTCGAAGATGCTATGAGGCTACCAGAAAGTATGCTGGACTTTGGTGTCAAGCTGAAGGACTGTTTAAAAAAATAAATTTGATAGTGGAGAATTATAGAATTCTCATTACAAAAACCAGTTTGTGAACATAAACAGTCAGTTGACAGCAAAATATTTTAATGTAGATTCTGAGTGATCTGAAGGACTGTCATTGTAGTAATGGGCCCCTCTCATGCCCCTCTGTTTGATCCCCAGGAAACGTTGGGAAGGCTTGGTGCACATCTCAGAGCTGCGAAGGGAAGGACGAGTTGCCAATGTTGCTGATGTTGTGAGCAAAGGACAAAGAGTGAAAGTCAAAGTGTTATCCTTTACTGGATCCAAAACCAGCCTGAGCATGAAGGTACAGAGGTGCTAAAATTCTTAAAATGCCTCTACTTGCTATTTTTTACTCTTTTTGATAGAAACCAATATGTAACCATTCAAGTGGGAGTTAAAAACTGAGTTACTGTTCTGTATTTAAGTGGCCTGTTGCTTTTTACTCATTTTCTCTAGGTTCTTCATTTTGATGTAGTGTTCCTAACAATTTCTTAGTTTGACATGATAGCAAAGAGGCAAGGCAAGCCTCAAGCTATTGCTGTTTGTCTTCCTTTTTCAGTAGGAGAGAAACTTTTAATATTAAACTAAATCACTACTATTGCCAAGACAGAGTAGAGTGTTCCACGCCTGAGGATGTTCTTACCTGGCAGTGCCAGCTGAAAAAACTAAAAAGCCTACAAACCAGCATTTTCTGTGAATGGGCGGTTATTGGCATTAGAAAGCACCAGAGTTAATGAGAAGTGTAGAGCTGGTAGATTAATCAATCTATCAATCTAATGTAGGATGTTGATCAAGACACTGGGGAAGACTTGAACCCAAACCGTAGGAGAAACCTGGTTGGAGAAATCAATGAAGAAACCTCTATGAGAAACCCAGACAGACCCAGTCACTTGTCCCTGGTGAGCGCCCCCGAGGTGGAGGACGACAGCCTCGAACGGAAACGCCTCACCCGCATCTCAGACCCGGAGAAATGGGAAATAAAACAGGTGTGTGTTGCATTCAGGGAAATAGGATGTCAGTCAATAAAGTTGCCAGGGAGTTTCATGAACTAGAATACAGCTCCTGGATTGCGTAACTTACTCCTTACCTCTGAATTGCTGTCTTCTGATTTGGTGCTATTTTGGTGCTGTTTGGAATAACAAAAGGACTGTTTGGTCAGAGGCTGGATGACTTGGGGAGAAGTGTGCCAGGATATAGGACCATTCCTTTGTTCCTGTTTTACGGGAATAGGGTTAGAACTGAGTCATAGGCATGAGTTATGTTTGTTCATGGGGTCATAGTCATGTTGTATTCATTCTGTTCCCAGATGATTGCAGCTAATGTGCTTTCCAAGGAAGAGTTTCCGGACTTTGATGAGGAGACTGGGATTCTTCCTAAAGTTGATGATGAAGAAGGTAGTATTTCCCAGTCATCTTACTGTTGTAAATTCCTTGTCTTTCTGGTTGTATTTTGATTTAAAAAGATATCAATGGTATAAGTAACTATAAAGCATCTCACAATTTGCTGTCATCTTGTACATTTGGAACTAGGGTTCCTCTGGTTGTATTATTAATGGCATTTGGATGTACCCTGTCTGTGCATTTTTATTTGCAATGTTTTCACTTTTAAAACTCTTAAGTACCTCATAACCAAGAATACACTGGAACCATTATTTGAAGAGACACTTTTATGTACCGAAAAGATGTTTAACTTTTCTATAACCATTGTCACTTGTGGATTTTAGATGAGGATCTTGAGATTGAGCTAGTTGAAGAAGAGCCACCATTCCTTCGAGGTCACACTAAACAGAGCATGGATATGAGTCCCATTAAAATAGTAAAGGTAAGAGATTTCCAGGGCTAAAACCAATGTACTTGGTATAACTAAGTAAATATTTGGGAATTTAACTACCAGTTTCCCACCTGCACATTATTGAGAGCCCTGAAAAACATAACATCTGAACTGAAACTCCTTCCTAATAAAGCTGGGTTCTAACTTAACTAGTGACAGTGAAGTGGAATAATGGAAGTGAAATGCCATTTTACATAAGTGTGTTAGAACATACTTCCTCTGTTCTGCTTTTTCTTTTGAAAATAGAAGGTAGTGGAGAAGTTCTTTTCTTTGGTTATGCTCATAATCCTTCTGACTGGGCAGTGTGAAAGTTTATAAGGCTAGCCTAATGGAAATATCCTGAAAATCTAATAAACAAAATTTAACATTTTTAAAGCATTTTCAGAACATGCTTCTAAAGGACCGTGGCAACAGGAAGATAATTGAAGGAATAGTAGTGCTTGAGGTCTTTTCTTCTTGCTTTCCAGAATCCAGATGGTTCCTTGTCCCAGGCCGCAATGATGCAAAGTGCTTTAGCTAAAGAGAGGCGAGAACTTAAACAAGCCCAAAGAGAAGCAGAGATGGATTCTATCCCCATGGGCCTCAACACACACTGGGTGGATCCTCTCCCTGATGGTATGTCTGTGCCTTTTTTGTGCTAGTGGAGCCACCCAGGAGAAATGTCTTGATGAATTGTTTGTCTGCCATGCTTTAAAAGTGAATCAAAGAAGAAATGCTTTTCCACTGAAATGGAAATAGGATTGTCAAGGGGGTATACATGTAGGTACTTAAAAAACATTTAAACACAGAACAGAAGGCCTGGATGATGGAGCAGTTGGAGCAGGATCATCAGGGTCTGCTGCATGTGAACCTAGATGTAATGATGAAATTGTTTCTGTTCTAGTGGATGGAAGACAAATAGCTGCAAACATGAGAGGTATTGGGATGATGCCAAATGATATCCCAGAGTGGAAGAAACATGCGTTTGGTGGCAACAAAGCTTCTTATGGTAAAAAGACCCAGCTTTCCATCATTGAACAGAGAGAGAGCCTCCCAATCTTCAGACTGAAGGAACAGCTGATACAGGTAAGAATCTTGAAAAGGCATTCTGGTTTGGGCAAGCAGTAATTTAAAATAAAAGTCTTGGGTTAGCTTTTTGACAGGTGAATAGCCTGCTGATAGTGTTAAGTGCAGAACTTTAGTTCACAATATGTATTTTAAAGTATTATATATATCTGTATAAAGTTCCAGATACTTATTGCTGTATGTCAAAATTGCTCCTAGGATCATGTGGGCAAGGGGTAAGTCAGCTGAGCAGTTAAACAGGTTGCTGACTTGATGATCAGTAGGATTACTTATATGGTTTTTGGTCTGGGTCAACTGAAACAAGAGAAATTGGTGCTCAATCTAGTCCTAGATAGACCATGCTGAATTTATTTGGTTTGTTTTGATTTTTTTAAGATTCTGACAAGTGTATGTTTTCTGACCTTTTCTAGGCTGTGCATGACAACCAGATTCTGATTGTTATTGGAGAGACAGGATCTGGGAAAACAACCCAGATTACCCAATACCTGGCTGAGGCAGGATACACCTCAAGAGGAAAGATTGGATGTACTCAGCCTCGCAGAGTGGCTGCAATGTCTGTTGCCAAGAGGGTGTCAGAGGAATTTGGTTGCTGCTTGGGACAAGAGGTGAATTTCTGTGTTCAAGAACATGACAAAATAAGCATGAAGTAGGAAAAATCAGTACTGGAGCTAGTTTTCTTGTGTGTCCATGTGTGTCTTCCCTTGTACGCTGTAAAATGAATTTGTGGAATAACCAAATAACCCAGCTGGGAGTTAATGAGGCTGATAACTGTGTAACTTCCATTTTTGTGCAACTCTTCCTTCCAGGTTGGCTACACCATTCGGTTTGAAGACTGCACCAGCCCTGAAACTGTCATCAAATACATGACAGATGGAATGTTACTGAGAGAGTGCTTGATAGACCCGGATCTGACCCAGTATGCCATCATCATGCTGGATGAAGCCCATGAGAGGACCATACATACAGATGTGCTCTTTGGGCTCCTGAAGAAGGTAACGTAGCATTGGATTTTTACTGCTTCAGTGTCCTCTGTATGGGTAGGAGAGCACAGGCAAAGGGGAGGTCACACAAGTCAGGTTCATACATGTGCTTCAAGAGTCTCTTCCAAAGCAGACTAAGGGTTTGTGTTCTGAATCTTGGTGAAATGATCTCTGTGTGAAGGCAGAGCAAGCAAGAAGGAGCAGAATCAAGGAGATCTGGCCATCCTGGATGTTCATAATGGTGGATGAGCCGGGGAGTGTTCTGGCTTTGCTCGTCCTCTACCAAAAGCTTTCTTGTGATAATGTTGTTAAGAAAGGCTTCAAGTGGGACCTCAGTGGGCAATTTTCTGAAATTCTGGGTACTGGGATGAGCTGGCCCTCATTAAAACACCTTATATAACTGGTTGTATTTGTCTGACTTTAGTCAAGTGCCATGTAGTTAATATTTCCAAAGGCAATAAATGACTTGAGAACTTTGTCCTACTGCAGACAGTGCAGAAACGGCAGGATATGAAGTTGATAGTGACGTCAGCAACACTGGATGCTGTGAAATTCTCTCAGTATTTCTATGAAGCACCAATCTTCACAATTCCTGGCAGAACATATCCAGTAGAAATTCTGTACACAAAAGAGCCAGAGACAGATTATTTGGATGCCAGTCTGATTACAGTAATGCAGATCCATTTAACAGAGCCACCAGGTGAGTAGAGAACGGTCTGGGGTTATTGTTGATTGAAGGACCTCTGAGGAAGGTCTTTCTGGAAGTCATGGATCATGTTAGTAACGTGAGCAAATTACTGTCTGGACTGTCCTTTCTTGTTTGCAAATACAGTAACTAAAATGCTGAAAAAGTTGGGTGAAAGACTGAAGTATGTTGCCGCTGGCTAAGGGGCTAGCAAAAGTTAGGGATCCTCATCAATGGAAAAAGTGAGGAATAGGAATGTAGTAATGCAGGAGTTGTACTAAACAGAATTGAATCTGTGGATGTTTTGATTTCCTTCCTGTGTAGGTGACATTTTGGTCTTTCTGACTGGTCAGGAAGAGATTGATACTGCCTGTGAAATCCTCTATGAAAGGATGAAATCTCTAGGACCTGATGTTCCAGAGTTAATTATCCTACCAGTGTATTCAGCTTTACCCAGTGAAATGCAAACCAGGATCTTTGACCCAGCCCCACCAGGGAGCAGAAAGGTAATTCCATCTATGTGCACCTTCATCTTCTGCTGATACACTTTAATAGTGGGATGTGTTACACCGCTGGAATTATACATTTTATGGAGAAAAGATGATTTACAGCTCAGAGCATATTTTTGGTTGTATACATATCAAGTTATCTAAGCTTTGAAAACATGTATAAAAACATCTGGTGTAGCAAACCTCTGTGTGGAATGTTCTTGATGTGTTATTGAATACTGTCTTTAAAGGATACTAATTTTACTTAATCTTAAAATCTAAATGCAGTTCCTGTTGGATGGAGGTAAATTTCCTGCCAAGCAGCTAGTGCATATCTAGAGTTATATTCTCAGGAAGATTTTTCTCTAAATACAGGCTGTGTCTGAGTGATAGGTAAAAATCTCCCTGAAGTCAGTGCATTCTGCTTACAAGCTTTCTCTTGCTTCTAATTGAGGATTTTATCATGCTCTTTTCCCTTTTTGCCCAAACTTTAAACAAAGGTAGATACTTAAAACCTATCCATCTTTGTAGATAACACCTCCTGTTCCCTGTGAGCACACTTCTTCTTCCAACATTAAGTGACAGCGGTTGCATTTATAACAAACTGCTCATGTTACACCAATGGATGAGGTTGGGTGGTGGGGTTGGCTTGGCATCCTGACCCAGAGCTGGTGCTGACTCAGCCTGTGCTTTGCAGGTTGTCATTGCCACGAACATTGCGGAGACATCTCTGACTATTGATGGAATCTATTACGTCGTCGATCCTGGCTTTGTGAAGCAGAAAGTTTATAACTCCAAGACTGGAATTGACCAGCTGGTGGTGACACCGATTTCACAGGTACGCATTCTGTGTTTGGCTCTCCCCATGGGTGTTGTGTATCTTGCCAATGTGGCATCCAAGCATATGTGAGCAAAATGAGCCAATGAGAATTCCACATTTTTGATAGTTCCTTGAGGCTCTGCCTAAGGAATACATACTTTCCTGTTTGTATTGAAACTATTTCTTTTAATACAAGTAAAATTGTGAATAATAATTTTATTTCACTTGTTTTCACCTGTTCACTGAGATGCCTTGTTACCTGTAGGCTCAAGCAAAGCAGCGTGCAGGAAGGGCTGGGAGAACGGGCCCAGGAAAATGCTACAGGTTATATACAGAACGGGCCTATCGAGATGAAATGCTAACCACCAATGTGCCTGAAATCCAGAGAACAAATCTGGCCAGTACAGTGCTTTCCCTGAAGGTAGGTATTTCACCAGCTTGTAGCAAGCCAGCATGATCAGTGTTTCAGTGAATGAGTCTCTGCCTTTGAGTCTCAGGAAGTAGTGCTGTAATTTCAGATCCTTCTAGTGAACAGAGGTATTTTGGAAGGGAAACTTCAACAAAAGCAATTCTCAGGCACTGGGCTTGCTCCTGTGTTTTTCTATTGAAGGGTTATTCTGTTGGATATCCACCTAAATTAGGAGTTTCAGTTGCACAGAACAGATAGGTGCAGGAGGCAGGAGAAACAGAAATCTCTAGATTGGTAACATTTCCTATGTAGGGTACATTTATATTATTAACAGATGAGGCACATTGTTCTAGAGGGGGTTTAGAGCTGCAAACGTGGGCATGTCTAAGTGTGTACCATCCCTCTGGAAGTCTGTGAACTGGATTAACCCAGTCACAGCTGGGAAACTGCTGCCTTTCCCCTGTCTGGGAACTTATTTAACGTCCTGTGGAGCTGTCAGGCCACACTGCTTTACAAGACAGGAAGTCCTCAAAAGCAGCAGTTAGCCTATGTTTCTCCTCAGCTGAATCATCTTGCTTGAGAGATATGTGAAACAGTACCAAAGGAACAGACCAGAAAGCTGGGTAGTGCATGAATGCGTGGGCCAGTGCACATTATTTTAAGTGCAGGAGTTTAAGTGCAGCTGTGTATTCGTGACTGCACCTGCAGTCAGGATAGGGACATGAGGCTAGGGTTGCTCTAAGTTTTGTAGTGCCTCCCTGTTTGGTGTTCCTTCTCTGGCTGGAGTTGGTTGTCTTCCTTCTCAGTGTTTTAACTTGGGTTTTTTCTCCAATCCCTCCCAGGCTATGGGCATCAACGATTTGCTGTCCTTTGACTTCATGGATGCTCCCCCCATGGAAACTCTCATAACTGCCATGGAGCAGCTCTACACCCTGGGAGCTCTGGATGATGAGGGACTGCTCACTCGACTTGGGCGCAGGGTAGGCAAAATAGAATACCTCTGACCACTGCTTGGGTTGCCAATATTTAGGGGATGACACGAGAGAAGTCATAGCAGGCCTTGCCTAGCATTGTTGGTTTCCTGTTGCTGTTATTCTGTTGTGTTTTATTGGGAGCTTTACATACCTTCTGCTTTTTAAGGAGCAACAAATGTTTCTCCTTATTCATAAACTTTACGTTTATTAACGTCAAAAAATTTCCTGTAACGATTGGGATATTCTTATGATAGTGAATACAGACAAATAATTTGTTTCATATTGAGTAAAGTTATTCTGGGTCGAGCACACCTCTTTGGAAAGTAAATATGTGAGAAAGGGCATTGCTTTCACTGAGAAGACTCGAGATTTTTCCAAGATGTTAGAGAATGCCCTGAAACATGTTTCTTGCAGATGGCAGAATTCCCCTTGGAGCCCATGCTGTGTAAGATGTTGATCATGTCTGTACATCTGGGATGCAGTGAGGAAATGTTGACAATAGTCTCCATGCTGTCTGTGCAGAATGTGTTCTACAGGCCAAAGGTGAGGAACTGAGCAGTGCTACAGTCTGGATGGGTTTGGTGTGGATGCCTCAGGGGTTAAGAGGGAGCAGATTTGCCAAAAGAAACTTGTAATTTGGTCAGGTCATTTGCTTGTGCATTACCTCTCTGACGTTCGTTTTCATTTAAGGGCCTGTAGCTGCAGGGTTGGTAGTTTCTTTGCAGATGGGAAGGTAGAAGTGAAAAGTCTGACAATCTCTCTTGCATTTTCCAATGAACAAGTAGAGCCTAAACCAAGTCAGTCCCAGCTCTGGACTTCAGATTGCCTTTGCATTTTCAGATACACAGAAAGTATTTCCTCATGGCACCTCTGTCCTGTGCTGCTTTCTTTTAAGTCAGTAAGCAGCAGACTCTGCTGTGGTGGGATCAGGTTTGGCTTGGATCCATGACTTCTTCTGCAGTGTAGTCTGTTAACTTCAGTTTTGATCTGTGTAGCTGCAGTATTTGATTAATGTTTTATATGCAGATGGGAGAAGTGGGAAGAGGTGTGTGGGTCACCAGGCTCAAACCTACTGCTTCAGCACATTCCTTGATGAGTAACTGAAGTTATTTCTAGAGCAGTAAGAAAACTAGCTAGTTCAGTGTGTGCATATGCTTCCTGCAGTGTGAGCCACTTACTTTGATGTGTTCTTTCAAAAATAGGGACTGAAACGGAATAAAACATTTTGTGTTGCCTTAATCTTGTATTGTCTGTTTCATGATAGGTTTAGAATATTGTGGTATGAATGACAAGGAGCCTCTGTCATTTGTATTGTACAGAGGTTTTCTCTACAATATAGGTATCTGATTGATGTATGTTTTATGTGTTAGGATAAACAAGCACTTGCTGATCAAAAGAAAGCCAAGTTCCATCAAACAGAAGGTGACCACCTCACCCTGCTGGCTGTGTACAATTCCTGGAAGAATAATAAGTTTTCAAATCCCTGGTGCTATGAAAATTTTATCCAGGCCCGATCCTTACGCCGAGCACAGGACATTCGCAAGCAGATGTTGGGCATTATGGACAGGTGAGCATGTCAAGGAGGACAAGTACTGACTTTGTTTCTTACTGTTCTTGCATTGTAACAGCTAAAGAAAATTTGCTAAACTGATGGTGGCATCTGCATCCAAATCTGGAGAGCTCTAACCTTTTTCTCTCTAACACTTGTCTGGCAGGCATAAGCTGGATGTGGTGTCTTGTGGGAAGGCAACAGTTCGGGTCCAGAAGGCCATTTGCAGTGGCTTCTTCCGAAATGCAGCAAAAAAGGATCCCCAGGAAGGTTATCGGACACTCATTGACCAACAAGTAGTCTATATCCACCCATCCAGTGCTCTCTTCAACAGGCAGCCAGAATGGTAAGGAAGGCAATAGCGTGGAATTTTCTGTTTCTCTTCAGGCTTTATAGCAGAGAAAATCATGGTGTGCACTGTTTGTGGAATACAGATGTGAGCAGAGGCTGCTGATTTCTTTGCAATGAGCAGAGTGAGGAAAAATTTCAAGTCTACTTTTGTCTCTTTCTGCTGCTAAACTCAGTGCCTGTGCAGAGATGAGACTGACTTTTGGAGCCAAGGCCAGCCCTGAAGTTTGTAGTTGTGTGTTTCTGTATTGTAGAAGTGAGCTTAAAACACTGAGGGCTGAAGAGGGAGAGAGGGTTGTTTGAAATGGAATGAAGGAGTTCTGTGCTGAAGAGTAGTTGTGAAGTAGGAGGGGGGAAATAGGGATAGCTCTTCTCTGCACTGGAGCTTAAAAGGAGCTTTATGCTGAAGGAGATAAAGGAGCAAGCTTAGCTACTCCAGCCCTTGTCTTGTCACTTCTTGTGTGAACAAACTGATTTCCAGAGCTGCTGTCCCTTTTCCCAGGGTGGTGTATCATGAGCTGGTGCTGACCACCAAGGAGTACATGCGTGAGGTGACAACGATCGATCCTCGCTGGCTGGTGGAGTTTGCCCCTGCTTTCTTCAAGGTCTCTGATCCCACCAAGCTGAGCAAGCAGAAGAAGCAGCAGCGCCTGGAGCCTCTGTACAATCGCTACGAGGAGCCCAACGCTTGGAGGATATCGCGTGCGTTCCGGCGGCGATGAACTCGGCTCCCTCCTGGACTCTGGCTGGTTTTATATTTGTGGGACTGGGATTTTTGCACTGTTGCCAGTGTCGTGGAAGACAGACACTCCCGGGAAGCTCACCTGTGCAATGAGCAGGTAGTCAGCCTTGGCAGAACGGGAGCTCAAGGGGCACCCCAGCTGTGGCACAGATGTGCTGCAGCTCCGCATGCCACTGCAGCCTCTCAGAAGTGGGTCTTGGAGCACTTTAGTGATTCCTGTTTTAAGAGAGAAAATCTAAGACTTGAAAGTCTGGGTACTGAGCTGAACAACACCAAAAAATAGTGATTAAAAACTGGTTGTTCACCAACCTGACTGTGTTCTGAGTGACCAGAGAAATAGAAGCTGGAATAGTTTGTGTCTTAACCCTGCTAAAAGGGATTTATTTCTACTTACACCCTTGGACGGTGGCTGCTTTTTGGGAGCAGCCTGTTGTCTATTTTACCAAGTTTATGCGTTTTCCCATTCAGTGTAATTATTTGTCTTTTATTTAAGCCATCTGTGGTGAGATATTTAGTATCTCTGGCTTTGGGATAAGGCAGGAAAAATTTTTGAAACCCAGCTAGAATGTCAGTTATATTTGGACAGTGGCACAGGTCAGACTGCAAGTCTTACCCTTCATCCCCGTGTCCTGGGTGCTGAAGGCTGGTTTATCAACCAGTAATTACCACATCACCTCTGCAGCAGGGTTCCATCTGAAAATGTAAGTGGTTACAGATGTTTAGACCTTCTATACAGTGTGACACGTGCTTCATTTTCACTTGGAATGTTTGATGACATCACAGCTCTTGAGTTTCTGTAATAGAATGAGCTCTTAGAACTAAAATGTCTGTAAAAATTGTGTAATAATTTCTTGTTTAAAAAGAAGGTGACTACCCACTGTGTACTATGTTGTGCCCAAGCTACCTGTAAAATACTTTTTCTGTTGCTAACAGATGAAACTTATTTCACTCCATAGCTGCAGAAACCTTATTTTTTTTTTTTTTTTACAAAGCTGGGATATTTGCTGAATTTATTGTTGAAATGAAGAGAATGAGTCTGGGGCGCTTTGGGGGTCTTTGATGATTTATGACACTGCTTCTCACGTGACTGTCCTGTGTGAATGTGACCTTCTGGGGTTGGGTGGGGGTGTTTTACATCTGAGCCAGTTTGTTTTTATTGGTGTGAGTGCCTCAGGGGTTCTGAATGCCTCAGCCCTAAGGGAGGGCTCTGCAGGGTCTGCTTCTTCCTTGGTTTGTAGCCTCCAGGGATGGCTGTTCACCCCTCTGTACCAGACATTTCAAAATCACACCCAAAAACTCTCCTCCACCATTGCTTGGGGGGAAGAATGTGCAAAGCTGGCCATAGCAAGAGTCTGTGCTCTGCACCCTCTTCTCCTGGCTGAATCCAGCTGTTGGGTTTGGCTTTCCTTGTGGATACATCCTTCTCCCCCAGCCTTGTTAACTTCTCCATAGACCTGAGATAATTGGGTCATAGTCCCATCTTGATCTTATCCCCAGTTCCTGCCAGGGGAGTTCCTGTTCCTATTGTGGGGAGCGGGGTGGGCTTTGGTGCAGTTGCTGCTTTGCAGTTTGCTACAGTAGGCAAAGCCCTTGGGTGATTTTAACAAAGTTTGAGCCATTAACTATTTTAGTCTCTCCCAGAAGGGTCTGGAGCACGAGTCTGATGAGGAGCAGCTGGGGGGGCTCAGGAGGGACCTTCTCACTCTCTACAGCTCCCTGACAAGAGGTGAGAGCCAAGTGGGGGTTGGGCTCTTCTCCCAGACAGTGATAGGCCGAAAGGAAGTGGCTTCGAGTTGTGCCAGAGGAAGTTTTGACTGGATATTAGGAAAAAATTCTTTACTGAAAGGGTTGTCAGGCACTGACACAGGCAGCCCAGGGCAGTGGTGGAGTCAGCACCTCTGGAGGGGATTTAAAGGTGTGGAGATGTGGTGCTTAGGAATAAACATAAAATCTTTCTTAGTCTCTGACTTACAGAAGCTTCTGTGGGAGTGTTTTATGGAGTTGTGTGGGAGCTGTTTATCTCTTTCCTGGAAGCTCCTGGTCGTTTTCAGGAGCAGCAGGAGAAATATATGACTCTTGTCTACTACTCCCATCCCAGCTGCCTCTCAGTCGAGCTGAACTGGAAATGTGGAGTGTATTTATTGAGCCCCAACTCTCTGATCTGTTATATTAAATCTTTGAGCTTCTGAGGTCACTGCCCCTCAGTGAGGAGAACCTTACCTTGCTGATTCCTGGAATTGCTCTGTGCTTATTGATCTGTTGCCCTGACTCAAGAAACCTGAATGAAATGTGCAGCTAAAATTTCATCAAAATGTGTGAACTAGCTCCCTGAATTCCTCTTCTGGAAGGAAGATTTGTTGGGGTGAGGCGTAGCCCAAAGAATACTGAATAAATGTAAAGCTTTTGGGAGTCCTGCAGATGGAGATACCAAAGAAAAGCCAAGCTACTGCTCTCATTCATCAGAAACAGCATTGCCACAGGCTGCAGCCCCCAGAAAGCATAAATGCTTCCCTTAGACAGAGGTGCCTGACTGTCCTGAGGAAGGCACAGTGTGAGAAGGCTCTTCTCCCTCAGGGTCACTCCTGTTCAGCTGCAGCCTTGCCCGAGGCCCCCGTGGGTGGCTGTGGCCTGGCATGTGTGGCTCTGCGCTGGGGACAGGGCTGTGCTCCTCCTGCTCTGCCCTGACCTCTCCCAGCTCAGGGGTGGCACATGCTCACTTCCCCAGCAAGCACTCAGCAAGTGCTGCTGCATGAGACAGGGCTGAAATTCAGCGAAAAACTAATTTAAACGAGGGAGCTTGGCTCAGTGGGCAGTGTGCTGTGAGCATGATTGGTGTTCCCCTGACACCAGATGCAGCTGCAGGTCACATATTTCACCAGGATCTTCCAGGCCTGGTTGCGAGTAGGTCAAGGGAGCAAAGTGTTCATTTCTTGAACTCCATCCAGATTCAGAAGTAAACATGCATCCCTGATCCCTCTGGATCAGCTCCCCAAAGCTGTGAGATGGAGCCAAGGAGATGTGCAAAGCAAGCTCAGAAGGTAAAGGAGGACCAGTCAGGGAATCAATGGAGTTGCACTGGCCAAAGACAGACCAATTTATTAATGATAGTATTTTTACACTCATAAATAGTAAAGGCAGCTTATACCAAAGGAAGGGTTCCCCTCACCCTCACTCCTGGGACAGCACAGGAGCTGTGCTGGCCAGGTCGGTGCAGGGCAAGGCAGGAGGGTCAGGAGCTGTCAGAACACCAAGTCTCTGCACAGGGCCTGCAAAGGCCTCAGCAGAGCAGGCTGTTCTGACTATCTGGCCTCTCCTCAGGCAGGAAATGCTGCCTTTTATGGCTCTTGCACTCAGGGACAAGGCAGGGAGGGTTGGCATTAGCCATGCAGGGGGCAGGTATCAGGGGAAATCAGTATACAGAATTTTCTCTACAGGCTACCATGCTGGCAGGATTGGCAATGCTTTGTATTCAGCAGCTGAAACATCGATCTGAAGCAGTAGGAAACAGACTTTTCCTCTATGGGTTACACTCTACTGCTCCTTGTCTAACTGGGAATATGGTGGAGCTGCTAATTAAAAAATGAAACAGCTCTTAATGAGGATGTAGTGCTCATTATAAATGTTTACTTCTGTGGAAAACCTGCCAGTTTAGTTAAGTTGCGTGTGCTGCATTGGGCTGCAGAGAGAGCTGCCTTTTTAACACATCAGAATTCCCCTCAAACATGCAAACATCTGTGGAGTTTAAGTCTGAATTCCTATATTAAGATCTAGGTATGGTTTAGGTTACTTTGCAGAAGATTTTTTAATCACACCTCCACCAGGATCTTCTCTTGCTTCAGATGATCTTCTAGCCAAGCCCAGAATGGACACACTCAAGAGCCCAGCAGCTCTTCAAATATCCTGAGAATGTTTGTTGGAGAAGTTTTTCAGTTTGGAAAAGCCACAACACAACACTGAGCTGGTGTCTCAGGCCTTGCTGCTTCCCACACTGCCTCCACCTGAACATGGCGTTGGCTTCGACCTGTGCCCCAGACTGATGCAATCAACACAGCTCCTCTGTAGTTCCCCTAAATGGTTTTGGGCCATGTACTCCAGGACTGCTTAATCCTGGCCAATGCCTCCACCTGCCCTGCTCAGAGTGCCTAAATACCAGAAACTCCTGGCAGGAGCGAGGAGGTGAGAAGGCAGGAGCATGCACATTCAGGACAAGTATTCCCCAAGGAAAGCATAAGATCCATGGCCACAGTCCTGCAGCCATCCTGGGAAGAAGGCTAAATCAGACTTTCAGAGTGAGTTCCTCTGGTCACAGCTGAAGGCAGGTCCTGCAGAGGTTCAGTACTGGAGGAATGGAGTCAGCAGCAGCATCGTAGCATTCTCATACATGAAAAAAAAAGCCCAGTGGGACAGCATCCCCTCCCTGTGCAATGAGGGATTGTGCCAGGTGTGTTGGATCCGTCTGGAGGCACCAATTACCTGCTGTGCTGCTGAGGCTGGAGCTCTGCTGCTCAGAAGATATCTGCACGGCTGAGAATGTGCCCCATCCTGACACACTGAGAGAGTTTCATCACAAGCACACGAGAGCCCTGTCTGCTGTGAGGTGATTATCCACTTGTGTACCTGAACACTTGTCCTGACCGAAGCAGGAGTGCAGAGTTTAGTGCTGGCCTGGAACAACGCTGATCCCAAGTGAACACTAACCAGCCATGTCCTTCTGCACACAGCCACAGTGTGCTCCCAGCAGTGCTAGTAGGTGTAGCCTTTGCTGTAAAGCTGTGCAGGGAAGCTCCCAAAGTCTGGCAGGTAAGAGCCACTCTCCTCCAGGTGAGAAAGAGGCACCGTGTCCTCGTCGCTGATCTGCCGCTCCAGCTCTGCCTTCAGCGCTGGCCGCTGGTTCTCAGGGAAGGCCATGGAGAACAAGGCTTCAGGCTCACACACAAACTTGTACACGTAGCGCTCCCCAGCCACCTGCAGGGACGAGATGGGGTGAGGTGAGTGCTGCAGGCCTAGGGCCAGCCCTGGGCAGTGCTCCCCAGCACCAGGGGAGGCTTGCAAAAACATCTGCGTGCCCTGAGACATGGCAGAGCTGCAAATTTCTCCCTGTGCTTCTCTGCTGCTCTGACCTTCCCTGGAGCAGCTCCTGGGGACTGGGATGCTGCCAGCTGACTCTCTGTCCTGTAACAGCAGCAGCAGCAGTCCCTGAACAGTCTGTACTGTGACAGCTACGCTCCCAATCATCTCTGCAGTGCCCTGGGTGTGCCCCAGAGCATCCCTACCACACAAGGCAGGGATGGTCTGGGGCAGGTTGCTTTCCTGCCAAGCTCCAGGCAGCCTTTCTCTCACAAGAAGAAGGACTGATTATATCTCCTTGAAGCTGCATAAATTCCAACCCTCCTGACTGCAGACATATACAGAAAAAGAAAGAAATCATAATTCCCCCTTTGTTTTATTTCTCGTGCGTTGCCCACATTCAGCTCCTTCACAGCTTCTCCATTTAACTGCAGCAAAGAGAAGTTTTGGGGAGAGCAAGCTTGGGGTGCCTGGCTAGCTCAAGGACATTCTGTCTGTAGGACTTCCTGTCTCAAGCAAGAGAAGCATCACTTAAAACATGAAGTTTTCTCCTGTTTTGCCAACTGACCTTCTGCATGATGCCTTTCTCATAATAGTAGCGAAGTGATCGGCTCAGCTTGTCATAGTTCATGGCTGGACGGTTCTTCTGGATCCCCCAGAGCCTGGCCACCTGCAGAATGAAGCACCAAACTGTAGGAATGGCTGGGAATCCAACTCAAGAGAAAATAATATTATCCAGCTGCTTCTCTTTTGATGGATGTTACCACGACACACACAAACATTTAATAATACTCGTCAATATTTTAGCAGCTTTTTAATAGGAGTAGAACTCCAGCACTCTGTGTCACAGAGAAATTCTCCTGGTCACTGCTCCTCACTCTCCCTGAGGATGCTAAAGGACTGCTTTACACTTCATCTTCAAGGGTCCCATGTTTGTCAGGAGACCAAGCATGAGGGAGCACACTGGAAGAGACCTCTACCTTCCTACTTTTACATGATTTTCAGCTTTGTCCATGAGACTCAGAAATCCATTGAAAGCTCATGTCAACAACCAAGACAACTCATCTGCACTGAAAGTGCCCATAAATTTTGGTATGTAGCAAGAACAGTGCTAAATGAAGCTCTGATTGGAACAAGATATTACGGACACATCTCCCAGATACTATCAGGTATCACTGCTTTTTTTGGAACATGGCAGCATTTGAAATTACACTTTAATTAAAGTCATTTTGATATAAAGATCTATTCAGACTAGGACATATCTGCTTCCAGATTCTTATGAGAACTTCTGCAATTGGTAGGGTTCAAAACTCCCAACCTCAATGTCAGCCTCAAGTATGGAGCATGGTAAGAAAGCACAGATCACTGCAAGCTGGAGAGTTAAGGGTCCAGGGAAATGAAGGCAGTGGATAATTTGACTCCCTGCATAGCTGAGGTTCTAAGCTTACACACAAACAGCCTTTCTTAAACCTGATATTTGTGTCACTTAAGTGTTTTGACCTCTTCTAAAAACCTTGACTTGCTGCAGGGTCTAGCGAGTACCACTGGTAGGCAGAAGCTTCACAGGGCAGAGGAAAAGCCACGGGAGAATTTGTAGCCCCAGAAACAATGGTTGATTCCCCTGAGCCTGCAGAGAACCTCGATGGTTTCACCTCTTCTGGCTCAATGAGCTTGAACTCCATTCCTCTACCAGTCCAGGCAATGAAGTGGGAATTGGTCGGATTGTCCAACAGAGCCACGAGAAATTGCCAGAGCTGGAGAGATCCCCGTCTCTGGTAGGGGGGTCCTTCCCGGTACCCCCCGGCTTCCTGCTTGATGTCTCCTGCTGAGAAGAACAAACAAGATGTTTCTAAGGATAACAGTGCAAAAACCATTTGAAAAAAAAAACCCAAACAGCACATTTCACAATTTCACAAACCTGGAATAGTTCAGTTCACATAAAACAGTGGCCAATTCACAAGCAACTCTTCCAAGAGCAGCTCTGGCACACGTCACAATTAAGCTACTTATGCTAGAAAGCCTTTTTGCTGCTAAGAAAGCTCAAAAAATGGAATACCAAAAAGCTGGGTACGAACACACCTCCAAGAATAGTGTAAGGAACAATGTAGTGGCTAGCTAAGATGATGAATAACCCTATCTTACACCAAAACTACGAGCCATTCTTTCTCCAACCTTCAAATTTTTCTGGAACCACGCAGACATCATCAGTAAAGGCTCTCATCTGCTTGTCATAGCTGCAGCCTGGAAGGGAAAGCAACATCAGCAGTCACAGACAGCCAGGGGAGCACCAGAGGGCAATTCTGCGCAGGGAAAAGAACACAGTCCCTGCATTTCTTACCTAATGTATCTTCTGGGTTTGAGTGGCTTGGATAACTCTCAGTGTTTATGTACATGGAAGGACAGTCAGGAACATCTACAGAAAAATTAAGAAACTCAGTTATTAAAAACCACAGGTGATTTTAATAGGAGATATTAATGGTAACTTTTAACCATTTTAATAGGTAATGTTTTAATTTTAATAGGTAATATTAATAGGTGACATTAATTAACAAGTGATATTAAAAAAAAACCACAGGTGATAAAAAACCAAGGATGATCTTGCTCTCCACAGGTGCACAGGTGAGTGCAGCTGTCTAACCAATGTCCTCCTAGGGCTCTCCTGAAGGGTTGGTGTCAGACTGGTAACTACAACTTCATTTGCATTATCCTTCCAGTCATGAATTAGAGTAGTAACTTTTTGTGGCACTGTCACACACCATCCTTCAGAGCAGCCAGGATAGCCAGCCAGTCACCTCTACCTCACTTTTATACAAGATCTTGGAAAATAGGGTAAATTTGAACCTCTCCCTCACTTAGTTTAAGATAACCACACACTTCTCTGCTGCTTTCCCAGGTAAGAAGGCATTACATTTTTCCAGGGGTACTATGATGGTGTAAATGGAGAGCAGTAGCAGCTGAATGTTTTTGCAGACAGAGTCTCATGAATGTCATTTCAGATGTCTCAGGTCTCCCTGGCTTTTTTACAACATGGTGGGGCATTCTCACAAACAGTTTAGAAAATATAAAATGAAAAATAGCCTTTGTTAAAAACAAGCAGGAAGTCTGTTCATTATTCTCTGTGTAGTGTACAGTGCTGTCTGTGCACTGCAATTTGTGTCTTCTGTATTTTGTGTTTCCTGAATCAAATTTATTTACTTTACACAGCTGACAAGGAAGCTGTAACTGGGAGTTTTGGAAAGATTTACCTTTCCCTCACACACCTGTGCCCAGCCATTGCTTTCAGCAGATATTTTGCTGATGCTAAGGGAAGAGCGCTCTGAGCTGACAGACTGGGTGTTATTGCAATCATAAACTACTCTCACAAAAAACATTCTTCTGGGTTTGCACATTTTCTGAACAGAAGGACTCAGTAAAAGTGTAATATCAGTCTCATCACAGTGGTGGGTTCTATACCCTCACAGGAGCTTTTTATTTATGGGTTTATTTCTGCTAAAGGAAACAATTCAAGATGTCCATTAAAATACCAGGAAATCAGAAGTAACATTCCCTCTGGAAGAGGGGACTGTGATCTCAGGGTAGCGAGTCTTTGGACAGGTCTTCTGGAAAAATAAGATTTATCCCTTGTAGAAAAATAAGAGGATCACCTGGTGGATGTGGCATCTAGAGAGCTATTTTTGGCATTGTAAACATTTTTTCCCTTGTCATCCCCTGAAATCTCTGTTCTCCATGCCATGTTTCTGTGGGAAGTAGCAGAGGGAAGCTGATGCTCCAAAGGACACCAAGCAGCACTGAGCTGAGTCCACCCAGAGCCCTTTCCTCTGCCAGTGCTGAGTCCTTCTGCTGCAAGGATCCAAGGCAGTTTTTCTGTACAAGCTCCAACATATTTGATTCCTTCCTTTCTGCTGCCATTTACAGACAGTTTTCAGTAAGATTTCTTCAAAGCTGACCTCACTTATTTTCTGCAACCTTCCAGCTCACAAATACCCCCAAAGACAAAACTGAAAAAAAGATAAAACTTTTCTTCATTTCTGATGGTTTGAGTGGGCTTATCGTGAATTTTGACTCTCACTATTGGCTACTTATTCCCTTGGGGGGGAAAAAGACAGCATGCTATAATTTAATTTGAATGGATTTAACATCACCTTCTACCTCCTATCTTGCTAAAGCTTTCAACTATCTACCAGAAAGTCTTTCTCAGAGCAGGGTGAATGTTTCAGTTCCTTGCTACAGAGCCACTTTCCCACACAACACATGCTCTGACTATTGAGCTTCACAGCTCAAAGACCACCAGCGCTGGATGTCCCCCCAGGAGCTGCTGACCCCCACCGAGGCCTGGCTCCTGCAGTCACAAGGAGCTGTTCTGCCCACCTGAGTCATACACGAAATCCATCTGCTCCTGCTTGACCGCCACAGCTGCAGGGTACTGCTGCCTGCTGCCTGCCTGGGCTGCCTGCTCGTATTGAGGGTCGTGGTGCTCCTGTTTGAAGCCCTGCTGAGGGTACTGGAGGCAGGGCTTGGACATCTGGCACTGGTAGGCAGTGGGATCTTCCTGGGCTATGCCCTGGGAGGATGGGAAGGAATGGCACATCTCCACTGGTGGCTGATAGGCAGAGCTGGAAGAAGGGAAAGGACATGGTACAGATGATTTCCTCACCCTCTGACCCTGGACAGAAATTCCCTCAGCTGTTTCTGGAGCTGTAGGAGCTCAGCCATGGCTGGGGCAAGGAAGGACCCCAGGGAAGGATGTGCTCAAGGGCAGCTGTGATTCCTAAGACAGAGGCTAGACAAAGATAGGAGAATAAAAAGCAGTTATATTTATTGAAGGGCCTTTAGGTGCACTTAGGGCAGGCACAGCCCACCCAGGGGCTACACCTAAAATGGACAGCAGGTCACGGGTTTTTCATACTTTATAAGTTCTGTCCATTCGCATATTGGGGGTTAATCCCCCAATTAGAGCTTCAGGTAATGAAGTCAATTAGTCCAAGTTTGCTCCCCCCCAATTCGCTGTTGTTTACATATCTTGGGGCCTGAGACAGTGAGCTGTCCTTGAGTTTTGGGCTTAGAGAGGAATTGTTTTGTCTAAAAATGAGAGAATAGGAGCTTAGCACCCCATATGAGCCTAGAGTTATACACTAAGGAATTACAGGACTGCAGATACATAAAAAATATAGAATAAAAGATCCTAAGGCATCAGCTGCTACACAGCCCATCATTCCCAGGATCTGACAGGATCTGGGCTTCAGATCCAGGTTATTCAGATCCAGATCTGACAGGTTATGGACTTCAAACTCTCGGCAGCAGTGTGGGTCCCACAGGAGGGGATCCTGTGCTTACAGGACAGATTTCCACTTCCACCTGGATGCTGCAGCCCTTCCTCCCTTCATCGCCAAGGAGGCCAGTCCTTGCCAGGGGCTGCCTGCTCCTGGCAGCTTCTCACCTGTTTTCATTGAGGTATCCACAGCTGGATGTGGAGTGGGGTGGCCCCCCAGGGGTCAGGAAGCTCCTGTCCTGTCCCTGGAGCTGTTGGAGCGGTGACTGTAGCAGGATTCCTGGGCTGGGGGACTGTCTGGCTTGATCATAGGCACTGGAACAGTCAAACAGACATTGCAGCATTACAGTTCGCCAAAAAGGAATGGTGGCAGCATCTGGGAACATGTCAAAGGCAAACCTGCTGTCCCTCTGTGCAGCCACCTGGGCCAGAAAACTGCCAGCATCAACTCCCTGCTCTTTGACTGTCAATTGACAGCAGAAAAATGGGGAAGGTGTGTGCTGAAGGAGCCACACTGCAGCTCAGGCAGGGGCCTGGCACTGTGGGCAGTGCTGTAGGTGTGGCACAGATTTTGGAAAGCAAAAGGGATGTTCATGGGGTAGATGTGAGGATTGCTGAGTATGAGGATGGCTGAGGAACAGCACCAGGGAGAAGAAAAGAGACAAGCCCAGAGGTGATGTACACAGCCCTGAGGTGCCCAGGGCAGCAGCTGGTGATGCCAGTGATTTTTGTATTTTCTTTTATACCCTTTTTATATATTTTTATACCCTTTCCCTTCCCTGTTACCCTCTATACACACTCCTTGTACCCTGCACTAACACTCCTTGTACTTTAGCCCTACATGTTTATAACCCTTGTAGTCTGATATTTAGCTTAGTTTAGGGTCTTGCAAAGCAAGGAAGACCAAACATTCATATTATCTCAGAACTAGGGGCTCCAACCTTGGATGAAGCCTTCTCTCTTGGAACATGTTTTTGTAAACTGGGCTGTAGTCTCATTTGGGGGGGGGGGGGTGTCATTAGAATAGAGGGTAATTATTCATTTATTAAGTTTCTTATTGGGGGATTTTAAGTAGATAAGCTAATTTTGTGAGGTCCATAAAAATCCAGTATGTGTTGTACAGGGGGTTCTGGCTCGTCGCTCCCTCCTTGGTGTGTTTCCCACCTTTGATGGGTCTGGGCACCTAGGATCCTGTCGAACCGAGGTAAATTCCCTTTTCTCTGTACTGCTGTGTCTGCTCCGTATTTTTCCCAGCCTGGTTAAGGCATCACTGGGAGTGCAGTGCTCAGCTGTGCTCAGCAGCCAGAGCAGGCTGCTGTCACACACTCCATCACAAGATAAGGCAGTGGCACTTGGTCCCAGAGCAGCTCCTGTCCCTCCTCCCTGGGAGCCACCTTACCTGGCATAAAGGCACTGCTCGCTGCTGGGCTGGAATGGCTGCTCATGGCTGCAGGACAGCGTGGGCTCGGAGGGGCTTGGGGGCTCCTTTTTTATCTTAGCAGGAGGGCTGTGAAAAGCTACTGCAGGAGAGAAAGGAAAGATCAAATTCACACTTTGCTTCTTTATGGAGAGCTGTGATTATCAGGCATTTCCAAATGCAGGTGTCCCTTTGCTGGATCTCTTCCATGCTAACAGTCCAGCATCCCTGAATGTGGGACTGGGGGAATCCCAAAACCGCTCTGCTCATCCCAAATACCAGTGACAGTCCAGGAAAAAAAAAAAAAAAAAGGTTCCTTTCAATTTTCAGTGCATTGGTCTGGGGCAATAGCCTGATGCAGACAAGGAGGAATATTTCTGGCCTTGTCAGAATTTCATGAATAACAAATGTGGGTTGCAGATTACAGCACCAGGAAGTAGGATGTGGGTATTTACTTCTTATGCTTTATTCAATCCAGCAGGGCGCAAAACTTGCTTCCTAGCTCCTCAGAAAGGCTTGTCCTGGCTGAAGGATGAGCTGAGCATCTTCTGCCTTTGCCTGTGGGCTCTGCTGCTTTAGGAGCTCACTGACACTCAGGAAGGAAAGTAACCCTGGAAAGGTACATAAATCTAGGCTACTTTTCCAAACTTGGGAAAGATCTGCCCTCCAAACCAAAGCTGTAATCTCTTAGTAAGGCTAGCTCCAGTCCTTCCTCTCCAGCTTATTCCCACCTCTTCAAGCTGCCATGGTGCTGCTCTGGGTCTGGGATGTTCAGCACTGTGATTACCTTTAAGGATGGGAATAACATCCTGATCCATTAACACCTCACGTTTTGGATGAGTTTGTCTCAGGAATGACCTGAACCCTACCTGCACCAGCCATTTCCAAGCTAGTTCTCCCTCACATAAAGGACCAAGTGTCCCTTCAGGAGCAAGCAGAGAGCTAAACGGCCAGAAAAAAGAGCATTTCTATTGTAAACATCCTTCCCCAAAATTACACCAAGAGGGGGATATCTGCCCCTTCCCCCCAAAAAAACCTCAACTCCTTTTGGCTGCCTTAGGTTTCATCCTACACCAGAAAAGCCGTCTTGCCAGCACTCAGAGATCTTGACAGAATCAACATACATAAATAAATCCAGAAGATTCCAGAGTCTTTTATTGTTTCTGGCTCCTACTGCTCCTCAGACATGAGTGCCTCCCATGGCTTATCCTGCAGCTGCCGCTTGGAGCAGAGGAAGCCATCCACAAACAGCTCTGGGCACTGCCCAGACTCAGAGAGGGGAGAACACTCAGACCCAGTGGTCTCCACACACCTGAGATGAGTTCAGTACTTTGAGCATGACCTTCTACATCTGTGCAAACAGCCCAGGCCCAAGCAGGGGCCAGGAGAGAAAAGACTCTCTGTCTGGTGCACCCATTTCCCTGCAGCAGCCCTTTGCAATGTATGGATGTACACAGCCCATCTAAAAATGCTGATGGGTCAGCTGGGTATCAGGGGCAAAAAAAAATTGCTCTCTCCAGTACACTGAACTCCACGGAATTTTCAAGAAGCTGGATGTATTAGGAGCAGCCAATTCTTTCTAGCCCCTAATAGCTGGAACAGACTATATCACATTACATCTGACTCATTAATTCGCTCAGAGTGAAATGTGGGATCATCCCTCTCCTCAGTGCTAGGTCAAAGAGACAAAGAAAGAAAAAAGATATCTGACTCAGACCAAGCCCTGCTGTGCTGCAGGGCCAAATCTGGGGAAAGGAGGCAAAAAAGAGCAACGAGTAAAAATGATTAGTTTCAGTTTCTGTGGGGGAAAGTGCCTGGGGCAGCAGGGGGAAGGCACCGAAATTTGGATTTGCCCTTCCCCCAAGAGGTGTGATCATCCCCATGCTACTTACAGTTTTCTGAATGAAAGTCAGGCACAAATTGCTCATCATTGTCTGGAACCTGAGCTGTCAGGAGAGAGAGGGAGGGAGAAAAAGAGGGAGGGAAGAGTTAGTTTTGGCACTTTTTACAGCATAATTAACAGTAAGGCAGAAAAAGTCTATGCAGGAAAGATCTGAGCTTTCTGCTGGGATGATTTTAGTGACTAAGTAAAGTTTCCCTTTGGGATTAATGAATACATGTGTGTCCTGGGGGAAACCTTAGGGAGAATCTTACCCATATTTTATTCCATCTAACAATTACTTTTACGTCCCTTTTACAGCAGGGAAAAGAGAGCTTGCAGCAGATTGTTGTTATTTCATAAAGTCTGTCACTATTGCTGAAAGAAATGCTGCTACTAGAAAATAACAGACAAATCTGCAAGTTTTGTTATTGCAGAGTGGACAACAGATTGCACTTTCTCAGCTCTAAAACAAAAGTGATGGAGTCAAAGTTAAGGGACATAAAAAATGGAAGCCCTCTAATCTCAGTCACTTGAAACTAAGCTAGACTAGACATGCCAAAAATAAACCTCAGGGAATAACAGGTGGTGAATAAGAATGGAAGCACCAAAATAAGAACGGAACCAGCCAAACCCTTCGCTCTGCGATTGCTGTTCCTTCAGATAACCTGTATGACAACCAGCTGGAAATATAAACACTGAAAGGCAAAGCACTGAGGAAAAAAACACCTAGAAAATTCATTCTATGAATTATCTTTAAAAGCGACGTGGAAATAGAAGAAATTACGGAGATCATATTGTATGAGCAGAGTTTGGACCTCACAGCCTGCTGCCCTGGGGCTCTCCATGGCATCACTGACGGTGTCACCAAGGGAATCACACTCTGAAAGCAACAGGCCACAGAAGAGCTGTGAAATGCAGGGCAAAGCTGCAATGAAAGCATCTACCCTCACTGCTGGGCAGTGATATCTGCAGACAGATCCAGTCCTGTGCTAGAGGGCTAAAGAGACAGTTGCCAGAAGTAAAGTTCAGTTTTTATATTCATTTTCTACTTCATATAGTTGCAATCCAGATATTTTTTTGCTCTCCCCACACCAGCACCTATACTGGAAAGAACTGGGGTAATTAATCAGACACCTAAAGCCCAACTCTGATCCTGTTTCAGTCACTCACACTGCAGGCATCAGCACAGACCCCACCATTTCCCACACAGCTCCCGAGAGCTGAAGCACTGCAATTGAAGTTTTCTGCCTGAGGACACCTGCAGACATGAATTTCCTCCTTGCAGCCACCACAGGTACCTGCCTGTGCCTCTTTTCTCCGAGTAAGATTTTTTTCTTTCTCTGAATGCTAAGGCGCTTTTGAAAATTATTTGGCTTGAAATTAGTTCCGTCCAGTTACCAACTGCCAGATTCACACCCACGCAGCCCACCAGATCCTGGGAAAAATGGTGCAGAGGAAAACTAGATTTTTAGTAACCAGGCCTAGGATTTTTCAGCATGTGTTTCTTTTAAGAGTCATCTATATGCAGAATTATTCTTAGACTCCCAAAATGAGAGATGAAGTGTTAATTGGCACTATTAAAAATATTTTAAAAGATAACAAAGAGATATACCTATGACTGAAATCGCACAAATATGTACAGTGACACATATAAATACACATATACAGATGCATATGTGGTTTAAATTAATTAACATTTTTGGCTGATGGCTTATTTCTAGTTTGCTTCCTTCCTGGGTTTGTTTCTCTTTTATTTAAAAAGTAACAGCAAGAACTGTAAATAAATAAATGGTTTTTTTTAACTAAATGTGATAGAGGAAAAGAATAAATAACGTATTTTATGTTTTCACTTTTTCTTCTGCATTGTTTAGGAAGGTACTTTTAAGTGTTCTGATGTCTTCATCTCATGAATAAATGTTAACATGGAGACACACACAGGACATCAGTAAAAATATTTTCACCATTCAGGCAAATATTTTGATATTCTGGTGAATGTCAAAATAAAAAAAAAAAAAAAATCAAAAGATAGTTTGCTTCAAAGGGTCATTTTTCTTGTTATAAGTCTGGAAATGGGAGTAACAATGGGAGAAACTACTTCCCTGATATGCAGTCTAAAATCATTATTAAAACACATATTGAATTTCTCAGGGATTTCACTTGGACACTGATTAGATGCTATGAGCTACGTAAAATGAAAAAAAAAAAAAAATTAAAAATCTCTGCCTATATTCCAAAAATATGCAATAAGGTTTTCAGTATCATTTACTAATCCTGGATAAAAACAGAGCACCTCATTCTCTACAGTGCTATGAGCCCATTTGTGACCTTCCCTTCACCACAGGGGACTTAAAAATTCATCCTTCAAACACCCTGCTACTGACAAATATACTGTAAGAGATTCTATGCAAATTCTTTAGATTAGTGAGCTAAAAATATTGCCAAACGTGAGAAAACCTAAAATGGAAAGTCTACCAAAAACCAGTTCTGAGGCAAACTTATTGGCAGCTCAAATTCTGCTAAGATTTAAAAGAAATCGATCTCGAGCTTGTGTGCACATTCAGCAGGTCTGTTACATGACCAGCAATTAATACACATTTTCCTGCTCTGATAGAAGTTCCGTACATATTTCAATATTGAAACAACCTCCAGGTAATTCCTATTGCACCCTTACAATAATCACACTCCTGAAACACAGCCTGATTGATGTCATCTCATTTCAATTCTGTTTGAAATGAACATAAAACATTTGATTTTTTTTTTCTCAATTATCTTACTTGGTTGGCAAATATCTTTTTGAAGGCTTAAAAAAAGCTGTTTGACAAGATCTTCCTTCACTTAATTAGAGGAAATAATCCTGCTGAAAATGCCACGCATATGTTTATATCATTATTGTTAAATATTTTTAAGCACCTAGATCACAATAAGTACTTTTGTATTTATCAAGAATCTGTACTTGATGATGTGTTTTGAATTTTCTGGAAAACGGATCATCCGTAGTACTGGAATTAGAGCAAATCCACCACGTTTAAAACTAATCTCGTTTGGAATTAATGCGACTCCCTGGCATTCGAAGTTTTCCTTGAAGTTCAAAACAAAACAATTTAAACACCAAGCTGAAAAGTGTGTAAATTCCAGGAAGATCCCCACAAAGCATTATAATATATATTCAAAAAAACCCCCCAAAAACAAACAGAAAAAACCCCCAAGCATTTTGTTCCCCAAATTAAAAGACTATTGTTTAAGTAAATATCAACGTTCTGGCAACCAACAAAGATAAGTGACAAATTAGCATAAAATCGAACCACTTACAAATAGCCTGAAGCGAAAATTGTACCCAGGAAAGTGGGCCAGCAGCCAAGTTCCATTCATAAGCAAATGCCCAGCACAATGGTGTCATTCAGCGTCTTAATTTACACAAGCCAGAGGTTGGCAAGTCTGAAAAACCACTTTTGTTTGGAGCCAGGCAAACACAACGAAGGAGCAGGACAAACCTCAAAAGACAAACAACTCAGAGACGAGCAAAACCAAACAAAGCTCGGGGAAGGAAGGAGCCTACCTTCAGTCAGCCAAGTCTCCTGGAGCTGCCTCAAGTCTTGGAAGAGCTCTGCGGGGAAAGGGAAAGGTTGCTGAGCGCTGGGGACGGACTGCGGGGTGCTCCAGGCACGGCGGTCCGGCGGAGCGAGGAGCTGCGGACGGAGGCTGGGGCAGGACCCGCTCCGTGCCCAGCAGCCTCCAGCACCGCCAGCCTCCCTCCAGTGCCCCTCACCTTCCGAGTCCTGCGCCGCGGGCACGCCCGGCTCCTCCCCGGGGCTCTTCCCGGCGCCCAGCGGAGCTCCTGCGGCACCGGGAGCCTCCTGGCCCGGGGGCTGCGGGAGGAGGAGCGGTTCAGAGCGGAGCCCCGGGCGGAGCGGAGCCCGGCCCGGAACCCCCGCCCGCCGGAGCCGCCACCCACCTGCGGGAAAGTGAACGGCACCTGCTGGTCCAGGTACCCCTTCATGCTGCTCGGGCTCTAGCCGCTCCTAGGGCATCCGGGCCGCCTGCCGGGGAGGGCTGCGCGGGCCGGGCCGGGCCGGGCCGGGCCGGGCGGGGTGGCCCCACCGGCCGAGCCCCGCAGCAGCGGCAGGACCGCGATCGCCGCCGCTCCCCGGCACTGCCGCTGTCCGGGAGAGGCGGCGACAGAGCCGCAGCTGCCGAAACTTGGGATACGAGGCGGGACCGAGCCCGCCAGCTCCGGCCGGGACCAACCCCCCCGGCCGCCCCAGGACAGAGCCCCGCTCGGCGGGGTCGGGCCGGGCCGGGTCCCGTCCGGAGCCGTCTCTCAGCGCCGGCGGCTCCGGCCCACGCGGAGCCCGCGGCGGAGCCGCCCCGTGCGCGCTCGGAGGCTGCCGTGGGCCCGGGGCCGGTCGCCCATTGGCCCCTGGCTCACGGGCCCGGCTCGCCCACTCCTTTGTTTCATCGAATTTGTGAATGAAGCTCTGTGCTGGGGCACGCCCGCCAATCGCAGCGCGTCTTGGCCGTCACCCATTGAGATGTGGGCGGGGCTTTTGCCCTGGAGGACCAATCAGATCGCAGAGCTCTGCCATTCATGCGGAGCGGAGCTCCCATTCACAAAAAAGAAATCAAATCTCTGGAAGTTCATTCAAGAGAGGCTGCACACCTCCAGCTGGAGCGACAGTAACTAAAAACCGCTGCTTATCAAAGTCGGTTTTACTCACACAAATGTTAAAGGACAAGAACATGAAGAAAAAAACCCAAACCAAAACCAACCAACCAAACAAACAAGAAAAACCCCCTAGTCTTGGGATTTGCACATCAAAAAACGTCGGTTTGCTTTTCTAGATGCCAGACGCTGTCTCCTGGGCCATGCACATGCATCCAGATGTTTGTTTTTTTTCAAATTTCTCCTATAAAATTCCAAGATGCTATTTAAAGTTTATTAATCCTCTTTATCCTTCAAAAGATATTAGTGACAGGCGGAACCTGGTGCTAATAAGATAACCATTGATGGAATGTCATCTTCTGGAAGAGAAATAGGTACTCGAGGAAAAGAAAAGGGGAAAATTATCCATAAGGCTAAATGGACCTGTACATTTTGGATGTTTTCTCTACAGCTCACCCCCCCCACTTTGCCGTACTGCTCTGCTTGGTGTGAGAGGGATGTCTGTGAAGTTTAAGTATCTAGACAATAAATATTTTGATCTTTCTGCTGATAGGCTACAACTCCCCACTGTGTCAGGAAATCTGACTGACACACAGTTCTGATGTGTCTGTGGGAGCAGAACAACACATGTTAGCTGTCAGGAACTGCTCCCACAGCCCCAAACATTGTAGATGAGGTTAAATTCGGCAGTGGAATTCCAACTTCCTCTGCTTTGAGAAAACCACTGATGCATGTCAGTTAATCTGCATTTTCAGTTTTACCATGTTTCTGTTCCATACAATTTATAGCAGTCTATTTGGGCTGTTAATCCAGTTTTATCAGATAACTGTAAGAGACTATTTCTCGCAGTTAGGTTGTTGTTAAGCAATTTATACTTTAAACGTCTTACAAAGTCTAAGTGTCAACACACACTCATGTTTTGCACTCTTACCTGTATATATCACAGCAAAAATGCTAGTTTGACACTCAGTTTTTAGTGCTACATTTCCTAATTTAGAGATAATAGAAACTTTGTTACTGAGCTCTGACTTCGATCGATCGTGGCTGTGCTCTGAACTCCAAACAGGATGGGATTTTCTACTGTAAGTTTTGTTTACTCTGTGATGTTCTAATTTCCCATCCAATTTGCAGGAACAGGAGGGCTGATGTCTGAGGACCTTACGTCTCAATGTAATTGTCTTTTCACTCCTCTGTCACTGAGAAGAAGGACTAGAGATTCTCTGGAGCACAAGTCTGATAAGGAGTGGCTGAGGGAGTTGGGTGGGCTTATCCTGGAGAAAATGAGGGCCAGGGGAACCTTCTCACTCTCTACAAGTGCCTGGAAGGAGGTTGTAGTGAGGTGGGGGTTCATCTCCCAAGTGATAGAAAAGAGGAAACAGCCTCAAGTTGTGTAGAGGAGGTTTCCATTGGATTCTAGGAAAAATTTCTTCACTGGAAGGGCTGTCAAGACTTGGAACAAGCTGCCCAGGACAGTGGTGGAGTCATCACGATGCACTGCCTGGAATGGGGGTAAAACCACTCAAACCTCACCCTGTTTGCAAAACTGTCAGTGGGGAATGGAGAAGGGTGGGATTCACACTGCTTTTGGTGCTGAATAATGCTGAGACCATCCTGGCCCTTCGAACTCAGAACTCAGAGTTAAACATCCTCATAGTGAGATGGATATGTGGCAGAGTTGGTAAAGCACCTGATAAAGGAACCAACAGGTGACACTACAGATAATTTACCTAAAGCTGCTGAGCTGACAGAAGGCCTGGGCCATATTTTTTGTGCTAGAAAAGCCCAGTCCCACTTTTTGACAGCAGGCTCTTCTAGCACCTTCTTAGAATGTGTGTGGGAATTCCTCCCTTGAGTGGGGATGACTCTCAAGCTCACTCCTCGAAGGATGAGTGAAGGAGATTTGCCCACAGTTGTTGGTCTGGGTGAGTAACATCAATCTCTACTTCATAATTGTTTTGGCTAGCTTTAATGTAATTGCTTCAATATTGTTTCAAAAATAGTGCACTATACTGTACTAGTAGTCATAGCTCTCCATACTTTGTAGTAAATAATTCTGATTAAGATCTTTTAGTCTAATCATTATCAAAATAAGTAATTAATTTTTATATTAACTTATTTGATGGCCATCCTTAATTCTGTGGGACAAAGTGGTATAAAGTTTCAATTACACCTATATAATCCTTTAGGTATAAACTGCTGACAAAGTCTTGGACTACTTGGTGATCCTTTCTGCACCTCATTGCCGTTTGTACTAACCAGGCAGTAATGCTATTTTTCAAATTTCTATTTTCTCTGACAGAAATGTGCTCTCAATACTATCAATGACCTTTTTTTTTGTTTTTTATGTCACATTTGTTTTCAAAGGCTGGCTAATCAAATGTGAGCAATTAATGTTCAGGGTGATTAATTGCCTTCTATTATTTTTTTTTTCTTGAGGTGTGGAGTGTGTGAAGAGTTCAGCAGTGATACCTAACCCAGAGAGCTGATTCTTGCTTATAAAGTGTTAGCAACGGATTTATTCCATCATTGTAAGGCACACTGCCTGAGGTGTTTCTTCCCTGGACTTAGAGTTTATTTTTCTAAGTTACCAACTGAATGGTGTGCCCAATCCCCCTCCCCCTCCTGTGTCCATCCCCTCCTGTGTCCATCCCTCAACTGTTCCCATCTATTGTAAGGGTTTGAGAAAACCCAACCCTGGATTTCAGATGCATTCCCTGCAGCCCACAGCAGCTGTGGTTAGTGTGATGTAAAACTCTCAGACAGAGATGCTGACACAGACAGGATCAAATTACAAATGTCTTAGAAAGTGACACACTGAAAGTTGGAAAAAACCTGTCTGTGCGGTAGAATGGAGCACGGACAGACCCGCAGTTTTATAAAAATAATAATAAACAGCTGGATGAAGAGCTCAGGTTTCTTAACACCAGGCATGAAATCAGCCCAGCTGCTCTTCAATACCCTGTTGTTCCCTGAACAGGAATATCATGAATAAGGTGCTGAGTCCAGCCTATTGTTCCCAGCCATCTCTGCCTGGTAAGGTGATGTAATACCCGAGAAAACACAGAAATCCTGACTCTTAAACAGCTGCCAAGCACTCCTGAGCAGTTCCAACTCAGCCAGCGCTGGCAGTGGCAAGGAAGAGGCTGAGCACTGCGTGTGTGATGTTTCCCTAGGGGAAATCTCCTTGGCTGTGCTTCCACTGCTTTTCAGTAGCACACAGGGCAGTGGGTGCACTTGGACATGGAAAGTCTGAGGAGGGTCAAGCCCTTGTGACCCATCCATCCCAGCTTTGCTGGGTGCCATTGTCACTGCTGAGCCTCCTGCTGATCTTGTCCACGCTGTGGAATTTGGAGCCCTTGGAGCTGCTGAGTCTGTGGGCAAAGACTCTGCCCTGGAAGGATGTGTGGTCTTCCATCCCGTGTGGCTTGGGTCAGAATCCTAATGAGGATTTTCCAAATCAACATGATCAGCAAGACTGCTAGAAGAGTGTGAAGCTTAGTAGTGACCCATCTGACTCCAGAGGGGGCTGGGCAGAAGCAGAAAATGGGAGTTTTAACTCAGTAATTTGCAGGCTACTCTGCAGTCCACTCCCACGTGTCCATCACTGAGCATTCTCCTGTAGCTGTTGTTGACAATACTGGAACAGTCATAAGCTTTCCCCTAAGCCTTTTTATTTTCCCCTCAAGAATGAAAACACCCAGTTCTCAGCCTTTCCTCATATGGCAGCTTTCCAGGCTTTGGATCATCTTTGTGGCCCTTCTCTGGAGCATTTCCAGCCTAGCCGCATCCTTTTTTTATAATTTTTTTTTTTTTTTTAATTTTTTTAATAACAGGGATCAAAAAGTCATGGCCTGTCAAGACCTGAGAGGGACAATGACTTCTCTCGCTCTGCTGGTGATGCCCTGGTTGATGCAGCCCTGCTGACTTGCATTGCTGCTGCAGCACTCTGGTCACTCATTTTGCTGCTCATCCCCCAGGAACCTTCCCACAGTTTGGATGTGTCCCCATCCTAATTCATTTTGAGACAAAAAGCACTGAAAAGAAAGGCTGTGCCCAACGAGGCCCAAAACCCAATCTGGAATAATCAGTCCATATTCCCAGGGGCAGGGTGGGTGCAATTGGCAGAAGCACAGGGAAGTCTGAATTGCAGACATGGGTTATTGACCAAAGTTTGAAATGCACAGAATGTCTTCCTGATAGGAAGTTCTCTTTCACAAGCCTGAATACGGAAATCACAAAGATTAGTTCTGTTCAGTGCCTTCCTGCAAGAGGATCTATGATGAGTTATTTGCTTGTGATTTGAATTCTGTGTTTCATTTTCCAGCTGTTGCATGAGGGCAATAGGACAGGAGATTTCCACTAGCCCACAGAAGTTTGCTTATGAGACTTGCCATGCTTTTCAACTCTAGGTGACTTTCTCCAGTGTAAGCAGTCCCAGTATGCCAGGAAGTGTCTGGGTAGGATTCTTGCACCTCTGTGGCTGTCTGAGACACAATACAGACTCTGGAGAGAACAATTTTGTATCAAGTCTTGGGAATAAAACAGTCCTTTTAAGCATTCATGACAGCCACTTTTTATAATGTTCTGAATGAGAGAAGACAGTTCAGGCACTCTGTCTACAGGAAGGAAGCAATTATTTTATTAGCACTTTGAGAAATTAAATTATGTGAATTATGGCAGAATAAGTTTAGCAAAATGCTATAATGTAAGAAAACAATTAAAAAGAGTTATATAAGGTTGGGTGGCTTCTTTATTCTGATAGAGTGTGCAGTTAATTGATTGTCATATTGCTATAATGTACCGGGACAGTGGTGAGAGCAAATAGAGAGATCTCTGCTTGGGAGATGGAGTGCAGAGAAAGGACCATGTCTTCTAGGGAAAAGGGAATGAGAAGTCACCCTCAGTTCCCTTTCTCTTTATCCTGTGAAGGGACATCAAGAGACTGACAGGAAATTTCTCTGTACTTCTGCTTCCACAGCCTGATGCTGCAAGATCACATTTAGTGCTGCTCACGACAGCGATGCAGGAAGCAGAACTGCACTCCAGAAATGAGACAAGCAGAGAGGAGGCTCCACTGGCACTGGCAGTTCTGTACCAGCCTGGCCATTGACCTCCTGTTCCTTTCTGAAAGTGCTCAACAATCTGTAAACCCTCTTGGGCTGTTAGTCAGATGTTATTTTAAAGAAGCTGGAAGAAAATGATGTCTTCCTCATAAGCCCACTTTGTTTAGCACAGAGAAGCATGTTGCTTCTAGCCAGGAAAGCAGCTGTATAAGAGGAAAGGAAATTAATCTAGAAGTAGCAAATTACAAATCAATTGCATTATTGCTGTAAAGGAAAGTAGAGCAATGGCCTTGGTTCACTGAAGAAGCAAGACTAGAATAGGATTCCAGGAATGTGTTTGTCTAACAAAACATTGGAAAAGTTCTGAATGTTAGCTAAGAAACTACAAAACTATACAATAATAGTCTACAGAGCTATGAATAGATGAAAAATACATGAAAAGCAAAAATCTTGTGGCATCAAAAGCACCATAGAGAAAGTATAAACCATGCTTAAAAATTAAGCAGAAGAGATGATACCACATAGTGTAAAATCTGTGATTAGCAGCGTGAAGAATATGATGCTGAGAAAACAACTTGGACAGCTTAGAGTGTGGAGTCTGCATTGTTCAGGAGTCAAAAGGGAGTTGTACCTTTTTGTAAGGCATTTGAAGAAATATGTAACTCTTATATAACTTCTTTATAACTCTTTTTAATTACCTTGATTATCAATTTGTGTTTCTAACAGACATGACCTGCCAATCTTTCTTTCACACAGGAAAAGACAGCAGTGTGAAGCACTGAAAGTCAAGAGTATGAAGGGAGGACCCTTCCATGTTGGTCAGGTCATTTTTTACTTTAAAAAAAAAAATTCCTTCTTTAAAACATTCTGCTAATTTTGCTTTGGAAGTGGTGATCTCCTGGGTTCATCTGTTTGCATGATGCTGGCTGGGACACGCAGCTTCAGCTGGAGGTTATTTGTGTGGCTACAGGGATGGCCAGAGGTAAACAGAGAAATGAGAGGAATGAGGTGCAAGGGGCAAAAAAATAGGGGATTTTGTCAGGAACACTTTGCCACGCACTGACCTGGGGTACTGAAATGCAAAAGGAGAAAAGCAACTGGGGTATTAAGGTGGTAAAGAAGGTGCTAAGTAATTAGCGAGCAATCAAGGCAAGAGAGAGGAACTTCACTTGTAGAAGAGTGTCCAGAGCCAGGGTACCAAAGCCAGAGGCACAGCTGTTAGCAGGTACTAGCAACTTGTGCCATTATGGTTGAAGTAACCACCAATAAAATCTAATCAATGAAATCCCTTTTAAGTTGGTTGGATCAGTGACCCAGAAAATAGCTCCCCTGCAGAAAAGGAAATGATAGTCTATAAAGCGAGAACTCGATGGGAAAAATCTATTAAAGTGAGTGAGCTATAAGGAGACCTTTGGTGTTAACTGAAACCTTTTGGACAGAAGCCACAAAAAACTCGGAGCAGACTTTTTTAACTCTCCAACTGCCGCCGTGCCCGAAAGTGCTGCGGCCCGGCAGGGGGAGAGCGGCAGGGAGGGTGCGGCGGGGGCACTGTGGATGGGGTGGGGATGGGGCGGTGGTACCGGGGATGGGGCGGCAACACCGGGGATGGGGAGGGGATGGGGCGGTGGCACCGGGGATGGGGTGGTGGCACCGAGGATGGGGCAGAGAGGATGCGGCAGCACCGGGGACGGGGCAGCGGCACCGGGGATGGGGCGGTGGCACCGGGGATGGGGTGGCGGCACCGGGGATGGGGTGGCGGTGCCGGGAATGGGGCGGAGATAGGGCGGTGGCACCGGGGATGAGTCGGTAGCACCGGAGATGGGGCGGGGATGAGGTGGCAGTACCGGGGATGGGGCGGGGATGGGGCAACAGCACCGAGGATAGGGCAGCGGCACCGGGGATGGGCGGTGGTACCGAGGATGGGGCAGCAGCACCGGGGATGGGGCAGCAGTACCCGGGATGGAGTGGCAGCACCGGGGATGGGGTGGCAGTACCGGGGATGGGGTGGCAGTACCGGAGATGGGCGGTGGTACCGGGGATGGGGCGGGGAGGGGCAGCAGCACCGGGCCGGGTGTTCAGACTCCGCCGAACAGTTCTCAACAGCAACAGTGCAAAAATTCCTCATCGCTGATCGCAATTGAAATTACTCTTAGTAGCCCAAAATAAAAGCAATAATTCAGATCTCTCCCTGTTCGTCCAACAGAGGATTGCAGTGTCCAGCTGCTAAAGCTCCAGGAACACGCTCATCCTGAGAGACTTTGAGCTAATTTCTCCCCCTGCCAAACAGTGGATTCCCAGTTTTCCATAGAATTATCACTCAGTTTTTTTATCCTAAAGAAGTCAGTTAAAACTCTTAGATTGGCATCCTGAGCCTGGGTTAGTGCAGAAGGCGAATTTGGTGGACCCAGGAGTGCATTATGAAGGAAAGGGTTTTCAGGCAACCTAATTCAAAATATCCAACTAAAATTGGGGGGAAATATTAATCCGTTTTTCATAGGATTCTTCTTTTGGTCCAAAAATCAGCTTTCTGATGTCTAGCTATAGGCAGTATTGATTGATTGATTTTTAAGATTAGAAGACAAAAAGCAGAATCTCTACCTTGTCTCTTCTGACATATCAGTGCAATTTCCTGAGAAGCCAAACAAGGATCCAACAGTTACCAGAATATAATAACAATAAACTGGGAAAAGCATCTTGAAAGAAGTTATTAACACAGACCTCCTGAAAATCAGAAAATTCAGAATATGCTATGCATTAAATTCCAGCTAAGATTAATTTGATTAAATTACTTAGTTCTTTTAAAAAATTTTTTAATGCTAGGCCTTCCCCACTTGTTACCTCAAAATGAAGAGAAATTCAGTAATGCAAAATAAGTCTGGTATCTAGGAAAATTCCTTATCCAGAGCTAGATCTTGATCAATCAATATAGACTTCATTCCTGCATATAAATCACAGTAAAGAAGCTAAGAATATCCAGGTAGAAGTAGAAGTATCAGTATCAGTCAAATGTGTTTTCACACTTTCAATTTTAAAAGTATTGGAAGTACTACAGCAAATCTGCCCCCTGGGACACGTAGCCCTTTTTACTTTTATCTTCACTTGCTACCTCTGACTTTTTTTTAATTTTATTACATGTAAGCGGAAAAGGTGGGGGGGGAAAGCTTTTATGCACTGGAAGACTGTGTGAAAAACATGTGTAATCTCTGCTCTCTTTAAAAGTGGTAAGAAAAATCCATGGAATTACAATTCGAGAAAACTTATTTTCTGAAGAACCTGGGGGACTGGAATATCACAGAGCTACAGGACCTGAGATAATTCTTCCCACAGTAATCCTTATATTAAAACTTCAGATTCTGAAAGTCTGAAAAGAGGATCCTGCTTTATCAGAATTTTGCCTGCTTTTCTATAAAAACTGTTTAGTCCTGTTTTTTTTGCCAAGTAAGCTTGCCAGAGAGAATTTAGTGCTGAGTGAGGGGAAGAAGTGAATCATCCATTTGGAGCACTCGACATTTTCTGAAAGAAGCTCCTGGTGGGGTGGGGCTCCTGCTGCTGGGCCAGACAAACTGGCAATTATGTCACACTAAAAACCTAAAGATAGACAAACATTATATGTATTGTAGATGAAATTAATTTTAAATTCTCTACTTAAAGGCCATTTAAAGTCACATAAATGTGCCTCACAGAATAGTTCGCTCTTGGTTCTGAAGAAGCAAAAAGTGTCTTCCAGGCTTCCTTTTGTATTCACCTTCTGTGTAAAGGGCAGTGACAGTGCAAACATTCCTCAGCTCTGAACTCAGCTGAAATTACTCTTTCTTAGTAGCCCAAAACAAATTTTAAAAAATTCCACATTTTAAAATAAACCTTTATTTTTTTCCTGATAACAATTGTCAGCATGTAAGAATATTCTAGGGCTTGCTTACAAGACAGAAAAACAAACACGAATTTCCCAACCATTGGTTGTCCCAACCAATTCTGACAATATTTTAAAGCTCCTACCAATTATTTCTGTTTGTCAGAGTGTTCAGTGTAAACTCATGGCCATGTATTGGTCAGACACTTCTTGGGGAGCTCTGCTCATGTCATTGCAGCGCTTTTCTCCTTTTCAGAGCACTTCCCTTTGCACGAGGCTGCAATAACTCCTTCTGGAAGCTGCTGAGGTGGTGGGGCACAGGGCCTGACAAAGCCAAGTGTATTATTAGTAACTCAATTAGTGACTCAATTAGTGACTCCATATCAGTAACTCAGCAGAGCTCTGGGCTGCTTTGAGCTCTCATTCACTGATCCATATCCTCTGCATTGTCTGTGTGGTAACCAACCTGTCCTGCCTTGGATGCAGCAGCTCTGAGGGTGTCTGCTCTGTCGGGAGGGATGGAAAGGAGGTGTCTGGACCATTATTCGGTCCTTTTTTGCATTCCCTTTAACATCTGTAGTCACCCCAGCTCATCTTTCCCTCCTTCCAGCGGAGGAGCTGTGTGCTCTCACAGTGAAGGTGCCTCTTGCACAGCAGAACTTCCCAAGCAAAGACAACCCCCCGTGGCTCCTCTTGTTTACTCCGGCAAAGAATGAAGTGATTAAAGAGGCCAGAACATACCTTTTCTCCCCAGGACACACCGGAGAAGCGCAGCTGAATAAATAAACTGTGTTATTGCAGTCTGCTTGGCTGAGTTAAACTGCAGGTAGCAAAGAGCTCTGCCAAATGCAGCGATGGCCACACTCTGCATCCACTGACAATCCCCCGGATGGGAGCGAGTCAGAAAGATTTATAAGGGCAAAGGCACATTCCTGGTGCTTCCTGTGCTGGAACTGGAGATCTCTGGGCTTCCACTGAGTGCAGAGGATGTCTCAGTGCTCTCCTGCTCTTCTGCTCTTTTGGCTTGTGCCCTCAGATGAAGTCTCTGAGGTACAGCAGAGATGGTTCCATCTGATTTTGGCACTGTCAGTCATCCCTGCCCTTATGCAGCATTTTGCACCCTTCTATAATGGCCACTCCTTTTCCTGAGAAGGTTTATAGGTTTTGAGCTCCTATCTCTGTGGAACAGGATGTAAAGACACTCTTAGGGAACAGGAAGGTGAAGGGTTGATGTGCTTTTGCTTGGCTGGCAGCTTAAGGTGTGACTGAGCAAAACTGTTCAATAAGAAGAGAAACCCATGGAGAGGGATTTTATAACCACCACTCCTGGGCTTGCAACAATTTTGCTTTCTCTCCTACTTCTCTGCCTATTTTGATAGACATTAGCAGAATAGAGATGATTTTTCTACTTAAAAAAGCCCAGCCAGTCACTGGTTTCACTGGGCACATGAATGGCCACATCTTTTGTAATCAAAAACAGGACATGAAGTTAGGAAAAATGAAGAAGCAGAGTCCCAGTTAGGGAAGAAAAAAACCCATAATTTTGTTTTTTCAAAGAGAAACAGTATTGAATATTTTTATTTTCATGGTCTATTTAACCGCTGAAGTGTGATAAATGCCTTGAACTTGAAAATAGAGTAACTCTTCTTTAATCCTTTTCTAAAGTCTACAAAGAAAAGAAAGATGTTAGTTTAAGATATCCTGCAAAAGGCAAGGGGAGCCTGCTGGAGGCTCCTGCTGTTTAGGGTCATGGGCTGCCCTGCACAGGGAGCAAACTTTGACTTGGGCCCAAACTCAGGGTTGTGGATTGATGGAAAAGCATTTGCCACTATTTTTAAGTGAGCCTAACTTGCTAACAGGAGCTGGCTGAGTGAACACAGAGACACAGTAACCGGGACAAATCCCAGCTTCCCCTGAAATTTTCAAACATTTTTTTTCTTCCTGTCAGATTCCAGACAGATGAAATTTCCTTGGCATAGACCTATTCCATCTCTCCTCTGAATCACAGTAAATCAAGAATTGGAGGTTAACTGATTGGCAGGGTGGGAAGAGAAGGTACCTGGCTTTGTTCACATACAGCCTCATCTGTCCACTAGCTTGGCTTCTCCCATGGGTTTTGCCTCTGCTACTACTCATTTTCTGGAAAATCCCAATTTCAAGTTGATTCCAAAGGTTGCTGAGTCCAATTGATACCGTTGTTTGTATGATAGTGTAAAGAGTGAGTACATTCCTCAGATCATAAATCATCTCAACCTGACCCCAATTAAGTACAGACCCTGGATTTAATTTCTCTCAGTTCTTACCAGCCATAACAAATTAGGTCATTCTGTGTCAGTGAGACACTGGAGCAGACACCACTGGGAACACCAGAGGGGATTCTGATCCAGTTATGTTGCAGGAAGAGCGAGGGAGACAGAATGGATCATATCTTCCTATTGCTTTCCAAATAGGAGTCATGGCATACTTGGCAGCATAGGTAAAGGATTTTCATAAGGATAAATTTTCCTGAAAACTACGTATCCGTAAGATTTATTTAAATTTTGCTCACATAGGAGAATGATCTTTGACACCTGTGACTGCCTACCTTGCATTAGAGGATTTAGTTGTAGCTTGTGCAAAATTCTAGCAGCCGGTCGAGCATCATGAGCTCAGATGTACATCAGAGGCACCTGAACTGTCCTTCCCTGTTGAAGGCTCTTTCATTTTTATGTGACCCATTGTAAAGATGGCACGGGACCTGTAAAAGACCTCTGGCTTTTTTTGGAAAATGCACTGCTGTAGAGGTGATGGTCAATAGATTCCTCAGGTTTGAACTGGCACCACTAAGAAGGATTCAGTGTTCTGTGGAACAAGACCTCTTGAGCTCAATGTGATGCTAGAAATCAAAAAGGTGTGGAAAGAGTGCTGAATCCATTGCTCCAGAGGCTGGGATTTATACCTTGGATTTGAGCAGTAAAATCCAAGTGACTCTTTCCTATAATTCACTGCTTTCACTATGTTGTTTTACCAATAACGTTTATCTTGTTCTTTCAATGTTATCCTAAAAGTGCAGTAACAATACAATAATGGTGAATAATCTTAAATTCCATCCCTAAGGAAGGCTAATCATTTCAGTTCTCTAATGACAACCAGCATGAGAAATTAATTATTTTTGTTTCCAGTTAAACTACCTGCCTTTAACCCTGTTTTATACCACTGACTACTTCTCAATTGAGTAATGTAGTTTTTATTTGTGAAACCTCATACCATTAAATGCAATGAGCTCATCCTTTTTCTTGGCGTCACCTCATCTTGATTCTGGCAGAGACACAAAGAAATTACAGCAGACAGAAGACTGTAAAATGAGAGATCATTTTTCTCTTAAAAATAAGTCAGGTTTGCCCTAGCAACTGTGAAGGAAAGTGAAAATTCAAGCCCAGTTTCATATTTGAAGTTATACACAGATTACAAATCCAACATTATTACCCTAGCATTGTTTTCCATATAGTGAGTTATATTTTTTCTACATATTCATGTATGTCATAGATGTCAAAGCAGCTGCAGCTAGAAGAAAATTTTTCGTTGGAAGCCACTCATAACAATTACCCAGTCCAACTACCTGACTCCTTCAGGGCTGACCAGAAGAACATCACTAAGAATATCATTAAGTGCACTGAAAGCTCCAGAAAGTTTCAGGCACAGCTTCCTCTCGACTTGTTACTGGCTGAGAAATTCTCACAGTACACAAAGAAAAGGAACTGTGTAAGCAGTGATGAGATAATGTGGGCCATGTTCTAATCTCCTGAAGAAGATCAGTACTGAACCAGAAAAGGACTGAAGATGTCTCAGTTCCCTCACCAGGGCTTTTCCCCACTTTACAGTTTGGGAAGGAACGTACATACATGTGTTCATTTTGGTTTTCCTCTTGATATTTGCCTATTTTAAATGACAAAATGCCTTTGAGACAAGGCCTGCTCTGAGCCAAACACTACGAGGCTCTGAGCTTAAATAATATCTCATGGTGCTACAAAATGCAAGGGGTAAGTGGATGGTTTTCCACTGAGTTTGTTTCCTTTATGGCTTTCTTGGACTTTTCAAACAACTCTGCCAGGATTGGAAAGCTTGTTTTTTTTTTTTCAGAAATCTTGTAAAAGCACAGGAAGAATTTAATTATTGCAGTAGAATGACTTTTTTCCCCCATGCTTATTTATTTAATATTTGAATAGTTGAAAATGTCTTCTCGGTGTGTGCATTAAAAACTTCCTGCCTAGAGTGTGTGAAGGACTCTGAGCATTCACAGGACATAAAACAGATTCATAATGGAACCCAACAGTATAAACATGTCTTCGGTGCAGACAAGAACCCTTAAGTCTTGTAATGTGAAACATACTCCAGTTGTGTCTGTGTTTTCCTCTGCAAATAAACCAGTGAGAGATGTGCCTGAAACGTTTTCCGGTGGTAGACAATTTCTCACCTCATTATTTTATTCTCTTTTTAATAGATTTGGTTTTTTTATTGGGATTTTTTAAGAAGTTTATAACTCAGTCCAGCTAAATGTAGGTGACTTGAAGGCAGCAAGTGGCCTGACACAAGTCCATGCTCCCAGGACTTTTAAATAAGAGGCCTTGTTTTATACTCTGTGCCACTTCTAGGCATAATCATAGAATAGAGTATTGGGTGTTTGTCCACTTGAATGAAGATCAGCTTCCTGAGCCACACTTTTCCCCAGAATCTCCTTTTCAATTAACTTCAGACAGAAACAACTGTGGATAATTATTATGGAGAGTGATACTTCTGTTCCCTGGAAAAGAGCTTCCTGTCCAGATATGTTAGATACCCTGACACTGGGACCAGGGGTCTGCCCTCCTCAGCTAAGAAAAGTAGACGGAGCAATTAAATCAGATCTGATAGATTTTCTTTTTCTGAATCGGAAACTGCACAGATTCTCAACAGCTATATCACTTTTCTTGATCACCTCTCAGGAAAGAAATAGAGAATGGAAAGTGTCGAAATGTAGATATACAGAAAAGGGTAAAAAAAATAGAAATAAAGAATTAAAAGTAGATGGAAGTATGAAACTGTTAGGATGTTTGTGCTGAGTATTGAAAGGAAGAAACAATCCTTTTTTGGTGTCTTTCCAATCATGAGCTTCACTGTAGTGTTGCTGGGCTAACACTCACCTGGTGATAAATTCCTTGGTGTAGGAAATTCTCCACACGTTATTCTGGGTGACAAATTAACAGAGGGTATGAATGTGGGCCATCGTGAACTTTCACGGAATTAAAAATGAAAGGCTGTAAGAAAGTGTGTCCATTCACATGGCTGTTTCCTGCTCCAAAGCCAGGGCTATACAGCATAATTGAGGGAGCTTTGAAAAAATGTTTTCTTCCTTAATAGAGAAAGAGAACCATGACTCAAACCTCCACGGTATGAAGTCACCATCGTCTCTGTTACTCACCCCCATTATCTCTTCTGCAATCTGTTCCCGAAGGAGCCTCCAGACAATTGGCTGCTTAGCCCTGTCTAAGGGCTATTCGAAAAAAATAAAATAACAATTACGGTATAGGGGAAGGGAATAGCGGTGTGAGAGTCTGGTACTGTATGGAAATCCTTCCTTCACGCAGAAATGAGAACAATGTGGCATTGTGTGTGGGGAGGGAGGCGATGGGAAGCTGTGAGGTTCTGCTGACACCTGGACCCAGAACTGGAGTGAAAACTGCCCCATCTTAACTCACAAACACAGCCTGAAAGGCTCAGCCTGAGCCTGAGATTGTTTTACAGCGAGTTCCAGTCAGACAAAAGCCTTTCTGCTGTAATCACTGGAAGAAAGTGGATTTCCTGTCTATCTGCCCAGAAGAGCTGTGTGGATCCTGTGCTCTGAGCCCAGCAATGCAGACACACTTCTTGCAGGGGCTGTGCACTTTCCTCAAGGGAAGGGAATTATCCAAAATATGAGATAGTGGCTGATGAAACTTAATATGAGCACTGCTAGAGGTGGGGGAAGAAAATGGGGGTAATTGAAAAATTGTGTGCTCTGTAAAATGTCCTGATTTGTTGTGTGTGCTTGTTTCCGTGTGTAGGAAATTCTACAGGAAGTAGGATTTGTAAGCTTTGCTCACGTAGAATATGTCCCAGTCAAAATCCCTGGCTGTGAAATGTTTGCTGAAAGGGCTCTCTTGTTTTCCAGACAGCATGAACTGGAGGGTTTGGGTCCTTATTCATAGCATGTCTGTGAAATTGTTTATTGTGAGGGTGCTGAGGTCCTGGCACAGATTGCCCAGAGAATTTGTGGGAACCCCATCCCTGGAGATGTTCAAGGCAACACTGGACTGGCCTTGGGCTATCTTTGGAGTGTAAGAAGCTCCATTGACTGGAAAAACATTGTAGAATGGCATGGAGAAACTGAGGACTAACAGCAGAGGAGTCACAGGATACAGAACCTGCAAAACACATCAGGGCCTCTCTGCGTTGGCATCTGGCTGGAGAGATAAAGAGACCACGAAGTCTGTGACTCTAAGGAAAGTATTTCTCTTCCTCTGTTTAGAAGAGCAGCACAGATATAAAGGCTCCAGCACATATTTTTGTGTTTATGCAGATATCCCCATTCCCTGAGGGCTGTTTGCGCTGGCAAAAAGTCTCTCTGCTCTGCCTGGGGAAGGTCTGCCAGACTTCTCCCATGCCATTGTGTGCTCAGATTATTTATTGAGATTAAGGCATGGAAAACGCTGCCAGACATCCCCAGGTAGCTCCTCCGTGAGGAGGAGAACACAGCCTGATGTGTATTTCTGAGAAAAATCATTGCAGGTCAAAGATTTTGCTCCCAGACGCCAGGCCTTGCCTGAAAGATTCTTGGCACCAGAGGTTCAGAGGTCAAATGCTTTGATGTCAGGAGTGAAACGTTCCATCTCAAAACACTAAAATCTTAGGGTAAGCAGATAGTTTAAGGAAGAAACTGTCCAAGCACGAGAAGATCTCACAGGTGACTCACAGCTTATTTCTCAGAATTCAGAGCAAGAGCTCTTTAGGAGCTGTAATTATGGGTACAGACCAAGATCCCATTGATTAGATTTTAAGTGAGTTAGGATTCAATGAGCTGCCATTTACAGCTTCCTTGAAAGGGAAGATTTATTAGCCTCAATTCTGGGTGAGGAACCCATTTTGGTTTGTTAGTAGCCAAGAACCTGAAAGTTTTCATCTCAAAACAAGCTGCTTCTGCAGGTTTCAAACTTTCGAACCACAGTGGGGAGGAGGTGATAATTGGCTTAAGTGTTAATTGGCTTAAGAGGTCACAAGGATATGAGTAAAAAGAAACTCCTGCTCCATGATTGTGTTCCAGGAGAAGGGGTAGGGTATCTGAGCAGCAGAGTTCTTCACAAAACACAGCTTTCTTTCATCTTTGCCAAGAGTTAAACTACTGAGTTTAGTGAGTTAAACTTCTGACCAGAAGGCACCAAGGTTTAAGAAGTAGAGCCACAGACATTTTCTGTTCTTAAAGATCCATTAAACTGTAGCTTCTCATCTGTGCTTAGGCAATTTTTTTAGCCAACTGGTTTTATGTAACCTGAGTAGTGAGCTTAACGTAGTTTTAACATTAGCTTTGTAACCAAAATCGTGGTGCTCTGTCATTGTCCACCTCAGCTCATCACTGCTGAACTCACTGGGATCCAACCATAATTCCTGTACCACCTTCCATTGGAACACCCACCAGGCACACAGAGCTCACCCAGGAGGGAGCTGAGGGCAGTATTTCCCTACCATAAAGATCTGAAGAGACAAGGGGTAGATCCAGCTCAGAGACAGAACATGCACACTCCTAAAAGTTAGAACTGATTTTATAGTAATGGTTATATTCGCAGGATTGACACAGGTTTATATCCATGCTGTGATTCAATATAATTTGTGGAGAAGCCCTGTGTGAGTCACCAGCAACACTGTTTCCTTTTTTTCTTTTTTTTTCCAGAGGCAGAGATAGTGTTGGCATTTTGTTTTGGGTAACTGTTGTTTTTGGGTAAGAGCAAGTAGTGCAGTATAGGAAACCAGACAGTAACCTAATTCACTTCCTCAGTGCTGCTCAAACTGCTCAAGTTTCTTTATTTTTGAATATCTTCTTTTTAAAAATAAGTATTTTTAAAAACTGGTTTTGCACAAATATATATTCTAAACCGTTGATTTTTTCAGCTGACCATCAGAGTTGGAAATGTTAAGAGGGAATGTAATGTATGTTTTTTCTTAGTAGATACAGTAATCAGCTCTTTGGAAAGAATACAACATCTCTGTTTAAAAAAAAAGTTGATATTTATCTATTTTGAGGTCTTTTACAAGTGGAATTACCAGTAATAGCTTTATAAACATATAATCCAGATATACAGATTTGTACCCAGCATATCTACAGTTCACAGGAAACCACAATAGCAGTGCATCAGAGCAAGGTGAAAGGAAGGCAGTTTGCTGTAGCTGCAAATAATGGTTACCTTTGAAATATTTAAACCCAAGCTTCAGAATTCTCAATAGTCATAATGTGGTACTCCAGTGTAAAATTCTGCTTAAAATATGGCATTAGTACATTAAACAAAAAGATATAAGAAATGGAAGCAGGCACTGTGCTTTTCTACATCATCATAATTTGATACACTGCAAGTTTCGGTTGAAAGCAGGGATAACTTCAAGTGGAAATGTTCCTCTTCTGCTGGTGCTGTGGCAATTTATTGGAAAACCTGAAAACAAAATAGTGATAGCTATTGCGTTGAGAGTTCCATCTCTGCTGTGCCTGCTGGGACATTAGGCAATGACTGCTTTGAAAAAATTTTTAAAACTGAGGTCTAGCAATTTAATTTCAGGATTTACAGCAAGCTTGGAAGAAATCTCCCTCTGCAAATTGCTGCCATCAACAAGGCACCCACCTTCTTGGACTGTCAGAGTGAAAGCCATCTCTTCTGAAACTGGTAAGCAGGCTTCTGTGGATATGTATTTTTAGTCTCACTTTTTTTGTTTTGTAGTCTTATTGCCTAGTCATACAAGTGTTCAACTCATTTTGCAAGAAAAGTCAGTGATTATCAAAGTATTTATTTCTCTCAAAGTAGGGCACAAGGAAAATGTGCATTGTCAAGTCCAAATGCAGACTGAATAGTTGTGACCAAGGAAAGACTGGATGAGAATACAGCTGCATTATCACTTGCTGACTAACAGTCTGTGTTTTCTGGATATTTGAGAGTCTAGACAACATTACTTCTGTTTTATATTCAGTGTTTGTTATTGTTTTCTTTCTGTAGACATGTCTGTGGTAGTAAGAGAGAGACAAAAATCAAAATCCTGCTCTCCTTTGGCTTTTTTCCCCCTGTGCTCTTTAACTGCCTCTGCGACCTCAAGCATCATGCACCTTTTAAAGACTATGGGCTACAGGATTTGCAAGCAGGATGATCTCATTGTGCAGCTGAGTCTAAGCATTTGCATCCACATTCAGATCCATGACTTTCTCCATGCTCCTCTCCCACTGCTGCGAGGACTACTCAGAGCTGGGGGAGGCGGCAGAGTCCACATCCTCTGTGTCGTGTTCGTGTGGGGGCACTGCTTGCCCACCTTTAACACGTTTCCACTTCATTCTTCTGTTTTGAAACCATACTTTGACCTGGGTGATCAAAAGAAAATAATTACTTGTTGCCTCAAGCTGAGCTTGCAGAGCTCAGCATATATAAGCAGAGGTAAGCATATATAAGTGCATCAACAGAGAGATGATTTGAGGAATTCTAGGAGAAAAGGTGAACAGAGCCTCACAAGTTTGACTAATCCATCTCTCTGACAAACACAGACTGGAATGATTCTTTCTAAAATGCTCCTCACAGATGTTCCCCTGACACTCTCAAAGGCAGTGCAAGTGTTTTGCCTAGCATCTGTCTCCATGTCAAAAAAGCATTCAACACAATGGGCACGGTGCCTCTCGTGTGTTTATAACACCCAGGCCATTCAATCTAATGCTTCAGGAATTTTAATTTGCCTCACATAATTACGCAATCCTTCTGCTCTCTACTTAGCCTTGATAAGGAAACATGGACTGAGATGACAGTGAGAGAGCAGAAACACCTCTCTCCACAAAACTCTGTGTATTTGTCTTTCCTTGTCACCTCAAAATACCACCTGACCCAGGAAGAATGCATCAAACTTGTCATTCTAGCGACTTCCTGTTAGTCACAGTCTAAGGTGATATCTATGTAATATCTGTGATATCTATTATATATGTAAGCCTTGATACATCAATATGTACCAAGGAATGGTGGCAAGCCTTAACTCACTAGAGACCAGTTATTACCAAGTCTATCTTCAGTTTAGAGAAATGTAATTAAATTTATTAACTACTTACAGAAACACGTAACAAAGGTGATTGGAAGAATGTGGAGGCTTTGTCTTAAAATACCTCTGTGCCATTGCAAAAGCAGACATATCTGGTTATCATAAACACATATCTGATTTTTAGCATTAGGGAGAAGTTGTGGGGGAGGAAAAAGGAGCTGGGGAGACAAGGGTTTGGCAGGTACTTGTCTTTCGGTGAGATCCAGGTTCACAGCTATCTCGTATCTCCTGAGCCTTGTCAAGTAGTTATGGTGGGCAAATTCAGCTTCCAGCTCCCGCAGCTGCTCTTTGGTGAAAGCTGTCCTTTCCTTCCGAGATTTGCTGCTGGTTTCTGCCTTATTGCTCGAGTTCTGCGTTTCTGTGAGGCAAGCACACTTGTGTAACTCGTGGTTATGGTGATGTGTGTGAACATTGTGCAGTTGCAGAGATCTGATCTAAACACCTCATTGAAGTGCTCAGTGGAAGTTTTAAGAGGTTTTTGTTATGTCCCTCAAGCTCAGCACTGCTCATTGGTGCTGCCAGCCTTGGTTTGGAGGGGACAGAGGTGGCACAGCCCAGTCAGGATGGGGAGTGCTGTCAGAATTGGCTCTGCACAGTCACAGAACAGTGGCTGTGGGAAAGAAGCTCTCATTCCTTGCTGTCATTGCATTGAAATAATTTCCTTCCCCACATTTTTACTTTTATTCCTTATATTGATATTTTCACCCTCCCCTGATCTACCATGCAGCCAAGTACATGCAACATGCAACACGTCAGGAGTGTGTGGTGCCCACCTTTGGTGCAGGACATCAGAACACCCTCAGCTGTGGTGTATGGCCTGGAAATACTGGGGATGTGGGGTGGTAAAACGGGCAAAAGCAGAGAAATGGTGTTTTTTGCACTGGTCCAGAATCATCTTAATCACTCCAGTTTTTTAACTTTTTCTAATCCTTGCTAAATGAAAACTACAAGCAGATCTGGTAGCTCTGTACATGACTGGCCTCAGTGTCATCCTTGTCACTGTGCTGTCCTGAAAAAGGTGTTTGCTCTTTGTGTACATTTCTGCAGTGTGGCCAAGAGTTGTATTTCAAAGCTGAATTTCAAGCCATAGCTAAAGAGATGCTGTACTAATTATGATAAAAAACAAACACAAACTGACTTTGCCTGAGACTGTGGCAAACTTTTCCCATTTTTTTCATCCTTTCCCGTTTTTCTTTTTTCATTTCCTTTATTGTTATTTTATTTTCTCTCCCATGTTTTTAAAGTTGGTGCTCGAAGAATCTCCAAGCAATGCAAGGAAAAAAGCATTTCTTTCAGTGAGCAAAGTCCAAACTGCCAGTCTTTCAGGGTGTCAGTTTTGCAAGTTCCTTGACTCTTTCTCTCCTCTTGCTCCTCTTGCTAGATTCCCTGAACTAAACATGCTAGTAGGGGTTTTGTTATATTGAGGATTAATGAATGAATTTTTGTGTGTAACCAGCATGCAATGGAGTTCTCTGTGTCCTAGCATAATATTTCTACACAGAAATTATAAGCAAAATGGTAACAATATGAGCATGATGCGCAGCTTCATCTTCTAGGTGTCCTTTTGGTTGCCAAAGAAGGAAAACAGGAGAAATGTGTGAGGTGTGGGCGTTGTGATTGATCTGACCTTATCTCTGTCCATCAGAAACAGAGAAATCAAACACAGCTCTCATTGCTGATAACACACACAGGGACCAGTGCATCACATGCAGCAGCTGGGCTGCTTCCCATTCCAGGGGACTCAGCCTTGTTTGTTCCATACTCATTTTGCTACTTCAGAAATCCCCAAATAAAGTTGGCCAACAAAACTCCAGAAGTTTCTCCCCATGTTTTTGCCCATAGTTTTACAATCCCCCTTGTTCTCCTCCCTTACCCCACAAACACATGTTTTATTACACATTTCCCAGAGGCTCACAAGTATTTCTGGGGACAGAGTAGGATGTGTAGCTTGGAATCTCTCATCCTGTGTGCCACGGGGTATTGCCAAGAGACAGATTCTCATTCATGGCCTGAGGTTTTGTGATGTTCCAGAAGTGGGAATGTGGCACTGCTGCTTCAGCTTTGCCAACAGAATGTGAGGAATGACAAATGTGTGAAAGGACAAGTCATCTTGGGCGTGTTTTTCCTACTGTAGTCTCAGTTTAGAAAGAAGAAAGGAGAGGAAGAGAAGTTCAGGGAAGGAGAGGAGAGGAGAGGAGAGGAGAGGAGAGGAGAGGAGAGGAGAGGAGAGGAGAGGAGAGGAGAGGAGAGGAGAGGAGAGGAGAGGAGAGGAGAGGAGAGGAGAGGAGAGGAGAGGAGAGGAGAGGAGAGGAGAGTTTTTTAAACTTCTTTGCATTTGGGAAAATTTTGCCTGAAGGTGCTTTTTCACTACAAATGAACTTAAATTCTACAAACATCAGCAAAACCTAGAAATGAATAAATTAATGTTTTTATCCCTGCATTCCCTACCTCTGAATTGGGACTACTGGAAAATATTCTCCACTCGGTAGCAGTGCTGTGGGAAAAAGCACACTGTACCTTGTAAATGAATGCTATGGCATTTAAATGCATATAAGCATCTTGAATTTTAATATCTTTCTTAGGAAAAACCAATTTTATACATATTTCACATATCTGGATCTGAGATGTCAGCAAGTTAGTTTCTACAACTATGGAATTATTGATTTTTGCATTGTAGAAAGAATGTGTTTTGCTAGCTAGGATGACACCATGAAAATTTTGTACATTTTCTGCATTTTTGGTCATTGTACTGATGGGCAGACTTTTAGAACCTCCTGTTTTGAGGCTAAAATATTCAGCATTTAGTGAGTCCAAGTAGAATTTATATTTAAAGGAAGACTTTTCCTCTTGTACTTCTTACCATAAACCAAGATGTCAAAATCCTAGCACGACATTTCCAACTACCACAGGCAGCTCAGGATGAGGGATCTTTGCTCTTTGCCCTTCTCTTTTGCTCAGACAAATGGGAGGTGTGAATGTCTAATTCCACATCCCAGGGCTTTCAGTTCTGTGTGTACATGCCATGTGATTCCTGCTCAATTACAGCAAATGTGCAGCTGAGTAAAATGCCTAGGTCAGTACACAAGATCTGCAGGAGTGAAATACGAACACCAGGATAAGAATAAGAATGAGAATGAGAATAAGGATAAGAATAAGGATAAGGATAAGAATAAGGATAAGGATAAATAATAATAATAATAAGGATAATAATAAGAATAAGAATAAGAATAAATAAGAATAGGAATAGGAATAAGAATAAGAATAAGAATAAGAATAAATAAGAATAAGAATAAGAATAAGAATAAGAATAAGAATAAGAATAAGAATGTTACTTACATTGTTGTTATTGTCTAAGTTTCCCCAGTCAAGTATAATAAAATGTTTTGCTCATCAGCTCTCTTAGTTCCCAGTCTCACCAGGTGTTCTCACTCTGTTGCCTGCACTCTGCCAGGACCCTGATTCCACATCACCTACCTGAGCTTTCCTTTTTCCTTTTGGATGCCTTTTTCTCGGCGTCACCTGTAGCATGTGCCGCTCCCTCATCATCTTCACCCGCACCCGCTGGGTTTGGGCTGGTGCCCTGGGACTGCCCAGAAGCCAAGGGCAGCCCTGGGTTCAGTCCTCTCCTGGCCTCAGCTGCTCTCAGGTGCCACTCGGAGCTCTGGAAGGAGGGACACTGCTCCACCAGCGCCTGCTCCTCGCGTGGGAAGCTGTGCGGAGCTGTCACCAGGCAGGAGGCTGAGAAATCAGAGTAAGCAGCAAACTCTGGCTTCTGCTGGAAGGAGAATGGTGCTGCTGGGTAGTGGCTGAGCCCTGGAGCTGTGCTGACATCCCCAGGGGTGCTCCTCACGCACCCCCAGAGCGGCGTGGGAGGCTGAGGGCTGCGCATGCAGCTGCTGCTGCTGGGATCCATCTGCTGCCAGCGCTGTCCCACTCCTGCCTGCTGACAGCTCAGGCTTCCAGGGCAGAAAAGTAGAGGGAAACTCTTCCAAATGGTACAGAATTGATCTCCTCCCTAAACAACAGTTTGCCTGTGGGTTTTGTGCTGTCGCAGAGCTGTCACTTTGGGAACTCTTCTAGAAATGCCTTCATTGCCCTGCCTGGGGCACCCAGATTTGAGCAGGGATTGCCATGAGCTGCTTCCCCAGGCCTGCAGCTTCCTTGTGGAGTGCTGGGCATGAGGGAAACACTTTTTAAATACTGTGCTGGGGAGACAGTGACAAGTTTGTAAAGTGAAATGTGAGCGAGGGGAGGGAGGGGTTAACACACATCCCCTCAGCCCCTCCAACCAAAGCAAAGCAGGCAGCTATTAATCATCTGAAACCTTATATGCACATCTAATGGGATTTGCAGATGGAGCCTTTTAAAGAAACAATGTCTGTATTTTTTTTTTTTTTAAAGGAAAGAGCAGCACACAAAAAAAGTCTTTAATGTTTCCTTGTAACACTATGAAGTTATTTTTATTGCGCTGTTAACAAAATTCTCCATCTCGGGTTTAGCAAAAGACCTAAACCAGAATTCAACAGGCACCAAATTTCAAGAACTGAAGTGGGAAATAGAAGTAAGAAAGGACTTCACAGATTATATATAATTTAAGGCCCAATCCTAAGGTTAAAAAAAAGGAATTAAACCTGGCTTGTGCATACATGCGAGGCTTTGAGTGCTGTTTGTTTGTTTTGTTAGATTTGTAACACATGGATTTGGTGGGAGTTGGAGTTTGCTGCCAGTGGTAGTTATTCTTTCTGTATTCTACTTTCTAGGGAATTTTTAATACACCCTCCTGCAAGGAAATCTCCTGATTTTATGCCAATGAAAGACATGTTTTTCATCTTTTGTTGAACATTTTATAGTTTTTCCTAACAGAAAGCAGATTTTTAGACCCTAGAGCCATCACAGCTGAAAAGACATTAACAGGGAATCTGTTCTCAATCCCTTTTTCACAGAAGTATGGCAGCTGAGAATGCCCCAAGCCCTGCTATGCTGGGGTTCCTGCAACTCCTCTCAAGGTTGTTCTCCATATTTTTAGTGACAATTTATGTGTGCCTGTGTTCTGTGTTTCCAGAATCTGCTTGCAACCATTTCAAACCCTTGCTCCCTCAGGCCTTGCTCCAGGCTGTGTGTGCCTCTTTCCCTTCTCCCACCTCTGGTGCTGGCTTTGTGTCCTCTCAGGAGCAAGGAGATTTAACAGAGGTGGATCTTCATTTTTCACAGGGGCTGAAGTGATACTTTATTTTGGGTTTTGGATAGTTCAGAACTGTAAAATTTCATGGAATCTGAGAGGGATGGAGAATGTGTTCATCATGTTTTATCTGTTGGTTCTTAGACTTGGTATTTTTGAGGAAATCAAGTGATTTTTGTTTAGATCATTCTGAACAAGAACAGCAAATTCCATCACACGAATCTTCATTTTCTTGCAAAATACTCAATATCTGATACCTAATTCATTCTCTAAGAAGAACTCACCTAAATATTCAAATCTGTTGCTGTGCTGCATTAAAGAGTAAACATTTAAAAGTATTTCATACTCACTGGGAGGGGGAAGACCCCCAGACTGCTTTTTTTTTTTTGGAAAGGTCAGGTTATAATGAATCTGTGAACGCTGCAAGTGTTTCGAGCACTGGCAGAATCTAAGTCAGAGTCCAGAAATGCAGAATATTTAGTTTATATTTATATTATATATTAAATTTAATTTATATGACAATTTATATCGTCATATACATAACACTTCAGTCACATGGCTTACTGGGGGTTTGTATGAATTCAGACCAAGTCTGTTTTTCAGTCCTGAATTCAGTCTGCAGAAAGATCCATCTAATTAGGCAACATTTGTCCTTGCAGGGACAGAAGAGAAAGGAGGGCTGTCCCTTAGTCTCACATGCCCTGGGTCAGGATCAGCTTTGGGCTCCCACTCAGGAGTCCCCGTGGGGTCTGAGCAGAGCCCACCTGCAGGGCCCCACAAATTCCTGCACATCCCTTGGCATTCCAGCTGACGCTGCCTGGACCTGATCTCCTAACAGAGCTCTCTCTTAGAGAATAACAATTCCTCCAACTTCAGATGCGGGAAAAGGGATGGGACGTGGGAAGGCTGAGGTCCTGCAGGGCTCAGCCCCTGGCAGCTGCTGCTGTCACTCGGAGCCTCAGCAGGGGCTGGGGCACCTCTGCATCTCCTGACACCTCACCCCGAAAGAACAACAACCATCCCTCCTGCCAAAGCCCATTTGTCAGCCACCTTTAACCTCCGTAAAGTCAACATCTCTTCAGTCGAGCCCTGAAAAAATGGAGATTTTGGTGAGGGATGCTCCCATAACGAGCTGGAGGCTCAGAGGTGGAGATTTATTCTGAGTTTTTCTCAGTCCAATCTCTGATTTCTCCAGGGAAAGAGCAGAGGCAGCAGAGGGCAGAGAGATGGAGAAGTGGTGCCAAGGACAGGCACCTGAGAAAGAGAAGGAAATGCCAAGCCCAAAGGTGGGCTCTGTGCATCTATTTGTCATTTCAATAGTTTCCTCAGCCTTTCTGAAAGAATAAAAGAGTAGGAGAAGTGCAAAGCTCAGATTAATAGAGGCAGTGTATCCAGAAAGGAAAAATTATCTCCTACCAATGGAAGTTAAAGAGCCATGTGATTAAAGAGCTCTATTAAAAGACATTAGATGTTGGACAAAACATCATGAAATGTTAACTTGCATTTCAATGTAATGCCATATGACAAATTAGTTGAGTTTAAACGGCCTGTATTTGCAGGAAATCAGTATTAGATTTTTGATAATTTAAAGGAGGAGATTTGGAGAGAAAGTCTGTGTTCCTTCTTGAAAAAAACTAAAGAACAGCTATTTTTTAACAGTGATATCACAGTTGTATGATGTCTTTATCTCTCTTCTCCCTAAACTTCTAGGAACAAGTTTTTAGTCAATTTGTAGGGAGTTTTCAAATAAATTACACACAATGTTGGAGAAATAGTGTTGAAGAGAACATGCCAAACAACCAGGAGTAAATGAAAAAAAAAACCTGAAGGAGTAAATGAATATTTGAAGTTAAGTGAGTAAATAATGCTTTTAGCTCCAAAGACTTTTCCCTAAAACGTGGTTCCCTTACTGAGATGGAGTGTCTGAAGCTCTGCAGATGGGGAGCTGGCATCACCACCACAGCGTTTCTAATTTAATGATAATGTTTCTCTTAGCACTCAGTCAATATTTCCGGTATTAATTAAATTTGATGGCTTCACAGTAGTGGGAAAAAAAAAATCTTGCTTCAGGTGGAGGAAACATCAAGAAGTGTTCAGAGACACTTACATGATAATTTATGTTAGGACAGAGAGCCATAGAAGCAAAAAGCAGAAGAAAGAGGGGGCCAGCTTGAAGTTTGAAGAAATACTGAAAGGAAAAGGCACACTAGCTGGAAGCTGCTATAATGCTTTGTTAAAAAAATTGACATGAAACCCTAAAAAAAACCCCAAAAACCCCAAAATCCAAAAAACCCAAAAAACAAAACAAAACAAAACAAACACCCCCCCCCCCCCCCAAAAAAAAAACCCAACAAACCAAGCGTGCTGCTGTCATTGAAAATGAGAAATTAGACACAATAAGTTCTAGGACAGGTAGATGCATACATGTTTTTCCTGTGCCTGGAATCTGTTCCCACTAAACTGGGATATTTAAATGCAATTTGTTTTAAAACATTGTCTTTTGGTTTCTCTCTACTATTAAGCAGTGAATATGAATGAAAGTAGATAAATATATATATATTGAAATTTAGCAATTGCAGGAAGCAAAGTATGCTCAGTGTTTTCAGCAGCTGTGTGCTAAGGGAGCAAAGATCTTGGCTTGCCAGTCCAGACACAACTTCTGTATTTCTCACTTGTCTCTCCTCCTTCAGTTCATTTTCTGGATTTGAGGCCCAGGACTATGTAAAGATGAGGAATATCCTACCCTTGAAAGGTCGTAAAAGCAAATAGTGTCTCAGTTCCAACATTAATCCTTAAGACAGGAAAGACTATTTGCCAAAAACTTTGATAAATCATCTTTTTTTTAACTACTCCTGTCTTGATGTTGTGCATGCTATTGTAGCTATTTCGTGGAGAGCTGAATGTCCTGAAAAAGGTCCAAGGCAGCAGAAACTTTCTATTAAATCAAGAATATTTTGTAAGGTCAGCAAAGGAACAGTTAAAGAGTTTGGCTGGCGAATAGTTTGAAAAATATGAAATTAGCTCAGCTTTTGGCAGATCACAAAACTCTTCTGTTCTTTTCATCAGACAACATGAAAGAAAAGGAATCACAACATCCCCAAGGACCAGAGAGGAACAGAGCACTCTGCCTTCTAAAACCATTTTTTTGTGGATATGGATTAACAAATCTACACTTAGACTTCGATGTGTGGTTCATCTATTTTGAGGCAGAGCAGAATGCAACATTTTCGTTTTGAGTTTTTGTTGTATTAGGATCCCATATGTTTCTGGAGATCCTAGTAAGTACAGTTATGGGATTGTCTGACAAGTGATAAATTTCTACATTTCTTCAGTGCCAAGAGGTTTGCATTGCTTTTCTTGAGACCACCCTTGGCACTGTGACCTCTTTCAGTGGAGCTATTTGAACTAAAAGCAATTAAATGAAAATTTTATAAAAGATTTTTGGAAGAGCCAGAATTCAGTCCTATGTTGAATGACTGTAATGGAAAACAACTTCTTCCCCCCTAAATTATAAAAGCATTCTTTCAGTTATTATTATGTGGAATATAGTAAAAGAATTTTATAGTTTTGAAGAGATCAGAGTAAGTTGTGGTATTAAAGGTGTTCTATGTGATCCTATCTTGTAATTAAAGTTCAGTCAGTTGCCATTTTGTCAGGGAATTCTGCTGAAACCACAGAACACATTGTGTTGTATTACATCTTAGAAATAGAACAACAATGACTTATTTCTGTTCAGTTTGAATTCTCTTTTCCAGTAAGTTCTGCTGTGAAGGAATTAATTGTTATGGTGGAGTATCTCCCTCTATTGGTACATTTTTAAATGCAATGTAACCACGATTTCCATTTCATTGCAGCAATTTCACTGTTTTCGAAACACTATAAGTTATGAAGTTATGAAGACCACAAAAATAAAACATACACTAACCAGCATGTCAGCTTGTGTACTGAAAATAAAGCCCAATAATCAATAAAACCTTTTCCCTTCCTGACTTTTTGTGTAAGTGTCCTGCTGACGAGCACAGTTTGCCTAGGAAAATAATTTATAAAAGTATTTTTAAAATGTTGTCTTTGCATAAAAGGGCAATTCTGAATTTTTTGAAGGATACTTTGTTTTCACACCACGAGGTGGAGATGTCTACCTTCAGTTCTGGGTAAAGAAATAGCTGTGAAGTTGTAGCTGAGGTTTAAATAAAATGGTGCTTTCCCCCCCTCCTCCTTCCACTTAAAATTAAATAAATAAAACAGGATGGGATAGGCTAAAAGTATGAAGATACTGTATCGAGAAGCTCCGTTATTCTTTTGGTTTACATTAAAAAAAAATAATTAAATAATCTCTGAATTGTAGCACCTGCTTGGTGAATGTGAGAATTTCCACGGATTGTGCACACTCTGCTCCACAGCCCTCAGGACGCAGCTGAGAGCTGGAGATTGCCTCCAGCCGAGGCTTGAAAACCAGGGAGGAAAGCAGGAGGAGAGCAGCCCCCAGCCAAGCACGTGAAGAGTTAATCCATTCCAGCTGGAATTTCAGGAAAGGACATTGCTGGAGTGAGCAAGGGAAGCACAGGAGGTCACACAGCTCACACCAGAGCTGATGGAGAGGAGGAGAGAACCCATGGCTGCAGCCAGGACTGTTCTGGGTAACCAAAACGAGAATGTGAAAACTCATTTTTTAAGAGAACAGGGCAAGCTCAGGAGTGGGAACACCTCCAGACCCCTCGAGCCTTTGGGCGCAGGATTTGCTGAATCTGTTCTTCCTCTCCCTGCTGGGAGTCCTTGCCTCGTGGCTGTTTCCTCATTTGGTTTTATTTTATGCTTATAACTTATACAGCCCAGCTCCCTGCAGCAAATTATGAGTGTGTTTGCCACATTGTTGTCTGGGGAGTTAGTATGTTAATAAAAAATTATACTTAATTATTTTTATATTCTTAACTATAAATTATATCCTTATATAATATTATATTATTATATTATATTATCATATTATAGTATTTTTAATTATTAAGTATTATATAATTATACTTAATAATTAAAAATTTAATTATTTTCTGGCCATTTGACTGTTGCTATTGTAGGAGAAATGTGTGTGAGGAACAAAATTCTGTGCTGGAAGGTGACAGTGACAGTCACTGCTGTGGTTTGCTGCTCAAAGACAGAGAGGCACCATGGTTCCTGCTGCCACTCAGGTGGTAACACTTATCATTTATGGAGAAAAAATTTGATTTTCACGTTTTCCCGAGAACTACATGCCTTGCTCCTTTTAGTTCCATGCATGAAAAACAAAAAGGTGAAATTTTTCTGGTGGATGTTTTATTTTTTTAAAGTCTCAAGCTACTGGCTACCCCAAAAAATAGCAGTTTTCTCAGCTGGAATGGTCTCTGTGGTTGCCACGACAGTGACTGGCAGGATCATAACACAAAGGTGAGGAGCCTGTAAGTTGAAGGAGGCCTCATGTAGGGTTTGATTGATAGAAAAAGTGATTTTTAGCTTGGTAAGAAAGAGTGTGAGCAGCTCCTCCACTTGCCCCTTGCTGGGTTCCCAGGGCCTTAAGCCCTCTAGCAAATAAGGAACTATTTGCCCAGAAGCTATGAGAACAGAAGCTGATCTAAAAAAAAAAAAAAACAAAAAAAACCCCAAGGAATTCTTCTATTTATTTCTGAAGGATTCAAAATTGAAAAAAAGAAAAAAGGAAAGAAAAAGGAAAAAAAAGAAAAAAAAAGGGGGAAAAAGCTAAAAATGGCGTGAACAGGATCTACTGATTCGTCCATTCCAAATTACGTGTTCCACTGTGACTGGCTGTAGCTAGGAGGATCTATGGCTACTGACAGACTGAAACACCCTGGCATTTGGGGTTTGGATAGGATATTTGTCCTTTGGCCAGTCAGTCTGACCAGTTAGCATTGCCCTGACTCTTTAGAGAGAGCCCTACAAGGGCAGGGTGACCCCACAATGTCTGTTCTTACCCACGTTTTTCAGGGGATTCTATAAGACACAAAGCTGCTGTCCCTACACTTGCCGTAGTTAACAAATCTTCACTTCCCCATTAGTAGGAAAGAGACTAAAGTAGACCCCTAAGGGTCATTGGAAATGAAAAATCTTTGAATTTTTATTATTATAATGTTCTAATTGTCAATCTGCTGAACACGTGTATCAACCACCAGTTAGATTCACAAGTTAACATTCACAAGTTAGAATGTGTTTGTAGGTCCAAGATCATATTCTCATTATCCACTAGTGAGATCTTAGAAAAAACAATATGAGGGAAGACCACATAAGAAATACTTTTATGATGCATTGTTTATGCTTGCTAGTGTTGCTTCAGGCCTACAAGAGCATCTCAGTTATTTAGGTCAGTAAAATGTGGGGACGAGTGTGGGAGATCCTTCTGCTATCACAGAATCAGTCAAGCTGGACAGGAACTCTCGGATCACTGAGTCCAGCCTGTGACCCAACACCACCTTGTCCCCAGGCCATCAATCTGTCCCTAAGCACCTCCAGGGACAGTGACTCCACCACCTCCCTGAGCCTTCCAGGATCTGATTGCTCTTTTTGGGCAGAAATTCATCCGAAGGTGCAGCCTAGACCTGCCTTGGTGCAGCTTCAGGCTGTCCTTGTCCTGTCCCTGGGAGAAGAGGCTGATCCCTGCCTTGGCTACAATCTCCTTTCAGGCAGAATGTGATTTATGCTCTTGATTAAATACATATTTGATAAACAGCTGGAGTTCAGCTATCAATATATTGTAATAATAATTCCTCTTTTCTTTTGGCACCAATCAGAAACCACAGTTTCCAGCCATGAAGGACCCAAATAATAACATAAGGCATTTTTAACGTGTGTGTTTTCATCAGAAAAGGTGAGAAACAGGGAGCTGAAAGCTGAAAGTATTTTTCCACGTGGTGATTGAGTTACCACAGAGCTGAAGGTGTCTGTGCTGCACCTGCAGCTGGAATTGGAATTCAGGAGCTCAGCACTCAGCAGGTACAGGCTGCATTATCAAATTGTCTGTTTGGCCAGAGGTCTCTGCCACGAGAAGCTGACAGCAAGAGAAAACTCAAAGTTCTTGGATGTCTCCTCTGTTCAGCTCTGAGCCAGACCGTCAGACTAATGCAGGCAGGAAATGGCCAAAATTAAACCCAAACTGACATTAAATTCACACTTTTAGAATACTGTAGGCTAGATCCAATTAGTAATTACCACTTATTTATTATGAACAAGTAGAATTCTAATTAGGCTGATTTGAGCCTCAGCTACTCCCTCAGATTGGATTGGCAATTAAGGTACTTGTACTGGTGATTATGGTTTACCATGAAATTACTCTCCCTTCTACCCCCAAAAAAGCATCGAATTAGCCATGAGTGGAATTATATTTATCACAGGACCCTGTGCAGTAGAGACTTTGCAAATAAATACAAACAATTAGAAAAACCACTCAGGCTGCTGTGCCAGCACAGCAATTAGGGTTTGAAGAGAGGAATTTTTGCTGAAGCCAGGCTGGCTGGGTTGGCAGGCAGGAGCAGCAGCCCTGAGGGTGTGTCCCCAGCCTGGCTGTCCTCGTCCCCTCCCAGGAGCTGACCCAGCAGCAGGAACAGTGCAGAGTGTTCTACCAACACTCCATAAATATAGAAAATAAGACAATAATAGAGAAAATACAATAATAAAATATATAAAATAGATCATATATTCTATATAATATAGAGACTATAATAATACAAATATACAATATAAATATACTATATAATAATATAAATATATAGAATTCTACATGATATATATTATAATAATATAATATATAGTAATATAAAATAATAACAAAATAAATATAGAAAATAAGATACTGCTCTCCACATGATCCCTGAGTGAGGAGCAGACTTTGGGAATTCACATCAGTTTGGGGCTTTCTGAGATGTCACAGTGACCCCACAGTGGATCACAGGCAGATGACCAATCCAGACCAATCCAAGGCTGGTGCAGTGTATTTCAGCAAACAGAAGTGTAAATAAAAGGAGAACAAGCATAAGCTAAGCCTGAACTGTTTTCCCTTGCCCAGAGAATTAAAAAACAAACTTCTTGTTGTAATATTTGAATTCTGGTCAATATAGCTGCAGTCATTATTTCAGTGACAATTTCAGAGTGTTGTGCTCTTGTACAGCTCATGAACAAATCAGCTTCTGACCTCTTCTCTCCCTTTCCTTGTAAAATGCAATTGCCTCTGACCTTGTAGTCAAAGTGTAGAATTCTGTGCCACAGAGTTTTGGCTTTCAAAGATGGAATAACTGTCCCTCTTCATTTTCACATTCCCATTGGAAGGCCATATATAAATCTGTTGGGTTTGTGTATCATCAGGAGGGTATCATGAACTAAATGCTAGTGTGCATAGATTTTAAAGGTCACAATTAATTAATTAATTAGTTTTTACTTTTAAAGTAGTAGCTTTGCCTCACCCACTGTGCAGAAATAGCGAACATTTTATGTTTCAACTTGTTTAGCCATCCAAATATGCACCAGCATACTGAATTTCCTTCAGAACATGAAGAATTGTTCCTAGTTTAGATTCAAAGTGTTAAACTGCTTTTAACCATGGAAGTAAAGGAAAAAAAGTCTTTGATTCATAACTTCTCATACCTTGACCAGCTTTAGATCTGTGTTTGCAAGAGTAAGATTTCCCTCTCCCCAAAGAGCATCTTCTCACCAAAGGAGTCAGTCCTAGGCCTTCAGATAACAGGGAGGTTGGGATTTTTCATCAATTATGATAGATAAAGGTGGATTTTCCAATCTCCTGGGTTTCCAACATGGTTAATGCTGCACAGGGAATTAGCTCTTATGGAATTTGCTCTCTGGTGCTGTTTCTCCTTAGGCGGTTAGCACACCCAAGAGCTACAGCTCATTTTTTAAGTCAGGTAATTTTGTATTGTCCAAAGCAGAGCTGTACAGGATGGTTTACACTGCCAAAGTCGGATACTGAGGAATGGCTCAGAAGGAATCCTTCCAGAAACTCTTGCCTACAACAGAGCCCATTTGCACAAGAAAATCCCTTTTTTCTTCTGTGTCATCTGCCATAGACTTTTGCCTGGAAGCTTTTTCCGTGGGCTCATACCAATAGGGTGTTCTTGTCTGAGAGACATTTGATTCAATGGTTTTGTAGGGTAAGAATCTATTCCCAAATATAAAGGGTAAATGAAATAAAACAACAGAACAACAGTAGAAATATTCACATTTGCACCACTATAAACTGCTTGTACTCCCATCTCTGCATGCCTTCGATTTTGTCCAAGAGGAATAATTTCCCCTTTCTAGAAAGCAGAGACAAACAGAAAATTAATTTTTGGTACATCTGTCATGTGTAACTACAAATCAGGGGTGATTTATTAAATACATTGTTAGCTGCTGTTTGCAGAACAAAGAAAAGGAGCTGGCAAAATGAATGATATTGCATATATTCTCCACTGCTTATTGCCATGCTTTTTATAATTTACCAAGGATTAGAAATTAATCATTAAGGACTGATATTGCAGTAAAAGGATTATTTCTCACGGTAATCTGTGTGGTGTTTGGGTCTTGAGCACATATTCATAAATTTATCTAAAAACTCTGCACGCAAATTGGTCTCCCTGTGCCTAAAAGCATTTAGTTTTCTGAATAAACAATAGGTTTGGAGGAAACAAAACCTCCAAACCTATATAATTTTAAAGATACCAAATCCTCCATTTGCTATCTCTAAAATGAACACAAGAAAGATAGAATTCAGGCAAAACAAAGCTTTGCCTCTCTTCCTTATGTCTGCAATTGAGTCACTGTGTGTGTGAGGGAAAAAGGGAGAGTTGTAATGTTTCTGTTCTTTCTGCTGCTCAAACATTCAGAGCACAGCAAAATTTACTGACATATTTTGGAAAAAGAAATGGTTTCATTGAAGTGGAGGGTGGGTTGCTCTCTATAAAGTAATGTGAAGTGATGTGTTATTTTTTTCTTTTTTTTATTAGCATACCTAAATTCCAATCACGAGTCTAAGGCAACTCTTCCATTTCACTTAGATGTGATTTTTGATCTTGAAAGGACTTAATAATACAGTGAGGAATGCAATTCAAAGATGGACTGCAAAAGCTAGTGGATTCTGAATGGCATAATAAATAATTAAGTTACAATTATTAATGAAAATGCTTGCCATTATAGGAAAATAGACTGAAGATGTCCATAAATTCCCTTCACCAGACTTATATAACGTTTAATTCAAAATTAGAAAGCTCATAATCATTTGTCCACGTGTCTGTAAAATATGACATGATAATTCTTCCTATTTCAGTCAGAACAATCCACGATGCAGACAGCACAGAATAGAACATTCGTATCATAGTAACTCAAACTGCCCATTTAAGTTAGACAAATGAAAAAAATAGGCTCCAGCCCACACACTGTGGCCTGGCACAGAGCAGCATCCAAAGATGAATGCAGATGATGAGATTAATTTGTTGGGCCCTTACTTATCACCTAGAGGCTGAGGCTCCGTATATTCTGAGGTAATTTCCTGATGCATGCCCACCGTGCTATTTCAGCTTGGCTCCAGCCAAACAGGGCAATTTTCTGCAGCCAGAAGGGGCCAGAATTACCACATTTCACATTATTAAAATGTGCTCATAGCTCAGCTCTTTGACACCCAATGTCTGCCATGGGCTCCTGCTAAGGCTGGCATGCAAAAAGTCTCTTTCCTTTGGTCTGTCTTGTGCCTGGTGCTTTGTCCTGGGACATTTTAGACAAGAGAATCTCATGAGCTCTGGTGCATGATTTTCTTGTTGGCCCTGATCCGTGTGCTGGTGTCTGTCAGAGCATGTCTTCTCCTCGTGGAATTTTAGTGTATGGTTTGCAGGAAGAACCCATTCCCCATAACATTTCACATTATTAAAATGTGCTCATAGCTCAGCTCTTTGACACCTGAAGTCTGCCATGGGCTCCTGCTAAGGCTAGCAGGTGAAAAGTCTCTTTCCTTTGGTCTCTCTTGTGCCTGGTGCTTTGTGTCCCTGTGACATTTTAGATGAGAGAATCTCACAAGCTCTGGTGCACGATTTTCTTTTCAGCACTGATCTGTGTGCTGGTGTCTGTCAGAGCATGTCTTCTCCTCATGGAATTTGAGCGTATGGTTTGAAAGAAGAGCCCATTCCCCAGTGCTACAGAACTCCTGTGGGGTCTGTAGGGTCACAGACCTACAGCTCTGCAGGTCCTGTAGGGTCTGTAGGGTCTGTAGGGTCTGTAGGGTCTGTAGGGTCACAGACCTACAGCTCTGTAGGTCCTGTAGGGTCTGTAGGGTCACCCCTCACACAGAGGCAATGTGAGGGACAGGACTGGGACACTCCATTGATCACACTGCTATTCCCACCATTTTCTTTATTGTTTTCCTGGTGAAAGTGTCACCTGAATCATCCTTGTGGATGAACCATCCTTGTGTTTAACCAATACTTTGGTGAGTTGCAGCTCAATAGGATTATTGAAGGGCAGCCAGCACCTTCCTTCTGTCTGGAAGGTTTTGAATCCCTCCATCCTGCTCCCTCCATCCTGATCCCTCCGTCCTGATCCCTCCATCCTGATCCCTCCATCCTGATCCTTCCACCCTGATCCCTCCATCCTGATCCTTCCATCCTGATCCCTCCACCCTGATCCCTCCATCCTGATCCCTCCATACTGACCCCTCCATCCCTCAGTGCTGCCCCTCAGAGCCACGAAGGAGGCAGCTCCATCAGCCAGAAGTGCCTGCAAAACCAAACAAAATCTTCCACCATTTGTCTTTGACAGACACGGGAAACTCTGTCTGCAATCACAAATTAACATGAAAATTTCTCACAGTTCAGTTTATTGTGCAGAGTAAACGGAGTTCAGTTTGGGGTTTTTTAAACGTAAATAATAATATCTGTGGAACTCTTGTTTTCCTGTGTATAGTCCCTGGCATGCTGTGCCCCTGAAGATAGAGCATCCCAGATAAACTTTTTATTTTTATTATTATTTTTATTTTTATAATTTTTATTTTTATTTACCAAAAATGGATTGTGTTTGGAAGCGTGTCCATCACACTACCTCTCTAGCTATGTCCACCTTCTCATTTCAGTTGGAATTGGTTTTTCCTGTAAATTGCATTCACAGAAAGGAAGTTTTTCAGTCTTGACTGTTGGAAATGAAATCTTGAACAGCACCACAGCCATTCTGAGTGTTCGTATGCAGAACGGTGAATGAGAGTTCAAAGAAAGAGGAGCAATTTATTTCTACTGAACTAGTGAGTATTCAGCTTTGTGATATGAAAATAAGATATTGCTCTAATGATGTTTGAAGTCAGTGAAAAAGCTTATTTTGACATCATTATCCAACTGTGGTGTTTCCACACTATCTCAAGGACACATTTCTGTGCATTTCTTTGCTCGTGGAACAGCCTTCCTTGCTGTACTTTTAAAATTTAGTGGTAAATGTTTTACGGTGAATAAAACACTCAATAATTTAATTCTCTCCAGCAATACTGCTGGTGGATTTTCCGCCAGGCTCGCATGTGCTTTTGTGCTACACGACATAAATTGCTGCCCAGTCCTGGGAGCAAGACAAGATGCAATTCTTTGAACTGCAGGAAGGACAACACGAGTGAGTGACAGCAGCAAACCCGTGAGACTGGGGGAGACAACTTTAATTTATTTGTACAGCATGCATGTGGAAGGGTCCTCACCTCCTGTTTGGGTAATGATAAATGACAAGATGTCGACAGTTATTAATTAAACTGCCTGGCATAGCAATGTACACGAGGATAAGACCTAAGAAATGTGTAGCATTCCTCCTACCCCATCATGAGAATGAGGCCCCTGCTCTGTTCTCTGGCACAGCAGAGATTAGACTAAAGCATCAATATTCCACTATAGGCTGGCTACCTAGTAACTGCCTGAACACAGGGCCCGAAAAATTGAAATTCTCTCTCGTGTGATGTGCAGTAATTAAACTTCAGCATTCTTTCTGCAGGAAATGTTTCTCCTGTGTTGTTCCCACAGATTGTGCTACAACAACAATTTCAGCCCCATGAGCTATTAACCAATTATGAAGGGATTTTCTCAGTCTGCTTTAACTGGGGATCAAAGACAAAACCCAGATTTTTTCCTTGCCAGATATTGTAATTTAGGATGTAAAACACCAAGCATGCACAGGACTCATGGCTTTGGTCAAACAAAATGGACTTAGTAACTCTGACCCCATTTCAGCTTTTCTGATTTGACTTGCCAATATTCCAGCTGCTCTTCTTCCATAACAAATGCATTGCCACACAATTGCAATATATTTTTCCTATTCTACTTTCATTTATTTCTTTCAAATCTATATCCTTTATGTATGTGCTGCTTGGACCTAAGTATGTCTATACACTGCCCGATAACTCAGAGTGAATTTTTAAAAAATTAATTATTTTAAATTGCCATGGGCTGCAGATGTGAAGAATCCTTCTGTAGTTACTGCTAAATGGGTTTGTTCTGGCTTATTATTATGGCTTTTTCAGCTTTTCATCTGTAGAAGATCTTGTTTTAAAGTGCAAAAGGACAATTTGGGTGATTGTCCTTTAAATACTGTCTTAGGATCCAGATGTCAAAAATCAGAACAGTTCCACTGAAACCCATATCAGTTGCTGTTATCTCTTGGGCATGACTTTCTTCTTACTAATGGTTTTTTATTTTTATTTTTTTTTAAGTTTTCTGCACCAGCCTTTCACCAGCCCTGTGTGTGAGGTCTCCCTGAACTGCCAGGCCCAACCATTTCCCCAAAGACCACCCCTAAATACATTTGCATGAATGCTCTTTGGCAGGTGTCATTCTATTCGCACTCTAAATAGCAGAGCATCCTAAATGTATATTAGAATTTATATTTCCACTGTTTGCAGAGAAAGGCAAGTAAATCCAAGGTCCTTTGGTGTGTCCATATGTAACCCATCCAAATAATAGTGGAGTTTTTCAGCAAACATAGAGTGATGGGACTGCTGACCAAAACAGAATGGCATATTTGAGGGCTGTGTTGTTTAAAAGTAAATAGGATTTGGGCTGAGTTTATTGCTCATCTGCAAACTGAGGCTTCAGGCTGTGCTACAAACCAGTTGCACACACACCCAAAATAAAGAAAAACCAGTTAAAATCCTTGCAGACAGCATTTCAAATAGGAGAAAGGGATATGTTTGAGGATGTGATGCTTGGATTCTGAAATTATGCCGATTTTCCCACTAAGGATATCCTATTCACTTATCAGTGGACTCTGCCCCATTGAACATTTGCATTTATTAACACTTTTCATTCCAAAAGTACTCCTGTTCCATTGCAAGCTCAATCGTTAGGACTGATTGTGAGCTCTCAACGCCATATGAGAGATGTTACTGAAAAAATCAGTTCTAGAGAAATGTATCTTTTCAAATGGGCCGATTTTTGACTCCTTGGAGGGTCTGGACACCTCTGATTTGAAGATTAATTTATTTGGAAGCCCATGCTAATTAGTGATCAGGCTTAAACACCTATTTTGTCAATTCATTGGAAGTCTATGTCATTGTTTGTCCTCTTCCTCCCCTCAATAATTTCCTGATAGCACTACTTTTGTTTCTAGGCATGCAGAAATTCAACAGGAGTGAGAAGTTTCTGGTTTTGAGCGCCACCCTTAATCTGAAGAACAATTTTAGGAGAAAACTATCACTTTTAAAACTAACTTCTCCTGCTAATTTGACTAGGGAAAAAAATAAGACCCTGCAAATAGCAAAACTCTCCAAATGGGAGAGTAATTACCTTAAATTAAGCCTTATTTCTGGTTATAAAAAAACCCCAACAAAACAACAAAACAACAACCACCCAATTTTAAAAGCATGTTGGGCAGACTGGAAGCATTAGAGTTAAATACTGGCCAGTTTATAGTGAAAGGGAAGGAAATAGAGAGGAGGAAGGAAGGAAGAAGAGATTAGAGAAATTGAGAGATGTAAATAGTCTCAGAGGAGCCACCGTGTCCCAAAACCTCTCCTAAGGGAAGTTTTTACACCGAAGAATCTGGAGGTCTGAATGAAGAATGACATCACTTATTTATTTAGCCAGAGCTGAGCTGTTTTCTTAATTGAAATAACCTCATGCTACAAACATTAAATTGTTGGTGGAGTGATAATGATGTCTGTTTAATTTAGAGGCTTGATAACCATGAAATAAATACCCTTTTATTCCTTGGTTTGAGAGGAATAAATTAATTAATTTAAATTGCCTGGACAGCCACGAACTAGAAAGCTTCACTGTTAAGGTTAATACTCCAAAGAGCCTGGTGTGGGAGTCCTCAGCAGGGAGATGGTTTTTTATTTGTAATCCCAAGGATTTGGGACCATTTGGCACTCAGGACTCAGTCAAGGATGTGGGGTTACTCCCCTTTGAGATATAAATGATGGTATTGCCCTGATGGACAATGTGTTCACATCATGAGTGCAGCACAAGCTGATAAGAAAATTCACAATTTCAATCTAAAGTTCCCAAGAGTCGTGACAGGCCCACGGATATCAGTTGTAATCTAAGTGGCAAATATGGGGCAAAAAACCTGATTCACATCACACTCTGCCTCACCTGGGGGGGCCAAAATGGATTTTTATGGCTCCAGAAGACCTCGGAGCAGCCTTCCAACACCTGAATAGGATCTACAGGAACGTGGGGAGGCCTCTGTGTCAGAGAGTCTGGTGACAGGACGAGGGGCAATTCGATTTTAGGAAGGAATTCTTCCCTGTGAGGGTGGGCAGGCCCTGGCACAGGTGCCCAGAGAAGCTGTGGCTGCCCCTGGATCCCTGGAAATGTTCAGTTTAGCTGTGATGTGGTAGAGCTGAGCTGTTTTGAAGATTCTCTTTGTATTTGTTTTACCTCAGAATTAGCAGGGCATGAACTGATGAGTTTTACCTCTGTTCAGGTTTAACTGATTAGTTTAGTTTCTTCTTTTTACGGTAAGAACTTGTCCTCGTAAAAGAACAGCAAAAGCTTTTAGGATTGAAACAAATAACCAGTTCAGGATACAGCATCGGAAATGGTTAAGGGAGACAGAAGAATCAGCATTATTTCCTCCCTTTGTTCTTCAGGCACTCTATGTTTATTATACTCTAGCAAGAGTAAAATTAATTTTGGTGAATAATATAAAAAAATAGAGCTAAGCACGATATTCCTAATTCAATGAAACGGCAACAAGGCATCAGGAGCCTTGTCCACGAAGACCTGCTGCTGGTCACTACAACTCTCCAACATTTAAACTGTTTCCACAATTCTGGAAAGAGAAAAGAAATGTCAATCCTTGAAAAAACTTTGAGCTGAATTGTGCTTTGATGGCTCTAAGACTGAGAGGGGAGCAGCTGCACTGTTTTGTACAACAAAATAACATTGGCTGCAAGTGCTGAAAAGTTCTTCAGCTTGAACTGGCTTTATTTTAAATGCTGAGTTATTTTAAAAGTGGACCCGTCAAGGGGAGTTCCAGTTTATCAAATTTCAGGTTACAGCTGCACAGTATGTTCAATCCAAACTCCAGCTACATATAAATATGTTATATGATAATTCAAGGCTTTCGAGGCTGTTTATTATAGAAAAGTTGTTCTCTGTGCCCATATGCTGCACTAATTTGAGTGAAACAAGCTAATTATAAGTTGATGTCATATGGCTAAAAAAATACATGTTTATTCCTTCCGTATTTCACAACGCTGACTCTCTCAACCACACTTGCAGAACACTCATGTAATGTGTTTTCTGGGCCTAGGACCTCACTGGATAAAGTTCTGTCCTTTATTGTGCAATTTCTAATTAAAAAGCTGAACCTTGTGCAAAATCTTCGGGGCCAGCAGGCTCATACTTCTGCTGGTAGGTTTGTTTTTCACTGAATAATAGCAGAGTTGTATTTCTGCCAGAAAAAGAAAGGAAGTAAGCACACACCGACTATTTTAAGCCAGTGAATATATTGTAGAGAATGTGCCACAGTCTACACAAATTGTTAGGGAAAAGCAGATTTGGAGAAATCATGATTTTTGTCTGAAAAAAGTGCCTTGATTGCTTTTCTGGGGACTGCCCATTATGTTCAGTTCTGACAGGCTCCAGCCAAGTGAAGGAAAAACAGTGACCTGTTACTACTCATATCTCAGCAGCACAATTGTGCTGTTTTATTGCAAAAAATTCCAATGAAGACGTTCCCTCTTGTTTGAAGAGTTTATAGTTCTGAAGAAAATCTGTATCTAATGCTTTTGTAGAAGGAGCATATAGTACATAGCAGGTCACTGTCCATTCTCTGAAAAGAGCTGAAAGTGTATAATTTTGTGTAAAAGAGAAACTCAAATTTCCCACTGACACTTCCTCAAACCCACAGTTAGGGATGCTATCTCCTCTCAAATCATGCACACCTATATCAGAGGTTAAAAAAAAAGAGGGTGATTGCAAAAATAAATAAATAAATGGAGAACCCCAAATCCTCTGTCTGAAAAGAATCCACATAGATGTGGGGGTGGAGGAGAACATAGCAATCGACATCTGAAACATTGTGTATTTTGATTTTTCCAGCTGTTTGTAAAACACTACTATTTCCTATTCCTCTCCTGATAACATAAATGGCAAAAGTGGTGTTTGGAGGTGACAGTTTCAGGAGTAAGGTGACAGAGGAGCAATCATATCTGCAGCTCATCTCATCCACTTTTAAGCTGGAGTAAAGCCAGTGAGCAGTCACTGCAAACAGGATGGGTGTTGAGAGGAAATACAGCAGGAAAAGTGCCCCAGGGCTCCTCATCCATTGGGATCCTTGTAAAAGCTTTTATAACTAGCAAAGACCAAATCCTTACACTGCAAGTCAGAAAAACTCAAGATTCCGAGTTGCAGTTTAACATTTGCACTTTTGGTAGACAAGAACTGTATGGGAGAACATGTTGGTTGTTTTTTTTTTTTCGGGAAAGGACCTTTTTCAGGTGAAATATTTGGGAGAAAGACATTACTGGTTCACCTGAAGCAGGCCTGGTGCTTCTGAATTGCCTGAACCCCAGGATGAAGCCTGACATGAAGTGGAGCAAGTCTCTTTCACTGGCTTATCACCATCAACGTTTTAAAAACAATATTCCAGTGACTTTAGATGCTCGTGAGACTGTGGAACTGCTTTCCAGAGAGCTGCACTGCTTCTCTCACTTCAGCAGTACTTGCAGGCGTTCAGACTGAATTCTGAAAATTAAGCCCCAAGTGTCAAATCCATGAAGTCACAGATAAGTCTGGAAAATGTCGCAGTTATGACAATGGTTTATTTTGGGTTTTTGTACGATATATCAAATCATAGTAATGAAACCTTATATTCTGGTTGTCTTGAAAAAGCTGCTCATGTTCACACCTGCATTGAAAGCCCTGCATGCTCTGTGTCATCCAAGCTCAGTTTTCTCTGACTTTATTGGAAAGTGTTTCCTAAAGACTAAATGAGAATGAGCATAGGTCTGCAATACCAAATTGTTAAAATTTTTAACTGTTGCTTGGCAGCACTTGCAAGGGGATTCGACACTTCTTTTTCTTTTTCTTTTTTTCAATGAAAGAAATTGGAAGCAATCAGATTTCAATCATGAAATCTTGATTGACAGTTCACAGATCTATTGTTTTCTTTGGTGGCTTTATCTGGTTGTGAACATATGAACCAGGAAATGTCACTCCCCCAGGGGAAGCAGAAATGAGAATACAGAAATACTTCTAAGCTACTCATCTGCCCAGGAAGACTTTTCCATGAGAAACATCCTGTGCTAGAGCAAGAAGTGCCAAAATGGAGTTTCTTTAGAGATATGTGAGTTGTTGGAACTAAGGACCTCAAAAATTTCAATCATAGAAACAGGAGTTGGCTGTTCTGTAAATCACTGGCTTTGCAGGAAATCAGCTTTATACTGGAGTTGAAAATCAAGGAGTCTTCCTGTAATTAATAATTGTTTCTACTTTATTAACAATGTATTTAAAATTAAAAATAACAGACTAATATTTTTAAAGCAGTATTACTTCTCATTCTCTACAAGTTAAAACATTGCATAAATAACTTCTGGAAAAAAATAAATACATAATTAACTCTCTGAAATGATACCTTTTCTCTCTAGGTTCTGATCCCACATAAAATAATGGAAAAATCTATCAACATTGCAAATTTCCACAGTTTATATTATTTCAGCATAAATTCTACAGGGCGTATACAGTATGTGACAATTCACTTTCTAACAATATTCTTTAATGTAAAAACACAAACATTGGTCTGAGTGTCAAGAAGCTAAGTAAAGGAAAGTTGCTGCCAAACTAAAGACTTATCAAAGCTGCATAAACTAAAGATTTTCTAGAGGAATTCATGACTTAGCAGAGGCTCACTTTTGATGCAGAACCACCACCTTACTCACAGAGCTTGGTTTGCACAGTTACAGTGCTTCAAAGTGTGGTGCCAGAAAATCCAAACTCTTCAGAACAGAAAATGTAAATGGACGTATCTAAGCTGATATAAAAGTCAAATGTGTTCTAGGAAATAAGGAGTAATCAGTATCTTTTATGTTAGACTATGCATATTGTTAGCTGTTTGCAGGACAAACATCAGTGAGGTTATCTGCTTTGAGAGGAGCATCTGTTTCATAAATCTGCTCCATGTAGTAGAACTTGTTGAGTTGTCCCTAAAACAAATCATTGTTCCTAAATCAATATTGTTTTAGTTGCCAAATCTCAGTTTTGAATCTGTTGATCCCATACTATTTTAATTAAAAGTGTGAAATAGATTCGTCACACTTTTACATCTGTTTTGAGGACACTAGTGTCAGATTTTTATTTCAGTGTTTGAGAGGAAACACCTGGCGCATGAGGACATCTGATAATACGTTAATTTCCCAACAATTTGACTTCATTCACCATAACTCGAAATCCCTGCTTCCCCTAACTTTCCATGGCTCATTCAGAGAGTGCCAACTCTTCCCTAATTGCGAGCTTGTCCTGCATCGTGGCACTTGTCTGGGAAAGGGATCTCAATTTCTTTTCACATAAAGTGAGTGGAATGATTTCTAGCCAAGCTTGATTGTCACCAAAACAGCTTCACTTTCCTCTGCCTTCCTCCTTAGACCAGACACACAAACTCGCCTGAACCTCCAAGGTGTCCCTCCAGCTCGCTTTATCTCATTCTCTTATCAGACCATAAGTGCTACAATCTGATCGATTTTTGTCTATGTGAGCCTTTGACCCAGCTTAGCAGAAGGAATTGGAACCTACTGCAGTCAGAACATCATGCTGTGGCCTCTGAGTGCCTTTTGATGGTTTACAAAATATCCCGAGCTGCCAGTCTGCGTCACCCAGAGCCGCCTCCTAATAAGCATTTTCTAACTCGTGCTGGTTAGATTTGCCGCTCCTGGCCCTGGACAGATGGGGCTTCTTGTTCTTCTGAGGCCTGGCAGGCTCCTTGCCGAAGTCCTTCAGCTCGGACTTGTTGTGGTAGCGAGTGTAGCGCTTGCACTTGCAGGCGGTGACGGCTCGGAATTTGTGAGTCCGCGTCTCGTCCTCGGGACAGGCCATGAGGATGCGCTGCGTGCGGGTGTGCGCGGGGATGCAGCGATAGTCCAGAGAGTTCTGGCGCCACCATTTCCCTCTGCCGATGGAGTTGGGCAGGAGGTGCGAGGGCACACATTGGCCCGAGCACACGAGCTCCTTGACGGGCTTGACGCTGCGGCATGGGCCCTCGGTCACGTAGCGCGTGGTGCGCATCTCGCGGCAGCTGAACTCGGAGGCATCTGAGAACGAGAATCACTTCGTTAATTACTGACCAATTACTCTTTGGTTTCTGCAGCAGGTATGTCTCTAGCTAGGCACCAGTGTCTGGAACGGCAGATTTTTGGGAGAAATGTCTCACAAGGCTCACCCGTGCAGTGTTTGGCTGCTCCGGTTGTGAGACCCTTGAATAACAATGTGCAAATTGGTGAATAAAATCCACCAGGTCCATTTCATGTCAGTGTTATGCAGGGGGGGAATGGAGCTTCGGGAGTCCAGCCCCAGCAGCAGCTGGGAATTTGGAGTGTTCATGGGAAATTTGGACAGTGTTCAGGGGAAATTTGGACAGTGTTTACGGGAAATTTGGACAGTGTTCACGGGAAATTTGGACAGTATTCATGGGAAATTTGGACAATATTCTCCAGGCTTCGTTTACCTGTGGGCAGCCCCTTCCCCCATTGCTCTAGTTTAACTCTATTGACTTCAGCTGTTGACTCCAGATTGAAATCCTTTTGCTACAAAAAAAGTGTTCCTTAAGTGGTTTTTAGCTTGCGTAATGTGTTCCAGGTCAGAGAAATCGCAGGTAACAAAGCACTAAGGAATTCTCACTATTCAGGCACTAGCTTTTCATTTTTACTGCTCTCTGTGGTAATTCCACCTGTCCCACATAGTTTCCTTCAGACAGCTAGAGGCATCTTCTGGATATTAGGAACCTTACAGATATTTTTTCTTCTCCTTTTTCTCAATGGATAACTATAGGCAAATGAAGCGCTAAAAAATACAAGATTTTTCAGCATGAAGTATTTAGAAACTTTTCAATTGTAGGAAAAGTTTACAGGACAAACTGTAGGGACATAACTTTTCCAATTGTAGGGACATAACTTTTCCCTAAAAGTGTGTCTTTTCCCAAATGACATACTTGGTTAATTGACTTGTTGGGAAGACACAAAATTTGATTTTTAAGTGTTTATCAAATAACTTCATCTAGATAAATGCATATTAATGTTCTTCTTTTAGTCAAAGGGACAGTTTTAACTCAGGAACACTACTTGAGATGGAAGCCTTCAAAGGTCAACTCACAGAGAAGGCTGTGCCTGTTAGGCCCATTCTCTTCACTGTGTTCAAGGTGGTTCCCTCTTTAGTTCAGCAAAAGAGAATTCTGACCCTGAATCATTAGTGACAGAACAGTATTTGTGCAGACATTTTAATTTCTGGTTTTCCTGCGAAGTACAGAAACAGGACTTTTGGTGCTCAGATTCGTATTTGTCAAAGTACAGCTAGCAAGATTTCGTTGTTTAAAAGTTTGGAGGACTGCATTAATGAAATTAAACAATTGTCAGCTGTGACAAAAATACTGGGAACTGAACTCCATGTGCACTTAGTCTAACACTCCCAAGTTCCCCAAGCATCGAAGAAAACCACGTCTGTCTGGAAAAAAAAAAAAATACATTGTTTTGTACCCCATAATGCACAGGCAGACACTGTTAAATATCCAGGAATTTGCCTCAGCTCTGTAGGCTTATATAATGTGCATTATGTCCTCTCCTGTAATGTGCAGGTTGAACAAAGTGCAAAATCATTCATGGTCTGGTGCATCCTCATATATTCCAGACCGGTCTGGCCACTTTGGATCATAATTTTGATTCCTTATGTTAAAGATGCCAAAATGAGCATGCAAGACCATTGTGTGTCTTAAACAACTGCCCAGTCTCCTTCACTCTTTGATTTCTTAAATAAATGTCCTTTCCACTCCAAAAAATATGCACATATCAGCGGGGCAGATTCCCATCACCTGATGTCAGAGAGGCTATAAAATGAAGGTATTCAGATGTGACAAGAAAACCAACCTGCTCTGACCTGGGGAGAAACAGAGTGCTCCCCCTCTCAGGAATTTAGGAACACTTTAAGGTCACACTCTCAAAAGCATTACTTATTTTTTTTTTTTTTATTTTATTTTTCTTTTATGCTATTGTTAACCCTATGGTTTTAAATGCCTTAACTGACAGCTGCAGCAGAAATTCACAATTGCCTTCCAAGTGTCCCCAGAAAAAGAAGGTTGGCTAAGATCTGCCGTGCACAACAGTGGAAACTCTAAGTTGGACCTGTTGCTCTGTGCTTTATGCTGTGTGTCTGGAGGACCAAGCTTGCCCTATTTTCCAGTGGAAAACTTTTTTAAAGCTACCTTTCTCTGTTTGGTGTTAGCTTTGCACCTTCTGTGTCTCCTCAAAAGCCTTGTGTTTTGCATCACTGCTGAAGTCACACATTTGGTCAAGTGCAGTGACAATAGAGCATGGAGCATTTTTGGCTGCAGGAATCTGACTGAAGATCTGTCTGTCAGCAAAGGGCAATGAGCAGCACGCTGCTCCCATCCAGCTGAACACAAGCTCGATGTGCCATTTTTGAAGTGTGATCTTAGTCACAACTACTGTGGATGTTCCTAAATCTTAAGAATTTATATTATTGTCTCCACTGTCAACCCATTCCCCCATCCTAATATTAAAGAGAGAAAGATGAGTTGTGATATTTCCTCACAATGCTTGGAAGCACAAAACACAGAGAAGTGTTAAGCAATATCTATGTCAGCTTTTATGTATTGGAGTTGTCTGCAGAGAGCAGCAATGATATTTTCATCAGTAAACTCCAATATATTATTTCTAATGTTTATATTCATACTTCTTCAACAGTAGATGTAAATCCCTATCCCTTAAAGCAGTTGGGTCAACCTAAAAGAGTTAATAAACAAACATATATGATAACAAGTATTCTTTTATAAATTCTCTGCTATGGTCCAAAACATTAATAATGATATTTTCCTTACCGTTAGGGTCTGGAGCTTGTTGTATGTGTCTTCCTCCATGTTTTGCCTGATTCATTGTATTGTTGTTGCTGAAAGTCTGCTCCATCGGTGTTTCTGTATTTTCAGTGATCTCAGGAATGATTTCTGTAGCATCATTTTTAAACATCTGCCACCCTCCCGCAGCCTGAAATGTAATTTGTGTCACGACGCAGACGGCGCACACAGCCCAAGAGATCTGCATGGTGGCAGCTCACAGATCAGCTTTTCAGCACCCTGACAGTCTCAGATCCCAGGCAAAGGCACATTATTCCCCTTTTTAAAATCCTTTTTAGAACCAAGCCAGCCAATGACTATACAAAGTGGGAAGGGCCAGACAGCAACTCATTCATCTCAGCTTTTGTCAGTGTGAAATAAAATGGGTGTGTGGGGGTGGGTTAGTGACAATATTTTACAACTTCTATGCAAAAACTTCTCATATGCACTTAATTTTTGAGCCTGGCAACAAATGGTGATAGACAAAACTATGATGAATTGCAACCTGAAAAGTCTTTCTGCAGTTTTTTTTTCCCTAACAATGGTAGAATTAAATCCTGCTTCTATCTACATCCATATTTGAAACTTTGGCTATTGTTTTTTCCAAAATTTTTTCAGACTTTTTACTTTTGCTCTTGTTATTCCTCTTTCTTTTGCTCGCTGTATAAAGTAAATAAATCTAGAAGCTGCTTTTCAGTCTCTGTGGGGAAATTATTAGGGTTAGGGTAGCTTTTTTTCCCTTTCCAAAACAGGGAGCTCTACATTTTGTTTCACAAATACACTGAAAGAAACAGGGAAGAGCTTTATTTCAATATGAGAAGTTGTTATGTTTACTTTTCCATTAAAAAAATAGTTATTTGGGATATGTTTTTTAGGTTAAACAGCCAGAATGTTGTACATCATACTTTTTGATGTGCTTTTTCTCACATTTTTAATACTTGGAAAAACCCCCAAACCCTAACACATTTGCATTTGCTTTCAATTCATTGCATACTGCTGCTTCTGCTGACATTCTGTGGAAGTGTTGAACACCGGACAGTTTTTATTTTAAACACAAGGACATGGCCAGACTGATTTCCAGTCATGATATAATCAACAAAAAGAGACAACTGATGACTTTATGTCTAGGGCATCTGTACCTAAGATGTACTTATGTATCAAGTTTTAAAATCTTGTCTATGGTATTCTTCCTTGCAAAAATAAGACAATAGTGGTGATAATATCATCATTTCTGTGTCCCAGGACCACATACACTTTCAAGGGATTTGCAGACAATGTTAGGCTAAATACATTAATCAGAAAGCACCTCAGCCTCTAGTACGGTTAGATACCACACTGAGCTCATCACAGCGACTGAGAACAAAATGTTTGCTGAAAGCCCTACAGGGACACATGTGTGTGACTGCCACGTTTGTCACATACTTTCTCATGAAAATATTTCCTCTAGAAGGGATTCAAAACCGATTCTGACTTACCCCTATTACTTGCACACCGTTCTGACAATCCCCTGATGGGGAACAGAAGAGAGGTGTCACCAAATTTCACCTGGAGCTGTGCTCTGCCTTGGCTAAACAGCAGCAATGACCTGAGGACATTTCACCTCTTCAGCCACACAAACACAGACACAGCAGAGGCACCAGTGCTGCTGAGGATGAGCCTTAGCACATCTGTGTTCTACAGTGGTCCTTTCCTAAAATATTGGCATCTGAAATATATTGTTAAGGTGCTTTCCTTCTTACTCTTTTGCTCAGCTCAAAATTAGAAATCAGCATTCTCAGAAGTGCTCTTCTTTCCAAATACTCCAAAGAATGTCTAAAAGAAGTCATGCATTGTGTTTCATACAACAGTTCCCCTTCCTCCTTTCCTCCAGCCCACATCTTAGCCATCCTCCCATCTCAGAAATTACTGTTTTTATTGAATACAACATACTGTTTTCTTTCTACAAGATTTTTTTTGCCCCAGCTAGTCAGGATATATTCTTAATACATTCTTTAATACAGACTGTTTTGTATAGTCTGCATTATAAACAACAATTATTGTCTGTAACAAATATGTGTATTTGTTACAGACAGTAATTTGCCTCCAATATGTTGATTCTTTTTTCTCTATAACCATCATCATCATCATCATCATCATCAGTGGCAGTGATTATCTTTCAATACTAACCTCCTCCCTTTGTCAAAGCAGTTAATGATGGTCTCAAAAATACAGAAAACCCAAACTCTCAACTATTGCAAATGTTCTTCTAAGCATGATTTTGCTTACCTACAAGTAAATCTATTTTTGGCTTAGAGCTAAACTGAACAAGTGGTGAAGGACTTGAAGTCCTGAAGGACCAGGAACTAAACAAGGATTTTGGTATTATTTTTGTCAGATAGGAATAGCACCATGTATGGGTATTCACCAACAGAGACCTTGTCCAAGGTGACATCACAGCTTGTGGCACCACAGAGCACAGCTGAAAGGCAGAACAGGAGAGCAGAACACAGCTGAGTCGTGGTAATCACTGAATCATTGCTACCTATCTACTTCACTGTTTAAATGCCTTCAGAATTGTATGTATCCACCAAAACTCACTTTCTGTTAATTTCTTTTCATGTAATATCTACCTAAAGAATATTTTCAAAAGCTATCATTGTCAGTGCAGGCCTACTAGAGAGAATCTCATTTAGAGTAATCAACTGTCACATGAAACATAAAAATTTTCTTGATGTAGCTTCTCTCAAGTACATAAACAATCCTCTGTAGTAACTATATTAACATTTATCTGTATAACCCTCTGGGAGAAATAATATGAAAAAAAAATGAATGTAAAAATCAGAAGCTATATTTAGCCTGTGGCTTAAAACTTCTTGTCTATAAACTGGGAGGGCAACCTAATAGATGCCAGAAAAGAGCCCAAATCTCACAGACATTCAGATTCCTTAACTACAAAACCATTCTTTCACATACTGTAGCTGCTTGCCTGCTCACAGTCCTTTCTGCAGCAAAGCAGACACGGTCTGTGCTGCAGCCCCCCACAAAAAATTAATTTTGGTACTGTTAATGAAGCACAGGGAAAAAAAAAGTTATCAGGGATAGTATGTACTCAGAATGAACCCTCTCCTACCAGGGTGGGACTGATACTGGAGCCCTTATATTCAAACTGAGATGTTATTTTCTGAGCTGAAAAATATCATCCTTAGTCACGAGTTGTGGTTTGCCCACAGCCAGGAGCCAAACCCACGCTCGCTCACTCCCCAGCAAGTGGGACTGGGGAGAGAATCCGAAGGGTAAAAGCTCATGGGTGAGATAAAGACATTCTAATAGGAAAAGCAAAAGGCAGGCATGCAAGCAAAGCAAAGAAAGGGATGAATTCGCTGCCTCCCCTGGGCAGGCAGGTGTGCTCAGGACCACACCACGTGGAACTGCTGCTCGGGAAGACAAACACCATCACTCCAAACTTGAGATGCTGAGCACGCTGCCAAATGGTCTGGGATGTCCATTTGGTCCCTTGGGGTCAGCTCTCTCAGGAGCCTCCCCCCATTTCCCACACACCCCCAGCCCCTCCCCAGCCCCGAGAAGCAGAAAAGGCCTTGGCTCTGGGTAAGCCCTGCTCAGCAACAACAAAAACATCTCTGTAAGATCATCAGCACAAACCCAAAACACAGCCCCCTAGCAGAATATTTTTCCCCCCGGGAATAAAATGAACTCTGCCCCAGCCAAACCCAGTACAGTATTCTAAGAAGGAATCAGACACATTAGGGGAGCAGGACAAGGGTTAATGGCATCGTGTACTTAGCCTGAGTCCATTGCTGCCATTTCTGAACTCAAGCACCTGTCCTGAAAGGCCTGCACTGCAACACTGCAAGGGAGGCAGACACATCTAAAGTGTCTGAAATTGCTTCAGACACCTCACTTCAGGTGCTCACTCTGCCCAGCCCTGGGCCAAAGGGCTTCTGTTCAGCATCCCAGCCCTGAGCTGTAAGGGTGCAATCTGAGCATTGTGGATAATGGCTCATGCTTCACACACTGCCCAGGAATTCAGTTTTGACATGATCAAGAACTTTGCTTCTCAAACAGTTTTATTTTTCCATGATGCAGCCTTTCCCAATCAGCTTTTAGCTGTCTCATAAGAATTTTGCAGTGTCACATACTACAGTGTGAATGTAACAGTCTGAACGCTGTGGTGAGATCTCCTGCAAGGAGCCAAAATAAATGCATTCTTAGTATTCTCCTACCAGAAACTGGTATATCATCCTGGTGGCTCGCCTTTTTCAGTGGATTCACACAACAGCATTGCTCAGGGATCCAGTGATGACTCTCTAAGGAAGAATAATAAGCCTACAGCTCCATCTGGTGAGTCAGCTAGCCAGCGCCATTGGAACTCAAATTAAAACATGCAACCAATGCTTATTTCCAGGATTTATTTGCAGAAGAAATTAATAGGACACTAATTCTCACCAGCAGATCCTTAAAAGACACTTTTCAGACTTGGTCTATTTCTAGTTTTACTCATTGGTGAAGCCCTGAAAGTAATTTTAGAAGAAACCTCTGTGCTAAACTAAGAAAGATTCCACTCGCTAGTCTCTCCATGCTAAAAACATCATAGTGAACTAGCAGAACTAATATAAAAAATAAAAGAAGGTAAAAAGTTGTGCATCTGCTTCTGGCATTGGAGATTTAATTGGTTCTGGACAACAGAAGGCAGCTCAATGAAAGTATCTAAATTATGAAAATAAACATTGCTAATACTCTTTTTGCTGTTGTTCCTTGCTGAGGAGGAGGAAGATGTATTTGACACAAATTTGTTTTTCAACTCAGAGAGCGTGCATTATTCTTATACACAGTGCTTTTCATCTCCAAGGCCTTTTATGAAGATTAATTCTCACATCACTTGCATCACCAATCATAATCACTGCAGAAGAAAAGGGTGTCCAATTTTAATACAAGCTTAGCACCCAGAAATGGAATTACAATACAATGTTTTGTGGCTGCTAGTTCTACACTCAGAGGTGCTATTAATTCTGAGCTCGAAATAACTTCATGAAATGTTCACTTTTCAGTAGTGCAGCATTCTCTCATGATGATTCTGGCAGTACCTATGTGCAGAGTTGCATGCTTGGTTCAACACTTGTCAACACTGCAGTCTCACTGCAGGATCAAAGGATGAAGAAATAACTATAATTTTTTTTCTTTCAATCTAAATTTTTAGTTACAGACTTCTCTCCTGTACTTATTGATCAGCTACAAAAGATTTAGTTCAGTGTAAGTAGGTGAATTTAGTCTCACATGTATCATCATTTTGTCTATTTGGACTTTCATCTTTGTTCCTTTTTGTAAAGTATGAATAGCTTCTCACCTTCTCTCTTCCCCCCTCTCCAACTTCACTAACTCTTAAGTCTGAAAAACCCTAAGCTATTGCTTTTTCTTTCATTGTGCTACACTTGACATGGTCGATATCTCTGTTCCATGATTTATAGAGACACCATCCCTACTCCACAGTAATATCTACACAAAAACTACCACACTGCTATTCAGGATCAACATTAATGTAAATCCTGATTACACTATTTTACCTGTGGCCAAGAAGTTTCAACTCCAAAAACAGAGTGTTGCTGTTTGCAAGGAACAGTTCTTTTAAAATGTATCTTCCTGAGTGAGCATGTTTGTACAGAACACCTCACAGCAAAGGGCAGTGCACAGCAATTTCAGAGGAATACAAAGTTCTGTATCTTCCAATACTTTCTCAATTTCATATTACATGGAAAGAAAGCTCTAAAAGATGTTTCATACAATATTCCCTTTCACAATCAGGAAGAGAAATTAAGAAGTATACAGCATATCACTGTGGATTAGAGGCATACAAGATCTTCCTGGCTAGCTAAAATGGGCAGAGGAATTTGCAACAAGGCTGTACTTGGTGAGCAAGACTATAACAGGAAGGGTGTGATCCATTAATGGAGCAGTGCTCTGACATTCAAACTATTTTTAGCCTACTCTAAAAACAGAAATGGTTTCATTAGTGAGTTGCCTATCAGTAATTTAAAATATGATATACCGCCTCACTTTTAAAACCAATTTATAACATTGTCTTACTTAAGCCTCTCCACCCTTAACAAAACATTTGCTAAATCAGTTTTGTTAAACTGAGACAAATGGACCAGAGACACCATTAAAATGAACAGTGTCCCAGGAAGTAAAAGACTGTCTTGAATACGAGAACACATTCCCCTCTGTTCTGATTTTCAGTATTTCTTGATACAACTACAGAAACAGCCATAAGGTAAACAGACTCAATTTTAATAAACCATTCTGGTTCCAATCTGACAACCTCTAGCCTTCTTACAATCTACCCAAGAGTAACAAAGTTCTAATACCTGAATAGTTTCCTAGCTCTTTAATAGACTGGAATATTGAGTTCCAAGTAACAGGTGAAAAACAAAGTGCATCCACATGAATTTCCCTTTTTTTTCCTTATAGTGCAGATAGGGGTTAAGAATACATGGTGTGAGACAAGACAAAAAAAAAAATCTATGCTTATACAGAAAATTTTAAAGAGTAATTTATAAATTAGACTGCAGTATGAAAAGTCAGTATTGTAGAAAAGGCCAGTATTCCTATTTCTAAAGCCACTACTCCTATTTCATACCTGAAATTAGTAACTAGGAATTTTGAAGAAGCAATTAATTTACTCCTGATTAAAGGGATTAATGGGAGAAAGTAAACAGGTATGTAATTAGCTAGTGGGATTGACTACAGCTTATCCTGATTCAAAGCAAGCACTGAATACTGACTGACTGTAGAGATGTGACAGAAACACTGATGGAGAATGCTCCCCAAGTGTCACTTTGAAGGACACAACAGAGAGAAGGCGACTTGATTTGGCAGTTCCATCCTGTGGAAGGAAAAACAGTACAACTGGTGCTCAAGCAGAGCAATCACCCCTGGAGTTTAACTTCAAGGAAGTTCCCTTGCTATACAGAACTTCCTCCTGCCGCTCCCACATCTCCAAACCACACAACCCCAACAGGAGTAAAACAATGTCTGATGTCCCTTGTGATTTTTGATTACTAAACTGAGTAGACAAAACTAGATCTGGGATTACATGTGCTACTAAGACATGGCGTTTCTGTTTAAAATAGTGTGATGATTTTTCATTCTAGAACTACATTGAAGCAAGGGTAAGAATGGAACACAGCCACCCTGGTTTCTGCTAGTTTAACCAACAGTTCCAAGTTTGCAGTGAGGATCATTTGCATTAATACAGTGCTGCAACTCACAAGTACACATTTACACACTAATCAGGCACAGTGCAAACAAAGCTCCCTCTCCCAACACTGCAATTACTCAATTCATCTGTATGGCAAACAGAATCAAGACATCATTTATTTTAATAGAAAGTAAATATTTCCTATACAGTGTGGTACATTACAATGCTCATTTCTATTTAATGATGCCATGCAAGCAATCCAAGAAGTTAAGAGTGTCCTGCTTTGCAAGCACACCTGTGCTGCCCTTCTGGAAGTGATCTGCATGTGTGGTCATTCCATTCTGTCTTACTAAATAGAAGAGATAAAGACACTGTAATTCCATACAAGCTTTGAAAGCTATTATATTCAGATACTTAGGACTTAATTATACATCCACTACAAGCACTTCTAAATGCTATTTCTTCCTTGTTCAAGTTTTTCCCTCAGCATATACTCTTGACATTTTTTACTAGTAATAATTTCAAAATAAAAATAAAAGAGCATTTAATAACAGACTATTTCAACGTCAATAGTAACAGCAAGAGATACAACTATTTTTGGAAATACAGTGTGCATCAAGAATGGACTCTGAGTGGCTTTGCTATCACACACTGTGTATTGCATAAATCCACACAAAACACTGCATGCACTTCATTTTCCAAGTGAGTGCATCTGTGCATTTGTATATATGCTTCTCCATTCCTTGAAGCTCCTACATTCAAACTTTAGGCACCCGTTTGCATGAAAAAGAAGCTTTAGAAATTACAGTGCTCCTATGAAGAGTGAGTGAAGAGATGTGTTGGGGCTTTCAGAAACTGGTGCTCTGGTGAGATTAAAGACAAGGCTTAAATGAATCACATTCAATGTCAACGCAAACCACATCTGCTACGGACTCTGCAGGGGCTCTGAAATACATGTGAAGACAGCTGTTATCACTGGAGTTATCCCTCATCCCTCTAAAAACATCTTTTTATTGCAACAGCTCCAAACAGTGACACTATTTTGTACCATCTTGAAAGACAGTCACAGAGTTCAAGAAAGATACTTTCACTAGACAAGCAGGAATTCTGTCTCGCTTTAGCTTGGTGGTTGAAAGTTGGGTCTCTAAAGCATTTAAGACATCCTCTAAAGGCTTGAGAAACTTAAAAAAAATACTGCAGTGCTCTTTTCTAGGGCTTGATCTTGCCCTCCTTCACTAATCTTTCATTGAGTTGGCACAGCTGCCTTAGGAAGCCATCGTTGGGGCCAATCTCTCTCTTCTGGCGGACCATGCAGAGAGCAGACTTGACGTCCATGTTCTGCCGCAGCATGAGGTAGGCGATGACCAGCGTGGGGGAGCGGCTGTAGCCCTCACGGCAGTGCACAAACACTTGAGCTGCAGGGAGACAGGGCACAGTTTGGGTTAGAGTGGAATAGAGGTTTGGAAAGCAATATGAAATAGCTAGGATATGAAGTGTGTTAATATTAGTCCTTTGGCAGCTTGAGAATTGTGAGTTCGAAGTGCTATAGGAGACATGGAGAAGTTGGAAGAAAGGTGATGTCACTCTGTTAGGGGCTGCACAGTCTGTGACCAAGGATAATGCAAAACAAAAAAAATAGGTTGCCTATCAAACAATCTCACTAAAACATATTTGCTGCTATTTACAAGAGTCAAACTGTGTCTATTTACTGCACTTCTCCAGTCTTTTGTGGTTTGGACAAGCTTTGCCCCTAAAGATGAGCAGCACCAAAGAGCACAAATAAATGAAATCTAAAATACATGGAGAACAAATATGCTGTTTACCATGTACTGCATCTCTTCAAAGATACCCAGCTTTTTTGCTGCATTGCTGCCAACTGCTACGCCAACTCCGTGCTGCATCATACCTGCCTACTTCTCTGGCCATTTCTGAAGCCACATTAACACTCAAGTAGATGAAGCTGCCTACTGTGCAGAAACAAGAGCCAGAAATACCTAACCATGCTGTTCATCAGCACCAATAAAATCCATAATAAAAATAAATAATAATAAATAAATACAAAAAGAAAATTAAAAAAAAATAAAACCCAGCTAACGGATTAGGGAACTCATTCTGCATACTAGGTGGGTTGTATTGAGTTTGCATGGGGGGTGCCTTCTGTGAGAAGATGCCAGAGGCTTCCCCTATGTCCAAAAGAGCCAGAGCCAGCTGGATCCAAGAGGGACCTGCCAAAGTCAAACCCAACAGTGATAGTGGCAGCACCTCTGGGGTAACGTATTTAAGAAGGGGAAAAAAACCTGCTGCACAACAGCAGGTGAAAAGGAGGAGTGAGAACATGTGAAAAAAACTCTGCAGACACCTAAGTCAGTGAAGACAGAGGAGGAGAAGGTATTCCAGGCACTGGAGAGAAGATTCCCCTGCAGCCTGTAGGGAAGAGCAGGGCAGGCTGTCCCCCTGTAACCCATGTAGGACCACAGGAGAGCAGATACACACCTGCAGCCCATGGGGAGCCCATGCCAGTGCCAGAGCTGGGGGGATATGCCAAAGGAGGCCAAGAGCCCATGGGAGCCTGCACTGGAGCAGGTTCCTGGCAGGACCTGTGGCTCCATGGACAGAGGAACACATGCTGGAACAGCTTTTCAGGCAGGACTTGTGAACCTGTGGAAGAGCTGCACTAAAGCAACTTGTTCCTGGAGGACTGTGCCCCATGGAAGAAGGGACCCACACTGGAGCAGTTAATGCAAAACTGCAGCCTCTGGGAAGGCCTCACATTGGAGAACTTCTTGGATGTCTTCTGTGGGTGAGACTGGAGCAGGAGAAAAAAACGAAGAGGAAGGAACAGTAAAGACTGCAATCCCCATTCCCTGTCCCCTTGTGCTGCTTGGGATGAGGAGGGAGAGAAAACAGGGAATGAAGCTGAACACGGAAAGAAAGGAGGGGTAGAGGGAAGGTCTGTTAAGGTTTTGTTTTGTTACTCATTATCCTCTGATTTGATTAGTATTGAGTGACATTAACTTCCTCAAGTTGAGTCTGTTTTGCCTGTGATGGTAATTGTTGGGAGATCTCCCTGTCCTTATCTTTACCCAGGAGCCTTTTGTTGTATTTTTCTCCCCCTGTCCAGCTGAGGACGGGATCTGATAGTGTGGCTTGGTGGGCACCTGGTATCCAGCAAAGGTTAGCCCACCACCTATAGCTAGGTATCCAAAAATAAAAAAGCAGGCCACTGCTCCCTTTGAGAAATCTAACCTGATTTTATTGTTTCTCAGCTGCTTCCTCTTCGACCTGATTTTCCAGATAAAAAAATTTTCCCCTTCCTAAATGCAGTGGGACATGTGGCCCCAGTCTACTCCCCAGAGTAAATGTTTTTTTTGAGACAAGAAAACAGCTGAACCACACACACACACTCTTATCACAAGCACAACTTGCTTTGAATCACACCAACAGAAATCCTGTTTCCACATTTGCCTTAAACAGCAAAAGCTTCGCAGCTCAAGGCAAATCACTAGCATGGTAAAAGAGCTAAACCAATTAATTCTCAACATTTTTTTAGAGCCTGTAGTCATAAATTAGCAAAATTTAGAGATTCTTGATCATATACATGGACTTTTCTGCAAATGGCCAGAAACAAAAAGGTTTCTAGCCTTTCTCTGTGAAAGGCAGTGTCTTAGGGGCTGCCTTCCAGAACTTCATGCACTACAAGACTAAAATGAAATTGAGGGAGAATACTATTATATCCCTCTTCTCTTCACTATCCTTACTCTACACTTTAATGTCAAACAAAACAAACAGTTTGCAGTAGCCAGTTAATCCTAAAACTGACTCCAACATCACCCAGCTACAAAGTTCTTTGTTTAGCACCATTAAGAAAACAGTGATGGGCATGGCAGACAACTACTAAAACTGAAAGAATCAGCAATTAGAACTGCTATGCAAATTCAGATTGACTCTGCAACTATTTAGATCAAACTGAGCAGGTCCAGCCATGGCACAGCAGTACCTGCTTTCCTCTTGCAGCCTGCTTCAGTGAGTCACAATGCTAACTGCAAGAGTTGCATTTCAATTTTTAAGATTTTTCATACTCCACCGAACTGGATGTAAAATTTATTTCCATCTGTCAAAACCCAGATCACAGTTCCAGTACCCCTTTGCCCATTCAGAGAAAGAACTTCTAGAATTGTGGGAATTGTCATTCCTCCTATTTAATGCTCAGTCACGAAGCAAGCAAGAAAGAAGCATGTGTAGAAATAACTGGTATGTTGAAATAGTCAGACAACACAAACACCATCTGTCCCACTGCACTATGTCCTAGGATTTCTGCTCCAAGGAAACAGAAAAATGTGGTAAAAAACAACATTGCAAATATAACCTTCAGCTTTCCTGCAAATATTTCCTGGGAAATAGAGGCAATCAACACATAAAATAATGTGATGACTTAATGTAATAAAAACTGCAAGGTGACAGTCTCTATTCTTACTTAGAATAATTTGGAAAAAACCCACATAACAGGTTATGTGAGTACTCTTCAGTACGTGCATTACTTGTATCACTTCTGCATCTGAATTGTAATTTCTAATGTCCTAAAACAATTTTTAGACCCTGAAATCACTTTTTAAAGAGTAGTTTTAATGTGATGTAACACTTCTAAGGAAAAATAAAAACATATCTTCCCAGAAAGACACTATTATAAGATGCAGCAGCTGTTTCCCATTTCAAAGTCACCCCTGCAGTGACAGACTTCCCTTTGGCATATACTGGAGACCTACATGTATAAACAGAAGACTAAGCTGTCTTATTGTGTATTCTTGTGTCTTTGACTCAGGGCCTTTATCTGAATTTTTCACTTGGTTGTTCTGTTGATAATAGGAGCAAAGAACCATCTTAAACAGTAAATTGCTAAGAAACATACGCAGTGCACAGAAAACACGGTAGAAAGATATTTCAGTTTGCCTTACCATCCTTCTGGGCAAGTGCTTTCTCAATAAAATCAGCTGCCTCCTCAAAATAGCGACTGAGGTTAAATTCTTGTGTATCGTTAGCTTTAATGCCATGGTATCTGATGCCTGTGCCTTCATAGAACTCTGCATTAGTGTTCACATGCATGAATGATTTCCCCTCTGCTGCATTCAGAACATGGGTTATCCCCAGACGCTGCAGCCTCATAATGTTCTTGGCTATGAACCTGTGTGACAAAAAGTGTCAAGAAAATGATTAGAATGTGGTGAATCATCTCAGTACTTATGATGTTCTCAGAAGGTATTGATAACCAAACCCTTTGATTTTTTTCTGTTAACAGATGCTGAATATACTGTGCCCAAAAGTGAATTAACTACAGATTATAAATCCACAAAAATATTGAGAGCCATGGTCACTACTTGTGCATGAGAGAATGCTACTTGGCTGATGACTGAGGAAAGCACACATGAAAGTGAATCTGCTAGATCCTACTATGGCATAAAACTGCAACTTTCTGAACATAAAATTCTGACCAAAGTAGGAAAATACTGGAGATGATAAGACAAAGCCCAGGACATTAACTTCTAAGATTAACCGTTATCCACATATGATAATTTAAAAACCAGTTATAAAAAGCCTCTACTGTCAGGCACCAGTGTTGCAGAAGTTGATAAGCAGTACTTGCTACTTCAGCAGACAGTCCAGACAAACTGACACTTTAGGGGGCACTTTTAAGCACTGTGAAACAGCATTGGCTCCTTCTCAGGCCACAGGAAGAAAGTAACCGAGAAAATGTTCCTGCATCTTCTAAAGACTCATCTGAGGGCTACTAAGAGGTGTAGTCCTATGCCCTGTGCTATTCAACACCTTTGAAGTCATGAAAGATCTGTCAAGGCTATCCAGAGGCCAGCAACACAGAGATATCATTCAGTCTTTGAGACTCCGCGTTTTCATCACAAGTGTCACAATTTTCAGTGTTTCTGCTGAAAACAATACCTGAATGTAAAAGAATCCACGAGTGATGTTTAAGATGCTAAAGTGCTTAAGAAAGCATTCATTACTTTTAGGTCAGCTAAGTCCTTTCCAACTCCTCAGTTTTTCCAATAAAAACCACCACCTTCTATCTTTAGGAGGCCAAAAGAGTGACCTACCCTGTTAGTAAACAATTTGAGCTGGATACTAGATAATGATCATGTCTTTCAGGCTTGATGATGACAATTAATTAGACCCAGTAATCATGCCATAAGCTTTGATAAAAGCTCCAGGTTGTACAATGGCAAACAATCCATCTGCTCAGTAACACAACTGATCATGCACAAACCTCTACCTGTGCCCTGGAATGCAACCTATCGTAAGAGGAGCTAATAATGAAATAACATGAGGAGAGCGTTGACTGTTTTTTGCCATAAACCCACTGCTTTTCATTCTGAGTCTGATTATTTCCATATGTCAGTCACAATATTTGCCTCACTTTCCTGGGAAGAAAAGAAAACCCCATATATTTTATCACACTATGTGGTCTCCTAGTAAAATCTAAGTCCCACTGGTCAAAATTAGCAGAATGTGACAGAAGGCTTTAGCTGAAGGATAACTCCATTCCTGCACACTTTGTGAAAAGACATAGCCTAGACAGATTATTTTTAAAAGCAGCTTTCAGTATGTATCTAACTGGATACGGAAACAGGAATATTTTTGAAAAATTCCCTACAGCTTGACTCATAAATTGCAAATACAAGGAGTCTTAATACTAAGCTGAAGTCCAGATAAGCATTTGTGCAGTATCATTTTGGACAAGTTTCTGTGAGATGGCAATGTATGCAGGGCCTTCGGCTGGACACTCAGGTATTCTAAAAATTTAAAATAAATACCCAAATTAGTCGGTTTACATCTATACGAATCTCTGAGTCCACTCACAATTTTGATGTAATTCAAGGCCATGAACTGAGAATTCCTTTCTTCCTGATGTCTGCTCACCCCTTTAATTCTAGTGTAAGCAGATGAAGACTTATGCATGACTGAAGCTTCTACATTTCCTGCTGTCTGTGCTAAGCAGCTATGGCAATGAACCAAATATTTGTAAGACTTCATTACCCAAACAAATGCTGACAGATTTTCCATCTGGCAGGACATCATCTGTGCCAGGGGAGAAGTTTCAGTGTCTGGAGAAATCTGCTTTCAACACAAAAATCCTACAGAGCAAGGCCAAACCAAAAAGCGTTAATTCAGCAGTGAGTTCCTATGCTTAGTAGGGTGAGCATGTGGTTTAAGTAATATTAAACAGATCAGCATATAGTGTTTGCATCAATAGGAACTCCCATCCTGAAATCATGGTTGAATCTGGCAACAGACTGGCCTCCCTGGAGGCAAACTCATTCCCAGCGAATGATTTTTGCAGATTTTACAGATGATTTTCTTACACAGCTAGAGGTGAAAAAGAGAGTATTTGTATGCCATTTGTTTCTCCCTTTCCAAACAGTCCTTGGATCTCTCTCATCCTTAACATTTCATTCCAGCTGCATCATGTTCGATGTTGAAATGCTAGCTCCTTCAAACAGCAGAGAGATGCTAACATCAGCTTCATCTGGTTCCTGAAAAAAAATCACAGAGCCTTGTCCATTCTCAGTATGGAAGATTTAGAGTTCCTCGTCCTGTGAGTAACACTAGGAAGAAGTGTTTCTTTTGAACAGGGATTAATTCTTTTACCAGCCACAAAACACAGGTTTTGGAGAACCATCAGCAATTAAGGACACATGAGGCTATAAACTATTGGCATATGGAATTATAAGCAAATAAATATAAGTAAAACCCAAGTCTTGAATGGCAAAAAATGGAAGTCTATCAACCCATTTTAATTTGCACTGTTCTGTGCATGCAAAACTGTTTCCTTACCAACACTTCCCTTATGGTCACTCAATTTGGTATTAATTTTGGGAGAATGCCCTCCATACTCTTTATAACACACCCGCACTTCTAGCACATTAAAAACAAAGAATTGCTTCACGGGTTACCCACATATATCAAAGTAGACAGAAAAACTAAGACTGGACATTCATAACCAGTGCATTTTTACCAAATACAGTTCTGGAGATATGGCTAGGATCGTTACAGGTTTGCAGTTGTCTCAGAAAAACCCCACTAACAAATTCCCTTAGTCAGTAGTTCAGACATCTAAGCCTGCTTATTTTCAAGCAAAACACTGGTTTTCACAAGAATGGTCACTCTGGATAAAAAGCCGACCACCCTCCAGTGTGCTGACTGCTCCCTCTTGCCCCCATTTTGATGTCACCTGCAACACATCTTCGCTTATACAGAAACACAAAATGATGTGAATTTGCAGCACATCCCAAATTGTTATTTTGTCATTGTTCGAAAAATATATAATTGTGCTAGTCTATCACCTATACAATTCTTGCTTTAGAGATATTACATTTCTACTCTTGTCTGCACAAATCTTGTCTAATCTTCTTCAGAGGTTAGAATTGCCCATGGTAATACAGAAACCTGTAATTTTCAAAATATTTTATCATTTTATCACTGCATTTTCATTAATTTTGACTTTCATGTATTGCCTGGAAGATCGATTACTTTGGCTCTGCCTGCAATTTGAGGTACACTTGACAAATATTCTACACTATGACCCAATGTAATCCCATCAGCCTGAATGTCTCTATGTTGTCATTTTTATCTAAAGATGAGTTACTCTTAAGCAGTACCCCTGTGCAAAATATTTTAAAAGGTAACCAACAGAAGTTTCTGAATCTCACTCAGAGGTTTTAATTTTTTCCTGTGAGCTTCTGTTCAAATTCTATTGTTTTTGTATCATGTATTGGAATTCCAATCCCCCTACTCTGTCTGCTCCGTGAATTTTTATTGCTATAAAATCTCTGTTGCTTGTTATCCTAAAGGTGACCCTGCAGAAGGGTTTGATCCATCTGAGTCAGAGCGAGGATTTGAGTGCCAGATCAAATTATCACATTACTTCGTTCTCCTGCTTTATTTCCTTGGGCTCCGGCTCCCCTGCAGCCCAAGGCAGAGTGCTTCACCTGCCTCCTCTGAGGTTCAGCAAGGCCAAAACTGAGGTAAGACACAAGCACCAGCAAATGCACCGCACTGGAGCAAGAGATCTTCGAATCTGAAACATTCCAAGCTCTGCAGAGATGCTGGAGAGGAACAGGAGAGGCTGATGAACTGCAAACCCACACCCCAAAGCAAGCTATGGCTTACTGGCACACAGCAGTAAAATCTTAATTGATGCCTTGCACTCTGTTGGATTCTCACATGCACAATGCTTGGGAAACTGAATGCAAAGGATGTTCACTTCCCCAGCAGTTCATAGGGGAAGTCAAATCAGAAAACCAGGTTCCTCTTCAGCCTTATCTTTACACAACAGGAGTACAAAAGAAGGACATGAAGCTCAAAATTATGTGAAAACAGAATCATATTCTTTCAGAATGACTAATATAGCAAACGCTACTTATAATTTATTATATACCAGAACTCCACTTGATAAAAAAATCCTCTTAAGAATATTATTTCCAGTTTGAGAATATCAAAGTTCACCATGCAGCGTCCAAGCCTTAATGGACATCCATCTATTCAACTAGACCTCAGCACTATCTTAAATCTCTGTGGATGCTTCAAAGATATCATTGCCTCCTAAGTCTTGACAAATTAAGTACATTATCTGTTCCCATTTTGAAATAGTTTTTTCAGCCACAAAGTTATTTCTTATTTCTAGCTGCCCTCCACAATTTTTCAGTGTTCTTTTAACAACACTGACAATACAACTGCACATTGCCTGTTTGTCCAACTAGCAGCTGAAGTGCTACAAACTGCGGTGGTGCTTCAACTATTTTCTGTTTGTCAGTTATTACATAAAAAGTCCTTCTCAATGGTAAAGTTTTCCTCTAGACAGAGATTTTCCACTGTGCAACATATGCATGCATTCTCTGTTCCTAGACACCCTTGCATCTGAACATATTAAAGTCCATACTCTACAATTAAAATAAATTACTGAACAATGAAAACTACTCTGTAGTAGCTAACTACCTTCAAAGTTATTTTTAATTATTTACTGTGCAAATCACCTTGCAAGCTATGACTTAATTTCTTCCAGGTAACTGCTACAAATATGAAGGAGATGGTGGCTGCCAGACACCAGAGCGGCTACTGAATGATTTTAGTCCCATCTCCAGATATACATGTCCTGCATCAACCGGCAGTAACAAACACAATTTGGTTTGGTTTAGGAGAAAGTTAATGATAGCCTATGATCTTCACTTTTATTTCTTTAGGAGGTACAAGCTGAAAATAACAACAGGGATCCAGTATATTATATATATTAAAAAAAAGAAAAAATCTCCAATTTCACGGAGAAACAGTGTACAAAGATGGGCAAAAAAAGGGGAGGAGAATCAGCAGGACAGGACAGGATTGGAATGGTGCAAAGAACAAACCCCGCAGGGATCCAAGATCCCAGCCTGCAGCCTGCCCTGCTCGCAGCGCCCTTCAGGAGCGGCTCGGTGCCGCCCTGCCCCTCACGGCCCTGCCCGGCCCAGCCCAGCCCCGCCGCCCGCAGGCCCTGCCCGGCCCTGCCCGGCCCTGCCCGGCCCTGCCCGGCCTGCTCCCCGCCCGGGCCCCGCTCCGCTCCGCTCCGCTCCGGCGCACTCACGCGTTCCCCACGTGGATGCGCGGCACCACCTCGTTGCTGTGCGCGCTGGGCAGGCTGTAGCAGCCGCTGCCATTAGCCAGGAGGTCGTTCAGCTCCTCCACCGAGATCTGGTACTCGGCCATGGCTCAGCCGCCGCCGCCAGCCGGGAGCCCCTCGGCGCTGCGGGCCCGCTCCGGCCCCGCCCGGCCCCGGCCGCCGCCTGAGAGGCGGGGCCGCGGCAACAGCCGGGGCCGGAGCGCGGCGAGGAGCGAGCGGGTCCCTCAGCGCCGGCGGGTGCTGCTGCGAGCCCGAGCCGTGCGGGGATGGAGCCCGCGGGCCTCACGCTGAAGCTGCTGCTGCTCGGGGACAGCGCCGTGGGCAAGTCCAGGTGCTGCCGCGGGCCGCGGTGGGGCCGTGCCCGCAGCGCCGCGCTGAGCCCGCGGTTTGTCTCCCCACAGCCTCCTGAGGAGGGTCACGGACGGCGCGTTTGAGCCGCACCTGAAGCCCACCGTCGGTGAGCCGGAATCCGCCCGGGATGCTCTGTTGGGGTCCCGCTGGGAGCCGGGATCGTGCGGGCATTCGGCAGTTCCTGCTGACAAACCTCCCCTTCTTACGCTGTAGGTGTGGATTTTAGAGTGAAGAAAATGGTGGTGAAGGGCCGTGCAGTGCAGCTGGCCATATGGGTAGGTCTTGTTCCAGACGGGTGGGGATATGTTGGGTTTTGAGAGATGTACGAGCTTCAAGAGCTTCTTTTTGTGGGTTTCCCCCTCTTTCTTCCTCCTCCATCTCCTCCTCTCTCTGCTAGACTTCTGCATGTTGTAAGTAACACATCTGCCTGCTGCAAGCAACACGTGTTGTGTGAGGAGGTAATACACTCTGCAGTTGAGTTGGGAAGGCTCCACTTCTATCGTTTTAGAAGCAGATACTGTTAAAGATTTTAATGGAAACTTTCCTGGAGAGATGCAATTGATGAAATCCCGTTAAGATGGTGCCAGGCTCTGCCCAATCTCATATGCTGAGGTTGTGCACTTGGGTTGCAGTTCGTGTGGAATGAGTGTCTGTCAGGATCGTACAGAAAAACAAAACCACTTCTAAAGGCTTCATTAGCCAAGGTTTGGCACTCCCTTCCGTTCTAGTAGAGACTTTGACTGCTCTTTCCTGCCGTTTCCCGAGGGCTCTGTGAAGTGTTAAACTTTGGAGATGTTGGCAGGAGAGAAAGGCAGGCCTTCCATGCCTGCATGACCCAGAAGCAAATAAATTGAGTAAATGGCAGAAAGGTGATACTCTGATTAATTGATGAGTTGGATGATTGTCTGTAAGCACTGTGTAGCACCTCTGTGTGTATACTACACCAGATGCTCTATTTTGGTTAAAATCATGCAAAAAAACCCCAAAACCCCAAACCCAAAACTTCTTGAACTATTGAAAGGTCGATTCAGATTTACTGGGAAACTTGAGAATTTGTCCCGAACTTCCTGCTGCTGTATTTTCAGCATCTGCAAATTGAAATCACATTGCAGCTGTGTGATCAGGGTTATTTATAATATAAAATAAACATTTTATTCTTCTAAGTAAGTGGAATGAAGGAGCCTTGGGAAGGAGAGATTTTATGTGTATAGTCATAGGTATATGAGAAAGAAAAAGCCATTACTAATTAAGTAATTGGGACTAAAATACAATCTCCTTAGTAACAATGAATCAAATTAGGTAAGTATACTCCCAATTTTAGTTTATTTTTTAAAAGCAATAAATAAATTACAATATAGCTGTTAGTCTTTCAATTGTAAGCTGTACATAAAAGGAAATAAATTTTTTTCAAAAAATAATATTTGCGTGATTTGTTGCCTCATTATTTTGAGGGATTTTTTGAATTCCATATTGTTCTTAGTACCTTGCTTGTTCTTATTTATTCATGAGTTTAAGTGAGACATACAGCAGTAATAACTGAATTAAACTACTGATTTAAAATTATCTACCCTAGAGTTCCTTTTACTTTCTTTTTGTCTCACCCATGTTACAGCTGTCTGCTTATCGATTTTGCTTTCAATCAAGTTCTCTCCATATTTTTCTACCACTCCTTAACCATTTTCTGTTTCTGTTGCTGCTTTCCTTATTCTTGTATCTTAATGTTTCATGTATCCTCACTGGTCAGGAAAATTTTAAATTTGCTCATCTTGTTTAGTTTAAAATACCTTTTTTTGTTTTAAATACATTTGATGTTATGTGTTTAGGTTTTCTTTCCCCTCCCTCTGTAGGATACAGCAGGACACGAGCGCTTTCGAACTCTGGCTCCCAGTTATTACCGAGGAGCTCAAGGAGTTGTTTTAGGTATGAAGTAAATGGAAGAAAAGCATGATTACAGAAATTGTGGTCTTTATTACTCCTAAATGTGCATGTCCTTGCAGAAGGAGGTTGTCCTGCAAAACCACTGGCAAGAAATACTGCTGCTTCAAAATATTTTAAATTAAAAAGACAGATGTCATGCTGCAAGCTGTTGAATGGATGAATTATTAGCTTTGTAGTTATTACCTCGGTGATTTTCTGGTAATAAGGCTAATCAGGGTTTGTGTTCTTTTCCCTGTGATGTTTTTATTTTTTTTTTTTCCCCAGAAACTATTGATGTGATTGTTGTGATTATGGTAAGGCTTGAGGTTTGTACACAGGTAATGGATGGCTAGGCCCCTTCTGTGTGGCAACAGCAATTAGAAAAGAAAGGGATTCTTAATTTCAGGGTTTGTAAAGGCTAACCTCGCTGTACAAAATACTTTCTGACTATGATTTTTAAACCTTAGTTATGTAAATGCAGCTATTAAGTCACCCGTGCCCAAAAGTAGCTTTCAACTCAGTCCATGTTTTTAGCAGCAGTGTGTGTGTGTACTTACACATTAAATTAGGCAACAAAATACCTATTTGAAAATATTCTGAGTGGCCTGATTCAGAACTACCAACAGGCAGAATATTTCTATTGGTAAGTCTGATTTTCACTCGCAGAGTAATCCTTAAGTGACTTTGGGCAAGCACAGCCCAGTGTGTTCCAGCTCTGGGCAGAGTATATGGTTGAGGCCTCTTCCTGTAATTCCCTAGCAGTTTATTTTTTCTGGGCAGTAGTTAGGAAGTGTGACCTAAGTTCTGTCACAATGAAGTAAACATCGCTCAAGACTCTACAGCTGTTAAGCTTCTTTTCCTCTGTCACCAGTGTATGATGTTACAAGAAAAGACACTTTCACAGGACTAGAAAGCTGGCTGAACGAGCTGGAAATGTACAGCACCGAAAGCAACACTGTGAAGATGTTGGTTGGCAATAAAACTGATAAGGTCAGTTTGGGAGTGCATCCTTTTCCGTTCTTCCCTGGATTACTCACCATAGCGTATGGGTGTGAGATAAGTGCTGTAACACATCTGTTGTGTCAGGAGGTAATATACTCTGCAGCTGAGCTGGGAAGGTTCCACTTCTATCATTTTAGAAGCAGATATTGTTAAAGATTTTAATGGAAACTTTCCTGGAGACATGCAGTTGATGATACTCCATTAAGAGATGGTGCAAGGTTCTGCCCAAAAGCTGCTGTCCAGCACTGCAGTTAACTGCAGCACAGCAGCACAGCTGCTGCTTTGTTTGACCAGACTCTGTTTTGACAGTGCTGGGGAAAGGGAATTCAGCTCTTTAGCTCTAGAATGTGCATCTCTGTGGCTGTGAGGTGCACTGGTTGCTCTTTGTTCCTGGGCTGTTCTGCCATTATTTAGATGCCTATTGCACAATGAGGGGCTTTGCTCCTGCCTTGTGACAAGAGACTTTCAGTGTGGCTCTGCTGAGCTCGGTTCTCCTCTGCCCCTTCCAAGTGTGCCCAGTTTCAGAACCTTTGAGAGGCCTTTTTGACTGCTGTGTCTTTCTGGCACAGATCTTGCCAGTTCTAGTTGATTCACAACACAGCAAGATGTTCATTTCCTACTGATTTGGCACACGGTTCTTGGGGCTGTGCTGTGCATGGCCAGGAGCTGGACTTTGATGACCCTGACCCTTCTAACTCAGGAGATTCTGTGATTCTATGGTTTGATGTTGCTGCTGTTCATTTTGAGCCCCTAACAGCCAGCCTAGCAGTGAACAGCGAGTGGGGAAATCCAATTGATTAATTGGATCCTCACTTTTGCAGCGGTTCTTTTCTGTACTTCTTAAAAGTGGCAAGTGTGGCTTGTTTTAGTCATGCTTTCATTTGTCTCTGCAGCCTGATCGTGAAGTAGAGAGAAAAGAAGGACTCCAGTTTGCTAGGAAACGCTCCCTGCTTTTTATAGGTATGCACCTCTGTGACAAAAACTTCTATATTCATGTTTATTTTGGTATTGCTGAGCATGAATGTACAATTGTATTTCAGGTTGATGGGGTGCTTTAAATACCTTTTTAAAAAATACCTAATAAATACGAGTTCCTTTTGCTGTAATCCATATGCATGGATGTAGGTTTTAGCTTTTTGCAGAGATGCTCTGCATGACTGCAACTAAAAGCACTTTTCTCTGAATCAGATTTACTGCATACTGTACAGGCATGAATTTTATATTCTCTTGAAACTAGCAGGATTTTTTAAATCAAAGCCCAGAAGACCAAAATTTTTCTCCTTACTGAGGTCAGCAAGGACCTGGGCTAATCTTTCATTTCCAGGTTTCTGTTGCAACTACATAAAAGACAATATTCTTAGAGCAACAATGAAATGTACAATGTGAAGAAGATAAAGACGGGGAACAAACTGAGTTTCTAAAGAGAATGCTTCTTGAAAAGATTTCTAGGAGAAACTGAAACACATAGGGGACAACACGTAATTCCCTCTGTATTCTATGTTTCTCGGCTTTGTTATGGAATAATTACCTTATAGATTTACTGTCACAACCTGAGAACAATTTCAGTTTCTCCAATATGGAGAAAATGGGGAACTGTGGATTATTTTTTAGGTGGAAAAATGTGAGGCTTCAGACTGGGGTGCATTTCTGTTTATCCTGTTCAACTTAAGTGTACCTTTAAGGGAGAAGGGAGAGGAGATTCACTCATTAATAAAATCCCATCTTCTCTCTGGTCCCAAAATCAGTTTTTACTAAGTAGAATATACTCTCTGCAAATAAAATAACTTTTTTCCTTCCTCCTCCAGAGACCAGTGCCAAGACACAGGATGGAGTGCATGATGCCTTTGAGGAACTTGTCCTAAGGATCCTGCAGACACCGAGTCTTTGGGATAAAAGCCCAGAGAAGCAGGGAGTGCAGCTAATGGGATCCTCAGCACAGCAGGATAAACGCTTATGTGGTGCATACTGTCCACTTACTTAAATGTAGAGCTGGCTGTTCTGCCTGACTGGAGGGGACTTAAAAAAAAGAAGGGGGTGGGGGTGAGATTCCAAGCACTACTCTGTGCCTTGTTTGATGTGCCATCAGTTGTGCAGATCCAAAACACAAACTCATTAGCAAAATACATTTTTATTCGTTAACAGAATACATAATCTCCTTCCCTTTTGCACAACTGCTATCTGCAGATATTCTTCTGGTAGCTCTCAGATTTTTCACTATTAAATCATAGTGCTGCTTAAGAGTATTGTGCTCTTGCTGGATGACATTCAACATGGACTTTTGCTGGAATTCCTGCCTTAGCATAAATAAGGTGATATTCAATTTTGGAATATTATTGAAAAGCTTCTTGTCCCTGGGATGGCATGGGAGCCTTTTAGGCACCCAAGTTCCCTGAAGGCAATTAACCCTCAGGAGTTACCCTGAGCAGTGGACACAGTTTCCTGATTTTGGATGGTTTTTAAAAAGTCAAAATTGCTACATGTCCTCAGGTAGTAACGTGACTTACTAGTTAATATTGGGGTTATCACCAAGAGGATGTAACTTTTAACATTTGTCAGGAAAATCCCTCATTTCTCTACAAACCCACACCCTTGTCCTCTTTCAGCAACCAAATTTTAGAAAATGTGCTGCCTATGGAAGACTTTCCACTAGGGGATTCTGTCTGTTGCCAATCCCATTATGAAATTATCTTTTTACCTTTTACACTTTTAATGGCAATATTGTATTTTGGTAACTTACATTAAAATAATTGAAGATTTAAGGTGTGCCTTTATGTAACTTCTACCTTGCTTCTCTTAATGCATGTTTCTACTGTTAGACTCTATTAGATCATAGAACAAACATACAGCTTTATTTACTGCTATTCATTCCAAATACTTTAAGATGTTATGATAGCAACCTTGCTTTAAATAAATTCTGACCCTTAGTTTTCTTTAAATTAAATCTGAATCTCCTAAACATGTTTATGTCTTTCAGATGATAAAAGTCTGTTCTTAACCTGAACTATAGATCTAGGGTGAGATCAATCTGGCCATTTACTATTTTCATAAAATGACTTCATTTGAAATGCTGTTACTGAAATAGTTTAAATATTACACTCAGTTTTTCATAGGATCAAGGTACGTCTGTCACAAAATTCACACGGCAATGTGCCTCTCTAAGAAGCCAAATTACTTTTGGTGGCTGTGCTGGAACATGAGCACATGAAGGATGTGCTGAGGCCACCCGTCTGACCAGCTGGGGCAGAGACCTGACTGGGAAAAGTTCTTGTTTTTGTAGCAGTGGGAACAGAACCTCAACGCTCATGGGCAGGACCAGACATGAAAGTTGCCATTTAGGATGGATAGGGGTGGAGAGGATGGATGGGGGTGACTCTTCTACACAACTTTTTGGGCTAGACGTAATGTAGATTCAGTGACACTGGTATGTAAGAAATGTGCTTTTAATATGCAACTTTTAGTTCTGCTAAATGTCATGGAACAAGAATAACATCATACTGTAAAGATAGAAGGAACAAGACTGGTACACCAAAAGGTCTTGTTTAAAGGGCACAATACACAGGAAATATCAGACCTCAGCAGGCAAGTGACAACAGGAACTAGTTACAGCTAACATGCACCTGTAAAATGCTCTCCCCTCACACCCCCCAATTATAAAGCACAGGTACTTCCAGAATCATCTCTGCATCTTACTGAGACCCACTTAAAAATACTGTGTATTCAAGTCTCCTCAAATACATACAAGGTCCTCTAACAGTTTTCTTCTTCTGGCAAATCACATGCTTGGGAAACCAGATTTACCAGATTTAGAACAAAAGCAGTCATAAATGCTGGAAGGATGATGATTTTGACCTGTAGCTCAGCTATTTATTACTTCAGGTTCCACCTTTTAGTGCCCTTGTAGCTGTTACATTGGTGTCAAGGCTGTATCCCATCAGGTAACACAGGCAAAGATGTTTTGCAGAAACTAAGCTTCTTAAATGTCCTATTTTAGACCCATATGCAGTTGTTTTCATATACACTATAAAAATCTATGGATGAGGAGAGTAATACCTGTGCAAGACAACTTGGAGTACTGGGAAATGGGATGGACATTAAAAAACCCCTTCTCTAGCTGGCCTCGTTTTTAATGCCTAATGGGAAAGGATTTTCAATTAATGCTTCTGTGAAGGAAAGCATGCTTTCCTGGCCAGACATGGTGTAACCACTCTCCAAAGAACACTCTTCCCACCCAGCTGAAGTAGCTTGTTCCCAAAGGGTACTTTATTCTGAGGTTTTAATGCCAGCCACAAAATTTGTGGCTAGAATTGTGGCCAGAGGACAAATTTCCATTGGGTCAGTGTCTCAGCACTAAAATGCTATGGAAGTATGGGACCCTCTGTGAAACTTCCTTGTAACAAAATGCACTATTTACAGTCTAAAGATCAGTAAAAGATTGGACTGGCTTATTTAGTCTGAGTATCAACTTCTAAATGACAGCTGCTGTTTGAAATTTTGACTCAGAAAGGCAGTGTCAGCTTGCGACTTTGTTTGGTTTTTCTTCATACAGTCTTTATGTGTTGCCTTCTAGACAGGACCAGCAGTTTTGAAGGAAATTAAACATATTTCCCTTTTCTAATTCACGTATTTACAAGACATTTTTATACAGTCTTTCCCTTAAACATGGTAACAAGCTATGACCTAACCCAGCTGACTGGCACCCAAAATGAATCCTTGTTTAGTTTCTCTAACACAGTTTTCAGCTCATTACATGCACTCTGGAGATCTTCTTTCACCAGTACAGTGTCAATTAAATGGCCATACTGCTCTTCAATGAATGCTGCTGAATTAATAATTTCCTGCTGTTCTTCATCCTGCTGATCAACACAAGATGTTGGTATGACGTTTACAGTAAGTCTTTCTAGTTACTAGCATTTTAAAGTATATTAGCACAATGAGTCATTACTTTGAGAAAGAACATGAAACAAAAGCTGCTGCCATTAGGAAAAGATACTGAAGATATTAAAACTGGGATCAAGAAGCATTATGCTACTGGTAGCTGTTCCAAAAAATGCAAGAGGGGAAAATAAGTTACAGGAGGGACATAAAATGGTGATACTGCATTTTATGTAGTTAAGAGTTGCTGCCTAACCTAAGACATGAAACTCACACTCCTCAAAAACTGAAAAGGAATTCTGCATACACTGTCCCAAGTTGAGTACTTTTGAGGGCTTACACAAAAACTTACCAAGTAAACCAAGTTCTGTAACATATAAAGTTAAGTTCAGTTCAGGTTACCCAAAGTGATGCCATTATGCACTCTGTTTCTGTTCAGATTTACACATCACCAATTTGCAGCTGATCTAGGTTTGATCCTCATAAGATATCCCACATTGTGTGTACACCATTGAAAGAGTGGGTGGCACTGGTGTGGGTTGCACTTTGGAGGTGTAAGGAACAGCCATTTGATGGGGCTGCTCATCAGAAATGTAAAATGATTATTGCTTTATCTGAGTTCAGTGCCAGCTTCCCCTGCTGCAGCCTTGATGATGTACACAGATCCATATGGAAGACTGGCACTTGGCTTCATGTTACTTGGAAATTTGAGTATTTAAGGAGTCAAAAATCCCATTCTAAAGTTCTATCTGAGAAGCTCTGTGTGCACAGGACCTACTCAGTGCCCCACTTTAACTCTTGCCACGGAAAAGGAGCTCTTTCATGTAATACAAGTGCTCACCAAAATACTTCTTTCATGTCTAAGAATAAGAGATTAGAAGTTAGAATACTCACAAGGGGGGCAGAGATTTCTTCTGACATGGGAGATTTTAAGACATGTTTTTTCTTTTCTGAGATGAGAGGCTTCACAAAGATAACATAAGGCTTGAACTCAGGAGTCCTCAAGTGCTTTACTGCCTGTGAACAGATGTTTTTTGTTATCAGACCTCTTTTTGCTGCCTGTCAATGATACACTCAAACTGGTTTCAATAGTTTCCCTAGTACAGGCTGACACACTGCTGTGAAGTCCTGTGTACCACACATCTGACCACAGGAATCTTTGGCTCTTCACACCAAAGCGGCAAAAAATACCGAGGAAAGTATAAAAAAAACCTGACTTCATGGGCAAGTTATGGTTTGCTTCACCTAAGCACCCAAACACAGCAAATTCTAAACTTGGAATTCATCTGAGGTAGTACCATGAGTCTTTTCCTAGCCCAGTTACAAAATCTGAATCAAAATCTCAAGTATTAACTCACAGTATGGAGGTATTAAGAGCAGGTCTAGTGGCACTGCTTACCACGCTCATGTGCTGGGGTATTCATAATGTTATGTATTCCATATCTGTCTGCCCCCAAAAATCAGGACTGTATCTTTGAGTTTGACGTCTAGCAGTTCTTTTTTTTTTCCCCTCTTGCCTGTTGGTGTTCTTTTTGTTAGTAAACTTATTTTTTCACTTATGTACTCGTATCTCCTTCCTTATTGGTGTGAAGGGATTGGTCAAGGGGAAGGTTACTCATTTCAGAGTGAACACGTTTTTGAACTGTCTCAAACCAAGACAGCAACAGGAACCAGAATGAAAAAAACAACTCTGTTCTAAGTATTCTCTCTATCCTGATCAGGCTGGGACAGTAATGCACATGAGTCCTACAGCAAGGGAAAAGTCCCACAGTCTAAAGAGACATCCAGGAGCTGTAAGGCCTGCACTGCTTTCCCAAGAGCCCTCTGCCAGAAAAGCTGTGAGCATCACTGCTCCTTGCAGGGCAGGTAGCCACAAGTGGTGAACATCCATTACTTAGGCTGGCAGCACAGTAAATCATATCTGCATTCTTTAAAATGAATCGCATAACTTACTTCAGGTACCACATCCACCAAGCAAACCTTCTTTTTGGCCATCACAGACCGGATTGCCTCCAGACTTGTACCATACAAATTTTCTTTGTATTCTCCATGTTCCACAAATCTAAAAAGACAAGACATTTTTAAATACCATCTACAAAAGTATTAAAAATGTTTAACTTAGAACATTTGATAGCTGTTTCCTGAAGTCACAGTGGTCAAACAGGGAGAAAAAAGGCAGAAAATTGGAGGTGGGGGGGTAGGGATTTAATTTTTCCCACTTTTTTTCCCTCCCTTGCTTAGTAGCAATTCTTCATCTATCACTAATAGTTAATCAGCCCTACTGACAAAAAGGGGAAGAAGGAATGATAATTTTCACAGAAAATAGAACAAAGCTGGTAAGGAAATGGACTGCAATTCTCCCATCTTTTGGGAAACTAGTAAAAATCTGAACTTTGAGGAAACACACTGAGCCTCACAGAAAGTCCATTAAAACCACAGATCCACTCCACCACACACTTTCAAGTTGAGTTGTGAATAAAACTTTTTACTTAGCATATTAAATAGAGAGTGAGTAGGCCCAACTAAATATCTGTTACTGTCACTAGATTCAATTCTGACCAATCACAACACTTACGCAGGTTTAAATTCTAACTTAGGATCCTCCTACTGGTGTTATTCCTAAATTGCTTCTAGCTCAATTTTTGAGCTCATTCTAACAGTCCAGACTCCATAAAAGACCCTTTAACTTAGAAAGCTGAATCTTTCTAATACAGCTAGTCCAATTATTCTGGTATTCATATGATGTAAGGTTTAACAAGCAATATTTTAAAATAGTCAATTATACCAATATTTTAAAATAAACTCACTTGTTTTGCTGCACATCTGTCTCAAATGATTGCTTAGAAACAAAATTGTATTCCACTCCCTCTCTCTCATGACTTTTCTTTGACCTTGTTGTATCTAGAAGAGAATGGAAGCAAGACATGGGAGACATATCAGCCTTTGCAAACATTTTCTCTCCTTAGTTCCAGTCACATTTTCATGACCTCAAACAGGAAAGTTGCACAGTGGCAAATTCAAATGAACAAATATAAATCAAACCATATGATTTTGTTTTAAAACTCAATCTCAAAAATTGTATGATGAAAAATGAAGTTGGTTTTGCTCCCAAGAGTGATATAACTAACAAAAATAATTAGGAAGCCTACTTCTTACACCTGGCAGATGCAATAGAGTATATCCCACAGAACACAGTGTAACTTAACTGTTTGGAATACTGGACTCTCATTTTCTTCAAAAACTCAAAAACAAAACCAGGAAATATAAAGTCCTATTCTTTTGCCTTTGAATTTATAGTAAGAATATTGGTGGCTGTTTTCCCAAGGTACTGTGAAGTTCGCATAATTATGAGAGTCCCTTACTTTTGGTGTAGTTTCTTTTTGTACTTGTTGTTACTGTAAGAGAAGCTTTGATGATTGTTCTACCAATCTATGCCTGACCATGAAAGTAATGTCTGCTTTTTTTTTGTGTATGTGTTTAAATTCAAGTAGGAATTACCCATTTGAGTTCTTCTGCTAACTTCCTGAAGTCAGCCTGAAAAACTTCTTTTTTGAAGTCTTAAACAAACAGTGCCCTCAATGGTTTTTTTTTTAATTCAAAAAGTAGCTTGTTGGGGTATACAAATATCAATGGATTTTTTTTTTTTGGTGTCTGATAATTCCTTTTTTAAAGAAAATAATCCAGTAGAAGAAATTCAGTTTAACTGTAGCCACAAAGCCATGCAAGAATCACTAATTTCTCTATTACTCTGACTTGCTTGTTTGAACAGCCTAGATATATTAACCAACAACTTAAAATCTTGCCCAAATTTTGACTTGGTTAATTGCTGTCAGTTTTTTTCTTAATTGCAGCTGTAATGCTATTCTCAAGAAAAATCACCTTCTTTTAAGCACACAATGTTTTGGCTGACTCTTAAGATATCAGTTTATCACACCGGCCCTCTGCAAGTCACACTCCATTTTTCCTTCCTGTATTAAGTTTTTCATTCTTTTAACAGACACTGAGAAAATGCAATCTGCCAACTTAGGAAAACACAACTAAAAAACCCCATTGAGTTGACAGAATTCCAAAATGCGTATGTGCCAATTTACATAATGATTTATTCACCTCTTAAGGGCAAACATAGTATATTACAATGAGAAAAATAATTTGAACTGCTTCAGAAATATGCATCTAATCCATAGTCAGAACACAAATTATCACTCATCAGTGCAGATGGCACTGCATTCATTAAACAGCATTTATGGAACAAAGACACAACAAACACAAATCAGTAAATTTTACTCACGTGGAACTGCGACACCATACTCCTGTGGGTTCTCTGACACAACTTTTTGCTTGAGCTCACTTAACTTGGCCCCCAAACAACCTAAGAAAATAAAAGTGGCTGACAGATTTCTGAATGAAACTAAATATTGCAGGAAAGAAATATATCAGTTTCACACAAATAATATGATTCAGGAGTGTGCTTGAAGAAACCTTGAGAGACCTTGTGACCTGCTCTGCCATATTCTGCTTTGAAGAACATCAGGAACAAACTGAATTCCTTGAACAACTGTTAGACGAATATCTGGCAGACACTAAGTCAGAAAATCTGTTATCTTAGCAGTTGGTTCTATGAGATACCCTTGAATTCTAGGGCATTCTGGGAAACTGGCTTAACGCAAGGCTGATAAGCCTAGGGAATTAAAATTGCATGCAAAATCTTGTTAGATAATTCTAACATCTACCCCTTCATCAATAGTTCTGACAGCCTAAGTAAATGCTGGAGTAACAGCCAAAGGAAACTGAATCAGCAAAATGAGAAATAGTCCTGCATTAATATTTTTAGAAGGATTTGGTGAGTTTGATTCCTTTTTCTTGTTTCTTTTTAAATTTTGTTGTTGTTGTTGGTTTTTTGTGGGGTTTTTTTTTGTTTGTGTGGGGTTTTTTTGTTTTGGTTTTTGGTTTTATTTGTTTGTTTTTTAATGGAATTTAAAATAAAAGAGTGAGCTCTGACAAAAGCCAGAAAAACCTTAAAAAAAAAAAAAAAAAAATCACATCAAAACCACAAAAACCCCCAAACCAAACATCTGAAGAAAGCCTCTTGAAGTGCAGGAAAAGGGAAGAGGGATAAAGGTGAAAAATTTTGAACCAACTGGGTCTCTTACCAATCAAAACCACCAGCCTGTGCTGCTCACCAGGCTGCTGCTGGTATTTTGTGACTTCTTCATAGGTCAAGAACTCTGCTCCATCTGCCTGCTCTGCTTGCTTGCCTTCATTCACATTGTTCTCCTTCTCTTTACGACTTAATCGAAAGCTCCTGCGTAGACCAGCTGTGCAGAAAACCACACACTAACATTAAAAACACATTAAAAACAAGATACATTGATATGTCTCCACTTATCCAGATTTTCAAGCTCATTCAGCGACAAGTTATTGTAGTCAGATATGAGTTATTCCCATAAATTTTGTTTACAATCAAATCAATGCATATATGCTAATGTTATAGAAGAAACGTTTGCTTGAGAGAAAGAACACTAAGCACCCAATTTTTAATAAAAGCCCCCTCATATAACCTTAAACTGCCAAGTATTGGTTATTCCAAAATCCAATTATGCCGCTTCACAAAGATAATCTAGTTTATGAGTGTATGGGAAATTAATATGAATACTCCAGTTTTAATTTTTTAATGTGGAGGTGGGTTTTTTGTTTTCATTTTGGTTTGGGGTTTTTTTGGGGTGCGTGTGTTAGGGATGAGGTAAGGGTTTTGATTACTCACCTATGTATTGTCCATTGAAATATCCTTCACAGTCACAGTCCTCTGTAAATGAAAAAGGAAGGAAGCAGGGGTAGGGCACAGGGGAAAGAAGAGGGAGATATCTTAGGCAATGTGTGTGATACAAGTCTGGCTCATTGGCAAGGAAAAAACTGTTATATCCTGCATTGTTTGCACATACTTTAAGATAAACACTACTGATAAAAAAAAAATACTTGCCTTGGCTAGTGCTTTATATTTGAAAAAAATCCTTGACTTTGATACTGAACTAGAGAATTTTACATCTTGGTATTTACAGTTCTCAGAGTTTATGCTTTTCAGTATTCGTGACATTTGATCAGTGCTGCTGGTAAAAGTACAATGCTCAGGCTTAAGTAAAAAAGAAGACTCCACAAACACAGAACTCTTTTTTTAATGAATAACTTTATAAATTAGTATGATTAGGTAAGAGAATTGCTTCTTCTGATATTTCATTATCATCTGGGCTTGAAAAAAGGGAATCAGAAATTACGAAGATGAACTCTAAGCCCCTCATTTTGACCAAGTTAAATTATCATTGCTTATAAAAGATAAAGATTTGATGCTTTGGTCACATACATGTATATAAAGTAACATGTTACAAAACCCTAACCTATCCCTCCTGAAATTAGAACCACCCCCAAGGCCCCTAAAATATGCATAATAAAACCATGATATTTAGCTGCAAAAAATATACTGCAATCCTCAAGACAAATACCAAGTTCTCATACTTCCTGCAAGAGGAACTCCTGGTTTGTTAACATTTAGGCACCTATGCCCTTACAACATTTACAGAACTCTACTCATTTGAAGGTGGTGGTGTGAGGTTCTGGGATAAACCCAACCATAAGCAAAATATCTGCAGCTTAAACCTTTAACAAAAAGTGCTATTCAAGAGAGGGCTGTTTTTTTAATGAACAGTTGCATGCAGGTAAGTGATCAAGCAATGCCAATGTGTACTCCTAAAACATTATGCCTACATTAAGATAAAACACAAATTGCAGTAATATCAATCCAGAGCTAAGATCAGAGCTGTTTTCTGCCGTTGAAGGCAGACTCTTTCAGACAGCTGCTATGACCGGTGTACTCTAATTATAGAATACGATTAGTACTTTCCCTGAAGTTGATGGACTATCTAATACTTGGAATATGAATCTCAAGAAGCAACTGTAATGTCAAAAAAAAAAAATAAAAAATCACAGCACACAGAATTCATCAGGAAATACCTGATATTTGGAAAGGTGTCTGGTACAGGGACATATAAACTGCATAAGCCCAACATAGTATATTTTTTTATATATATATATGTTATTTTCATTATGGCTCATAATGAAAATAACACAAAAAACAGTCTAAATGAACACTGAAGACAAATCACTTTGGACTGATACAGCTGGCCTAAAATGTTAAACCCCAATATTTCTTTATTTTTTAAACATACCAGATACAAAGACTGCATTGAATTTGCAGTTCTTTGAACCTCACTCAGAAACCTATCGAACATGTAAATATCTATCAGAAGACAAATCTTTTCTCTTGAATTGAAAGCAAACTTGGAAGTTATCGTTACTTAAGTCAACAATCTAAATTAGATTAATTGAAATAATAACTCATCAAAAAAATTCCCTAGGAACAATGTATCTACTATTACCTTTGGAATCATAGCAAATATTTTAGAAAATACATCGGTTGTTTATATTCATACAGAAAGTGAGTTAGAAGAGTACCTACCTTTGTCAGAAGACTGATCATCTATAGTTAGCATGAAAGGCAGAATTGGTATGATATTAAAAGATGGACAAATAATTGAGCAAAATTAGAGAAAATGGAAAGGAAGGTTCTTCTGGCTTGATTTGCTTTACAGGCTTTTCTATCTTAAAAAAAAGTGCTGCAGTATAATACCCTTATCAACTGATTAAAGAATTTTGGGCTGAAATTTAGTATTATAATCACTTATCAACTTAATGGTCTTGAAAACATCTGTGATAGAGCTTAAGCAGCAATCCTCATTACATTCCTCCTAATTTGAATGCAATGGAAACTAATCTGGCAAAGCTTCATTTACATCAGTAATGCTATTTTATAATTTGATTGAGCATCTTCACTCCTTGTAGCATAAGAACTCCTGTATCTCCTCATGATGTGTGCCATGCACTATGGGTAGAAATTCACTTATGTTACTCAAGAGGGACAATTTCCAGATTCCTTGTGCCCATGAGGGTGGCAGTCCTAGCACAATGCCTGGGGCTTCCCCCACATCAATAATACCTGTGCTGAAGCACCCAAGAGCAACAGAAACATATTTTGGGATAATCTGCTTCTGCTTTTCATCACTTATTAGTAATTTCATCACAAGTAGCAGGTTTTTTCGTGAGTAATTCAGTGACAGAGACTTCAGGGCTGTAAATACGAATCACTCTAACTTCTACTTAAGACCAGTTCTGTAACATTAAGCCTGAAACACAGATTGTATTTCCAGCTCCAGTATTTGATGCTCCTTAAAGCTACGGTTTATTTTCGTATGAATTTAGAGTAGTTTCATGCACTTTTATAAGAATTTCAAGAAGTCTCCATTAGGTTATTTTTGCAGCTTTCAAGTTTCAAACCATAGAAAAAGTGTGAACACTAGCAAATTTTAAGGCCTCTAAATATGTAAGGCCTCATGTTCTTGAGAGCAGGAAGAGAGGGACAGCTGTGTTTTTTTGAAAACAACAGGCACTAGCAACACCGGATAAAGCTCAAACCAAATCCTCCCCTGTGGCAGCTTGTGTCCATGCATACCAATCAATGGCAGATTTGATTCAAAATATCAATCAGTGGTAAAATATACTCAAACACATCATTATTGAAATGACAGAAAAATACTGAGAACTTAGTATCAATTAAAACATCACTGAAAGAACAGAACAGACTTACATAATGGTTTCTTCAGAGTTCTGGCATTCTGCAGAGTGCCTGTTGTTCTTCTGTAACTCAGTCGTCTGCGTAGAAGATAATTCTATTTTAGATATGTAAACTCAGAATTATAGAGAATTTGTAGCATGTTACACACATAGCACTGAAAATAAGGAATGAAACAGTGCTTTTCCTTAAAAAAATTACAATGTCTCTGATTCAGCTATTTAAAAGACTTTCTTTAAAACTGTGACAGTCCCAGGTTGTTACTGATAAGGGAATGGAGAGAAGATTCTAAAACATTTTGTGCTTTCATATAGCGGAGCATAGGAATCAATAGTTTATCAATCCATTTTTTTACTATTTCCCTTTTGCCCACATGATCTTTTGTTGCAGCATTAAGTAGATAACCTTTGTCCTAAACAGTCACTGCAGCTATGCATATGTAGGAATTATCCACCACTTGTCAGATCAGCTGGAGGTTTCTGTTATTTACTGGTAAACAAACCAAGCTACCCAGCTCGTGAAAATGTAAGAACACAATATCAAGTAAAATTTTCTTCAGTATTAAAATCATAAACCAGACCTCAATTCCTACTTACTCAACACCAAAAATACTCCAATAATCCAGCACAAAAATCCAACCCTCAAGAAACCCCTTGTTGCTGGCAATTGGAATCACAATTTCTTCCCAAGTGGTTTTTTTTGCAACAGACCAATATTTATAACAGACAAAAGATGCAGTCACTCAGGGGAAACAGACACTGAAGCAATTTGTAAATTTCTAATTCCTAATAACATCTTTCTACACGTTTACAGCATCTTAAAAAAAAAAAAAAAAAAAAAAAAAAAAAAAAAGACTGCAGTGCAGCATTTTTTGACATCTATGCATGCCCAGGAAGAAGGAACAGCTGTTCAGGCAGAATTTGCCTAGTGTTTCAAAGGAGCTTTCATGCAGAGGAGCCAAGACCTCTATTAGAAACCTTATGGAAATTATGCAGGCCAGGAACAAAACCAGACCTGTTCAGCTCTTAGATACCCCACGTGTGTAACACCTACACTCCAGAGAAGACATGTATAGTGATGTGGAGTAACAATCACAAAGTGGCTTAAAACAGATTCCTTCTTAAATATAGGACTTCTGTACTGTAAAGACAAGAACTGAGGGACATTTTTGCTCTAGAAGGTATATGTATCTTGCTGTGAAAGCAGAGAAACTTCAAGCTCTAGAAGTAATCTCAGTCTAAGCTAAATATTCTCTTAGGAGCCAGAAGAAATATCAGACAAATTTTTTCTTACTATTATTATAAACATAAATTCAAAATAATTACAATAAATCTATGGAAGTACAAGGCTGTGAAACACAGTGTCTCCATAAGCCAGAAGGGTTAAGAGATTGATATTCCACATTTCATTTCATACATGTTTGTTTAGCAAGTGCTTCTGTCCTCATGCTACAAAGTGTTAAGTCAATGGCAAATATCCAAATCAAGCTAGGAAATTTATTATATAATCAGAGAAGATGGAGCTTTTTAGCACTTTCCTCTAAGCAGCTGTATTTACCCTGGCATGACCGTGCCCTTCCTTTTCTGTGAAAAAAACCCAGCATAAAATCAATGTGAAAAAAGACATGTGAAAAAAAATCAGCATAAAATTAAAAAAAAAAAAAAAAAAAAAAAAAAAAAAGGTAAAAAAAAAAAAATTCTGTAATCTTTGGTGACAAACCTTTCCTGGAACTGTTTTGAGGGGATCAAGCCTGCTCTGAGGTTGGTATCCCCAACACGCTTGGCCTGCCACCACGTGGGATCATCTTGGCTTACAACTTCTAGGACGTGTCGTCTTTTAAATGGCAGCCCAGCTTCCTGGCAAGGAATGGCTTTGTCTTCTTTGGGATTATAGCAGAAAAGCGCCCTCATGAACACCTTTAAAACAAAGTTAATGTGTTATTTCTTCTTGTCCTATCTGAAATTTCAAACTGCCTTTAAAAGGCTTTCCCCAATGCTAACTCTGCTAACTATATAGACACTTTACCCCTCCTTCAAGCACTCAAAAATACAGACACCTAGCAAGCTGCATCTGTATTTTGACTTATTTATGCAGAAAAATAAATTAACGTTCCACCACATACACAGTCATTACATATCAGCATTGTGGAACATGAGACACAAAAGATCAAAGTCCCAAGAAACATAAATCACAATCTACATTAAGTACAAAATGCAATAAAGAAATGGTTGAAAAGAAATAAGGAGAGGGAGAAAACAATAAAGATGGATTTATGGCAAAGTTGCCCAGCTGTAAATACTGTCCTTAAAATGTTCCTTTAATGCATCAAAATCTACTATTCAACTCTGGACTTTTATCTTAACACTGTTTAATACACAACAGTACAACCACTTGAGAAAGTGATTTGTGGGCTTCAAGGAAAAGTTCAGCAAGCAAAAGCAAGCAAGCCCAGAGACTGACAGAGGAACCTCACAAGGGCCCAGCTGAGCAGTAAATTACTGCTGATCAAGGGAGGCAGGTGAAGTGGGCTGATGGGGTCACATGGTGAATGCAGCTGTGTTTGGAGATAGGTCCATTTTCACTCAGGCAAGTGGCAAAATGCCCAGAGATAATGGACAGATTGCAGCTGCCATGGTAAGAGGAGACTAGCAGAACACCACATTTAATTACATGAACCAAAAAGGAGAGGCTAGATTTCAGAAATGCTATAAAAGAACATGTGCCAAGATGAAGAAGAGTCATGCAAGTAATTCTATTGAATAAAAGCATACTGCACGAGGAACCACTCTCCTATTTTTGTAGTTCAATTATGTGTCTGTGGCACTTCCCACTGAACAGCAGGAACATTGCATTTAGAGACGTCACACTGCAAATCTGCGCTTCAGTATTTCAGGTGCATACCTTGCTGTCTTTTAGACGATCTTCTTCTTTGATGGCTGGAATTATTTTTAATGTTATCGACCCTCGAGACTGAGCCTGAGAAAAACAGAAATGGTTTTTTACTTTGAAAGCAGGACAAGGATACAATGCAGACTATTTAAGCTCCAGTTTAAGGAGATAGCTGCTGTCTCTTCTTCTCAGAACTCTAACAGGCCAAGCTAATCCACTATTTAACTGAATTACAGAGACTATCATGATGTTCCATGACTCCACAACTGTGTCTTGCCCATGGAGACATCCACAGTAACTAGCTGGCTAAAACATATTAAGATCCTCATTAAAATTACTTTGTTTGCTTTTAGCAACTGCATTAATTTCTGGGCTACAGTTCACAGGACATTAAATACTTCTGTGGCTTTTAGTATGACACTGACTTAAATTTTTGCAGACTCATAATTTTAAAGTACTGCTTTGAAAAATACTACTGTGCTTTCTCCATATAGTGGCTAATTTGCTTGAGTGAAATGTAAACACCTACAAAATGAACACCTACTTTCAGTCTATGAATCTTTGCTAGTAAATGACAATTATTAGTTATAGTAAACTAAAAAACATTTCTAGGTCCTTCAGAAATCTAGAATGGGTTTATCTTATCTATTTTAGGTGCCGTATTTTGCATGAGATGAACTGTGTTGCGGAGAAGCCTGCAATTCTGCACAAATTAAAAAGCAAACACAAACATCTGTAGCTTTTCTTCAAAAAATAAACCATAAAAAGGTAAGCATTACTCTCCAGGCATTAGTTCACATGGGACAGATGTAATTAGAAATTACTCATGACAGATGAATAGCATCCCAAGGTCCCCATCAATAAAACTTTACGATTTCAAAGTGATTTTGACAGCCCCGCTCCCCCTCTGCCCCCCATTGTCATTTTTCAGGATTATTTTGATCTAAACTGAAATTAGGTGATGGAATTGATGCCAGTCTTCTGTGTTGCCAGTCTTCTTACTGTGCTCCTAACTCCACACCAAGACAAGGGGAAACCATGGCACAAGAGGGAAGTCAGAGATAAAGAAGCATAAGAGCTACAACACTTTCTACCAAGATTTGTGGGTATTCATGTTAGAGAAGCTTGAAGCAAGAATTTGCTCGTGTGGCCAGGAATCTGCTGGTAAAGAACAGACTGACAGCTCTATTGAACACACAGACAAGACTTTCTTCAGCTTCCTAACATACCACAGGTATGAACCATCTTCTAGGAATGTACTTAAAACTTGCAGTTTGCTTGTCATAAACAAAGCATTAAAGGGAAGTTCTTGACAGAGCAACATGTTAACTTTGTATTTGTATCTTACTTGGTACCAAATCCAGTTCGCAGAAGTTTCTGAAGTCAAAAGGAGAAGACTAATCCACTGGGAGAAGAAAAACTCTTAATGCAAAGACAAGCAGGGATTGCATCTCTTAGCTCTATATTTTAAACTCATGGTTAAATTTCATCATCTACTGTAATTACTAGATCACCAAACAGAAAAGATCTTGAAATGAAAATCGGTGCAGACCAAAATCTGACTTATTTCTTCTGGTCGTTTGTGAAGCACAGTAATACCATTGACTTCTCTTAGTTCATCTCCAACATGGACAAGACCTGAAAAGATGGTAAGTAAATTAAAATAGGTCTAGAGACTAGAAAAACCACTCCTCTGATGTCGAGCATAAGTCATTAGCATGTACTTCCTCTCCTCCCTCACCCAGATTGATGGATTTAGTACTAGAACCAAGTGCCTTTGTTGGAAATGTGTCTCCAAGTCTCCTGCCTTTATTCCTTATGGCACGTTTCTTTCCATGCAGCACAGTCTCAAAGGAGACCAGCATGCAGACAGGCAACTGAGGCAAGGTACCCTGGAAAATCACTATTTGGATCTGTATTAAGTATGCAAAACTGGAGTAGTTTCATGAGTGTGACCAAATCTTATAAAGTTAGAAGACATGCTGCTGACTATAAACGCAGGAATGACATATCTGTCAGCTGACACATCAATACTACACAGTCCCAAAAAAAAATTTAGTCTAGCATTCTTTCTAACAAGCCATGAAGAGGCTTTACAAGTTTTAGGTTTGTTTATCCAGTTCAATAAGAAACATTCTACTTGTATATAGAGCTACTGTTAACTGACATAAAAGAATTTCTCAGTAAAGCAAACAGAAAACACATGATACACTGAATAAGCCAAGATACTAGATTACAAGTAAAAAACATTCTTTGATTTCTTCTAAAGCTCAAACCTACTTCTTCCATCTCTGTTTTCATTTTTTCCTAATGGCCATTTTAATAAAAAACATATATAATTAGATTAACAGATTACTGATGGAATACAGAAATGCTAAGCGCATGCTTAAGAAACTTCAGAGGTTTATAAATACAACTTCAGAAATTTACTACTGCAGTCATACCACTGCGATCAGCTGCACCACCTCTCATGATCCTTGCTACAATCACAGCTCCTGTATGCTCATCTCTTCTGATGGTAGCTCCCTGAAATAAAACATACCCCCCGCCCGAAAAAATGTAAGAAATTTGCTCTGAATACAGCAACCACTGAAACAAGGTATATGCTATTATGTATTTTAAACAGGAATTAATTTGTTCTATGGATTTTCTCTTTCTCCTTGATGATTTCCACCATTATTCAAGTTTTGCCCATGCCAAGTGATTACAGGAAGGTATGCACACCTTCCTTTCTGCTGACTTTGCTAAGTGCTTACACTTGCTGCATTATTGTGGTCAAAGTCACTCAAGTGTGCAAAATAGCTTATTGTAACAAATTCATCCTCTTCTGAATCTTTATACAATATAGTCAGCACTTTTATATATAAAAACAACAAAAGCCAAGTAATTAGATTTTTTTCCTCCTCCTGCCTCTGCCAGCAATACAAAGCTTTAATCAGGAATTCAGTCACTTCTCCCTTCTGCTACTGTGATATACAAAAAGCAGATTTCTTTCCCAACACGACTGTTTTTTCTTAGGAAATAAATTCTTCCATTTCCACTTGTATAAAATTAGAAACTTGACAATATAATGCTTACATACAGGTATCAAACATACTCTTACTATACATCACTGACTTTCATGCAAGTGAATATATTAAGTCTTTGAATGTTAGCTACAGTATGAAAATAATGAATACATATAATAAGCACAATTGCTTCAATATATCCAGTTTCTTCACTGTTTCCTGTGCTAACCAGAATTATAAACCCATGCCCATAAAACATCTAAATGCAAAATTGTGAAGGTGCATTTACCAAATTTTTTTATGTTATTTTACTAGCTTCAGAACACTCCTAGTTTTCGAAGGCTATTTGATGACATCTTCAAGTATCTCCTCCATACTCACAACAACACTCTTGCACTACAAGGTTTATGACTAGAAATGGGTTATCTAGTATGTACCAAAGGTTCTTTATTTTTCACTAGCCGAACAATTTTCACTGATTCCTCATCAAAATCATCATCAAAGTTATCAGGTAGAGGTGGAAGAGCTGGGTCAAAGTTCTTCTGAGCTACAGTGTCATGCACTACAAGCATTGCCTGCATAAAGGAAAGAAAAAACAGTAACGTAATGGAGTCATACCACAATTCCCAGTTCTCATGTTTCCAGCATTACAGCAAACTAAAACCTCCCTCTTTCTACCCTCACCACAAACCCTCCAAGAAAGATTTAGCAATTATCTTACCCATCATGTAATCTATACACTGGTATATGTCAGTTTATATATTTAAAATAAATCCAGGCAACAACAAAGCTCAGCCTAAAAAAAACTGAAGTGGACTATGAAAAGCAAAAAGGTATTCTCTTATTTTCTGGTCCCTCAGAAAACAGCAAGGAAGGGAGGAATGGAAGACAGCAAGGTGCATTATGAGGCCGACACTGTCTCTTTTCAATTTCCTTCACATCCTAAAGTCTGTGCAGGAAATCCCAGTGAAATAGAACTAGTTTGTAGGAGGTTTCTCCTTTCTCCTAGGGATGTTTCAATATAAATTTTCTGTTACAAAATTTCTATTGCAATTCTGCAAAGGCATTTTGTTAAAGTCTCCAATGTGTTTTTTACCCTGAGATGTGGTGTTGACAGCAGCTGAAGCAGCTCTTTTTCTTCATTATTCACTGGTGCTGTCTGCAACTCTTCTATTACCTTTAAAATAAAAATTTACAACCTCAAAATTGAAGGAGTCTGCCAAACAAGATCATGTATTTACATTTCTGTTGAGTGTTTGCTAACATCTATCATCCATCAAAATAGTGTGCACAGATCAAAACTGATCCCAGTCCATACTGCATGAAACCTGAAAGAAACCAAAGCTTCTTCTGCTATTTTTATTAGATAGTACAGAAGACAGCATTAAGAATCAGAATCATAATCCCTAAACATACATTTTAATAGTTATTCTATCAATGTAATTTCAGGAGCAAGTTCTGAAATTTTAAATTCTATATGGAATACGTGAATGATATGTGAAACAACACTCTTGTGCCTGTATTATTTGATACAAGGCTTTAAACCTTTCTGCAATCATGTAGTATTACGTGTGTGGAACATGCAATATAACTTCCCTTGTTCCCCTGCAAAACCTGGATACCAAAATATGCCCTGGAGTCTCAGGCCTTTTAAACAAAAGATCAGAGAAATAATGGAGGCACTTCTGCACTGGGCTGATTGGGTGGGATGAGAGAGAAAGCAGGGGAGGGAGGGGGAAGGGAAAATGGGTTGAGGCAAAAGAGATTTCCTTACCCTGTTAAGAGTTCTAAATAGGGAAGTAATATAGTCCTATAAAAGCTTCTCTGCTATTCTGATGGGTATTTTGTATGACTTGACAGGCAGCAGTGCCAAAACTTTTGTGGAGGTGGTACACTGTACGTGGGAAAAGGGAGAGGGGGTGTGCTGCATGTGAAGATGGGGCCTTGGGGTCTCCTGACTTTGAACAGAAGATGTTCCAACTCCCAAACCCTCCACCGCCCTCTCCTACACTATCGTATGTAAAGAGCCATCAAATGCAGGGCAAATTTCACATTTTCAGGCATGTGGCATCATGGTACACACAAATCTAAGCACACAACTCTCCTCTGTGAACAGACTGGGGGATGAACTGACTGAGCAGGGAATGACTTGAGGATACTGGTGGATGAAAAATCAGATCCATGATGGCAATGTGTGCCTGCAGTCGAGAAAGGCAGAAGTGTCCCAAACTGCATAAAGAGAAGCAGGGCCAGTAGGGCAAGGGAGGCCATTCTCTCCCTCTGCTCTTGTTCTCCTGAGATCCCTCACCTAGAGCACAGTGTCCCATTCCACAGTTCCCAGGACATGGACCTGCTAGAGTGCATCCACAGGAGGATCACAAAAATGCCCAGGGGGCTGGGACACCTCTCCTATGAGGAAAGGATGAGACAGTTGGGATTGTTCAGCTTGGAGAAAAGAAGGCTTTGGGGACAGCCTTCAGCTGTTCAGTATATAAAGGAGGCTTACAAGAAAGAGAAAAGCTCTTTACTGGGGCCTGGAGTGACAGGACATGGGGCAGCAGTGTTAAATTGAAAGAGAGCTGATTTAGACTGGATATATCACTTTTTAATGATGAAGGTGCTGAGATGCTAGAACATCTGCATGGTGAGACACTGGGAACAAGGCTGCCCAGAGAAGTTTTGGATGCCCCACTACTGGAAATGTTCAAAATCAGGTTAGACAGGGCTTTGAGCAGTCTGACCTAGTGAAAGGTGGGCCTGCCCGGGGCTGGGTGGCTGGATGAGATCACCTTTCAAGGTCCCTCCAACCCAAACCACTCTATATCAACAGCAATGCTGCTTGGGTTGTAATGGTTTTAAGTCTGAATGTGGGACTGAATGCTCAGCTGGGATAGCCTGTTGTCAAGAAAGGACTGAATGCTTTTTGCAGTCTCTCCCTTATGAAGGCCATTAATAATCTCCTTTCATTCTACCTGAATGTGTCCATCTTCACTAGACATTTAATGGCTTGGTATTTTTGAGCTCTCGTTTCCCTGATTAATCATGGCCAACAGATTACAAAGACCGTTAGGGAAGATGAGAAATACATTCACATATAGTACAATTGCAAAATTTTGATTTGTTAGAAAAGCAGGCTTAAATAATAGGAAAAGTATGAGACAAGAATTTTTACTCACATCTTCAACTAATCCTGCTGCACTATGTAAAACAGGAGTTGGACTCTGTCTTTCATAATGACGGAGTTTTTCATGAATCTGAAAAAAGATAATTCAGGGATATTTCTACAGAGATACAAAACTTTCTAAATATAACTACACTGGAATATTTTTCTATTTAAGGAGCATAATTTATCTGAGACATGTCAGAAAAATAATCTCTCTTGGGGTTATTTTTGTTTTGTTTAGAAGTCTTAGTTTTCTTTTTGCTCACGGTAGTTTCAGACAGCCAGAAAATCTGTTAAGACTTTAGGAGCATAAGGGGAAAAATGAAGCCATTTCACACCACATTTTAGCTATGGGGCACTGTATCTTCATTTTAGCAAGAAGAGCAGAAAAATTTATTTCTGAACAAAATATGCTAACTGTCAAACATTATTAATGTTTGTGCTTAAACACACATATGCTTTGGTTGGTACAGAATTCTTTAAAAAGCTTTGGCAAAGTAAATGGTTGCTAAAGCAAGGAACAGAGAAAAAGTTCCTGTAAGGAAAACGTACATACATAAATGTAAACTTTTACCTTCATCAGGTAGCTGAGACTCCTTTCACTGAAGACATCCCTAAGGAATCCCATTTCCTCTTTATGATTTGAATCAGGTCTTAGCTGAGATGTCAAAAGAGCCAAAGTTTCATGCAATCCTAAATTTAGATTCAGGACAGAAAAAAAAGTTGTACATAGCATTTCTCATGGGACCTTCTACTGCAGACTTAACCAGTCACTCCATTTACTTGGGTACCATATTGGTGGAGAGACTTGTGTTTATCTACCACTTATTTTGCAATGCTCCCTTTGTAAGTGGCAAACACAGCATCACATAAAGGCAAAAGCTAAGAAAGCAAAATATATTTCCTTAAAAATTACCTCTCATATTTCCCACTCCATGTTTATTACCCTTTGTTACCAGAATAATTAGCCCTCTTACAAACTTTGAATTTTTAGTGCCACAGCAGACTCTTGAAATGACTGAACCTTTGTTGCACCAGCTCTACTTCCACACCAACTTTGTTTACAAGGGTTATCCTGCCCCTTCCACCTCTGAGGCACCTGTAAGAAGCCAGCTCTGACCAGAGGAAGAAAGGACTGGTGTAGATTTCCATTGTGGTGGAAGCAAAGCCTGTGGCTAGTTTTCTAAAAGGTACTTAAATCATCAATATCCCAATTTTGCAGTGCACAGGCCAGACAAATGCGAGGTTTTTCCTGGTGAACCATGTCTGGGAAGACAAGATCAAAACAAGACAGGGAAAAAAAAAAAGAAATAAAAGGGGGAGGGAGTTAAAATCTATTCCTGTGGCTATTCTCTCCATGAACCTTAGAGTGCATTTTGATTCAGAAGACTCAAACTCTCTTCTGCTTTAACATTATGTATCATTTAGTATGTATGACTTCCCCCTGGGCATCATATTGGAGAAACCAGTAAAGTAGCCTTGAATGAAACCACTGTTATTTGAAGTTAAAAGAAAGAATATTAACAAAGATTACCAACCCCTGTTCAGAAAACATTAAGAACTGACACAGCAAGCAGCAGATATACACGGGCTGATCTTTAATAAGCATGCGTAGAAGGCACTGTTACACTGAGAGGTCCAAGTTTCTCTACAGGAGCCTGTCGATCGGAATATATTCAGGTCCTCTAGGGTTCTTAACAAACTGTTTCCTGACAAACTTTATTAATTTTCACCTTTTACACTCCACCTTTCCTCTCGCCAAGACAACTCTAGTTGAATTATCTTAATTCTATTATATTTTACTCCAATTTGAATTAATTTTCTGTGTGAAACACATATGGTAAGATTTCAGTCATTCTTCTGTTGAAAGCATGCAGATTAGTTACCTGAGTCTTCCGAAAGCACTGGCATGGCTTTGTTCTTAATCTTAGAGACAAATGTTCAACTTAAATCAACAGGATTGTTTCTTCTTTCTGGACTGCGACTCTGAGGCAGTCCTGAAATGAGCAAACATAATACCTAAGCTCAAGCATGTGAGAAAAATATCAAGTATGTAAAAATAGCAAATTCCCAGTACCTCTTTCTCTCAAGTTTTCAGTTTAACCTGAATCAAGCAGAGCTCTGCAGTTATTCTGCTATGCAAGGAACAAAATGAAAAATACTAGGTTATTATATAACCATATTGTATCTTGGCTAAAGCTGGTGCTAAACAGAGTATCTCTCAAGACAGACAGTTTTAACAAGTCAAAATTACTGTCTGAAAAAAACCAGAAAAGAAGGGATGTTTAAAAGCACTGAAAAATATCATATACAGAAATAGAGCATGCAGGGAAATGTCACATGACAAGATGTCCTGGGGCTTCCTAAAAGCACATCTCAAAGAAATTTCCATGCTCCTGGAATTCTGATGAAGACCATGCTACAATTACATGCAGCTCATTAAAGCTAGCAGGACTGTCACTCTATCAACCTCGGTCACAGGTACTAAGGATGTCATAAAAAAATAAGGCTACTTCAACTGCTCAGAAATTGCTTTATATACTTCTACTGTAGATTTCTCTTGTCACTGAGAGCAAATTACTCCAGAGGAATTTAAAAAAAAAAAAAAAGAAAGAAAAAAGAAAAACCGAATCTATGCCTATAATTGCCAATCCAAGATGAAACACTGTGTTTCAGGACACTTATAATCTTGTTCATGCTTATAAAATTCATTGGACTAATATCGGCATAAAAACAAACGTCCATAACAGCACACATACTCCAACTCTTTGCTAAATACAAGAATGCTCCTTGCGTTTCTGTTTGTAGATAAGTCTCTGATATTTTGATTGTATGATACAAGTTTGATGGTCTTCCAATTCAATTTTTTTTTTACTAGCTGCCTGAAAATACCACAGTACTGCATGGCAAATTAGCATATACCTATTTAGCATCTTCTAGATTCCTGAGCTTCTCTACAAAGTGATGAAATACTAAGATCAACAGTCACCTGTGTTTTACATCCTGTATTTTCCACCACTATGATTAATTAATCCATCTGGGCATCGAAACATAACTGGAGTTCTCTACAAAAATGAACTGAGTGTTGAAATTTCACTCTAATCCATCGACTGTACTCCAGCGCATTATATATACCATACCTTTATTTAAACACTCTTATTACCAACTGCTTAGAAGAAATAAACATTTCTCACCCCCCCACCCCCATACTTCATACCAAAAGAAATGTATGTACAGGCAATTCATTCAGCTGCCTTGGTTCCCTGACTATGGCATTTCAATTTGACACATATTTAAACCTTCTCAAATTATTGTGAAAGAGAACTTTAATTGCATGCTTTATCTTTGCAACAATGTGTGCTTCCTACAGTCAAATCTATTTAGCACCAAATCCCATGAAAGGCCAAGTTATTTTCCAAATTCTTAGAGAAAAAGCAGCCCACACAGGAATCTGGAAAACACACATTTTAGCATCTTAGAAACCTGACAGCAAACTCAGGAGCATCAGAATTAGTCGAGTTAGGCACAGCAATCAAAATGGAGGCTTCCCCTAGAGGCATTTTCCATGCTCTGTAAAAATCCTGTTACAGAGGACTGACTGGAATGAACACTCCAAAGAATGAAAAGCATTCCATACCCAGGGCTGGTTCTCAAAGGTATTAAAATCAGCCGCAGCATGTGATATTTTGCAAGATGGGTCGCAAAACCATGAATCTGTCCTCTCATCAGTGTAGAACGAATAGGCTCAAATACACTTTTCATCTTTAAAAATATCTACCTAAACTGTAATTGATTTTTCACACATATCCTTGCCCAGCTGCTCCAAAGACTGAATGCCTGAAGCACCTTTCTCACCTAGGAAAATGACTCTTAATATTTGGAAAGGGCTAAATAATCTGAAATTATGCTCTCCATGGGGTCAAAGTAGGAGATCAAACAGAGGCATAATATGATCTGGCACAGAAGCATAATATGCATCGGCTGCATGTTCACCAAGATGTCCCAGCCCAAGAAGAATGGCATCCCCATTACCTTGCAAACTAAACCTATTGTGGTTCACAGCCTAATAAAACATAAAGCTTCTGTAACCCAGACAATATCATTCAAAGCTGTAGTTGCTTTCAGAAAGCAATTGCAGTTTAACTATTTTTCATCACCCTAACAAGTAGGTCAGAAAATACCTCTGTATGCTAATCGGGCCATAGCTGATAGCCACACAGGATTTCTCCTCCTGTCCAAATCTGAGTGAAGTTCTCTTCCGCGGGGTACCCTACCTTCTCTAGCACGAAAAGAGAGACTACTCTGGCGGCTAAGCGAAGCATGGAGAAAACCTCACATCGTTCGCTGCTGGGCACCACGGGGCACACTCTTCCTGCGAGGCCGCAGGGCAGCGGCGCAGCTCCCGGCCCAGCGCCCGGGCCCGGACACAGCCCGCGATCGGCGCTTCGGCCTCAGCCGGGCGCCCCTCAGGGGACCTGGGGCCTGCCTGACACCCCCGGGCAGGGCACGGCCAGCCCGCCCCGGCAAGGGCTCTCCCACCCCGGAGAGAACTTTACGTGAGCTCCACCGAGCTCGGGGACAGGCGACTCTGCCGGAGGGGACACTTGCGGGCGCACAGCTCCTCAAAGCCCGACGGCGTACACACCGACGTTCCGTGCCGGACCGGACCTCCCGCACGCGAGCAGCGAGACGTCCCCTCCTGCCCTGCTCGGCGAACACACCCCGGACACACATCCAGCACGGCCGGCCCCGAGCCCTCGGCCTCGGAGCGAGCCCGCCAGGCAAACCCAGCACAGCCGCGGGCTCCCGTCCCGCCGGGCCCACGCCTCCACGGCAGCGGCAGAGCCCAGCCCGGCCCGGGGCTGCAAAATGGCGCCGCCCCGGCCGCCCCTGCAGCCCCTGCGCCGCGCCTCAGTGCCAGCGCTACCGCCGGGCCTCCGTTACCTGCGGGAGCGGGCCCGGCTCTGGGCTCCTGCGGCGCTGGAGCCTGCCCCGGCCAGCCGCGGAGCACCGCCGGCACTCGCGTCCCCCTAGCCCAGTGAGCACGTCGCTCATGCGCCCTTAGAGCTGCTCTACACACGCCCCCGTCCCTCCCTCAAGCTGCCGGCGGCCCGGTGGGCGGCTGGGCTGGTTGGGGGACACTGCAGCCCCGCCCCGCTCTTCGGTGTTACACCGGCCCCGCTCCGCGCCTCGCCCCGCCCCAGCCCCGCTCACTCCGCCCCAGCCCCGCTCACCCCAGCCCTGCTCACCCCGCCCCAGCCCTCCTTACCCCGCCCCAGTCCCGCTCACTCCGCCCCAGCCCCGCTCACCCCAGCCCTGCTCACCCCGCCCCAGCCCTCCTTACCCCGCCCCAGCCCTCCTTACCCCGCCCCAGCCCTGCTCGCCCTAGCCCTGCTCACCCCGCCCCAGCCCCGCTCACCCCGCCCCAGATCGGCTCACCCCGCCCCAGCCCCGCTCACCCCAGCCCTCCTTACCCCGCCCCAGCCCTGCTCACCCCGCCCCAGCCCCGCTCACTCCAGCCCTCCTCACCCCGCCCCAGATCGGCTCACCCCGCCCCAGCCGGGCTCGCCCAGCCCAGCCCAGCCCAGCCCAGCTCTCCCCGTCGGCTGCGCCGTCTCGTCGGCATCTCCCGCTCGGGCCGGGGCTGCTCCGGCTGTGCCCCTGCCCTGCTCGCCGGCGGGCAGCGCCCCGCTCCCGCTCCCGCTCCCGCTCCCGCTCCCGCTCCCGCTCCGCGGCCATCCGGCGCGCCCCGTGTCCTGGGGCTGGCGCCGCGTCCGGCGGCTGCTGCGCGCAGGCAGCGCGGTGCGGTCACCCCTCCCGCCCCGCCGCATCCTCACCGCACCCACGGAGCACCTCGGCGGCCGGCGGCATGTCAGCCGTGCGCAGGAAGTTTGGGGACGAATACCAGGCCGTGGGCCTCGCTCGCTGCAGCGCTCGCAGAGAGCGGCAGCGCTTCGTAGACAAGAACGGGCGCTGCAACGTGCAGCACGGCAACCTGGGCGGCGAGAGCAGCCGCTACCTCTCCGACTTCTTCACCACGCTGGTGGACCTCAAGTGGCGCTGGAACCTGCTCATCTTCCTGCTGACCTACACAGTGGCCTGGCTGGTCATGGCCTCGATGTGGTGGGGCATCGCCTACCTGCGAGGGGACCTGCACCAGGCGCACGGCGACTCGTACAGTCCGTGCGTGGCGAACGTGTACAACTTCCCCTCCGCCTTCCTCTTCTTCATAGAGACCGAGGCCACCATCGGTTACGGGCACCGCTACATCACGGAGCGCTGCCCTGAGGGCATCGTGCTTTTCCTCTTCCAGTCGCTGTTGGGCTCCATCGTCGATGCGTTCCTCATCGGCTGCATGTTCATCAAGATGTCCCAGCCCAAGAAGCGAGCTGAGACCCTCATGTTCAGCCGTGCCGCGGTCATCTCGCAGCGGGATGCCAAGCTCTGCCTCATGTTCCGTGTCGGCAACCTCCGCAACAGCCACATGGTGTCTGCCCAGATCCGCTGCAAGCTGATCAAGGTGAGGCCTGCCGCGACACTGGGTGGCATTGGGACCTGGGTGGCGGTGGGCGACCCTGGGCAGGGTGCGGGCCAAGTGCGAGGCTGTGTGCATAGGGCAGGGAGCGTGGGGCTTCCCCTGTGCAGCCCCTGCAGCTCTGCCCTGCCCCAGGGACAGCTGTCCTGTCCCTCGGCACGTGGGTGACAGGATGCGACTGCGGTGGTGTGAAGGACAGTGGAAGAATTTGGCGTAGCTGTCCATAGGAGCCATGAAGGAGCCAGGCAGGCACAGGGGAAATCCGTCTCATCAGAGACCTCCCAGATGCATTGCGAGGCTGGCAGAAACCCAGTTTGGTCAGCATGGATGGATGTGTCAGGATGCAGGATAGCTGCAAGGAGGGGCACTAAGGCGTGCTGCTTAGCTGGGAATGCATGGCTGGGAATAAGGAATTGATTTGTGGTGACATTAAACTGGGATAAAGATCAACCTTGACCTCCTCTTCCCCTTGGGGAATCTTGGTGAGCTTTGACTTGCAGTTTCTTATCCCAGTGTTCCAGCTAATGACTTCACAGCATTTCAGAAGGATTGTATATGTTCTTTAGTGGAAACACCCTTTGATTGTCACCAGTATCTGTTTATTAATCACTGAAAATGGTCAGTGTAATTCAGACTGCAAGAAAACTGGAATTCAAAGGAAATCATTAAAAAAAAATTATCAGGACAGAAGAGTTTGGCAGGTGCAAAAGTCCAGCAGATAAATTGGGCTGGAGTAGAATGGAAGAAAAACACTGTATGGCATGCCAAGACTAAGCAATGGAGCATCTCACAGCAGCTATGTCTTGTCACAGGAGCTCTGTCCGAAGCTCCTCAGCTGCCGAAAGCTGACAGTGATGACATTAATTTCAGGATATCATATTTGAGTGTTATAAATGTTCTGTACTGTATCTGCTAGTTCTCTCTTTGGAGCAACTGGCCTTTTTAATAATCTGCATAAACAAGGATGAAGCAGTAGGTGATGGGGCAGTGGTAAACATGAAAGGCTGTTTTCCTTCTGTGCTGAATGCTAGACTGAACTGTTAATTTTTCCTGCTACAGAATACCACTTAAAATGGAGAATCTGCTAAGATTTAAAAAGAGATTGGATATATATGGGAACAAGCTGTAAAGAGTTACACTGGAGCAATTTTTGTAGGAATTGGAAAGACAGCTGAACCATGTTTTTTGTTGCTGTCTAGCAGAAAGCCCCTTTAAAGTATTTAATTCCATCATTCAAAATGGAATGCAAGTCAAAGTGGAATAAAAGTGGTGTCACATTGCTTTTTATAGAGAGGGTAACTAATTTGCTTTTGAAATAAGACACCGAATATCCAACTTGATGTGCTTTCTGCTGACAATTCTATTGCTACACAATGCTGGTATGTAGATGACTGGGACTGAAAACTCAGGGACATTTGATGGACCTGCATGACCCCTGTGTCTAGGATAGCTGTTTTGTGAGCCACACAATGAATCAGTGAGCAATTCTTGTTTTTTTGTTTTTTTGGTTTTTTTGTATGATCATCATGCCCATGACTTGTCTTCAAGCTGCTTTGTGACCTTTGGCAAATACAAGCTATGAACAGAAGAAGATTTAAAATTGAATGCGCAATAGCTGCCTCCTCAGTCCTTATTGAAATGTGTGGTATTAGTTCCCAGGTCTTTCTGTAAATCCTCATGATTTTGTTAAGCTGCCCACTGAACTGGACACACCATTCTAGTGGCCAGTGGTGGCTCTTCAGTGAATTTACATCAGATGCTTTGAAGTAGCTTTGTGTGTCCTCTAAACTTATGGTGAATGTGCCAGAATTCTCTTGCTATCTTCAGCAAATTCTGCCTTGTTCTGATTTGAGCTCTGTCCCCTGTACTTCCCTGCAGTGCTGCCAACAGCTGATCTTGCTCCACTTCTCCAGCACCTGATTAGATAGCCAGAAATTTTTTTTTGTACTGGTGTCACAGTGAAGGAATGTGAAGAAACACATTTTTGTACTTGAGACAGGAGATATATTTAGTAGCGAATATCGTGTTTTGGTCAGACCAATGGAGCTCTGAGGATTTATCTTGGTAAAGTATAGTAATCGAAGTCTGTCTGAATAGCATTTTCTGACAGTGTGATATATGCCCTAATACATTCAGTAGACTACAGTGGTGCTACCACCCTGGGCTGGCTTTTCTTTTGGTGCAGGCACTGTGCAGCAGCATGGCATAGTGATACCGTGCAGAACTCTGAGGCTCTTTTTGAGTTGTGGAGAGTTTGGAAGACAGCTACAAGACTAATTGTGTTCCAGCAAAAACTATTCCAGAAACCCAAGTCCTTCTAATTTACATTAAGTGCTAAAGAAGCTGGAGAAAGCAAAATACTGTGGCAAGAAATAGAAAAAAAGCTATTTGGAACTAGCTGTTGAAAATGTGTAGTTTCAGGTCCTGGACTTTTTAATGTCACAGTGAACTGTATTTTGCTGCCTGTTGATTCCTGGACTTTACTAATGTGCCTCAGGCAGCAGCCACCAGTAAGGCAATCAGTATTGATTTTTTAAAACTCAATTACAGTACATATTTTTACCTTCTCTTGATGTGATATGTCATTGATAAACATGATAGCGTTGGTGTGTAAAATCATCTATATAGTGTTTCAGCTGGTATAGAACATTTTGATTCAGAAAGTTGAGGAACGTAAAATCATCATAGCCTGTTTTCAACATGTGCTAACAATAGTTTTAAAAATACAATTGTGAAGCATGATAGCCATAGAGGCAGGGAGCTTTGGGTTATAACCAGCAGGCACACATTCTTTAGGCTGTCCTTACTAAGAGTTTTGAATGAGCTGAAAGCAAACAAAATTGTAATAGAAAGTTCACAGATGGCAGGTGACAGGCATCGGAAATAAGTAAGAAGACCCATTTTACTGAGATTTCAAGAAGTTGATAAGCAGGGCAGAAAGTGGAAAAAATACCTTTTTTAATATTACAGAATCGTTCAGATTGGAAGGAACTTTAGGAAGTCTCTGGTCCAACCTTCTGCTGAATGTATGGTGAGCTAGGAGGTCAGACCAGGTTACTCTGGGCTTTTTCCAATATGGTTTTGGAAACCTCTAAGAAAAAAAACAAAATGCACAGCCTTGCTGGGCAAGCTTTTCCACTGCTTAACTATCCTCATGATGAAAGTTTTTCTTCAATCCAATCCAATCCAATCCAATCCAATCCAATCCAATCGATCCAATCTTCCCTTGTTTCAATTTAGACCTGTTGTCTCTCTTGTTACTGCCAGGCACCTCTGTGAAAAGCCTGACTCTATCTTCTTGATTACCTTCCTCAAGTTTTGGAATGGAACTCCACACAAATCTTTACAATGATATCAAAGTAACGAGATCATATTATTCCAGTAATAGAAAATATAATAAGACTTCTTGCAAGCTGGTAGTCTAAGTGTGGGGGAGGAGCAATGAGCATGGACCAGTTTAGCATTTTCTAGACTACAGTATTAAATTAAGCATGATGATGCTGCATCTTTTGCATCCCACTTTTTCTGCTCCTGTTCTTAATTAGTCCACCTGGATATCAAAACATAATTATATGAGTTCTCTAATGAGTGAACTGACAGAGGGTTAATAATAATAAAACTGTATCATGTCCAGTTAAAGAGAAACATGCATAAACAACAGGGTTTAGAAAAGCAAAGAGAATGAATAAAGGATAGGAGTGATGATTTGAAGGGCACGATGTGTTTGATCAGACACTAAAACAGACTGAGTGGTGATGCAGTGGAAGTCTGCCTTGTAATCAAAACCAAAACAAGGATGCAGTGGCAGAAAGTTAAAGACACAGGAGTATTTTTTTCCCCTTAGCTGTAAAGCAATTAACCTTTGGATAAATTCTTTGAGACCTTTAGTTTATCCATCTCCCACCACATTTAAATTGCAAGCTAGGGCATTTCTAAGTAATTATGCCCTTATTCAATGTGTGCTCAAATCTGTGAAATTTACTTCTCTTTGTGTTACGTGGATGGTCAAAATAAAGAATCACAAGTGTTCCTTCCAGACTTTTTGCTGACAGTTTAAAGTCCTCTGCCTTGTTTTGTGATCTTTTGAATAAAGCTGTATATCTGAAAAACAAAGGTCACTGGCTAGGAGCCTGAATGTATTTGGGCTATTAAGCTATCTTCATTCAGGTAAAATTCTTTTTATTCACCAAACAAGCTTTTTTTAAAAATTCTTCATGCCCTGCATAAATCAGTTCTGTATATAAGATACTGAAGACCTCAAACACAACCTTTTGCTTTCTCCCAGATCTTTTACCTCTAATCATCCTCGCTGGATTTGTTTACTATTGAATGGATTTGATCGAAGACTCTTCCACAAAGAAAAATGGTTTGTAGATCAAACAGTTCTTAAGTCAGGCAGGCAGCAATTTGTGCAAATGTGCACATTTTTATCTAGGTAAATGTATTTGATAAAACTTTGGGACAATTTTGAGATTTAGATGTTGGTTCATAGCGCTCATATCGAGGCTTGTTACCTTGGAGCGAAGATCATAGGCAGCCAATCAATCTGTGCACCCACTGCAAGAACAGCAGCCAGGCAACAAAAGCAGTGGCGCAGTCTGCAGCTTAGCTCTGCACCTTGCCTCAGGAAAAGAGAAAAGATGTTTTTACAGTAGGCTGAGTACACCTTTGCATATAACACACTGGTATGTAGCGGCAGTTTTAATTCCTTTTGTTTCATAGCACTTTTATAGTTCAAATCGTAAATCATTTGTGAAAATGCTTTTACATACAATCAGTTGATATTTTCTTTGTCTTCATCAGTAATGGAGAAATTGACTCTTGCCCTCCTGTGTAGAGGACAGCTTTGTTACTTAGGTAGGAAGAATGTTTTTTCCTCAGCGGCAAAACAAACGCATAGCACAGAAATGAAATAATGCACTGTATTTAATAAGGAGCTGTGCTCTAGCAGCTGTCAAACTGGTTATGTAATCTCCAGTAAATACCAGGCAGTTATAAATTCAGCATTTTTAAGGTACATGTGAAGAGGAGAGACAATATGAAGATATACTAGTTGCTTGGGGATTTTTTTTTAAAGACAGAAACTTTTTTAAAAGAATACTGATCAGATCTAAGTTGATGGCAAAACTGCTGCCTTTGGCTTGCTCTCAGTGAACAGTGTTTCCAAGCAGAGGAACCAATACATTTATCAATACAAATGCAACACAATTAAAACTATTTATTTATTCATTTATGATAGTATAATTTATACTAATATTTATTTGTTTGTCTATAATCAGTAGCCATCTTCTTAAAGAGTTAAGTGCTTTTAAATCAAACATAAGCAGAAAGGATTTTAAATATAATTTATATCAGCTATTCAAAGCTTCTAATTTTAATGGGCAATTTCAACCAGAGACCTTCAAGGCAGCCAGGTGAGAAGCTGCCTGGCCAACTGATGTAACTGTTAGTTATACTTAGAATACTAGGAGAATTTGGAGAGAACACTACGGGGTGGAGGGAAGCTATCATATCAGTATTTTTATTGGACCCATGAAATGATGGCAAGAAAAATGAGGCACTTAGCTTAATAATAAGTTCACTGTTAAGGTCAAGATACAGTAGGTGGTACATGCACAGGATGATAGCATCATCAGTATCAATTCAGATAGTTTTGTGAAAATGTCACTTACCAGACATACCGCACAATTACTATGATGTTTACCTTTGAGTTAGTACATCACAGTGTCTGCCAAACAAAAGTAACATACAAAAATAATGAAAAGTGAATTAGAACAACAGAGTAAAATGTGCCCAGCTTGCAGATTTTGGTCTCTTTAACAGGAACTTTTGCCACAGGATATTCAAGTTGAACATCCATTACAAGGCATGTAGTTGGAACACGACATTTTTGTCGAAGTGTATATATGTATGTATATATATATAAATACATACATATATATAAATATATATATGAAGTGTGTGTGTGTGTATATGTCATAGTAAAGTTTGTAGGTGGTGATGAGATCTACTGGCATAATAAGAAAAGTCAGAATTGGTCTTGCATAGTAACCTCGTAGTATTTAGCATTACTTATATCTCCATGATGAAGCCTCTGGACCTAATACATGTGGATGATAATGTCGTGGAAGAGGCAGGTTTAATCTTTATTGCATTGATTTCATGTTTTTCCTCACACAGTGCTTACTAAATCCTGTTTTTATCTTTAGTCCAGACAGACACCGGAGGGAGAATTCCTGCCACTAGACCAGTGTGAACTGGATGTTGGATTTGGAACTGGAGCTGACCAGCTCTTTTTAGTTTCCCCTTTAACCATCTGTCATGAAATAAACTCAGAGAGCCCCTTTTTTTGTCTCTCACAAAGATCACTAAGAAGTGAGCAATTTGAAATAGTTGTCATCCTTGAAGGAATCGTTGAGACTACTGGTAAGACTTACAGTAATATACGTACTCTAATTTTTTTGTCTTTGTTTTCAGTGCTGGTATTTTTAGCAAGGCAGCTGTTAGTCCTGGATGCTCCAGCATTTCCCACCATATGCTGCAGAGCTTCAGTGGCTTTCATCAACCAATAAGAGACCTCCCTTCCCCACAGGGCTCTGCATTACCAATTCCCAGAGTGGCCAATATGTCTAAGAGACACAGCCTGCCACTCTTGGACTATGGCATGTGGAACAGCTCAACACTCTTATGAGGCTTCTGTTTTAAGGGCCACCACTCTGAAAGAATGTTGAACTTTAATTTTGCTTTTGCTTGGTTGCGCATCTGCAATATTTAATCCAATATTTGCATAAAAATCTAGTCAGTCAATTAGAGGCACTCCACTGACTGTCAGAAGATTGTCTAGGAACAATTGCCCCATTTTATAATCTATAAAATTGTTGGCTTACTGGCTGCAATTGATTTTTCTCTGTCAGCCTTACCATGTATTTTTGGGGTTTTTTTATGCCAGTCTGCTTGCTCACATGAGAATGCCATGCTCTTGTCCATTTCCACAGGAATGACGTGCCAAGCTAGGACCTCGTACACAGAAGATGAAGTCCTTTGGGGTCACAGGTTCCTCCCAGTAATGTCTCTAGAAGATGGCTTTTTCCGGGTCGATTATTCTCAGTTTCATGCTACATTTGAAGTCCCCACTCCTCCTTACAGTGTTAAAGAGCAAGAAGAAAACCTGTCCCTGTCATCTCTTAGTCCTTTTGATAAGAAAACTAGAAGGGAACAGGTTTGTCCACTTGACTGTACTGATGTTACAGGAGAGAAAAACAAGCTCCCTTTAAAACTTCAGAAGATTAGCTTGGGAAAGGAAAGCCTTCCACAAAGAGCCCTGAGAACAAGTTCCAGTAACACACAAAAGACTTTCAGTACCGGAGATCTCTTGAAAATTCAAGAAATAGGTGCCACCTCTGATGGTGAAGACAGTGATAACAGGATACAGCTGAAAGCCTTAAAAATAAATGCCAAGGCTTTGACTCAGTCTGCGAGCGACCTTGAGTTACAGAAGGATTTTCCAGGTATGGGCACTCTAGAGTTGAAACTGGAAGATAATTTTCCTGCCAAACTTTGAAAAATTAACTCTGATTGCTTCTTTTAAGAGCTGAAGAAACAGGAGTTGTTGCTGATAAACTGCATTTGAGACTGTTGCCCAGACAGAGTTGTTTCACAATAAAGTCATAACTTGGTTTTGCTACTTTCAGGAAGAATGATCCTTTTTGTATAATTGTTGTGTACAGACCCAATTTAGGTAGCATAATAGGACTTGGATGGGCACTAAGATTACCCTGTCATGCCAAAGAGATTCCTGCCCTGATGATGTTTCTCAGCATGCTCATTGCAAATCTGCACAGTCTTCCAGATGCTTTTTCCCAAGGCAAGGATCCGATCCTTAGTCACAGAGCAGTGAAACGTTCAGAGATGAAGCCAGAAAGGGTATAACAACAGCTGAAATGTGGTTTTGTGCAGCTCAGATCTTGGACTGCTCCTGATATACAGAACAGCAGAACACAGAAGAATATGTGGCACTGCTCAGTCATAGTCCAGTTCTCTCCCAGTGACCCCTTTGCCAAGTGGCCTTCCTGGTGGCATGCAGCCTTCTTTCCCAATAACTGTGGCACGCTCACTCTGTGCTCCCAGTGTCTCGTTCATGATCATTCAGGTAAAGGAAGCAGTTTGCAATAACCATTTGGGTCATTTGACTCACATGAGCTCTTATAAACATGAGGACCATTTATCCTGTCCAAAATTAGACCTCAGCATTTCATTTGGTAGATCAAATACTGAACTTTAATGATCATATCACCACTCACTGTGAAGGAGAGATGAGATCAGTAGCTCAGCTTCATGGTATGTTTTATACTGCAACTAAATGAAGTTTTAGTTTCGAGATATTGTAAGTAAATAAAAGCGAAGTGATAGTGCCCAGTCATCACACCTCTCAGAGTTCTACTAATGAATGGTAGTGTCTGATGTTGCCAATTTTCATTTTGTTACATTTGCCTTCTCCATTTATGTATGATTCTCAATCATTTTGTAGATTTGATATTTATTGCTATTCAGCTCAATCCACCTTAGTCTGTGAAAGAGGCTTTTCCTTTCCTGGTTGTTAGTAACTGTGAACACACCTTGCTGTTTTGTAAACAGTGTTCAGTAGCTCAGCATAGCAGGTGTTCATCACCAGAGCAGCAGAACCAGCAAAGCACTCTCCAGTAGAAGGATCAAATTCTGTTTGTTACATGGACAAAATTCAGTCAAATTTAAAAGGGGTGGCAGTGGCCACATTCCTTGATTGTAAAGTGATATATTCAAGCTAGGAATAGCTTGGCTTGCATAATTCACTATTTCTTGCTTTTGATCTGTCTACAGTGTGAGATTGGAAAATGGTATTTTATGCAGGGATAAGATTTACTGCTTGTTGTTCTTTATTTGATTTCAACATGAATTTCAACAATATATATGTGCTAAAATCTGTGTTGTCATTTATTAACTGTATTTGTATGGAATATTTAGATGACAGCATGAAGTCTTAAGTGATGATGATGACTCTCCCTACTCTCCAGTAGTATAAATTAGTATAAAATAACCAAAATTAGTATAAAATAAAATCAGATCCACCTTGGGTCTCAAGCATTCTTTACTGGAATGTGCATGTGCGTGTTGACAACAAAGCAGCTCCAGGAGACAAAGCACCATCCTTGGGCACACTCCCCCTCTGCTGTGGGGCAGGAACTGGGGGGGACTTCACTCATTTTGTGCCTTCTTTTGGGGGTGAGTAGAAATGGGGGGCTGGGGAAGTCTGGGATGGTGATGGTGTCATTAGGAGCACCCCAATGTCACCGGGAGAGCGATGATGTGGTGGAAGAGCAGGTGAGTAGGGGAGCAGGTGGCTCATACAGGGTCCCTCCAAAAAAGGGAGGTTACAACCCAAACCAGCATAAAAAGGGGTTAAAAAGCAAACTGAATTGTAAAAAATAAAAAAGCCAGCTAGTCCTCCAAGACCCTTGAGACTAACACTGCCAAGACAGTAGAGAATAAACTGGAGGGAGTGCAGGGCTGCAGTACCTGTGTGTGAATGTATCTTGATATTCATCTTTCTAATAATACATTTTCTGTTTTACCGCATTGGTCTGAAAACATGCTTAACGGTGGCAATAGGCAACTTTATTTCCACAACTAAATCAACTTCAGCATTTGTCTGCATGCAGAGGAGGAAGATGGGCAGGACAGAGGATGCCTTTGATCCTGAGGCTGCCTTTCCATCAGCAGGCACTGCCCCAGTACGAAATGGTCACAGTGCACTGCAGCCTGCACTGGATCCTGTTCATCCTGCTGCTCATGTGTTTTTTTCCATTAGGCCCTGCAGGATCTCGTGCACCCGAGTTAAGAATTGCACCAGGATCTGGTACGGATGTGGACCAGATTTTAACCAGCTTGATGGCATTGGCAGTGGCCTTGGCTGCTCAGAGGGGGTTGAGTTCAAGGCTGGCTCTGGCTGCTCAGAGGGGGTTGAGTTGAAGGTTGGCTCTGGCTGCTCAGAGGGGGTTGAGTTGAAGGTTGGCTCTGGCTGCTCAGAGGGGGTTGAGTTGAAGGTTGGCTCTGGCTGCTCAGAGGGGGTTGAGTTGAAGGTTGGCTCTGGCTGCTCAGAGGGGGTTGAGTTGAAGGTTGGCTCTGGCTGCTGAGAGGGGGTTGAGGTCAAGGCTGGCTCTGGTGTTGGAGTGGCTGTTCCTGCTGAGGGCTGATGTGGAGTAGGTTCAGAGCAGCATGATTGTGTTGGCATTGTCTCTGGCTGCTCAGAGGGGGGTGAGGTGGAGGTGGGTTCTGGCTCCCCACAGGGGGATGAGGTGGAGGTTGGCTCTGCCTCCTCACAGGGGCTTGAGGTGGAGGTTGGCTCTGGTTCCTCACAGGGGGATGAGGTGGAGGTTGGCTCTGGCTCCTCACAGGGGTTTGAGGTGAAGGTTGGCTCTGGCTGCTGAGAGGGGGTTGAGGTCAAGGCTGGCTCTGGCGTTGGAGTGGCTGTTCCAGCTGGCTGTGGATGTGGAGTGGGAGTAAAGCAGCCTGACTCTGTTGGTGTTGGCTCTGGCTGCTGACAAGGGGTTGAGGTGGAGGCTGGCTCTGCTGTTGGAGTGGCTGTTACAGGTGGGGGCAGGCCCATATGGACCACGATCCAGTCATAGAAGTGCTGAGTGGAGGTGTAGACTCCAGGCCGTTTTGCTCTGGCACAGCCTTTTCCCCAGCTGGTCACTCCAACAAGCCAGAAGTAGCTGGCACTGTTATCTTTGCACACCAGAGGCCCCCCACTGTCACCCTGCAGCAGACAAAAGAGGGTTAGGGTGCTTCTGGATGGCTGCTGCCAGCACTAGAGGCTTGCTTCTGTCTTGCAGCCCCTGCCACAGCTGTGTTCCCAGCACAAAAAGGCTCTGCTTGGGTGCTGGAGTCTCCAGAACCTTAGCTGGGAGCAGGTTGGGTGTCTGTGAAGTAGGGCCCCCTGTGGTATCTGCACAGGGATCCTGGATGTGCAGAGGATGGGTGATCCAGCAGCTGGACCTCTGGGCTGCCCAGAGCACCATGTGGGCTCTCTGGGCAGAGTGCCAGGCCTCAGGAACATGAGCATTGGGCAAGGACCGCAGATACGGGGAAAGGGAAGGAAACTCCACCAGTGGTGGGGAGCCAATGGTGGAAAAGTATTTGCCAGGCAAAGCACACGCTGGCCTCCATTGGCATGGTGGGTTTGGGGCTGTCTTCACTGCTGGGGGCACGCTCCTACCTGGCAGGTGTCGATGCCACCCCGGGGGTAGCCAGCACACAGGTTGTGGGTGTGGATAGTCCCCGCGTACCATCGGCTGCTGTTAACGAGCTGGATATCAAGGAGATGGACCTTGGCTTCCTGCAGGACATCACTTGGTCGATGAGCTGTGAGCACAGGAAGGAATAAGCACCCAGCAGGCTCACTGCCAGTTCTACTCCCCTGTCTAGGGGTGAAGTCCTTCCCTGGGGCTTGGCTTTGCCTCTGGAGCAGCTCTTGAAGTGCTGTGTCCTTTCTGTCTGGCTTTGGGGAGCAGGCCAGGCCCATCTTTCCAGAGGCATATGTCCTACAGCCTGACTTTGGTCTCTGCTGCCAGGAATCCCAACCCATTTCTCTGGCGTGCCCAGCTTGCCCTCAGGGCATGGGCCCTTTTTGGGCCCTCACCTTTTGCACTTCTGAAACCCCAGCCAGCAACGTAGCAAGTTTTCAGCTCTGACACTGTAAGCGAGGCATTGGGCACACAGGCAGGCTGGATGTAGTCACTGCACTCCACGGGCTGGTCCAGTTCCAGCAAGGCAATGTCATTCTGCTGTGAAGCAGCGGTGTAGTGTTGGTGAGCCAGGAGCCGCTTCACATGGCGCACCTGGGCCTCAGGGCCCAGATGAGTGAGCTGGGTGGCCCCCATCAGCACACGCCACATGGTGACGTTCCTGGAAGGCAGAGAGAGGGGTGAGACGGAGCGGAGCCGTGGCTCCGAGCACTCCCCTGCCTTCTGCTTCCCAAGGCAGAGAGGAAAGCAGAGCAACAGAGAGCGCGACTGCGCTAGTCTGCCTTAGGCTCCAGGAGTGTCAAGCTGGAGGCTGCTAGGCAGCGGTGGCACAAGCCCAGCCCTCTGAGCAGTCTCTCAGCTGGGCTCTGTAGTGCCGAGGCACTGGGCACACTGCAAGGAGACAGGATGGGAATGGTACGTGGCACTGCAGGCTGGGCAACTGTTTGTGTTGGGGGGATATCCTCATTCCCTTCTACTCCTTACCTGGCCTGGAGGAAGCAGTGGGCTGCTGTAAGGACCCACTGTGGGCTGATGAGGGACCCTCCGCACGTATGACCGGTGCCTATTTTCCAGGGATCTTGGATGCTGACAATCCAGGGCCAGGCCCCTGGCTGGGCACCTGTGCCACGCACAATGTGTGTCATGCTGTAGTCAGAAGCTATGGAGTCATAGCCAGAAGCCATGGGCCGGAGCCCGCAGGTCCCTCTGTAAGCACAAAGTCATTACTGCCCTGCCCAACAGCTGCTGCTGCTCAAGCTGTGTCTTTCTGCCGCAGCACCTGGGTGTTGGCAAGGAGGCTCCACATGGGGTTTGGGAAGCCATGGTATGGCAATGGGGACACGCAGGCCTTTTCCAGGGCATCCAGGGAATGCCCAAGCACCCTCCCAGAGCCTGGGGCCGCTTACCTGCAGGTGTCCCAGGTACCATGTGCATGCCTGTACACAACCAGCAGGATGAAGAGGCACAGCAAATTCATCACTGCCAGTGGCATGTGTCAGCTGCAAGGAATAAAAGCTTGCCTCTTCCAGTGCACCCACTGACCCAAGTGCCTGCAGCAGTTGCGTGGCCCATGGCACCCACAGCCCCGGGGCTGATGTCACAGAGTGGGTGGTTCCAGGCTCTGGGCACTGTGCCCTCAGAGGGCAGGGAAGGGCCACAGAGGCAGAGAACCATAGAGCAGTTTGAGTTGGGAGGGACCTAGAAGATCATGCCAGGCAAAAGGGGTCCTGTGCCTGGCACCCACAGAACAACGCTGTGGGCAGACAAATCTGGCACAAATGGAGAGTCACTCCAAAGGGAGTGTTTGGTCAGAGACAGTGGTCAGAGCCACCATAGGGTGGAGAAAATTGGCACATCAAAGCTAGGGAGAAACAATGCCACATGCCAACAACTTGGGGGGATGCATTAAGGCACACAAGCCTTAGCTAATGGAACAAACGTGGGAAACTCTTCAGCATTGCAGGAGAAATTGCTGACTGTGGCAAAGAGTGTGAGAAGCTGACAAGAATTCAATGCCCTAAGGAAGGCCTTCTGAGCCTGTTTATACATTTCCCAGTTCGGGGCAGGGTGAGGACTGCAAATACCTCAGCACTGCTTCTCGCTTTGGAGGCTGCTGCTGGAGGTCATGGTAGCAGAACATGAGGGGCAGAGATGGAGAGTGTTTATGCACTCACTGCTGTGGTTTAGGAATGGTATTCCCCAATCCAGTGCTCCCATTGCAAACCACATGCTGCTCACTCCCCTCTCCCTTTCCCCTTCCTTCTCTGGTGGACTTGAGAGGAGAATTGGGGGTACAAAAGGTAAAGATCACAGGTTGAAACAAGAACAATATACTGGAAATAGCAATGAAATAAGAAAATGAACAGTAACAGCACTGATATTAATAACGGGCTGTACAAGGGAGCGGAACACTTCACATGCAATCATCCACCATGTGGAGCCCAGCAAGACCCGACCAGGCCACCACCCAGAAGGGACTTCTTCCCCTGTCCCCAGAAAATGATGTGAGGTGGAATAGAATAACCTCCAGGTCCTGGTCATGCCCCATCCTGTCTACTGCAAAAATTTACCCTGTCCTGGCTCAGCTTCAAGATCTGCAACACAGCTTTTGGGTCTGTGTCAGAGGCACTGGATCCCTGCATGCCAGAGAGGGCAGTCAGCAGAGATTAGCAAACTTTGGAAACTCCTCACCTCTCACTCTGGCTCCCGGTTTTCCTCATTTTATGCAGTGGAAGAACACATGTCCAACTCCTCCCAGTGTCTTCTTCACTGGAAATCCTCTGTGCTTTGATTCCTTTTCTGACATCCTGCTGCATCTCGGAGGAGCAGTGGGAACACCCAAGGCCACTGCTTTGGGTGAAGGTCCTTCCTACAACACTTTACCTGAAGGGCACCCAGGAAGGCTGGGCTGTGGCAGCACATGCTCCCCTGGCTTTACTACATCCCATCCAGAGCACCTGGAAGCTCTTCCATCACCATTCACACACTCCCCTGCCCTGTCTTCCTCGCCCCACAGGGATGCCACAGAGGGGTTACCAAACTTCACACACCGCTGATTGGAATGGGGTGAGGCTGGGGCAATTTTGGCCTGCATCAGCTCCATGCCTCAGGATACCCAGGGCTCTCTACTGACATTTGGGCTCACCTCTGCAGCTTTGCTGTCCTCCACAGGGAGCTGGCTGAAAAAAATCATCCTCTAGAAAGGATATATGACACAAGCCCTGGAATGAGCAGCACCACATGAGAGTTTGGCAAGGTGCCCAGGGGACAGCTAGGCCAGGCAGGGAAAGGTGGAGGGACCACAGGGCCTCAGTGGAGCAGCCAAATTGTACAACACAAAAAAAAAAAGGCTAAATAATTGGTGGGATGAAACATAACAGTGCTGGGACTGCCACATTTAGCAAATAACAGTTACAAGGGAGATTTACAAATGTACTGGGTACATCTGGGAGCTGGAGCTTCTCCTGGAAAGCTTCAGTCTCTGGACTCCCAGTTCCCAAGGGCACTTGGGAATGGCTCTTGGGGCAGGGAGTGGGGTAGAGAAGTCAAGGATGGGGCAGATCAGAAGGAATTGGGGAGCTCAGAGAGATCTCCAAGGCGAAGAGGCTGTGTCTGAAAGACCCTCACTTCTTGCTGGCCAGCTTGGAAGCTCTGGCAGGTTTAACAGGAGGTTTGTCTGGAAACAAGACAGGGAGATACTACCATGATGGGTACTGGCATATTCCTGACCTAGGCTCTCCAGAGGGAGATTTGCTGTTTCCCCATAAGCCACAGAGGCTTTTAATGTGAGATAAACTTCACTTTGTCTCCCCAAGCTCATGCCCAACCTGTTCCATGGCCTCCAACTCTGGGAAATGCTGTGCTCTCCTGTGCACCCTGCTTCATTCCCTCTCACAAAGGGACCCCAAAAAGCAAATCCACTTGATGAGAGAGGCAGGTGAGCATCTCTGGTTCAGGAATTACACAATGCACTCAACTGTAGCTTGCAGACAAGGATCCTGAAACGTTCCAGTAGCCAGCACTGCCACCTTATCCCAGTGTCCCCCACCCTCTGCCCCATGCATTTACACGAGATCAAATCCCCAATGGTCATTGAAAGGAAAGCATCCAACTGTATGCACTTGGTAACCTGTTCTTGGGTTTTGCAGCCTTTGGAGAAAGACAAATTCCCTCATTAGAAAACAAAGCAGGTCTGATCTGGACTTTCTCAAAACACAGTAAAGACAGAGGTAGGTTTCTCCATGCTGTTTGGGAAATGGCATGTGAGCTGCAAGAGAATCAGAGATTCTCAACTTCAGAGGCACCAGTGAGCACAGCCTCTCCTGACACCAGCTGAGCCTCCAGCCCTCGAGATGACTTAAGCCTCCAGACAGAGGTGACAGAGCATCTGATCTGCATTCACCAGGCCTGCCATAGTACCATGTCACACTCTGTACTACAGTGTCTCAGCCTTCCCCTGCTCCAGCCAGACCGTTTACAGGTTGTTCCAATCTCCACCTCCATGCTGCACGGGAGTCAAATGCCGCTCTAAACATCCACTGCTACCTCTGACCTGAAGGGAGAGGAAGATTTCCTCATCTGCTGTTGTGGCCAGTGGCACCTCTCTGTAACAGATTTTGTCTCCTGCTCGGTGCTCCTCTGCACCAGCCAAGCTGGCTCCATGTTGCTGGACCTCTCCCAGTCCCTCTGAGCAAGGCTCCAGCCGAGTCTTCAAAACACCCCCCATTCCCCAAAACAGCCTGGAGCTCCTGCGGCAGTCTGGGTGGGGAATGTCAAACCCACACCAAGGAATCGCTTTGGGCAACCACCGGAGATGGGCGTACCACCCGGTCCGCTCCACGCAGAGCCACAGACGGCTACTGCTCTGCCCAACGCAGGCGGGAGACCGTGGGCTAGGGAGGGAAGAAGGCACGGAGAAAAGGAAACTTTCAGCATTTTGGGTCTGGAGCAGCCGGGAAAACTCCAACGCCTCCCGAGCCGCCCTGGCAGACATGTGCAGAGCCCCGGGAGGGAGAGTTCTCCCCACCCTCGCACCTCTCTCCTCAACCCGCCCCACAACGACTCCCGCGGCTCGCCCATGGGAACCGGGGCTCCCCGGCCGCCGGCCACCATGGGGGATGCCGCCCTCATGAAGGTCCCCGTCACCATAGCGACGGGGCTGCCCGCGCAGCGCCTGACTAGAACAGTCCGGGACACCATCGTGCGCGCCAACTGCACGAAGGTCCCCGTCACCATAGCGACGGGGCTGCCCACACAGCGCCTGACTAGAACGGCCCGCAGCGCCCTCGCCTCGGCCTCGGCCCCATCCCCGACCTCGCTCCTTCGTGCCTGGGGCAGGTCCCGCTAAGGGGAGTAGAAGGGCCCTGGTGTCACCTTGGGGGTGCCCTGGTGTCACCTTGGGGGTGCCCTGGTGTCACCTTAGGGGTGCCCGGTGACCAAGTGCAGGGCTGAACTCGCCATGGACTGTGTCTGGCTTCAGGCAGGCCGAGCAGCTTTCTGACCATGGAACAGAAGTATTCCAGCCTAAAGGAAGCAGTCGGGATCCAAAGTGTGTTTTAAGGCAATCGGGAGCCTTCTTGGTCGCTTACTCTTTTTGTCTAGACCTTGCAGCGGTTTTGATGAGGCATCAAAATGAAGCGCACACAGCAGACCTTCTTCCCCAAAAGCTGCAGCTTCCCCCCAGCTTAGAGGGATCAGACTAAACCTCTGGTGGGAGTGTCACTGAAACTTCACGATAAATGAAAACCCTCCAACAGCATTTTTAGTGTTAGAAAATCAAGGTATTACTTTATTCTGGCCACGATGTTGTTCTGGCCAGGATGTACCACAGAAATAATTTCATCCACACATTGCCCGGGTTGTGCAGTGAAAATCATTCCATGACACATCAGTTTTACTAGATTTTTCACATATTTTATACAGTCAAAATCCAGAGAAATTCATTGGTTCAATGTTCGTTGGTCCCAAGTTATGCGGTTCTTAGTATTTGGTTTCCTATTGGATACGGATTTCTTCACCTCAGATGCTCATTAATGATTGTTAATGGTTGTTATCTTCTGTGTATCTTCTGTGCTACTCCCAGTCTGCTGAGTTAAGCTCAATAGGCCTCACCTGGTGAAACAGTCCTTTGAAAAGAAACTTCAATTCCCTTCCCCTAGGGCAAAGGTGAACAAAACTGACTAAAGTTACATAAAATTTTGTATAATTTCCAACATTCAGAACACCAGGCGTCCAGAGAACAGCCCAAAACTACACAAGTCAAGTGCTGCAGGAACAAAACTGCTCCCAGCAATCCTGAGAGGGAATCTGGCTAAAGCTGTGCCTTATCAAATCCTAACTGACCCTAGGAAGGAGTAAATGTGGAGCTACTAAAAAGCTGCCCAGGAGAAGCAGCAGCTGGGTGGGAGCTGACAGCCAGCCAAGGTCTGACTCTGAAGGGTCCCTTTGGGAGTGCCAGTTCAGGGTCAGCCCATGGGCATACCTTGAGGGCAGATAAAATTCATTGGAAATGAACCTGTAAGAGCTTGGGAGCTTTGCTATGCATCTCACAGGCACAGAGCTGTGCCTGGGAGGAGTGGAACAGAAATCCCCAGCAGCCTGTGTGCCAGACAAAACTGTGACCAGGCTTGCTTACAGCTCTTGGCTGGCTCCGTGGTTTGGGGAAGGAGCAGCAGCTCCGCCAGTTGATGAACAGCTCTCCATCAGCAGCACAGGGGAGTCCCAGTGACTTCCACCTGTGAGAGGAGCCATGTGGATTCCTGTGCCCAGGAGCCACATGGTTCTGTGGCCTCAAGGGGACACATTCCTGTGTGGCCCTGTGTCACAGAGGGGCAGAGAAGTGTCAGCTGTGCAGTGATTGTGACCTCACCCGCCCAATGCTTGGCTAACCAAAGTTAGCTGGTCAGGATAACTCAGCTTCTTCCTTTGCTACTCATGTACCTGCCCTTTTCCAACAATTTATTGTTTACTGTCCTCTTCTCCTCAACTTTCACCCTCTCAAAGGTAATTGTGATTTGGCTCTTGGGATAGATCATAGAGGAGGGAGATATGGGATAAAAGTCTAGGCTGGTTTATACCTTCCTAGCTGTAGGCTGAGCTGTTACACCTTTATAGGCTGCCCAGTTATGGGCTAGGCTAGAATTCCTATTTGCTGGTTCTTGTTTCTTTTCTGTAGCCTAGGATAGGTAAGTAAGGGGTGACTGTAGTCTGAGGGGCTGGGCTCAGCCCCTAGAGTGGCAAAAAGCCAGTCTTCTTCCAAACCTTTTGGCCAAATTAATTCCCGCAGAGCCCAGGATCTGCTGGAGAATGGCAAATCCTACTTTTCAGGTTTCAGATTTGGGAAATCTCTTCCATTCAGGGGGTGCTGAGCTGTTGTTCCTAAATTTGGGATTCTCCTTTCGCTCTCCATTGCTACTTTCCGTGGATTTGCTGCCAAAAATCCCTCCTGAACCCATGGGTGAGTGTGGATTGATTTCATAATTCCCAAATCCACCTGTCAGACAGGGATAAAACCACCCTTGATTGCTTCAGGAGGGAGTGAGACAGAAAAGGGAGAGCAGTAAAGGCAATAGTTAAATTAGTGGCTGAAAGCTGGTCACTCCTGCATAGGAGGTTGGAAAGCCAGAGAGCTCCACTGCTGATGCAGTGACAGGAGAGCAGCACAGGGCCTTTTCAGAGAAGGTAACATGCACTGGAGCACTTCCAAAGGACCTTTGAACCTTCTGTGAACTGGGGCTCTGTCACTGATCATAAGGTTGTGGGCCTGCAGTTGGGCAGCAGGTACAAGCACCACTGAGACTCTTGATGGCTTATGCTGTTCTGTAGGTTGTGTTTATTTGGAGTTTTTATACTTTTGGTGAGCTACAGTAATTTCTTTGCAATCAGGTGATGGGATTGGCGCTGATCTCTCTCTGAAGCATGTTGTGACATCCTTGGTCATCCAAAGCTTTGCCTTCTGTTCCTGAGAGAGGCAATGGCCACAACAGGGAACGACTCCTGTGAGTAACAGCTTCACCAGCAGGTTTGGACTTTGTGAATCCCCTCAGACAACTGACATGGCTGGTGGTCAGATCCCAGAATGATGTGCTCACAATCTAGAGTCAACTCCAGGATGTTTCCTGAGAGCAGCCAGAATGACCCAGGTGTTTATGATTAGTCACAGAAAACACCTTTTGTCTCTCTTCTGCCACTATGTGCAAGACTTTGAAACATCATTGCTCACAGAGAGGTCTGACAGCCTTTCAGTTACCTTCTGTGTTCAGTACTTGCTTGTTTTCAATAAGTTATAATCAGGAAAAGGGGAAGCTTGACCTGATAATCCAGTCTACAACTCTAGTGAGAAAGGAAGGTAGGTAGCCTGAGGCCCAGAAATCAGTTTGAGTTTGTTGGACTCTTGGCAAAGTAAGCAGGGGAACATTTTTTTCCAAACAAGTAAATTTCAATGGCAGTGCTAGGCTTCCCCTGATACTGAGTGGGAGGTTTGAGCTGGTTGTCCTGAGTGCTTGTGTAGAGAACTCAAAGTTTAAATATGCTTTCGTTCCTCATCTATTTTCAAATGGAATTTCTCTGCAGTCATTGCCGAGGGAATGACTCCTCCAAAAAGGATCCTCTTTCCACCGGAGAAGATTTGCATGGTCTGGCAGCAAAGACAGAGTGCTGGAGCAGGACTCCTCAATGTGGGCAACACATGCTTCCTCAATGCTGTCCTGCAGTGCTTGACCTACACGCCCCCACTGGCCAACTACCTGCTCTCCCGAGAGCACAGCCAGGCCTGTGAGTATTTTTAGGAACATCTCCTGGAAAATCTCCTTGTTAATCAAATTCCAAAGACTCCCAGAACCTGGAATTTGATTTAGGAGAAGAGCAGCCCTTTGTCAACCCTGTGAGTTTATGTTCTTTGAACACTCAAGCCTGCAGTGTTCTTCATGAAGGCACCTCTTTCTAGCTCCAGGTCTCTATTCCTGCAAGCTAAACCCTCTTGGCTTATTGCACAGAATACTTCTGTCCATTTAGGATCCCTCTTAAGAACATTTTCTGCATGCTTAAATTCCCTGGAGTTGTTGGGACATTGGGAGGAGTGGAGTATCTCACTGGAGTGGAAGAGGAGGAGTGTCCTACTGCTATGGATATTTTGCTAACCTAAGGACCTTCCCTGCCTCCCTCCTCAGGTCACCAGCGAGGCTTCTGCATGATGTGCATCATGGAAGCTCATGTTAACAAGGTCTTGCATTCCTCTGTCAGTGCCATCCTGCCTTTGGCTGTCCTCAAGGTTTTCAGATGTAAGTAATTCCAGGTGCTTTGATAGGTTTTCTTCCCTTCCTGTGTGAGAGAACTACAACTTCTTCTTTCTTAGGCATAGGAGAACATTTTGAGCCTGGCAGGGAGGAAGATGCTCATGACTTCTTATGCTGTACTGTCAATGCCATGCAGAGAGCTTGTCTGAGTGCAAGCAGCGAGTAAGCACAAGCAAATTACCTTTACAAAGTTCTGAGCCCTTTGGGCTGCTTGATGTGCTCCCATCAAGGAAACCTAAACCGAGGGCTTTCAGGCAAAGCCAGACTCTTGGAGGAGATAATGCTCTGTCTTCCCACTTGTTTCCAGCTTGGACATCTCTTCTCAATCCACTACCATCGTCCATCAAATATTTGGGGGTTTTCTGAGATCCAGAGGTATGTTTCCAGAACTGTTACTCTCTTTGACATTGCCTGTACCCTTCTGTCTGCCTGTGCCTGACAGTTGGTCCTGGGACTGGTGGGACAGGTACAACAAGTGTAAATGGGCAATGTCAGTCAGCTCCCCATTGCTCAGCATTTGGATTTTTCCTTCCAGTCACCTGCTTCAGCTGCAAAGCCATTTCTGATTCCTACGAGGCCTTCCTGGATGTCCCTTTGGATATCAAAGTAAGAGGCTTTGCAATTGTGCTTCAAGACATCCCAAGGCCCCTGTAGCTTTCCAGAGTCAACACATTTGTCTTAAAAATGTAGACTGTAACACAAGAGATCTTGGTGGTGGGAAGGGGAATGGATGGTGTCCTCCCGCAGAGGCTGTGGCACTGGTCTCTCTGTAGGTGCTGTCTTTAAGCTGAACAAGCAGCATTATCCTCTTTGCACCCTTGATATATCCTCACCCTTCTTCCCTTTGCCCACCTGTCTGGCTCCCAGGCTGATGACGTGGATTGTTTTCACCACTGATGCCCCTGCACACTATCATTAGTTGAACTGAGCAGTGGTACAGAGAGGGAGCTCTTGATGGCTCCAGGAGCCCCTGGGACACAGGGAAATGTTCAGCATCACACTCTCTTTCTGCCTCCTGGACACTGCTTGCAGGTTCCTGGTGGTCTCTTTAGCATCAGCTACAGGGCTCTTCATGTCAGCTCCTGGGAAATGTTTGGGTGAAGGCATTTCCTGTAGCTCAGTGTGCTCATTTCTCACTCCTCCAGGCAGCCTCATCCCTCACTGCAGCTCTGGAGGACTTTGTGACACCTGAGCACCTGGATGGTGAAAACTGCTTTAAATGTAGCACGTAAGATTATCACTAAGAACACACTAACACCAGATCCTGGGTGAGGGGGCTGCATGTCATTGAGCAGAAGTCATCTTCTCATGGAGGTTTACTGCACACAAATGAGATGCAGCTTTTTAAAAATATGGCAGTGAATAACCTTAGAATAGCAAAAGGATCTGTGAGATGGGTAAGGTTGTCTGGCCACCTTGGGGGAGGATTGGATGCATTTCAGCACTGGGCTCTGTGCTTGATTTCAAGGTGTAAAAAGAATGTTGCTGCCTCCAAGAGGTTCACAGTCCATTGTGCACCCAAGGTTCTCACAGTGTGTCTGAAAAGGTTTGACTGTTTCACCGGTGGGAAGATCAGCAAGGTGTGTACACAACTGGTGTGCAGCTTTCTCTTCCTGGAGTAGATTTCCTAGAGCAGTATGCTTGTCACAAGCCACTCATGTTGGGTTAGTCATGTTCCCTTCTGGGGAAGAGAAGAATTCCCTTGAGAAGTGCTCTTCTGCAACAGAGTTGCTTTGGCCAAGAACAGTTTTCTTCCACCCAAACCATTACATGTTGCTTGATGGAAAACTAACTGTTCATGATGCCCAAAGATGTATTTACACACCGCTGGCCCCTCAACTTGGTAGGCAATTTCATGTCACAATCAGGATCACTTCTGAGCCCTCTTGGTCTCTCTGTAGGTTGTGGAGTATCCTGAGTACTTGAATCTTCGCCCATACATGTCTCAGGCAGATGGAGAACCACTCCAGTACTCCTTGTACGCCGTCCTGGTGCACAGTGGGGTCAGCTGCCATGGAGGACACTATTTCTGCTACACAAAGGTAAACAGCACCTTCCTTCCCAATGGGGAAAACTGTGTGCTGGGGAAGATAAAATTTCCCGTCAGTGTTACTGACAGCCAAGGTTTTGGGGCAGAAGGTCTCCTTGGGGGCTGGACTGGATTTGTTTTGGCATACTCTTTCTTTGGTAGTTTTCTGCCTGTGTTTTTGGAGAGAAACCATGCAGAGATCCTTGCATTTTTTTACAGGCCAGCAATGGACTGTGGTACCAGATGGATGATGAGTCTGTGGAGCTTCGTTGCATTGACATAGCTCTCAGGCAGCAAGCCTACCTGCTGTTTTATGCCAGGTTATAACCAGGATTCACATGTGTTCAGAAGACTTTTCCTTTTCCTCGTTTGTTGTTTTTCTTCTCATACTCCTGAGTGTTTTTCTCATTGAATGTAATTACCACCTGCATCATTCAGTGCTGTAAAATATGTCCTACCCCATGTCTGTCCTTCAGGCTGCTGCCCTGATGTAACCTGCTGCTTGTCTGCTCTCTGATGCTGGACTTACGTAGAGAAGAGGGAGATAACTTAAAGGGGCCTGCCAGGAAAGATGGGGAGGGACTCTTTATCAGGGAGAGTTGGACAGGATGAAGGGTATCAGTTTTCAGCTGACAGAGAGCAGGTTTACATTGGACATTAGGAAGAAATGCTTCAGTGTAAGGGTGGTGAGACAATGGCACAGGTTGCTCAGAGAAGCTGTGGGTGCCCCATCCCTGGAAGTTCAAGGCCAGGTTGGACAGGGCTTGGAGAAACCTGGTCTACTGTAAGGTATTCCTGCCCATGACAGGGAGGGGGAACAAAATGAGCTTCAAGGTCCCTTCCAACCCAAACAAGTCTGTGAATTTATGAAATGGAGACTGTAGAAGGTGTAAAGATGGGGTTTTGCTGGGAGCAGACTCCCTAGCTGAATTTTCCATTAAGTGGCCTTGGTTAAGTCTCTGTCACAGAAACCTCTCCAAGAAAATGACTGAACCCCAGAGTAGGCTGCCACAACAGCCCTAAACTGAGATCACTCTTTTTTTCTCCAGATGCTCTGATCTGAAAATTGGAGAAAGGGCTTCCTCCTCGCTGCAACCACCATATGCCCCTTCCTTCCTCAGTCAGTGGGCAGCCAGCAGCAAGCAGGTGGCTTCTATTGGCCCACAGGGTTTGCCTGGTACGACTAAGGTAACTCTGGGGAGGTGGGTCAGGGCACCAGAGGAGCAGTGGATCTCTTTCCAGAATCTCAGCATTTCTCCTTTTTCCCTCCCACACTGCAGCATTCTTCACAGGCACAATGCTGCTTCCTCTCAAAGCATCCCACCTGGATGCTTCCTATTTGTGCACCTTTGGCCTTGGCAGCCCTCCATAAGAACCTTTGGGAGGCTCCAAAATGTCCCCTCCCAGAACTTCTGGGGGTTCCCCACTAACTGTGGTCTTTTCAGGAGAAAGGGCAGGAACTCTCCACAGCTCTCTTTGCAGGACATGGCGGAGGACATGGAAGACACTGGCGAGAAGCAGGCCCAGAGCAGATCTCCGCTGTGGGGCAGGGATGTCTGCAGCTGCTCTGGGGACACCATGGACTACGACCACTCTGCAGGAAGGAGAACTGGCCCATCAAGCTGTGGCCACGCTCCCGGGGATGGTGCAGTCTCAGGGCCTTCCAACAGGAGCTTCCAGTGGCCTCCTGCCCCCAGGGCTGCTCAGGAGCAAACCCTGCTGAGGCAGAGAGAGCTGAGCAGATCCGTGCGGGGCGGCTACAACCTCCGCAGCCGCTTTGTGCAATACACAGTCTACCACCCTTTGGCGAGGAAGAGGAGGAGGCAGAGAACAAGTCCTCCATGCTGTGACCAAACCCCTATCGATAGTGCAGTCCCAGGGCCCTCCAGCACCAGCTCCAAGCAGGCTCCTGTGCTCAGGGCTACTCAGAAGCCACCCCGACTAAGGCTGAGAGAGCACAGAAGATCACACTGGCGGCGCTTTGATCTCTGCATCGAGTTCGTGCAGTGCACAGACTACCACCCCTCCCTGAGCCAGAGGGGCAGAACAAGGCCTCCACATTGTGACAGAGCCCCAGTGGATAAGGCAGTTCCAGGGCCCTCCAGCACCAGCTTCAAGCAGGCTGCCGTGCTCAGGGCTGCTCGAGAGCAAACCCAAGCAAGGCTGAGAGAACGGAGAACATCCCCACAGCTGGGCTATGGGCTCCGCAGCCGGTTTGTGCAGTTCACAGACCACCGCCCTGCAGCGAGGAGGAGGAGGAGGAGGAGGAGGGTTTCCATGCCCCAGAGATGCATGGCAGACAAGCACTCAGGGCTTGCTAGGAGTGCTGGGGTCAGATTATGGCCCTGGCTCAAGCAGAATGGAAGATTCGTACTGCGTTTATTAGCAAAGGTGTCCTTGCTTTCTATATACCTTTGCAGATATGAGTGAACAATTTATTTAAATGGATGATGATGCTAATGATTGGACTAAAAGGCTTTAGTCAGAATTCTTTATTCCACAGTGTCGATTGTTATAGCTCCTAATACAGTACAGTATTTGGAAGCAATATTGAAGTAATTATATTAAAGCTAGAAAAATAAATATTAAGCAGAGATTGATTTTACTCACCCTTGCCAACAGGCCTGGACAAGTCTCTTTTTCTCAGTCTCAAGGAGTAACCTTGACAGGTGTCCCCACTGAAGGGAGGAATGAAGGAGGGTGTTAGAAGTATGTCCCATTAAAAAGTGGGGCAGGGCTTTTGTAGGATGAAGTGATGCACTCTCAGCCAGCTGTGCCAGCTGCAGCAGAACTGTTCTGCCTAAGCAGGGTCACAGCAGCTCCAAATGTGTCTTGTTTGCAACTCACCAGTAATGGCTTGAGCAAGGACGGGCTGCTGATCAGCGATGAGACTGAGGAAGGAGGCTCTCCTGTTTTTACTGTTAAAGAATGCTGAGACCAGCTTGACCAAACTATCATACCCACCACTGTCACTGAAAACATCACAATAAATCAAGCTTTCTAATACTACCTTTAGTATTCAAAAGCATGCATTACTTTACTACAGCACTGGGTGTGTGTGGGATCATTCCTCTAAACCTGCCCATGCTCTTTCAAAGCTTTTCACTATTTATACATTTTAGCAAACAAGGAAATTAATGTTCATTGGCTATAAATTGCATAATACTCTTCATTAATTAGTGTTCTCTCTTCTATTGGTTATTGACTTCTTGCTTCTCATGCTAATTAGTCCACATTTTCAGTCTTTTTATTATCTTTTTCTCAGATAGAGAGGTATTGTGGTTTAAACCCAGGTGGAAATTAAGCACCACGCAGCTGCTTGCTCAATCACCTCTTCTTCCTCCCCACCTGGTGGAATGGGGAGGAAATTTGAAGTAAAACTTGTATGTTGAATTAAGACCAGTTTAATTATTAAAATAAAATAAAATAAAATAAAATACAACAATAATAGTAAATAACAAAGATAATGAAAAGGAACCAAACAAGTGATGCACAATGCAATTGCACACCAACTGCTGACTGATGCCGGAGCCTCCTTCCCCAGCCAAGATCAGCTGGGCAAAGATCATTCTGGGCAATTCCCCCCAGTTTATGGACCAGGCATGATGTTCTGTGGTGTGGAATATCCCTTTGGTCACTTCAGGTCACTTTGGTCACTTCAGGTCACCTGTCCCAGCTATGCTTCTCCCCCGTTTCTTTTGGGAACCTCCTCACTGGCAGAGCAGGGGACAAGGACCAAAAGAGTCCTTGACTTAGGATAAACATGACTTAGCAAAACCCAAAACATCAGTGTGTTACTAACACCAATCCCATTCTGAATCCAAAGCACTGCACTGGAACAGCTACCGAGAAGAAATGAGCTCTACCTAAGCTGAAACCAGGACAATAGGGTTTCAGTACAATTGGCCTTGTGGTTCACAAATTCTGTGTTCCTTGTGTCCAGCTTCAGCAATACATCTCTCTTCCAGGTCTGAGATCACTGAAACATATCAAGGTTGATTACAGTTGTTTTAGCAAAATTTAAAGCTTCAGGAATTTTCCCAAGCTGCATTCCCACTGTAGCAGTTAATGATAAACCTTGCTAAATGTTGGCTACAGTGGCATATGACAGAATGGAATATTGCACTGCTTATGATGAATTAAAACAACTAATTAGAAAACTTAAATAAAACAATTAATTAGTTTATATATATATAAATAATATTTATATATAAATATAGAGACATATGCATAATAAATATATTAAAATATATTATAAATACATATATATTATATATATTTATATATAGAATATTTCTATATATAAAATTAATTATATATATAGTAAAGTTATATCATTTCCAACACCATGAGGACATGCAAAACAGGTACTCCCTTATCTGAGAGCAGGAACAGCAAGGATGTCCAGGCCCTCATACAGAAATGAGAGTCAGAAGTGTCGAGTGGAAGAAACCAAAGAGCTGCTGACATAATTTTCAGCAGCAAAGCATATTTTGCTGAGTAAACCTGACAACACATAACCTAAAAATGTCTACAGCTGGCAGCCAATCACTTTATGCTATAAAAGGGCAGACCTACTTCTGCCATCCTTTTTTCAAGTTTTTTTTTTAAATCTTTCTGATTGATGGCATGATATGGAATGACAAACCTTAGGGAGTAGAAATAGGGGAACCTACATGTTACTTTGTGGGCAAGAATGATCTTTTTGGGCAACTTTATCCCAAAGTGCATGTGGGGACTGGATCAATGCACTCTCCTTTGTCTAAGGTTCCTCTACAACAGAGTCATGGATGGCCTTGTTCTTTTTTCTGCACCCCAATCCCTACCAAGCCCCCATATACCTTATTGAGATAATGCACCTCTAAGATGAATGGGTATCATCTGATAGCTCAGCATAATTTTTAATTGTGATGGTCTGCACATCAACAGGGAAATCATTTATCTTCACTATAGGTACCATGAAGGAATGTTCTCATGTAGCAAACAGAATAAAATGATGGAAAAATCCCCAAACTGAAGTGGGCAAACAGTCAGTGGACTCCAGTTCTGCTGAGCACCACCTCAGCAGATTTCAGAATTGTGCTTTTGTCACTGAGAGTCAGGAATAAAACTCTTTAACATTGTGATTTTAGTATTAGAAAGTGGCATTCCTTTATTTCAGCACCAGGCCTGCAGGGGATATCCTCCAACTGCACACACCACAGCTAGCTAACAGACTGTAAATTACACAGATTCATTACATTTCCCAAAACTCATACCTATATGCTAAAAGTTCCTGAAAATACATTTGCATATTTAAATTGCTTCTCAGGGCTTATTTACATTAGAGTTGGGGTCTTTTGAGGATCTCTGGTGGTCCTCAAATTATCCCTTTTTTGGTCACAGACCTCCAAAAAATGTTTCATCTCTTTGGATGCATCCCAGCTCTGTGGTCTGGCCAAGATTCACCTTCTTATCAGCATTGCTCAGGCCCTCAGTCTATAAATATCTACAAAATCAATGTGAGGTCACTCTAATGCGAATGTAAGACTCTGGTGGCATCCCAAAAAATATACATCTGACACACGTGGAGAATAGAGAGATTTGATGAATAACCCTGAACCACAGTTTAATATCTAAGTTCAGGCTATCATTCTCTGGATGGGGTTCATTCCAGGGCAGAATTATCCTGTGAACAGAGATAATGCCACATATTCTCCACAGTACCACACAGAAAGTACTAAAGAGCGTGGATTACACCCAGGAAATAACATTTATCCCAGGCATTTTTCAGGTGTAGCAGTTCTTTTCAAGAATACAAAAATATCTTGGAATTTATCTTCTATTCCAATAATCCATTCATTTCACAGGCTGATAAGTCTCCCTTAAAGAGAAGTCCTACCTGTGTAGGTGTCAGAGGACAATAACATGGGAAAAGAGACAGAAGAATGAAGTAAAATAAAGTAGCTCACCTGCCAGTAGAAGACATCTGTGGTTAATATTTTTGGAAAAGCCACATCACAAACCTCAAGTATTTCTATCTATGTTCCCAGAGGAAAAGAGTCTGTTGGATATTGACTGCTGAAGTTGTAGGAATTGGTTATTTTTTTCTCATTGTTTAGGTACAACACAACTCTCTCTGGTTCTCCTGTTAGGTTCTGGAACAAACTGTAAAGAAAGACCTACAGAGCACTTGCATATCTATTTTAATCCTTTATGTTTTGACCTTTCATGGTGTTGGGCCTGATCTTGCCTGAATTAAGAGATAAAAATTTGATATGGAGACAAACTACAAAGAGACTCAGGAAAATGGATTTAAAGGTTTTGCAGGAGGAAAGAATATGTGCATAACACATGTCTAACTCTGGTTTTATTACTTTCTAATTAGTGGTGCAGGAGAGGCCTGCCATGGGAGAACACATCATGCCGTCGCAGAGAGGTCCTTCAGATTTCTCAGGAATTTTCCTCTATGAATAATAATTTCTGTCTGTATTTGCATGAATCATATTATGTTTCTGTTTAATTAAACAAAGATGCTGCACTTTTAAGCTGTCACCTTATACAGAAGACACCTACATCACATTATGTGGCTCTTTCCTACAAAATCACTTTCTTTCTGCTGTTCACAGAATATGACTGTGAAGCAGAGGTCACTCTACAAGGAGTAGATAAAGATAAAAGATAAAAGAGGGCAAAGACAGTCCTAAGGCCAGGTGAAAAAGGATCAGACTGAATGAGATGTCTTAACACTGCAAATGTGAGTATCAGCCAGTAATTCAACTTTTAATCAAATATAACCCTCACATTTCTGGAACAAATTGCTTTTGTCTCTGACTGCACTTTGATCCCAATCTCCTGAACATTACATGGGGAATTTTTCTGTACTCATTTAAACAACCAATATCTAGTGAGAAAAATCTAAGCCCATGGGCTGTGTTCTGGTCAGGGAGGGGCCGGGAGGACCACAGGGAGTCAGAGTCAGACCTGGGGATAGTCAAGTCTGGATGCAGATTTACTCTGATCTGGGTTTAACCGGGGTCTGTTTCAATGATTAGTGTGTGATTGAAGCGATGCCATGGCAGTTAAAAGGTTAATGCACACTGCTTTCCCTTTGATTGTGAGGATGGACATCAATCTCTCTGGCACTGAAAGGGGCAAGAGACAGCGCAGGGTTGCTAATGGATCTGAATCAGAAATCACATCATAAACCCAACAACAGCCAAATAAAAAAGATCTTTTAATAGGATACAAAAAAATGAAGATTGGTAATGAGCGAATCTTACGTCCCTGATCCCCAAATGAATGTGGACTGCATCTTTGCTTCCCTTGCACATTTGTTGAGAAAGCATAAGCATGGTCAGCCCATGTGACAACTCTGTCATTAATTTGGCTGAATTATGAAGTAATACTAATTACTCCAAAGTGAAAGGCAGCTCTCGATATGGCAGTAGGATATCTGGGTTTAGATAGAAATGCTTTCCAAGTTGTCTAAAGCTAGAGGTGGCTGTGAGTCAGCTAATATATGTGCACGATATGTAGCCAACCTCTAACAACTATTCCTTATGGCTCCAATCAGCACAGTCTCAGTGGACTTTATAAATAAATATATATATAGTACAGAGCACTGTGGAAAAGCGTCTCTTCTGCCTCACTGCAGAGTGCTCAGAGTAGAATGCTTTTCTGGAGATCTCACAATTTAGGGGTTTTTTTCCTTCCTCTTCTTCCACCACACTCCACAAAAGGTAACAGAGAAATAACCTTTGTTATATTCAAATGTTGCTACTGATGATAGTGGAACTTGAGCTGATTAGTCCATAAAAAGATATCTGCTATATTTTTTTTTTTCTTGTTCTACAGGGTAAAAATGGTAGCTGAGCATTTGAAGACAGCAATAAATATGCAAACATTGAAGGTAATGCTACGAAAGAAGAAGAATCAGTCAAAAATAGAGACAAAAGTATACACATAAGACTGCCTTATTCTCTTTAGAAACTTCTATAATCTGTTGAGAAGATCTTTTCAAGTTCTGGAAAGTTTCTAAATTCTAGTAATCCTTTTGTGTATTCAACCAGGCAGTTGTATTTTGATTACAAATTTGCCTGGCTGTTTGCAACAGCTCCTGAACACCAAACGAAGAGAGTTCTACTTTGTACCAAAGCAGGATGATTCTTGGGAACCTCAGTGACGTGAGTGAATTCAGACTCCTGGGTTTTTCTGAAATCTCTCGTTTGCAACCTTTGCTCTTTGTAGTTCTATTATCTCTTTATATTCTCACCCTGATGGCTAACACAGTGATAGCTTTCATAATAAATAATGATAATACCCTCCATACCCCTATGTATTTCTTCCTCACTCAGCTGTCCTGTTTAGATATCTGCTATTTGTCAGTCATTATCCCAACGATTCTGGAGAATCTGATGGTCGGAATAGTCAGCATTTCCAAGACAAGATGTGCAACGCAAATGTTTTTCTTCCTTTTCTTTGGAGTTGCTGAATGTTTTCTCCTGGCTGCCATGGCTCTTGATCGTTCTTTTGCAATTTGTTACCCCTTGCACTACGCAGTGACCATGAGCAGCAGGCTCTGTAAATCCTTGGTTGCTGCGAGTTATATTTGTGGATTTGCTGTAGGCTTCGTGCACACCACCATCACCTTCAGCTCACCCCTCTGTGGTTCTGCCATCGACCACTTTTTCTGTGAGATTCAACCCCTCCTGGACCTGCTTTGTGGCAACACTGCCCCGAGGGAAATTCAAGTCATTGTGGTGGCTGTCTTTGCTATTTTGAGTCCTTTCTTGCTGATCATTTATTCATATGTTCGCATAATTTCCACAATTCTTCAGATGTCGTCAGCTGAAAGCCGACAGAAAGCATTTTCCACTTGCTCCTCACACCTCTTAGTTGTGACTCTTTTTTATGGTACTGCAGGCTCCATGTATTTGAGGCCAAAATACACCTACTGTGCATCTGTGGATAAATTCCTCTCGCTTTCTTATTCTGTGGTGACTCCTTTATTGAATCCTCTTATTTATAGTTTGAGGAATAAGGAGGTGAAAGGAGCCCTGAGGAAAAAATGGAGAAAAATTCATTTAGTGTGGAAATGAAATAGAATATTTGCATGGTTTCGGGTGTCTGTGGTGGTATTTTTCTCTCTAAATTCTTGTTCAGTAAAATTAATTTCCAGATAATTCCCAAGAATACTTGAGCTTTTGGGCAGGAAAGAGGGAGAAGAATGGAGATTTTCAGTGGCAAGAGGGAGTGCTAGAAGCTATGTTAAGATTTTGGGAGGAAACTTCTTCCACCTACTTAAGAAATTCTTAAATAAATAAACAAATTTTTTTTTTTGCCTTTTTGTTTTCCTTGCTAATTTGCCAGAAACTTTAAAATCATGTTTTACGTACTTCTGACTTTTTGAACAAAAGAGTAATATTCAGGAACCTGAAAGAACTGAGAAGAATAAGTTTTCATCAGTTTGCATTTATTTCCTGAAAATGTTTAGTAAATTTCTGTGGGAAAAGGAGAGGACATAATTCAGGATATAATGTGGAGCCCAGTAAATTAATGAGTACCAATTACTAATTCTGAGATTGTTATTGGGGAAAAAAAGGTGTACAAAACTGTGTTCCTACCCTGCTGCCCCAAAGATCTTTCTTTAATTTTAGAGTCATTGTTTTAAACATGTTAGACCAAGTCTAGACTAAAATTTTTTACATTTGAAGAACCTAACCACTGTAACTATTAATAAAATTCTTTATATTAAATCCTCAAAACTTAAATGATATTGGGAAGTTAAGGACATAAATTACTCCATAAATTAATCCTTCATTCCTGGAAATAATTGTAAATATAAACATCCTAAAAGTACAGTGTTCTAAATTTGATGTCATATGAATTTTTTGTCTTGAGAGTTTGTAATTCCACAGTAAAAATATAAAGTATAACTCTTTGCAGAAGCTTAACGTGTTTGTTTCTAACCACGTCTTAATTTGTACAAAAAAATTAATTAAAACTGAAAAATGTACAGTATTTTAAAGTATTAATTGAAAAAGAAAATGAGCTACCAATAAGAGATTTAATTCATCATATTTTCGAATCTCATCTCTGATTTAAAATATAAAAGCATATTTGAGACATATTTTATATCACCGTTGATGTAATTAGAAAATAATGTACCACATGACTTGAAGGATTTATACTGAGAGGGTGTTTAATTTTTTTCTTATAATGGAGGGCATGGGCTGTTGTTTTATTTTATCTTTACTTCCACTGTACCAAAGCTAAGTAGGAGTGATTCAGTGGTGGTTGTTAAGGGTTGGACAAATAGAGATTTTAAGACAAATTTAGATATTCTGTTCTTCAGGAACAATCTATTTCACCTTGGACTTAACACATCTACTCTGTGACTGATAGCTAATTATCACATCTATCAAGTGGTAATTAGCATGGATTCCAAATTGATTAGGTATGACATTTCTGACATACAGCTGGGAGCCACACCTGCTGTAACAGGCACTTATTGTTTTGGAACAGCATTTGTGAGGCAGATACAATACTCCTGGACATGTAAAATGATGCTAAACGGTTTTATTTAGTCATTAGAATAGCCAAATGTCTCCATTTGAAATAGTCGCTGTGGACTATAGACGCCAGCTACACTTTTGCAGTAGATTTGGTCACCAGATCCCATTAACTTTAGGGATTGATTAGTTTTGGCTGTGATGGGAATTTGGACACACAGTGTGTTTTTACCCACCTGCAAACAGGCTCTGGAGTCAGATTACATTCCAAAAGGTTCATATTTATGTCCCCAAACTGCCACGAGATAAACACCATGTATAAAGCTTGGGATCTCCTTCTGCAGGCTTGACTCGATAGCCTGAAGGCAGACTTCTGTTAACATCTCAAACATCCAGGAAATTCTTCCTGAAATTCAGGTGGAATTTCCTGTGCATCAGTTCCTGCCTGGTGCCTTTCAACCTCGTGCAGGGCAGAGCTTGGTCTGACCACGGACACCCTGCTTCAGGATGAGTGGGAAATTCAGACAAGCCCTGCCTCAGCCTCAGATTCTGGCAACAGTTTAAATTTAAGTTTAAATTTAATTTAAACTCTGGCCTGCAAGTTTTAATGATGGGAAATGAGGTCTATTTATTAAAATTAATTATTTATTAAACAGACAAGAGATAACAGATGAAAGATTGTTATCAGAATTACTTACTACAAGGAATTAAATTAAGGAACTACTTAATTACAGCATAACATAAACCAGTGCACTATATGAAGGTACCTATACTAAAGCTAGCAAAAGAAATAGAATTGATTAGGAGTCAAATGCAATTTAACACCAAAATGATCATAATGTAGAGATTCCTTCACTTAACCCCAGGGGTTAACCACAAAGCAGCATCCTTATTCACGGGAGAAACTTCACACATTTCCATGGAGTGTATAGAAGATTTCTGTAGTTGCACTGTTTTAGAAATCTTTCTCTTCTTTCTCAGGGAGAATAGAGATAAGCTGCATTTTTGTACTTTCTTAATCTCTGTGTTTGGTACTAGATGTTGTATAGCTGTGACCAATGGTTTTAGGAGGTGGATTCCCTGCTGACCAATAGTTGCTAGATTATTAATGGATATATAAAGAAGTTTCTGTAAATAAAGTCTCTCTTTTCGCCATCTTGGGTTATCCTGCCTGCTTCCTCTGCCAGCTTCTGCAAATCCCGGGAAATCTAAACCAACAGATTCCTGCTTTGTGAAAGTTTGCTGCGGCTTTTATAGTTGTGAGTATGTGTCAGTCAGAAATTCAGCTTGTCTTCCCGATCTCACTGCAACAATAAGATGTTTTTGGGCAGTTGGGAGGTGCCAGAGCAGTGTTAACCCCATGACACCAAAATAACTCACTGGAGGAGGGCTTGTCCTGTCTGAGTGTGGCCCAGTTCACTTGGCCCAGTTTTTGCCAGTGAGTAGGGTAGGGTACAAAGATGGCTCCTGTCTGTCCTGTGTAAAAATTCTGGAGGTTTCCACCATGCCCAGCAGAGCCAATCTCTGGTGGCTCTGAAGATGATGGACATGCTGCTGGCCAAGTCTGGGCCAATTAGAGATGTTAGTTATGCCTCTGTGAAAACATATTTAAGAAGAAATCAAAACAATGTGAGCACGCACTTCTTTTTAGCCAAAGGAGGAGGGGGGTGAGCCAAGAAGTGGTGCCTTAAGAGGGAAGGGAGGTGACTGAAGAAATGGTGTCTTAAGAGCTTATTTTTACCTCTGATTTATCCTCCGACTCTGTTGGGTTAATAAATCACTTTGCAACTTTAAGTTTTCAACCTTGCCCTGTCTCCAGTGCATCCTATCAGTAATTCATCTCAACTCATGGGTCCAGTGTTGTGTTTCCAGTTGTGTGTGTTTCTCAACTCATGAGTCCAGTGTGTGTTTGTGTTAGTTTTTCCCTCTCCTCTGCACAGCTGCAGCAGGAGAGAGCATAGAGAGCAGATGTCGTAGGTGCCTGGCGTTTAGCCAGGGTCAAACCGCGACACTGAGTTAGCTGACCAATTAACAAACTAAGATAAGCTCTTGTGGGGGGAAAGCTCTGCTCCACAGCCCTCCTGCAGATGCTCACAGACGTTGATAAAATCCCCTCTGAGTCTTCTCAAGGCTGCCCAGACCCAGCTTTCTCAGCCTGTCCTCATCAGAGGGACACTCCAGCCCTCTCATCACCTTTGAAGGCCTCCCCTGGAAAATGGCATCATTTGTGACCACATATGTCATGGACGCCACCCCTGTGAAGAAGTTTCTTTGAAACTGTAGCCCTCTGTGGCAGATCATCTGGCCTGGAGGAGAGGAGGCTGAGGTCAGACCTCACCGTGGTCTTCAACATCTCCTGAGGGGCAGCAGAGGGGCAGGCACTGATGTCTTCACTCTCATGACCAGTGACAGTGTCACCAAAACTGTGGGAAAACCAGAAACCCTCCAACAACGTTTTTAATGTTAGAGAGTCAAGGCATTAGTTTATTACCTGGCCAGGATGCTGTTCTGGCCAGGGTGTGCCACAGAAATCATCTCATCCACACGCAGCCCGGGAGTGCAGAGAGAATCATTCCATGACACACTGATTTTACAAGATTTCCCCCCAAATTTTATACAGTCAAAACCCATAGAGATGCATTGTTTCAAAGTTCATTGGCCCAGAGTTGTGCAACCCTCAATATTCAGTTTTCTATTGGATCCGAATCCCCTGGCCTCCGATATAAATTAGATCTTCATTTTTCAATGTTCTTATCAGTCCTTTCCGGGGGAGATGTCTTCAGCTCTGTCAGAGGTGCTCTGGGGTGGATGTTTGGAGATGGCCACAGATGTTCCATTGATGTTCCACTGATGGCCTTTATCTCTCTGTGGATCTTTGGGCTACCCCACTCTGTCCCTGTGCTAAGCACATCTCCTTAGAGTGATGCTGTATCTCCTAAATAAACTAAAGAAAATTCCCTTCCCCAAAGCAAAGTCAAGTCAAGCCTAACTAGAGAGACAAAAAAAAAAAGTCAGAAGTCATACAAAATTTTTAAACTGGTATATTTTCCAACAACAGGACTTGAGGAAATGGCATGAAGCGGAGCAAGGGGAGGTTTAGGTTGGATATCAAGAAAGATGTTTTCACCCAGAGGGTGGCTGGGCACTGGAACAGGCTCCCCAGGGCAGTGGGCTCAGCACCAAGGCTGACTGAGCTCAGGAAGTGTCTGGACAATGCTCTCAGACAAATGTTGTGATTCTTGGGGTGTCCTGTGCAGGGCCAGCAGCTGGACTGGGTGATCCTGCCAGGTTCCTTCCAACTCAGGATTTTCTGTGGTTCTATGACCTTGCAGACTCTCCTTTGCCTGTTCGCCAAAGCCCCACAGAACTGACCTTCTCTGTCACCAGCCCTGGACATCACAGCTATAATGCTTCAGCTCTCACAGCAAATCTGCTCTGAAACAAGACAATTATTCATGTGCTAATGAGCAGATTATTTTGACCTTAAATTGAGACAGATAAGGAACTAACTGCAGCACATCAGTCTTCAGTCACTGATATTATAAATATCTTGAATTTACTTCTGTGTTTCAGTTTCTCCAGCTCTTCCCCTGTGCCCTTGCTCACGTCCCTTGCTTTCTATTCCCTCTTCTCCATGAAGTTTCTTTCCAAGACACTGAGTGCATACACCCCAAGGCATTAGAGTTTCACCAAGTTTTAACTAGGCCTTTGTGTTTACTGAGTCCCTCCCAGGGGAGGTTACAGGGCTGTAGAGAATTGGGGAGAGGGCCAATCACCAGCTAGGAAAGTTCTTAATCTCAGGAGTGAGTCTAATTGCAGAAGTCCTTGTTAACTCCAGCTAATTGCTCTTAGCTTTTTACCAAACAAAATATTTCATTTTCTGAAGGAACAGCAGGATCACATCAATACAAATCTAGATGAGACTGGGGACACTGCACTCTTTTGATGCTAACATCAGAGCTGGAGAGAGTTAGGATTTTTAAAAAACTTCAGAACAGCTCCAGGGGCTGTCAGAACATTGCATTGGGTTCATGAGGCCAACATGCTCGTGCAGCCTAAGAGGTCTGGTTTACCTCTGGCCAGGGATTAACAAACCTCTTCCATGCCTTGGTTCCTCCTTTTCCTCCTAGCACCTTAGGAAATTACACTGGGTTAAAATTTACTGAAATCAAGGTTTTGTTCAGCAATTGGAGCTATGGACATCAGTGTCCCCTGTGCTCTGCTCTGTGGATAACCACACACACAAAAACCCTTGGCAGTTCTTTATTGACAATTTTCAATGTGCACCTACTGTGTGTTCCTTCTGATGGTTTGCTCTGTGGAGAAAACTGTTGCCAAACTCTCTAGGTGCAGATCAGGAGAACAGCCTTAAACATACTCACGTGTCAGAGGTTACCAGGAACACAAAAGAGGTCCAGGTTGCCTGAATTAACAAGTGAATGCATAAGTGCACAGCAGGAAGAAGTGTGTATGGGGGAAAGTGTCAGTGTCTGTCCTACAGAACACAGTCTGTTCCAGCTTTATGAGTTAATCACATTTGAAAGTTCCTCCACAATTGCCTGGGAAGACAGCAACAAAGGATCTTTGATGAATTTGACTGTAGGAGGCTGTAAGATTCACCTGGGTGTATTTACTAAAGCACTGGAAGATGTAAATCTGGCCAAGGACATCAAGGGTAACAAAAAAACTTCTATAGGAACAGCAGCAATAAAAGAAGGAGCAGGAAAAATGTGGATCCTGCCAGGAAGGATATGAGAAACCTGGTTACCCAGAATGTGGAGAAGGCTGAGGTACCTGACAACATTTTTGTCTCATTCTTCACCTGCAAGTGTTCCAGACAAGAACTGCAGAAGGTGAAAGGAGCAATTAGGGGAATGAAGAACAGCCTGCTGTAGAGTAAAACTGGGGTTGAACATTTAAGAAACCTGAAGGTGCACATGTCCATGGGGTCTGACGAGATATGGGTCCTGAGGGAACTGACTGAGGAAGTGGCACTGTGCATCCTATCTGAGAAGTCACGGCAGTCTGGTGTAGCTCCCATGGACTGGAAAAGGGGAAACATAACCCAAATATTATAAAAAGGATATTAGGAAGACACAGGGACCTATGGGTCAGTCAGTCTCACCTCAGTGACTGGCAAACTCATGGAGCTCCTGCAAACTGTGCTAAGGTACATGAGAATAATGAGGTGATCAGTGGCAGGCAGCATGGCTTCTCTAAAGGCAAATTGTGCCTGACAAATTTGGCAGCCTTCTGTGAGGGGGAGACAGCAGTGGTGAACCTGGGAAGGAAAACAGACATCAGCTCCCTGGACTTGTGCAAAACATTTGACATTCCTAAACTGGAGAGGGGTGGATCACTTGGTGTGTGAGGAAGTGGCTGGATGGTCACACTCACAGAGTTGTGGTCAGTAGTTCATTTTCCAGCTGGACACCAGGTCAGGAAAGGTGATGTGTCCCCTCAGCTCAGCACTGATGAGGACACACCTGGAGGGCTGTGCTCAGCTCTGTGTGCAGCTCTGGGCTGAGTTCAGCACTGAGCTGTACAGAGGGACCTTGGCAGGCCTGGGAGATGGACCTGTGCCAATCGCATCAGCAACGAGGCCAAGTGCAAGGTCCCACGTGTGGGTCAGGGCACACGAATAGTCTGAGTGAAGCATGAATTGACACTGACCTGAGGAGAAAGCTGTGGGGGTTTTGGGGCTGGGGAAGCTCAACATGGCTTGGCAATGCAAGCTTGCAGCTCACAAGGCCAAATTCATCCTGGGCTGGATCACAAGAAACATGGCCAGCAGGTCAGGGAGGTGATTCCACATTCATTCATGCCAAGGCTGCTCCTCAGGTTCATTCAGTCACATGCTGTCACCAAGAGTTTCCTGATGTCTGACAGCAGTGAAACATCTTTGATCTGCTGCATCTATAGTGTAAGTTCTGTTTAAGTTCTCCTTTTTCTGTGTAGCCCTGGTGCTACAGGGCAGGGGAAGATTGCTTCAAACTGCTGCTGTTCCTGCTGCCTCACAGGCAAGAAGGAGCTTGCAGTGAACGCTGCGGGCAGCAGATGGAAGCAGCAGCCTGAATTTGTGCTGCAGGCACCATCTGGAGGGACAGGAATGCCAAGTGCCAGAGCAAGAGTTGTGGGGAGGCTCTGTGTGTGTGTGTAGGTATGATGCCTTAAGAATTTTTAGATTCTATTCTTCATGTAGCTGTAGCTTTGGTGTAATTCTGGGCTTCATATAAAATGCTAAAACCTCTGTTCCCAGCACCTTTAGCCAAAACTATTCCTCTGAATGGAAATCCAAGGACACTTTTGCTGCCTCAGAGCCCCAAAATATGTAAACAGCAGTGAACTGGGGGAAGCAGGCTTGGGGTGGTTGACATCATCACCTGAAGGTGTGATTGGAGATTTAAGACCTGATATGTTAATAGACAGAACTTATAAAATGTGAAGACCTCATGACTCGCTGTCCATTTTGGGTGTAGCCTCACGAGGGGGCTTTGTTTGCCCTGAATGTACCTAAAAAATTGCAAAGAACAGGACGAAGTTCACAGGTGTGTAGAGCATTTTGCAGTGTCTAACTCATATCCACCAATGCCTATAAACTGTTTAATCTGGATCCCACAGATATGACCAATTCACTTCTGTACACTGCACTTGTCTACATCACATGAAGAACTGAGCACAGTGGCTGCAGTAGATCAGGAAATTCAGGAATGTTAGCCACTGGAACATGACCACTCATGATACACAAGTAGACAGAGGCTGTGCCAGGACCCTGAGTGCACTACTAGGCCCCCTAAAGTCCCCCCAATCCCCCTCAAATCTCCTTTAAACTCCCCCAAGTCCCCTCCAACTCCTCCCCAAATCTCCCCCAAACCCTTTCAAACCATCCAACCCACAACATAGGTATCCTCTGGGGAATTCTGATTTATCAATGATGTCTATTTCTGGGATTACAGTTCCGGTGGTGCATATTCCTTGCCATTTAGGGTAATAAATGGGGTCCTGGAAGGGTAAATGCAGCTCTGAGGGGGTAAATGGCATTCTGAGAGGGTAAAAAACAGCTGAGGATAAAGCTGATTGCCTCTCTTGTAAGGTACAACTACTGACTTCTGCTCAGCTTGGTGTCCACAAGGACCTCCCAAATTTTCTGCAGGGCAATTTTCCAGCCAGTCAGAGCCTAACCTGTCGTGCTGCACAGAGTTCCTCTGGCCCAGGTACAGGACTCTGTGTTTGTGGAAGTCTGTTCTGTTCATGCAGTCACAGTACATTTTGCCATGACCCACCCCCATTAACCCTTTCCTGGCCAGGTTTAACCCCAGCACAAGGCGCGAATTTGCACAGTGCAAGAATCAGCCAAATTTTCTTACCTTAATGAGATGAGGGCTACCAAGGAAAAGCATTTGGTTGTTCTTATTCACATCTGCCAACTCAGCTCTGCTCTGTGCATTGTGTCCAATCCTGTGCGTGAAGGTGGTGGGAAATTTGTTTCCAGAGGCATTAGGCAATGGATAGGAGAGGTCTCGCTGTGCTCAGGATGTTCCAAGGGAGTGGAAACTCCTGGGGAGGTCTTTGTTCTCCACCAAAAATTGGGAGTGGGACCCTTGCAGTGCGATGTCTCCCAAGGTGTTCAGTTTCAGGTGTAAAACACATTTGGCAGTGGCAGAGTGTGACTGAGACATCAGATAGCAACGGAGGATTAAGCCTCACAGAGGGGAAGTGCTGCAAAAATAATATTAAATTTCTCCCCTCACCTAGTTCAACATTATGATTTCCTTGGACCATCATCATCTGTGCTTTCCAAAGTGATTCAAAGGGGCTGGTAAATACTAGAATTGACTTTCCCTGAGTCTTATAATTCAATCTGTGTCCTGTCCCATTAATCTAAAATTATTTGATTACTTTAACCTAAGTGTGCTAACCCAATTCACCAGAATGCTCCAGCTGAACTTTCACACCAATCTTTATCTGAAAACTCTTCATATCACACAGATTTCTCTTGTCTGGCCCTTTTCCAGTGACCTTTTACTGCCCAGTCTTTGGACAAAGCAGGTCTGAGCATGATGTTATCTTCTTGTTCTATTCTCAAATCTGGGAAACCACTCTTAAGGAATACAACTGCAATAAAAGAGATAACACCATTAAAAGACCAAACAAGATTTATGGAGCAAAGGGCAACACATTCATAACAGATATTATGACAAATATATAACGCAGGCAAATGAGAGATAGTCCTATCCACTTCAACCTTCTGCATAGCCTCGTTTACTCGTGTGTCCTAAGTTTTGAGACATCATCCATCAGATGGGTTGGAAAATGATCATTAAAATGGCTGAGTTTAAAGTGGAGCTAGTAATGTATCATTCCAATTCTTAAATTATCATATTGTTAGGACTTGGTCTTCTCAGCAAATAACATAAGACAGCAGAAGACAAGTATAACTGCACACCCTAATCTGTGGGGACCTTTTGTAAATTTGCAAACTGACTTTATTCAGATGCCTAAATGCTGTCATTTTGAGTATGACCTTGTCAGTTTTGATATGTTCTCAGGATGGCTAGAAGCCTGTGCTTGTAAACATGCAGATGAAAGAACTGTTGAAAAGAAAAAGTTGCAAAAAAAGTTGCTAACAGAAGAAATTTCTGGGTTTATCAGTCTCTGACACTAAGGAGGCACTGACTAGCCCACATTATGGGCTAAGCAGTGCAGAAAATGTGTGCAGTCCTACAAATAGACAGAAGCTTACTTTGCCCATTACCCTCAGCTCCATGGGGCTGTAAAGAGGAAAGACTTTGCATTCTTTGTTCCACAAGCTTGCCCCTAGCTCTCCCTGTGCACAGAGCACATCCTCTTCACCTGAACACTGCCAGGCGAGCTCAGCTCTGTGTCCCAGTAGTACTCTGGGGACAGCAGGCGCGTGGGCTTGTGGTACAGCAGGTACTTGTTGAGGTGACTCTCATCCTGCCACCGAGCTTCAATGCCTTTTTCTCTGTCCTCCATGATCCCTTTGGAGCAGGCTCTGGTCAGTTTGTAGACCTCGGACACACTTCCCCCATAGAAGCCTGCGGTGTAATAGAAGTCCACTTGTCCCTCAGGGACTGCAGCTCGTGACTCAGGGCGTGTCTCTTTGTTCTTGGGATGGGCCATGAAGTGCCAAGAGCTGATGGTTCCCACCAGGGCATCGATGATCTCCACCCCAACGTGTGCCAGCAGCTGGACATTGATGTCTATGGAGTACAGATAGTCCACCTCGTACTGGAACTGGCTGTGGATGTATGTGCTGATGATATCCATACGGCTCGTGGAGATATCCTTCCACCTGGAGTGGTTCTGGACAGGGATGACAAACAGGTGGTTCTCAGGGGCCATCTGAAGGCAACAGATCTTCTGAGGATTGTCTGTGAACAAGTAGAAATTCACTTGGTGCCCAGCAAGGAAGTACTTGTTGGCAGATCTCATGAACCCTTCTATGAACTGGACATATCTAAGAGACATGGAAAGGAAAAGAATGGAGAGAGGCTCCTCCTGCTGAAGAATGACAGTTTTTAAAGTTCATTTCTTTGTCTTTTTCTATCCATTGCTCCCTTCTTATATTGGTGCTCTTTATTTAACATAGCTGCTACCTTTCAAGCCTTCCCCAGGCTGCTGCACATTATCCCATATTTTAGCTTTCACTACACTCCCTTGTTCTTTTCTGCTTTCATGCATGCCCAGAACATGCCTTCTACCCAATGCTGCTCTCTAATATAACCCCAAAATCTCAACACTTCTTCTCATTCTTCCCTTTTCCCATGTCACTCTTTCTGCAGAGTAACATCTTAACTTGCTACAGAGATCATAGAATCGACACAGAATCACAGGAGGGTTTGGGTTGGAAGGGACCTCAAAGACCATCCCATTTCACTCCCTTGCCATGGGCAGGGACACCTTCCACTGTCCCAGGCTGCTCCAAACCCTGTCCAGCCTGGCCTTGGACACTGTCAGGGATCCAGGGGCAGCCACAGCTGCTCTGGGCACCTGTGCCAGGGCCTGCCCACCCTCACAGGGAAGAATTTCTTCCTAATATCTAATCTAAATCTGCCCTCTTTCAGTTTAAAGCCATTCTTCCTTGTTCTGTCACCACCTACCTTTGTACAAAATCCCTCTCCCACATTCCTGTAGACCCCCTTTAGGTATGGGGTGGGCTCTAAGGTCTTCTCCAGGCTCAACAACCCCAACTCTCTGAGCCTGTTTTCATAGGAGAGGGTCAACATTATCGATTAAATAGTTTTGATGGCCTTGAAATACCTGAAGTCACTACGTAACTCTAAGATGCTAGTGGAGATAGAGGGAGTTTTGTTTACTCAGAAACTCCAAAAAGAACCTCCCCAAGAGGACACAAGCTATAACAGCGTGATTAATAATTTTACTAGAGCTAATATCTAACTTTAAACACTCACAGAAACTCAATAAAATCTCAACTTTACAGAATTTTTCTATTTTTTTAGTGCAGGATAGAGGGAAAGCTTGTTATTAGAAACACAGCAGGAGCTAGCATTTTTATCTCAAGGGTTCAAAATGCTAGTTATATTTCCAATGATATTTTTTGTCCTTTTCGAAACAGTGTCCCAGCCTGTTGCCTTACTTTGGAAGGTGACACTCCCATGTCACATTTCCCAGTCTAAAGCTGCTCATGTTCAGCCTTTGGAATGTTCCCTCACTTCTGCTCCACGAGCAGTATTGCAGCACAACTGGCAGGTGAGAGGTTTGACTATTTGACAAGAAATAAATGACAAACCAATACTTTTCAACAGCAAAAGTGACCACTCCAGTGACCAAATTCTTCTGCGCATATTGAGCATTCAGGATGTCTCTGCTGAATGTGCCTTCCCAGACAATTGGAGCTAACCACGGAGTCAACACCAGCACATCCCATCTCCTGCAAGGTGAGAGGGTGAAGGGAGTGTTTAGTGCCTGGGAAATCCATGAAGACAAACAGAAGCTTCTTCAGCTCTGAGTGAATCACCCCAGCCTCCCTTTGAAATCACTAGCGTCAAGAAAGCCCTGTCAGCAAAATGTGAGATGTGAGTTATCTTATCCTGAAGCAGACACCTCAGATTGGTGTCTATCCCTGATTTTTACCCCCCAGCTCTGAGCTGTTCATGGTCCTTACTCAGAGGAGCTTTTCACAGCCCTTCCATTCCTTACCACACTCGTTGTTCCCAGCCTGTCCCTTCTGAAAATCCTGCAGCCCTCAGCTGCAGTGCTCCACACATGCAACTCTCCGCCACGGTTCTGTGGCAGCAATTATAGCAATTTTCTGATTTCACCATGGTTTTCACCTCCTTCTGCTTGTTCCCTGTGCTGTGCATTGATGTGGAGGGGGCTCTCTGATCCCTTTGGGGCGATGTTCAGGTGTTTCCCTGATGCTCCCTGGGGTGCTGTTTGCTGGTTTATTTCAGGCACTCAGAAGAACATCCCCTTCCCACAATGAATGTGCTTTAGAGCTCTGCTGAGAAGTTCAGCCAGGTCGCTTTCCAGAACAGATTTGGGAGTTTTCTCTCCTCTGTGCAGAACAGTCCCAGCTCTCCCTGCCTCACCTCACAGGAGACATGCTCCAGTCCCCTCATCATCCTTGTGGCCCTTTCTTAAACTCTCTCCAGTATGTCCAAACCTCTTTTATTACTTTTTTTTATTTTGTTTTGGTTTCTTCTCCTAGTGCGAATGGCTCTAGAATAGGCAATTCCAGAAAATAATTTATCCCACTGACCTGAAATGTTCTTTCCACAGACATTTACACATCATGTATGTGTAAATTATGTTATGTATGTTGCCACTAAAAATAGCATCAACCAAGGCCTCTTGTTTTTTAGCTTCTGAGATGAGTGCTGACAGGGGATGCAAAAAATAAATTAAGATAAAATCAAACTAAATATTTTCAACATTCACCATAATTTCTCAGTTTCCTTTCTGAGAGCAAACAGATTAAAGATTCTGCATCTGTGAATTTCTAATGGAAAGAGTACCTTTCCTAGCAAGGCATCCCTTCCTATTCATCCAGTCTTGCTCTCAGCTCTCCTGACCTGTATGTGCCAGAGACAGTCGTGTGTGGTTCTGAGAACAATGAGATATTGTTAATGCAGCCAGAGGAGTTCCACTTACCATGGAAGCATTAGAGATGTTTCATTGAAGTCTATTTTTCTGCAAATGAGGGAGAAATAAAAGATACATAAACACATAACGGCACAGAAGTTTCAGATTTTCTGAGAGATGAGCCCCACAAGAGATCTTTATGAGCTTCAGCAGTACTGCCCTGTGATTCAATGCCAGTGAGTATCCAGCCAGACTCCATCACAAACACTATTACATTATTTATATTAGTTCACCTTCATATACAACGTGAACTACATTTAACAGACTACTGAGCTGGTATAAGCAGAGCTGAATGCAAATTAATCCCTTTTAACATCATTTTCAACATGTCTGCTTTGGAAAATTCAGTTTTGCCTCTGCACAGTGAGAGCCTGGTCCAGTAAGGCCAAACACCTTGCCCAGAGTTTCTATTTTGCTGATGGGTTTGTGTCTGCATGCCTTGGCTGAGGAGTCAACAGGACACAGAGCAGGTAACACTGCTCCCCATCCTCATGCCCAGGCAGGTTCCTGTAGATGGGTCACTGACTGGGAACCCACCAGTCTTCATTCCTAGATTTTCCAGCAGGAAAAACAGGTTCTATAAAGTGGAAACACTTGCTAAAAGTATTAGATTAAACAGGCTAATAGAGGGAGATTAAAAGAATCACATATACACAAAACCAGAAAGATATCCAGCCATATGAACTTTTTGGGGTGGGGGAGTGGTGGTGGTATGAAAATGCTGGAATTTCATACCTGTGGTGCTGGTATGAAGATGTTGAAATGCTGAAACTCTCATACTGGAATCTTTTAAATTCCAAGTTGATTACAAAAATAATGCATTGTTTTTGTCATGTTGTTTTATTGGCATTAAAGTTTTTTCCTCCTCTAGTCACATATGCTAGACACCCTAGAGCAACATTTCTAGAGAGTTACATATAATAAATGAATAAATATTCTTTTGTGTGTATTATAAAAGAAGTGATGAAGAGGGGAAACCTAAGTCAAAAAGGCAGTGGGGATAAGAAAAGTGTAATTCATAAGAAAAAAATATTAAAAAGTTTTTAAAAAAATGGTCCAGTTAACTGAATTTAAGCATTAAAAACCCAGGAAGTTTCAGTCTGGTAAACCACCAGTTTAAACTCTTTCTTGATCCATATCCAGAATCTGTTAGTTCTCATCAGGTTTGTGGACAACACTAAATCAGAGGGAGCAGACAATAAGCCAAAGGGCCCCATTTTATTAATGAATAGAGAGGAAGCCTGGATGGCTTCCTTGTACAGCCATAGCCAGCTTCTAGGTGTCTAAACCAGGTGGAATTAAACTGTTTTTTTCATTGCATGATTTTGGGGGAGCTGCATCAATGGATTCCTATCTCCCCACATTAAATCTCTGGAATCTGAGCCTGTTCAGCTCAAGGCATTCACAGGAGAGGAGTTTAACTGGTCACTGCAGGATGGCTGATCTCAAAATGGAAATTAGAACTTTTAGGGCATGGATCTTCTGCTTAAGAATTGGTCTTTTCAGATGAGTCTTGTCCTCATGGCCTAGGATTTTGCTGGATCCTGCAGAAATGCAGAATGAACTTACAGCACTGAATCCCTTTCAGAGGAGGCTGTGTGCTCCTGGTCTCTGGCTGGGGAGAAAGGGTAGTGGTACCTTGGACAGGATAAGAAAAGAATGAGTCAATGATTAAAAAAAAAAAAAAAATCAACCTCTCCTCCACTTCCTTTATGGCTGAAACTATAAAATAAAGCTAACAGAACACAGATTTGTGGTCAATATGGTGATGAGGATTGGCAAAGCTCAGCTGTTTCAGGGCGGCTCTCTAGCCTCATGTTATCTGAAGATCTATTAACTCTGAGGATCTGTGAATGATTCAATTTGCCCAAGGCTACTTGCACCAATGAAATGTGTGTTTTACAGCAGAGCTTGGGCTCAGCTGGTGTTAGAACCTGACTGTGGGGCTGCCTTTGGAAGGAAGGTGTTCACACCATCTCTTTGCTCTGGCCAGGATGGGATCTCCTCTGCTGTGAGCCTAATTGTATTGTCAACAAAAATGGGAGCATTTGTGATGGAGGAAAAGCTTGTCCTAATTCCTCCAAGTGGAACAATATTGTTCAATATTGTTCCAGCAAAATCTGCAATCTGAATTAAGCCCACTTGATCTCATTTCAGGCCCCAGAGTGCTGAACACACACCGTGAAAGCCTTGCTGTGCTAGGCTCCTATAGAGACATGAGAACCAAGGCAGACCCAAGCCAAGCCAAGGCATTATTGTGCAGAATATATACAGCTAAATCCACTCCACAGAATTCAAGTTCTGTGCCTTGTGTTGGGGTACAGAGGTGTCATTGAGGTGAGCAAACATGGAAACACACATTGGAATATACAGAGCCCAATTCATCATAGTTTTAGAATTTCACAGAAGAGTTTAGAAATGTCTACACTTGCTTATTTTCATCTTTGGAATGTAAAAGGGGATTTTGAATTTAGCTTTGTGTAAACGCTTCCATTGTATCTGTGTAAGTATAGTTGGAAGGAAAATGTCTCAATCTGGGCAATAGAAATATGTGCTAGTTGAGAATAATAATCAAAGGTTAAACACCCACCAGATTGCACCAGTGATTCCTGCTGTCACTAGCATAGCCAGTCCTTGTAATTTTGTGATTCCCATGTCGTCAGTGTTGAAAAAAAGATTGTGAACTCTGGATTGACAGCAACGAGAAAAACAAAAACAAAAAGGCAGAAAATACTGTTGTTATTAAATACTGAGTAAGTCTTTTGTTTTGCACTGCAGGTCTGGACATATTACGGAGAAAAGTTAGTTTTTCTAGATAGAAAGTTTTTACATCTAGATATTTATAATACATCTTTACAATAGGTATTCCACACACTGAACTCTCCTTTTAAAATAGTAGTAAACCATTTTAAAATTTTCAAACCAATAATTCTCATTTCAGATTTTCTCTGAATCAGTTTTTTTTTTTCCAGCCAGTGGCCTCTCTGCTCGCTCACTTTCTTTCTTTTTCTTTCTTTCTTTCTTTCCTTTCTTCCTTTCTTTCTTTCTTTCTTTCTTTCTTTCTTTCTTTCTTTCTTTCTTTCTTTCTTTCTCTCTCTCTCTCTCTCTCTCTTTCTCTCTTTCTCTCTTTCTCTCTTTCTCTCTTTCTCTCTTTCTTTCTCTTTCTTTCTTTCTCTCTCTTTCTCTCTTTCTCTCTTTCTCTCTCTCTCTCTCTCTTTCTCCCTCTCTCTCTTGCTCTCTTGCTCTTCCTCTCTCTTTCCCTCTTTCTCTCCCTTTCTCTTTCTGTCTTTATCTTTCCCTCTTTCTTTCTCTCCCTCTTTCCCTCTTTCTTTCTCTCTCTTACTTTCTCTCTTTCTCTCTCTTTGTATCTTTCTTTCTCTCTTTCTCTTTCTCTCTTTCTCTCTTTCTCTCTTTTTCTCCCTTTTTCTCTTTCTTTCCCTCTCTCTTTCTTTCTCTCCCTTTCTCTCTGTCTAGCTGTCCTTTCTGACCTGGATTCCTTGGATTCCTTGGGCTTTCTACTGTGTCTCTCACCGGTGCAGTTCTCTTTCATTCTAAGCTGAAGGTCACAATCCTTTTCTCTAGTTCAGCTTCTCCTCCATCCATTCTGGGGCTGTTCACCACTTCTGAAAAGACCCTTTGTAGCATTCTGTGTTTGTCAATATTGCCATCCCCTGCTTTCAGCTGCTCCTGTAACCTCCGTTCCGATCCCCGAGCCCCAACCCAGCACCCAAAACCACTCACCGATGGTTCCCCCAATGCTCACCTTTCAGCAGCTCCTGTTCCCTTTCTCTGCCTCCCCCTGCTCACACCCAGCGTGAGCACAGCCAGTCCTTCCTGAGTGTCACCCGTGTGTCACCGGCCGGGCTCGGGGCCAGGGGATGCACCTCCGCCCTGTTCTGTGCCTCCTGAGTAATGGGAAAACAACAACAAACGTGCAAGAACCTGTTATTCCCCACACTACAGCCCTGAGATTCCTGATGAGCAACAAGGTGGCAGCCTAAACTTCCCATATGGAGATATATTTATTTTTTTTTAGAATGTAGGTGTTGTTTTTTAAGAGCTGTCCTAGAGGCAAATATCTGCAATACAGACATTTCCAACCACACTGAAATTAAAGTGCTTCGTGTAGTAACAGGAGAGAAAGAAACACTTTCAGGGCATAATTAATTTAATCGTAAAGAAGACCTTTAGATATACCAGACCTTAAGAGAGCTACTTCATTGAGTGTTTCTCTTCATTTACTTATGGAAAATACAGTGGTCTACAAAGAATTATTCAAGGCCTACATAAGGTGATCCTGCTCTGTTGGTGCCATTCTGTTGGGTGCAGGATGCTGTGTCCTACATGCTTAAAAATGAAGCTTACTCCTAATTTAAAAGGCTCTGAGGCAGAAAGTGTATGAGAAATAATGAAAAAGGTAGCCTAAAGAAAGGGTAGGTGAATAGTAATGAGAAAATAAGGCATAAAAATGAATTTTAGTGGTCACATATGCAAAATTATTTAAATGTTTTGCAGAGCTCTCTTGCACCCAGCATGTTACTGTTTATATCCCTGAAGGAGCATTAATTTAACAGAGTACTGAGACGCAGGAAGAGGGGATAAGAATTAGCAGGTCACAATTAGACTTACAAATACCCAGTTTTTCTTAATTTCATCCTCCTGCTCTGGTCTCCAGGCATCCAAAAGTACTGTGGCCAAAACTGGTTATTTATACTTTAATTATATTTGGTGCAACTCTAAATGTCTATTGACAGGAATTTCATCAGAGCATCAATAAATGCAACAAACACAAAGTCTGCCTACAAGGATGCTGTTAATAACATCCCATCCCAAGTGATCCATGCCCCCCAATCAAATTTAATTGGAATTAAACCCCTATGGTTGATTGCATTTCACCCAGGTCTTCCCTGTGCTCTGTCTTGTACCATTGTGAACTCTCTGAGGTTTCTCTTTGAAGTGACTAAAACTTGTATTACAGTCCAGAAAAGTGTGTTTTCAGTTCCATGAACAGGCTGTGTGAGTTGTGAGATCTGTAACTGCATGAAGCATACAGGTGTGTTTAATGGACAACTCAAGATTTCCTTGGATTAAGTTACAAATTAAATTTATTTGCTAAAATACATGCCTGAAAACTTAACTGAGGTCTCTTCTGGAGTGCTTCCCTGTTCCTTTTTTGTTTGAAATAAGGCCTGAACATTCTGCCTGGGTTACATTATTTGCATTCTACTTCTTACGAGAATCAGATTTCCAGAGATGAAGTCTTAACTTTCCCAAGCAATGGATTTTCCAGCAGCACAAAGCTGAAGTTACTGCAGTCACACATGGGTGTCTGGTTCATTTTAATCTGCTTTATTTTAACCTTCTGCAGAAGGGCACAGGTGGTTTGTGCCTCAGGTATCCGAGACATCTTCAGAGGTCTGAAGATACAACCCAGAAAATCCAGAGCTGAAGGCTATGAAGATCACTCAACAGTGTTTGAAAAGAGGCACATTTTGGAAAATGAATCCCAAACAGTTTGGTTACGTTTGAATGAGGTGAAACAATGTCCAGACTCTTTTCTGTTGACACTATCCCTGATGACTTTAAGGGAGCTCAGTCACGCAGTTCACATACGGAAATTTGCACTATTGTCACTTGGATTTAGGTGTCTTCCCTCTGGGCTGTATCTCAGTTGTGGTGAGTTGGATTTCCCCTCTGAATGGTGTCTTTCACACCTACAATATTATTGATACTTCATGCTTTCTCTGTGGAACCTCAAGTAATTTTCAAGGCCAGTGTAATAATTATTTAATGTGTGGAAAAACTGCAAAGTGAAGAGTTGTATTGGCCAAAGCTGCCCATCGTGAGCCAACAGCAAAAGACAAATGTCCTCAATTCCAGTCTGATGCCTTGTCACGTAGACAGCATTGACTTTGGAGAAAGAAAAAAATTGTATGAATAGTGCTAAAAACTAGTTAGCAAATAAAAAAAATTAACAAGCAAACAACCAACCAGCAGCAGAGCAACACCTTCTGTGAGGTTTAAAAGAAGGAGGGAAATTTATTCCCTCTAATTCTGTTCTCAGTTCTCTTGGGCTTTGAAGGGTAATATACTGAGTGATATTTTGCCGTCCTGGGAAATCTTGCACTCCACAGGAGTCACAGAAAGGCTGCAGGAGCTGTAAATGCTCACAGCTTTTTACAAATCAGCTCTCAGCCATTTGGAGACAAAGAGAAATACAAAGGGTAAGGCTTTAGCTAAATGAAGGTGACAAAGAAGCATAGATATGATCTCTTGTTCAGACAAAAAGCACTTAATTTCTTTTTCTCTAGCTTTGTTAGAGGTCTTTCTTCTCATCTGATCTCACCTGAACTCTGAGAATACCAACACAAGTTGTGGGTGGCTTGGAAATGGCATTCCAAATTCTCATCAGGAGCTGCAGGGACAGGACATGGGGGAACGGCTTCAAGTTGAAAAGGAATAGGTTTAGATTAGATTTTGGAAAGAAATCCTTCCCTGTGAGGGTGGGGAGGCCCTGGCACAGGTGCCCAGAGAAGCTGTGGATCCCTGGCAGTGCCCAAGGCCAGGCTGGACAGGGCTTGGAGCAGCCTGGGACAGTGAAGGTGTCCCTGCCATGGCAGGGGTGGCACTGGATGAGCTTTAAGGTCCCTTCCAATCCAAACCATTCTGGAATTCTGTGATTCCAGAAGTAGTTTTCAAGAGAAACATGGACAGGTTTCTCAGAGTGTGAGAGAGAAGAAAGAGTGATTGCTCGGAAAGGAAAACAGAGGTTGAGTTAATAGATTAAAGGACTAGAAATATGGAAATTTCTTATTGTACTTCATGTGTTTTTAAAAATCCTGTGACGTCTGTTGAGAGTATAAGTTGAATATAATGTTTCCCTCACTCTCTCTGTGTTTTCTATGCAATAGCAGTACTTCGAAAAATATTTGTCTGGTAAAAAAAGGCATTTGTATTCCACTTTCAGTGGACTAGAATGTAAAAAACATTCACCATTATTTTTACCCTGAAAAGCTTCATTCTTGAAACATGGAAATTATCTTTCTACGCCATCTGAGAGTGATCTGTTATTTGAGGACAGGTACCTGAAATGCTCCAATTAATCAACCTTTTAAAATTAAATTATTGCCAGTCAACATTCTAATGTACTCTAAGGCAGATCTGGAATTTTTAAAGCCTTTATGGAATGTGAAACCATAATTTTTATTTTCTCTTTTTGATATCCTTTTCATTCAGGCACTTTTCAATTATGGTTTGTATTCTATAGCATGCTAAATCACTTAAACTCGGTTTTTGCCTTGTGCTGCTTGAATCTCCACTGGCTATACTGGAAAATGAGATCAAATAATAAATAATAAGTCATGTTAAATAACTGGTATGGAATCTCTACTTAAAATGTGTATTTGCAAGTCCTGCCTTACCTGTCAGCATTTACCACAGCTTAAATCTCAGGGAAGGCTGGGAGATGTGAAAGCCATCCTTAGAAATGAAATTGTATTTAGTATTCTGTCACTTCATTATTTGGCAGCAGTGATGTACTTGCAATGAAATATTTAAGCTATGTAATTAGATTGATTCTACACAGATTGTCCACATGCAGGAGAAAAATCAAATTTGAAATAGCTATTTAGAAACAGAAAGACAAATAAATAACAAAATCGCAAAAATATGTATTTATTTTTCTTCTTTAAATAACATTAATGGATTTTTTTTCTTAATGTTTTATATGAAAAATATTTTGTGAATGACAAATACTAAACATCTTTCTAGGAAGTAAATTGATTATTGGATAAGAATGTGCAGGAATAGGTAAAAAACATGGTGTGAAACCTTCCCTAAGAAGTGGAAAAGAAAAAGAATAAACATAAAACTTCAGGTATTTTGTGATAAATCAAGATTAATTCTATCAATTAATGCAGAAGAAAAATTATGGTTGGCTACTGTAATTATTGCAGTCTAAGACTCTACATAAACACTGTTATTTGAGAGGAGAATTGGCCTATTTTAGTCAAACCATTGAAAATGAGAGAAGCTTTCAGATGCACAGATCCTTTACAATTAAAAAAAACCCCAAATGCATATACACCATACCCCTGGCAAACTTTATTTAAAAATACTCTGTGTGAAAGAACAAACACTTATTTTCTTCTGCAAATATTCAGGAGCAAGGGAGACACTAAAACAGCTCAAGCCAAGTTTGCTGTGCAGGAGCACAGTCACTTAGACTGTACTTCTGTCGAGATCTCCCAGCATCAGTGACCATCTGGGGGAGCTCAGAATTAAGGTCAAATGCACACTTAATAATGTTGCCTCTTCCCCTCTGGCTGTTTTTTAAGTGAAGATGGGGTAAGAATGTCTGTGAAGAAATCAGTGAAGCCTAAATATTTTCTTGGAGCCGGAATCCAAATCACCAATCCTGCTGCAGGACACAAAAAACAAAAAAAAACAAAAAACAAAAACAAAAACAACAAAAAAAATCAGGAGTGGTTAAATAATAAAGAATGTTAATAATAATAATTTGTGAATGACAAATACTGAACATCATTCTAGAAAGTCAATTGATTACTGAAGAGGAATGTGCAGGAATAGGTAAAAAAAAGGTTGCTTGAAACCTTCCCTAAGAAGCAGAAAAGAAGAAGAAATAAATATCAAACTTGAGGTATTTTGTGATATAGAATACAAATTGTATTCTATAGCATGCTATATCACTTAAACTAGTTTTTTGCCTTGTACTGCTTGAATCTGCACTGGCTATACTGGAAAATGAGATTAAAAAAAAGTAATAATAAATAGTAAATATAAATAATAAATATAAATATAATAAATAATAAATAATAAATAATAAATAATAAATAAATAATCATGATAAATAACTGGTGTGGAATCTCTACTTAAAATGTGTATTTGCGAGTCCAGTATGAAGAGGATGCTCGGGGGAGATAATACAAAATATTCCCTATTTCTTTTCTTTTTCCTCCTTATACATTCCAGGTCTTCAAGGTCACCATGACACAAGAAAATGACACCCACATCCATGAGTTCATCCTCTTGGGATTCCCTACCACCAGAGAGCTACAGACTCTGCTGTTCGTAATTTTCCTTACTGTGTATTTGTTGACTGTCACCGAAAACCTCGTTATCATCACTTTAATCATTAGCAATCACCAGCTCCACAAGCCCATGTACTTTTTCCTTGGCCACCTCTCTTTCCTGGAGGCCTGGTACATCTCAGTCACCGTCCCCAAGCTGTTGGCCAACCTCCTGCTGAAGGACACGAGCATCTCCTTGGCAGGCTGCATGGCCCAGCTGTACTTTTTCATCGCCCTGGTGTGCACCGAGTGTGCCCTGCTGGCCGTCATGGCCTGTGACCGCTGCGTGGCCATCGTCAGTCCCCTGCACTACACGGCCACCATGAGCCCCCGGCTCTGCGTGCGCTTGGCCGCGGGCTCGTGGCTGCTCGGCTTCCTCATGGCTGTGCTGAAGGTCTGCTTCATTTCCCAGCTCTCCTTCTGCAGTCCTGGCGTCATCAATCACTTCTACTGTGACATCAGCCCTCTGCTCAACCTGGCCTGCGCCAAGCGGAGAGTGGCTGAGATGGTGGACTTCGTCTTGGCCTTGATTATTTTGTTGGTCCCCCTCTGTGTCATCATCATTTCTTACATCTGCATAATCCGAACCGTTCTGCTCATTCCCATGGCCCAGAACAGGAGGAAAGCCTTCTCCACCTGTGCTTCTCACCTGGCTGTGGTCATCATTTTCTTCTCAGCCACGCTCTTCATGTACGCCCGGCCCAGGAGCGTCCACTCCCTGGATCTCAACAAACTGATTTCCATCATTTACACTGTGCTCACTCCAATGCTGAATCCATTAATTTACTGCCTCAGGAACCAGGAAGTCAAGGAGGCTTTATTGAAGGTCCTGTGCAGCACGGCTGCTCTCTCCAGAGTTTCTGCAGCGGATCCCTAATGCAATGCTTGGAGGAAAGAAATTCTTTGTACTGAATTTGTCTGAGCCATGTGAGAAACTAATAAGATTTTTATTTTGACAGAAATGGTTATTAGGGTTTTCTTTCAACATCAGTGGTTAAGAATTCCTTCTCCCGAGTCAATCTGCATGTTCAGGTAAAATCAATGAATGCTAATACTGTGTGAATGTAAAAGGTGTTTCTGCTGAACACATCGCACATCATTCCTGAGGGGCAGAAAAGGCAATAAACATAATTGTCTTCTCTTAATGTACTTATTTTTTTATGCATCAAAGAACAAAATTGCATTCGGACCTTGATCCAACTTAACATGAAACCAGGATTCAAGAACTCGGGGCACCAAATAAATAATTGTGTCACATTTCTTTGCAGGAATGAGGATGGGAACTTCAGTAATTCAGATAATAAATCATTTTAGATAGCTGTGATAGGAGAACATGAGCTACCACTGAGAAGTTTCTTCTTTATTAACTTCAAATATAAATTTGGGAAGTAGCTGAGATTCATAAAACAAACATTTACTTTTGGGGAAGAGGGTTAATTTGCATCGCTTAATTTCCATTTTAAATGCTAAATGAGACTCCTGATTTTTAAGTGTTATTTTCCTCTGCTTCTTCTACATTACTTGAGGAGATATAAGCACTAACAGAAGAATCAGCTGCCTAAACACAGCTCTTTCCTAAAGTAACATTCAGAGGAGAGGGTCAAGAAGAATATTAAGGTAATTCAACACACAGTTGCAAAATCTTGCACCTGGGAATGAATTACTCAATCCTTCAGTACAAGTTGGGCACTCACTCACTGGGCAACAGCTCTACAGAGGAGGACCTGAGCATGCACATATGGCTTTGGCCAGCAGTTAGAATTCAACCAACATACCATAAGGTATGTCAGATATCACTAGATTCTAATGTATTTGCAAATTAAATCAAACGGTATGCTCCAACACCCAAATAACTTCTGTAATTCCAGCTCTCCTAGGTGCTAAACTTCCATTATTCTCACTGTATGAATGTAATTTTAATCTTAGCTCTGGCTTAAGTAAGATATCTGACCCATATGAGACTAACTCAAAGGTGATTTTCCAAATAGATTAGTCCAGGGACTGCTCCCACTTGGCAGCAGGGAGGAGATCAGATCAGATTTTGTACTCTTGGTGCTACAAAATCCTGCAGCAGCACCTCAGCCCTATTTGGGAGGCAAGTGACCTTGTCAAGTAAGAGGCCAATGTTATCTCTGACCCTCCTTTTGCTCTTAGCACATTTGTACTGTGTTATACTCTTCAGGAAATGCACGGCTTGGCTGTTTGTGTATCTGAGGATTGTACCTGTGACTCCAGCATAGGTGAAATGACTTCTCCAAAAGCAATCACCAGTTAAGGCTACAGATTTAGATTAGGGCACTAAAATATTTTTCTAGATTACCATTCGGTAAGAAACTGCCATATCCTCTGCCTCAGGATATGTTTTTATTTTCCTCTGCCCTATAAAAATCTGTAAACACTAGCTGGTATTTTTTCATTGTTCAGTGTCTCAGAAAAAAATCTTCAGAGTTTCTTACTTCTCTTCTGCATGGACTCACAGAGGAAACAATAGCATCCCTCCTCTTTTGGTGATTGCTTCCATTGGGAGGCTATCTATAATTTCTTAATCAAATCTCATGAGACACCAAAGGTAAACAAAGTGTTGATTTATCTGTGTTGGTATAAATCACACAACTGACACATCAGTCTGCACTTCATCTGTACCCTACTGCTCGTATTCTCCAGGATCAGCTGAGGCAGTGGATTCCCACTACAGAAGGTTGAGAACAGTTTTGTTTTTAATAGCACAGGCTGAGCCATTCTTATTTTTGAAGGATTAATCTGACTTAGTTGCAAACAAACCAGACCCAGAATTATAATTTGCTTACTTATGCTGTATCTGGGGTGCTGTGTGTACCTTTTATGTCAATAGATTTTATGTAGATGTAAGTGTCCTCAGAGCTACGTACAGAAACCTCTAAAGAGCTCCTTCAGATGTGTTTGGAGGGTTTTTTTAAATATCAAAATGAATATATCCTTGTGGTGCTTCACATTTCCCTCACGGTTCATGGAACATACATGATATAGCTTTAGAAATGTTTAGATGTAGAAACGAAAACATTGGCAATGTGAATGTCTATTTATAAGCTCTCATTTCTTTATACTGGATGGATAATATAATAGCATAATTCCTCTGGCCTATTTTAGACCTCTGTCTTACATGAGACAAGACTTGTAATGCATATTTATCTCCATGAAATGTAAAGTAAAAAGCATGCTTTAATCTTTAAAATGAAAAATTCTGAATTGTGCAGATAAGTTTCACAAAATTAATTTGTAAAAATCCTGCAACAAAATGTCTGAAATTTTATAGTGTCTTTAAGTGGTGTTGTAACTTATGGCTATGAATTTAAGCCTCTGTAGTTAGGGGTCATTGTATTAATTTATTTCAGGTGGATAAGGTTCATCTTTCTTCTTCAGAATGGGTGGGAGGAATGAAACCACAGTCATGTATTTCATTCTCCTGGGTTTTCCTACCACTGCTGAACAGCAGCTGCTTCTCTTCTCTACTTTACTTCTGGTTTATTTATTAACTGTGTTGGAAAACTTCCTTATCATTCTCATCATCCGAAAAAACCACAGTTTGCAAAAACCCATGTATTTCTTCCTAGGGAATCTGTCCTTCTTAGAGATCTGGTATGTCTCTGTCATTGAACCAAAGATGATCGTAGATGTCCTCTCTCAGGACAAACAGATCTCGTTCTGGGGGTGCATGACACAGCTGTATTTCTTTGTGACTTTTGTTTGTACTGAGTATATTCTCTTGGCTGTTATGGCCTACGATCGCTTCGTGGCCATTTGCAAACCTCTCAGGTATCCACTCATCATGAACCAGGAGTTCTGTGCTCAGCTGATAGCTGCCTGTTGGATGTGTGGTTTGACCACTTCTTCCATCAAGCTGAGCTTTATAGCCCGGCTCTCATTCTGTGACGTGGACAAAATCAATCATTATTTCTGTGATATTTCACCCCTGCTGAACATTTCCTGCAGCGATTCCTCTTTGGCTGAGCTAGCAGACTTCATCCTGGCCCTGCTGGTTATCATGGTACCCCTGTGCACTGTGGTGGCCTCCTATATTTGCATCATGCTCACCGTGCTGAAGATTCCTTCTTCTCAGGGGAGGCAGAAAGCCTTTTCCACCTGCAGCTCCCACCTGACCGTGGTGATTTTGTTCTACTCCACCACTCTTTTCACCTACGCCCACCCCAAGCTCATGTACACCTACCGTGCTAACAAGTTGGTGTCCGTCCTGTACACGGTGGTTGTGCCACTTCTGAATCCTCTCATCTATTGTCTTAGAAACAAAGAGGTCAGGTTTGCCTTGAGAAGGACTTTTACTTGCAGAGGACACACCAAAGAAATCAAGGGAAGGGTCCCGGAGGAGAGGCTTTGCTCGTGAAGATCACCTGGCAGTGCTGAGAGCTAAAGTCAGGAGGTCCAGATCTTCATCCACGCCAAAGTGAAATTCTCCTATTCATGCACACACTACCCATATTTATTGAGATAGACCTTAATATATCTAAATTTGATCTATGTGTATACTGTGCCTTTGACTTGAGATGTTTGGGTTTGGGGTTTTTTGCTTGTTTTTCCCCCAAGAATCTATGCTGTCACCCTTTCTTAAAACTCTCTGACTGAATGACTGCTCTGTTTTTAAAGAGGTTTGGAAATGCTAGAAAATGAACCCCAGATTTGTTTGCTGCATTTAGAACAGAGTCCATAAAATATTGCAAAATGCATTTGAACACTAGATATCTATGTGTGATTTATTTACTCTGAGATTTTGTTATTATCCCTTGAAAGAAATAGGCAGCAGAAAAGGATGAGTAGTTTTAACATTCTTAGATACTGGTGTAGGATAAAAGGAACCATCCTCTGAATAAGAAAATTTTTCTAATATGACATTAGAGAAGCCATAATGTGAGTTGCTCATGCTCTGTCTCAGGTTCACAACAGGACTGAGGTACCCTAAATAACCTTTTATTGCACTCCAAATAATTTGTTCCATGAAGAAATTCAGACACATCTGAAAGGATGAATCACTTCGATATTTCCTTCAGGCTGCACAAGCCTTGGATGCAGCAGTATTTCATCAGAAGTAATGATCTTACACAGGAGTCTGGAAACAGAGCTGATGAATCTGAGTTAAACACAGATCATCTGTGAGAAAATCTGACTGTAAAATAAATACAGAAATAAAATGGTGCCTGTAAGAAAACTACTCCATGTTCAGACTATCACAGTGCTTCAGAGCTTTTAATATTCTGTAATAAACAAACAAACAAATAAATAAATCTGTCAGCAGAGTGCATCTCCACATGACCGTATTAAATTTGAATTTACAACAAGACTATGGTATCTGATATTCTATGCTCTGTACCAGCAGACAGACTTCTCCAGTTTTGCAGATGAAACTTTCAGCTTTCCAGGGAAGGAACCTGGAAGAAATTCGCCTGTGCATACTGTGCTGTGCATTGCCACGGACACAACTATTTCAAACAATACCTTTATTGAAGTTAACTATAATGGGGAGCTTTCACCAGAAATGTTGGGTGCTGGGTGCATTCCAGGTGTTAGCAGCAAATCTGCTAGGACAAAACAGGTAATTGATATAAAATTAATATATATTACAAAATGAACCATTGGAAAGGAGCCAAAAAAAATCCAGTAGTTCTTCAGATTTGCTTTAGGAATCAATATTAAAGTGCTGATACACCAATAATCACCAAATAAATTCCTTCTCGTATTTCAGCTTTTCGTATATAAAGTGTGAACCATAGCATTTCAGTACTCCTTAGTGAGTTTTTCATTGAAATTTTGCAAGGTGTGAAGTTCCTTTACTACAGTGATTTGGCTACACACATTGACTGGTTTTAAAGCACTGATCTGAAGGTGATTGTTTTGAAATTAAGTCTGGAAAATCCTTCAAATACACTGTGAAGAGGATTATCATGCAATTATTACGGGTTTATGTACACTAATAATAATGTTGTTAGAAAACCTGAAACAAATAATTCATAACACATTCAACAGGGGTTCCTAAATGTTCTTAGGGAAGGAGGTAACACAGAAAAGTCTTACACAAACACAAACTTTTTGAGAATACAAGTTCTCTCTTGCGTCTAAGTTTATTTCTCGAAGTTTTCCTAATAAACCCTTTTGCAAATTCAAGATCCGGTGCCTTTAAAGTGCTGTAAGTCACCTCCCACAAGTAAAGTAGGTAAGACTTCAAGTCCAATCTTAGCTTTTGAGAAACTTTCCATCTCTCTTAATCTTACTCCCCACCTCTGGGAGCTGGTAAGAATGTATGCAAATGTAAGGTAGTCTGGTTTTAGAAGATATTGATCCATTGTCAGTCACAAAATTTGGGAAGCCATTATATCAAGAACATAAACATCTATTCCATGTAGATTTATTTAAAACGACATGCCAAAAAAAAGAAAATTTAATATAGTCTGCTGTAACTAAAAGTGATGCTCCTGTGCTGAGAACAATGCGAGTTTTCTTACTGAAAAATAGTCACGTCCTAGGGTGTCTGAGATACCCAAACAGGAGCTGGGAGATGCTTTTTCCCTTCCTGGAGTGGTTGCTGGATTCCAGAGCAGTGTTTCCTAAGAGGCTGAACCCTCATCTCAATCATATTTCTAAGTTTTAGATGGTGAGTACACTTTCCCTGCCAGTCAGAGAGCACATTTAATGACAACTTGCTTTTGTTTAGAGGAGAGAAGCATATTGGTTGGGGAGAACGCAATGGTGTCTGCTCTATTTTGATCATCTAGAAGGAAGCAGATTTTAATGGCTAATGAGGTTTTGATTAGGTCCACAGTGTTTTGCTTAGCGGAAAGAAATCTGCAAGGGCCAGGAAGGGTTCTACATAAGAAACAGTGAAAAAAATAGGGGTAAAAACCACACGGAAACAGCATTACACTTTATTGTTTGTGGTTTTTTCCTGTTTTTTTCTACCTTTGCAGGCAAAGAAAAATGGCACAAGGGCAAAATATCTCATTTGAGGTTCAGATGTCTGCTGTGAAGGTCCAGGACTCTAGGAACAGAATCCTTACTGTTTTTATGTACACCTATTAAAGTATATTTAAGCAACATGCTAAGGAGAATGCCTTAGAGCCAGAAAGATGAAAGGCCAGGGATGTATTGATTACCAATAGACTACTGAAAAATCAGGTGAGTAGAAAAAAGTTCAGTATTTTTTGGTAATATGTTCAAGAAACCTGAATTCCAGAAAACCAAACCTGGCTTTAATCACCATATTACAAGGTATGTGTATTGTGGTGTGTGAAGTCTGAGTTTTACTTTGTTAAATGTAATGATACAACTGGACTAAAAATATTTGTTTTCTCCTTTTTTTCATTGCATAGCCTGTAGTAATCAGGGCTTGTGAATACAGTTAGTTCTTCTGGAAATTAAGGACATTAACAAGAAGCCAATATTTAATGTGTCTATATTCTAGACTTTCTGTTTGATCAATCAAGAGACAGACAGTTCCAGAGACTTCTCAGGTGAATCAAAAATCTTCCTACTCACTGGCTAAAAAAGTATCTCCAGCATCTTCATTCTTAGCTGAGGTTTTTGTTAGCCTCTTTAAAAAGCCATTTTCTTAAAGCAGTAGTAATTGATATTTCAACTAAACAAGTTTTGATAGGAGAAGGATATCCTTCAATGGACAATATGTTTGATTATTATGAAATTATTTCTTAAATTTACATCTATTACATTGAAATCCTTGACAGTGACATATAAAACCAGAATTAAAAAAAGAATTAAAAGAAAGGGCAATTAGATAAGCCAAGACCACACATCTGTCAAATTGCTGACCACAGTGACACTCAATTTTGACATTTTCTTTTACATTATTGTGGACAAAAGTATCTCTTCTTTGTTATTCTTTTCTGGCTAGCTTTATTCCTTTTCTAACAAAGACAGAAACTTCTAAGGGACAGTTTTTCTCCTGTTTTGAAAAGGTCTGATGAGACCAGAAGGATCACATTGGGGATGTATCTATTTCTCTCTTTCGACAATAGGGGAGGAATTTCACAATTTAGGAATTGTGAAAACTACAGACAACAGGCTTGAACAGGCTTTGACTGGATACATGACCTTGACTGCCTAAACTTGAGTTTTCTGTACACAAAAATCCTCAGGAAAACAAGCCAAAATAATTGATGAGCAAGGTTATGCAAAGAGAAATTATTTCTCCAAATTTATTTCCCTTTTCTAAGACTTGTGGGTAAATAAGAACAAAGGATTAAATTGAGCTTCTGAGTGTTCCTGAAGCTGAGGCCACATTTCAAGGACCATGGAGGGATAGCTGAAGTAATGTGTTAAAAATTATTTCAATGCTTTGAAAAGATTAGGTACATGTTGGTTAAGAAAAATTGTCTAATGAAAATGAGAACAAACAAAAAAAAATCAGTAACTGGATGGGGATTTCTGTCACTCAGCTTTATACATCTACATACATCTTTTTACAATCAGAATAGATGTCTGTGCCTGAGCTGGACTTTCCTGTAGATCAATGGAGACAACCAGAAAATCTTAAAACACAATGCCGACAGAAAATTTTCTAAAGCTGGAGTGTTTATTTCTGTCCACTGTGAGTTCTAATGTAGGCATCAACCCACAGAATATATTCAAACCTAGGTGAGAGGAAAACTAGCTCATGAAAATAAAATTACTAAATTGAATTGAAAAGGAATTACTTGAAACATTCTGTAAATTAGTCAATTTTTAACATACTACGCGAATTAATGTTTGAGTAGAGAAAACTTACTTCGGAAACTGCAACATTTGAAGGTTTTGTTTCAACTACTTTTATAAAAGAAAAAGAGCAGTTTTTCACATAAAAAGGTTTTTTTTAATAACAGACTTGGGTTTTTTTAAACAATTATCCACATCCTTTAAGTACATTTCTTGACTCATATATATTTTTAATTGTTTTGCATCATCTGAAGACGCATTTTGACTTGTTCTTTTTTTTAGGAGAGAGCAGTCTTTTGTGGATTAGTTGCAATCTTAATACGAGATTTTTTTCTGTCCAGTTAACTCTGAAATAGCTCTTTAATTGTAGAATGAAATGTCTGTTTCTAGTTGATTGTAAAGTTTATTAAATTAAAATAGGTTGGATAAGCTGCATGCAGAATGTTTCTTTATACTGAAGATAATATTACAGGGTAATTAATTTACAAATTACCCTGTAATAAAAATCCCCCTTTAGGGTCCTCCACTCCGCTGGGGGGCGCCGTGCGCGCTGCTCGGCAGGTGCTGCTCAGCGCACGCGCAGTTGGCGCTATTTGGCGGCTGCTGCTCGGCGCATGCGCAGTGGGCGCTGCTTGGCGTGCGCTGCTCGGCGCATGCGCAGTGGGCGCTGCTCGGCGGGCGCCGCTCAGCGCATGCGCGGCTCCGCAATGCGGGTGGTCGTGGGTGAGTGAGGGGGCGCCGAGCGGGGCCCCTGAGGGTGCGGGGCCCGTGAGGGTGCGGGGCCCATGAAGGTGCGGGCTTTTGGAGAAGGGGAAGGCGATCCTGCATTGCGGGTGCTGCCCGCTGGGTTGGAGCCAGGCCCTCTCTTCTCCCCGGGTGTGGGAGGCTGGACATGGTGCGCGGCACGGCACGGCAGGGCTGCTGAGGCTGCGGTGATGCATCCCCAACCACGGTCCGCGGGGCTCAGGGGCAGACCGGTGACGGCCTGTCTGTCTCTCACCAGGTGGTGGGACAGGCTTCGTGGGCACAGCCCTGACCCAGCTGCTGCGGAGCCGAGGGCACCAAGTGACCCATGTGTCTCGACAAGGCGGCAAGGATCGGATCAGCTGGGTAGGAGAGCGGTCACAACCGGGGGAGCATGACAGGGCTGAGAAACAAGCCTGCGTACCCTGCCTTTCCATGGCATACAGGGACTCTGCCATGGGAACTCTGGCTCCTGTGGATGTACTTTTGGGCTGCTGGGTGCTCCAAGGGTCACAGTCATTGGAATGGGTAGTGCTCCAAGGAGAAGAACCTTCTCCGTTTGTGCTTGTGCTCCGGAAATGTCAGAAAGAAACTGGCTGGAGTTCTTAGGAACCTGCCCTGCTTATTTGTAGGGAAGATTTGAGCAGAGGGGAGGCTTGATGTGTGATGTCTCTTTTACTCCTGCCTAGGAAGAGTTGTCCCGCTCCGGACTGCCCCCGTGCGATGCTGTGGTCAACTTGGCTGGTGAAAATGTCCTCAACCCTCTCCGCAGGTAATTTGATCTCCCATAGTGCTTTCGGGACAAGGTGAAGGTGAGGCAGTCCTGTGTTGTCAGAGAATGTGGAAAGGGAGGAAACAACATGACCAGGAAGCTTTTGAGTTAACTAACTATTGACATTTGCATCCTCAAGTATCCAGAACATTTCGGTGGGCCTGGTAGGTTCTGAGAGACCTTTGGAAGAAAGGTTCTCTTCTGGATCTACAGCTGGAGGCCAGAAAAAATAGTTCCACGTTTCCAAAAGGACAGTGGGTGCCTACATTTAATAATGCAAAATCAGAGCCGAAGTTTGACTTCTCGGAGGAGCACCAGCTTTGTGTTCCTTGTGATATCCTTGTGAGGTGTATAATCCCTGGTTCTCCCTCTTCCAGGTGGGGTGATGCCTTCTGCAGGGAAGTCATCAGCAGCCGGGTAGAGACCACAAAGACCTTGGCCAAAGCCATTGCTGCTGCTGAACAGCCACCCCGTGCTTGGGTCCTCGTCACTGGCGTAGGTATTGGTTGGGCCTGGCCAAGACTTCACACATGCAGACCTGGAGAGGTTTTACCTGGAGACAGAAACACAGTTCCACGGGAGCACGTCTTGCCTTGAAGTGTCAGCTTGATTGCCATCAATGTCGCTGTGTTTTGGCAAGCATTGATAAGCTTTTTAGTACTGCTGGAGTGGAATTTGGGTCCCTATGCTTTCTCTTAGTGTGATTAGGACAGAAGCTTTTCTGTGTTTTCCTGTGAAAGCCTGTAGACATCCTGTAGAGCCAATTTGTCTAAGTAAGGCCTCAGCTGAAGCCCTCTGCATTATCTCCAGCTTTGCATTTCTGTTTGCTCTTTGCATTTCTCTTTAAAGCTGCCATGGTGTATCCTCTGTGATGCCCAATATTAAAGCAGGCGCCTTCCAGCCAGCTCAGTGTGTTGCTTGCTGGCCTATTTGGATTTTGGGGCTGCCTGAGTATTAGTACATCCTACTGAATTGGTAGTTCAAAAACTTGTCAGCATTGCCCTCAGAGAGACCCTGTGCTGTTCATATGAGGATGTCCCTGGTGGAGTGATGGAGCTCATAGAATCCCAGAATGGTTTGGGTTGGAAGGGGCCTTTAAAACCATCCATTCCACCCCCTGCCATGGGCAGGGACATCTTCCACTATCCCAGGTTCCTCCAAACCCTGTCCAGCCTGGCCTTGGACACTGTCAGGGATCCAGGGGCAGCCACAGCTTCTCTGGACAGCCTGTGCCAGGGCCTCCCCACCCTCACAGGGCAGATTTTCTTCCTAATAGCCAATCTAAACTTACTTTCAATTTGAAGCAATTCCCCCACATCCTGGCACTCCAGACCCTTGTAAATAGTTTCTCTTCAGCTTTCTGGTAGGCTCCCTTCAGGTAGTGGAAAGTTACAATTAGGGCTCTTTTCCAGGCTAAACAATCCCAGTTCTCTCAGCCTTTCCTCACAGGAGTTCTGGGCTCCTGGAGGCAGAGATATCTGATGGGGAAGGGGGGGGCTTGTTGTCATCATTGAACCCTGACCCCCTTTCTGCTCTTACCCTGCAGGTTATTACCGCCCCAGCCCCACAGCTGAGTATACTGAAGACAGTCCAGGAGGGGATTTTGACTTCTTCTCACGCCTGGTGAGCTCCTGGGAGGCCGCAGCTCTCATCCCTGGGAGCCCAACTCGTGGAGTTGTGGTGAGATCAGGTGAGATGGGACATCATACTTGTTAAGGGTGACCTCTTTACTGCTGGGGCAAGAGTGGGAGGAGGTGGGTAAAGGACATCAGCTCTTCTGTCTCTCCTTGTTGGGGTCCTGCTCCAGTCCAGCCCTCTAAGGATTCTCTTGCTTGTAGGTCTGGGTGTGAAGGGGGCTTTTGCCCTTTGGGCAGCGTCTCACTCTCTTCTCCCCACAGGTGTAGTGCTGGGTCGAGGTGGTGGTGCAATCTCTCAGATGCTCCTGCCTTTCCGCCTGGGACTTGGAGGCCCCGTGGGCTCTGGACTCCAGCCCTTCCCATGGATCCACATTCGGGACCTGTCTGGGATTGTGTGTCATGCCCTGGAGAGAGAGTCCGTGCAAGGCATCCTCAATGGTGTTGCCCCTTCCTCCTCTGCCACCTCCAATGGCACCTTTGCTCAGGAGCTGGCTGCAGCCCTGGGGCGCCCGGCGCTGGTGCCAATGCCTGCCTGGGCTGTGCGGGCTGTCTTTGGGGTGGAGCGGGCGGTCATGCTGCTGGAGGGACAGAGGGTGCTGCCAAAACGCACCCTGGAGAGTGGCTACCACTTCATCTTCCCTGACCTGGCTGGAGCTCTGAAGGACATCGTGGCTTAGGGCCTCCCCAGTTGGGCTGGGCTGGGCCCTGTTTTTGTGAGCCCATGTGCCTTCCCATGAAAGAGGGGAGCCCTGCCCCCTGACACTTCCCCACCTGTCTCCCTGTGTGCATCCCCACCTCACTGCCATCTGAATCTCAACATTACCTGCATTTGGGGAAGGGCACAAGACCCTCAAAGGATTGTGACTGGAATTGCCCATCTTCCCTTTTCCGTGGTTTGTGTGTGAACTGCTGGCAAAGCAGCTGGGGGGTAGAATGCCTTCTCCCCTGAGAGATGAGTGGCAGCAGGAAACAGGTTGTAATGCTCTTGTAATTCTTCCACGGTACTGGAAGTCACCCTTCCTGTTTTTCTCCCATGATGACACAGGCAAAGCAGAAGAGCATAAGTCTCTTCCTCAGTCTCAGTGGTTGTGGGAGAAGATCCATCTTTAGGGGAGTGCAAAGGGTGCTGAATACAGATTGCTTGGGGACTGCCATCTCTTGTGGCTGGTACCAAGCTGTGTCAGTACCTTCAGCTGAATGATGTCCAAGGAGTCCTTCCAAGGTTCCATACTCCTTGTGCTGTGGCGGGGATGAAGGAGAACTCTGCTTTGCCAGCCTGTAGGGAAAAGGGTGACAATCAGAATGTGGCCCCTGCACTGCTTTGCCTTGGCTAAGTGCCCATTACATCTAAGCTTGTGCTGGGGGAAGCTTGGTGGTACATCATTGTGTGAGGCAGGAGGGTCACTGCTTTAGACTGAAGGAGCATTTCTGCTGTTGCCTTCATTGTCTTACCTCAGGCCAGGGTGGTTTTCTTTTATCCATCCCAGGAGGTGGCACTTGTGTTCAGGGTGTTTCCTCTGACTGGGCAGTGAGAATATCCAAGCTGCCTGGTCTGCCTTGGGAAGCAGTACCTCTTCGTAGAGAAGATTGCGATTTCACCATCTCACAGTGGCAGGAAATGTATCCATATGCTTCCTTTGACCCACTTCCACATGCTAAAGTGGGTTGCAGGGTGTGAACTCCACAGAGTAGTGAAGTTTATTATAGCGGTACTTCTGGAGAAATATTCCTAGTGTTATGTAACTTGGGGCTAGAAAATTCTATTAAGAGGCACTTAAGGCAGATAAAAAGACCTACTCTTGAAATGAGACACCATCCAGATCGACAGCAGTCCATGTACTTCTGGTTTATGCCATGTTGTAGTCAGACAGCTGTGCTTCAATTTCCTGTCTGTGAGAGTGGGCTGACCTACTCTGATACAGACCCGGTTCCTTGTGGGCCACAACAATCGGGACAATCAGCAGTGCTGCTTTAGTTATTTCAGCTGAGTTTTTAGAGCTTCAGGCTTCAGTCAGCTTCCCCAGATTTTGTGGCCTGCAGCATCCTGTCAGCCAAGCTGGTTAGCCAGCCCAGTGGGTTATTTCTGTGCCTGTATATACCTTGATGATTGCAGTGGCTTTGGGTTGTGATTGGAAATGAAAACAAGTATGGCTGGAGAAGACCTGTCACCTTCAGCTGTTCTGAAAGAGGGGTTTTGTATCCCACAGAAGAGTGTCACTAAGCAGAGTTCCCAGGCCTTGGACTCCCTGCCTGGATGTGTGACTCACTCAGGACTTTTGAAAAGTTGCCTCTGCATGGTGTTTGGATTAAATACGTGACAGGTTTAAATGAGCTTCTGTCATCTGAATCTGTATATGGGATCTGGAAGCACTGTCTTTTGAGTGCAGTTAAGACTCCATCATGATAAATTCACGCACACCCCATGCCCCTTTCTCTGCAGTACAACCAGAAAAGATGCATGTTTGGGTGAGAGCAGGCTGAAATCTAGATTGGATGTGTCTACTTTTGATGACCTTAAGGAAGCCCTGGTCTCCAGGTTGCAAGACTTTGTGATCCTATGTGATCCTTTGTGATCCAGTGATAACATTGTGTTCCCTGAATGCTGCCATTCTGGTGCTCAGGGCTAACAGAGCGTTCTGCAGGCATATCTGAGCCAGCTGCTGTGTCCCTCTACCTCGGGGCAGGTGTCTGCTCCTTTAGAGGTGAATGCTTTTGTTAAGTCCTGTGAAGAGCAGCTGCTGCCTTCAGCAGCTGTGGCCCAGGCCCTTCCTGTGTGGCCACTGACACCCCAGTTGGGGTACCCAGGGTGAGGACGCAAGTGTTCCTTTCCTTTTGCAGGTTCAGCCAGCCCTGATGCTGAGCTGCTGTCACACACAGACACGTGGACAGATGGCACACAGATGACACTGACATGGCTGTTCGACTGCCCCAGCCAAGATGCTGCTGTCAGCAGAGCACCCACATGGGACACGTGTAACACGAGCAGCATGCACTCACCTTGTCACTGTGAGGTGGCACTCACAGACACCCTCAGGGCTCACAAGCACATGCACACTCAGGAATCCTTTGAGCACTGGTGTGACCTCCCTGTCCACCCAGCACTCCAACATGGACTGCAGCCTCCTGACCCATCCCACAGGTCCCCTACTTGCCACCCGGTCCAGCTTGGCACACCAAAGATGCAGCACTCAGGTGCTCACCCCGAAGGCACACCGCACTTACCGACATGGGTCCCTTGCCCTCCTGACGACCCTGCCCAGACCTGGAGTCCCCTACTTGCCAGCTGGTCTGAATTTTTGCTGGTGCATACACACATGCACCCCTGGTTTGTGGGATGGACAGACAGTTGCCTCCCCAGAATCAGGCACTCGTGCTGTGAGCAGCTGTCCTGCTCCAGCTGCTGCCATGGAGCCCCTCACTCCCCTAGCTCATGCTTGCTGTCCCAGCAATTCATCTTGTGGACACAAAGCATTCCTGCCAAGTGGCTGTAGGGTGAGTTCTTCCTGGCTTCAGGAGCTGCTGCCACAGGCTGGGCCTCTGCTCTCCCTGTTCCCCTACCCAACTGCAGTAGCTGGCCCCAAATCCACACCTGCTGGCTCCTGGGTAGTTGGCCCTTGGAGCACACAGATGGGACCCTGTGAGGTTGCACAGACAGAGTTATGGAAAAATTAAATAAGCCAGGACAGGCTGTGGTGGTCAAGTGTAGAGCTCAGCCAGACCAGCACTGACTGGCCCAGGTTTATACCCAAAGAGCCTCTTAAAACCCTTTTCTGTCTAACTCCTTGGCTGCTCCCTGTCCCTGCACAGTCCCTCCACAGCTGACATCCCACTGTCTTCATCCAACATCATGGACACTCAGGTTTGTGATTTTATCAGTTGCAAAGTCCTGGCTACCTATAGCTTCTTGAGAGCTCAGCTGGTGTGAGTGATGCCACTTGTTTCTGGTTATTTGCCTTGTTAATGCTAATTGCTCAGGTTTTATGACTTTGTGTCCCATTACTTCCCTACTGTAAAAATAAATGTTCTTGGCCTCACACATCCTTACCCCTTTGGGTGACTGATCAGGTTTGTTCTCATCACAGCCTCCCCATCACATGTCTTGTTTATCTCTATGCCTTTTATGGCTTCTTTGTCCACATATCCCTGAATTCTGGGATCCACACCCCCTGACACCACCCTGCTGTTGGGACTCTCACAGAGGTTGCACTCTTGGCTCCCCTGGGGCCCCAGTGGGCCTCCTTATGGGCTGTACTCCAGGGGCATTGACCCCTCTGGGCACTGAAGGCGCTGTGTGTGTCAAGGGCTGCAGTCCCTGGTCCCCATCAGAGGCAACAGGAACACACTGAGGCACAGAGGATCAGCAGCACCTCTGTATCAGTTGGTACAGGCAAGTCCAATGTGTGCCTGTGATAGTGATGTGATGTCTGTGGCCAGATTGATCCTGGAGGTTTGGTCTCATTCTGGCAGAGCTGAGTGATCTGCACTGGTGCCTTGCTCTGGGGTTAGCTCTGGGTTGACTGCTAAGTTACAACACAGTATTAAAGACAGCAAGGCTTAATTCTGAGGTTTTTGTAACAGTCATGGTTCTGCACCATTTGTATTGTTAGTCTGCTTTACACATTACACAAATTGTAAGACATTGTTTTCCTAATTAAAGTTGGTATTTCCCTTCCTTGTGCCTTTTAATTTCCACTGAACCATGGTTCAGACTTGACTGGAACAATTTTCCAATATTTTAGGGCATGTTGTGACTAACCTGTGCTGTCTCACAGCTTAAAAAACTGTAAATCTGAAGCTGAAATCCTAGGCAAGCACATACTTCCCAAATTCCACAATGTAGTCTCTGACCACATACTTGCACCCTCCTCCTGCAGACCTACAGGGAGCATGCATTGGTTCAAAACACACACACACATTTTCAAAAACACATGGACAGAGATGTGCACATCCCTCATCATTGAAATTGGCAGTACTTGGGCAGGAGGGAGGGAAAGGAAAGCTACTGACAAGGATAACTGTAATTCAGTGCAGTTGCTTCCTTTTTAAGGTCCAGTTCCTCAAAGGATTACTTGTATGACAAATCAAAAGGACCTAACAAGGCTATCGTTATGAATTTTCAGGGTAGTGATGATAACGTGCTCATCTGCTTCCATGATTCCTGGGTGTATAGGGAAGTTTTATATGGACAGGAATTTATTGTTTTCCCTTCTGCTGTCCCAAAGCCATTTTGCCCACAAGCTAAACCCAATGCTGTCAACACTCCATCACCCCATCACCCCTGCCCCTGTCCATCCCTCGTGGGTTTGTGCAGCAGCTCCTGCCTTCCTTGTGTTGTGGGATGCAGACCTGGCCACCAGCTGCTGCCCCAGCTGCCTGGGTGTCTCTGCATGGCCCCATGCCATGTCTGCCAGCCCGTGCAGTCATCTGGGGTGTTTTAGAGAGCAGAAGCCCTTGAGGTGCTGCTGAAGTGGGACAGGCACCTCACAAAAGTGGGTTCATCTCAGGTGAACAGCCCATTAGTGCCGTCTGCTTGTCTTTGCTGAATGCAGAGTAAGCAAACCAGTTAAAACTTGAATAAATGCTATCTGCCTCAAGCCAAGGGGCTGTGCTCTGCTTACAGTATAAACAGTCTCAGTTCTATTTCCTACACAGAAAATTCCCATCTTAGCTCTGCTCCAATTATCACAAAGTTCCTGCCTCTGCACGTGGTCCTGATCCACATGACCTGAAACACTCCAAAAACTTTTTAATTAGCCCCATGGTGACAAAATCTAGTTTTGCTAATTATATTATTGTTATTCTTTCCTGAATGACCAGAAGCGCAGGGTGATTTGAGATTTTGTTTTCTTCTTGAATCCCATCGTTTCCCTTAACAAAAGCATCAGGAGTCTGATAAGGGAAGGTTGTCGGAGTCTTCTGTTGGAGGTAGGTTTGCATCTCCTGCTCCTCTGAGTGAGCCGTGCTGTATTATCTTGTAACTTGAGAATGACATCTGTATTTCAGGTTTTTGCTGGAGCTCAATCTCAGTTTTATGTTAGGGAGATTACTGAAGCAAAAGAGAAAGGTTGGATTAGAGTTGAAAGGAAATTGCTTTTTCTCTCCCCTAAGCTTCTGTGAAAATACTATTTTTTTAATGGGAAATGAGAACAAAGAAGACACGGTATTAACTGTGGATTGTTAGAAAAATTATTTAATACCAAAAGTGGCTTTCCTTTTTGGACCTGTGGAATAAATCTGCAATTTTCAATCAGAAAATAGGATTATGTTTATAAGGATTTAGAATGGAATTATTCGCTGGCACTAAGGAGCTGACTGTGATGGGAAAAAAATTACAGAATCCCTGCAGAGTATTCACCAAAGGTAATGGAAATGTGCATAAAGTTCTGGTTTCTACAGTTCTCTGAAATTCCATTTTGGGAATAGTTTAACAGTTTATAAGGGAAAATAAAAAAGTTGTGGTTTATTCTGCATATGGCTTTTTCTTGTAAGAAATTAGATTTTTGTTCCAACAGCCAAATAGAGGGAGTATCTTCCCGTTAGCAAAATGGCTCAGTCATCTTGGGCTGGGGGTGCAGGTGAGCAGCCACCATCTTCTGTTAGAACTTCCTCACAGTGTCTCCAAATTCACTGGATATCACAGCATTGTTTTTCTAAAACTCGAAACAGTGTCTCTTGTGATTTTAACTCATGCCATTTATCTGACTGTAAAGGAGTTTGAAAAAGGATTGTGATGCAGAGATCTTTGTAAGAATCTAATGTAAGGAAAGAGCAGAACTTGGAAAAAAATTGGGGTTGAGACTGAAATGTCCATGGAGCCTAAGGAGGAGAAGCCTGACCAGAATGATGTCACCTTCAGCGTGAACACATTCCCTCTCCAGACTTATTAACTCTGATGGAAGCTGAGACAGCCTCCTCCCTTGTCCTTACTTATTTTTCGGTGCACAGATCACCCAGCCTGATGTGGACTTACATGTCCAGCCAGTCAGAATGGTGGGAGTGGAGGATTAGGGAGAGCAGGTCCTGTGTGGGTGACTCTTCTGCCTATATTTCGACAGAGAACCCCTGCAGCTCCATGGACAAGCTTCAGCTCAGCCTAACTTGCAGGTCCTTGGCTTAGGTGAGGTGCATTGCAGGCAGAGGTGCTGTGCACAAGCTGAGAGGTGTGGTTGGTGTTCCAGAGGGAGGGGATGCCATACAGAGAGACCTCAACAGGAGAGAAGTGGGCTGGGGCAGACCTCAGAAAGTTCAACAAGGCCAAGTACAGGGTCCTGCACGTGGGTGAGGGCAATCCCAAAGCTGGGCAATGAATGGATTGAGAGTAGCTCTGCAGAGGAGGACTTGAGGGTATTTTGTGGATGAAAAACTGAGTATGTGCTGTCATTGTCTGCTCAGAGCCCAGAAAGCCGATCCTGTCCTGGACTGCATCAAAAGCAGCATGGCCAGCAAGTCAAGGGAGATAATTCTGCTCATATTCTCCACTCTCCTGAGAGCCCACCCCGAAAGCAGTGTTCAGCTCTGGGGCCCCAAGCATCAGAAACACATGGACCTGCACAAATGGACCGTGGACCTCCTGATCCAAGGAGGGCCACAGATATGGGCAGGTGGACCACCTCCCCTGTGAGAATAGGCTGAGAGAGCTGGGGTTATTTAGTGTATGGAGAGAAGAGAAAGCTCTGGGAAAACCTTTCAGCAGCCTTCCAGAACCAGAAAGTGGCTGATTAGGGAAATAGGGAGGGACTTTATACAAAGGCATGTAGTGATGGGAGTTGTGGAGGACACCAAAATGGGGAAAATAGTGAGTACACTGCACAGCAGGGCAGGTACAACAATAAGATGAAAGGCAACAAACACTAATTGGAACATCCTAAATTCTCACTAAATGTAAGTGAATTTGTTTGGGGTTTTTTTTTCCCTGTGAGATTGGCTAAATACCTGAACAGTCCACAGAGTTTGTGAGACTCAATGACTTTCAGAAATCCCTCCCAACATAAACTATTCTATGATTCTATGTTTTAATAATTCTATAGTCCAACACACATTTATAGTCATGTTTATTTTATCTTGTTGGTGCAGGGATAAAGAATGGAATTAAAGAACATCACCACCACTGTGACAGAATTTGTCCTGTTGGGCCTGACACAGAGTCACGAGCTGAAGTATTGTCTCTATGTGATCTTCTTTCTCATCTATGCCACAACCTGGGTAATGAATTTCACCATCATTGCAACTGTGGCTGCAGATCAACATCTCCACACACCCATGTACTTCCTCCTGGCCAACCTGGCTTTCCTTGACATCAGTGATTCCTCGGTCAACACTCCCAAACTGCTGTCAGGCCTCCTCACCCAGCACACAATGATCTCATTCAATGAATGTTTCCTCCAGATGTTCTTCTTCCATTTCATTGCAGGTGCAATGGCTTTCCTCCTCGTAGGGATGACGATCGATCGGTACGTGGCCATCTACGAGCCCCTGCGCTACCTGTCCATCATGAACTGGAACACGTGCACAGGACTGGTGGCAGCTGCATGGTTCGGTGGGCTTCTTCATTCTATTATACAAACTTGTTTGCTTCTCCAGCTACCATTCTGTGGCCCAAATGTACTGGACAATTTCTACTGTGATGTCCCTCAAGTCATCAAACTAGCCTGCACCGACACTCGCGTGGCCGAGCTACAGATGGTGTTTAATAGTGGAGTGATTCTCATTACCCTTTTCGTAATCTTGATTATTTCTTACATTGTCATCTTGCTTAAGATAAGGACGTGCCTCACAGAGGGGAAGCGAAAAGCCCTGTCCACGTGTGGAGCACAGATCACTGTTGTGAGCTTGATCTTCATCCCCTGCATCTTCACCTATGCCCAGCCTTATAAGAAATACCCTGGGGACAAGGTGGCCTCCATTGTTTTTACTGTGGTCACTCCAGTGCTAAACCCCATGATCTACACCTTGAGAAACACTGAGATGAAAAAGGCCATCAGGAGAACACTGGGGAAGACATTTCTGTCAGGGGGAATACAGAAAGCAGCAGATCCAAAGGCATCAAATCTGGTGCTTCCATGAGAAAACTGTGCTCACCACTGATATTCCTGCTCCTTCAGTAAGTGAGCAACTTTCTAGATGTGAGATGGGGACAACATTCACCTCCCATCAGTTTAGGAAGGTCAGTCACAGGTTTTCTCACCCTCCATGGAGTGTGCAGTATGGTGTCATGTCCAGGGCCTAATAAGAGCTGTCAGTAATAAATCACCTGCAGAGACATCGCTGTGACACTCGCGGGGCACTGAGCAGGCAAGGGGCCCTACCCACGCCCTCCTCTCCTGTGGAAATCACAGCTGAGCCTTCCACTCCAGCAAGTCTCACTTCTCTTTAGCAATCTAGTTTCATCTCTAAGTTAGCACACCTGAAAACTAGCTGGGTAAACTTGACTTTTGTATCTGCTTATCACATCATTAAAAGGGTATATACACACTATTGTTATAGTGGGGTCAGCTATGGGTTTATTGCACTTCCTTTCCCCTCTTATCCTCAGTTTGGATGGGCTGTACAGCTTTTAGGATCACTCCTGGGATGAAGCATCCTGGTTCCACATTGCACAACATGGAGGTGGTTGAGGGATGATTGTCCCAGGGGTCACTCAAGGGTCCTTCAGGGCTGGAAGGACCGTTCTTCTCTTCTTTGCTCTGCCTCATACTCCAGTTTCAACCCAGAAATCCTCACATGATCACGGTCCCCTGCAAATTCAGGCTCTTCCACACAGAAAAAGCATTCTGAACACAGTGCTGTAGAAGGACAAGTGTGGAAAGTGAGGAGGCAGAGCTCCCATACTCTTTCCTGGATTAGTAAGAAATTGAAATTTATTTGTAGATCCTTATAGACGAACTAAAATCTTACTTTGGGGAAAAGCCATGCCCAAAGCTGGGCCCCCTGGAACCAGGCAGAGACATGGGGGAACAGGATGGATGCAGAGAAGAGAAGATTCTGTCTGCAGGAATATCTGACATCAGCTTATTGAAGATGCTGTGTGGAGGAGAAAAGTTACAAATTCCTAGATCTGCCACAGAAAGTGCTGCTGAACCTCGAGCCTCAAAGAAATGACCTCAAACTCGGAATTAGCACAGACTTTTGGGTCTCAAATGCAAAGAAGTGTCTTGTATGCCTCACATGGTGGGCTAACAAGGGCCCCAAGGCCTGTGGAGTAGGTGCTCTGCCAGAAAAGATGGAAGTTCTGTGCCCTGCAGTGGCTGCCAGAGCCCCCTCAAAGGGGCTGGATGTTGGCTGCTCTGTTGGCTGAGGAGCTCTGAGTTAAAGCTCTAAGGTGCATGAATTTATTTGTAATTATTTATTGTATTTATTATTTATTGTAACTTATATTATTCCTGAACCATGTGACCTCTAGAGGTACATTGTAACCTATTGTTTTTTTAGGGAAATCTTTGCTTCTGTCAAACAAATGAACCCATAACCTCTGACTTCCCATGTTCCAGAGACATTCTCATCTGGGAATGCCCAGGATGGAAAGCCATCATTTGGAATTCTCCAGATCACTTATAATATAAATTTGGTAATTCAATACAATTCCTTTTTCTTTCCTTTCCTTTCCTTTCCTTTCCTTTCCTTTCCTTTCCTTTCCTTTCCTTTCCTTTCCTTTCCTTTCCTTTCCTTTCCTTTCCTTTCCTTTCCTTTCCTTTCCTTTCCTTTCCTTTCCTTTCCTTTCCTTTCCTTTCCTTTCCTTTCCTTTCCTTTCCTTTCCTTTCCTTTCCTTTCCTTTCCTTTCCTTTCCTTTCCTTTCCTTTCCTTTCCTTTCCTTTCCTTTCCTTTCCTTCTTTCCTTTCTTTTCTTTCTCTCTCTTTCCTATATATACACATGTATATTAATAAACCCCTTGAAATGTTAATAAAAAATTAAACTCAACACTGACTTTTAATATAAGTTAAATTAAAGAAGCAGCACATTCCAACAATGCTAAAAATTAATTTTGTGGTTCTAGAGTGAAGAATCAAGTACTGCACCAACAACACATGTGCAATTACTAGTTTAGCTGTTTTCTAGTATTTCTGAGGTTTCCTTTCAGACAGAGGTAATTCAGTGTAACTTGTCCTCTCTGCATGGTTAACCAAAATGCACCATTTGTCCAGGATGAGATGTGGCAGGTGCCAGGACACCTCCTGGCTGTGGAAATCCCACCCCAAACCCACATGTCTCACCTGACATGGAAGTGCTGCCCCTCTCCCAACAGCAGGCAGGGTACCCTGCTGCTCCGTGCCTCTGGGGCTGCTGGTTATGGTGATGAATGACCATAATATGATTTAAAAATAGTGTCCTGGGAGTGGCTGACCTGTCATTAGTAGAAATTTGTCCCTGCCTAAAGGAGCAACCTTGAGAGGTGTCAAGGCGGGGTTCCCACCATGGCCCCACACTGCTCAGCAGGGAAAGCTCCAAGAAGTCTCATTTGGGCTGCAATATTTATGGAATAAGGCTGTTAGGTTGCATGCCAGGGGAAAGCTGTGCCTCAGACTCCTTGTATCCACACTCCTTGTACCTTTATTCTGTGACAAATGCCACTCGGAAAAGCCACTGCTGTTCCCGTGCTCATTGCAGGGTCCCAAGCCCACAGGCTCACCGAGGCACTGCCCACTCGTGGGTGGCCTGAGGGAGTTCATGGCCCAGCCTCCCTGGAGCCTCCTTAAGATCAAATTCCCCCCTGAGAGCAAAGCCTCTGGGCAGGACACTTCTTTAAATTGCTGGAGGTCCTTGGACAAACTTTCCGTGGACGAGACACAGACCTGTAGTGGGGAAAAGGTACTTTTTTCATATAACCAAAGATGGCTAACCAAATTTTGCACTCCAGGTGCACTGGCACATACAGAGGGATGCCACATTCTCCCATGGACCCAGAAGTTTCCTTGGCCATGAGGAGACTTGTTTCAGCTGAATGGAGCTTTGAAGAACTTGGTGTATTGGAAGGTGTCCCTGTCTATGCCAGTGGGTTGGAACGAGATTATATTTAAAGTCCCTTCCAATCCAAACCACTCTGTGATTCCATTTTTCCTTCTCTGTTAGAGGAGGTTAGTGCTCTTTTCCTCTCTTCTCCCAGATAAATACTCTTAGGCTGTAGCAGTATTATCTCTGTGTGCCCTGGCAGATATCAGCTAATCCTCTTGAAGCTCTTATTTTCATGCCTGGATGAATTTCTCAAGATGAGAAATTCTCTTATCCCATGACTCACACTCCACAGTGCTTGGAGTGTGTGGGCACTGCACTGCATTAAATGTTGAGTTCTTGCTGGAAATAAGGATTGAACATTAGTTAATCTTGCTTTCCTTTACATTCCCCACATCTTAAATGAAAAACATGAGTCTCTGAAAGAAGTGAACTAATTTTCTTATCACTTTTATTCATTGAACCTCTTTTCTGCTGGAAGGAATGGGAAACATATAACAACGAAAAGAAAAAGGCAAAGCAAAACATCTAGTCCCTACCAGTTAGTGTATGCTCAGCCTGAAAAATTCACTGTAAAAGAGTATTTCTTCAGTGAGAGCGGGAGGCGAACTCCTGCAACGGAAGTGAGAAGTTCCAACCTGGATACCTGAATTAGACATGGGAAGTGGGGTGGGCTTCAAATGCTCTGTTTTACAGGAAATGTCTGTATATATATTGCACTCCTAAGCAAGAAATTGAGATACAATTTCTAAATAACTTGCTTCTGAAGCAAAGAATAAAGACAAAATATTTACAAGTGTGAAATAGATCTTTGTGCCTGCAGTTTCCACTGAGCTAGTAAACCATTAAACCTCACCTAAAATGTAAATAAGATTTTTAATCCACACATTCATGGACAAGAAAATCTTTATTTCTTCATCAACACAGCCATCATTCTGATTAGTACCTCATGCACTTCTTTATTCCTCAGACTGTAAATCAGGGGGTTTAATGTGGGAATTACAGTTGTGTATATGAGAGCAAGGATTTTCTTAGTGTCTTGTGAATTACTGGACTTGGGCTGTAAGTAAATCAAAGTCCCACTCGCACAGTACAACGTCACAACCGTAAGGTGTGAGGAGCAGGTGGAGAAGGTCTTGTGTCTGCTCTCTGCAGAGGAAATCTTCAGGATGCTGGAGACGATGCAGGCGTAGGACAGCAGGATGAGGCAGAACGGCATGAAGATGACGAGCACTGTGGCTGAAATGATCTGCTTCTCGTACAGCGAGGTGTCAGTGCAGGAGAGCACGATGAGCGGGGGAATGTCACAGAAGAAATAGTTAACCCTCCTGGGACCGCAAAAGGACAAGGTGAACACCCACGCTGTCTGCACCACCGCCACAACAGTGCCACTGCAGCAGGAGAGCAGGGCCAGGGAGAGGCAGAGCCGGGTGTCCATGGTGACAGTGTACCTCAGGGGGCTGCAGATGGCCACGAAACGATCGTAGGCCATGGCTGCCAGCAGGTACCACTCAGTGGCTGCCAGGAAAACCACACAGTAGAGCTGTGTGACACAGCCCGGGTAGGAGATGCTCCTGTCCTCTGACAGGAGGTTTATCAGCATCTTGGGGACAACGACTGATGCTGTGGAAATATCCAGGAGGGACAGGACCCGGAGGAAGAAGTACATGGGCGTGTGGAGGGTGGGGTGCACTGTGACCATGCAGATGAGAAGGTTCCCAAGGACAGTCATGGTGTAGACTGAGCAGACTGTGAAGAACAGCAAGTGCTGAAGTCCTGGGTGGCTGGACAACCCAGAGAGGACAAATTCAGTCAGCAGAGTGTGGTTTCCTGCATCTCGCCCCTCTGCTGGCTCCATCTGGAGGAATCAAATGGACAGATTGTCAGAGCCGTGGTCGCTGCACCAAGACCACAGTGCTTCAGCCTGGTACTCCAACAAGGAGCCTCTTGGGACTCCCTGGAGATCTGCTGGATCAAAGGGTGTGACTCTAGAACAGGTTGAGCTGAGAAAATTGAGAAGGAAATGCTTGTGTGTGCTGGAAGTGTGTGGTGTCAGTGCCCTCCAAGTGTCACTGTTTGAGGCAGTGAGCAAACCTTCCACTAAGAGGAGTTGGCACTTAAGGATTGGCTCCACCATGGCTGCAGGGTTAATTGCTAAGAATTTTTCTCACAATTGCTGAGAACATCCACTCTTCCCACCTGTCAGGTCTGTGCTCCCTGCTGCTCCCACAGGGAGCTTTCTGCAGTGAGGGGAACACACAGGTGACAACTGAAACACCCACAGACCAAAGAAAGAAAAACCATTTTCTACCCTAGGGAGCAGTGGGCATTGCTCCTTGCGCTCTGTTTTTCCTCCTGAGTGGACTGACAGGGCAGACAGCCTTTCTCCAAGACATCTGAAGTTACCTTTAGAGTGACTCAACTCCAGATGAAGGCCAGGGAAATTCAGGCTGTGGAAGGCTTTGGCTCATATTCACATCAATCCCCAGCTGTCAGTGGGACAGAAATACTTCAGAGAGCCCAGCTTTGGGGAAAGCACTCCCAAAAGGAGCAAGTAGAACCTGTGAAGGGAAGACCTAAGCCAACTCCTGACCACGAGAACACCCACAGACCAAAGAAAGCAGCACCAAAGCAAACCAAACCAAAATCCTGTCTGTAGACACGCAAAGGAAGAAGGAATAATTTGAGGTAGAGGTACCCATAGAGAATGATAGGAATGTGTAGAGGGCGAAGCTCAGTCACATCTGCTCTTTGAGTCCCATTGCCCTGAGGAGTGATGCAGTGTGTGCGATGCCAGTGGGATATTCCTGCAGTGCTGGACCTGCTGTGGCAGCTCTGTGTGTCCTTCCTGCCCAGGATGGGAAACCTATGCACTGAAAGAGAGAAGAGATCAGCCTGGCACAGAGGAGAAAGGGGGTGGTAATTCTGCCTCCTTCCCATTCACCATCTTACCAAAGGGACCACCTGTTGGGGAAGATAAAATAGGAAAGCCTTATAAATATTATTACCCGGCAAAAGATGCTGAGGATATGGAAACTATAAGCGAGATTGAAATGAAGACAAGCTTTGAGATACCAAACCCCAGTTACTAAATAACTGAAAAACAGTGGTATGGCCACTGAGGGTAATCCTCCTTTTGATTAAACAATCCCCTCTGCTTGCAGGCAGGTCCAAGGGTCAGAGCAGACCCTACCAACTTAGCAGAGGGTCCAAAAAGCAGTTTTTAGAGTTTAAAATATAATGTATGGTAATGCAATGACTTTCATAGGCTGTATGTAAATGTTATAGGATTTGTAGCTTGTTCTAGATTGGTTAGTGAAAATTAGAATATTCAGCACAGAAGATGATTTATTGTATTGTAAACCGCAACCGCGGCATTATTATTCGATCTTCTTTCTTCTCTGCTCTCTCTCTCTCTCTTACCTCTCTGCCCTGCTCCGAGCTGTGTCTGGCAGCTCCTGGCAGGTCCCCTATCCCCACGCCCTTTCACAATAAACCTCATGCTCTAAGACCAAACTTCAGAGATCTCTCGTCTCCGTCCCGACCGTCTGAAACAAATCCAACAAATCCCACAGCCACCAACCCCTGCCCTACACTAGCAAATCTCAAGGCATCAAACGCATTTTGGCAACAGAAATGTGTCCAGAAATGGGGACAGAGAGGGACATTACACCCTTATAACACATTTCACACTGTTCACACACGGACCACATCAACAGACCTGGCACACAGAGCAGGACACACTGCCAAAGCAGCTCTGCCATGGCTCAGTCACTCCTCGCACTGACTCTGTCTGATTTCCCTTTCAGTCTGTCACTCACACAGGACATCTTTTGTCTGTGGATTTTACGATATGAACACAAAGGTTTGAGCTGTGGATCCTGGAGCCACAGATGACTTTAACACGCAAGCACAATAAAGAAACTCCTAATATTCTCAGATGGTCTGATGTATTTAAAAGGGATCTTTCTGAGTTTGACTGTTTCCATTAACACAGGAATGAAATAACACTTTTTTAGTGATATCTCAGTACAACCTATGCATGACAGATAGAGAATGACATTAAAAACTCCCTGCAATCTCTAACAGCACACATTCACGCTGCTTTTCTTAACTTGTTAGATCCACATAGCTGAAGTGGAAACTACCTAATTCTGCTCTCCAAGCCCATGTGAAAGTTTCAGGCTATTGCTCTGATCATTAGCTCTTTATTAAAGTCAACAACACTCACAGCAGCTATTGTTTTACTGACAGTCTTTTATTCCCTAATTCAGAACACCTCTCAGAAACAACCCTCAACATTGTAATTTGTATTTAGTGGTTCTGAAGCCCTTAAAGTAAGTTTTGGCCTTAGTTCTTCCTTGGATTTTCTTTATACATTCACAATAGAAATTTTGAAGTAAAATGTCCTACCTCCAGCAGTTCTGCCATCCAGTGCCTCCAAAATGGGTCACTCAAATTTTGATAGAAGTATTTCCCTTGTTTTCTTGCATTAGGGATGGTGTTGGGCTGATGATTCCTACTGTCATCTTACATTGCAGATTAAAAATTATATTTTAGATGCAGATGATCTTCTGCTACAGCTTGAATAATATGTTGACATTAGTACATGGCATATACTGTAGAAAGCCAGCCAAAGACTTGTCTCACAGAGAGGAAGAAAAAGAATTTGTTAGATTTGTTTCAGCTCAGTTGAATTGGCTACAACTGAAAAGGTGGAGACCTCAACATATCTCTATTTTTTGCTCAAGAAGGGAACAGCTGAGCTGTCTCTGACACCTGGCTCACTCCAGGCTTAAATAGAGTCTCTTGAAATCCCTAATTCCCCTACAGGAGGGATTGGTTCCATCTGATTTCAGAAATGTCAGAGATGGCTGTTCAGAACTGTACTCCCTCTGTGGGCAAGGGGATGTAGCAAACAATTACATCCTTAGCACGAGAAATGCTCTTCTGAATGGCAGCTTTCCTCCCCTGTCTGTAAAGTGGGACCAGAGGGACTTCTCCAACACAGGTCCCTCCTGTGTGACATGTCTGGGGCTATGAACTCTGCATCCTGCACCAGCTGGGGATTAATTGTTAACATGAAAGGCCTGAGCAGTAGCTGGAAGCACCAAGGGATATGTGACTCCAAGGACAGAATTAGCCTGATGTATCCTGCTGCCTTTGTTTAATTGCACTGGGGGCTTTTAGGGGCTGTGCTGTCTCTTGGAGGAGAGTTTTCATTCAACTCACCACTCACATTTCATTCTCCAATCTTAAGTGACTACTTAACTGTGAATCATTCAATCCTTGCCTTTTATCTTCCTTCCTTCCTTCCTTCCTTCCTTCCTTCCTTCCTTCCTTCCTTCCTTCCTTCCTTCCTTCCTTCCTTCCTTCCTTCCTTCCTTCCTTCCTTCCTTCCTTCCTTCCTTCCTTCCTTCCTTCCTTCCTTCCTTCCTTCCTTCCTTCCTTCCTTCCTTCCTTCCTTCCTTCCTTCCTTCCTTCCTTCCTTCCTTCCTTCCTTCCTTCCTTCCTTCCTTCCTTCCTTCCTTCCTTCCTTCCTTCCTTCCCTTTCTCCTTATTGCTGGAAAGGGATTGGTTAAAACTAAGGGGAGGTAAGTAATTTGAGAGTGTCTACTTCTTGAATTGTCCTAAACTGAGACAATGCTCAGTTGTGCCCTTCCATATTTTAGAAACACACCACCAACATCAGTAGTTCAATACTCACATCCAGCACCTAGAATATACACTATTTAGCTTATACATTTTACTGACTCTCTGTCAAAGCAGCAAAGAGAGGCTGCTACAGAGCAGTGCCATGCTGTGTTAGAGACCTGTCAGAGAGCCTCCAGGGATGCAAGGATCCAGCTCCCAGAATGTCACCCCAAAACTCCATCCTGTCTGCTCCCACCTGCTGCCCTGCAGCTGCATCATACCCTCCATGTCCTTTTACTCTAGGTTGTTCAAGCTTTTCTTCCTCAGATACACTGGTTATCCTCCACTGGGATAACCTCTTCTGCCTCTTTCCTTCTTCCCATTTTATTTTACCTTATTTTGCATAAACCATTTCTCCAGGGTATCCACAGCGCTGGAGGAAAGGGATGGCTGGACCCAAAGGCCACATCTCCACTTACACCACACCTGAGCTCACCTTGCTGCAGCATGGAAGGTGTTGATTACAGATAGGCAGAGTCACCTCTTTCTGCAGCTCTGGAGGTCTGCTGTGGTCTGTAAGCTTTAACAGGAACCCCTCCTTTTCCACCCTTCTCCCTTCTCCCGAATGGGTTTTGGGAGGATCCCCAGGACAAGTACTACAGTCCATTGTGTTTTTAGAACACAGGGTAAGGGGGAATGCCAGTATGGTCTGGAGGATTTATTTGTGGGCTTTCTCTAGACCCCAGCCACATAAAGTTGGTAACATCCTGGAGGTTTCCCTGGCTGGGCCCATGGCCAAAGGAGGTCAGCACAACGGGGGCTGAGTCCCTTCCAGCTTCTAACCCTGGAGCCAGAGCTCCCAGGGGGACCTCAGAGAGGCCTCAGGCAGGGCTGCTCCCAATTCTCATGGGGGCACTCTGACCCTGGTCCCCACCTGAGCTGTGTCTCAGCCAGGCCTGTGCCTGAGATCTCCTGATCTGGAGCTGGGCCCACAGCCTGACCTCCCAGCTGGACCTCAGCCTTCCTCCTCACTCTGGGCTTGTCACATCATCTGGAACTCCAGTGCCTGAGGCTGTGAGGCTCCTGCTGCCCTTGTCCCTTAGCTACTTTGGTGGGTTCTGATACCCCAAGGACACCTCTGATGGCAATCAGCCCCTCTGATAACAACCAGGACCTTCGCCTGGCCCTGGCCAGCTCTCAGCATTCCAATCAGAGGATGGGGGGAAGAAAAAAGAAAAAGAAAAAAAATCCAAATGGAACCAGGCCACATGTAGGGTCCAAGAGGGCTTTCTCCGAAGGCTTTTCTCTGATGGGATATGCACTCAAGAGATACCTCATTCCTCTCCCTGCTGCCTGTGTCCTGGGCACAGGGGGTACTCTGAACAAGCCCAGACCTCTCCAGTCCTTTGAGAACGTGACAAGAACACAAAGAATGTGTCATGACCCCCTCACCAAGCCACAGTCTGGGGGCTGTAAGAACAAAAGCAGCAAATGACACAAGCCAAAAGCAGGCTGAGGTTTCCTGTTTCAGCTCTGCAGTACATATATAGAGACTGTCATTCTGTACCTGTCTCCTGCCTGGCCACAACAAGTGCTTTGGCTCAGCAGGACAGTGGTAGAAAATGCTGCTTCTCCTTTGGCTCACAAGTGCTTTTGTCCTTCTGCCCTGGGCTGGGGCTGGTGAGTACACAGGGGTGGGATTTAGAACATGCAAGGACACAGATGGACACTGAGCAGGCAATCTCAGGCAAGGTTCCTGCCTTGCTTTTTCTATCTCTACACTGCTACTTTCTTCTCTTAGCTCAGACTGTGCCTGAAACCAGTGATGCATTACAGGGACTAGAGCTGTGCCCTGTGATGGCATTTTGGTCATCCAGAGCCAGGTGTGGTCAGTCATCCCCAGGCAGTGCTGCTTGCCCTTCTCTCCACTGTGCACCAGCAATGCTTTGGACAGCCCAAGGAAGAAGAGTTGTTGGTATCACAGGCAAATGACATCAGAGGATGACCCTGTCCCTTCAAGCAGCTCCAAACTTGATAGGAAATAGCAGCAAATGTGATATTAACATTTCCCATCTCTCTTCCAGGAAGGATCATTGGCGGACGGGAAGTTAAGCCCCACTCCAGACCCTACATGGCTCATTTAAAAATTGAAACTGGCTCAGAGTCTCTTAGCTGTGGAGGGTTCCTGATTAGCTCAGATGCAGTGCTCACAGCCGCTCACTGTGTGGATAAACAACGGTAAGACTTTGTCTTTCTTGTACAAGTGATTTTTTCCATCTCACATAGTCCCAAATGGCCTCAGTCCTGGTCTGGGCTGAGAGTACCCTGTGCCTCTTCAGGCAGAGCAGGGATCTCTGTGATCTTTGTGAACATCCCCCTTGCAGGAATTGTCTGCCAGGGGCTGAGTGTCCTTGGGGACACGAATGCTCACAGTGGTCACCAGGGCCATGGTTCCTACCGTGGCTTAGAGCTACTACTGGAGAAGAGGGGCCAGTGGCTCCCCTGCCCTGCTTCCCCTTGGCCTGCAGAATGGGGCACCTCCCACCCGTGTCAGTGTGTGGTGAGGGATCCTCAGCTGGACTGTGGGAGGAGCCCTGGTGAGAGAGGACAGCCTGCTGAGACCTGATCTCTGGGGAGGTTTATCCCACCTGCAGTGGGGGCTGTGTTCCTGTGGTCAGTGCAGCTGGAACATGTTGGTGTTTCCTGGCAGGACCACGAGGGTCACTGTGACTCTGGGAGCCCACAACGTAAGTGCTCAAGAACGGAGCCAGCAGAAGTTCCGTGTTAGACGCTCGGTCATCCATCCCAACTATTCCCGCGATGGCTACAAAAATGACATTGCGCTGCTGAAGGTATGGCCCAACACATCCTTCCTGCTGAGGGAGCTCCCCCTGCTCACCTCCCCAAACCTGTGCACTTGTTCCCAATCCTCTGCCAGCTCTAACCCTGTGTTCTCTCTGCCTGACAGCTGAAGCCAAAGGCCAGGATCACTCAGTATGTCAAATATATCTCCTGGTCTGGGAGCAACAAACGTCTGAGAGTGGGATCTAAATGTAGCGTGTCTGGCTGGGGCTGGACATCACTGTCAGGGCAGAGGACTAATGTAATGAGGGAGGTGGAACTGAAGGTGCAAAATGAGACAAAATGTCAGGAGGCATTCCAAAATTACCAACCTCGGTCTATGATCTGTGCTGGTGATGAGCGTAATGAAAAGACATCTTACCGTGTAAGTGCTGTTTTGGGCGGCAAGCCTGGGAGGAGGGTGGGACTCGACGGTCAGCTTGGTTCTCAGATGAAAGTCAAAGGACACCAGAATGACCCAGGACCTTCATAATGATGAGCTGAGGGTCCTCACAGACGTTCTGAAACTAACCTCCTCCCTGAATTATGGTGTATTTTCCCAGCTATCAACATCATTTGCTTTTTTACTTACTTGGGGGTGCTTTACCCAGCCTAGCCAGTGCTCCAGTGTGTAAATTCTTTGTGATATCCTTGCTAGGATGGCTTGGATATTTCCCCATGTCTAAAGTACGTCTGTGTTCTTTTTGAGCTTTTGGGTCTCAAAGAGCCTCGAGGCATGAATTGTTTCATGGATGGGGTTAGAGGAGCAGTGAGGCAGCTACAAACCCTGGAGCTGGGTCTGCAGGGAGGGAGGGAGGGAGGAAGGGAGGGAGGGAGGGAGGTGGTTGGAAGAGGAGGGAAGAGGAAACTTGCTCCTTAAGGCAGGGAGAGCTGTGCTGTGACATCTGACCCCTCTCACTCCTTTCATGACAGGGAGATTCTGGTGGCCCTTTAGTCTGCGGTCAGAAGGCTTGTGGCATTGTCTCTCATGGACTTCAAGACACCATCTTCTCTGTGGTATTTACCAGAATCTCGTATTTTGAGGACTGGATACAGAAACAGCTGAGGAGGTTTGCGCTCCAAGACCTACCTGGCTCTCCATCCTCTGGCTAAAATGCTCAGTGCCCCTTCTCCACAATGCATCAGACATCTGCTGGTGCTCAGAAGCTCCCAGGGGCAGCTGAAATGGAGTCAGAGAAGCACCCATGGCACAGCAGAGGCTTTTGCACTGAGGAAAGTCTCTGTGGCAAGGTAAAAATGCAGGTCCCAAGTACCCACAGTTTCCCATTGTTCCCTTTCTCCCAGTGCTGCCTCCTCTGCTTTCTACCAGTCAATAAAAACATATTCAAGCCTGTCTGTGTGTGCAGCCTTCTTGGGAACTGGATACAAACCCTGAGCGTGAGAATGAGGAGAAGACACTCTCTGGGAGCACCTGAGGAGGATTGTAGGTGGGACATGCAGTGCAGGTCTCAGTCCCCAAAGCTGCAAAGGCTCTCCCTTGTCTCCCTCTTGCAGTCAAGGCAGTAGGCAGACACAACAGCCTGTACAAAACCTTGATCAGCCTTTCACAAACAGGAGAATTTCCCATCCGAGGGGAGATCATGTGCATTTCTAGCACCAATTTAATCTATTTAGACACACTAAATGCCAGCCAGCCTGTTTACACCCTGCCTCTGCTTTCAGTTCCTTCAATCTCAGATGAAGCATTTTCTTTACACCTGTAAAATGCCTGCAGGTTGGACTGGATATTTTCTCCCACGGGATCAGCTGATCAGACCTGACTGGGCCAGGAGGTGCCCTTGTGGAGTGGTGATGGGATAGAAAATGTCAAATATGGCTAAGGCAAAAGCAAAATTGCAGAGACAAGGCGAAAGCAGTATTGGGATATCAAAGTGGACTGGAAAACAATTAACTTAGTGGGCCCTTCACAACAAGCCAAGGCTCTATTTGTCAACTTCCTGTCTGAAAGAAGCTAAATTTAATCCCATTGAGATGAAAAGTTTGTGTTTCATTCATGGTCAAAGGTATCATTTTGAAAACTCTTACTGTCTCTTCATATTCAAAGTGTATACAGGTTTTATTTGGAACAGTTACCTCTAGGAGGAGGGACAATGTGAAAAACCATGAGAAAAAACTGAGAAAACCCACCAAATAACCCTTCTGAAAGCTCTTATGGGAACTCCTCCTCTTCCACTTGCATATTCTCTCCCAGCCTACTTCTATTTCAGAGTTCACAGTAGGAGTCCCAAAAAATAAATCGGCTTTATTCCTTTGTTGCACCGATATTGTTAGAGGCTTTTGTATCATCATCTCTGATATACAAACTCACTCAATGCCATCTGGAAGGATGGGTTTGTGTTTAGCTTTGAACTTGTCAAGTATCAAAAGTTGAATACTTTCTGACTGGTGAGCCTGGAACAGTAATAAACAATTACTTAGCTATGTAACAGACCATTATTTCCAATTTTTCCTTTTTCTTTTTATATCCCATTGGTTGAGTTCAGCCTTGGACCAGAGCTGCCCATCATTCTATTCAGGCCTCATTCTCCTATGTTGATGTATTTAATTAAATTCTGTGGTTTGCCTGAACCTTACACTCGATTTCAACTGTCAGGGAAGAAAAAACCTTTGGAATGGGAGATATTCTCTGTGAGCAAAGTCAAGTTGCCCATTCTAAGTAGACACAAGGTTCCCATTTGGGATTTCATCTCCTTTTCATTTGCTGGTTGAAACACTGTCATTTACAGCAGAGATTAAAGGGTGCTGATGAAGAAACAAACACCAAAGGAAACAGAACCTGTTCCTTCCTCAGCTCCCTTATCTAAATTTGACTTCAGTAGCTAGAAGTAATGTAGATAATATCTTTTTCTCAAGACAGACCTCACCACAAACTTCTGACTATACTCATAATAAAAAACCACAAGTAAACCGCAAATGAACAAGAAGTTTAGTTGGAAGGAACTGTAAAGTCACCTCTTCTGAAGTGCTGTTCCTCTCTGCTCTTGGACACTTGTGCTGGGACAATGGTCTCAAACCATGGATAGAACCACCTCTGAGGGTCCAGCTCCCCCTCACCTGGGCCAGCTTCAGGTGTCTGTCAGGCTGTTCATGGCTTTGAGCAAACAGATTGATGTTAAACCATCTCCTCCAACACTTCCCCCCCTCACATCTATTCAGAATGACAAATGAACAAATTATTCTTTCCAGTGTGATTCCTGTGATCCAGATTACCTTGACTGAGATGTTCCTCTCTTCCATTTGAAGGAAGCACTGGTGTAGGAGGACATCTCTGCTGGAGGCATTTGAAAAAAAAATTCAGAGCTTAGACCTGAGTGAGGAGCTTTATTCTTAAGGACAGTCTCTTAAACAACACTGAGGCACTTGAATTGACTCTGAGACACTCAGCCTGAGGCACTGAGTTGGCCCAGCAGCTCCAGGGGTCCCACTTTTTGGCACCTGTGCAGGCAAACCCCTCAGGCCCCCAGACCAGGCTTTAATCTTTGCACAGCCTTTCACCCACTGCCCACTCTGAGCAGTCAGATTTTCTCTAGGGTTTCACCAGAAATGAAGTTGCCAAAGAATCCTTGTGTGTGTCTGTCTTGGAAGGTGGCCTGGATTGTGGGACAGTGACATAAAGCCTGATCTCACCCTTTGCAGGGAAACACCAGCGGAGTGGAAAGCTGTGGAAAATATTGTAACAGCAATGGGAGATAGGAGTGAGAATATCTGAGAGAAGCAGTTCAGCAGACAAGTCAGGGAGGGAAGAGGATGAGGAGATGCTCCAAACACCAGAGTTGGGATTCCCTTGCAGGCTGTGGTGAAGCCCATGGTGAAGAAGGTTGTCCCCTGCAGGCACTGGAAATCTGTGGTGAACCCAGGAGCAAGGGGATCACCCCTAAATGAAGCTGTGACCCCACAGAGAGGGATAGGGAATGAGAGCTGTGGCCAGTTCGTAACATTTTGTTTCTGCCACTGCCTCCTTCTCACATTTTTCTCTAGCATTGGGTTGCTCTCATGGGTAAGCCTCCTTCAGATGATGCCTTAAGGATTTTTAGCTTCTATTTTTTATGTCTCTGTAGTTTTGGTGTGTAGCTCTAGGCTCTGTATAAAGTGCTAAACACCTCTGTTCCCAGAGGTTCTGTTTTTTAGACAAAACCATTGCTCTCAGTTGGAAAATCCAAGGACACATTCGCTGCCTCAGAGCCCCAAAATATGGAACCAACAGTGAATTGAGGGAGCAAGTTTGGGGTAGTTGACATCATCACCTGAAGGTGCAATTGGAGAATAGAGGCCTGATGTGTTAATAGACAGAACTTACAAAATGTGAAGAACTCGTGACTCACTGTCCATTTTGGGTGTAGCCTCTGGAGTAGGCTCTGTCTGCCCTGAATGTACCTGAAGGCCTTATTAAATTAATCTGCTTTTTATTCTCCTAACTTTGTCTAGCCTTCTGTTTTAAGAAGCCCTGTTTTAGGCATCACAGCATGGGCTCTCCACAAGTCACAGCTCCTTCAAAGCATTTCCACCTGCTCTGCCATGGTCTCATCCCTGGGCTGCAGTGTGGATATCTTTGGCAGTGAGGTTCTCTCCCAGGCTGCAGGGAAATCCCTGCTCCACCCCAGCCTCTCCCAAGGACAGCAAGGGAATATCTGTCCTGGAGCACTCCCCTCTCCTTCTGTGATTTGCTATTCACAGGATTGTTTCTCACACTTTATTTTGCCTCACTCCTGACTGCCATGCCGTGTTTTGCCCTTTTACAAATATTTTTTTTTGGAGCGGCACCACCAGCTCCATCGATTGGCTTGACCCTGGTCTGAGCTGGTCCATTGTCAAGCCCTCTGAACTGTCTGTGTCTGAAGGCAGCTCCTGGTGTGTTCTCACGGAGCCCACCCTGCTGAACACCACAGCCCTGCCCAGCACCACTTCCCTTTCCTGCCCTGGGTGCATCACCCGAACTTCTGTGCTGAAACCAGCTTAGCCTTTCCCACCCTGAAGACACTGCCTGCAAACCACTGACCTATGAGTCAGGGACAGGAAACTTCACGTGCAGATGGTCACCAGAGCATGAATTAGAGCTGTTTTCTACTCTGTTCCATGCTGACACTACTCTAGAGTCACACAAAGGGCTCGAGGTGGGAAAGGACCTTCAGTTGTCACCTGATCCAACGTCCCTGCTCAAGCACGGCCACCTAAAGCACCAATTGCTCAGGGCCAGTTCCAGGTGGTTTTGGGACATCAAGCATGGAGACACCACAACCTCCGTGGCCAACCTGTACCAATGCTTGGTCACCCTCACAGAAAGGTGTGTTTCCTGATGCTCAGACAGAGCCTCTCATGCTTCAGTTTGTGCCCATTTGCTCTTGTCCTGTCCCTGCACACCACTGTGAAAAGAACATGCATGTTTCCCACTTACATCCTGCCTTCAGATATTTATAGCCATGGATCATATCCCACCACAGCCTGCCCTTTCCAGGGTAGAAACTCACAGCTGTGTCAGCTGTTCCCCATAGGAGAGATGTTCCAGTCCCTCCATCATCTCCACGTCGCTTTGTTGAACTCTCCCCAGGATATCTGTGTCTCTCTTTTACTGAGGAGCTCAGAACTGCCCACAGTTCTCCAGGTGCCACCTCACCAATATTGAGTAGAGGGGAAGGATCAGCTCCCTCAAGCTACTGGAGACACTCTCAGAATCCTAGAATAATTTATGTTTTAAGGGAGCATCTAATTCAACCCCTGTGCAATGAGCAGGGACACCTTCTGCTAGACCAAGTTGCTCAGAGCCCCATCTAACCTGACTGTGAATGTTTCCAGGGATGTGGCATCTAATATCTCTCTGGGCAGCCCATTTCATTGTTTTGACACCCTCATCATTAAAAAATTCTTTCTTGTATCTAATCTAATAGTTGCGATGTTAATCTTCTTCCTTATATCTATTCTAATAACTAAGAGGCTAATCTACTGTCTTTTAATTTAAAACTATTACCCTTGTAGTATTGCAACAGGCTCCAGTACAGACACCACTTATCATGCTCTCCAGGTGGATATTCAATTTTCTTAATTTATTGTTTAAGTATTTCTTAGTCTAATTGGGCCTGAAAATTTCTATCACCTGTCCATCTCCCCATTGAGCCAGTTCTTTTCAGGGTTCATGTCCTCAGAAAACTGGAGTTCAGGAGAATAAGAGTAAAATATATTACTTTTTTGTTAATTAAGATTTTTTCCTTCAGTCATTAAAAAAGGCCTTAAAAAACTTTTGCAATGGGGATGAATATTCCTCCCAGTTCTGTGTATAATTAGTATAGCAGGTAAAGGCAGTGCTAATTAGAGCAGAGAAAGGCTTTGCAAGCAAAGCCTTTGGCACTGCTGGGGGTTGCAGTAACAAGATAAGAGCCTGGAATAAGAATTGTTTTATTGCCAGCACATGAATCAAACTTTGGCTCTGGCCTCTCCCTGCTTGATCACAAAGACACTTTTCGTCTCTCTGCCTGATTCCCACCAGAGTATAACCCGAACTAATTCCCTTTCAAAATGTTTCCACTTCCATTCTCCCTGTCACATATAATTAGAACAAAAGACAAACAGAAATTAAGCTGCAGGTATTCATTGAAGCACAGTTGGGAGCTCCCTAATTAACCACACAATGCTTACAGTGCCACAGGGAGTGGCAGAAGAACAAACAAAGAGCTCATTATGGCTGTCAGCATTTTAATGAGCCCCTGCAGGACCGCGGTACCACCTCCCTGTTCCTTGTAGCTGTGGTGAAATCTGGCAGGGTGCCCTGAGGAAATGACAGAAAGCAGAAACAAACTTCCTCGGAGCCTTAATAGAGCCCAGTGCGAGGTGTGAGACCAGAAACAGAGTTGGACAAAGTGCTCCCACCAGGGCTCATTAGAGCACAAACGATCAGAGTTTGATTACAGACAGCTCAGGAAGGCTCAAACTTCTCCTGATCAGCCTTCCCTCGTGGAGGTCAACAGCAGTGCCCAGGCAGAGCACTGTGCTTTGTGCAGTAAAATTATTTAATATTTGGGAATACCCCAGAAATGCAATCTTTTCTCTTCCTCCTTTCCTTGTTGATCCCCACCATCACTGTGATTGGCAATATCCTCATTTTGGTTTTGGTGGTGGCTGATAGGCACTTCCACAAATCCACATACTTGTGCAATTTCTTCCACAAATCCACATCCTTGTGCAATTTCTCCTGCTGAGAGACCTGCTCCAGCTCCACCATCCTGCCCAGGATATTGTACAGCTTTCTGAATGGGGACAAGAGCATTTCTATGGGCAACTGCATCTCACAATTTTATTCTTTTGGTTCCATAAAAGTCAGGCTGTGCTTTGCGCCAGCAGTGCTCACACAGGGCGGGGGGAAGGAAATGCCATGGGCACCTCTGCAGGGCTGCTCTTCCCAACCGCGGGCAGGGCACTGAGCCTGCTCTGCAGGCTGCGGTGACAGGGCTCGACCAGACATTGTCACTGCCACACAGCGGGACACTGCCACACAGGGACTGCGACATTGTGACTGCAACACACAAACTGCAACACACAAACTACAACACACTCAGTGACTGCAATGCACAGATTGCAACACACAAACTGCAACACACACAGGGACTGTGACATTGTGACTGCAACACACAAACTGCAACACACAAACTACAACACACTCAGTGACTGCAATGCACAGATTGCAACACACAAACTGCAACACACACAGGGACTGTGACATTGTGACTGCAACACACAAACTGCAACACACTCAGTGACTGCAACATTGTGACTGCAACACACAGGGACTGCGACATTGCGACTGCAGCACAAAAACTGCAATACAGTGACTGTAACACACTCAGTGAGTTCAACATTGTGACTGCAACACAAACTAAAACACACAAACTGCAGCGCAGTGACTGCAACACACGCAGTGACTGCAACAGTGACTGCAACACAAACTGAAACACACAAACTGCAGCACAGTGACTGCAACACACACAGTGACTGCAACACAGGGACTGCAGCACACACAGGGACTGCGACATTGTGACTGCAACACAAACTGCAACACACAAGCTGCAACACACACTGGGACTGCAACAATGTGACCCCAAAACAGAAACTGCAACACACAAACTGCAGCACACACTGGGACTGCAACACGGTGACAGCAACACACATTGTGACAGCAACACACACAGTGACTGCAGCACAGTGACAGCAACACAGGTGTTCTAAATTAGAGTTAAAATAGATTGACAAAACCCGGGCCAATTAAAATAATTTGGTTTATTGAGCGAGCAGCAACAAGCAAAACAGCGCTGGGCTGCTGGGGAGTCTCAGCTCCACCACGGCAAGCGATTTACCCTCCCGCAATCTCTGGTTTTATCCCCTTCTTCTTCCTGGTATAAGTAGATCTTCCTGTAGTACTCTGTGTCTGCGCGGCCTGTTGCTAGGGGGTCTTTTTCTGTCTCTTGGTGGTCATGAGGCTGAAGGCCATAGTCTTCCTCTGATGTTTTTTTAGTAATCTTACACAATGGGGAGGGGGCTTTACATCACTGGATAGGTGGTCCTGACATTACTTAATTATCTGCTCCTCCTGGTCTTGCTTAGGCAATATTTGTTTCCTTTCTTGGCTTTTATTAGGCAAGATTAGTTCCTCTTGGCTTTTATTATACAAGAGTCATAAGCTTTCTTAAGCAAGGTCTGATTAGCAAACACAAGGCTATTTATTTCAATTTTTAAACAAGATTTGATTAACAAACTCGAGGCTATTTATGACACAGGGACTGCAATGCACACCGCTGACACATTCAGGAATCAGCAGCCATCCTAACTCCCAGCTCTCTCCTTCCACCCCGATCTGGGTCAGCTCTGCATTCAAACATACAGGTTTAAATGTTGCCCCTCAGGCCCTGTCCTCTGTTCCATTAGACCTCTAGCACATTCCTGTCTGCTCAGTGAGATAAACCTTATAGGAGCATGTTGCGTGAGGCATGTCTGTAGAATTTGTGTTTACATTTGCCATCAGTGTTTGGTCTAGAAAAGTTTTCAAATTCACATAAATGGCTGAAAACAGCTGAGATGACAATTACTAACAAATATGAATATGAAATGTCTAAAAATGTGGAACCAGTTAAGAGTTACCAGCATGTAAATTAATTTTTAAAAAATATTCACACTTGCAGCTATGCAATCAACTGTGTAGCATTCACATCCACTGAGACAATTGTAGTCATGTTGGTATAGTCACTCTAAACCAGAGATTGAGTTGTTCCCTCTGAATTCAATTAATTCTTCTGACCTACCTTCAGCTGTCTAAAAAAATAAATTATTCCTTAAATCTAAATTATTAATCTAAGATTCAGCTGTCCTTAACAACTCTGATAAAGTGAAGTGGGGCGCTGTTTGGAGGAGTGGGATTGCAATCAGCTGATGGGGGAATCACTGCTTAGATGGAATCTGAACTAGACACACAGGGAACTGATGCAATTCATAAAGAGAGAACCCTTTGCCACAGAAAAGTGCCTAATCCTCACTTTGGCAATTAAAGTCAATCAGATTAGCCAATTTAATACTGAAAAGTCAAGGGTTAATGTCCCAGGCTCTGAAGGCTAAAAATTTAATGAGAAGCTTTCCTCAAATACTTTATTTTCTTTCACTGACTTCTAGGGGAAAAGAATGGTTACAGCTTCCTAACCTTTAGGAAATATTCACATTTCTTGACCACTTTGCTCAGAGCATCCGTCACTTCTCTACTTCTCAGACTGTACATGAACAGTGGAGTCACAACAGCATAAAAAAACTGAGAAGATTTTAATCAGTACTCTGAGACTCCTGGTTTTTGGTAGGACACTCATTAAGCTTCCATAAAAAAGTGCAATAACAGTGAGGTGGGAAAAGCAGGTGGAAAAAGTGTTTTGCGTCCCAGTGGCTGAAGACATTCTGAGGACAGTGATAGACACGTCAGACACAAGGGTTGGTAGGAAAGGGAGTACTTGGCACACTGAGGAGAGGATGAGCACCAACATTTCAGTCAGGCTGAAGGAGTTTTACCATTGGAGTGAAATCACAAAAGAAATGATTGATAAATTGACCACAGAAGGAATGTTGTAAAGCAGAAAGCAGCTTATGGCCACAGCAAGGAAAGCACTCACCAAAGACTGAGCTACAATGTCTGCTGTTCATGACAGCTCTGGAGCAAAGGGGTTTGATTCTGGTAAATACCAATCACAGGACATCACTGAGGAGAGAAAACCCTCAGTGACTACTATGGAACCAAAAGAATACAATTGTGAGATGCAGCTGCCCATGGAAATGCTCTTGTCCCCATTCAGAAAGCTGTACAATATCCTGGGCAGGATGGTGGAGCTGGAGCAGGTCTCTAAGCAGGAGAAATTGCACAAGGATGTGGATTTGTGGAAAAAATTGCACAAGTACATGGATTTGTGGAAGAAATTGCACAAGTATGTGGATTTGTGGAAGTTCCTATCAGCCACCACCAAAACCAAAATGAGGATATTGCCAATCACAGTGATGGTGGGGATCAACAAGGAAAGGAGGAAGAGAAAAGATTGCATTTCTGGGATATTCCCAAATTCCAGGGGCAGAAATGTTACGATGACTGTTTTATTTCTACATGCCCTATTTGCCATGTATCAAGTCGAGAAGAAATGCATCACAGCCTGTAAAGCATCAAGAACTACATTTAATCATTGATCCATCATCACTGAGAAATTACAGAAGAAAGATGACATTATTAGCATTGCATGGCAGTACTATTTATTTTCTTTTAAAGCAGTTCTTGAACATTCTCCAGGTAATAATTTATGAGAGAGATTATTGGGTATTTTTCATTTTGCCTTATGCAAATTTTGTAACTAAGTAATTTCCTTGGGTTTGAAAAGCATCACACAGAATTGCAGCAGGATGTTTTGACAACAATATATTGTAACCATACCACACCAGAAAAACCAGTGGAAAACTGTAATATGCATTTTTTAAGAATTTGAAAGATTGATGAATGTTTCCGGATACCAAACTTTACAAAAATCTGAAATATCCAGAAAAACACTGAGGAAAAAAAAGGAGTGGTATGAGGTGGGGTGAGGTCACTTGGCAATATTTTGCCACTCTCTGCAGGGTCAGAGAGTGTTGATATTCCAGCCAACAGACACTGGCTATGATTTAGAAATCTTCAATCCAAAGAAGAAAGGAAAAGAGAGGAATTCTTGAGTGGGTGACCATTTCATCACCCAAAATGACAAATACCACATTGCCCTGGTTTCAGTTGGCATAGAGATAATTTTCTTCTTAGCAGCTGGAACAATGCCATGTTTTGGATTTAGTATAAGAATAATATTGAAAGCACATGGATGGTTTAGTGTTCACTCTAAATCAAGTTTTCAGTTTCCCAGGCTCTGCCAGTGAGCAGAAGCTCAAGAAGCTGGGAGAGAGCAGGGCCAGGACAGGTGACCTGCACTGGCCAAAGGCATATTCCATACCACAGAGTGTCATTCCCAGTATATAAACTGGGGGGGATGGCTGGGGGCACTGGTCACTGCTCAGGGATGGGCTGAGCATTGCTCAGGAGAGGAATTGTGCTGTGCATCCCTGGATTCCTTTGGGGTTTATTCCTCCCTCTCCATTTCATCATTATCATTGTTATTATTAGTATTATATTTTACTTTGTATCAATTATTAGACTGTTCTTATCTCAAGCCCTGTTTCACATTTTTCTGATTCTCCTCCCATCCCACCCTGGGGGAGTGAGTGAGTGGCTGAGTGGTGCTAACTTGCCAGCTGGGGTTAAAGCTAGAACAAACTAGAAAATAAAACAGGTACTGAAGGAAATAATGAGAAGAAATGTTTCTAAATTTTTTTTATTTCAATGCAATGTTAGTTATTATAATTATATATTTCTCTTCTTTCCCTCTCTCTTTTCTGTCCTGTCTCTTATTATTTTTGTAATTTTTTTTTTTTTTTAGGGATTGGCAGTCTGCTTTCCATTATTTAGGAAAAAGTGATCTTCCAGGGACCTGGTGTCACTTGCTACATTAAATATTTTTGCACACACAAACAACCTTTGTGCAGGCACTCACACCTGGCTGCACTAACACCACAGTCAGTGTCCAAAGGACCAATGGCATGACTTTCAGGACCAAATTTGTCACTGGCCAAATTTGTCAGGAGGCATCACTTAAGTGGCCACAGGCTCCTCCCTTGGCATTGCTGAGGATTAGAATTCAGTCAAGCTCCACGGAGAAGGCAATCCCATATGAAATCCTCTATGGGAGCCCATGTCAGGCTGTGATTATACCCAGGGAAAGACACAGAGCAGGGAATCACAATTTGAGGGAGTATGGGAAACTTTGGGGAAAAAACCACTCTCATCCTTGCATAGGTTTATTGTTTTAGCATCACCAGTGACCTTGGATGTTCAACCACACTCTCACTGTCCAGGAGATTGGGTGTAGGTCCAGACTTGGAGTGAAGAACCACTCAAGCAGAAGTGGAAAGGACCATTCCAAGTTCTCCTGACTATCAGCATGGCTGTGAAAATTACTGATGGAGATTCCTGATTCACTACACATGGCCAAAGCCAGCCCCCAAACCTGGAAATGCCTTTGCAGATGAGACTGAAACAAAATGTTCCATGAACTGTACTTGGGATCAAGAATTATCCTACCCTGAATTAGAGGGAGGACAAGGAATTTTGTTGACGGTTATAGTATGATTGGTAGTGATTGTAAACATAGCTTTGTGGAACCTGAAGTTTTAAAAATGAGAATTTTAATAAGAATGGTATTTCTGTACTTGCTTTGTAGAATGGTAGCTCAGAGTGCTCTCCGTAGTCTGTGGAGAACCCACATTGGAGCAGAGGAAAAGTGTGAGAGGAAATAAGCAGCAGAGGGGAAACACAATGTATTGACCATAACCCTCCCCACCCACCCTGTGCTGCCTGGGGAGTGGCGGAGAAGTCTGGAATGAATGAATGAAACTGAGCACAGAAATGGGGGAAGTAGAGGTGTTTAGTATTTAATTTTGTTTCTCACAATCTAAACTATTTTAGTTAGCAATAAATTACATTAGTTTTCCCCAAATCCAGTGTGTTTCACTCCAGGTAGAAACTAGCAAACCATCTCTCCGTCTTAATCTCAACCTACTAGAGTTTTTGTTTCTGTTTTTCCTCTTTTCTGCCTCTGCTCTGTCCCACTGTGGGGTGGAAGGTGTGAGTGGGAATGTGGTTTTTCACTAAGGCTAACACATTCCAGCAAGGGAGGAAAAGATTGAGGGAAAGCTGAAGCTAAGTAACAGAAGACTAGAAAATCCTTTCTGTGCTGACATATTTTTGTTGCTAACAGAAGGAGTTACATAACATCTAGAAAGCATAAACCATTTGAAATCAGCATCTTTAATTCACAATACAGATGTTGCATTGGGGAAACAATTCAGTTACTTGCATGGAAACAATTCAGATACTTGCACGTGCTACTCCGCCATTCACCACTGCCTCAGGGAGGCAGAAAACTTCAGAATGTTCTCCTTTAAAGCTTGCTTGACTTGCCTGTTCCTGAGTGAGTAGATGTATGGGTTCAGCATCTGAGTCAGCACAGAGAAGAAGAAAGAAAGAATTTTGTCCGAGTGCTGTCCACCTCGCTGTGCTGGGCGGATGTACCTGTAAATACATGTGCTGTAAAACACCGTCACGACTATGAGGTGAGCTGAGCAAGTGGAAAATGCCTTTTTCCTACCTGCAGAAGATGGTACGTGCAAGATGGTGATAATAATGCGGCCATAAGAAACAGCAGTCACTATTAAGGTACCAGGCAGGATGATAATTACTATGATAAACATGAGTTTTTCTATGAACCCTGTGTCTGTGCAGGACAGCTGCAACAACTGGGAAGCATCACAGTAAAAGTGGTTCATGACATTGGGACCACAGAACGGCAACTGGACAGTCATAATGGTGGGAGGAAACATCAGGAGAAAACTCAGTGCCCAGCAGCTCAGGATCAGCTGCAGGCAAAGTCTTTTGTTCATAATAGCTGTGTAATGCAAAGGGTGGCAAATGGCAACATAGCGATCCAAGGACATCACTGCCATATGGAAAAGCGTGCAGGTACCCAAGCAATAAAAAAACAGCATCTGAAGGAAACAACCAGGCAGGGAAATCGTCTTCTTCTCTGTCAGAAGGCTGTACAGGGTGCTGGGAATGAATGTGGAGGTGAAAGTGATTTCCAAAAGGGCAAAATTCCTGAGGAAGTAGTACATCGGGGTCTGAAGGAAATTATTCACGAGAGTGATGCTGATGACAGAAATGTTTCCAAGCAAGATCAAGAAATAGGCAATGGCAAGGAGCAGAAAGAGGGTGATCTCCAAATGGCGGCTTTTAGTCAGTCCCAAGAGGACAAATTCCACTACAGTTGTGCGGTTCATTGGCACATCACTGCTGGCAGAAAAAGAGAAGACCTGTTTTGGGAACTGCTGGAAAAGAACTGAACATGCGTCAGTTTGGTTTTGCTGACATTACAGGGCAGTACCAGCAATGAACCTCAGTGAAAGACTGAAGCAGCCACGTAACTACATATTAAAAATCTTGTCCATGTAAAAGGAGTCCCAAGCTCCATTTGTAAGACTGAGTCCTCACTCCACAGTTCCTTCCCAGCACACCTGAGAGAGGTGCAGAAGCTGTTACAGAGCCTGGGACAAAGGTATCTCTGAATGATCTGACAACACTCACCCTCCAACAAAGGGGAAAAGCCAAATGCCCAGAATGAGGACTTCTGCTGTGTCCAGAGACTTATCCCAGAGGAATGCAATCACACTGTTGACTGACTCTGAAGATTAGATTGATTCAAGGATACATTTTAAGGATACAGGTCCCATCTGTGGTTTTTCAACTGCATTCTCCCTCTTCTTCCTCCCAGACACCAGCCTTCCTTGCCCTAAAAAGAGATGTCTTGTTTTGCACTCATGTTTCCCAGGTTTTGTCTATTATGTTATTTGGATATTTTAATCTGATTTTAGATTTGTTTCAGACTCATTTCAGATATTTCTGAATGACTGAAGTAAGCATCAGCACAATGAACTTCCAGGAAAAGCAAGCCCGTCTTATGTACCTCATAACCCACATCAAACAAGACACTCAAACTGCCTTCTTCAAATGCTCAACAAAAAGATAGACATAAGCTAGGATGCTACAACACTTCTTAATGCACTATTCCCACCAAATCTTTCCTCTTAGTGCCCTTTTCCCAGCAAAACACAGTGGGGTATTGGCATTATCTAATGGTTGTTTATCAAAAAAACACCAATACAAAATAACTTCCTTCTCACAAAACATATGAAATATAGAACATCTTTTTCAATACCACAGATGGGCAGTTATTATCTGGAAGCTGAGAATGGTCCTCTAAACCAAGAAACTCCCTCAGTAACAGCTAAAGGCTTTTACTTTAGCTTGAAGACTAAAAGTTCAGTTTTCCAAGTCAATGCCCCTTTCAGCTTTCCCTTATCTTCAAAAAACTACACCCAAACTCTAAGAAATGCTCCAGATAGTTACCAATATATCCAGGATGCTACAAAAAGTATTCTGAGTCTGATTCTGTTTCTCCTTAACTTCGTTTGACAATTGATTTTTGGCAAATAAATTTCCTCTCTCTTCAGCTCCTTTATATAATAGTGGCAGTGTGTTACAGCCTTGTGTTTCCCCACTGTGTCAAACCTCAGGGACCAATTAGGTATCGAAATCTGAAAAAAAAACACCTTGTGGGAAAACACTTGTGAAAGAACAGCAAGAATATAATCAAACCATGGAGAAAATGAGATTGGGAAGGACCTCTGGAGGTCCTTCCTGCTGAAAGCAGGAATCACACAATCAGTAAGGTTGGAAAAGACTCCCAGGATCATCAAGTCCAACCAAATACCACTATGCCCACTAATGTGGCTTAGTTCCCCCGAGGCTGCAGGAGCTGGCTGAGAGAAGAAGGCAGGCAGGCAACGTCAAGATGGCGAAAGGGAAAAGTTTATTTACAAGAAGGGTTTTTATACCATTAATATTCTAGCAACTATTGGTCAGAAAAGAAATCCACCTCCTAAAACCATTGGTCACAGCTAAATAACACCTGATACCAAACACAGAGATTAAGAAAGTAAAAGAATGCAACTTATCTATGTTCTCTCTGAGAAAGAGCAGAAAGAGTTTCAAAACAGTGCAACCACACACTAAAGCATATTACAAAGTGCCACATCTATTCAGTTTTTGAACTCTTCCAGGGATGGTGACTAGAGTACTAAACCACCCTTTGGCACTACTGCTGTTCTCTCTTCTATTAGAAATTAAGTGATTAACACGGATTCCTAAAGCAGAGACCTAAAGTGAGGAGGAAACACACCTTTGTGAGAACTTGTAAGCCAAGTTCCTTTCTAAGTCAGTGAGAAGGAGTACCCCAGATCCTTACTTAAATTAGGACTCAGTCATCTCAATCAGCTCATTTGTACTTGTGCAGAGGAGGAAAGGACAGTCATTACTGAAAATCTCAGTTCTGCAGAACCAAAACTCCAGATTTGACAGTTAATACTTTCCCTCTTCCTGAGGAAAGCAAGTCAGAGTTTGGGTTTAATTCCTTCACCACACACCAAGAACAAATAAACAAAATTACCAGTAACCATTCAGTACAGGAGGAAAGACAGGGACTCCAAGCTACAGCCCATCTCTTTATTTGCAACATGATTTCCTCTAGTTTGTTGATGTTTCCAGTGCACATTGTTTTATTGTAATAAAACAACAGCATATGATGTTTGGCAATGAGGAAGTTCTGACGCAGGAGTGGGAACTCCATGATGATATTGTGATATCTGTTTCCAGCAGGCTCACATATCATTCTCTCAGTTGTTAACCCATGGTCTGTACCAGGGCTCATCACACTCAGGTCATTTACTGTCCTGTCTGCCATGGTTCATTTGAGGTTGGGGTGTGCTACTCTCACTCTGTTCTACCCCTTTGCTTTACCATTATCTAGCAAGTACATGCAATGTACAGATGCAATTTTATTGTGACTTGAATCATACATCATTAGTGGGCTTCAGTTTTCACAGGTGTATATACTCAATATACAAAAACTGTAAAAAAAACTAGTATGGTGCAAGCTAATCAATGGTGATCAGGCCCTAGAAATCTTAACTCTTTATTCACACTGTAAAAACTTCTTCTATGCAGATAAGAATTGAGGAGTATCTCAAACTTTATAGGTATTTGTCACTTCTTGCAGTCACATCTACTGCTGGTGTTGTGGCTTACTGAGAGTGAGATGTCACATCACAGATCTCCAGTCTAAGGAATACTAGAACTGTGAATTCTGGAAGAGCTGTGCTGCTGTGACCACTGCTCTCACCTCTTGCTTTAGAGGGGTGAGTTGGGCCTGGCTGGACACACAACTTTCCAGCTCACGTTCTTTGTGTCCACTGTCCACATCCCTCATTTTGGAGAGATAGGAAGGCTTGGAATGATTTAAACGGAATGAATGTATAGAGAAAAGTTGTGCTTTGGTTTATTGAAAAGTCGTTCCCCCCTTCAGAAACCTAAAAGAAGCAGAATTTTGCTTTCACTTCATGTTCAGTGCCATGACAGTTTTTAAGGGAAAAAAAACCAAAAGGAAAGCAGTGGTTTTCCTTTCTCCAGCTCCAAGCAGGATGACATAGGTCTGTTTCCCACAGCTCTCATGGCGGTGTCACCAAAACTGTGGGAAAAACAAAAACTCTCCCACACATCTTTAGTGTTAAAGAATCAAGGCATTACTTTATTTCTGGCCAGGATGTTGTTCTTTGGCCAGGATGTGCCACAGAAATAATTTCATCCACACTTGTCCTGGCTTGTGTAGAGAAAATCCTTCCATCACATATCATTTTTACTCGATTTTTCACATTTAAACAGTCAAAACCCAGAGAAACTCATTGGTTCAATGTTCATCGGTCCCAAGTTACAGTTTTTAGTATTTGGTTTCCTATTGGTTATTGATCCCTTCGCCTTTGCTGTTAATTATGTTCTCATTATTGGTTCTCTTATTTCTCTTTTCCCAGACCGGGTGTCTGTGACCCTGCCAGGGGTGATGTTTGGAGCTGATGTTTGTTAATGGTCGTTATCTTTGGTGTATCTTCTGTGCTCCTCCCAGTCTGCTGAGATGTTCAGCTCATCAGACCTCGCCTGCTGAAACACTTCCCTGAAGAGAAACTTCAATTCCCTTCCCTCGGGGCAAAGGCGAACAAAACCCTTGACTAAAGTTATATAAAAAATTTCAAACTTGGTATCATTTCCACCATTAGACCCCGGACAATCCTTCTGTCCATCAGCCACACCGGCCGAGCCCCTCAGGCCAGGGCCCCGCCGCTCCCAGCAGCGGCGCTGCGCTCTGATTGGCCCTTCGGAGGAGAAATTCTCTAATCTGCCCAGCAACAGGCGGCTCTGCGCTCTTATTGGCTCTTGGAAAGCACAGGGGGCGCGGACTCCATGGATCTCTCAGCGCATGCGCAAGAGGGAAGCGTGGCCTATCGCTTAACGCCACGTTGTGCGCGCATGCGCAGTGGGGGCGGGTGGTGCTGCGCGTGCGCAGTGCGCGTTGCGGCGCGGGCCTGCGGCGCGGCCATGGCGGGCTCGGTGCGCGCTGTGGCGCGGCGCTTCCTGTCCGAGTACGGCGGCGGCACCGCCGGGCGCCTCAAGGCGCTGGACGCCTTCCTGCTCTACGTGCTGCTCACCGGCGCGCTGCAGTTCGGCTACTGCCTCGGCGTCGGCACCTTCCCCTTCAACTCCTTCCTCAGCGGCTTCATCTCCGCCGTCGGCAGCTTCATCCTGGGCGGTCAGTGCCGGCGCCGGCCCCGCGAGCTCCCTCGCAGCCGTAGCACGGCTTGGGGTTGCCCTGAGCCTCCTCCCGCTGCTCCCGGAGGCTGCGGGGGTCCGTAGGGCTCAGCGGCTGTCCTGGAGCGGCGCTCAGGCCTGCCCAGCCGCCGGGGACCCCCTGGCACCCTCAGCACCCCCGCCCTTCCCCGAACTCTCCGTTCCGCTCCCGGCGGCGCAGGAGCTCCTCGGCAGCTCTGGACCTGCTGGTCCGGCCCAGATCCTTGTCCCCGCGGGTGTCCTTGCAGCCTCGGGGCTTGGTGAAGCCGAGAGTCCAGCGGTGACAGAAGCAGGGTGCTGCTCCCCAGAATGCCCCCAAACCCACCCTGTTTCTCTGCAGCCCTGTCTCACAGGGGCTGACAGGCTGGGACAGCTGGGGGTGTGCAGCCTGGACAGGAGAAGGCTGTGGTGAGACCTCAGAGCCCCTTCCAGTGCCTAAAGGGGCTCCAAGAGAACTGGAGAGGGACTTGGGACAAGGGCCTGGAGTGACAGGACAAGGGGGAATGGCTTACCAGTGCCAGAGGGCCGGGTTAGATGGGATATTGGGGAGAAATTCTTCCTGGTGAGGGTGGAGAGGCCCTGGCAGGGATTGCCCAGAGAAACTCTGACTGCTCCATCCCTGGAATTGTTCAAGACCTGGTTGGATGGGGCTTGGAGCAACCTGGTCTTGTGGAGGGTGTCCCTGGGGTTGGAATGAGATGATTGATAAAGTCTCTTCCAACCCAAATCGCTCTGTGTTTCTAGCACATGCAGTGAAGAACATAGGAATATCCACACTTCTGTGTGAGTCTGATCCTGCTCTGAGCCTGTTCCCCTCAGGACTCACTTGGGCACTCTGTGGTGTGTGTGGTGCTGTGGGAGCCCTGACTCCGTGAGAGCCCCATGCAAATTCCCTGCCAGTGTCCTGCTCGGGTGTAGTAACAATGGAGTAGCTTTTCCCTGGGGGAACAGTGACCCATACTGGCCTAGGCTGTGCTTCCCACCACAACTTCCTCCTGTGCTCACTGATGTCTCATTGTTTCTCTGCTGTGCAGTTTGCCTCCGGATCCAGATCAACCCCCAGAACAAGGGCGAGTTCCAGGGCATTTCACCGGAGCGGGCATTTGCAGATTTCCTTTTTGCCAACACCATTCTCCATCTTGTTGTCATCAATTTTGTTGGCTGAGCTCTGGGAGCAGCTATCAGGTACTGATGTGTGGGGTCACAAAAGGGGCAACACAGGACCGCAGTGCTTTTGGGTGAGAGCTAGAACAAGAGTGAATCCAGGAGTTCCCTGAGCTCCCAGCTTCCTCTTGGCCAGGCATAGCTGAGCTGTTGTCCTCTGGGCTGGCACAGAGTGAGGATTTATGGCTTTCTGGTTTTGAGCATATCTTTCTTGGCTTTTTTAATTTAAGAGTTTAACTAGGACTGTTACAGAAACCTACCCACATTCCTCTCTTATGAGAGAGATTCTCCGTTCTTTGCAGGAGAAGCTTTGGGAGCTCAAAATCCTGGGCTCTGTGAGGGTTGTCCTTTTCAGAGGCCATGGTATGGCTGGGGTCCAAGTCTTGCTTTGCAGATGGGGCAGTTGGGCACAGGGACAGTTGGGTGTTGGGAAGTGGAGGACATGCCCTGTTACTGTTGAAAGGACCACAGGATCGCTGGGGCTTGGGGGAATTCTGTCCTCTCAGCTTTGCAGTAACATTGGCCATGTTGCCTGCTCTCTTTCCAGGTCTTGAACTGCTCCTGAATTCTGATGGCAAAGTCTGGCAAAGGGAAGTGCAGATCCCCAGCAGATTCTCACCTTCTTCCTTGGTGGATGAAGGGGACACAGGGCTCAAGATTTTTCCCTCCCGGAGTGTCCTGTGGAGGAGTCTGCAGCCTCGTGGTGTAACAGTGATCATTCCATCAATAAAACCCTTTATGACACTGCAGCCTGTTCCATGTTGGTGACAAATTCAGAGCTTCTCCTGCATCCAAGTTCCCTCTCAGGCATGACTCCCTGGTTTTACCTCTCTCCCTTGATTTCTACCCAGCAGGCTTTTTTTTGATGCCCCAGTTTTGGAGGGAAGCAGGAAACAAGTGATCTTGGAAACTCAGTTGTCATCCACTCTTTTCATCTCCCTCTTTCCTGCCTTTTGGTCTTACAGAGTCTGTTGCCAGTGTGCCCCTGGGCTTCAGAGCTGTGGAAAATTCAGATGAGGCTGTGGGTAGTGGTCTTGATGGGAAGAAAGTGTTCCCCAGGTGTACTCAGCTTCCCACAGACCCTCCCACATCCCTCAGGGACACATGGGCCACTTCTGGATGTCCCAGCTGGACTTACAGGCTCACTAGGGCCTGTGAGTGACACAGCCACGGCACCACAGTGTCAGTGTCCCTGCCCTCTGATGTGATAAACACAACGGTGTTGGGATAGGCTGTCAGGGTTTCAGAGCAGCACTTGAGCTGCTCTGGGACTGTGGAGAAGCTCCCCCTCAGAATCACAGGATCAAGGTTAGAAGAGACCTTGAAGATCATCCAGTCCAAGCATCTGCCCAGCACTGCCACTGCAGCTAAACCACATCACCCAGTGCCACATCCAGGTGCCTCCTGAACACCTGAGGGATGGGGGCACCACCACCTCCCTGGGCAGCTCCTGCCAGTGCTGACCCCTCTGATTTAATCTGACTCTCCCCTGTCAGCTCAAGGCCATTTCCCCTGCTCCTCTCACGGGCATGGCCCAAGGACCAGCCCCACCTCACTGCACCCTTTCAGAGGTGTGATGTGACCCCCTCTGAGCTGCCTCCACACCAAACACCCCCCAGCCCCCTCAGCCTTTCCTCAGAAGAGAAATGTTTTCTAGTCCTTTCATGAGCCTTGTTACCCTTCATGGAACACACTCCAGCCCCTCAAAGTCCTTTAATAATTGAGGGGTCAAGAACTGAACACAGCACTGGAGCTGCAGCCTCACCAATGCCGAGAACACGGGGATGGATGATCGCTCCTGGCTGCACTATTCTTGATACAAGCCAGGTTGCTATTGGCCTTTTTGGCCACCTGGGCACACTGTTGTCTCACGCTGAGCCTGCTGTCAGCCAGCCCTGCCGTGTCCCTTTCTGCTGAACAGCTCATGAGCCACTCCTCCCCCAGCCTGGAGCTGCTGCGGTTGCTGTGGCCCCAGTGCAGGAGCAGCACTTGGCCTTGAACCTCATGCCATTGTCCTTTACCCACTGATTGGGTCTGTTCAGGTCTCTCTAGAGCCTTCATGTATGAGGTTCTGTCCTCACACTGATCCTGCTTCGTGCTTGTGTGGTTTTCTCTGCAGCTGAAACACTGGAGAGGTAAAACCTCTGGGGCATGGAAATGTTTGTGTGCTGCACTGAGTACATGGAACTTTGGGTCTCTGATGTTTTCAGCCTCTCAGAATTCTACTCTGGCTCCTGTTTACCACCTTTTTAACATCTCCAGCTGTGCTGCAGCCATTAAAGCTGTGAAAGGCTGAATCCTGGGGCTCCCAAATCTCTTGCCTGACATGGGCTGTGAGGAGTGAGGGTTCAGGGTCTTCCCTGTCCCAGAGGATGCAGTCTGTGCCCGTGTCAGGGGCAAAGGACTCGTGCCAGCTCGGGCACCACCACTTCTAGACTTGTTTGCAATGGCAGCAGCATTCGGAGAGCAAGCAGGGCTGTGCAGGGATGGTAAAGGATCCTCCCAGCTCTTCTTTCCCCTGGGAAGGGCCCTGAGCCGTGCCCGGGCAGCAGGAGCAGCGCACCCATGGGCGATGGGCGATGCTCGGCTCGGGCGCTGCCGCTGGGCCTTCCCCTGCCTGCTGCTCGGAACTGCACAGGGGCTGAGCCGTGTGGTGTCTTTTCTTTCCTTCTTTTTCCTGCTTCTTACCTGCTTACAATTCCTCCCGTCGTCATTAGCTCGATGAGGGAAAGTAGAATTGCAGAGAGAGTTTTCACAAAGGATGCAGTGACAGGAGAAAGTGGAATGGTTTTAAACTGCCAGAGGGCAGGGATAGATGGGATATTGGGAAGAAGTTGATCCCTGTGAGGGTGGGGAGGCCCTGGCACAGGTTGCCCCTGGATCCCTGGAAGTGTCCAAGGCCAGGCTGGACAGGGCTTGGAGCAGCCTGGGACAGTGAGAGGTGTCCCTGCCCATGGCAGGGGTGGCACTGGATGAGCTTTAAGGTCCCTTCCAAACAAAACCATTCTGGGATTCTGTGAACCTATGATGAATCCAAGTCCTATCAGAGCTGCTCCCACTTTGGAATAAACTTCAGCAAATCCATTTATACCTTCACACTCTGGTCCTTGTAAAGCCCACACTCAGGTCCCTGGTCACACGAGGAGGAGGAGGAGGCAAATAAAAGGGTTTGGTGAGAGATGACAAATATTGTGCTGGATATTTTCTCCAACAAAACCCTGAGAAAACAGGCAAATTCATCTCCTACCAATAGCAGGACAGGAGGTGACAAAGGAGAGACGATGCTAAAAGTGGACCATGCAAAACCTCCTTCTCTGACATTGTGAGAGGACTCTGGCCTGGCCCTTCATCCTTCCTTCTCATCCAGCTCAGGAGAAATGGAAGGATTTTTCTGCACAGGTTCAATCTGTAAAAATGGTGCAGAGATCTATCAGCAGATTCAGAAATCTGACACAATTCTAAGAACTCTCCCCACCACACTTTATAATGCCTTTCTCCCCTCCTTTCCCTGCCCACTCTATACATAGCTCAATCCTTCCTGCTGTGCCCAAAACAGCTCCCCAAGTGCAGGCTGTGGTGAGGAGTAGGAGGGGGGGGCTTTTTAACCTCATTTCAATTTGGCTTGTGGTCTAACGTCTGCTGTTCTTTTCCACAGCTTCTCCCCCTCCCTGCCACGTGCCCCAGCCCTGCCCCCAGCCCATTTGTGCCCCACTTTCCAGAGGAAGTGGTTTCTGTGGTTGGGTGCAGATGAGCATCAGCGGTGACCCAGATCTCGATTGTGGCGTCATGGAACTTGTGCTGTGGCCTCTTCCTGCCCCACCTGGGCTGTGAGCCCCTTTCCACCTCCTCTCCTGCTTTGTTATTTCCTGGCTTTGTTTTGCTTTGGGGTTTTTATACCTTGAAGTAAACAAGGAAGGGCAGGGAAGGGGGGGCACGTTGTGGTGGTGGGAGATCGGCAGCCTGATAGCTGAAAGGGTCTTTGAAAATTTGAAAATAGACCTTGCAAATTCAGTGCTTTGCAGGTCACATGCCAAGAGCCACTTCAGTCAAAACATTTAACTCATCTCCCACCTGGAAAATCCTGTCACTGGGGTCAGTTTAACCTGAAAGAGGAAACACTGAGATGTGGGAAGAGAGGCAGCACTGTCGTTAACTCTTGCCCTTTCATCTGGGAGTGGGTTTGAAGTGCAACATGAAAACTTTACAATGGATATTAATTTTTAAAAGTGATGCTAAAGTTAAATGATGATGGAAGTTTTCTTCCACATCCCTGAAAGTTTCTGGAATGAGGTTAATCAGTTGGAAATCTGTGAAATGCAATTACTTGCTTTATAGTCAAATATGGTTTAGGCAGCTTCTTCAGGCTGTTTCCCAGTGACACGGCAGATTTCATCATGACTGAAATGTAGGCTCCAAGAGCTGCCTGGGATGCAGCACTTAAGGAGCCATGGACTTCCTACAGCTGAAGAGATATGAGAATGATGGTTGTGTCTAGGGAGAGACAAGAACAAGTCCCTGAACCTCTGTACTATAAAATAATCAGGGCAATAGCCATGGAAAGTTTAAAGCTGTTCCTTGGCAGGAGGGGTCAGTACTGTCACCCTGTGACAGGTCACCTGCTCAATGGTCAGCTGCAGGACCAGGGCAGGGCCCAGGGAGGCTTTGTTGTGTTGTTGCTCAGCAGTGTGGGTCAGATCCTGGCATGGTCCTCCTGCTGATGCCTTAATAATTTCTCTTCATGTCTCTGTAACTTGCTGTAGTTCTGTGCTTCTTACAAAGCGCTAAAAAACCTCTGTTCCCAGCACCTTTGGCCAAACAAGGCTCTCTGAACACAGATTCAAGGACATAATCCTTGCCCTAGGGCCCGAAAACATGTAAACAACTGTGAGCTGGGGGGAGCAGGCCTGGGGTGGTGAACATCATCACCTGAGGGTGCGATTGGAGAATTAAGGGCCAATGTGCTAATGGGACAGAACTTAAAAAAGATGAAGGGCTCGTGACCCAATGTCCATTTTGGGTGTAGTCCCTGAGGGGGACTTTGCTTGCCTGAATGTACCTTGAAGACCTTGAATAAATTTGTCTGCTTTTTGTACTCCTAATTTGTCTTGGCCTCTGTTTCAGGTAGCCTGCTTTAGGCATCACTACATGAAGTACCAGGGATTTTGGCTATAAGTGTTTGAACCATGACCCTTTCCGAAAGCAGCTCCTGTGAGGGCTGTGAATCTCTTGGAAAATATACCAGTTTAAAAATTTTGTATAACTTTTAACTTTTTATTTTTTGTCTCTCTAGTTATGCTTGACTTGACTTTGCTTTTGGGAAGGGAATTTTCTTTAGTTTATTTAGGAGATACAGCATCATTCTAAGGAGATGTGCTTAGCACAGGGACAGAGTGGAGCAGCCCAAAGATACCCAGAAAGGTAAAGGCCATCAGTGGAACATCAGTGGAACATCAGTGGCCATCTACTAACATCCACCCCAGAGCACCTCTGACAGAGCTGAAGACATCTCGCCCGGAAAAGACTGATAAGAACATTGAAAAATGAATATCTAATTTACATCAGCGGCGAGGGGATTCAGATCCAATAGAAAACTGAATATTGAGGGTTGCTCAACTCCAGACCAATGAACTTTGAAACAATACATCCCTATGGGTTTTAACTGTACAAAAACCGGGGGGAAATCCTGTAAATGCATGTGTTTTTGGAATACTTTCCTTGGCACATCCTGGCCAGTAAATAAAGTAATGCCTGATTCTCTATCACTTCAAATATAGTGCCACAGGGTTTTTGTTTCTCCAGATTTTTGGTGACAAATCCAGCTGGGTGAGGGACAGTCACCCCCACTGCTCCAGCGAGGCTTCTCTGCCACTGGGTTTGGGCACTGCTGTGAGGTACAGGCAAGGTTCAAGCCTTGCAGGGAGGGTGTGTTTCTGTCAGAGCATCCTTCTCGTTTCTCCCCCACACAGGAGCCTCCAGGCCTTCAGAAGACGTTTGAGAAATTGATGCCACCAAAAGGAGAACATTTCCCTCCCAGACTTGCCAGGGCCGGAAAGAATCTGGGGGCAAAGGGCTCGGTTGGTGCCATCACTGCAGAGCAGTGCCTTGTTCTGCAGTGACACTCAGGAGTGGGGATGGGGACAGAGGACACTTGAGGCTCCTGTGTCCCTCACAGAGCAGGAACAGGACCCAGGACTGGTGGCCTCACTGTGGCCAAGCCATGGTTCACCCTTTTCCTCACCCAGCACAAGGTCTGCCCTTGGGGCAGAGGGGCTCCCCCTTTCTCTCTCTCCCCACTGTTCTCACACTCCACTGTCCTGGAGAAGGACTTTATTCCCACCCTCCATGGTGGATCCAACTCCTTCCCTCCCTCACCCCAAAGGTCAGGCTCATTCCCAAAGCTCAGCTGAAGGGTGAAGCAATGCCTCCAAAAGAAATACAAAAGACAAACAAGTTTCTCATTTTTTGGTAAGAATTGTTTGATAACAGCCAAAGGCCAACAGAAATGCCAAGACATTGTGGGTGCCAGTACAGTTCATGAATTAACAGCATGCAAATGTTACAGGCAGGCACTGTTCCAAGGTGGGCACACATGGACAGGTAAATATTTCAGTATATTTTTTATGCAATTGTTACAAGAAGAGCTTGTGAAATATCAGGTTGTTAGAAGTAAACAAAAAGAACAAAAGTGGTGTGCATTTTTACTAAACACAAAGCCAAATCTTAAATTGGTTTAAACTAAGAAGATGTTATGGTCAGATAGAATATACTTTAAAAATATTTTTAAAAATTAAAACACTGTTTTTTGTTTGGTTTCTTTCATTTTTTCCCCCCTGTGATAATGAAGTGACAATTTCACTGAATTTCGGACTTCCTGGAGACCTGCAGCATATCCTTTAGGAAAAAAAAGGGATATATTGCTCTGATCTAGCAAAGGGTGGCAGGACAGTGCATCCTGAGTAAGTCTCCCTTTGCTTTTCCAAGTGTTTCATTTGCACTTGAAAAAGTGTCTGAGGGATGCACCCTGAGATATGTGAATACCCTAAAGCTACTGAAATAGGAAAAATTCACATTCAGGTGATATTTATCTTGCAGTTTTTAACAAACAGCACTGCTCCAGGCAGAAGTCGTTATTTTAATGCAAATAACAGCAATGTTTGGCAATGTACAGTTATAACAAAGTCTGCTTCATGCAAAAGAGGAGCTGTCTGGGGAATGACCCAGGCATCTGGAGGGCAGAATGCTGGAAATGTTTCATTTGGAGTAGTTCTATAGCAATGCAAGTAAAGCAATTTAGAATATAATGGCTGGTGTGATATATAAGAACAGCAAGCGATGTCCCTTGCACAAGGAATATCCCTGTGTTCCCTCTTGCTCGCGATGGTCTCTCAAAGCTGATGTTTTTGGTACTTCAGGAGTGCACAAGCTGGTTACTGTCAGTCCTGTAACAAAAACAAGGGATGGTTAAATTATTATTTAACATTATTTGGGTTACAGTCACAGCTGCACAATTGTAGAGCTGAAGTGTCCAGGCAAGAGAAAGAGAAGAAAGAGACACTGAGCAAAACCTAATATATTAGGACTTCTAATAGAGTCAATAAGCATCAAACTTTCCAGCTGGAGACAGGGGAGGGGATAAATCTGATGGATGAATGTGGGCAAGGGAAGGGATGGATGTAGAAATAGAAGGGAGAAATGTCTTGAAAGGAAGAAAAATTTGCTTATGGACAAGGAAGAGTAATTGAGGGGTGGGTGGAAATGGTATCCCAGAGGGATGGAGGGATTTTACTGCTGATAGACAAAAGAAGTATGGATAGACTGCAAAAACAGCTGTTCCAGAGAGAAGGAGCATTCATAGCTGGTGAACCAATCCAGATGTTTTCTGACAGATGTTTTCAGACCCCCAAGTATACTCACTTTTTTTTCCACATAAGCATCGTCATCAGCACATTAAAAATGATTCCTTTCATTAAGACTATTTTGAGGCCCAGCTGTGATACAGACAGTGTGTTCAAGTGTTCATCTGGGAAAAAATAGAAAATGAGAGTCAGAAGAGCACTGAGACATCCTCGTGTTCCAGACAGACTTAAAAGCCCTTCTTGAAGAAGCTGCTCCATTGTGTGATGGACTCAGCTGGTAGGACAGGAAATGAGACAGGGAGCAGGACCGAGGGACTTTAATTTCATCAATAACTACTTAATTATCCAATATGCCAATCTGCCAGCCATCTAACTGGTTTTAAATACTGTGCATTGTGAGCCCAGGATGCTGGAGGCACCCCTCCTTCCTCTCTCTAAATTTTTTAAAAGATGGGTAGGGGGAAAGCAAATTTGAGTTTAATCATAGAACACAATTGTATTTGAATTTTATATTAATCTGAAGTTACAAAGCCATTTGTATTTGAAAATACATTGATGTATCCTGGAGAGGTAGGCAGCTGTCAGCAAAAACTCATTGTATATTTACCACTGAAAGCCTTTCCGAGAGCTGAAAGGCTGATCAAATCAGCCCATGTTTACTGGTGAGTATTTTCCTGAAATGGTGTTTTGGAAAGATTTGCAGAAGCACAGCTGCTCTGTGTTCAGGGCGAGTGCAGGGCCAGGCTCTGCCCTTTGAAGTGGCAGGAGCAGCAGATCCTTGGCTGCTCCCACCCCTCCCCAGCCCCGAGCTGGGGCAGAGCTGCCTTAGGTGCACCTCAGCTTTAGTGCAGCCCTGAGCACAGGCAGCAGAAACCTCCAGCTGAGCTATGGTTTCATTAGGTGTTTGTGCACCCAAAATAACCCAACTCTTGTGAAGTGTGAAATGCGGGCAGGGCTGACTCCCAGCAGTGCCTGGAGGCACTCTGGGCTGAGTCAGAGCAAGAGTGTGTGGGCTCTGCCTGCATCGGTTGCATAAAATTATCAGTTTGGGTCTGGAAAGCTGCTTTAACACCATGGCATTCAGCCTTGATGTTTAAAGCCTTGGGGGCCCCTTTTGGAAATTTTCTGTCTGACTTTTTGCTTCAAAAAGAATTCTGCAAGTGGGGAAAATCAGCAAACACTTGGGAAGACATTTCCTTTAATGAGGCCAATCTTTTCTCCTCAAATGCTGTGTTACATACCTGTCCTGAAGTGTAGGGACAGCCCTGTGACACAGACAGCGCTGGCACCTGCAGAGAGTAACAATAAATTTGATTAACAACAAAAATGTACTTCTTCAGAAGTCTATAAAGATATCTCTGCTTAGAAGGACTAAAGAGTTTCTGGCCAACAAACCCTCCCATAAACACTCTTTTCTTCTTTTTTCAGGGCAAGCATAGAATATGATCTAATTAAACTTCAGTGTCCCACTGGACAAAGGAATTTCAAGCTTTCTGTCCTCCCACAGAGTGTTTTTAAGGTCTCTCTGCCATGACTGTATGAGTCTACCGATCCTTAATCTTGTTTCCACCAAGGAGGAAGGAGAAAGAAAACAGAGGCAACATTCCTCTGTCTTGAGGGACCGTAGTGGAGCACTGCTTGTGGGGTTGGGAGCTGTGGCCCAGTCCTGCTCACCCCAAAGCACAGAGCCCAGAGCCCCCAGCCCCGCACACAGCCCCAGCAATGCCATTACCACTCTCAGGGTCCTTGCCCTCCAGCTCTCCAAAGTCCTCGTGGCTGGCACCACAATGCATCTCATCCCTCTTGGCCCAGTAGGTTGACAGGTAGCTGGATTCCTTGTCTTTCTCAGCGGTTGCCACCTCCACGATGGCAGATGTGGGCTGCTCAGCTGGGTCAAGAGTGAGCTTTTCGGGGGAGTAATCTGTGATAAGGCACATTTCCAAATCCTTATCATCTTTAGAGGTCAGCCTGTAGACTGTGGGAGATGGATGAACTTCTGAAAGTGGAGAAAAGAAGAGTCATTAGGTGAGACTACACATTCATAGTTCCTTCAGTCTTAACATATAGCCACTTAGAAATGCAGATTTTTCCATTTTTCCAGCGGGAAGTTGCCTGATCATTGGGATCTGTGCTAGGACATCTTTAGAGAACCAAAACATCTACAGCAGATGATGCAGAAACTACTTCTGCTCTGTGGGAGGCACAGAGTAGCCAGGCAGAATTCCTGGAGTGTCTGAAAAGACTCGTGGACATCCCCACCCTGGGTGTCCACATCTAACCCAGCCATTCCTCCTGTGACAGCTCTTGGAACTGTGCTCTGCAGCCTGGCAGGATGCACCCAGGGATGTGTGACAGGTGGAGAGAGCACCTGAGCAGCCTGGTCTGGCAGAAGGTGTCCCCACCCATGGGTGGAACATGGTCTTTAAGGCCCCTCCTGAAAGGAATGAGAAGGGAATGTCTTTACGAGCAAACTGAGAGGCTGCTGGCAGATAAAGCCATACTGAGAGATAAAGGAAACGACGGGAAGGAATTCCATAGGAATTCCACTGATTGACTTACCGAAGACTGTGCTAAATCGCTGGGTTTAGCTAAAAGAACAGACACAAGGAAAAGAAGAGGCAGGGGGTACATACTAGAAAGGGGTCTGCGTTAGGCATTCCGGGCAGTCTGTACCTCTCGAGTACCTCAGCCAATGTGGAAAGAGAGAGGGAAATGCTGCTGGGAAATTTGGAAAAAAAGAGGCTGCATCCTCTAACTATTTGAGAGACCCCATGGAAAATGCCCATGAGCTCTCCCTTTATTCATGAATAAAGTTACAGCACTCCTCTGTCTCCTTTTGGGACATAAACCTCTGGTGTTTGTGGATTCATTTTCCTGACACTCCCAACCCAAACCATTCTGTGATTTTTCTTGAGAGAGCTAAGCAGCCCAGGGCCATTCTGCTTTTTCTGTAACTATTTAGTCAAACACACCAAATACAAAATCCCACTTCCCCCCCATGTCCTGAGGGGCAGTGGAGGAGCCCCTGAATCTCAAGGGTGTCCACATTCACCACGAGTCTGCCAATGGTGCTCCTACAGCAGAGAGAGCTCGAGAAGCCACTGCAAAGGAGTTACACAGGACTGCACTCAGGGAAAGAAAGGGGGAAAAACAAATGTTTCATCATGTTCCACCACTTGACAGTGCAGTACCACATTTTTTTACAAAATTTTACCCTGCAGAGAGGGGTTTGAGGCACTAAAGGCTGCAGATATAAGACACCTGGGGCTCATTACTGTTTTCTTGCTTCAAACTCTGCTAGCAAGTCAGTCAGACTGGGATTTTCCACACGTATCAAAACACGACCTGTGGTTAAACCCTTCTTTGCATATTTAGCTTCATAAACTTGTACTCTGAACTTACATTTCATCTGATTCCCCGAGAAGGTGCATTCCTAAGCCTTTGTTCACAGCTAACACTAAAATGTTCCGGACACTGCAGTGCTCTCATGATGACTCGATGAAATATCATTACAGACAGACTGGAGCCTCAGTGCAGGTTTAGGACTCTCAGCAGCCCTGTGGTTGCATTTTCCATTGGCCTTCACAGGTTTCAACAAGAGCTCCAGTTCACATTTATAAACTGATGAAGTGTTTTTGTGTAGGATTGAGAGTTTAGATTAATCTTTGCTTTCTCCCTGTTCACACACCTCGCTGATAAATATTGTGGAAATACTGAAGACAGCTTAGCTCCCCGATGAAGCAATTTTAATTTCTTCCCATGTGGAAAGCCTAGAAGTGTCTCAAAATCTTCTTTATCATTGAAATAAATGTTCTTAATCTGTTCTGTTCCCAGCTTTTGGTGCCTTAGAGAAATAGCCATGCTTCTTTATTAGCATGATCTCAGAAAAAAACTAATCCACAGAGAAAAACTAACCCACAAAGCCCAAGGGTTCATTCTCTGGCCCATCTCCTGAATTGTAATTCATCTGTTCTAGCTTTGCCCTGGCTTTGAAGAACCTGATGAGGCTCTTTGCAGACTGTACAGAAATACAACCTAATGCAGGCTGGGACTGCCTTAGCCCCACTGCCCACCTCCTGTACTCCCATTTAGTGTTTTGGAAATAGTGATTGTTTGTTAGGGAGAGGAAGGCAGGGGCAGGTAAAAGGCTTGATGATAGATCTTGTATAAAATACAGGTGAGCCAAGGTAGATCACTGCCATGGGGACATGGAAATGAAAGAGTAGAGGAGGAATTTATGGAGCTGCTCTGCTTCTCTCTCATAATGAGTACTATGCTTTCTGAAGAGATAAACATCCATCTCTCTCCAAATTAAGGTGTTTTTCTCCCTTTCAATCTGTGCAATGCTTTGACCTTGAACACATAAACCAATAAAGTCTGTTTCTCACAGGAAGCTTCAGCAATTTTGCAAAATATTAATTTCCTGTTCTTACTCAGAGTGGTGGCTGCCTCTGCTCTGGTGCTGCAGTCTGGTTCCCCTAAGTTCTTTTGTGCATTTGCACACTGCTGTGAAAGTTTGCAGGTAGTTTTGGTAAATGCCATCTCCTCTAACCACAGCCCTGGGACCTCTTACTCTGTCTTGATGAGCTGCTGCCTGTGCTGGAGATGCTGTGTATTTATGACCTCTATTTACAGCAAAGTGTGAGAAGTAAATAATGATAATCTGAGCTGTCTGTGCTGCCTAATTTTATCTTTACTGAAGGATGGAAGAACAGGAGATGCTGGAACACTTTTCCTGCCCAGTCTACAGAGACAGCCCGAGGCTGATTTTGGAGAGAGCAGTAGAACCCTGTTCCAACATCAGACTGAGGCCTGTGCCATTTTTTTTTTCGCCTCCAAACAAGCTGCAGTAGAAGTCCTGAACTGGTCTAATTCCCAGCTGGTATCAGGCAGAACATTATCCCATTCTCCATTCCTTCCAAAGCAAACTGTCTGCATCTTTGCTCAGACTGGAATTGGTGTGACAGAGTTTGATGCTCCTACCCCTGCTCAGCCTGAGACACGATATTCCACAGCTGGAGTCAACCTGGAGCTCTTGCCCTGCTCTGGGGACACCTGCACCCCCTGCACACTCATAAAGGCTGATCCTGCCCCCACAGGAGCAACTCCAATTAATTAAAAAGCACTTTAGTGATCCCTCCTGTCTGTCCTCCAATGCATGTTCCAACAGGTCTGCCAGAGGTCCTCTGAAATCTGTCATGTTGTAGAAATACTGAAGACAGCTTAGTTCCCAGATGAAGAAATTTTAATTTCTTCCCATGGGGAAAGTCTAGAAAGTGTCTCAAAATCTTCTTTATCAGTGAAATAAGTGTTCTTCATTTGTTCTGCTCCCAGAACAAGCAGCTGGATGCTTGCATGGCTACAGCAAGACCAGATGGACACAGTCAGGGCTGGAACCCTTCCTAGACTTTCTAAACTCTGTCTGGAGACACTCAGGTACCAGGAGCAGGTCCTGGTCCAGCATTAGCCAAGTCATCCAAAGCGCAGAGACTCTGAGAAGAGATCCAGTGTTTGCAAATGTGAATATGCTGTTTCACTGACAGTTCAGGCATAATTCTGGTCTCCGTCCAAAAAATGTGTTTGTTATCGCCTCTATAATTATACTTGGGAAGTCAAACTACCAAAACCATCCAAAGTCTTTCTCACAATTCTTTAAAAAGAAATATTTCCCACTGAACCAAAAGTAACAATGAATTAATAAAGGAAGATGCACAGTACGTGAGGAGAAATCAAGTGCTAAATGGAATAAATAGTTCTCTGGTATCAAACCAAAACAAATCCTGGGCTTTTAACATGTGTTCACGTTCAGAAAAAATTGAGATGAATTTTTAATATATTTCATATTGGGAAGCAAGACCCTATTTGTGTTCACGTATGGATCTACTCATGCACCGTCTAAACCACAGGAGAGAATTGCTACGATCTCCTCTGCTGCTCCTTTCAACAATGTTGAGAAAAGATTTTTGGGGGTCAGAAGGAGCAATTCTGATTATTTAATCCACTCTCTCACAGGTCACTGAGATGGATGAACCCATCTGTGTGACAGTGGCCTGGAAACAAAAAGACTTGAAGTGGCTGCTCATGAGAACCTTTGTCATTTTCATAAAATACTTTTCCATACTTTTTCTTCCAAAACCAGACTAGTTTTTAATTGCCAGATCAAGTTTTCTATTTTATATGGCAGAGATTTTGTTTCTAGGAAAAATTTCTTAGAATCATTCAACAGTTATGGATTTTAAAACAGAAAGATCATGGCATATTCTCTTAGGCTAAGACTTAGAAAAACCAATCTGTAAGCCCTTAGAAGAACCTCCAGTCACCATGCCGTGATTATTAAAGCTGTGTGAACATCACCACTTTCTCTTGCTGTCCTGTCCTGCAGTGGTCCCTGCCACTCCACAGCCAAGCACTCCTTGCACTCCAAGGCATCTCTATTCCAACTGGCTTTTGTCAGGGGAGGCTGAAAAGAAGTTGGAATATGCTTCCATTAAATTCCCCAGTCCATCTACACAAGAAACAAATGATTTACCAGTCCTGGTGTTAATATGGAACAGAAAGCTCAGACTTACTTGGGGTGACAACAAGTTGTGTCCCAGCTCCAAATGTGGGTTTAGTGTAGCCCTGGTTGACACACTGGTGCCAACCTCTACAAAAATGTGGGCAGGTTTTTGCAATGCAAACTGACAGTCCAGAGCAGGGGATAACTTAAGGGAGCAATGATGAAACCTGCTGACTTAAGACACTATCAAAGTACCAAATAAATCTACTAGAAAATTACCGGGATCAGAAACACAGAGATGAAATTTAAAAAAAGGTCATTCATTCACTGGTTACAGTTGTGTGCTGTTATATCTTTTGGGGCAATACAAGGAACAATCTGCTTTTCCATCTGTAAAGTCACCTAAAATTCCAGCTCACTGAGCCATGCAAGCCACAGCCTTTCAGTCCAGCTTTGCTCCTGAGTATTTACTGCCCACTTGCCTTGATCACAAACAAGATTCTTTTTCCTAAAGTCAGTTATATCTCTCCCCATCCCCATAACTCACATGACCCAGGAAACCTTTGCCAGGACCCCGTTGGCCTTGGTTACAGTTATGTCCTTAGAGGTTTCAGTGGCACACTGTGTCCCTGTCCAGGTCTTGGAGCCTCCCAGGCAGTCTCGTAATTCTATTTTTTGGGAATTCCCACTCTGTGTCTCAGCTGTGCAGAGCCTGGAGCATTACAAATGGTCCTGTAGCTGTGACAGCTCAGCAAACCTGCAAGTCCCAGTCACAGACAGAATCCCTTTGCAATATTTGTGGATAATTCGGTGTCCCTACATCAGACAATCCAGCTGAAAGGCAGTCAATCCCCATTCCAACACTGCCATTCAAAATGCCACAGTGCAATGTTCCATGGTGGTACAAGCAAAGACCAGCTAAAATGTGATAATTACCCTAAGGGGATATTTTCTAAATCATAGAACCACAGAATGGTTTGGATTGGAAGGTCATCTAGTTTAACTCTCCTGCAATGACCAGGGACAACTTCAATTTGGTAAGATTGCTCAGAGCCCCATCCGACCTGATCCTGAATGTTTCCAGGGTTGGGGTGTGTATCACCTCTCTGGGCAACCTGTGCTGTGTTTCACTGCTCTCATAATAAAAGAATACTTCTCTAACGCCAGTTTGCATCTACCCTCTTTTAGTTTAAAACCACTGCTCTCTGTCCTGTCACTACAGACTGTTTTGAAAACTCAATCTCCATCTTTCACAAGTACGTTTTTTGAAAACTTAATCTCCGTCTTTCACAAGTACATTTAAGTACTGAAAGGCTGAAATAAGGCCTCTCTGGAGCCTTGTCCAGGCTAAACAACCTCACTCCTCTCAGCCTGTCCTCACAGCAGAGCTGCTCCATCCCTCTGAGCGTTTTTGTGGCCCTCTGCATCCACTCCAGCAGGTCCTTGTCCCCGTGCTGGGACCCCAGAGGTGGACACAGCCCTGCAGGTGGGGTCCCACCACGGCAGGGCAGAGGAGGAAAATCAATCCCTCAAGCTCCTGGGGATGCAGCCCAGGATGGATTTGGCTTTCTGGGCTCTGAGTGTTCATCGCTGGCTCTTGGCCGGCAATGTAAATATTATAAACATCCTTCTTTTTCAATGCATTTCCATCTGACTTACATCATCCATGACTTTTCTTGAGGCCAATGGAAGTAGCGTGGATAGATCCTTTAGGAGAGAACAAATCCACATGACTGCCTTGGCAGAAGAGCAGAACCAGGCTTTGTCTTAGCTGCTCCCAGGAATGCAATCAGAGGTGGAGCACTGAGAGATGGCCCTGCCAGCTCGGACAGCTGCCCTGAGCTAAATGCCACTGCTTGAGGTGGGCTACAATGCCTGTGGCAGCTGCCATTCCCCAGGTCTTGGTGTGTATTGACAAACTGGCAAATCAGTAAAAAAGTCAGGATTAAATGTACCTGGCAAAACCAGAAGTCTCGTCCCAGATCCAAATGTGAGTTTGTAATCACCTCCATAGCCACACATTAGCACAGGCCTCTACAATATCCAGAGCAGTACTGAATGGAGCCTTCAGCAGTTAAATACTCCACCAAAAGAAATCCTGTTCATCTCTATGAGCAGACAGATCCATTTACCTAGGACTTTTCCTCCTCTTGACTTTCTTTTCATGTGGCATTTGGCATTTTGCACTCCCTAACACACTCTCCTTAATATTCCCCTCAATCATATTTGTCCCACTGTTTCCAGAAAGCCACCTACATCACAGCTTCTATTCTTCATCTTATTCCTCATTTATTTATTCTCCCTGTCAGATTCCTCTCTCAAAAATTAATTTATTTCCTGTTACTTCACAGTTCACCTAGGCACTGATGGTGCAGTGAAAGCTCCATCATCCATCATTCTCTGGGAGTTGCCATCTGAATTAGCCAGGAGTGATTCCAGAACAAAGCTGCCATTTAGTTTTTCAGTAGAAAGCTCTTTTTGCTGTGCAGTTTCTCTCGCTCATTCTGCCCCTGAACCCTGAGGTTTCAGGATGCGTTAGGGAAATTCCTCCAGGGTGAGCAGAGCACAATCTGGAGCAGCTGCACACGGGTATGACCATAATGGTAAATCTGGAGACGTGTATGTGAACTCGGGCATAGCTTTGATTTATAGCTCCTTGCTGATGCTTCCATTTAAACTTGAGATTCTCATTTCTCTCAGATGTTTTTGAAGAGGGTCAGGGGGATCATATAAAATAAGAGAATTTTCCGCAGAGGTTTTCAGAATGATTTTTCCCCTTGTCTTGCTGTGTTTTTTAACTTTCAGAATAAAATTTTGTTGAAATTATCTTATGAATTGCTACTATTTTAAGAAATGGAAATATAACTTTTCAAGAGTAAACTCAAACAATTTAGATATTAAACAATGGTAAATACATTTTTAAGAAATTTGGAAAATTTGTTACATTTAGAAAAAACATTTATGTATTGGGATCTGTTACTTTCTTTCCTTTTTACAAAGAGTTTCAAACAAGAGAAGAGGTGCAGGGGTTTGGGGGATTTTTTCCGGCAATTTTTTTTGGGAATTTTTGTTGTGGCAGCAACAGTCAAAGCACACCTTTTACCCCATGCTTTTTGTTCCAAAAAAATATTTTGTGGTAAGGGTCACGTTTACATCCTCTCACCAAAATCATTCCATAATTAACTTTGCTTCTTGCCCTCTTTCCCCTCTGCCCAAATGTCCATCCCACTCTCAGTTTTAGGGCTGGTCACACTGTCCTCCACCAGTTTCAGATCCTCACTACTAATGTGCTCCAAGGTAAATCCCCAGGATTCAACACAAGCTGGCTGTGACACGAACTTGGTGTCATTTTGAAGGCTAAGCTCCCTCAGCTTCCTGACTGTCCGATGTTTGTGGAATGACAAAACCCCCTAAGGTTACAGCTCAAGGATCTCCAAAGCAGAGACCCAGCAAGTCTGGTTATCTCCAACTATTTCCATCCACATACTAGAAAAGTCCTTTTTACCAACTACAGCTTTATGAAACCAGTTCCACCCCTCTGCATTTTGCTGGTCTGTGCTGGCTTTCACCATTTCGTTTTTCTTTTGATTTAGAAGTCCACTTCCTGTTGACTTTCCCAGAAAAATCTTCTTGCACATGTAAAGCTTCTGCTATGTTCACTCTCAGGAATGGGGAGGGGAGAATACACTTGCAGCCATGGAAATCACTTGCTCTCAAAACCAGTCGAAAATTCATAGTCCTGTTGCTAATATAGTGTGGGGTGGCAAAATAGGCAAAATCATTTGTAAACTGAAAGAAGCACTTCCATCTGGGAACTCAGACATACCTGGAGAAACCATGAGTTTGGTTCCAGCTCCAAACGTGGGCTTGCCATAACTCCCAGAAGCTCACTGTGACACAATGCTTTGCAAAATGGTGCACTGGGGTGCGAATTTGCTGGGTGAAGGCTGAACATGGCAATGCAAGGTTTTATTGGAAGCAGCTCACCAACATTCCTGGCTGCCATCTCAGCGTAAATAAACACTTCTTTAGCCTCGTTCCTCTGCCTGGTTAATTCATCATCTGTGTGTTCTGTGCTCTGTCTCCCCACAGCAGCAGCATCTGCCCATCACTGTGTGCACACACAATTCCCAGACTGTGTTTGGAGCCTCCTGGCTGCTGCTGCTCAGTCTCACCAGCCTGTGCCACCTTTCTGCTCTCTTCTCTTGCCATGTCCACCCTTCTATGCAGGCTGCACTTCATGTTGGAATGCTTCATACTTAGAACCAAAGCAACACAAAATTGTTTCGGTTGGAAGAGCTCTCTGAGACCATCAAGTCCAAGCCATAGCCCCACAGTGCCACATTCACCCCTAAACTGTGTAATTTGGCCAAGAATGTCCAAACACATCCTCCCAATCCCCACAACACTGGGGAAGATCCACAGCTTGTGTGATTCCCATCTCTGCTCTCTGGATCGGAGCTCCAGTTCTACAGTTCCCAGCAGATACAGCAGGGACCCAGAGATCACTGCTATTGCTTGTTGCCAACAGCTTGAAGTGCATTTTGCAGCTCCTTTGCAAACATTAACCCTGGCTTGAAGTGAACTGAAGTTTTCCACTGGGTTCAGTTTCCCAAATCACAGAAACCTTTTATCTTACACATCCCTGCTCTTACATTTCACCTACTTGTTGTCACTTTTCAAATATGTTTTTTCCCCAGCATGGACACACATAGAGCCCAAAGTCTCCCACTTCTTCCCAGGGAACTAAACCCACCCCAAATTTCTCCACAAAGCCCCTGCACGGCTCTTTGTGCAGCTGGAGTACAACAGTGTGTGTTGAGCCCACCTTGGCTCAGGGGAGAGAAAACTCACCTGGGAACACAAGAAGTTTGGTTCCACTCCCCCAGGTCAGCTTTCCCCAGCCTGCAGAACTCGCACTGTGTGACAGCTCTTTACAAAATGAACCTCTCCATCCAGCCCCCTCAGGGGCTGTAGCAGGGCTGGGATTCATTCGATCCTGGATGCGCTCCTCAGAGAGGCTCTAAACACCCACACAGATTTCCAGAGATCTCCTCCGGCCTCTCTTTGCCAAAACCCCATTTCTCTATTCAAATCCCTGGGGATAACTGCAGTTGATCATGGTCACTAAACATGTCAGAGATGGGAAGAACTTACCCCTCAGTTAATCAGGGAACACTTTAGCATGCCTGCCCCAAAGGCTGCTTGCACTGGGATGGGGAAAGCGATGGAAATAACAGCCTGGACCCAGCTCAGGGTCAGGGTCAGTGCCACAGCCCTGGCTCAGGGTCAGACACAGCCCTGGGTCAGGGTCAGTGCCAAAGCCCTGGGTCAGGGTCACTGACACAGCCCTGGGTCAAGGTCACTGACACAGCCCTGGGTCAGGAGCACTGACACAGCTCAGCTTCCCAGCAGCACAGATTTCCAGCTCCAGGACATATCTCTGCCGTGCCAGAGAGGTTCCACCATTTCAAGCCTTGCTCTCCATTTCTGCTGGGCTTTAATTCCTTTAATTGCCCATCCCCAGCACAGCCCCAGCACAGAATTGCTGCCTGAGATTGCAGCCCTCAGGCACTGACCACTGCCTTGGCCAGAGGTGCCTGGAGCCCCTGAGCCCAAGGGCAATTGGAGCTGCTGTCACAGGAGCAGAGCACTTGACAGGAGCCCAGAGCTGGCCCTTTGCACAGCCCCACACAAGCTCTGAGCACAGCTTCATCCATCTGTCTCTCTCCTGAACCTCCCCTCTGTCCCTTTGGGCTCATGGACTATCAGCATGGCATTACCATGGCCATAGCACATTCTCTAAAGAGCAGATCCTCCACCTGGAAAATCTTCCAGGTACCAAAGTGTCTTGAAAAAAATTCCTTGATGCTGGGACAGAGCAGAAGGCAGAGGGACATGTGGGAAAACCAAATCCAAGGGACACCTGGGGAATGGCAGGGCTGCAGCCATGGTGGATTCCAAAACTGCGCCCCTCAAAACAACCCCGAGCAAGACAGAAATGAAGCAATTCCAGGACAAGGGCTCGCTCACCTGGCAGGACTGAAAGCACCGTCCCCTTCCCAAAAGTGACTCTGGCTGCGACATTTACACCCTGACACATCTCATTGCAAAAACCTCTCTGGCAGCCCTGCCCTTGACCTCAAGCACAAAGCACTGCAAATCCAGCAAAGCTTCCTGCCACAACAGGCTCCGCTCTGCTGACATTCCCTGGAACAAGGCAACATCTGTTCCCCAGCTCTCCACTGAAGAGCAGCAGTTCCCTTTGCCTTTCCTCATTTTCAGCACCCATGGGAGACAGCTCCCAGCCATGGCAAGGCTTTCCCAGAACCAGGGGCACCTGCTCCTGTGCAGGGAGCTCCCGGGCACTGCCCAGCTCTGCCTGTGGTGGCTTTCCAAGGTGGCTCTGAGAGCCGTGGTTGCCCCTGGGATTGGGCACACGATTTGCAGCCCAAAGCAGATGCCCTTGGTGAGGAAGAGGAGAGCAGGGTGGGGAAGAAGGGCCAAATCAGCAGATTGTCTCCCTATCCCGGGGATGGCTGCTCCAATCAACTGCAGGTCAGTGCTCAGGGAGGTGGAAAGGGAGGACAGGGACAGCAGGGCCCAGCAATTCCCCCAGCTGGGCACACTTGTACTCACTGGGCTTCACAAGCAGGCGTGTCCCTGTCCCCAGGACCAGTTTGTAGTTCCCTGTGGTCACACAGTCCTTCACAGCCTAACAAAAACCATCAGCTCTCCTGCCACTTCCTCCTCCAGGAGCCTCCAGCACTTCAGCTCCTTCCACCCAACACAGCTCTTGGAAAGCAACAAGAACTGCAGCCTGGAAAGGAAACGTCTGGGGAAGCTCATCCCCAGCAGGGAGGAGAGCTGGGATTGTGGTGCAGACAAGAGCATTGTGAATTCATCCTTTCCTCTGCAGAGCACAGCAGCAGCTCCCTGGGCTGTGCCAGACAGAGCCATCAGCATCCCAGCCCAATTGCCAGAGGTGTGGATGGCCATGGCAGGAATTGGCCATCCCTGAGCAAGAGGGCACAGTGCCTATGTGTGCTCAGGTGAAAGGAGAGAGCAGGGGCTGGCAGGGAGAAGTGAAGGAGCAAATCCATGGCCTTGCTGAGTCAAGGTCCCTTGTGCAGCCAGAGAAAACACAGCCAAAATCCCCACACAGTAAATCCATCTCTTTCAAGATGTCCTTCTCAGCTCTGTGCTGTCCCTTCAAGCACACACACTCACACTCCATCCTCTGCAATCCAGTGTCCAACAGAGCCCAGGAGGATTCAGCAGGGCAGGGAATGCAACTTTCCTGTCCCCACTCCTTCAGGCTGCGTTTCCCCACCCTGGACATGTCCCCCTCATCTCCTGCCTCCCGAGGCAACATTCTGCTCAATGCTGAAGTCACACAGCAACTCCTCCCCTCCCAACTCCAGCACATGCCTTCATTCCTGCTCACCCATCCAACATTAGCAGCCTGCAGCTCTGGAGTCTCTAAGGAGCAGAATCCTCCAGCCACGAGAGTTTCCAAGCATCTCTGGGCAGTGCTGGCTCACTTGGGTGGGCATTTCCTGCAAGTTCACTCTCTCAGACTCTCCCCTGGGGCTCTCACTGTCTGCAGGACATTCATCTGTGCAAAAGGCCCCTCAGCAATGAAGCTGCTTCAGATTTCATTAGGAAAACAAGGAGCCCATTCCCTTTCCAGCCACACCTGGCACACCAGGCCCTGCAAAGACATGCCCAGATGTGCTCCCTGCCCCAAAGTCTTGCAGTGTTGGAAGGGCAATCAGAGAGGGGAGCAGCATGGACACAGTGTGGGGACAGAGTCCCTGAAGAAGCCCTGCTTCCAGAGGGTCCAGAGTTCCTTCTACTCTTGGGTTTGTCTCCAGCTGCCACGATACAGCAGATGCACAGACAATCCAAGAATGATTACAGGAATTGAAATCAGAATGGTGCATTCCAAGAAGCTGATTCCTTGGGATACCAAGCCATGGTCCTAAATGCTTGTCTGCTGTTCAAACCTGTATCCACCAGAAATAAGGTAAATACACATAAAGACGTTTCTTACTTGGTTTCACAAGCAGCTTGGTCCCTTTTCCAAAGGTGACTTTGGAGAAATCATTCACACAGTGAGAAAGGAGCCAACAAAAACCACTCTTGAGGCAATCAGTTACACATTCACAATACAGGTTGTCTGACCCAGCCACTGAAACCTGATCCAAAAATGCAGCACTCACTCTATGGAAAGATGGGGCTATGGGTATTTCGGTGCCTAATCCAGCTTTTACTTCTGCATGAGTTGCTCTGCAGGAATTTTCAGAGGAAGAGAAGAGAAGAGAAGCCAGGCTGTCTTTCAAGCCTGTCTATAGCAATCATTCCACCACAGCATTCCTCTCATGTAACAATGACCTCAAGTCATTGAAGGATTTTAAAAGAAAGAAAGCCCAAAGAAAATAAAGGCAAATTCCCCAGATTTTAAAGCAAGGAAACCACATTGTGTTCCTCTAGGTTTGTTCAAGCCCTTACATATATTCAAGGCATTGTCCAGAAAATTTTCCAATGCACAGAGAAACTACATTTAACATTTCATCTCTTTTTCAATGCATTTAACTTACATGAAATTCTACTTGAACCTCCAAGTCCAAACTTGTGTTCCTCATTTCTTTCAATTTACTGTTGCATACTACGTAAAAGAATTCTTTGATGCCCACATTTTCAATGCAGACACAGCATTTTGTCAAATGGACTGTTGATTTAAAGAAGATTGACATGTAGGGCTCCTTGCTTTGCACACACTCTGATCCTGCTCCACTCCATGTTGGAGTCATTTACCTGTTCTGCAGCTGTGAACCTGTGCTGATCACCACAGCTTCCAGAGCTGCTTCAGCAGAGACACAAATGAGCTTGGGAATTGAGGAGGAGTGACAGCGCCTGCAGCAGAGCCCAAGCTCAGTTCAGAGAGAGGGGAAATCGCTCATTTACGTTCACATGGGCACTGTAAAATACCTCGAGGCAGCCAAGCAATGGGACAAACCTAAAGACAAAACCTGGGGCTCCTGGAGAGCTTCATTGTGGCCTTCATAGGATTTTTATTGCTAAACCATAAGCAAAATGAGAAAAGTGAAGGAATTCCAGTTTCCCATGCCACTGGCCGTCTATGGGATCCCACAGTTCCCTTTCCACAGGAAAAGGGTCACTCTCTCTGCACAGTATAACTTTGGACCCATTAATCCCAAAATGTCCCTGTCAGCTCTGCCAATGCCTTTGCACAAAGCTACTGCACAGCTGTCAAATACAACAGGCTCAAAGGCACTGCTGCTACCCAGAACAAGGGAAAATCCATTCCTGAAACCTTGTTTCAAGAGCAGTTCCTTGTGCAAGAGGGAATTTTTGTGCATTGCCACCATCTCAGAAGCTCCCCTGAAAGTTCACATCAGCAGCAATACATGAAAGAGCATCTCTGCTCCCCTTCCAATGCTCATCATTCACAAAACATGACATTGATTCACAAAACAGACACCCCAGTGTCTGCAGGGTGCTCGAGGGGACACTCAAGGATTTTTGGCAGAGGAGGCACAGGAAAGCTGAACACTCACTGGGATGGATGGACAGTCTGGTGCCTGAGCCAAAGGTCATTTTTCTGTTGTTGCTGCCACACAGCATTTCCTCCCCTAACAAAAACCCAAGGAGCCTCCTGAGAGCAGCAGAACCTCTCCCCCAGCCTTTACCCAGCCCTGTCAGAGCTGAGGAAACACAAATCTTGTCTGTATCCCACATGCCTCACTTCTCTCTGTGATCAAAGGTGCATAAAGCAGGAATGCAGCAAGAGGAGCCAGCCAGGAGGGAAGCAGCAGCAGCAGCAGCAAACGTACTTGGCAGAAGGTGCAGCTTTGTCCCTGGCCCGAAGTGGAGTTTGGCTGTGTTGGTGTTCACACAGTGTGAGACACTCCTCCAGGAACCTGGAGCCCCTGAGCCCAAGGGCAATTGGAGCTGTTGTCACAGGAGCAGAGCACTTGACAGGAGCCCAGAGCTGGCCCTTTGCACAGCCCCACACAAGCTCTGAGCACAGCTTCATCCATCTGCCTCTCTCTCCTGAACCTCCCCTCTGTCCCTTTGGACTCATGGACTATCAGCATGGCATTACCATGGCCATAGCACATTCTCTGAGCAACAAATCCTCCTCCTGGAAATCCTTCCATGCACCAGAGTGTCTTATAAAAAATTCCTTGATGCTGGGACTGAGCAGAAGGCAGAGGGACATGTGGGAAAACCAAATCCAAAGGACATCCTGGGACTGGCAGAGCTGCAGCCATGGTAGAACCCAAAACTGTGCCCCTCAAAACAACCCCAAGCAAGAAAGAAATGTAGCAATTCACTCTGCAGTGGACACTGAAGGACATTGGACAAAGGACACAGAGGAAAGCTGCTCACTCACGGGGCTGGATGGACAGTCTGGTCCCTGAGCCAAAGGTCACCTTGCCGTAGCCAGAGCCAAAATCACACAGCATTTCCTCCCCTAACAAAAACCCAGCAAGGCACTGCAGAGCAGCAACTCTCCCCCAGCCTTTGCCCAGCCATGCCAGGCTGCAGGGGCAGCAGAAGGGACACGGGAGGCAGGGGCTGCCATCCCCAGGAGCCTTGTGCCACTCCAGAGGTGTCCTTGTGGGAAGCACCATTGGTCACACATTGCTGCTGCCACTGCCACACAAACGGTGCTGAGTGCAGGGACAGTGGGGAGCAGAAGGAGCACTGGATCTGCTGCAGGATGGAGGGGAACAGGTCTCCCGAGTGAAGTGCCACTTCTCTGTGACACACATCCACCCATGCTCAGAGGCAAGAGGGCAATGGGAACAGACACACAAAGAAATGTTGACTCTGTCACAGACCGAGCAGGAGCAGAAGGCAGAGGGACATGTGCGAAAACCAAATCCAATGGACACCTGGGGAATGGCAGGGCTGCAGCCATGGTGGATTCCAAAACTGTGCCCCTCAAAACAACCCCGAGCAAGACAGAAATGAAGCAATTCCACTCTCCAGGACAAGGGCTCACTCACCTGGCAGGACTGAAAGCACCGTCCCCTTCCCAAAAGTGACTCTGGCCGCGACATTTACACCCTGACACATCTCATTGCAAAAACCTCTCTGGCAGCCCTGCCCTTGACCTCAAGCACAAAGCACTGCAAATCCAGCAAAGCTTCCTGCCACAACAGGCTCCGCTCTGCTGACATTCCCTGGAACAAGGCAACATCTGCTCCCCAGCTCTCCACTGAAGAGCAGCAGTTCCCTTTGCCTTTCCTCATTTTCAGCACCCATGGGAGACAGCTCCCAGCCATGGCAAGGCTTTCCCAGAACCAGGGGCACCTGCTCCTGTGCAGGGAGCTCCCGGGCACTGCCGAGCTCTGCCTGTGGTGGCTTTCTGAGGTGGCTCTGAGAGCCGTGGTTGCCCCTGGGATTGGGCACACGATTTGTAGCCCAAAGCAGATGCCCTTGGTGAGGAAGAGGAGAGCAGGGTGGGGAAGAAGGGCCAAATCAGCAGATTCTCTCCCTATCCCGGGGATGGCTGCTCCAATCAACTGCAGGTCAGTGCTCAGGGAGGTGGAAAGGGAGGACAGGGACAGCAGGGCCCAGCAATTCCCCCAGCTGGGCACACTTGTACTCACTGGCCTTCACAAGCAGGCGTGTCCCTGTCCCCAGGACCAGTTTGTAGTTCCCTGTGCTCACACAGTCCTTCACAGCCTAACAAAAACCATCAGCTCTCCGGCCACTTCCTCCTCCAGGAGCCTCCAGCACTTCAGCTCCTTCCACCCAACACAGCTCTTGGAAAGCAACAAGAACTGCAGCCTGGAGAGGAAATGTCTGGGGAAGCTCATCCCCAACAGGGAGGAGAGCTGGGATTGTGGTGCAGACAAGAGCATTGTGAATTCATCCTTTCCTCTGCAGAGCACAGCAGCAGCTCCCTGGGCTGTGCCAGACAGAGCCATCAGCATCCCAGCCCAATTGCCAGAGGTGTGGATGGCCATGGCAGGAACTGGCCATCCCTGAGCAAGAGGGCACAGTGCCTGTGTGTGCTCAGGTGAAAGGAGAGAGCAGGGGCTGGCAGGGAGAAGTGAAGGAGCAAATCCATGGCCTTGCTGAGTCAAGGTCCCTTTTGCAGCCAGAGAAAACACAGCCAAAATCCCCACACAGTGAATCCATCTCTTTCAAGATGTCCTTCTCAGCTCTGTCTGTGCTGTCCCTCCAAGCACACACACTTAGACTCCATCCTCTGCAATCCAGTGTCCAACAGAGCCCAGGAGGATTCAGCAGGGCAGGGAATGCAACTTTCCTGTCCCCACTCCTTCAGGCTGTGTTTCCCCACCCTGGACATGTCCCCCTCATGTCCTGCCTCCCGAGGCAACATTCTGCTGAATGCTGAAGTCACACAGCAACTCCTCCCCTCCCAACTCCAGCACATGCCTTCATTCCTGCTCACCCATCCAACACTAGCAGCCTGCAGCTCTGGAGTCTCTAAGGAGCAGAATCCTCCAGCCACGAGAGTTTCCAAACACCTCTGGGCAGTGCTGGCTCACTTGGGTGGGCATTTCCTGCAAGTTCACTCTCTCAGACTCTCCCCTGGGGCTCTCACTGTCTGCAGGACATTCATCTGTGCAAAAGGCCCCTCAGCAATGAAGCTGCTTCAGATCTCATTAGGAAAACAAGGAGCCCATTCCCTTTCCAGCCACACCTGGCACACCAGGCCCTGCAAAGACATGCCCAGATGTGCTCCCTGCCCCAAAGCCTTGCAGTGCTGGAAGGGCAATCAGAGAGGGGAGCAGTATGAACACAGTGTGGGGACGGAGTCCTTGATGAAGCCCTGCTTCCAGAGAGTCCAGAGTTCCTTCTACTCTTGGGTTTGTCTCCAGCTGCCACGATACAGCAGATGCACAGACAATCCAAGAATGATTACAGGAATTGAAATCAGAATGGTGCATTCCAAGAAGCTGATTCCTTGGGATACCAAGCCATGGTCCTAAATGCTTGTCTGCCGTTCAAACCTGTATCCACCAGAAATGAGTAAATACACATAAAGACGTTTCTTACTTGGTTTCACAAGCAGCTTGGTCCCTTTTCCAAAGGTGACTTTGTAGCCATCATACACACAGTGAGAAAGAAGCCAACAAAAACCACTCTTGAGGCAGTCGGTTACACATCCACAAATACAGGTTGTCTGACCCAGCCACTGAAAACTGATCCAAAAATGCAGCACTCACTCTATGGAAAGATGGGGCTATGGGTATTTCAGTGCCTAATCCAGCTTTTACTTCTGCATGAGTTGCTCTGCAGGAATTTTCAGAGGAAGAGAAGAGAAGCCAGGCTGTCTTTCAAGCCTATCTATAACAGTCATTCCACCACAGCACTGGTCTCATGCAATAATGACCTCGAGTCATTGAAGGATTTTAAAAGAAAGAAAGCCCAAAGAAAAGAAAGGCAAATTCCCCAGATTTTAAAGCAAGGAAACCACATTGTGTTCCTCTAGGTTTGTTCAAGCCCTTACATATATTCAAGGCATTGTCCAGAAAATTTTCCAATGCACAGAGAAACTACATTTAACATTTCATCTCTTTTTCAATGCATTTAACTTACATGAAATTCTACTTGAACCTCCAAGTCCAAACTTGTGTTCCTCATTTCTTTCAATTTACTGTTGCATACTATGTAAAAGAATTCTTTGATGCCCACATTTTCAGTGCAGTCACAGCATTTTGTCAAATGGGCTGTTGATTTAAAGAAGATTGACATGTAGGGCTCCTTGCTTTGCACACACTCTGATCCTGCTCCACTCCATGTTGGAGTCATTTACCTGTTCTGCAGCTGTGAACCTGTGCTGATCACCACAGCTTCCAGAGCTGCTTCAGCAGAGACACAAATGAGCTTGGGAATTGAGGAGGAGTGACACTGCCTGCAGCAGAGCCCCAGGTCAGTTCAGAGAGAGGGGAAATCCCTCATTTACATTCACATGGGCACTGTAAAATACCTCGAGGCAGCCAAGCAATGGGACAAACCTAAAGACAAAACCTGGGCGCTCCTGGAGAGCTTCGTTGTGACCTTCACAGGATTTTTATTGCTAAACCATAAGCAAAACGAGAAAAGTGAAGGAATTTCAGTTTCCCATGCCACTGGCTGTCTATGGGATCCCACAGTTCCCTGTCCACAGGAAAAGGGTCGCTGTCTCTGCACAGTATAACTTTGGACCCATTAATCCCAAAATGTCCCTGTCAGCTCTGCCAATGCCTTTGCACAAAGCTACTGCCCAGCTGTCAAATACAACAGGCTCAAAGGCACTGCTGCTACCCAGAACAAGGGAAAATCCATTCCTGAAACCTTGTTTCAAGAGCAGTTCCTTGTGCAAGAGGGAATTTTTGTGCATTGCCACCATCTCAGAAGCTCCCCTGAAAGTTCACAGCAGCAGCAATACATGAAAGAGCATCTCTGCTCCCCTTCCAATGCTCATCATTCACAAAACATCAGTGTCTGCAGGGTGCTCGAGGGGACACTCAAGGATTTTTGACAGAGGAGGCACAGGAAAGCTGAACACTCACTGGGATGGATGGACAGTCTGGTCCCTGAGCCAAAGGTCACCTTGTTGTAGTTGTCTCACAGCATTTCCTCCCCTAACAAAAACCCAAGGAGCCTCCTCACAGCAGCAGAACCTCTCCCCCAGCCTTTGCCCAGCCCTGTCAGAGCTGAGGAAACACAAATCTTGTCTGTATCCCACATGCCTCACTTCTCTCTGTGATCCTAAGGTGCATAAAGCAGGAATGCAGCAAGAGGAGCCAGCCTGGAGGGAAGCAGCAGCAGCAGCAAACGTACTTGGCAGAAGGTGCAGCTTTGTCCCTGGCCCAAAGAGGAGTTTGGCTGTGTTGGTGTTCACACAGTGTGAGACACTCCTACAGGAACCTGGAGCCCCTGAGCCCAAGGGCAATTGGAGCTGCTGTCACAGGAGCAGAGCACTTGACAGGAGCCCAGAGCTGGCCCTTTGCACAGCCCCACACGAGCTCTGAGCACAGCTTCATCCATCTGCCTCTCTCTCCTGAACCTCCCCTCTGTCCCTTTGGACTCATGGACTATCAGCATGGCATTACCATGGCCATAGCACATTCTCTGAGCAACAAATCCTCCTCCTGGAAATCCTTCCATGCACCAGAGTGTCTAGTAAAAAATTCCTTGATGCTGGGACAGAGCAGAAGGCAGAGGGACATGTGGGAAAACCAAATCCAAAGGACACCCTGGGAATGGCAGGGCTGCAGCCATGGGGGATCCCAGAACTGTGTCCCTCAAAACAACACAGAGCAAGAAAGAAATGTAGCAATTCACTCTGCAGTGGACACTGAAGGACATTGGACAAAGGACACAGAGGAAAGCTGCTCACTCACGGGGCTGGATGGACAGTCTGGTCCCTGAGCCAAAGGTCACCTTGCCGTAGCCAGAGCCAAAATCACACAGCATTTCCTCCCCTAACAAAAACCCAGCAAGGCACTGCAGAGCAGCAGCTCTCCCCCAGCATTTGCCCAGCCATGCCAGGCTGCAGGGGCAGCAGAAGGGACACGGGAGGCAGGGGCTGCCATCCCCAGGAGCCTTGTGCCACTCCAGAGGTGTCCTTGTGGGAAGCACCATTGGTCACACATTGCTGCTGCCACTGCCACACAAACGGTGCTGAGTGCAGGGACAGTGGGGAGCAGAAGGAGCACTGGATCTGCTGCAGGATGGAGGGGAACAGGTCTCCCGAGTGAAGTGCCACTTCTCTGTGACACACATCCACCCATGCTCAGAGGCAAGAGGGCAATGGGAACAGACACACAAAGAAATGTTGACCCTGTCACAGACCGTGCAGGACCAGAAGGCAGAGGGACATGTGGGAAAACCAAATCCAATGGACACCAGGGGAATGGCAGGGCTGCAGCCATGGTGGATCCCAAAACTGTGCCCCTCAAAACAACCCCGAGCAAGACAGAAATGAAGCAATTCCACTCTCCAGGACAAGGGCTCACTCACCTGGCAGGACTGAAAGCACCGTCCCCTTCCCAAAAATGAGTCTGGCTGCGACATTTACACCCTGACACATCTCATTGCAAAAACCTCTCTGGCAGCCCTGCCCTTGACCTCAAGCACAAAGCACCTGCAAATCCAGCAAAGCTTCCTGCCACAACAGGCTCCGCTCTGCTGACATTCCCTGGAACAAGGCAACATCTGCTCCCCAGCTCTCCACTGAAGAGCAGCAGTTCCCTTTGCCTTTCCTCATTTTCAGCACCCATGGGAGACAGCTCCCAGCCATGGCAAGGCTTTCCCAGAACCAGGGGCACCTGCTCCTGTGCAGGGAGCTCCTGGACACTGCCCAGCTCTGCCTGTGGTGGCTTTCCAAGGTGGCTCTGAGAGCCGTGGTTGCCCCTGGGATTGGGCACACGATTTGCAGCCCAAAGCAGATGCCCTTGGTGAGGAAGAGGAGAGCAGGGTGGGGAAGAAGGGCCAAATCAGCAGATTGTCTCCCTATCCCGGGGATGGCTGCTCCAATCAACTGCAGGTCAGTGCTCAGGGAGGTGGAAAGGGAGGACAGGGACAGCAGGGCCCAGCAATTCCCCCAGCTGGGCACACTTGTACTCACTGGGCTTCACAAGCAGGCGTGTCCCTGTCCCCAGGACCAGTTTGTAGTTCCCTGTGTTCACACAGTCCTTCACAGCCTAACAAAAACCATCAGCTCTCCTGCCACTTCCTCCTGCAGGAGCCGCCAGCACTTCAGCTCCTTCCACCCAACACAGCTCTTGGAAAGCAACAAGAACTGCAGCCTGGAAAGGAAATATCTGGGGAAGCTCTTCCCCAGCAGGGAGGAGAGCTGGGATTGTGGTGCAGACAAGAGCATTGTGAATTCATCCTTTCCTCTGCAGAGCACAGCAGCAGCTCCCTGGGCTGTGCCAGACAGAGCCATCAGCATCCCAGCCCAATTGCCAGAGGTGTGGATGGCCATGGCAGGAATTGGCCATCCCTGAGCAAGAGGGCTCAGTGCCTGTGTGTGCTCAGGTGAAAGGAGAGAGCAGGGGCTGGCAGGGAGAAGTGAAGGAGCAAATCCATGGCCTTGCTGAGTCAAGGTCCCTTGTGCAGCCAGAGAAAACACAGCCAAAATCCCCACACAGTGAATCCATCTCTTTCAAGATGTCCTTCTCAGCTCTGTCTGTGCTGTCCCTTCAAGCACACACACTCACACTCCATCCTCTGCAATCCAGTGTCCAACAGAGCCCAGGAGGATTCAGCAGGGCAGGGAATGCAACTTTCCTGTCCCCACTCCTTCAGGCTGCGTTTCCCCACCCTGGACATGTCCCCCTCATCTCCTGCCTCCCGAGGCAACATTCTGCTCAATGCTGAAGTCACACAGCAACTCCTCCCCTCCCAACTCCAGCACATGCCTTCATTCCTGCTCACCCATCCAACATTAGCAGCCTGCAGCTCTGGAGTCTCTTAAGGAGCAGAATCCTCCAGCCACGAGAGTTTCCAAGCATCTCTGGGCAGTGCTGGCTCACTTGGGTGGGCATTTCCTGCAAGTTCACTCTCTCAGACTCTCCCCTGGGGCTCTCACTGTCTGCAGGACATTCATCTGTGCAAAAGGCCCCTCAGCAATGAAGCTGCTTCAGATCTCATTAGGAAAACAAGGAGCCCATTCCCTTTCCAGCCACACCTGGCACACCAGGCCCTGCAAAGACATGCCCAGATGTGCTCCCTGCCCCAAAGCCTTGCAGTGCTGGGAGGGCAATCAGAGAGGGGAGCAGCATGAACACAGCGTGGGGACGGAGTCCCTGATGAAGCCCTGCTTCCAGAGGGTCCAGAGTTCCTTCTACTCTTGGGTTTGTCTCCAGCTGCCACGATACAGCAGATGCACAGACAATCCAAGAATGATTACAGGAATTGAAATCAGAATGGTGCATTCCAAGCAGCTGATTCCTTGGGATACCAAGCCACGGTCCTAAATGCCTGTCTGCTGTTCAAACCTGTATCCACCAGAAATGAGGCAAATACATATAAAGACATTTCTTACTTGGTTTCACAAGCAGCTTGGTCCCTTTTCCAAAGGTGACTTTGGAGGCATCATACACACAGTGAGAAAGGAGCCAACAAAAACCACCCTTGAGGCAATCAGTTACACATCCACCAATACAGGTTGTCTGACCCAGCCACTGAAACCTGATCCAAAAATGCAGCACTCACTCTATGGAAAGATGGGGCTATGGGTATTTCAGTGCCTAATCCAGCTTTTACTTCTGCATGAGTTGCTCTGCAGGAATTTTCAGAAGAAGAGAAGAGAAACCAGGCTGTCTTTCAAGCCTATCTATAACAATCATTCCACCACAGCATTGGGCTCATGCAATCATGACCTCGAGTCATTGAAGGATTTTAAAAGAAAGAAAGCCCAAAGAAAAGAAAGGCAAATTCCCCAGATTTTAAAGCAAGGAAACCACATTGTGTTCCTCTAGGTTTGTTCAAGCCCTTACATATATTCAAGGCATTATCCAGAAAATTTTCCAATGTACAGAGAAACTACATTTAACATTTCATCTCTTTTTAAATGCATTTAACTTTCATTAAATTCTATTTGAACCTCCAAGTCCAAACTTGTGTTCCTCATTTCTTTCAATTTACTGTTGCATACTACTTAAAAGAATTCTTTGATGCCCACATTTTCAGCGCAGTCACAGCATTTTGTCAAATGGGCTGTTGATTTAAAGAAGATTGACATGTAGGGCTCCTTGCTTTGCACACACTCTGATCCTGCTCCACTCCATGTTGGAGTCATTTACCTGTTCTGCAGCTGTGAACCTGTGCTGATCACCACAGCTTCCAGAGCTGCTTCAGCAGAGACACAAATGAGCTTGGGAATTGAGGAGGAGTGACAGCGCCTGCAGCAGAGCCCCAGCTCCGTTCAGAGAGAGGGAAAATCGCTCATTTACGTTCACATGGGCACTGTAAAATATCTCGAGGCAGCCAAGCAATGGGACAAACCTAAAGACAAAACCTGGGGGCTCCTGGAGAGCTTCATTGTGACCTTCACTGGATTTTTATTGCTAAACCATAAGCAAAATGAGAAAAGTGAAGGAATTCCAGTTTCCCATGCCACTGGCTGTCTGCGGGATCCCACAGTTCCCTTTCCACAGGAAAAGGATTGCTCTCTCTGCACAGTATAACTTTGGACCCATTAATCCCAAAATGTCCCTGTCAGCTCTGCCAATGCCTTTGCACAAAGCTACTGCCCAGCTGTCAAATACAACAGGCTCAAAGGCACTGCTGCTACCCAGAACAAGGGAAAATCCATTCCTGAAACCTTGTTTCAAGAGCAGTTCCTTGTGCAAGAGGGAATTTTTGTGCATTGCCACCATCTCAGAAGCTCCCCTGAAAGTTCACATCAGCAACAATACATGAAAGAGCATCTCTGCCCCCCTCCCAATCTTTGTCATGCACAAAACATCAGTGTCTACAGAGTGCTCGAGGGCACACTCAAGGATTTTTGACAGAGGAGGCACAGGAAAGCTGAACACTCACTGGGCTGGATGGAAAGTCTGGTGCCTGAGCCAAAGGTCAGCTTGTTGTAGTTGTCTCACAGCATTTCCTCCCCTAACAAAAACCCAAGGAGCCTCCTCACAGCAGCAGAACCTCTCCCCCAGCCTTTGCCCAGCCCTGCCAGAGCTGGGGAAACACAAATCTTGTCTGTATCCCACATGCCTCACTTCTCTCTGTGATCAAAGGTACATAAAGCAGGAATGCAGCAAGAGGAGCCAGCCTGGAGGGAAGCAGCAGCAGCAGCAAACGTACTTGGCAGAAGGTGCAGCTTTGTCCCTGGCCCGAAGTGGAGTTTGGCTGTGTTGGTGTTCACACAGTGTGAGACACTCCTACAGGAACCTGGAGCCCCTGAGCCCAAGGGCAATTGGAGCTGTTGTCACAGGAGCAGAGCACTTGACAGGAGCCCAGAGCTGGCCCTTTGCACAGCCCCACACGAGCTCTGAGCACAGCTTCATCCATCTGCCTCTCTCTCCTGAACCTCCCCTCTGTCCCTTTGGACTCATGGACTATCAGCATGGCATTACCATGGCCATAGCACATTCTCTGAGCAACAAATCCTCCTCCTGGAAATCCTTCCATGCACCAGAGTGTCTTATAAAAAATTCCTTGATGCTGGGACTGAGCAGAAGGCAGAGGGACATGTGGGAAAACCAAATCCAAAGGACATCCTGGGACTGGCAGAGCTGCAGCCATGGTAGAACCCAAAACTGTGCCCCTCAAAACAACCCCAAGCAAGAAAGAAATGTAGCAATTCACTCTGCAGTGGACACTGAAGGACATTGGACAAAGGACACAGAGGAAAGCTGCTCACTCACGGGGCTGGATGGACAGTCTGGTCCCTGAGCCAAAGGTCACCTTGCCGTAGCCAGAGCCAAAATCACACAGCATTTCCTCCCCTAACAAAAACCCAGCAAGGCACTGCAGAGCAGCAACTCTCCCCCAGCCTTTGCCCAGCCATGCCAGGCTGCAGGGGCAGCAGAAGGGACACGGGAGGCAGGGGCTGCCATCCCCAGGAGCCTTGTGCCACTCCAGAGGTGTCCTTGTGGGAAGCACCATTGGTCACACATTGCTGCTGCCACTGCCACACAAACGGTGCTGAGTGCAGGGACAGTGGGGAGCAGAAGGAGCACTGGATCTGCTGCAGGATGGAGGGGAACAGGTCTCCCGAGTGAAGTGCCACTTCTCTGTGACACACATCCACCCATGCTCAGAGGCAAGAGGGCAATGGGAACAGACACACAAAGAAATGTTGACTCTGTCACAGACCGTGCAGGAGCAGAAGGCAGAGGGACATGTGGGAAAATCAAATCCAAGGGACACCAGGGGAATGGCAGGGCTGCAGCCATGGTGGATCCCAAAGCTGTGCCCCACAAAACAACCCCGAGCAAGACAGAAATGAAGCAATTCCACTCTCCAGGACAAGGGCTCACTCACCTGGCAGGACTGAAAGCACCGTCCCCTTCCCAAAAATGAGTCTGGCTGCGACATTTACACCCTGACACATCTCATTGCAAAAACCTCTCTGGCAGCCCTGCCCTTGACCTCAAGCACAAAGCACTGCAAATCCAGCAAAGCTTCCTGCCACAACAGGCTCCGCTCTGCTGACATTCCCTGGAACAAGGCAACATCTGCTCCCCAGCTCTCCACTGAAGAGCAGCAGTTCCCTTTGCCTTTCCTCATTTTTAGCACCCATGGGAGACAGCTCCCAGCCATGGCAAGGCTTTCCCAGAACCAGGGGCACCTGCTCCTGTGCAGGGAGCTCCTGGACACTGCCCAGCTCTGCCTGTGGTGGCTTTCCAAGGTGGCTCTGAGAGCCGTGGTTGCCCCTGGGATTGGGCACACGATTTGTAGCCCAAAGCAGATGCCCTTGGTGAGGAAGAGGAGAGCAGGGTGGGGAAGAAGGGCCAAATCAGCAGATTGTCTCCCTATCCCGGGGATGGCTGCTCCAGTCAACTGCAGGTCAGTGCTCAGGGAGGTGGAAAGGGAGGACAGGGACAGCAGGGCCCAGCAATTCCCCCAGCTGGGCACACTTGTACTCACTGGCCTTCACAAGCAGGCGTGTCCCTGTCCCCAGGACCAGTTTGTAGTTCCCTGTGTTCACACAGTCCTTCACAGCCTAACAAAAACCATCAGCTCTCCTGCCACTAACCTCCTGCAGGAGCCTCCAGCACATCAGCTCCTTCCACCCAACACAGCTCTTGGAAGGCAACAAGAACTGCAGCCTGGAAAGGAAACGTCTGGGGAAGCTCATCCCCAGCAGGGAGGAGAGCTGGGATTGTGGTGCAGACAAGAGCATTGTGAATTCATCCTTTCCTCTGCAGAGCACAGCAGCAGCTCCCTGGGCTGTGCCAGACAGAGCCATCAGCATCCCAGCCCAATTGCCAGAGGTGTGGATGGCCATGGCAGGAATTGGCCATCCCTGAGCAAGAGGGCACAGCGCCTGTGTGTGCTCAGGAGAAAGGAGAGAGCAGGGGCTGGCAGGGGCAAGTGAAGGAGCAAATCCATGGCCTTGCTGAGTCAAGGTCCCTTGTGCAGCCAGAGAAAACACAGCCAAAATCCCCACACAGTGAATCCATCTCTTTCAAGATGTCCTTCTCAGCTCTGTGCTGTCCCTTCAAGCACACACACTCACACTCCATCCTCTGCAATCCAGTGTCCAACAGAGCCCAGGAGGATTCAGCAGGGCAGGGAATGCAACTTTCCTGTCCCCACTCCTTCAGGCTGCGTTTCCCCACCCTGGACATGTCCCCCTCATCTCCTGCCTCCCGAGGCAACATTCTGCTGAATGCTGAAGTCACACAGCAACTCCTCCCCTCCCAACTCCAGCACATGCCTTCATTCCTGCTCACCCATCCAACATTAGCAGCCTGCAGCTCTGGAGTCTCGAAGGAGCAGAATCCTCCAGCCACGAGAGTTTCCAAGCATCTCTGGGCAGTGCTGGCTCACTTGGGTGGGCATTTCCTGCAAGTTCATTCTCTCAGACTCTCCCCTGGGGCTCTCACTGTCTGCAGGACATTCATCTGTGCAAAAGGCCCCTCAGCAATGAAGCTGCTTCAGATCTCATTAGGAAAACAAGGAGCCCATTCCCTTTCCAGCCACACCTGGCACACCAGGCCCTGCAAAGATATCCCCAGATGTGCTCCCTGCCCCAAAGCCTTGCAGTGCTGGAAGGGCAATCAGAGAGGGGAGCAGCATGAACACAGCGTGGGGACGGAGTCCCTGATGAAGCCCTGCTTCCAGAGGGTCCAGAGTTCCTTCTACTCTTGGGTTTGTCTCCAGCTGCCACGATACAGCAGATGCACAGACAATCCAAGAATGATTACAGGAATTGAAATCAGAATGGTGCATTCCAAGCAGCTGATTCCTTGGGATACCAAGCCATGGTCCTAAATGCCTGTCTGCTGTTCAAACCTGTATCCACCAGGAATGAGGTAAATACATATAAAGACGTTTCTTACTTGGTTTCACAAGCAGCTTGGTCCCTTTTCCAAAGGCGACTTTGTAGCCATCATACACACAGTGAGAAAGGAGCCAACAAAAACCACTCTTGAGGCAATCAGTTACACATTCACAATACAGGTTGTCTGACCCAGCCACTGAAACCTGATCCAAAAATGCAGCACTCACTCTATGGAAAGATGGGGCTATGGGTATTTCAGTGCCTAATCCAGCTTTTACTTCTGCATGAGTTGCTCTGCAGGAATTTTCAGAGGAAGAGAAGAGAAGCCAGGCTGTCTTTCAAGCCTGTCTATAACAATCATTCCACCACAGCATTGGGCTCATGCAATAATGACCTCGAGTCATTGAAGGATTTTAAAAGAAAGAAAGCCCAAAGAAAAGAAAGGCAAATTCCCCAGATTTTAAAGCAAGGAAACCACATTGTGTTCCTCTAGGTTTGTTCAAGCCCTTACATATATTCAAGGCATTGTCCAGAAAATTTTCCAATACACAGAGAAACTACATTTAACATTTCATCTCTTTTTAAATGCATTTAACTTTCATTAAATTCTACTTGAACCTCCAAGTCCAAACTTGTGTTCCTCATTTCTTTCAATTTACTGTTGCATACTATGTAAAAGAATTCTTTGATGCCCACATTTTCAGTGCAGTCACAGCATTTTGTCAAATGGGCTGTTGATTTAAAGAAGATTGACATGTAGGGCTCCTTGCTTTGCACACACTCTGATCCTGCTCCACTCCATGTTGGAGTCATTTACCTGTTCTGCAGCTGTGAACCTGTGCTGATCACCACAGCTTCCAGAGCTGCTTCAGCAGAGACACAAATGAGCTTGGGAATTGAGGAGGAGTGACAGCGCCTGCAGCAGAGCCCCAGCTCAGTTCAGAGAGAGGGGAATCGCTCATTTACGTTCACATGGGCACTGTAAAATACCTCGAGGCAGCCAAGCAATGGGACAAACCTAAAGACAAAACCTGGGGGCTCCTGGAGAGCTTCGTTGTGACCTTCACAGGATTTTTATTGCTAAACCATAAGCAAAACGAGAAAAGTGAAGGAATTCCAGTTTCCCATGCCACTGGCCATCTATGGGATCCCACAGTTCCCTGTCCACAGGAAAAGGGTCACTCTCTCTGCACAGTATAACTTTGGACCCATTAATCCCAAAATGTCCCTGTCAGCTCTGCCAATGCCTTTGCACAAAGCTACTGCCCAGCTGTCAAATACAACAGGCTCAAAGGCACTGCTGCTACCCAGAACAAGGGAAAATCCATTCCTGAAACCTTGTTTCAAGAGCAGTTCCTTGTGCAAGAGGGAATTTTTGTGCATTGCCACCATCTCAGAAGCTCCCCTGAAAGTTCACAGCAGCAGCAATACATGAAAGAGCATCTCTGCTCCCCTTCCAATGCTCATCATTCACAAAACATCAGTGTCTGCAGGGTGCTCGAGGGGACACTCAAGGATTTTTGACAGAGGAGGCACAGGAAAGCTGAACACTCACTGGGATGGATGGACAGTCTGGTGCCTGAGCCAAAGGTCATTTTTCTGTTGTTGCTGCCTCACAGCATTTCCTCCCCTAACAAAAACCCAAGGAGCCTCCTCACAGCAGCAGAACCTCTCCCCCAGCCTTTGCCCAGCCCTGTCAGAGCTGAGGAAACACAAATCTTGTCTGTATCCCACATGCCTCACTTCTCTCTGTGATCAAAGGTGCATAAAGCAGGAATGCAGCAAGAGGAGCCAGCCTGGAGGGAAGCAGCAGCAGCAGCAAACGTACTTGGCAGAAGGTGCAGCTTTGTCCCTGGCCCGAAGTGGAGTTTGGCTGTGTTGGTGTTCACACAGTGTGAGACACTCCTCCAGGAACCTGGAGCCCCTGAGCCCAAGGGCAATTGGAGCTGTTGTCACAGGAGCAGAGCACTTGACAGGAGCCCAGAGCTGGCCCTTTGCACAGCCCCACACAAGCTCTGAGCACAGCTTCATCCATCTGCCTCTCTCTCCTGAACCTCCCCTCTGTCCCTTTGGACTCATGGACTATCAGCATGGCATTACCATGGCCATAGCACATTCTCTGAGCAACAAATCCTCCTCCTGGAAATGCTTCCATGCACCAGAGTGTCTAGTAAAAAATTCCTTGATGCTGGGACAGAGCAGAAGGCAGAGGGACATGTGGGAAAACCAAATCCAAAGGACACCCTGGGAATGGCAGGGCTGCAGCCATGGGGGATCCCAGAACTGTGTCCCTCAAAACAACACAGAGCAAGAAAGAAATGTAGCAATTCACTCTGCAGTGGACACTGAAGGACATTGGACAAAGGACACAGAGGAAAGCTGCTCACTCACGGGGCTGGATGGACAGTCTGGTCCCTGAGCCAAAGGTCACCTTGCCGTAGCCAGAGCCAAAATCACACAGCATTTCCTCCCCTAACAAAAACCCAGCGAGGCACTGCAGAGCAGCAGCTCTCCCCCAGCATTTGCCCAGCCATGCCAGGCTGCAGGGGCAGCAGAAGGGACACGGGAGGCAGGGGCTGCCATCCCCAGGAGCCTTGTGCCACTCCAGAGGTGTCCTTGTGGGAAGCACCATTGGTCACACATTGCTGCTGCCACTGCCACACAAACGGTGCTGAGTGCAGGGACAGTGGGGAGCAGAAGGAGCACTGGATCTGCTGCAGGATGGAGGGGAACAGGTCTCCCGAGTGAAGTGCCACTTCTCTGTGACACACATCCACCCATGCTCAGAGGGAAGAGGGCAATGGGAACAGACACACAAAGAAATGTTGACTCTGTCACAGACTGTGCAGGAGCAGAAGGCAGAGGGACATGTGGGAAAATCAAATCCAAGGGACACCAGGGAATGGCATGGCTGCAGCCATGGTGGATCCCAAAGCTGTGCCCCACAAAACAACCCCGAGCAAGACAGAAATGAAGCAATTCCACTCTCCAGGACAAGGGCTCACTCACCTGGCAGGACTGAAAGCACCGTCCCCTTCCCAAAAGTGACTCTGGCCGCGACATTTACACCCTGACACATCTCATTGCAAAAACCTCTCTGGCAGCCCTGCCCTTGACCTCAAGCACAAAGCACTGCAAATCCAGCAAAGCTTCCTGCCACAACAGGCTCCGCTCTGCTGACATTCCCTGGAACAAGGCAACATCTGCTCCCCAGCTCTCCACTGAAGAGCAGCAGTTCCCTTTGCCTTTCCTCATTTTTAGCACCCATGGGAGACAGCTCCCAGCCATGGCAAGGCTTTCCCAGAACCAGGGGCACCTGCTCCTGTGCAGGGAGCTCCCGGGCACTGCCCAGCTCTGCCTGTGGTGGCTTTCCAAGGTGGCTCTGAGAGCCACGGTTGCCCCTGGGATTGGGCACACGATTTGCGGCCCAAAGCCAGATGCCCTTGGTGAGGAAGAGGAGAGCAGGGTGGGGAAGAAGGGCCAAATCAGCAGATTGTCTCCCTATCCCGGGGATGGCTGCTCCAATCAGCTGCAGGTCAGTGCTCAGGGAGGTGGAAAGGGAGGACAGGGACAGCAGGGCCCAGCAATTCCCCCAGCTGGGCACACTTGTACTCACTGGCCTTCACAAGCAGGCGTGTCCCTGTCCCCAGGACCAGTTTGTAGTTCCCTCCGCTCACACAGTCCTTCACAGCCTAACAAAAACCATCAGCTCTCCTGCCACTTCCTCCTGCACGAGCCTCCAGCACATCAGCTCCTTCCACCCAACACAGCTCTTGGAAGGCAACAAGAACTGCAGCCTGGAAAGGAAACGTCTGGGGAAGCTCATCCCCAGCAGGGAGGAGAGCTGGGATTGTGGTGCAGACAAGAGCATTGGGAATTCATCCTTTCCTCTGCAGAGCACAGCAGCAGCTCCCTGGGCCGTGCCAGACAGAGCCATCAGCATCCCAGCCCAATTGCCAGAGGTGTGGATGGCCATGGCAGGAATTGGCCATCCCTGAGCAAGAGGGCTCAGTGCCTGTGTGTGCTCAGGTGAAAGGAGAGAGCAGGGACTGGCAGGGAGAAGTGAAGGAGCAAATCCATGGCCTTGCTGAGTCAAGGTCCCTTGTGCAGCCAGAGAAAACACAGCCAAAATCCCCACACAGTGAATCCATCTCTTTCAAGATGTCCTTCTCAGCTCTGTGCTGTCCCTTCAAGCACACACACTCACACTCCATCCTCTGCAATCCAGTGTCCAACAGAGCCCAGGAGGATTCAGCAAGGCAGGGAATGCAACTTTCCTGTCCCCACTCCTTCAGGCTGCGTTTCCCCACCCTGGACATGTCCCCCTCATCTCCTGCCTCCTGAGGCAACATTCTGCTCAATGCTGAAGTCACACAGCAACTCCTCCCCTCCCAACTCCAACACATGCCTTCATTCCTGCTCACCCATCCAACATTAGCAGCCTGCAGCTCTGGAGTCTCGAAGGAGCAGAATCCTCCAGCCACGAGAGTTTCCAAGCATCTCTGGGCAGTGCTGGCTCACTTGGGTGGGCATTTCCTGCAAGTTCACTCTCTCAGACTCTCCCCTGGGGCTCTCACTGTCTGCAGGACATTCATCTGTGCAAAAGGCCCCTCAGCAATGAAGCTGCTTCAGATCTCATTAGGAAAACAAGGAGCCCATTCCCTTTCCAGCCACACCTGGCACACCAGGCCCTGCAAAGATATCCCCAGATGTGCTCCCTGCCTCAAAGCCTTGCAGTGCTGGAAGGGCAATCAGAGAGGGGAGCAGCATGAACACAGCGTGGGGACGGAGTCCCTGATGAAGCCCTGCTTCCAGAGGGTCCAGAGTTCCTTCTACTCTTGGGTTTGTCTCCAGCTGCCACGATACAGCAGATGCACAGACAATCCAAGAATGATTACAGGAATTGAAATCAGAATGGTGCATTCCAAGCAGCTGATTCCTTGGGATACCAAGCCATGGTCCTAAATGCCTGTCTGCTGTTCAAACCTGTATCCACCAGAAATGAGGTAAATACATACAAAGACGTTTCTTACTTGGTTTCACAAGCAGCTTGGTCCCTTTTCCAAAGGTGACTTTGGAGAAATCATTCACACAGTGAGAAATGAGCCAACAAAAACCACCCTTGAGGCAATCAGTTACACATCCACCAATACAGGTTGTCTGACCCAGCCACTGAAAACTGATCCAAAAATGCAGCACTTACTCTATGGAAAGATGGGGCTATGGGTATTTCAGTGCCTAATCCAGCTTTTACTTCTGCATGAGTTGCTCTGCAGGAATTTTCAGAGGAAGAGAAGAGAAGCCAGGCTGTCTTTCAAGCCTGTCTATAACAATCATTCCACCACAGCATTGGGCTCATGCAATAATGACCTCGAGTCATTGAAGGATTTTAAAAGAAAGAAAGCCCAAAGAAAAGAAAGGCAAATTCCCCAGATTTTAAAGCAAGGAAACCACATTGTGTTCCTCTAGGTTTGTTCAAGCCCTTACATATATTCAAGGCATTATCCAGAAAATTTTCCAATGTACAGAGAAACTACATTTAACATTTCATCTCTTTTTAAATGCATTTAACTTTCATTAAATTCTATTTGAACCTCCAAGTCCAAACTTGTGTTCCTCATTTCTTTCAATTTACTGTTGCATACTATGTAAAAGAATTCTTTGATGCCCACATTTTCAGTGCAGTCACAGCATTTTGTCAAATGGGCTGTTGATTTAAAGAAGATTGACATGTAGGGCTCCTTGCTTTGCACACACTCTGATCCTGCTCCACTCCATGTTGGAGTCATTTACCTGTTCTGCAGCTGTGAACCTGTGCTGATCACCACAGCTTCCAGAGCTGCTTCAGCAGAGACACAAATGAGCTTGGGAATTGAGGAGGAGTGACAGCGCCTGCAGCAGAGCCCCAGCTCAGTTCAGAGAGAGGGGAATCGCTCATTTACGTTCACATGGGCACTGTAAAATACCTCGAGGCAGCCAAGCAATGGGACAAGCCTAAAGACAAAACCTGGGGCTCCTGGAGAGTTTCATTGTGGCCTTCACAGGATTTTTATTGCTAAACCATAAGCAAAATGAGAAAAATGAAGGAATTCCAGTTTCCCATGCCACTGGCTGTCTGCGGGATCCCACAGTTCCCTTTCCACAGGAAAAGGGTCACTCTCTCTGCACAGTATAACTTTGGACCCATTAATCCCAAAATGTCCCTGTCAGCTCTGCCAATGCCTTTGCACAAAGCTACTGCCCAGCTGTCAAATACAACAGGCTCAAAGGCACTGCTGCTACCCAGAACAAGGGAAAATCCATTCCTGAAACCTTGTTTCAAGAGCAGTTCCTTGTGCAAGAGGGAATTTTTGTGCATTGCCACCATCTCAGAAGCTCCCCTGAAAGTTCACATCAGCAACAATACATGAAAGAGCATCTCTGCTCCCCTCCCAATCTTTGTCATGCACAAAACATCAGTGTCTGCAGAGTGCTCGAGGGCACACTCAAGGATTTTTGACAGAGGAGGCACAGGAAAGCTGAACACTCACTGGGATGGATGGAAAGTCTGGTGCCTGAGCCAAAGGTCAGCTTGTTGTAGTTGTCTCACAGCATTTCCTCCCCTAACAAAAACCCAAGGAGCCTCCTCACAGCAGCAGAACCTCTCCCCCAGCCTTTGCCCAGCCCTGCCAGAGCTGGGGAAACACAAATCTTGTCTGTATCCCACATGCCTCACTTCTCTCTGTGATCAAAGGTGCATAAAGCAGGAATGCAGCAAGAGGAGCCAGCCTGGAGGGAAGCAGCAGCAGCAGCAAACGTACTTGGCAGAAGGTGCAGCTTTGTCCCTGGCCCGAAGTGGAGTTTGGCTGTGTTGGTGTTCACACAGTGTGAGACACTCCTACAGGAACCTGGAGCCCCTGAGCCCAAGGGCAATTGGAGCTGTTGTCACAGGAGCAGAGCACTTGACAGGAGCCCAGAGCTGGCCCTTTGCACAGCCCCACACAAGCTCTGAGCACAGCTTCATCCATCTGCCTCTCTCTCCTGAACCTCCCCTCTGTCCCTTTGGACTCATGGACTATCAGCATGGCATTACCATGGCCATAGCACATTCTCTGAGCAACAAATCCTCCTCCTGGAAATCCTTCCATGCACCAGAGTGTCTTATAAAAAATTCCTTGATGCTGGGACTGAGCAGAAGGCAGAGGGACATGTGGGAAAACCAAATCCAAAGGACACCCTGGGAATGGCAGGGCTGCAGCCATGGGGGATCCCAGAACTGTGTCCCTCAAAACAACACAGAGCAAGAAAGAAATGTAGCAATTCACTCTGCAGTGGACACTGAAGGACATTGGACAAAGGACACAGAGGAAAGCTGCTCACTCACGGGGCTGGATGGACAGTCTGGTCCCTGAGCCAAAGGTCACCTTGCCGTAGCCAGAGCCAAAATCACACAGCATTTCCTCCCCTAACAAAAACCCAGCAAGGCACTGCAGAGCAGCAACTCTCCCCCAGCCTTTGCCCAGCCATGCCAGGCTGCAGGGGCAGCAGAAGGGACACGGGAGGCAGGGGCTGCCATCCCCAGGAGCCTTGTGCCACTCCAGAGGTGTCCTTGTGGGAAGCACCATTGGTCACACATTGCTGCTGCCACTGCCACACAAACGGTGCTGAGTGCAGGGACAGTGGGGAGCAGAAGGAGCACTGGATCTGCTGCAGGATGGAGGGGAACAGGTCTCCCGAGTGAAGTGCCACTTCTCTGTGACACACATCCACCCATGCTCAGAGGCAAGAGGGCAATGGGAACAGACACACAAAGAAATGTTGACTCTGTCACAGACCGAGCAGGAGCAGAAGGCAGAGGGACATGTGGGAAAATCAAATCCAAGGGACACCAGGGGAATGGCAGGGCTGCAGCCATGGTGGATCCCAAAGCTGTGCCCCACAAAACAACCCCGAGCAAGACAGAAATGAAGCAATTCCACTCTCCAGGACAAGGGCTCACTCACCTGGCAGGACTGAAAGCACCGTCCCCTTCCCAAAAATGAGTCTGGCCGCGACATTTACACCCTGACACATCTCATTGCAAAAACCTCTCTGGCAGCCCTGCCCTTGACCTCAAGCACAAAGCACTGCAAATCCAGCAAAGCTTCCTGCCACAACAGGCTCCGCTCTGCTGACATTCCCTGGAACAAGGCAACATCTGCTCCCCAGCTCTCCACTGAAGAGCAGCAGTTCCCTTTGCCTTTCCTCATTTTTAGCACCCATGGGAGACAGCTCCCAGCCATGGCAAGGCTTTCCCAGAACCAGGGGCACCTGCTCCTGTGCAGGGAGCTCCCGGGCACTGCCCAGCTCTGCCTGTGGTGGCTTTCCAAGGTGGCTCTGAGAGCCGTGGTTGCCCCTGGGATTGGGCACACGATTTGCGGCCCAAAGCCAGATGCCCTTGGTGAGGAAGAGGAGAGCAGGGTGGGGAAGAAGGGCCAAATCAGCAGATTGTCTCCCTATCCCGGGGATGGCTGCTCCAATCAGCTGCAGGTCAGTGCTCAGGGAGGTGGAAAGGGAGGACAGGGACAGCAGGGCCCAGCAATTCCCCCAGCTGGGCACACTTGTACTCACTGGGCTTCACAAGCAGGCGTGTCCCTGTCCCCAGGACCAGTTTGTAGTTCCCTCCGCTCACACAGTCCTTCACAGCCTAACAAAAACCATCAGCTCTCCTGCCACTTCCTCCTCCAGGAGCCTCCAGCACTTCAGCTCCTTCCACCCAACACAGCTCTTGGAAGGCAACAAGAACTGCAGCCTGGAAAGGAAACGTCTGGGGAAGCTCATCCCCAGCAGGGAGGAGAGCTGGGATTGTGGTGCAGACAAGAGCATTGGGAATTCATCCTTTCCTCTGCAGAGCACAGCAGCAGCTCCCTGGGCCGTGCCAGACAGAGCCATCAGCATCCCAGCCCAATTGCCAGAGGTGTGGATGGCCATGGCAGGAATTGGCCATCCCTGAGCAAGAGGGCTCAGTGCCTGTGTGTGCTCAGGTGAAAGGAGAGAGCAGGGGCTGGCAGGGAGAAGTGAAGGAGCAAATCCATGGCCTTGCTGAGTCAAGGTCCCTTGTGCAGCCCGAGAAAACACAGCCAAAATCCCCACACAGTGAATCCATCTCTTTCAAGATGTCCTTCTCAGCTCTGTGCTGTCCCTTCAAGCACACACACTCACACTCCATCCTCTGCAATCCAGTGTCCAACAGAGCCCAGGAGGATTCAGCAGGGCAGGGAATGCAACTTTCCTTTCCCCACTCCTTCAGGCTGTGTTTCCCCACCCTGGACATGTCCCCCTCATCTCCTGCCTCCCGAGGCAACATTCTGCTGAATGCTGAAGTCACACAGCAACTCCTCCCCTCCCAACTCCAGCATATGCCTTCATTCCTGCTCACCCATCCAACATTAGCAGCCTGCAGCTCTGGAGTCTCTTAAGGAGCAGAATCCTCCAGCCACGAGAGTTTCCAAGCATCGCTGGGCAGTGCTGGCTCACTTGGGTGGGCATTTCCTGCAAGTTCACTCTCTCAGACTCTCCCCTGGGGCTCTCACTGTCTGCAGGACATTCATCTGTGCAAAAGGCCCCTCAGCAATGAAGCTGCTTCAGATCTCATTAAGGAAAAACAAGGTGTCCATTCCCTTTCCAGCCACACTGGCACACCAGGCCCTGCAAAGACATGCCCAGATGTGCTCCCTGCCTCAAAGCCTTGCAGTGCTGGAAGGGCAATCAGAGAGGGGAGCAGCATGAACACAGCGTGGGGACGGAGTCCCTGATGAAGCCCTGCTTCCAGAGGGTCCAGAGTTCCTTCTACTCTTGGGTTTGTCTCCAGCTGCCACGATACAGCAGATGCACAGACAATCCAAGAATGATTACAGGAATTGAAATCAGAATGGTGCATTCCAAGAAGCTGATTCCTTGGGATACCAAGCCATGGTCCTAAATGCCTGTCTGCTGTTCAAACCTGTATCCACCAGAAATGAGGTAAATACATATAAAGACGTTTCTTACTTGGTTTCACAAGCAGCTTGGTCCCTTTTCCAAAGGTGACTTTGGAGAAATCATTCACACAGTGAGAAAGGAGCCAACAAAAACCACCCTTGAGGCAATCAGTTACACATCCACCAATACAGGTTGTCTGACCCAGCCACTGAAAACTGATCCAAAAATGCAGCACTTACTCTATGGAAAGATGGGGCTATGGGTATTTCAGTGCCTAATCCAGCTTTTACTTCTGCATGAGTTGCTCTGCAGGAATTTTCAGAGGAAGAGAAGAGAAGCCAGGCTGTCTTTCAAGCCTGTCTATAACAATCATTCCACCACAGCATTGGGCTCATGCAATAATGATCTCGAGTCATTGAAGGATTTTAAAAGAAAGAAAGCCCAAAGAAAAGAAAGGCAAATTCCCCAGATTTTAAAGCAAGGAAACCACATTGTGTTCCTCTAGGTTTGTTCAAGCCCTTACATATATTCAAGGCATTATCCAGAAAATTTTCCAATGTACAGAGAAACTACATTTAACATTTCATCTCTTTTTAAATGCATTTAACTTTCATTAAATTCTATTTGAACCTCCAAGTCCAAACTTGTGTTCCTCATTTCTTTCAATTTACTGTTGCATACTATGTAAAAGAATTCTTTGATGCCCACATTTTCAGTGCAGTCACAGCATTTAGTCAAATGGACTGTTGATTTAAAGAAGATTGACATGTAGGGCTCCTTGCTTTGCACACACTCTGATCCTGCTCCACTCCATGTTGGAGTCATTTACCTGTTCTGCAGCTGTGAACCTGTGCTGATCACCACAGCTTCCAGAGCTGCTTCAGCAGAGACACAAATGAGCTTGGGAATTGAGGAGGAGTGACACTGCCTGCAGCAGAGCCCCAGCTCCGTTCAGAGAGAGGGAAAATCGCTCATTTACGTTCACATGGGCACTGTAAAATACCTCGAGGCAGCCAAGCAATGGGACAAGCCTAAAGACAAAACCTGGGGCTCCTGGAGAGTTTCATTGTGACCTTCACAGGATTTTTATTGCTAAACCATAAGCAAAATGAGAAAAATGAAGGAATTCCAGTTTCCCATGCCACTGGCTGTCTGCGGGATCCCACAGTTCCCTTTCCACAGGAAAAGGGTCACTCTCTCTGCACAGTATAACTTTGGACCCATTAATCCCAAAATGTCCCTGTCAGCTCTGCCAATGCCTTTGCACAAAGCTACTGCACAGCTGTCAAATACAACAGGCTCAAAGGCACTGCTGCTACCCAGAACAAGGGAAAATCCATTCCTGAAACCTTGTTTCAAGAGCAGTTCCTTGTGCAAGAGGGAATTTTTGTGCATTGCCACCATCTCAGAAGCTCCCCTGAAAGTTCACATCAGCAGCAATACATGAAAGAGCATCTCTGCCCCCCTCCCAGTCTTTGTCATGCACAAAATAGCAGTGTCTACAGAGTGCTCGAGGGCACACTCAAGGATTTTTGACAGAGGAGGCACAGGAAAGCTGAACACTCACTGGGATGGATGGACAGTCTGGTGCCTGAGCCAAAGGTCACCTTGTTGTAGTTGTCTCACAGCATTTCCTCCCCTAACAAAAACCCAAGGAGCCTCCTCAGAGCAGCAGAACCTCTCCCCCAGCCTTTACCCAGCCCTGTCAGAGCTGAGGAAACACAAATCTTGTCTGTATCCCACAGCCCTGACTTCTCTCTGTGATCAAAGGTGCATAAAGCAGGAAAGCAGCAAGAGGAGCCAGCCTGGAGGGAAGCAGCAGCAGCAGCAAACGTACTTGGCAGAAGGTGCAGCTTTGTCCCTGGCCCAAAGAGGATTTTGGCTGAGTTGGTGTTCACACAGTGTGAGACACTCCTACAGGAACCTGGAGCCCCTGAGCCCAAGGGCAATTGGAGCTGCTGTCACAGGAGCAGAGCACTTGACAGGAGCCCAGAGCTGGCCCTTTGCACAGCCCCACACGAGCTCTGAGTACAGCTTCATCCATCTGCCTCTCTCTCCTGAACCTCCCCTCTGTCCCTTTGGACTCATGGACTATCAGCATGGCATTACCATGGCCATAGCACATTCTCTGAGCAACAAATCCTCCTCCTGGAAATGCTTCCAGGCACCAGAGTGTCTAGTAAAAAATTCCTTGATGCTGGGACTGAGCAGAAGGCAGAGGGACATGTGGGAAAACCAAATCCAAAGGACATCCTGGGAATGGCAGGGCTGCAGCCATGGTGGATCCCAGAACTGTGCCCCTCAAAACAACCCCAAGCAAGAAAGGAATGTAGCAATTCACTCTGCAGTGGACACTCAAGGACATTGGACAAAGGACACAGAGGAAAGCTGCTCACTCACGGAGCTGGATGGACAGTCTGGTCCCTGAGCCAAAGGTCAGCTTGCCGTAGCCAGAGCCAAAATCACACAGCATTTCCTCCCCTAACAAAAACCCAGCAAGGCACTGCAGAGCAGCAACTCTCCCCCAGCCTTTGCCCAGCCATGCCAGGCTGCAGGGGCAGCAGAAGGGACACGGGAGGCAGGGGCTGCCATCCCCAGGAGCCTTGTGCCACTCCAGAGGTGTCCTTGTGGGAAGCACCATTGGTCACACATTGCTGCTGCCACTGCCACACAAACGGTGCTGAGTGCAGGGACAGTGGGGAGCAGAAGGAGCACTGGATCTGCTGCAGGATGGAGGGGAACAGGTCTCCCGAGTGAAGTGCCACTTCTCTGTGACACACATCCACCCATGCTCAGAGGCAAGAGGGCAATGGGAACAGACACACAAAGAAATGTTGACTCTGTCACAGACCGAGCAGGAGCAGAAGGCAGAGGGACATGTGGGAAAACCAAATCCAAGGGACACCAGGGGAATGGCAGGGCTGCAGCCATGGTGGATCCCAAAGCTGTGCCCCACAAAACAACCCCGAGCAAGACAGAAATGAAACAATTCCACTCTCCAGGACAAGGGCTCACTCACCTGGCAGGACTGAAAGCACCGTCCCCTTCCCAAAAGTGACTCTGGCTGCGACATTTACACCCTGACACATCTCATTGCAAAAACCTCTCTGGCAGCCCTGCCCTTGACCTCAAGCACAAAGCACTGCAAATCCAGCAAAGCTTCCTGCCACAACAGGCTCCGCTCTGCTGACATTCCCTGGAACAAGGCAACATCTTCTCCCCAGCTCTCCACTGAAGAGCAGCAGTTCCCTTTGCCTTTCCTCATTTTCAGCACCCATGGGAGACAGCTCCCAGCCATGGCAAGGCTTTCCCAGAACCAGGGGCACCTGCTCCGGTGCAGGGAGCTCCTGGACACTGCCCAGCTCTGCCTGTGGTGGCTTTCCAAGGTGGCTCTGAGAGCCGTGGTTGCCCCTGGGATTGGGCACACGATTTGCAGCCCAAAGCAGATGCCCTTGGTGAGGAAGAGGAGAGCAGGGTGGGGAAGAAGGGCCAAATCAGCAGATTGTCTCCCTATCCCGGGGATGGCTGCTCCAATCAACTGCAGGTCAGTGCTCAGGGAGGTGGAAAGGGAGGACAGGGACAGCAGGGCCCAGCAATTCCCCCAGCTGGGCACACTTGTACTCACTGGGCTTCACAAGCAGGCGTGTCCCTGTCCCCAGGACCAGTTTGTAGTTCCCTGTGCTCACACAGTCCTTCACAGCCTAACAAAAACCATCAGCTCTCCGGCCACTAACCTCCTCCAGGAGCCTCCAGCACTTCAGCTCCTTCCACCCAAAACAGCTCTTGGAAGGCAACAAGAACTGCAGCCTGGAAAGGAAATGTCTGGGGAAGCTCATCCCCAGCAGGGAGGAGAGCTGGGATTGTGGTGCAGACAAGAGCATTGTGAATTCATCCTTTCCTCTGCAGATCACAGCAGCAGCTCCCTGGGCCGTGCCAGACAGAGCCATCAGCATCCCAGCCCAATTGCCAGAGGTGTGGATGGCCATGGCAGGAATTGGCCATCCCTGAGCAAGAGGGCACAGTGCCTGTGTGTGCTCAGGTGAAAGGAGAGAGCAGGGACTGGCAGGGGCAAGTGAAGGAGCAAATCCATGGCCTTGCTGAGTCAAGGTCCCTTGTGCAGCCAGAGAAAATACAGCCAAAATCCCCACAGACTGAGTCCCTCTCCCTCCACATCCCCCTCACTAACTGCTGACTGCAGAACTGCTTCACAGGGTGAAGCAGGAATAAACTTCAAAACTTACTGGGATTTATTCTCAGCTGTGTTCCTCCTCCAAAGGTGACCTTGTTTCCATAACCTGTCACACAGTGTTTGCCCTCACAACAAAAACCCTGTGAGTCTCCTCACAGGCTGATTCCCTGCAGAGCTGTGCTTTGCTGCCTGGGCATTTCTCTGGCAGAGCTGCAGCTTATCCCTTTCAGCTCTGGCAGAGGTGACCCCTGGGGGCTCATTTGTCCCATGTGAAGAAAAGATGCACAATGATGCTGACTCAGTGCTGGGAACTTGGCCCTAAAATGAGAGTTCTTCTCTTGGCCCTTCCTGCACACTCTGTGCAGCCAGAATGCCTTTCTTGCCCCTGGCTGCTCTCTGTCCCTGACCCCTCCCACGCACCAACTCCATCTCTGTGCAGAGCAGTGTCCAACACAACCCAGGAGGGTTTTCTCCAGGCAAGGGATGGGACTTTGCTATCCCCACTCCTCCAAGCTGCATTTCAACCTTCCAGGTTTCACCTCTAGTTTAGTTCCATTCCCAGAGGCCATTTCCCAGTGGATGCTGAATTCACACACACAAACAAAAACCACACACAGATTTTACCAGGAAACAGCACAAGGATTCCCACTGAGATCAAGGGGTAAATAGGTACAGCCCTTGTCACCCACCTCGGACCCCCCACAGCAATGTCTTTCCTGTCCCATCCCTCTGAGCTCTCCAGCTAAAAACAATCAAGAAATGCATGAAGATGGAATTCCAGCCCTGTGCCCATGTGGGCAGATGGGAAAGAGCCACCCCCAATGCCAGGGGTGAGCAGGTCCCTCTTCCTCCCCTGTATTTCAGCCACCAGGAGTTAACCTGCACCTCGTCAGGGCCTTCCACAGAAACTGTGAAAGTTCCACAGAAACTGCAAAAGTTTGACAGAAACTGCTGCCAGGCCCAAAGCTGAACTCGCCAACCTCTGCCCCTGCCCAATGCCACAGCCAGGGCCAGCTGTGCCAAAACCCCACGGCCACCAGACAGGAAACACCCAGCAGGCAGTGACATTTGGCTCTCCCAGCAGAGGGTGGAAAAAACAGAAAGCCAAAGGAAATCATTAATTCCTGGGCTGTGCCAGCATCCTGCCCCACACACCAGGCTCACACAGAGCTGCCCATGAGGGCTGCAGCACTGCCTGGAGCCCCTTCAGGAGCAGCCAGGGCTGCCCAGGGCACAAGCACTTCTCACAGTCTCACTGATTTAGGTGTCATTGGAAAGTGCTTTCCCCCCTTCCCAAAGACAACTTTCTGCCCTGACCCCTCCTCCCACAGCAGCTCAGAGCTCTTCCATTCCCAGAGAGAGGACACAGGCTTCTCTTTGCTTACAGAGAGGCTTCCCAACATTTCCACCCAACATTATGGCCTTGGACATTTCTGCATTGCCCTCGAGGGCTAAAATGTAATTTTGACAGGAGACACAAGGTCTCACCCCTCCCTTTGTCCCAGCTCCAAGGAGGAGCTGATCCCATGGAAATCACAGAACAAAAGCCATCCCAGCAGGGCTCTCATGTGCCCGGAGCAGGGCAGCCTTTGGTGGGGCTGACCAGGAACGTCCCAGCAAGGCACAGGGGACACTTTTCCAATAATCACCCAGACCCTGAGTTGGGATTTACTCTGTGCAAGCACAGCCTCCTTCAAGAGCACACTGAGGGCATTCCCAGAGCCTGTGCCAGGAGAGAAGGCATTTCAGGTGTGCAAAGGTGGAATGAAAGGAGGAATACGGAAGCATTCCCATTGCAGGAGAGGAATTTGGGAGATGATTGGCAAGCTGCTCACTCACTCGGCTGGATGGACAGTCTGGTGCCTGAGCCAAAGGTCAGCTTGGTGTAGCTGTCACACAGCATTTCCTCCCCTAACAAAACCCCAAGGAGCCTCCTCAGAGCAGCAGAACCTCTCCTCCAGCCTTTGCCCAGCCGTGCCAGAGCTGGGGAAACACAAATGCGCCTTGCCTGTATCCCACATGCCTCACTTCTCTCTGTGATCAAAGGTGCATAAAGCAGGAATGCAGCAAGAGGAGCCAGCCTGGAGGGAAGCAGCAGCAGAAGCAGCAAACGTACTTGGCAGAAGGTGCAGCTTTGTCCCTGGCCCGAAGTGGAGTTTGGCTGTGCTGGTGCTCACACAGTGTGAGACACTCCTACAGAAACCCAGGGCTCAGGCTGCCTCACCCCCTCTGCTCTCCCTCTGCGAGGACAGGGATGAGCTCCTCAGACAGGAGATGGCCTCGGCTTGGGAACTGCAATAGTGAGAGGAGGGAAAGGGAAAACCTCAGGGCTTCCTTCCTCAGGCTGTTTGCAAAATCCCTGTCCTTTCCTGGCACTGAGACTTCCCAGCACAGTGCCCAAATGGATTGGGCTTGGTCTGGGGTGAAACCCACTCTGGCCAGGGGTTCTAAAGTTTGGCACCATCATTCCCTTTCCCTGGGAGCTCAGGTCACCTTTCCTCTCCTGTGTGCTTGTCCTGTGTTGCTGCTGGAGCCCAGCCCAGGACAGAATTGTTGGGGGAAATTGCAACCAAATTTCTCCACAAAGCTCTTGCACTGCACTTTGTGCAGCTGGAGCACAACATGGTCTATGTTGAGCCCACCTTGGCTCAGGGGAGAGACAACTCACCTGGGAGCACGAGAAGTTTGGTTCCACTCCCCCAGGTCAGCTTTCCCCAGTCTACAGAACTTGCACTGTGCGACAGCTCTTTACAAAATGAACCTCTCCATCCAGCCCCCTCAGGGGCCGTAGCAGGGCTGGGATTCATTCAATCCTGGATGTGCCCCTCAGAGAGGCTCTAAACACCCACACAGATTTCCAGAGATCTCCTCTGGCCTCTCTGTGCCAAAACCCCATTTCTCTGTTCAAATCCCTGGGGATAACTTCATTTGATTATGGTCACTAAACATGTCAGAGATGGGAAGAACCTACCCCTCAGCTCTCAAGGAACACTTTAGCATCCCTGCCCCAAAGGCTGCTTGCGCTGGGATGGGAAAAGTGCTGGAAATAATAGCCTGGACCCAGCTCTGGGTCAGGGTCAGTGCCACAGCCCTGGGTCAGGGTCAGTGCCACAGCCCTGGGTCGGGGTCACTGTCACAGCCCTGGGTCAGGGTCACTCACACAGCCCTGGGTCAGGGTCACTGTCACAGCCCTGGGTCAGGGTCACTCACACAGCCCTGGGTCAGGGTCACTCACACAGCCCTTGGTCAGGGGCACTGACACAGCTCAGCTTCCCAGCAGCACAGATTTCCAGCTCCAGGACACATCTCTGCAGTGCCAGAGGGGCTCCACCATTTCAAGCCTTGCTCTCCATTTCTGCTGGGCTTCAATTCCTTTAATTGCCCATCCCCAGCACAGCCCCAGCACAGAATTGCTGCCTGAGATTGCAGCCCTCAGGCACTGACCACTGCCTTGGCCAGAGGTGCCTGGAGCCCCTGAGCCCAAGGGCAATTGGAGCTGCTGTCACAGGAGCAGAGCACTTGACAGGAGCCCAGAGCTGGCCCTTTGCACAGCCCCACACAAGCTCTGAGCACAGCTTCATCCATCTGCCTCTCTCTCCTGAACCTCCCCTCTGTCCCTTTGGACTCATGGACTATCAGCATGGCATTACCATGGCCATAGCACATTCTCTGAGCAACAAATCCTCCTCCTGGAAATCCTTCCGTGCACCAGAGTGTCTTGAAAAAAGTTCCTTGATGCTGGGACAGAGCAGAAGGCAGAGGGACATGTGGGAAAACCAAATCCAAAGGACACCCTGGGAATGGCAGGGCTGCAGCCATGGTGGATCCCAAAACTGTGCCCCTCAAAACAACACAGAGCAAGACAGAAATGAAGCAATTCCCTCTGCAGTGGACACGGAAAGACATTGGACAAAGGACACAGAGGAAAGCTGCTCACTCACGGGGCTGGATGGACAGTCTGGTCCCTGAGCCAAAGGTCACCTTGTTGTAGTCAGAGCCATAATCACACAGCATTTCCTCCCCTAACAAAAACCCAGCGAGGCACTGCAGAGCAGCAGCTCTCCCCCAGCCTTTGCCCACGGCCATGGCCACGCTCAGCCAGGCAGCAGAAGGGAGACAGTGCCTTACAGCGGATTCTGTGCCTCACTGGGATTCAGGGGCACAGGACAGCCTTGCCATGGGCAGCTGGCACCTGTGGGAGCAGGCGTGTGGCCACTCTGTGCATCCCAGCCCAACAGAGAGCACGAAGGCTTGCTTTGGACACTCCTTTCAAGCAAAGTCCACCCCTGAACATGGACACACAGAGATTACCAAACACCCAGCCAGGCTGCTGCTCTCAGCCACCCAAGGAATGACCTCAAACAGAGCAGAAAGCGCAGGAACAGCGTTGGACTTACGTGGCCAAACAATGAGTCGCGTTCCAGAGCCAAAGACAGGTTTATAAGAACCTGATCCTGAGGTCACACAGCATTTCCTCTCCTAACAAAAACCTTCCCCACCACCTCGCAGCACTGGGCACCCTCAGCTCAACCAGACAGTGTTGAATGTCCTGAGAACTCAGCCACAGCCAGAAGGGAAGAACTTCCATGATCTGATTGCAGCATCAAGGGCACTGTTGGACCTACAAGTACAAGCCCCCGTCTGAATGGCTGCTGCTCATGTTCTGGGCTAAATGAGTTAAATCTCACACAGGTTCCCCATCTCAGAGACTCCTCTGCATCATCTGCATTAAATTAAATGACAGCTGTAATCTCCCTCAACTGAGAAAGATGATTCAGACACAACGAGTTTGTCTAGAAGACTCTCCAGTGGACACTCAAGGACATTGGACAAAGGACACACAGGAAAGCTGAACACTCACGGGGCTGGATGGACAGTCTGGTCCCTGAGCCAAAGGTCACCTTGTAGCCAGAGCCAGAATCACACAGCATTTCCTCCCCTAACAAAAACCTTCCCCACCAGCTGGCAATGCTGGTCAGCCACAGCCCAACCAGACAGTGCTGAATGTCCCAAGGACTCGGCCACAGCCTGAAGTGAAGAGCTCCCATGAGCTGCCTGTGGGATCAAGAGCCCTGTTGGACCTGTGGATGCAAACCCTGTTTGGGAGCATTGTTGTTTCTGCCCAAAGCCAAAGCCTGTCTTGGAGAAGAGAAGGTGCCATGTCACCGCACAGCTGAAGGACCAGCAGCCCAGGAAGTCTATCCTGGAAATCTCACAGGGCTCGGGGCAGTTTTGCCCCACATGGAAGGAGTTAACCTTTGCCAAGGTGAGCATGTGCCATAGCTCACACAGCACTTTCAGCTCAGCAAGAACACAAGCTCATCCACAGGCTGAGAGAAAAACAGTCCCTGCTGGCATGGCCATGGCACAAAATGTCCTGAGCTAATGTGGCCAGGACCCCACAGTGCATATCTGAAAGGAAGGACATCGATCCCTGACAGGGTAACTGAGGACATGCCTTGGTAGACCTCTCTTCAGCTCATATCACCAGAATGACTTTCTGTATCGTTCTCCTTTATATATACAATATTGAGCAAAAAATGGTTTCAGCCTTACTTGGTTTCACCCTTAGCTGCACTCTGCTTCCAAAGGTGAGTTTGTTTCCATAGTTATTCACACAGTATTTACTTTCAGAACAAAACCCCTTTCTTTCCTCCAGTTCCTAATTAAGTCTTACTTGACAGTCTTTTCAACTTAGTTTACCAAGTTAACTCCCTGGCAACTTTAACTTACATTTCCTGTAAAAAATTTTCCTAGTTGATATTCTTGTTCACTTTGGACAGAGATGGCCACTGACTGAAAGTTTTCTCCTTCATTCATGCAAAGAAATCTCACAGCAAAATTCCTCCTTCAGCATTAGATCAGCATTAAAAGCAGAGATCTCCTCCTAGACCTTCCTGCACAGCTTCAAAACACATTTCCTGATTTCCCAAACAAAAAATGCCCTGTCTCTTCCAACCTCTTTCCATGACAGCCCAGCTTTTTGTTTTTTTTTTGTCAAAGAGTGCAAACCTGGATGGAAATCTCTCTGTAGCCAGAAGCAGGAGGAACAGAGCAAAGGCTAAGACAGTTTTCCCAGCAGAGAAGGAACTGCAGCATCTGAGAATTAATGACAACATTGCCTGTTCTGCACAATGGAAATAAAAGAACAGTGAGAGGTCTGCAGGTCTGGGAGATTTCTGGGAACAGGTAGAAGTGAAAAAAAGATTCACAAATGTTACAACTCTCAATGACACCCACGGCACAGGAAAATCCAGCCCCTCAAGCAGGTATTTAGCTTTATAAAGATTTTTTTTTCTTTGAAGCAAGGTCAACCTGTGACCTTCAGTTGGTCTCAGGAGGAAAGAACAATGGAATTGTAATGGCTGATCCAATGCTTTCCTGGAAAGAGGAATTAGGCTTTCCTGTTCTTAACTCCCTCAGGGTTTCTACCTACCTGGTTTCACAATCAGTTGTGTCCCACTTCCAAAGGTCACTTTCCAGACACCTGAATTCACACAGTGACATATTCACCAACAAAAACCACACACAGCTTTGGGTCCACACAAATGTGTGTGTTTTTCAAAAGACATCAAGGGCGAAAACAGAAGTCACCCTTGTCACATACCTTTGAGTCTAAATTAGGATGTTTTCCTAGCTGCATACCTCTGATCTTTCCAGGCAGAAACAATTCTGAATGCAGTAGAAAACCAAAACCTGTTAGCATAACATAGCTGAAGCTCTTGGACAGTTTTTAAGTTGAATAATTTTTGTAATGTTTAGGAGAATCTCAGCCTTGTATTTATAATATGAGACAACTATTTGTTTTTAGATGTACCTGATTTCAGAATTAGTTTTGTGCCTCTCCCAAAGGTGAGCTTCCAGGAAGAGTCAGTTATCCCACAGTAATCAACCTTTGTAGAAAAACACTAAAGGAGAGAAGCCTCAGCCTTTAACAGGCAGAACACACTGTTTGACATTTCAAAAGGGGATGAAATTTCCAATGCTTTTTAAAACAACTAACAGCTCTTTCTAAAACTGCTCGTGGTCTAAAGGAGTCAGGCAGAACAGCCAAACAGTCAATTGCAGAAGCTCAGCAAGGGACCAGACCCATAAGAGAAAGAGGCAAAGAAACATAAAACAGACAGGAACTTCCAGATAAAATCAATCTAAGGTCCTAATTTTTCTAGTTAGTTTAGTTGACAATGAACTCAGTAAGGGATCCAAACCCAAGTCCCAGAAACCAGCTCTACCTAATTTTCTGAGTAAACAATACAGCTATTCCTGTATGCTAATCTCAAATACATTCCCTGGAAGGGTTCCTCTGACTGAGGTGCTGCACAACACAAACCCATTCACTGATTTTCAGCAAAATAACAGTTTCTGAGCTGTTCCACTCACAGCAAAATGGCAAAGCAGTTAGAATCTAGTTGTTCAGAATGTTCTCTCCTCCTCCATTCCATCTTCCCTTCATGTTGTAAAGAAGTTTTTCCCTCTGTATTTTAAGGAAGATTTAACAAAACCCCTAAAAGATTCAATCAGTACTTGAAGAGATACCTACTGGGCTTTACCAGCAGCTTGGTTCCACTTCCAAAGGTCAGTTTTTCTCCACTTCCTGAATACACACAGTCAAACACTCCCTTACAAAAACCCCCATGCTCTTCTGCACATTTCAGCTTCCAGGGCCTGTGACTGTATTTGTCACCAAAATAAAACTGTCTGTGCAAAACGCCTGTTAGAGATCCCCACAAAGTGAACGCTGGGTTGTCTCTGCTCTTTCTCCTTTCAGGTTATGTTTCAATACTTTTTACAGCTCACAAAAGATGAAGTGCCCTGATTGTGAGATGCTTTGGCATAGCCAGGAATAAACTAAGGCCCTCCCTACAGAAATCATAGAGCTAATATCTATATCCAAAGCTGTGCTTTGGAAAGACAGACATTCCCAGGAGCACTGCACTCCCCAGTCCTGAATGGTTTTGCAGGGGAAGATGTAACTGGGGACAATCTCTGGCAAGGACATCTGGCCCAGTATTTCACAGAAGCAGAAGTTCTGCGGGCTCCTCTATATCTGTTAATACATCTTAAATCACTTTTTTATAGGACAGAGACTTGCCAGTTCTCTGAAGAGCCATCTTCTTTCTTGGTCATGCAATTCCACACTTGGGGAGACCTTGTGGTGCCCTTCAAAAGGGATAAATGTGAAAAGCACAAGGAAAATCCATTCTTTTACACTGTCTGCATTATCTCCTTCTACTAAAGAATACCTTGAAGCTCAAGCAACTTGAGAAATGAGACAGCTCTCTAGTCTGGTGAAAGATTTCTCATCTCTCTGGCACTCCACACTGATGTACATGGTTTCCATTTAGCTGGAAATTTAGTCTTTACATCCTTTGTGTGAGTAGAAACTTCCTGTAATTCCTGGAAGGAATTCCTCCTCTCATAACAGCTCCTCTCCATGAACTCTCAGTCCTTATGAAAAAACCCAAGATTTCTTCTTGCTGCTCTGTTTTCTCTAAGTGTTCTAGCCACACTCTCATTTCAGCCCTAGAAGCAGTAGATATGGAAGGAGATTCCCCTCCCAGGGTAATTACATACTACCAATTCCAAGCATCTGATTCTCCAATATTTCTCAAAATATTCTGGTTCAGATCATGCACTTACTTGGTTTAACACTGAGCCTCGTTCCTTTGCCAAACTGCAGCTTTGCAAAGCTGCTTCCTGAAGTCACACATCATTTATTTCCTTTGCAAAAAACTTTCCTGTTCTGCAAATGCACACAAAACTGGAGAGCTTCGGCTCTGTAATGATTTCTGGACAGGAGCAAACTCAGATAATCCCATCCCAGACTCAGTGAACCTGGCAAAGAAAATCTAGGCATATATTTGGCATCTCAATAAAATATTTCCATTCTGTAAGCTACCTGGACAGCAAAATGCTTCCATCCTAATTACAAGCCTCTGTTCCTTGCTCCTCACTAAGAATTCAGAATTCAATAGGTCACTGAAAGATGAGAAAGAGAGCTCTCCCTTGCAGTCAGGTAATTAACCACACTCCTAATGAGTTTCTATGATGGATATGCCCATTGCAGCTCTCTGTTTTATATCCTGTGTGGTTCCACACATATTTAAGTGGATGGTTTGCTTATGTGAAGTTTTCAAAAATGCAGTAATGAAGATGTCATGATGCAAGCCCACCTAATTCTCCTCCCTGCACCCAGTCTGGGCACAAATCACTCACTGCATCCTGAATAAAATAAGCATCAAATCAAGTCTGTAGCTGAATTAACCTACACCTTGTGGTGCTCACTTGGGTCAGCCTTGGGTTTCATTTTCTGCCTACCACCTTTCATTCGCAGCATTTCCCCCTCCTCCAGTATTTCCTGACATTTGGAAAAGAGAAATGTTTATCACAGAATTCAACAAAACTACAATTTCTCACCTGTGAATCTAAGGCAAAATGTGACAGAAACACCATTATGGTCATAAGTCAGGAATCAGGACTTACTAAGAATTTTTAGCCTGACCTCTACATAACACAGGCAGTAAAACTGAGTGTAAGACTCCTGCAGTGCTTGAGACCATCACAATTGAAGAAGAATTTCACTCTCTGGATTTGCCTGATGGACCATGAGTACATTTGCAAAATATCTGGCAGAGTAGGAAGGTAAACAGGTAAAGAAAGTTGCTTCCTTAAGCAGACTACACTTACTTGTTATGACAATTATCTGTGTCCCCTGTCCAAATATCTGCTTTCTTCCTCCTGCAGTTGCAGTGCCTGAGAGCTCTCTACAAAAATCATCTCTGAAGCTTGAACTTTGTAATTTCTCAGCTAAAAGCTTGCTGGCAAGTCACAGGACCTGCCTATAAAGAAAACATTGTGCCTTTCACAGTTCAAAATTGGAAAAAAAACCCCAGAAATAACAAGTCAGATGTACATAAATATTTTACAGGAAATGCTGTCTGGACTGGTTTTCTTTCTTTCTTCCTCAGGTATTTTATTTAAATTTTGACTGCAAATTGGAGATTTTCCTGTGAACAAAGGTTTGTTCTGATTTCTTCCTACCAAGTGAAAATAAAGTTAATTTTACTTTTCTGATTCCTGTTTCTCAGCTGTATCTGCCTCACAAGTGCCCATTTTATCCCTGATATTCAATAGACAATGAAGTCATTCAACCTGATAGAACGAGAAGACTTTTAAGTAGATTGAATATCTAAGCCTCAGAGGGAGGTCCATTAGATTTCCAATTACTTCTTGATTGTTGAACTTGCCCAAACAATGCAACAGTTATGCACTAGCACTGCCTAAACTGATAAATAGGCAGGAAATGTGTAGCTACATGTGGGATAGCCCCTGAAAAAGTCTGTGCACTTTGTCAGATATTAGCTTGGAGTGAAAACCTGTGCAGAAGACTTGAATACAAACTCCTTCATGAGAAGCACCTCACTGAAATTGCAAGGGCAGGACAGAATTTAACAAACATTGCAGTTATCCTGTCTGTCTATACTGCGAGGCTCTAGGAGGAATCTGAATTCCTCATTCCAGCTGAATCTCTGGGATAGCATCTCTAGGACCAGGGTACAAGAACATTTCTGCATCCAGCTCTGCTGAGCACTCAGGAGTTGCACAGAATGGGCTCTGCCTGTATCTGGGATAAGCCAAAACGCTATTTTTGAGTGAAAACAAATGCTGAAACACTGGTTTTCCTGGGAGACTTACTTGGAAGCACAAGCAGATGAGTTCCTCCACCAAAAGTGACACTCCTGCTAGCACCAGACACACAGTGACAAGGGTCTTTATAGAAACCACTGCAGGATGAATTGAACAGAATGCCAATGGCTGCTGAATGACAGAATTAACTACTCTTCCGAACCTGTAGAAGCCAGGAGGAAGCAAAATGTCTTGCTCAGAAATTTACTTCTGTTGCTGGAAGCTCATCCCCAGCAGGGAGGAGAGCTGGGATTGTGGTGCAGACAAGAGCATTGGGAATTCATCCTTTCCTCTGCAGATCACAGCAGCAGCTCCCTGGGCTGTGCCAGACAGAGCCATCAGCATCCCAGCCCAATTGCCAGAGGTGTGGATGGCCATGGCAGGAATTGGCCATCCCTGAGCAAGAGGGCTCAGCGCCTGTGTGTGCTCAGGTGAAAGGAGAGAGCGGGGGCAGGCAGGGGCAAGTGAAGTAGCAAATCCATGGCCTTGCTGAGTCAAGGTCTATTGCGCAGCCAGAGAAAATACAGCCAAAATCCCTACAGACTGAGTCCCTCTCCCTCCACATCCCCCTCACTAACTGCTGACTGCAGAACTGCTTCACAGGGTGAAGCAGGAATAAACTTCAAAACTTACTGGGATTTATCCTAAGCTGAGTTCCGCCTCCAAAGGTGACCTTGTTGTCATAACCTGTCACACAGTGTTTGCCCTCACAACAAAAACCCTGTGAGTCTCCTCACAGGCTGATTCCCTGCAGAGCTGTGCTTTGCTGCCTGGGCATTTCTCTGGCAGAGCTGCAGCTTATCCCTTTCAGCTCTGGCAGAAGTGACCCCTGGGGGCTCATTTGTCCCATGTGAAGAAAAGATGCACAATGATGCTGACTCAGTGCTGGGAACTTGGCCCTAAAATGAGAGTTCTTCTCTTGGCCCTTCCTGCACACTCTGTGCAGCCAGAACACCTTTCTTGCCCCTGGCTGCTCTCTGTTCCTGACCCCTCCCACGCACCAACTCCATCTCTGTGCAGAGCAGTGTCCAACACAACCCAGGAGGGTTTTCTCCAGGCAAGGGATGGGACTTTGCTATCCCCACTCCTCCAAGCTGCATTTCAACCTTCCAGGTTTCACCTCTAGTTTAGTTCCATTCCCAGAGGCCATTTCCCAGTGGATGCTGAATTCACACACACAAACAAAAACCACACACAGATTTTACCAGAAAACAGCACAAGGATTCCCACTGAGATCAAGGGGTAAATAGGTACAGCCCTTGTCACCCACCTCGGACCCCCCACAGCAATGTCTTTCCTGTCCCATCCCTCTGAGCTCTCCAGCTAAAAACAATCAAGAAATGCATGAAGATGGAATTCCAGCCCTGTGCCCATGTGGGCAGATGGGAAAGAGCCACCCCCAATGCCAGGGGTGAGCAGGTCCCTCTTCCTCCCCTGTATTTCAGCCACCAGGAGTTAACCTGCACCTCGTCAGGGCTTTCACAGAAACTGTGAAAGTTCCACAGAAACTGCAAAAGTTTGACAGAAACTGCTGCCAGGCCCAAAGCTGAACTCGCCAACCTCTGCCCCTGCCCAATGCCACAGCCAGGGCCAGCTGTGCCAAAACCCCACGGCCACCAGACAGGAAACACCCAGCAGGCAGTGACATTTGGCTCTCCCAGCAGAGGGTGGAAAAAACAGAAAGCCAAAGGAAATCATTAATTCCTGGGCTGTGCCAACATCCTGCCCCACACACCAGGCTCACACAGAGCTGCCCACGAGGGCTGCAGCACTGCCTGGAGCCCCTTCAGGAGCAGCCAGGGCTGCCCAGGGCACAAGCACTTCTCACAGTCTCACCGATTTAGGTGTCATTGGAAAGGGCTTTCCCCCCTTCCCAAAGACAACTTTCTGCCCTGACCCCTCCTCCCACAGCAGCTCAGAGCTCTTCCATTCCCAGAGAGAGGACACAGGCTTCTCTGTGCTAACAGAGAGGCTTCCCAACATTTCCACCCAACATTATGGCCTTGGACATTTCTGCATTGCCCTTGAGGGCTAAAACGTAATTTTGACAGGAGACACAAGGTCTCACCCCTCGCTTTGTCCCAGCTCCAAGGAGGAGCTGATCCCATGGAAATCACAGAACAAAAGCCATCCCAGCAGGGCTCTCATGTGCCCGGAGCAGGGCAGCCTTTGGTGGGGCTGACCAGGAACGTCCCAGCAAGGCACAGGGGACACTTTTCCAATAATCACCCAGACCCTGAGTTGGGATTTACTCTGTGTGAGCACAGCCCCCTTCAAGAGCACACTGAGGGCATTCCCAGAGCCTGTGCTGGGAGAGAAGGCATTTCAGGTGCGCAAAGGTGGAATGAAAGGAGGAATACAGAAGCATTCCCATTGCAGGAGAGGAATTTGGGAGATGATTGGCAAGCTGCTCACTCACTCGGCTGGATGGACAGTCTGGTGCCTGAGCCAAAGGTCAGCTTGGTGTAGCTGTTGTCACACAGCATTTCCTCCCCTAACAAAAACCCAATGAGCCTCCTCAGAGCAGCAGAACCTCTCCCCCAGCCTTTGCCCAGCCCTGCCAGAGAGGGGGAAACACAAATGCTCCCTGTCTGTATTCCACAGCCCTCACTTCTCTCTGTGATCAAAGGTGCATAAAGCAGGAATGCAGCAAGAGGAGCCAGCCTGGAGGGAAGCAGCAGCAGAAGCAGCAAACGTACTTGGCAGAAGGTGCAGCTTTGTCCCTGGCCCGAAGCGGAGTTTGGCTGTGCTGGTGCTCACACAGTGTGAGACACTCCTACAGAAACCCAGGGCTCAGGCTGCCTCACCCCTCTACTCTCCCTCTGTGAGGACAGGGATGAGCTCCTCGGACAGGAGATGGCCTCGGCTTGGGAACTGCAACAGTGAGAGGAGGGAAAGGGAAAACCTCAGGGCTTCCTTCCTCAGGCTGTTTGCAAAATCCCTGTCCTTTCCTGGCACTGAGACTTCCCAGCACAGTGCCCAAATGGATTGGGCTTGGTCTGGGGTGAAACCCACTCTGGCCAGGGGTTCTCCAATTTGGCACCAACGTTCCCCTTCCCTGGGAGCTCAGGTAAACTTTCCTCTCCTGTGTGCTTGTCCCGTGCTGCTGCTGGAGCCCAGCCCAGGACAGAATTGTTGGGGGAAATTGCAACTAAATTTCTCCACAAAGTCCCTGCACTGCTCTTTGTGCAGCTGGAGCACAACATGGTCTGTGTTGAGCCCACCTTGGCTCAGGGGAGAGACAACTCACCTGGGAGCACGAGAAGTTTGGTTCCACTCCCCCAGGTCAGCTTTCCCCAGTCTGTCACACTGTGTGACAGCTCTTTACAAAATGAACCTCTCCATCCAGCCCTCTCAGGGGCCAGAGCAGGGCTGGGATTCATTCCATCCTGGATGCGCTCCTCAGAGAGGCTCTAAACACCCACACAGATTTCCAGAGATCTCCTCTGGCCTCTCTTTGCCAAAACCCCTTTTCTCTGTTCAAATCCCTGGGGATAACTGCAGTTGATCATGGTCACTAAACATGTCAGAGATGGGAAGAACCTACCCCTCAGTTATCAGGGAACACTTTAGCATGCCTGCCCCAAAGGCTGCTTGCACTGGGATGGGGAAAGTGCTGGAAATAATAGCCTGGACGCAGCTCTGGGTCAGGGTCAGTGCCACAGCCCTGGGTCAGGGTCAGTGCCACAGCCCTGGGTCAGGGTCAGTGACACAGCCCTGGGTCAGGGTCAGTGCCACAGCCCTGGGTCAGGGTCACTGTCACAGCCCTGGGTCAGGGTCGCTGACACAGCCCTGGGTCAGGGTCGCTGACACAGCCCTGGGTCAGGAGCACTGACACAGCTCAGCTTCCCAGCAGCACAGATTTCCAGCTCCAGGACACATCTCTGCCGTGCCAGAGAGGTTCCACCATTTTAAGCCTTGCTCTCCATTTCTGCTAGACTTCAATTCCTTTAATTGCCCATCCCCAGCACAGCCCCAGCACAGAATTGCTGCCTGAGATTGCAGCCCTCAGGCACTGACCACTGCCTTGGCCAGAGGTGCCTGGAGCCCCTGAGCCCAAGGGCAATTGGAGCTGCTGTCACAGGAGCAGAGCACTTGACAGGAGCCCAGAGCTGGCCCTTTGCACAGCCCCACACAAGCTCTGAGCACAGCTTCATCCATCTGTCTCTCTCTCCTGAACCTCCCCTCTGGCCCTTTGGACTCATGGACATGGCATTACCATGGCCATAGCATGTTGTCTGAGGAACAAATCCTCCTCCTGGAAATGCTTCCATGCACCAGAGTGTCTTGAAAAGAGTTCCTTGATGCTGGGACAGAGCAGAAGGCAGAGGGACATGTGGGAAAACCAAATCCAAGGGACCCCTGGGGAATGGCAGGGATGCAGCCATGGGGGATTCCAAAACTGTGCCCCTCAAAACAACACAGAGCAAGACAGAAATGAAGCAATTCACTCTGCAGTGGACACTCAAGGACATTGGACAAAGGACACAGAGGAAAGCTGCTCACTCACGGGGCTGGATGGACAGTCTGGTCCCTGAGCCAAAGGTCAGCTTGCCGTAGCCAGAATTATAATCACACAGCATTTCCTCCCCTAACAAAAACCCAGCAAGGCACTGCAGAGCAGCAGCTCTCCCCCAGCCTTTACCCAGCCATGGCCATGCTCAGGCAGGCAGCAGAAGGGAGACAGTGCCTTACAGCAGATCCTGTGCCTCACTGGGATTCAGGGGCACAGGACAGCCTTGCCATGGGCAGCTGGCACCTGTGGGAGCAGGCGTGTGGCCACTCTGTGCATCCCAGCCCAATGGAGAGCAAGAAGGCTTGGTTTGGGCACTCCCTTCAACCAAAGTCCACCCCTGAACATGGACACACAGAGATGACCAAACACCCAGCCAGGCTGCTGCTCTCAGCCACCCAAAAAATGACCTCAAACAGAGCAGAAAACACAGGAACAGCGTTGGACTTACGTGGCCAAACAATGAGTCGCGTTCCAGAGCCAAAGACAGGTTTATAAGAACCTGATCCTGAGTTCACACAGCATTTCCTCTCCTAACAAAAACCTTCCCCACCACCTGGCAGCACTGGGCACCCTCAGCTCAACCAGACAGTGTTGAATGTCCTGAGGACTCAGCCACAGCCAGAAGGGAAGAACTCCCATGATCTGATTGCAGCATCAAGGGCACTGTTGGACCTACAAGTACAAGCCCCCGTCTGAATAGCTGCTGCTCATGTTCTGGGCTAAACAAGTTAAATCTCACACAGGTTCCCCATCTCAGAGACTCCTCTGCATCATCTGCATTAAATTAAATGACAGCTGTAATCTCCCTCCCCTAAGAAAGTTGATTCAGACACAACGAGTTTGTCTAGAAGATTCTCCAGTGGACACTCAAGGACATTGGATAAAGGACACACAGGAAAGCTGAACACTCACGGGGCTGGATGGACAGTCTGGTCCCTGAGCCAAAGGTCACCTTGTTGTAGCCAGAGCCAGAATCACACAGCATTTCCTCCCCTAACAAAAACCTTCCCCACCAGCTGGCAATGCTGGTCAGCCACAGCCCAACCAGACAGTGCTGAATGTCCCAAGGACTCGGCCACAGCCTGAAGGGAAGAGCTCCCATGAGCTGCCTGTGGGATCAAGAGCCCTGTTGGACCTGTGGATGCAAACCCTGTTTGGGAGCATTGTTGTTTCTGCCCAAAGCCAAAGCCTGTCTTGGAGAAGAGAAGGTGCCATGTAACCTCACAGCTGAAGGACCAGCAGCCCAGGAAGGCTATCCTGGAAATCTCACAGGGCTCGGGGCAGTTTTGCCCCACATGGAAGGAGTTAACCTTTGCCAAGGTGAGCGTGTGCCATAGCTCACATAGCACTTTCAGCTCAGCAAGAACACAAGCTCATCCACAGGCTGAGAGAAAAACAGTCCCTGCTGGCATGGCCATGGCACAAAATGTCCTGAGCTAATGTGGCCAGGACCCCACAGTGCATAACTGAAAGGAAGGATATCAATCCCTGACAGGGTAACTGAGGACACGCCTTGGTAGACCTCTCTTCAGCTCATATCACCAGAATGACTTTCTGTATCATTCTCCTTTATATATACAATATTGAGCAACAAATGGTTTCAGCCTTACTTGGTTTCACCCTTAGCTGCACTCTGCTTCCAAAGGTGAGTTTGTTTCCATAGTTATTCACACAGCATTTACTTTCAGAACAAAAACCCATTCTTTCCTCCAGTACCTAATTAAGTCTTACTTGACCGTCTTTTCAACTTAGTTTACCAAGTTAACTCCCTGGCAACTTTAACTTACATTTCCTGTAAAAAATTTTCCTAGTTGATATTCTCGTTCACTTTGGACAGAGATGGCCACTGACTGAAAGTTTTCTCCTTCATTCATGCAAAGAAATCTCACAGCAAAATTCCTCCTTCAGCATTAGATCAGCATTAAAAGCAGAGATCTCCTCCTAGACCTTCCTGCACAGCTTCAAAACACATTTCCTGATTTCCCAAACAAAAAATGCCCTGCCTCTTCCAAACTCTTTCCATGACAGCCCAGCTTTTTTTTTTTGTTTTTTTTGTCAAGGAGTGCAAACCTGGATGGAAATCTCTCTGTAGCCAGAAGCAGGAGGAACAGAGCAAAGGCTAAGACAGTTTTCCCAGCAGAGAAGGAACTGCAGCATCTGGGAATTAATGAGGACATTGCCTGTTCTGCACAATGGAAATAAAAGGACAGTGAGAGGTCTGCAGGTCTGGGAGATTTCTGGGAACAGGTAGAAGTGATAAAAAGACTTACAAATGTTACAACTCTGAATGACATCCATGGCACAGGAAAATCCAGCCCCTCAAGTAGGTATTTAGCTTTATAATGATTTTTTTTTCTTTGAAGCAAGGTCAACCTGTGACCTTCAGTTGGTCTCAGGAGGAAAGAACAGTGGAATTTTAATGGCTGATCCAATGCTTTCCTGGAAAAGAGGAATTAGGCTTTCCTATCCTTAACTCCCTCAGGGTTTCTACCTACCTGGTTTCACAATCAGTTGTGTCCCACTTCCAAAGGTCACTTTCCAGCCACCTGAATTCACACAGTGACACATTCACTAACAAAAACCACACACAGCTTTGGGTCCACACAAATGTGTGTGTTTTTCAAAAGACATCAAGGGGGAAAACAGAAGTCACCCTTGTCACATACCTTTGAGTCTAAATTAGGATGTTTTCCTAGCTGCATATCTCTGATCTTTCCAGGCAGAAACAATTCTGAATGCAGTAGAAAACCAAAACCTGTTAGCATAACATAGCTGAAGCTCTTGGACAGTTTTAAAGTTGAATAATTTTTGTAATGTTTAGGAGAATCTCAGCCTTGTATTTACAATATGAGACAACTATTTGTTTTTAGATGTACCTGATTTCAGAATTAGTTTTGTGCCTCTCCCAAAGGTGAGCTTCCAGGAAGAGTCAGTTATCCCACAGTAATCAACCTTGTAGAAAAACACTAAAGGAGAGAAGCCTCAGCCTTTAACAGGCAGAACACACTGTTTGACATTTCAAAAGGGGATGAAATTTCCAATGCTTTTTAAAACAACTAACAGCTCTTTCTAAAACTGCTTGTGGTCTAAAGGAGTCAGGCAGAACAGCCAAACAGTCAACTGCAGAAGATCAGAAAGGGACCAGACCCATAAGAGAAAGAGGCAAAGAAACATAAAACAGACAGGAACTTCCAGATAAAATCAGTCTAAGGTCCTAATTTTTCTAGTTAGTTTAGTTGACAATGAACTCAGTAAGGGATCCAAACCCAAGTCCCAGAAACCAGCTCTACCTAATTTTCTGAGTAAACAATACAGCTATTCCTGTATGCTAATCTCAAATACATTCCCTGGAAGGGTTCCTCTGACTGAGGTGCTGGCACAACACAAACCCATTCACTGATTTTCAGCACAGGAGCAGTTTCTGAGCTGTTCCACTCACAGCAACATGGCAAAGCAGTTAGAATCTAGTTGTTCAGAATGTTCTCTTCTCCCCCATGCCATCTTCCCTTCATGTTGTAAAGAAGCTTTTCCCTCTATTTTAAAGAAGATTTAACAAAACCTCTAAAAGATTCAATCTGTACTTGAAGAGATACCTACTGGGCTTTACCAGCAGCTTGGTTCCACTTCCAAAGGTCAGTTTTTCTCCACTTCCTGAATACACACAGTCAAACACTCCCTTACAAAAATCCCCATGCTCTTCTGCACATTTCAGCTTCCAGGGCCTGAGACTGTATTTGTCACCAAAATAAAACTGTCTGTGCAAAACGCCTGTTAGAGATCCCCACAAAGTGAACGCTGGGTTGTCTCTGCTCTTTCTCCTTTCAGGTTATGTTTCAATACTTTTTACAGCTCACAAAAGATGAAGTGCCCTGATTGTGAGATGCTTTGGCTTAGCCAGGAATGAACTAAGGTCCTCCCTACAGAAATCATAGAGCTAATATCTATATCCAAAGCCGTACTTTGGAAAGACAGACATTCCCAGGAGCACTGCACTCCCCAGTCCTGAATGGTTTTGTGGAGGAAGATGTAATTGGGGACAATCTCTGGCAAGGACATCTGGCCCAGTATTTCACAGAAGCAGAAGTTCTGCGGGCTCCTCTATATCTGTTAATACATCTTAAATCACTTTTTTATAGGACAGAGACTTGCCAGTTCTCTGAAGAGCCATCTTCTCCTTTCTTGGTCATGTAATTCCACACTTGGGGAGACCTTGTGGGGCCCTTCAAAAGGGATAAATGTGAAAAGCACAAGGAAAATCCATTCTTTTACACTGTCTGCATTATCTCCTTCTACTAAAGAATACCTTGAAGCTCAAGCAACTTGAGAAATGAGACAGCTCTCTAGTCTGGTGAAAGATTTGTCATCTCTCTGGCACTCCACACTGATGTACATGGTTTCCATTTAGCTGGAAATTTAATCTTTACATCCTTTGTGTGAGTAGAAACTTCCTGTAATTCCTGAAAGGAATTCCTCCTCTCATAACAGCTCCTCTCCATGAACTCTCAGTCCTTATGAAAAAACCCAAGATTTCTTCTTGCTGCTCTGTTTTCTCTAAGTGTTCTAGCCACACTCTCATTTCAGCCCTAGAAGCAGTAGATATGGAAGGAGATTCCCCTCCCAGGGTAATTACATACTACCAATTCCAAGCATCTGATTCGCCAATATTTCTCAAAATATTCTGGTTCAGATCATGCACTTACTTGGTTTAACACTGAGCCTCGTTCCTTTGCCAAACTGCAGCTTTGCAAAGCTGCTTCCTGAAGTCACACATCATTTATTTCCTTTGCAAAAACCTTTCCTGTTCTGCAAATGCACACAAAACTGGAGAACTTCTGCTCTGTAATGATTTCTGGACAGGAGTGAACTCAGATAATCCCATCCCAGACTCAGTGAACCTGGCAAAGAAAATCTAGGCATATATTTGGCATCTCAATAAAATGTTTCCATTCTGTAAGCTACCTGGACAGGAAAATGCTTCCATCCTAATTACAAGCCTCTGTTCCTTGCTCCTCACTCAGAATTCAGAATTCAATAGGTCACTGAAAGATGAGAAAGAGAGCTCTCCCTTGCAGTCAGGTAATTAACCACACTCCTAATGAGTTTCTATGATGGATATGCCCATTGCAGCTCTCTGTTTTATATCCTGTGTGGTTCCACACATATTTAAGTGGACGGCTTGCTTATGTGAGGTTTTCAGAAATGCAGTGATGAAGATGTCATGATGCAAGCCCACCTAATTCTCCTCCCTGCACCCAGTCTGGGCACAAATCACTCACTGCATCCTGAATAAAATAAGCATCAAATCAAGTCTGTAGCTGAATTAACCTACACCTTGTGGTGCTCACTTGGGTCAGCCTTGGGTTTCATTTTCTGCCTACCACCTTTCATTTGCAGCATTTCCCCCTCCTCCAGTATTTCCTGACATTTGGAAAAGAGAATGCTTATCACAGAATTCAACAAAACTACAATTTCTCACCTGTGAATCTAAGGCAAAATGTGACAGAAACACCATTGTGATCATAAGTCAGGAATCAGGACTTACTAAGATTATTTAGCCTGACCTCTACATAACACAGGCAGTAAAACTGAGTGTAAGACTCCTGCAGTGCTTGAGATCATCACAACTGAAGAAGAATTTCACTCTCTGGATTTGCATGATGGACTATGAGTACATTTGCAAAATATCTGGCAGAGTAGGAAGGTAAACAGGTAATGAAAGTTGCTTCCTTAAGCAGACTACACTTACTTGTTATGACAATTATCTGTGTCCCCTGTCCAAATATCTGCTTTCTTCCTCCTGCAGTTGCAGTGCCTGAGAGCTCTCTACAAAAATCATCTCTGAAGCTTGAACTTTGTAATTTCTCAGCTAAAAGCTTGCTGGTGAGTCACAGGACCTGCCTATAAAGAAAAAGTTATGCCTTTTGCAGTTCAAAATTGGAAAAAGCCCAGAACCAACCAGTCAGGTGTACATAAATATTTTATGGGAAATGCTGTCTGGACTGGTTTTCTTCCTTTCTTCCTCAGGTATTTTATTTAAATTTTGACTGCAAATTGGAGATTTTCCTGTGAACAAAGGTTTGTTCTGATTTCTTTCTACAAAGTGAAAAGAAAGTTCATTTTACTGATTCCTGTTTCTCAGCTATATCTGCCTCACAAGTACCCATTTTATCCTGGATATTCAATAGACAATGAAATCATTCACCCTGGTAGAATGACATGACTTTTAAGTAGATTGAATATCTAAGCCTCAGAGGGAGGTCCATTAGACTTCCACTTACTTCTTGATTGTTGAACTTGCCCAAACAATGCAACAGTTATGCACTAGCACTGCCAAAACTGATAAATAGGCAGGAAATGTGTAGCTACATGTGGGATAGGCCCTGAAAAAGTCTGTGCACTTTGTCAGATATTAGCTTGGAGTGAAAACCTGTGCAGAAGACTTGAATACAAACTCCTTCATAAGAAGTACCTCACTGAAATTGCAAGGGTAGGACAGAATTTAACAAACATTGCAGTTATCCTGTCTGTCTATACTGCGAGGCTCTAGGAGGAATCTGAATTCCTCGTTCCAGCTGAATCTCTGGGATAGCATCTCTAGGACCAGAGTACAAGAACATTTCTGCATCCAGCTCTGCTGAGCACTCAGGAGTTGCACAGAATGGGCTCTGCCTGTATCTGGGATGAGCCAAAACACTATTTTTGAGTGAAAACAAACACTGCTTTTCCTGGGGGACTTACTTGGAAGCACAAACAGATGAGTTCCTCCACCAAAAGTGGCACTCCTGCTAGCACCAGACACACAGTGACAAGGGTCTTTATAGAAACCACTGCAGGATGAATTGAACAGAATGCCAATGGCTGCTGAACGACAGAATTAACTACTCTTCCGAACCTGTAGAAGCCAGGAGGAAGCAAAATGTCTTGCTGTGTATCCTCAGAAATTTACTTCTGTTGCTTGAAATTTTGCTAAACTAAATCTTATCTTAAATGGCAGTATTTAATACTTTTCTGTCCATGTCAGTATATATTTTGGGTCTGTGAAAGCAAACAAGTTTTCTATTTCACTTTTTCTTTTTTCCTATTTAAGATATTTCAGATGAAGCATGGATACAAAAAGACAGTATTTAGGATTGCAACATTTTCTCTGCACCTATTATTGTGTCAACATATCAATAATAAAAGAAAAAAAAGATTTGTCTGAATCGTTCCATGCCACTGGCCCTGTAACAGTTCATTTGAGAAGGGCTGGCATCAGGAAAACCAATAATGAAAAGGTTTTCAGTCTTATGGATGCTCATCAGAATAGAGACAAGATTTCCTAGACCTTCAAACAAATGAAATACTTAGGAAAAAAGAACACAGAAGTGTAATTATTAAATTATTCACTCTTCACTTACTTGGTTTTACAACAATTCTTGTTCCTTGTCCAAAAGTTAATTTCACAAGGTTTCCTGTATTCACACAGCCAGAGAGTGCTTTGCAAAAACCATGCAAAGAAATACATTTGCCTTTTTAACTCCTTTCCTAGAAGAGAAGCCTACTAAATAAAATTGGGAGCAGTAAATGATGATATGCATAATTTTTTATGGAATGAGACTCATGGCTTGACTGAAGCTATCACCATCAACCTGTTACACCTAATTGTATTTATCCCTTCATTTTCTTTCTCCTTTAAACTGGAAACTGATTTTTTTTTTTTTAACCAAGGAGTAATTATTACTCCATCTTAACTCTATATTTACCTTCAGTTATAAAAACACTTACAAGGCAATTCTTCACTAGGAAAAAACCCCAGTTTTCCATCCATAGATTTCAGTGATCAGGGTCAGGTAAGGACATGCATAAATTCTTCACAGCCTTTGCTATCACAGTGATTTTAAAGCCTACATTATATATAAATTAAATGTCAAGTTTTTTTTAATATTGAAATGTAAGCGTTCACACAGCATTCCCCAGCTCCATTCTGGAAATTTAGAATAAAAAAGGTCCCCAAATCATCTGTTAAACTCCATGGGGAACTAGTACTGGATGTCTTTGCCCAGATCTACCTGCAGGCAATCCTCAGGACCACAGGCATTTGCTTCCTAAAGCCTTTCATGATTCTTTCTGCCTTTATTTTTATGTCCATTCCTTATTCACATTTAAACTCTTGATTTTTACCCCCGAAGTTACACCTTGGCAGACCTTTACAAAATCCTGGCCATGAAAACTTCTCATCCATGACAGACTTTTTCCCTACTTATTAGAAAAGGAGTAATTATTAAATGCTTTTTTAATTTCTAAAGGTAAAACTTGTAAAAACCTTACTTTGAAAGAAACTGACACTCTGAACTACATGTTCAGGGAATTAAGGTACCTTGAGACTCCAGAAACGTGTCCTATACCTGTGACCCATCTGAGCTTACTACAGTCCTAGTGTTCATTATAACCTATAGGAAAACATGGACATTTTTCAAGTACAGTTCTCATCTTGGGGATATTAACTCTGAAAAAAACACCTCAAAAAGTACTGAAGAAGATGGAAGCAAAATCCCCTTGGGTTGGCAGATTTGACCTTGAATGTTTTGCATGAAAGAGAGCAAACTGGACTCACAAGTCTGCAATTTAAAGATGAATATTCACTTATTCTCTATCTGAAAGGTGACACATCCACTAACTCTTGGTAGCTGGAAAAATTGTAATTTACGGAAAAAATTATGAACACTTCCAGGGATGGGCCAAAACTCATCTCAGCATTATAAACCTCAGTTTTTGATATGTTTATTTCTGGTACTTACTTGGATAAACAGTCAGTTTTGTCCCTTTTCCAAAAGTCAGCTTTCCGTAGTTGCCTCCGGAGTTTCACTGTGACAAAGAGCTTTACCAAAACTGCTGGCAGCAGCTTTTGAGTAAAAGGAGAATTTTAACTTTGATGTGTGTTCACAGATCTCTCAGGGTGTTTCTTCTAGGTCAAAACTGAGCAGCCTGATCTAGAGGAGGTGACCTGGTCTAGGGGGGGTTGGAATGAGGTGATCTTTATGGTCTCTTCCAACCATTCTATGATTAAAATGCTTGAAAAAATTCTCATGACAATTCCGAATTGTACAGTGATTCCCAGAGCTGTGGGATCCTATCTCACCAGCCCAGCTCACATCTATCACAGACGAGACAGCAGCAACTGTAGAAATCAGAATAAATTAACTGTGAGCATGAAGATGGGCAAGAAAAAGCAAGACAGGAGTGAAATTTTCCTACAGCACTTTGTGAATCCACCTCAGTTAGTGCTTAGCTTATCCCAGCAAACACCAGCCTGCAGCATCAGGCATCTCACATTTAAACTGTCTCAACTCCTCATCCAAGGGTCCCCCATCCCCTGAACAGCACCAAAATTATGATGAAGCCTTAAGAATTTATTCCTCTCTAAGATATGAATTTGCCTTTGTTCTCACATTTCCAGTTTTGGGGGAAAAAACCAAACAAACCCAAACAATGAAACAACAGCTAAACCCCAAAACCAAACCAAACCAAACTAAACCAAACCAAACTAGACAACAACAAAAACCCCACAAACACTTCTATACTCTTCTTGTATAACTATAACATAATCATTTTAACTATCTATAATCTTCTTGTGTATATATATATATATAAAAATATATATATATTCTATATATAAAATTATAGACAATCTACAGAGCAACTCAGTCCCACTTTCTGCCTCTATTTTTATTCCAACAAATGCACAGAGATTTCTAGAAACTGGCATTGCAGCCCCCAAATTCAGTATTTTCTCTTTCTGGCCTGCACAAGACCAGCTACACATCAATAACTCAGATAACTTACAGGCAAAGAGAAGAGTAGAATATACTCAGACAATTCTTTTTCCCTCACATGTTTTTTTCCCTTATTCTTCTTCCATGATACTCACTTGGATTTACTTTCAGAAGAGTCCTTGTCCCAGAGCTGAGTGCATTGCCATTTCCAACACTCCCACTGCCATGGAAGTTAGCACCAGACCACCTCAAAATGTCACTCTGAACTCTGATTTAAAAACCTGTGGGAGCCACCCAATTCCAGGAACCTTTCACTGTTGCTTCGTAGCTACTCTGGAACCATCAGGTTCTTTGCAGTTCTTCAGAATTCCTTGGGTTTATTATTAAGCTCTTCCTTGACCAAAAATCATTTTCTCAAAAGTGGTATATCACAACCGTAAGAAACTCCACAAAAACATAAGAAACTTTACCAAAACCGGAAAATGAAACCTACTGAGTTGTCAAAACTGAAACACAGAGAATTACTTGTCTCAGCCTGGTGTAAAACGCCCTGCTCTTTAAGGCACTTCTGAGTATTAATTCCAAGATTTCCACGTAGAGGAGCTGAGGCAACCACATTCTTCTGCTCCAACCACTTTCTTTCTCAGAATTCTCCATCAGACTTTCACTATAAAGCTACAAAAGCACATGTTTTTCACCCAGCTGGGCTGTAGGGGCTGCTCTAGTACTGCTGAGAGACAAACCGCCAACCTCTGCTAAAAACAAAGTAACTTGGTCACTTTGGCTTCAGGGATGCTGATTATTGCTGTTGATTTACCGAGGATTGATTTTCTCCTGTCTGTCCAGTTTAGCTGTAAACCAAGAGATTTCATGGGGATGTTTGTCCCATTTGGACATGGTCTGTGTATTCCTCATATTTAAGGAGGAATAACCTGTCTTTTAGACAAAAAAACCCCAAAAACCCAAAATAGGGTAAAACAAGCTCAGAAGTTCTTATGCTGAGTGGGTTTTAGTGTGAGATATAATCCCTTGCAAAAAGTAAGCTGGTATTTGCCACAAATGTTTTCACTACCATAGAAAAGTTTGTAAAAAAAACTGAATTAAAAAGAAAGCAAAGCAGACTGATGCATATCATTAATTTTTCATCTCATGCACTAATTCTAGATTTTTTTTTCAAATTGCTAATGTACAGAAAAAAAAAGCATTTAATTCCAATTTTCTTTTCTCAAATGTAAAAGTGTTCCACACAGGACAAACAATTCTCATGGTGTCTCTGTCTCTGAACAGGCAGTAGCTTCCCTTCCCTTTCCTTTCTCCTGTAACACTGGACTGGCAACCACAACCAGTTTGTCCAGTCAGGAACATGTCTGACTTTGCAGAATGACATCAAACTGAAAACATGTGATTTAATGGCAATGATCTCAGTTGCTACTGGCCTTCAAAAGTTAAATGAACTTGAATTAAAATAAAATGTGAATAATTAAAAGAAAATTACATTAAAAAACTAATAAAAATTAAAGAAAAAATATTAATAAAATAGTTACAATTAAATTAAATTAAATTGGCCATCTCTGTGTGTTAAGTTCATTTAAATGCACAGGGAATAACACGATCTGATTTGCTCATATCCATCCATTTGCAGTATTTTTTTCCAGTCTTTCTTACTCAGCTGCATTTTCTGTTCTGAATGCCATCTCTGGGGAGATGCCTCATTGCTATATTAGACTAAAGCTTTGAAAGCAATTGCTGTAAGCAGAATTTTACTGTTTGTCTTCCTTTCACTTCCCCAAACTGGCTGCTGTAGTTGGCAGGAAAGTAATTTGTGTTTTTCTCACCTTTTTCACATTTTGGAATTGTAAATGGAAGTAAGGCCCTTGGAAATCTCAACCCCACATTGCTCCAGCCAAGGAGGAGCAGCTCACCTGAAAGCACTGTCAGGCGAAATCCAGACACGAACTGGAGCTTGTCAATGAGCATGCCCACAGCAGCTCAGCCCTTTACAAAAACATCTCCTCCCTCCTCTCCTGAAATTTAAGATGTTTCCACAGCACATGAGGATTTTTAACTATTCCTGATCACGTAGAAGTATCAATAATGTTTATTTTAAAGCAATTTGATAATTATAGGCAGGGATTAAATATTCAAAGCCATGAAAGATCTATTAAAATATCAGCGCCTCTAAAACCAGCCATACCTTTCTCAGTATGGTAACTGTGCTAAGTGACATGATTGTGATGAAACCAATAATTATGTAGTAGTTTCTAAAATGACTGAACACATGCAGATTTTCCTTAGAGCAAAAAGAAAATTTAGTCAAAACTTTTACTTTTCCCAGGAATGCAACCTCTCTTTCTATGTCCCACTCTATACAGAAGAAAAACTTTCTGAATGGATATTCAAGATCAGATGAAAACAATTCTGGGCATCTCTTCCAGAAGAGCTTAGTCCACCACTTCCATCACTCCAGTCAAGCAATCTCAAGTACATTTATTTGCAGTAAACAAGAAACAGCAAAAAATTAGAACCACCAGCTGATGGTATTTTCTTCTTGGCTGGCAGGAACAGCCAGGATTTTGTCTTTACTCGGGGTTATCTTGGCTAAATGGAAGTGTTTGTGGTTCTTGCACAGCAGTAACTCCAGTGTCACACTGTAACAGCACTTCACAAAATAATCCCTTCTTACCATGTCCAGGTGAGCTTTTCTCTGTAGGTCAGCCGCAGCACAACTGGCATTTGGAATTTTCCCAAGTGCCATTTCCAAAATTACTGTACAGCACAGTGAGGAGGGAAGGAGGTAAAGGAGGGGAGGGAGGAATGATTATTCTTCAAATTACAAATTAAGTGATGGGATGCACTTGGTGCCTGCTCATGCAGAAATGATTTCTATGCAAATTCATTAGCTTTCCAAGCTGTACTGTATGTGCAATCCCTACCAATATTTTTAAATAAAAGCTGGATGACATGAGGGAGGAAAAACTGCTGAAAAGCAGCAGATCACACCACTGAGCATTTTTAAACATCTCACCCAGATTTCCAAACACACAAACTTGTTCAACAAATGGAAACTCTCCCACTGATGCTACTATAGCATATATAATTGGAAAACATTATATATTTCTATAAAATACATAGAAATTTTTTATTAATTCAAATTACTTTAAAAACAAGAACAGGCCAATTCTGTGCATTTAAGTCATTCCATCCTCTTCCAAGTCCCTGCAGTATTTTAGTACTGAACAAGACTTAGGGAATTGAATTTTTCTCTCCTGTTTCACAGAATGAATTCTCCAGTGAAGAAGAAGTCATTTTCCCAGAGTCCCACAGCAAGTGACCATGTCTAATGCTGGTCCTTTGAGATCCACCCTCCCCTTGGTTGTTCCATCAGAGGCCTTTACAGCTGTTCAAAGCACACCTTTGGGATTGTGATATTTAAAGGATATAACTCCAAAGCACAGCCCCCTGAAATCTGAGCTGGATTAAATTAAAGAAGTATTATATCCAGAGGTTGGTGCCATGCAAACAGACTCACCTGGCTGCAGAAAAAGCAGGGTCCACAGGCAGAACTCAGTGTGAGAAACCCCTCCGGAGACACCTCACAGTTCCAAGGGTTGGAGCTCCTGAGAGCACCTCAGCTCCAGCCTCCCTGCAGGAAACAGCTTCCCCACAATATCCTTATCCCGGGGCACCAGGCACTCTGGCACTTGCATTCCCTCATTTTCTTATCAGCCTCTTCATTGCCTGAAGGCAGAAAGCTTGGGCTGCATTCCTGGCTGGTTCAGGCTTGCTGCTTGCTTAGCCAGACATCCACACATTTGGAAGAACAGATTGAGGCATAACAGCTTTTCAGGGCACTAATGCATCCCTTAATCCCAGCAAGACATCTTTCACTCCAGCCCAGGACATTTTGACCGCCAAGTTTCTTGAATAATTTAGAGTTTAAGACGCCTTTAGAAATCCTAAAGAACTTTGAACACAGTGCTCCAAGTGCTTCCCATTTGCTCCTCCATTTCCTCTGTTACAAATCCCTTCCAGCTGTAACCCTGCTTTACCTTGGAGCTTCAAATGAAGCTTCTCTGAATCTCCCTTCATTTATTCCACTCTTTCAGCTTCCTGGCCCTGGACTTGCTGAAGCCTCTGTATCACTCAGCAAGAGTTTCCAAGTGCACCTGCAGACAAGGCAAGAATGCAAATGAAGAGCAAAGAAGTTCAATTTGTGGCATGTGCAGACACAACACTTCCTGTGGTTTGGGTGGTTTCTTTGGTTGGTTGGTTTTTTGGTTTTTTTTCCTGTTTGAGCTATTTGCTGCATTTCATGAAACCAGAAATGTTGTGAGAACAATAATCACTTTGACCAGAAGGTAGCAGGAGAGATCAGAGAAAGAAGTTCAGTTCGCATCAGTAGATCTAATTTTATCAGGAACTTTTTAGTATTTGGGGAAACAAAACAGGTGCACATACAGGAATATGATTATTACATTGTATTTTTAATACTGTATAAAACAGCAGAAGGATTCACCACTAAAAAAGCTATTTAATATTATCCATTCTCATGGAGATGGATACTGTTTAAATTAAAACCAAGAAAATAATACATTTATCATCTTATCAAAATATGTCTAAAGGTTTCTGTGACCAGAAACTGAAACACAGTCTGGTTTACCATGTCAACTATAAAGTTTAAATTGAAAAGAATATTCTGATGAAATCTGATGAAAAATAACAAATAAGGATTTTTTCTTAACTTCATCCCATGTATTTTAATTACTCCTAGCCAATTAAAATTCCTAGAAGTTTCGAGGTTTGCTTTGAGTATCCTGTTAAATCTATGTCCACCCTTCTTCCCAAACACCAAGGACCTGAGGGTGAGGAATTCTGGCCCTAGAGCACTGTGGGGCACCACATGGGAAAACCCCGAGGTTTTCTGCAAGGGCAAGGCTGAGGCTTTGATATGTGGGAGCTCAGGGGGCTGAGCTGCAAAGGGCTCAGCTAATGCAGAGCTGTTGGTAGTGTCCCAAACTTCTCCTTCTGTCCCATTCTTCCTGGCTCTGGGAAAGCCAATGCACTGAAGGGATGAGCCTGGGAGTCCTGCCTGGTGCTGCAGAGCCTTTGTGGCTGTGAAGCTTCCCCATCCTTTGTGTCTTGGGCACTGAAACCTTTCAGATATTGAACCTTGCTTGGGTCCTTCCCATGCATTTCTGCAGAAACAAGAAAGGTGTAGTCTGGACGCATAAACACTCCTCTCCCCAGAGAGAAATAAAAATGTGAGAGAAAATGCAAATCATTCTCCGTGCTATTCAGATTTCCTTGTTGTTCACAATGCTTTCCCATGTAACCTCTTGGAAAGAGGTTTATTCTTTCAGGATGCTTTGAATGTTCTCTGCCACAGGAGAGAGCTCTCACCGTTTGGAGTTGCTCAGCAGGACAGCTGTTAGATAGCACCCTCCATGTGTGAGACTCAGCAAGAGGGAGTAAAAATAAATGTGATGTGCTGGGGGTGAAAATGTTCCTAAAATGACTTCAAAAGTTCTATTGAAGTTCACATTGTGGGTCGTCTTGTTACTAGAACTGTGGGAGAAACAAAAAGTGTTCAACAACATTTTTAGAGAATGTTAGAGATGTTAGAGATGTTAGACATGTTAGAGAGTGAAGGCATTACTTTATTCTGGCCGGGATGTTGTTCTGGCCAGGATGTGCAACAGAAATCCTTTCATCCACACATGGCCCGGGCTGTGCAGAGAAAATCCTTCCACCCCACAGGGTTTTTACTTGATTTTTCACATACTTATACAGTCAAAACCCAGAGAAATTCATTCTTTCAATGTTCATCGGTCCCAAGTGGACCGATTGGTGGTGCATTTTCCCCCACCCTCCTTTCCAGGCTGCAGTGTGATCTGAGAAATGTTTGTTAGGCCTTGGCCTTGAAGCCACGCCCCGGGCTCAGCTATTTCCGAGCTCATGAGAAGCTCATGTCTGCTCCCAGGAATTGCTAACAAGCTTCTGTTTTCCTTATGAACAGCCCTGGAAAATATTCCACTTGCCTGACCAGCATAAGGCTCCTCTTCTCAGGCTTTCAAAGAAAGTGCAGGCCTGAACTGTGCTCAGGATGAAACATTGTTATGAGTGAAGCCCCTCTCCTGTGGCCCTGTAAACAGCACTCCAAAATGGGGCCCTTTGAGCTCTCCTGGGCCACCATGGGCTGTGACAGCAATGTCCCTCTGAGGGGCCTCTCAGAGCCAGCAAACCCTGAGGTTTGCCATATCTGGAGGATTGTGGAAACACGACCTGCCCTGGGCTGGTAGCTCACTCCTCAAGGCCTGATCCTTCGCCCGTCAGGAGGTGCAAAAGCATCTGAAGTGAGGATTTCAGTGACTTCTGAGGGGAATTTTGCACAGGTACCTAGCTTGCACTGACTCTTTCTGTCTGAATAAGCTACAGCAAACCTGAGAGAAGTACTGCTTTCTCAGATGTTTAAGGACCGCAGATATCCTGGCCTGTAACTAAGGTTAAGTTATAATTATAAATCTACTTAAGTGCTGCTAAGCGTTGCTCTTTTGCTCAGTTGTTAAACATAAGCGAAGTGTTGCTAAGTGTCCTTTTGTTAAGTTGCTAAGTTTGATGTGGAAGTTATAAGTTAAATGCTGTTAAGTGTAATTCCTCTGTTAGATTGTTAAGGTTAAGCTATAAATTACGTGTATGTTAAGTTGGATATAAGTTAAGGGTTTCCCTATGTTAAATTACTAGACTTAAGGTATAGGTTCAGTTAAAGTACTGTTAAGTTTGAGTTTTGTTAAGCTTTTAGGCCATGTTCCTTTTTATCCTTGCCTTCACTGTCTTTTCACACACACAGACACACACACACACACATTGCCCTAGATAGTTCTCAATTAATTTCTGTTTTGATTGCCTGGATTTTGTTTGGTTTTGTTGTTGCTTCCTTTCCCTTGTTGTGCCTTAGCTGTCCTTTAAGCAGTAGAGTGAATCTTGCCAACAAACTTGTTTTGCTTTGTCACTTTATTAAATCTGACTTCTGCTTACACACTTGTTGGTGATTTTTTAAGCAACTTCAAACACCCTCGTTTATGACAACAGTTTTTAGTATTTGGCTTCCTATTGGTTATTGATCCCATCGTCTTTGATGTTAATTAAGTTCTCATTCTTCATTCCCTTATTGATCTTTTCCCTGACCAGGTGTCTGCAGTCATGCTAGGGGTGATGTTGGAATTGATGTTCATTAATGGTTGTTACTGTTTGTGTATTTTCTGTGGTCCTCCCAGTCTGTTGAGATGTTATGCTTGTCAGGCCTCACTTGGTGGAACAGTCCCCTGAAAAGAAACTTTTCCCTTCCCTCAGGGCAAAGGTGAACAAAATCCCTGACTAAAGTTATAGAAAAAATTCTAAACTTGGTATCATTTCCAACAGGCTGAGGGTCTTCCCTGGGTGTCTGCAGGGCCTGAGGGTCTGACCTGACCAAGCTGAATGCAGCAGACCTTGCTATGTCCTCTGCAGAGGCTCTCTTGAATCCAACAGGAGCTCAGACAGAGTGAGAAAAGCCTTATTTCCCCTTCAGGATGTGGTTACCTTGTTTTTTGCAAAGCAGGGGGAGGCTTGATCTTGCCTGGTGTGCCTGAGTCAGAAATGGTGACCACAGCATCCTGCCTGTAGCTTGTGAGAGAAGCTCAGCTGGGGAAGGTGTGTGCTGGGCTCTCTGAGGGAAGAACCGAGTTGCTATGGGAACTATCATTCCATCAAACCACGCGACATTATTTTCTGGTGGCTTCTTCCTCCATCACTGAGTGCAAACCAACAGCAGGGTTTCTTCCCTGCTGATTGGAGCATTTTCCTCCCTCCTGCCTTCAGCAAGGTCTCTCCTCACTGAAGCTCTTGACTGTGCCAAAGAGACACTTCCCTGCACAAAGTTTGGAAAAGACAAATTCAGCCAACAGGAAATTGGTGTTATCAAAGCTGTGTTTCCAATCCCAGTGGGCATTGGGACAGTTGGATTTCAGCATTCTCCATCCCAACTTCAGAAGAAAAAGCACAGAAAAACCACAGCATTTTGAAACTTTATTTTCATCACTACTACAGGAACATAAAATGCCTGTGCAATACATTTGGCAGAAGAAATACAGAATTAATAAATAAATGAATATTATCTGGTTGAATTGAATCACTTCAGATCCTACAAAGTTCTTCTCATCTACAATAAACAGTTATTGTTATTAAAGCTATCTAAACCCCAAAGTGATAAATGGCAACTACTGGGCTTGAATTCCCTCAGCAGTAAAACTCCATTTGTACAGGCAGTGACACAACATGCCTGTGAAAGGTGCTTTTAAAAGGCCATATATCCATAGTGATCACTGGAGTTCCCAAAGCTATTGGAGCAGGGTGCACATTTCTATGCAAATGCCAGAGAGTGGGGAGATCTACTCAGTAGGAGGATGAGGATAAACCCAGTTTCCTCAGTTCACAGGAGAGGAGAGGAAATAGCAAAAGCACTTCAAACTCTTCACTGTAAATCAGCTGTCCAGGCAGGAGAGAACAGTATTCAGTGTCTTCAGGAGAAGGTGCTGCCCTGTGTTCTGGATGGTCACTGTCAGCAGCTCTGCCACTGCTTGTTCAGTCCATTGTGCTGCTGGTTCATGTTTTTTCCTGCTCTTTTCGGGTTCCTCTTGCCTTCATTGCTTATGTCTGGCAGAGCAAAGGAGGTTTGAACTACATTTAAGGAAATTAACCACTGTTTGATAGCTGTCAGATCAAGACAGGTACACTCACAAAAATTAGCCTGGACTATCATTTGTGCCTCTTTGGATACTTTAATTAAAAAATCCTCCCCTTCCCCTTTTTGCTCCCACATGTTTGTATTTTGGGACCCTCGCCTTTGAATCCTTATCTGTCTGGCTTTTTCTCCAGGCTTTGTACTCTGCCACTTGAAATAATCAATGAGATACCTCTTAGGCTGTTCAGGTAATACCTGAGTTGCTCTGTTTGCAAACAAAATTTGGGAACCAGCCACCAGGAATTTAGCTTTGGATAGAGAAAAATGCTGTTTCCTTTGTCCTTTGGGAGGCAGGGTGTGCTTGTCCAATTGCTTTCTTGGGTAGGAATTGGTTTTCTTGTGTGTGGTTTGGTCGTCATTGTTGCCTTTTTCCCCAGAAACTTGCAAGAGCTGTTTAATGGAATCAGGAGAAGATGAATAGGCATCGTTCTTTGAGTGGCTAGGGACATACAGAGGGACAGGCAGTCACTCCTGGCATGAGCTTCCAGTCTTTCTACAAACCAAGCTGAGTGCTCCCTTACCTCAGAAAAGAAACAGCTTGATACTCATGAGTGTATTGAAGGCGATGCTCTTTGCCAGCAGGACTCTCAAACCCAGCACAGCCATAGACAGCATGTTCACTCTCTCCCCTTCAGGATCTGCTCAGGGACCAGAAAAGATGGCAGAGATCATGGTCTGGTAACTTGAGGAAAGTACAGATTGGGGCTCAGATGATCAGTCATTAATTCCAACATTCATTTGAGGAGACAATTTCTCTATGCACTTGCAGGAAACAAAAGAATTCCTGCACTGTTTTGATTTTACTATTTGAATGACCTTCAGGACTACAAAAACAATCCCAGAAAATATTAAAAGTGATTTAGTAAAAAACATCTCGAAACATACCCCATCTTTACCTTTTTGTTGCTTTTAGGAAGCCTAAAGGAGGTTTGCTTCTACGGGGTGAAATATTTAGTCATAAGGAAATCCGTGTTTTAAACAAATAGATTGTGTTTTCCCTCTTCCTCCCAAAGCTATTAGACTGTTGAGAGCATTTCTTTTGGATGCTTTGAAACATCTTTCATGTCTCCCTGCTAAAGTACCAAATATCTTTCTCATTTCTGCTGGGTGCCCCAGGCAGTGCTGACAAGCACGAGAACACCAAGCACCACAGGACACTGTCCCTGGAAAGGTTGCACCTGTGCCACCAAACTGTACCTGGCAGTATTGTAATAGCACTGCTGGGGAATTCATCCGTGCAGGTCACCACTGTTGGCAAAACAGATGTGTTCTGTTGTATGGACTCCTTCGAGGACAACTCAAAGCTGATGTTGTTTGTCGTGAAGATCCTTGGCAAGGGTGTTGTTTTCACAGTGCTGCCACCATCGTCTGGTTTAGTTGATTTCTCCACAATGACCTCTGGGGCAGATGGTTTTTGAATGTCAGTAAAAAAAAGCATGGTTTGGACATGACTGATGTTACTGCAAGCTTGCCTGAGTTCTGAGTGACCAAAAACTCACATATACTCCAGCTGTGACTAGTTAGTACCATTCTCATTTACTTTATGTCATTGCTCCTTGCCTTAAGATGTACAAGTAATAAAATAAGATTGCTTAAAGCTGCAGGAGCTGTCTTACCAGGAAACAGTTGGTCTCAAAAGAATTTAGCAGCCAACAAATCATTGTGGTACCATGGATTCTTTTTTAAACAAAACATCTTTGCCTCTAGGTCAGGTCATACTTGGAGAATCAAGGATGATCTCACAAACCAATGTCAGGATTTAACTCAGATGAACAATTTGAATTACAGTAAAACCATGGAACTGAAAGGAATTCTCCAGCATCCTTCCTTGCCAGAAAAGTCTCAGCTTATGAAAACCTGTCAGACACATCCACAAAGGTTTATGGGTCTGCTTTAACAGGAGCATCCTGATGGGTCTCTTGGTAAAGGGAAAGGAATTAGGCTTTTCATTTTGCATGGTGTCTGCCTCGCAGGTGGGTCAAAAGATGCCTCAGGTCTAACATTTTGCTCGTCATGGTGCTGATCAAAGTTTGATCAAGGGGCTCTGATTTCACAGCCTTTGCCCATCAGCCTTATGGCACTGCTGAGGAACTGAGGTGAAAGCCAAATTGTGCTCTGCCAGAACTTCATGGGTTGGCTCTGCTGATCAAACAGGCAGAACTACACATTTGTCCACCCCTACAGCAGCCAGACACCCAACAAAAATCCAACATTTCCTTCCCAGGTTTTTCCAGAGCCTCTCAGTCCTGTGCATTTTGTGTTCTCTGAGAAGACCTTGAAAGGCTTTTCATGTGCTCTCCTCCCCAGGAATGCCAAACAGCCTGAATACAAACAAGCTGCTTCTGTGCAAGAATTCCCTGGGCAAGATCTTCAGCAAGAAACAATGGGCAGAGTGCAATTGTAGTTCCCAGAGCAGAAGATTTGTTTTCTCTGACCCCAGAAGCCTCACCTGAGTCCCACTGGTTTGCATTACCTGACAATATAGCAATGAATTCCTATCACTGCTTGCTTCTGGAAGGCATGTGTGTTTTATGTTCTGGCAATTTATTAGGACAAAAAGTTGTACTTCTCCTTCACTTTCCTCTTATAAAGTCACAGGAAGAGGCAAAAGTAATGGGACTTAGTAATCTTAATGAGTGTTTTATCTGTAATTAATCTACCCAAAGCAAAACAACACCTTTCTCTGTCCTTAATTGAGCCCTGAAGAGAATATGCCTGGAGTATCCCACAGTGAAACTAACTGTTGTTATTTTATGTCATTTTGATTTGGGGGAATTCTCCAAAGATTCACATAATAAAGTATATGTGCTCTAAACATCTTAAATGCATATTAGTATCTCCCAAAAAAATTAAAACCAAATGGTGACGTTGCTCATATTCTCGAAATTTTGGCTTCAACTCAGTAAGTATTTCCGCAGATTCGAAAGGAACTTTGATTCTTAAGGCTCAATGTCTTTTACTGACAAACATAATCCCAAAATCTCTGTGCAGCTCTGAAAATATCCTGTCCTCAGGTAGAAAAAGAAAATCATTGAACAGCATGGAAAGAAGAGGTCTTTCTTCAGAATGATATCTTTGCATTCCATTGTCCCTATGGAATGGAAAGTGCACTGATATTGTTCCCAAATACACATTTATTCCCATGCAACATTTCCTACAGACATGGACAGATACTAGGCAGCACTCAGGGGAGTCCCATGCCCTTCTGGAAGGACAGCAGGAGGTTTTAGAGATGTAAAAGAACATGGGACATTCTTGCAGCACTTTAAAGACATGCAGAGCTCTGAAAGCACAGCAACAATTCCAAAGGGATGCACCAGGATCTTTAGGATAACACAGACCAACACTGCAAACTCCTCTGCCACCCCAACCTTCACATTCCTTAGAAAAGCTTGGGATGACATCCACCTTTATTGTCCATCATGGAATTCCAAATAAAAATGGGAATAACTAAGGCTTCTTAGAATCCCTACTCCCCACTCTGGTGTTTTCAGAGCCCACACAGCTTGGGAGCCAATTGTCTTTCATTGCAGGAGCTCTTGGATATGAGGCACTTGTGAGAATTTAAGCCCAAGGCTATTAAAGCTCCTTCCTCCTCTGTCTCCAGGGCAGTGCAATTACTGCCCTGGGGACACTGTGAGTGTGGTGCTGCTGACAAAACTTCTCAAAGCAGGCAGTTACACATCTGTCTCTAAACTCCTCAGCCCTGTGAGCTCTTCCCTGAGCTCTGCATTCCTGCCCCAAGTGAGTCAGTGGAAATCCACTGCAGAATAGGACACTTCCCAGCAAATTTGGGCCAGAGTGCTGCCCAAAGTGGGAATTAGTTATAAGGTGCTCAGCAGTGCCCTGCTGGCGTTTGGGGATCATGGAACAATGGTGCTGTGCAGAGTCAGCCCAGTTGTTCTGGGAAAGCTTCCTGAGCAGATCCAAGCTGAGGATTTGGTTCAAAAGCCTGGCTGGAGGGTGAGGGCACTCAAGGGATCATTGCAGCTGGAAATTCTTACAGGGAACACAAACCATTAAATTCCTTTGTCCACCCCCACCTTAATTTTAAATGAAGTTTTAGAAATAAGGAAATGTCACTTACTTGGTACAACCGTGAGAGTCGTCCCTGGTCCAACTGCTTCCTCACACTGCTAGGACTTATTCCAATAAGTCACTCTTTCCTCATGGTGTTCAAAAGAGCTGTAAAAACAGGAAATGGAAAGCCAGACATGTCCTAATTATCCATGGGTGCAAGTCCATGAGAGGATCCAGAGGTACGTTTACTTCCAAAACTGGAAAGGTAAAAAAAGTTAATTGAATAGTTCAATGTTTTCAGTTAGCTTGAGTACAGAATTTCCAAGTTCTTCCTTTCTTCAATCTTTTAGAATCCCCATGAACTCTTTTATGTTTCTGGGCTAAAAGGAAATACAGAAAGGATGTTCTATGTGCCTTCTTAATCATTTCAGTCCCCCATCTCCTTTTTTTCCCAAAATATCTCCCCTTTTTTGCCTCTCTGTGTTTTTGTACTGGTCCCCATGCTGTTTATATCATTGTGGAACCCAGCCCCCAACTCACAGTGATATATCTCATAGCAAAAACGGTCTCTGTTCCACTACACAGAAGTTTGGATTCCACAGGCAGTCACATGACTTCTTCAGTGCTTTGAGACTCAATGTACCACATGAAGAAACTCTACACGGCTTTCAAGGAAGAATCTAAAATAATATCAGAAAGGCTGAGTTGTAAATGAGAACTTGGAGATTACATGACACTTCTGCAAAGTCTGATGGAGTTAAGCTGCATAGAAAGCAGGAAAATAATCAGAACTTTTCATGTTGTTTCAAAGCAATTCTGAAAGTTCTTCTGACTTGCTGGGAGCTGTCCACTTTTTCCCCTTTGTTTCAGTGCTCAGAAGCAGGAGGAATGTGCCCTCTGGGCTCTTAGAATTGGTGTTGAAGGGTAATTTAGTACCTTAGAAAGTCTTTCTGCTGTTTTAGGTAAGTGGAGAAAGTAAGAAAAATGATTGTTGTTTGTTATGTAGAGGCTCTGAAACCTTGGGAGTCACAATCAAAGAATAAAGGAGGCATTTCACATTGACTAAATCCTTCATGATATTCAACTTCTGCATCATGAACCCTATCTGGACCTTGATGGCCAGAGATGGACTCAACCTGTGAGACTCTGTAGCTTAAGAGTCTATCCCTGCCTTTTCTAACAAAGGAGGGGCTTGTTGGCCCTGTGCCCATCAGGATGGGAAATGGAGGTTCCCATGATGACAAAGGCTGTGAGTTTCTGGCACCAAGGTGACGGCTCTTGCTTCACATGAAGATTTGTAGCTACAGAGTGGACTCAGATCTCTCTGAGCAAATGAAGAGCTGGGAGCTCTGTCAAGCGAGGTGGCAAAGCCCATCACTCCTGAGCCACAGAGCAGAATCATCAGAAAAAGTGGTGATTGATAGTAATGGAAGGTTCTGTGCTGCTGGAGCAGCCATCGCCTTGCCATGGACTTGAACTGGGGACACATTGAAAAGACTTGCAAAACATATTGCCCCTACAGTCTATTAGCCCTACTTCTCTTCCTTGTGATACTAATGGTAGGGCAATGGCAGACCTGGGAAGTGGCAGGATGGCTGTGGGAGTGGTTGGAGGAATGGGTTAAAAGCAGAAGTGAGAACTGTAATCAAGCAAGAAAGCAGTGGCAAATGTTGATACAAAATCTGTGAGGAATAATATGAACAGGACAGGTTTCATAATATTGAAAAAACCAAAGGGCTGAAAGGGGTGCACTTGGAGAGTGTGAGCATACACGAGGAATATCTATGGCGGAAAAGAAAACCCCCTGGGATTCTGGGAAATTGCCATGGCTGGGTGCCTCCTCAGTGCCTGTGCAGAAACACATGGAGAATGGGGAACAAACATGAGACATTGGAGCTCCACCAGTAGGTGCAGGGCTATGACCACATGGACAGCAGAGAGAGAGAAGTGGTGGGACAGCTCACGTGACCCAGGAAGGGAAATGTGTGGTGCAGGGCAGGTTTGGGCACATGGCCTGAGCTCCTCTCCAAGAGAGGATCCTGAGTTGAGTTGGGCTGGAAGGGTTCATAAAGATCATCTACTTCCAATCCCTCTCACTTGGGCAGGGACACCTTCCACTGTCCCACGTTGCTCCACGCATAGTCCAGCCTGGTCCTGGACACTTCCTGGGATGAAGCAGCCACAGCTTCCTTGGGCAACCTGTGCTAGGGCACCAGCAGCCCCACAGCCAAGAATTCCTTCCCAATATCGCATCTAACCCTGCCATGTGGCAGTGGGAAGACATTCCCTCTTCTCCTGTCACTGCAGGCCCTTTTCCAAAGTCCCTCTCCATCTCTCTTGGAGCCCCTCAGGCACTGGAAAGGGCTCTAAGGTTTCTCAGGAGCCTTCTCCTCTCCAGGCTGAACACCCTCAGCTCTCTCAGCCTCTCTCAGTTCTATCTCTGTGGGCCAGATGTGGAGCTGTGGGATCATGGAGATGTGGGAGAGCTTCCAGGAGTATTGCAGTGACTGAAGCCAGGCTTCAGGGGAGACAGGCTGAGAAGGCAAGGAGAGGGGATTGCCCTTTCTCGGAGAGAACAGCTGGGAGTTGTGCTTTGGGATGTGCAAGGAGCCAGCTGACAGCAGATGGGTCAGGATTAGAGGCCACATCAGCAGCAGGGACACTGTGCTGGGTGGCTGTGACACATCACCAGATGGGGAAGAAATAGGTGAGTCCTTCTTGGGACAAATGGGACATTCCTTGGCTCTGGTCCTCATGGGCTGCTTGAAGTGTGTCAAGTGTCTGCTGGCAGCACAGCACAGCTGAGCACACCCAATCAAGGAGTTTTCTGGAATGTTCTGATACAAACTTGCTGACACTGGTGGCTGCTGAGCTGGACCTCTACTTGCCAGTGAGGAAGAATTGGTGGTGGATGTGAGGTGGTTGGGGCAGCCTTGGCTGCAGTGACCATGCACTGTTTGAGCTCAGGATCCAGGGAGAAGAGAGCAATGCACAAAACGGGACTGGAGCCCTGGAGTTCAGGAGAGGGGAATCTGGGCTCTTCAGGGATCTGTTTGGAGGAATCCCATGGGTTATGGTCCTTGGCCATAGGGGAGGGGTCTAGGAGAGCTGCTCCTTTTTGGAGATTAGCTCCTTGAACCTCAGGAATGGTTCCTCTTGACAAAGCAGAAAGTCAGGCATTGTGTGAGAAGGCAAAAATGCTGAAGAAAGGGCTCCTGAATAAACTCATAACTGGTAAATACAAAGCAACCCTAAGTGATTCAATCCCTTTTCTGATGTCTATAGCTGGCAGATTCCTTATGGGAAGTGCCATTTCTGGTCTCCAGGTCTTGTTCTTCATGCATCTGCTTCTGGCCATTGTTGGATCTGAAGCTGAAAGGATCCTTGTTTTTACCAAAATCTTCCTTTGTGCTCTGAGAGAAAGAGAAGAACATAATGCTGAGCTAAAATGGAAACATCTAAATACAGAACATTCTTGCCCACTTGTTCAGCTGGAGCTGGCAATCAAATGTCTAAAATGACCTGTTTGCAAGAGCCAGGATCTGAGGGTGAATGTTGAGGAAATTGGTCTTGGAAAAACAGGAGGGTTTTTCTGCTATGTGAGTAATTGTGGGAATCAAATTTGTGTTTGTGCACACAGTTGTCTGAGGAAAAACAGACAAGGTAGGGCACTGTGTTTGCCCCTTCAAGGGAAAGGAGGGAGGCAGTTTGTGTGTGGTGCTTCAGTTGTTTTCAGTCACTGTGGTACGTACCCCACACTGTGTTAGACAGTTCTACAAAAACATTTGGGGATGTTTTCAGTGCCAGGTGATGTCTCCTCTTTCATGTCTTTGAAGTGGTGGCTTTTATTTTCCTCTTCCTCTACATTGTTCTACTTCTGAAGATCTAATAGTGTTCCAGAGGATTCTCTACACTGAAAATAACATTATCATCCTTGCTTTTTTTGGCAGATTGAGTAGTTAGCATTAATCTCACTAAAATATTGCCCTGGCTGGTATCTGGAGAGATGTTATCCAGACTTAATAATTTTAAATTTATTTTCATTCTATATTTTCTAAGCCTTTCTTTAAGGCTCATCTCTCCTCAAAGCCTATTTTCATGCCAAAGAAAACTCTGTCCCAGTTTAGAAATTGTTCAGAAGATATTGTGGTTCAGCTGATGGTGCTTTAATTGACTCTGTTTGCTTTAATGTCCCAAAGATGCTTATTTACTCAGCTGTTTAATTTTTAGTATCAATTTTTGGAGTTCCATTTTTATAAGGGTCATACGAGTTTTGTCCTCATTAGATCAGCATTTCCCCCCTTAAGTTTCTTTAATCTTATGAACTCATTATTTGACCACGGAGTTGGCAATTGTTTGCAGTTTTGATTTATTTGTATGCGCATTTCACTGAGTTTGAAGGTGGGGAACATCTGGTTATAGTTAACTGAAGTTGGCTTTTAACTTGATTTTTACCTTACTTTAATCATTTTGGTTAATGGTAGCCTGGAATTGTGGAGCATTTTCTTAATCCTCAGATGCAGTTCTAAGACACAAAAAGCAAAGAGCATTATTTCATCCTGTTTGCACTGTTGTTCCCAAGGACAGAGGTATGTTTCTCATTTTTAATCACTGGTTTTAACAATAGTGCTGCTATTTCCCATTGGTATCACGGACATGTTAATCTGCTGTTTCCTTGAGTGTATCAAATTGTTTTCTCCTCCTTATTGCTTGAGTCCTGCAGGAAGGCTATGGAATGTGCTGATGTGTTGCTCCCGGTCTGTCCAACCCTTGGCATGACAAGGAGAACAAGCCCTAAACGCCTCCTGCAACAGGCCTGGGCACACACAGGTGCCTCTCACACACCCTGCCCTGGCTGGCAAATCTTCCCAGAGCAGTGAGACCTCACCCTGCTCCTCACTGAGATCTCCGAGGCCGTTAAACAGCCCCTTTCCATTTCAGTGGCCACACACACACACACCTGTGCTCACAGCCTCCCCAAGCACACTCACATTTCCATGCTTCAAAAGTTGAGTTCTGCCTTTCTTTTTGTGATCATTGTCCTGGTGCAGACCGTCCCAAAACTTATAGTAGGTGCTCCAATACTGTCAGTGACATGTTGGATAGAATGTTTAGGCTGTGTTCCACCATGTGTTACTGAACACCTCTTCTGGAGTTCTGCTTCAGAGGTGTCTTGGTTTAAAAGACAGGTGTCTGCCAAGGAAGGTGGGAACCTTCCTGTGATGGAAAATATGACCCCCTTCTCTCCACAGCATTATAATTTTGAAATTTCAGGACTTTCAGGCAAAGATAAAGGAAAAACTGTTCTTTGCTAATATATATATGTATAATAAGAAAACCAAACTACAACAACAGCAGCAGCAACAAACAGAAAAAATCCCAGAGACGCAGTAACAGCCTCCTCTGGGCTGTCAGGCACCTTCCCCCTTGGTGCAGTTACAGTCACAGCCGGCAGGGGCGCTGTTGGCTCCCGGCAGGGCAGGTGCAATGATTCCCCCGCGGCTGCAGGGGGCGATGTGGTGTGAGCTCAGCCGCCTCTCCACTCAGCAATGGCAGCTCAGGCGATAGTGAAGGGGGGAGGTGGCTCCCCTTGCAAAACTCACAGGAAGCAGCTGGTCTCAGTGCCCCTCCGGGTGGCGAAATGCACTGTAGCAGGAACCTTGGAGAAACAGGCTGGAACAGTGGTGAGCACACCCCAGATAGCAAATGAAGTGTAGCAAAAACTCTGAAGCCCTGCCAAGAGCTGGGGGTTGTCCTGGCAGGCATTGGGTGTTGAGTTGAACTGTAGGAAAAAACCTGAAGCAGCAGCTTCAGGGGTTGAAGAAGCAGGGCTTGGCAGCAGCAGCTGGGCTCCTGCAAGCAGCCAGGTGATGCTCCCTCCGGAGGGGGTCGGGGGTCGGGGTCCCGGGTTTCCCCTGAAGCACCCAAGCAGATGGTGAGAGTCCCTCCCAGTGAGATCAGGTGTGGAAGAGGTCTCAGTTCAACGACTGCTCTTACAAGCAGAAACTCACCCATGGTAAGGAGAAGCAGTGAAGGACAGAACTCCGCGGTGGCAGTGAATTCTCCGCACAGTAGCAGCCCAGACCCCGGAGACCATGACCATCTCTCCTCCAATCCCTCAGAGAGAGAGAGAGAGAGTCAGAGAGCCCTGAGCTCAACCCTCGACCCCCAGCCAAGTCTCGTGGTAGTTCTGCATTTCCCCAGAGAAAGCCCCCCAGCTAAAAGACTGCAGCAAACTGCACCCCTTCCTCCCTCCCAGCCACATCTTTTGCCTCTTAATTATCGTCGTTCTCATCTCTTAGGCAACAAATGAGAGGAAAATTCTCTGAGAGAAAGAAAAAAAGGAAAAATCCTAACCTCCAACAAGAGGAAATAAGAACAGATGGAGTACCCCTTTCCTCTACAAATGGGTCCTAGGCAGATGAAGGCACATTTTGGAGGTAGTTTGTGCATACATGGTTGTTGGAATTCTTCCTTCAGCTCTTGCTGAGAGGTCAACACTGCTTCTTTCCAGAAGGAACTATCCTGACCCATCCAGCATAATACTTCTTGCTCCCTGAAAAATCTCCATTTGTATTTTAACAAAAATGTCTTCTTTTTAGTGGGGAGGTCAGGTGGAGGAACAGCTCACTCTGAGCCTCTCTCCCACCACCCGATTCCATCACACATTTACCAGAGGCTGTGTCCAAGGCTTTTAGTGATGGAGAGCTGGCTCTGCGATATATCTGTCAAGAAGCCAAATTTTGTCTTCAAGGCTGTGGTGGGAATTACCTTCTTCTCTGGACAGAAACATCCTATTCAACCCTTCTAACAAAACAGAGAAAAGTTACTGGTGATGGATTCTCTGGAGACACTACAGGTGATCATAGAAAATTAGATATTGAAGGTGAAACAGTAAGTCACAATGTCAGTGATGGAGAGGACAACTAAAAGCACTGATTTAAAAAGTGAGCTGGAGTATCTGCTTGGGGAAGTCCTTGGGCTGCTGACACCTACCAGAACAGAGGGAGGTGACAGAAGAAATCAAGTGGCATTACCTTTGTCTTTGTATCTTTTGCAAGACAGATGACATTGGCCTGACAGGCAGTGCTGTGTTGAATGGCTCTGAGGTTAATCCACTGCAGAAATCCTTCCATAGAGCTGGAAAGGAAAATGACTGGGGACCCTGTGAACAGGAACTGGGGATACAATTAGAAGAGAGGGAGGAATTGTATTGGCATCTTAACAGGAATTATAACAGTATGGAAATTATAGGGTAAATCGCAGTTGCTGCTCCCTGGATGGAATGGAGTCGGGATGACTTGACCTATTCCACCATGATTCCCCACACATGCCTGCCCAGGGGGATGGAATGGAGGGTGGGGTGGAGTGGAGACACCATGGCCATGCTCTGCTGAAATCCTTACAGGGAGGGGAACCTGATGCTATTTTGCAGCTGATAAACTGCATTCCACCTGTCAGCCATTGGAGACAGGGGAAGACATCCTACTGCTGAGCCAGCAACTGTGGCGAAATCCCTCTCCTTAGATGGACTTGCTTCATTAAAGCCTAATAATAATATTAATGCACCCCTCCATCCCGAAGTTACCTACCCCTGAGGTATGACCTCGCTTCACTGGGCACATGCTCTGTGTTCTTTTTGGCTGTATCTTTAAAAGCGAAAAAAAAGTATTTTACACCCATCAGTAACAAAGGTATGTATGATTAGAGTCACTCAAGCTCCACCTAAACACAAAGAAATAATATGAAAGTAAGTGGAGAATGGGGGAAAAGTTAGGGAAGACACCATTGTAACTGCTGGGATCAGTGAATGGGCTAAACCTTTCTTCTCCCCCACAGGGATGCCTATTGGGTAAGAACCATCATCTGTGTGCACGGAATATTTTATTGGAGATTCAAGCTTGTCGGTGTATTCCTTCAAGTGTATTTTTGCAGTCAGACATTATCACAGATAACCTTTGAACCTTAACCTGTCATGATTTTGTATTAATAAGGAGTGTTATTCTGAAAGTGTCAGTGTGAATCTTTCCCAGGCACTGGCAGTTGCTGTCAGTGAGGAGCACACTCCAATAAAGGGGAAGAGCTGGTGAAGGCTCTCCTTTACACCGTTGGTGTTTCCCTGACTGAGCTGGTTGAGCCACCCTCTGATCCAGCCGGACGGCTCAGTGCAGGGTCCCGTAATGGGATGCTGATAGAGTGGGCATGAGGGTTTTGGCTTTTCTGGGGCGCTGAACAACAAATTGAACACTAAGGGTCAAGGAAATCTCCCCACACTAAGGATTGGGGAAGCGTCCCCTTTTCACATGATAGAGCCAAAGCTGGAATTGGAGCAAAGCCTGGGGACAACTGCCTGACCCTCCGGCATCTGTAGGCCCTGTACAGGATGCCTCAGGCACTTGCTCAGGAACACAAGCCCATGGAGGCGTTTGCATTGGTCTCCTTATGTCTTCCATGAAAGCCTACACTTCTAAATAAAGACATGAATGGTCAGTGCTCAGATGAAGAACCCCTGTGTTTATTTACATGGAGCCAAAGCTGGGAGTGCAGAGAAAGAGTTTTTCATCATGTCCTGGGAAAGTCCATCTTGGCACTGCAGTTCCTGTGCAGTGCCGCTCTTTCCTCAGATCCAATTAATTGACTATTGTTATGTTTCTGAAATGTTATTGTGAGACTCCCTAAATGTCATGAAGTATCCAAATGCAGTTGAATTCCACCTTTCCATGTTAAAACTCCAGCTCCTTCAGTGCCCATAGTGTTTCTTGGTCATGGTTTAACCACAGATAGCAACTAAGCACCACACAGCTGCTTGCTCCTTTCTCCCTTCTTGGATGGGGCAGAAAATTGGAAGTGTAAAAGTGAGAAAATTCATGGATTTAATAAATAACTCAACACTTTAATAAATAAAGCAAACACTGCATGTATGAGGAAAGCAAAGCAAGGAATTTGTCAACTGTTTCCCATCAACAGCCAAGTGTTCAACCTATTCCAGAAAAGCAGAGCTCCATCACACAGAGTGCTTACATGGAAATACAAATGCCATCACTCAATATGCCCCCTTTCCTTCCCCTTCCCTATCTTTATTTGCTGAGCATGATGTCCTATGGCCTGGAATACCCCTTTGGCCAGTTGGGGTCAGCTGAACCAGCTGTGTTCCCTCCCAGATTTTGTGCACTCTCAGCTACTCACTGGTGGCTGGAATGAGGAGCCCAAGAGGCCTTGACTCCATGAAAGCTCTGCTCAGCAATAACTCAAACATCCCTGAATTACCAATACAGCACAGATTCAAAACATAGTCCTGTTATAACAACTATGAAGGGAACGAACTCTGCTCCCTGCCTCTCTCCTGTCCGTTTTCCAGTCTCTGCCCCTGCCTCTGCCTGTCCCTCTCCCCTCCTGGGCTGACCTCGTGCCTGGCCTCATCTGAGGCTCCATGGGAGCTGCAGCGGAGCCGAGTGGAGCCGCATTTCCAATGTTTTGTCTTTGCTCCAGGGTATTCTGAGCTGGGAAGAGTTGGTGTAGTTTGGGCCTTCAGAAAAATGAACCCTGAGATAAAAACTCATGGTCTCACACAGGGCCCATCCTTAGTATGAGTGTTACAATTAGCGAGGAGGAGAATTTAGGAAAGAGGAGCTGGAGGTGCTGCAGAGCCCAGAGCAGAGAAGCTCAGCTGCCCAAGGTGAAAACCATGGTTTGTCCCTCTCCGCTGCTGCAGATTGCTGGGGGAGCAAATACTGATTTGACAGACAGTGCAGGACCCCACAAAGCAGTGAGTTGATATGGTCTGAAAAAATCTGTGACTCCATGAAGAGCTCACGCTGGAGCAGGCTCCTGACAGGAACTGTGGTCCCATGGAGTGAGTAGCCCATGCCAGAGGAGGTTTTCTGGCAGAACCTGTGTCCCACAGAGGAGCCACAGTGCTGCAGTCTGTTCCTGAAGGGCTGCAGCCCATGGAAAAGACCCATGCTGGATAAGTTTTTGAGGAACTGTAGACAGAGGGAAGAACCTGCATTGGAGAAGATGGTGGAGAAATGCTTTCCATGGGTAGGACTCCACACTGAATCAGGGGAAGAGAGTGAGAAGGAAGAAATGGCAGAGAAAACATGTTTGGAAGTGATTACCAGGTACATACCCCATCCCTGTGCAGGGATCAGGTGGAGGAGATGTTTTGCAATTTCTTCATATTTTTCACTACCCTGCATTGATTTGATTGGCAAATCCTTAAATTCATTTCCCTAAGCCCATGTGTTTGCCCATGGTGGCACTGCTGGGACATCTCCCTGTCTTATCTAAATGCACAAGCTTTCATTGCCTGCATTTCCCCTATCCAGTAGAGGAGGGGCACTGAGACAGCAGCTTGCTGAGCCCCTGGAGGACAACCAAAGTCAACTCACCACACTTTCTCAACTCCTTCCTGATCAGGTGCTCTGGAGCAGCCACCCAGAGCAATGGCATCCCTGCTGATCTGTCTTTCCTAAGCAGCCTGGCTCCATCCACCACAGCCCGGTGGAAGCTACAGCAACACATCTCCATCATCCCATGGCTCTGCAGCCAAGGCACGGAGGAAAAATGAGGCCGTACTGGACAGGAGCCCAGGCAATGTGCACTGAACCTGCACTTCTCCCAACAGCCTCTGAAGTTCCCGGAACAGATCTTCCTGCACCATAAGTGGTATCAGCCCTTGTACCACATTTCCCTCCACTGCCTTTTAGTGCCACCAAGCCAGAGGGATGTTTCCTGCACCTGCCATTGCCTGAAAAGAGCTGCGGGGAGCAGCTGCTAGAAAGAAATGCTGAGAGATCTGTTCTCGTCCTCTGTTGGTTTTTGGTTCACTCTGCTGCACAGTTGCTCCAGTGTGTTTCTTGCTCCACAGTAATATGTTGCTGAATCCCCTTGCTTTGCAGCCAGGATCTGCAGTGTGAATCTGTTCCTGGAGCTCTCGTCTCTTATCTTAAAGTGATCTTGCAAACCTGCTCCATAGGTACCATCCTTGTAAATCCATTCCTGAATGCCACTTGGGCCCTGACGGTACCACGACATGTAGTAGTACCGCATTGAATCTCCCCTCATGCTGCACTGGAAGGTGACTCGATCTCCCTCTCGCACGGTCAGTTGTCTGGGGCTCTGCTCCAAGGTGACTGCACTGGCAAGCGAGACTGCTGCAGAGAGCAAGAACAAGCCACAGTCACTCCAAGATTCAGCAAAAGTCAGGGCAATGCAGGTGGGGCTTTGGAATGGAATGGAACCAGTGCGGGGACAAAATATTGCTCTTTGAATCCAGCTGACACAGATGGGCAGAGCTGGTAGCAGCTATCAAGGCTCACAAGGAAGGAGACACCACAATTCCCTCCCTCCTTTTCCATGTCAGAAAGGAAACTGTTTCTGATTTTCCCCAAGAAGCAGGAAGGTTTTACACCATGGAGGAAAAATCCCTTTGTCTTTGGCCAGACAGGATGGTGAGGAAGCCACTCTCGTGTCCCTGAAATGGCTCTCCATGAGCACAGGAAAGACAAAGGCCTGTCACAGGCAGGTGCAGCCTGCACCCTGTGCTGCCATCCTCCAGCTGGCGTGTGCCAGAGGGGCCGCAGTGGCCCAGGAGCAGAGTGTCCAGTGCCAGGGCAAAGCGCTGGGCCCCAAGGAGTGAGTGCAGCAGGGAGGTGCCCTGCGTGTGCCCAGGCTGCAGAGGAGGCAGCGTGGATGGAGGTGCCGAGCTCCCAGCTGCAAGAGGAGCAGGGCTGTTCTCGCCGGGCTCCACAGGCATGGCTGGGCAGGTGGAGCTGGGGAACAGGTCCGGCTGCCAGCGCTCAGCACAGCTCCCCAGAGCCGTGCAGAGCACAGGGCCACGCTCAGCTCGTGGGGTCGTCAGCCCTTCCCTTCACTTACCTACAATGGGCAATAAGCCCACAGTGCACAGGGCACTCCACATGGCCAGGCCCGCTCTGGCTCGCCTCTCTGCACCTTCTCTGTGCCTGCACAACAGCTCTGCCACACCTTGCCTGCCTGGGCCTCTGTCACTGCACTCAGGCCCAGGCTCTCCTAGTCCCTCCCTCTGTCTATGACAACAGAGACGGGAGAGGTGGGGGCAGGAGGAGCAGAACCTGAAGCTCTTGCTTCCTTCCTGGGTGTCTCTCACTCTGTGTGGTCCCCATATTTCTTTTAAGCCCTCTCTGTAGAAGTGAGGTCTCTTCCATATTCACACTTTCTGTGATGCTGTGGAAGGACCTCAGGCTTGGTTTGGAGTGCATCAGTGGGAACACTGAAGTGGGAAATACCATTGCTAAATCACAACAGCCTTGTTTAGCATCCAGTATGTGGCTTAAAGAGTTGTGGTAACAACAGATCTGCCCAGAGAGGGTTGGAAACAAATCGGTCCTAAGCTTTAGTTGTATTAGGTGTGCAGCCACTGGTGATAACATTTCTTGGCCTGTTCATGTGGCTGTGGTACCTAACACTGTGTATGTTCCCATCTGTGCTCCTCATGATGACATTGAGCAGGGCTGTGGGCATTGACAAGGGGATTGGGAAGAGGACAGAAACTCTCAGCCTCTGGAGGTGACTCCTGCCAAGTGTGGGAGGAGGGAATTCTCCCAAGGATGACCTAGCAGTGCATCCAAGCAGGTGGAACCCCATGGCCTGAGACTGAATTTGTCACCAAAATTAAACTGTATGTGCAAAATGCTGGTTAGAGATCCCCACAAAGTGAAGGCTGGGTTGTCTCTACTCTGTCTCTCTGCAGGTTATATTTCAATACTTTTTACAGCTCACCAAAGATGACGTGCCCTGATCATGATATGCTTTTGCAAAGCCAGGAATGAACTAAGGCCCTCCCTACAGAAATCATAGAGTTGACATCTATTTTCAAAGCTGTGCTTTGGAAAGACAGACATTCCCAGGAGCACTGCACTCCCCAGTCCTGAATGGTTTTGTGGGGGAAGATCAGGTTCCCCAACACTTCATTTCAGACCAAATCTGCTGAGTGAAATATAAGGGAGAGCGAGAAAGAGAACTTGCCTTGCAGTCAGGTAATGAACCATAGTGTTAATGAGTTTCTGTGATGGATATGCCCATTTCAGCTATTCATTGCATATATGTGTGGTTTTGCACATATTTAAGGAAATTTTCCTATAGCACTTTGTTTGGCCAAGTTTCAGGAATAATTTAGAGTTTAAGACTCCTTTAAAAATCCTAAAGAACTTTGAACACAGTGCTGCAAGTGCTTCCCGTTTGCTACCCCATTTCTTCTGTTACAAATCCCTTCCAGCTGTAACCCTGCTTTAGTTTGGAACTTCAAATGAAACTTCTCTGAATCACCCTGCGTTTATTCAACTCTTTCAGCTTCCTGGCCCTGGACTTGCTAAAGCCTCTGTATCACTTAGCAAGGGTTTCCAAATGCACCTGCAGACAAGGCAAGAATGCAAATGAAGAGCAAAGAAGTTCAATTTGGGACATGTGCAGATACAACAGTTCTTGAGGGGTTTGGGTGGTTTCTTTTGTTGGTTCATTTTTCTCCTGTTTGAGCTATTTGCTGCATTTCATGAAACCAGAAATGTTGTGAGAACAATAAACACTTTGACCAGAAGGTAGCAGGAGAGATCAGAGAAAGAAGTTCAGTTTCCATCAACAGACCTGATTTTATCAGGAACATTTCAGTATTTGGGGAAACAAAACAAGAAGGTCAGAATATATCCTGCACGGTCAGGATTATTATTATTATTATTACAATGCGTTTTTAATGCTGTATTAGGCAAAAGAAGAATTCAGCAGTACAAAAAGCAGTTTAATATTGCCCATTCTCATGGTGTTTGACATTGTTTAAATTAAAACCACGAAAATGATTCATTTATCGTCTTATCAAAAAGTGCCTAAAGATTTATGCGACCAGAAAGGGAAACACAATCAGGATTATCATCTCAACTAAAACTTTTGAATTCAGAAGAATATTTTGATCAAATCTGATTAAAAAAACAAAAACAAACAAGGAATATTCTTAACCCATCCCATGTATTTTGATTACCTCTAGCAATTTAAAACTCATGGAAGTTTTGAGGTTTGCTTTGAGTATCCTTTTAAATCTGAGTCCACCCTTCTTCCCAAACACCAAGGGCCTGAGGGTGAGGAATTCTGGCCTAGAACACTGTGGGGCACCACATGGGAAAACCCCGAGGTTTTCTGCAAGGGCAGGGCTGAGGCTTTGATATGTGGGAGCTCAGGGGGCTGAGCTGCAAAGGGCTCAGCTAATGCAGAGCTGTTGGTAGTGTCCCAAACTTCTCCTTCTGCCCCATTCTTCCTGGCTCTGGGAAAGGCAATGCACTGAAGGGATGAGCCTGGGAGTCCTGCCTGGTGCTGCAGAGCCTTTGTGGCTGTGAAGCTTCCCCATCCTCTGTGTCTTGGGCACTGAAACCTTTCAGATATTGAACCTTGCTTGGGTCCTTCCCATGCATTTCTGCAGAAGCAAGAAAGGTGTAGTCTGAACGCATAAACACTCCTCTCCCCAGAGAGAAATAAAAATGTGAGAGAAAATGCAAAACATTCTCTGTGCTATTCAGAATTCCTTGTTGTTCACAATGCTTTCCCATGTAACCTCTTGGAAAGAGGTTTATTCTTTCAGGATGCTTTGAATGTTCTCTGCCACAGGAGAGAGCTCTCACCATTTGGAGTTGCTCAGCAGGACAGCTGTTAGAGAGCACCCTCCATGTGTGAGACTCAGCAAGAGGGAGTAAAAATAAATGTGATGTGCTGGGAGTGAAAATGTTCCTAAAATGACTTCAAAAGTTCTATTGAAGTTCACATTGTGGGTCGTCTTGTTACTGGAACTGTGGGAGAAACAAAAAGTGTCCAACAACATTTTTAGAGAATGTTAGAGATGTTAGACATGTTAGAGAGTGAAGGCATTACTTTATTCTGGCCGGGATGTTGTTCTGGCCAGGATGTGCAACAGAAATCCTTTCATCCACACATTTCCCAGGTTGCGCAGAGAAAATCCTTCCACTCCACAAGGTTTTTACTTGATTTTTCACATACTTATACAGTCAAAACCCAGAGAAATTCATTCTTTCAATGTTCATCGGTCCCAAGTGGACCGATTGGTGGTGCATTTTCCCCCACCCTCTTTTCCAGGCCGCAGTGTGATCTGAGAAATGTTTGTTAGGCCTTGGCCTTGAAGCCACGCCCCGGGCTCAGCTATTTCCGAGCTCATGAGAAGCTCATGTCTGCTCCCAGGAATTGCTAACAAGCTTCTGTTTTCCTTATGAACAGCCCTGGAAAATATTCCACTTGCCTGACCAGCATAAGGCTCCTCTTCTCAGGCTTTCAAAGAAAGTGCAGGCCTGAACTGTGCTCAGGATGAAACATTGTTATGAGTGAAGCCCCTCTCCTGTGGCCCTGTAAACAGCACTCCAAAATGGGGCCCTTTGAGCTCTCCTGGGCCACCATGGGCTGTGACAGCAATGTCCCTCTGAGGGGCCTCTCAGAGCCAGCAAACCCTGAGGTTTGCCATATCTGGAGGATTGTGGAAACACGACCTGCCCTGGGCTGATAGCTCACTCCTCAAGGCCTGATCCTTCGCCCGTCAGGAGATGCAAAAGCATCTGAAGTGAGGATTTCAGTGACTTCTGAGGGGAATTTTGCACAGGTACCTAGCTTGCACTGACTCTTTCTGTCTGCATAAGCTACAGCAAACCTGAGAGAAATACTGCTTTCTCAGATGTTTAAGGACCTCAGATATCCAGGCCTGTAACTAAGGTTAAGTTATAATTATAAATCTACTTAAGTGCTGCTAAGCGTTGCTCTTTTGCTCAGTTGTTAAACATAAGCGAAGTGTTGCTAAGTGTCCTTTTGTTAAGTTGCTAAGTTTGATGTGGAAGTTATAAGTTAAATGCTGTTAAGTGTAATTCCTCTGTTAGATTGTTAAGGTTGAGCTATAAATTAAGTGTATGTTAAGTTTGGTATGACATAAGTGTTTCCCTATGTTAAAGTACTAGACTTAAGGTATAGGTTCAGTTAAAGTACTGTTAAGTTTGAGTTTTGTTAAGCTTTTAGGCCATGTTCCTTTTTATCCTTGCCTTCACTGTCTTTTCACACACACAGACACACACACACAGACACACACACACACATTGCCCTAGATAGTTCTCAATTAATTTCTGTTTTGATTGCCTGGATTTTGTTTGGTTTTGTTGTTGCTTCCTTTCCCTTGTTGTGCCTTAGCTGTCCTTTAAGCAGTAGAGTGAATCTTGCCAACAAACTTGTTTTGCTTTGTCACTTAATTATTAAATCTGACTTCTGCTTACACACTTGTTGGTGATTTTTTAAGCAACTTCAAACACCCTCGTTTATGACAACAGTTTTTAGTATTTGGCTTCCTATTGGTTATTGATCCCATCGTCTTTGATGTTAATTAAGTTCTCATTCCTCATTCCCTTATTGATCTTTTCCCTGACCAGGTGTCTGCAGTCATGCTAGGGGTGATGTTGGAATTGATGTTCATTAATGGTTGTTACTGTTTGTGTATTTTCTGTGGTCCTCCCAGTCTGTTGAGATGTTATGCTTGTCAGGCCTCACTTGGTGGAACAGTCCCCTGAAAAGAAACTTTTCCCTTCCCTCAGGGCAAAGGTGAACAAAATCCCTGACTAAAGTTATAGAAAAAATTCTAAACTTGGTATCATTTCCAACAGGCTGAGGGTCTTCTCTGGGTGTCTGCAGGGCCTGAGGGTCTGACCTGACCAAGCTGAATGCAGCAGACCTTGCTATGTCCTCTGCAGAGGCTCTCTTGAATCCAGCAGGGGCTCAGGCAGAGTGAGAAAAGCCTTATTTCCCCTTCAGGATGTGGTTACCTTGTTTTTTGCAAAGCAGGGGAGGCTTGATCTTGCCTGGTGTGCCTGAGTCAGAAATGGTGACCACAGCATCCTGCCTGTAGCTTGTGAGAGAAGCTCAGCTGGGGAAGGTGTGTGCTGGGCTCTCTGAGGGAAGAACCGAGTTGCTATGGGAACTATCACTCCATCAAACCACGCGACATTATTTTCTGGTGGCCTCTTCCTCCATCACTGAGTGCAAACCAACAGCAGGGTTTCTTCCCTGCTGATTGGAGCATTTTCCTCCCTCCTGCCTTCAGCAAGGTCTCTCCTCACTGAAGCTCTTGACTGTGCCAAAGAGACACTTCCCTGCACAAAGTCTGGAAAAGACAAATTCAGCCAACAGGAAATCTGTGCTATCAAAGCTGTGTTTCCAATCCCAGTGGGCATTGGGACAGTTGGATTTCAGCATTCTCCATCCCAACTTCAGAAGAAAAAGCACAGAAAAACCACAGCATTTTGAAACTTTATTTTCATCACTACTACAGGAACATAAAATGCATGTGCAATACATTTGGCAGAAGAAATACAGAATTAATAAATAAATGAATATTATCTGGTTGAATTGAATCACTTCAGATCCTACAAAGTTCTTCTCATCTACAATAAACAGTTATTGTTATTAAAGCTATCTAAACCCCAAAGTGATAAATGGCAACTACTGGGCTTGAATTCCCTCAGCAGTAAAACTCCTTTTGTACAGGCAGTGACACAACATGCCTGTGAAAGGTGCTTTTAAAAGGCTATGTATCCATAGTGAGCACTGGAGTTTCCAAAGCTATTGAAGCAGGCTGGACATTTCTATGCAAATGCCAGAGAGTGGGGAGATCTACTCAGCAGGAGGATGAGGATAAACCCAGTTTCCTCAGTTCACAGGAGAGGAGAGGAAATAGCAAAAGCACTTCAAACTCTTCACTGTAAATCAGCTGTCCAGGCAGGAGAGAACAGTATTCATTGTCTTCAGGAGAAGGTGCTGCCCTGTGTTCTGGATGGTCACTGTCAGCAGCTCTGCCACTGCTTGTTCAGTCCATTGTGCTGCTGGTTCATGTTTTTTCCTGCTCTTTTTGGGTTCCTCTTGCCTTCATTGCTTATGTCTGGCAGAGCAAAGGAGGTTTGAACTACATTTAATGAAATTAACCACTGTTTGATAGCTGTCAGATCAAGACAGGTACACTCACAAAAATTAGCCTGGACTATCATTTGTGCCTCTTTGGATACTTTAATTAAAAAATCCTCCCCTTCCCCTTTTTGCTCCCACGTGTTTGTATTTTGGGATCCTTGCCTTTGAATCCTTATCTGTCTGGTTTTATCTCCAGGCTTTGTACTCTGCCACTTGAAATAATCAATGAGATACCTCTTAGGCTGTTCAGGTAATACCTGAGTTGCTCTGTTTGCAAACAAAATTTGGGAACCAGCCACCAGGAATTTAGCTTTGAATAGAGAAAAACGCTGTTTCCTTTGTCCTTTGGGAGGCAGGGTGTGCTTGTCCTAATTGCTTTCTTGGGTAGGAATTGGTTTTCTTGTGTGTGGTTTGGTTGTCATTGTTGCCTTTTTCCCCAGAAACCTGCAAGAGCTGTTTAATGGAATCAGGAGAAGATGAATAGGCATCATTCTTTGAGTGGCTAGGGACATACAGAGGGACAGGTAGTCACTCCTGGCATGAGCTTCCAGTCTTTCTACAAACCAAGCTGAGTGCTCCCTTACCTCAGAAAAGAAACAGCTTGATACTCATGAGTGTATTGAAGGCGATGCTCTTTGCCAGCAGGACTCTCAAACCCAGCACAGCCATAGACAGCATGTTCACTCTCTCCCCTTCAGGATCTGCTCAGGGACCAGAAAAGATGGCAGAGATCATGGTCTGGTAACTTGAGGAAAGTACAGATTGGGGCTCAGATGATCAGTAATTCCAACATTCATTTGAGGAGACAATTTCTCTATGCACTTGCAGGAAACAAAAGAATTCCTGCATTGTTTTGATTTTACTATTTGAATGACCTTCAGGACTACAAAAACAATCCCAGAAAATATTAAAAGTGATTTAGTAAAAAACATCTCGAAACATACCCCACCTTTACCTTTTTGTTGCTGTTAGGAAGCCTAAAGGAGGTTTGCTTCTACGGGGTGAAATATTTAGTCGTAAGGAAATCCGTGTTTTAAACAAATAGATTGTGTTTTCCCTCTTCCTCCCAAAGCTATTAGACTGTTGAGAGCATTTCTTTTGGATGCTTTGAGACATCTTTCATGTCTCCCCGCTAAAGTACCAAATATCTTTCTCATTTCTGCTGGGTGCCCCAGGCAGTGCTGACAAGCACGAGAACACCAAGCACCACAGGACACTGTCCCTGGAAAGGTTGCACCTGTGCCACCAAACTGTACCTGGCAGTATTGTAATAGCACTGCTGGGGAATTCATCCGTGCAGGTCACCACTGTTGGCAAAACAGATGTGTTCTGTTGTATGGACTCCTTCGAGGACAACTCAAAGCTGATGTTGTTTGTAGTGAAGATCCTTGGCAAGGGTGTTGTTTTCACAGTGCTGCCACCATCGTCTTGTTTAGTTGATTTCTCCACAATGACCTCTGGGGCAGATGGTTTTTGAATGTCAGTAAAAAAAAGCATGGTTTGAACATGACTGATGTTACTGCAAGCTTGCCTGAGTTCTGAGTGACCAAAAACTCACATATACTCCAGCTGTGACTAGTTAGTACCATTCTCATTTACTTTATGTCATTGCTCCTTGCCTTACGATGTACAAGTAATAAAATAAGATTGCTTAAAGCTGCAGGAGCTGTCTTACCAGGAAACAGTTGGTCTCAAAAGAATTTAGCAGCCAACAAATCATTGTGGTACCATGGATTCTTTTTTAAACAAAACATCTTTGCCTCTAGGTCAGGTCATACTTGGAGAATCAAGGATGATCTCACAAACCAATGTCAGGATTTAACTCAGATGAACAATTTGAATTACAGTAAAACCATGGAACTGAAAGGAATTCTCCAGCATCCTTCCTTGCCAGAAAAGTCTCAGCTTATGAAAACCTGTCAGACACATCCACAAAGGTTTATGGGTCTGCTTTAACAGGAGCATCCTGATGGGTCTCTTGGTAAAGGGAAAGGAATTAGGCTTTTCATTTTGCATGGTGTCTGCCTCGCAGGTGGGTCAAAAGATGCCTCAGGTCTAACATTTTGCTCGTCATGGTGCTGATCAAAGTTTGATCAAGGGGCTCTGATTTCACAGCCTTTGCCCATCAGCCTTATGGCACTGCTGAGGAACTGAGGTGAAAGCCAAATTGTGCTCTGCCAGAACTTCATGGGTTGGCTCTGCTGATCAAACAGGCAGAACTACACATTTGTCCACCCCTACAGCAGCCAGACACCCAACAAAAATCCAACATTTCCTTCCCAGGTTTTTCCAGAGCCTGTCAGTCCTGTGCATTCTGTGTTCTCTGAGAAGACCTTGAAAGGCTTTTCATGTGCTCTCCTCCCCAGGATTGCCAAACAGCCCGAATACAAACAAGCTGCTACTGTGCAAGAATTCCCTGGGCAAGATCTTCAGCAAGAAACAATGGGCAGAGTGCAATTGTAGTTCCCAGAGCAGAAGATTTGTTTTCTCTGACCCCAGAAGCCTCACCTGAGTCCCACTGGTTTGCATTACCTGACAATATAGCAATGAATTCCTATCACTGCTTGCTTCTGGAAGGCAGTTGTGTTTTATGTTCTGGCAATTTATTAGGACAAGAAGTTGTACTTCTCCTTCACTTTCCTCTTATAAAGTCACAGGAAGAGGCAAAAGTAATGGGACTTAGTAATCTTAATGAGTGTTTTATCTGTAATTAATCTACCCAAAGCAAAACAACACCTTTCTCTGTCCTTAAGTGAGCCCTGAAGAGAATATGCCTGGAGTATCCCACAGTGAAACTAACTGTTGTTATTTTATGTCATTTTGATTTGGGGGAATTCTCCAAAGATTCACATAATAAAGTATATGTGCTCTAAACATCTTAAATGCATATTAGTATCTCCCAAAAAAATTAAAACCAAATGGTGACGTTGCTCATATTCTCGAAATTTTGGCTTCAACTCAGTAAGTATTTCCGCAGATTCGAAAGGAACTTTGATTCTTAAGGCTCAATGTCTTTTACCGACAAACATAATCCCAAAATCTCTGTGCAGCTCTGAAAATATCCTGTCCTCAGGTAGAAAAAGAAAATCATTGAACAGCATGGAAAGAAGAGGTCTTTCTTCAGAATGATATCTTTGCATTCCATTGTCCCTATGGAATGGAAGGTGCACTGATATTGTTCCCAAATACACATTTATTCCCATGCAACATTTCCTACAGACATGGACAGATACTAGGCAGCACTCAGGGGAGTCCCATGCCCTTCTGGAAGGACAGCAGGAGGTTTTAGAGATGTAAAAGAACATGGGACATTCTTACAGCACTTTAAAGACATGCAGAGCTCTGAAAGCACAGCAACAATTCCAAAGGGATGCACCAGGATCTTTAGGATAACACAGACCAACACTGCAAACTCTTCTGCCACCCCAACCTTCACATTCCTTAGAAAAGCTTGGGATGACATCCACCTTTATTGTCCATCATGGAATTCCAAATAAAAATGGGAATAACTAAGGCTTCTTAGAATCCCTACTCCCCACACTGGTGTTTTCAGAGCCCACACAACTTGGGAGCCAATTGTCTTTCATTGCAGGAGCTCTTGGATATGAGGCACTTGTGAGAATTTAAGCCCAAGGCTATTAAAGCTCCTTCCTCCTCTGTCTCCAGGGCAGTGCAATTACTGCCCTGGGGACACTGTGAGTGTGGTGCTGCTGACAAAACTTCTCAAAGCAGGCAGTTACACATCTGTCTCTAAACTCCTCAGCCCTGTGAGCTCTTCCCTGAGCTCTGCATTCCTGCCCCAAGTGAGTCAGTGGAAGTGCACTGCAGAATAGGACATTTCACAGCAAATTTGGGCCAGAGTGCTGCCCAAAGTGGGAATTAGTTATAAGGTGCTCAGCAGTGCCCTGCTGGTGTTTGGGGATCATGGAACAATGGTGCTGTGCAGAGTCAGCCCAGTTGTTCTGGGAAAGCTTCCTGAGCAGATCCAAGCTGAGGATTTGGTTCAAAAGCCTGGCTGGAGGGTGAGGGCACTCAAGGGATCATTGCAGCTGGAAATTCTTACAGGGAACACAAACCATTAAATTCCTTTGTCTGCCCCCACCTTAATTTTAAATGAAGTTTTAAAAATAAGGAAATGTCACTTACTTGGTACAACTGTGAGAGTCGTCCCTGGTCCAACTGCTTCCTCACACTGCTGAGGCTTATTCCAATAAGTCACTCTTTCCTCATGGTGTTCAAAAGTGCTGTAAAAACAGGAGATGGAAAGCCAGACATTTGTCCTAATTATCCATGGGTGCAAGTCCATGAGAGGATCCAGAGGTACATTTACTTCCAAAACTGGAAAGGTAAAAAAACTTAATTGAATAGTTCAATGTTTTCAGTTAGCTTGAGTACAGAATTTCCAAGTTCTTCCTTTCTTCAATCTTTTAGAATCCCCATGAACTCTTTTATGTTTCTGGGCTAAAAGGAAATACAGAAAGAATGTTCTATGTGCCTTCTTAATCATTTCAGTCCCCCATCTCCTTTTTTTCCCAAAATATCTCCCCTTTTTTGCCTCTCTGTGTTTTTGTACTGGTCCCCATGCTGTTTATATCATTGTGGAACCCAGCCCCAACTCACAGTGATATATCTCATAGCAAAAACGGTCTCTGTTCCACTACACAGAAGTTTGGATTCCACAGGCAGTCACATGACTTCTTCAGTGCTTTGAGACCCAATGTACCACATGAAGAAACTCTACACGGCTTTCAAGGAAGGATCTAAAATAATGTCAGAAAGGCTGAGTTGTAAATGAGAACTTGGAGATTACATGATACCTCTGCAAAGTCTGATGGAGTTAAGCTGCATAGAAAGCAGGAAAATAATCAGAACTTTTCATGTTGTTTCAAAGCAATTCTGAAAGTTCTTCTGACTTGCTGGAAGCTGTCCACTTTTTCCCCTTTGTTTCAGTGCTCAGAAGCAGGAGGAATGTGCCCTCTGGGCTCTTAGAATTGGTGTTGAAGGGTAATTTAGTACCTTAGAAAGTCTTTCTGCTGTTTTAGGTAAGAGGAGAAAGTAAGAAAAATGATTGTTGTTTGTTATGTAGAGGCTCTGAAACCTTGGGAGTCACAATCAAAGAATAAAGGAGGCGTTTCACATTGACTAAATCCTTCATGATATTCAACTTCTGCATCATGAACCCTATCTGGACCTTGATGGCCAGAGATGGACTCAACCTGTGAGACTCTGTAGCTTAAGAGTCTATCCCTGCCTTTTCTAACAAAGGAGGGGCTCGTTGACCCTGTGCCTATCAGGATGGGAAATGGAGGTTCTCATGATGACAAAGGCTGTGAGTTTCTGGCACCAAGGTGAAGGCTCTTGCTCCACATGAAGATTTGCAGCTACAGAGTGGACTCAGATCTCTCTGAGCAAATGAGGAGCTGGGAGCTCTGTCAAGCGAGGTGGCAAAGCCCATCACTCCTGAGCCACAGAGCAGAATCATCAGAAAAAGTGGTGATTGATAGCAATGTAAGGTTCTGTGCTGCTGGAGCAGCCATCACCTTGCCATGGACTTGAACTGGGGACACACTGAAAAGACTTGCAAAACATATTGCCCCTACAGTCTATTAGCCCTACTTCTCTTCCTTGTGATACTAATGGTAGGGCAATGGCAGACCTGGGAAGTGGCAGGATGGCTGTGGGAGTGGTTGGAGGAATGGGTTAAAAGCAGAAGTGAGAACTGTAATCAAGCAAGAAAGCAGTGGCAAATGTTGATACAAAATCTGTGAGGAATAATATGAACAGGACAGGTTTCATAATATTAAAAAAACCAAAGGGCTGAAAGGGGTGCACTTGGAGAGTGTGAGCATACACGAGGAATATCTATGGCGGAAAAGAAAACCCCCGGGGATTCTGGGAAATTGCCATGGCTGGGTGCCTCCTCAGTGCAGAACACATGGAGAATGGGGAACAAACATGAGACATTGGAGCTCCACCAGTAGGTGCAGGGCTATGACCACATGGACAGCAGAGAGAGAGAAGTGGTGGGACAGCTCACGTGACCCAGGAAGGGAAATGTGTGGTGCAGGGCAGGTTTGGGCACATGGCCTGAGCTCTTCTCCAAGAGAGGATCCTGAGTTGAGTTGGGCTGGAAGGGTTCATAAAGATCATCTACTTCCAATCCCTCTCACTTGGGCAGGGACACCTTCCACTGTCCCACGTTGCTCCACGCATAGTCCAGCCTGGTCCTGGACACTTCCTGGGATGAAGCAGCCACAGCTTCCTTGGGCAACCTGTGCCAGGGCACCAGCAGCCTCACAGCCAGGAATTCCTTCCCAATATCGCATCTAACCCTGCCATGTGGCAGTGGGAAGACATTCCCTCTTCTCCTGTCACTCCAGGCCCTTTTCCAAAGTCCCTCTCCATCTCTCTTGGAGCCCCTCAGGCACTGGAAAGGGCTCTAAGGTTTCTCAGGAGCCTTCTCCTCTCCAGGCTGAACACTCTCAGCTCTCTCAGCCTCTCTCAGTTCTATCTCTGTGGGCCAGATGTGGAGCTGTGGGATCATGGAGATGTGGGAGAGCTTCCAGGAGTATTGCAGTGACTGAAGCCAGGCTTCAGGGGAGACAGGCTGAGAAGGCAAGGAGAGGGGATTGCCCTTTCTCGGAGAGAACAGCTGGGAGTTGTGCTTTGGGATGTGCAAGGAGCCAGCTGACAGCAGATGGGTCAGGATTAGAGGCCACATCAGCAGCAGGGACACTGTACTGGGTGGCTGTGACACATCACCAGATGGGGAAGAAATAGGTGAGTCCTTCTTGGGACAAATGGGACATTCCTTGGCTCTGGTCCTCATGGGCTGCTTGAAGTGTGTCAAGTGTCTGCTGGCAGCACAGCACAGCTGAGCACACCCAATCAAGGAGTTTTCTGGAATGTTCTGATACAAACTTGCTGACACTGGTGGCTGCTGAGCTGGACCTCTACTTGCCAGTGAGGAAGAATTGGTGGTGGATGTGAGGTGGTTGGGGCAGCCTTGGCTGCAGTGACCATGCACTGTTTGAGCTCAGGATCCAGGGAGAAGAGAGCAATGCACAAAACGGGACTGGAGCCCTGGAGTTCAGGAGAGGGGAATCTGGGCTCTTCAGGGATCTGTTTGGAGGAATCCCATGGGTTATGGTCCTTGGCCATAGGGGAGGGGTCTAGGAGAGCTGCTCCTTTTTGGAGATTAGCTCCTTGAACCTCAGGAATGGTTCCTCTTGACAAAGCAGAAAGTCAGGCATTGTGTGAGAAGGCAAAAATGCTGAAGAAAGGGCTCCTGAATAAACTCATAACTGGTAAATACAAAGCAACCCTAAGTGATTCAATCCCTTTTCTGATGTCTATAGCTGGCAGATTCCTTATGGGAAGTGCCATTTCTGGTCTCCAGGTCTTGTTCTTCATGCATCTGCTTCTGGCCATTGTTGGATCTGAAGCTGAAAGGATCCTTGTTTTTACCAAAATCTTCCTTTGTGCTCTGAGAGAAAGAGAAGAACATAATGCTGAGCTAAAATGGAAACATCTAAATACAGAACATTCTTGCCCACTTGTTCAGCTGGAGCTGGCAATCAAATGTCTAAAATGACCTGTTTGCAAGAGCCAGGATCTGAGGGTGAATGTTGAGGAAATTGGTCTTGGAAAAACAGGAGGGTTTTTCTGCTATGTGAGTAATTGTGGGAATCAAATTTGTGTTTGTGCACACAGTTGTCTGAGGAAAAACAGACAAGGTAGGGCACTGTGTTTGCCCCTTCAAGGGAAAGGAGGGAGGCAGTTTGTGTGTGGTGCTTCAGTTGTTTTCAGTCACTGTGGTATGTACTCCACACTGTGTTAGACAGTTCTACAAAAACTTTTGGGGATGTTTTCAGTGCCAGGTGATGTCTCCTCTTTCATGTCTTTGAAGTGGTGGCTTTTATTTTCCTCTTCCTCTACATTGTTCTACTTCTGAACATCTAATAGTGTTCCAGAGGATTCTCTACACTGAAAATAACATTATCATCCTTGCTTTTTTTGGCAGATTGAGTAGTTAGCATTAATCTCACTAAAATATTGCCCTGACTGGTATCTGGAGAGATGTTATCCAGACTTAATAATTTTAAATTTGTTTTCATTCTATATTTTCTAAGCCTTTCTTTAAGGCTCATCTCTCCTCAAAGCCTATTTTCATGCCAAAGAAAACTCTGTCCCAGTTTAGAAATTGTTCAGAAGATATTGTGGTTCAGCTGATGGTGCTTTAATTGACTCTGTTTGCTTTAATGTCCCAAAGATGCTTATTTACTCAGCTGTTTAATTTTTAGTATCAATTTTTGGAGTTCCATTTTTATAAGGGTCATACGAGTTTTGTCCTCATTAGATCAGCATTTCCCCCCTTAAGTTTCTTTAATCTTATGAACTCATTATTTGACCACGGAGTTGGCAATTGTTTGCAGTTTTGATTTATTTGTATGCGCATTTCACTGAGTTTGAAGGTGGGGAACATCTGGTTATAGTTAACTGAAGTTGGCTTTTAACTTGATTTTTACCTTACTTTAATCATTTTGGTTAATGGTAGCCTGGAATTGTGGAGCATTTTCTTAATCCTCAGATGCAGTTCTAAGACACAAAAAGCAAAGAGCATTATTTCATCCTGTTTGCACTGTTGTTCCCAAGGACAGAGATATGTTTCTCATTTTTAATCACTGGTTTTGACAATAGTGCTGCTATTTCCCATTGGTATCACGGACATGTTAATCTGCTGTTTCCTTGAGTGTATCAAATTGTTTTCTCCTCCTTATTGCTTGAGTCCTGCAGGAAGGCTATGGAATGTGCTGATGTGTTGCTCCCGGTCTGTCCAACCCTTGGCATGACAAGGAGAACAAGCCCTAAACGCCTCCTGCAACAGGCCTGGGCACACACAGGTGCCTCTCACACACCATGCCCTGGCTGGCAAATCTTGCCAGAGCAATGAGACCTCACCCTGCTCCTCACTGAGATCTCCGAGGCCGTTAAACAGCCCCTTTCCATTTCAGTGGCCACACACACACACACCTGTGCTCACAGCCTCCCCAAGCACACTCACACTTCCATGCTTCAAAAGTTGAGTTCTGCCTTTCTTTTTGTGATCATTGTCCTGGTGCAGACCGTCCCAAAACTTATAGTAGGTGCTCCAATACTGTCAGTGACATGTTGGATAGAATGTTTAGGCTGTGTTCCACCATGTGTTACTGAACACCTCTTCTGGAGTTCTGCTTCAGAGGTGTCTTGGTTTAAAAGACAGGTGTCTGCCAAGGAAGGTGGGAACCTTCCTGTGATGGAAAATATGACCCCCTTCTCTCCACAGTATTATAATTTTGAAATTTCAGGACTTTCAGGCAAAGATAAAGGAAAAACTGTTCTTTGCTAATATATATATGTATAATAAGAAAACCAAACTACAACAACAGCAGCAGCAACAAACAGAAAAAATCCCAGAAACGCAGTAACAGCCTCCTCTGGGCTGTCAGGCACCTTCCCCCTTGGTGCAGTTACAGTCACAGCCGGCAGGGGCGCTGTTGGCTCCCGGCAGGGCAGGTGCAATGATTCCCCCGCGGCTGCAGGGGGCGCTGTGGTGTGAGCTCAGCCGCCTCTCCACTCAGCAATGGCAGCTCAGGCGATAGTGAAGGGGGGAGGTGGCTCCCCTTGCAAAACTCACAGGAAGCAGCTGGTCTCAGTGCCCCTCCGGGTGGCGAAATGCGCTGTAGCAGGAACCTTGGAGAAACAGGCTGGAACAGTGGCGAGCACACCCCAGATAGCAAATGAAGTGTAGCAAAAACTCTGAAGCCCTGCCAAGAGCTGGGGGTTGTCCTGGCAGGCATTGGGTGTTGAGTTGAACTGTAGGAAAAAACCTGAAGCAGCAGCTTCAGGGGCTGAAGAAGCAGGGCTTGGCAGCAGCAGCTGGGCTCCTGCAAGCAGCCAGGTGATGCTCCCTCTGGAGGGGGTCGGGGGTCGGGGTCCCGGGTTTCCCCTGAAGCACCCAAGCAGATGGTGAGAGTCCCTCCCAGTGAGATCAGGTGTGGAAGAGGTCTCAGTTCAACGACTGCTCTTACAAGCAGAGGCTCACCCATGGTAAGGAGAAGCAGTGAAGGACAGAACTCCGCGGTGGCAGTGAATTCTCCGCACAGTAGCAGCCCAGACCCCGGAGACCATGACCATCTCTCCTCCAATCCCTCAGAGAGAGAGAGAGAGTCAGAGAGCCCTTAGCTCAGCCCCTGACCCCCAGCCAAGTCTCGTGGTAGTTCTGCATTTCCCCAGAGAAAGCCCCCCAGCTAAAAGACTGCAGCAAACTGCACCCCTTCCTCCCTCCCAGCCACATCTTCTGCCTCTTAATTATCGTCGTTCTCATCTCTTAGGCAACAAATGAGAGGAAAATTCTCTGAGAGAAAGAAAAAAAGGAAAAATCCTAACCTCCAACAAGAGGAATAAGAACAGATGGAGTTCCCCTTTCCTCTACAAATGGGTCCTAGGCAGATGAAGGCACATTTTGGAGGTAGTTTGTGCATACATGGTTGTTGGAATTCTTCCTTCAGCTCTTGCTGAGAGGTCAACACTGCTTCTTTCCAGAAGGAACTATCCTGACCCATCCAGCATAATACTTCTTGCTCCCTGAAAAATCTCCATTTGTATTTTAACAAAAATGTCTTCTTTTTAGCGGGGAGGTCGGGTGGAGGAACAGCTCACTCTGAGCCTCTCTCCCACCACCCGATTCCATCACACATTTACCAGAGGCTGTGTCCAAGGCTTTTAGTGATGGAGAGCTGGCTCTGCGATATATCTGTCAAGAAGCCAAATTTTGTCTTCAAGGCTGTGGTGGGAATTACCTTCTTCTCTGGACAGAAACATCCTATTCAACCCTTCTAACAAAACAGAGAAAAGTTACTGGTGATGGATTCTCTGGAGACACTACAGGTGATCATAGAAAATTAGATATTGAAGGTGAAACAGTAAGTCACAATGTCAGTGATGGAGAGGACAACTAAAAGCACTGATTTAAAAAGTGAGCTGGAGTATCTGCTTGGGGAAGTCCTTGGGCTGCTGACACCTACCAGAACAGAGGGAGGTGACAGAAGAAATCAAGTGGCATTACCTTTGTCTTTGTATCTTTTGCAAGACAGATGACATTGGCCTGACAGGCAGTGCTGTGTTGAATGGCTCTGAGGTTAATCCACTGCAGAAATCCTTCCATAGAGCTGGAAAGGAAAATGACTGGGGACCCTGTGAACAGGAACTGGGGATACAATTAGAAGAGAGGGAGGAATTGTATTGGCATCTTAACAGGAATTATAACAGTATGGAAATTATAGGGTAAATCGCAGTTGCTGCTCCCTGGATGGAATGGAGTTGGGATGACTTGACCTATTCCACCATGATTCCCCACACATGCCTGCTCAGGGGGATGGAATGGAGGGTGGGGTGGAGTGGAGACACCATGGCCATGCTCTGCTGAAATCCTTACAGGGAGGGGAACCTGATGCTATTTTGCAGCTGATAAACCACATTCCACCTGTCAGCCATTGGAGACAGGGGAAGACATCCTACTGCTGAGCCAGCAACTGTGGCGAAATCCCTCTCCTTAGATGGACTTGTTCATTAAAGCCTAATAATAATATTAATGCACCCCTCCATCCCGAAGTTACCTACCCCTGAGGTGTGACCTCGCTTCACTGGGCACGTGCTCTGTGTTCTTTTTGGCTGTATCTTTAAAAGCGAAAAAGAAGTATTTTACACCCATCAGTAACAAAGGTATGTATGATTAGAGTCACTCAAGCTCCACCTAAACACAAAGAAATAATATGAAAGTAAGTGGAGAATGGGGGAAAAGTTAGGGAAGACACCATTGTAACTGCTGGGATCAGTGAAGGGGCTAAACCTTTCTTCTCCCCCACAGGGATGCCTATTGGGTAAGAATCATCCTCTGTGTGCATGGAATATTTTATTGGAGATTCAAGCTTGTCTGTGTATTCCTTCAAGTGTATTTTTGCAGTCAGACATTATCACAGATAACCTTTGAACCTTAACCTGTCATGATTTTGTATTGATAAGGAGTGTTATTCTGAAAGTGTCAGTGTGAATCTTTCCCAGGCACTGGCAGTTGCTGTCAGTGAGGAGCACACTCCAATAAAGGGGAAGAGCTGGTGAAGGCTCTCCTTTACACCGTTGGTGTTTCCCTGACTGAGCTGGTTGAGCCACCCTCTGATCCAGCAGGATGGCTCAGTGCAGGGTCCCGTAATGGGATGCTGACAGAGTGGGCATGAGGGTTTTGGCTTTTCTGGGGCGCTGAACAACAAATTGAACACTAAGGGTCAAGGAAATCTCCCCACACTAAGGACTGGGGAAGCATCCCCTTTTCACATGATAGAGCCAAAGCTGGAATTGGAGCAAAGCCTGGGGACAACTGCCTGACCCTCCGGCATCTGTAGGCCCTGTACAGGATGCCTCAGGCACTTGCTCAGGAACACAAGCCCATGGAGGCGTTTGCATTGGTCTCCTTATGTCTTCCATGAAAGCCTACACTTCTAAAGACATGAATGGTCAGTGCTCAGATGAAGAACCCCTGTGTTTATTTACATGGAGCCAAAGCTGGGAGTGCAGAGAACGAGTTTTTCATCATGTCCTGGGAAAGTCCATCTTGGCACTGCAGTTCCTGTGCAGTGCCGCTCTTTCCTCAGATCCAATTAATTGACTATTGTTATGTTTCTGAAATGTTATTGTGAGACTCCCTAAACATCATGAAGTATCCAAATGTAGTTGAATTCCACCTTTCCATGTTAAAACTCCAGCTCCTTCAGTGCCCATAGTGTTTCTTGGTCATGGTTTAACCACAGATAGCAACTAAGCACCACACAGCTGCTTGCTCCTTTCTCCCTTCTTGGATGGGGCAGAAAATTGGAAGTGTAAAAGTGAGAAAATTAATGGATTTAATAAATAACTCAACACTTTAATAAATAAAGCAAACACTGCATGTATGAGGAAAGCAAAGCAAGGAATTTGTCAATGGTATTCCATCAACAGCCAAGTGTTCAACCTATTCCAGAAAAGCAGAGCTCCATCACACAGAGTGCTTACATGGAAATACAAATGCCATCACTCAATATGCCCCCTTTCCTTCCCCTTCCCTATCTTTATTTGCTGAGCATGATGTCCTGTGGCCTGGAATACCCCTTTGGCCAGTTGGGGTCAGCTGAACCAGCTGTGTTCCCTCCCAGATTTTGTGCACTCTCAGCTACTCACTGGTGGCTGGAATGAGGAGCCCAAGAGGCCTTGACTCCATGAAAGCTCTGCTCAGCAATAACTCAAACATCCCTGAATTACCAATACAGCACGGATTCAAAACATGGTCCTGTTATAACAACTATGAAGGAAATGAACTCTACTCCCTGCCTCTCTCCTGTCCGTTTTCCAGTCTCTGCCCCTGCCTCTGCCTGTCCCTCTCCCCTCCTGGGCTGACCTCGTGCCTGGCCTCATCTGAGGCTCCATGGGAGCTGCAGCGGAGCCGAGTGGAGCCGCATTTCCAATGTTTTGTCTTTGCTCCAGGGTATTCTGAGCTGGGAAGAGTTGGTGTAGTTTGGGCCTTCAGAAAAATGAACCCTGAGATAAAAACTCATGGTCTCACACAGGGCCCATTCTTCTAAGCATGAGTATTACAATTAGCAAGGAGGAGAATTTAGGAAAGAGGAGCTGGAGGTGCTGCAGAGCCCAGAGCAGAGAAGCTCAGCTGCCCAAGGTGAAAACCATGGTTTGTCCCTCTCCGCTGCTGCAGATTGCTGGGGGAGCAAATATTGATTTGACAGACAGTGCAGGACCCCACAAAGCAGTGAGTTGATATGGTCTGAAAAAATCTGTGACTCCATGAAGAGCTCACGCTGGAGCAGGCTCCTGACAGGAACTGTGGTCCCATGGAGTGAGTAGCCCACGCCAGAGGAGGTTTTCTGGCAGAACCTGTGTCCCACAGAGGAGCCACAGTGCTGCAGTCTGTTCCTGAAGGGCTGCAGCCCATGGAAAAGACCCATGCTGGATAAGTTTTTGAGGAACTGTAGACAGAGGGAAGAACCTGCATTGGAGAAGATGGTGGAGAAATGCTTTCCATGGGTAGGACTCCACACTGAACCAGGGGAAGAGAATGAGAAGGAAGAAATGGCAGAGAAAACATGTTTGGAAGTGATTACCAGGTACATACCCCATCCCTGTGCAGGGATCAGGTGGAGGAGATGTTTTGCAATTTCTTCATATTTTTCACTACCCTGCATTGATTTGATTGGCAAATCCTTAAATTCATTTCCCTAAGTCCATGTGTTTGCCCATGGTGACACTGCTGGGACATCTCCCTGTCTTATCTAAACGCACAAGCTTTCATTGCCTGCATTTCCCCCATCCAGTAGAGGAGGGGCACTGAGACAGCAGCTTGCAGAGCCCCTGGAGGACAACCAAAATCAACTCACCACACTTTCTCAACTCCTTCTTCCTGATCAGGTGCTCTGGAGCAGCCACCCAGAGCAATGGCATCCCTGCTGATCTGTCTTTCCTAAACAGCCTGGCTCCATCCACAACAGCTCTGTGGAAGCTACAGCAACACATCTCCATCATCCCATGGCTCTGCAGCCAAGGCACGGAGGAAAAATGAGGCTGTGCTGGACAGGAGCCCAGGCAATGTGCACTGAACCTGCACTTCTCCCAACAGCCTCTGAAGTTCCCGGAACAGATCCTCCTGCACCATAAGTGGTATCAGCCCTTGTACCACATTTCCCTCCACTGCCTTTTAGTGCCACCAAGCCAGAGAGATGTTTCTTGCACCTGCCATTGTCTGACAAGAGCTGCAGGGAGCAGCTGCTAGAAAGAAATGCTGAGAGATCTGTTTTTGCCCTCTTTCACCCGGTTTTTGGTTCACTCTGCTGCACAGTTGCTCCAGAGTGGTTCTTGCTCTACAGTAATATGTTGCTGAATCCCCTTGCTTTGCAGCCAGGATCTGCAGTGTGAATCTGTTCCTGGAGCTCTCGTCTCTTATCTTAAAGTGATCTTGCAAACCTGCTCCATAGGTACCATCCCTGTAAATCCATTCCTGAATGCCACTTGGGCCCTGACGGTACCACGACATGTAGTAGTACCGCATTTCACCTCCCTTCATGCTGCACTGGAAGGTGACTCGATCTCCCTCTCGCACGGTCAGTTGTCTGGGGCTCTGCTCCAAGGTGACTGCACTGGCAAGCGAGACTGCTGCAGAGAGCAAGAACAAGCCACAGTCACTCCAAGATTCAGCAAAAGTCAGGGCAATGCAGGTGGGGCTTTGGAATGGAATGGAACCAGTGTGGGGACAAAATATTGCTCTTTGAATCCAGCTGACACAGATGGGCAGAGCTGGTAGCAGCTATCAAGGCTCACAAGGAAGGAGACACCACAATTCCCTCCCTCCTTTTCCATGTCAGAAAGGAAACTGTTTCTGATTTTCCCCAAGAAGCAGGAAGGTTTTACACCATGGAGGAAAAATCCCTTTGTCTTTGGCCAGACAGGATGGTGAGGAAGCCACTCTCGTGTCCCTGAAATGGCTCTCCATGAGCACAGGAAAGACAAAGGCCTGTCACAGGCAGGTGAGGCCTGGGCCCTGTGCTGCCATCCTCCAGCTGGTGTGTGCCAGAGGGGCCACAGTGGCCCAGGAGCAGAGTGTCCAGTGCCAGGGCAAAGCGCTGGGCCCCAAGGTGTGAGTGCAGCAGGGAGGTGCCCTGCGTGTGCCCAGGCTGCAGAGGAGGCAGCGTGGATGGAGGTGCCGAGCTCCCAGCTGCAAGAGGAGCAGGGCTGTTCTCGCCGGGCTCCACAGGCATGGCTGGGCAGGTGGAGCTGGGGAACAGGTCCGGCTGCCAGCGCTCAGCACAGCTCCCCAGAGCCGTGCAGAGCACAGGGCCACGCTCAGCTCGTGGGGCCATCAGCCCTTCCCTTCACTTACCTACAATGGGCAATAAGCCCACAGTGCACAGGGCACTCCACATGGCCAGGCCCGCTCTGGCTCGCCTCTCTGCACCTTCTCTGTGCCTGCACAACAGCTCTGCCACACCTTGCCTGCCTGGGCCTCTGTCACTGCACTCAGGCCCAGGCTCTCCTAGTCCCTCCCTCTGTCTATGACAACAGAGACGGGAGAGGTGGGGGCAGGAGAAGCAGAACCTGAAGCTCTTGCTTCCTTCCTGGGTGTCTCTCACTCTGTGTGGTCCCCATATTTCTTTTAAGCCCTCTCTGTAGAACTGAGGCCTCTTCCATATTGACACTTTCTGTGATGCTGTGGAAGGACCTCAGGCTTGGTTTGGAGTGTATCAGTGGGAACACTGAAGTGGGAAATACCATTGCTAAATCACAACAGCCTTGTTTAGCATCCAGTATGTGGCTTAAAGAGTTGTGGTAACAACAGATCTGCCCAGAGAGGGTTGGAAACAAATCGGTCCTAAGCTTTAGTTGTATTAGGTGTGCAGCCACCGGTGATAACATTTCTTGGCCTGTTCATGTGGCTGTGGTACCTAACACTGTGTATGTTCCTGTCTGTGCTCCTCATGATGACATTGAGCAGGGCTGTGGGCATTGACAAGGGGATTGGGAAGAGGACAGATACTCTCAGCCTCTGGAGGTGACTCCTGCCAAGTGTGGGAGGAGGGGATTCTCCCAAGGATGACCTAGCAGTGCATCCAAGCAGGTGGGACCCCATGGCCGGAGACTGAATTCGTCACCAAAATTAAACTGTATGTGCAAAATGCCGGTTAGAGATCCCCACAAAGTGAAGGCTGGGTTGTCTCTACTCTGTCTCTCTGCAGGTTATATTTCAATACTTTTTACAGCTCACCAAAGATGAAGTGCCCTGATCATGATATGCTTTTGCAAAGCCAGGAATGAACTAAGGCCCTCCCTACAGAAATCATAGAGTTGACATCTATTTTCAAAGCTGTGCTTTGGAAAGACAGACATTCCCAGGAGCACTGCACTCCCCAGTCCTGAATGGTTTTGTGGGGGAAGATCAGGTTCCCCAACACTTCATTTCAGACCAAATCTGCTGAGTGAAATATAAGGGAGAGCGAGAAAGAGAACTTGCCTTGCAGTCAGGTAATGAACCATAGTCTTAATGAGTTTCTGTCATGGATATGCCCAATTCAGCTATTCATTGCATATATGTGTGGTTTTGCACATATTTAAGGAAATTTTCCTATAGCACTTTGTTTGGCCAAGTTTCAGGAATAATTTAGAGTTTAAGACTCCTTTAAAAATCCTAAAGAACTTTGAACACAGTGCTGCAAGTGCTTCCCATTTGCTACTCCATTTCCTCTGTTACAAATCCCTTCCAGCTGTAACCCTGCTTTAGTTTGGAACTTCAAATGAAACTTCTCTGAATCACCCTGCGTTTATTCAACTCTTTCAGCTTCCTGGCCCTGGACTTGCTAAAGCCTCTGTATCACTTAGCAAGGGTTTCCAAATGCACCTGCAGACAAGGCAAGAATGCAAATGAAGAGCAAAGAAGTTCAATTTGGGACATGTGCAGATACAACAGTTCTTGAGGGGTTTGGGTGGTTTCTTTTGTTGGTTCATTTTTCTCCTGTTTGAGCTATTTGCTGCATTTCATGAAACCAGAAATGTTGTGAGAACAATAAACACTTTGACCAGAAGGTAGCAGGAGAGATCAGAGAAAGAAGTTCAGTTTCCATCAACAGACCTGATTTTATCAGGAACATTTCAGTATTTGGGGAAACAAAACAAGAAGGTCAGAATATATCCTGCACGGTCAGGATTATTATTATTATTATTACAATGCGTTTTTAATGCTGTATTAGGCAAAAGAAGAATTCAGCAGTACAAAAAGCAGTTTAATATTGCCCATTCTCATGGTGTTTGACATTGTTTAAATTAAAACCACGAAAATGATTCATTTATCGTCTTATCAAAAAGTGCCTAAAGATTTATGCGACCAGAAAGGGAAACACAATCAGGATTATCATCTCAACTAAAACTTTTGAATTCAGAAGAATATTTTGATCAAATCTGATTAAAAAAACAAAAACAAACAAGGAATATTCTTAACCCATCCCATGTATTTTGATTACCTCTAGCAATTTAAAACTCATGGAAGTTTTGAGGTTTGCTTTGAGTATCCTTTTAAATCTGAGTCCACCCTTCTTCCCAAACACCAAGGGCCTGAGGGTGAGGAATTCTGGCCTAGAACACTGTGGGGCACCACATGGGAAAACCCCGAGGTTTTCTGCAAGGGCAGGGCTGAGGCTTTGATATGTGGGAGCTCAGGGGGCTGAGCTGCAAAGGGCTCAGCTAATGCAGAGCTGTTGGTAGTGTCCCAAACTTCTCCTTCTGCCCCATTCTTCCTGGCTCTGGGAAAGGCAATGCACTGAAGGGATGAGCCTGGGAGTCCTGCCTGGTGCTGCAGAGCCTTTGTGGCTGTGAAGCTTCCCCATCCTCTGTGTCTTGGGCACTGAAACCTTTCAGATATTGAACCTTGCTTGGGTCCTTCCCATGCATTTCTGCAGAAGCAAGAAAGGTGTAGTCTGGACGCATAAACACTCCTCTCCCCAGAGAGAAATAAAAATGTGAGAGAAAATGCAAAACATTCTCTGTGCTATTCAGAATTCCTTGTTGTTCACAATGCTTTCCCATGTAACCTCTTGGAAAGAGGTTTATTCTTTCAGGATGCTTTGAATGTTCTCTGCCACAGGAGAGAGCTCTCACCATTTGGAGTTGCTCAGCAGGACAGCTGTTAGAGAGCACCCTCCATGTGTGAGACTCAGCAAGAGGGAGTAAAAATAAATGTGATGTGCTGGGGGTGAAAATGTTCCTAAAATGACTTCAAAAGTTCTATTGAAGTTCACATTGTGGGTCGTCTTGTTACTGGAACTGTGGGAGAAACAAAAAGTGTCCAACAACATTTTTAGAGAATGTTAGAGATGTTAGACATGTTAGAGAGTGAAGGCATTACTTTATTCTGGCCGGGATGTTGTTCTGGCCAGGATGTGCAACAGAAATCCTTTCATCCACACATTTCCCAGGTTGCGCAGAGAAAATCCTTCCACTCCACAAGGTTTTTACTTGATTTTTCACATACTTATACAGTCAAAACCCAGAGAAATTCATTCTTTCAATGTTCATCGGTCCCAAGTGGACCGATTGGTGGTGCATTTTCCCCCACCCTCTTTTCCAGGCCGCAGTGTGATCTGAGAAATGTTTGTTAGGCCTTGGCCTTGAAGCCACGCCCCGGGCTCAGCTATTTCCGAGCTCATGAGAAGCTCATGTCTGCTCCCAGGAATTGCTAACAAGCTTCTGTTTTCCTTATGAACAGCCCTGGAAAATATTCCACTTGCCTGACCAGCATAAGGCTCCTCTTCTCAGGCTTTCAAAGAAAGTGCAGGCCTGAACTGTGCTCAGGATGAAACATTGTTATGAGTGAAGCCCCTCTCCTGTGGCCCTGTAAACAGCACTCCAAAATGGGGCCCTTTGAGCTCTCCTGGGCCACCATGGGCTGTGACAGCAATGTCCCTCTGAGGGGCCTCTCAGAGCCAGCAAACCCTGAGGTTTGCCATATCTGGAGGATTGTGGAAACACGACCTGCCCTGGGCTGATAGCTCACTCCTCAAGGCCTGATCCTTCGCCCGTCAGGAGATGCAAAAGCATCTGAAGTGAGGATTTCAGTGACTTCTGAGGGGAATTTTGCACAGGTACCTAGCTTGCACTGACTCTTTCTGTCTGCATAAGCTACAGCAAACCTGAGAGAAATACTGCTTTCTCAGATGTTTAAGGACCTCAGATATCCAGGCCTGTAACTAAGGTTAAGTTATAATTATAAATCTACTTAAGTGCTGCTAAGCGTTGCTCTTTTGCTCAGTTGTTAAACATAAGCGAAGTGTTGCTAAGTGTCCTTTTGTTAAGTTGCTAAGTTTGATGTGGAAGTTATAAGTTAAATGCTGTTAAGTGTAATTCCTCTGTTAGATTGTTAAGGTTGAGCTATAAATTAAGTGTATGTTAAGTTTGGTATGACATAAGTGTTTCCCTATGTTAAAGTACTAGACTTAAGGTATAGGTTCAGTTAAAGTACTGTTAAGTTTGAGTTTTGTTAAGCTTTTAGGCCATGTTCCTTTTTATCCTTGCCTTCACTGTCTTTTCACACACACAGACACACACACACAGACACACACACACACATTGCCCTAGATAGTTCTCAATTAATTTCTGTTTTGATTGCCTGGATTTTGTTTGGTTTTGTTGTTGCTTCCTTTCCCTTGTTGTGCCTTAGCTGTCCTTTAAGCAGTAGAGTGAATCTTGCCAACAAACTTGTTTTGCTTTGTCACTTAATTATTAAATCTGACTTCTGCTTACACACTTGTTGGTGATTTTTTAAGCAACTTCAAACACCCTCGTTTATGACAACAGTTTTTAGTATTTGGCTTCCTATTGGTTATTGATCCCATCGTCTTTGATGTTAATTAAGTTCTCATTCCTCATTCCCTTATTGATCTTTTCCCTGACCAGGTGTCTGCAGTCATGCTAGGGGTGATGTTGGAATTGATGTTCATTAATGGTTGTTACTGTTTGTGTATTTTCTGTGGTCCTCCCAGTCTGTTGAGATGTTATGCTTGTCAGGCCTCACTTGGTGGAACAGTCCTCTGAAAAGAAACTTTTCCCTTCCCTCAGGGCAAAGGTGAACAAAATCCCTGACTAAAGTTATAGAAAAAATTCTAAACTTGGTATCATTTCCAACAGGCTGAGGGTCTTCTCTGGGTGTCTGCAGGGCCTGAGGGTCTGACCTGACCAAGCTGAATGCAGCAGACCTTGCTATGTCCTCTGCAGAGGCTCTCTTGAATCCAGCAGGGGCTCAGGCAGAGTGAGAAAAGCCTTATTTCCCCTTCAGGATGTGGTTACCTTGTTTTTTGCAAAGCAGGGGAGGCTTGATCTTGCCTGGTGTGCCTGAGTCAGAAATGGTGACCACAGCATCCTGCCTGTAGCTTGTGAGAGAAGCTCAGCTGGGGAAGGTGTGTGCTGGGCTCTCTGAGGGAAGAACCGAGTTGCTATGGGAACTATCACTCCATCAAACCACGCGACATTATTTTCTGGTGGCTTCTTCCTCCATCACTGAGTGCAAACCAACAGCAGGGTTTCTTCCCTGCTGATTGGAGCATTTTCCTCCCTCCTGCCTTCAGCAAGGTCTCTCCTCACTGAAGCTCTTGACTGTGCCAAAGAGACACTTCCCTGCACAAAGTCTGGAAAAGACAAATTCAGCCAACAGGAAATCTGTGCTATCAAAGCTGTGTTTCCAATCCCAGTGGGCATTGGGACAGTTGGATTTCAGCATTCTCCATCCCAACTTCAGAAGAAAAAGCACAGAAAAACTACAGCATTTTGAAACTTTATTTTCATCACTACTACAGGAACATAAAACGCATGTGCAATACATTTGGCAGAAGAAATACAGAATTAATAAATAAATGAATATTATCTGGTTGAATGGAATCACTTCAGATCCTACACAATTCTTCTCATCTACAAGAAACAGTTATTGTTATTAAAGCTATCTAAACCCCAACACTACAAATGGCAACTACTGGGCTTGAATTCCCTCAGCAGTAAAACTCCATTTGTACAGGCAGTGACACAAGATATCTGTGAAAGGTGCTTTTAAAAGGCCATATATCCATAGTGAGCACTGGAGTTTCCAAAGCCATTGAAGCAGGGTGCACATTTCTATGCAAATGCCAGAGAGTGGGGAGATCTACTCAGCAGGAGGATGAGGATAAACCCAGTTTCCTCAGTTCACAGGAGAGGAGAGGAAATAGCAAAAGCACTTCAAACTCTTCACTGTAAATCAGCTGTCCAGGCAGGAGTGAACAGTATACAATGTCTTCAGGAGAAGGTGCTGCCCTGTGTTCTGGATGGTCACTGTCAGCAGCTCTGCCACTGCTTGTTCAGTCCATTGTGCTGCTGGTTCATGTTTTTTCCTGCTCTTTTCAGGTTCCTCTTGCCTTCATTGCTTAGGTCGGGCAGAGCAAAGTGCGTTTGAACTACATTTAAGGAAATTAACCACTGTTTGATAGCTGTCAGATCAAGACAGGTACACTCACAAAAGTTAGGTTGGACTATCATTTGTGCCTCTTTGGATACTTTAATTAAAGAATCCTCCCCTTCCCCTTTTTGCTCCCACGTGTTTGTATTTTGGGATCCTTGCCTTTGAATCCTTATCTGTCTGGCTTTTTCTCCAGGCTTTGTACTCTGCCACTTGAAATAATCAATGAGATACCTCTTAGGCTGTTCAGGTAATACCTGAGTTGCTCTGTTTGCAAACAAAATTTGGGAACCAGCCACCAGGAATTTAGCTTTGGATAGAGAAAAATGCTGTTTCCTTTGTCCTTTGGGAGGCAGGGTGGGCTTGTCCTAATTGCTTTCTTGGGTAGGAACTGGTTTTCTTGTGTGTGGCTTGGTCGTCATTGTTGCCTTTTTCCCCAGAAACTTGTAAGAGCTGTTTAATGGAATCAGGAGAAGATGAATAGGCATCGTTCTTTGAGTGGCTAGGGACATACAGAGGGACAGGTAGTCACTCCTGGCATGAGCTTCCAGTCTTTCTACAAACCAAGCTGAGTGCTCCCTTACCTCAGAAAAGAAACAGCTTGATACTCATGAGTGTATTGAAGGCGATGCTCTTTGCCAGCAGGACTCTCAAACCCAGCACAGCCATAGACAGCATGTTCACTCTCTCCCCTTCAGGATCTGCTCAGGGACCAGAAAAGATAGCAGAGATCATGGTCTGGTAACTTGAGGAAAGTATAGATTGGGGCTCAGATGATCAGTCATTAATTCCAACATTCATTTGAGGAGACAATTTCTCTATGCACTTGCAGGAAACAAAAGAATTCCTGCACTGTTTTGATTTTACTATTTGAATGACCTTCAGGACTACAAAAACAATCCCAGAAAATATTAAAAGTGATTTAGTAAAAAACATCTCGAAACATACCCCACCTTTACCTTTTTGTTGCTTTTAGGAAGCCTAAAGGAGGTTTGCTTCTGAGGGGTGAAATATTTAGTCATAAGGAAATCCGTGTTTTAAACAAATAGATTGTGTTTTCCCTCTTCCTCCCAAAGCTATTAGACTGTTGAGAGCATTTCTTTTGGATGCTTTGAGACATCTTTCATGTCTCCCTGCTAAAGTACCAAATATCTTTCTCATTTCTGCTGGGTGCCCCAGGCAGTGGTGACAAGCACGAGAACACCAAGCACCACAGGACACTGTCCCTGGAAAGGTTGCACCTGTGCCACCAAACTGTACCTGGCAGTATTGTAATAGCACTGCTGGGGAATTCATCCGTGCAGGTCACCACTGTTGGCAAAACAGATGTGTTCTGTTGTATGGACTCCTTCGAGGACAACTCAAAGCTGATGTTGTTTGTAGTGAAGATCCTTGGCAAGGGTGTTGTTTTCACAGTGCTGCCACCATCGTCTGGTTTAGTTGATTTCTCCACAATGACCTCTGGGGCAGAAGGTTTTTGAATGTCGGTAAAAAAAAGCATGGTTTGGACATGACTGATGTTACTGCAAGCTTGCCTGAGTTCTGAGTGACCAAAAACTCACATATACTCCAGCTGTGACTAGTTAGTACCATTCTCATTTACTTTCTTTTATGTCATTGCTCCTTGCCTTACTATGTACAAGTAATAAAATAAGATTGCTTAAAGCTGCAGGAGCTGTCTTACCAGGAAACAGTTGGTCTCAAAAGAATTTAGCAGCCAACAAATCATTGTGGTACCATGGATTCTTTTTTAAACAAAACGTCTTTGCCTCTAGGTCAGGTCATACTTGGAGAATCAAGGATGATCTCACAAACCAATGTCAGGATTTAACTCAGATGAACAATTTGAATTACAGTAAAACCATGGAACTGAAAGGAATTCTCCAGCATCCTTCCTTGCCAGAAAAGTCTCAGCTTATGAAAACCTGTCAGACACATCCACAAACATTTATGGGTCTGCTTTAACAGGAGCATCCTGATGGGTCTCTTGGTAAAGGGAAAGGAATTAGGCTTTTCATTTTGCAAGGTGTGTGCCTTGCAGGTGGGTCAAGAACTCCCTCAGGTCTAACATTTTGTTCATCATGGTGCTGATCAAAGTTTGATCAAGGAGCTCTGATTTTACAGCCTTTGCCCATCAGCCTTATGGCACTGCTGAGGAACTGAGGTGAAAGCCAAATTGTGCTCTGCCAGAACTTCATGGGTTGGCTCTGCTGATCAAACAGGCAGAACTACACATTTGTCCACAGCTACAGCAGCCAGACACCCAACAAAAATCCAACACTTCCTTCCCAGGTTTTTCCAGAGCCTGTCAGTCCTGTGCATTCTGTGTTCTCTGAGAAGATCTTGAAAGGCTTTTCATGTGCTCTCCTCCCCAGGACTGCCAAACAGCCCGAATACAAACAAGCTGCTTCTGTGCAAGAATTCCCTGGGCAAGATCTTCAGCAAGAAACAATGGGCAGAGTGCAATTGTAGTTCCCAGAGCAGAAGATTTGTTTTCTCTGACCCCAGAAGCCTCACCTGAGTCCCACTGGTTTGCATTACCTGACAATATAGCAATGAATTCCTATCACTGCTTGCTTCTGGAAGGCATTTGTGTTTTATGTTCTGGCAATTTATTAGGACAAGAAGTTGTACTTCTCCTTCGCTTTCCTCTTATAAAGTCACAGGAAGAGGCAAAAGTAATGGGACTTAGTAATCTTAATGAGTGTTTTATCTGTAATTAATCTACCCAAAGCAAAACAACACCTTTCTCTGTCCTTAATTGAGCCCTGAAGAGAATATGCCTGGAGTATCCCACAGTGAAACTAACTGTTGTTATTTTATGTCATTTTGATTTGGGGGAATTCTCCAAAGATTCACATAATAAAGTATATGTGCTCTAAACATCTTAAATGCATATTAGTATCTCCCAAAAAAATTAAAACCAAATAGTGACGTTGCTCATATTCTCGAAATTTTGGCTTCAACTCAGTAAGTATTTCTGCAGACTCAAAAGGAACTTTGATCCTTAAGGCTCAATGTCTTTTACTGACAAACATAATCCCAAAATCTCTGTGCAGCTCTGAAAAGATCCTGTCCTCAGCTAGAAAAAGAAAATCATTGAACAGCATGGAAAGAAGAGGTCTTTCTTCAGAATGATATCTTTGCATTCCATTGTCCCTATGGAATGGAAGGTGCACAGATATTGTTCCCAAATACACATTTATTCCCATGCAACATTTCCTACAGACATGGACAGATACTAGGCAGCACTCAGGGGAGTCCCATGCCCTTCTGGAAGGACAGCAGGAGGTTTTACAGATGTAAAAGAGCATGGGACATTCTTACAGCACTTTAAAGACATGCAGAGCTCTGAAAGCACAGCAACAATTCCAAAGGGATGCACCAGGATCTTTAGGATAACACAGACCAACACTGCAAACTCCTCTGCCACCCCAACCTTCACATTCCTTAGAAAAGCTTGGGATGACATCCACCTTTATTGTCCATCATGGAAATCCAAATAAAGATGGGAATAACTAAGGCTTCTTAGAATCCCTACTCCCCACTCTGGTGTTTTCAGAGCCCACACAACGTGGGAGCCAATTGTCTTTCATTGCAGGAGCTCTTGGATATGAGGCACTTGTGAGAATTTAAGCCCAAGGCTATTAAAGCTCCTTCCTCCTCTGTCTCCAGGGCAGTGCAATTACTGACCTGGGGACACTGTGAGTGTGGTGCTGCTGACAAAACTTCTCAAAGCAGGCAGTTACACATCTGTCTCTAAACTCCTCAGCCCTGTGAGCTCTTCCCTGAGCTCTGCATTCCTGCCCCAAGTGAGTCAGTGGAAGTGCACTGCAGAATAGGACATTTCACAGCAAATTTGGGCCAGAGTGCTGCCCAAAGTGGGAATTAGTTATAAGGTGCTCAGCAGTGCCCTGCTGGCGTTTGGGGATCATGGAACAATGGTGCTGTGCAGAGTCAGCCCAGTTGTTCTGGGAAAGCTTCCTGAGCAGATCCAAGCTGAGGATTTGGCGTGAAAGCCTGGCTGGAGGGTGAGGGCACTCAAGGGATCATTGCAGCTGGAAATTCTTACAGTGAACCCGAACCATTAAATTCCTTTGTCCGCCCCCACCTTAATTTTAAATGAAGTTTTAGAAATAAGGAAATGTCACTTACTTGGTACAACTGTGAGAGTCGTCCCTGGTCCAACTGCTTCCTCACACTGCTAAGACTTATTCCAATAAGTCACTCTTTCCTCATGGTGTTCAAAAGTGCTGTAAAAACAGGAAATGGAAAGCCAGACATTTGTCCTAATTAGCCATGGGTGCAAGTCCATGAGAGGATCCAGAGGTACATTTACTTCCAAAACTGGAAAGGTAAAAAAACTTAATTGAATAGTTCAATGTTTTCAGTTAGCTTGAGTACAGAATTTCCAAGTTCTCCCTTTCTTCTATCTTTTAGAATCCCCATGAACTCTTTTATGTTTCTGGGCTAAAAGGAAATACAGAAAGAATGTTCTATGTGTCTTCTTAATCATTTCAGTCCCCCATCTCCTTTTTTTCCCCAAAATATCTCACCTTTTTGCCTCTCTGTGTTTTTGTACTGGTCCCCATGCTGTTTATATCATTGTGGAACCCAGCCCCCAACTCACAGTGATATATCTCATAGCAAAAACGGTCTCTGTTCCACTACACAGAAGTTTGGATTCCACAGGCAGTCACATGACTTCTTCCGTGCTTTAAGACCCAATGTACCACATGAAGAAACTCTACACGGCTTTCAAGGAAGGATCTAAAATAATATCAGAAAGGCTGAGTTGTAAATGAGAACTTGGAGATTACATGATACCTCTGCAAAGTCTGATGGAGTTAAGCTGCATAGAAAGCAGGAAAATAATCAGAACTTTTCATGTTGTTTCAAAGCAATTCTGAAAGTTCTTCTGACTTGCTGGGAGCTGTCCACTTTTCCCCCTTTGTTTCAGTGCTCAGAAGCAGGAGGAATGTGCCCTCTGGGCTCTTAGAATTGGTGTTGAAGGGTAATTTAGTACCTTAGAAAGTCTTTCTGCTGTTTTAGGTAAGAGGAGAAAGTAAGAAAAATGATTGTTGTTTGTTATGTAGAGACTCTGAAACCTTGGGAGTCACAATCAAAGAATAAAGGAGGCATTTCACATTGACTAAATCCTTCATGATATTCAACTTCTGCATCATGAACCCTATCTGGACCTTGATGGCCAGAGATGGACTCAACCTGTGAGACTCTGTAGCTTAAGAGTCTATCCCTGCCTTTTCTAACAAAGGAGGGGCTTGTTGGCCCTGTGCCCATCAGGATGGGAAATGGAGGTTCCCATGATGACAAAGGCTGTGAGTTTCTGGCACCAAGGTGACGGCTCTTGCTTCACATGAAGATTTGTAGCTACAGAGTGGACTCAGATCTCTCTGAGCAAATGAGGAGCTGGGAGCTCTGTCAAGCGAGGTGGCAAAGCCCATCACTCCTGAGCCACAGAGCAGAATCATCAGAAAAAGTGGTGATTGATAGCAATGGAAGGTTCTGTGCTGCTGGAGCAGCCATCACCTTGCCATGGACTTGAACTGGGGACACACTGAAAAGACTTGCAAAACATATTGCCCCTACAGTCTATTAGCCCTACTTCTCTTCCTTGTGATACTAATGGTAGGGCAATGGCAGACCTGGGAAGTGGCAGGATGGCTGTGGGAGTGGTTGGAGGAATGGGTTAAAAGCAGAAGTGAGAACTGTAATCAAGCAAGAAAGCAGTGGCAAATGTTGATACAAAATCTGTGAGGAATAATATGAACAGGACAGGTTTCATAATATTGAAAAAACCAAAGGGCTGAAAGGGGTGCACTTGGAGAGTGTGAGCATACACGAGGAATATCTATGGCGGAAAAGAAAACCCCCGGGGATTCTGGGAAATTGCCATGGCTGGGTGCCTCCTCAGTGCCTGTGCAGAAACACATGGAGAATGGGGAACAAACATGAGACATTGGAGCTCCACCAGTAGGTGCAGGGCTATGACCACATGGACAGCAGAGAGAGAGAAGTGGTGGGACAGCTCACGTGACCCAGGAAGGGAAATGTGTGGTGCAGGGCAGGTTTGGGCACATGGCCTGAGCTCCTCTCCAAGAGAGGATCCTGAGTTGAGTTGGGCTGGAAGGGTTCATAAAGATCATCTACTTCCAATCCCTCTCACTTGGGCAGGGACACCTTCCACTGTCCCACGTTGCTCCACGCATAGTCCAGCCTGGTCCTGGACACTTCCTGGGATGAAGCAGCCACAGCTTCCTTGGGCAACCTGTGCCAGGGCACCAGCAGCCTCACAGCCAGGAATTCCTTCCCAATATCGCATCTAACCCTGCCATGTGGCAGTGGGAAGACATTCCCTCTTCTCCTGTCACTCCAGGCCCTTTTCCAAAGTCCCTTTCCAGCTCTCTTGGAGCCCCTCAGGCACTGGAAAGGGCTCTAAGGTTTCTCAGGAGCCTTCTCCTCTCCAGGCTGAACACCCTCAGCTCTCTCAGCCTCTCTCAGTTCTATCTCTGTGGGCCAGATGTGGAGCTGTGGGATCATGGAGATGTGGGAGAGCTTCCAGGAGTATTGCAGTGACTGTAGCCAGGCTTCAGGAAAGACAGGGAAGGCAAGGAGAGGGGATTGCCCTTTCTCTGAGAGAACAGCTGGGAGTTGTGCTTTGGGATGTGCAAGGAGCCAGCTGACAGCAGATGGGTCAGGATTAGAGGCCACATCAGCAGCAGGGACACTGTACTGGGTGGCTGTGACACATCACCAGATGGGGAAGAAATAGGTGAGTCCTTCTTGGGACAAATGGGACATTCCTTGGCTCTGGTCCTCATGGGCTGCTTGAAGTGTGTCAAGTGTCTGCTGGCAGCACAGCACAGCTGAGCACACCCAATCAAGGAGTTTTCTGGAGTGTTCTGATACAAACTTGCTGACACAGGTGGCTGCTGAGCTGGACCTCTACTTGCCAGTGAGGAAGAATTGGTGGTGGATGTGAGGTGGTTGGGGCAGCCTTGGCTGCAGTGACCATGCACTGTTTGAGCTCAGGATCCAGGGAGAAGAGAGCAATGCAAAAAACGGGACTGGAGCCCTGGAGTTCAGGAGAGGGGAATCTGGGCTCTTCAGGGATCTGTTTGGAGGAATCCCATGGGTTATGGTCCTGGGCCATAGAGGAGGGGTCTAGGAGAGCTGCTCCTTTTTGGAGATTAGCTCCTTGAACCTCAGGAATGGTTCCTCTTGACAAAGCAGAAAGTCAGGCATTGTGTGAGAAGGCAAAAATGCTGAAGAAAGGGCTCCTGAATAAACTCATAACTGGTAAATACAAAGCAACCCTAAGTGATTCAATCCCTTTTCTGATGTCTATAGCTGGCAGATTCCTTATGGGAAGTGCCATTTCTGGTCTCCAGGTCTTGTTCTTCATGCATCTGCTTCTGGCCATTGTTGGATCTGAAGCTGAAAGGATCCTTGTTTTTACCAAAATCTTCCTTTGTGCTCTGAGAGAAAGAGAAGAACATAATGCTGAGCTAAAATGGAAACATCTAAATACAGAACATTCTTGCCCACTTGTTCAGCTGGAGCTGGCAATCAAATGTTTAAAATGACCTGTTTGCAAGAGCCAGGATCTGAGGGTGAATGTTGAGGAAATTGGTCTTGGAAAAACAGGAGGGTTTTTCTGCTATGTGAGTAATTGTGGGAATCAAATTTGTGTTTGTGCACACAGTTGTCTGAGGAAAAACAGACAAGGTAGGGCACCGTGTTTGCCCCTTCAAGAGAAGGGAGGGAGGCAGTTTGTGTGTGGTGCTTCAGTTGTTTTCAGTCACTGTGGTACGTACCCCACACTGTGCTAGACAGTTCTACAAAAACATTTGGGGATGTTTTCAGTGCCAGGTGATGTCTCCTCTTTCATATCTTTGAAGTGGTGGCTTTTATTTTCCTCTTCCTCTACATTGTTCTACTTCTGAAGATCTAATAGTGTTCCAGAGGATTCTCTACACTGAAAATAACATTATCATCCTTGCTTTTTTTGGCAGATTGAGTAGTTAGCATTAATCTCACTAAAATATTGCCCTGACTGGTATCTGGAGAGATGTTATCCAGACTTAATAATTTTAAATTTATTTTCATTCTATATTTTCTAAGCCTTTCTTTAAGGCTTATCTCTCCTCAAAGCCTATTTTCATGCCAAAGAAAACTCTGTCCCAGTTTAGAAATTGTTCAGAAGATATTGTGGTTCAGCTGATGGTGCTTTAATTGACTCTGTTTGCTTTAATGTCCCAAAGATGCTTATTTACTCAGCTGTTTAATTTTTAGTATCAATTTTTGGAGTTCCATTTTTATAAGGGTCATACGAGTTTTGTCCTCATTAGATCAGCATTTCCCCCCTTAAGTTTCTTTAATCTTATGAACTCATTATTTGACCACGGAGTTGGCAATTGTTTGCAGTTTTGATTTATTTGTATGCGCATTTCACTGAGTTTGAAGGTGTGGAACATCTGGTTATAGTTAACTGAAGTTGGCTTTTAACTTGATTTTTACCTTACTTTAATCATTTTGGTTAATGGTAGCCTGGAATTGTGGAGCATTTTCTTAATCCTCAGATGCAGTTCTAAGACACAAAAAGCAAAGAGCATTATTTCATCCTGTTTGCACTGTTATTCCCAAGGACAGAGGTATGTTTCTCATTTTTAATCACTGGTTTTAACAATAGTGCTGCTATTTCCCATTGGTATCACGGACATGTTAATCTGCTGTTTCCTTGAGTGTGTCAAATTGTTTTCTCCTCCTTATTGCTTGAGTCCTGCAGGAAGGCTATGGAATGTGCTGATGTGTTGCTCCCGGTCTGTCCAACCCTTGGCATGACAAGGAGAACAAGCACTAAACGCCTCCTGCAACAGGCCTGGGCACACACAGGTGCCTCTCACACACCCTGCCCTGGCTGGCAAATCTTGCCAGAGCAATGAGACCTCACCCTGCTCCTCACTGAGATCTCCGAGGCCGTTAAACAGCCCCTTTCCATTTCAGTGGCCACACACACACACCTGTGCTCACAGCCTCCCCAAGCACACTCACATTTCCATGCTTCAAAAGTTGAGTTCTGCCTTTCTTTTTGTGATCATTGTCCTGGTGCAGACCGTCCCAAAACTTATAGTAGGTGCTCCAATACTGTCAGTGACATGTTGGATAGAATGTTTAGGCTGTGTTCCACCATGTGTTACTGAACACCTCTTCTGGAGTTCTGCTTCAGAGGTGTCTTGGTTTAAAAGACAGGTGTCTGCCAAGGAAGGTGGGAACCTTCCTGTGATGGAAAATATGACCCCCTTCTCTCCACAGTATTATAATTTTGAAATTTCAGGACTTTCAGGCAAAGATAAAGGAAAAACTGTTCTTTGCTAATATATATATGTATAATAAGAAAACCAAACTACAACAACAGCAGCAGCAACAAACAGAAAAAATCCCAGAAACGCAGTAACAGCCTCCTCTGGGCTGTCAGGCACCTTCCCCCTTGGTGCAGTTACAGTCACAGCCGGCAGGGGCGCTGTTGGCTCCCGGCAGGGCAGGTGCAATGATTCCCCCGCGGCTGCAGGGGGCGCTGTGGTGTGAGCTCAGCCGCCTCTCCACTCAGCAATGGCAGCTCAGGCGATAGTGAAGGGGGGAGGTGGCTCCCCTTGCAAAACTCACAGGAAGCAGCTGGTCTCAGTGCCCCTCCGGGTGGCGAAATGCGCTGTAGCAGGAACCTTGGAGAAACAGGCTGGAACAGTGGCGAGCACACCCCAGATAGCAAATGAAGTGTAGCAAAAACTCTGAAGCCCTGCCAAGAGCTGGGGGTTGTCCTGGCAGGCATTGGGTGTTGAGTTGAACTGTAGGAAAAAACCTGAAGCAACAGCTTCAGGGGCTGAAGAAGCAGGGCTTGGCAGCAGCAGCTGGGCTCCTGCAAGCAGCCAGGTGATGCTCCCTCTGGAGGGGGTCGGGGGTCGGGGTCCCGGGTTTCCCCTGAAGCACCCAAGCAGATGGTGAGAGTCCCTCCCAGTGAGATCAGGTGTGGAAGAGGTCTCAGTTCAACGACTGCTCTTACAAGCAGAGGCTCACCCATGGTAAGGAGAAGCAGTGAAGGACAGAACTCCGCGGTGGCAGTGAATTCTCCGCACAGTAGCAGCCCAGACCCCGGAGACCATGACCATCTCTCCTCCAATCCCTCAGAGAGAGAGAGAGAGAGAGAGTCAGAGAGCCCTGAGCTCAACCCCTGACTCCCAGCCAAGTCTCGTGGTAGTTCTGCACTTCCCCAGAGAAAGCCCCCCAGCTAAAAGACTGCAGCAAACTGCACCCCTTCCTCCCTCCCAGCCACATCTTCTGCCTCTTAATTATCGTCGTTCTCATCTCTTAGGCAACAAATGAGAGGAAAATTCTCTGAGAGAAAGAAAAAAAGGAAAAATCCTAACCTCCAACAAGAGGAATAAGAACAGATGGAGTTCCCCTTTCCTCTACAAATGGGTCCTAGGCAGATGAAGGCACATTTTGGAGGTAGTTTGTGCATACATGGTTGTTGGAATTCTTCCTTCAGCTCTTGCTGAGAGGTCAACACTGCTTCTTTCCAGAAGGAACTATCCTGACCCATCCAGCATAATACTTCTTGCTCCCTGAAAAATCTCCATTTGTATTTTAACAAAAATGTCTTCTTTTTAGTGGGGAGGTCAGGTGGAGGAACAGCTCACTCTGAGCCTCTCTCCCACCACCCGATTCCATCACACATTTACCAGAGGCTGTGTCCAAGGCTTTTAGTGATGGAGAGCTGGCTCTGCGATATATCTGTCAAGAAGCCAAATTTTGTCTTCAAGGCTGTGGTGGGAATTACCTTCTTCTCTGGACAGAAACATCCTATTCAACCCTTCTAACAAAACAGAGAAAAGTTACTGGTGATGGATTCTCTGGAGACACTACAGGTGATCATAGAAAATTAGATATTGAAGGTGAAACAGTAAGTCACAATGTCAGTGATGGAGAGGACAACTAAAAGCACTGATTTAAAAAGTGAGCTGGAGTATCTGCTTGGGGAAGTCCTTGGGCTGCTGACACCTACCAGAACAGAGGGAGGTGACAGAAGAAATCAAGTGGCATTACCTTTGTCTTTGTATCTTTTGCAAGACAGATGACATTGGCCTGACAGGCAGTGCTGTGTTGAATGACTCTGAGGTTAATCCACTGCAGAAATCCTTCCATAGAGCTGGAAAGGAAAATGACTGGGGACCCTGTGAACAGGAACTGGGGATACAATTAGAAGAGAGGGAGGAATTGTATTGGCATCTTAACAGGAGTTATAACAGTATGGAAATTATAGGGTAAATCGCAGTTGCTGCTCCCTGGATGGAATGGAGTTGGGATGACTTGACCTATTCCACCATGATTCCCCACACATGCCTGCCCAGGGGGATGGAATGGAGGGTGGGGTGGAGTGGAGGCACCATGGCCATGCTCTGCTGAAATCCTTACAGGGAGGGGAACCTGATGCTATTTTGCAGCTGATAAACTGCATTCCACCTGTCAGCCATTGGAGACAGGGGAAGACATTCTACTGCTGAGCCAGCAACTGTGGTGAAATCCCTCTCCTTAGATGGACTTGCTTCATTAAAGCCTAATAATAATATTAATGCACCCCTCCATCCCGAAGTTACCTACCCCTGAGGTATGACCTCGCTTCACTGGGCACATGCTCTGTGTTCTTTTTGGCTGTATCTTTAAAAGCGAAAAAAAAGTATTTTACACCCATCAGTAACAAAGGTATGTATGATTAGAGTCACTCAAGCTCCACCTAAACACAAAGAAATAATATGAAAGTAAGTGGAGAATGGGGGAAAAGTTAGGGAAGACACCATTGTAACTGCTGGGATCAGTGAAGGGGCTAAACCTTTCTTCTCCCCCACAGGGATGCCTATTGGGTAAGAATCATCCTCCGTGTGCATGGAATATTTTATTGGAGATTCGAGCTTGTCTGTGTATTCCTTCAAGTGTATTTTTGCAGTCAGACACTATCACAGATAACCTTTGAACCTTAACCTGTCATGATTTTGTATTAATAAAGAGTGTTATTCTGAAAGTGTCAGTGTGAATCTTTCCCAGGCACTGGCGGTTGCTGTCAGCGAGGAGCACACTCCAATAAAGGGGAAGAGCTGGTGAAGGCTCTCCTTTACACCGTTGGTGTTTCCCTGACTGAGCTGGTTGAGCCACCCTCTGATCCAGCCGGACGGCTCAGTGCAGGGTCCCGTAATGGGATGCTGACAGAGTGGGCATGAGGGTTTTGGCTTTTCTGGGGCGCTGAACAACAAATTGAACACTAAGGGTCAAGGAAATCTCCCCACACTAAGGATTGGGGAAGCGTCCCCTTTTCACATGATAGAGCCAAAGCTGGAATTGGAGCAAAGCCTGGGGACAACTGCCTGACCCTCTGGCATCTGTAGGCCCTGTACAGGATGCCTCAGGCACTTGCTCAGGAACACAAGCCCATGGAGGCGTTTGCATTGGTCTCCTTATGTCTTCCATGAAAGCCTACACTTCTAAATAAAGACATGAATGGTCAGTGCTCAGATGAAAAACCCCTGTGTTTATTTACATGGAGCCAAAGCTGGGAGTGCAGAGAAGGAGTTTTTCATCATGTCCTGGGAAAGTCCATCTTGGCACTGCAGTTCCTGTGCAGTGCCGCTCTTTCCTCAGATCCAATTAATTGACTATTGTTATGTTTCTGAAATGTTATTGTGAGACTCCCTAAACATCATGAAGTATCCAAATGCAGTTGAATTCCACCTTTCCGTGTTAAAACTCCAGCTCCTTCAGTGCCCATAGTGTTTCTTGGTCATGGTTTAACCACAGATAGCAACTAAGCACCACACAGCTGCTTGCTCCTTTCTCCCTTCTTGGATGGGGCAGAAAATTGGAAGTGTAAAAGTGAGAAAATTCATGGATTTAATAAATAACTCAACACTTTAATAAATAAAGCAAACACTGCATGTATGAGGAAAGCAAAGCAAGGAATTTGTCAACGGTATTCCATCAACAGCCAAGTGTTCAACCTATTCCAGAAAAGCAGAGCTCCATCACACAGAGTGCTTACATGGAAATACAAATGCCATCACTCAATATGCCCCCTTTCCTTCCCCTTCCCCATCTTTACATGCTGAGCATGATGTCCTATGGCCTGGAATACCCCCTTGGCCAGTTGGGGTCAGCTGAACCAGCTGTGTTCCCTCCCAGATTTTGTGCACTCTCAGCTACTCACTGGTGGCTGGAATGAGGAGCCCAAGAGGCCTTGACTCCATGAAAGCTCTGCTCAGCAATAACTCAAACATCCCTGAATTACCAATACAGCACAGATTCAAAACATAGTCCTGTTATAACAACTATGAAGGAAATGAACTCTACTCCCTGCCTCTCTCCTGTCCGTTTTCCAGTCTCTGCCCCTGCCTCTGCCTGTCCCTCTCCCCTCCTGGGCTGACCTCGTGCCTGGCCTCATCTGAGGCTCCATGGGAGCTGCAGCGGAGCCGAGTGGAGCCGCATTTCCAATGTTTTGTCTTTGCTCCAGGGTATTCTGAGCTGGGAAGAGTTGGTGTAGTTTGGGCCTTCAGAAAAATGAACTCTGAGATAAAAACTCATGGTCTCACACAGGGCCCATTCTTCTAAGCATGAGTATTACAATTAGCAAGGAGGAGAATTTAGGAAAGAGGAGCTGGAGGTGCTGCAGAGCCCGGAGCAGAGAAGCTCAGCTGCCCAAGGTGAAAACCACAGTTTGTCCCTCTCCGCTGCTGCAGATTGCTGGGGGAGCAAATACTGATTTGACAGACAGTGCAGGACCCCACAAAGCAGTGAGTTGATATGGTCTGAAAAAATCTGTGACTCCATGGAGAGCTCACGCTGGAGCAGGCTCCTGACAGGAACTGTGGTCCCATGGAGTGAGTAGCCCATGCCAGAGGAGGTTTTCTGGCAGAACCTGTGTCCCACAGAGGAGCCACAGTGCTGCAGTCTGTTCCTGAAGGGCTGCAGCCCATGGAAAAGACCCATGCTGGATAAGTTTTTGAGGAACTGAGACAGAGGGAAGAACCTGCATTGGAGAAGATGGTGGAGAAATGCTTTCCATGGGTAGGACTCCACACTGAATCAGGGGAAGAGAGTGAGAAGGAAGAAATGGCAGAGAAAACATGTTTGGAAGTGATTACCAGGTACATACCCCATCCCTGTGCAGGGATCAGGTGGAGGAGATGTTTTGCAATTTCTTCATATTTTTCACTACCCTGCATTGATTTGATTGGCAAATCCTTAAATTCATTTCCCTAAGCCCATGTGTTTGCCCATGGTGGCACTGCTGGGACATCTCCCTGTCTTATCTAAATGCACAAGCTTTCATTGCCTGCATTTCCCCCATCCAGTAGAGGAGGGGCACTGAGACAGCAGCTTGCAGAGCCCCTGGAGGACAACCAAAGTCAACTCACCACACTTTCTCAACTCCTTCTTCCTGATCAGGTGCTCTGTTGCAGCCACCCAGAGCAATGGCATCCCTGCTGATCTGTCTTTCCTAAACAGCCTGGCTCCATCCACCACAGCCCTCTGGCAGCTACAGCAACACATCTCCATCATCCCATGGCTCTGCAGCCAAAGCACAGAGGAAAAATGAGGCCGTACTGGACAGGAGCCCAGGCAATGTGCACTGAACCTGCACTTCTCCCAACAGCCTCTGAAGTTCCCGGAACAGATCTTCCTGCACCATAAGTGGTATCAGCCCTTCTACCACATTTCCCTCCACTGCCTTTTAGTGCCACCAAGCCAGAGGGATGTTTCCTGCACCTGCCATTGCCTGAAAAGAGCTGCGGGGAGTGGCTGCTAGAAAGAAATGCTGAGAGATCTGTTCTCATCCTCTGTTGGTTTTTGGTTCACTCTGCTGCACAGTTGCTCCAGTGTGTTTCTTGCTCCACAGTAATATGTTGCTGAATCCCCTTGCTTTGCAGCCAGGATCTTCAGTGTGAATCTGTCCCTGGAGCTCTCGTCTCTTATCTTAAAGTGATCTTGCAAACCTGCTCCATAGGTACCATCCTTGTAAATCCATTCCTGAACGCCACTTGGGCCCTGACGGTACCACGACATGTAGTAGTACCGCATTGAATCTCCCCTCATGGTGCACTGCAAGGAGACTTGATCTCCCTCTCGCATGGCCAGTTGTCTGGGGCTCTGCTCCAAGGTGACTGCAGTGGCAAGCGAGACTGCTGCAGAGAGCAAGAACAAGCCACAGTCACTCCAAGATTCAGCAAAAGTCAGGGCAAGGCAGGTGGGGCTTTGGAATGGAATGGAACCAGTGTGGGGACAAAATATTGCTCTTTGAACCCAGCTGACACAGATGGGCAGAGCTGGTAGCAGCTATCAAGGCTCACAAGGAAGGAGACACCACAATTCCCTCCCTCCTTTTCCATGTCAGAAAGGAAACTGTTTCTGATTTTCCCCAAGAAGCAGGAAGGTCTTACACCATGGAGGAAAAATCCCTTTGTCTTTGGCCAGACAGGATGGTGAGGAAGCCACTCTCGTGTCCCAGAAATGGCTCTACATGAGCACAGGAAAGACAAAGGCCTGTCAGAGGCAGGTGAGGCCTGGGCCCTGTACTGCCATCCTCCAGCTGGCGTGTGCCAGAGGGGCCGCAGTGGCCCAGGAGCAGAGTGTCCAGTGCCAGGGCAAAGCGCTGGGCCCCAAGGTGTGAGTGCAGCAGGGAGGTGCCCTGCATGTGCCCAGGCTGCAGAGGAGGCAGCGTGGATGGAGGTGCCGAGCTCCCAGCTGCAAGAGGAGCAGGGCTGTTCCCGCTAGGCTCCACAGGCATGGCTGGGCAGCTGGAGCCGGGGAACAGGTCCGGCTGCCAGCGCTCAGCACAGCTCCCCAGAGCCATGCAGAGCACAGGGCCACGCTCAGCTCGTGGGGCCATCAGCCCTTCCCTTCACTTACCTACAATGGGCAATAAGCCCACAGTGCACAGGGCACTCCACATGGCCAGGCCTGCTCTGGCTCGCCTCTCTGCACCTTCTCTGTGCCTGCACAACAGCTCTGCCACACCTTCCCTGCCTGGGCCTCTGTCACTGCACTCAGGCCCAGGCCCTCCTAGTCCCTCCCTCTGTCTATGACAACAGAGACAGGAGAGGTGGGGGCAGGAGGAGCAGAACCTGAAGCTCTTGCTGCCTTCCTGGGTGTCTCTCACTCTGTGTGGTCCCCATCTTTCTTTTAAGCCCTCTCTGTAGAACTGAGACCTCTTCCATATTCACACTTTCTGTGATGCTGTGGAAGAACCTCAAGCTTGGTTTGGAGTGGGTCAGTGGGAGCACTAAATTGGGAAATACCATTGCTAAAACACAACAGCCTTATTTGGCATCCAGTGTGGGGCATAAAGAGTTGAGGTAACAACAGATCTGCCCAGAGAGGGTTGGAAACAAATCTGACCTAAGCATTAGTTGTATTAGGTGTGCAGCCACCGGTGATAACATTTCTTGGCCTGTTCATGTGGCTGTGGTACCTAACCCTGTGTATGTTCCCGTCTGTGCTCCTCATGATGATATTGAGCAGGGCTGTGGGCATTGACAAGGGGATTGGGAAGAGGACAGAAACTCTCAGCCTCTGGAGGTGACTCCTGCCAAGTGTGGGAGGAGGGAATTCTCCCAAGGATGATCTAGCAGTGCATCCAAGCAGGTGGAACCCCATGGCCTGAGACTGAATTTGTCACCAAAATTAAACTGTATGTGCAAAATGCCAGTTAGAGATCCCCACAAAGTGAAGGCTGGGTTGTCTCTACTCTGTCTCTCTGCAGGTTATATTTCAATACTTTTTACAGCTCACCAAAGATGATGTGCCCTGATCATGATATGCTTTTGCATAGCCAGGAATGAACTAAGGCCCTCCCTACAGAAATCATAGAGTTGACATCTATTTTCAAAGCTGTGCTTTGGAAAGACAGACATTCCCAGGAGCACTGCACTCCCCAGTCCTGAATGGTTTTGTGGGGGAAGATCAGGTTCCCCAACTCTTCATTTCAGACCAAATCTGCTGAGTGAAATATAAGGGAGAGCGAGAAAGAGAACTTGCCTTGCAGTCAGGTAATGAACCATAGTCTTAATGAGTTTCTGTGATGGATATGCCCAATTCAGCTATTCATTGCATATATGTGTGGTTTCGCACATATTTAAGGAAATTTTCCTATAGCACTTTGTTTGGCCAAGTTTCATGAATAATTTAGAGTTTAAGACGCCTTTAGAAATCCTAAAGAACTTTGAACACAGTGCTGCAAGTGCTTCCCATTTGCTACTCCATTTCCTCTGTTACAAATCCCTTCCAGCTGTAACCCTGCTTTGGTTTGGAACTTCAAATGAAACTTCTCTGAATCACCCTGCGTTTATTCAACTCTTTCAGCTTCCTGGCCCTGGACTTGCTAAAGCCTCTGTATCACTTAGCAAGAGTTTCCAAGTGCACCTGCTGACAAGGCAAGAATGCAAATGAAGAGCAAAGAAGTTCAATTTGGGACATGTGCAGATACAACAGTTCTTGTGGGGTTTGGGTGGTTTCTTTTGTTGGTTCATTTTTCTCCTGTTTGAGCTATTTGCTGCATTTCATGAAACCAGAAATGTTTTGAGAACAATAATCACTTTGACCAGAAGGTAGCAGGAGAGATCAGAGAAAGAAGTTCAGTTTCCATCAACAGACCTAATTTTATCAGGAACATTTTGGTATTTGGGGAAACAAAACAAGAAGGTCAGAATATATCCCGCACGGTCAGGATTATTATTATTATTATTACAATGCGTTTTTAATGCTGTATTAGACAGAAGAAGAATTCAGCAGTACAAAAAGCCATTTAATATTGCCCATTCTCATGGTGTTTGACATTGTTTAAATTAAAACCACGAAAATGATTCATTTATCAAAACATGCCTAAAGGTTTATGCGACCAGAAAGGGAAACACGATCAGGATTGTCATCTCAACTAAAACTTTTGAATTCAGAAGAATATTTTGATCAAATCTGATTAAAAAAACAAAAACAAACAAGGAATATTCTTAACCCATCCCATGTATTTTGATTACCTCTAGCAATTTAAAACTCATGGAAGTTTTGAGGTTTGCTTTGAGTATCCTTTTAAATCTGTATCCACCCTTCTTGCCAAACACCAAGGACCTGAGGGTGAGGAATTCTGGCCTAGAACACTGTGGGGCACCACATGGGAAAACCCCGAGGTTTTCTGCAAGGGCAGGGCTGAGGCTTTGATATGTGGGAGCTCAGGGGGCTGAGCTGCAAAGGGCTCAGCTAATGCAGAGCTGTTGGTAGTGTTCCGAACTTCTCCTTCTGTCCCATTCTTCCTGGCTCTGGGAAAGCCAATGCACTGAAGGGATGAGCCTGGGAGTCCTGCCTGGTGCTGCAGAGCCTTTGTGGCTGTGAAGCTTCCCCATCCTTTGTGTCTTGGGCACTGAAACCTTTCAGATATTGAACCTTGCTTGGGTCCTTCCCATGCATTTCTGCAGAAGCAAGAAAGGTGTAGACTGGAAGCATAAACACTCCTCTCCCCAGACAGAAATAAAAATGTAAGAGAAAATGCAAAACAATCTCTGTGCTATTCAGAATTTCTTGTTGTTCACAATGCTTTCCCATGTAACCTCTTGGAAAGAGGTTTATTCTTTCAGGATGCTTTGAATGTTCTCTGCCACAGGAGAGAGCTCTCACTGTTTGGAGTTGCTCAGCAGGACAGCTGTTAGATAGCACCCTCTATGTGTGAGACTCAGCAAGAAGGAGTAAAAATAAATGTGATGTGCTGGGGGTGAAAATGTTCCTAAAATGACTTCAAAAGTTCTATTGAAGTTCATATTGTGGGTGGTCTTATCACTGAAACTGTGGGAAAACCCAAAACTCTCCAACAATCTTTTTTAGTGTTAGAGAATGAAGGCATTACTTTATTCTGCCCAGGATGTTGTTCTGGCCAGGATATGCAACTGAAATCATTTCATCTACACTTTGCCCGGGCTGTGCAGAGAAAATCCTTCCACCCCACAAGGTTTTACTTGATTTTTCACATACTTATACAGTCAAAAGCCATAGAAATTCATTGGTTCAATGTTCATTGGTCCCAAGTCACACAGTTCCAATATTTGTTTTCCTATTGGTTATTGATCCCTTCACCCTCAATGTTAATTAGGTTTTCATTCTGGGTTCTGTTATCTCTCTTTTCCCAAACTGGGTGTCTCTGACCATGCCAGGGGTGATGTTTGGAGTTGTTGTTTGGAGTTGATATTTGGGGTTCCTCTTTGGGTTTGATGTTTGTTAATGATCATTGATGTTCATTATGTTTTGTGTATCTTCTGTGCTATTCACAGTCTTGAGATGCTAAGCTTGTCAGGCCTCACTTGGTGGAACAGTCCCCTGAGAAGGAACTTCAATTCCCTTCCCTTGGGATAAAGGTGAACAAAATCCCTGACTAAAGTTATAGAAAAAATTCTAAACTTGGTATCATTTCCAACAGGCTGAGGGTCTTCTCTGGGTGTGTCCTGGAGTGATGTAATGATAATCCTCTATCCCATATTGTTCGCATGCCTGCCTGAAATGTCCTGTCGCTTTAACGGTGCTCAGCAGCCAGGAGCAGCTCTGCCACTGCGGGATGTTTTGAAACTCTCCCCTGCTTGGCTGTTCCGGAAGGAAGGGACATTGCTTAGTCAGGCTGCTGCTGCTGCTGTGACTGCTGCTTTTTTTCCCCTCCTTCCCTTGGATTGCTTCTTCATCGTTTTTGTTTTGGACCATTTTCCCTCGACCTTTTTGTCGGAGAACCGTGGGAGCCCCCGGAGGACAGTGGATGGCAATCCTCCAGGGAGCCACGGGAGCAAGTCCCCTTGGGGGGAAACCCCTGGAAAGGTGTAGCTACGCCTGAGGAAAAGGACACTAAAGTTCATCATCTGTTCATTCGGGTTTGGTGGTTCCTTTTCCCCTTTCCCCTTCGCCAGTGCCTTGTGGGAACCTCGACAGGTTGTGCCGAATAAACAGCTTTTTCCACTTTCATTCTAGAGCTTTTCTGTTGTGGGGAAGGGGGTGCCGGAGGCCTTTGCTGTGGGGGGAGAGCCTTTGCTCTCTCCCAGCTTTTGCTGTTTTGTTCAGAGCACTTTCCACCCAGGAAATTGTCTCTAATCCGCGACAGGGTGTCTGCAGGGCCTGAGGGTCTGACCTGACCAAGCTGAATGCAGCAGACCTTGCTATGTCCTCTGCAGAGGCTCTCTTGAATCCAGCAGGGGCTCAGGCAGAGTGAGAAAAGCCTTATTTCCCCTTCAGGATGTGGTTACCTTGTTTTTTGCAAAGCAGGGGAGGCTTGATCTTGCCCGGTGTGCCTGAGTCAGAAATGGTGACCACAGCATCCTGCCTGTAGCTTGTGAGAGAAGCTCAGCTGGGGAAGGTGTGTGCTGGGCTCTCTGAGGGAAGAACCGAGTTGCTATGGGAACTATCACTCCATCAAACCACGCGACATTATTTTCTGGTGGCCTCTTCCTCCATCACTGAGTGCAAAACAACACCAGGGTTTCTTCCCTGCTGATAGGAGCATTTTCCTCCCTCCTGCCTTCAGCAAGGTCTCTCCTCACTGAAGCTCTTGACTGTGCCAAAGAGACACTTCCCTGCACAAAGTCTGGAAAAGACAAATTCAGCCAACAGGAAATCTGTGTTATCAAAGCTGTGTTTCCAACCCCAGTGGGCATTGGGACAGTTGGATTTCAGCATTCTCCATCCCAACTTCAGAAGAAAAAGCACAGAAAAACCACAGCATTTTGGCCTAGTAAAACTTTATTTTCATCACTACCACAGGAACCTAAAATGCACGAGTGATTCATTTGATATAAGAAATACAGGATTAAGAAAGAAATGAACATTATCTGGTTGAATTGAATCACTTCAGACCCTACACAGCTCTTCTCATCTGCAATACACACTTACTGTTATTAAAGCTATCTAAACCCCAACGCTACAAATGGCAACTACTGGGTTTGAATTCCCTCAGCAGTAAAACTCCATTTGTACAGGCAGTGACACAACATGCCTGTGAAAACTGCTTTTAAAAGGCTATGTATCCATAGTGAGCACTGGAGTTGCCAAAGCTATCGGAGCAGGCTGCACATTCCTATGCAAATGCCAGAGAGTGGGGCGATCTACTCAGCAGGAGGATGAGGATAAACCCATTCTCCTCAGTTCACAGAGGAGAGGGAATAGCAAAGCGCTTCAAACTATTCAATGTAATTGAGCTGTTCAGGCAGGAGTGAACAGTATTCAGTGTCTTCAGGAGAAGATCCTGCCTTGTGTTTACGTTGCCTTCATTCCCCATTCCTGGAAGAGCAAAGGAGGGTTTGAAGTACATTTAATGAAATTGGGCCTATGAAGCACTGCTTGACAGCTGAGTGCTCCCTCACCTCAGAGCAGAAACAGCTTGATACTCATGAGTGCATTGAAGGCAATGCTCTTTGCCAGCAGGACTCTCAAACCCAGCACAGCCATAGACAGCATGTTCACTCTTTCCCCTTCAGGATCTGCTCAGGGACCAGAAGAGATGGCAGAGATCATGGTCTAGGTTTTGATGTTGTGATCTTGGCACAAAGAGTGGGAAAAACCACAGGTGATAGTTTCAGGGAAAGGAAGAGCAGCAAGGAACAGACGATAGAGAACATGGCACCAAGAGGGGAGCCCAGGGTCTGCCTCCTTTGCCTTTTGCTTCCTGGGGCTTGTGTGTTACTGCAGGAGCAACCTTGGGACAGCAGCTTGTGTCTGCCGAATTTGTTGTGTTCTGATTCCTCTCCCCTGGAGAAAATACATTTCCATGCCTTTATCCCCCAGACAACAATAGAACTTCACAGCCTGTTTGGGTAACTCACCTTGTGCAGAGGGGTCTGTGCTGTTGCAAACCCTGTTACTGGCCCCTGGAACTGCTTCTTCAGCCTCCTCTTCTGGAGCTTGATAAAGAAAAGGCATTTTAAACTGTATGCAGATTTTATACAGGATTATCCAAATGTTCATGTGACCCTTCCCACAGGAACTTGAGGAAAGTACAGACTGGGGCTCAGATGATCAGTCATGGATTCCAACATTAATTTGAGGAGACAATTTCCTCATGCATTTGCAGGAAACGAAAGAATTCCTGCATTATTTTGGTTTTACTCTTTGAATGACTTTCAGGATGATAAAACAATTCCACGGAATAGAAAAAGTCCTTTTGTTAAAAGAAACTCTAAATTCCCCACCTTTAACTTTTCGTTGATTTTAGAAAGGCTGTTTGAGGTTGTGGTGCAGGAGGTTTGCTGCTACAGGGGGAAATATTTAGTCATAAGGAAATTCTCATTTTGAACAAATAGAGTGTGTCTTTCTCTCTGCCCCCCTAAAAAAGTATCTCCAAGTAATTCCACCATAGAAAGCATTTCTTTTAGATGCTTTGAAACATCTTCCATCTCTCCCTGCTAAAGTACCAAATGTCTTTCTCATTTCTGCTGGATGCCCCGGGCAGTGCTGACAAGCAGGAGAACACCAAGGCCCACAGGACACTGCGTCCAGAAATCAGTGACAGCTGTGCCACCAAACTATACCTGGCAGTGCTGTTATCGTGCTGTTGTTGTATTTGGCCGTGCAGGTCACCTCTGTGTCTCTTGTCACACTGACCACTTTAATTGCATTGTACAAGCCCTCTGAGGTCAAAATGGATGTGCTCTGTTCATATACGACCTCCTTAGAGGGCATCTCCAAGCTGATGTTCTTTGTCTTGAAATTCCTTGCCAAACAAGCTGCTTTCCCAGGGCTGCCACCTTCTTTCAGTTTTTTGGATTTCATCACAATGACTTGAGGGACAGAACTGGTTGGAATGTCTGAAAAAAAAGTGTGATTTGGACATTATTACTTTCACTGCAAGCTTGCCTGAGTGCTGAGTGACCAACAGTTCCTATATACTCCAGCTGTGATTAATTTGTAGCATTACCAATTACTGGTGTTTTGTTGTCTTTATTTCTTGCTGCTGCTTCTGAAAGATCAAATTAAAGAGAGAAAGGGGTGTGGGGAGGGTATTTTATCAGAGACTTAATTCCACAGGATCTCAGCTTGCTTTTGCTGAAGCTTGTGCATGTAGGTGAACTCTTGATTTTGTAAGGGACCTACAAACAAGAAGGGAATGTTTATGAATGGCACTCACAGGATCCAGTTATTCTGCTTCCTCAACAATCTAAATGCAAAATATAACAATTCTATCAGGATTGCCTTGCATATTCCTGAGACATGAGGGAATAACTGTGTTTTCCTTTACTCTCCCTCCCTTCCCCAATTCTCCTCCAGGTGTGGCTAAAGACTCTAAACACAGCAGGAGTGGCAGGGAGAACAAAAAGCAGTTTGTTGCTTCAGTGTTTTGCCAAGTTCCTCCTGTGAGGGTCATTACTTGCAGAAATGAATTCCTGCTGCTACAGCAGGGAACAAGATGGAGCTTTGCAGTATGAACGGCTCAGGTGCAAGAAGGAGTTTTGTCTCTAAGATGGGACAGTAGGAGAGGAGCAATCAGAAGCCTCTGAATTGCAACTCTCCTCAGAGAATCAGAGAATCACAGAATGGTTTGGTTTGGAAGGGACCCTGAAGATCGTCTTGGTCCAAGCCCTGCCATGGGCAGCAATGCCACTCACAACATCCCTGCTCCAGCGCTGTCTGACAAGGTCAAGAACGTTCCACTGTGGGAGAGGTTTTCCCCACTAGACACGGCCCAAGGTATAAGACATTCCAACAAGGTTACATGTACATGGAGAAATTTTACCAAATTCCTTAGGTTAGTGCCATAACTTTCAGTGGTACTCTTTTAGTGCTAAGATACCAACAAATATCAAGACATCAAAAGTGGAGCTTTGAAAGAATCTAAAGGATGCCGCCAAGTTTTCACTGGATTTAAGATCGCTGCTCTCCCTGTCAGTTTCTCGGAAGCTTTTAGATGATTTTTTTTTAGTTTTGAAAGGTTTTTACTGTTGAATTCCCCAGGAAATACGAGATAGGCAAGGGACTGACAACTACAAAGGATGGTAAAGCAGAAGCCTTCTCTGGGAATTTGCCATTAGACATGCAAGAAATAAGATTGCTTAAACTTGCAGGAGCTGTCTTACAAGGTAACAGACGGCCTCAAAAGAATTTAGCAGCCAACAAATCATTGTGGTACCATGGTTTCTTTTTTAAACAAAATATCTTTGTCTCCAGGTCCAGTCATACATGGAGAATCAAGGATGATCTGACAAAGCAATGTCAGGACTTAACTCAGATGAGCAATTTGAATTAGAGTTAAACCATGGAACTGAAAGGAATTCTCCAGCATCCTTCCATGGCAGAAAGCTGTCGGACACATCCACAAAGGTTTACATCACTACTTTGACAGGAGCATCCTGATGGGTCTCTTGGTAAAAAGAGGTGCATTAGGCTTTTCATTTTGCATGGTGTCTGCCTTGCAGGTGGGTCAAGAGATCCCTCAGGTCTAACATTTTATTCATCATGGTGCTGATCAAAGTTTGATCAAGGAGCTCTGATTTCACAGCCTTTGCCCATCAGCCTTATGGCACTGCTGAGGAACTGAGGTGAAAGCCAAATTGTGCTCTGCCAGAACTTCATGGGTTGGCTCTGCTGATCAAACAGGCAGAACTACACACTTGTCCACCCCTACTGCAGCCAGACACCCAACAGAAATCAAACACTGACAGGAGAAAAAGTGAAAATTCAAATAGCACCTTGGAAAAGGGCAATGCAGACACGATCCCTATTGGGCTCCACAGTCAGTTGAGTTCCTGACAAGAGCAGCAGTAACACACAGATAAAACATGCAAATCAAACATGGCTTGTTTTGCTATTCTTCCTATCCACATTTCCTTCCCAGGTGTTGCACCATGGTTTGCCAGAGCGTCTCAGTCCTGTGCGTTCTGTGTTCTCTGAGAAGACCTTGAAAGGCTTTTCATGTGCTCTCCTCCCCAGTATTGCCAAACAGCCCGAATGCAAACAAGCTGCTTCTCTGCAATAATTCCCTGGGCAGGATCTTCAGCAAGAAACAATGGGCAGAGTGCAATTGTAGTTCCCAGAGCAGAAGATTTGTTTTCTCTGACCTCAGAAGTCTCACCTGAGTCCCACTGGTTTGCATTACCTGACAATACAGCCATGAATTCCTATCACTGCTTGCTTCTGGAAGAGATTTGTGTTTTATGTTCTGGCAATTTTTTAGGACAAAAAGTTGTACTTCTCCTTTGCTTTCATCTTAAAATTCAAAGGAAGAGCCCTATATTCAAAATGTGATGGGCCTTAGCATTCTTAATGAGTGTTTTATCTGGAATAAACCAACGAGAACCAAAAGGAAAATATTCTCTGTCTTTAACTCTTCTGTCGCTGCCCTGAAGAGAATATGCCTGGAGTATCCCACAGTGAAACTAACTGTTGTTACTTTATGTCATTTTGATTTGGGGGAATGCTCCAAAGATGCACATAATAAAGTATATGTGCTCTAAACATCTTAAAATGAATATTAGTAGCTCCCAAAGGAATTCAAAACCAAAAGGGGGAGGTTGCTCATATTCTAGAAATTTTGGCTTCAACTCAGTAAGTATTTCAGCAGACTTGAGAGCGATTTGATTCTTAAGGCTCAATGTCTTTTACTGTCAAACAGAATCCCAAAATCTCTGTGCAGCTCTGAAAAGATCTTGTCCTCAGCTAGAAAAAGAAAATCATTGAACAGCATGGAAAGAAGAGGCCTTTCTTCAGAATGATATCTTGCATTCCTTTTTCTCTATGGAATTGGAAGTGCACAGATATTGTTCCCAAATACACATTTATTCCCATGCAACATTTCCTACAGACATGGACAGATATTAGGCAGCACTCAGGGGAGTCTCATGCCCTTCTGGAAGGACAGCAGGAGGTTTTAGAGATGTAAAAGAACATGGGACATTCTTGCAGCACTTCAAAGACATGCAGAGCTCTGAAAGCACAGCAACAGCTCCTAAGGGATGCACCAGGATCTTTAGGATAACACAGACCAACACTGCAAACTCCTCTGCCACCCCAACCTTCACATTCCTTAGAAAAGCTTAGGGTGACATCCACCTTTATTGTCCATCATGGAAATCCATATAAAGATGGGAAAAACTAAGGCTTCTTAGAATCCCTACTCCCCACATTGGTGTTTTCAGAGCCCACACAACTTGGGAGCCAATTGTCTTTCATTGCAGGAGCTCTTGGATATGAGGCACTTGTGAGAACTTAAGCCTAAGGCTATTAAAGCTCCTTCCTCCTCTGTCTCCAGGGCAGTGCAATTACTGACCTGGGGACACTGTGAGTGTGGTGCTGCTGACAAAACTTCTCAAAGCAGGCAGTTACACATCTGTCTCTAAACTCCTCATCCCTGTGAGCTCTTCCCTGAGCTCTGCATTCCTGCCCCAAGTGAGTCAGTGGAAGTGCACTGCAGAATAGGACACTTCCCAGCAAATTTGGGCCAGAGTGCTGCCCAAAGTGGGAATTAGTTATAAGGTGCTCAGCAGTGCCCTGCTGGTGTTTGGGGATCATGGAACAATGGTGCTGTGCAGAGTCAGCCCAGTTGTTCTGGGAAAGCTTCCTGAGCAGATCCAAGCTGAGGATTTGGCGTGAAAGCCTGGCTGGAGAGTGAGGGTACTCAAGGGATCATTGCAGCTGGAAATTCTTACAGGGAACACAAACCATTAAATTCCTTTGTCTGCCCCCACCTTAATTTTAAATGAAGTTTTAGAAATAAGGAAATGTCACTTACTTGGTACAACTGTGAGAGTCGTCCCTGGTCCAAACACAAGATTTGCTGTGTTCACACTGCTAGGACTTATTTCAATAAATCACTCTGTCCTCATGGTGTTCAAAAGTGCTGTAAAAACAGGAGATGGAAAGCCAAACATTTGTCCTAATTATCCATGGGTGCAAGTCCATGAGAGGATCCACAGGTACATTTACTTCCAAAACTGGAAAGGTAAAAAAAGTTAATTGAATAGTTCAATGCTATCAGTTAGCTTGATTGAGTACAGAATTTCCTTTCTTCCTTTATTCCATCTTTTGAAACACCAATGAGCTTATTTATGTATCCAGGATAACAGGAAATATAAAAAGTATGTTCTCTTTGTCCTCTTAATAATTACAGTCACCCATCTCCTTTCTCTCCCAAAATATCTCCCCTTTTTTGCCTCTCTGTGTTTTTGTACAGGTCCCCATGCTGTTTATATTATTGTGGTAGCCCAGTCTGAAACACAGTGATATATTTCATAGCAAAAACGGTTTCTGTTCCACTACACAGGATTTTGGAATCTACAGGCAGTCACATGCCTTGTTCTGTGGTTTAAGACCCAACGTACCATAGGAAGAAACTCTATATGGTTTTCAAGGAAGGATCTAAAATAATATCAGAAAGGTTGACATTTAAATGAGAACTTGGGGATTACATGCCAATCTCTGGAAAGTCTGATGGAGTTAAGCTGGATAGAAAGCAGGAAAATAATCAGTACTTTTTGTGTTATTTCAAAGCATTTCTTACATTGCAGTCTGTTCCCCGCACTTCTCTTCCTTGTGGGTGCTAGTGAGAATGTGACCGGAGTTCTGGGATGCAGTAGGCTGGTTCTGGGACTGTGGGGAGGAATGGATTAAAAGCAGAAGACTCAGGAGGATTGCAAATCGCTCAAGTGACCTTGCAGCTGGGATTGACCTTTGATGGCCCAGGGTGAACTGGCCCCAGGGATCCTCTAGCATGGACCCAGTTCAGATGCTGCTGTCTCTTGGTGCCTCTGCCCGGCTCTTGCTCCAGAATTCCCCCAGGTTAGCATGGCCATGGAAATAAATGAACTCTTTGTGAGTTTGTGGCTGCTCTGGCTGCTGCCTGTGCTGCCTCACACAGGGGGTGGTGGCCAAGGGTTTGTGGGCTCGGGTGGGATTCTCCTTCATCCTGCTGGTGAGGGGCGAGGTGGAGAGAGGGAGGAGTGGAGGGATCCTGCAGCTCAGCAGTTGGTTACACAGCTGGCATTGGCAAATGGGACCTGGTGTCTATAGATGGTTTGGAAGATATGAGACCCACCTGAATCAACGAGACAAAACCATCTTTGTCAACAGGTTGGCCAAGCTATAAAGAGTTTTAAACCAGAAACATCAGAAGAAGATGATAAATAATCAAGTGAGAAAGCAGTGGGAAATGTGGATAGGAAACACATGAAGAATGGGAAGAAATAGGTGAGGCCTTCTTGTGACAAATGGGACATTCCTTGTCTCCAGTCCTCATGGGCTGCTTGCAGTGTGTCAAGTGTCTGTTGGCAGCACAGCACAGCTGAGCACACCCAATCAAGGAGTTTTCTGGAGGGTTCTGATATAAACTTGCTGGCACAGGTGGCTGCTGAGCTGGACCTCTACTTGCCAGTGAGGAAGATTTGGTGGTGGATGTGAGGTGGTTGGGGCGGCCTTGGCTGCAGTGACCATGCACTGTTTGAGCTCAGGATCCAGGGAGAAGAGAGCAATGCAAAAAATGGGACTGGAGCCCTGGAGTACAGTAAAGTGGAATCTGGGCTCTTCAGGTAACACCGTTTTTGTCTCAGTAGCGGCTAGCTCTGACAATGCCCTACTGCATTAGAGACAGGGATGCTGTCTGTCAGGGTCGGTGAAAAGAGCAGTGCTGCAGGAGACTCATGAAGGCAGGATGGACTGGGAACAGGAACAAAGAGATGGATTCCGAGGCTCAATCTTCTCTCAACAGGGTTTATTAGGGTGGAGGGTGAAGCGACACAGGGATGGGAGTAGAAAGAAGATGGAGGCTCGAAGTGCCGGGCAGCCTCGTGCAGGGGTTTAAAAGTGAGCAGGTAACGGGGAGTGGTTAACAACAGCGACCAATGGGGTACAAAGGTGATGGAAAGGGGACTCAAACCATTAGGGATTCATGAGGGGAGGAGTCAGAACTGGGGATCCCATGAGCAACGTGGAAGAGGAGAACTTTTTGGAACCATAACCAAATAGGTAGAGAACAAGCTAGAAACCAGCTATATAAGAAACAGGGGTGGGGGAGAGTGCGGGGCCAATCGGGTCTCAAGGATCTGCATATTCAAACTAGGGGCCGCAGGGAATCATGGTATTTCACCATGACCAAGAGGGATAAGGCTTCCAACCTATAGCCACCAATCACCCTCCTGGCCCTGTTCTCCCTGTGACTGCCCTTCTGGGCTTGTTTGTATTTGTGCCACTGCAACATTCAGGGATCTGCTTGGAGGAATCCCATGGGTTATGATCCTGGACCATAGAGGAGGGGTCTAGGAGAGCTGCTCCTTTTTGGAGATTAGCTCCTTGAACCTCAGGAATGGTTCCTCTTGACAAAGCAGAAAGTCAGGCATTGTGTGAGAAGGTGAAAATGCTGAAGAAAGAGCTCCTGGCTAAACTCATGACTGGAAAATACAAAGCAGCCCTAAGTGATTCAATCCCTTTTCTGATGTCTATAGCTGGCAGATTCCTTATGGGAAGCGCCATTTCTGGTCTCCAGGTCTTGTTCTTCATGCATCTGCTTCTGGCCACTGTTGGATCTGAAGCTGAAAGGATCCTTGTTTTTACCAAAATCTTCCTTTGTGGTCTGAGAGAAAGAGAAGAACATAATGCTGAGCTAAAATGGAAACATCTAAATACAGAACATTCTTGCCCACTTGTTCAGCTGGAGCTGGCAACCAAATGTCTAAAATGACCTGTTTGCAAGAGCCAGGATCTGAGGGTGACTGTTGAAGAAATTGGTCTTGGAAAAACAGGAGGGTTTTTCTGCTATGTGAGTAATTGTGGGAATCAAATTTGTGTATGCGCGCGCAGTTGTCTGAGGAACAATAGACAAGGTAGGGCATTCTGCGTTTGCCCCTTCAAGAGAAGGGAGTGAGGCAGTTTGTGTGTGGAGCTTCAGTTGTTTTCAGTCACTGTGGTACGTACCCCACACTGTGCTAGACAGTTCTACAAAAACATTTGGAGATGTTTTCAATGCCAGGTGATGTCTCCTCTTTCATGTCTTTGAAGTGGTGGCTTTTACTTTCCTCTTCCTCTACATTGTTCTACTTCTGAACATCTAATAGTGTTCCAGAGGATTCTCTACACTGAAAATAACATTATCATCCTTGCTTTTTTTGGCAGATTGAGTAGTTAGCATTAACCTCACTAAAATATTGCCCCAATTTTTTGCAAGGAATATTGCTGTTAGAAGTGTTCTCACAGAAATGATCTGATTAGTCTTCTGTCTTTTAACAAACAACAAGAAAATTAGAGTGAAATATTTTAAAGGTTTTCTGGGGAGCATCTCTCAGGCTTATTAATTTCCAATATATTTTCATTCTATATTTCCTAAGTGTTTCTAGACCTTCAAGCATTTCTGTCCTCAAAGCCTATTTGTGTGCCAAAGAAAAAATCTGTCTATGTTTAAAAATTGTTCAGAAGATATTTTGGTTCAGCTGATGGTGCTTTAATTGATTCTGTTTGCCTCTGTCATAGTTAACTGAATTTGGCTTTTGTTGTGCTTCGACCCTGGTGAAATGCCAGGCACCTATGACATCTGCTCTCTCCACTCTCCCATTCCACAGCTGGGCAGAGGAGAGGAAAAAAAAGTTAACACACAGACAGGAAGGGCTCATGAGCTGAGATAAGGAACCAGGAGAAGACGCACTGAGGGCAAACCAGGCTAAAACTTAAAGTTGCAAAGTGTTTTTTTGCTAACACAAAGTGAGAGGAGGATAAATGACAAGTAAAAATAACCCCTTAAGACACTGTTTCTCTGCTCACCCCCCCTCCTCCTTCCCACCAGCAGCACAGGGTATGGGGGTTTGGTCAGTCCATCACTGAGATCTTCTTCAGCTGCTCAGGGAGTGGAGTCCTCTATGTTGCTGTGGGGTCCCTCCTATGGGAGGCAGCTCTCCACAAACTCTTCTGACGTGAGTCCAAATCTCACGAGCAGCAATCCAGCCGAATCTGCTGCAACATGAGCCCCTTGTCGACAGGGTGCAGACCTCCGAGGCCAGGCTGTTCCATCTCAGAAGCAAGACCTTTCTCTCCACCGGGACTCCCTCTGGATCACAGCTTCCTCCAGGCATCCACCTGCTCCACTGGCATGGGCACCTTCCCACATCTGGATCTCTGCACCCCCCATGGACCCCATGGGCTGCAGGGGGACCACCTGCTTCCCCATGGTCATCGTTGCAGGATGGATCGTTAGAGGCCTTGTGTGAGCAAAGTAAAGAGTAACTTAGGAGGCTTTTAGGCCACAAGAACTGCAAGATATGCTGACAGGACACAGTGTCTTTGAGCACTGAGGAAAGTACCAAGGAACTGACTTGTGGTTGAAAGAATGAAGAGAATCCATGATAACAGGAGCCGTATGGGAGGGATATGTAAATGTAACCCTTTGTAACTGACCAATGACCTTATGACTAGTAGGCATAATTAACTGTAACAGCTTATAAGCAGTAAACGATGTGAATAAACTCGACGCTTGCTTTATTGATCACATTGATTAGTTATTGGCTTGCGCCCCTCGCCGCCGCGGCAGGTCATCACCACAGATGGCAGAGGATTGTCAGCTCTGGCACCTGGAGCATCTCCTCCCCCACTTTCTCCACTGACCTTGGTGTTTCCATGTTATTTTCCCTCACATGTTCTCACCTTCTCTGGCCAAAAAGAAGTGCGTGCTCACATTGTTTTGATTTCTTTTTAAATATGTTATCACAGAGGCATAACCAATATCTCTAATTGGCCCAGGCTTGGCCAGTGGCATGTCCATCATCTTCAGAGCCATCAGAAATTGGTGTTGCTGGACATGGTGAAAACTTCCAGAACCTTCACACAGAACACACAGGAGCCATCTTTGTGCCCACCCCCCACCCCACAAGCAAAAACTGGGCTAGGCAAGACCAACACAGATTTTAATTTGATTCTTACCTTACCTTAACCATTTTGATTCATGGTCACCTGGAATTGTGGAGCATTTTCCTAATCCTCAGATGCAATTCTAAGACACAAAAAGCAAAGAGTATTATTTCATCCTGTTTGCACTGCTGTTGCTCCCAAGGACAGAGGTATGTTTCTCATTTTTAATCACTGGTTTTAACAGCAGTGCTGCTATTTCCCATTGGTATCACGGACATGTTCATCTGCTGTTCCCTTGAGTGCATCAAATTGTTTTCTCCTCCTTATTGTGTGAGGAGAGCTGTGGAATGTGCCGATGTGATGTTTCCAGTCTGTTCAACCCTTGGCATGACAAAGAAAGAAAGCTGTTAACACCTCGTTATAAACAATTTCATCCACTCATAATTTTTGCATCTACCACCTTTTTGTATCACACTGTTATCCCTTGTCCCTTCATTACAGGCTGTGCTAAAATGTCTGTCACCATCTTTCTTTGAAGTTCTCTTTGTATAAGAGGCATCTTCCATATTCACCCCTTATGTGATGCTGTGAAAACATTCTCAGTGACGTTTGCGTCTCTGCAGCTGATATGGGCCAAGGAGAAAACTGACTCATGAATGTGTAGAAATATAGAGAGGTTTAGAATCACAGAATAGTTTGAGTTGGACGTGAAATTCGAAGTCATTGAATTCCACTGAAAGTAATTTAGTGCAACCCTCCTGCAATGACCAGTGATGTTTTCAACTTCAACAGATGTTTGAGATTAGGATTTTTCCTTTCTTTTTTTTTTTTCTTTCTCTCAGGGAATTTTCTCCCATTTGTTGCCTAAGAGATGATAACAACAATACTTAAGAGACAGAAGATGTGTCTGGGAGGAGGAGGAGGGGGAAGGGACTTTCTCTGGGGAAGTGCAGAGATACCGTGAGATTTTGGGTGGCGGGTAAGGGGCTGGGCTCAGCTCCTTGCTGGCACTCACTCTGGGGATCGGAGGAGAGATGGTCGTAGTCTTGGTGCCAGGCTGCTGCTGCAGGGACAATTCGCTGCCATTGCAGAATTCTGTCCTTCACTACTTCTCCTTATTGTGGGTGAGCCTCTGCTCCTAGGAGTGGCCATTGAATTGGGACCTTTTCAACACCCGATCTCCCCCGAGACCCCGACTCCTGATGGAGCATCTCCCGGTTGTTTATGGGAGCCTGACTGCCATTGCCCAGCCCCGCTGTTTTCTGCTGCTGCTTCAGGCTGTTTGCTACACTTTAACTCAACACCCCATGTCTGCCTGGACATCCCGTGGCTCCTGGCACAGCTCTGGAGATTTTGCTACACTTTGTTTGGCACCCCAGGTGTGCTCGCCACTGCTGTTCCAGCCTGCTGCTCTGAGGTTTCTGCTACAGTCCATTTTGCCATCTGGAGGGGCACCAGGACCGGCTGGCTCCTGTGAATTTTGCAGAGGGAGTCCCTTTTCCATTTTTCCCGTCAGCTGAGCCGCCATTACCTAGTGGAGAGGCTGCTGAGCTCATGCCACAGCGCCCCCTGCAGCCTTGGGGGAATCATCACACCTGCCCTGTCAGACCAGGAGCCAACAGCGCCCCTGCTGGCAGTGACTGTTACTGCACCAAACGGGAGCGTGCCTGACAGCCCAGAGAAGGCTGTTACTGCATCTCTGTGTTTTTTTCTGTTTGTTGTTGCTGCTTTCGTTGTTGCTTGTTTGCCTCATTACAAATATATATAGAGATATTCTAGTAAAGAACTGTTATTCCTTTTCCCATCTCTTTGCCTGAAAGTCCTGTAATTTCAAAGTTATAATAATTTGGAGGGAAGGGGGTCAAATTTTCCATTCCAAGGGAGGTTCCTGCCTTCCTTGGCAGGAACCTGTCTTTCAAACCAAGAAACAGGTTGCTCAAGCCACAGTCAATCTGATCTTAAATGTTTTCAGGTTTGGAACAAATATCATTTCTTGGGGCAATCTACTTCATCATTGTAATTTTTAAAAAAATTCTTCCTTGTATTTTGTCTGAATCTATCCACTTTTTGTGTAAAACTGTTACCCCTCAGTGTCCCATCACTACAACCTGTATTAAAAAGTCTTTCCCCATCTTTTTTTTAGCCCCCTTTTTTTCAAAGAAGCGTTCTCCAATTTCACCCTTTCTGTGATGCTGTGAAAGACTCACTTACAGGCGCATTCACATTTCTGCAAGAGATATTTGCCCCAGGCAAAGGGGAAAACGTCCTTTGCAATATCTGTCAGTTCCTTGCCACAGGAGGACGCTTAGCGCAGAATTAGCAAAAGAAGTTATTTTTTATAATTTAGCTAAATACATGGCTTTGGAAAGATGGGGAAGAACAAGCATTCTCATTTGACTGGTCAATTGGCTGCTTCCTGGAGCTTGAGAAGTCTATTGCTGGCCATGGCCTGTTGCTGTAGGCTGCAATCTTGGGCAGAGTGGATGGGAGGAAATTCAGTTGGGAAATGATGAGTAGAAGCTCTCCCTTTCTCTCCCTTACAGATACCAAAGGCCAGTGCTGGAGGACTGGAAGGGGTTCATGGGACAAATTTCCCTCCCAGCAATTTCTTGTCTGTACTAAATGAACCCAGATCTCCCAATCCCTCCTATGTCAGCTGCTCCCTTCCTTGTCTTCATGGGCCTCCATTGCATTTGTTCCCCTATGTCCGTGTCCTTCCCAGGCTTGGGAGCCCAGTGGGGGACACAGTAGTCCACAGTCTCACCAGTGCAGAGCTGAAGAGGATTCCCCCACAGTGACCAAGGAGTCAGGTCAACAAGCCAGGAGTCTGCATGGACAAAAGAGGCTGTGGAAAATGCGGGTGCACTGCTGAATGGGATGAGGACCAGGTGACACAGGGTATGGGAAAGGGCTGAGCAAGTGAATGCTTTATTCACCTCAGTCTTCACCAGCCAGATCGGACTTCAGGAATTTCATTTCCTGGAGTCCAAGGGGGGAGGCTGGAGCATGAAATATCTACCCTTGAAAAGTCCATGAAACTGTGTTGTATTCTCATCCGTAAAAAAGGACTTTGTCTAAAAAGTTCCATGGAAGTCAGTGCTGAGAGCACAACTAAAGGAAGAATAAACAACATCCACTCCCTCCTCACCCCCAGGACCCTTTGCCTCACTGGAGAAGGCCGTAAATGTGGCTAAGCATGATTGCCACTTCCCAAAGCCATGCTGACTGTCTGGGAGGAAGGAGGCCCAGGAGATGCTGCAGAGGTCAGAGCACAGATTTCCCTGATGCCCAAGGTGAAGGCCATGGTGATGCAGGTGATGTCAACTGAAGGTAGTGCAGATATTGACCCTGCAGCCTATAGAGTTCCCCACACAGAAGCAACTGCATATGTCCTACAGAAGTCTGTGTCTCCATGCAGAGCTCATGCTGGAGCAGGCTCCTGCCAGGAACTGTGGTCTCACAGAGCAAGTAGCCCATGTCATAGGAGGTTTTCTGGGAGAACCTGCAGGGACCCACACTGAAGCAGTCTATTCCTGACTGACTGCAGAGTGAACTAGACCCACACTGGAGGAGTTTGTGCAAGAGCTGCATTCAATGTGAAGAACCAAAGTTGAAAAATTCCTTGCGAAATGTCTTCTGTGAGTTGGACTCCACACTCTGGCAGGGGAAGAGCATGTGAAGGAAGAAGTGGCAGAGAAAATGTGTTATGAATTGAGTGTTCAATCCCCCATCCCTGTGCAATGATTGGGTAGATGAAGTGTTTTTAGAGATGTCTTTTTTCCTCATTATCCTACTCTGATTTGATCGACAATGTATTAAATTAATTAATTTCCCCAAGCCCATGTGTTTGCCCATGGTGGCACTGCTGGGACATCTCCCTGTCGTTATCTCTACCCACGAAGCTTAATTGCATATTTTAACCCTGTCTAATTGAGGAGGGGCACTGAGACAGCAGCTTGCTGAGCCTCTGGAGGACAACCAAAGTCAACTCACCACACTTTCTCAACTCCTTCTTCCTGATCTGGTGCTCTGTCACAGCCACCCAGCGCAATGGCATCCCTGCTGATCTGTCTTTCCTAAACAGCCTGGCTCCATCCACAACAGCCCTGTGGAAGCTACAGCAACACATCTCCATCATCGCATGGCTCTGCAGCCAAGGCACAGAGGAGAAATGAGGCTGTGCTGGACAGGAGCCCAGGCAATGTGCACTGAACCTGCACTTCCCCCAACAGCCTCTGAAGTTCCCAGAACAGATCCTCCTGCACCATAAGTGGTATCAGCCCTTGTACCACATTTCCCTCCACTGCCTTTTAGTGCCACCAAGCCAGAGAGATGCTTCCTGCACCTGCCATTGCCTAACAAGAGCTGTGGGGAGCAGCTGCTAGAAAGAAATGCTGAGAGATCTTCTTTTCCATCTGGCACTTTTTGGTGTACTCTGCTGCAGAGCAGCTCCAGAGTGGTTCTTGCTCCACAGTAATATGTTGCTGCATCCCCTTGCTTTGCGACCAGGATCTTCAGTGTGAATCTGTTCTTGGAGTCGTCCCCTGACCCCTCAAAATGATCTTGGAAACCTTCTCCATAGCGATCACCCTCCCTGTAAATCCATTCCAGAGTGCCCCGTGTGCCCTGACGGTACCAGTACATGAGGTAGTTTTTCATTTCAGCTCCCCTCATGCTGCACTGGAAGGTGACTGCATCTGCCTCTCGCACAGTCACTTCCCTGGGGTGCTGCTCCAAGGCCATCTGGCCAGTGACTGCTGCAGAGAGCAAGAATAAGCCACAGTCACTCCAAGATTCAGCAAAGGACAGGGCAATGCTGGTGGGGCTTAGGAATGGCACAGGACCAGTGAGAGGATGAAATTGTCCTCTTTGAACCCAGCTGACACAGATGGGCAGAGCTGGTAGCAGCTATCAAGGATCACAAAAAAGGAGACACCATAATTCCCTCCCTCCTTTTCCCTGTTAGACAGGAACTTGTTTCTGATTTTCTCCAAGAAGCAGGAAGGTTTTATCTCGTTGTGGAAAAAATCCCTTTGTCTTTGCCCAGACAGGATGGTGAGGAAGCCACTCTCCTGTCCCTGAAACGGCTCTACATGAGCACAGGAAAGACAAAGGCCTGTCACAGGCAGGTGAGGCCTGGGCCCTGTACTGCCATCCTCCAGCTGGTGTTTGCCAGAGGGGCCGCAGTGGCCCAGGAGCAGAGTGTCCAGTGCCAGGGCAAAGCGCTGGGCCCCAAGGTGTGAGTGCAGCAGGGAGGTGCCCTGCGTGTGCCCAGGCTGCAGAGGAGGCAGCGTGGATGGAGGTGCCGAGCTCCCAGCTGCAAGAGGAGCAGGGCTGTTCTCGCCGGGCTCCACAGGCATGGCTGGGCAGCTGGAGCCGGGGAACAGGTCCGGCTGCCAGCGCTCAGCACAGCTCCCCAGAGCCATGCAGAGCACAGGGCCACGCTCAGCTCGTGGGGCCATCAGCCCTTCCCTTCACTTACCTACAATGGGCAATAAGCCCACAGTGCACAGGGCACTCCACATGGCCAGGCCCGCTCTGGTTCACCTCTCTGCACCTTCTCTGTGCCTGCACAACAGCTCTGCCACACCTTGCCTGCCTGGGCCTCTGTTACTGCACTCAAGCCCAGGCCCTCCTAGTCCCTCCCTCTGTCTATGACAACAGAGACGGGAGAGGTGGGGGCAGGAGGAGACAATCTTGAAGGTTTTGCTGCCTTCCTGGGTGTCTCTCACCCCACGTGGTGCAAGAACAGACAGTTTGTTGGGCAGGAAATGCTGTGGTGCGCAAAAGCTGTCGTGTTTGTGCTGGGCCAGCCCTGGCCTTTCTCTGAGCAAGTCTTGCAGGCTGCTCCTGGGACTTTGGAGCTGACCAGGGAGGCTGTCAGCTCTTCCTTGTTCTTGCCTGCTGTCTTTGTTTGAAAGACAGGTGTCAGCTAAGAAGGTGGGAATCTCCCTTAGGATAAAGAATTTGACCCCCCTTCCCTCCGAATTAGTATAACTTTGGAAGCAAGGGCTTTCAGGCAAAGATATGGGAAAAGGAATGACAGCTCTGTACTAGTATCTATAACAAGGCAAACCAGCAACAACAATAGTAGCAGCAACAAAAATACCCAAAATGCGGTGTGCGATGTCCTTGGGCTGCCAGGCACTTTCCTGTTTGGTGCAGTCATGATCACAGCCAGCAGGGGCGCTGTTGGCTCCCGGCCAGGAAGGGTAGGTGCGCTCACTCCCGTGCAGCTGCAGGGGGTGCTGTGGCGCAAGGTCAGGTCTGTGTCACATGGGTAATGCCGTATGGGCTGGGCAGGGATGGCGTGAGCAGGGCAGGCTGGGCAGTGGCCAGCATTCAGTACAACGGGATGGGCAGGGATGGCACACAGCAGGATGGGCTGGGCAGGGATAGCATGAGCACGAAAGGCTGGGCAGAGGCTTGCATGCAGCAGGACGGGCTGGGCAGCGTTTGGCGTGCAGCAGGATACGCTGGACAGGGAGCTCAGAGCAGGGAACTGGAGCGGCAGGACGGCTCACCCAGGCTAGCCAGCAAAAGGTGGCAGGAACTCCACAGTTGTGGCAGTGTGTTCCAGCAGGTGGGGCACGGGATGGTGGCAGCTGGGCCCCCTCTGCAGGAGCTGCAGGCACAGCCAGGAAGATGTGCGCTTCAGGAGGGGAAGAGGGAGGTTGGAATCCTGTGCTTTTTTCCCCAAACAAAAGCTCACCTCAGCAAGGAAGAGAAGGCAGTGTAGAGCTGGGCTTTCCCCCAGTCACTGTGAAAAAGGAGACAGCAGTATTTTCACTATTCCCCCTCCCAAGTCCAGCAGGAAAGTGGAAGTCCCAAAGGCCAGATGTCAGTTACTTAAGGGCCATCTACTCTTACAAAAGAGACAAAGACTTTTGGCTAGGTAGGCACAGGAACAGGAGTTTGGAGGATTTGATAATGGGGACACTTGATCGCAAGTCTTGGAGGAGAGAGCAGTGGGAAGAAGTGGCTCTCTGCTTTTTGGCTGCGACTGCGGGAAGAAAGCTCGGCTTTGCACTGGTTTTTCTCTACCTGGTGGGTGAGTTCTCACTTTAGGAAAAAAGGGACAGGACTCCAATCCTCTCTTCCCCTCTGGGAGGGTGCATCTCCCAGCTGTGCTGCAGCAGAATGGGACCCCTGCCTGCCGCCGCCCCGTGTCCTGCCTGCCACCACACTGCACCCTGCCTGCCACGGCCGTGGAGTCCCTGCTGCCTCCTGTGCTGGCTGGCTCGGGTGAGCCCACCTTGCCGTTCCATCTCCCTGCTCTGGGCTCCCTGCTGCACACCATGCTTCTCCAGCCTGTCTGCCATTACGCACATGACACAGATCCAACTTCGCGCCACAGTGCCATCTGCAGCTTCCTGGGAGTCATCGCACCTGCCCGGCTGGTCTAGGAGCCCAACAGTGCCCCTGCTGGCTGTGATTGTGACTGCACCAAACGGGAAAGCGCCTGGCAGCCCAGGGACATCTGCACTGAGTTTTTGGTTTTGTTTACTGATTTTTACCTTGATTACTGTTTTGTTACTGATTGTTTACCTCATTATAGATACTAGTAAAGAACTCTTATTCCTTTTCCCATACCTTTGCCTGAGAGCCCTTGATTCCAAACTTTAATAATTCAGAGGGAAGAGGGTTCACATTCTCTGTTCTAAGGAAGGTTCCCACCTTCCTTAGCAGACACCTGACTATCAAACCAAGACACGTCTGCAAAATTCACCCCTTCTGTGATGCTGTGAAAGACTCTCAGGCTCATTCATGTTTCTGCAGCTGAAATGGGCCAAGGAGACAACTGAAATTGCCATCTCTGTCAGTTGTTTATCACCTGCGCAGGGACACAAGGACACTGAGCATAGAATCAGGTTGTCCCTCTACAGACCATGGCAATTGACGCAGGAGCAGATATTGACCCTACAGACAGAGCAGGACCCCACATAGGAGTGAGTGGATATGACCTGAAAGAATCTGTGACTCCATGGGGACATTGGAGCAGGCTCCTGACAGGAATTGTGGTTCCATGGAGTGAGCAGGCCATGCCAGAGGAGATTTTCTGGCAGAATCTCTGTCCCACAGAAGCGCCACAGTGCTGCAGTCTGTTCCTGAAGTGCTGTACCCCATGGAAAAGACCCGCTGGGCTGGAGGAGTTTGTGAAGAACTGCAGCCAAAATGGAAGAACCTGCATTGGAGAAGTTCCTGGAGAAATGTCTTGCATGGGTTGGATTCCACACTGAAGCAGGGGAAGAGAGTGAGAAGGAAGAAATGGCAGGAAAAACATATTTGGAGCTGATTGCAAGCCACAATCCCCATCCCTGTGTGCAGGGATGTCTTGGTTTGAAAGAAAGGTGTCTGCTAAGGAAGGTGGGAACCTACCTTAGATTAGAGAATGTGAACTGCCTTCCCATGAATTAGTATAACTGTGGAATCAAGGGCTTTCAGGCAAAGATATGGGAAAAGGAATAACAGTGCTTTACCAGTATCTATAACGAGACAAACAATCAATAACAATAGTCGCAGCAACAAACAAAAATAAAAACCCGGTGGCAGATGTCCCTGGGGTGCCAGGCACTGTCCCGTTTGGTGCAGTCATGGTCACAGCCAGCAGGGGACTGTTGGCTCCCGGCCAGGCAGGGCAGGTCCGATCAATCCCGTGCAGCTGCAGGGGGCGATGTGGGGCGAGGTCAGGTCTGTGTCACGTGGGTAATGGCGGATGGGCTGGGCGGGAATGGCGTGAGCAGGATGGGCCGAGCAGGGATGGTGTGAGCAGGACAGGCTGGGCAGGGATGGGGTGAGCAGGACAGGCTGGGCAGGGATGGTGTTTAGTAGGATGGGATGCGCACAGATGGTGTGAGCAGGACAGGCTAGGCAGTGGCTGGCACTCAGCAGGACAGGCTGAGCAGGGATGGCATGCAGCAGGACAGGTGGGCAGGGAGCTCCATGTAGCAAGCTGGAGCGGCAGGACTGGCTCACCCAGGCTAGCCAGCAAAAGGTGGCAGGAACTCCGTAGTTGTGGCAGTGTGTTCTGGCAAGTGGGGCGGTGTCAGCAGCAGCTGCAAGTGCAGCTTGGGGAAATGTGCCCTCAGGGAGGGGAAGAGGGGGTTGGAATTCCATGCCCTTTTCTCGAACAAAGGCTCACCCACTAGGTAGTGAAAGCAGTGCAGAGCGGGGCTTTTACGCAGTCGCAACCAAAAGGAGTCATCAGTTCCACTCACTGTTGCCTTTCCAAAGTTTGGGCAGCAAGTAAGATTACCAATTGCCAGATCTCTCCTCCCCTCATCACACCCTGGCCACATCCTTTGTGTCTTACAAAACAGTAAAAGGCCTTTAAATATCTTGTTGTTGGTTACCTAGAAACAGAAAGGGGAAGAACTCTGCCCTGCCCGCCTAACCTTCAACAAGGGATCAGGTGGAGGTGATGTTTCATGTTTTGGTCTTATTTGTCATGAATGTACTCAGATTTGATTGACAATGACTTCAATTAATTTCCCTAAGTCCATGTGTTTGCCCACGGTGGCACTGCTGGGACATGTCCCTGTCCTTACCTCAAACCACAACCCTTCATTGCCTATTTTCCCCTGTCCAGTAGAGGAGGGGCATTGAGACAGCAGCTTGCTGAGCCTCTGGAGGACAACCAAAGTCAACTCACTACACCTTCTCAGCTCCTTCCTGATCAGGTGCTCCATAGCAGCCACCCAGCGCAATGGCATCCCTGCTGATCTCTCGTCCCCTCACAGCCTGGCTCCATCCACCACAGCCTTCTGGAAGCTACAGCAACACATCTCCAACATCCCGTGGCTCTGCAGCCAAGGAAGAATGAGGCTGTGCTGGACAGGAGCCCAGGCAATGTGCACTAAAACTGCACTTGCACAAACAGCCTCTGAAGTTCCCAGAAGAGCTCCTCCTGCACCATAAGTGGTATCAGCCCTTCTACCACGTTTGCGTCCACTGCCCTTTAGTGCCACCAAGCCAGAGGGATGTTTCCTGCACCTGCCATTGCCTGACAAGAGCCCTGGGGAGCAGCTGCTCGAAAGAAATGCTGAGAGATCTTCTTCCCTAAGTGATGGTTTTTTGGTTCAGTCTGCTGCAGAGCTGCTGCAGGGTGTTTCTGCTCCACAGTAATACGTTGCTGCATCCCTTTGCTTTGCTGCCAGGATCTGCAGTGTGAATCTGTTCTTGGAGTTCTCCTTGTTTCCCTTAAAACGTCCACAGGTATAACCATTCCAGCAAATCCCTTCCAGAGTGCCCCATGGGCCCTGACGGTACCAGTACATGTCGTACTTTTGCATTTCAGCTCCCCTCATGCTGCACTGGAAGGTGACTGCATCTCCTTCTTGCATGGTCACTTCCCTGGGGTGCTGCTCCAAGGCCATCTGGCCAGTGACTGCTGCAGAGAGCAAGAGCAAGCCACAGTCATTCCATGATTCAGCAAAGGTCAGGGCAATGCTGGTGGGGCTTTGGAATGGCATGGAACAAATGGGGGACAAAGTCATCCTCTTTGAACCCAGCTGACACAGATGGGCAGAGCTGGTAACAGCTATCAAGGCTCACAAAAATAGAGATAACACAATTCCCACCCTCCTTTTCCCTGTCAGACTGGAAGCTGTTTCTGATTTTCCCCAAGAAGCAGAAAGGATTGGCACCATATGCAGACAAATCCCTTTGTCTTTGCCCAGACAGGATGGTGAGGAAGCCACTCTCGTGTTCCTGAAATGGCTCTCCATGAGCACAGGAAAGACAAAGGCCTGTCAGAGGCAGGTGAGGCCTGGGCCCTGTACTGCCATCCTCCAGCTGGTGTTTGCCAGAGGGGCCGCAGTGGCCCAGGAGCAGAGTGTCCAGTGCCAGGGCAAAGCGCTGGGCCCCAAGGTGTGAGTGCAGCAGGGAGGTGCCCTGCGTGTGCCCAGGCTGCAGAGGAGGCAGCGTGGATGGAGGTGCCGAGCTCCCAGCTGCAAGAGGAGCAGGGCTGTTCTCGCCGGGCTCCACAGGCATGGCTGGGCAGCTGGAGCCGGGGAACAGGTCCGGCTGCCAGCGCTCAGCACAGCTCCCCAGAGCCATGCAGAGCACAGGGCCACGCTCAGCTCGTGGGGCCATCAGCCCTTCCCTTCACTTACCTACAATGGGCAATAAGCCCACAGTGCACAGGGCACTCCACATGGCCAGGCCCGCTCTGGCTCGCCTCTCTGCACCTTCTCTGTGCCTGCACAACAGCTCTGCCACACCTTGCCTGCCTGGGCCTCTGTCACTGCACTCAGGCCCAGGCCCTCCTAGTCCCTCCCTCTGTCTATGACAACAGAGACGGGAGAGGTGGGGGCAGGAGGAGCAGAACCTGAAGCTCTTGCTGCCTTCCTGGGTGTCTCTCACTCTGTGTGGTCCCCATCTTTCTTTTGAGCCCTCTCTGTAGAAGTGAGGTCTCTTCCATATTCACATTTTCTGTGATGCTGTGAATGACCCTCAGGCTTGGTTTGGAGTGGGTCAGTGGGAGCACTAAATTGGGAAATACCATTGCTAAACCACAACAGCCTTATTTAGCACCCAGTGTGGGGCATAAAGTGTTGAGGTAACAACAGATCTGCCCAGAGTGTGTTGGAAACAAATCTGACCTAAGCATTAGTTGTATTAGGTGTGCAGCCACTGGTGACAACATGTCTTGGCCTGTTCATGTGGCTGTGGTACCTAACCCTGTGTATGTTCCCGTCTGTGCTCCTCATGATGACATTGAGCAGGGCTGTGGGCATTGTCAAGGGGATTGGGAAGAGGACAGAAACTCTCAGCCTCTGGAGGTGACTCCTGCCAAGTGTGGGAGGAGGGAATTCTCCCAAGGATGATCTAGCAGTGCCTCCAAGCAGATGGAACCCCATGGTCTGAGTCTGTCTTTGTCATCAAAATTAAACTGTCTGTGCAAAATGCCGGTTAGAGATCCCCACAAAGTGAAGGCTGGGTTGTCTCTACTCTGTCTCTCTGCAGGTTATGTTTCAATACTTTTTACAGTTCACAAAAGATGAAGTGCCCTGATCATGAGATGCTTTGGCATAGCCAGGAATGAACTAAGATCCTCCCTAAAGAAATCATAGAGTCGACACCTATATCCAAAGCTGTGCTTTGGAAAGATGCACATTCCCAGGAGCACTGAACTCCCCAGTTCTGAATGGTTTTGCAGGGGAAGATCAAGTAGTGCAATACTTCATTTCAGACCAAATCTGCTAAATTAAATTCATGGGAGAGCGAGAAAGAGAACTTGCCTTGCAGTCAGGTAATGAACCATAGCGTTAATGAGTTTCTGTGACGGATATGCCCATTTCAGCTATTCATTGCATATATGTGTGGTTTTGCACTTATTTAAGGAAATTTTCCTATAGCACTTTGTTTGGCCAAGTTTCATGAATAATTTAGAGTTTAAGACGCCTTTAGAAATCCTAAAGAACTTTGAACACAGTGCTGCAAGTGCTTCCCATTTGCTCCTCCATTTCCTCTGTTACAAATCCCTTCCAGCTGTAACCCTGCTTTAGTTTGGAACTTCAAATGAAGTTTCTTTGAATCTCCCTGCATTTATTCAACTCTTTCAGCTTCCTGGCCCTGGACTTGCTAAAGCCTCTGTATCACTTAGCAAGAGTTTCCAAGTGCACCTGCTGACAAGGCAAGAATGCAAATGAAGAGCAAAGAAGTTCAATTTGTGGCATGTGCAGACACAGCAGTTCTTGTGGGGTTTGGGTGGTTTCTTTGGTTGGTTGTTTTTTTCTCCTGTTTGAGCTATTTGCTGGTTTTAATGAAATTGAAAATGTTTTGAGAACAATAATCACTTTGACCAGAAGGTAGCAGGAGAGATCAGAGAAAGAAGTTCAGTTCACATCAACAGATCTAATTTTATCAGGAGCATTTTGGTATTTGGGGAAACGAAACAGGTAGGTCAGAATGTATCCAGCACATGCAGAATTATTATTATTATTACAATGCATTTTTAATGCTGTATTAGACAGAAGAAAAATTCAGCAGTACAAAAACAATTTAATATTGCCCATTCTCATGGAGTTTGACATTATTTAAATTAAAACCACAAAAATGATTCATTTATCATCTTATCAAAACGTGTCTAAAGGTTTATGTGACCAGACAGGAAAACACAATCAGGATTATCATCTCAACTAAAACTTTTAAATTGAGAAGAATATTCTGATGAAATCTGATTAAAAAAACAAAAACAAACAAGGAATATTCTTAACCCATCCCATGTATTTTAATTACCTCGGGCAATTTAAAACTCATGGAAATTTTGAGGTTTGCTTTGAGTATCCTTTTAAATCTGTGTCCACCCTTCTTGCCAAACACCAAGGACCTGAGGGTGAGGAATTCTGGCCCTAGAGCACTGTGGGACACCACATGGGAAAACCCCGAGGTTTTCTGCAAGGGCAGGGCTGAGGTTTTGATATGTGGGAGCTCAGGGGGCTGAGCTGCAAAGGGCTCAGCTAATGCAGAGCTGTTGGTAGTGTCCCGAACTTCTCCTTCTGTCCCATTCTTCCTGGCTCTGGGAAAGGCAATGCACTGAAGGGATGAGCCTGGGAGTCCTGCCTGGTGCTGCAGAGCCTTTGTGGCTGTGAAGCTTCCCCATCCTTTGTGTCTTGGGCACTGAAACCTTTCAGATATTGAACCTTGCTTGGGTCCTTCCCATGCATTTCTGCAGAAGCAAGAAAGGTGTAGACTGGAAGCATAAACACTCCTCTCCCCAGACAGAAATAAAAATGTGAGAGAAAATGCAAAATATTCTCTGTGCTATTCAGATTTCCTTGTTGTTCACAATGCTTTCCCATGTAACCTCTTGGAAAGAGGTTTATTCTTTCAGGATGCTTTGAATGTTCTCTGCCACAGGAGAGAGCTCTCACTGTTTGGAGTTGCTCAGCAGGACAGCTGTTAGATAGCACCCTCTATGTGTGAGACTCAGCAAGGGGGAGTAAAAATAAATGTGATGTGCTGGGGGTGAAAATGTTCCTAAAATGACTTCAAAAGTTCTATTGAAGTTCATATTGTGGGTGGTCTTATCACTGAAACTGTGGGAAAACCCAAAACTCTCCAACAATCTTTTTTAGTGTTAGAGAATGAAGGCATTACTTTATTCTGCCCAGGATGTTGTTCTGGCCAGGATGTGCAACTGAAATCATTTCATCTACACATTGCCCGGGCTTTGCAGAGAACATCGTTTAATCCCACAAGGTTTTCACTTAATTTTTCACATACTTATGCAGTCAAAAGCCAGAGAAATTCATTGGTTCAATGTTCACTGGTCCCAAGTCACACAGTTCCAATATTTGTTTTCCTATTGGTTATTGATCCCTTCACCTTCAATGTTAATTAGGTTTTCATTCTGGGTTCTGTTATCTCTCTTTTCCCAAACTGGGTGTCTTTGACCATGCCAGGGGCGATGTTTGGAGTTGTTGTTTGGAGTTGATATTTGGGGTACCTATTTGGGTTTGATGTTTGTTAATGATCATTGATGTTCATTATGTTTTGTGTATCTTCTGTGCTATTCACAGTCTGCTGAGATGTTAAGCTTGTCAGGCCTCACTTGGTGGAACAGTCCCCTGAGAAGGAACTTCAATTCCCTTTCCTTGGGATAAAGGTGAACAAAACCCCTGACTAAAGTTATATAAATAATTCTAAACTTGGTATAATTTCCATTAGGCTGAGGGTTTTCTCTGGGTGTCTGCAGGGCCTGAGGGTCTGACCTGACCAAGCTGAATGCAGCAGACCTTGCTATGTCCTCTGCAGAAGCTCTCTTGAATCCAGCAGGAGCTCAGGCAGAGTGAGAAAAGCCTTATTTCCCCTTCAGGATGTGGTTACCTTGTTTTTTGCAAAGCAGGGGAGGCTTGATCTTGCCCGGTGTGCCTGAGTCAGAAATGGTGACCACAGCATCCTGCCTGTAGCTTGTGAGAGAAGCTCAGCTGGGGAAGGTGTGTGCTGGGCTCTCTGAGGGAAGAACCGAGTTGCTATGGGAACTATCACTCCATCAAACCACGCGACATTATTTTCTGGTGGCCTCTTCCTCCATCACTGAGTGCAAACCAACAGCAGGGTTTCTTCCCTGTTGATAGGAGCATTTTCCTCCCTCCTGCCTTCAGCAAGGTCTCTCCTCACTGAAGCTCTTGACTGTGCCAAAGAGACACTTCCCTGCACAAAGTCTGGAAAAGACAAATTCAGCCAACAGGAAATCGGTGTTTTCAAACTGTGTTTCCAATCCCAGTGGGCATTAAGACAGTTGGATTTCAGGAATTTCATCCCAACTTCTGAAGAAAAAGCACAGAAAAACCACAGCATTTTGGCCTAGTAAACCTTTATTTTCATCACTACTACAGGAACCTAAAATGCATGTGCGATACATTTGGGTGAAGAAATACAGAATTAATAAAAAATGAACATTATCTGGTTGAATGGAATCACTTCAGATCCTACACAATTCTTCTCATCTACAATACAGTTATTGTTATTAAAGCTATCTAAACCCCAACACTACAAATGGCAACTACTGGGCTTGAATTCCCTCAGCAGTAAAACTCCATTTGTACAGGCAGTGACACGAGATGCCCGTGAATGGTGCTTTTAAAAGGCCATATATCCATAGTGAGCACTGGAGTTCCCAAAGCTATTGGAGCAGGCTGCACATTTCTATGCAAATGCCAGAGAGTGGGGAGATCGACTTAGCAGGAGTTTGAGGATAAACCCACTCTCCTCAGTTCACAGAGGAGAGGGAACAGCAAAGCACTTCAAACTCTTCAATGTAAATCAGCTGTCCAGGCAGGAGTGAACAGTATTCAGTGTCTTCAGGAGAAGATCCTGCCCTGCGTTCCTCTTGCCTTCATTCCCCATGTCTGGAAGAGCAAAGGAGGGTTTGAAGTACATTTAATGAAATTGGGCCTATGAAGCACTGTTTGACAGCTGAGTGCTCCCTCACCTCAGAGCAGAAACAGCTTGATACTCATGAGTGCATTGAAGGCAATGCTCTTTGCCAGCAGGACTCTCAAACCCAGCACAGCCATAGACAGCATGTTCACTCTTTCCCCTTCAGGATCTGCTCAGGGACCAGAAAAGATGGCAGAGATCATGGTCTAGGTTTTGATGTTGTGATCTTGGCACAAAGTGGGAAAAACCACAGGTGATAGTTTCAGGGAAAGGAAGAGCAGCAAGGAACAGATGATAGAGAACATGGCACCAAGAGGGGAGCCCTGCCTCCTTTGCTTTTTGCTTCCTGGGGCTTGTGTGTTACTGCAGGAGCAACCTTGGGACAGCAGCTTGTGTCTGCCGAATTTGTTGTGTTCTGATTCCTCTCCCCTGGAGAAAATACATTTCCATGCCTTTATCCCCCAGACAGCAATAGAACTTCACAGCCTGTTTGGGTAACTCACCTTGTGCAGAGGGGTCTGTGCTGTTGCAAACCCTGTTACTGGCCCCTGGAACTGCTTCTTCAGCCTCCTCTTCTGGAGCTTGATAAAGAAAAGGCATTTTAAATTGTATGCAGATTTTATAGAGGATTAACCAAATGTTCATGTGACCCTTCCCACAGGAACTTGAGGAAAGTACAGACTGGGGCTCAGATGATCAGTCATTGATTCCAACATTAATTTGAGGAGACAATTTCCTCATGCAGTTGCAGGAAACGAAAGAATTCCTGCATTGTTTTGATTTTACTCTTTGAATGACTTTCAGGATGATAAAACAATTCCACTGAATAGAAACGTGCTTTTCTTAAAAGAAACTCTAAATTCCCCACCTTTAACTTTTCATTGATTTTAGAAAGGCTGTTTGAGTTTGTGCTGCAGGAGGTTTGCTGCTACAGGGGGAAATATTTACTCCTAAGGAAATTCACATTTTGAACGAATAGATTGTGTCTTTCCCCCTGACCCCTAAAAAGTAACTCCAAGTATTTCAACTGTTGAGATAATTTCTTTTAGATGCTTTGAAACATCTTTCATGTCTCCCTGCTATAGTACAAATGTCTTTCTCATTTCTCTTGTGTCTGCCGAATTTGTTGTGTTCTGATTCCTTTCCCCTGGAGAAAATACATTTCCATGCCTTTATCCCCCAGACAGCAATAGAACTTCACAGCCTGTTTGGGTAACTCACCTTGTGCAGAGGGGTCTGTGCTGTTGCCAACCCTGTTACTGGCCCCTGGAACTGCTTCTTTAGCCTCCTCTTCTGGAGCTTGATAAAGAAAAGGCATTTTAAATTGTATGCAGATTTTATAGAGGATTAACTAAATGTTCATGTGACCCTTCCCACAGGAACTTGAGGAAAGTACAGTCTGGGGCTCAGATGATCAGTCATTAATTCCAACATTAATTTGAGGAGATAATTTCTTCATGCAGTTGCAAGAAACAAAACAATTCCTGCATTATTTTGGTTTTACTCTTTGAATGACTTTCAGGATGATAAAACCCATTCCACTAAATAGAAAATATGCTTTAGTAAGAAAAAGACCTCAAAACATATCCCTCCTTTAACTTTTTGTTGGTTTTAGAAAGGCTGTTTGAGGTTGTGCTGCAGGAGGTTTGCAGCTACAGGGGGAAATATTTAGTCATAAGGAAATTCACATTTTGAACAAATTGATTGTGTCTTTCTCTCTGCCCCCCTAAAAAAGTATCTCCAAGTAATTCAGCTGTAGAAAGCATTTCTTTTAGATGCTTTGAAACATCTCTCATGTCCCCCTGCTAAAGTACCAAATGTCTTTCTCATTTCTGCTGGGTGCCCCGGGCAGTGCTGACAAGCAGGAGAACACCAAGGCCCACAGGACACTGTGTCCAGAAATCAGTGACAGCTGTGCCACCAAACTGTACCTGGCAGTGCTGTTATCGTGCTGTTGTTGTATTTGGCCGTGCAGGTCACCTCTGTGTCTCTTGTCACACTGACCACTTTAATTGCATTGTACAAGCCCTCTGAGGTCAAAATGGATGTGCTCTGTTCATATACGACCTCCTTAGAGGGCATCTCCAAGCTGATGTTCTTTGTCTTGAAATTCCTTGCCAAACAAGCTGCTTTCCCAGGGCTGCCACCTTCTTTCAGTTTTTTGGATTTCATCACAATGACTTGAGGGACAGAACTGGCTGGAATGTCTGTAAAAAAAAGTGTTATTTTGACATTATTAATTTTACTGCAAGCTTGCCCCAGTATTGAGTGACTGACAATTCCCATATACTCCAGCTGTGATTAATTTGTAGCATTACCAATCACTGTTTTTTTGTTGTCTTTATTTCTTGCTGCTGCTTCCAAAAGAAAAAATTAAAGAAAGAAAGGGTGTGGGGAGGGTATTTTATCAGAGACTTAATTCTACAGGATCTCAGCTTGCTTTTGCTGAAGCTCGTGCATGTAGGTGAACTCTTGATTTTGTAAGGGACCTACAAACAAGAAGGGAATGTTTACGAATGGTACTCAAAGGATCCAGTTATTCTGCTTTCTCAACAATTTAAATGCAAAATATTACAATTCGATCAGGATTGCCTTGCATATTCCTGAGACATCAGGTAAATAACTGTGTTTTCCTTTACTCTCCCTCCCCTCCCCCGTTCTCCTCCAGGTGTGGCTAAAGGGTCTAAGCACAGCAGGAGTGGCAGAGAGAACAGAAGTCAATGTGTTGCTTCAGTGTTGTGCCAAGTACCTCCTGTGGGGGCCTCCAAAAGTGGAGCTTTGAAAGAATCTAAAAGATGCTGCCAAGTTTTTGCTGGATTTGAGATCACTGCTTTCCCCCGTCAGGTTCTCTGAAGCTTTTCGGTGTATTTTTTCCACTTTTGAAAGACTTGTAGTGTTGAATTCCTCAGGAAATACGAGATATGCAAGGGACTGACAACTACAAAGGATGGTAAAGCAGAAGCCTTCTCTGGGAATTTGTCATAAGACATACAAGAAATAAGATTGCTTAAACTTGCAGGAGCTGTCTTACAAGGAAACAGTCAGTGTCAAAAGAATTTAGCAGCCAACAAATCATTGTGGTACCGTGGTTTCTTTTTTAAACAAAATATCTTTGTCTCCAGGTCCGGTCATACATGGAGAAAAAAGGATGATCTGACAAAGCAATGTCAGGACTTAACACAGATGAGCAATTTGAATTAGAGTTAAACCATGGAACTGAAAGGAATTCTCCAGCATCCTTCCATGGCAGAAAGCTGTTGGACACATCCACAAAGGTTTACATCTCTGCTTTGACAGGAGCATCCTGATGGGTCTCTTGGTAAAGAGAGGTGCATTAGGCTTTTCATTTTGCATGGTGTGTGCCTTGCAGGTGGGTCAAGAGATCCCTCAGATCTAACATTTTGCTCGTCATGGTGCTGATCAAAGTTTGATCAAGGGGCTCTGGTTTTACAGCCTTTGCCCATCAGCCTTATGGCACTGCTGAGGAACTGAGGTGAAAGCCAAATTGTGCTCTGCCAGAACTTCATGGGTTGGCCCTGCTTATCAAACAGGCAGAACTACACACTTGTCCACCCCTACTGCAGCCAGACACCCAACAGAAATCAAACACTGACAGGAGAAAAAGTGAAAATTCAAATAGCACCTTGGAAAAGGGCAATGCAGACAGGATCCCTATTGGGCTCCACAGTCAGTTGAGCTCCTTTCCCAAAGACAAGAGCAGCAGTAACACACAGATAAAACATGCAAATCAAACATGGCTTGTTTTGCTATTCTTCCTATCCACATTTCCTTCCCAGGTGTTGCACCATGGTTTGCCAGAGCCTGTCAGTCCTGTGCGTTCTGTGTTCTCTGAGAAGATCTTGAAAGGCTTTTCATGTGCTCTCCTCCCCAGGAATGCCAAACAGCCCGAATGCAAACAAGCTGCTTCTGTGCAAGAATTCCCTGGGCAAGATCTTCAGCAAGAAACAATGGACACAGTGCAATTGTAGTTCACAGAGCAGAAGATTTGTTTTCTCTGACCCCAGAAGCCTTGAAACATTGGGTTTTCTTTTAGACACTTAAATGTAGAGATTTTAGATAAAAGTTAGTTCTGTTAAAATTAACTAGTATAGAAAAAGATGCAGAACTCAGATAGAAAGAAATTAATGATTAAATGCAGAGTGGCCTTTGATTATTTGATATTTACTCAGCTGTGCTTAGAACAGACAATTAATAATCTTAAGAAAAGAAGTTCAAAGGAGAGCCTAGACAGTTTTTGCCCAGATGCAACCTACTTAGACACAATAGAGGAGGGCATTGGGAGTTTTCTAGGGTCAAATGTATTGTCAAAAATCAGCGAAGTAAGAAGGCCACACTGATGAAGACTCATATTACTTCCTCAAAAGCAGCCCTCAGACTCATTTTTCAGACCACCGACCCAATTCCATTGCAGGAACTGTGCATGCTTAATGACTTTTTGCTAATTTCCATATGAAGTGGGGAATGGTAGGCGCTTATGCTATGAATATGTATCTGTATTTGAAATATGCATTATTGTTATAGGTAAATAAGTTCTGTGTTGCATTGTTATTTCGGACCTGTACATTTGGGAGCTATCCCTGCAGCTCTCCGGCGCTGAGATAAACATACATTTTCTAACCTTAACAAGTTAGAGAGTCTTTGTCCGTCTCAGGTGTATATCGATATTAGATCTATATCTACGTTTTAATAATTCAGCCTCACCTGAGTCCCACTGGTTTGCATTACCTGACAATACAGCCATGAATTCCTATCACTGCTTGCTTCTGGGAGGGATTTGTGTTTTATGTTCTGCCAATTTATTTGGCCGAAATTTTTACTTCTCCTTTGTTTTCATCTTAAAAAGACGAAGGAAGAGCCCTATACTCAAAATGTGATGGGCCTTAGCATTCTTAATGAGTGTTTTATCTGGAATAAACTAATGAGAACCAAAAGAAAAACATCCTCTGTCCTTAACTCTCCTATCTCTGCCCTGAAGAGAATATGCCTGGAGTATCCCACAGTGACATGAATGTTTATTATTTTATTTCATTTTGATTTGGGGGAATTCTCCAAAGATTCACATAATAAAGTATATGTGCTCTAAACATCTTAAAATGAATATTAGTAGCTCCCAAAGGAATTCAAAACCAAAAGGGGGAGGTTGCTCACATCCTGGAAATTTTGGCTTCAACTTAGTATCTCAGCAGACTCGAGAGAGGTTTGATTCTTAAGGCTCAATGTCTTTTACTCTCAAACAGAATCCCAAAATCTCTGTGCAGCTCTGAAAATATCCTGTCCTCAGCTAGAAAAAGAAAATAATTGATCAGCATGGAAAGAAGAGGTCTTTCTTCAGAATGATATCTTTGCATTCCATTGTCCATATGGAGTTGGAAGTGCACAGATATTGTTTCCAAATACACATTTATTCCCATGCAATATTTCTGCAGATATGGACAGATATTAGGCAGCACTCAGGGGAGTCCCATGCCCTTCTGGAAGGACAGCAGGAGGTTTTAGAGATGTAAAATAACATGGGACATTCTTGCAGCACTTTAAAGACATGCAGAGCTCTGAAAGCACAGCAACAGTTCCAAAGGGATGCACCAGGATCTTTAGGATAACACAGACCAACACTGAAAACTTCTCTGCCACCCCAACCTTCACATTCCCTTAGAAAAGCTTGGGGTGACATCCACCTTTATTGTCCACCATGGAATTCCAAATAAAAATGGGAATAACTAAGGCTTCTTATAATCCCTACTCCCCACACTGGTGTTTTCAGAGCCCACACAACTTGGGAGCCAATTGTCTTTCATTGCAGGAGCTCTTGGATATGAGGCACTTGTGAGAACTTAAGCCCAAGGCTATTAAAGCTCCTTCCTCCTCTGTCTCCAGGGCAGTGCAATTACTGACCTGGGGACACTGTGAGTGTGGTGCTGCTGACAAAACTTCTCAAAGCAGGCAGTTACACATCTGTCTCTAAACTCCTCAGCCCTGTGAGCTCTTCCCTGAGCTCTGCATTCCTGTCCCAAGTGAGTCAGTGGAAGTGCACTGCAGAATAGGACACTTCCCAGCAAATTTGGGCCAGAATGCTGCCCAAAGAGGGAATTAGTTATAGGGTGATCAGCAGTGCCCTGCTGGTGTTTGGGGATCATGGAACAATGGTGCTGTGCAGAGTCAGCCCAGTTGTTCTGGGAAAGCTTCCTGAGCAGATCCATGCTGAGGATTTGGCTTGAGAGCCTGGCTGGAGGGTGAGGGCACTCAAGGGATCATTGCAGCTGGAAATTCTTACAGGGAACCCAAAACCATTATATTCCTTTGTCTGCCCCCACCTTAATTTTAAATGAAGTTTTAGAAATAAGGAAATGTCACTTACTTGGTACAACTGTGAGAGTCGTCCCTGGTCCAAACACAAGCTTATCTGCCCTCACACTGCTGAGGCTTATTCCAATAAAGCACTGTTTTCTCGTGGTGTCCAAAAGTGTTGCAAAAACAGGAGATGGAAAGCCAAACATTTGTCCTAATTAGCCATGGGTGCAAGTCCATGAGAGAATCCAGGGCTACATTTACTTCAAAAACTGGAAAGGGATAAATTATTAATTGAATAGTTCAATGTTTTCAGTTAGCTTGAGTACAGAATTTCCAAGTTCTCCCTTTCTTCCACCTTTTGGAATCCCCATGAGCTCTTTTATGTTTCCAGGATAAACAGAAATGTAAAAAGAATATTCTCTCTGTCCTCTTAATCATTACAGTCCCCCACCTCCTTTCTTTCCCAAAATATCTCCCCTTTTTTGCCCCTTTGTGTTTTTGTACAGGACCCCATGCTGTTTATATCATTGTGGATCCCCAGTCTGAAACACAGTGATATATTTCATAGCAAAAACTGTTTCTGTTCCACTACACAGAATTTTGGAGTCTACAGGCAATCACATGACTTGTTCTGGGTTTTAAGACCCAACGTACCACATGAAGAAACACTACATGGCTTTCAAGGAAGGATCTATAACAATATCAGAAAGGCTGAGTTGTAAATGAGAACTTGGGGATTACATGACAGCTCTGGAAAGTCTGATGGAGTTAAGCTGGATAGAAAGCAGGAAAATAATCAGTACTTTTTGTGTTATTTCAAAGCATTTCTTACAATGCAGTCTGTTCCCCGCACTTCTCTTCCTTGTGGGTGCTAGTGAGAGTGTGACCAGAGTTCTGGGATGTAGCAGGCTGCTCTGGGACTGTGGGGAGGAATGGATTAAAAGCAGAAGACTCAGGAGGATCGCAAATTGCTCAAGTGACCTTGCAGCTGGGATTGACCCTTGATGGCCCAGGGTGAACTGGCCCCAGGGATCCTCTAGCATGGACCCAGTTCAGATGCCGCTGTCTCTCGGTGCCTCTGCCTGGCTCTTGCTCCAGGATTCCCCCAGGTTAGCATGGCCATGGAAATAAATGAACTCTTTGTGAGTTTGTGGCTGCTCCGGCTGCTGCCTGTGCTGCCTCACACAGGGGGTGGTAGCCAAGAGCTTGTGGGCTCGGGTGGGATTCTCCTTCATCCTGCTGGTGAGGGGCGAGGTGGAGAGAGGGAGGAGTGGAGGGATCCTGCAGCTCAGCAGTTGGTTACACAGCTGGCACCAGAAAATGGGACCTGGTGTCTACGGCCATGGAAAGTTTTCTGAAGAATGAAGACTGTTTGGAAGGTATGAGACCCACCTGAATCAATGAGACAAAACCATCTTTGTCAACAGGTTGGCCAAGCTGAGAAGAGTTTTAAACCAGAAATCTGAGGAGGAAGAAGATGATAAATAATCAAGTGAGAAAGCAGTGGGAAATGTGGATAGGAAACATGTGAAGAATGGGAAGAAATAGGTGAGGCCTTCTTGTGACAAACGGGACATTCCTTGTCTCCAGTCCTCATGGGCTGCTTGCAGTGTGTCAGGTGTCTGTTGGCAGCACAGCACAGCTGAGCACACCCAATCAAGGAGTTTTCTGGAGGGTTCTGATATAAACTTGCTGGCTCAGGTGGCTGCTGAGCTGGACCTCTACTTGCCAATGAGGAAGAATTGGTGTGGATGTGAGGTGGTTGGGGCAGCCTTGGCTGCAGTGACCATGCACTGTTTGAGCTCAGGGTCCAGGGAGAAGAGAGCAATGCAAAAAACGGGACTGGAGCCCTGGAGTTCAGGAGAGCGGAATTTGGGCTCTTCAGGGATCTGCTTGGAGGAATCCCATGGGTTATGGTCCTGGACCATAGAGGAGGGGTCTAGGAGGGCTGCTCCTTTTCAGAGATTAGCTCCTTGAACCTCAAGAATGGTTCCTCTTGACAAAGCAGAAAGTCAGGCATTGTGTGAGAAGGCTAAATGATGAACGAAGGGGTCTTGAATAAACTCATGACTGGTAAATACAAAGCAACCCTAAGTGATTCAGTCGCTTTTCTGATGTCTATAGCTGGCAGATTCCTTATGGGAAGTGCCATTTCTGGTCTCCAGGTCTTGTTCTTCATGCATCTGCTTCTGGCCATTGTTAGATCTGAAGCTGAAAGGATCCTTGTTCTTACCAAAGTCTTCCTTTGTGCTCTGAGACAAAGAGAAGAACATAATGCTGAGCTAAAATGGAAACATCTAAATACAGAACATTCTTGCCCACTTGTTCAACCGGAGCTGGCAATCAAACATCTAAAATGACCTGTTTGCAAGAGCCAGGATCCGAGGGTGAATGTTGAGGAAATTGGTCTTGGAAAAACAGGAGGGTTTTTCTGCTGTTTGAGCAATTCTGGGAATCAAATTTGTGTATGTGTGCACAGTTGTCTGAGGAACAATAGACAAGGTAGGGCACCGTGTTTGCCCCTTCAAGAGAAGGGAGGGAGGCAGTTTGTGTGTGGTGCTTCAGTTGTTTTCAGTCACTGTGGTACGTACCCCACACTGTGCTAGACAGTTCTACAAAAACATTTGGGGATGTTTTCAATGCCAGGTGATGTCTCCTCTTTCATGTCTTTGAAGTACTGGCTTTTATTTTCCTCTTCCTCGTCATTGTTCTACTTCTGAACATCTAATACTGTTCCAGAGGATTCTCTACACTGAAACATTATCATCCTTGCTTTTTTTTGGCAGATTGAGTAGTTAGCGCTAATCTCACTAAAATATTGCCCCATTTTTTTGCAAGGAATATTGCTGTTAGATGTGTTCTCACAGAAAGGATCTGATTATTCTTTTGTCTTTTAACAAACAACAAGAGATTTAGGGTGAAATATTTTAAAGGTTTTCTGGGGAGCATCTCTCAGGCTTATTAATTTCCAATATATTTTCATTCTATATTTCCTAAGTGTTTCTACACCTTCAAGTATTTCTGTCCTCAAAGCCTATTTGTGTGCCAAAGAAAAAATCTGTCTATGTTTAAAAATTGTTCAGAAGATATTTTGGTTCAGCTGATGGTGCTTTAATTGATTCTGTTTGCCTCTGTCATAGCTAATTGAATTTGGCTTTTGTTGTGCTTCGACCCTGGCGAAATGCCAGGCACCTATGACATCTGCTCTCTCCACTCTCCCATTCCACAGCTGGGCAGAGGAGAGGAAAAAACAGTTAACACACAGACAGGAAGGGCTCATGAGCTGAGATAAGGAACCAGGAGAAGACGCACTGAGGGCAAACCAGGCTAAAACTTAAAGTTGCAAAGTGTTTTATTGCTAACACAAAGTGAGAGGAGGATAAATGACAAGTAAAAATAACCCCTTAAGACACTGTTTCTTTCCTCACCCCCCTTCCTCCTTCCCACCAGCCGCACAGGGGCATAGGGTATGGGGGTTTGGTCAGTCCATCACTGAGATCTTCTTCAGCTGCTCAGGGAGTGGAGTCCTCTATGTTGCCGTGGGGTCCCTCCTATGGGCGGCAGCTCTCCACAAACTCTTCTGACGTGAGTCCAAATCTCACGAGCAGCAATTCACCCGAATCTGCTGCAACATGAGCCCCTTGTCGACAGGGTGCAGACCTCCGAGGCCAGGCTGTTCCATCTCAGAAGCAAGACCTTTCTCTCCACCGGGACTCCCTCTGGATCACAGCTTCCTCCAGGCATCCACCTGCTCCACTGGCATGGGCACCTTCCCACATCTGGATCTCTGCACCCCCCATGGACCCCATGGGCTGCAGGGGGATCACCTGCTTCCCCATGGTCATTGTTGCAGGATGGATCGTTAGAGGCCTTGTGTGAGCAAAGTAAAGAGTACCTTAGGAGGCTTTTAGGCCACAAGAACTGCAAGATATGCTGACAGGACACAGGGTCCTTGAGCACTGAGGAAAGTACCAAGAAACTGACTTGTGGTTGAAAGAATGAAGAGAATCCATGATAACAGGAGCCGTATGGGAGGGATACGTAAATGTAACCCTTTGTTACTGACCAATGACCTTATGACTAGTAGGCATAATTAACTGTAACAGCTTATAAGCAGTAAACAATGTGAATAAACTCGACGCTTGCTTTATTGATCACATTGATTAGTTATTGGCTTGCGCCCCTCGCCGCCGCGGCAAATGGTGCCTGAACCGGGACCCCGACCATTCAGACAGGGGCCCTGATATTCAGACTCAAAAGCCGGGAGCAACGAGAGAGAGCGGCATCGGCGGCAGCAGCCGATGAGTGTGGGTCAGTACTGCTGAGGCAGTCAGCCTGATCCGGGTCTTGGACCGATCCAAAAGGGGTCCGCCGCTGGGGCTACCCTGACTACGCTGCATCGGGAAGGACATGATCCAGAGACCCAGAGTGAGAGGACGATCCTAATACAGACGATCCCGGGAATCAGAAAAAGCCGGCCGGCTGGAGAAAGTGGGCTGAGAGGTAGCCCTTGATTTATTAAAGCGCTTTTTATAAAAGCGGAGAGTTGAGTCTAAGACTCTGAAGCTACTAGAAGGTCTAGTGGCTGTAGGGAGAGCTAAGAGATCTTTTGTAGATCCTAATACAGTTTTTGAGAAAGCGAGTGGTGCAAATTTGGAGATGAGTTGTTTAATGCAATCATAAATGATGATAAAACTGCAAGAAAGCTTAGTAAGTACTGGAGAGAAGTGATAAATACTTTAAAGTGGTATAAAGCTAAAAAGAAGATCGCAGCGGTGGTGACTGAAAAGTTAGCGGGTGCAGAGGGGGGGAGGACATTCCTGGAAGGCTTACGCTAGAGAGACGCTGTACAGCAACCCCCCCGACCAGCGCGTTGCTCCCGGTTCTCGGAGTGCAAGGTTTTCCTCCTCTGCCGCTGCCACAGACAGGGCGGGGGAAGTAGCCCTCCGCTCCTCCGCTGCCACAGCCTGAGCAAGAAGAGGTTCAGCCTTCAGCCTCCCCTCTTATTAAAAGGTCACAGAATGTGGTAGAATGTGAGAGCAAGAACTGAGCTGATTTCGGAAAGGACAGAGAAAGCTTGTGTGAAAAAATGGGTATAATGAGTAAGACTTTTATTATTCCTTACGGAACTCTGAAACTGCTTTCTACATAAAGCAAGCCTTGAAATTAACATCTCTCCCCCCAGGTCCCGGTGCTCACCCCTCGGCCAGAGAGCTGACTCTGCTACAACCGATCGCGGGATGTCTTCAAAGGAAGCAAGAAAGCCGCACAGAAGAAACAGCAATTGCTTGCTGCTTTCCAAACCCCCCCCTCGCTGCCCCAACAGCAGGGAGAGGGTGCGTGCTACAAATGTATCTACAAAGTGCCTTTTAAATTAATGTAACTGAGTTGTATTTTAAATTTGTTTCCAACTTTTCAAAACCAGACAGCAAGAATGATAACAGCTTAGTTAAATGAGAAAGTTTAAAAAGTATACCTAAAGTATTTAATTTGAACAAATAATTTTATGTTCTGCTTAGTTATTTATATATTGCCTCAGTTTTATTGTGATCCACAATTTGAAGTTCTAATATTATCCAACTCTAATAAAACTTAAAAGTCTAAAATTTGTTTTTTCCCACAGAAAAAAAAAATTATCTTGTTTTTCTACCTACCCTCAAAGCCTCAAAGTTTAGAAGCTTACTTGGCACCCCTCCACTGTTTAGCCCTGACATTCCTTGAGCTGCCTCACACAAACCAACAGAAATTAACTGTGTGAGGCCCATGCTAGGCCTGGCTCCATATTTCTTATCTGCAGAAGCTTTTGAGAATCAACTATAATTAGCTCATAGTTTTCTACAGTAAAAACAGACAGCGTAATGCCAGCTTTACCTGTTTGCCTATACAACTTTAATAAGACAATTTAAATGTGACTGTTTTGCCATAAAGACACGTGTGACAATGTTTCCAGGTAGTACAGCTGTTCACAAATTTAAATGTGCTTGTTCTTCCTTGTCACCTATAGCTTGCACAGAAACTTAACATCAGAATAGTTTAAGTACAATCAGTTAAAACCATAACTACAGCTGCTTCTATACATGTGTCACTTTTATGCATCCACAACACTAAGTAAGATACATGTCCAACGTCATAGCAATATTATATAATTATGTCTTTGATGTCTTCTTTACATCTCAAATCTATTGTAATTATATTTACAAAAAGCTGTCTTACCATTTACAAATTAAGCAAGTTTTAGATGCAATTTTCCAAAATGTACGATGTTATCATTTCTGTATATTTTAACCACTATCTGTGTGCATGCAAGTGTGAAAGTGCTGCAGCAAATGTACTAAAAATGTTGTTTGAATCTTTTATTTATTCTAAGTTTATAAGTCAGACCTGTCAACTTTGAGTTGATCAATATTTATGTAAAGTCTGTTGATTTTAAGTTCTATTAAGAAGTTAAATTTTAGTAACCTCTTAAAAAAAAAGGGGGGGGGAGAAAAGGAAAAGAGTTCTTTACAGTTCTTTTGCTATAGAGATAAGATAAAGTCAACTGAAATGTTCCTGATGAAGAAATTCGTAAGACAAGTAAGTGAAGATGCAATTTGTCAAATCCTTAATTTCATCACAAATCCTATGGTTTTGAATGTTATACATTAGTCAATCAAGATGACTATTTATAACAACTTTTGCAGCTTTACCTTCTATAGGTAACATAAAAGAACGAACATCAATTTCAAATCATGAATATTATTAATTGTAAGGTACTTAGTGCTTCTCTTTCTTGTTTTCATTTTGCTTTACTGTCATATATGCATAGATGTGTAGAAAACATAATTTCACTTTTTCAGAACAGTTACTGTTACTGTATTAACAATTTTAAATGTGTGTTCACAGTTATTTGCAATTTGTTTATGGTACCATTGATTACTTAGTTAAAACTAAATGACAACGCCGGCTGCTTTAGAAATTTTCACATAACCCTGTGTAGTTATCTGTAAGAAGTGTATTATTTTAAAGAATTGATATTAATAGAAGCTTGTCTGTAAGATGATTTAGGCAGACCCTCTCAGTTGAGGCCTGGGCTCTGGCCAAGCCCCGGCCCTAAGCTGATCGGGTACTGGATCTTTAATTCCAGATGTTTCTGCTCTAAAACTACAATTGAATCATTTTAGCTCACCAATTCGGCTTGATAAGACTGGAACCCCTTTCAGGTAAACTTGAAAGCCTTGCCTGGGAAAGGTCTTCAGGTCTTGCCTGTAAAATGGGACTTTCCAGTGATTGTAGACTCTGGGTAGTAGCTAAGAGTTAAATGGTTAATAATCTGTGTACTTTTGAAGTACTGTTCTCTTTCTCTTACACATATTAGTAGTTGCACCTGTTGCCTTGATCACCTTTGCTCATAATGCAAAACCCACATTTGAGTGTAATAGCATGCAATAACAAAACTCAGATAACCTGTTAACCTAGGGAAGAGAGTATGCATGTGTTCTATCACCAACAGGTTAAAAGCAATTACCTGCTCGCCTGATCAAAATCAAGAACCAGAGTTCAGAAGAAACCATGGACTCTTTAATCAAGATTTGAGCTTGATAGAGACTTTAGAACAATGGTGTATATTATTTTCACAGTTTCAATAAACTAAAGTAGTGCTTGCTAGCAAAATTATTTTAAGTAACCGCATAGTAACAAGTTAAGGTAGAAAAGTTGCTCAAAGCTGAAGAATCACTGAGTAGCTCAAGAATTTGTGCAAGACCATGTTGTTGTTGCTTTTGATAATAATAAGTTTCAGAATGTTGTTCAATGCTGCGCTATGCTAATTCACAGAATGATGGAAAGGTACATCAATCAGGTCTTGCTCGAACAAAAAGAAAAAGGGGGAATTGTTGCAGGATAGATCTTTAGAGGCCTTGTGTGAGCAAAGTAAAGTGTAACTTAGGAGGCTTTTAGGCCACAAGAACTGCAAGATATGCTGACAGGACACAGTGTCCTTGAGCACTGAGGAAAGTACCAAGGAACTGACTTGTGGTTGAAAGAATGAAGAGAATCCGTGATAACAGGAGCCGTATGGGAGGGATACATAAATGTAACCCTTTGTTACTGACCAATGACCTTATGACTAGTAGGCATAATTAACTGTAACAGCTTATAAGCAGTAAACAATGTGAATAAACTCGACGCTTGCTTTATTGATCACATTGATTAGTTATTGGCTTGCGCCCCTCGCCGCCGCAGCAGGTCATCACCACAGATGGCAGAGGATTGTCAGCTCTGGCACCTGGAGCATCTCCTCCCCCACTTTCTCCACTGACCTTGGTGTTTCCATGTTATTTTCCCTCACATGTTCTCACCTTCTCTGGCCAAAAAGAAGTGCGTGCTCACATTGTTTTGATTTCTTTTTAAATATGTTATCACAGAGGCATAACCAATACCTCTAATTGGCCCAGGCTTGGCCAGTGGCATGTCCATCATCTTCAGAGCCATCAGAAATTGGCGCTGTTGGACATGGTGAAAACTTCCAGAACCTTCACACAGAACACACAGGAGCCGTCTTTGTGCCCACCCCCCCACCCCACAAGCAAAAACTGGGCTAAGCAAAACCAACACAGCTTTTAATGTGATTCTTACCTTACCTTAACCATTTTGATTCATGGTCACCTGGAATTGTGGAGCATTTTCCTAATCCTCAGATGCAGTTCTAAGACACAAAAAGCAAAGAGCATTATTTCATCCCATTTGCACTGTTGTTGTTCCCAAGGACAGAGGTATGTTTCTCATTTTTAATCACTGGTTTTAACAGCAGTGCTGCTATTTCCCATTGGTATCACGGACATGTTCATCTGCTGTTCCCTTGAGTATGTCAGATTGTTTTCTCCTCCTTATTGCGTGAGTCCTGCAGGAGAGCTGTGGAATGTGCCGATGTGACGTTTCCAGTCTGTTCAACCCTTGGCATGACAAAGAAAGAAAGCTGTTAACACCTCGTTATAAATAATTTCATCTGCTCATCTTTTTTGCATCTACCAACTTTCTGTACCACAGTTCCCCCTTATCCCTTCATTACAGGCTGTGCTAAAATGTCTGTCGCCATCTTTCTTTGAGGTCCTCTTCGTATAAGAGAGGCATCTTCCATATTCACCCCTTATGTGATGCTGTGAAAATATTCTCAGTGACATTTGCGTCTCTGTAGCTGATATGGGCCAAGGAGAAAACTGACTCATCAATGTGTAGAAATATAGAGAGGTTTAGAACCACAGAATAGTTTGAGTAGGAAGTGAAATTGAAAGTCATTTAGTGCAACCCTCTTGCAATGACCAGGGATGTTTTCAACTTCAACAGATGTTAGAGATTAGGATTTTTCCTTTTTTTTCCCTTTCTCTCAGGGAATTTTCTCCCATTTGTTTCCTAAGAGATGATAACAACAATACTTAAGAGACAGAAGATGTGTCTGGGAGGAGGAGGAGGGGGAAGGGACTTTCTCTGGGGAAGTGCAGAGATACCGTGAGATTTTGAGTGGCAGGTAAGGGGCTGGGCTCAGCTCCTTGCTGGCACTCACTCTGGGGATCGGAGGAGAGATGGTCGTAGTCTTGGTGCCAGGCTGCTGCTGCAGGGACAATTCGCTGCCATTGCGGAATTCTGTCCTTCACTACTTCTCCTTACTGTGGGTGAGCCTCTGCTCCTAGGAGTGGCCATTGAATTGGGAGGTTTTCAACACCCGATCTCCCCCGAGACCCTGACTCCTGATGGAGCATCTCCCGGTTGTTTATGGGAGCCTGGCTGCCACTGCCCAGCCCCGCTGTTTTCTGCTGCTGCTTTGGGCTGTTTGCTACACTTTAACTCAACACCCCATGTTTGCCCGGACATCCCGCAGCTCCTGGCACAGCTCTGGAGATTTTGCTACACTTTGTTTGGCACCCAGGTGTGCTCCCCACTGCTGTTCCAGTCTGCTGCTCCGAGGTTCCTGCTACAGTCCATTTTGCCATCTGGAGGGGCACCAGGACCGGCTGGCTCCTGTGAATTTTGCAGAAGGAGTCCCTTTTCCATTTTTCCCGTCAGCTGGGCCGCCATTACCTAGTGGAGAGGCTGCTGAGCTCATGCCACAGTGCCCCCTGCAGCCTTGGGGGAATCATCGCACCTGCCCTGTCAGACCAGGAGCCAACAGCGCCCCTGCTGGCAGTGACTGTTACTGCACCAAACGGGAGCGTGCCTGACAGCCCAGAGAAGGCTGTTACTGCATCTCTGTGTTTTTTTCTGTTTGTTGTTGCTGCTTTCGTTGTTGCTTGTTTGCCTCATTACAAATATATATAGAGATATTCTAGTAAAGAACTGTTATTCCTTTTCCCATCTCTTTGCCTGAAAGTCCTGTAATTTCAAAGTTATAATAATTTGGAGGGAAGGGGGTCAAATTTTCCATTCCAAGGGAGGTTCCCACCTTCCTTGGAAGGAACCTGTCTTTCAAATCAAGAAACAGGTTGCTCAAGCCACAGTCAATCTGATCTCAAATGTTTTCAGATTTGGAACAAATATCATTTCTTGGGGCAATCTACTTCATCATTGTAATTTTTTTAAAAATTCTTCCTTGTATCTTGACTGAATCTATCCACTTTTTGTGTAAAACTGTTACCCCTCAGTGTCCCATCACTACAACCTGTATTAAAAAGTCTTTCCCCAGCTTTTTTTAAGCCCCCTTTTTTTCGAAGAAGCGTTCTCCAATTTCACCCTTTCTGTGATGCTGCGTAAGACTCACTTACAGGCGCATTCACATTTCTGCAAGAGTTATTTGCCCCAGGCAAAGGGGAAAACGTCCTTTGCAATATCTGTCAGTTCCTTGCCACAGGAGGACACTTAGTGCAGAATTAGCAAAAGAAGTTATTTTTTATAATTTAGCTAAATACATGGCTTTGGAAAGATGGGGAAGAACAAGCATTCTCATTTGACTGGTCAATTGGCTGCTTTCTGGAGCTTGAGAAGTCTATTGCTGGCCATGGCCTGTTGCTGTAGGCTGCAATCTTGGGCAGAGTGAATGGGAGGAAATTCAGTTGGGAAATGATGAGTAGAAGCTCTCCCTTTCTCTCCCTTACAGATACCAAAGGCCAGTGCTGGAGGACTGGAAGGGGTTCATGGGACAAATTTTCCTCCCAGCAATTTCTTGTCTGTACTAAATGAACCCAGATCTCCCAAGCCCTCCTATGTCAGCTGCTCCCTTCCTTGTCTTCATGGCTCTTCGTTGCATTTGTTCCCCTATGTCCGTGTCCTTCCCAGGCTTGGGAGCCCAGCAGGGGACACAGTAGTCCATAGTCTCACCAGTGCAGAGCTGAAGAGGATTCCCCCACAGTGAGCAAGGAATCAGGTCAACAAGCCAGGAGTCTGCATGGACAAACAAGGCTGTGGAAAATGTGGGTGCACTGCTGAATGGGATGGGGACCAGGTGACACAGGGTATGGGAAAGGGCTGAGCAAGTGAATGCTTTATTCACCTCAGGCTTCACCAGCCAGATTGGACTTCAGGAATTTCATTTCCCAGAGTCCAAGGGGAGAGGCTGGAGCATGGAATATCTACCCTTGAAAACTCCATGAAACTGTGTTGTATTCTCATCCGTAAAAAAGGACTTTGTCTAAAAAGTTCCATGGAAGTCAGTGCTGAGAGCACAGCTAAAGGAAGAATAAACAACATCCACTCTCTCCTCACCCCCCAGGACCCTTTGCCTCACTGCAGAAGGCTGTAAATGTGGCTAAGCATGATTGCCACTTCCCAAAGCCATGCTGACTGTCTGGGAGGAAGGAGGCCCAGGAGATGCTGCAGAGGTCAGAGCACAGATTTCCCTGATGCCCACGGTGAAGGCCATGGTGATGCAGGTGATGTCAACTGATGGTAGTGCAGATATTGACCCTGCAGCCTATAGAGTTCCCCACACAGAAGCAACTGCATATGTCCGACAAAGGTCTGTGTCTCCATGCAGAGCTCATGCTGGAGCAGGCTCCTGCCAGGAACTGTGGTCTCACAGAGCAAGTAGCCCGTGTCATAGGAGGTTTTCTGGGAGGACCTGCAGGGACCAACACTGAAGCAGTCTATTCCTGACTGACTGCACAGTGAACTAGACCCACCCTGGAGGAGTTTGTGAAGAACTGCATTCAGTGCAAAGAACCAAAGTTGAAAAGTTGCTTGAGAAATATCTTCTATGGGTTGGACTCCACACTCTGGCAGGGGAAAAGCAGGTGAAGGAAGAAGTGGCAGAGAAAATGTGTTATAAACTGAGTGTTCAATCCCCCATCCCTGTGCAATGATTGGGTAAATGAAATGTTTTCAGATATGCCTTTTTTCCTTATTAGCCTACTCTGATTTGATTCACAATGTATTAAGTTAATGTCCCCAAGTCCATGTGTTTGCCCATGGTGGCACTGCTGGGACATCTCCCTGTCTTTATCTCAGCCCACAAAGCTAAATTGCATAATTTATCCCTGTCTAACTGAGGAGGAGCACTGAGACAGCAGCTTGCTGTGACCCTGGAGTACAACCAAAGTCAACACACAACACTTCCTCAACTCCTTCTTCCTGATCAGGTGCTCTGGAGCAGCCACCCAGAGCAATGGCATCCCTGCTGATCTGTCTTTCCTAAACAGCCTGGCTCCATCCACCACAGCCCTCTGGAAGCTACAGCAACACATCTCCATCATCCCATGGCTCTGCAGCCAAGGCACAGAGGAAAAATGAGGCCATGGTGGACCAGAGCCCAGGCAATGTGAACTGAAGCTGCACTTCCCCCAACAGCCTCTGAAGTTCCCAGAACAGATCCTCCTGCACCATAAGTGGTATCAGCCCTTCTACCACAATTCCCTCCACTGCCTTTTAGTGCCACCAAGCCAGAGGGATGTTTCCTGCACCTGCCATTGCCTGACAAGAGCCCTGGGGAGCAGCTGCTCGAAAGAAATGCTGAGAGGTCTGTCTTCCCCATTGGGCAGTTTTTGGTTCACTCTGCTGTAGAGCTGCTCCAGGGTGTTTCTGCTCCACGGTAATATGTTGCTGCATCCCTTTGCTTTGCTGCCAGGATCTGCAGTGTGAATCTGTTCTTGGAGTGGTCCACTGATCGCTCAAAATGACTTTTGAAACTTTCTCCCTAGCGATCACCCTCCTTGTAAATCCATTCCAGAGTGCCCCGTGTGCCCTGACGGTACCAGTACACGAAGTACACTATCATTTCAGCTCCCCTCATGCTGCACTGGAAGGTGAATGCATCTCCCTCTCACACGGTCACTTCCCTGGGGTGCTTCTCCAAGGCCATCTGGCCAGTGACTGCTGCAGAGAGCAAGAACAAGCCACAGTCACTCCAAGATTCAGCAAAAATCTGGGCAGTGATGGTGGTGGGGCTTTGGAATGGTACAGGACTAGTGGGAGGATGAAATGGTCCTCTTTGAACCCAGCTGACACAGATGGGCACAGCTGGTAGCAGCTATCAAGGCTCACAAAGAAGGAGACACCACAATTCCCTCCCTCCTTGTCCCTGTCAGACTGGAAACTGTTTCTGATTTTCCCCAAGAAGCAGAAAGGATTTACACCATTGGCAGACAAATCCCTTTGTCTTTGCCCAGACAGGATGGTGAGGAAGCCACTCTCCTGTCCCTGAAACGGCTCTGCATGAGCACAGGAAAGACAAAGGCCTGTCAGAGGCAGGTGAGGCCTGGGCCCTGTGCTGCCATCCTCCAGCTGGTGTGTGCCAGAGGGGCCGCAGTGGCCCAGGAGCAGAGTGTCCAGTGCCAGGGCAAAGCGCTGGGCCCCGAGGTGTGAGTGCAGCAGGGAGGTGCCCTGCGTGTGCCCAGGCTGCAGAGGAGGCAGCGTGGATGGAGGTGCCGAGCTCCCAGCTGCAAGAGGAGCAGGGCTGTTCTCACCGGGCTCCACAGGCATGGCTGGGCAGGTGGAGCTGGGGAACAGGTCCGGCTGCCAGCGCTCAGCACAGCTCCCCAGAGCCGTGCAGAGCACAGGGCCACGCTCAGCTCGTGGGGCCATCAGCCCTTCCCTTCACTTACCTACAATGGGCAATAAGCCCACAGTGCACAGGGCACTCCACATGGCCAGGCCCGCTCTGGCTCGCCTCTCTGCACCTTCTCTGTGCCTGCACAACAGCTCTGCCACACCTTCCCTGCCTGGGCCTCTGTCACTGCACTCAGGCCCAGGCCCTCCTAGTCCCTCCCTCTGTCTATGACAACAGAGATGGGAGAGGTGGGGGCAGGAGGAGCAGAACTTGAAGCTCTTGCTGCCTTCCTGGGTGCCTCTCACCCTGTTTGGTGCAAGAACAGACTGTTTGTTGGGCAGGAAGTGCTGTGGTGGGCAAAAGGTGTCTTGTTTGTTTGGGGCCAGCCCTGACCTTTCTCTGAGCAAGTCTTGCAGGCTGCTGCTGGGATTTTGGAGCTGACCAGGGAGGCTGTCAGCTCTTCCTTGTTCTTGCATACTGTCTTGGTTTGAAAGACAGATGTCAGCTAAGGAAGGTGGGAATCTCCCTTAGGATAAAGAATTTGACCCCCCCTTCCCTCTGAATTAGTATAACTTTGGAATCAAGGGCTTTCAGGCAAACATATGGGAAAAGGAATGACAGTTCCTTACTCTTACCTATAACAAGGCAACAAGCAACAACAACAATAGCAATAACAAACAAAACCAAAACCCAGTGGCAGATGTCCCTGGGCTGCCAGGCACTGTCCCTTTGGTGCACTCACAGTCACAGCCAGCAGGGGCGCTGTTGGCTCCCGGTCAGGCAGGGCAGGTGCGATGACTCCAATGTGCCTGCAGGGGGCGCTGTGGGGAGAGGTCAGGTCTGCGTCACATGGGTAATGGCCGATGGGCTGAGCAGGGATGGCGTGAGCAGGACAGGCTGGGTAGCGGCTGGCGTGCAGCAGGACGGGCTGGGCGCGAATGGCGTGAGCAGGACAGGCTGGGCAGCGGCTGGCGTGCAGCAGGATGGGCTGGACAGCGGTTGGCCTGAAGCAGTACAGGCTGGGCAGCGGCTGGCGTGCAGCAGGATGGGCTGGACAGCGGTTGGCCTGAAGCAGTACAGGCCGGGCAGCGTTTGGTGTGCAGCAGGACACGCTGGGCAGGCAGCTCAGAGCAGGGAGCTGGAGTGGCAGGATGGCTCACCCGGGCTAGCTAGCAAAAGGTGGCAGGAACTCCACAGTTGTGGCAGTGTGTTCTGGCAGGTGAGGCACGGGGCGGTGGCAGCTGGGCCCCCTCGGCAGCAGCTGGAAATGCAGCCAGGAAGATGTGCACTCCAGGAGGGGAAGAGGGAGGTTGGAATCCTGTGCTTTTTCCCCCAAACAAAAGCTCACCTCAGCAAGGAAGAGAAGGTAGTGCAGAGCTGGGCTTTTCCCCAGTCACTGAGAAAAAGGAGACAGCAGCTTTTTCACTGTTCCCCCTCCCAAGTCCAGTGAGAAAGTGGATGTCCCAATGGCCAGATGCCTCCTCCCCTCACCCCATCTGGCCACATCCTTTGTCTCTTACAAAAGAGTAAATGGTCCTTGAGTACCTAGTCATTGTGGTTTCCTAGTAAGAGAAATGGAGAAAATTCCCTCCCCCAACCTTCAACACCTGGATACTTGGACAAGGTGCTCTGTGGAGAGGATTGTTAAGACAGGGGTGGGAAAAGGGAGCTGGGGAGGTAAGAGAAGCCCACTGAGACTGGGGGCTTGAGGCTGGGAAAAAATGCAATGGGGTTAAAGGCCAGGGAGACATATGCTGCTTTGGGACACTTGGGGATGCTCCAATATCGTAGGACATGCCAGATTCCCCATGGCCCTGTGGCCACGTAGAATTTGTCTAGTTTAGAGAAAAGGAGGCTGAGGTGCTGCCTCATCCTTCTCTCAGCTCGGTGAGGAGGGGAAGTGGAGAGGGATGTTTTCCTTGGTGCTCACTGATAGGTCATGTGGGAAAGGCGTAGAGCTGCCCCCCAAGATGTTTAGGTTGGATGTTAGGAAGCATTTCTTTAATGAGAGAGTGTTCAAATATTGGAACAGGTGTCCTGGGAAGGCCATCAATACTCCAAGCCTGTCAGTGTTTCAGAGGTATTTGGACAATGTCTTTTGAAAAATGCTATAACTTTGGGTCAAGCCTGAAGGGGTCAGACTGTTGGACTAGACAGTCCTTTTAGCTCCCTTTTCTTTCAAATACTCTTCTCTTTTCTCTCCCCTGTCCTACCCTTTCCCCCCTTTCCTTTGTCTCCACTGAGAGCCCTCAGGCACAAGAAGACCCCTGAGCCCAGGCACAGCTCACTCACTGACTCTCCCCTTGCATGGGCTGTGACCCATGTGAACATGCAGGAGGGGAGGAAGATGATGTGGTTCAGGCACACCCCAAGTGTTTCTCACTGGGGGCCCTCCAGGGTGCAGTAATAGAGTGCACTGTCCCCCAGCTCCAGCCTGCTGATGGTCAGGGTCCCAGAGCTCTTGCCAGCCTGGCAGGAAAACCTCTTGTGGGCAAAAGGGGCTGTGTGGCTGTAGGAGCCTCCACGGCCCTGGCACTGCAGCAAGTACTGCAGGGGTCCACCAGGACACTGCCGACACCAGGCCACGTAAATATAGGAGTCTTTGGAGCTGTAAGTGCAACAGAGGCTCCCAGTACTTCCTGCTGGCCACCACACTGCAGAGCTTGTTGCTTGGATCTCGTCACCTTGAAATGCAGCTGAAAGAGACCCAGGCCCATTGCATCACTGCTTTGCTCTCAGTGGTGTGAGAAGTAGGCCCCCAAAAGGGTCAAAGGAAGCAGGCAAAGGTGTTGTCAATGCCCAGGTGCTTGGAGTGCCCTGGGGAAGAAGGAGACCAAAGGAAGGCAGAGTGGCCAGGCTGTTTTGTGCTTTGAACAACCTCTACACAATGAAGACTTGTATTTGGGATTTCAGACATGCCATATATCATGAGGGTGTGGAGCTCTGAAAGAAAGGCCAGAACGAGCTGCAGTGCACAGTGATGGCCCCTGATTCCTTGGGAACACCTGTGAGCTACCTCAGAATTCTCCATCTTAAAATCTCATGGATCCTGCTCCAGGTCCCCTCAGGTTTTTGTTAAAGCACAGCTGGATTTCCTGTCCCCGTGTCAAATGGCACAGAAGTACCTGGCAGAGTCCCGAGGGTCCAAGGCCCACAGGGACAGGGATGACTCGGACCGGGAATTATCTCTGGACATCAAGGCTCGATCCTGCACTGCTGGCGCACTTTTATTGCGGGAAAAGCCAGGGCTGATAACGGACACCCACTGCAGGCTGCCTCCAGGAGCCTGACGGTACCACCAAATATCATAATAATCAACGTTGAATCTGGATGCACGGCAGGAGAGAGTCACGGAGTCGCCTGGCGCTCGCAGCCCTCTGCCACCCTCCTCCAGCCTCACGTGTGCCCAGAGCCCTGCGGAGGGAGAGCGCACTAATCGGGCGGGACGTGACCACGGACCGAGGACGATCCCTCGCCGTTCCAATGGCCCCGGCCCGGCACAGCCACAGCCACAGGCACAGGCACCGCCACAGGCGCCACCCCGCTCCCTCCCGGCAAAGCCCCGCGCCCGGAGCGATGGCCGTGAGCGCTCCTGGGGCTGAGCTGGGCCTGCTCTGGACACTGCGGCCAGACCCGGGCATAGACTGAACCTGTCCCTGTCCCTGTCCCTGTCCCTGTCCCTGTCCCTGTCCCTGTCCCTGTCCCCGTCCCTTTCCCCGTCCCTTTTCCTGTCCTTGTCCCTGTCCCTTTCCCTGTATCTGTCCCTGTCCCCTCTGTCCCCTCCCCGGGCCCGCTGCTCTCCCCGCCCGGCTGTCACCTGCCGGCCACAAGGCCAAGGCCAAGGCCAGCAGCCACGGCCCCAGCCCGGCCGACATCGTGGCCAGCCCCGGCTCCGCCGCAGCCGCCCAGGAGCCGAGCGGAGCCGCGCTCGGGCCGCTGCCGCCCGGCCCCGCCTCGCCGGGGCAGCGCCGCCGCCTCTGCCCGCCCCCGACACAGCCGCCCCGGGCCCCGGGGCCGCGGCCCCACCGGGGCAGCGCCAGCTCCGGCCACAGCCGGGCGGCGGACACCGAGCAGCGCTGTGCCCACGGAGAGCACATTCTGCCAAAGGGAGCCGAGGGCTTCGTGCGCAGCTCGCCCAGAAACTGGCCCTGGAAGCAAAGAAGGTCACAATGATCCTGGGCTGCCTTAGGCAAAATGCTGCCAGCAGCTCAGGGAGGTGATGGCTCCACTCTCCTCGGGACTACTGAGACCACACTTGAGTACTGGGGGCACATCTTGACTCCCCGTCCAAGGGTGAGTTGGATGTACTGGAGGGAGACCACTGAATGGCCATGAAGATGATTAATGGGACTGGAGGACTTCTTGCATGAGGAAAGGTGGAGAGAGCTGGGACTGTTCATCCTGGAGAAGAGAAAGCCTGGGCTTGGGGAGAGGGAGATGTTCCCTCAACAATGTACAGCAATACAGAGAGGTTTAATTGACAGACTAGTTTGGGTTGGAAGTGAAATTTAAAGTTCATCTAGTCCAGCCCTCCAGCAATGGTCAGGGACATCTGCAAGTTGATCAGGCTGCTCAAGCCCTGCCCAGTCTGTTTTCAGGTTTGGTGCACATACAGTTTCTCAGGACAATCTTTTTTATCACCCTAAATGTAAACAATTTCTTCCTTGTGTCTTTTTTGCATCTACCTTCTTTTTGAGTGAAACTCTTACTCTTCTTCTCAGCACTGCAGGCTGGGTAAAAAAGTCAATCCCCATCTTTCTCAGAAGTCCTGTTTGTGTAATTGAGGCGTCTTCAAAATTCACCCCTTCTGTGATGCTGTGAAAGGCTCATTCATGTCTCTGCAGGTGAAATGGGCCAAGGAGAAAACTGAAATTGCCATCTCTGTCAGTTGTTTATCACCTGCGCAGGGACACAAGGACACTGAGCATAGAATCAGGTTGTCCCTCTACAGACCATGGCAATTGATGCAGGAGCAGATATTGACCGTACAGACAGAGCAGGACCCCACACAGGAGTGAGTGGATATGGCCTGAAAGAATCTGTGACTCCATGGGGACATTGGAGAGGGCTCCTGACAGGAACTGTGGGCCCATGGAGAGTGCAGCCCATGCAGAGGAGGTTTTCTGGTAGAATCTCTGTCCCACAGATGAGCCACAGTGCTGCAGTCTGTTCCTGAAGTGCTGTACCCCATGGAAAAGACCCACTGGGCTGGAGGAGTTTGTGAAGAACTGAAGCCAGAGGGAAGAACCTGCACTGGAGAAGTTCCTGGAGAAATGTCTTGCATGGGTTGGATTCCACACTGAAGCAGGGGAAGAGAGTGAGAAGGAAGAAATGGCAGGAAAAACATATTTGGAGCTGATTGCAAGCCACATTCCCCATCCCTGTGTGCAGGGATGTCTTGGTTTGAAAGAAAGGTGTCTGCTGTTGCAGTTTAAAATAAATAATAAGCCGCCTGGCGTTCCTGCCTGCCCTCACCTGGGACACAAGCCTCCGGGCCACCACAGCCTACTGTGTGGATGTCTCACACCAAGGTGGGGCTGTTCCCGGCGAGCAGTCAGCAACAAGGTGCCGCTGGTAAAGGAGGCGAGATGAGGCAAAGGGTTGTGGGAGTGGGGTCTCCCCCAAACTCTCCTTTATTGGGAGAAGGGCTTGAGGCATCGGGAGGGAAAGTTGTGGAGGAGAACACTGGGGAAATGCCCCCGTGCAGCCAGTCTTAAGGGGGAGAAACTACCAATAGGGAAAGAGGCAAGGGGAGGTTACAAGGGTCAGGGGTCCAATAGAAACATAGGAGGGAGGGGTACAATAACTCATAACCAATAATACATTGAATATAACAGAATCTTCAGGAAGAGCGGTTTGGTCCAAGACCCTGGACACTCCTCTCTTCTAGAACAGGGGTGGATCTTAGCCCCTTGTTCCATCCCCCGAGTCCTCCCCCAAGGAGAAGACTCCTTCAGAGGAGGTGGAGCTGGAATGAGAGGTAGCTGCAGCCAGGGATGGACCTCCCACAGTCTGCTAAGGAAGGTGGAAACCTACCTTAGAATAGAGAATGTGAACCCCCTTCCTACGAATTACTATAACTTTGGAATCAAGGGCTTCCAGGCAAAGATATGGGAAAGGAATAACAGTTCTTTATTAGTATCTCTAATGAGGCAAACAATCAATAACAACAGTAGTAGCAGCAAACAAAATCAAAAACCCGGTGGCAGATGTCCCTGGGCTGCCAGGCACTGTCCCGTTTGGTGCAGTCACGGTCTCAGGCAGCAGGGGCGCTGTTGGCACTCGCTGGGCAGGGCAGGTGCGATGACTCCCATGTGCCTGCAGCAGGCGCTGTGGCATGAGGTCAGGTCTGTGTCACATGGGTAATGGCAGACGGGCTGAGCAGGGATGGCGTGAGCAGGACAGGCTGGGCAGTGGCTGGCACTCAGCAGGACAGGCTGAGCAGGGATGGCATGCAGCAGGACGGGCTGGGCAGGGAGCTCCATGTAGCGAGCTGGAGCGGCAGGACTGGCTCACCCAGGCTAGCCAGCAAAAGGCGGCAGGAACTCCATAGTTGTGGCAGTGTGTTCTGGCAAGTGGGGCGGTGTCAGCAGCAGCTGCAAGTGCAGCTTGGGGAAATGTGCCCTCAGGGAGGGGCAGAGGGGGTTGGAATTCCGTGCCCTTTTCTCAAACCAAAGCTCACCCACTAGGTAGAGAAAGCAGTGCAGAGCCGGGCTTTTCCGCAGTCGCAACCAAAAGGAGTCATCAGTTCCACTCACTGTTGCCTTTCCAAAGTTTGGGCAGCAAGTAAGATTACGAACTGCCAGATCTCTCCTCCCCTCATCACACCCTGGCCACATCCTTTGTGTCTTACAAAACAGTAAAAGGCCCTTAAATATCTTGTTGGTTACCTAGAAACAGAAAGGGGAAGAACTCTGCCCTGCCCGCCTATCCTTCAACAAGGGATCAGGGGGAGGAGATGTTTCATGGTTTGGTCTTATTTGTCATGAATTTACTCAGATTTGATTGACAATGGCTTCAATTAATTTCCCTAAGTCCATGTGTTTGCCCATGGTGGCACTGCCGGGACATCTCCCTGTCCTTGCCTCAACCCACAAGCCTTCATTGCCTATTTTTTGCCATGTCCAGTAGAGGGGCACTGAGACAGCAGCTTGCTGAGCCCCTGGAGGACAACCAAAGTCAGACCACCGCACCTTCTCAGCTCCTTCTTCCTGATCAGGTGCTCTGTAGCAGCCACCCAGAACAATGGCATCCCTGCTGATCTGTCTTTCCTAAACAGCCTGGCTCAATCCACCACAGTTGCTGAAGCCCTGTGGAAGCTTCAGCAACACATCTCCATCATCCCATGGCTCTGCAGCCAAGGAAGAATGAGGCTGTGCTGGACAGGAGCCCAGGCAATGTGCACTGAACCTGCACTTCCCCCAACAGCCTCTGAAGTTCCCAGAACAGATCCTCCTGCACCATAAGTGGTATCAGCCCTTCTACGACATTTCCCTCCACCACCTTTTAGTGCCACCAAGCCAGAGGGATGTTTCCTGCACCTGCCATTGCCTGACAAGAGCTGCGGGGAGCAGCTGCTAGAAAGAAATGCTGAGAGATGTCTTCCCCATTGGGCAGTTTTTGGTTCACTCTGCTGTAGAGCTGCTCCAGGGTGTTTCTGCTCCACAGTAATACATTGCTGCATCCCTTTGCTTTGCTGCCAGGATCTGCAGTGTGAATCTGTTCTTGGAGCTCTCCTTGTTTCCCTTAAAGCGATCTTCGAAATGTCCACAAGTATAATCATTCCAGCAAGTCCTCTCCAGAGTGCCCCGTGGGCCCTGGCGGTACCAGGATGTGGAGTACACCCACATTTCATCTCCCCTCGTGCTGCACTGGAAGGTGAATGCATCTCCCTCTCACACGGTCACTTCCCTGGGGTGCTGCTCCAAGGCCATCTGGCCAGTGACTGCTGCAGAGAGCAAGAACAAGCCACAGTCACTCCAAGATTCAGCAAAGGTCAGGGCAATGCTGGTGGGGCTTTGGAATGGCATGGAACAAGTGGGGGGACTAAATCATCCTCTTTGAACCCAGCTGACACAGATGGGCACAGCTGGTAGCAGCTATCAAGGCTCACAAAGAAGGAGACACCACAATTCCCTCCCTCCTTGTCCCTGTCAGACTGGAAACTGTTTCTGATTTTCCCCAAGAAGCAGGAAGGATTTGCACCATAGGCACACAAATTCCTTTGTCTTTGCCCAGACAGGATGGTGAGGAAGCCACTCTCCTGTCCCTGAAACGGCTCTCCATGAGCACAGGAAAGACAAAGGCCTGTCAGAGGCAGGTGAGGCCTGGGCCCTGTGCTGCCATCCTCCAGCTGGTGTGTGCCAGAGGGGCCGCAGTGGCCCAGGAGCAGAGTGTCCAGTGCCAGGGCAAAGCGCTGGGCCCCAAGGTGTGAGTGCAGCAGGGAGGTGCCCTGCGTGTGCCTAGGCTGCAGAGGAGGCAGCGTGGATGGAGGTGCCGAGCTCCCAGCTGCAAGAGGAGCAGGGCTGTTCTCACTGGGCTCCACAGGCATGGCTGGGCAGCTGGAGCCGGGGAACAGGTCCGGCTGCCAGCGCTCAGCACAGCTCCCCAGAGCCATGCAGAGCACAGGGCCACGCTCAGCTCGTGGGGCCATCAGCCCTTCCCTTCACTTACCTACAATGGGCAATAAGCCCACAGTGCACAGGGCACTCCACATGGCCAGGCCCGCTCTGGCTCGCCTCTCTGCACCTTCTCTGTGCCTGCACAACAGCTCTGCCACACCTTCCCTGCCTGGGCCTCTGTCACTGCACTCAGGCCCAGGCCCTCCTAGTCCCTCCCTCTGCCTATGACAACAGAGACAGGAGAGGTGGGGGCAGGAGGAGCAGAACTTGAAGCTCTTGCTGCCTTCCTGGGTGCCTCTCACCGCACGTGGTGCAAGAACAGACAGTTTGTTTGGTGCAAGAACAGACAGTTTGTTGGGCAGGAAATGCTGTGGTGGGCAAAAGGTGTCATGTTTGTGTGGGGCCAGCCCTGGCCTTTCTCTGAGCAAGTCTTGCAGGCTGCTCCTGGGACTCTGGAGCTGACCAGGGAGGCTCTCAGCTTGTCCCTCCCCTGGCTCTTGATGCTCTTCCACATGGGACAGGATCCCAGCTCAGCTTGGCCAGGGCACCCCGAAACCAAAGTTTTCCTCATCCTGCTCCCTGCACTCTGGCCCAGCAGCCTACTTGCTCCCCAATGATTAACCTTCTCCAGCTGCCTCTTCCTGTCAAAGCCCTCCTGGACCCCTGCCTGGGCAGCAAAGGCAGCACAGGGATCTGCAGGGATCAGGCTGCTGGGGCTGCTCAGCAGAGCCAGGACACTCCCTTCCCTGTTGTCTTCTTCCTCAGCAGGAACTCAGGGCTCTTCTTAGGACCTCATCAGGAGACAGTTCTGACCCCTGACAGTGTCATTGTTCTGACTGCCACCATCCTTCTGGGGAGCATTGCCCACTGTACACAGTACCACCACAGACTGTTTGAATCCATTCCCTCCTCTCTCTTTTCCTGGATATTTGGACACAGTCCCTTGTGGAAGAGATCTCCAGGACAGGGGTGGGAGAAGGGATTTGGAGAGGCTAGAGGAGCCCACTGGAGTGGAGGCTTGAGGTGGGGGAAAGAAGCAGTGGGATGCAGGGCCAAGGGGAACTCTGTTGTCCTGGGATGCATGGGGCTGCTCCAGCACATTCATCATGGCTACCCTGACATTAGCTTAATTGTTTAGAGCATGGTGCCAATAGTGCCAAGATCACTGGTCTGATCCCTGTACACATCATGTACTTAAGAGTTGAAGAATATTGAGAGTGATCCTTGTGGGTCCCTTCCAACTCACATTATTCTGTGGTTCTGTGATATGCCAGGTTCTCTAGAGACGTGAGCCCATGGAGGACTGGTCTGGTTTGGAGAAAAGGAGACTGAGGGGCTGCCTCATGCTTCTCTCAGCTTGGAGAGCAGGGGAAGTGGAGAGGGATGTTCTCCCTGGTGCACAGTGATGGGACATGTGGGAATGGTTCACAGCTGCACCAGAGGAGGTTAGGGGTGGATTATCAGAAGCGTTTTTTCACTGAAAGAGTGATCAAACATTGGAAGAGGTGTCCTGGAGAGGTGGTCAATGCCCCGATCCTGACAGCATGTAAAAGGCATTTAAACAACACCCATGCAGTACACCAACAAGCTGTATATTTGGTTGAGACCTGGAACAGTCAGGCAGTTGCACAAGGTGGTTGTTGTTGCTTCCTTTCAGTTGAAACAGTCTTTTCTCTCCCCACTCTCCTTCTCTCCTCTGCAAGCCCCCAGGCACAATGAGGCCCCATTTCCCTGACCCCAGGCACAGCTCACTCACTGACTCTCCCCTGGCATGGACTGTGACCCACGTGAACATGCAGGAGAGGAGAAAGCTGATGTAGTTCAGTGTTCAGTGTTTCTCACTGGGGTCCCTCCAGGGTGCAGTAATAGAGTGCACTGTCCCCCAGCTCCAGCCTGCTGATGGTCAGGGTCCCAGAGCTCTTGCCAGCCTGGCAGGAAAACCTCTTGTGGGCAAAAGGGGCTGTGTGGCTTTAGGAGTCTCCACAGCCCTGGCACTGCAGCAAGTACTGCAGGGGTCCACCAGGACACTGCTGATACCAGGCCACATAAATATAGGAGTCTTTGGAGCTGTAAGTGCAACAGAGGCTCCCAGTACTTCCTGCTGGCCACCACACTGCAGAGCTTGTTGCTTAGATCTCATCACCTTGAAATGCAGCTGAAAGAGACCCAGGCCCATTGCATCACTGCTTTGCTCTCAGTGGTGTGAGAAGTAGGCCCCCAAAAGGGTCAAAGGAAGCAGGCAAAGGTGTTGTCAATGCCCAGGTGCTTGGAGTGCCCTGGGGAAGAAGGAGACCAAAGGAAGGCAGAGTGACCAGGCTGTTTTGTGCTTTGAACAACCTCTACACAATGAGGCATTGTATTTGAGATTTCAGATCTGCCATATGCCATTGTGGGGAAAGGAGCTCTTGATGAAAAGCCAGGATCACTTACACTGCACAGGGATGGCCGCAGATTGCTTGGGAACAGCCCTGAAACACTTTGGAATTCTCCACCTCCAAATTTCTTGGCTGCTGTGCCAGGCTCAAGCTGGTTTGTGTTAAAGCTCAGCTGAGTTTCCTGCCCCCGTGCGAATGGCACAAAAATACCGGGCAGAGTCACTGGGGTGCAGGGTCAGCAGGGACAGATATGCCTCTGACCGGGAATTGTCCCGGGAAATCGTGGCGCGACTCTGCACTGACTGGTCAAAAAAAAACACTGTTGGATCATAACTAATAAAGGACACCCACTCAAGACGGCCTCCGGGTGCCTGACGGTACCACCAAATTTCGTAATTGCTAAAGCTGAAGCCGGATCCGCGGCAGGAGAGAGTCACGGAGTCCCCGGGCGCTCGCAGCCCTCCGCCGGCCTCCTCCAGCCGCACTTGTGCCCAGAGCCCTGCGGAAGAAGAGCGCACGAATCGGGCAGGAGGCGACCACGGACCGAGGACGTTGTCCCGGTGTCCCGGCGTCCCCGGCCCGGCACAGCCACAGCCACAGCCACAGCCAAAGCCACCCCGCTCCCTCCCGGCAAAGCCCCGCGCCCGGAGCGATGGCCGTGAGCCCTCCTGTGGCTGAGCTTGGACTGCTCCGGACACTGCGGCCGGACCCAGGCATAGACTGAACCTGTCCCGGTCCCGGTCCCTGTCCCTGTCCCTGTCCCTGTCCCTGTCCCTGTCCCTGTCCCTGTCCCTGTCCCCGCCTATATCTGTCCCTCCTGCCCCCGCCCGGGCTCGCTGCTCTCCCCGCCCGGCTCTCACCTGCCGGCCACAAGGCCAAGGCCAAGGCCAGCAGCCACGGCCCCAGCCCGGCCGACATCGTGGCCAGCCCCGGCTCCGCCGCAGCCGCCCAGGAGCCGAGCGGAGCCGCGCTCGGGCCGCTGCCGCCCGCCCCCGCCTCGCCGGGGCAGCGCCGCCGCCTCTGCCCGCCCCCGACACAGCCGCCCCGGGCCCCGAGGCCGCGGCCCCACCGGGCCACGACAAGGGGCGGTGCAGGAAGGGACCAGGGACAGAGGCGTGTGACGCTTTGTTTTCTCTCTGTGAGCAAAGAGCTTTATAGGCACGAGGCTCTTTAACCTCTTGCTCAACAGTGCTTAGAGACCTTTTTTGCTTCTCTCACTGTCTCGCCTGGGAGTGGCTGGGGTGGGCAACGAGCTGGGATGGGACACAGCAGCACCACTGCTGCCGGCTGAGCAAAGGATTACTCCATGCTGTAATGCATGGTTCTCAGAAATAAAGCTCAGGGAAAGGGGGAAAGGGACATTTGGAGTGACAGCCTTTGTCTTCCCAAGGAGGCGTTCTGTGTGAGAAAGACCATTTTTCCTAGAAATGGCTCAGCACCTGCCTAATGCTGGAGAAGTAGTGCATTATTTTGCTTGTCTTGTGGACTCAGCTTTTTTTGGTTTTCATCTGTTGAAGTGGAACGTGTCTCCACGTTAAAAAGGCTGTCAGAGCTGGCCCTGTTTACCCTGGAAAAACAGAAGCTGGTTGGGGTTTTCATAAATGTACAGAAACACAAGGATGTGGTCAGGCTCTTCTCAGTGATGCCTACTGACAGGACAATGGTCAATGAGCACAAACAAAAAAATCCCAGGAGGTTCTCACTGAACATCAGAGAGGAACACTTTTACAGAGTGTGAGGGTGACCAACCACTGGCATGGGTTGCCCAGACACATTCTGGAGTCTCCATGCTTGGAGATATTCACAGACTGTTTGATCGTGACGCAGGGGAAGTGGAGTCTGTAGAGAACCCAGGCTGGAGCAGGTTGATTCTGGAGGGCAGCCCTTGTAAAAAAACCATGGTGGTGTCATTTGTGAAGGACTGCCACCTGCGGGAGGGAACATGAAGCAGTAGAGATGAAGAGAGATGATTAATTTTTAGAAATGACCCTGTGCCTTATTTCCTGTTGTCCCTTTGCTTTTTGCGGAGAACGGATAGAGAATTCAGGAATGCAGCTCTGACGGTGAGCCTGGGAAGAAAAAGGGATAAAGTGGGAGCAAGGCATTTTGTAATTGCTCACAATTCTACTCTTAATCAAATTGGCAATCACTCAGAATCCCTGCAGTGTGCAGTAAATTCCAGCAATATCTGTGGTGCACAGTGATGGCACCTGACTTCTTGGGAACAGCCCTGAGACCCATCGGCTCCTGGTCCCTGTCAAATCTCACCTTCCCTACACCTAACACAACCTCTGCAGGCCCCGGAAGGTTTATGTTAAAGCTCGGCTGGATTTCCTGTGCCCGTGTGACGGCACAGAAGTAGCGGGCAGAGTCCTCAGGTTGCAGGGGTTGCAATGACAGATAAGACTCGGACCGGGAATTGTCCCGGGAAATCTTGGCCCGACCCTTCACTGCTGCCCCGTAGTCCTGTGTACTGCCCTTGGGGGAGCTGATATAAGATATCCACTCCAGGCTCCCTCCAGCTGCCTGACGGTACCAGTAAATGTAATATTTACTGAAGTCGAAGCCGGACCCTCGGCAGAAGAGGAGCACGGAGCCCCCAGGCGCAGTCAGCCTTCCGCCAGCTTCCTCCAGCCTCACCTGTGCCCAGAGCCCTGCGAACAGAGAGCACAGGAATCGGGCAGGACGCGACCACGGACCGAGGACTTTGTCCCGGTGTCCCGGTGCCCACAGCCCTGCAGAGGGAGAGCACAGGCACTGAGCACAGTGCGCCCAGAGCCCGAGGATGTTCCTCTGTCGTCCCGGTGCCCCTGACCCTGACACAGCCACATCCGCCACCTCGCTTCTCCAGGGAGAACACCCGTGCCCGGGTGATGCCCTGCGAGCCTTCCCTGGGCTGAGCCGCACCTGCTTCGGATACTGCGGATGAACCCGCGGGCAGAGCTTGCCCCTGACCATTCCTCTGTCCCTGCTGCTGCTGCAGCTACCCAAGCGCCTGTCTCTGCGCCTTCCCTTGACCCTGCCTGTCCCTGTCCCTGTGCCCCCTGCCCCCTCCCCGGGCTCGCTGAGGTCCCCGCCCGACTCTCACCTGCCGGCCACAAGGCCAAGGCCAAGGCCAGCAGCCACGGCCCCAGCCCGGCCGACATCGTGGCCAGCCCCGGCTCCACCGCAGCCGCCCAGGAGCCGAGCGGAGCCGCGCTCGGGCCCTGCCGCCCGGCCCCGCCTCGCCGGGGCAGCGCCGCCGCCTCTGCCCGCCCCCGACACAGCCGCCCCGGGGAGCGCCAGCTCCGGCTGTGGCCGGGCCGCGGACGCAAAGCATTCTCTGAAGCCCGGTTTGTATAAGTGAGGCATCTTCCAATTTCCCGCCTTCTGTGATGATGTGAAAGACCTTCAGACACATTCTGGAGCCCCATGGTATGTGGCAAGGAGAAAACTGACTTTGCCATCCCTGACAGTTGTTTGTCACCTGAGGAGGGACGCAAGGACACTGAGCATAGAATGAGGTTGTTCCTCTACAGACCATGGCAATTGATGCAGGAGCAGATATCGACCCTACAGACAGAGCAGGACCCCACACAGGAGCGCGTGGATATGGCCTGAAAAAATCTGTGACTCCATGGGGAGTTCGCATTGGAGAGGGCTCCTGAGGGGAACTGTGGTCTCACAGTGCAAGTAGCCCATGCCACAGGAGGTTTTCCGGCAGAACCTGTGTCCCACAGATGAGCCACAGTGCTGCAGTCTGTTCCTGAAGGGGTGCACCCCATGGAAAAGACCCACTGGGCTGGAGGAGTTTGTGACGAACTGCAGCCAGAGGGAGGAAGCTGCACTGGAGAAGTTCCTGCATTGGAGGACTGTTTTCCATGGGTTGGACTCCACACTGAAGTAGGGGAAGAGAGTGAGCAGGAAAAAATGGCAGAGAAATCATGTTTTGAATGGATTGCAAGCCACATTCCCCATCCCTGTGTGCAGGGATGAGGTGGAGGAGATGTTCCATGATTTGTTCTTATTTCTCATGAACTTACTGAGATTTGATTGGCAATGACTTCAATTCATTTCCCTAAGTCCATGTGTTTGCCCATGGTGGCACTACTGGGACATCTCCCTGTCCTTATCTCAATCCACAAGCCTTCATTGCCTATTTTCCCCTGTCCAGTAGAGGAGGGGCACTGAGACAGCAGCTTGCTGAGCTCCTGGAGGACAACCAAAGTTAACTCACCACACCTTCTCAACTCCTTCTTCCTGATCAGGTGCTCTGTAGCAGCCACCCAGAGCAATGGCATCCCTGCTGATCTGTCTTTCCTAAACAGCCTGGCTCCATCCACCACAGCCCTCTGGAAGCTACAGCAACACATCTCCATCATCCCATGGCTCTGCAGCCAAGGCACAGAGGAGAAATGAGGCTGTGCTGGACAGGGGCCCAGGCAACGTGCACTGGACCTTGCACTGTTCTGGGAACAGCCTCTGAAGTTCCCAGAACAGATCATCCTGCACCATAAGTGGTATCAGCCCTTCTACCACATTTCCCTCCACTGCCTTTTAGTGCTACCAAGCCAGAGAGATGTTTCCTGCACCTGCCATTGCCTGAAAAGAGCTGCAGGGAGCAGCTGCTAGAAAGAAATGCTGAGAGATCTTCTTTCCCATCTGGCACTTTTTGGTTCACTCTGCTTCAAAGTTGCTCCAGAGTGGTCGTGCTCCACAGTAATATGTTGCTGCATCCCCTTGCATTGTGACCAGGATCTTCAGTGTGAATTTGTTCCTAGAGCTGTCCAATGATCCCTCAAAGTGATCTTGGAAACCTTCTCCATAGCGATCACCCTCCCTGTAAATCCATTCCAGAGCGCCCCGTGGGCCCTGACGGTACCAGAACATGTAGTACTCTCTCATTTCATCTCCCCTCATGCTGCAGTTGAAGGTGAATGCATCTCCCTCTTGCACAGTCACTTCCCTGGGGTGCTGCTCCAAGGCCATCTTGCCAGTGACTGCTGCAGAGAGCAAGAACAAGCCACAGTCACTCCATGATTCAGCAAAGGACAGGGCAGTGCTGGTGGGGCTTTGGAATGGCACTGGACCAGTGGCAGGACAAAATTGTCCTCATTTCGCTCCCTCGTTTCTCCATCAGACCAGAAATTATTTCTGATTTTGCCAAAGAAGCAGGAAGGATTTGCACCATAGGCACACAAATCCCTTTGTCTTTGCCCAGACAGGATGGTGAGGAAGCCACTCTCCTGTCCCTGAAACGGCTCTGCATGAGCACAGGAAAGACAAAGGCCTGTCACAGGCAGGTGAGGCCTGGGCCCTGTGCTGCCATCCTCCAGCTGGTGTGTGCCAGAGGGGCCGCAGTGGCCCAGGAGCAGAGTGTCCAGTGCCAGGGCAAAGCGCTGGGCCCCAAGGTGTGAGTGCAGCAGGGAGGTGCCCTGCGTGTGCCCAGGCTGCAGAGGAGGCAGCATGGATGGAGGTGCCGAGCTCCCAGCTGCAAGAGGAGCAGGGCTGTTCTCGCCGGGCTCCACAGGCATGGCTGGGCAGCTGGAGCCGGGGAACAGGTCCGGCTGCCAGCGCTCAGCACAGCTCCCCAGAGCCGTGCAGAGCACAGGGCCACGCTCAGCTCGTGGGGCCATCAGCCCTTCCCTTCACTTACCTACAATGGGCAATAAGCCCACAGTGCACAGGGCACTCCACATGGCCAGGCCCGCTCTGGCTCGCCTCTCTGCACCTTCTCTGTGCCTGCACAACAGCTCTGCCACACCTTCCCTGCCTGGGCCTCTGTCACTGCACTCAGGCCCAGGCCCTCCTAGTCCCTCCCTCTGTCTATGACAACAGAGACAGGAGAGTTGGGGGCAGGAGGAGCAGAACCTGAAGCTCTTGCTGCCTTCCTGGGTGTCTCTCACTCTGTGTGGTCCCCATCTTTCTTTTAAGCCCTCTCTGTAGAAGTGTGGCCTCTTCCATATTCACACTTTCTGCAATGCTGTGGAAGACCCTCAGGCTTGGTTTGGAGTGGGTCAGTGGGAGCACTAAATTGGGAAATACCATTGCTAAACCACAACAACCTTATTTGGCATCCAGTGTGGGGTATAAAGAGTTGAGGTAACAACAGATCTGCCCAGAGTGGGTTGGAAACAAATCTGATGTAAGCATTAGTTGTATTAGGTGTGCAGCCACTGGTGACAACATGTCTTGGCCTGTTCATGTGGCTGTGGTACCTAACCCTGTGTATGTTCCCGTCTGTGCTCCTCATGATGATATTGTGCAGGGCTGTGGGCATTGTCAAGGGGATTGGGAAGAGGACAGAAACTCTCAGCCTCTGGAGGTGACTCCTGCCAAGTGTGAGAGGAGGGAATTCTCCCAAGGATGATCTAGCAGTGCCTCCAAGCAGGTGGAACCCTATGGACTGAGACTGTATTTGTCATCAAAATAAATCTGTCTGTGCAAAATGCCTGTTAGAGATCCCCACAAAGTGAAGGCTGGGTTGTCTCTACTCTGTCTCTCTGCAGGTTATATTTCAATACTTTTTACAGCTCACCAAAGATGAAGTGCCCTGATCATGAGATGCTTTGGCATAGCCAGGAATGAACTAAGATCCTTGCTTTAGTTTGGAGCTTCAAATGGAGCTTCTCTGAATCTCCCTGCATTTATTCAACTCTTTCAGCTTTCTGGCCCTGGACTTGCTAAAGCCTCTGTATCACTTAGCAAGAGTTTCCAAGTGCACCTGCTGACAAGGCAAGAATGCAAATGAAGAGCAAAGAAGTTCCATTTGTGGCATGTGCAGACACAGCAGTTCTTGAGGGGTTTGGGTGGTTTCTTTTGTTGGTTGATTTTTCTCCTGTGTGAGCTATTTGCTGCATTTCATGAAACCAGAAATGTTGAGAGAACAATAGACGCTTTGACCAGAAGGTAGCAGGAGAGATCAGAGAAAGAAGTTCAGTTCACATCAACATGTCTAATTTTATCAGAACATTTTGGTATTTGGGGAAACGAAGCAGGTATGTCAGAATATATCCAGCACATGCAGGATTATTATTATTATTATTATTACAAGGCATTTTTAATGCTGTATTAGACAGAAGAAGAATTCAGCAGTACAAAAGCAATTTAATATTGCCCATTCTCATGGTGTTCGACATTGTTTCAATTAAAACCACATAAATGATTCATTTATCGTCTTATCAAAACATGCCTAAAGGTTTATGTGACCAGAAAGGGAAACACAATCAGGATTATCATCTCAACTAAAACTTTTAAATTGAGAAGAATATTCTGATGAAATCTGATTAAAAAAACAAAAACAAACAAGGAATATTCTTAAGCCATCCCATGTATTTTAATTACCTCGGGCAATTTAAAACTCATGGAAGTTTTGAGGTTTGCTTTGAGTATCCTTTTAAATCTGTGTCCACCCTTCTTCCCAGACACCAAGGGCCTGAGGGTGAGGAATTCTGGCCCTAGAACACTGTGGGGCACCACATGGGAAAACCCTGAGGTTATCTGCAAGGGCAGGGCTGAGGCTTTGATATGTGGGAGCTCAGGGGGCTGAGCTGCAAAGGGCTCAGCTAGTGCAGAGCTGTTGGTAGTGTCCCAAACTTCTCCTTCTGTCCCATTCTTCCTGGCTCTGGGAAAGGCAATGCACTGAAGGGATGAGCCTGGGAGTCCTGCCTGGTGCTGCAGAGCCTTTGTGGCTGTGAAGCTTCCCCATCCTTTGTGTCTTGGGCACTGAAACCTTTCAGATATTGAACCTTGTTTGGGTCCTTCCCATGCATTTCTGTAGAAGCAAGAAAGGTGTAGTCTGGACGCATAAACACTCCTCTCCCCAGAGAGAAATAAAAGTGTGAGAGAAAATGCAAACCATTCTCTGTGCTATTCAGATTTCCTTGTTGTTCACAATGCTTTCCCATGTAACCTCTTGGAAAGAGGTTTATTCTTTCAGGATGCTTTGAATGTTCTCTGCCACAGGAGAGAGCTCTCACCGTTTGGAGTTGCTCAGCAGGACAGCTGTTAGATAGCACCCTCCATGTGTGAGAGTCAGCAAGGGGGAGTAAAAATAAATGTGATATGCTGGGGGTGAAAATGTTCCTAAAATGACTTCAAAAGTTCTATTGAAGTTCCCATTGTGGGTGGTCTTATCACTGAAATTGTGGGAAAACCCAAAACTCTCCAGCAACATTTTTTAGTGTTAGAGAATGAATGCATTACTTTATTCTGCCCAGGATGTTGTTCTGGCCAGGATGTGCAACAGAAATCATTTCATCTACACATTGCCCGGGCTGTGCAGAGAACATCGTTTAATCCCACAAGGTTTTCACTTAATTTTTCACATACTTATACAGTCAAATGCCAGAGAAATTCATTGGTTCAATGTTCGTTGGTCCCAAGTCACACAGTTCCTAGTATTTGTTTTCCTATTGGTTATTGATCCCTTCACCTTCAATGCTAAATAGGTTTTCATTCTGGGTTCTGTTATCTCTCTTTTCCCAAACTGGGTGTCTCTGACCATGCCAGGGGCGATGTTTGGAGTTGTTGTTTGGAGTTGATATTTGGGGTACCTATTTGGGTTTGATGTTTGTTAATGATCATTGATGTTCATTATGTTTTGTGTATCTTCTGTGCTATTCACAGTCTGCTGAGATGTTAAGCTTGTCAGGCCTCACTTGGTGGAACAGTCCCATGAGAAGGAACTTCAATTCCCTTCCCTTGGGATAAAGGTGAACCAAACCCCTGACTAAAGTTATATAAATAATTCTAAACTTGGTATCATTTCCAACAGGCTGAGGGTCTTCTCTGGGTGTCTGCAGGGCCTGAGGGTCTGACCTGACCAAGCTGAATGCAGCAGACCTTGCTATGTCCTCTGCAGAGGCTCTCTTGAATCCAGCAGGAGCTCAGGCAGAGTGAGAAAAGCCTTATTTCCCCTTCAGGATGTGGTTACCTTGTTTTTTGCAAAGCAGGGGAGGCTTGATCTTGCCCGGTGTGCCTGAGTCAGAAATGGTGACCACAGCATCCTGCCTGTAGCTTGTGAGAGAAGCTCAGCTGGGGAAGGTGTGTGCTGGGCTCTCTGAGGGAAGAACCGAGTTGCTATGGGAACTATCACTCCATCAAACCACGCGACATTATTTTCTGGTGGCCTCTTCCTCCATCACGGAGTGCAAAACAACAGCAGGGTTTCTTCCCTGCTGATTGGAGCATTTTCCTCCCTCCTGCCTTCAGCAAGGTCTCTCCTCACTGAAGCTCTTGACTGTGCCAAAGAAACACTTCCCCGCACAAAGTCTGGAAAAGACAAATTCAGCCAACAGGAAATCTGTGTTATCAAAGCTGTGTTTCCAATCCCAGTGGGCATTAAGACAGTTGGATTTCAGGAATTTCATCCCAACTTCAGAAGAAAAAGCACAGAAAAACCACAGCATTTTGGCCTAGTAAACCTTTATTTTCATCACTACCACAGGAACCTAAAATGCATGTGCGATACATTTGGGAGAAGAAATACAGAATTAATAAAAAATGAACATTATCTGGTTGAATGGAGTCACTTCAGATCCTACACAATTCTTCTCATCTACAATACACAGTTATTGTTATTAAAGCTATCTAAACCCCAACACTACAAATGGCAACTACTGGGCTTGAATTCCCTCAGCAGTAAAACTCCATTTGTACAGGCAGTGACACGAGATGCCCGTGAATGGTGCTTTTAAAAGGCCATATATCCATAGTGAGCACTGGAGTTGCCAAAGCTATTGGAGCAGGCTGCACATTTCTATGCAAATGCCAGAGAGTGGGGAGATCTACTCAGCAGGAGTTTGAGGATAAACGCACTCTCCTCAGTTCACAGAGGAGAGGGAACAGCAAAGCACTTCAAACTCTTCAATGTAAATCAGCTGTCCAGGCAGGAGTGAACAGTATTCAGTGTCTTCAGGAGAAGATCCTGCCCTGCGTTCCTCTTGCCTTCATTCCCCATGTCTGGAAGAGCAAAGGAGGGTTTGAAGTACATTTAATGAAATTGGGCTAATGAAGCACTGTTTGACAGCTTAGTGCTCCCTCACCTCAGAGCAGAAACAGCTTGATACTCATGAGTGCATTGAAGGCGATGCTCTTTGCCAGCAGGACTCTCAAACCCAGCACAGCCATAGACAGCATGTTCACTCTCTCCCCTTCAGGATCTGCTCAGGGACCAGAAAAGATGGCAGAGATCATGGTCTAGGTTTTGATGTTGTGATCTTGGCACAAAGTGGGAAAAACCACAGGTGATAGTTTCAGGGAAAGGAGAAGCAGCAAGGAACAGATGATAGAGAACATGGCACCAAGAGGGGAGCCCAGGGTCTGCCTCCTTTGCTTTTTGCTTCCTGGGGCTTGTGTGTTACTGCAGGAGCAACCTTGGGACAGCAGCTTGTGTCTGCCGAATTTGTTGTGTTCTGTTTCCTCTCCCCTGGAGAAAATACATTTCCATGCGTTTATCCCCCAGACAGCAGCAGAACTTCACAGCCTGTTTGGGTAACTCACCTTGTGCAGAAGGGTCTGTGCTGTTGCAAACCCTGTTACTGGCCCCTGGAACTGCTTCTTTAGCCTCCTCTTCTGGAGCTTGATAAAGAAAATGCATTTTAAACTGTATGCAGATTTTATACAGGATTATCCAAATATTCGTGTGACCATTCCCACAGGAACTAGAGGAAAGTACAGACTGGGGCTCAGATGATCAGTCATGGGTTCCAAGATTAATTTGAGGAGACAATTTCCTCATGCATTTGCAGGAAACGAAAGAATTCCTGCATTGTTTTGATTTTACTCTTTGAATGACTTCCAGGATGATAAAACAATTCCACGGAATAGAAACGTGCTTTTGTTAAAAGAAACTCTAAATTCCCCACCTTTAACTTTTCATTGATTTTAGAAAGGCTGTTTGAGTTTGTGCTGCAGGAGGTTTGCTGCTACAGGGGGAAATATTTACTCCTAAGGAAATTCACATTTTGAACGAATAGATTGTGTCTTTCCCCCTGACCCCTTAAAAAGTAACTCCAAGTATTTCAACTGTTGAGATAATTTCTTTTAGATGCTTTGAAACATCTTTCATGTCTCCCTGCTATAGTACAAATGTCTTTCTCATTTCTCTTGTGTCTACTGAATTTCTTGTGCTCTGATTCCTTTCCCCTGGAGAAAATACATTTCCATGCCTTTATCCCCCAGACAGCAATAGAACTTCACAGCCTGTTTGGGTAACTCACCTTGTGCAGAGGGGTCTGTGCTGTTGCCAACCCTGTTACTGGCCCCTGGAACTGCTTCTTTAGCCTCCTCTTCTGGAGCTTGATAAAGAAAAGGCATTTTAAACTGTATGCAGATTTTATAGAGGATTAACTAAATGTTCATGTGACCCTTCCCACAGGAACTTGAGGAAAGTACAGACTGGGGCTCAGATGATCAGTCATTAATTCCAAGATTAATTTGAGGAGATAATTTCTTCATGCAGTTGCAAGAAACAGAACAATTCCTGCATTATTTTGGTTTTACTGTTTGAATGACTTTCAGGATGATAAAACCCATTCCACTAAATAGAAAATACGCTTTAGTAAGAAAAAGACCTCAAAACATATCCCTCCTTTAACTTTTTGTTGCTTTTAGAAAGGCTATTTGAGGTTGTGCTGCAGGAGGTTTGCAGCTACAGGGGGAAATATTTAGTCATAAGGAAATTCACATTTTGAACAAATTGATTGTGTCTTTCTCTCTGCCCCCCTAAAAAAGTATCTCCAAGTAATTCAGCTGTAGAAAGCATTTCTTTTAGATGCTTTGAAACATCTCTCATGTCCCCCTGCTAAAGTACCAAATGTCTTTCTCATTTCTGCTGGGTGCACCGGGCAGTGCTGACGAGCAGGAGAACACCAAGGCCCACAGGACACTGTGTCCAGAAATCAGTGACAGCTGTGCCACCAAACTGTACCTGGCAGTGCTGTTATCGTGCTGTTGTTGTATTTGGCCGTGCAGGTCACCTCTGTGTCTCTTGTCACACTGACCACTTTAATTGCATTGTACAAGCCCTCTGAGGTCAAAATGGATGTGCTCTGTTCATATACGACCTCCTTAGAGGGCATCTCCAAGCTGATGTTCTTTGTCTTGAAATTCCTTGCCAAACAAGCTGCTTTCCCAGGGCTGCCACCTTCTTTCAGTTTTTTGGATTTCATCACAATGACTTGAGGGACAGAACTGGCTGGAATGTCTGTAAAAAAAAGTGTTATTTTGACATTATTAATTTTACTGCAAGCTTGCCCCAGTGTTGAGTGACTGACAATTCCCATATACTCCAGCTGTGATTAATTTGTAGCATTACCAATCACTGTTTTTTTGTTGTCTTTATTTCTTGCTGCTGCTTCCAAAAGAAAAAATTAAAGAAAGAAAGGGTGTGGGGAGGGTATTTTATAGGAGACTTAATTCTACAGGATCTCAGCTTGCTTTTGCTGAAGCTCGTGCATGTAGGTGAACTCTTGATTTTGTAAGGGACCTACAAACAAGAAGGGAATGTTTACGAATGGTACTCAAAGGATCCAGTTATTCTGCTTTCTCAACAATTTAAATGCAAAATATTACAATTCGATCAGGATTGCCTTGCATATTCCTGAGACATGAGGTAATAACTGTGTTTTCCTTTACTCTCCCTCCCGTCCCCAGTTCTCCTCCAGGTGTGGCTAAAGGGTCTAAGCACAGCAGGAGTGGCAGAGAGAACAGAAGTCAATGTGTTGCTTCAGTGTTGTGCCAAGTACCTCCTGTGGGGGCCTCCAAAAGTGGAGCTTTGAAAGAATCTAAAAGATGCTGCCAAGTTTTTGCTGGATTTGAGATCACTGCTTTCCCCCGTCAGGTTCTCTGAAGCTTTTAGGTGTATTTTTTCCACTTTTGAACGACTTGTAGTGTTGAATTCCTCAGGAAATACGAGATATGCAAGGGACTGACAACTACAAAGGATGGTAAAGCAGAAGCCTTCTCTGGGAATTTGTCATAAGACATACAAGAAATAAGATTGCTTAAACTTGCAGGAGCTGTCTTACAAGGAAACAGATGGCCTCAAAAGAATTTAGCAGCCAACAAATCATTGTGGTACCGTGGTTTCTTTTTTAAACAAAATATCTTTGTCTCCAGGTCCGGTCATACATGGAGAAAAAAGGATGATCTGACAAAGCAATGTCAGGACTTAACACAGATGAGCAATTTGAATTAGAGTAAAACCATGGAACTGAAAGGAATTCTCCAGCATCCTTCCATGGCAGAAAGCTGTTGGACACATCCACAAAGGTTTACATCTCTACTTTGACAGGAGCATCCTGATGGGTCTCTTGGTAAAGAGAGGTGCATTAGGCTTTTCATTTTGCATGGTGTGTGCCTCGCAGGTGGGTCAAGAGATCCCTCAGGTCTAACATTTTTCTCGTCATGGTGCTGATCAAAGTTTGATCAAGGGGCTCTGGTTTTACAGCCTTTGCCCATCAGCCTTATGGCACTGCTGAGGAACTGAGGTGAAAGCCAAATTGTGCTCTGCCAGAACTTCATGGGTTGGCCCTGCTTATCAAACAGGCAGAACTACACACTTGTCCACCCCTACTGCAGCCAGACACCCAACAGAAATCAAACACTGACAGGAGAAAAAGTGAAAATTCAAATAGCACCTTGGAAAAGGGCAATGCAGACAGGATCCCTATTGGGCTCCACAGTCAGTTGAGCTCCTTTCCCAAAGACAAGAGCAGCAGTAACACACAGATAAAACATGCAAATCAAACATGGCTTGTTTTGCTATTCTTCCTATCCACATTTCCTTCCCAGGTGTTGCACCATGGTTTGCCAGAGCCTGTCAGTCCTGTGCGTTCTGTGTTCTCTGAGAAGATCTTGAAAGGCTTTTCATGTGCTCTCCTCCCCAGGAATGCCAAACAGCCTGAATACAAACAAGCTGCTTCTGTGCAAGAATTCCCTGGGCAAGATCTTCAGCAAGAAACAATGGACACAGTGCAATTGTAGTTCACAGAGCAGAAGATTTGTTTTCTCTGACCCCAGAAGCCTTGAAACATTGGGTTTTCTTTTAGACACTTAAATGTAGAGATTTTAGATAAAAGTTAGTTCTGTTAAAATTAACTAGTATAGAAAAAGATGCAGAACTCAGATAGAAAGAAATTAATGATTAAATGCAGAGTGGCCTTTGATTATTTGATATTTACTCAGCTGTGCTTAGAACAGACAATTAATAATCTTAAGAAAAGAAGTTCAAAGGAGAGCCTAGACAGTTTTTGCCCAGATGCAACCTACTTAGACACAATAGAGGAGGGCATTGGGAGTTTTCTAGGGTCAAATGTATTGTCAAAAATCAGCGAAGTAAGAAGGCCACACTGATGAAGACTCATATTACTTCCTCAAAAGCAGCCCTCAGACTCATTTTTCAGACCACCGACCCAATTCCATTGCAGGAACTGTGCATGCTTAATGACTTTTTGCTAATTTCCATATGAAGTGGGGAATGGTAGGCGCTTATGCTATGAATATGTATCTGTATTTGAAATATGCATTATTGTTATAGGTAAATAAGTTCTGTGTTGCATTGTTATTTCGGACCTGTACATTTGGGAGCTATCCCTGCAGCTCTCCGGCGCTGAGATAAACATACATTTTCTAACCTTAACAAGTTAGAGAGTCTTTGTCCGTCTCAGGTGTATATCGATATTAGATCTATATCTACGTTTTAATAATTCAGCCTCACCTGAGTCCCACTGGTTTGCATTACCTGACAATACAGCCATGAATTCCTATCACTGCTTGCTTCTGGGAGGGATTTGTGTTTTATGTTCTGCCAATTTATTTGGCCGAAATTTTTACTTCTCCTTTGTTTTCATCTTAAAAAGACGAAGGAAGAGCCCTATACTCAAAATGTGATGGGCCTTAGCATTCTTAATGAGTGTTTTATCTGGAATAAACTAACGAGAACCAAAAGAAAAACATCCTCTGTCCTTAACTCTCCTATCTCTGCCCTGAAGAGAATATGCCTGGAGTATCCCACAGTGACATGAATGTTTATTATTTTATTTCATTTTGATTTGGGGGAATTCTCCAAAGATTCACATAATAAAGTATATGTGCTCTAAACATCTTAAAATGAATATTAGTAGCTCCCAAAGGAATTCAAAACCAAAAGGGGGAGGTTGCTCACATCCTGGAAATTTTGGTTTCAACTTAGTATCTCAGCAGACTCGAGAGAGGTTTGATTCTTAAGGCTCAATGTCTTTTACTCTCAAACAGAATCCCAAAATCTCTGTGCAGCTCTGAAAATATCCTGTCCTCAGCTAGAAAAAGAAAATCATTGAACAGCATGGAAAGAAGAGGTCTTTCTTCAGAATGATATCGTTGCATTCCTTTATCCGTATGGAGTTGGAAGTGCACAGATATTGTTTCCAAATACACATTTATTCCCATGCAATATTTCTGCAGATATGGACAGATATTAGGCAGCACTCAGGGGAGTCCCATGCCCTTCTGGAAGGACAGCAGGAGGTTTTAGGGATGTAAAATAACATGGGACATTCTTGCAGCACTTTAAAGACATGCAGAGCTCTGAAAGCACAGCAACAGCTCCTAAGGGATGCACCAGGATCTTTAGGATAACACAGACCAACACTGAAAACTCCTCTGCCACCCCAACCTTCACATTCCCTTAGAAAAGCTTGGGGTGACATCCACCTTTATTGTCCACCATGGAATTCCAAATAAAAATGGGAATAACTAAGGCTTCTTAGAATCCCTACTCCCCACACTGGTGTTTTCAGAGCCCACACAACTTGGGAGCCAATTGTCTTTCATTGCAGGAGCTCTTGGATATGAGGCACTTGTGAGAACTTAAGCCCAAGGCTATTAAAGCTCCTTCCTCCTCTGTCTCCAGGGCAGTGCAATTACTGACCTGGGGACACTGTGAGTGTGGTGCTGCTGACAAAACTTCTCAAAGCAGGCAGTTACACATCTGTCTCTAAACTCCTCAGCCCTGTGAGCTCTTCCCTGAGCTCTGCATTCCTGCCCCAAGTGAGTCAGTGGAAGTGCACTGCAGAATAGGACACTTCCCAGCAAATTTGGGCCAGAATGCTGCCCAAAGAGGGAATTAGTTATAGGGTGCTCAGCAGTGCCCTGCTGGTGTTTGGGGATCATGGAACAATGGTGCTGTGCAGAGTCAGCCCAGTTGTTCTGGGAAAGCTTCCTGAGCAGATCCAAGCTGAGGATTTGGCTTGAGAGCCTGGCTGGAGGGTGAGGGCACTCAAGGGGTCATTGTAGCTGGAAATTCTTACAGGGAACCCAAAACCATTATATTCCTTTGTCTGCCCCCACCTTAATTTTAAATGAAGTTTTAGAAATAAGGAAATGTCACTTACTTGGTACAACTGTGAGAGTCGTCCCTGGTCCAAACACAAGCTTATCTGCCCTCACACTGCTGAGGCTTATTCCAATAAAGCACTGTTTTCTCGTGGTGTCCAAAAGTGTTGCAAAAACAGGAGATGGAAAGCCAAACATTTGTCCTAATTAGCCATGGGTGCAAGTCCATGAGAGAATCCAGGGCTACATTTACTTCAAAAACTGGAAAGGGATAAATTATTAATTGAATAGTTCAATGTTTTCAGTTAGCTTGAGTACAGAATTTCCAAGTTCTCCCTTTCTTCCACCTTTTGGAATCCCCATGAGCTCTTTTATGTTTCCAGGATAAACAGAAATATAAAAAGAATATTCTCTCTGTCCTCTTAATCATTACAGTCCCCCACCTCCTTTCTTTCCCAAAATATCTCCCCTTTTTTGCCCCTTTGTGTTTTTGTACAGGACCCCATGCTGTTTATATCATTGTGGATCCCCAGTCTGAAACACAGTGATATATTTCATAGCAAAAACTGTTTCTGTTCCACTACACAGAATTTTGGAGTCTACAGGCAATCACATGACTTGTTCTGGGTTTTAAGACCCAACGTACCACATGAAGAAACACTACATGGCTTTCAAGGAAGGATCTATAACAATATCAGAAAGGCTGAGTTGTAAATGAGAACTTGGGGATTACATGACAGCTCTGGAAAGTCTGATGGAGTTAAGCTGGATAGAAAGCAGGAAAATAATCAGTACTTTTTGTGTTATTTCAAAGCATTTCTTACAATGCAGTCTGTTCCCCGCACTTCTCTTCCTTGTGGGTGCTAGTGAGAGTGTGACCAGAGTTCTGGGATGTAGCAGGCTGCTCTGGGACTGTGGGGAGGAATGGATTAAAAGCAGAAGACTCAGGAGGATCGCAAATCGCTCAAGTGACCTTGCAGCTGGGATTGACCCTTGATGGCCCAGGGTGAACTGGCCCCAGGGATCCTCTAGCATGGACCCAGTTCAGATGCTGCTGTCTCTCGGTGCCTCTGCCTGGCTCTTGCTCCAGGATTCCCCCAGGTTAGCATGGCCATGGAAATAAATGAACTCTTTGTGAGTTTGTGGCTGCTCCGGCTGCTGCCTGTGCTGCCTCACACAGGGGGTGGTAGCCAAGAGCTTGTGGGCTCGGGTGGGATTCTCCTTCATCCTGCTGGTGAGGGGCGAGGTGGAGAGAGGGAGGAGTGGAGGGATCCTGCAGCTCAGCAGTTGGTTACACAGCTGGCATTGGCAAATGGGATTTGCTGTCTATGGAATATTGTTGTTTAGAAGTGTTCTCACAGAAAGGATCTGATTACTCTTTTGTCTTTTAACAAACAACAAGAGAATTAATGTGAAATATTTTAAAGGTTTTCTGGGGAGCATCTCTCAGGCTTATTAATTTTCAATTTCTTTTCATTCTATGTTTCCTAAGTGTTTCTAGATCTTCAAACATTTCTGTCCTCAAAGCCTATTTGCATGCCAAAGAAAAAATCTGTCCATGCTTAAGAATTGTTCAGATGTTATTTTGGTTCAGCGGATGGTGCTATAATTGATTCTGTTTGCCTCTGTTATAGTTGACTAAATTTGGCTTTTAAGTTGATTTTTACTTTACCATAATCATTTTGATTAATGCTTACCTGGAATTGTGGATCATTTTCCTAAACGTCAGATGCAGTTCTACGACACAAAAAGCAAAGAGCATTATTTCATCCCATTTGCACTGTTGTTGATCCTAAGGACAGAGGTGTGTTTCCCATTTTTAATCACCAGTTTTAACTGGGACTACATTACACAGGGTATGGGAAAAGGCTGAGCAAGTGAATTCTTTATTCACCTCAGGCTTCACCAGCCAGATCGGCCTTTAGGAATTTCATTTCCCAGAGTCCAAGGGGAGAGGCTGGAGCACAGAATATCTACCCTTGAAAAGTCCATGCAACTGAGTTGTATTCTCATCTGTAACAAAGGGCTTTGTCCAAAAAGTTCCATGAAGTCAGTGCTGAGAGCACAACTAAAGGAAGAATAAACAACATCCACTCTCTCCTCACCCCCCAGGACCCTTTGCCTCACTGCAGAAGGCTGTAAATGTGGCTAAGCATGATTGCCACTTCCCAAAGCCATGCTGACTGTCTGGGAGGAAGGAAGCCCAGGAGATGCTGCAGAGGCCAGAGCACAGATTTCCCTGATGCCCAAGGTGAAGGCCATGGTGATGCAGGTGATGTCAACTGAAGGTAGTGCAGATATTGACCCAGCAGCCTATAGAGTTCCCCACACAGAAGCAATTGCATATGTCCTACAAAGGTCTGTGTCTCCATGCAGAGCTCATGCTGGAGCAGGCTCCTGACAAGAACTGTGGTCTCACAGAGCAAGTAGCCCATGTCATAGGAGGTTTTCTGGGAGAACCTGCAGGGACCCACACTGAAGCAGTCTATTCCTGAAGGACTGCACAGTGAACTAGACCCACACTGGAGGAGTTTGTGAAGAACTGCTTTCAGTGCGAAGAACCAAAGTTGAAAAATTCCTTGAGAAATGTCTTCTGTGAGTTGGACTCCACATTGAAACAGAAGAGCATGTGAAGGAAGAAGTGGCAGAGAAAATGTGTTATGAATTGAGTGTTCATTCCCCATCTCTGTGCAATGATTGGGTAGATGAGATGTTTTCAGGTATGTCTTTTTTCCTCATTATCCTACTCTGATTTGATCGACAGTGCATTAAATTAATTTCCCAAGTCCATGTGTTTGCCCATGGTGGCACTGCCGGGACATCTCCCTGTCCTTATCTCAACCCACAACCCTTCACTGCATATATTTTCCCTTGTCCAGTAGAGGAGGAGCACTGAGACAGCAGCTTGCTGAGCCCCTGGAGGACAGCCAAAGTCAGGCCACCCCACCTCCTCAACTCCTTCTTCCTGATCAGGTGCTCTGTAGCAGCCACCCAGAGCAATGGCATCCCTGCTGATCTGTCTTTCCTAAACAGCCTGGCTCCATCCACAACAGCCCTGTGGAAGCTACAGCAACACATCTCCATCATTCCATGGCTCTGCAGCCAAGGCACAGAGGAGGAATGAGGCTGTGCTGGACAGGAGCCCAGGCAATGTCCACTGAACCTTGTACTGCTCTGGGAACAGCCTCTGAAGTTCCAAGAACAGATCGTCCGGCACCGTAAGTGGTGCCAGCCCTTCTACCACATTTCCTTCCACTGCCATTTAGTGCCACCAAGCCAGAGGGATGTTTCCTGCACCTGCCATTGCCTGACAAGAGCTGCAGGGAGCAGTTGCTAGAAAGAATTCCTGAGAGATGTCTTTCCCATCTGATGGTTTTTGGTTCACTCTGCTTCAAAGTTGCCCCAGAGTGGTTCTGCTCCACAGTAATATGTTGCTGAATCCTCTTGCTTTGCTGCCAGGACTTTCAGTGTGAATCTGTTCCTGTAGCTGTCCCCTGATCCTTCAAAATGACCTTTGAAACCTTCTCCATAGATAGCTCCCCCCCTGTAAATCCATTCCAGAGTGCCTCGTGTGCTCTGACGGTACCAGTACATGAGGTAGTTGCTCATTTCAGCTCCCCTCATGTTGCAATTGAAGGTGACTGCATCTGCCTCTCGCACAGTCACTTCCCTGGGGTGCTGCTCCAAGGCCATCTGGCCAGTGACTGCTGCAGAGAGCAAGAGCAAGCCACAGTCACTCCAAGATTCAACAAAGGTCAGGGCAATGCTGGTGGGGCTTTGGAATGGCACAGGACCAGTTGGTGGACGAAACTGTCCTCTTTGAACCCAGCTGACACAGATGGGCAGAGGTGGAAGCAGCCTTCAAGGCTCACAAAAAAGGAGACACCATAATTCCCTCCCTCCTTTTCCATGGCAGACAGGAATGTGTTTTTGATTTTCCCCAAAGAAACAGGAAGGTTTTACACCATGGAGGGACAAATCCCTTTGTCTTTGCACAGACAGGATGATGAGGATGCCACTCTCCTGTCCCTGAAATGGCTCTACATGAGCACAGGAAAGACAAAGGCCTGTCACAGGCAAGTGAGGCCTGGGCCCTGTGCTGCCATCCTCCAGCTGGTGTGTGCCAGAGGGGCCGCAGTGGCCCAGGAGCAGAGTGTCCAGTGCCAGGGCAAAGCGCTGGGCCCCAAGGTGTAAGTGCAGCAGGGAGGTGCCCTGCGTGTGCCCAGGCTGCAGAGGAGGCAGCGTGGATGGAGGTGCTGAGCTCCCAGCTGCAAGAGGAGCAGGGCTGTTCTCACCGGGCTCCACAGGCATGGCTGGGCAGGTGGAGCCGGGGAACAGGTCCGGCTGCCAGCGCTCAGCACAGCTCCCCAGAGCCGTGCAGAGCACAGGGCCACGCTCAGCTCGTGGGGCCATCAGCCCTTCCCTTCACTTACCTACAATGGGCAATAAGCCCACAGTGCACAGGGCACTCCACATGGCCAGGCCCGCTCTGGCTCGCCTCTCTGCACCTTCTCTGTGCCTGCACAACAGCTCTGCCACACCTTGCCTGCCTGGGCCTTTGTCACTGCACTCAGGCCCAGGCCCTCCTAGTCCCTCCCTCTGTCTATGACAACAGAGACGGGAGAGGTGGGGGCAGGAGGAGCAGAACTTGAAGCTCTTGCTGCCTTCCTGGTTGTCTCTCACCCTGTTTGGTGAAAGAACATACAGTTTGTTGGGCAGGAAATGCTGTGGTGCACAAAAGGTGTCGTGTTTGTGCTGGGCCAGCCCTGGCCTTTCTCTGAGCAAGTCTTGCAGGCTGCTGCTGGGATTTTGGAGCTGACCAGGGAGGATGTCAGCTCTTCCTTGTTCTTGCCTGCTGTCTTGGTGTGAAAGACAGGTGTCTGCTATGTAAGGTGGGAACCTCCCTTAGGATAGAGAATGTAACCCCCCCTTCCCTCCAAATTAGTATAGCTTTGGAATCAAGGGCTTTCAGGGAAAAATAAGGGAAAAGCAATGGCAGTTCTTTACTCGTATCTATAACAAGGTAACAAGCAGTAACAACAGTAGCAATAACAAACAAAAACCAGAAAGCTCAGTGGCAGATGTCCCTGGGCTGCCAGGCACTGTCCCTTTGGTGCAGTCACGGTCACAGCCAGCAGGGGCGCTGTTGGCTCCCGGCCAGGAAGGGCAGGTGCGATGAATCCCGCGCGGCTGCAGGGGGCACTGTGGGGCGAGGTCAGGTCTGTGTCTCGTCGGTAATGGCGGATGGGCTGGGCAGGGATGGCATGAGCAGGACACGCTGGGCAGGGAGCTCAGAGCAGGGAGCTGGATTGGCAGGATGACTCACCCAGGCTAGCCAGCAGAAGGTGGCAGGAACTCCACAGTTGTGGCAGTGTGTTCCGGCAAGTGAGGCACGGCGCGGTGGCAGCTGGGCCCCCTCTGCAGCAGCTGCAAATGCAGCCGGGAAGATGTGCACTCCAGGAGGGGAAGAGGGAGGTTGGAATCCCATGTTTTTTCCCAAACAAAATCTCACCTCAGATAAATGGGAAGGCAGTGCAGAGCCGGGCTTTTCCCCAGTCACTGAGAAAAGGAGACAGGAATTTTTTCACTGTTCCCCCTCCCAAGTCCAGTGACAAAGTGGAAGTCCCAAAGGCCAGATGTCTCTTCCACTCATCCCACCCGGCCACATCCTTTGTCTATTACAAAAGAGTAAATGGTCCTTGAGTACCTAGTCATTGTGGTTTCTTAGTAACAGAAATGGAGAAAATTCCCTCGCTCAACCTTCAAAACCTGGATACTTGGACAAGGTGCTCTGTGGAGAGAATTGTTAAGACAGGGGTGGGAAAAGGGAGCTGGGGAGATAAGAGAAGCCCATTGAGACTGGGGGCTCGAGGCTGGGAAAAAATGCAGTGGGGTGAAAGGCCAGGGAGACATACGCTGCTTTGGGACACTTGGGGATGCTCCAACATCGCATAACATGCCAGATTCCCCATGGCCCTAAGGCCATGTAGAATTTGTCTAGTTTAGAGAAAAGGAGGCTGAGGTGCTGCCTCATCCTTCTCTCAGCTCGGTGAGGAGGGGAAGTGGAGAGGGATGTTTTCCTTGGTGCTCACTGATAGGTCATGTGGGAAAGGTTCAGAGCTGCACCCAACGATGTTTAGGTTGGATGTTAGGAAGCATTTCTTTAATGAGAGAGTGTTGAAACATTGGAACAGGTGTCCTGGGAAGGCCATCAATACTCCAAGCCTGTCAGTGTTTCAGAGGCATTTGGACAATGTCTTTTGAAAAATGCTTTAACTTTGGGTCAAGCCTGGAGGGGTCAGACCATTGGACTAGACAGTCCTTTTAGCTCCCTTTTCTTTCAAATACTCTTCTCTTTTCTCTCCCCTGCCCTACCCTTTCCCCCACCTTCCTTTGTCTCCACTGAGATCCCTCAGGCACAACAAGACCCCTGATCCCAGGCACAGCTCACTCACTGACTCTCCCCTTGCATGGGCTGTGACCCATGTGAACATGCAGGAGGGGAGGAAGCTGATGTGGTTCAGGCACACCCCAAGTGTTTCTCACTGGGGGCCCTCCAGGGTGCAGTAATAGAGTGCACTGTCCCCCAGCTCCAGCCTGCTGATGGTCAGGGTCCCAGAGCTCTTGCCAGCCTGGCAGGAAAACCTCTTGTGGGCAAAAGGGGCTGTGTGGCTGTAGGAGCCTCCACGGCCCTGGCACTGCAGCAAGTACTGCAGGGGTCCACCAGGACACTGCCGACACCAGGCCACGTAAATATAGGAGTCTTTGGAGCTGTAAGTGCAACAGAGGCTCCCAGTACTTCCTGCTGGCCACCACACTGCAGAGCTTGTTGCTTGGATCTCGTCACCTTGAAATGCAGCTGAAAGAGACCCAGGCCCATTGCATCACTGCTTTGCTCTCAGTGGTGTGAGAAGTAGGCCCCCAAAAGGGTCAAAGGAAGCAGGCAAAGGTGTTGTCAATGCCCAGGTGCTTGGAGTGCCCTGGGGAAGAAGGAGACCAAAGGAAGGCAGAGTGGCCAGGCTGTTTTGTGCTTTGAACAACCTCTACACAATGAAGACTTGTATTTGGGATTTCAGACATGCCATATAGCATGGGGGTATGGAGCTCTGAAAGAAAGGCCAGAACAAGCTGCAGTGACCAGTGATGGCCCCTGATTCCTTGGGAACACCTGTGAGCTACCTCAGAATTCTCCATCTTAAAATCTCATGGGCCCTGCTCCAGGCCCCATCAGGTTTTTGTTAAAGCACAGCTGGATTTCCTGTCCCCGTGTCAAATGGCACAGAAGTACCTGGCAGAGTCCCGGGGGTCCAAGGCCCACAGGGACAGGGATGACTCGGACCGGGAATTGCCTCTGGACATCAAGACTCGACCTTGCACTGCTGGCACGCTTTCATTGCGAGAGAAGTCAGGGCTGATAACGGACACCCACTGCAGGCTGCCTCCGGGAGCCTGACGGTACCACCAAATATCATAATAATCAAAGTTGAATCCGGATCCACGGCAGGAGAGAGTCACGGAGTCGCCGGGCACTCGCAGCCCTCCGCCAGCCTCCTCCAGCCTCACCTGTGCCCAGAGCCCTGCGGAAGAAGATTGAAGGAAACGGGCAGGACACGACCACGCATCGAGGACGTTGTCCCGGTGTCCCGGTGCCCCCGGGCTGGCAAAGCCACAGCCACAGCCACCGCCACAGCCACAACCACAACCACAACCACCCCGCTCCCGCTCGGCAAAGCCCCGCGCCCGGAGCGATGGCCGTGAGCGCTCCGGGGCTGAGCTGGACCTGCTCCAGACACTGCCGTCGGGCCCGTGGCATGGACTGAACCTGTCTCTGTCCGTGTCCTGACCCTGTATCAGTCCCTGTCCCTGTCCTGTCCCTGTAACAGTCCCGGTCCCTTTCCCTGTATCTGTTTCTGTCTTTCCCCGCTGCCCCCGCCCGGGCTCGCTGCTCTCCCCGCCCGACTCTCACCTGCCGGCCACAAGGCCAAGGCCAAGGCCAGCAGCCACGGCCCCAGCCCGGCCGACATCGTGGCCAGCCCCGGCTCCGCCGCAGCCGCCCAGGAGCCGAGCGGAGCCGCGCTCGGGCCGCTGCCGCCCGGCCCCGCCTCGCCGGGGCAGCGCCGCCGCCTCTGCCCGCCCCCGACACAGGCGCCAGGGGTCCCGGGGCCGCGGTCCCGCCGGGGCAGCGCCAGCTCCAGCCACGGCCGGGCCACGGACACAAGGCATTCTCTGAAGCCCGGTTTGTATAAGTGAGGCATCTTCCAATTTCAACACTTCTGTGATGCTGTGAAGGACCTTCAGACACATTCTGGAGCCCCATGATATGTGGCAAGGAGAAAACTGGCTTTGCCATCTCTGACAGTTGTCACCTGAGGAGAGACACAAGGACACTGAGCATAGAATGAGGTTGTTCCTCTGCAGACCATGGCAATTGATGCAGGAGCAGATATTGACCCTACAGACAGAGCAGGACCCCACACAGGAGCGCGTGGATATGGCCTGAAAAAATCTGTGACTCCCTGGAGACATTGGAGCAGGCTCCTGACAGGAATTGTGGTTCCATGGAGTGAGCAGCCCATGCCACAGGAGGTTTTCCGGCAGAACCTGTGTCCCACAGAAGAGCCACAGTGCTGCAGTCTGTTCCTGAAGGGGTGCACCCCATGGAAAAGACCCGCTGGGCTGGAGGAGTTTGTGAAGAACTGCAGCCAGAGAAAAGAACCTGCAAAGGAGAAGTTCCTGCATTGGAGGACTGTTTTCCATGGGTTGGACTCCACATTGAAGCAGGGGAAGAGAGTGAGAAGGAAGAAATGGCTGAGAAAACATGTTTTGAATGGATTGCAAAGTACATTCCCCATCCCTGTGTGCAGGGATGAGGTGGAGGAGATGTTCCATGATTTGTTCTTATTTCACATGAACTTACTGCGATTTGATTGGCAATGACTGAAATTCATGTCCCCCAGTCCATGTGTTTGCCCATGGTGGCAGTGCTGGGACATCTCCCTGTTCTTATCTCAATCCACAAGCCTTCATTGCCTATTTTTTGCCATGTCCAGTAGAGGAGGGGCACTTAGACAGCAGCTTGCTGAGCCCCTGGAGGACAACCAAAGTCAGACCACCACACCTTCTCAACTCCTTCTTCCTGATCCGGTGCTCTGTAGCAGCCACCCAGAGCAATGGCATCCCTGCTGATCTGTCTTTCCTAAACAGCCTGGCTCCATCCACCACAGCCCTCTGGAAGCTACAGCAACACATCTCCATCATCCCATGGCTCTGCAGCCAAAGCACAGAGGACAAATGAGGCCATGGTGGACAGGAGCCCAAGCAATGCGCACTGAACCTGCGCTTACTCCAACAGCCTCTGAAGTTCCCAGAACAGATCCTCCTGCACCATAAGTGGTGCCAGCCCTACCACATTTCCCTCCACCGCCTTTTAGTGCCACCAATCCAGGGGGATGTTTCCTGCACCTGCCATTGCCTGAAAAGAGCTGCGGGGAGCAGTTGCCAGAAAGAAATGCTGAGAGACCTTCTTCACCATGTGATGGTTTTTGGTTCAGTCTGCTGCAGAGCTGCTCCAGAGTGGTTCTGTTCCACAGTAATATGTTGCTGCATCCCCTTGCCTTGCCACCAGGGTCTTCTGTGTGAATCCCTTCTTGGAGCTGTCCAATGATCCCTCGAAGTGATCTTGGAAAAATCCATGGTGAAGCAATTCCAGAGTGCCTCGTGTGCCCTGACGGTACCAGTACATGAGGGATTTGCTTATTTCAGCTCCCCTCATGCTGCAATTGAAGGTGACTGCATCTCCCTCTCTCACGGTCACTTCCCTGGGGTGCTGCTCCAAGGCCATCTGGCCAGTGACTGCTGCAGAGAGCAAGAGCAAGCCACAGTCACTCCAAGGTTCAGCAAAGGTCAGGGCAATGCTGGTGGGGCTATGGAATGGCATGGAACAAGTGGGGGGACAAAATCATCCTCTTTGAACCCAGCTGACACAGATGGGCACAGCTGGTAGCAGCTATCAAGGCTCACAAAAATAGAGATAACACAATTCCCTTCCTCCTTTTCCCTGTCAGACTGGAAGCTGTTTCTGATTTTCTCCAAGAAGCAGGAAGGTTTTATCCCGTGGTGGAAAAAATCCCTTTGTCTTTGCACAGACGGGATGGTGAGGAAGCCACTCTCGTGTCCCTGAAATGGCTCTACATGAGCACAGGAAAGACAAAGGCCTGTCGCAGGCAGGTGAGGCCTGGGCCCTGTGCTGCCATCCTCCAGCTGGTGTGTGCCAGAGGGGCCGCAGTGGCCCAGGAGCAGAGTGTCCAGTGCCAGGGCAAAGCGCTGGGCCCCAAGGTGTGAGTGCAGCAGGGAGGTGCCCTGCGTGTGCCCAGGCTGCAGAGGAGGCAGCGTGGATGGAGGTGCCGAGCTCCCAGCTGCAAGAGGAGCAGGGCTGTTCTCGCCGGGCTCCACAGGCATGGCTGGGCAGCTGGAGCCGGGGAACAGCTCTGGCTGCCAGTTCTCAGCACAGCTCCCCAGAGCCTTGCTGAGCACAGGGCCACGCATCAACCCTTCCCTTCACTTACCTACAATGGGCAATAAGCCCACAGTGCACAGGGCACTCCACATGGCCAGGCCCACTCTGGCTCGCCTCTCTGCACCTTCTCTGTGCCTGCACAACAGCTCTGCCACACCTTGCCTGCCTGGGCCTCTGTCACTGCACTCAGGCCCAGGCCCTCCTAGTCCCTCCCTCTGTCTATGACAACAGAGACGGGAGAGGTGGGGGCAGGAGGAAACGATCTTGAAGGTTTTGCTGCCTTCCTGGGTGTCTCTCACCCCACGTGGTGCAAGAACAGACACTTTGTTGGGCAGGAAATGCTGTGGTGTGCAAAAGGTGTCGTGTTTGTGCTGGGCCAGCCCTGGCCTTTCTCTGAGCAAGTCTTGCAGGCTGCTCCTGGGACTTTGGAGCTGACCAGGGAGGCTGTCAGCTCTTCCTTGTTCTTGCCTGGTGTCTTGGTTTGAAAGACAGGTGTCAGCTAAGGAAGGTGGGAATCTCCCTTAGGGTAAAGAATTTGACACCCCTTCCCTCCGAATTAGTATAACTTTGGAAGCAAGGGCTTTCAGGCAAACATATGGGAAAAGGAATGACAGCTCTTTACTCGTATCTATAACAAGGCAAACCAGCAACAACAATAGTAGCAGTAACAAAAATACCCAAAACCCGGTGTGCGATGTCCCTGGGCTGCCAGGCACTTTCCTGTTTGGTGCAGTCATGATCACAGCCAGCAGGGGCGCTGTTGGCTCCCGGCCAGGAAGGGTAGGTGCGCTCACTCCCATGCAGCTGCAGGGGGCGCTGTGGGGCAAGGTCAGGTCTGTGTCACATGGGTAATGCCGTATGGGCTGGGCAGGGATGGCGTGAGCAGGGCAGGCTGGGCTGTGACCAGCATTCAGTACAACGGGATGGGCAGTGGCTGGCACACAGCAGGATGGGCTGGGCAGGGATGGCATGAGCAGGAAAGGCTGGGCAGAGGCTTGCATGCAGCAGGACGGGCTGGGCAGCGTTTGGCGTGCAGCAGGATAAGCTGGGCAGGGAGCTCAGAGCAGGGAACTGGAGCGGCAAGACGGCTCACCCAGGCTAGCCAGCAAAAGGTGGCAGGAACTCCACAGTTGTGGCAGTGTGTTCCGGCAGGTGGGGCACGGGATGGTGGCAGCTGGGCCCCCTCTGCAGGAGCTGCAGGCACAGCCAGGAAGATGTGCGCTTCAGGAGGGGAAGAGGGAGGTTGGAATCCTGTGCTTTTTTCCCCAAACAAAAGCTCACCTCAGCAAGGAAGAGAAGGCAGTGCAGAGCTGGGCTTTCCCCCAGTCACTGTGAAAAAGGAGACAGCAGTATTTTCACTATTCCCCCTCCCAAGTCCAGCGAGAAAGTGGAAGTCCCAAAGGCCAGATGCCAGTTACTTAAGGGCCATCTACTCTTACAAAAGAGACAAAGACTTTTGGCTAGGCAGGAACAGGAACAGGAGTTTGGAGGATTTGATAATGGGGACACTCGATCGCAAGTCTTGGAGGAGAGAGCAGTGGGAAGAAGTGGCTCTCTGCTTTTTGGCTGCGACTGCAGGAGGAAAACCCGGCTTTGCACTGGTTTTTCTCTACCTGGTGGGTGAGTTCTCACTTTAGGAAAAAAGGGACAGGACTCCAATCCTCTCTTCCCCTCTGGGAGGGTGCATCTCCCAGCTGTGCTGCAGCAGAATGGGACCCCTGCCTGCCGCCGCCCCGTGTCCTGCCTGCCACCACACTGCACCCTGCCTGCCACGGCCGTGGAGTCCCTGCTGCCTCCTGTGCTGGCTGGCTCGGGTGAGCCCACCTTGCCATTCCATCTCCCTGCTCTGGGCTCCCTGCTGCACACCATGCTTCTCTAGCCAGTCTGCCATTACGCACATGACACAGATCCAACTTCGCGCCACAGCGCCATCTGCAGCTTCCTGGGATTAATTGCACCTGCCCTGCTGGTCCAGGAGCCTAACAGCGCCCCTGCTGGCTGTGATTGTGACTGCACCAAACGGGAAAGCGCCTGGCAGCCCAGGGACATCTGCACTGAGTTTTTGGTTTTGTTTACTGTTTTTTACCTTGTTTACTGTTTTGTTACTGATTGTTTACCTCATTATAGATACTAGTAAATAACGCTTATTCCTTTTCCCATACCTTTGCCTGAGAGCCCTTGATTCCAAAGTTATAATAATTCGGAGGGAAGGGGGTTCACATTCTCTGTTCTAAGGAAGCTTCCCACCTTCCTTAGCAGATACTTGACTATCAAACCAAGACACGTCTGCAAAATTCACCCCTTCTGTGATGCTGTGAAAGACTCTCAGGCTCATTCATGTTTCTGCAGCTGAAATGGGCCAAGGAGACAACTGAAATTGCCATTTGTCAGTTGTTTATCACCTGCGCAGGGACACAAGGACACTGAGCATAGAATCAGGTTGTCCCTCTACAGACCATGGCAATTGACGCAGGAGCAGATATTGACCCTACAGACAGAGCAGGACCCCACACAGGAGTGAGTGGATATGACCTGAAAGAATCTGTGACTCCATGGGGACATTGGAGCAGGCTTCTGACAGGAACTGTGGTTCCATGGAGTGAGCAGGCCATGCCAGAGTAGGTTTTCTGGCAGAATCTCTGTCCCACAGAAGCGCCACAGTGCTGCAGTCTGTTCCTGAAGGGCTGTACCCCATGGAAAAGACCCGCTGGGCTGGAGGAGTTTGTGAAGAACTGCAGCCAAAATGGAAGAACCTGCATTGGAGAAGTTCCTGGAGAAATGTCTTGCATGGGTTGGATTCCACACTGAAGCAGGGGAAGAGAGTGAGAAGGAAGAAATGGCAGGAAAAACATATTTGGAGCTGATTGCAAGCCACAATCCCCATCCCTGTGTGCAGGGATGTCTTGGTTTGAAAGAAAGGTGTCTGCTAAGGAAGGTGGGAACCTACCTTAGATTAGAGAATGTGAACTGCCTTCCCATGAATTAGTATAACTGTGGAATCAAGGGCTTTCAGGCAAAGATATGGGAAAAGGAATAACAGTGCTTTACCAGTATCTATAACGAGACAAACAATCAATAACAATAGTCGCAGCAACAAACAAAAATAAAAACCCGGTGGCAGATGTCCCTGGGGTGCCAGGCACTGTCCCGTTTGGTGCAGTCACGGTCACAGCCAGCAGGGGCACTGTTGGCTCCCGGCCAGGCGGGGCAGGTCCGATCAATCCCGTGCAGCTGCAGGGGGCGCTGTGGGGCGAGGTCAGGTCTGTGTCACATGGGTAGTGGCGGACGGGCTGGGCAAGAATGGCGTGAGCAGGACAGGCTGGGCAGGGATGGTGTGAGCAGGACAGGCTGGGCAGGGATGGGGTGAGCAGGATGGGCTGGGCAGGGATGGTGTTTAGTAGGATGGGCTGTGCACAGATGGTGTGAGCAGAACAGGCTGGGCAGTGGCTGGCACTCAGCAGGACAGGCTGAGCAGGGATGGCATGCAGCAGGACAGGTGGGCAGGGAGCTCCATGTAGCAAGCTAGAGCGGCAGGACTGGCTCACCCAGGCTAGCCAGCAAAAGGTGGCAGGAACTCCACATTTGTGGCAGTGTATTCTGGCAAGTGGGGCGGTGTCAGCAGCAGCTGCAAGTACAGCTTGGGGAAATGTGCCCTCAGGGAGGGGAAGAGAGGGTTAGAATTCCATGCCCTTTTCTCGAACAAAGGCTCACCCACTAGGTAGTGAAAGCAGTGCAGAGCGGGGCTTTTACGCAGTCGCAACCAAAAGGAGTCATCAGTTCCACTCACTGTTGCCTTTCCAAAGTTTGGGCAGCAAGTAAGATTACCAATTGCCAGATCTCTCCTCCCCTCATCACACCCTGGCCACATCCTTTGTGTCTCTCACAAAACAGTAAAAGGTCGTTAAATATCATGTTGTTGGTTACCTAGAAACAGAAAGGGGAAGAACTCTGCCCTGCCCGCCTAACCTTCAACAAGGGATCAGGTGGAGGTGATGTTTCATGTTTTGGTCTTATTTGTCATGAATGTACTCAGATTTGATTGACAATGACTTCAATTAATTTCCCTAAGTCCATGTGTTTGCCCATGGTGGCACTGCTGGGACATTTCCATGTCCTTATCTCAGCCCACAGGTCTTCATTGCCTATTTTTTGCCATGTCCAGTAAAACAGGGGCATTGAGACTTCAGCTTGCTGAGCCCCTGGAGGACAACCAAAGTCAACTCACTACACCTTCTCAGCTCCTTCCAGATCAGGTGCTCTGTAGCAGCCACCCAGCGCAATGGCATCCCTGCTGATCTCTCGTCCCCACACAGCCTGGCTCCATCCACCACAGCCTTCTGGAAGCTACAGCAACACATCTCCAACATCCCGTGGCTCTGCAGCCAAAGAAGAATGAGGCTGTGCTGGACAGGAGCCCAGGCAATGTGCACTAAAACTGCACTTGCACAAACAGCCTCTGAAGTTCCCAGAAGAGCTCCTCCTGCACCATAAGTGGTATCAGCCCTTCTACCACGTTTGCGTCCACTGCCCTTTAGTGCCACCAAGCCAGAGGGATGTTTCCTGCACCTGCCATTGCCTGACAAGAGCCCTGGGGAGCAGCTGCTCGAAAGAAATGCTGAGAGATCTTCTTCCCTAAGTGATGGTTTTTTGGTTCAGTCTGCTGCAGAGCTGCTGCAGGGTGTTTCTGCTCCACAGTAATACGTTGCTGCATCCCTTTGCTTTGCTGCCAGGATCTGCAGTGTGAATCTGTTCTTAGAGTACTCCTTGTTTCCCTTAAAACGTCCACAGGTATAACCATTCCAGCAAATCCCTTCCAGAGTGCCCCGTGGGCCCTGACAGTACCAGTACATGTCGTACTTTTGCATTTCAGCTCCCCTCATGCTGCACTGGAAGGTGACTGCATCTCCTTCTCGCATGGTCACTTCCCTGGGGTGCTGCTTCAAGGCCATCTGGCCAGTGACTGCTGCAGAGAGCAAGAGCAAGCCACAGTCACTCCAAGGTTCAGCAAAGGTCAGGGCAATGCTGGTGGGGCTTTGGAATGGCATGGAACAAATGGGGGACAAAATCATCCTCATTGAACCCAGCTGACACAGATGGGCACAGCTGGTAGCAGCTATCAAGGATCACAAAAATAGAGATAACACAATTCCCTTCCTCCTTTTCCCTGTCAGACTGGAAGCTGTTTCTGATTTTCCCCAAGAAGCAGAAAGGATTGGCACCATAGGCAGACAAATCCCTTTGTCTTTGCCCAGACAGGATGGTGAGGAAGCCACTCTCCTGTCCCTGAAACGGCTCTACATGAGCACAGGAAAGACAAAGGCCTGTCACAGGCAGGTGAGGCCTGGGCCCTGTGCTGCCATCCTCCAGCTGGTGTTTGCCAGAGGGGCTGCAGTGGCCCAGGAGCAGAGTGTCCAGTGCCAGGGCAAAGCGCTGGGCCCCAAGGTGTGAGTGCAGCAGGGAGGTGCCCTGCGTGTGCCCAGGCTGCAGAGGAGGCAGCGTGGATGGAGGTGCCGAGCTCCCAGCTGCAAGAGGAGCAGGGCTGTTCTCGCCGGGCTCCACAGGCATGGCTGGGCAGGTGGAGCTGGGGAACAGGTCTGGCTGCCAGTTCTCAGCACAGCTCCCCAGAGCCATGCAGAGCACAGGGCCACGCTCAGCTCGTGGGGCCATCAGCCCTTCCCTTCACTTACCTACAATGGGCAATAAGCCCACAGTGCACAGGGCACTCCACATGGCCAGGCCCGCTCTGGCTCGCCTCTCTGCACCTTCTCTGTGCCTGCACAACAGCTCTGCCACACCTTGCCTGCCTGGGCCTCTGTCACTGCACTCAGGCCCAGGCCCTCCTAGTCCCTCCCTCTGTCTATGACAACAGAGATGGGAGAGGTGGGGGCAGGAGGAGCAGAACCTGAAGCTCTTGCTGCCTTCCTGGGTGTCGCTCACTCTGTGTGGTCCCCATCTTTCTTTTGAGCCCTCTCTGTAGAACTGAGACCTCTTCCATATTCACACTTTCTGTGATGCTGTGGAAGAACCTCAAGCTTGGTTTGGAGTTGGTCAGTGGGAGCACTAAATTGGGAAATACCATTGCTAAACCACAACAGCCTTATTTGGCATCCAGTGTGGGGTATAAAGAGTTGAGGTAACAACAGATCTGCCCAGAGTGTGTTGGAAACAAATCTGACCTAAGCATTAGTTGTATTAGGCGTGCAGCCACTGGTGACAACATTTCTTGGCCTGTTCATGTGGCTGTGGTACCTAACCCTGTGTATGTTCCCGTCTGTGCTCCTCATGATGACATTGAGCAGGGCTGTGGGCATTGACAAGAGGATTGGGAAGAGGACAGAAACTCTCAGCCTCTGGAGGTGACTCCTGCCAAGTGTGAGAGGAGGGAATTCTCCCAAGGATGATCTAGCAGTGCCTCCAAGCAGATGGAACCCCATGGCTGGAGACTGAATTTGTCACCAAAATGAAACTGTCTGTGCAAAATGCCTGTTAGAGATCCCTACACAGTGAACGCTGGGTTGTCTCTACTCTGTCTCTCTGCAGGTTATGTTTCAATACTTTTACAGCTCCCAGAAGTTGAAGTGCCCTGATCATGAGATGCTTTTGCATAGCCAGGAATAAACTAAGGCCCTCCCTACAGAAATCATAGAGTTGACATCTATATCCAAAGCTGTGCTTTGGAAAGAGAGACATTCCCAGGAGCACTGCACTCCCCAGTCCTTAGTGGTTTTGTGGAAGAAGATCAGGTTCTCCAATACTTTATTTCAGACGACATTTGCTAACTGAAATATAAGGGAGAGAGAGAAAGAGAACTTGCCTTGCAGTCAGGTAATTAACTATATTCTTAATGAGTTTCTGTGATGGATATGCCCATTTCAGCTATTCATTGCATATATATGTGGTTTTGCACATATTTAAGGAAATTTTCCTACAGCACTTTGTTTGGCCAATTTTCATGAATAATTTAGAATTTAAGACTCCTTTGGAAATCCTAAAGAACTTTGAACACAGTGTTGCAAGTGCTTCCCGTTTGCTACTCCATTTCCTCTGTAACACATCCCTTCCAGCTGTAACCCTGCTTTAGTTTGGAGCTTCAAATGAAGCTTCTCTGAATCTCCCTTCATTTATTCAACTCTGTAGGATTTGCCGTCTGAGGTGTAGGCGCGGTTTGCTTCAGATCATCGGTTCGGAGATGAGAGACCCCTGGAGTTTGGTCTTAGAGCATGAGGTTTATTGTAAAAAAAAGCGTGGGGGTAAGAGACCTGCCGGGAGCTGCAAGACACAGGTCGAAGCAGGTCAGAGAGGTGAGAGAGAAGTACAGAATAGAGAATACGGAATAAAAGAGTGTCGTGGTTGCTGCTTACAATACAATAAATTGTATTGTATTGTATTCAGCACAGAATCTTCTGTGCTGAATATTCTAATTTTCACTAACCAATCTAGAACAAGCTACAAATCCTATAACATTTACATACTGCCTATGAGAGTCATTGCATTACCATACGACGTTATATTTTAAACCCTTAAAACTGCTTTTTGGACCCTCTGCTAAGTTGGTAGGGTCTGCTCTGCCCTTTAGACATGTCTGCAAGCAGAGGGTATTGTCTAATCAAGGAGTGGATTACCTTCAGTTGGCCATACCATTGTTTTCCCAGTTACTTAGTAACTGGGGTTTGGTATCTCAAAGCTTGTCTTCATTTCAATCTAGCTTATGGTTTCCATATTCTCAGCATTTTTGCCAGGTAAAAATATTTATGAGGCTTTCCTATTTCATCCTCCCCAACACAACTCTTTCAGCTTCCTGGCCCTGGACTTGCTAAAGCCTCTGTATCACTTAGCAAGAGTTTCCAAGTGCACCTGCTGACAAGTCAAGAATGCAAATGAAGAGCAAAGAAGTTCAATTTGTGGCATGTGCAGACACAGCAGTTCTTGTGGGGTTTGGGTGGTTTCTTTGGTTGGTTGTTTTTTTCTCCTGTTTGAGGTATTTGCTGGATTTAATGAAATTGAAAATGTTTTGAGAACAATAATCACTTTGACCAGAAGGTAGTAGGAGAGATCAGAGTAAGAAGTTCAGTTTACATCAACAGATCTAATTTTATCAGGAACATTTTGGTATTTGGGGAAACGAAACAGGTAGGTCAGAATGTATCCAGCACAAGCAGAATTATTATTATTATTACAAGGCATTTTTAATGCTGTATTAGACAGAAGAAGAATTCAGCAGTACAAAAGCAATTTAATATTGCCCATTCTCATGGAGTTTGACATTGTTTAAATTAAAACCACAAAAATTATTCATTTATCGTCTTATCAAAACGTGTCTAAAGGTTTATGTGACCAGAAAGGGAAACACAATCAGGATTATCATCTCAACTAAAACTTTTAAATTGAGAAGAATATTCTGATGAAATCTGATTAAAAAAACAAAAACAAACAAGGAATATTCTTAACCCATCCCATGTATTTTGATTACCTCGGGCAATTTAAAACTCATGGAAATTTTGAGGTTTGCTTTGAGTATCCTTTTAAATCTGTGTCCACCCTTCTTCCCAAACACCAAGGACCTGAGGGTGAGGAATTCTGGCCCTAGAACACTGTGGGACACCACATGGGAAAACCCCGAGGTTTTCTGCAAGGGCAGGGCTGAGGCTTTGATATGTGGGAGCTCAGGGGGCTGAGCTGCAAAGGGCTCAGCTAATGCAGAGCTGTTGGTAGTGTCCCAAACTTCTCCTTCTGTCCCATTCTTCCTGGCTTTGGGAAAGGCAATGCACTGAAGGGATGAGCCTGGGAGTCCTGCCTGGTGCTGCAGAGCCTTTGTGGCTGTGAAGCTTCCCCATCCTTTGTGTCTTGGGCACTGAAACCTTTCAGATATTGAATCTTGCTTGGGTCCTTCCCATGCATTTCTGCAGAAGCAAGAAAGGTGTAGACTGGAAGCATAAACACTCCTCTCCCCAGATAGAAATAAAAGTGTGAGAGAAAATGCAAACCATTCTCTGTGCTATTCAGATTTCCTTGTTGTTCACAATGCTTTCCCATGTAACCTCTTGGAAAGAGGTTTATTCTTTCAGGATGCTTTGAATGTTCTCTGCCACAGGAGAGAGCTCTCACTGTTTGGAGTTGCTCAGCAGGACAGCTGTTAGATAGCACCCTCCATGTGTGAGACTCAGCAAGGGGGAGTAAAAATAAATGTGATGTGCTGGGGGTGAAAATGTTCCTAAAATGACTTCAAAAGTTCTATTGAAGTTCATATTGTGGGTGGTCTTATCACTGAAACCGTGGGAAAACCCAAAACTCTCCAGCAACCTTTTTTAGTGTTAGAGAATGAATGCATTACTTTATTCTGCCCAGGATGTTGCTCTGTCCAGGATGTGCAACTGAAATAATTTCATCTACACATTGCCCGGGCTGTGCAGAGAAAATCATACCACCCCACAAAGTTTTTACTTAATTTTTCACATACTTATTCAGTCAAAACCCAGAGAAATTCATTGGTTCAATGTTCGTTGGTCCCAAGTCACTCAGTTCTTTAGTATTTGTTTTCCTATTGGTTATTGATTCCTTCACCTTCAGTGCTAAATAGGTTTTCATTCTGGGTTCTGTTATCTCTCTTTTCTCAAACTGGGTGTCTCTGACCATGTCAGGGGTGTTGTTTAGACTTGTTGTTTGGAATTGATGTTTGGGGTTCCTCTTTGGGTTTGATGTTTGTTAATGATCATTGATGTTCATTATGTTTTGCGTATCTTCTGTGCTATTCACAGTCTGCTGAGATGTTAAGCTTGTCAGGCCTCGCTTGGTGGAACAGTCCCCTGAAAACAAAATTCAATTCCCTTTCCCTGGGACAAACGTGAACAAAATGCCTGGCTAAAGTTATAGAAAAAATTCTAAACTCAGTATCATTTCCAACAGGCTGAGGGTCTTCTCTGGGTGTCTGCAGGGCCTGAGGGTCTGACCTGACCAAGCTGAATGCAGGAGACCATGCTATGTCCTCTGCAGAGGCTCTCTTGAATCCAGCAGGGGCTCAGGCAGAGTGAGAAAAGCCTTATTTCCCCTTCAGGATGTGGTTACCTTGTTTTTTGCAAAGCAGGGGAGGCTTGATCTTGCCCGGTGTGCCTGAGTCAGAAATGGTGACCACAGCATCCTGCCTGTAGCTTGTGAGAGAAGCTCAGCTGGGGAAGGTGTGTGCTGGGCTCTCTGAGGGAAGAACCGAGTTGCTATGGGAACTATCACTCCATCAAACCACGCGACATTATTTTCTGGTGGCCTCTTCCTCCATCACGGAGTGCAAAACAACAGCAGGGTTTCTTCCCTGCTGATTGGAGCATTTTCCTCCCTCCTGCCTTCAGCAAGGTCTCTCCTCACTGAAGCTCTTGACTGTGCCAAAGAGACACTTCCCTGCACAAAGTCTGGAAAAGACAAATTCAGCCAACAGGAAATCTGTGTTATCAAAGCTGTGTTTCCAATCCCAGTGGGCATTGGGACAGTTGGATTTCAGCACTCTCCATCCCAACTTCAGAAGAAAAAGCACAGAAAAACCACAGCATTTTGGCCTAGTAAAACTTTATTTTCATCACTACCACAGGAACCTAAAATGCACGTGTGATTCATTTGCTATAAGAAACACAGGATTAAGAAAGAAATGAACATTATCTGGTTGAATGGAATCACTTCAGACCCTACACAGCTCTTCTTATCTGCAATAAACACTTACTGTTATTAAAGCTATCTAAACCCTAAAGCTACTAATGGCAACTACTGGGTTTGAATTCCCTCAGCAGTAAAACTCCATTTGTACAGGCAGTGACACAACATGCCTGGGAAAGCTGCTTTTAAAAGGCCATGTATCCATAGTGAGCGCTGGAGTTTCCAAAGCCATTGAAGCAGGCTGCACATTTCTATGCAAATGCCAGAGAGTGGGGAGATCTACTCAGCAGGAGGATGAGGATAAACCCACTCTCCTCAGTTCACAGAGGAGAGGGAATAGCAAAGCGCTTCAAACTATTCAATGTAATTGAGCTGTCCAGGCAGGAGTGAACAGTATTCAGTGTCTTCAGGAGAAGATCCTGTCTTGTGTTTCCCTTGCCTTCATTCCCCATGTCTGGAAGAGCAAAGGAGGGTTTGAAGTACATTTAATGAAATTGGGCCTATGAAGCACTGCTTGACAGCTGAGTGCTCCCTCACCTCAGAGAAGAAACAGCTTGATACTCATGAGTGCATTGAAGGCGATGCTCTTTGCCAGCAGGACTCTCAAACCCAGCACAACTATAGACAGCATGTTCACTCTCTCCCCTTCAGGATCTGCTCAGGGACCAGAAAAGATGGCAGAGATCATGGTCTAGGTTTTGATGTTGTGATCTTGGCACAAAGTGGGAAAAACCACAGGTGATAGTTTCAGGGAAAGGAAGAGTAGCAAGGAACAGATGATAGAGAACATGGCACCAACAGGGGAGCCCAGGGTCTGCCTCCTTTGCCTTTTGCTTCCTGGGGCTTGTGTGTTACTGCAGAAGCAACCTTGGGACAGCAGCTTGTGTCTGCCGAATTTGTTGTGCTCTGATTCCTCTCCCCTGGAGAAAATACATTTCCATGCCTTTATCCCCCAGACAGCAATAGACCTTCACAGCCTGTTTGGGTAACTCACCTTGTGCAGAGGGGTCTGTGCTGTTGCAAACCCTGTTACTGGCCCCTGGAACTGCTTCTTCAGCCTCCTCTTCTGGAGCTTGATAAAGAAAAGGCATTTTAAACTGTATGCAGATTTTATGCAGGATTAACCAAATGTTCATGTCACCCTTCCCACAGGAACTTGAGGAAAGTACAGACTGGGGCTCAGATGATCAGTCATTGATTCCAACATTAATTTGAGGAGACAATTTCCTCATGCATTTGCAGGAAACAAAAGAATTCCTGCATTGTTTTGGTTTTACTCTTTGAATGACTTTCAGGATGATAAAACAATTCCACGGAATAGAAAAAGTGCTTTTGTTAAAAGAAACTCTAAATTCCCCACCTTTAACTTTTCATTGATTTTAGAAAGGCTGTTTGACGTTGTGCTGCAGGAGGTTTGCTGCTACAGGGGGAAATATTTAGTCATAAGGAAATTCACATTTTGAACAAATAGATTGTGTCTTTCCCCCTGACCCCTTAAAAAGTAACTCCAAGTATTTCAACTGTTGAGATAATTTCTTTTAGATGCTTTGAAACATCTTTCATGTCTCCCTGCTAAAGTACCAAATGTCTTTCTCATTTCTCTTGTGTCTACTGAATTTCTTGTGCTCTGATTCCTCTCCCCTGGAGAAAATACATTTCCATGCCTTTATCCCCCAGACAGCAACAGAACTTCACAGCCTGTTTGGGCAACTCACCCTGTGCAGAAGGGTCTGTGCTGTTGGAATCCATGTAACTGGCCCCTGGAACTGCTTCTTTAGCCTCCTCTTCTGGAGCTTGATAAAGAAAAGGCATTTTAAACTGTATGCAGATTTTATGCAGGATTAACTAAATGTTCATGTCACTCTTCCCACAGGAACATGAGGAAAGTACAGACTGGGGCTCAGATGATCAGTCATTAATTCCAAGATTAATTTGAGGAGACAATTTCCTCATGCAGTTGCAGGCAACAAAACAATTCCTGCATTATTTTGATTTTACTCTTTGAATGACTTTCAGGGTGATACAACCAATTCCACTAAACAGAAAATATGCTTTAGTAAGAAAAAACCCTCTAAACACACCCCACCTTTAACCTTTTGTTGGTTTTAGAAAGGCTGTTTGAGGTTGTGCTGCAGGAGGTTTGTTGCTACAGGGGGAAATATTTGTCATAAGGAAATTCACATTTTGTACAAATTGATTGTGTCTTTCCTAAAAGAAAGACACCTTTGTGCCCCCCTAAAAATGCATCTCCAAGTATTTCAACTGTTGAGACAATTTCTTTTAGATGCTTTGAAACATCTTCCATCTCTCCCTGCTAAAGTACCAAATGTCTTTCTCATTTCTGCTGGATGCCTCGGGCAGTGCTGACAAGCAGGAGAACACCAAGGCCCACAGGACACTGTGTCCAGAAATCAGTGACAGCTGTGCCACCAAACTATACCTGGCAGTGCTGTTATCGTGCTGTTGTTGTATTTGGCCGTGCAGGTCACCTCTGTGTCTCTTGTCACACTGACCACTTTAATTGCATTGTACAAGCCCTCTGAGGTCAAAATGGATGTGCTCTGTTCATATACGACCTCCTTAGAGGGCATCTCCAAGCTGATGTTCTTTGTCTTGAAATTCCTTGCCAAACAAGCTGCTTTCCCAGGGCTGCCACCTTCTTTCAGTTTTTTGGATTTCATCACAATGACTTGAGGGACAGAACTGGCTGGAATGTCTGTAAAAAAAACCGTGGTTTGGTCATAGAAGTAATGAATTTAGATTTCTTAAACTTGCAGCAGCTGTCTTACAAGGAAACACAATTGGTCTCAAAAGAATGCAGCAGCCGAGAAATCATTGTGGTACCATGGTTTCTTTTTTAAGCAAAACATCTTTGCCTCTAGGTGAGGTCATATGTGGAGAATCAAGGATGATCTGACAAACCAATGTCAGGACTTAACGCAGATGAGCAATTTGAATTAGAGTAAAACCATGGAACTGAAAGGAATTCTCCAGCATCCTTCCTTGCCAGAAAGGGCTCAGCTGATGAAAACCTGTCAGACACATCCACAAACATTTACAGGTCTACTTTGACAGGAGCATCCTGATGGATCTCTTGGTAAAGAGAGGTGCATTAGGCTTTTCATTTTGCATGGTGTCTGCCTCGCAGGTGGGTCAAGAGATCCCTCAGGTCTAACATTTTGCTTGTCATGGTGCTGATCAAAGTTTGATCAAGGGGCTCTGATTTTACAGCCTTTGCCCATCAGCCTTATGGCACTGCTGAGGAACTGAGGTGAAAGCCAAATTGTGCTCTGCCAGAACTTCATGGGTTGGCTCTGCTGATCAAACAGGCAGAACTACACACTTGTCCCCCCTACTGCAGCCAGACACCCAACAGAAATTAAACATGGTTTGACCAGTTCAGCTGAACCCAAAATCTGAACAATTTAGTAAGATTAAACTAGTATAGGAATATTGCATAATTTTTTATGTTATGCTTTTGTACATTACACTTCTCTGCCATCATTGTTGTCTTTTTAACTCTGATGCAATAGAAAGTTTTAGGAACTTATGTGCCAACATCCACAGAAGCTTTATTTCCCTTTAGAGTGTCCAAGCATGGCTTTAAAACCCAACAATTACTATGAAAATCTTATTAAGAAGCCAAAGTGGATAGATGTACATGCCAAAGAAATTCAGAATGATAGCAGACAGAACTTCCCTTGTGGAACACAGGTTTTTTGGCAACACTGAGAAGTGAGATCAGAATTTAAGTATAAATTGTCTAGTTGCATGCAAAAGATTATACATAGAAAGTCTATTTAGTGACTGAAAAACATGAATAAGTGGCTGCATGAATTTTAAGAGGGATAAAATTTTTTGAAAAGTGAAAAATGAAGGACTAAGGACTCAGAAAATGGTCATATAAGAAGGATACCTACTTGGCTCCACGGTCAGTTGAGTTCCTTTCCCAAAAACAAGAGCAGCATTAACACACAGTTAAAATACATAGATCAAAAAGGGCTCGTTTTGTTATTCTTCTGATCCACATTTCCTTCCCAGGTGTTGCACCATGGTTTGCCAGAGTGTCTCAGTCCTGTGCGTTCTGTGTTCTCTGAGAAGATCTTGAAAGGCTTTTCATGTGCTCTCCTCCCCAGGATTGCCAAACAGCCTGAATACAAACAAGCTGCTTCTCTGCAAGAATTCCCTGGGCAGGATCTTCAGCAAGAAACAATGGGCAGAGTGCAATTGTAGTTCCCAGAGCAGAAGATTTGTTTTCTCTGACCCCAGAAGCCTCACCTGAGTCCCACTGGTTTGCATTACCCGACAATACAGCGATGAATTCCTATCACTGCTTGCTTCTGGAAGGCATTTGTGTTTTATGTTCTGGCAATTTTTTAAGAGAAAAAGTTTATTTCTCCTTTGCTTTCATCTTAAAATTCAAAGGAAGAGCCCTATATACAAAATGTGATGAGCCTTAGCATTCTTAATGAGTGTTTTATCGGGAATAAACCAACCAAAACCAAAAGGAAAACATTCTATGTTATTAACTCTTCTGTCTCTGCCCTGAAGAGAATATGCCTGGAAGATCTCACAATGACACAAATGGTTGTTACTTTATGTCATTTTGATTTGGGGGAATTCTCCAACGATGCACATAGTAAAGTATATGTGCTCTAAACATCTTAAAATGAATATTAGTAGCTCCCAAAGGAATTCAAAACCAAAAGGGGGAGGTTGCTCACATCCTGGAAATTGTGGTTTCAACTTAGTATCTCAGCAGACTCAAGAGCAATTTGATTCTTAAGGCTCAATGTCTTTTACTGTCAAACAGAATCCCAAAATCTCTGTGCAGCTCTGAAAAGATCCTGTCCTCAGCTAGAAAAAGAAAATCATTGAACAGCATGGAAAGAAGAGGTCTTTCTTCAGAATGATATCGTTGCATTCCTTTATCCGTATGGAGTTGGAAGGGCACTGAGATTGTTCCCAAACACACATTTATTCCCATGCAACATTTCCTGCAGACATGGACAGATATTAGGCAGCACTCAGGGGTGTCCCATGCCCTTCTGGAAGGAGAGCAGGAGGTTTTAGAGATGTAAAAGAACATGGGACATTCTTGCTGCACTTTAAAGACATGCAGAGCTCTGAAAGCACAGCAACAGTTCTGAAGGGATGCACCAGGATCTTTAGGATAACACAGACCAACACTGAAAACTTCTCTGCCACCCCAACCTTCACATTCCTTAGAAAAGCTTGGGATGACATCCACCTTTATTGTCCATCATGGAATTCCATATAAAGATGGGAATAACTAAGGCTTCTTATAATCCCTACTCCCCACACTGGTGTTTTCAGAGCCCACACAACTTGGGAGCCAATTGTCTTTCATTGCAGGAGCTCTTGGATATGAGGCACTTGTGAGAATTTAAGCCCAAGGCTATTAAAGCTCCTTCCTCCTCTGTCTCCAGGGCAGTGCAATTACTGACCTGGGGACACTGTGAGTGTGGTGCTGCAGACAAAACTTCTCAAAGCAGGCAGTTACACATCTGTCTCTAAACTCCTCAGCCCTGTGAGCTCTTCCCTGAGCTCTGCATTCCTGCCCCAAGTGAGTCAGTGGAAGTGCACTGCAGAATAGGACATTTCACAGCAAATTTGGGCCAGAGTGCTGCCCAAAGTGGGAATTAGTTATAAGGTGCTCAGCAGTGCCCTGCTGGTGTTTGGGGATCATGGAACAATGGTGCTTTGCAGAGTCAGCCCAGTTGTTCTGGGAAAGCTTCCTGAGCAGATCCAAGCTGAGGATTTGGCTTGAAAGCCTGGCTGGAGGGTGAGGGCATTCAAGGGATCATTGCAGCTGGAAATTCTTACAGGGAACCCAAACCATTAAATTCCTTTGTGTGCCCCCACCTTAATTTTAAATGAAGTTTTAGAAATAAGGAAATGTCACTTACTTGGTATAACTGTGAGAGTCATCCCTGGTCCAAACACAAGCTTATCTGCCCTCACACTGCTGAGGCATATTCCAATAAAGCACTGTTTTCGCATGGTGTCCAAAAGAGATGCAAAAACAGGAGATGGAAAGCCAAATATTTGTCCTAATTATCCATGGGTGCAAGTCCATGAGAGAATCCAGAGGTACATTTACTTCCAAAACTGGAAAGGGATAAATTATTAATTGAATAGTTCAATGTTTTCAGTTAGCTTGAGTACAGAATTTCCAAGTTCTCCCTTTCTTCCATCTTTTAGAACCCCCATGAGCTCTTTTATGTTTCCAGGATAAATGGAAATATAAAAAGAATATTCTCTTTGTTGTCTTAATCATTACGGTCACCCACTTCCTTTCTTTCCCAAAATATCTCCCCTTTTTTGCCTCTCTGGGTTTTTGTACGGGCCCCCAAGCTGTTTATATCATTGTGGAACCCCAGCCAAATCACAGTGATATATCTCATAGCAAAAACTGTTTCTGTTCCACTACACAGAATTTTGGAGTCTACAGGCAATCACATGACTTGTTCTGTGTTTTAAGACCCAACGTACCACATGAAGAATACATGTCTTTCAAGGAAGGATCTAAAATAATATCAGAAAAGTTCAGTTGTAAATGAGAACTTGGGGATTACATGCCACCTCTGGAAAGTCTGATGGAGTTAAGCTGGATAGAAAGCAGGAAAATAATCAGTACTTTTTGTGTTATTTCAAAGCATTTCTTACAATGCAGTCTGTTCCCCGCACTTCTCTTCCTTGTGGGTGCTAGTGAGAGTGTGACCGGAGTTCTGGGATGTAGCAGGCTGCTCTGGGACTGTGGGGAGGAATGGTTTAAAAGCAGAAGACTCAGGAGGATCGCAAATCGCTCAAGTGACCTTGCAGCTGGGATTGACCCTTGATGGCCCAGGGCGAACTGGCCCCAGGGATCCTCTAGCATGGACCCAGTTCAGATGCTGCTGTCTCTCGGTGCTTCTGCCTGGCTCTTGCTCCAGGATTCCCCCAGGTTAGCATGGCCATGGAAATAAATGAACTCTTTGTGAGTTTGTGGCTGCTCTGGCTGCGGCCTGGTCTGCCTCACACAGGGGATGGTGGCCAAGGGTTTGTGGGCTCAGGTGGGATTCTCCTTCATCCTGCTGGTGAGGGGAGAGGTGGAGAGAGGGAGGAGTGGAGGGATCCTGCAGCTCAGCAGTTGGTTACACAGCTGGCATTGGCAAATGGGATTTGCTGTCTATGGAATATTGCTGTTTAGAAGTGTTCTCACAGAAAGGATCTGATTACTCTTTTGTCTTTTAACAAACAACAAGAGAATTAGTGTGAAATATTTTAAAGGTTTTCTGGGGAGCATCTCTCAGGCTTATTAATTTTCAATTTCTTTTCATTCTATGTTTCCTAAGTGTTTCTAGATCTTCAAACATTTCTGTCCTCAAAGCCTATTTGCATGCCAAAGAAAAAATCTGTCCATGTTTAAGAATTGCTCAGATGTTATTTTGGTTCAGCGGATGGTGCTCTAATTGATTCTGTTTGCCTCTGTTATAGTTGACTAAATTTGGCTTTTAAGTTGATTTTTACTTTACCATAATCATTTTGATTAATGCTTGCCTGGAATTGTGGATCATTTTCCTAAACGTCAGATGCAGTTCTACGACACAAAAAGCAAAGAGCATTATTTCATCCCATTTGCACTGTTGTTGATCCTAAGGACAGAGGTGTGTTTCCCATTTTTAATCACTGGTTTTAACTGGGACTACATTACACAGGGTATGGGAAAGGGCTGACCAAGTGAATGCTTTATTCACCTCAGGCTTCACCAGCCAGATCAGACTTCAGGAATTTCATTTCCCAGAGTCCAAGGGGAGAGGCTGGAGCACAGAATATCTACCCTTGAAAAGTCCATGCAACTTAGTTGTATTCTCATCTGTAACAAAGGACTTTGTCTAAAAAGTTCCATGGAAGTCAGTGCTGAAAGCACAACTAAAGGAAGAATAAACAACATCCACTCTCTCCTCACCCCCCAGGACCCTTTGCCTCACTGCAGAAGGCTGTAAATGTGGCTAAGCATGATTGTCACTTCCCAAAGCCATGCTGACTGTCTGGGAGGAAGGAGGCCCAGGAGATGCTGCAGAGGTCCGAGCACAGATTTCCCTGATGCCCACGGTGAAGGCCATGGTGATGCAGGTGATGTCAACTGAAGGTAGTGAAGATATTGACCCTGCAGCCTATAGAGTTCCCCACACAGAAGCAAGTGGATATGTCCTACAAAGGTCTGTGTCTCCATGCAGAGCTCATGCTGGAGCAGGCTCCTGCCAGGAACTGTGGTCTCACAGAGCAAGTAGCCCATGTCATAGGAGGTTTTCTGGGAGAACCTGCAGGGACCCACACTGAGCTGTCTATTCCTGAAGGACTGCAGAGTGAACTAGACCCACACTGGAGGAGTTTGTGAAGAACTGCATTCAGTGCGAAGGACCAAAGTTGAAAAGTTCCTTGAGAAATGTCTTCTGTGAGTTGGACTCCACATTGAAACAGAAGAGCATGTGAAGGAAGAAGTGGCAGAGAAAATGTGTTATGAACTGACTGTTCATTCCCCATCCCTGTGCAATGATTGGGTAGATGAGATGTTTTTAGATATGTCTTTTTTCCTCATTATCCTACTCTGATTTGATCGACAGAGTATTAAATTAATTTCCCAAGTCCATGTGTTTGCCCATGGTGGCACTGCCGGGACATCTCCCTGTCCTTATCTCAACCCACAAGTCTTCACTGCATATATTTTCCCTTGTCCAGTAGAGGAAGTGCACTGAGACAGCAGCTTGCTGAGCCCCTGGAGGACAACCAAAGTCAGGCCACCACACCTTCTCAACTCCTTCTTCCTGATCAGGTGCTCTGTTGCAGCCACCCAGAGCAATGGCATCCCTGCTGATCTGTCTTTCCTAAACAGCCTGGCTCCATCCACCACAGCCCTCTGGAATCTACAGCAACACATCTCCATCATCCCATGGCTCTGCAGCCAAGGCACAGAGGAGAAATGAGGCTGTGCTGGACAGGAGCCCAAGCAATACGCACTGAATCTTGTACTGCTCTGGGAACAGCCTCTGAAGTTCCAAGAACAGATCGTCCTGCACCATAAGTGGTATCAGCCCTTCTACCACGTTTGCGTCCACTGTCTTTTAGTGCCACCAAGCCAGAGGGATGTTTCCTGCACCTGCCATTGCCTGACAAGATCTGTGGGGAGCAGCTGCTAGAAAGAAATGCTGAGCAATCTTCTTTCCCATCTGGCACTTTTTGGTTCACTCTGCTTCAAAGTTACCCCAGAGTGGTGGTGCTCCACAGTAATATGTTGCTGAATCCTCTTGCTTGGCTGCCAGGATCTTCAGTGTGAATCTGTTCCTGGAGCTCTCCACTGATCCCTCAAAATGACCTTTGAAACCTTCTCCATAGTGATCACCCTCCGTGTAAATCCATTCCAGAGCGCCCCGTGGGCCCTGACGGTACCAGTACATGAGGTAGTTGCTCATTTCAGCTCCCCTCATGCTGCAGTTGAAGGTGAATGCATCTCCCTCTCGCACAGTCACTTCCCTGGGGTGCTGTTCCAAGGCCATCTTGCCAGTGACTGCTGCAGGGAGCAAGACCAAGCCACAGTCACTCCATGATTCAGCAAAAGTCAAGGCAATGCTGGTGGGGGTTTGGAATGGCACAGGACCAGTGAGAGGACGAAATTGTCCTCTTTGAACCCAGTTGACACAGATGGACAGAGCTGGTAGCAGCTATCAAGTTTCACAAAGCAGGAGACACCAAAATTCACCCCCTCCTTTTCCATGGCAGACAGGAAACTGTTTCTGATTTTCCCCAAAGAAACAGGAAGGTTTTACACCATGGAGGGACAAATCCCTTTGTCTTTGCCCAGACAGGATGGTGAGGAAGCCACTCTCCTGTCCCTGAAACGGCTCTACATGAGCACAGGAAAGACAAAGGCCTGTCACAGGCAGGTGAGGCCTGGGCCCTGTGCTGCCATCCTCCAGCTGGTGTTTGCCAGAGGGGCCGCAGTGGCCCAGGAGCAGAGTGTCCAGTGCCAGGGCAAAGCGCTGGGCCCCAAGGTGTGAGTGCAGCAGGGAGGTGCCCTGCGTGTGCCCAGGCTGCAGAGGAGGCAGCGTGGATGGAGGTGCCGAGCTCCCAGCTGCAAGAGGAGCAGGGCTGTTCTCGCCGGGCTCCACAGGCATGGCTGGGCAGCTGGAGCCGGGGAACAGCTCTGGCTGCCAGTTCTCAGCACAGCTCCCCAGAGCCGTGCAGAGCACAGGGCCACGCTCAGCTCGTGGGGCCATCAGCCCTTCCCTTCACTTACCTACAATGGGCAATAAGCCCACAGTGCACAGGGCACTCCACATGGCCAGGCCTGCTCTGGCTCGCCTCTCTGCACCTTCTCTGTGCCTGCACAACAGCTCTGCCACACCTTCCCTGCCTGGGCCTCTGTCACTGCACTCAGGCCCAGGCCCTCCTAGTCCCTCCCTCTGTCTATGACAACAGAGACGGGAGAGGTGGGGGTAGGAGGAGCAGAACCTGAAGCTCTTGCTGCCTTCCTTGTTGTCTCTCACCCTGTTTGGTGCAAGAACAGACAGTTTGTTGGGCAGGAAATGCTGTGGTGGGCAAAAGGTGTTGTGTTTGTGCTGAGCCAGGCCTGCCCTTTCTCTGAGCAAGTCTTGCAGGCTGCTGCTGGGATTTTGGAGCTGACCAGGGAGGCTGTCAGCTTGTCCTTGTTCTTGCCTGGGGTCTTGGTTTGAAAGACAGGTGTCAGCTAAGGAAGTTGGGAATCTCCCTTAGGATAGAGAATTTGACCCTGCTTCCCTCCAAATTACTATACCTTTGGAATCAAGGGCTTTCAGGCAAAAATAAGGGAAAAGCAATGGTAGTTCTTTACTTGTATCTATAACAAGGCAACAAGCAACAACAACAGTAGCAATAACAAACAAAAACCAGAAAGCTCAGTGGCAGATGTCCCTGGGCTGCCAGGCACTGTCCCTTTGGTGCACTCACAGTCACAGCCAGCAGGGGCGCTGTTGGCTCCCGGCCAGGCAGGGCAGGTGCAATGACTCCCGTGCGGCTGCAGGGGGCACTGTGGGGTGAGGTCAGGTCTGTGTCTCGTCGGTAATGGCGGATGGGCTGGGCAGGGATGGTGTGAGCAGGACAGGCTGGGCAGGGATGGTGTGAGCAGGACAGGCTGGGCAGGGATGGCATGAGGAGGACAGGCTGGGCACGAATGGCGTGAGCAGGACAGGTTGGGCAGGGATGGCGTGAGCAGGACAGGCTGGGCAGGGATGGCATGAGCAGGACGGGCTGGGCAGGGATGGCATGAGCAGGATGGGGCTGGGCAGGGATGGGGTGAGCAGGACAGGCTGGGCAGGGAGCTCAGAGCAGGGAGCTGGAGTGGCAGGATGACTCACCTGGGCTAGCCAGCAAAAGGTGGCAGGAACTGCACAGTTGTGGCAGTGTGTTCTGGTAGGTGGGGCACAGGGCAGTGGCAGCCAGGCCCCCTCTGCAGCAGCTGTAAGCACAGACGGGAAGATGTGCACTCCAGGGGGGGAAAAAGGAGGTTGAAATTCTGTGCTTTTTTCCCAAACAAAAGCTCACCTCAGCAAGGAAGAGAAGGCAGTGCAGAGCTGGGCTTTTCCCCAGTCACTAAGAAAAGGAGACAGCAGCTTTTTCACTGTTCCCCCTCCCAAGTCCAGGGAGAAAGTGGAAGTCCCAAAGGCCAGATGCCTCCTCCCCTCATCCCACCCAGCCACATCCTTTGTCTCTTACAAAAGAGTAAATGGTCCTTGAGTACCTAGTCATTGTGGTTTCCTAGTAACAGAAATGGAGAAAATTCCCTCCCCCAACCTTCAACACCTGGATACTTGGACAAGGTGCTCTGTGGAGAGGATTGTTAAGACAGGGGTGGGAAAAGGGAGCTGGGGAGATAAGAGAAGCCCATTGAGACTGGGGGCTTGAGGCTGGGAAAAAATGCAGTGGGGTGAAAGGCCAGGGAGACATATGCTGCTTTGGGACACTTGGGGATGCTCCAACATCGTAGGACATGCCAGATTCCCCATGGCCCTAAGGCCATGTAGAATTTGTCTAGTTTAGAGAAAAGGAGGCTGAGGTGCTGCCTCATCCTTCTCTCAGCTCGGTGAGGAGGGGAAGTGGAGAGGGATGTTTTCCTTGGTGCTCACTGATAGGTCATGTGGGAAAGGTTCAGAGCTGCACCCAAGGAGGTTTAGGTTGGATGTTAGGAAGCATTTCTTTAATGAGAGAGTGTTGAAACATTGGAACAGGTGTCCTGGGAAGGCCATCAATACTCCAAGCCTGTCAGTGTTTCAGAGGTATTTGGACAATGTCTTTTGAAAAATGCTTTAACTTTGGGTCAAGCCTGAAGGGGTCAGACAGTTGGACTAGACAGTCCTTTTAGCTCCCTTTTCTTTCAAATACTCTTCTCTTTTCTCTCCCCTGCCCTACCCTTTCCCCCCCTTCCTTTGTCTCCACTGAGAGCCCTCAGGCAAAACAAGACCCCTGACCCCAGGCACAGCTCACTCACTGACTCTCCCCTTGCATGGGCTGTGACCCATGTGAACATGCAGGAGGGGAGGAAGCTGATGTAGTTCAGGCACACTCCAAGTGTTTCTCGCTGTTGTCCCTCCAGGGTGCAGTAATAGAGTGCACTGTCCCCCAGCTCCAGCCTGCTGATGGTCAGGGTCCCAGAGCTCTTGTCAGCCTGGCAGGAAAACCTCTTGTGGGCAAAAGGGGCTGTGTGGCTGTAGGAGCCTCCACGGCCCTGGCACTGCAGCAAGTACTGCAGGGGTCCACCAGGACACTGCCGACACCAGGCCACGTAAATATAGGAGTCTTTGGAGCTGTAAGTGCAACAGAGGCTCCCAGTACTTCCTGCTGGCCACCACACTGCAGAGCTTGTTGCTTGGATCTCATCACCCTGAAATGCAGCTGAAAGAGACCCAGGCCCATTGCATCACTGCTTTGCTCTCAGTGGTGTGAGGAGATGGCCCCAAAAGGGTCAAAGGAAGCAGGCAAAGGTGTTGTCAATGCCCAGGTGCTTGGAGTGCCCTGGGGAAGAAGGAGACCAAAGGAAAGCAGAGTGACCAGGCTGTTTTGTGTTTGAACAACCTCTACACAATGAAGACTTGTATTTGGGATTTCAGACATGCCATATATCATGGGGGTGTGGAGCTCTGGAATAAAGGCCAGAACGAGCTGCAGTGCACAGTGATGGCCCCTGATTCCTTGGGAACACCTGTGAGCTACCTCAGAATTCTCCATCTTAAAATCTCATGGACCCTGCTCCAGGCCCCATCAGGTTTTTGTTAAAGCACAGCTGGATTTCCTGTCCCCGTGTCAAATGGCACAGAAGTACCTGGCAGAGTCCTGGGGGTCCAAGGCCCACAGGGACAGGGATGACTCGGACCGGGAATTGTCTCTGGACACCAAGGCTCGACCCTGCACTGCTGGCGCACTTTTATTGCGGGAGAAGCCAGGGCTGATAACGGACACCCACTGCAGGCTGCCTCCGGGAGCCTGACGGTACCACCAAATATCATAATAATCAAAGTTGAATCCGGATCCACGGCAGGAGAGAGTCACGGAGTCGCCGGGCACTCGCAGCCCTCCGCCAGCCTCCTCCAGCCTCACCTGTGCCCAGAGCCCTGCGGAAGAAGATTGAAGGAAACGGGCAGGACACAACCACGCATCGAGGACGTTGTCCCGGTGTCCCGGTGTCCCCGGGCTGGCAAAGCCACAGCCACAGCCATAGCCACCGCCACAGACACAGCCACAACCACCCCGCTCCCGCTCGGCAAAGCCCCGCGCCCGGAGCGATGGCCGTGAGCGCTCCTGGGGCTGAGCTGGGCCTGCTCCAGACACTGCGGTCGGGCCCGGGGCATGGACTGAACCTGTCCCTGTCCGTGTCCTGACCCTGTATCAGTCCCTGTCCCTGTCCTGTCCCTGTAACAGTCCCGGTCCCTTTCCCTGTATCTGTCTCTGTCTTTCCCCGCTGTACCGCCCGGGCGCGCTGCTCTCCCCGCCCGACTCTCACCTGCCGGCCACAAGGCCAAGGCCAAGGCCAGCAGCCACGGCCCCAGCCCGGCCGACATCGTGGCCAGCCCCGGCTCCGCCGCAGCCGCCCAGGAGCCGAGCGGAGCCGCGCTCGGGCCGCTGCCGCCCGGCCCCGCCTCGCCGGGGCAGCGCCGCCGCCTCTGCCCGCCCCGACACAGCCGCCCCGGGCCCCGGGGCCGCGGCCCCGCCGGGCCACGACAAGGGGCGGTGCAGGAAGGGACGAGGGACAGAGGCGTGTGACGCTTTGTTTTCTCTCTGTGAGCAAAGAGCGTTATAGGCACGAGGCTCTTTAACCTCTTGCTCAACAGTGCTTAGAGACCTTTTTGGCTTCTCTCACTGTCTCGCCTGGGAGTGGCTGGGGTGGGCAACGAGCTGGGATGGGACACAGTAGCACCACTGCTGCCGGCTGAGCAAAGGATTATTCCATACTGTAATGCATGGTTCTCAGAAATAAAGCTCAGGGAAAGGGGGAAAGGGACATTTGGAGTGACAGCCTTTGCCTTCCCAAGGAGGCGTTCTGTGTGATAAAGACCATTTTTCCTAGAAATGGCTCAGCACCTGCCTAATGCTGGAGAAGTAGTGCATTATTTTGCTTGTCTTGTGGACTCAGCTTATTTTGGTTTTCATCTGTTGAAGTGGAATGTGTCTCCACGTTAAAAAGGCTGTCAGAGCTGGCCCTGTTTACCCTGGAAAAACAGAAGCTGGTTGGGGTTTTCATAAATGTACAGAAACACAAGGATGTGGTCAGGCTCTTCTCAGTGATGCCTACTGACAGGACAATGGTCAATGAGCACAAACAAAAAAATCCCAGGAGGTTCTCACTGAACATCAGAGAGGAACACTTTTACAGAGTGTGAGGGTGACCAACCACTGGCATGGGTTGCCCAGACACATTCTGGAGTCTCCATGCTTGGAGATATTCACAGACTGTTTGATCGTGACGCAGGGGAAGTGGAGTCTGTAGAGAACCCAGGCTGGAGCAGGTTGATTCTGGAGGGCAGCCCTTGTAAAAAAACCATGGTGGTGTCATTTGTGAAGGACTGCCACCTGCGGGAGGGAACATGAAGCAGTAGAGATGAAGAGAGATGATTGATTTTTAGAAATGACCCTGTGCCTTATTTCCTGTTGTCCCTTTGCTTTTTGCGCAGAACGGATAGAGAATTCAGGAATGCAGTTCTGATGGTGAGCCTGGGAAGAAAAAGGGATAAAGTGGGAGCAAGGCATTTTGTAATTGCTCACAATTCTACTCTTAATCAAATTGGCAATCACTCAGAATCCCTGCAGTGTGCAGTAAATTCCAGCAATATCTGTGGTGCACAGTGATGGCACCTGACTTCTTGGGAACAGCCCTGAGACCCATCGGCTCCTGGTCCCTGTCAAATCTCACCTTCCCTACACCTAACACAACCTCTGCAGGCCCCGGAAGGTTTATGCTAAAGTTCAGCTGGATTTCCTGTGCCCGTGTGACGGCACAGAAGTAGCGGGCAGAGTCCTCAGGTTGCAGGGGTTGCAATGACAGATAAGACTCGGACCGGGAATTGTCCCGGGAAATCTTGGCCCGACCCTTCACTGCTGCCCCGTAGTCCTGTGTACTGCCCTTGGGGGAGCTGATATAAGATATCCACTCCAGGCTCCCTCCAGCTGCCTGACGGTACCAGTAAATGTAATATTTACTGAAGGCGAAGCCGGACCCTCGGCAGAAGAGGAGCACGGAGCCCCAGGCGCAGTCAGCCTTCCGCCAGCTTCCTCCAGCCTCACCTGTGCCCAGAGCCCTGCGAACAGAGAGCACAGGAATCGGGCAGGACGCGACCACGGACCGAGGACTTTGTCCCGGTGCCCACAGCCCTGCAGAGGGAGAGCACAGGCACTGAGCACAGTGCGCCCAGAGCCCGAGGATGTTCCTCTGTCGTCCCGGTGCCCCTGACCCTGACACAGCCACATCCGCCACCTCGCTTCTCCAGGGAGAACACCCGTGCCCGGGTGATGCCCTGCGAGCCTTCCCTGGGCTGAGCCGCACCTGCTTCGGATACTGCGGATGAACCCGCGGGCAGAGCCTGCCCCGACCATTCCTCTGTCCCTGCTGCTGCTGCAGCTACCCAAGCGCCTGTCTCTGCGCCTTCCCTTGACCCTGCCTGTCCCTGTCCCTGTGCCCCCTGCCCCCTCCCCGGGCTCGCTGAGGTCCCCGCCCGGCTCTCACCTGCCGGCCACAAGGCCAAGGCCAAGGCCAGCAGCCACGGCCCCAGCCCGGCCGACATCGTGGCCAGCCCCGGCTCCGCCGCAGCCGCCCAGGAGCCGAGCGGAGCCGCGCTCGGGCCCTGCCGCCCGGCCCCGCCTCGCCGGGGCAGCGCCGCCGCCTCTGCCCGCCCCCGACACAGCCGCCCCGGGCCCCGGGGCCGCGGCCCCGCCGGGGCAGCGCCAGCTCCAGCCACGGCCTGGCCACGGACACAAAGCATTCTCTGAAGCCCGGTTTGTATAAGTGAGGCATCTTCCAATTTCAACACTTCTGTGATGCTGTGAAGGACCTTCAGACACATTCTGGAGCCCCATGGTATGTGTCAAGGAGAAAACTGGCTTTGCCATCTCTGACAGTTGTCACCTGAGGAGAGACACAAGGACACTGAGCATAGAATGAGGTTGTTCCTCTGCAGACCATGGCAATTGATGCAGGAGCAGATATTGACCCTACAGACAGAGCAGGACCTCACACAGGAGCGAGTGGATATGGCCTGAAAAAATCTGTGACTCCCTGGAGACATTGGAGCAGGCTCCTGACAGGAATTGTGGTTCCATGGAGTGAGCAGCCCATGCCACAGGAGGTTTTCTGGCAGAACCTGTGTCCCACAGAAGAGCCACAGTGCTGCAGTCTGTTCCTGAAGGGCTGTACCCCATGGAAAAGACCCGCTGGGCTGGAGGAGTTTGTGAAGAACTGCAGCCAGAGAAAAGAACCTGCAAAGGAGAAGTTCCTGCATTGGAGGACTGTTTTCCATGGGTTGGACTCCACATTGAAGCAGGGGAAGAGAGTGAGAAGGAAGAAATGGCTGAGAAAACATGTTTTGAATGGATTGCAATGTACATTCCCCATTCCTGTGTGCAGAGATCAGGTGGAGGAGATGTTCCATGATTTGTTCTTATTTCACATGAACTTACTGAGATTTGATTGGCAGTGACTGAAATTCATGTCCCCCAGTCCATGTGTTTGCCCATGGTGGCAGTGCTGGGACATCTCCCTGTTCTTATCTCAATCCACAAGCCTTCATTGCCTATTTTTTGCCATGTCCAGTAGAGGAGGGGCACTTAGACAGCAGCTTGCTGAGCCCCTGGAGGACAAACAAAGTCAGACCACCACACCTTCTCAACTCCTTCTTCCTGATCAGGTGCTCTGGAGCAGCCACCCAGAGCAATGGCATCCCTGCTGATCTGTCTTTCCTAAACAGCCTGGCTCCATCCACCACAACCCTCTGGAAGCTACAGGAACACATCTCCATCATCCCATGGCTCTGCAGCCAAAGCACAGAGGACAAATGAGGCCATGGTGGACAGGAGCCCAGGCAATGTGCACTAAACCTGCGCTTACCCCAACAGCCTCTGAAGTTCCCAGAACAGATCCTCCTGCACCATAAGTGGTATCAGCCCTTCTACCACATTTCCCTCAACTGCCATTTAGTGCCACCAATCCAGGGGGATGTTTCCTGCACCTGCCATTGCCTGAAAAGAGCTGCAGGGAGCAGCTGCCAGAAAGAAATGCTGAGAGATCTTCTTCACCATCTGGCACTTTTTGGTTCACTCTGCTGCAGAGCTGCTCCAGAGTGGTTCTTGCTCCACAGTAATATGTTGCTGCATCCCCTTGCTTTGCGACCAGGATCTTCAGTGTGAATCTGTTCTTGGAGTCATCCCCTGATCCCTCAAAGTGATCTTTGAAACCTTCTCCATAGCCATCAACCTGATTGTAAATCCATTCCAGAGTGCCCCGTGGCCCCTGACGGTACCAGTACATGACGTAGTCTTCCATTTCACCTCCCCTCATGCTGCACTGGAAGGTGACTGCATCTCCCTCTCGCACAGTCACTTCCCTGGGGTGCTGCTCCAAGGCCATCTGGCCAGTGACTGCTGCAGAGAGCAAGAATAAGCCACAGTCACTCCAAGATTCAGCAAAGGACAGGGCAATGCTGGTGGGTCTTAGGAATGGCACAGGACCAGTGAGAGGACGAAATTGTCCTCTTTGAATACAGCTGACACAGATGGGGCAGAGCTGGTAGCAGCTATCAAGGATCACAAAAAAGGAGTCACCATAATTCCCACCCTCCTTTTCCATGTCAGACAGGAACTTGTTTCTGATTTTCTTCAAGAAGCAGGAAGGTTTTATCCCGTGGTGGAAAAAATCCCTTTGTCTTTGCCCAGACAGGGTGGATAGGAAGCCGCTCTCCTGTCCCTGAAATGGCTCTACATGAGCACAGGAAAGACAAAGGCCTGTCAGAGGCAGGTGAGGCCTGGGCCCTGTGCTGCCATCCTCCAGCTGGTGTTTGCCAGAGGGGCCGCAGTGGCCCAGGAGCAGAGTGTCCAGTGCCAGGGCAAAGCGCTGGGCCCCAAGGTGTGAGTGCAGCAGGGAGGTGCCCTGCGTGTGCCCAGGCTGCAGAGGAGGCAGCGTGGATGGAGGTGCCGAGCTCCCAGCTGCAAGAGGAGCAGGGCTGTTCTCGCCGGGCTCCACAGGCATGGCTGGGCAGCTGGAGCCGGGGAACAGGTCCGGCTGCCAGTTCTCAGCACAGCTCCCCAGAGCCGTGCAGAGCACAGGGCCACGCTCAGCTCGTGGGGCCATCAGCCCTTCCCTTCACTTACCTACAATGGGCAATAAGCCCACAGTGCACAGGGCACTCCACATGGCCAGGCCCGCTCTGGCTCACCTCTCTGCACCTTCTCTGTGCCTGCACAACAGCTCTGCCACACCTTGCCTGCCTGGGCCTCTGTCACTGCACTCAGGCCCAGGCCCTCCTAGTCCCTCCCTCTGTCTATGACAACAGAGATGGGAGAGGTGGGGGCAGGAGGAGCAGAACTTGAAGCTCTTGCTGCCTTCCTGGGTGTCGCTCACTCTGTGTGGTCCCCATCTTTCTTTTGAGCCCTCTCTGTAGAAATGAGGCCTCTTCCATATTCACATTTTCTGTGATGCTGTGGAAGACCCTCAGGCTTGGTTTGGAGTGGGTCAGTGGGAGCACTAAATTGGGAAATACCATTGCTAAACCACAACAGCCTTATTTAGCACCCAGTGTGGGGCATAAAGAGTTGAGGTAACAACAGATCTGCCCAGAGTGGGTTGGAAACAAATCTGATGTAAGCATTAGTTGTATTAGGTGTGCAGCCACTGGTGACAACATGTCTTGGCCTGTTCATGTGGCTGTGGTACCTAACCCTGTGTATGTTCCCGTCTGTGCTCCTCATGATGATATTGTGCAGGGCTGTGGGAATTGACAAGGGGATTGGGAAGAGGACAGAAACTCTCAGCCTCTGGAGGTGACTCCTGCTTGTCACCTGTCAAGTGTGAGAGGAGGGAATTCTCCCAAGGATGATCTAGCAGTGCATCCAAGCAGGTGGAACCCTATGGACTGAGACTGTATTTGTCATCAAAATAAATCTGTCTGTGCAAAATGCCTGTTAGAGATCCCCACAAAGTGAAGGCTGGGTTGTCTCTACTCTGTCTCTCTGCAGGTTATATTTCAATACTTTTTACAGCTCACAAAAGATGAAGTGCCCTGATCATGAGATGCTTTGGCATAGCCAGGAATGAACTAAGATCCTTGCTTTAGTTTGGAGCTTCAAATGGAGCTTCTCTGAATCTCCCTGCATTTATTCAACTCTTTCAGCTTCCTGGCCCTGGACTTGCTAAAGCCTCTGTATCACTTAGCAAGAGTTTCCAAGTGCACCTGCTGACAAGGCAAGAATGCAAATGAAGAGCAAAGAAGTTCCATTTGTGGCATGTGCAGACACAGCAGTTCTTGAGGGGTTTGGGTGGTTTCTCTGGTTGGTTCATTTTTCTCCTGTTTGAGCTATTTGCTGCATTTCATGAAACCAGAAATGTTGAGAGAACAATAAACACTTTGACCAGAAGGTAGCAGGAGAGATTAGAGAAAGAAGTTCAGTTCACATCAACATGTCTAATTTTATCAGGAACATTTCAGTATTTGGGGAAACAAAACAAGAAGGTCAGAATATATCCTGCACATGCAGGATTATTATTATTATTATTATTACAAGGCATATGTAATGCTGTATTAGACAGAAGAAGAATTCAGCAGTACAAAAACAGTTTAATATTGCCCATTCTCATGGAGTTTGACATTGTTTAAATTAAAACCACATAAATGATTCATTTATCGTCTTATCAAAACATGCCTAAAGGTTTATGTGACCAGAAAGGGAAACACAATCAGAATTATCATCTCAACTAAAACTTTTAAATTGAGAAGAATATTCTGATGAAATCTGATTAAAAAAACAAAAACAAACAAGGAATATTCTTAACCCATCCCATGTATTTTAATTACATCTAGCAATTTTAAACTCATAGAAGTTTTGAGGTTTGCTTTGAGTATCCTTTTAAATCTGTGTCCACCCTTCTTCCCAAACACCAAGGACCTGAGGGTGAGGAATTCTGGCTCTAGAACACTGTAGGACACCACATGGGAAAACCCCAAGGTTTTCTGCAAGGGCAAGGCTGAGGTTTTGATATGTGGGAGCTCAGGGGGCTGAGCTGCAAAGGGCTCAGCTAATGCAGAGCTGTTGGTAGTGTCCCGAGCTTCTCCTTCTGCCCCATTCTTCCTGGCTCTGGGAAAGGCAATGCACTGAAGGGATGAGCCTGGGAGTCCTGCCTGGTGCTGCAGAGCCTTTGTGACTGTGAAGCTTCCCCATCCTTTGTGTCTTGGGCACTGAAACCTTTCAGATATTGAACCTTGCTTGGGTCCTTCCCATGCATTTCTGCAGAAGCAAGAAAGGTGTAGACTGGAAGCATAAACACTCCTCTCCCCAGATAGAAATAAAAGTGTGAGAGAAAATGCAAACCATTCTCTGTGCTATTCAGATTTCCTTGTTGTTCACAATGCTTTCCCATGTAACCTCTTGGAAAGAGGTTTATTCTTTCAGGATGCTTTGAATGTTCTCTGCCACAGGAGAGAGCTCTCACTGTTTGGAGTTGATCAGCAGGACAGCTGTTAGATAGCAGCCTCCATATGTGAGAGTCAGCAAGGGGGAGTAAAAATAAATGTGGTGTGCTGGGGGTGAATATGTTCCTAAAATGACTTCAAAAGTTCTATTGACATTCCCATTGTGGGTGGTCTTATCACTGAAATTGTGGGAAAACCCAAAACTCTCCAGCAACATTTTTTAGTGTTAGAGAATGAATGCATTACTTTATTCTGCCCAGGATGTTGTTCTGGCCAGGGTGTGCAACAGAAATCATTTCATCTACACATTGCCCGGGCTGTGCAGAGAACATCGTTTAATCCCACAAGGTTTTCACTTAATTTTTCACATACTTATACAGTCAAAACCCAGAGAAATTCATTGGTTCAATGTTCGTTGGTCCCAAGTCACACAGTTCCAATATTTGTTTTCCTATTGGTTATTGATCCCTTCACCTTCAATGCTAAGTAGGTTTTCATTCTGGGTTCTGTTATCTCTCTTTTCTCAAACCAGGTGTCTCTGACCATGCCAGGGGCAATGTTTGGAGCTGTTGTTTGAAGTTGATGTTTGGGGTACCTCTTTGGGTTTGATGTTTGTTAATGATCATTGATGTTCATTATGTTTTGTGTATCTTCTGTGCTATTCACAGTCTGCTGAGATGTTAAGCTTGACAGGCCTCACTTGGTGGAACAGTCCCCTGAGAAGGAACGTCAATTCCCTTTCCTTGGGATAAAGGTGAACAAAACCCCTGACTAAAGTTATATAAATAATTCTAAACTTGGTATCATTTCCAACAGGGTGAGGGTCTTCTCTGGGTGTCTGCAGGGCCTGAGGGTCTGACCTGACCAAGCTGAATGCAGCAGACCTTGCTATGTCCTCTGCAGAGGCTCTCTTGAATCCAGCAGGAGCTCAGGCAGAGTGAGAAAAGCCTTATTTCCCCTTCAGGATGTGGTTACCTTGTTTTTTGCAAAGCAGGGGGAGGCTTGATCTTGCCCGGTGTGCCTGAGTCAGAAATGGTGACCACAGCATCCTGCCTGTAGCTTGTGAGAGAAGCTCAGCTGGGGAAGGTGAGTGCTGGGCTCTCTGAGGGAAGAACCGAGTTGCTATGGGAACTATCACTCCATCAAACCACGCGACATTATTTTCTGGTGGCCTCTTCCTCCATCACGGAGTGCAAAACAACAGCAGGGTTTCTTCCCTGCTGATTGGAGCATTTTCCTCCCTCCTGCCTTCAGCAAGGTCTCTCCTCACTGAAGCTCTTGACTGTGCCAAAGAAACACTTCCCCGCACAAAGTCTGCAAAAGACAAATTCAGCCAACAGGAAATCTGTGTTATCAAAGCAGTGTTTCCAATCCCAGTGGGCATTAAGACAGTTGGATTTCAGGAATTTCATCCCAACTTCAGAAGAAAAAGCACAGAAAAACCACAGCATTTTGGCCTAGTAAACCTTTATTTTCATCACTACTACAGGAACCTAAAATGCATGTGCGATACATTTGGGAGAAGAAATACAGAATTAATAAAAAATGAACATTATCTGGTTGAATGGAGTCACTTCAGATCCTACACAATTCTTCTCATCTACAATACACAGGTATTGTTATTAAAGCTATCTAAACCCCAATACTACAAATGGCAACTACTGGGCTTGAATTCCCTCAGCAGTAAAACTCCATTTGTACAGGCAGTGACACGAGATGCCCGTGAATGGTGCTTTTAAAAGGCCACATATCCATAGTGAGCACTGGAGTTCCCAAAGCTATTGGAGCAGGCTGGACATTTCTATGCAAATGCCAGAGAGTGGGGAGATCTACTCAGCAGGAGGATGAGGATAAACACACTCTCCTCAGTTCACAGAGGAGAGGGAACAGCAAAGCACTTCAAACTCTTCAATGTAAATCAGCTGTCCAGGCAGGAGTGAACAGTATTCAGTGTCTTCAGGAGAAGATCCTGCCCTGCGTTCCTCTTGCCTTCATTCCCCATGTCTGGCAGAGCAAAGGAGGGTTTGAAGTACATTTAATGAAATTGGGCCTATGAAGCACTACTTGACAGCTGAGTGCTCCCTCACCTCAGAGCAGAAACAGCTTGATACTCATGAGTGCATTGAAGGCGATGCTCTTTGCCAGCAGGACTCTCAAACCCAGCACAGCCATAGACAGCATGTTCACTCTCTCCCCTTCAGGATCTGCTCAGGGACCAGAAAAGATGGCAGAGATCATGGTCTAGGTTTTGATGTTGTGATCTTGGCACAAAGTGGGAAAAACCACAGGTGATAGTTTCAGGGAAAGGAAGAGCAGCAAGGAACAGATGATAGAGAACATGGCACCAAGAGGGGAGCCCAGGGTCTGTCTCCTTTGCTTTTTGCTTCCTGGGGCTTGTGTGTTACTGCAGGAGCAACCTTGGGACAGCAGCTTGTGTCTACTGCATTTGTTGTGTTCTGATTCCTCTCCCCTGGAGAAAATACATTTCCATGCCTTTATCCCCCAGACAGCAATAGACCTTCACAGCCTGTTTGGGTAACTCACCTTGTGCAGAGGGGTCTGTGCTGTTGCAAACCCTGTTACTGGCCCCTGGTACTGCTTCTTTAGCCTCCTCTTCTGGAGCTTGATAAAGAAAATGCATTTTAAACTCTATGCAGATTTTATACAGGATAATCCAAATATTCGTGTGACCCTTCCCACAGGAACTTGAGGAAAGTACAGACTGGGGCTCAGATGATCAGTCATTAATTCCAACATTAATTTGAGGAGACAATTTCCTCATGCAGTTGCAGGAAACAAAAGAATTCCTGCATTGTTTTGGTTTTACTGTTTGAATGACTTTCAGGATGATAAAACCAATTCCACTTAACAGAAAATGCTTCAGTAAAAAAAAAAAAAAAAACCTCAAAAGACATCCCACCTTTAACTTTTCGTTGATTTTAGAAAGGCTGTTTGAGGTTGTGCTGCAGCAGGTTTGCTGCTACAGGGGGAAATATTTAGTCATAAGGAAATTCACATTTTGAACAAATTGATTGTGTCTTCTCCCTGCCCGCCTAAAAAGTAACTCCAAATATTTCAGGTGTTGAGATAATTTTTTTTAGATGCTTTGAAACATCTTTCATGTCTCCCTGCTAAAGTACCAAATGTCTTTCTCATTTCTGCTGGGTGCACCGGGCAGTGCTGACAAGCAGGAGAATGCCAAGGCCCACAGGACACTCTGTCCATAAATCAGTGACAGCTGTGCCACCAAACTGTACCTGGCAGTGCTGTTATCGTGCTGCTGTTGTATTTGGCCGTGCAGGTCACCTCTGTGTCTCTTGTCACACTGACCACTTTAATTGCATTGTACAAGCCCTCTGATGTCAAAATGGATGTGCTCTGTTCATATACGACCTCCTTAGAGGGCATCTCCAAGCTGATGTTCTTTGTCTTGAAATTCCTTGCCAAACAAGCTGCTTTCCCAGGGCTGCCACCTTCTTTCAGTTTTTTGGATTTCATCACAATGACTTGAGGGACAGAACTGGTTGGAATGTCTGTAAAAAAAAAGTGTGATTTGGACATTATTACTTTCACTGCAAGCTTGCCCGAGTGCTGGGTGACCAACAGTTCCTATATACTCCAGCTGTGACTAATTTGTAGCATTACCAATTACTGTTTTTTTATTGTCTTTATTTCTTGCTGCTACTTCCAAAAGAAAAAATTAAAGACAGAAAGGGGTGTGGGGAGGGTATTTCATAGGAGACTTAATTCCATAGGATCTCAGCTTGCTTTTGCTGAAGCTCATGCATGTAGGTGATCTCTTGATTTTGTATGGGACCTACAAACAAGAAGGGAATGTTTACGAATGGCACTCAAAGGATCCAGTTATTCTGCTTTCTCAACAATTTAAATGCAAAATATAACAATTCGATCAGGATTGCCTTGCATATTCCTTAGATATGAGGAAATAACTGTGTTTTCCTTTACTCTCCCTCCCCTCCCCAGTTCTCCTCCAGGCGTGGCTAAAGACTCTAAACACAGCAGGAGTGGCAGGGAGAACAAAAAGCAGTTTGTTGCTTCAGTGTTTTGCCAAGTTCCTCCTGTGAGGGTCATTACTAGCAGAAATGAATTCCTGCTGCTACAGCAGGGTGTAAGATGGAGCTTTGCAGTATGAACGGCTCAGGTGCAAGAAGGAGTTTTGTCTCTAAGATGGGACAGTAGGAGAGGAGCAATCAGAAGCCTCTGAATTGCAACTCTCCTCAGAGAATCAGAGAATCACAGAATGGTTTGGTTTGGAAGGGACCCTGAAGATCATCTTGGTCCAAGCCCTGCCATGGGCAGCAACGCCACTCACAACATCCCTTCTCCAGCGCTGTCTGACAAGGTCAAGAACGTTCCACTGTGGGAGAGGTTTTCCCCACTAGACATGGCCCAAGGTGTAAGACATTCCAACAAGGTTACATGTACATGGAGAAATTTTACCAAATTCCTTAGGTTAGTGCCATAACTTTCAGTGTACTCTTTTAGCGCTAAGATACCAACAAATATCAAGACATCAAAAGTGGAGCTTTGAAAGAATCTAAAGGATGCCGCCAAGTTTTCACTGGATTTAAGATCGCTGCTCTCCCTGTCAGTTTCTCGGAAGCTTTTAGATGATTTCTTTTTAGTTTTGAAACGCTTGTACTGTTGAATTCTCCAGGAAATACGAGATAGGCAAGGGACAGACCACTACAAAGGATGATAAAGCAGAAGCCTTCTCTGGGAATTTGATATTAGACATACAAGAAATAAGATTGCTTAAACTTGCAGGAGCTGTCTTACAAGGAAACAGATGGCCTCAAAAGAATTTAGCAGCCAACAAATCATTGTGGTACCAAGGTTTCTTTTTTAAACAAAATATCTTTGTCTCCAGGTCAGGTCATACATGGAGAATCAAGGATGATCTGACAAAGCAATGTCAGGACTTAATTCAGATGAGCAATTTGAATTAGAGTAAAACCATGGAACTGAAAGGAATTCTCCAGCATCCTTCCGTGGCAGAAAGCTGTTGGACACATCCACAAAGGTTTACATCTCTACTTTGACAGGAGCATCCTGATGGGTTTCTTGGTAAAGAGAGGTGCATTAGGCTTTTCATTTTGCATGGTGTCTGCCTCGCAGGTGGGTCAAGAGATCCCTCAGGTCTAACATTTTGCTCATCATGGTGCTGATCAAAGTTTGATCAAGGAGCTCTGATTTCACAGCCTTTGCCCATCAGCCTTATGGCACTTCTGAGGAACTGAGGTGAAAGCCAAATTGTGCTCTGCCAGAACTTCGTGGGTTGGGTCTGCTGATCAAACAGGCAGAACTACACACTTGTCCACAGCTACAGCAGCCAGACACCCAACAGAAATCAAACACTGACAGGAGAAAAAGTGAAAATTCAAATAGCACCTTGGAAAAGGGCAATGCATACAGGATCTCTATTGGGCTCCACAGTCAGTTGAGCTCCTTTCCCAAAGACAAGAGCAGCAGTAACACACAGATAAAACATGCAAATCAAGACACGGCTTGTTTTGCTATTCTTCCTATCCACATTTCCTTCCCAGGTGTTGCACCATGGTTTGCCAGAGCCTGTCAGTCCTGTGCGTTCTGTGTTCTCTGAGAAGACCTTGAAAGGCTTTTCATGTGCTCTCCTCCCCAGGATTGCCAAACAGCCTGAATACAAACAAGCTGCTTCTGTGCAAGAATTCCCTGGGCAAGATCTTCAGCAAGAAACAATGGACACAGTGCAGTTGTAGTTCACAGAGCAGAAGATTTGTTTTCTCTGACCCCAGAAGCCTCACCTGAGTCCCACTGGTTTGCATTACATGACAGTATAGCCATGAATTCCTATCACTGCTTGCTTCTGGAAGGGATTTGTGTTTTATGTTCTGGCAATTTTTTAGGACAAAAGGTTTTACTTCTCCTTTGCTTTCATCTTAAAATTCAAAGGAAGTGCCCTATATTCAAAAAGTGATGGGCCTTAGCATTCTTTAGGGATGTTTTATCTGGAATGAACCAACCAGAACCAAAAGGAAAACATTCTCTGTCCTTAACTCACCTGTCTCTGCCATGAAGAGAATATGCCTGGAGTATCCCACAGTGACACTAATGGTTTTTACTTTATGTCATTTTAATTTGGGGGAATTCTCCAAAGACTCACATAATAAAGTGTTTGTGCTCTAAACATCTTAAAATGAATATTAGTAGCTCCCAAAGGAAGTCAAAACCAAAAGGGGGAGGTTGCTCATATTCTAGAAATTTTGGCTTCAACTCAGTAAGTATTTCAGCAGACTCAAAAGGGATTTGATTCTTAAGGCTCAATGTTTTTGACTGTCAAACAGAATCCCAAAATCTCCGTGCAGCTCTGAAAAGATCCTGTCCTCAGCTAGAAAAAGAAAATCATTGAACAGCATGGAAAGAAGAGGTCTTTCTTCAGAATGACATCTTTGCATTCCTTTGTCCCTATGGAGTTGGAAATGCACTGAGATGTTCCCAAATACACATTTATTCCCATGCAACATTTCCTACAGACATGGACAGATACTAGGCAGCACTCAGGGGAGTCCCATGCCCTTCTGGAAGGAGAGCAGGAGGTTTTAGAGATGTAAAAGAACATGGGACATTCTTGCAGCACTTTAAAGACATGCAGAGCTCTGAAAGCACAGCAACAGTTCTGAAGGGATGCACCAGGATCTTTAGGATAACACAGACCAACACTGCAAACTCCTCTGCCACCCCAACCTTCACATTCCTTAGAAAAGCTTGCGATGACATCCACCTTTATTGTCCATCATGGAATTCCATATAAAGATGGGAATAACTAAGGCTTCTTATGATCCTTACTCCCCACACTGATGTTTTCAGAGCCCACACAACTTGGGAGCTAATTGTCTTTCATTGCAGGAGCTCTTGGATATGAGGCACTTGTGAGAATTTAAGCCCAAGGCTATTAAAGCTCCTTCCTCCTCTGTCTCCAGGGCAGTGCAATTACTGACCTGGGGACACTGTGAGTGTGGTGCTACTGACAAAACTTCTCAAAGCAGGCAGTTACACATCTGTCTCTAAACTCCTCAGCCCTGTGAGCTCTTCCCTGAGCTCTGCATTCCTGCCCCAAGTGAGTCAGTGGAAGTGCACTGCAGAATAGGACACTTCCCAGCAAATTTGGGCCAGAGTGCTGCCCAGAGTGGGAATTAGTTATAGGGTGCTCAGCAGTGCCCTGCTGGTGTTTGGGGATCATGGAACAATGGTGCTGTGCAGAGTCAGTCCAGTTGTTCTGGGAAAGCTTCCTGAGCAGATCCAAGCTGAGGATTTGGCGTGAAAGCCTGGCTGGAGAGTGAGGGCACTCTAGGGATCATTGCAGCTGGAAATTCTTACAGTAAACCCAAAACATTAAATTCCTTTGTCTGCCCCCCCCCTTAATTTTAAATGAAGTTTTAGAAATAAGGAAATGTCACTTACTTGGTACAACTGTGAGAGTTGTCCCTGGTCCAAACACAAGCTTATCTATCATCACACTGCTAAGACTTATTCCAATAAATCACTCTTTCCTCATGGTGTTCAAAAGTGCTGTAAAAACAGGGGATGGAAAGCCAAATGTTTGTCCTAATTATTCATGGGTGCAAGTCCATGAGAGGATCCAGAGGTACATTTACTTCCAAAACTGGAAAGGTAAAAAAAGTTAATTGAATAGTTCAATGCTATCAGTTAGCTTGATTGAGTACAGAATTTCTAAGGTCTCCCTTTCTTCCACCTTTTAGAACCCCCATGAGCTCTTTTATGTATCCAGGATAAAAGGAAATATAAAAAGAATGTTCTATTTGTCCTCTTAATCGTTACAGTCACCCATCTCCTTTCTTTCCCAAAATATCTCACCTTTTTTGCCTCTCTGGGCTTTTGTACAGGTCCCCATGCTGTTTATATCATTGTGGTACTACTGCCCCTGTACACAGTGATCTATTTCCTTGTAAAAACTGTCTCTGTTCCACTACACAGAATTTTGGAGTCTACAGGCAGTCACATGACTTGTCCTGTGTTTTAAGACCCAACGTACCACATGAATAAACTCTATATGGTTTTCAAGGAAGGATCTAAAATAATATCAAAAAGGTTGATTTGTAAATGAGAACTCGGGGATTACATGACACCTCTGGAAAGTGTGATGGAGTTAAGCTGGATAGAAAGCAGGAAAATAATCAGTACTTTTTGTGTTATTTCAAAGCATTTCTTACAATGCAGTCTGTTCCCCGCACTTCTCTTCCTTGTGGGTGCTAGTGAGAGTGTGACTGGAGTTCTGGGATGTAGCAGGCTGGCTCTGGGACTGTGGGGAGGAATGGATTAAAAGCAGAAGACTCAGGAGGATCGCAAATTGCTCAAGTGACCTTGCAGCTGGGATTGACCCTTGATGGCCCAGGGTGAACTGGCCCCAGGGATCCTCTAGCATGGACCCAGTTCAGATGCTGCTGTCTCTCGGTGCCTCTGCCTGGCTCTTGCTCCAGGATTCCCCCAGGTTAGCATGGCCATGGAAATAAATGAACTCTTTGTGAGTTTGTGGCTGCTCCGGCTGCTGCCTGTGCTGCCTCACACAGGGGGTGGTGGCCAAGGGTTTGTGGGCTCAGGTGGGATTCTCCTTCATCCTGCTGGTGAGTGGCGAGGTGGAGAGAGGGAGGAGTGGAGGGATCCTGCAGCTCAGCAGTTGGTTACACAGCTGGCATTGGCAAATGGGACCTGGTGTCTGTGGCCATGGAGAGTTTTCTGAAGAATGAGGACTGTTTGGAAGATATGAGACCCACCTGAATCAACGAGACAAAATCATCTTTGTCAGCAGGTTGGCCAAGCTGAGAAGAGTTTTGAATCAGAAACATCAGAGGAGGAAGAAGATGATAAATAATCAAGTGAGAAAGCAGTGGGAAATGTGGATAGGAAACATGTGAAGAATGGGAAGAAATAGCTGAGGCCTTCTTGTGACAAATGGGACATTCCTTGGCTCCAGTCCTCATGGGCTGCTTGAAGTGTGTCAAGTGTCTGCTGGCAGCACAGCACAGCTGAGCACACCCAATCAAGGAATTTTCTGGAGGGTTCTGATACAAACTTGCTGACACAGGTGGCTGCTGAGCTGGACCTCTACTTGCCAGTGAGGAAGAATTGGTGGTGGATGTGAGGTGGTTGGGGCAACCTTGGCTGCAGTGACCATGCACTGTTTGAGCTCAGGATCCAGGGAGAAGAGAGCAATGCGAAAAACAGGACTGTAGCCCTGGAGTTCAGGAGAACGGAATCTGAGCTCTTCAGGGATCTGTTTGGAGGAATCCCATGGGTTATGGTCCTGGACCATAGAGGAGGGGTCTAGGAGAGCTGCTCCTTTTCAGAGATTAGCTCCTTGAACCTCAGGAATGGTTCCTCTTGACAAAGCAGAAAGTCAGGCATTGTGTGAGAAGGCCAAATGATGAACGAAGGGGTCTTGAATAAACTCATGACTGGTAAATACAAAGCAATCCTAAGTGATTCAGGCCCTCTTCTGATGTCTATAGCTGGCAGATTCCTTATGGGAAGTGCCATTTCTGGTCTCCAGGTCTTGTTCTTCATGCATCTGCTTCTGGCCATTGTTAGATCTGAAGCTGAAAGGATCCTTGTTCTTACCAAAGTCCTCCTCTGTGCTCTGAGACAAAGAGAAGAACATAATGCTGAGCTAAAATGGAAACATCTAAATACAGAACATTCTTGCCCACTTGTTCAACTGGAGCTGGCAATCAAACATCTAAAATGACCTGTTTGCAAGAGCCAAGATCCGAGGGTGAATGTTGAAAAAATTGGTCTTGGAAAAACAGGAGGGTTTTTCTGCTGTTTGAGTAATTCTGGGAATCAAATTTGTGTATGTGCACACAGTTGTCTGAGGAACAATAGACAAGGTAGGGCACTGTGTTTGCCCCTTCAAGAGAAGGGAGGGAGGCAGTTTGTGTGTGGTGCTTCAGTTGTTTTCAGTCACTGTGGTACGTACCCCACACTGTGCTAGACAGTTCTACAAAAACATTTGGGGATGTTTTCAATGCCAGGTGATGTCTCCTCTTTCATGTCTTTGAAGTACTGGCTTTTATTTTCCTCTTCCTCGTCATTGTTCTACTTCTGAACATCTAATACTGTTCCAAAGGATTCTCTACATTGAAACATTATCATCCTTGCTTTTTTTGGCAGATTGAGTAGTTAGCGCTAATCTCACTAAAATATTGCCCCAATTTTTTGCAAGGAATATTGCTGTTAGAAGTGTTCTCACAGAAAGGATCTGATTATTCTTTTGTCTTTTAACAAACAACAAGAAAATTAGAGTGAAATATTTTAAAGGTTTTCTGGGGAGCATCTCTCAGGCTTGTTAAATTTCAATATATTTTCATTCTATATTTCCTAAGTGTTTCTACACCTTCAAGTATTTCTGTCCTCAAAGCCTATTTGCATGCCAAAGAAAAAAATCTGTCTATGTTTAAAAATTGTTCAGAAGATATTTTGGTTCAGCTGATGGTTCTTTAATTGATTCTGTTTGCCTCTGTCATAGTTAACTGAATTTGGCTTTTGTCATGGCTTGACCCTGGCGAAATGCCAGGCACCTATGACATCTGCTCTCTCCACTCTCCCATTCCACAGCTGGGCAGAGGAGAGGAAAAAAGTTAACGCACACATACAGAAAGGGCTCATGAGTTGAGATATGGAACCAGGAGAAGACGCACTGAGGGCAAACCAGACTAAAACTTAAAGTTGCAAAGTGTTTTATTGCCAACACAAAATGAGAGGAGGATAAATGACAAGTAAAAATAGCCCCTTAAGACACTGTTTCTCCGCTCACCCCCCTTCCTCCTTCCCACCAGCCGCACAGGGGCATAGGGTATGGGGGTTTGGTCAGTCCATCACTGAGATCTTCTTCTGCTGCTCAGGGAGTGGAGTCCTCTATGTTGCCGTGGGGTCCCTCCTATGGGCGGCAGCTCTCCACGAACTCCTCCGGCGTGAGTCCAAATCTCACGAGCAGCAATCCTGCCGAATCTGCTGCAGCATGAGCCCCTTGTCCACGGGGTGCAGACCTCTGAGGCCAGGCTGTTCCATCTCGGGAGCAAGGCCTTTCTCTCCACCAGGACTCCCTCTGGATCACAGCTTCTTCCAGGCATCCACCTGCTCCTCTGGCATGGGCACCTTCCCACATCTGGATCTCTGCACCCTGTGGACCCCATGGGCTGCAGGGGGACCACCTGCTTCCCCATGATCATCACCACAGGTGGCAGAGGATTGTCAGCTCTGGCACCTGGAGCACCTCCTCCCCCACCTCCTCCACTGACCTTGATGTCTCCATGTTATTTTCCCTCACATGTTCTCATCTCCTCTGGCTAAAAAGAAATGCATGCTCACATTGTTTTGATTTCTTCCTAAATATGTTATCACAGAGGTGTGACCAACATCTGTAATTGGCCCAGGCTTGGCCAGTGGCATGTCCATCATCTTCAGAGCCATCAGAAATTGGTGCTGCTGAACATGGTGAAAACCTCCAGAACCTTCACACAGGACACACAGGAGCTGTCTTTGTACCTACCCCCCCACCCCACAAGCAAAAACTGGGCTAAGCAAAACCAACACAGCTTTCAATTTGATTCTTACCTTAATCATTTTGATTCATGGTCGCCTGGAATTGTGGAGCATTTTCCTAATCCTCAGATGCAGTTCTAAGACACAAAAAGCAAAGAGCATTATTTCATCCCATTTGCACTGTTGTTGTTCCCAAGGACAGAGGTATGTTTCTCATTTTTAATCACTGGTTTTAACAGCAGTGCTGCTATTTCCCATTGGTATCACGGACATGTTCATCTGCTGTTTGCTTGAGTGTGTCAAATTGTTTTCTCCTCCTTATTGCGTGAGTCCTGCAGGAGGGCTGTGGAATGTGCCGATGTGACGTTTCCAGTCTGTTCAACCCTTGGCATGACAAAGAAAGAAAGCTGTTAACACCTCGTTATAAATAATTTCATCTGCTCATCTTTTTTGCATCTACCAACTTTCTGTACCACAGTTCCCCCTTGTCCCTTCATTACAGGCTGTGCTAAAATGTCTGTCGCCATCTTTCTTTGAGGTCCTCTTCGTATAAGAGAGGCATCTTCCATATTCACCTGTTATGTGATGCTGTGGAAATACTCTCAGGCACATTTGCATCTCTGCAGCTGGTATGGGCCAAGGAGAAAACTGACTCATCAATGTGTAGAAATACAGAGAGGTTTAGAACCACAGAATAGTTTGAGTAGGAAGTGAAATTGAAAGTCATTTAGTGCAACCCTCTTGCAATGACCAGGGATGTTTTCAACTTCAACAGATGTTAGAGATTAGGATTTTTCCTTTTTTTTCCCTTTCTCTCAGGGAATTTTCTCCCATTTGTTTCCTAAGAGATGATAACAACAATACTTAAGAGACAGAAGATGTGTCTGGGAGGAGGAGGAGGGGGAAGGGACTTTCTCTGGGGAAGTGCAGAGATACGGTGAGATTTTGGGTGGCGGATAAGGGGCTGGTCTCAGCTCCTTGCTGGCACTCACTCTGGGGATCGGAGGAGTGATGGTCGTAGTCCTGGTGCCAGGCTGCTGCTGCAGGGAGGAGTCGCTGCCGTCGCGGAGGTTTGTCCTTCACTACTACTCCTTACTGTGGGTGAGCCTCTGCTCCTAGGAGTGGCCGTTGAATTGGGACCTTTTCAACACCCGATTACCCCCGAGACCCTGACTCCTGATGGAGCATCTCCTGGTTGTTTATGGGAGTCTGGCTGCCACTGCCCAGCCCCGCTGTTTTCTGCTCCTGCTTTGGGCTGTTTGCTACACTTTAACTCAACACCCCATGTCTGCCTGGACATCCCGCGGCTCCTGGCACAGCTCTGGAGATTTTGCTACAATTTGTTTGGCACCCCAGGTGTGTTCACCACTGCTGTTGCAGCCTGCTGCTCCGAGGTTCCTGCTACAGTCCATTTTGCCATCTGGAGGGACACCAGGACTGGCTGGCTCCTGTGAATTTTGCAGAGGGAGTCCCTTTTCCCTTTTTCCTGTCAGCTGGGCCTCCATTACCTAGTGGAGAGGCGGCTGAGCTGGCGCCACAGTGCCCCCTGCAGCCTTGGGGAAATCATCGCACCTGCCCTGTCAGACCAGGAGCCAACAGCGCCCCTGCTGGCAGTGACTGTTACTGCACCAAACAGGAGCATGCCTGACAGCCCAGAGAAGGCTGTTACTGCATCTCTGTGTTTTTTTCTGTTTGTTGTTGCTGCTTTTGTTGTTGCTTGTTTGCCTCATTACAAATATATATAGAGATATTCTAGTAGAGAACTGTTATTCTCTTTGCCTGAAAGTCCTGTAATTTCAAAGTTATAATAATTTGGAGGGAAGGGGGTCAAATTTTCCATTCCAAGGGAGGTTCCCGCCTTCCTTGGAAGGAACCTGTCTTTCAAACCAAGAAACAGGTTGCTCAAGCCACAGTCAATCTGATCTTAAATGTTTTCAGGTTTGGAACAAATATCATTTCTTGGGGCAATCTACATCATCATTGTAATTTTAAAAAAAATTCTTCCTTGTATCTTGTCTGAATCTATCCACTTTGTGTGTAAAACTGTTACCCCTCAGTGTTCCATCACTACAACCTGTATTAAAAAGTCTTTCCCCATCTTTTATTAAAGTCCTCTTTAAAAAAAAAGAAGTGTTCTCCAATTTCACCCTTTCTGTGATGCTGTGAAAGACTCACTCACAGGCGCATTCACATTTCTGCAGGAGATAGTTGCCCCAGGCAAAGGGGAAAACGTCCTTTGCAATATCTGTTAGTTCCTTGCCACAGGAGGATGTTTAGCGCGGAATTAGCAAGAGAAGTTATTTTTTATAATTTAGCTAAATACATGGCTTTGGAAAGATGGGGAAGAACAAGCATTCTCATTTGACTGGTCAATTGGCTGCTTTCTGGAGCTTGAGAAGTCTATTGCTGGCCATGGCCTGTTGCTGTAGGCTGCAATCTTGGGCAGAGTGGATGGGAGGAAATTCAGTTGGGAAATGATGAGTAGAAGCTCTCCCTTTCTCTCCCTTACAGATACCAAAGGCCAGTGCTGGAGGACTGCAAGAGGTTCATGGGACAAATTTCCCTCCTAGCAATTTCTTGTCTGTACTAAATGAACCCAGATCTCCCAAGCTCTCCTATGTCAGCTGCTCCCTTCCTTATCTTCATGGCTCTTCATTGCATTTGTTCCCCTATGTCCGTGTCCTTCCCAGGCTTGGGAGCCCAGCAGGGGACACAGTAGCCCACAGTCTCACCAGTGCAGAGCTGAAGAGGATTCCCCCACAGTGACCAAGGAGTCAGGTCAACAAGCCAGGAGTCTGCATGGACAAACGAGGCTTGGAAAAATGTGGGTGCACTGCTGAATGGGATGGGGACCAGGTGACACAGGATATGGGAAAGGGCTGAGCAAGTGAATGCTTTATTCACCTCAGGCTTCACCAGCCAGATCGGACTTCAGGAATTTCATTTCCCAGAACCCAAGAGGAGAGGCTGGAGCATGGAATATCTACCCTTGAAAAGTCCATGCAACTGAGTTGTATTCTCATCTGTAACAAAGGACTTTGTCTAAAACGTTCCATGGAAATCAGTGCTGAAAGCACAACTAAAGGAAGAGTAATCAACATCCACTCTCTCCTCACCACCCAGGACCCTTTGCCTCACTGCAGAAGGCTGTAAATGTGGCTAAACATGATTGCCACTTCCCAAAGCCATGCTGACTGTCTGGGAGGAAGGAGGCCCAGGAGATGCTGCAGAGGCCAGAGCACAGATTTCCCTGATGCCCAAGGTGAAGGCCATGGTGATGCAGGTGATGTCAACTGAAGGTCGTGCAGATATTGACCCTGCAGCCTATAGAGTTCCCCACACAGAAGCAACTGGATATGTCCTACAAAGGTCTGTGTCTCCATGCAGAGCTCATGCTGGAGCAGGCTCCTGATAAGAACTGTGGTCTCACAGAGCAAGTAGCCCATGTCATAGAAGGTTTTCCGGGAGAACCTGCAGGGACCAACACTGAAGCAGTCTATTCCTGACTGACTGCACAGTGAACTAGACCCACACTGGAGGAGTTTGTGAAGAACTGCATTCAATGTGAAGAACCAAAGTTGAAAAGTTCCTTGAGAAATGTCTTCTGTGAGTTGGACTCCACACTTCCACACAGGGGAAGAGAAGAAGAAGGAAGAAGTGGCAGAGAAAATGTTTTATGAACTGACTGTTCATTCCCCATCCCTGTGCAATCATTGGCTAGATGAAGTGTTTTTAGATATGTCTTTTTTCCTCATTATCCTACTCTGATTTGATGCACAATACACTAAGTTAATTAATTTCTCCAAGTCCATGTGCTTGCCCATGGTGGCACTGCTGGGACATCTCCCTGTTCTTATCTCAACCCACAAAGCTTAATTGCATATTTTAACCCTGTCTAATTCAGGAGGGGCACTGAGACAGCAGCTTGCTGAGCCTCTGGAGGACAACCAAAATCAACTCACCACACCTCCTCAACTCCTTCTTCCTGATCAGGTGCTCTGAAGCAGCCACCCAGAGCAATGACATCCCTGCTGATCTGCCTTTCCTAAACAGCCTGGCTCCATCCACCACAGCCCTCTGGAAGCTACAGCAACACATCTCCATCATCCCATGGCTCTGCAGCCAAGGCACAGAGGAAAAATGAGGCTGTGCTGGACAGGAGCCCAGGCAATGTGCACTAAACCTGCACTTCCCCCAACAGCCTCTGAAGTTCCCAGAACAGATCATCCTGCACCAAATGTGGGATCAGCCCTTCTACCACATTTCCCTCCACCGCCTTTTAGTGCCACCAATCCAGAGGGATGTTTCCTGCACCTGCCATTGCCTGACAAGAGCTGCTGGGAGCAGCTGCTAGAAAGAAATGCTGAGAGATCTGTCTTCCCCATCTGGCACTTTTTGGTTCACTGTGCTGCAGTGTTGCTCCAGAGTGATTCTTGCTCCACAGTAATATGTTGCTGAATCCCCTTGCTTTGCAGCCAGGATCAGCAGTGTGAATCTGTTGTTAGAGCTGTCCACTGATCCCTCAAAATTATCTTTGAAACCTTCTCCATAGGTACCACCCTCGCTGTAAATCCATTCCAGAGTGCCCCGTGGGACCTGACGGTACCAGTACATGAAGTATTTCCACATTTCATCTCCCCTCATGCTGCACTGGAAGGTGAATGCATCTCCCTCTTGCACAGTCACTTCCCTGGGGTGCTGCTCCAAGGCCATCTGGCCAGTGACTGCTGCAGAGAGCAAGAGCAAGACACAGTCACTCCAAGATTCAGCAAAGGTCAGGGCAATGCAGGTGGGGCTTTGGAATGGCACAGAACCAGTGAGAGGATGAAATTGTCCTCTTTGAACCCAGCTGACACAGATGGGCAGAGCTGGTAGCAGCTATCAAGGATCACAAAGAAGGAGACACCATAATTCTCTCCCTCCTTTTCCCTGTCAGACAGGAAACTGTTTCTGATTTTCCCCAAGAAGCAGGAAGGTTTTACCCCGTGGGGGAACAAATCCCTTTGTCTCTGCGCAGACAGGATGGTGAGGAAGCCACTCACCTGTCCCTGAAATGGCTCTCCGTGAGCACAGGAAAGACAAAGGCCTGTCACAGGCAGGTGAGGCCTGGGCCCTGTGCTGCCATCCTCCAGCTGGTGTTTGCCAGAGGGGCCGCAGTGGCCCAGGAGCAGAGTGTCCAGTGCCAGGGCAAAGCGCTGGGCCCCAAGGTGTGAGTGCAGCAGGGAGGTGCCCTGCGGGTGCCCAGGCTGCAGAGGAGGCAGCGTGGATGGAGGTGCCGAGCTCCCAGCTGCAAGAGGAGCAGGGCTGTTCTTGCCGGGCTCCACAGGCATGGCTGGGCAGCTGGAGCCGGGGAACAGGTCCGGCTGCCAGCGCTCAGCACAACTCCCCAGAGCCATGCAGAGCACAGGGCCGCGCTCAGCTCGTGGGCCATCAGCCCTTCCCTTCACTTACCTACAATGGGCAATAAGCCCACAGTGCACAGGGCACTCCACATGGCCAGGCCCGCTCTGGCTCGCCTCTCTGCACCTTCTCTGTGCCTGCACAACAGCTCTGCCACACCTTCCCTGCCTGGGCCTCTGTCACTGCACTCAAGCCCAGGCCCTCCTAATCCCTCCCTCTGTCTATGACAACAGAGACAGGAGAGGTGGGGGCAGGAGGAGCAGAACTTGAAGCTCTTGCTGCCTTCCTGGGTGTCGCTCACTCTGTGTGGTCCCCATCTTTCTTTTGAGCCCTCTCTGTAGAAGTGAGGCCTCTTCCATATTCACATTTTCTGTGATGCTGTGAAAGACCCTCAGGCTTGGTTTGGAGTGGGTCAGTGGGAGCACTAAATTGGGAAATACCATTGTTAAACCACAACAGCCTTATTTAGCACCCAGTGTGGGGCATAAAGAGTTGAGGTAACAACAGATCTGCCCAGAGTGGGTTGGAAACAAATCTGATGTAAGCATTAGTTGTATTAGGTGTGCAGCCACCGGTGACAACATGTCTTGGCCTGTTCATGTGGCTGTGGTACCTAACCCTGTGTATGTTCCCGTCTGTGCTCCTCATGATGACATTGAGCAGGGCTGTGGGCATTGACAAGAGGATTGGGAAGAGGACAGAAACTCTCAGCCTCTGGAGGTGACTCCTGCTTGTCACCTGTCAAGTGTGAGAGGAGGGAATTCTCCCAAGGATGATCTAGCAGTGCATCCAAGCAGGTGGAACCCTATGGTCTGAGACTGTATTTGTCATCAAAATTAAACTGTCTGTGCAAAACGCCTGTTAGAGATCCCCACAAAGTGAAGGCTGGGTTGTCTCTACTCTGTCTCTCTGCAGGTTATATTTCAATACTTTTTACAGCTCACAAAAGATGAAGTGCCCTGATCATGAGATGCTTTGGCATAGCCAGGAATGAACTAAGATCCTTGCTTTAGTTTGGAGCTTCAAATGGAGCTTCTCTGAATCTCCCTGCATTTATTCAACTCTTTCAGCTTCCTGGCCCTGGACTTGCTAAAGCCTCTGTATCACTCAGCAAGAGTTTCCAAGTGCACCTGCTGACAAGGCAAGAATGCAAATGAAGAGCAAAGAAGTTCCATTTGTGGCATGTGCAGACACAGCAGTTCTTGTAGGGTTTGGGTGGTTTCTTTGGTTGGTTCATTTTTCTCCTGTTTGAGCTATTTGCTGCATTTCATGAAACCAGAAATGTTGAGAGAACAATAAACACTTTGACCAGAAGGTAGCAGGAGAGATTAGAGAAAGAAGTTCAGTTCACATCAACATGTCTAATTTTATCAGGAACATTTCAGTATTTGGGGAAACAAAACAAGAAGGTCAGAATATATGCTGCACATGCAGGATTATTATTATTATTATTACAAGGCATATTTAATGCTGTATTAGACAGAAGAAGAATTCAGCAGTACAAAAGCAGTTTAATATTGCCCATTCTCATGGTGTTTGACATTGTTTAAATTAAAACCACATAAATGATTCATTTATCGTCTTATCAAAACATGCTTAAAGGTTTATGTGACCAGAAAGGGAAACACAATCAGGATTGTCATCTCAACTAAAACTTTTAAATTGAGAAGAATATTCTGATCAAATCTGATTAAAAAAACAAAAACAAACAAGGAATATTCTTAACCCAGCCCATGTATTTTAATTACATCTAGCAATTTTAAACTCATGGAAGTTTTGAGGTTTGCTTTGAGTATCCTTTTAAATCTGTGTCCACCCTTCTTCCCAAACACCAAGGACCTGAGGGTGAGGAATTCTGGCTCTAGAACACTGTGGGACACCACATGGGAAAACTCTGAGGTTTTCTGCAAGGGCAAGGCTGAGGTTTTGATATGTGGGAGCTCAGGGGGCTGAGCTGCAAAGGGCTCAGCTAATGCAGAGCTGTTGGTAGTGTCCCGAGCTTCTCCTTCTGCCCCATTCTTCCTGGCTCTGGGAAAGGCAATGCACTGAAGGGATGAGCCTGGGAGTCCTGCCTGGTGCTGCAGAGCCTTTGTGGCTGTGAAGCTTCCCCATCCTTTGTGTCTTGGGCACTGAAACCTTTCAGATATTGAACCTTGCTTGGGTCCTTCCCATGCATTTCTGTAGAAGCAAGAAAGGTGTAGTCTGGAAGCATAAACACTCCTCTCCCCAGATAGAAATAAAAGTGTGAGAGAAAATGCAAACCATTCTCTGTGCTATTCAGATTTCCTTGTTGTTCACAATGCTTTCCCATGTAACCTCTTGGAAAGAGGTTTATTCTTTCAGGATGTTTTGAATGTTCTCTGCCACAGGAGAGAGCTCTCACCGTTTGGAGTTGCTCAGCAGGACAGCTGTTAGATAGCAGCCTCCATGTGTGAGACTCAGCAAGGGGGAGTAAAAATAAATGTGATGTGCTGGGGGTGAAAATGTTCCTAAAATGACTTCAAAAGTTCTATTGACATTCCCATTGTGGGTGGTCTTATCCCTGAAATTGTGGGAAAACCCAAAACTCTCCAGCAACATTTTTTAGTGTTAGAGAATGAATGCATTACTTTATTCTGCCCAGGATGTTGTTCTGGCCAGGATGTGCAACAGAAATCATTTCATCTACACATTGCCCGGGCTGTGCAGAGAACATCGTTTAACCCCACAAAGTTTTCACTTAATTTTTCACATACTTATACAGTCAAAAGCCAGAGAAATTCATTGGTTCAATGTTCGTTGGTCCCAAGTCACACAGTTCCAATATTTGTTTTCCTATTGGTTATTGATCCCTTCACCTTCAATGCTAAATAGGTTTTCATTCTGGGTTCTGTTATCTCTCTTTTCCCAAACCAGGTGTCTCTGACCATGCCAGGGGCAATGTTTGGAGCTGTTGTTTGGAGTAGATGTTTGGGGTACCTACTTGGGTTTGATGTTTGTTAATGATCATTGATGTTCATTATGTTTTGCGTATCTTCTGTGCTATTCACAGTCTGCTGAGATGTTAGGCTTGTCAGTCCTCACTTGGTGGAACAGTCCCCTGAAAAGGAATTTCAATTCCCTTTCCTTGGGATAAAGGTGAACAAAACCCCTGACTAAAGTTATATAAATAATTCTAAACTCAGTATCATTTCCAACAGGGTGAGGGTCTTCTCTGGGTGTCTGCAGGGCCTGAGGGTCTGACCTGACCAAGCTGAATGCAGCAGACCTTGCTATGTCCTCTGCAGAGGCTCTCTTGAATCCAGCAGGAGCTCAGGCAGAGTGAGAAAAGCCTTATTTCCCCTTCAGGATGTGGTTACCTTGTTTTTTGCAAAGCAGGGGATGCTTGATCTTGCCCGGTGTGCCTGAGTCAGAAATGGTGACCACAGCATCCTGCCTGTAGCTTGTGAGAGAAGCTCAGCTGAGGAAGGTGAGTGCTGGGCTCTCTGAGAGAAGAACCGAGTTGCTATGGGAACTATCACTCCATCAAACCACGCGACATTATTTTCTGGAGGCCTCTTCCTCCATCACTGAGTGCAAAACAACAGCAGGGTTTCTTCCCTGCTGATTGGAGCATTTTCCTCCCTCCTGCCTTCAGCAAGGTCTCTCCTCACTGAAGCTCTTGACTTTGCCAAAGAGACACTTCCCTGCACAAAGTCTGGAAAAGACAAATTCAGCCAACAGGAAATCTGTGCTATCAAAGCAGTGTTTCCAATCCCAGTGGGCATTAAGACAGTTGGATTTCAGGAATTTCATCCCAACTTCAGAAGAAAAAGCACAGAAAAACCACAGCATTTTGGCCTAGTAAACCTTTATTTTCATCACTACTACAGGAACCTAAAATGCATGTGCGATACATTTGGGAGAAGAAATACAGAATTAATAAAAAATGAACATTATCTGGTTGAATGGAGTCACTTCAGATCCTACACAATTCTTCTCATCTACAATACACAGTTATTGTTATTAAAGCTATCTAAACCCCAATACTACAAATGGCAACTACTGGGCTTGAATTCCCTCAGCAGTAAAACTCCATTTGTACAGGCAGTGACACGAGATGCCCGTGAATGGTGCTTTTAAAAGGCCATATATCCATAGTGAGCACTGGAGTTGCCAAAGCTATTGGAGCAGGCTGCACATTTCTATGCAAATGCCAGAGAGTGGGGAGATCTACTCAGCAGGAGGATGAGGATAAACCCACTCTCCTCAGTTCACAGAGGAGAGGGAACAGCAAAGCACTTCAAACTCTTCACTGTAAATCAGCTGTCCAGGCAGGAGTGAACAGTATTCAGTGTCTTCAGGAGAAGATCCTGCCCTGCGTTCCTCTTGCCTTCATTCCCCGTGACTGGAAGAGCAAAGGAGGGTTTGAAGTACATTTAATGAAATTGGGCCTATGAAGCACTGTTTGACAGCTGAGTGCTCCCTCACCTCAGAGCAGAAACAGCTTGATACTCATGAGTGCATTGAAGGCAATGCTCTTTGCCAGCAGGACTCTCAAACCCAGCACAGCCATAGACAGCATGTTCACTCTCTCCCCTTCAGGATCTACTCAGGGACCAGAAAAGATGGCAGAGATCATGGTCTAGGTTTTGATGTTGTGATCTTGGCACAAAGAGTGGGAAAAACCACAGGTGATAGTTTCAGGGAAAGGAGGAGCAGCAAGGAACAGATGATAGAGAACATGACACCAAGAAGGGAGCCCAGGGTCTGCCTCCTTTGCTTTTTGCTTCCTGGGGCTTGTGTGTTACTGCAGGAGCAACCTTGGGACAGCAGCTTGTGTCTGCTGCATTTGTTGTGTTCTGATTCCTCTCCCCTGGAGAAAATACATTTCCATGCCTTTATCCCCCAGACAGCAATAGACCTTCACAGCCTGTTTGGGTAACTCACCTTGTGCAGAGGGGTCTGTGCTGTTGCAAACCCTGTTACTGGCCCCTGGTACTGCTTCTTCAGCCTCCTCTTCTGGAGCTTGATAAAGAAAAGACATTTTAAACTGTATGCAGATTTTATACAGAATTAACCAAATGTTCATGTGACCCTTCCCACAGGAACTTGAGGAACTTGAGGAACTTGAGGAAAGTACAGACTGGGGCTCAGATGATCAGTCATTAATTCCAACATTAATTTGAGGAGACAATTTCCTCATGCAGTTGCAGGAAACAAAAGAATTCCTGCATTGTTTTGATTTTACTCTTTGAATGACTTTCCGGATGATAAAACCAATTCCACTTAACAGAAAATGCTTCAGTAAAAAAAAAAAACCCTCAAAAGACATCCCCCCTTTAACTTTTTGTTGATTTTAGAAAGGCTGTTTGAGGTTGTGCTGCAGGAGGTTTGCTGCTACAGGGGGAAATATTTAGTCATAAGGAAATTAACAGTTTGAACAAATAGATTGTGTCTTTCTCTCTGCCCGCCTAAAAAGTAACTCCAAATATTTCAACTGTTGAGATAATTTTTTTTAGATGCTTTGAAACATCTTTCATGTCTCCCTGCTAAAGTACAAATGTCTTTCTCATTTCTGCTGGGTGCCCTGGGCAGTGCTGACGAGCAGGAGAACACCAAGGCCCACAGGACACTGTGTCCAGAAATCAGTGACAACTGTGCCACCAAACTGTACCTGGCAGTGCTGTTATCGTGCTGTTGTTGTATTTGGCCATGCAGGTCACCTCTGTGTCTCTTGTCACACTGACCACTTTAATTGCATTGTACAAGCCCTCTGATGTCAAAATGGATGTGCTCTGTTCATATACGACCTCCTTAGAGGGCATCTCCAAGCTGATGTTCTTTGTCTTGAAATTCCTTGCCAAACAAGCTGCTTTCCCAGGGCTGCCACCTTCTTTCAGTTTTTTGGATTTCATCACAATGACTTGAGGGACAGAACTGTTTGGAATGTCTGTAAAAAAAAACGTGGTTTGGTCATAGGAGTAATGAAATTAGATTTCTTAAACTTGCAGCAGCTGTCTTACAAGGAAACACAATTGGTCTCAAAAGAACGCAGCAGCCGAGAAATCATTGTGGTACCATGGTTTCTTTTTTAAGCAAAACATCTTTGCCTCTAGGTGAGGTCATATGTGGAGAATCAAGGATGATCTGACAAAGCAATGTCAGGACTTAATTCAGATGAGCAATTTGAATTAGAGTAAAAACACGGAAATGAAAGGAATTCTCCAGCACCCTTCTGTGGCAGAAAACTGTTGGACACATCCACAAAGGTTTACATCACTACTTTGGCAGGAGCATCCTGATGGGTCTCTTGGTACAGAGAGGTGCGTTAGGCTTTTCATTTTGCATGGTGTCTGCCTTGCAGGTGGGTCAAGAGATCCCTCAGGTCTAACATTTTGCTCGTCATGGTGCTGATCAAAGTTTGATCAAGGAGCTCTGATTTCACAGCCGTTGCCCATCAGCCTTATGGCACTGCTGAGGAACTGAAGTGAAAGCCAAATTGTGCTCTGCCAGAACTTCATGGGTTGGCTCTGCTGATCAAACAGGCAGAACTACACATTTGTCCACAGCTACTGCAGCCAGACACCCAACAGAAATTAAACATGGTTTGACCAGTTCAGCTGAACCCAAAATCTGAACAATTTAGTAAGATTAAACTAGTATAGGAATATTGCATAATTTTTTATGTTATGCTTTTGTACATTACACTTCTCTGCCATCATTGTTGTCTTTTTAACTCTGATGCAATAGAAAGTTTTAGGAACTTATGTGCCAACATCCACAGAAGCTTTATTTCCCTTTAGAGTGTCCAAGCATGGCTTTAAAACCCAACAATTACTATGAAAATCTTACTAAGAAGCCAAAGTGGATAGACGTATACACCAAAGAAATTCAGAATAATAGCAGACAGAACTTCCCTTGTGGAACAGAGGTTTTTTGGCAACACTTAGAAGTGAGATCAGAAGTTTTTTACATATAAACTGTCTAGTTGCATGCAAAAGATTACACATAGATAGTCTATTTAGCAACTGAAAAACATGAATAAGTGGCTGAATGAATTTTAAGAGGAATTAAATCTTTGAAAAGTGAAAAATGAACGACTAACAGCGCAGGAAATAGTGATGTATGAAGGATACCTACTTGGCTCCACGGTCAGTTGAGTTCCTTTCCCGAAAACAAGAGCAGCATTAACACACAGTTAAAATACATAGATCAAAAAGGACTCATTTTGTTATTCTTCCTATCCACATTTCCTTCCCAGGTGTTGCACCATGGTTTGCCAGAGCCTGTCAGTCCTGTGCATTCTGTGTTCTCTGAGAAGACCTTGAAAGGCTTTTCATGTGCTCTCCTCTCCAGGATTGCCAAACAGCCTGAATACAAACAAGCTGCTTCTGTGCAAGAATTCCCTGGGCAAGATCTTCAGCAAGAAATAATGGACACAGTGCAATTGTAGTTCCCAGAGCAGAAGATTTGTTTTCTCTGACCCCAGAAGCCTCATCTGAGTCCCACTGGTTTGCATTACCCGACAATACAGCCATGAATTCCTATCACTGCTTGCTTCTGGAAGGCATTTATGTTTTATGTTCTGGCAATTTATTTGGCCAAAAAGTTGTACTTGTCCTTTGCTTTAGTCTTATAAAAGTCTCAGAAAGAGGCCTATATTCTAAAAAGTGATGGGTCTTAACATTCTTAATGACTGTTTTATACGGAATAATCTAATCCAAACCAAAAGAAAAACCTTGTCTCTCCTTAACTGAGCCCTGAAGAGAATATGCCTGGAGTATTCCACAGTGACACTAATGGCTGTTATTTTATGTAGTTTTGATTTGGGGGAAATCTCAAAAGATTTGGATAACAATGTATATGTGCTGTAAACATCTTTAAATGAGTATTAGTAGCTGCCATATGAATTTAAAACCAAAAAGGGTTGCTCACATCCGGGTTTGGCTCCAATTTATTAAATATTTCAGTGGACTTGAAAGAGACTTTGATACTTTAGGCCCAATATCTTTTACTTCTATCAAACGTAATCCAGAGTCTCTGTGCAGCTCTGAAAATATCCTGTCTTCAACTAGGGAAAAAAAAATCATCGAACAGCATGGAAAGAAGAGGTCTGTCTTCAGAATGGTAACTTTGCATAGGGTGACATCCACCTTTATTGTCCATCATGGAAATCCAAATAAAGATGGGAATAACTAAGGCTTCTTAGAATCCCTACTCCTCACACTGGTGTTTTCAGAGCCCACACAACTTGGGAGCCAATTGTCTTTCATTGCAGGAGCTCTTGGATATGAGGCACTTGTGAGAATTTAAGCCCAAGGCTATTAAAGCTCCTTCCTCCTCTGTCTCCAGGGCAGTGCAATTACTGACCTGGGGACACTGTGAGTGTGGTGCTACTGACAAAACTTCTCAAAGCAGGCAGTTACACATCTGTCTCTAAACTCCTCAGCCCTGTGAGCTCTTCCCTGAGCTCTGCATTCCTGCCCCAAGTGAGTCAGTGGAAATCCACTGCAGAATAGGACACTTCCCAGCAAATTTGGGCCAGAGTGCTGCCCAAAGTGGGAATTAGTTATAAGGTGCTCAGCAGTGCCCTGCTGGTGTTTGGGGATCATGGAACAATGGTGCTGTGCAGAGTCAGTCCAGTTGTTCTGGGAAAGCTTCCTGAGCAGATCCAAGCTGAGGATTTGGCGTGAAAGCCTGGCTGGAGAGTGAGGGCACTCTAGGGATCATTGCAGCTGGAAATTCTTACAGGGAACCCAAAACCATTAAATTCCTTTGTGTGCCCCCACCTTAATTTTAAATGAAGTTTTAGAAATAAGGAAATGTCACTTACTTGGTACAACTGTGAGAGTTGTCCCTGGTCCAAACATAAGCTTATCTGCCCTCACACTGCTGAGGCTAATTCCAATAAATCGCTCTTTTCTAATGGTGTCCAAAAGTGATGCAAAAACAGGGGATGGAATCCAAATATTTGTCCTAATTATCCATGGGTGCAAGTCCATGAGAGAATCCAGAGGTACATTTACTTCAAAAACTGGAAAGGGATAAATTATTAATTGAATAGTTCAGTGCTTTCCGTTAGCTCGACTGAGTTTAGAATTTCCAACTTCTCCCTTTCTTCCACCTTTTGGGCCACCCATGAGCCCTTTTATCTTTCCAGCATAAACAGAAATATGAAAAAGAGTACTCTATTTGACTCTTTAATCATTACAGTCCCCCATCTGCTTTCTTTCCCAAAATATCTCACCTTTTTGCCTCTCTGGGTTTTTGTACAGGTTCCCATGCTGTTTATATCATTGTGGTACTCCTGCCCCTGTACACAGTGATCTATTTCCTTGTAAAAACTGTCTATGTTCCACTGCACAGAAGTTTGGATTCCACAGGCAGTCACATGACTTCTTCAGCGGTTTGAGACCCAACGTACCACATGAAGAAACTCTACACGGCCTTCAAGGAAGGATCTAAAATAATATCAGAAAGGTTGAGTTTTAAATGAGAACTTAGGGATTACATGACACCTCTGCAAAGTCTGATGAATTTAAGCTGGATAGAAAGCAGAAAAATAATCAGAACTTTTAATGTTATTTCAAAGCTGTTATTTCAAAATGTTATTTTTGAAAATCCTTCTGAGTTGCTGGAAGCTGTCCACTTTTCCCCCTTTGTTTCAGTGCTCAGAAGCAGGAGGAAGTGCCCTCTGGGCTCTTAGAATTTGTGTCTGGGGTCATTTAGTACCTTAAAAAGTGTTTCTGCTTTTTTATGTAAAAGGAGAAAATAGGCAAAGTGATTGTTTTTAGTTCTGTAGAGGCTCTGAAACCTTGGGAGTCACAATCAAAGAATAAAGGAGGTGTTGCACATTGACCAAATCCTTCATGATATTCAACTTCTACATCATGAACCCTATCTGGACCTTGATGGTCAGAGATTGACTCAGCCTGTGAGACTCTGCAGCTTCAAGAGTCCATCCTTGCCTTTTCTAACAAAGGAGGGGCTTGTTGACTCTGTGCCCATCAGGAAATGTTGGAACAAAACATCTGAGGAATGATATAAACAGGACAGACTTCATAATAATACAAAACCACAGGGCTGAAAGGGGTGCACTTGGAGAGTGTGAGCATACACGAGGAATATCTATGGGGGAAAAGAAAACCCCCTGGGATTCTGGGAAATTGCCATGGCTGGGTGCCTCCTCAGTGCCTGTGCAGAAACACATGGAGAATGGGGAACAAACATGAGATATTGGAGCTCCACCAGTAGGTGCAGGGCTATGACCACATGGACAGCAGAGAGAGAGAAGTGGTGGGACAGCTCACGTGACCCAGGAAGGGAAATGTGTGGTGCAGGGCAGGTTTGGGCACATGGCCTGAGCTCCTCTCCAAGAGAGGATCCTGAGTTGAGTTGGGCTGGAAGGGTTCATAAAGATCATCTACTTCCAATCCCTCTCACTTGGGCAGGGACACCTTCCACTGTCCCATGTTGCTCCACGCATAGTCCAGCCTGGTCCTGGACACTTCCTGGGATGGGACAACCACAGCTTCTCTGGGCAACCCGTGCCAGGGCACCAGCAGCCCCACAGCCAAGAATTCCTTCCCAATATCCCATCTAATCCTGCCATGTGGCAGTGGGAAGACATTCCCTCTTCTCCTGTCACTGCAGGCCCTTTTCCAAAGTCCCTCTCCATCTCTCTTGGAGCCCCTCAGGCACTGGAAAGGGCTCTAAGGTTTCTCAGGAGCCTTCTCCTCTCCAGGCTGAACACCCTCAGCTCTCTCAGCCTCTCTCAGTTCTATCTCTGTGGGCCAGATGTGGAGCTGTGGGATCACGGAGATGTGGTGGGAGAGCTTCCAGGAGTATTGCAGTGACTGAAGCCAGGCTTCAGGAAAGACAGGGAAGGCAAGGAGAGGGGATTGCCCTTTCTCGGAGAGAACAGCTGGGAGTTGTGCTTTGGGATGTGCAAGGAGCCAGCTGACAGCAGATGGGTCAGGATTAGAGGCCACATCAGCAGCAGGGACACTGTGGTGGGTGGCTGTGACACATCACCAGATGGGGAAGAAATAGGTGAGTCCTTCTTGGGACAAATGGGACATTCCTTGGCTCCAGTCCCCATGGGCTGCTTGAAGTGTGTCAAGTGTCTCTTGGCAGCACAGCACAGCTGAGCACACCCAGTCAAGGAGTTTTCTGGAGGGTTCTGATACAAACTTGCTGACACAGTGTCCTGGGGTGGCATAATGATATTTTGTATTCCCTATCGTTTGTATACTTGAGCAGAAATATGGTCCTGTAGCTTTAACTGTGTCACGCAGCTGGGAGAAAGCTCTGCCCGCGCGGGATGTTTTGAAACTTTTTCCCTGGCTCTCCTACGGGGGAGTGAGAAGGAGGAAGGGACACTGGTTTTTTTTGTTTGTTTGTTTGTTTTTTTGTTTTTTTTTTCCTCAGCCAGTTGCTGCTGCTGGTGGCTGGTGCTACTGGTGTGGCTGCTGCTTGGGTTTTCCTTTTTCTTTCTTTTCCCCCCCTCGCTTCTGGGAATCACATATTTAAGAATCATCAAAATTAACATGCTAACCTACAATAAATCCACCCCTAGGACTTTTACTACAAGATAGATATTTTACTACCATTCTACTTTAAAACAGAACTAATACTTGCTTTGCCCATTATTTTTCCAAATCAGTACTCTCATCTCAAAACACTCATGAGTCCCTGTACGGGCCACCAAAAATGTCGTGGGTTTGACCCTGGCTAAATGCCAGGCACCTACGACATTTGCTCTCTATGCTCTCTCCTGCTGCAGCTATGCAGAGGAGAGGGAAAATTAACACAAAACACTGGACTTATGAGTTGAGATAAGACCACTGATAAGGGGACGCACTAGATTCAGGGCAAAAGCAGGCGGTAAAACTTGAAGTTGCAAAAAAAAAAAAAAAGTGATTTATTAGTCTAACAGAGTCAGAGGATAAATCAGAGGTAAAAATAAGCTCTCAAGACACCGTTTCTTCACTGACCCCCCTTCCCTCTTAAGACACTGCTTCCCAGCTCACCCCCTCCCTCCTTTCCAACTAACCAACAACTCCCAGGCAGGGGCAGGGTGTGGGGTTTTTTTCCTTAAGTCAGTCCATCACAATTCTTCTACTGCAGACACTGTTTCTCTATTTGCCCCCTCCTTCCATTCAACCAGCAGATCCGGGCTGGGGCAAGATATGTGGCTTTTCTTAGTCAGTCCAACGCCACAATTCTTCTGCTACAAACGCTGTTTCTCTACTCACCCCTCTCCCTATTAAGGCTATTTCTCAGCTCGCCCCCTCCCTCCTTCCTTCTAACCAACAGCTCCGGGGTGGGGGCAGGGCATGGGGGTTTCCTTTGGTCAGGGTCAGTCCATCAGGGGAAAAGAATCCTCTACTTAGCCATGGGGGTCCCTCCCACGAGAGGCAGTCCTCTACGCACTTCTTTGTAGCCAGGGAAGGAGGAGGAGGAGGTAAAAATATGTGAGGGAGAACAACATGGAGGCACCAAGGTCAGTGGAGAAGGTGGGGGAGGAGATGCTCCAGGCGCCGGAGCTGAAAACCCTCTGCCAGCCGTGGTGAAGACCATGGGGGAGCAGGTGGTCCCCCTGCAGCCCATGGAGTCCAGGGGATGCAGAGAACCCCCCACAGCCTGTGGGGAGGTGCCCACGCCAGAGGAGCAGGTGGAGGCCTGCAGGAAGCTGTGATCCGGTGGGAGTCCCAGAGACTGAGAGTTGCAAAAGCCTTGCAGGAGAGAGAAAGGCCTTGCTCCCGGGATGGAAACAGACTGGCCTCGGCCTGGAAATCTGCAACCTGGAGAGAATCTCGGACAGCAGCAATTGGGCGGGGCTGCTCGTGAGATTGGACCCACGCCAAAGAAGTTCGCAGAGGACTGTCTCTCGTGGGAGGGACCCCCATGGCTAAGTAGAGGATTCTTTTCCCCTGATGGACTGACCCTGACCAAAGGAAACCCCCATGCCCTGCCCCCACCCCGGAGCTGTTGGTTAGAAGGAAGGAGGGAGGGGGCGAGCTGAGAAATAGCCTTAATAGGGAGAGGGGTGAGTAGAGAAACAGCGTTTGTAGCAGAAGAATTGTGGCGTTGGACTGACTAAGAAAAGCCACATATCTTGCCCCAGCCCGGATCTGCTGGTTGAATGGAAGGAGGGGGCAAATAGAGAAACAGTGTCTGCAGTAGAAGAATTGTGATGGACTGACTTAAGGAAAAAAACCCCACACCCTGCCCCTGCCTGGGAGTTGTTGGTTAGTTGGAAAGGAGGGAGGGGGTGAGCTGGGAAGCAGTGTCTTAAGAGGGAAGGGGGGTCAGTGAAGAAACGGTGTCTTGAGAGCTTATTTTTACCTCTGATTTATCCTCCGACTCTGTTAGACTAATAAATCACTTTTTTTTTTTTTTCCAACTTTAAGTTTTACCGCCTGCTTTTGCCCTGAATCTAGTGCGTCCCCTTATCAGTGGTCTTATCGCAACTCATAAGTCCAGTGTTTTGTGTTAATTTTCCCTCTCCTCTGCATAGCTGCAGCAGGAGAGAGCATAGAGAGCAAATGTCGTAGGTGCCTGGCATTTAGCCAGGGTCAAACCCACGACACACAGGTGGCTGCTGAGCTGGACCTCTACTTGCCAGTGAGGAAGAATTGGTGGTGGATGTGAGGTGGTTGGGGCAGCCTTGGCTGCAGTGACCATGCACTGTTTGAGCTTGGGATCCAGGGAGAAGAGAGCAATGCAAAAAACAGAACTGGAGCCCTGGAGTTCAGGAGAGCGGAGTCTGGGCTCTTCAGGGATCTGTTTGGAGGAATCCCATGGGTTATGGTCCTGGGCCATAGAGGAGGGGTCTAGGAGAGCTGCTCCTTTTCAGAGATTAGCTCCTTGAACCTCAGGAATGGTTCCTCTTGACAAAGCAGAAAGTCAGGTATTGTGTGAGAAGGTGAAAATGCTGAAGAAAGGGCTCCTGAATAAACTCATAACTGGTAAATACAAAGCAACCGTAAATTACTCCAAGTCCCTTTTCTGATGTCTACAGCTGGCAGATTCCTTGTGGGAAGTGCCCTTTCTGGTCTCCAGTTCTTTTTCTTCATGCATCTGCTTCTGGCCACTGTTGGATCTGAAGTTGAAAGGATCCTTGTTCTTACCAAAGTCCTCCTCTGTGCTCTGAGACAAAGAGAAGAATGTAATGCTGAGCATGAATGTGTTGTCCACAAAAATCAGATTTGTTACCTGATGTGTAACAAGATCATAATTACACACTTGAAGGAAGCATTGATTATTTATTTCAGAGTTGCACAAACCTAGGTGTTCAGGGGTGTTCCACAACTCAAGAATGTCAATGACCAAAACCTTTCAGTATTTATACATTTTAGGAAACAAATGGACTAGTGTTCATTGGCTACAAGAACATAGTTCTCTTATTAATTAGTATTCTATCTTCTGTTGGTTAATGATTCTCTCCTTTCTCATGCTAATTAGTCTACATACTCAATCTTTCTTTTCTTTTGGGTCAGAGGGTTTTTCGGGACAGTGGTCTGTGCATTGGTGGCCCTGATCTGTTCCTGCCAGGATTGTCTTTTACCCACTTGGAGCTGATTTCAGCACAATTCTTTTGTGCCCACTATCTGTGGTACATCTTTCTCCCCAAGCTTTGTTAACCTCCCATTAGGACGGGGATCACTGAAGCATGTTGTCATGGCTTAGGAATGGCACTCCCCAACTCCATGTTCCCATTGAGACCCTCCAAAAAAAGCCACTGCTGCTCTCTTTCCCTTCCCTCCTACTCTGTTTTCCCCTCCCCTTCCCTCTGCAGTGGGATGGAGTTGAGAACTGGAGGCACAGAAGGTGAAGATGATGGGTTGAGATGAGAACAATTTAGTGGAAACAGAAATGAGGTGAGAAAACAAACAGTAACACCAACAATATTAATAACAAAAGGTTTATGAAAAAGAAGCTATTTACATGGAAAACTCTCAACAGCAAACAATTACAGGATGGCTTCACCTGCTACATTTTTGGGACTAGAAGAAACACCCATGAAGAGAGGAGAGAGTCCCTTTCCCCATCCCCAGAAAAGAGGAGAGGTAATATAGAATAACATCCATGTCTTAGCCATGCCCCCTCCTTGCTACTGCAAAAATTAACCCTGATCTTGCAGGAACCAGGGCACGTGTCAAACCCTAAATCTTAACAAGGCAATTCAAGGAACAAGTTATTTGTCTTTCTAGCACTTGGACATAACTTAGAGCTAGTTGGCTGCTCTCTGTTTCACAGATCAGATCTCCCTTCTTGTTGATTAGGCTTCAAAGTATACAAAGATCAAACATCAAATGACATACTTTCTTAAGAAAAGTTCACATCTTCCACATTTTGCAACAAATGGAAACATCTAAATACAGATGGTTCCTGCCCAATTGTTCAACTGGATGTGGTAATCAAATGTCTAAAATGACCTGTTTGCAAGAGCCAAGATCTGAATGTTGAAGAAATTGGTCTTGGAAAAATAGGAGGGTTTTTCTGCTGTTTGAGCAATTCTGGGAATCAAATTTGTGTATGTGCACACAGTTGTCTGAGGAACAATAGACAAGGTAGGGCACCATGTTTGCCCCTTCAAGAGAAGGGAGGGCGGCAGTTTGTGTGTGGTGCTTCAGTTGTTTTCAGTCACTGTGGTACGTACTTCACACCATGTTAGACAGTTCTACAAAAACATTTGGGGATTTTTTCAATGCCAGGTGATGTCTCCTCTTTCATGTCTTTGAAGTGGTGTCTTTTATTTTCCTCTTCCTCTACATTGTTCTACTTCTGAACATCTAAAACTGCTCCAGAGGATACTCCACACAAAAAAAACCCCAAACACCTGGTGATGGATTTCTCAGAGACACTACAGGTGAGCATAGAAAATTAGATATTGAAGGTGAAACAGTAAGTCACAATGTCAGTGATGGAGAGGACAACTAAAAGCATTGATTTAAAAAGTGAGCTGGAATATCTGCTTGGGGATGTCCCTGGGCTGCTGACACCTACCAGAACAGAGGGAGGTGACAGAAGAAATCAAGTGGCATTATCTTTGTGTTTGTAGCCTTTTCAAGACAGATGACATTGGCCTGATGGCAGTGCTGTGTTGAATGGCTCTGAGGTTAATCCACTGCAGAAATCCTTCCATAGAGCTAAAGGTGGGAATTGGAGCAAAGCCTGGGGACAACTGCCTGACCCGCCGGCATCTGTAGCCCCTGTACAGGATGCCTCAGGCACTTGCTCAGGAGCACAAGCCCATGGAGGAGTTTGCATTGGTCTCCTTATGTCTTCCATGAAAGCCTACACTTCTAAATAAAGACATGAATGGTCAGTGCTCAGATGAAAAACCCCTGTGTTTATTTACATGGAGCCAAAGCTGGGAGTGCAGAGAAGGAGTTTTTCATCATGTCCTGGGAAAGTCCATCTTGGCACTGCAGTTCCTGTGCAGTGCCGCTCTTTCCTCAGACCCAATTAATTGACTCTTGTTATGTGTTTCTGAAATGTCATTGTGAGACTCCCTAAACGTCATGAAATATCTAAACGCAGTTGAATTCCACCTTTCCATGTTGAAACTTCAGCTCTTTCAATGCCCATTGTGTTTCTTTGTCAAGGTTTAACCACAGATAGCAACTAAGCACCACACAGCTGCTTGCTCCTTTCCCCCTTGTTGGATGGGGGAGAGAACTGGAAGTGTAGAAGTGAGAAAATTCATAGGTTTAATAAATAACTTGACAGTTTAATAAATAAAGCAAACACTGCATGTATGAGCAAAGCAAATCAAGGAATTCATTCACTACTTCCAATTATTAGGCAAGTGTCCAGCCTAATCCAGAAAAGCAGAGCTCCATCACACAGAGTGCTTACATGGAAATACAAATGCCATCACTCAATATGCCCCCTTTCCTTCCCCTTCCCCATCTTTACATGCTGAGCATGATGTCCTATGGCCTGGAATACCCCTTTGGCCAGTTGGGGTCAGCTGAACCAGCTGTGTTCCCTCCCAGATTTTGTGCACTCTCAGCTACTCACTGGTGGCTGGAATGAGGAGCCCAAGAGGCCTTGACTCCATGAAAGCTCTGCTCAGCAATAACTCAAACATCCCTGAATTACCAACACTCTTCCCATACAGATTCAAAACATAGTCCCATTCTCTCTGTTATGAAGAAAATTGACTCTACTCAAACCAAAACTATCACGTCCTTTAAAAAAAAAAATTAACCCACTACCCTCTTTCCCTGGTTCTTTCTGCCTGTGGGAGATACTGAGAAAGGAAGGAAGGAGTTAACAACACGTTCATGGTTTGCGGTGTGCCTGTAGGAGACTGCTGTTGTTATTGCTGCAGCACCTCTGTGTCTGTTTCTGCAGACTAACCTGAGAAGTCTGGGAAGTGCCTTGCAGCAACCACAAAGACCTGGGTGGATTAAAGCCTCTCCTTCCAGTTCTGCCCTGGCCCTGCCTGCATTTTAAGCACAGTGCCCTTTTCAAGTTCTCTCATGCTGCAGAAATACATGGCTGTGTCTGCAGCTGCTGGAGACAGCAGTCGCAGCCATAGCTGGTTCCTGGAGGGGTCTGCAGAGCTGGTGACTTGGGTTTGGAAGGATGAAGCAATGTGCTGGAGTCCTGTGAAAGGATACTGCATCACTATGTGCTGCAGCTCTTTGCCAGGAGTCTGCCGGATCCAGTCCCACGCGTAGCTGCTATCGGTGATGGCTACACCAGAGATGTGACAGGTGAGTGAGACAGACTCCGAGATCTTCCCTACTGAGGGGCCTGAGGCCTCTGTCTTCACCTGAGAAAGGCCACCTGCAGTCCCAGGAGACAAGGATAAAAAACAGCAACGGCTTAAGCAATCATTTAATCTACTCCACCATGTCCCTGTGTTTCTGCTTCTGATGTCCACGATCCAGCAGCTGGAAACCCTCCTGCTCAAAAACCCTTGCTCCCTTTAGAATCTCAGATCTGGGAGAGACACACACAACCTTCCCCATTCTCCCACTGAGCTCCCAAATGACCCTCTAGAATTCCCCATTTCCTCTGCTCACCCCTCAGGCTGGACCCGTGGGCTGGACTGAGGGGACATGAGCAGTGTCCCAAACCATAGCAGTGCTATTCACACACCCCACCATTTGGACTGGATACTTGAAAAATACTGGAAAATTGCTTCAAAGGTGAAGCAGTTAGGGGGAGTGAGAAGTGAGTTGGCATGACACATGGGAAGAAGACAAGCATAAATGTTAGAGCTCATTTGGGGAGAGCAAAAGGTATGATGTCCCTGTTAGAATCAAACATTTGAAAACTCTGTGCTGTGTCTACACTACTCTTTCGGAACAACCCTGAACATCTGGGTGACACGGGCCCCTTCCAGCTCTGAGGCAGAGAGCTGGGATGCTGACAGATGGTTTGTGTTCATCCTCAGCTGGATTTTGCCTCTCTGTGCGAACAGCACAGAAGTAGCGGGCACAATCCGCAACATGCAGGAGGTGCAGGTTGAGAGATGCCACAGAGCGGGAATTGTCCCTGGAGGCTGTGGCTCGACCTTCCACTGCTGGCCCAAATTGAATCTGTGATGAGTAATGGCTTATCCAGGACACCCATTCGAATCTGCCTCTGGGTGCCTGACGGTACCAGCGAACATAATGATTCTCGAAGGTGAAGCCGGACCCGCGGCAGGAGAGGAGCACAGAGTCCCCAGGTGCTCGCAGCCCTCCGCCGGCCTCCTCCAGCCTCAGCCGTGCCCAGAGCCCTGCGGAGGGAGAGCGCACGAATCGGGCAGGAGGCGACCACGGACCGAGGACGTTGTCTCGGGGTCCCGGTGCCCCCGGCCCGGCATAGTGACAAAACCCGCCCTCCTCCTCCCCTCCAATATCTGTATCTGCCCCTGGCCCTATACCTGTCCTTGTCCCTGTCCCTGTATCAGTCCCTGTCCCTGCCCTGTCCCTGTCCCTGTCCCTGTGCCCCCTGCCCCCTCCAGGGCTCGCTGAGGTCCCCGCCCGGCTCTCACCTGCCGGCCACAAGGCCAAGGCCAAGGCCAGCAGCCACGGCCCCAGCCCGGCCGACATCGTGGCCAGCCCCGGCTCCACCGCAGCCGCCCAGGAGCCGAGCGGAGCCGCGCTCGGGCCGCTGCCGCCCGGCCCCGCCTCGCCGGGGCAGCGCCGCCGCCTCTGCCCGCCCCCGACACAGCCGCCCCGGGCAGCGCCAGCTCCGGCCACGGCCGGGCCACGGACGCAAGGCATTCTCTGAAGTCCTGTTTGTATAAGTGAGGCATCTTCCAATTTCACGCCTTCTGTGATGCTGTGAAGGACCTTCAGACACATTCTGGAGCCCCATGGTATGTGTCAAGGAGAAAACTGACTTTGCCATCCCTGACAGTTGTTTGTCACCTGAGGAGGGATACAAGGACACTGAGCATAGAATGAGGTTGTTCCTCTACAGAGCATGGCAATTGATGCAGGAGCAGATATTGACCCCACAGACAGGAGCGCGTGGATATGGCCTGAAAAATCCATGTGACTCCATCTGTTCACATTGGAGAGGGCTCCTGACAGGAACTGTGGGCCCATGGAGAGAGTAGCCCATGCAACAGGAGGTTTTCCTGCAGAACCTGTGTCCCACAGATGAGCCGCAGTGCTGCAGTCTGTTCCTGAAGGGCTGCACCCCATGGAAAAGACCCGCTGGGCTGGAGGAGTTTGTGAAGAACTGCAGCCAGAGGGAGGAAGCTGCACTGGAGAAGTTCCTGCATTGGAGGACTGCTTTGCATGGTTTGGACTCCACATTGAAGCAGGGGAAGAGAGTGAGCAGGAAAAAATGGCAGAGAAATCATGTTTTGAATGGATTACAAGCCACATTCCCCATCCCTGTGTGCAGGGATGAGGTGGAGAAGATGTTCCATGATTTGTTCTTATTTCACATGAACTTACTGAGATTTGATTGGCAATGACTGAAATTCATGTCCCCAAGTCCATGTGTTTGCCCATGGTGGCACTGCTGGGACATCTCCTGTCCTTATCTCAACCCACAAGACTTCATTGCCTATTTTTTGCCATGTCCAGTAGAGGAGGGGCACTGAGACAGCAGCTTGCTGAGCCCCTGGAGGACAACCAAAGTCAACTCACTACACCTTCTCAACTCCTTCTTCCTGATCAGGTGCTCTGTAGCAGCCACCCAGAGCAATGGCATCCCTGCTGATCTGTCTTTCCTAAACAGCCTGGCTCCGTCCACCACAGCCCTCTGGAAGCTACAGCAACACATCTCCATCATCCCATGGCTCTGCAGCCAAGGCACTGAGGAGAAATGAGACTGTGCTGGACAGGAGCCCAGGCAACGTGCACTGACCCTTGCACTGTTCTGGGAACATCCTCTGAAGTTCCCAGAACAGATCATCCTACACCACAAATGGCACCAGCCCTTCTACCACATTTCCCTCCACTGCCTTTTAGTGCCACCAAGCCAGAGGGATGTTTCCTGCACCTGCACTTCCCGGAAAAGAGCTGCAGGGAGCAACTGCTAGAAAGAAATGCTGAGAGATCTTCTTTTCCATCTGACACTTTTTGGTTCACTGTGCTGAAGAGCTGCTCCAGAGTGGTTCTGTTCCACAGTAATATGTTGCTGAATCCCCTTGCTTAGCGACCAGGATCTTCAGTGTGAATTTGTTCCTAGAGCTGTCCAATGATCCCTCAAAGTGATCTTGGAAACCTTCTCCATAGATATCATCCTCATGATAAATCCATTCCAGAGTGCCTCGTGTGCCCTGACGGTACCAGAACATGAAGTACTTTCTCATTTCATCTCCCCTCATGCTGCACTGGAAGGTGACTGCATCTCCCTCTCTCACGGTCACTTCCCTGGGGTGCTGCTCCAAGACCATCTGGCCAGTGACTGCTGCAGAGAGCAAGAGCAAGCCACAGTCACTCCAAGATTCAGCAAAAGACAGGGCAATGCTGGTGGGGGTTTGGAATGGCACTGGACCAACGGCAGGACAAAATGGTCCTCATTTCACTCCCTCATTTTCTCTATCAGACAAGAAACTATTTCTGATTTTGCCAAAGAAGCAGAAAGGATTTGCACCATAGGCACACAAATCCCTTTGTCTTTGTCCAGGCAGGATGGTGAGGAAGCCACTCTCCTGTCCCTGAAATGGCTCTCCATGAGCACAGGAAAGACAAAGGCTTGTCACAGGCAGGTGAGGCCTGGGCCCTGTGCTGCCATCCTCCAGCTGGTGTGTGCCAGAGGGGCCGCAGTGGCCCAGGAGCAGAGTGTCCAGTGCCAGGGCAAAGCGCTGGGCCCCAAGGTGTGAGTGCAGCAGGGAGGTGCCCTGCGTGTGCCCAGGCTGCAGAGGAGGCAGCGTGGATGGAGGTGCCGAGCTCCGAGCTGCAAGAGGAGCAGGGCTGTTCTCGCCGGGCTCCACAGGCATGGCTGGGCAGGTGGAGCCGGGGAACAGGTCCGGCTGCCAGTGCTCAGCACAGCTCCCCAGAGCCGTGCAGAGCCCAGGGCCACGCTCAGCTCGTGGGGCCATCAGCCCTTCCCTTCACTTACCTACAATGGGCAATAAGCCCACAGTGCACAGGGCACTCCACATGGCCAGGCCCGCTCTGGCTCGCCTCTCTGCACCTTCTCTGTGCCTGCACAACAGCTCTGCCACACCTTCCCTGCCTGGGCCTCTGTCACTGCACTCAAGCCCAGGCCCTCCTAGTCCCTCCCTCTGTCTATGACAACAGAGACAGGAGAGGTGGGGGCAGGAGGAGCAGAACTTGAAGCTCTTGCTGCCTTCCTGGGTGCCTCTCACCGCACGTGGTGCAAGAAAAGACAGTTTGTTTGGTGCAAGAACAGACTCTTTGTTGGGCAGGAAATGCTGTGATGGGCAAAAGGTGTCATGTTTGTGTGGGGCCAGCCCTGGCCTTTCTCTGAGCAAGTCTTGCAGGCTGCTCCTGGGACTCTGGAGCTGACCAGGGAGGCTCTCAGCTTGTCCTACCCCTGGCCCTTGATGCTCTCCCACATGGAACAGGACCCCAGCTCACCTTGGCCAGGGCACCCCGAAACCAAAGTTTTCCTCATCCTGCTCCCTGCACTCTGGCCCAGCAGCCTACTCGCTCCCCAATGATTAACCTTCTCCAGCTGCCTCTTCCTGTCAAAGCCCTCCTGGACCCCTGCCCAGGCAGCAAAGGCAGCACAGGGATCTGCAGGGATCAGGCTGCTGGGGCTGCTCAGCAGAGCCAGGACACTCCCTTCCCTGTTGTCTTCTTCCTCAGCAGGAACTCAGGGCTCTTCTTAGGACCTCATGAGGAGACAGTTCTGACCCCTGACAGTGTCATTGTTCTGACTGCCACCATCCTTCTGGGGAGCATTGCCCACTGTACACAGTACCACCACAGACTGTTTGAATCCATTCCCTCCTCTCTCTTTTCCTGGATATTTGGACACAGTCCCTTGTGGAAGAGATCTCCAGGACAGGGGTGGGAGAAGGGATTTGGAGAGGCTAGAGGAGCCCACTGGAGTGGAGGCTTGAGGTGGGGGAAAGAAGCAGTGGGATGCAGGGCCAAGGGGAACTCTGTTGTCCTGGGATGCATGGGGCTGCTCCAGCACGTTCATCATGGCTACCCTGACATTAGCTTAATTGTTTAGAGCATGGTGCCAATAGTGCCAAGGTCACTGGTCTGATCCCTGTACACATCATGTACTTAAGAGTTGAAGAATATTGAGAGTGATCCGTGTGGGTCCCTTCCAACTCACATTATTCTGTGGTTCTGCGATATGCCAGGTTCTCTAGAGATGCGAGCCCATGGAGGACTGGTCTGGTTTGGAGAAAAGGAGACTGAGGGGCTGCCTCATACTTCTCTCAGCTTGGAGAGCAGGGGAAGTGGAGAGGGATGTTCTCCCTGGTGCACAGTGATGGGACATGTGGGAATGGTTCACAGCTGCACCAGAGGAGGTTAGGGGTGGATTATCGGAAGCGTTTCTTCACTGAAAGAGTGATCAAACATTGGAAGAGGTGTCCTGGAGAGGTGGTCAATGACCCGATCCTGACAGCATATAAAAGGCATTTAAACAACAACACCCATGCAGTACACCAACAAGCTGTACATTTGGTTGAGACCTGGAACAGTCAGGCAGTTGCACAAGGTGGTTGTTGTAGCTTCCTTTCAGTTGAAACAGTCTTTTCTCTCCCCTCTCCCCACTCTCCTCCTCTCCTCTGCAAGCCCCCAGGCACAATGAGGCCCCATTTCCCTGACCCCAGGCACAGCTCACTCACTGACTCTCCCCTGGCATGGACTGTGACCCACGTGAACATGTAGGAGGGGAGAAAGCTGATGTAGTTCAGTGTTCAGTGTTTCTCACTGGGGTCCCTCCAGGGTGCAGTAATAGAGTACACTGTCCCCCAGCTCCAGCCTGCTGATGGTCAGGGTCCCGAAGCTCTTGTCAGCCTGGCAGGAAAACCTCTTGTAGGCAAAAGGGGCTGTGTGGCTGTAGGAGTCTCCACGGCCCTAGAACTGCAGCAAGTACTGCAGGGGTCCACCAGGACACTGCCGACACCAGGCCACGTAAATATAGGAGTCTTTGGAGCTGTAAGTGCAACAGAGGCTCCCAGTACTTCCTGCTGGCCACCACACTGCAGAGCTTGTTGCTTGGATCTCGTCACCTTGAAATGCAGCTGAAAGAGACCCAGGCCCATTGCATCACTGCCTTGCTCTCAGTGGTGTGAGGAGATGGCCCCAAAAGGGTCAAAGGAAGCAGGCAAAGGTGTTGTCAATGCCCAGGTGCTTTGAGCGCCCTCGGGAAGGAGACCAAAGGAAGGCAGAGTGACCAGGCTGTTTTGTGTTTGAACAACCTCTACACAATGAGGCACTGTATTTGAGATTTCAGATCTGCTATATGCCATTGTGGGGAAAGAAGCTCTTGATGAAAAGCCAGGATCACTTACGCTGCACAGGGATGGCCGCAGATTGCTTGGGAACAGCCCTGAAACACTTTGGAATTTTCCACCTCCAAATTTCTTGGCTGCTGTGCCAGGCTCAAGCTGGTTTGTGTTAAAACTCAGCTGAGTTTCCTGCCCCCGTGCGAATGGCACAAAAGTACCGGGCAGAGTCACTGGGGTGCAGGGTCAGCAGGGACAGATATGCCTCTGACCGGGAATTGTCCCGGGAAATCGTGGCGCGACTCTGCACTGACTGGCCAAAAAAAACCACTGTTGGATCATAACTAATAAAGGACACCCACTCAAGACGGCCTCCGGGTGCCTGACGGTACCACCAAATTCCGTAATCCCTAAAGCTGAAGCCGGACCCGTGGCAGGAGAGAGTCACAGAGTCCCCGGGCGCTCGCAGCCCTCCGCCGGCCTCCTCCAGCCTCCGCTGTGCCCAGAGCCCTGCGGAAGAAGAGCGCACGAATCGGGCAGGAGGCGACCACGGACCGAGGACGTTGTCCCGGTGTCCCGGCGTCCCCGGCCCGGCACAGCCACAGCCACAGCCACAGCCAAAGCCACCCCGCTCCCTCCCGGCAAAGCCCCGCGCCCGGAGCGATGGCCGTGAGCCCTCCTGTGGCTGAGCTTGGACTGCTCCGGACACTGCGGCCGGGCCCGGGCATAGACTGAACCTGTCCCTGTCCCTGTCCCTGTCCCTGTCCCTGTCCCTGTCCCTGTCTATCTCTGTCCCTCCTGCCCCCGCCCGGGCTCGCTGCTCTCCCCGCCCGGCTCTCACCTGCCGGCCACAAGGCCAAGGCCAAGGCCAGCAGCCACGGCCCCAGCCCGGCCGACATCGTGGCCAGCCCCGACTCCGCCGCAGCCGCCCAGGAGCCGAGCGGAGCCGCGCTCGGGCCGCTGCCGCCCGGCCCCGCCTCGCCGGGGCAGCGCCGCCGCCTCTGCCCGCCCCCGACACAGCCGCCCCGGGCCCCGGGGCTGCGGCCCCGCCGGTCCACGACAAGGGGCGGTGCAGGAAGGGACGAGGGACAGCGGCGTGTGAGGCTTTGTTTTCTCTCTGTGAGCAAAGAGCTTTATAGGCACTACTCTTTAACCTCTTGCTCAACAGTGCTTAGAGACCTTTCTTGTTTCTCTCACTGTCTCACCTGTGAGTGGCTGGGGGTGGGCAACGAGCTGGGATGGGACACAGCAGTACCACTGCTGCCGGCTGAGCATAGGACTATTCCATGCTGTAATGCATGGTTCTCAGAAATAAAGCTCAGGGAGAGGGGGAAAAGGACATTTGGAGTGACAGCCTTTGTCTTCCCAAGGAGGCGTTCTGTGTGAGAAAGACCATTTTTCCTAGAAATATCTCAACACCTGCCTAATGCTGGAGAAGTTGGGCATTATTTTGCTTGTCTTATGGGCTCAGCTTATTTTGGTTTTCATCTGTTGAAGTGGAACGTGTCTCAACGTTAAAAAGGCTGACCGAGCTGGCCCTGTTTACCCTGGAGAAACAGAAGCTGGTTGGGGTTTTCATAAATGTACAGAAACAGAAGGATGTGGTCAGGCTCTTCTCAGTGATGCCCATTGACAGGACAATGGTCAATGAGCACAAACAAAGAAATCCCAGGGGGGTCTCACTGAACATCAGAGAGAAACACTTTTACAGAGTGTGAGGGTGACCAACCACTGGCATGGATTGCGCAGACACATTCTGGAGTCTCCATGCTTGGAGATATTCACAGACTGTTTGGTCATGACGCAGGGGAAGTGGAGCCTGTAGAGAACCCAGGCTGGAGCAGGTTGATTCTGAAGGAGAGCAGCCCTTGTAAAAGAACCATGGTGGAGTCATTTGTGAAGGACTGCCACCTGCGGGAGGGAACATGAAACAGTAGAGATGAAGAGAGATGATTAATTTTTAAGAAATGACCCTGTGCCTTATTCCCTGTTGTCCCTTTGTTTTTTGTGGAGAACGGGTAGAGAATTCAGGAATGCAGCTCTGACGGTGAGCCTGGGAGGAAACAGGGATAAAGTGGGAGCAAGGCATTTTGTAATTGCTCACAATTCTACTCTTAATCAAATTGGCAATCACTCAGAATCCCTGCAGTGTGCAGTAAATGCCAGCAACACCTGTGGTGCACAGTGATGGCACCTGACTTCTTGGGAACAGCCCTGAGACCCATTGGCTCCTGGTCCCTGTCAAATCTCACCTTCCCTACACCTAACACAACCTCTGCCAGGCCCCGGAAGGTTTATGTTAAAGCTCGGCTGGGTTTCCTGTGCCCGTGTGACGGCACAGAAGTAGCGGGCAGAGTCCTCAGGTTGCAGGGGTTGCAATGACAGATAAGACTCGGACCGGGAATTGTCCCGGGAAATCTTGGCCCGACCCTTCACTGCTACCTCGTAGTACTTTGTAGTGCCCTTGGGGGAGCTGATAAAGGATATCCACTCCAGCCTGCCTCCAGGTGCCTGGCGGTACCAGTAAATATAATATTTACTGAAGGCGAAGCCGGACCCTCGGCAGAAGAGGAGCACGGAGCCCCCAGGCGCAGTCAGCCTTCCGCCAGCTTCCTCCAGCCTCACCTGTGCCCAGAGCCCTGCGAACAGAGAGCACAGGAATCGGGCAGGACGCGACCACGGACCGAGGACTTTGTCCCGGTGTCCCGGTGCCCACAGCCCTGCAGAGGGAGAGCGCAGGCACCGAGCGCAGTGCGCCCAGAGCCCGAGGATGTTCCTCTGTCGTCCCGGTGCCCCTGACCCTGACACAGCCACATCCGCCACCTCGCTTCTCCAGGGAGAACACCCGTGCCCGGGTGATGCCCTGCGAGCCCTCCCTGGGCTGAGCCGCACCTGCTTCAGATACTGCGGATGAACCCGCGGGCAGAGCCTGCCCCTGACCATTCCTCTGTCCCTGCTGCTGCTGCAGCTACCCAAGCGCCTGTCTCTGCGCCTTCCCTTGACCCTGCCTGTCCCTGTCCCTGTGCCCCCTGCCCCCTCCCCGGGCTCGCTGAGGTCCCCGCCCGGCTCTCACCTGCCGGCCACAAGGCCAAGGCCAAGGCCAGCAGCCACGGCCCCAGCCCGGCCGACATCGTGGCCAGCCCCGGCTCCGCCGCAGCCGCCCAGGAGCCGAGCGGAGCCGCGCTCGGGCCGCTGCCGCCCGGCCCCGCCTCGCCGGGGCAGCGCCGCCGCCTCTGCCCGCCCCCGACACAGCCGCCCCGGGCCCCGGGGCCGCGGCTCCCGGTGCGCAGGACAAGGGGGGGACGCAGGAGAACGGGGGCTCGGCGAGGGCTTCGTGGGCAGCTGCGTAGGCAGAGGAGCAGAGATGCCCCGGGAGATGAAGGCTTCTGTCCTGGGGCTACCAGAGCGCCTCCATCGCTGTCCTGGTTTCTCGCCCTATGAGTCCTTTCAAAGGTGTCAATGCCTCAGTACTTCTAAGAAAACTCTGCCAAAATTCTAAGTACTGCAACAGCATAGAACATCATCAGGGTGGGGATCTGTGCAGTCTTCTGTGCCCTGAGTAGAGTCCCAACTGAGGCTATGACATTGTGGGGTTCCCAGCATCACCCCACACGTAACATTTCATAACTTCCTGTCACCTTTCCTGGGATGTTAATAAAGCCATTCTCTATTCTGAGTAATTCATGCAATATCTTCTAGCTTTAGAGGAATCCAGCACCTCCTGGGGCAAAATGTCATGCACCAGGGAGGGTCTTCAAGAATTAAAATCAGGGGAACAGTCTGGAGAAAGGAGGCTTTCAATAAGCTTTGAAGGATCGTGGTGTTTTGGGGAGGTACCTGAGGACTGCTGGAGGAAAGGAAATGTCACTGCTATCTTCAAGAAGGGCAAAGAAGGAGGACCCTCCCAAAGAAGGAGGGAACTTCCCTCAAGCCCTGAGATGCTGACAGAACAAGTAATACTGGAAATCATTTCCAGGCACATGAAGGACAAGAAAGTATTCAGGATTCACCAGGGGGAACCCGTGCTTGACAGTCTTGAAAAGGAACTCCTATCCTGAAATGATTGGCTTTGTAGATGAGGGGAGAGCAGTGTGTATTGTTTACGTTGACTTTAGGAAGACTTTCAACACTGTCCTTCAAAATAAGGTCCTCATAAGAGAAGCTGATGAAGGCTCAACTGAATACGAGATGGTGACCTGGACTGAATGAATGGTGGACAGATGGTCCCCAGGAGCTGTGATCAGGGGCATGAGGTCTAGCTGGAGATCAGTTTCGAGCAAGGCACCCAGGGGTCAGTGTTGGGTCCAGCCCTCTTTAGCATCTTCAGCCCTGGTCTGGAAGAGGGAAATAAAGATGAACCCCAGCAAATTCTTTCATGAAACAAGAATTGTACAAGAATACAAGAATAGTAGGAAGGGCTGTTACATGACAGGGTTGTGCTGCCACCCAGAGGGACCTCGGCAGGCTGGAGAAATGGAACCTGAGGCAGTTCAAAAAGCTGTACTAATTTTTAGTGGGATAAAGTTAATTTTTTTTCACAGTAGCTTGCACAGTGCTGTGTTTTCTATTTGTGATCAAACAGTGCTGATGACACAGACGGGGGGATGTTTTAGTTGTTGCTCAATAGTGTTCACAGAACATCAAGGCCTTCTCTGATTTGCATACTGCCCCAACAGTGAGTAGGTTTGGGATGGACAAGATGCTGAGACAGAAACAGCCAGAACAGCTGATGCCAAATTAGCAAAGGATTATTCCATACAGTAATACATCATTTTCAGAAATAAGACTCAAGGAAAGAAGGAGGAAAGGGGCTGTTTGGAGTTACTGCTTAAGGCATCCACAGTGCAGCCTCACAGTATGAGGGTGACCAAGCACTGGTGCAGGTTGCACAGGCACCTTCTGGAATCTCCATACTTGGAGATATTCACAAACTCTTTGGTTGTGATCCTAGGGAAGTGGAGCCTGTGGAGAACCCCGGCTGGAGCAGGTTGATTCTGAAGGTGCCATATATGAATGACCATATGAGCCATATATAGTAATTGAACCTACACCCCTTTCCCATTGGCCCTGTGCATCTTGGATAGAAGAGGTATAGAAATCAGGAATGCAGGATTGAAGGCAAACCTGGGATGAAACCAGGGTTCAGCAGCATCAGGGTGTTTTAATGATTTTTTTGGGTGTTGTTGTCCCTCAAAATTCTACTCTGTTTAAAATTGGCAATAAACAAGAATCCTGGCAGTGTGCAGTCAAGGCCAGGAACACTTGTCTTTGATCTGACTCCTTGGGAACAGACCTGAAACCTATCCACTCCTGGCCCCTGGCGATTCTCACCTTCCTTGCTGTCAGGAAAATTAATCCACAAACGCCAGAGGTTTATGTCCAAAAAGGAGACAGAGGAGTCCTGTAACTTTATTCATGAATAAAGGGGCAGGTCATGGGCATTTCCCATGAGGTCTCTCGGATTGCTAGAGGATGCAGCCTCTTTTTATCCTAATTTCCTGGCCGCAATTTCCCTCTCTCTTTCCCCATTGGCTGAGGTACTCGAGAGGTACAGACTGCCGGGAATGCCTAATGCAGACCCCCGTAATATACATCCCCCCTAATGCAGACTCCCTTATACACATCCCCCCTTTCTTCTTTTTCTTATGTCTGTTCTTGTAGTTATTAACACAGTCTTGGGTGAGTCAATCAGTGGAATTCCGATGGAAATCCTTCCCGTTGTTTCTTCCACCTCTCAGTATCGGTCTTATCTTACCAGCAGGCTCAGCTCTTGTCTTACCAGCCGTTTGTTTGTAAAGACACTCCCTTATTCGTTTCATTACCTCTAACACACCCCGTGCCAGGCCCCAGCAGGTTTGTGTTAAAGCTCAGCTGGGTTTCCTGTCCCCGTGTGAATGGCACAGTAGTAGCTGGCAGAGTCGCTGGGGTGCAAAGCCCTCAAAACCAGAGATGACTGAGGCGAGTAACTGTCCCGTGAGGCTGTGACCCGACCCTCCAGTGCTGCCCCGTACTTCTTAACACTGCCCGAGTAGTCGATGACAGACACCCACTCGAGGCTTCCTCCGGATGCCCGACGGTACCACCGAATTGAGTATCCCTCGAAAGTGCTATTGGACAAGCGGCAGGAGAGAGTCACGGAGTCCCCAGGTGCTCGCAGCCCTCCGCCGGCCTCCTCCAGCCTCGGCTGTGCCCAGAGCCCTGGGGAGGGAGAGCGCAGGAATCGGGCAGGGCGAGACCACGGACCGAGGACGTTGTCCCGGTGTCCCGGTGCCCCCGGCCCGGCATAGTGACAAAACCCACTCTCCTCCTCCCCTCCAATATCTGTATCTGTATCTGCCCCTGTCCTTGTCCCTGTCCCTGTCCCTATCCCTGTCCCCCCCGTCCCCTCCCCGGGCTCGCTGGCCTCCCCGCCCGGCTCTCACCTGCCGGCCACAAGGCCAAGGCCAAGGCCAGCAGCCACGGCCCCAGCCCGGCCGACATCGTGGCCAGCCCCGGCTCCGCCGCAGCCGCCCAGGAGCCGAGCGGAGCCGCGCTCGGGCCGCTGCCGCCCGGCCCCGCCTCGCCGGGGCAGCGCCGCCGCCTCTGCCCGCCCCCGACACAGCCGCCCCGGGCCCCGGGGCCGCGGCCCCGCTGGGGCACGACAAGTGGGGATGGTTGTGGGCACCGTGTGGGAAAGACTCCCTCCATCCCTACCCCCTTGTCCTACACTTCTTCCCTCCACACGGCAGAGCTCCCCACTGCACCCCCACTAGTCCCGGATCATTTTCCCCAAGTCTTTGTAATCTGTTCCTGCCGTTTTTTCCTGCTGGCCTGTACGACTGTCCTGTGGACGACTAATGACATCGGGCTATGTCCACTGTGAGTTCTACTTGGGGGAAACAACAGAAAGGCAGTGGTAAGGACACGCTGGGGCTGCACAGACCTGCTTGAGCTCTTAGGAACGAAGCCTCATCATTCTTCCCACGGTGGGAAATAATCCCAGAAACACAAGAGTCTGCATAACCAGAACTGCTGTGAATTCACAACCCCCAACTTTCCCTACATCTTCGTACCTGTATCCTTGTTGCCCCTGCCTGACCCATCTTCACCCCATGCTATGCTGCAGTCCTGTTACTCCTTCGGCATTCATCTGACCTGTGAACCCAAAAGCTGAGAGTTGATAAGGAGAAACCACTCAGATTTCCAGGACACCTTTGGTACCTTTTCCTGTTGTATTTGCCAGGACACAAGAAGGTGTCCTTAAGATCCTGGCAGTACAATGATGCCTAGCATACTGCAGTTAAGGTTTCTAGTGGGAAACCCTCTTTTGAGCAACAGAACCAATGTGACTTCTGGAGTTCTTCTAATAGAACAGGCCAAGCTGAGTTCTACTTGGGGCCTGGGATGCCCAAACCAAATTGCCTTTGAGTTGCCAACTCTACCAGACAGTGAGCACAACCTAGGGGAAACTCCCATCATGATCATGCACATCATCTTCATCTTTATCAGTTTTCATTATCTGATGACCTCAAAGCACTGTTTTAAATGTATAGAACCTGTTGCCTCCTGAACTGCAGTTCTATTGGTTGCTTAGGTATTTCATAGTTTTACTAGGCTTTCCTTAGCTTTTCTTTTCATTAATATTTTCCAAAGAAGCAGATTTTAGCTGTCTGGGATGTGGAAGGATCTCTTCATTTAACCATGTGCAGCACAGAGAAGGTTACCCTGCTCAGTGCTGAAGGCATTAAGGTAAAAGTTGCTTTTGTCTTCCTTGGCTGCTCTGCAAAGAGGAGCAAGATGAGGGACTGTGGTCCCTTGGGTTCTTGTGTCAAGGGCCAGGGCTGGCCAGGAGCAAAGCAGAGACATGGATCCCTGGCTCTGCCCACAGCCAGGTCAAGGCTTTGGACAGGATGCTCCAGCAGCACTGGATTCTGCAGTGTCAGCTCCCTGGAAGTACAGGTATGGATTGACACTGCAACTGGATGTCATATCCAGATATGTTGATTGTTTCCTTGAGGGATGTTGGTTTCTTCATGAGGAAATGAGAAAAGCCGTATTTCAGTTCATCTGCAAAGAGTCTCATGGTCCCGCCTTTCTAAGTCACTGCTCTGAATACCTCTGCATAAATGGGGACTTTGAGAAAAATAGGAAGGAGTTGGGATGGGAAAAGTTGGAAAGGCTGATATAAGATGGAGAGGATCATTTCAGGGATGAAAGCACAGCCAGGGCTGGAGGATGCAGAGCCTCACCCCTCCTGTGCTGTTGGTGACGCAGATTTTGTACGAACGGAAATTTGGCTTAGCTTAAGGTGGTGCCTCAGAGCGCAGTAATAAATCGCAGTGTCCCCAAGAGAGACAGTTGCTATTTCTAAGGGGGCTGTTTTATTTTTGTAGATCATCGTAGAGAATTGGCCACTGTGGAACTTGTCATTCTTTGAACTTCCAGCTGCTTGCAAGAGGAATCTCAAAGTCTTTCCTGGGATCTGGCGGTACCAGAAGAAATTCAAAGAGCTGACACTCTCCTCAGTGGTGGACTGGCAAAGAAGAACCACTCGCTGTCCCACTTTGGCTAGCACCTCAGAGAAGAATTGCTTCAGGGGGTCACCTCCAACAAGACCTGCAACACAGGCATAAATGTGTCTGCAGAGAAGTTTGCTCCCTTCTCTCACTTGCTCTTGTTTAAGACTGTTTGTCCCAATCTTTACTGTCCTTCCAAAGAAATGGGAACTTCAGATATCTACCTCCATCCCCCTTCTACACTTCTCATCCTGTCAGCAGAGACATTCAAGTAACTTACTAAAAACACTGAGAGACAATAGAAAGCACATGAATACACCCACCTGACTGGATTAGCAGGACACATGCTGGCACAGCCATGGTGAAGATCATTTTTCCCAGCTCAAGAATCCTTTTGCCTCGGGAGACTCTCAGCACACAGCAGAACGCTCTTGGTAGCGCAATGAAATGGCTGCACCCCGCAAAGAGTGACAGAGCATGTGTGACATAGTCACACCTCTGGGGTGTGGAGGGCCAGAATGAGGCCTATACACCTTTTGCCTTTGTCTCCACAGCAGAGAGTGGACAGTCTCAGTGGCTTCCTGTACTTTTCCCTGGGCTTCCTTCTCTGTTCATAACATTTACTGTGTGAGGTAACGTCTCTGCCTTGCTACAGAGTGTGCCTGCCTTTGTGTGCTTCTTGATGGTGGGCGGGCTTCTGAAAGCACAGCAGCTCCTCAGAGCGTCCTCAGAGCATTCAGGGCTCTGGGAAACACAGGTGTCGTGTTCTTTTCAAACAGTTTTGGGCTTCTCTTAGCTTAGCCGCTGGTATTTTGGAAGCAGCTGTTCAGAGTTTCTCTACCCATGATGTCTCAGGAGACAGGGGAGGAAGTTGATTGGCAGGGAAAGGGTATTTTAATGCGTGAACACTTCAATTTCTAGAAAAGAATGATGGAGTTCTGGTTCCAATGGGTTGGCTTAGTGCTGGTTAGGGCAGGGCAAACTGAAGGGGTGGTAGGGAGGGGGAATCTGCAGCCCCATCCCCGCTGCAGTTCCATACCTTTGCAAGGCATAAGGACAGGGCTTGGGGCTTTCCAGACTGTTGGCCCAGTGAAAAGGAAAGGGACTGAGATGGGGACAGGGACAGGAAGCAAAATCCTGGTGTGTGGATCTGGTGAGCAGAGAGGTGCCAAAGAGTAGCTCTGGCACTGGGAATAACTGCAGCTGAGTAGCACCTCTCTCCTTCTCCAGCCTGCTGGCAAACCCTGAGCCTATGCTGTTTCTCATTTTAGTGCATACTTTGAGTACAATAGAGAGACACCTTCACTGCTGGGCATCTGATTCTGCAGCAATGTACTTTTTATCAGCCAAGGCTGCAAGGTGAGGTTGGCCCTATAAACCAAAGACCCTCAGCTGAAATCTGCCCAGGTGATGAACATCCCCTGGCCAAAGCATCCACTGTTCTTTGAGGATCCGGCCATGCCCAGAAGGTACCTGGGCTCACTGCTCCCCCAAGACCCATATTTCAGTGCAAGGGGGTGATGGTGCAGGTGCTTGTGACAGACTGCCCAGCCAATGTGAGCACTTCGAAAGCTGCAGTGGGAAGGAGCTGGTTTGGTGCAGTGCCTTTGGCAGGGCAACAAGGTACTCATGTTTCCCCCTTTGGACACAAGGGCAATGTCCTGCACCCGGGGGGGGAGCAACCCCATGCCCCAGCATGTGCTGGGATCTGCTGTTAAGCAGATTTGCAGAAAACAGCCTGGGGGGTCCTGCAGGATACCTCACTGACAATGAGCCAGAAATGTTCCCCTGCCTCAGAGAAGGAACTCATAAGGCAAACCCTATCCTTTTGTACTCTCTAGCACTTGGGACAACAGCTGTGTCTTGTGTTGGTGAGGAACAGAGATGTCACTTCCAGCTATGGTGATGCACTCCAAATACTCACACTGAGATAAGCGAAGAATTCAAACCATTATGAAGACATCCTTTATGGGGTCTGAAATCAGCAGGAAAACTGTGAGCTTTGCAGGTACAGGATAGAGAGGGCTGAAGATACAGCAGGTTGCATTTCAGTGCCTCTGCTGGGGGCAGATCTCTGCCAGGTTTTATCTGTTGCTGTTCAGCTGCACTGAGTCTCCTTCTGGCCCTGGCTGCTTTGTGGAGCGTGTGGGCAGAGCAGCAGAGGGAGTCCCTGTCCTGAGCAGCCAATCCCTTGTGATGAGGAATGCACAAACACACACATGCTCATGTGCCTGACTCATGTCACTCATGCAAAAATCTGCACCCAAAACTGGTTGCAGGAATCTAGCATGCAGACAAGCTTTGAAGAAAACATTGTATTCAAGGAGTCAGTGATCATGGACAAGACATGTCTGCTCTGTTGGGCCTTGCACTGAAGATTTGGGGAGCCATTGTCATGATGGGCTGCTGAACAGGAATCTGCTGGAGTGCTCTGGGCTAGTCTGTGCTGCACCTTGGTGGGTGTCATGGCACAAATAACCTTTCAGCTTCACAGAGGGGTTCTCTCACTTCTCAAATGTATGAAAATAGCACCTGCTGTAAACATCCCACCCAGAGTCAGACACACTGATTCTTTATGGCAGGAGCACACTGTCTTCTTCTTTCTCCCCATCTCTTCAGATATCAAAACTGACTCATTTTCTGGACATGACACCTCCTAGAAGAGAGAAGGGAGAACGGTGTTATAAACTCCAGGGTGTTTTTGCCTATAATGTGATCAGGAATTATTAAGGGATACAATGGAAAAAGTATTTTGGGATAGTACAAGACATGGGATGCTTAAAAGAAGCACTAGAGGCAGTGAAAGGGAAGGATTCAGGAAGTTTGGGGTGGAGGAAGTGTGGCAAAACAGATGGAAATAGGGACAAGAGGGGCAAATGATGAACGTGTCTGATTGAAGCGCTGACCCGGCTATGCTCTGCTTGTTTTGCCCACCTGCCAGTAATTCACTGCAAACAGAGTTACCAAGCCCAGCCAGGACAGGGAACAGGATTAATCCTTCACTCTCTTCTTTGGAAGCCTCTGACCATGGGATTTGAACAGTACTGACAGCTACTGGAGCCACACAGAGTTCCCTGGGGACTTGTTGGAGCTCACAGCCTCTTCCCAGTGGTACCCACAAACCTCAGACCTCCAGCCCCTCAGGGTGATTTAGCAGATCTGATGCTCAAACACTCATCAAGAAAGAACCTCGCAGCCCTTGAGGCTGGGGGTCAACCTGTCCAGGCCATCTTTTACCTTGTCACCTGGTGTCAACTCCAAGGATTCTGAGTTCTGTAAAACAAGTTAGTGGTCTCAACACTGAGCCATTGTGAGGAGCACTTGAAGATGCCCATGACCCCTACATCCCCTTCCTTTATGGGTGGGGAGCTTGAACTCCCGACGGTGCTAGTGTTGGTCCCAGTGCCGGTGTCGGTGCTGGTGCCGGTCCCGATGTCGGTGTTGTGTCGGTGTCGGTACCGGGGTCGGTGTCGGTGTCGGGCGGGGAAGCGCTCCGGGAACCCGGGACGAGCGCAGCGGCAGCGCCCCCTGCTGGCCCCGCCCGGCCCCGCCCGCGGCGGTTCGTGCCCGGCCGCAGCCGCGGCTCCTCCGCCCGTGGCACCCAGCGCGCAGTAATACACGGCCGCGTCCCCGAGCCGGGGCCGGGACAGGTACAGCGTGCTAGACTTGCGATCTTCCGACACTGACAGACTCCCCTCCTTGTCCGGCAGCTCTTTGAATCCTTTGTGAGCGCTCACGAAGAGTTCGGGGCCCCGGCTTGGGAGCTGACGGTACCAGTAGATCAAATCGCCGGTCCCTATGTTGGAGTGAGAACAGTCGATGTTGATGCCCGTGCCCTCGGTGGTCTCCAGCCGCGGCTCCTGCTGTATCTGGGCTCTGGCCACAGCCACTGTCGGGGAGAAAAGAAGAATCATTTTTCTGCAGGAAAAAGGTAGTACAGAGGGAGAGGGGAGAGGAGGAGAGATCATATTTGAGGTGGATATATTCTAAGAAGAAAGCATGGAGAGACTATTTCTCTGAGGGTGTTTGGTTGGGGACAATAAACTAAAAGAGATGTTTTGAAGGATAATCGAAATTATTAAGAGGAGAAAGGAATGAGGAAAAGAATTTGCTGGGAGGCAGAGAGGGAGAGAGGGAGGGAGGGAGGGAGGGAGGGACGGACGGACGGACGGACGGACGGATGGATGGATTTAAAAATAGAGTAACAAAGGCAAACTGGGAGGGAAGGACTTCACTGAGGGAACAAAGTATGAGGAGAGGAGGGGACAGAGGGTGAACAAGAACCTAGAAGGAGAAGGAGGGTAAGAGACGAATCTTGGGCCGAGCCAGGTCTCACATAGCCCCCGCGACCCGCCCCGGCTGCTGCCTTCCACGCTCACCGAGCAGCACCGCGGCCAGCGCCGCCAGCCCCGCGTTCCGACAGCGACGCATTCCACCGCTCCGCCGGCCAAGCCTGGCTGGGCTGGGCTGGGCTGGGCTGGGCTGGGCTGGGCTGGGCTGGGCTGTCCTGTCCTCTCCTCTCCTCTCCTCTCCTCTCCTCTCCTCTCCTCTCCTCTCCTCTCCTCTCCTCTCCTCTCCTCTCCTCTCCTCTCCTCTCCTCTCCTCTCCTCTCCTCTCCTCTCCTCTCCACCTCTCCCAGCTCCGCCCCGGCCGGGCTCAGCCCCCGCCTCTCACACCACCCGCACAATCAGCGACACGCGGACGTTTGGCATCGCCAGGCACAAGACACAGCTGTGGCCCATCGCACACACCACCGACACCGCATTGGAAGCACATCCACTCCGCCATTGGCAGCACACGGCCGCCACGATTCCCGAGCCTCTCTCCATGCCCACAAGGAAAAACTCCTCCTTTGGCCTCTGCAGCTCTGCTGACAGCAGCTGTGTCATGGCTGGGCCGCAGGGGACGGGGGCTGCCAGCCGTGCTGAGGCCCCACCCGTGTTGTTTTTCCTGAGTTACAGTGAGCATCCAAGCTGCAGTGAAACCCTCCTTGTTGGGCCTGAAATCAGTGGAGCGTGAGCTTTGGAGGGGCTGGAAAAGTAGGGCTCAGGAGTCAGGGGCTTCATTTCAGTGCCTCTTCCCTGCACACATCTGTAGCAGGCAGGTCCTGTCACCACTCAGCGGCACTCAGGCACCTCCTTGACCCTGGGAAGCTGCTGCTAGGTGCTGTTCAGGCCCAGAGCAGTGCACAGGATCCCTGGCATAGGCAGGAAATTCCCTCCCGATGAGGGACATACCTGGACAGACACAGGTTCATGCACACCACTTTGGAGTCATACACAAATTTGTGTTTCACACATGTCCATACAAACTGGGATGCTCCAAGAGCACCCAAGGCAGGAACACACAACTAGCCCTGGGCTCTGCTGAGGACATGTGGTGCCAAAAGCAGCAGGGCTGGAGTGTGAAAGGACAAGGTTCCAGGAAAGCAGAGGACTATTTTTCTTTATTTAGTGACTGCACAACGTGGAGATGGGTCAAAATAGTCCAGAATACTTTCCCGAGGGAAGTGTTAGGATGGTTGTGGTCAAAACTATCAGATCATTGTGCACACGTGGGAAGGCAACTTCTGCTGAGCACTGGAGTGAGCTGAGGGTCCCTTCCTCCAAGCTCAGCCTCTCAGAGACACATCCCCTCCCTCCCCTGGGTTGTTGCACAGCTGAGGAAGCTTCCTGCACTAGGGTGTCTTGCACAGCACAGAGGTACAAGGCACTGTCAGAGACCTCTACTTCCTCCACCCGCAGGACACTGTATTTCCCCGTGGTGTTCAGATGTGTGCTGATACGGCCACTGTGCTTGGAGCCAGTCCCTGACTGATAGGTGAGCAGCTGTGGGGCTTGGCCTTTCCGTAGCTGGTACCAGAGTAATCCCCTAAAATTACTGATGTGGTATCTGCAGGTGGTCTGGAAGGGGTGTCTCTGCTTCACAGTGACTTGTCCATCTTCCTGGGTGACTGTGATCTGCCCCGTGGTGCCTGAAAGAAAGTGAAGGTCAGCAGCTCCAAAGGGAAGGACTATGAGGAGCGAAACAAAGTGAGTGGAAACTCGTGGTGGAGAAAGCTCTCTGCCCTGTAGAGGAGTCCTGAGTGATTTTGGCCAACAGTTCAGAGCTCTTTGAATGGCACGATCCAAATAAGACCTGTGCTGTATCCTTCTAATGCTCCTACTGCTCAGAGGTCCAGGGAACAGCCCTTCATGCCTGAAATGTGTGTGCTGGAACCAGCACCTTTCCTGCTGGCTGAGGGGCTCACAGAGGAACAGAGAAAAGACTCATCCTGTTTCCCTATCCCTGTAAACTCTGAGGGCTCTTTGATTCCTGAATACACACAATGGTGAGCTTGGAAAAAGGGAGCCCAGGTCGTGTTGCCAGCCTGAAGGAAAACTGGAAGGCGTGGCAGACTCGTGGCAGCCTGAAGGCAGATTTGGGCACCTTATTATGGCAGTGAAATGAGAACTTGTAGGTCCCTGGGGCAGCTCTGACAGGATCTGGGAATTTACATTCAAATAGGAGCAATGTGTGATTGCAGAGACAGCTGAGATCTCCTGTGGTGACTGCAGGAGGATCAGAAGAGAGAGGCAGAGGGAGATGGATTGAAGGGGAGAGAAAAGACAGAGGAGGCTCTGAGGTTTCCCTTCTCGCCTTTCCCTTTTCCTTTACAAATTTAAGAGCTTCTTGAGCAAACACTTGCAAAACCACAAAGAGCAGCAGAGATTTCCCAGCCTCTTCCCTCTTTTCACTGCTATTTCCCCACATGGTCCTGATAAGACTGTTGAGGGTTTCCTGAGGGGAGGAAGAAGAAGAAGGGTGCCTTGGGGAAAAGCCAGGACTTACCCAGGAGCTGGCCCAGGAAGACCGTGAGGATGAGATATGTGAGCTGCATGCCGAGACCAAGCTGTGAGTTTGCTGAATGAGGAAGAGTCAGAAAGCACCTCCCAGCCCCGAGAGAGCAGAGCTGCCGGAAACGACTCTCTGGGGGCAGCAAAGGAAACACTGCTGGGCATTTGGGAGGTCAGGGGCTTCTTCCTCAATGAGCTTTCTCTTCTTCTCATTGTGTCCTCAGCTCTGTGGGGTCATTTCTATTTCCTCTGGAAACAGAAGGCTCCTCTGTCTCTGTCGCTTCTCCCCTGCCCTTCTTCATCTACCTGGGACAAATGCATCGTTCTCAGGTCCCAACCTCCCACTCCCTTTTCCACATCCACTCCAGAATGATCCCTTACTGTTCCCTTTTTTCTCCCCCTCTGAAACGGGTTTGTCACAAAAAACCCTCTAGAATGGCATGGATAATGATGCAGGCAATGATAATGGTTGTAATAGGAACATTCTCATGCAAGTGTTGCACCTGCCCATGGTTTAAAAGGAAGTTTCTAGAGAAGCGGAGGGTGTTGAGACTTTCATAGATTTTCCAGGTGGAAGAGCAGGACCAAGCTTACCCTGCTAAGGGCTCCTTTGATGGTTGTGCCTTCTTAGGCTTCAGAGCAGACATGATAAGTCATGTGCGAGGAGATGAGGATTTGGCATTCGTGCTGAGAAGAGAAAGATGAGAAGAGAAACCATCCTTGCTGATCCCAGAGACACATCACTGGCAGTCTCTCCTTTCCTGGGGCTTGTGTCTCCTCCCTCATCATCCCTAACCCTCTGTCTGCCTTGGCTGCACCTGCCTCCATCTCAGTGTCTGCCTTCACAGCTTCTTCAGCACATCTGACTCCCTGCTCTCTTCATCCACCAAGTCACTCTTAGAAGATTAAAACCTCTCCTTTTGCTTCTCCTTTGAAGGCTCCATCATTTCTCTCACCCTCTCCTCATGTCTCAGAACATTGAATCAGATCATGGTTTACTTTGCAAGGGACATCTTTTGGGGTCATTTGGTTGAAGCTCTTGCTGAGAAAGCCTCTCATAGAGCAGGTTACCCAAGACACATCCAGAAGGCCTTTGGAGAACTGCAAGGCTGGAGACTCCAGAATCTCACAAGCGTTCCTTGGTGAGTGTTGCCGAGTCCCGCAAGAACCCCTCAAACCTCCATTATCCTCATGTTCCTCTTGTCACTTCTTGTCACTGACCAAGCTCAGCCTCAGCCAATTCACAGCAGTTTCCTAATGGCCCATCAATTAGAGGCTGCAGAGTTCTGAGCCCTCTCCTTATCTCCTTAATCACCTACTGATTGTTGTCACTGTGTGCTTTGTTTATCACTTTCCCTTTTTCTTGTTCTTCCCTTTGAATGGAAAAGGGAATTGATCTGAGCCTTAGAGAACCAGACACTCTCGCCTTTCACGTGCCCTGACTGTGGCCTCTGCTGAACTTGCTCAGCCCAGTGAGTTCGTGAAGATGCTGAAAGGCTCCTGTCCCCAAAGTAAATGGGGTCTCTAGATCACATCTCTGGAAGGAAATCTCATGTGGAGCTCAGTCTTTCAAGTGTCTCCTTCCAACTCTTAAAGCATTGTTAAATTCTGGTATCTGTTTCTCATCTGACATTCAGGATGACAGAGAAGTGGCAAAAGTGAAGGAAAAGGGACCAATCAATTTCCAATGGAAGGCTGCTGTGACTGGGCCCTCAGGAGGTTTGAAATGCTTTTCTACTCCAACGGATTTATGGTTTTCCCTCCCAGTTATTCTACTATTTCAGTAAGGTGCTGAAGCCTCTCTATAAGCTGTTTGCAGACACCTGAAGGTTAGACCAAAGCATAGAGAAGTGAATTCCGACCTCAGGTGGGATTCAAAGTACACCTTCCTTTCCCATCCAGATGGGAATGGTGCTTCTTATGCACCTTCCAGGACTTGGGAGGGACATTTCTCCAGGGACAGAGATGGAGAATTACCTGTCACCTCAGAAAGACTCACTGAAAACCCCTCTCATGCCATGACCTACTAAGCTGACAGCACTGCATGAATTAGCCCACGCTGGCCTGTCACTGCAGCTGCTCTGTCGCCTCCCACCAGAGATGCTCTCAAGGAGCAGCTGTTTGCTTTGCAGAGCAGGCTGAGAGTAGCAATGGCCATGCCCAGAGGGCCGAAGGCGATGCCAGAGCCGCAGCCCGCAGCGGTTTGCTGTGGGGCAGGGAAGGCAGAGGGAGCGAGGGGAGGCCGGGCTGTGCGTGCCGAGGGTGCGAGCGCAGCAGGCAGGTTTGGGGAGCCGTGTGCCGGGGGGCGCGGAGAGCTGCGCTGGGCGCGCTGTGCGCGGGGGCGGTGCGGAGGAAACGCTGCGGAGCCGCGCGGGGCCCGGCGGGCGGAGCGGCAGCGCCCCCTGCTGGCCCCGCCCGGCCCCGCCCGCGGCGGTTCGTGCCCGGCCGCAGCCGCGGCTCCTCCGCCCGTGGCACCCAGCGCGCAGTAATACACGGCCGCGTCCCCGCGCCGGGGCCGGGACACGTACAGAGCGCTGGATTTGCGATCTGCCGACACCCACAGATGACCCGCCTTGTCCGGCAGCTCTTTGGACTCTTTGTTAGCGCTCACGAGGTATTCAGGGCCCCGGCCCGGGAGCTGACGGTACCAGTAGATCAATCCTGTCCTTTGTATGTTGGGGTGGGAGCAGTTGATGTTGATGTTGATGCCCTCGGTGGTCTCTGCCAACGGCTCCTGCTGCACCTGAGCTCTGACCACAACCACTGCCGAGAAATGAGAAGGAAAGGCCATGGGTCAACATTGATCACCTAGCTCCATCGTCTCTTTTCCCATAGAGACAGTCAGGAGCAGGGGGAGTGAGACAGAGCCAGACTGGGAAAATAAATTAGGAGTAATGCACGTTATCAGGCGTGGAGGGTGATGCCGGTGTGGGTGGGAATTTGAAATTGATACACGGAGAAATAAAAATGTCAAGCTGCATGGAGGGATGGATAGCAAGGGGGAAAAGGGACAGGAGGGTTGGGTGCAAAACAGGGAAGGATGGAGGCCTGAATTCAGAAGAACAATAACTGCTGATGCACAGGAAGATGTGAGGATATATGGAAGAATTAAAACATGCAGGAGATAAAAGTTGTGCCTACAGATATGAAAGAATCAGAGGGAGAGATGAGAGAGGTGTCAGAGCAGGAAGAGAGGTGAGGGATGATGTTTGGAAAGAAGGGTCAGGATGTGTGGGTGGATGGATGAAGTGTAGACAGGGAAAGGAGCTGTTACAATGAAAGGTAGAGGGCTCGAATCAGGCAATAATAACTTGAACAGACAGGGGAAGTAGAAGGGTCCACTGAAAAGCAGGCACAAAACGCAAGCAGGCTCACACCGACAGAGATAGAGACTCGGAGGGTTTGGAAAAGGGGATGAGAGATGACAGAGCGCCAAAGAAGGGGGGAAGACACGTTGAAAGAGGGAGAGGAGCTGGCTCTGGGATTCCTGGGGAACATCCCCGACCCAGTCCCGGGCCTCATTGTCTGCCGCCAGCCCCGCGCACCGAGCAGCACCGCGGCCAGCGCCGCCAGCCCCGCGTCCCGGCACCGCCGCATCTCGCCGCTCCGCCGTCCGAGCATCACTGACCCCGCCAGCCGTGGCTCCTCTCCCCTCCCCTTCCCTTCTCTCCCCTCCCTTCCCTGCCGTCGCCAGCTCCGCCCCGGCACTGAGCCCTGTGGCGGTTCCGCTGGGGCTCTTGCCTGGGCTCAGAGCGCTCAGGGGCTGTGCACGGGCGCAGCTTGGTCTCCTGGCAAATGGACTCTCCCCCTCCTCCAGCAAGGACATCCCAGCGAGAATCAGCCTACACAGCGCCAGCCGTGCAGGGACGGCAGCGGGGCCCTGAACCAGGAGATGGAGCAATTTCCCGGAGCTGTTTCCGAGCTCAGGAACTGGAAACATCCTGCAGATGGCAGAAAGCCTCCCTTCAGCTGCCCCTCTGCAGTCTCAGGACGATCCCTAAAAGTTGTATTGTGGCCAAAGGAGTTTGAGGACAGAGGTGCACATGGGTGTGTGGGTGTCAGGGGCAGGGGTTATTATTTCTTCTGGACTATTGCTTAATAAAACTCTCCATGTTCCATCTCATGAGCAGTTCCGAAGACCAGGTCCATCTTCTCTGTTTCCTCTCAAAAAGCAGTACTAGAAAGCAAGAAAGTCGGCCTGAGACATCTCTTCTCCAAGATGAGCAGCCCAACCCCTTGTGCTCTCCTTGCATGTCAGATTTGTCAGGCCTCTAATTGACTTGGTGGCTTTGGTTGGGCTTGCTTCAGGATGAAGATTTCCTTCTCAGAACAAGGATCTCCAGTGTGGATGTAATGCTCCAGGTATGGTCACACAAGGACCAAAGGGGCAGGATCACCTTCTTGGACTTGCTGACAGCACTTAGACACACAGCTCGGGATGCAGTTGGCCTCCCTTGCTGCAAGTGCACGCTGCTCTCTCGTGTTCTGCTCAGTGTCTCCTGAAATCCCTCACTCTTTTCTCTGATGGGTCTGTCCATGTCTTCTGAAGAGGAGCTGTGCCTGACAGTCAAGGTCTGTTCCTCTCACTGGGTGTTACCCATGGACTTCTGCGAGCCCCCCTCTTTCCAGTACTCATGGTGTTGATAAAAACATTAACAGTATTAACATTAACAAGGCCTTCCTACTGATTTCTATACCTAGGCCTGGGCTATGCACAGAAATGACAACTCTGAGGTGGGTAGAGCAGCCACTTTCCCACCCACCTTACCCCTGAATCCATTTGTCACTAATTTGGTCATAAAGGAAACATGAGAGAGGCTGTGTTAGGTCTTGTTAAATCCTAGGTACAAATCTCCCCTGCTCTTCTTTTCTCTGCAGTGCCTGTTACCATGTGATAAAGCGATGAGCTTGGCCCTCAGCTATTCTCGACCAGCAGCTCAAAAGCAGATCCATGAAGAAAAGAGTCAGCCCTGGCTGAGCTTGCCAGCAGAACTCCCTGGCACTGATGTCCCTGAGGTCACAAAAGGAAAGGAAGAAGCCCTCAGCTGCACCACCTGCATGTTGGATCTGAGCACAGGCTGACAGACATTCAGGAGCTGAGATGGGCTTAGAAAACTGGCCCAGTGTGCAAAGTCCTGGTTCAAATCAAGGGTTCTGGATGTAGCTGTGGGAGAGCAGGAGGCTTTGGGCTTGAGGTCTAGAGTCCAGTGTCTCTTCTCTGCCAGGGGCAGTTGCTGGCCACTCAGACCATGATTCCAATGTGGGGCCAAACGTCCTTTTGGGCTGAAGTCCAAAGCAGTCACCAGTTCTTTGGCTTTCCTGGAGGGACAGGAAAAGGACAGCTCAGGATATCAGGACTGCATTTCAGGATCACTTCCCTGCACTGATCTGTTGCAGGCTGATGCCATCACCTCTCAGCTGTACTCCAGCACCAACATGTCCACCACTAATCCAGCGCAAACCACACAAAACCAACACCTACTTTGCTACAGCCTCCTTTCAGGTAGTTGTAGAAAGCAGCAAGGCTCCCCTGAGCCTCCTCTTCTCCAGGCTAAATACCCCCATATCCCACCCCTGCAACTCATAGGACTTACCCTCTCAAGCTTCACCATCTTCACTGCCCTTCTCTGCACACACTCCAGCCCCTCCATGTCTTTCTTTTCATGAGGGGCCCCAAAGCTGAGCACAGGACTCGAGGTTCTTTGCCAAGGCCCAGAACAGGGAGATGGTCACTGCCCTGGTCCTGCTGGCCACACTATTTCTGGTACAGGCCAGGTGCCATTGGCCTTCCTGGCCACCTCAGCATACCATTGTCTTCTCCAAGGCTGCAGGGGAATCTCTGCTCTGTCACCTGAAGCACCTAGGCCCCCTCCTTCTTCACTGACTTGGTGTCTGCAGAGCTCTTTCTCCCACTTTCTCTCACTCTTTTTCTCACTCCTCTCTCCCAGCTACTGCACACCTTTTTGAACCCTTTCTCTGATATATTATCACAGAAGTGCTGCCAGTGCTGCTGATGGGCTCAGCTTTGGCCATAGGTGGGTCCTCCTTGGAGCCAGCTGGAAGTGGCTTTGTCTGACATGAGGTCAGCTTCTGGCACCTTCTCATAGAAGCCACCCCTGCAGTCCCTTCAGTACCGAAAGCTTGCCAAGGAAACCAAATGCACTGTCTATAACCTTGTCTTATTAAGTGCAGAAGGTCTTTGCCTATAGGAACTTTGGCTTCAAGATAAACTCAGCCAGCTCATGGTGCCAGAGGAGGCTGCAGCTGCCTCTTGCTCCAGGCAATTACCCCACCTGCACCTGTATGCAAAACACAAGAAGGAAAAGGGCCAGTGCCTCAATTAAAGGATGGGAAAAAATGAAAAGAATGCAGGAACACTCACAGCATAGCCAAACCACATTTCAGCTCCTCTGTAAATGAATGTTATTCCTAAACATCTCCGCCTTTTGTACAGAGGGTATTTACCTTATAGTGAGTCCTGAGACAGCTTGACTGCTACTTCACTTCTCATGTCCTAACCTCAGCGTCTGTGGCCTGAGTGGAGTCTGGCAGAAGCTTCTAATAGTGCAGGAATTTTTTGTTCTTTTAATATGGGAATTCTTTGTGTGGCTGCAGCAATGTGGATATTCTCTAGTTTTTATATTAACCTTCACAGACAGACTTGGGATGTGGAGTGGTTCACTGTCTGAAAGAGACATGGATGTCAGCTGGGAGTGTGCTGTGCTTTGTGTCTGTCTTACAGCAGGAGAACTGCCAAGCCCTTGAGGTCTTCTGGAGTTTTAACCCCAGGAAGCAACCGAGTACATACAGATGCTTGCTCATCCCTCACACCAACAGCTGCCCCCACGGGATGGGGAGGAGAGTCAGAATAAAAGTAAACACGCATAGGCTGAGATAAGAAAATTGTAATAATTGCAAGAAAGTAATATATAATGGTGATGATGATGATTATAATAATAGTAATAGTTTTGAAAAGGAAAGAGACAGACTGGAATAAACTCCAAGCAAAACAAGTGTTTGCACAAAAAGTGATGCACAACACAGTTGCTCAGCACCTACTGAGCAATGCCCAGCCAGTCCCTGAGCAGCGATTGGCACCTCCTGGACAACCTCACCCCAGTTTGTACACTGAGTATGGCATCTTATGGTGTAGAAGATCCTTTTCATAATTTGGATCAGCTGTCCTGACCATGGTCCCTCCCATCGTACTGTGTACCTTGTCACTGGCAGATCATGAGGCAGTGGAAAGTCCTTGACTGGGGATAAGCACAACTGAGTTAGAACTAAACCATGCTAAAACATCACTTTCATAATAAATCCAAAACATGGCATTGTGCCACCTTCTAAGGAGATGTAAGAGGGTGTTCTGCCTTGGGAGGGGTAAACCAGCTCAAACTTTGTCCTATTTGCAAATGCAATCAGTGATAGGTGGAGAAGGGGGGGTCACGCTGGTTTTGGTGTTGTGGAATGCTGAGAGCTGTCTGACTCATCAATCCCAAAATCAAACATTCTGAAAAAGACCAATATTTCCTGACACAAACTAACATTGGTGAGGATGGGGCAAGCAAAGTTCCTGACAAAGGAACAAATAAGCAACAGTACTGAAAACTTCACTAAAGCCGCTGAGCTGAGGGCTACTGAGGTGGCACAGCTCAATGAGCAACATCTGACAGTTGCTCGTGGCAGTGGAAGTCCCTCACTTTATACTATAAAAACCCAATTCCACTTTATAAGGGCAGTGAGTTCTAACACACCTTTCTAGGAGTATGTATAAAGATACTCCCTCATACCCACCTTGAGTGTGGGGAATCCCCTCCACGTCACTTCTCAAGGTAAGATGAAAGAGATTTTCTCATGGTCATTTGTATAGGTGAGTTACATAAATATCTACTAAATGATTATTAAGCTAGCTTTGAAATTACTGATTTGATGAACAGGGCGCTATATTAGGAGTTATAAATCTCTATACATTATAGTAAATAATTCTGATTAAAGCGTTTTCTCCTAATCATTGTCATTGTAAATCAAATTAATAATTCCTTTTATTCATATAAACATATTTAGGGTGCCATCGTTAAATGAAGCCCTTCAAGAAAAACATGTCCGGGAACAGCACCTCCTGCAAACACTCATACCCATTCTGACACACTCCTTCTCTTTGGCAGCAGGACTCCTAGCAAAACCCTCTGTGGTACAACTTCCTCACTCAAGATTAGGGTGTAATGATTGACCCTTGTCTGGGGATAACAATGCCCAGAAGAGTGAGGTGATCATCTTATAAACCTGGGAATTTCACTGCCATATCGTGGATCAGCCACCTTACCGAATGCAATGAAAAAGTATTTGGCTGTCGTGAAGAATATGGGATGTTTTGGGTAGGGACCAGAGCGATGGAAAGGGAATGATGGAGGCTGTGGGGCTGCAGGGCCAAGATGCTGCCTGTGCCGGTGTCGGTGTCGGTGTCGGTGTCGGTGTCGGTGTCGGTGTCGGTGTCGGTGTCGGTGTCGGTGTCGGTGTCGGGCGGGGAAGCGCCCCGGGAGCCCGGGACGAGCGCAGCGGCAGCGCCCCCTGCTGGCCCCGCCCGGCCCCGCCCGCGGCGGTTCGTGCCCGGCCGCAGCCGCGGCTCCTCCGCCCGTGGCACCCAGCGCGCAGTAATACACGGCCGCGTCCCCGAGCCGGGGCCGGGACAGGTACAGCGCGCTGGACTTGCGATCTGCCGACACCGACAGCTGTCCTGCAATGTTCGGCAGGTCCCTAGATGCTCTAGCAATGAGTGCGAGGAATTCGGGACTTCGGCCCGGGAGCTGACGGTAGAAATGGATGTAGTCCTCTGGCAGTTTAGTGGGGTGAGAGCAGTTGATGTTGATGCCCGTGCCCTCGGTGGTCTCCAGCCGCGGCTCCTGCTGCACTTGGGCTCTGCCTGAAGCCACTGATGGGGACAGAAAAAGGACAAACCTGACATCCGACATTGCCCCAGTGCAAGGAACAAATCCCGCAGGAGCAGGCAGGAAGGTAAAGAGATAATGAGGGAAATAGTTGCCAGAGGATTTCAAGACATGCGGGAATGGAAGTGTCCCTTAATGATTTCTGGACAGATGCCTATATGAATGAGAGGAGGATTGGGGCAGTCACAGGAAAATGGGAGGATGGGGGAGAAAGCAGAAAGAGACAGAAAGAAAAGTAGCAAGGGGTAAGGACTGACTTTGTGAGATATAAAGAAGGAATGCTTGTACAGGGTTGGGCAAAGAACAGAACCCGGAGATATCTGAGGCAGTATGGGATAGAGAAGAGGGAGGGATGAAGGGGATCTCAGTTCGCGGGAAGAGGTCTGCGAAGAAGCCAGGGCAGGACGGCAGCCTCCAGGGACCTGCGGGACACCCCAACCCCAGCCGCGGTCCCGTCGCCACTGCCACCCCCGCGCACCGAGCAGCACCGCGGCCAGCGCCTCCAGACCCGCGCTCCGACACCGCCGCATCTCGCCGTTCCGCCGCCCGAGCATCGCTGACCCCCTCAGCCCCGGCTCTCTGCTCTGGTCGTGCCGCCGCCTCTCCTCTCCGACACCACCAGCTCCGCCCCGGCCGGGCTCAGCCCCCGCCTCTCACACCACCCGCACAATCAGTGACACACGGACGTTTGGCATCGCCAGGCACAAGACACAGCTGTGGCCCATCGCACACACCACCGACACTGCATCGGAAGCACATCCACTCCGCCATTGGCAGCACACGGCCGCCACGATTCCCGAGCCTCTCTCCATGCCCACAAGGCAAAGCTCCTCCTTTGGCCTCTGCAGCTCTGCTGACAGCAGCTGTGTCACGGCTGGGACGCAGGGGACGGGGGCTGCCAGCCGTGCTCAGGCCCCACCCGTGTTGTTTGTCCTGAATTACAGTGAGCATCCAAGCTGCAGTGAAACCCTCCTTGTTGGGCCTGAAATCAGCATCAGCGGAGCGGGAGCTTTGGAGGGGCTGGAAAAGGAGTGCTCAGGAGTCAGGGGCTGCATTTCAGTGCTTCTTCCCTGCACACATCTCTAACGGGCAGGTCCTGTCACCACTCAGCGGCACTCAGGCACCTTCTGACCCTCGGAAGCTGCTGCTAGGTGCTGTTCAGGCCCAGAGCAGTGCACAGGATCCCTGGCATAGGCAGGAAATTCCCTCCCAATGAGGGACACACACGGACAGGTTCATGCACACCACTTTGGAGTCATACACAAATTTCTGCTTCACACATGTCCACGCAAACGGAGCTGCTCCAAGATCACAGGACACAGGAACACAGGAGCAGCCCTGGGCTCTGCTGAGGACATGTGGTGCCAAAAGCAGCAGGGCTGGAGTGTGAAAGGTCAAGGTCCCAGGCAGGCAGAGGACTATTTTTCTTTACTTAGTGACTGCACAACGTGGAGATGAGTCAAAATAGTCCAGAAAACTTTTCTGAGGGAAGTGTTATGATGGATGAGGTCAAAACCATCAGATCATTGTGCACACGTGGGAAAGCAACTTCTGATGAGCATTGGGATGAGCTGAGGGTCCCTTCCTCCAAGTTCAGCCTCGCACAGACACATCCTCTCCCTCCCCTGGGTTGTTGTACAGCTGAGGAAGCTCTCTGCACTAGGGTGTCTTGCACAGCACAGAGGTACAAGGCACTGTCAGAGACCTCCACTTCCTCCACCCGCAGGACACTGTATTTCCCCGTGGTGTTCAGATGTGTGCTGATACGGCCACTGTGCTTGGGGCCAGTCCCTGACTGATAGGAGAGCAGCTGTGGGGCTTGGCCTTTCCGTAGCTGGTACCAGAGCAAGGCACTAAAATAACTGGTCTGGTATTTGCAGGTTGTCTGGAAGGGGTGTCTCTGCTTCACCATGACTTGTCCATCTTCCTGGGTGATTGTGATCTGCCCCGTGGTGCCTGGAAGAAAGTGGAGGTCAGCAGAACCACAGGGAAGGACAATGAGGAGCAAAACAAAGTGAGTGGAAAATCCTGGTGGAGAAAGCTCTCTGCCCTGTAGAGGAGTCCTGAGTGATTTTGGACAGGAGTTCAGAGCTCTTTGAATGGCATGATCGAATAAGACCTGTGCTGTGTCCTTCTAATGCTCCTACTGCTCAGAGGTCTAGGGAACAGCCCTTCATGCCTGAAATGTGTGTGCTTGAACCAGCACCTCTCCTGCTGGCTGAGTGGCTCACAGAGGAACAGAGAAAAGATTCATCCTGTTTCCCTATCCCTGTAAACTCTGAGGGATCCTTGATCCTTGATTATACACAACGGTGAGCTTGGAAAGAGGGAGCCTAGATTGTGTTGCCAGCCTGGAGAAAAACTGGAAGCCGTGGCCGACCCGTGGCAGCCTGAAGGTAGATTTGGGCACCTTATTATGGCAGTGAAATGAGAACTTGTAGGTCCCTGGGGCAGCTTTCACAGAATCAGTGGATTTATATTAAAATGGGGGGTATAGCGGACTGCAGAGACAGCTGAAATCTCCTATAGTGACTGCAGGAGGATGAGAAGAGAGAGACAAAGGAAGATGGACTGAAGGGGAGAAAAAAGACAAAGACGGGCTCTGAAGTTTCCCTTCTCTCTCTTCGCTTTTCCTTTACATATTTAAGAGCTTCTTGAGCAAACACTTGCAAAATCACAAAGAGCAGCAGAGATTTCTCAGCCTTTTCCGTCTTTTCACTGCTATTTCCCCACATGGTCCTGATAAGACTGTTGAGGATTTCCTGGAGGGAGGAAGAAGAAGAAGGGTGCCTTAGGGAAAAGCCAGGACTTACCCAGGAGCTGGCCTAGGAAGACCGTGAGGATGAGATATGTGAGGTGCATGCCGAGACCAAGCTGCGAGTTTGCTGACTAAGGAAGAGTCAGAAAGCAGCTCCCAGCCCCGAGAGAACAGAGCTGCCGGAAACGAGTCTCTTGGAAGGGGGGGTGGGGGGACTGTGTGTGCAAAGGAAGCACTGCTGGGCATTTGGGAGGTCAGGGGCTTCTTCTCCAATGCACTTTCTCTTTTTCTCGTGGTGTTGTCAGGTATGTGACGTCTCTGTTATTTCCTGTGGGGACAGAAGGCTCTTCTGTCTCATTCTCTCCCTTATCACCTAGTGATTGTTGTCACTGGGTGCTTTGTTTATCACTTTCCCTTTTCCTTGTACTTCCCTTTGAAAGGAAAAGGGACTTGGTCTACGCCTTAGAGGACCAGACAATCTCGGCTTTCACGTGCCCTGACTGTGGCCTCTGCTGAACTTGCTCAGCCCAGTGAGTTCCTCAAGATGCTGAAAGGCTCCTGTCCCCAAAGCAAATGGGGTCTCTAGATCAAGCCTTCCAATGGAAGGCTGCTGTGACTGGGCCCTCAGGAGGTTTGAAATGCTTCTCTACTCCAACAGATTCATGGTTTTCCCTCCCAGTTATTCTACTATTTCAGTAAGGTGCTGAATCCTCTCTATAAGCTGTTTGCAGACACCTGAAGGTTAGACCAAAACATAGAGAAGTGAATTCCGACCTCAGGTGGGATTCAAAGTACACTTTCCTTTCCCATCCAGATGGGAATGGTGCTTCTTATGCACCTTCCAGGACTTGGGAGAGACATTTCTTCAGGGACAGAGATGGAGAATTACCTGTCACCTCAGAAAGTCTCAATGCAAACCACTCTCATGCCGTGGCCTACTGAGCTGACAGGTCCAGGAATTAGCCCACGCTGGCCTGTCAGTGCAGCTGCTCTGTCGCCTCGCACCAGAGATGCTCTCAAGGAGCAGCTCTTTGCTTTGCAGAGCAGGCTGAGAGTAGCAATGGCCATGCCCAGAGGGCCGAAGGCGATGCCAGAGCCGCAGCCCGCAGCGGTTTGCTGTGGGGCAGGGAAGGCAGAGGGAGCGAGGGGAGGCCGGGCTGTGCGTGCCGAGGGTGCGAGCGCAGCAGGCAGGTTTGGGGAGCCGTGTGCCGGGGGGCGCGGAGGGCTGCGCTGGGCGCGCTGTGCGCGGGGGCGGTGCGGAGGAAACGCTGCGGAGCCGCGCGGGGCCCGGCGGGCGGAGCGGCAGCGCCCCCTGCTGGCCCCGCCCGGCCCCGCCCGCGGCGGTTCGTGCCCGGCCGCAGCCGCGGCTCCTCCGCCCGTGTCATCCAGCGCGCAGTAATACACGGCCGCGTCCCCGAGCCGGGGCCGGGACAGGTACAGCGTGCTGGACTGACGATCTGCCGACACCCACAGATGACCCGCCTTGTCCGGCAGCACTTTGGACCCTCCAGCAGTGAGCACGAAGAGTTCGGGGCCCCGTCCCGAGAGCTGACGGTACCAGAAAATTGTTTCACCGGCCCGTATGTTGGGGTGTGAGCAGCTGATGTTGATGCCCGTGCCCTCGGTGATCTCCAGCCACGGCTCCTGCTGTATCTGGGCTCTGGCCACAGTCACTGTCGGGGAGAAAAGAAGAATCACTTTCCTTCAGCAGCAAATGCCGTGCACGGGGAAAGAGAAGAGGTCAGAGGGGGACAGATCAGAGTTAACTGGGATATGTTCTAATAATAAAGCATGGAGAGACTATTTCTTTCGAGACTGACTACTTGGGAATATGAATGTATGTGGGATATTTTGGCGAACTGTTAGGCTGAAGAAGGGAAGACTGGGATGAGGAAAAGAGATTGGTTGGAATGAATGGATGTGTGGAAGAATGAATGAATGAATGAATGAATGAATGAATGAATGATTGAATGGCTAAAGAAATGGAGTGGTCAAGCGAGCAAGCTCGGAGGCAATGGATTCATTGATGAGAGAAGGGATGACGGCAGTGGGTGAAAAGGAGCGAGGAGGAGCAGCAGTGCCAGAGACAAACCCGAGCCCAGTGTTGTTCCCAGGCAGAGCCAGACACAGCCCCAGCCCCAGTCCCGGCTCCGCCACCCCCGCGCACCGAACAGCACCGCGGCCAGCGCAGCCAGCTCCGTGCTCCGACACCGCCGCATCCCGCCGCTCCTCCGGCCGGGAATCTCTGTCCCACTCAGACACAGCTCTCTGCTCCGGCCGTGCCGCCTCCTCTCCCACGTTTGCACTTCTCTGCCCTCCTCTCCTCCGCTGCCAGCTCCGCCTCGGGGCTCAGCCCTGCCCCGGCGCCTCTCGGGCTCTCGCCGAGTCCTGGCCGGGAAAGAAGGGGAGGCGAGCGCGGTGGGAGTGGGGCGGCGGTCGGGTCTCTGCACGGCGGAGGCGGCGGGGCCGGGGTGTGTGGCAGGGGATCGGGCAGTTTTCATGGAGCTCAAGATTGACAGTCCACGTGCTCCTTTCACTCTCATAATCTGTGCGCTCACATCCCCCGACTGCTGTCACGTGGGGTCTCCTGAATTGTCCTTCAAGGCACTGAAAAGAAATCCACTCACATGGATACTTGAAGTGGACGGGAGCCCTCACTCTGTCTATCTCCCTGTCCACTAAACCAAGCTGATGCCACACAGGGAAGAGCAGCTGTGCACTGGCAGGGAGAGACGTGCCTGTTTGTGTGTGTGTGTGTGTGTGTGTGTGTGTGTGTGTGTGTGAGCACTGCCAGCCATGCTGAGGCACTCACAACGTTTCAAATGGAATTAAGCTAAGAATCCAAACTCGGGTGAAACCATCCTTTCTGGGGCGTGCAATTGGCAGGAGCGGAGTGTGATGTTTAGAGCAGCTGGAGAAGGAGGGCTCAGGAAGCAGGGACTGCATGTCAGTGCCACTTCACTGGACACATCTTGTGCAGGCTGCTACATCATTTTGGAACTGCACCCTGACTCCTTCTGAATCTGCGAAAATGCTGCTCTGTGATGCAGAGCATTGGAGAGTGTCTCCAGTGAGATCTGCACCTTTCACCTGTTGAGAAACACACACACTCACACACACACACGCACACACACACACACACACACACACACACACACACACACACACACACAGAGGGTCATGAACATCAGTGTGGATTCATGCAAGAATTTGTGCTCCCACATGGATTCTTGTGGACCATGGCTGCACACAAGTGCCCGCAAATCAGGATTACAGGCAGGAACAAAACTAACCATGGATGCTGCTGAGGACACCTGGGAACAACTGAACAACTGTAGCAGGGCTGGAGCCTTGTGGGGCAGGATAGGGAGCCAGGCAAGCCAGTGGCATTGTTTGTGTACTCACAGTCTGAACGGAGGGTAAGATGTCAAATGAGGCCCAAATACCTCCCTGAGGGCAGTTTTAACACAACTTGGTCGAAACCAGCAGCCCCGTGCCCACACATGGGGAGGTAAAAACCGGTGACCTTTGGGCTGAGCTGGGGAGTGGAGAGGCCATATATGTAAGTGTATGGGAACAGATACATGCTGGGATGTGCTTTATGTGTGCACATCTCTGTACAGGAATGTTCCTGTAGATGTGCATGCAAAGGCTTGGGTGCAGGAGCAGGAATAGGAGTGAGTGTGCGTCTTTGCATATCTGTGGGTACATGTCAGAAGGAGAAGTGTCTGTGCCTGAGTCTGCACATGGGCTCGTTTAGAAATGTGTGTGCACACACCTCTTCGAAAATGCAGATGTAGGAGTTACTCTTTGGGAGTGTGCAAGCTCCAGAGTGTGTTTGTGGTACCGTAAACTTGTGTATGTACAGTACGACTACTTTAATTACTTCTTCTTCTACTCCGGGTGCTGTTTTCTTCCCAGAAAGGCTTCCGGGATGTGATGGGCCACAGGAGAAACCATACCAACTAAAATGAGGGCAAATAGGCATTGAGTGTGTCTGTCTTTTCCCTGTCATTTGTCAGCAGGTTCACCGAGCAGTGAGACAACATCTCCTGAGCGGTCCTTTCTCTGACAAGAGGCTCAACAATACCTTCTTTGATTCCGTTGACACCGCATCTGGCATTTCCTCTCCAGCAGACCTGTTTTGTGCACGCTGGAGGTGAGCATCCTTGTGCTCGGAGGAGTGTCTCATGGAAGGCCAGGTCGTGTGCTGCAGCCGGGCGCGCTCCCGGCCGGGGTCCCGCGGGGTCCCGAGCGCGGCTCGGTCCTTGCTGGCCGTGCTCGCCCCCTGCTGGCCCCGCCCGGCCCCGCCCGCGGCGGTTCGTGCCCGGCCGCAGCCGCGGCTCCTCCGCCCGTGGCACTCAGCGCGCAGTAATACACGGCCGCGTCCCCGAGCCGGGGCCGGGACAGGTACAGAGCGCTGGACTTGCGATCTGCCGACACCCACAGATGACCCGCACTGTCCGGCAGCTTTTTGGACTCCTTCACAGTGAGCGCGAGGAATTCGGGTCCCCGGCCCGGGAGCTGACGGTACCACACGATCGTGTCGCCAGTCCCTATGTCGGAGTGAAAGCAGCTGATGTTGATGCCCGTGCCCTCGGTGATCTCCAGCCACGGCTCCTGCTGTATCTGGGCTCTGGCCACATGCACTGTCGGGGAGAAAAGAAGAATCACTTTCCTTCAGCAGCAAATGCCGTGCACGGGGAGAGGGAAGAAGGCAGAGGACAGATCAGAGCTAACTGGTATAGGTTCTGAGAATAAAGCATGGAGAGACTATTCCTTCGAGAAGCATTGCTTGGGAATAAGAATGAATGTGGGATATTTTGTAGAACTGTCAGTCCAAAGATGGGGAGATTGGGATGAGGAAAAGAGATTGGCTGGAATGAATGGATGTGTGGATGAATGAATGAATGAATGAATGAACGAATGAATGAATAAAAAAATGTATGAATGGATGAATGAAGGAGTAGCTAAAGAAATGGAGTAGTCAAACAGGCAAGCTCAGAGGGAATGGATTCATTGACGAGAGAAGGGCTTACGGCAGTGGGTGAAAAGGAGCGAGGAGGAGCAACAAATCCTGAGCCCAGTGTTGTTCCCAGGCAGAACCAGACACAGCCCCAGCCCCGGCTCCGCCACCCCCGCGCACCGAGCAGCACCGCGGCCACCGCCACCAGCTCCACGCTGCCGCACCGCCGCATCCCGCCGCTCCTCCGGCCGAGTATCGCTGTCCCACTCAGCCCCAGCTCTCTGCTGCGGCCGTGCCGCCTCCTCTCCGACGTCTCCACTTCTCTGCTCTCCTCTCCACCGCTGCCAGCTCCGCCCCGGCGATGAGCTCTGTGCTGGCGTTGTTCAGCCTCTCGCCGAGTCCCGGAAGGGAACGGAAGGGGAAGTGAGCGCCGTGAGAGTGGGGTGGCGGTCGGGTCTCTGCACGGCAGAGGCGGCGGGGCCGGGGTGTGTGGCAGGGGATCGAGCTGTTATCATGGAGCTCAAGATTGATAGTCCATGTGCTCCTTTCACTCTCATAATCTGTGCGCTCACATCCCCCGACTGCTGTAACTAGGGGTTTCCTGAATTTTCCTTCAAGACACTGAAAAGAAATCCACTCACATGGATTCTTGAAGTGGACAGGATCCCTCACTCTGTCTGTCCGCCTGTACGCAAAACCAAGCTGATGCCACACAGCAGCTGTGCACTGGATGGGAGAGATGTGTCTGTGTGTGTGTGTGTGTGCAAGCGCTGCCAGCCATGCTGAGGCACTCTCAAGATTTAAAATGGAATTAAGCTGAGAATCCACTTTGCATGAAACCATCCTTGTTGGGGCATGCAACTGGCAGGAGCAGAGCGTGATGTTTAGAGCATCTGGAGAAGGAGGGCTCAGGAAGCAGGGACTGCATGTCAGTGCCACTTCACTGGACACATCTTGTGCAGGCTGCTACATCATTTTGGAACTGCACCCCGACTCCTTCTGAATCTGGGAAAATGCTGCTCTGTGATGCAGAGCATTGGAGAGTGTCTCCAGTGAGATCTGCACCTTTCACCTGTTGAGAAACACACACACACACACACAGACACACTGAGACACACACACAGAGGGTCATGAACATCAGTGTGGATTCATGCAAGAATTTGTGCTCCCACATGGATTCTTGTGGACCCGGGCTGCACACAAGTGCCCGCAAATCAGGATTATAGGCAGGAACAAAACTAACCATGGATGCTGCTGAGGACACCTGGGAACAACTGAACAACTGTAGCAGGGCTGGAGCCTTGTGGGGCAGGATAGGGAGCCAGGCAAGCCAGTGGCATTGTTTGTGTACTCACAGTCTGAACGGAGGGTAAGATGTCAAATGAGGCCCAAATACCTCCCTGAGGGCAGTTTTAACACAACTTGGTCGAAACCAGCAGCCCCGTGCCCACACATGGGGAGGTAAAAACCGGTGACCTTTGGGCTGAGCTGGGGAGTGGAGAGGCCATATATGTAAGTGTATGGGAACAGATACATGCTGGGATGTGCTTTATGTGTGCACATCTCTGTACAGGAATGTTCCTGTAGATGTGCATGCAAAGGCTTGGGTGCAGGAGCAGGAATAGGAGTGAGTGTGCGTCTTTGCATATCTGTGGGTACATGTCAGAAGGAGAAGTGTCTGTGCCTGAGTCTGCACATGGGCTCGTTTAGAAATGTGTGTGCACACACCTCTTCGAAAATGCAGATGTAGGAGTTACTCTTTGGGAGTGTGCAAGCTCCAGAGTGTGTTTGTGGTACCGTAAACTTGTGTATGTGCAGTACGAGTTCTTTAATTATTTCTTCTTCTACTCCGAGTGCTGTTTTCTTCCCAGAAAGGCTTCAGGGAGGCTCAGGGATGTGATGGACCACAGGAGAAACCATACCAACTAAAATGAGGGCAAATAGGCATTGAGTGTGTCAGTTTTTTCCCTGTCATTTGTCAGCAGGTTCACCGAGCAATGAGACAACATCTCCTGAGCATTCCTTTGGCTGCCAAGAGGCTCAGCAATATCTTCTTTGATTCCGTTGACACCGCGGCTGGCATTTCCTCTCCAGCAGACCTGTTTTTTTGCAGACTGGAGGTGAGCATCCTTGTGCTCGGAGGAGTGTCTCATGGAAGGCCAGGCCGTGTGCTGCAGCCGTGCGCGCTCCCGGCCGGGGTCCCGCGGGGTCCCGAGCGCGGCTCGTGCCCCGCGCAGCGGCAGCGCCCCCTGCTGGCCCCGCCCGCGGCGGTTCGTGCCCGGCCGCAGCCGCGGCTCCTCCGCCCGTGGCACTCAGCGCGCAGTAATACACGGCCGCGTCCCCGAGCCGGGGCCGGGACAGGTACAGCGCGCTGGACTTGCGATCTGCCGACACCGACAAACTCCCGAGAGGCTCCAGCACTGGTTTTGTGCCTTGGACAGCCATTGCTACCAGCTGGGGAGGTTGATCTGGGAGCTGACGATACCAATGGGTAGCATCTGCAGTAATTTGGGGGTGCAAGCAAGTGAGGTTCAGGCCGGTGCCTTCGGTGGTCTCTGCCCACGGCGTCTGCTGCACTCGGTCTGTGTCTGCAGCCACTGCTGGGAAAGAAGGAAGAAATTAAAAAGATCGTCAAAACCGTGCAATTCCGAGGCTTCTTTTGCCACACAGTCAGGAACAGTGGCCACAAGACAGAGGCAGTCTGGAATGGATGTGAGGGAAATCCAAATACATGCATGCACATATTAGGCAGAAGTCAGGTCCACACATGCATGGATGGATGGGGAAGAGTTAAAGTGAAGAACCGAATGCTGTATTCAGGGCAAAAATAAATGCTGAATGTACGGGGCAAAATACAGGTGCATAGAAAAACAGACATACGTGCAAGCAGGCTTTACCGACAGAAGTTATGAAGGCTTCTGAAGATGAGTGATGGTAGAGAGGCAAGGAGAGGGAAAGAGTTGCGGAGGGGAGGGAACAATCCGCGCCAGTCTCCCTGGGGAATATCCCAGCCCCATCCCCAACCCCCTTCGTGTCAAACCCCGCGCACCGAGCAGCACCGCGGCCAGCGCCGCCAGCCCCGCGGCTCGACACCGCCGCATCCCGCTGCTCCACATCCCGAGCCTCGCTGTCCCTGCCAGCCCCGCTCTCTGCTCCGGCAGCGCCACCTCCTCTCCTCTGCTCTCCCCTCCGTCGCCTCCAGCTCCGCCCCGGGGCTGAGCCCCGCGCCGGTGCCGCTCGGGTTGTAGCCGAGTCCTGGCTGGATGCCGGGGGGGAGGTGCCAGCGGTGGGAGCGGGGCGGCGATCAGAGCTGCGGGGCCAAGTGCCCGGACCGGGAGCCGTTTGTCCCGGGGAGCACAGGACTGCCAGATTATTTTCTCCCTTCTCCCTCATTATCTATTCCTCCCCGTTCCCCCTCCGCTGGCGCGTGAGGATTTCAGAATTGTCCTTCAGGGCACGGGTTTGCATAAATGGACAAGGGGCACAAGAGGAAGAGGGCCTTGCTGGGCTCAAGACCCTGGGCTCATTGCCTGTCAAAGAGAGCATCTGTGCTGGCAGAGATTCAAAAGGTGGGAAAACTGTTTCATCATATCAGTGGGAAGAGAGGAGTGGCATTCTGTGAAAGAAACAACTTTGCAGTCAGGAAAGTCAGTGAGGAAGGAGGGAGAGTAGCTGCTCCAGGTGCCAGAGCACTGATATTTCTACAGTCTGTGATGAAGACCGTGGTGAGCCAGGTTGTCCCACTACAGCCTATGCAGGTGCATGGTAGGGCAGAGATCCATCCCATGGAAGATCCAAAGCCACAGCAGGTGGATGTGCCCTTAAGGAAGGTGTGACCCGTGGGAAGGCCCCACTGGAGCAAGGTCCTGGCAGGACTGTCTCCATGGAAAGGAGCCCATTCAGGAGCTGATTTTCTGGAAGGACCTGTGGACACCCGGGGGACCCATCCTGGGGGCATCTCTTCCTGAAAGACTACACTCCATAGACAGGACGAGTTCTGAAGCAGTTGGTGGAGAACTGCAGCCCACAGAAAGGACCTGTGTTGGAGAGGTTCTTGCAGGATTGTCTCCCATGGGAGGGACAACAGGCTGGAGCAGGGAAAGACCATGAGGAGGAAGGAATGGCTGAGGCGTTATGAACTGAATGCATTGCCCATTTCCTGTCTCCCTGTGAGAGGTCTAGGCAGAAATTTAGGAGTGAAGTTCAGCCTGGGAGGAAAGGAGGAAAGTGGAGAAAGTGTTTTTGGGTTTGCACTAATTTCTGCTTTTCCTCTTCTAAACTTGTAAATCAATTTAATTAATTTCCCCGAGTCGACTCAGTTTTTCCCATGACAGTAAAAGTGAGGGATCTTCCTGTCCTTATCTGAACCCACCGTCCCTTCATTGCAATTTCTCCCCTGTCCTGTTGATAGAGGGGAAGCAATAGAGCAGCTTGGGGGCTGTCTGGCAGTCTGCCGAGGTCAACCCAACCCCATCAGGCCATGCTTATGCTGGACCAGCATCACAAAAGAAACGGTCAGCAATGTTTTAGTGCAGAAAGGACATTTCAGCAGCAGTAACACCTGTAAGGAGAAGTCCACAGAGCCCACTGTCCATACCAACAGCACTGGTAGGAAGATGACTTTCTTTGTCATGATAGTGCTTTTCACCAACAAGTTTGCAGATGGTGTCATAATGACTAAAGGACAAGGCTGAGAGGATCAGGAACTCAGTCATACCCAGGAAGAATTGGGAGAATGAAATCAGGAAATGCAAATGGTAATGCTGGTGACAAGGAATGACTCCAGCATCTGGAGGTGACACAGCAGATCTCCAAGAAGGAAAGCCTAGGAAGGAGTAATGTATCAGGATCTTCAGGTGTTGCTCAGTGCTCAAGGTGACAAGGATGAGGTGATCCCACCCACAGTTAGGAGACCCATGGAGAAATAAAAACAAGAGATCCATGTGCCACGTGGGGACACATGTTTGACTGATTTTGTCTTTTCTTTGGCCCAATGTACTGCCCTGGTTGGAACAGCTTTTCAGAGTCCGGAAGGAATCAGTTACGCTGGCAGAAGCAGGAGGCAAAAGGGTGCTGGGGTAAGTTCTATGTGTCCGTTGGTGTCAAAAGAATAAAATCAACCACTGCTGCAAGGCAAGGGAACCACTTTACCCTAGATGAAATTGTGGCCCCGGCAGGGCTGAGGAGCATATGGTAGAACACAGAAAAGGGAACTTGGCTGAGCTCTGACAAGTATTTCTAGTTTGGTGGAATGGATCTTTGCCAGGTAAGGGTTGACTGTTGCCTGTGGCAACTCATTCTGTTTCTCCTGGTTTTTAATTGCCCAATTCCCAGGTGCAAATTTAAATGAACAAGGAGTTGCATGAATGGAGAGATGCATTTTTCTCTTAAGAGAGAGGTAGCAGTATAATTCATTAAAATGAAAGAGTTAACAAACTTCAATGGTCAATGCAACAGTAGTTTAACAAGATTGGGTGGCAAGGTACACTTCTTCATTCACTGCAGAGACTACAGATAAAATCATCAGGGAGATCCATTGAGTCACAAGGATCAGAATGAACAGCCTTGCACTCTGAACAATTTCTCAGTGGGAAGTTTAGGTGCAACTGCATCCAGATGTAGTCTCAGACTCTATGAACGGTTTATTTTGAGAAAGTATTAGATGCATAATGAGTCCTAAATGTAACCTAGCTAAAATTTCAGTGTAGCATGGTGCTGCTGCATCTTCACATGAATGAGCCTCAGCAGTCACCTGGCCTTCACAAAAGGCAAAAAGAGCTCAGCATCCTTGTGAAGAGAAGGACAGAGGCAAGAGGAAAACCAGGCTGTCATGGGTTGGGTGGGAATGTGTGCACTCACGGATGCATTTCTGAGACAAAACTGGCAGAGCTTTACAGACAGGCCAGAGGATGCCACATTCCCTGGAACGCACAGAGTCCTTTTCTGAAGGAGGAAGAGATACTGTGGGAATCAGCCTGCTGTCCTCCTGTCTCGCACAGGTCATCTCAGTGTGCACAGGGAGCTGTGGCTGGCCGAGGCTGTTTGCTACAGTCAGGAGCGCAGCCCGCCCTGAGAAGAGGGCTGAGCGCAGCCGGAGACTCCAAGTAGGGGCTGCCGCAGCTCGTGTCGCTGTCGGTGCTGGTGCCGGTGTCGGTGTTGGTCCCGGTCCCGGTGTCGGTGTCGGTCCCGGTCCCGGTGTCGGTGTCGGTGTCGGTGTCGGTGTCGGTCCCGGTGTCGGTGTCGGTGTCGGTGTCGGTGTCGGTGTCGGTGTCGGGCGGGGAAGCGCCCCGGGAGCCCGGGACGAGCGCAGCGGCAGCGCCCCCTGCTGGCCCCGCCCGGCCCCGCCCGCGGCGGTTCGTGCCCGGCCGCAGCCGCGGCTCCTCCGCCCGGGTCCCTCAGCACGCAGTAATACACGACCGCGTCCCCGAGCCGGGGCCGGGACAGGTACAGAGAGCTGGACTTGCGATCTTCCGACACTGACAGACTCCCCTCCTTGTCCGGCAGCTCTTTGAATCCTTTGTGAGCGCTCACGAAGAGTTCGGGGCCCCCGCCCGGGAGCTGACGGTACCAGTAGATCAATTCGTTGGTCTTTATGTTGGGGTGTGAGCAGCTGATGTTGATGCCGGTGCGCTCGGGGGTCTCCACTGACAACTCCTGCTGTATCTGGGCTCTGGACAAGGACACTGCAGGGGAGAAAAGAAGAATCACTTTCCTTCAGCAGCAAATAGCGTGCACGGGGAGAGGGGAGAGGGTGGAGGAAGACAGAGCAGAGCTAACTGAGATATATTCCGAAAATAAAGCATGGAGAGACTACTTGTCGAAGAGCAGCTGCTTGGAAATAAGAATATGGGATATTTTGGAGAAGAGTCAGAGTGCATAAGGGGAGACTGGGAAGAGGAAAAGAGATTGGCGGAAATGAATGGACGAATCAACGAATTAATGAGTGGCTAAAGAAATGGAGTAGTCAAACAGGCAAGCTCGGCGGGAATGGATTCGTTGAAGAGAAAAGGGATTGCGGCAGTGGATGGAAAGCTGCGAGGAGGAGCAGGAGTGCCAGAGACAAATCCCGAGCCCAGTATTGTGCCCAGGCAGAGCCAGAAACAGCCCCACACCCAGCCCCGGCTCCGCCACCCCCGCGCACCGAACAGCACCGCGGCCAGCGAAGCCAGCTCCGTGCTCCGACACCGCCGCATCTCGCCGCTCCTCCGGCCGAGCATCGCTGTCTCTCTCAGTCCCGGCTCTCTGGCCCCTCTGTGCCTCCTTCTCCCCACCGTCCCCTCTTCCGTCCTCTCCGCCGCTGCCAGCTCCGCCCCGGGGCTCAGCCCTGCCCCGGCGCCACTCGAGCTCTCGCCGAGTCCTGTCAGCGAACGGAGGGGAGGCGAGTGCGGTGGGAGTTGGGCGGCGGTCGGGTCTGTGCACGGCGGAGGCGGCGGGGCCGGGGAGGGTGCGGGTAACTCAAGATTGACAGGCAGTGTGCTCCCATAATCTATGCCCTCACATGCCCCCTTTGCTGTGTACGTGGGAACACCTGAATTGTCCTTCAGGGCACGAGTTTGTAAGAACCGACAAGGGGCACGAGAGGCAGAGGAGCCCGCTGGGCTCTGCACCTTCTCTGAGGGCACAGCCTCGTTGGGGTTTTGCCAGGGATTCTGGCATCAGAACTCCCTTGAGGCAGTGTGTGGGACACACACCTTCCCGAGAGGAAACACGGACATGGCACGGCGTCTCCCAGCTGCTTTGGAGTCATGCAGATGCAGTCTGCATTCCCGGAGAGCAGAGGTGACACAGGTGGAAGGTCAGAGATGCCAGGGCAGCGTGCTCACCTCTAACAGGACAGGTGTGGATTCAGAAGCAAGCGTGCCTCCACAGAAAGGATAAAGATGCAGGAAAGCCAGGAGAGGACTAGAAAGGTTTCTCCCCTCCAAGATGAGCAGCTCGATTTGCTCAGCCTCCCCTTGCATGTCTCGTTTGACAGTGCCCAAATCAGCTTGGTGGGCTTCGACATCATGTTTTGTGATCCTTCAGTCCCTGTTTGAGACAAAATATCAGCCTCTGCTGCACTCAGCAACTGGTCACAGGGCTGAGGTACAGGTACGTTTGGCATGAGGTTAGACAAAAGAGGGGCTGTGTCTGACCCCTAAAACCACCACCATTTCACTGGAAGCAAATCTACTCACACGGATACATGAGGTGGACAGGAACCCTCCGTGTTCCTCCCTGTCCACAAAACCAAGCTGATGCTGCACAGGGGAGAGCAGCTGTGCACTGGCTGGGAGAGACATGTCTGTGTGTGTGTGTGTGTGTGTGTGTGTGTGTGTGAGCACTGCCAGCCATGCTGATGCATTCCAACGTTTCAAATGGAATTAAGCTAAGAATCCACACTTGGGTTAAACAGTCCGTGTTGGGGTGAGCAATTGGCAGGAGCAGAGTGTGATGTTTAGTGCAGCTGGAGAAGAAAGGCTCAGGAAGCAGGGACTGCATGTCAGTGCCTCTTCCCAGGACACATCTCCTACAGGTTGCTGCATCATTGTGGAATTACACCCAGGCTCCTTCTGAATCTGGGAACCAGGTGAGTCTGAAGCCCCTTCCCTTTCTCTCTCTTTTCCAAAATGATCGACTGAACAAATGCCTCAGCTGATGCTTTTTTCTTCCGTGCTGCGCCTGCTGTCACTGCAAAGATATGGGAGGACATTGTATTCGAGAGAGAGGCTGAAATGTGGCTGCAGGGGTTCTTGCTTAAGAAACTAGGAGAGAGACTCTGTGGGTCAGACAGCTCTTTGCAGGGCTAGGAAGAATGTGCGGCTAGTCGCCAAGGCTCCAGTAGAGGCCTTGATTGCTCTTTCACCATTGTGCTGTGTTTCCTGTCTGCTCCCTCTCACAGGTGCACCTCTGACTTTGAGACATGTCCTGCTACACCCTGTGACAGCCCTACCAGCCCTGCAGCCCCACCCCGCTGGCCATCAGCTGCACTGAGTGCTGTGTCAGGCAGTGCCAGAGCTCCACCATCGTCATTGAGCCTCCTGCTGTGCTGGTGACCCTGCCCGGCCCCATCCTCATCTCCTTCCCACAGAACACCGTGGTGGGACCCTCCACCTCCGCTGCCATTGGCAACATCTTTGGCTCTCAGGAAGTGCCCATCACCTCCGTGGGTTGTGACCTGTCTGGCATTTCCAGGCACCTCTGTGGCAGACGGTTCCTCCCCTGAAGAAGATGCTGGGAAAGCCTCATTGAGACACCTCAGAGAACTCAGATCATGGTTCTGGGCAAATGATGAGCATTTTTCAGTGTTGCTACCAGGACACCTGGAAGGCTTTACCTTTCCTTTTACTTTGTTTACTTTGGCTCCCCTTGGCAGCAAGGTCCCACCAAGGGCAGCCTGGTGGGGACCTTCTGTCTCCTCTCCCTCTCTGGGGCACATAGACAGGCACTGTGAAGGAACTTCTCCACTACCAAGGAGGATAGCACTGCTGTCCTCCAGTGGTGGTGATATTCCTTCTGTCTGTGTGACTCATTAAAGCTTTCTGCTGCGTTCAGGCCTGGCCTCTGTGAAGTTATTCCCCCCCTGTAGACACCCTCCAAGCTGTCCAAGTAGAAGGGAGCCTAGCAAGGGTGGGGCCCCAGAGGACCTGCTGTTTACAAACAGAGGAGTGCTTGTGGGAGATGTGGTGGCTGGAGGCCATCTTGGGCACAGCCACCATGAAATGACAGAGTTTTCAACATTATGTAAAGGAAGGGAAATCAACAAACCTCTACCATGGACTTCCAGAGGGTGGACTTTGGCCTTTTCAGGACCCTGATTGGTAAAGTCCCTTGGGAAGCAGCCCTTAAATTAAAAAGGGTCCCCGGAAGACTGGATATACCCTAGGAAAGAAATCTTGAAGGCCTGGGAGCAGCCTGTCCTTATGTGCCAAAAGATGAGCTAGTGGAGAAGACAACCTGCCTGTCTGAGCAGAGAGCATTCACATAAACACTCGGAAATGAAAATAGGGTGCATCACCTTTGGAAAAAGGGCAGGCAGCTCAGGAAGTGTTTAAGAATGTCATCGGGACATGCAGAAAGAAAAGTCGAGAGGTGAATGCTGAATTAGAGCTTAATCTGGCCACTTCTGTAAAGGGTAATAAAAAGTGTTTTTACAAATGCATTAATAAGAAAAGGAGGGTCGAGGAAAATCACCATTCTTCATTGGACACCGTGGGGAATATATGAACTGAGGCTGAGATACTGAACACCTTCTTTGCCGCAGTCTTCATGTGTAGGACAGATTGTCATCAGGAAAATGGGCCTTCTGAGCTGGGAGATTGGAAAAGTGAGAAGAGTGGAACCCCTGAAATCCAGAATGAGGAGGTTAAAGATCAACTGAGCCACTAAGCCTCACAGATCTTTGGGATGGTTTGGGATTCTTCCTCGGGAGATCAGGCAGCTGGGGGAAGAGCTCCTTAAGCCCGAACTGAGAAGAGAGGCTGAGCACCATCCATGACTTCAAGCTGGAGCTGCAGGTCCCGATGTTAGTGTCGGGCGGGGAAGCACCCCGGGAGCCCGGGACGAGCGCAGCGGCAGCGCCCCCTGCTGGCCCCGCCCGCGGCGGTTCGTGCCCGGCCGCAGCCGCGGCTCCTCCGCCCGTGTCCCTCAGCGCGCAGTAATACACGGCCGCGTCCCCGAGCCGGGGCCGGGACAGGTACAGAGCGCTGGACTTGCGATCTGCTGACACCGACAGCTGTCCTGCGATATCTGACAGATCCTTAGTCCCTCTAGCAGTGAGTGCGAGAAATTCGGGACCACGGCCTGGGAAATGACGATAGAAATGGATGTAATCGTTGGTCTGTATGTTCGGGTGTGAGCAGCTGATGTTGATGCCCGTGCCCTCGGTGGTCTCCAGCCGCGGCTCCTGCTGTATCTGGGCTCTGGCCACATGCACTGTCGGGGAGAAAAGAAGAATCACTTTCTTTCAGCAGCAAATGCCGTCCACGGGGAGAGGTGAGAAGGCAGACGATCACGGATCAGAGCTAACTGGGATGTGTTCTGAGAATAAAGCATGAAGCGATTGTTCGTCCGAGAGCAGCTGCTTGGAAATGGACATATATGTGGGATATTTTGGAGAAGAGTCAGAGTGCAGAAGGGGAGATTGGGATGAGGAAAAGAGATTGGCTGAAATGAATGGATGCGTGAAAGGATGGATGAATGAATGAATGAATCAATCAATGGCTAAAGAAATGGAGCAGTGAAAAAGGCAAGCGGGGAGAGAATGGATTCATTGAGGAGAGAAGGGAGGACGGCAGCGGGTGAAAAGGAGCGAGGAGGAGCAAGAAATCGCGAGCGCAGTGCTGTTCCCAGGCAGAGCCAGACACAGCCCCACACCCAGCCCCGGCTCCGCCACCCCCGCGCACCGAGCACCACCGCGGCCAGCACCGCCAGCCCCGTGCTCCGACACCGCCGCATCTCGCCGCTCCTCCGGCCGAGCATCGCTGTCCCCCTCAGCCCCGACTGCCTGCCACCCCTGTGCCTCCTTCTCCCCACCGTCCCCTCTTCCGTTCTCTCCGCCGCTGCCAGCTCCGCCCCGGGGCTCAGCCCTGCCCCGGCGCCACTCGAGCTCTCGCCGAGTCCTGGCAGCGAACGGAGGGGAGGCGAGCGCGGTGGGAGTGGGGCGGGGGTCGGGTCTGTGCACGGCGGAGGCGGCGGGGCCGGGGAGGGTGCGGGAAACTCAAGATTGACAGGCCGTGTGCTCCCATAATCTGTGCCCTCACATGCCCCCTTTGCTGTCACGTGGGGACACCTGAATTGTCCTTCAGGGCACGAGTTTGTAAGAACGGGCAAGGGGCACGAGAGGCAGAGGAGCCCGCTGGGCTCTGCACCTTCTCTGAGGACACAGCCTAGCTGGGGTTTTGCCAGGGATTCTGGCACCAGAACTCCCTTGAGGCAGTGAGTGGGATAAATAATTTCCGGACGTGGCACGGCATCTTCCAGCTGCTTCGGATCCATGAAATGACAGAGTTTTCCATATTATGTAAAGGAAGGGAAATCGACTTAACCTCTCCCCTGGACTTCCAGAGGGTGGACGTTGGCCTATTCAGGACACTGATTTGTGAAGACCCTTGGGAAGCAGCCCCTTAAAAGAAGAAGGGGCCACGGAAGACTGGATATACTTTAAGAAAGAAATCGTGAAGGCACAGGAGCTGCCTGTCCTTATGTGCCAAAAGATAAGCTGGTGGAGAAACCTGCCTGTCTGAGCAGGGAGCATTCACAGGAATTCAGGGAATAAAAAGGTGTATGTATCGCCTTTGGAAAAAGGGCAGGCAGCTCAGGAAATGTTTAAGAATGTCGTTAGGTCATGCAGAAAGAAAAGCAGGGAGCTGTAAGCTCAATTAGAACATAATCGGGTCAGTTCTGCAAAAGGTAATTAAAAATGTTTTTACAAATACATTAATAACAAAGAGAAGGCCGAGGAAAACCACCATTCTTCATTGGACGCCGTGGGGAGTATATGAACCAAGGAGGAGGAAAACGCTGAGGTACTTAACAGCTTCTTTGCCTCAGTCTTCAAGTGTAGGACAGATTACCATCAGGACAACGGGTATCCTGAGCTGTGAGATGGCGAAAGTGAGCAGAGTGGAGCCCCTGAAATCCATAATGAGGAGGTTAAAGACCTGCTGAGCCGCTAAGACTCACAAATGTTTGGGATTGGATGGGATTCTCCCTAGGGAGCTCAGGCAGCCGGGGGAAGAGCTCCTTAAACCAGCACTGAGAAGAGGGGCTGAGCACCATCCATGACTCCAAGCTGGAGCTGCCTGTGTCGGTGTCGGTGTCGGTGTCGGTGTCGGTGTCGGTGTCGGTGTCGGGCGGGGGAAGCGCCCCGGGAGCCCGGGACGAGCGCAGTGGCAGCGCCCCCTGCTGGCCCCGCCCGGCCCCGCCCGCGGCGGTTCGTGCCCGGCCGCAGCCGCGGCTCCTCCGCCCGTGGCACCCAGCGCGCAGTAATACACGGCCGCGTCCCCGAGCCGGGGCCGGGACAGGTACAGAGCGCTGCTCCGGCCGTCCTCCGACACCGACAGCTGTCCTGCAATGTTCAGCAGATCCTTGGACCCTCTAGTAGTGAGTGCGAGGAATTCGGGGTTTCGACCCGGGAGCTGACGATAGAAATGGATGTAATAGGCGCTCACTTTGGTGGGGTGTGAGCAGCTGATGTTGATGCCCGTGCCCTCGGTGGTCTCCAGCCATGGCTCCTGCTGCACTTGAGCTCTGCCTGATGCCACTGGAGCAAAGAAATAAGCGACAAACCTCAACTCCTACATTGCCCTAGTGCACCGAACAAAACCCGCAAAAGCAGGCAGGAACGTACAGAGATGATGAGCAAAACAGTCCCTAGAGAATTTCAGGACATGCAGGAATGGGAGTGTCCATTAATCGTTCGTGGAGAGATGAGTGAGTGAATGATCGCAGGATCGCTGGAGGCACTGGAGAGTGGGAGGGTGGGGGAGAAAGCACGAAAAGACGGGATGAAATGCATAAAGGGGTAAGGACTGACTTCGACAGTGATAAAGAAAGACAGGAAAGTAATGTTTGTGCAGAGTTCGACAAAGAAGAGACCCAGAGATGTCTGAGGGAGTATGGTATGGAGAAGAGGGGGAGATGAAGGGGATCACAGTTCGTGGGAAAAGCTCTGTGAAGAAGCAAGAAGGCAGGGATATGTGGGGACACCCCAACCCCAGCCGCGGCCCCTTCGCCGCTGCCACCCCCGCGCACCGAGCAGCACCGCGGCCAGCGCCGGCAGCCCCGCGCTCCGACACCGCCTCATCTCGCCGCTCCGCCGCCAAAGCATCGCTGTCCCCCTCAGCTCCGGCTCTCTGCTCCGGCCATGCCACCTCCTCTCCTCTCCACCTCCCCCAGCTCCGCCCCGGCCGGGCTCAGCCCCCGCCTCTCACAGCACCCGCACAATCAGCGACACACGGACATTTGGAATCGCCAGGCACAAGACACAGCTGTGGCCCATCGCACACACCACCGACACTGCATCGGAAGCACATCCACTCCGCCATTGGCAGCACACGGCCGCCACGATTCCCGAGCCTCTCTCCATGCCCACAGGGCAAAGCTCCTCCTTTGGCCTCTGCAGCTCTGCTGACAGCGGCTGTGTCACGGCTGGGCCGCAGGGGACGGGGGCTGCCAGCCGTGCTGAGGCCCCACCCGTGTTGTTTGTCCTGAGTTACAGTGAGCATCCAAGCTGCAGTGAAACCCTCCTTGTTGGGCCTGAAATCAGCATTTGTGGAGCGGGAGCTTTGGAGGGGCAGAAAAAGGAGTGCTCTGGATGTAGGGGCTGCATTTTAATGTGGAGCCACACACAAATCTGTGTTTCACGTGCATCCGTGCAAACCGGGATGCTCCAGGAGCACACAAGGCAGGAACACACATCAACTCTGCACCCTGCTGAGGACATGTGGGGCCAAAAGCAGCAGGGTTGGAATGTTGTGTGGAAGGACAAGGTCCCAGGCAAGCACAGGGCAATTTTAAATTTTTTTTTTTATTAGAGACTGCACAATGTGGAGTGGAGTCACAATAGTCCAGAGGGAAAGAGGGAAGTGTTAGTAGGGATTGCGTAAAAACCATCAGATCATTGTACACACATGGGGAGGCAACTTCTGGTGAGCATCAGGGTGAGCTGTGGGTCCGTTCCCCAAACTCATTCCCGCACAGACACATCCCCTCCCTCCCCTGGGTTGTTGCACAGCTGAGGAAGCTCCCTGCACCAGGGTGTCTTCTACTGCACAGAGGTACAAGGCACTGTCAGAGACCTCCACTTCCTCCACCCGCAGGACACTGTATTTCCCCGTGGTGTTCAGATGTGTGCTGATACGGCCACTGTGCTTGGGGCCAGGCCGTGCCTGATAGGAAACCAGCTGTGGGGCTTGGTCTTTCCGCAGCTGGTACCAGAGTAATCCCCTAAAATCATTGGCCTGGTATTTGCAGGTTGTCTGGAAGGGGTGTCTCTGCTTCACCATGACTTGTCCGTCTTCCTGAGTGACTCTGATCTCCCCCGTGGTGCCTGGAAGAAAGTGAAGGTCAGCAGCTGCACAGGGAAGGACTATGGGAAGCACAATGGTGTAGATTCAATAGCCTGGTGGAGAAAGCTCTCTGCCTTGCAGAGAGGTCCGGAGTGATTTTGGGCAGGAATTCAGATGTCTTTGAACACCATGATCCAAATAAGAGCTGGGCTGTGTCCCTCCTCATGCTCCTAGTGCTCAGAGGTCCAGGGAGCAGCCCTTCATCCCTGAAATGTGTGTGCTTGAACCAGCAGCCCTGAAGCTGCCTGAGGAGCCCATTGCGGTACAGCGGAAAGATTCATCCTCCTTCCCTATCCCTGTAACCTCTGAGGGCTCCTCGATTCCTCAGTACACACAATGCTGGGCTGGAAAAGAGGGAGCCCAGATTGTGTTGCCAGCCCGAGAACACTGGAATCTGCGGCAGACCCGTGGCCATCTGAAGCCAGAATGGGACACTCTGTAAATATAATGAAACGAAAAATAATGAAGTGCAACGGCAGGTTTGACAGGATCTGGGAATTTACATGAAAATAGGAAGTTACTGTGGGATTGTAAAGACAGCTGAGATCTCCTGTGGTGACTGCAGGAGAATTAGACTAGAGAGACAAAGAGAGACAGATTAAAGGGGAGAGAAAAGACAGAGAAAGGCTCTGAGGTTTCCCTTCTCTCCCTTCCCTTTTCCTTTACAAATCTAAGAGCTTCTTGAGCTTTGAACACGTGCACAACAACAAGGAGGAGCAGATTTTTCCCAGGCATTTCCATCTATTCACTGCTATTTCCCCATAGGATTCTGGTATGGCTGTTGAGGTTTTCCTGGGGGGAAGAAGAAGAAGGGTGCCTTGATGCAAAGCCAGAACTTACCCAGGAGCTGGCCCAGGAAGACCATGAGGATGAGATATGTGAGGTGCATGCCGAGACCAAGGTGCGAGTTTGCTGAGTGAGGAAGAGTCAAAAAGCACCTCCCAGCCCCGAGAGAACAGAGCTGCCAGAAATGACTCCTGCAAATGAAGCAGCGAGGCGGGGAGTCAGAGAAATGACCTGTCCTTCCAGTGCCTGAAATGCTCCTTCTGGGTTTCTCCTTCCTCCAGCAGCGGCTCCCGTGGCTCCCTCAGCCTTTGGCGTTCTGAGCATTCGCTGCCCCTGGGGCCTCAGCCATGGGCCGGAGCTGTTGGCGCTCAGCTCGCGGGCGGAGCGGCAGCGCCCCCTGCTGGCCCCGCCCGCGGCGGTTCGTGCCCGGCCGCAGCCGCGGCTCCTCCGCCCGTGGCACCCAGCGCGCAGTAATACACGGCCGCGTCCCCGCGCCGGGGCCGGGACAGGTACAGAGCGCTGGACTTGCGATCTGCCGACACTGACAGTCTCCCCACCTTTTTCGGAAGCTCTCTGAATCCTTTGTGAGCGCTCACGAAGAGTTCGGGGCCCCGGTCCGGGAGCTTACGATACCAAATGATGAACTCCTCTGCCCGGATATTGGGGTGTGAGCATTTGATGGTGATGCCCGTGCCCTCGGTGGTCTTCAATGACGGCTCCTGCTGTACCTGCGCCCGGGCCAGAACCACTGTCGGGGAGAAAAGAATAATCACTCTTCTTCAGGAGAAAATGCAGAACTGGGAGGGAAGGGAGAGGACAGATCAGAGCCAACTGGGGTATGTTCTGAGAATGAAGCATGGAGACATTATTTCTCTGAGAGTGTTTGGTTGAGGACAAGAACCTATGAGGGATGTATTGGATGAAAAGCAGAAAGAAATTAAAATATCAGACTGTCTGAGAGGGATGGATTGATGGATGGATGGATGGATGGATGGATGGATGGATGGATGAAGAAATGGAGTAAAAAAAGGCGAACTGGGAAACAACGACTTCACCGAAGGAAGAATATATGATGGTAGGGTCAGGTAGGGAAAAGGAGGGTAAGAGGTGAGTCTTGGAGCGAGCCCCGGTCTCACAGAGCCCGGCAACCCCGACGGCCCGCCTCTGCCACCCCCACGCACCGAGCAGAACCGCGGCCAGCGCCGGCAGCCCCGCGCTCAGACACCGCCGCATCTCGCCGCTCCGCCGCCCGAGCATCGCTGTCGTCCACCCAGCCCCGGCTCTCTTCTCCGGCCGTGCCGCTTCCTCTCCTCTCCGACACCACCAGCTCCGCCCCGGCCGGGCTCAGCCCCCGCCTCTCACACCACCCGCACAATCAGCGACACACGGACGTTTGGCATCGCCAAGAACAAGACACAGCTGTGGCCCATCGCACACACCACCGACACTGCATCGGAAGCACATCCACTCCGCCATTGGTAGCACACGGCCGCCACGATTCCCGAGCCTCTCTCCATGCCCGCAGGGCAAAGCTCCTCCTTTGGCCTCTGCAGCTCTGCTGACAGCGGCTGTGTCACGGCTGGGCCGCAGGGGACGGGGGCTGCCAGCCGTGCTGAGGCCCCACCCGTGTTGTTTGTCCTGAGTTACAGTGAGCATCCAAGCTGCAGTGAAACCCTCCTTGTTGGGCCTGAAATCGGCATCAGCGGAGCGGGAGCTTTGGAGGAGCTGGAAACGGAGTGCTCAGGAGTCAGGGGCTGCATTTCAGTGCATTCAGATGAGCTTGTAGGAAGTTGCTCCCTCTGCAAAGGTGTCCTCTAGTCCCGTGGAAACAAAGGACAGGTATAAAAGGCAGCCCATATACCTGGCATATTATAATTTTTTCTTGCCTATTTCTATGGCCTACTACATGGATGAAAATACTTAGAAAAATCAAGATAGAATCAATACTGAATGATTTATAGAGAGAACAAACATGCCAAAGAGTAAGGGAGACTTCCCATTGACTCACAATGTTGAGACTGGAACACTTTGCTTTCTAAACACCTGATGGAGCTTTGGTGTGGATTGGTCCAAACTTTGTCTCAGCCTGGGACAATAGTTTATGTCTGAAGAAATTAACTGCATGGATTTCTTTAGTATTGATCTATCATGAGGTATTGTGATCTGAGGCAAATAAGGATTCTCTCCACACTGGGAAAGGAAGGGTCTCTCAGTCTCAAGCCAGAAATTTCAGACCCTGAGAGGTGTATGTGAGTCAGCACAGGCAGACAGCCAGAACAACCACTAAGCCACAGCTAAAAAGAAGAATGTGTCTCCCTTCCCTCACTGACTGCAGGATCCCTGAAACCACCTCTGGGCAGAACTGCACAAGCAGAGAGGCAGGCACAGTGAAACTCGGTGCATGCTAAAGGATCACCAGCTGCTTGTCACACCGCTTTATCAAGGGATCTTTCCAGATGCAAGGTCACTCGATGAATTACGATCCTCCTCACCAGTGCCCCACTTTTAACCCATGCCTCCCAATACCGTGGCCACAATACTCAGGGACAGACACATAGCAGGGAAAGGCTTTAGTGTGGGTGAGTGGGCTCAAGATGGGCATCTCCTGCCCTTAGCAAACTCAGATCAGTCTTTTCCCAGCCACCCCGAAGCCTTGGAAACACGAGTTGCAGAAGCTCACTCTGCTAAGTCCAACACCTGGGCAGTGGCCATGGACAGTTCAAGCAGCCTGTCTTTGACTCTCTTGAGTCTTCTCAATAAACTCGAGAGGACCAGAGGTTTAGATTTGCGTATGTCTGTGTATGTGTGCTACCTAAGCAAGCTGTTTGTTCTGTCTTGAGTGTTGTTGTGGATGAAATCACACACTTGGAGGACAAAAGCAATATTTGATTGGTTTAAAGTGGTGAGGGAACAAAGTTAATTAGACAGGGGTTTACCTAGATCTGATGGCAAGCTACACTTGATTATTTTCAGTTAAAGCTGTCAGGGAGACTCTGCCACTGAATCAACAGATTCAGAAAGGACCCCCTTGTATTCCAAACCCCTTCCCATTGGGGAGTTTACGTGCAGCTGGATCCTGACTTTGTCCCAGACTTGGTCAATGCTTTATGCCTAAATAATTCTCCATGCACCATCCATCCTTTCTATCACTTAGCTAAGATTTCAAAGTTTCAATGCTCTTCTTCCCAATTAACACGCCAAGTATAAGATGCCATAAGGATTCTCTCAGCCTTGAGGACAGACCTTGAGAAGTGTCCCTGCTAAAGGGAACATCCCGGTGTGCAACCCAAGAGCATGCAGGAGAGCTGAATGAGACCTGGTGTGTGTCCATTTTATATGGAATAAGATGGTTGACTCACAGTTGCACCCCACCTGTATTTCAATTGGCACATGCTCGAATTTCCCATAGCTGCTGAGCAAGATTTGTGGCTCCTAGCTGTGCTGTTGTTATGTGTCTGCGCAGAGTGCAGCTTAAGGCAGATGCAGCCATCATATCACTGGTAGGTATTGCTTAGGAGGGAAGGGATGGGAAGGGGAGGGAAGGGAAGGGAAGGGAAGGGAAGGGAAGGGAAGGGAAGGGAAGGGAAGGGAAGGGAAGGGAAGGGAAGAGCATTTTCTAATAGTAGCTTTTATTAGAGTCGTCTTGAAGAATACTTTCCTCCAAACTGGCTTAATACCAAGTCCTCACCTACCCCTCACAGGGCTTTCCTTCAAGCTCTTTCACCATCTCAGTTCCCCTCCATTGGCCATATTTCAGTAACTTTATATCTTCCCTAAATAGGAGGCCTAGATCTACACACAGTACTCAAGAAGAGGCCACACTAACACTGAATAGGCCAGGATCAGGTCATTTGTTTCCCCATGAACTCCCAGTACTGTCTCCTCAGATGAACGAATTTCAGCTGTCACTTGGCCTTCACAAAAGGCAAAAAGAGCTCAGCATCCTTGGGAAGAGAAGGACAGAGGCAAGAGGAGAGCAAGCCTGATATGGGCTGGGTGGGCATGTGTGCCCTCACTGATGCATTTCTGAGACAACACTGGTGGAGCTTTTAGACGGGTCAGAGGATGCCACATTCCCTGGAACGCACAGAGCCCTTTTCTGAAGGAGGAAGAGATACTGTGGAAATCACCCTTCTGTCCTCCCTGCCTGGCACAGGCCATCTCAGTGTGCACAGGGAGCTGTGGCTGGCCGAGGCTGTTTGCTGCTGTCATGAGAGCAGCCCGCGCTGAGAAGAGGGCTGAGAGTGGCCGGAGACTCCAAGTTGGAGCTGTCGGTGCCGGTGCCGGTGTCAGTGTCGGTGTCGATGTCGGTGCCGCTGTCGGTGCCGGGCGGGGAAGCGCCCCGGGACGAGCGCAGCGGCAGCGCCCCCTGCTGGCCCCGCCCGGCCCCGCCCGCGGCGGTTCGTGCCCGGCCGCAGCCGCGGCTCCTCCGCCCGTGGCACCCAGCGCACAGTAATACACGGCCGCGTCCCCGAGCCGGGGCCGGGACAGGTACAGCGCGCTGGACTTGCGATCTGTCGACACCGACAGGCGCCCTTCAGGGACCCGCATGCCCTTGGACCCTGTAGTAGTGACCACCAGGACTTTGGGGCTTTGGCCCGGGAGCTGACGGTAGAAATGGATGAAATCGCCGGTCCGTATGTTGGGGTGTGAGCATTTGATGGCGATGCTGGTGCCCTCGGTGGTCTGAAGCCATGGCTCCTGCTGCACTTGGGCTCTTCCTGAAGACACTGATGGGGACAGAAAAAGGACAAACCTGACATCCGACATTGCCCCAGTGCAAGGAACAAATCCCGCAGGAGCACGCAGGAAGGTAAAGAGGTGATGAGGGAAACAGTTGCCAGAGGATTTCAAGACATGCGGGAATGGAAATGTCCCTTAATCATTTGTGGAGAGATGCGTACATGAATAAGAGGAGAACTGGGGGAGGCACTGGAGAGCGGGAGAATGGGGGAGGAAGCACAAAAAGACAGAAAGAAAAGTAGCAAGGGGTAAGGACTGACTTTGTGAGATATAAAGAAGGAATGCTTGTACAGGGTTGGGCAAAGAACAGAACCCGGAGATATCTGAGGCAGTATGGGATAGAGAAGAGGGAGGGATGAAGGGGATCTCAGTTCGCGGGAAGAGGTCTGCGAAGAAGCCAGGGCAGGACGGCAGCCTCCAGGGACCTGCGGGACACCCCAACCCTAGCCGCGGCCCCTTCGCCACTGCCACCCCCGCGCACCGAGCAGCACCGCGGCCAGCGCCGCCAGCCCCGCGCTCCGACACCGCCGCATCTCGCCGTTCCGCCGCCCGAGCATCGCTGACCCCCCTCAGCCCCGGCTCTCTGCTCCGGCCGTGCCGCCGCCTCTCCTCTCCTCTTCCGTCCCCTCCTCTCCCGTCCCGTCCCCTCCCCTCCCGTCTCGCCCCGTCCCCTCCACTCCCGTCTCCTCTCCACTCCCGTCTCCTCTCCACTCCCGTCTCCTCTCCTCTCCTCTCCTCTCCACTCCCGTCTCCTCTCCTCTCCTCTCCTCTCCTCTCCTCTCCTCTCCTCTCCTCTCCTCTCCTCTCCTCTCCTCTCCTCTCCTCTCCTCTCCTCTCCTCTCCTCTCCTCTCCTCTCCTCTCCTCTCCTCTCCTCTCCTCTCCTCTCCTCTCCTCTCCTCTCCTCTCCTCTCCTCTCCTCTCCTCTCCTCTCCTCTCCTCTCCTCTCCTCTCCTCTCCTCTCCTCCTCCCCAGCTCCACCCCGGCCGGGCTCAGCCCCCGCCTCTCACACCACCCGCACAATCAGCGACACACGGACGTTTGGCATCGCCAAGAACAAGACACAGCTGTGGCCCATCGCACACACCACCGACACTGCATCGGAAGCACATCCACTCCGCCATTGGTAGCACACGGCCGCCACGATTCCCGAGCCTCTCTCCATGCCCGCAGGGCAAAGCTCCTCCTTTGGCCTCTGCAGCTCTGCTGACAGCGGCTGTGTCACGGCTGGGCCGCAGGGGACGGGGGCTGCCAGCCGTGCTGAGGCCCCACCCGTGTTGTTTGTCCTGAGTTACAGTGAGCATCCAAGCTGCAGTGAAACCCTCCTTGTTGGGCCTGAAATCGGCATCAGCGGAGCGGGAGCTTTGGAGGAGCTGGAAACGGAGTGCTCAGGAGTCAGGGGCTGCATTTCAGTGCATTCAGATGAGCTTGTAGGAAGTTGCTCCCTCTGCAAAGGTGTCCTCTAGTCCCGTGGAAACAAAGGACAGGTATAAAAGGCAGCCCATATACCTGGCATATTATAATTTTTTCTTGCCTATTTCTATGGCCTACTACATGGATGAAAATACTTAGAAAAATCAAGATAGAATCAATACTGAATGATTTATAGAGAGAACAAACATGCCAAAGAGTAAGGGAGACTTCCCATTGACTCACAATGTTGAGACTGGAACACTTTGCTTTCTAAACACCTGATGGAGCTTTGGTGTGGATTGGTCCAAACTTTGTCTCAGCCTGGGACAATAGTTTATGTCTGAAGAAATTAACTGCATGGATTTCTTTAGTATTGATCTATCATGAGGTATTGTGATCTGAGGCAAATAAGGATTCTCTCCACACTGGGAAAGGAAGGGTCTCTCAGTCTCAAGCCAGAAATTTCAGACCCTGAGAGGTGTATGTGAGTCAGCACAGGCAGACAGCCAGAACAACCACCAACCCACAGCTAAAAAGAAGAATGTGTCTCCCTTCCCTCACTGACTGCAGGATCCCTGAAACCACCTCTGGGCAGAACTGCACAAGCAGAGAGGCAGGCACAGTGAAACTCGGTGCATGCTAAAGGATCACCAGCTGCTTGTCACACCGCTTTATCAAGGGATCTTTCCAGATGCAAGGTCACTCGATGAATTACGATCCTCCTCACCAGTGCCCCACTTTTAACCCATGCCTCCCAATACCGTGGCCACAATACTCAGGGACAGACACATAGCAGGGAAAGGCTTTAGTGTGGGTGAGTGGGCTCAAGATGGGCATCTCCTGCCCTTAGCAAACTCAGATCAGTCTTTTCCCAGCCACCCCGAAGCCTTGGAAACACGAGTTGCAGAAGCTCACTCTGCTAAGTCCAACACCTGGGCAGTGGCCATGGACAGTTCAAGCAGCCTGTCTTTGACTCTCTTGAGTCTTCTCAATAAACTCGAGAGGACCAGAGGTTTAGATTTGCGTATGTCTGTGTATGTGTGCTACCTAAGCAAGCTGTTTGTTCTGTCTTGAGTGTTGTTGTGGATGAAATCACACACTTGGAGGACAAAAGCAATATTTGATTGGTTTAAAGTAGTGAGGGAACAAAGTTAATTAGACAGGGGTTTACCTAGATCTGATGGCAAGCTACACTTGATTATTTTCAGCTAAAGCTGTCAGGGAGACTCTGCCACTGAATCAACAGATTCAGAAAGGACCCCCTTGTATTCCAAACCCCTTCTCATTGGGGAGTTTACGTGCAGCTGGATCCTGACTTTGTCCCAGACTTGGTCAATGCTTTATGCCTAAATAATTCTCCATGCACCATCCATCCTTTCTATCACTTAGCTAAGATTTCAAAGTTTCAGTGCTCTTCTTCCCAATTAACACACCAAGTATAAGATGCCATAAGGATTCTCTCAGCCTTGAGGACAGACCTTGAGAAGTGTCCCTGCTAAAGGGAACATCCCGGTGTGCAACCCAAGAGCACGCAGGAGAGCTGAATGAGACCTGGTGTGTGTCCATTTTATATGGAATAAGATGGTTGACTCACAGTTGCACCCCACCTGTATTTCAATTGGCACATGCTCGAATTTCCCATAGCTGCTGAGCAAGATTCGTGGCTCCTAGCTGTGCTGTTGTTATGTGTCTGCACAGAGTGCAGCTTAAGGCAGATGCAGCCATCATATCACTGGTAGGTATTGCTTAGGAGGGAAGGGAAGGGAAGGGAAGGGAAGGGAAGGGAAGGGAAGGGAAGGGAAGGGAAGGGAAGGGAAGGGAAGGGAAGGGAAGGGAAGGGAAGGGAAGGGAAGGGAAGGGAAGGGAAGAGCATTTTCTAATAGTAACTTTTATTAGAGTCATCTTGAAGAATACTTTCCTCCAAACTGGCTTAATACCAAGTCCTCACCTACCCCTCACAGGGCTTTCCTTCAAGCTCTTTCACCATCTCAGTTCCCCTCCATTGGCCATATTTCAGTAACTTTATATCTTCCCTAAATAGGAGGCCTAGATCTACACACAGTACTCAAGCAGAGGCCACACTAACACTGAATAGGCCAGGATCAGGTCATTTGTTTCCCCATGAACTCCCAGTACTGTCTCCTCAGATGAACGAATTTCAGCTGTCACTTGGCCTTCACAAAAGGCAAAAAGAGCTCAGCATCCTTGGGAAGAGAAGGACAGAGGCAAGAGGAGAGCAAGCCTGATATGGGCTGGGTGGGAATGTGTGCCCTCACTGATGCATTTCTGAGACAACACTGGTGGAGCTTTTAGACGGGTCAGAGGATGCCACATTCCCTAGAACGCACAGAGCCCCTTTCTGAGGGAGGAAGAGATACTGTGGAAATCACCCTTCTGTCCTCCCTGCCTGGCACAGGCCATCTCAGTGTGCACAGGGAGCTGTGGCAGGCCGAGGCTGTTTCCTGCCGTCATGAGAGCAGCCCGCGCTGAGAAGAGGGCTGAGAGTGGCCGGAGACTCCAAGTTGGAGCTGTCGGTGCCGGTGCCGGTGTCAGTGTTGGTGTCGATGTCGGTGCCGCTGTCGGTTCCCGGCGGGGAAGCGCCCCGGGACGAGCGCAGCGGCAGCGCCCCCTGCTGGCCCCGCCCGCGGCGGTTCGTGCCCGGCCGCAGCCGCGGCTCCTCCGCCCGTGGCACCCAGCGCGCAGTAATACACGGCCGCGTCCCCGAGCCGGGGCCGGGACAGGTACAGCGCGCTGGACTTGCGATCTGTCGACACCGACAGGCGCCCTTCAGGGACCCGCATGCCCTTGGACCCTGTAGTAGTGACCACCAGGACTTTGGGGCTTTGGCCCGGGAGCTGACGGTAGAAATGGATGAAATCGCCGGTCCGTATGTTGGGGTGTGAGCATTTGATGGCGATGCTGGTGCCCTCGGTGGTCTGCAGCCATGGCTCCTGCTGCACTTGGGCTCTGCCTGAAGCCACTGATGGGGACAGAAAAAGGACAAACCTGACATCCGACATTGCCCCAGTGCAAGGAACAAATCCCGCAGGAGCAGGTAGGAAGGGTAAAGAGGCGATGAGGTAAATAGTTGCCAGAGGATTTCAAGACATGCGGGAATGGAAATGTCCCTTAAACATTTGTGGAGAGATGCGTACATGAATAAGAGGAGAACTGGGGGAGTCACTGGAGAGCGGAAGGATGGGGGAGGAAGCACAAAAAGACAGAAAGAAAAGTAGCAAGGGGTAAAGACTGACTTCGTGAGCTATAAAGAAGCAATGCTTGTACAGGGTTGGGCAAAGAACAGAACCCGGAGATATCTGAGGCAGTATGGGATAGAGAAGAGGGAGGGATGAAGGGGATCTCAGTTCGCGGGAAGAAGTCTGCGAAGAAGCCAGGGCAGGACGGCAGCCTCCAGGGACCTGCGGGACACCCCAACCCCAGCCGCGGCCCCTTCGCCACTGCCACCCCCACGCACCTAGCAGCACCGCGGCCAGCGCCGCCAGCCCCGCGCTCCGACACCGCTGCATCTCGCCGACCCCCTCAGCCCCGGCTCTCTGCTCCGGCCATGCCGCCGCCTCTCCTCTCCTCTTCCGTCCCCTCCTCTCCTCTCCTCTTCCGTCCCCTCCTCTCCACTCCTCTCCCGTCCCGTCCCCTCCCGTCCCGTCCCGTCCCGTCCCGTCCCGTCCCCTCCTCTCCCGTCTCGCCCCGTCCCCTCCACTCCCGTCTCCTCTCCTCTCCTCTCCTCTCCTCTCCTCTCCTCTCCTCTCCTCTCCTCTCCTCTCCTCTCCTCTCCTCTCCTCTCCTCTCCTCTCCTCTCCTCTCCTCTCCTCTCCTCTCCTCTCCTCTCCTCTCCTCTCCTCTCCTCTCCTCTCCTCTCCTCTCCTCTCCTCTCCTCTCCTCTCCTCTCCTCTCCTCTCCTCTCCTCTCCTCCTCCCCAGCTCCACCCCGGCCGGGCTCAGCCCCCGCCTCTCACACCACCCGCACAATCAGCGACACACGGACGTTTGGCATCGCCAAGAACAAGACACAGCTGTGGCCCATCGCACACACCACCGACACTGCATCGGAAGCACATCCACTCCGCCATTGGCAGCACACGGCCGCCACGATTCCCGAGCCTCTCTCCATGCCCACAGGGCAAAGCTCCTCCTTTGGCCTCTGCAGCTCTGCTGACAGCGGCTGTGTCACGGCTGGGCCGCAGGGGACGGGGGCTGCCAGCCGTGCTCAGGCCCCACCCGTGTTGTTTGTCCTGAGCTACAGTGAGCATCCAAGCTGCAGTGAAACCCTCCTTGCTTGGGCCTGAAATCAGCAACAGTGGAGCTGTAGCTTTGGAGGGGCTGGAAAAGGAGTGCTCAGGAGTCAGGGGCTGCATTTCAGTGCCTCTTCCCTGCACACATCTGTAGCAGGCAGGTGCTGTCACCAAAGGCAGAAAGTGAGAGTGATTTTGGGCAGGATTTCAGAGCTCTCAGCACAGCGGGATCCTGACAAGAGCTGTCCTGTGTCCTGGCTCTTGCTTCTACTGCTTGGATGACCAGGGAACAGCTTGAATTTTATGTGCTCAAGCAGATTGAGGAGCCCATCCAGGTACAGAAAAGGATTCATCCTGCTTTCCCATCCCTGTCACCTCTGAGGGATCCTCAGTCCCTGAGTACACACAACGCTGAGCCTGGAAAGAGAGGGCCCAGGTTGTGTTGCCAGCCTGGAGAAAACTGGAAGCCGTGGCAGACCCGTGGCAACCTGAAGGCAGATTTGGACACCTTATTAATGGCAGTGAAATGAGAACTTGTAGGTCCCTGGGGCAGCTTTGACAGGATCTGGGAATTTACATTTAAATAGGAGCAATGTGTGATTGCAGAGACAGCTGAGATCTCCTGTGGTGAGTGCAGGAGAATCAGAAGAGAGAGTCAGAGGGAGATGGATTGAAGGGGAGAGAAAAGACAGAGAAGGGCTCTGAGGTTTCCCTTCTCTCCCTTCCCTTTTCCTTTACAAATCTAAGAGCTTCTTGAGCGAACAGTTACAAAGCCACAACGAGGAGCAAATTTTTCTCAGACTTTTCCCTCTATTCACTGATATTTCCCCACATGGTCCTGATAAGACTGTTGATGTGTTCCTGGGGGGAAAAAGAAGAAGGGTGCCTTGGGGAATAGCCAGGGCTTACCGAGGAGCTGGCCTACGAAGACCGTGAGGATGACATGTGTGAGGTGCATGCCGAGTGAGGAAGAGTCAGAAAGCACCTCCCAGTCCAGAGAGAAAAGAACTGCCAGAAAATGACTCTCTGGGGGCAGCAAATGAAGCAGCGGAGCGGGGAGCCAGAGAAATGACCTGTCCTTCCAGTGCCTGAAATGCTCCTTCTGGGTTTCTCCGTCCTCCAGCAGCGGCTCCCGTGGCTCCCTCAGCCTTTGGCGTTCTGAGCATTCGCTGCCCCTGGGGCCTCAGCCATGGGCCGGAGCTGTTGGCGCTCAGCTCGCGGGCGGAGCGGCAGCGCCCCCTGCTGGCCCCGCCCGGCCCCGCCCGCGGCGGTTCGTGCCCGGCCGCAGCCGCGGCTCCTCCGCCCGTGGCACCCAGCGCGCAGTAATACACGGCCGCGTCCCCGAGCCGGGGCCGGGACAGGTACAGCGTGCTGGACATGCGATCTGCCGGCACCCACAGATGACCCACACGGTTCGGCAGCTCTTTAGACGCTTTCACTGTTACCGTGAAGATTTCGGGGCCCTGGCCCGGGTGCTGACGGTACCAGAAGATGTACTCATTAGCTAGGATATTGCCATGTGAGCAGCTGATGTTGATGCCCGTGCCCTCGGTGGTCTCCAGCCACGGCTCCTGCTGTATCTCGGTCTTGGCCACAGGCACTGTTGGTGGGAAAAGAAGAATCGATTTTCTTCCACAGTAAAAGCCAAGCAGGAGAGAAGGGAGAGGAGAGCAGATGACAGTTGATGGGGGTATATTCTGAGAATAAAGCATGGAGAGGCTATACCTCCGAGAGAGATTGCTTAGGGACAAGAATCTATTAGAGACGTTTAGTTGGGCAATCAGAATTAATATGAGGCAAAGGGAATGAGGGAAATCGACACACTGAGAGGGATGGATGGACGGACGGACGGACGGATGGATGGATGGACGGATGAATGGAAAAAGAAATGGAGGAACAAAGGCAAATTCGAAGGGAAAGACTTCAGTGAGGGAGAAGTGTATGACGACAGATGAGGGGACAGGGAGTAAATAAGAACGGAGAAGTAGCAGGAGGGTAGCAGATGAATCTTGGGCTCCAGATCCGGTCTCACATAGACCCGCGACCCGGCTGCCCCTTCGCCGCTGCCACCCCCGCGCACCGAGCAGCACCGCGGCCAGCGCCGGCAGCCCCGCGCTCCGACACCGCCGCATCTCGCCGCTCCGCCACCCGAGCATCGCTGTCCCCCTCAGCTCCGGCTCTCTGCTCCGGCCGTGCCACCTCCTCTTCGACCAGGGTTCTCCTCGGCCACCAACTCCGCCCCGGCCGGGCTCAGCCCCCGCCTCTCACACCACCCGCACAATCAGCGACACACGGACGTTTGGAATCGCCAGGCACAAGACACAGCTGTGGCCCATCGCACACACCACCGACACTGCATCGGAAGCACATCCACCCCGCCATTGGCAGCACACGGCCGCCACGATTCCCGAGCCTCTCTCCATGCCCACAAGGCAAAGCTCCTCCTTTGTCCTCTGCAGCTCTGCTGACAGCGGCTGTGTCACGGCTGGGGCGCAGGGGACGGGGGCTGCCAGCCGTGCTGAGGCCCCGCCCGTGCTGTTTGTCCTGAGTTACAGTGAGCATCCAAGCTGCAGTGAAACCCTCCTTGTTGGGCCTGAAATCAGCATCAGCGGAGCGTGAGCGTTGGAGAGGCAGAAAAAGGAGTGCTCTGGAGGTAGGGGCTGCATTTTAATGTGGAGCCACACACAAATCTGTGTTTCACGCGTGTCCGTGCAAATTGGGCTGCAATCAGGCTCCTTTTGACCCTGGGAAGCTGCTGCTCGGTGCTGTTCAGGCCCAGAGCAGTGCACAGGATCCCTGGCATAGGCAGGAAATACACTCCCGATGAGGGACACACCTGGACAGACACAGGTTCACGCACACCACTGTCAATTCATACACAAATTTGTGTTTCACACGTGTCTATGCAAACAGAACCGCTCCAAGATCACACGGAACACAGGACGAGCCCTGGATTTTGCCGAGGATACGTGCAGCCAAAAGCAGCAGGACTGGAGTGTGAAAGGACAAGGTCCCAGGAAAGCATAAGGCAACTTTTCTTTACTTAGAGACTGCACTATGTGGAGATGAGACAAAATAGTCCAGAATACTTTCCCGAGGGAAGTGTCAGGACAGATGGACTCAAAACCATCAGATCATTGTACACATGTGGGAAGGCAACTTCTGCTGAGCATTGGGGTGAGCTGAGGGTCCCTTCCTCCAAGCTCAGCCTCTCAGAGACACATCCCCTCCCTCCCCTGGGTTGTTGCACAGCTGAGGAAGCTCTCTGCACTAGGGTGTCTTGCACAGCACAGAGGTACAAGGCACTGTCAGAGACCTCCACTTCCTCCACCCGCAGGACACTGTATTTCCCCGTGGTGTTCAGATGTGTGCTGATACGGCCGCTGTGCTTGGAGCCAGTCCCTGACTGATAGGAGAGCAGCTGTGGGGCTTGGCCTTTCCGTAGCTGGTACCAGAGCAAGGCATTAATTGAGGTCTGGTATTTGCAGGTGGTTTGGAAGGGGTGTCTCTGCTTCACAGTGACTTGTCCATCTTCCTGGGTGATTGTGATCTGTCCCGTGGTGCCTGAAAGAAAGTGAACGTCAGCAGCTCCACAGGGAAGGACAATGAGGAGCAAAACAAAGTGAGTGGAAACTCCTGGTGGAGAAAGCTCTCTGCCCTGTAGATGAGTCCTGAGTGATTTTGGACAGGAATTCAGAGCTCTTTGAATGGCACAATCCAAATAAGACCTGTGCTGTGTCCTTCTAATGCTCCTACTGCTCAGAGGTCCAGGGAACAACCCTTCATGCCTGAAATGTGTGTGCTGGAACCAACACCTCTCCAGCTGGCTGAGTGGCTCACAGAGGAACAGATAAATGATTCATCCTGTTTCCCTATCCCTGTCACCTCAGAGGGCTCATCGATTCCTGAATACACACAATGGTGAGCTTGGAAAAAGGGAGCCCAGGTCGTGTTGCCAGCCTGGAGAAAAACTGGAAGGCGTGGCAGACTCGTGGCAGCCTGAAGGCAGATTTGGGCACCTTATTATGGCAGTGAAATGAGAACTTGTAGGTCCCTGGGGCAGCTTTGACAGGATCTGGGAATTTACATTCAAATAGGAGTGATTGCAGAGACAGCTGAGATCTCCTGCGGTGACTGCAGGAGGATCAGAAGAGAGAGGCAGAGGGAGATGGATTGAAGGGGAGAGAAAAGACAGAGGAGGCTCTGAGGTTTCCCTTCTCGCCTTTCCCTTTTCCTTTACAAATTTAAGAGCTTCTTGAACGAACAATTGCAAAACCACGAAGAGCAGCAGAGATTTCTCAGCCTCTTCCCTCTTTTCACTGCTATTTCCCCACATGGTCCTGATAAGACTGTTGAGGGTTTCCTGAGGGGAGGAAGAAGAAGAAGGGTGCCTTGGGGAAAAGCCAGAACTTACCCAGGAGCTGGCCCAGGAAGACCGTGAGGATGAGATATGTGAGCTGCATGCCGAGACCAAGCTGTGAGTTTGCTGAATGAGGAAGAGTCAGAAAGCACCTCCCAGCCCTGAGAGAACAGAGCTGCCGGAAACGACTCTCTGGGGGCAGCAAAGGAAACACTGCTGGGCATTTGGGAGGTCAGGGGCTTCTTCCTCAATGAGCTTTCTCTTTTTCTTATTGTGTCCTCAGCTCTGTGGGGTCATTTCTATTTCCTCTGGAAACAGAAGGCTCCTCTGTCTCTGTCGCTTCTCCCCTGCCCTTCTTCATCTACCTGGGACAAATGCATCGTTCTCAGGTCCCAACCTCCCACTCCCTTTTCCACATCCACTCCAGAATGATCCCTTACTGTTCCCTTTTTTTTCCCCCTCTGAAACGGGTTTGTCACAAAAAACCCTCTAGAATGACATGGATAATGATGCAGGCAATGATAATGGTTGTAATAGGAACATTCTCATGCAAGTGTTGCACCTGCCCATGGTTTAAAAGGAAGTTTCTAGAGAAGCGGAGGTTGCTGAGACTTTCATAGATTTTCCAGGTGGAAGAGCAGGACCAAGCTTACCCTGCTAAGGGCTCCTTTGATGGTTGTGCCTTCTTAGGCTTCAGAGCAGACACGATAAGTCATGTGCGAGGAGATGAGGATTTGGCATTCGTGCTGAGAAGAGAAAGATGAGAAGAGAAACCATCCTTGCTGATCCCAGGGACACATCACTGGCAGTCTCTCCTTTCCTGGGGCTTGTGTCTCCTCCCTCATCATCCCTAACCCTTTGTCTGCCTTGGCTGCACCTGCCTCCATCTCAGTGTCTGCCTTCACAGCTTCTTCAGCACATCTGACTCCCTGCTCCCTTCATCCACCAAGTCACTCTTAGAAGATTAAAACCTCTCCTTTTGCTTCTCCTTTGAAGGCTCCATCATTTCTCTCACCCTCTCCTCATGTCTCAGAACATTGAATCAGATCATGGTTTACTTTGCAAGGGACGTCTTTTGGGGTCATTTGGTCGAAGCTCTTGCTGAGAAAGCCTCTCATAGAGCAGGTTACCCAAGACACATCCAGAAGGCCTTTGGAGAACTGCAAGGCTGGAGACTCCAGAATCTCACAAGCGTTCCTTGGTGAGTGTTGCCGAGTCCCGCAAGAACCCCTCAAACCTCCATTATCCTCATGTTCCTCTTGTCACTTCTTGTCACTGACCAAGCTCAGCCTCAGCCAATTCACAGCAGTTTCCTAATGGCCCATCAATTAGAGGCTGCAGAGTTCTGAGTCCTCTCCTTATCTCCTTAATCACCTACTGATTGTTGTCACTGTGTGCTTTGTTTATCACTTTCCCTTTTTCTTGTTCTTCCCTTTGAATGGAAAAGGGAATTGATCTGAGCCTTAGAGAACCAGACACTCTCGCCTTTCACGTGCCCTGACTGTGGCCTCTGCTGAACTTGCTCAGCCCAGTGAGTTCCTCAAGATGCTGAAAGGCTCCTGTCCCCAAAGCAAATGGGGTCTCTAGATCACATCTCTGGAAGGAAATCTCATGTGGAGCTCAGTCTTTCAAGTGTCTCCCTCCAACTCTTAAAGCATTGTTAAATTCTGGTATCTGTTTCTCATCTGGCATTCAGGATGACAGAGAAGTGGCAAAAGTGAAGGAAAAGGGACCAATCAGTTTCCAATGGAAGGCTGCTGTGACTGGGCCCTCAGGAGATTTGAAATGCTTCTCTACTCCAACAGATTTATGGTTTTCCTTCCCAGTTATTCTACTATTTCAGTAAGGTGCTGAATCCTCTCTATAAGCTGTTTGCAGACACCTGAGGGTTAGACCAAAATGGAGAGAATTGAATTCTGACCTCAGGTGGGATTCAAAGTACACCTTCCTTTCCAATCCAGATGGGAATAGTGCTTCTTATGCACCTTCCAGGACTTGGGAGAGACATTTCTTCAGGGACAGAGATGGAGAATTACCTGTCACTTCAGAAAGTCTCACTGAAAACTCCTCTCATGCTGTGGCCTACTAAGCTGACAGCACACCAGGAATTAGCCCACGCTGGCCTGTCACTGCAGCTGCTTTGGAACCTCCCACCAGAGATGCTCTCAAGGAGCAGCTCTTTGCTTTGCAGAGCAGGCTGAGAGTAGCAATGGCCATGCCCAGAGGGCCGAAGGCGATGCCAGAGCCGCAGCCCGCAGCGGTTTGGTGTGGGGCAGGAAAGGCAGAGGGAGCGAGGGGTCGCCGGGCTGTGCGTGCCGAGGGTGCGAGCGCAGCAGGCAGGTTTGGGGAGCCGTGTGCCGGGGGGCGCGGAGGGCTGCGCTGGGTGCGCTGTGCGCGGGGGCGGTGCGGAGGAAACGCTGCGGAGCCGCGCGGGGCCCGGCGGGCGGAGCGGCAGCGCCCCCTGCTGGCCCCGCCCGGCCCCGCCCGCGGCGGTTCGTGCCCGGCCGCAGCCGCGGCTCCTCCGCCCGTGGCACCCAGCGCGCAGTAATACACGGCCGCGTCCCCGAGCCGGGGCCGGGACAGGTACAGCGTGCTAGACTTGCGATCTTCCGACACTGACAGACTCCCCTCCTTGTCCGGCAGCTCTTTGAATCCTTTGTGAGCGCTCACGAAGAGTTCGGGGCCCCGGCCCGGGAGCTGACGGTACCAGTAGATCAAATCGCCGGCCCCTATGTTGGAGTGAGAAGAGTCGATGTTGATGCCCGTGCCCTCGGTGGTCTCCAGTGACGGTTCCTGCTGTAGCTGGGCTTTGGCCACAGCCACTGTCGGGGAGAAAAGAAGAATCATTTTTCTGCAGGAAAAAGGTAGTACAGAGGGAGAGCGGAGAGGAGGAGAGATCATATTTGAGGTGGATATATTCTAAGAAGAAAGCATGGAGAGAAAATTTCTCTGAGAGTGTTTGGCTTTGAAGGATAATCGAAATTATTAAGAGGAGAAAGGAATGAGGAAAAGGGATTTGCTGGGAGGCAGAGAGGGAGGGAGGGAGGGAGGGAGGGAGGGAGGGACGGACGGACGGACGGACGGACGGATGAAAAAATAGAGTAACAAAGGCAAACTGGGAGGGAAGGACTTCACTGAGGGAACAAAGTATGAGGAGATGAGGGGACAGAGGGTGAACAACAACCTAGAAGGAGAAGTAGGGTAAGAGACGAATCTTGGGCCGAGCCCGGTCTCACATAGCCCCCGCGACCCGCCCCGGCTGCTGCCTTCCACGCTCACCGAGCAGCACCGCGGCCAGCGCCGCCAGCCCCGCGTTCCGACAGCGACGCATTCCACCGCTCCGCCGGCCAAGCCTGGCTGTCCTGTCCTGTCCTGTCCTGTCCTGTCCTGTCCTGTCCTGTCCTGTCCTGTCCTGTCCTGTCCTGTCCTCTCCTCTCCTCTCCTCTCCTCTCCTCTCCTCTCCTCTCCTCTCCTCTCCTCTCCACCTCCCCCAGCTCCGCCCGGGCCGGGCTCAGCCCCCGCCTCTCACACCACCCGCACAATCAGCGACACACGGACATTTGGAATCGCCAGGCACAAGACACAGCTGTGGCCCATCGCACACACCACCGACACTGCATCGGAAGCACATCCACTCCGCCATTGGCAGCACACGGCCGCCACGATTCCCGAGCCTCTCTCCATGCCCACAGGGCAAAGCTCCTCCTTTGGCCTCTGCAGCTCTGCTGACAGCGGCTGTGTCACGGCTGGGCCGCAGGGGACGGGGGCTGCCAGCCGTGCTCAGGCCCCACCCGTGTTGTTTGTCCTGAATTACAGTGAGCATCCAAGCTGCAGTGAAACCCTCCTTGTTGGGCCTGAAATCAGCATCAGTGGAGCGTGAGCTTTGGAGGGGCTGGAAAAGGAGTGCTCAGGAGTCAGGGGCTACATTTCAGTGCCTCTTCCCTGCACGCATCTGTAGCAGGCAGGTGCTGTCACCACTCAGCGGCACTCAGGCTCCTTCTGACCCTGGGAAGCTGCTGCTAGGTGCTGTTCAGGCCCAGAGCAGTGCAGGGATCCTCCCTGGCATAGGCAGGAAATTCCCTCCCGATGAGGGACACACACGGACAGACACAGGTTCACGCACACCACTGTGGAGTCATACACAAATTTGTGTTTCACACGTGTCCATACAAACTGGGATGCTCCAAGAGCACCCAAGGCAGGAACACACAACTAGCCCTGGGCTCTGCTGAGGACATGTGGTGCCAAAAGCAGCAGGGCTGGAGTGTGAAAGGACAAGGTCCCAGGAAAGCAGAGGACTATTTTTCTTTACTGAGTGACTGCACAACGTGAAGATGGGTCAAAATAGTCCAGAATACTTTCCCGAGGGAAGTGTTAGGATGGTTGTGGTCAAAACTATCAGATCATTGTGCACACGTGGGAAGGCAACTTCTGCTGAGCATTGGGGTGAGCTGAGGGTCCCTTCCTCCAAGCTCAGCCTCTCAGAGACACATCCCCTCCCTCCCCTGGGTTGTTGTACAGCTGAGGAAGCTTCCTGCACTAGGGTGTCTTGCACAGCACAGAGGTACAAGGCACTGTCAGAGACCTCCACTTCCTGCACCCGCAGGACACTGTATTTCCCCGTGGTGTTCAGATGTGTGCTGATACGGCCACTGTGCTTGGAGCCAGTCCCTGCCTGATAGGAGAGCAGCTGTGGGGCTTGGCCTTTCCGCAGCTGGTACCAGAGCAAGGCATTAATTGAGGTCTGGTATTTGCAAGTGGTCTGGAAGGGGTGTCTCTGCTTCACAGTGACATGTCCATCTTCCTGGGTGACCGTGATCTGCCCCGTGGTGCCTGAAAGAAAGTGAACGTCAGCAGTTCCACAGGGAAGGACTATGAGGAGCAAAACAAAGTGAGTAGAAACTCCTGGTGGAGAAAGCTCTCTGCCCTGTAGAGGAGTCCTGAGTGATTTTGGGCAGGAATTCAGAGCTCTTTGAATGGCACAATCCAAATAAGAGCTATGCTGTGTCCTTCTAATGCCCCTACTGCTCAGAGGACTAGGGAACAGCCCTTCATGCCTGAAATGTGTGTGCTGGAACCAACACCTCTCCAGCTGGCTGAGTGGCTCAAAGAGGAACAGAGAAAAAATTCATCCTGTTTCCCTATCCCTGTCACCTCAGAGGGCTCTTTAATTCCTGAATACACACAATGGTGAGCTTGGAAAAAGGGAGCCCAGGTCGTGTTGCCAGCCTGAAGGAAAACTGGAAGGCGTGGCAGACTCGTGGCAGTCTGAAGGCAGATTTGGGCACCTTATTAATGGCAGTGAAATGAGAACTTGTAGGTCCCTGGGGCAGCTCTGACAGGATCTGGGAATTTACATTCAAATAGGAGCAATGTGTGATTGCAGAGACAGCTGAGATCTCCTGTGGTGAGTGCAGGAGGATCAGAAGAGAGAGTCAGAGGGAGATGGATTGAAGGGGAGAGAAAAGACAGAGAAGGGCTCTGAGGTTTCCCTTCTCGCCTTTCCCTTTACAAATCTAAGAGCTTCTTGACCGAACACTTGCAAAACCACAAAAAGGAGCAGAGAATTTTCAGCCTCTTCCCTCTTTTCACTGCTATTTCCCCACATGGTCCTGATAAGACTGTTGAGGGTTTCCTGAGGGGAGGAAGAAGAAGAAGGGTGCCTTGGGGAAAAGCCAGGACTTACCCAGGAGCTGGCCCAGGAAGACCGTGAGGATGAGATATGTGAGGTGCATGCCGAGACCAAGCTGTGAGTTTGCTGAATGAGGAAGAGTCAGAAAGCACCTCCCAGCCCCGAGAGAGCAGAGCTGCCGGAAACGACTCTCTGGGGGCAGCAAAGGAAACACTGCTGGGCATTTGGGAGGTCAGGGGCTTCTTCCTCAATGAGCTTTCTCTTTTTCTTATTGTGTCCTCAGCTCTGTGGGGTCATTTCTATTTCCTCTGGAAACAGAAGGCTCCTCTGTCTCTGTCGCTTCTCCCCTGCCCTTCTTCATCTACCTGGGACAAATGCATCGTTCTCAGGTCCCAACCTCCCACTCCCTTTTCCACATCCACTCCAGAATGATCCCTTGCTGTTCCCTTTTTTCCCCCTCTGAAACGGGTTTGTCACAAAAAACCCCTCTAGAATGGCATGGATAATGATGCAGGCAATGATAATGGTTGTAATAGGAACATTCTCATGCAAGTGTTGCACCTGCCCATGGTTTAAAAGGAAGTTTCTAGAGAAGCGGAGGTTGCTGAGACTTTCATAGATTTTCCAGGTGGAAGAACAGGACCAAGCTTACCCTGCTAAGGGCTCCTTTGATGGTTGTGCCTTCTTAGGCTTCAGAGCAGACATGATAAGTCATGTGCGAGGAGATGACGATTTGGCATTCGTGCTGAGAAGGATGAGAAGAGAAACCATCCTTGCTGATCCCAGAGACACATCACTGGCAGTCTCTCCTTTCCTGGGGCTTGTGTCTCCTCCCTCATCATCCCTAACCCTTTGTCTGCCTTGGCTGCACCTGCCTCCATCTCAGTGTCTGCCTTCACAGCTTCTTCAGCACATCTGACTCCCTGCTCCCTTCATCCACCAAGTCACTCTTAGAAGATTAAAACCTCTCCTTTTGCTTCTCCTTTGAAGGCTCCATCATTTCTCTCACCCTCTCCTTATGTCTCAGAACATTGAATCAGATCATGGTTTACTTTGCAAGGGACGTCTTTTGGGGTCATTTGGTCGAAGCTCTTGCTGAGAAAGCCTCTCATAGAGCAGGTTACCCAAGACACATCCAGAAGGCCTTTGGAGAACTGCAAGGCTGAAGACTCCAGAATCTCACAAGCGTTCCTTGGTGAGTGTTGCCGAGTCCCGCAAGAACCCCTCAAACCTCCATTATCCTCATGTTCCTCTTGTCACTTCTTGTCACTGACCAAGCTCAGCCTCAGCCAATTCACAGCAGTTTACTAATGGCCCATCAATTAGAGGCTGCAGAGTTCTGAGCCCTCTCCTCATCTCCCTAATCACCTACTGATTGTCGTCACTGTGTGCTTTGTTTATCACTTTCCCTTTTTCTTGTTCTTCCCTTTGAATGGAAAAGGGAATTGATCTGAGCCTTAGAGAACCAGACACTCTCGCCTTTCACGTGCCCTGACTGTGGCCTCTGCTGAACTTGCTCAGCCCAGTGAGTTCTTGAAGATACTGAAAGGCTCCTGTCCCCAAAGCAAATGGGGTCTCTAGATCAAGCCTTCCAATGGAAGGCTGCTGTGACTGGGCCCTCAGGAGATTTGAAATGCTTCTCTACTCCAACAGATTTATGGTTTTCCTTCCCAGTTATTCTACTATTTCAGTAAGGTGCTGAATCCTCTCTATAAGCTGTTTGCAGACACCTGAGGGTTAGACCAAAATGGAGAGAATTGAATTCCGACCTCAGGTGGGATTCAAAGTACACTTTCCTTTCCCATCCAGATGGGAATGGTGCTTCTTATGCACCTTCCAGGACGTGGGAGGGACATTTCTCCAGGGACAGAGATGGAGAATTACCTGTCACCTCAGAAAGTCTCACTGAAAACTCCTCTCATGCCGTGGCCTACTAAGCTGACAGCACACCAGGAATTAGCCCACGCTGGCCTGTCAGTGTAGCTGCTCTGTCGCCTCCCAACAGAGATGATCTCAAGGAGCAGCTCTTTGCTTTGCAGAGCAGGCTGAGAGTAGCAATGGCCCTGCCCAGAGGGCCGAAGGCGATGCCAGAGCCGCAGCCCGCAGCGGTTTGCTGTGGGGCAGGGAAGGCAGAGGGAGCGAGGGGAGGCCGGGCTGTGCGTGCCGAGGGTGCGAGCGCAGCAGGCAGGTTTGGGGAGCCGTGTGCCGGGGGGCGCGGAGGGCTGCGCTGGGCGCGCTGTGCGCGGGGGCGGTGCGGAGGAAACGCTGCGGAGCCGCGCGGGGCCCGGCGGGCGGAGCGGCAGCGCCCCCTGCTGGCCCCGCCCGGCCCCGCCCGCGGCGGTTCGTGCCCGGCCGCAGCCGCGGCTCCTCCGCCCGTGGCACCCAGCGCGCAGTAATACACGGCCGCGTCCCCGCGCCGGGGCCGGGACAGGTACAGCGTGCTGGACTTGCGATCTTCCGACACTGACAGACTCCCCGCCTTGTCCGGCAGCTCTTTGGACCCTTTGTTAGCGCTCACGAGGTATTCAGGGCCCCGGCCCGGGAGCTGACGGTACCAGTAGATCAATTCTGTCCTTTGTATGTTGGGGTGGGAGCAGTTGATGTTGATTCCCGTGCCCTCGGTGGTCTCTGCCAACGGCTCCTGCTGCACCTGAGCTCTGACCACAACCACTGCCGAGAAATGAGAAGGAAAGGCCATGGGTCAACATTGATCACCTAGCTCCATCGTCTCTTTTCCCATAGAGACAGTCAGGAGCAGGGGGAGTGAGACAGAGCCAGACTGGGAAAATAAATTAGGAGGAATGCACGTTATCAGGCATGGAGGGTGATGCCGGTGTGGGTGGGAATTTGAAATTGATACACGGAGAAATAAATATGTCAAGCTGCATGGAGGGATGGATAGCAAGGGGGAAAAGGGACAGGAGGGTTGGGTGCAAAACAGGGAAGGTTGGAGGCCTGAATTCAGAAGAACAATAACTGCTGATGCACAGGAAGATGTGAGGATATATGGAAGAATTAACACATGCAGGAGATAAAAGTTGTGCCTACAGATACGAAAGAATCAGAGGGAGAGATGAGAGAGGTGTCAGAGCAGGAAGAGAGGTGAGGGATGATGCTTGGAAAGAAGGGTCAGGATGTGTGGGTGGATGGATGAAGTGTAGACAGGGAAAGGAGCTGTTACAATGAAAGGTAGAGGGCTCTAATCAGGGCAATAATAACGTAAACAGGCAGGGGAAGTAGAAGGGTCCACTGACAAGCAGGCACAAAACGCAAGCAGGCTCACACCGACAGAGATAGAGACTCGGAGGGTTTGGAAAAGGGGATGAGAGATGACAGAGCGCCAAAGAAGGGGGGAAGACACGTTGAAAGAGGGAGAGGAGCTGGCTCTGGGATTCCTGGGGAACATCCCCGACCCAGTCCCGGGCCTCATTGTCTGCCGCCAGCCCCGCGCACCGAGCAGCACCGCGGCCAGCGCCGCCAGCCCCGCGTCCCGGCACCGCCGCATCTCGCCGCTCCGCCGTCCGAGCATCACTGACCCCGCCAGCCGTGGCTCCTCTCCCCTCCCCTTCCCTTCTCTCCCCTCCCTTCCCTGCCGTCGCCAGCTCCGCCCCGGCACTGAGCCCTGTGGCGGTTCCGCTGGGGCTCTTGCCTGGGCTCAGAGCGCTCAGGGGCTGTGCACGGGCGCAGCTTGGTCTCCTGGCAAATGGACTCTCCCCCTCCTCCAGCAAGGACATCCCAGCGAGAATCAGCCTACACAGCGCCAGCCGTGCAGGGACGGCAGCGGGGCCCTGAACCAGGAGATGGAGCAATTTCCCGGAGCTGTTTCCGAGCTCAGGAACTGGAAACATCCTGCAGATGGCAGAAAGCCTCCCTTCAGCTGCCCCTCTGCAGTCTCAGGACGATCCCTAAAAGTTGTATTGTGGCCAAAGGAGTTTGAGGACAGAGGTGCACATGGGTGTGTGGGTGTCAGGGGCAGGGGTTATTATTTCTTCTGGACTATTGCTTAATAAAACTCTCCATGTTCCATCTCATGAGCAGTTCCGAAGACCAGGTCCATCTTCTCTGTTTCCTCTCAAAAAGCAGTACTAGAAAGCAAGAAAGTCGGCCTGAGACATCTCTTCTCCAAGATGAGCAGGCCAACCCCTTGTGCTCTCCTTGCATGTCAGATTTGTCAGGCCTCTAATTGACTTGGTGGCTTTGGTTGGGCTTGCTTCAGGATGAAGATTTCCTTCTCAGAACAAGGATCTCCAGTGTGGATGTAATGCTCCAGGTATGGTCACACAAGGACCAAAGGGGCAGGGTCACCTTCTTGGACTTGCTGACAGCACTTAGACACACAACTCAGGATGCAGTTGGCCTCCCTTGCTGCAAGTGCACACTGCTCTCTCGTGTTCTGCTCAGTGTCTCCTGAAATCCCTCACTCTTTTCTCTGAGGGGTCTGTCCATGTCTTCTGAAGAGGAGCTGTGCCTGACAGTCAAGGTCTGTTCCTCTCACTGGGTGTTACCCATGGACTTCAGCGAGCCCCCCTCTTTCCAGTACTCATGGTGTTGATAAAAACATTAACAGTATTAACATTAACAAGGCCTTCCTACTGATTTCTATACCTAGGCCTGGGCTATGCACAGAAATGACAACTCTGAGCTGGGTAGAGCAGCCACTTTCCCACCCACCTTACCCCTGAATCCATTTGTCACTAATTTGGTCATAAAGGAAACATGAGAGAGGCTGTGTTAGGTCTTGTTAAATCCTAGGTACAAATCTCCCCTGCTCTTCTTTTCTCTGCAGTGCCTGTTACCATGTGATAAAGCAATGAGCTTGGCCCTCAGCTATTCTCGAACAGCAGCTCAAAAGCAGATCCATGAAGAAAAGAGTCAGCCCTGGCTGAGCTTGCCAGCAGAACTCCCTGGCACTGATGTCCCTGAGGTCACAAAAGGAAAGGAAGAAGCCCTCAGCTGCACCACCTGCACGTTGGATCTGAGCACAGGCTGACAGACATTCAGGAGCTGAGATGGGCTTAGAAAACTGGCCCAGTGTGCAAAGTCCTGGTTCAAATCAAGGGTTCTGGATGTAGCTGTGGGAGAGCAGGAGGCTTTGGGCTTGAGGTCTAGAGTCCAGTGTCTCTTCTCTGCTAGGGGCAGTTGCTGGCCACTCAGACCATGATTCCAATGTGGGGCCAAACGTCCTTTTGGGCTGAAGTCCAAAGCAGTCACCAGTTCTTTGGCTTTCCTGGAGGGACAGGAAAAGGACAGCTCAGGATATCAGGACTGCATTTCAGGATCACTTCCCTGCACTGATCTGTTGCAGGCTGATGCCATCACCTCTCAGCTGTACTCCAGTGCCAACATGTCCACCACTAATTCAGCGCAAACCACACAAAACCAACACCTACTTTGCTACAGCCTCCTTTCAGGTAGTTACAGAAAGCAGCAAGGCTCCCCTGAGCCTCCTCTTCTCCAGGCTAAATACCCCCATATCCCACCCCAGCTCCTCATAGGACTTACCCTCTCAAGCTTCACCATCTTCACTGCCCTTCTCTGCACACACTCCAGCCCCTCCATGTCTTTCTTTTCATGAGGGGCCCCAAAGCTGAGCACAGGACTCGAGGTTCTTTGCCAAGGCCCAGAACAGGGAGATGGTCACTGCCCTGGTCCTGCTGGCCACACTATTTCTGGTACAGGCCAGGTGCCATTGGCCTTCCTGGCCACCTCAGCACACCATTGTCTTCTCCAAGGCTGCAGGGGAATCTCTGCTCTGTCACCTGAAGCACCTAGGCCCCCTCCTTCTTCACTGACTTGGTGTCTGCAGAGCTCTTTCTCCCACTTTCTCTCACTCTTTTTCTCACTCCTCTCTCCCAGCTGCTGCACACCTTTTTGAACCCTTTCTCTGATATATTATCACAGAAGTGCTGCCAGTGCTGCTGATGGGCTCAGCTTTGGCCATAGGTGGGTCCTCCTTGGAGCCAGCTGGAAGTGGCTCTGTCTGACATGAGGTCAGCTTCTGGCACCTTCTCATAGAAGCCACCCCTGCAGTCCCTTCAGTACCGAAAGCTTGCCAAGGAAACCAAATGCACTGTCTATAACCTTGTCTTATTATGTGCAGAAGGTCTTTGCCTATAGGAACTTTGGCTTCAAGATAAACTCAGCCAGCTCATGGTGCCAGAGGAGGCTGCAGCTGCCTCTTGCTCCAGGCAATTACCCCACCTGCACCTGTATGCAAAACACAAGAAGGAAAAGGGCCAGTGGCTCAATTAAAGGATGGGAAAAAATGAAAAGAATGCAGGAACACTCATAGCATAGCCAAACCACATTTCAGCTCCTCTGTAAATGAATGTTATTCCTAAACATCTCCGCCTTTTGTACCGAGGGTATTTACCTTATAGTGAGTCCTGAGACAGCTTCACTGCTACTTCACTTCTCATGTCCTAACCTCAGCGTCTGTGGCCTGAGTGGAGTCTGGCAGAAGCTTCTAATAGTGCAGGAATTTTTTGTTCTTTTAATATGGGAATTCTTTGTGTGGCTGCAGCAATGTGGATATTCTCTAGTTTTTATATTAACCTTCACAGACAGACTTGGGATGTGGAGTGGTTCAATGTCTGAAAGAGACATGGATGTCAGCTGGGAGTGTGCTGTGCTTTGTGTCTGTCTTACAGCAGGAGAACTGCCAAGCCCTTGAGGTCTTCTGGAGTTTTAACCCCAGGAAGCAACCGAGTACATACAGATGCTTGCTCATCCCTCACACCAACAGCTGCCCCCACGGGATGGGGAGGAGAGTCGGAATAAAAGTAAACACGCATAGGCTGAGATAAGAAAATTGTAATAATTGCAAGAAAGTAATATATAATGGTGATGATTATGATTATAATAATAGTAATAGTTTTGAAAAGGAAAGAGACAGACTGGAATAAACTCCAAGCAAAACAAGTGTTTGCACAAAAAGTGATGCACAACACAGTTGCTCAGCACCTACTGAGCAATGCCCAGCCAGTCCCTGAGCAGCGATTGGCACCTCCTGGACAACCTCACCCCAGTTTGTACACTGAGTATGGCATTTTATGGTGTAGAAGATCCTTTTCATAATTTGGATCAGCTGTCCTGACCATGATCCCTCCCATCGTACTGTGTACCTTGTCACTGGCAGATCATGAGGCAGTGGAAAGTCCTTGACTGGGGATAAGCACAACTGATTTAGAACTAAACCATGCTAAAACATCACTTTCATAATAAATCCAAAACATGGCATTGTGCCACCTTCTAAGGAGATGTAAGAGGGTGTTCTGCCTTGGGAGGGGTAAACCAGCTCAAACTTTGTCCTATTTGCAAATGCAATCAGTGATAGGTGGAGAAGGGGGGGTCACGCTGGTTTTGGTGTTGTGGAATGCTGAGAGCTGTCTGACTCATCAATCCCAAAATCAAACATTCTGAAAAAGACCAATATTTCCTGACACAAACTAACATTGGTGAGGATGGGGCAAGCAAAGTTCCTGACAAAGGAACAAATAAGCAACAGTACTGAAAACTTCACTAAAGCCGCTGAGCTGAGGGCTACTGAGGTGGCACAGCTCAATGAGCAACATCTGACAGTTGCTCGTGGCAGTGGAAGTCCCTCACTTTATACTATAAAAACCCAATTCCACTTTATAAGGGCAGTGAGTTCTAACACACCTTTCTAGGAGTATGTATAAAGATACTCCCTCATACCCACCTTGAGTGTGGGGAATCCCCTCCACGTCACTTCTCAAGGTAAGATGAAAGAGATTTTCTCATGGTCATTAGTATAGGTGAGTTACATAAATATCTACTAAATGATTATTAAGCTAGCTTTGAAATTACTGATTTGATGAACAGGGCGCTATATTAGGAGTTATAAATCTCTATACATTATAGTAAATAATTCTGATTAAAGCGTTTTCTCCTAATCATTGTCATTGTAAATCAAATTAATAATTCCTTTTATTCATATAAACATATTTAGGGTGCCATCGTTAAATGAAGCCCTTCAAGAAAAACATGTCCGGGAACAGCACCTCCTGCAAACACTCATACCCATTCTGACACACTCCTTCTCTTTGGCAGCAGGACTCCTAGCAAAACCCTCTGTGGTACAACTTCCTCACTCAAGATTAGGGTGTAATGATTGACCCTTGTCTGGGGATAACAATGCCCAGAAGAGTGAGGTGATCATCTTATAAACCTGGGAATTTCACTGCCATATCGTGGATCAGCCACCTTACCGAATGCAATGAAAAAGTATTTGGCTGTCGTGAAGAATATGGGATGTTTTGGGTAGGGACCAGAGCGATGGAAAGGGAATGATGGAGGCTGTGGGGCTGCAGGGCCAAGATGCTGCCTGTGCCGGTGTCGGTGTCGGTGTCGGTGTCGGTGTCGGTGTCGGTGTCGGTGCCGGTGTCGGTGTCGGTGTCGGTGTCGGTGTCGGGCGGGGAAGCGCCCCGGGAGCCCGGGACGAGCGCAGCAGCAGCGCCCCCTGCTGGCCCCGCCCGGCCCCGCCCGCGGCGGTTCGTGCCCGGCCGCAGCCGCGGCTCCTCCGCCCGTGGCACCCAGCGCGCAGTAATACACGGCCTCGTCCCCGAGCCGGGGCCGGGACAGGTACAGCGCGCTGGACTTGCGATCTGCCGACACCGACAGCTGTCCTGCAATGTTCGGCAGGTCCCTAGATGCTCTAGCAATGAGTGCGAGGAATTCGGGACTTCGACCCGGGAGCTGACGGTAGAAATGGATGTAGTCCTCTGGCAGTTTAGTGGGGTGAGAGCAGCTGATGTTGATGCCCGTGCCCTCGGTGGTCTCCAGCCATGGCTCCTGCTGCACTTGGGCTCTGCCTGAAGCCACTGATGGGGACAGAAAAAGGACAAACCTGACATCCGACATTGCCCCAGTGCAAGGAACAAATCCCGCAGGAGCAGGCAGGAAGGTAAAGAGATAATGAGGGAAATAGTTGCCAGAGGATTTCAAGACATGCGGGAATGGAAGTGTCCCTTAATGATTTCTGGACAGATGCCTATATGAATGAGAGGAGGATTGGGGCAGTCACAGGAAAATGGGAGGATGGGGGAGAAAGCAGAAAGAGACAGAAAGAAAAGTAGCAAGGGGTAAGGACTGACTTTGTGAGATATAAAGAAGGAATGCTTGTACAGGGTTGGGCAAAGAACAGAACCCGGAGATATCTGAGGCAGTATGGGATAGAGAAGAGGGAGGGATGAAGGGGATCTCAGTTCGCGGGAAGAGGTCTGCGAAGAAGCCAGGGCAGGACGGCAGCCTCCAGGGACCTGCGGGACACCCCAACCCCAGCCGCGGTCCCGTCGCCACTGCCACCCCCGCGCACCGAGCAGCACCGCGGCCAGCGCCTCCAGACCCGCGCTCCGACACCGCCGCATCTCGCCGTTCCGCCGCCCGAGCATCGCTGACCCCCTCAGCCCCGGCTCTCTGCTCTGGTCGTGCCGCCGCCTCTCCTCTCCGACACCACCAGCTCCGCCCCGGCCGGGCTCAGCCCCCGCCTCTCACAGCACCCGCACAATCAGTGACACACGGACGTTTGGCATCGCCAGGCACAAGACACAGCTGTGTCCCATCGCACACACCACCGACACTGCATCGGAAGCACATCCACTCCGCCATTGGCAGCACACGGCCGCCACGATTCCCGAGCCTCTCTCCATGCCCACAAGGCAAAGCTCCTCCTTTGGCCTCTGCAGCTCTGCTGACAGCGGCTGTGTCACGGCTGGGACGCAGGGGACGGGGGCTGCCAGCCGTGCTGAGGCCCCACCCGTGTTGTTTGTCCTGAATTACAGTGAGCATCCAAGCTGCAGTGAAACCCTCCTTGTTGGGCCTGAAATCAGCATCAGCGGAGCGGGAGCTTTGGAGGGGCTGGAAAAGGAGTGCTCAGGAGTCAGGGGCTGCATTTCAGTGCTTCTTCCCTGCACACATCTCTAACGGGCAGGTCCTGTCACCACTCAGCGGCACTCAGGCACCTTCTGACCCTCGGAAGCTGCTGCTAGGTGCTGTTCAGGCCCAGAGCAGTGCACAGGATCCCTGGCATAGGCAGGAAATTCCCTCCCAATGAGGGACACACACGGACAGGTTCATGCACACCACTTTGGAGTCATACACAAATTTCTGCTTCACACATGTCCACGCAAACGGAGCTGCTCCAAGATCACAGGACACAGGAACACAGGAGCAGCCCTGGGCTCTGCTGAGGACATGTGGTGCCAAAAGCAGCAGGGCTGGAGTGTGAAAGGTCAAGGTCCCAGGCAGGCAGAGGACTATTTTTCTTTACTTAGTGACTGCACAACGTGGAGATGAGTCAAAATAGTCCAGAAAACTTTTCTGAGGGAAGTGTTATGATGGATGAGGTCAAAACCATCAGATCATTGTGCACACGTGGGAAAGCAACTTCTGATGAGCATTGGGATGAGCTGAGGGTCCCTTCCTCCAAGTTCAGCCTCGCACAGACACATCCTCTCCCTCCCCTGGGTTGTTGTACAGCTGAGGAAGCTCTCTGCACTAGGGTGTCTTGCACAGCACAGAGGTACAAGGCACTGTCAGAGACCTCCACTTCCTCCACCCGCAGGACACTGTATTTCCCCGTGGTGTTCAGATGTGTGCTGATACGGCCACTGTGCTTGGAGCCAGTCCCTGACTGATAGGAGAGCAGCTGTGGGGCTTGGCCTTTCCGTAGCTGGTACCAGAGCAAGGCACTAAAATAACTGGTCTGGTATTTGCAGGTTGTCTGGAAGGGGTGTCTCTGCTTCACCATGACTTGTCCATCTTCCTGGGTGATTGTGATCTGCCCCGTGGTGCCTGGAAGAAAGTGGAGGTCAGCAGAACCACAGGGAAGGACAATGAGGAGCAAAACAAAGTGAGTGGAAAATCCTGGTGGAGAAAGCTCTCTGCCCTGTAGAGGAGTCCTGAGTGATTTTGGACAGGAGTTCAGAGCTCTTTGAATGGCATGATCGAATAAGACCTGTGCTGTGTCCTTCTAATGCTCCTACTGCTCAGAGGTCTAGGGAACAGCCCTTCATGCCTGAAATGTGTGTGCTTGAACCAGCACCTCTCCTGCTGGCTGAGTGGCTCACAGAGGAACAGAGAAAAGATTCATCCTGTTTCCCTATCCCTGTAAACTCTGAGGGATCCTTGATCCTTGATTATACACAACGGTGAGCTTGGAAAGAGGGAGCCTAGATTGTGTTGCCAGCCTGGAGAAAAACTGGAAACCGTGGCCGACCCGTGGCAGCCTGAAGGTAGATTTGGGCACCTTATTATGGCAGTGAAATGAGAACTTGTAGGTCCCTGGGGCAGCTTTCACAGAATCAGTGGATTTATATTAAAATGGGGGGTATAGCGGACTGCAGAGACAGCTGAAATCTCCTATAGTGACTGCAGGAGGATGAGAAGAGAGAGACAAAGGAAGATGGACTGAAGGGGAGAAAAAAGACAAAGACGGGCTCTGAAGTTTCCCTTCTCTCTCTTCCCTTTTCCTTTACAAATTTAAGAGCTTCTTGAGCAAACACTTGCAAAATCACAAAGAGCAGCAGAGATTTCTCAGCCTTTTCCGTCTTTTCACTGCTATTTCCCCACATGGTCCTGATAAGACTGTTGAGGATTTCCTGGAGGGAGGAAGAAGAAGAAGGGTGCCTTAGGGAAAAGCCAGGACTTACCCAGGAGCTGGCCTAGGAAGACCGTGAGGATGAGATATGTGAGGTGCATGCCGAGACCAAGCTGCGAGTTTGCTGACTAAGGAAGAGTCAGAAAGCAGCTCCCAGCCCCGAGAGAACAGAGCTGCCGGAAACGAGTCTCTTGGAAGGGGGGGTGGGGGGACTGTGTGTGCAAAGGAAGCACTGCTGGGCATTTGGGAGGTCAGGGGCTTCTTCTCCAATGCATTTTCTCTTTTTCTCGTGGTGTTGTCAGGTATGTGACGTCTCTGTTATTTCCTGTGGGGACAGAAGGCTCTTCTGTCTCATTCTCTCCCTTATCACCTAGTGATTGTTGTCACTGGGTGCTTTGTTTATCACTTTCCCTTTTCCTTGTACTTCCCTTTGAAAGGAAAAGGGACTTGGTCTACGCCTTAGAGGACCAGACAATCTCGGCTTTCACGTGCCCTGACTGTGGCCTCTGCTGAACTTGCTCAGCCCAGTGAGTTCCTCAAGATGCTGAAAGACTCCTGTCCCCAAGGCAAATGGGGTCTCTAGATCAAGTCTCTGGAGGGAAATCTCATGTGGAGCTCAGTCTTTCAAGTGTCTCCCTCCAACACTTGCAGCATGGCTGAATCCTGGCATCTGTTTTTCAGAGGTCGCAAAAGTGGCAAAAGTGAAGGAAAAGGGACCAATCAGTTTCCAATGGAAGGCTGCTGCGACAGAGTCATCAGGAGGTTTGAAATGCTTCTCTACTCCAACAGATTTATGGTTTTCCTTCCCAGTTATTCTACTATTTCAGTAAGGTGCTGAATCCTCTCTCACGGGTGTTTGTGGACACCTGAGGGTTAGACCAAAATGTAGAGAACTGAATTCCAGCCTCAGGCAGTATTCAAAGTACACCTTCCTTTCCCATCCAGATGGGAAAGGGGCTTCTCATCCACGTTTCAGTACTTAGGAGAGACATTTCTCCAGGGACAGAGATGGAGAATTACCTGTCACCTCAGAAAGTCTCAATGCAAACCACTCTCATGCCATGACCTACTAAGCTGACAGCACTGCATGAATTAGCCCACGCTGGCCTGTCAGTGCAGCTGCTCTGTCGCCTCGCACCAGAGATGCTCTCAAGGAGCAGCTCTTTGCTTTGCAGAGCAGGCTGAGAGTAGCAATGGCCATGCCCAGAGGGCCGAAGGCGATGCCAGAGCCGCAGCCCGCAGCGGTTTGCTGTGGGGCAGGGAAGGCAGAGGGAGCGAGGGGAGGCCGGGCTGTGCGTGCCGAGGGTGCGAGCGCAGCAGGCAGGTTTGGGGAGCCGTGTGCCGGGGGGCGCGGAGGGCTGCGCTGGGCGCGCTGTGCGCGGGGGCGGTGCGGAGGAAACGCTGCGGAGCCGCGCGGGGCCCGGCGGGCGGAGCGGCAGCGCCCCCTGCTGGCCCCGCCCGGCCCCGCCCGCGGCGGTTCGTGCCCGGCCGCAGCCGCGGCTCCTCCGCCCGTGGCACCCAGCGCGCAGTAATACACGGCCGCGTCCCCGAGCCGGGGCCGGGACAGGTACAGCGTGCTGGACTGACGATCTGCCGACACCCACAGATGACCCGCCTTGTCCGGCAGCACTTTGGACCCTCCAGCAGTGAGCACGAAGAGTTCGGGGCCCCGTCCCGAGAGCTGACGGTACCAGAAAATTGTTTCACCGGCCCGTATGTTGGGGTGTGAGCAGCTGATGTTGATGCCCGTGCCCTCGGTGATCTCCAGCCACGGCTCCTGCTGTATCTGGGCTCTGGCCACAGTCACTGTCGGGGAGAAAAGAAGAATCACTTTCCTTCAGCAGCAAATGCCGTGCACGGGGAAAGAGAAGAGGTCAGAGGGGAACAGATCAGAGTTAACTGGGATATGTTCTAATAATAAAGCACGGAGAGACTATTTCTTTCGAGACTGACTACTTGGGAATATGAATGTATGTGGGATATTTTGGCGAACTGTTAGGCTGAAGAAGGGAAGACTGGGATGAGGAAAAGAGATTGGTTGGAATGAATGGATGTGTGGAAGAATGAATGAATGAATGAATGATTGAATGGCTAAAGAAATGGAGTGGTCAAGCGAGCAAGCTCGGAGGCAATGGATTCATTGATGAGAGAAGGGATGACGGCAGTGGGTGAAAAGGAGCGAGGAGGAGCAGCAGTGCCAGAGACAAACCCGAGCCCAGTGTTGTTCCCAGGCAGAGCCAGACACAGCCCCAGCCCCAGTCCCGGCTCTGCCAGCCCCGCGCACCGAACAGCACCGCGGCCAGCGCAGCCAGCTCCGTGCTCCGACACCGCCGCATCCCGCCGCTCCTCCGGCCGGGAATCTCTGTCCCACTCAGACACAGCTCTCTGCTCCGGCCGTGCCGCCTCCTCTCCCACGTTTGCACTTCTCTGCTCTCCTCTCCTCCGCTGCCAGCTCCGCCTCGGGGCTCAGCCCTGCCCCGGCGCCTCTCGGGCTCTCGCCGAGTCCTGGCAGGGAAAGAAGGGGAGGAGAGCGCGGTGGGAGTGGGGCGGCGGTCGGGTCTGTGCACGGCGGAGGCGGCGGGGCCGGGGTGTGTGGCAGGGGATCGGGCAGTTTTCATGGAGCTCAAGATTGACAGTCCACGTGCTCCTTTCACTCTCATAATCTGTGCGCTCACATCCCCCGACTGCTGTCACGTGGGGTCTCCTGAATTGTCCTTCAAGGCACTGAAAAGAAATCCACTCACACGGATACTTGAAGTGGACGGGAGCCCTCACTCTGTCTATCTCCCTGTCCACTAAACCAAGCTGATGCCACACAGGGAAGAGCAGCTGTGCACTGGCAGGGAGAGACATGTGTGTGTGTGTGTGTGTGTGTGTGAGCACTGCCAGCCATGCTGAGGCACTCACAACGTTTCAAATGGAATTAAGCTGAGAATCCAAACTCGGGTGAAACCATCCTTTCTGGGGCGTGCAATTGGCAGGAGCGGAGTGTGATGTTTAGAGCAGCTGGAGAAGGAGGGCTCAGGAAGCAGGGATTGCATGTCAGTGCCACTTCACTGGACACATCTTGTGCAGGCTGCTACATCATTTTGGAACTGCACCCTGACTCCTTCTGAATCTGGGAAAATGCTGCTCTGTGATGCAGAGCATTGGAGAGTGTCTCCAGTGAGATCTGCACCTTTCACCTGTTGAGAAACACACACACTCACACACACACACACGCGCACACACACACACACACACACACACACACACACACAGAGGGTCATGAACATCAGTGTGGATTCATGCAAGAATTTGTGCTCCCACATGGATTCTTGTGGACCATGGCTGCACACAAGTGCCCGCAAACCAGGATTACAGGCAGGAACAAAACTAACCATGGATGCTGCTGAGGACACCTGGGAACAACTGAACAACTGTTGCAGGGCTGGAGCCTTGTGGGGCAGGATAGGGAGCCAGGCAAGCCAGTGGCATTGTTTGTGTACTCACAGTCTGAACGGAGGGTAAGATGTCAAATGAGGCCCAAATACCTCCCTGAGGGCAGTTTTAACACAACTTGGTCGAAACCAGCAGCCCCGTGTCCACACATGGGGAGGTAAAAACCGGTGACCATGGGGCTGAGCTGGGGAGTGGAGAGGCCATATATGTAAGTGTATGGGTACAGATACATGTTGGGATGTGCTTTATGTGTGCACATCTCTGTACAGGAATGTTCCTGTAGATGTGCATGCAAAGGCTTGGGTGCAGGAGCAGGAATAGGAGTGAGTGTGCGTCTTTGCATATCTGTGGGTACATGTCAGAAGGAGAAGTGTCTGTGCCTGAGTCTGCACATGGGCTCGTTTAGAAATGTGTGTGCACACACCTCTTCGAAAATGCAGATGTAGGAGTTACTCTTTGGGAGTGTGCAAGCTCCAGAGTGTGTTTGTGGTACCGTAAACTTGTGTATGTACAGTACGACTACTTTAATTACTTCTTCTTCTACTCCGGGTGCTGTTTTCTTCCCAGAAAGGCTTCCGGGATGTGATGGGCCACAGGAGAAACCATACCAATTAAAATGAGGGCAAATAGGCATTGAGTGTGTCTGTCTTTTCCCTGTCATTTGTCAGCAGGTTCACCGAGCAATGAGACAACATCTCCTGAGCGGTCCTTTCTCTGACAAGAGGCTCAGCAATACCTTCTTTGATTCCGTTGACACCGCGGCTGGCATTTCCTCTCCAGCAGACCTGTTTTGTGCACGTTGGAGGTGAGCATCCTTGTGCTCGGAGGAGTGTCTCATGGAAGGCCAGGTCCTGTGCTGCAGCCGTGCGCGCTCCCGGCCGGGGTCCCGCGGGGTCCCGAGAGCGGCTCGGTCCTTGCTGGCCGTGCTCGCCCCCTGCTGGCCCCGCCCATGGCGGTTCGTGCCCGGCCGCAGCAGCGGCTCCTCCGCCCGTGTCCCTCAGCGCGCAGTAATACACGGCCGCGTCCCCGAGCCGGGGCCGGGACAGGTACAGAGCGCTGGACTTGCGATCTGCCGACACCCACAGATGACCCGCACTGTCCGGCAGCTTTTTGGACTCCTTCACAGTGAGCGCGAGGAATTCGGGTCCCCGGCCCGGGAGCTGACGGTACCACACGATCGTGTCGCCAGTCCCTATGTCGGAGTGAAAGCAGCTGATGTTGATGCCCGTGCCCTCGGTGATCTCCAGCCACGGCTCCTGCTGTATCTGGGCTCTGGCCACATGCACTGTCGGGGAGAAAAGAAGAATCACTTTCCTTCAGCAGCAAATGCCGTGCACGGGGAGAGGGAAGAAGGCAGAGGACAGATCAGAGCTAACTGGTATAGGTTCTGAGAATAAAGCATGGAGAGACTATTCCTTCGAGAAGCATTGCTTGGGAATAAGAATGAAAGTGGGATATTTTGTAGAACTGTCAGTCCAAAGATGGGGAGATTGGGATGAGGAAAAGAGATTGGCTGGAATGAATGGATGTGTGGATGAATGAATGAATGAATGAATGAATGAATGAATGAACGAATGAATGAATAAAAAAATGTATGAATGGATGAATGAAGGAGTAGCTAAAGAAATGGAGTAGTCAAACAGGCAAGCTCAGAGGGAATGGATTCATTGACGAGAGAAGGGCTTACGGCAGTGGGTGAAAAGGAGCGAGGAGGAGCAACAAATCCTGAGCCCAGTGTTGTTCCCAGGCAGAGCCAGACACAGCCCCAGCCCCGGCTCCGCCACCCCCGCGCACCGAGCAGCACCGCGGCCACCGCCACCAGCTCCACGCTGCCGCACCGCCGCATCCCGCCGCTCCTCCGGCCGAGCATCGCTGTTCCTGCCAGCCCCGGCTCTCTGCTGCAGCCGTGCCGCCCCCTCTCCGACGTCTCCACTTCTCTGCTCTCCACCGCTGCCAGCTCCGCCCCGGCGATGAGCTCTGCGCTGGCGTTGTTCAGCCTCTCGCCGAGTCCCGGAAGGGAACGGAAGGGGAAGTGAGCGCCGTGAGAGTGGGGCGGTGGTCGGGTCTCTGCACGGCAGAGGCGGCGGGGCCGGGGTGTGTGGCAGGGGATCGAGCTGTTATCATGGAGCTCAAGATTGATAGTCCATGTGCTCCTTTCACTCTCATAATCTGTGCGCTCACATCCCCCGACTGCTGTAACTAGGGGTTTCCTGAATTGTCCTTCAAGGCACTGAAAAGAAATCCACTCACATGGATTCTTGAAGTGGACAGGATCCCTCACTCTGTCTGTCCGCCTGTACGCAAAACCAAGCTGATGCCACACAGCAGCTGTGCACTGGATGGGAGAGATGTGTCTGTGTGTGTGTGTGTGTGTGTGTGCAAGCGCTGCCAGCCATGCTGAGGCACTCCCAACATTTAAAATGGAATTAAGCTGAGAATCCACTTTGCATGAAACCATCCTTGTTGGGGCATGCAACTGGCAGGAGCAGAGCGTGATGTTTAGAGCATCTGGAGAAGGAGGGCTCAGGAAGCAGGGACTGCATGTCAGTGCCTCTTCCCTGGACACATCTTGTGCAGGCTGCTACATCATTTTGGAACTGCACCCTGACTCCTTCTGAATCTGGGAAAATGCTGCTCTGTGATGCAGAGCATTGGAGAGTGTCTCCGGTGAGATCTGCACCTTTCACCTGTTGAGAAACACACACACACACACACACACACACACACACACAGAGGGTCATGAACATCAGTGTGGATTCATGCAAGAATTTGTGCTCCCACATGGATTCTTGTGGACCCGGGCTGCACACAAGTGCCCACAAATCAGGATTATACGCAGGAACAAAACTAACCATGGATGCTGCTGAGGACACCTGGGAACAACTGAACAACTGTAGCAGGGCTGGAGCCTTGTGGGGCAGGAGAAGGAGTCAGGCAAGCCAGTGGCATTGTTTGTGTACTCACAGTCTGAACGGAGGGTAAGATGTCAAATGAGGCCCAAATACCTCCCTGAGGGCAGTTTTAACACAACTTGGTCGAAACCAGCAGCCCCGTGTCCACACATGGGGAGGTAAAAACTGGTGACCATGGGGCTGAGCTGAGGAGTGGAGAGGCCATATATGTAAGTGTATGGGTACAGATACATGCTGGGATGTGCTTTATGTATGCACATCTCTGTACAGGAATGTTCCTGTAGATGTGCATGCAAAGGCTTGGGTGCAGGAGCAGGAATAGGAGTGAGTGTGCGTCTTTGCATATCTGTGGGTACATGTCAGAAGGAGAAGTGTCTGTGCCTGAGTCTGCACATGGGCTCGTTTAGAAATGTGTGTGCACACACCTCTTCGAAAATGCAGATGTAGGAGTTACTCTTTGGGAGTGTGCAAGCTCCAGAGTGTGTTTGTGGTACCGTAAACTTGTGTATGTGCAGTACGAGTTCTTTAATTATTTCTTCTCCTACTCCGAGTGCTGTTTTCTTCCCAGAAAGGCTTCAGGGAGGCTCAGGGATGTGATGGACGACAGGAGAAACCATACCAACTAAAATGAGGGCAAATAGGCATTGAGTGTGTCAGTTTTTTCCCTGTCCTTTGTCAGCAGGTTCACCGAGCAATGAGACAACATCTCCTGAGCGTTCCTTTGGCTGCCAAGAGGCTCAGCAATACCTTCTTTGATTCCGTTGACACCGCGGCTGGCATTTCCTCTCCAGCAGACCTGTTTTGTGCACGTTGGAGGTGAGCATCCTTGTGCTCGGAGGAGTGTCTCATGGAAGGCCAGGCCGTGTGCTGCAGCCGTGCGCGCTCCCGGCCGGGGTCCCGCGGGGTCCCGAGCGCGGCTCGTGCCCCGTGCAGCGGCAGCGCCCCCTGCTGGCCCCGCCCGGCCCCGCCCGCGGCGGTTCGTGCCCGGCCGCAGCCGCGGCTCCTCCGCCCGTGGCACCCAGCGCGCAGTAATACAAGGCCGCGTCCCCGAGCCGGGGCCGGGACAGGTACAGCGCGCTGGACTTGCGATCTGCCGACACCGACAAACTCCCGAGAGGCTCCAGCACTGGTTTTGTGCCTTGGACAGCCATTGCTACCAGCTGGGGAGGTTGATCTGGGAGCTGACGATACCAATAGGTAGCATCTGCAGTAATTTGGGGGTGCAAGCAAGTGAGGTTCAGGCCGGTGCCTTCGGTGGTCTCTGCCCACGGCGTCTGCTGCACTCGGTCTGTGTCCGCAGCCACTGCTGGGAAAGAAGGAAGAAATTAAAAAGATCGTCAAAACCGTGCAATTCCGAGGCTTCTTTTGCCACACAGTCAGGAACAGTGGCCACAAGACAGAGGCAGACTGGAATGGATGTGAGGGAAATCCAAATACATGCATGCATAGATTAGGCAGAAGTCAGGTCCACACATGCATGGATGGATGGGGAAGAGTCAAAGTGAAGAACCGAATGCTGTATTCAGGGCAAAAATAAATGCTGAATGTACGGGGCAAAATACAGGTGCATAGAAAAACAGACATACGTGCAAGCAGGCTTTACCGACAGAAGTCATGAAGGCTTCTGAAGATGAGTGATGGTAGAGAGGCAAGGAGAGGGAAAGAGTTGCGGAGGAAAGGGAACAATCCGCGCCAGTCTCCCTGGGGAATATCCCAGCCCCATCCCCAACCCCCTTCGTGTCAAACCCCGCGCACCGAGCAGCACCGCGGCCAGCGCCGCCAGCCCCGCGGCTCGACCCCGCCGCATCCCGCTGCTCCACATCCCGAGCCTCGCTGTCCCTGCCAGCCCCGCTCTCTGCTCCGGCAGCGCCACCTCCTCTCCTCTGCTCTCCCCTCCGTCGCCGCCAGCTCCGCCCCGGGGCTGAGCCCCGCGTCGGTGCCGCTCGGGTTGTAGCCGAGTCCTGGCTGGATGCCAGGGGGGAGGTGCCAGCGGTGGGAGCGGGGCGGCGATCAGAGCTGCGGGGCCAAGTGCCCGGACCGGGAGCCGTTTGTCCCGGGGAGCACAGGACTGCCAGATTATTTTCTCCCTTCTCCCTCATTATCTATTCCTCCCCGTTCCCCCTCCGCTGGCGCGTGAGGATTTCAGAATTGTCCTTCCGGGCATAAATGTTTGCATAAATGGACAAGGGGCACAAGAGGAAGAGGGCCTTGCTGAGCTCAAGACCCTGGGCTCATTGCCTGTCAAAGAGAGCATCTGTGCTGGCAGAGATTCAAAAGGTGGGAAAACTGTTTCATCATATCAGTGGGAAGAGAGGAGTGGCATTCTGTGAAAGAAACAACTTTGCAGTCAGGAAAGTCAGTGAGGAAGGAGGGAGAGTAGCTGCTCCAGGTGCCAGAGCACTGATATTTCTACAGTCTGTGATGAAGACCGTGATGAGTCAGGTTGTCCCACTACAGCCTATGCAGGTGCATGGTAGGGCAGAGATCCATCCCATGGAAGATCCAAAGCCACAGCAGGTGGATGGGCCCTTAAGGAAGGTGTGACCCCGTGGGAAGGCCCCACTGGAGCAAGGTCCTGGCAGGACTGTGTCTCCATGGAAAGGAGCCCATTCAGGAGCTGATTTTCTGGAAGGACCTGTGGACACCCGGGGGACCCATCCTGGGGGCATCTCTTCCTGAAAGACTACACTCCATAGACAGGACGAGTTCTGAAGCAGTTGGTGGAGAACTGCAGCCCATAGAAAGGACCTGTGTTGGAGAGATTCTTGCAGGATTGTCTCCCATGGGAGGGACAACAGGCTGGAGCAGGGAAAGACCATGAGGAGGAAGGAATGGCTGAGGCGTTATGAACTGAATGTATTGCCCATTTCCTGTCCCCCTGAAAGACGTCTAGGCAGAAATTTAGGAGTGAAGCTCAGCCTGGGAGGAAAGGAGGAAAGTGGAGAAAGTGTTTTTGGGTTTGCACTAATTTCTGCTTTTCCTCTTCTAAACTTGTAAATCAATTTAATTAATTTCCCCGAGTCGACTCAGTTTTTCCCATGACAGTAAAAGTGAGGGATCTTCCTGTCCTTATCTGAACCCACCGTCCCTTCATTGCAATTTCTCCCCTGTCCTGTTGATAGAGGGGAAGCAATAGAGCAGCTTGGGGCTGTCTGGCAGTCTGCCGAGGTCAACCCAACCCCATCAGGCCGTGCTTATGCTGCACCAGCATCACAAAAGAAACAGTCAGCAATGTTTTAGTGCAGAAAGGACATTTCAGCAGCAGTGACACCTGTAAGGAGAAGTCCACAGAGCCCACTGTCCATACCAACAGCACTGGTAGGAAGATGACTTTCTTTGTCATGATAGTGCTTTTCACCAACAAGTTTGCAGATGGTGTCATAATGACTAAAGGACAAGGCTGAGATGATCAGGAACTCAGTCATACCTAGGAAGAATTGGGAGAATGAAATCAGGAAATGCAAATGGTAATGCTGGTGACAAGGAATGACTCCAGCATCTGGAGGTGACACAGCAGATCTCCAAGAAGGAAAGCCTAGGAAGGAGTAATGTATCAGGATCTTCAGGTGTTGCTCAGTGCTCAAGGTGACAAGGATGAGGTGATCCCACCCACAGTTAGGAGACCCATGGAGAAATAAAAACAAGAGATCCATGTGCCACGTGGGGACACATGTTTGACTGATTTTGTCTTTTCTTTGGCCCAATGTACTGCCCTGGTTGGAACAGCTTTTCAGAGTCCGGAAGGAATCAGTTACGCTGGCAGAAGCAGGAGGCAAAAGGGTGCTGGGGTAAGTTCTTTGTGTCCGTTGATGTCAAAAGAATAAAATCAACCACTGCTGCAAGGCAAGGGAACCACTTTGCCCCAGATGAAAGTGTGGCCCCGGCAGGGCTGAGGAGCATGTGGTAGAACACAGAAAAGGGAACTTGGCTGAGCTCTGACAAGTATTTCTAGTTTGGTGGAATGGATCTTTGCCAGGTAAGGGTTGACTGTTGCCTGTGGCAACTCATTCTGTTTCTCCTGGTTTTTAATTGCCCAATTCCCAGGTGCAAATTTAAATGAACAAGGAGTTGCATGAATGGAGAGATGCATTTTTCTCTTAAGAGAGAGGTAGCAGTATAATTCATTAAAATGAAAGAGTTAACAAACTTCAATGGTAAATGCAACAGTAGTTTAACAAGATTGGGTGGCAAGGTACACTTCTTCATTCACTGCAGAGACTACAGATAAAATCATCAGGGAGATCCATTGAGTCACAAGGATCAGAATGAACAGCCTTGCACTCTGAACACTTTCTCAGTGGGAAGTTTAGGAGCGACTGCATCCAGATGTAGTCTCAGACTCTATGAACGGTTTATTTTGAGAAAGTATTAGATGCATAATGAGTCCTAAATATAACCTAGCTAAAATTTCAGTGTAGCATGGTGCTGCTGCATCTTCACATGAATGAGCCTCAGCAGTCACCTGGCCTTCACAAAAGGCACAAAGAGCTCAGCATCCTTGTGAAGAGAAGGACGGAGGCAAGAGGAAAACCAGCCTGTCATGGGGTGGGTGGGAATGTGTGCACTCACTGATGCATTTCTGAGACAAAACTGGCAGAGCTTTACAGACAGGCCAGAGGATGCCACATTCCCTGGAACGCACAGAGTCCTTTTCTGAAGGAGGAAGAGATACTGTGGGAATCAGCCTGCTGTCCTCCTGTCTGGCACAGGTCATCTCAGTGTGCACAGGGAGCTGTGGCTGGCCGAGGCTGTTTGCTACAGTCAGGAGCGCAGCCCGCGCTGAGAAGAGGGCTGAGCGCAGCCGGAGACTCCAAGTAGGGGCTGCCGCAGCTCGTGTCGCTGTCGGTGCTGGTGCCGGTGTCGGTGTTGGTCCCGGTCCCGGTGTCGGTGTCGGTCCCGGTCCCGGTGTCGGTCCCGGTGTCGGTGTCGGTGTCGGTGTCGGTCCCGGTGTCGGTGTCGGTGTCGGTGTCGGTGTCGGTGTCGGGCGGGGAAGCGCCCCGGGAGCCCGGGACGAGCGCAGCGGCAGCGCCCCCTGCTGGCCCCGCCCGGCCCCGCCCGCGGCGGTTCGTGCCCGGCCGCAGCCGCGGCTCCTCCGCCCGGGTCCCTCAGCACGCAGTAATACACGACCGCGTCCCCGAGCCGGGGCCGGGACAGGTACAGAGAGCTGGACTTGCGATCTTCCGACACTGACAGACTCCCCTCCTTGTCCGGCAGCTCTTTGAATCCTTTGTGAGCGCTCACGAAGAGTTCGGGGCCCCCGCCCGGGAGCTGACGGTACCAGTAGATCAATTCGTTGGTCTTTATGTTGGGGTGTGAGCAGCTGATGTTGATGCCGGTGCGCTCGGGGGTCTCCACTGACAACTCCTGCTGTATCTGGGCTCTGGACAAGGACACTGCAGGGGAGAAAAGAAGAATCACTTTCCTTCAGCAGCAAATAGCGTGCACGGGGAGAGGGGAGAGGGTGGAGGAAGACAGAGCAGAGCTAACTGAGATATATTCCGAAAATAAAGCATGGAGAGACTACTTGTCGAAGAGCAGCTGCTTGGAAATAAGAATATGGGATATTTTGGAGAAGAGTCAGAGTGCATAAGGGGAGACTGGGAAGAGGAAAAGAGATTGGCGGAAATGAATGGACGAATCAACGAATTAATGAGTGGCTAAAGAAATGGAGTAGTCAAACAGGCAAGCTCGGCGGGAATGGATTCGTTGAAGAGAAAAGGGATTGCGGCAGTGGATGGAAAGCTGCGAGGAGGAGCAGGAGTGCCAGAGACAAATCCCGAGCCCAGTATTGTGCCCAGGCAGAGCCAGAAACAGCCCCACACCCAGCCCCGGCTCCGCCACCCCCGCGCACCGAACAGCACCGCGGCCAGCGCAGCCAGCTCCGTGCTCCGACACCGCCGCATCTCGCCGCTCCTCCGGCCGAGCATCGCTGTCTCTCTCAGTCCCGGCTCTCTGGCCCCTCTGTGCCTCCTTCTCCCCACCGTCCCCTCTTCCGTCCTCTCCGCCGCTGCCAGCTCCGCCCCGGGGCTCAGCCCTGCCCCGGCGCCACTCGAGCTGTCGCCGAGTCCTGTCAGCGAACGGAGGGGAGGCGAGTGCGGTGGGAGTTGGGCGGCGGTCGGGTCTGTGCACGGCGGAGGCGGCGGGGCCGGGGAGGGTGCGGGTAACTCAAGATTGACAGGCAGTGTGCTCCCATAATCTATGCCCTCACATGCCCCCTTTGCTGTGTACGTGGGAACACCTGAATTGTCCTTCAGGGCACGAGTTTGTAAGAACCGACAAGGGGCACGAGAGGCAGAGGAGCCCGCTGGGCTCTGCACCTTCTCTGAGGGCACAGCCTCGTTGGGGTTTTGCCAGGGATTCTGGCATCAGAACTCCCTTGAGGCAGTGTGTGGGACACACACCTTCCCGAGAGGAAACACGGACATGGCACGGCGTCTCCCAGCTGCTTTGGAGTCATGCAGATGCAGTCTGCATTCCCGGAGAGCAGAGGTGACACAGGTGGAAGGTCAGAGATGCCAGGGCAGCGTGCTCACCTCTAACAGGACAGGTGTGGATTGAGAAGCAAGCGTGCCTCCACAGAAAGGATAAATATGCAGGAAAGCCAGGAGAGGACTAGAAAGGTTTCTCCCCTCCAAGATGAGCAGCTCGATTTGCTCAGCCTCCCCTTGCATGTCTCGTTTGACAGTGCCCAAATCAGCTTGGTGGGCTTCGACATCATGTTTTGTGATCCTTCAGTCCCTGTTTGAGACAAAATATCAGCCTCTGCTGCACTCAGCAACTGGTCACAGGGCTGAGGTACAGGTACGTTTGGCATGAGGTTAGACAAAAGAGGGGCTGTGTCTGACCCCTAAAACCACCACCATTTCACTGGAAGCAAATCTACTCACACGGATACATGAGGTGGACAGGAACCCTCCGTGTTCCTCCCTGTCCACAAAACCAAGCTGATGCTGCACAGGGGAGAGCAGCTGTGCACTGGCTGGGAGAGACATGTCTCTGTGTGTGTGTGTGTGTGTGTGTGTGTGTGTGTGTGTGTGTGAGCACTGCCAGCCATGCTGATGCATTCCAACGTTTCAAATGGAATTAAGCTAAGAATCCACACTTGGGTTAAACAGTCCGTGTTGGGGTGAGCAATTGGCAGGAGCAGAGTGTGATGTTTAGTGCAGCTGGAGAAGAAAGGCTCAGGAAGCAGGGACTGCATGTCAGTGCCTCTTCCCAGGACACATCTCCTACAGGTTGCTACATCATTGTGGAATTACACCCAGGCTCCTTCTGAATCTGGGAACCAGGTGAGTCTGAAGCCCCTTCCCTTTCTCTCTCTTTTCCAAAATGATCGACTGAACAAATGCCTCAGCTGATGCTTTTTTCTTCCGTGCTGCGCCTGCTGTCACTGCAAAGATATGGGAGGACATTGTATTCGAGAGAGAGGCTGAAATGTGGCTGCAGGGGTTCTTGCTTAAGAAACTAGGAGAGAGACTCTGTGGGTCAGACAGCTCTTTGCAGGGCTAGGAAGAATGTGCGGCTAGTCGCCAAGGCTCCAGTAGAGGCTTTGATTGCTCTTTCACCATTGTGCTGTGTTTCCTGTCTGCTCCCTCTCACAGGTGCACCTCTGACTTTGAGACATGTCCTGCTACACCCTGTGACAGCCCTACCAGCCCTGCAGCCCCACCCCGCTGGCCATCAGCTGCACTGAGTGCTGTGTCAGGCAGTGCCAGAGCTCCACCATCGTCATTGAGCCTCCTGCTGTGCTGGTGACCCTGCCCGGCCCCATCCTCATCTCCTTCCCACAGAACACCGTGGTGGGACCCTCCACCTCCGCTGCCATTGGCAACATCTTTGGCTCTCAGGAAGTGCCCATCACCTCCGTGGGTTGTGACCTGTCTGGCATTTCCAGGCACCTCTGTGGCAGACGGTTCCTCCCCTGAAGAAGATGCTGGGAAAGCCTCATTGAGACACCTCAGAGAACTCAGATCATGGTTCTGGGCAAATGATGAGCATTTTTCAGTGTTGCTACCAGGACACCTGGAAGGCTTTACCTTTCCTTTTACTTTGTTTACTTTGGCTCCCCTTGGCAGCAAGGTCCCACCAAGGGCAGCCTGGTGGGGACCTTCTGTCTCCTCTCCCTCTCTGGGGCACATAGACAGGCACTGTGAAGGAACTTCTCCACTACCAAGGAGGATAGCACTGCTGTCCTCCAGTGGTGGTGATATTCCTTCTGTCTGTGTGACTCATTAAAGCTTTCTGCTGCGTTCAGGCCTGGCCTCTGTGAAGTTATTCCCCCCCTGTAGACACCCTCCAAGCTGTCCAAGTAGAAGGGAGCCTAGCAAGGGTGGGGCCCCAGAGGACCTGCTGTTTACAAACAGAGGAGTGCTTGTGGGAGATGTGGTGGCTGGAGGCCATCTTGGGCACAGCCACCATGAAATGACAGAGTTTTCAACATTATGTAAAGGAAGGGAAATCAACAAACCTCTACCATGGACTTCCAGAGGGTGGACTTTGGCCTTTTCAGGTCCCTGATTGGTAAAGTCCCTTGGGAAGCAGCCCTTAAATTAAAAAGGGTCCCCGGAAGACTGGATATACGCTAGGAAAGAAATCTTGAAGGCCTGGGAGCAGCCTGTCCTTATGTGCCAAAAGATGAGCTAGTGGAGAAGGCGACCTGCCTGTCTGAGCAGAGAGCATTCACATAAACACTCGGAAATGAAAATAGGGTGCATCACCTTTGGAAAAAGGGCAGGCAGCTCAGGAAGTGTTTAAGAATGTCATCGGGACATGCAGAAAGAAAAGTCGAGAGGTGAATGCTGAATTAGAGCTTAATCTGGCCACTTCTGTAAAGGGTAATAAAAAGTGTTTTTACAAATGCATTAATAAGAAAAGGAGGGTCGAGGAAAATCACCATTCTTCATTGGACACCGTGGGGAATATATGAACTAAGGCTGAGATACTGAACACCTTCTTTGCCGCAGTCTTCAAGTGTAGGACAGATTGTCATCAGGAAAATGGGCCTTCTGAGCTGGGAGATTGGAAAAGTGAGAAGAGTGGAACCCCTGAAATCCAGAATGAGGAGGTTAAAGATCAACTGAGCCACTAAGCCTCACAGATCTTTGGGATGGTTTGGGATTCTTCCTCGGGAGATCAGGCAGCTGGGGGAAGAGCTCCTTAAGCCCGAACTGAGAAGAGAGGCTGAGCACCATCCATGACTTCAAGCTGGAGCTGCAGGTCCCGATGTTAGTGTCGGGCGGGGAAGCACCCCGGGAGCCCGGGACGAGCGCAGCGGCAGCGCCCCCTGCTGGCCCCGCCCGCGGCGGTTCGTGCCCGGCCGCAGCCGCGGCTCCTCCGCCCGTGTCACTCAGCGCGCAGTAATACACGGCCGCGTCCCCGAGCCGGGGCCGGGACAGGTACAGCGTGCTGGACTTGCGATCTTCCGACACTGACAGACTCCCCTCCTTGTCCGGCAGCTCTTTGAATCCTTTGTGAGCGCTCACGAAGAGTTCGGGGCCCCGGCCCGGGAGCTGACGGTACCAGAAAATCGTTTCGCTGGTCTGTATGTTCGGGTGGGAGCAGTTGATGTTGATGCCCGCGCCCTCGGGGGTCTCCAGTGACGGCTCCTGCTGTACCTGGGCTCTGGCCGCAACCACTGCCACGGAGAAAAGAAGAATCACTTTCCTTCAGCAGCAAATACCATGCACATGGAGAGGGGAGAGAGCAGAGTGGGACAGATCAGAGGTGACAGAGATATATTACAAAAATAAAGCATGGAGAGACTATTCCTTCGAGAGTTTCTGCCTGGAAATAAGAAAGTGGGATATTTTGGAGAAGAGTCAGACTGCAGAACGGGAGATTGGGATGAGGAAAAGAGATTGGTTGGAGTGAATGGATGTGTGGATGAATGAAAGAATTAATGAGTGGCGAAAGACAGGGAGTAGGCAAGCAGGCAAGCTCGGAGGGAATAGATTGGTTGGAGAGAAAAGGGATTAGGGCAGTGGATGAAAAGGAGCGAGGAGGAGCAGGAGTGCCAGAGACAAATCCCGAGCCTAGTGTTGTTCCCAGGCAGAGCCAGACACAGCCCCACACCCAGCCCCAGCCCCTGCTCCGCCACCCCCGCGCACCGAACAGCACCGCGGCCAGCGCCGCCGGCTCCGTGCTCCGACACCGCCGCATCCCGCCGCTCCTCCGGCCGAGCATCACTGCGCGACTTAGTCCCGACTCCGTGCTCAGGCCGTGCCTCCTCCTTACCACGGCCCCTTGTTCCCTCCTCTCCGCCGCTGCCAGCTCCGCCCAGGGGCTCAGCACTACCCCGGCACGCCTCGAGCTCTCGCCGAGTCCTGGCAGGGAACGGAGGCGAGTGCGGTGGTAGTGGGGCGGCGGTCGGGTCTCTGCACGGCAGAGGCGGCGGGGCCGGGGAGGGTGCGGGAAACTCAAGATTGACAGGCCGTGTGCTCCCATAATCTATGCCCTCACATGCCCCCTTTGCTGTGTACGTGGGAACACCTGAATTGTCCTTCAGGGCACGAGTTTGTAAGAACCGACAAGGGGCACGAGAGGCAGAGGAGCCCGCTGGGCTCTGCACCTTCTCTGAGGACACAGCCTCGTTGGGGTTTTGCCAGGGATTCTGGCGCCAGAACTCCCTTGAGGCAGTGCGTGGGATAAAGACCTTCCCGAGAGGAAACACGGACATGGCACGGCATCTCCCAGCTGCTTTGGAGTCATGCAGATGCAGTCTGTATTCCCGGAGAGCAGGGGTGACACAGGTGGAAGGTCAGAGATGCCAAGGCAGTGTGCTCACCGCGAACAGGGCAGGTGTAGATTCAGAAGCAAGCGTGCCTCCACGGAAAGGATAAAGATGCAGGAAAGCCAGGAGAGGACTAGAAAGGTTTCTCCCCTCCCAGAGGAGTAGCACAATTTGCTCATGCTCCCCTTGCATGTCTCATTTGACAGTGCCCAAATCAGCTTGGTGAGCTTCAACATCAGGGTTTGTGATCCTTCAGCCCCTGTTTGGGACAAAATGTCAGCCTCTGCTGCACTCAGCAACTGGTCACAGGGCTGAGGCAAAGGGATGTTTAGCATGAGGTTAGACAAAAGAGGGTCAGTGTCTGACCCCTAACACTACCACCATTTCACTGGAAGCAAATCCACTCACACGGATACATGAGGTGGACAGGAACCCTCAGTGTTTCTCCCTGTCCACAAAACCAAGCTGATGCTGTGGAGGGGAGAGCAGCTGTGCACTGGCTGGGAGAGACATGTCTGTGTGTGTGTGTGAGCACTTGCAGCCCTGCTGAGGCACTTCCAACGTTTGAAATGGAATTAAGCTAAGAATCCACAGTCGGGTGAAACCATCCTTGTTGGGGCCAGCAATTGGCAGGAGTAGATTTTGACATTTAGAGCAGCTGGATAAGGAAGGCTCAGGAAGGAGGGACTGCATTTCAGAGCCTCTTCCCAGGACACATCTAGTGCAGGCTGTTACATGATTGTGGAACTGCACCCAGGCTCCTTCTGGATCTGGGAACCAGGTGAGTCTAGAGCCCCTTCCATTTCTCTCTCTCTTCCAAAATGATCGACTGAACAAGTGTCTCAACTGATGTTTTTTTCTTCCGTGCTCAGTCTGCTGTCATGGCAAAGCTATGGGAGGATATTGTGTTCTAGAGAGGGTGAAATGTGGCTGCAGTGACTCCTGCTAAAAAAAATTAAGACAGAGACTCCATGGGTCAGGCTGCTCTTTGCAGGGCTTGGAAAAATGTGTGGCTCCTTGCCAAGGCTCCAGTAGAGGTCTTGATTGCTCTTTCACCCTTGTGCTATATTTCCTGTCTGCTCCCTCTCACAGGTGCACCTCTGACTTTGAGACATGTCCTGCTACACCCTGTGCCAGCCCTGCCAGTCCTGCGGCCCCACCCCGCTAGCCAACAGCTGCACTGAGTGCTGTGTCAGGCAGTGCCAGAGCTCCACCATCGTCATTGAGCCGTCTGCTGTGCTAGTGACCCTGCCCGGCCCCATCCTCATCTCCTTCCCACGGAACACCAGGGTGGGATCCTCCAGCCCTGCTGCCATTGGCAGCATCTTCAGCTCTCGGGGAGTGCCCATCAGTTCCGGGGGTTGTGATCTGTCTGGCATTTCCAGGCACCTCTGTGGCAGAAGGTTCCTGCCCTGAAGAAGATGCTGGGAAAGCATCATGGAGACTCCTCAGAGAACTCAGAACATGGTTCTGGGCAAAGGATGGGCATTTTTCAATGTTGGTACCAGGACAGTGGCAAGGCTTTGCATTTCTCCTTTCTTTATTTGCTATGGCTCCCCTTGGCAGCAAGGTCCCACCAAGGACAGCCTGGTGGGGACCTTCTGTCTCCTCTCCCTCTCTGGGGCACATAGACAGGCACTGTGAAGGAACTTCTCCACTACCAAGGAGGATAGCACTGCTGTCCTCCAGTGGTGGTGATATTCCTTCTGTCTGTGTGACACATTAAAGCTTTCTGCTGCGTTCAGGCCTGGCCTCTGTGAAGTTATTCCCCCCCTGTAGACACCCTCCAAGCTGTCCAAGTAGAAGGGAGCCTAGCAAGGGTGGGGCCCCAGAGGACCTGCTGTTTACAAACAGAGGAGTGCTTGTGGGAGATGTGGTGGTTGGAGGCCATCTGGGGCACAGCCACCATGAAATGACAGAGTTTTCAACATTATGTAAAGGAAGGGAAATCAACAAACCTCTACCATGGACTTCCAGAGGGTGGACTTTGGCCTTTTCAGGACCCTGATTGGTAAAGTCCCTTGGGAAGCAGCCCTTAAAAGAAAATGGGTCCCCGGAAGACTGGATATACGCTAGGAAAGAAATCTTGAAGGCCTGGGAGCAGCCTGTCCTTATGTGCCAAAAGATGAGCTAGTGGAGAAGACGACCTGCCTGTCTGAGCAGAGAGCATTCACATAAACTCTCAGAAAATAAAATAGGGTGCATCACCTTTGGAAAAAGGGCAGGCAGCTCAGGAAGTGTTTAAGAATGTCATCGGGACATGCAGAAAGAAAAGTCGAGAGGTAAATGCTGAATTAGAGCTTAATCTGGCCACTTCTGTAAAGGGTAATAAAAAGTGTTTTTACAAATGCATTAATGAGAAAAGGAGGGTCGAGGAAAATCACCATTCTTCATTGGACACCGTGGGGAATATATGAACCAAGGAGGAGGAAAAGGCTGAGATACTGAACACTTTCGTTGCCGCAGTCTTCAAGTGTAGGACAGATTGTCATCAGGACAATGGGCCTTCTGAGCTGGGAGATAAGGAAAGTGAGCCGAGTGGAACCCCTAAAATCCAGAATGAGGAGGTTTAAGATCTACTGAGCCACTAAGAGCCACAAATCTTTGGGATTGGATGGGATTCTTCCTAGGGGGGTCAAGCAGCTGGGGGAAGAGCTCACTGAGCCAGCACTGGGATGAGGGGCTGAGCACCATCCATGACTGCAAGTTGGAGCTGCCGGTGTCGGCGCCGGTCCCGACGTTAATGTCGGTGCTGGTCCCGGTGTCGGTGCCGGTGTCGGTGCCGGTTTTGGTGCCGGTTCCGGTGTCGGTGCCGTTTGCGGTGTCGGTGTCGGTGTCGGTGTCGGGCGGGGAAGCGCCCCGGGAGCCCGGGACGAGCGCAGCGGCAGCGCCCCCTGCTGGCCCCGCCCGGCCCCGCCCGCGGCGGTTCGTGCCCGGCCGCAGCCGCGGCTCCTCCGCCCGTGTCCCTCAGCGCGCAGTAATACACGGCCGCGTCCCCGAGCCGGGGCCGGGACAGGTACAGAGCGCTGGACTTGCGATCTGCTGACACCGACAGCTGTCCTGCGATATCTGACAGATCCTTGGACCCTCTAGCAGTGAGTGCGAGAAATTCGGGACCACGGCCTGGGAAATGACGATAGAAATGGATGTAATCGTTGGTCTGTATGTTGGGGTGGGAGCAGCTGATGTTGATGCCCGTGCCCTCGGTGGTCTCCAGCCGCGGCTCCTGCTGTATCTGGGCTCTGGCCACATGCACTGTCGGGGAGAAGAGAAGAATCACTTTCCTTCAGCAGCAAATGCCGTCCACGAGGATAGGTGAGAAGGCAGAGGAGCACGGATCAGAGCTAACTGGGATGTGTTCTGAGAATAAAGCATGAAGCGATTGTTCGTCTGAGAGCAGCTGCTAGGAAATGGACATATATGTGGGATATTTTGGAGAAGAGTCAGAGTGCAGAAGGGGAGATTGGGATGAGGAAAAGAGATTGGCTGAAATGAATGGATGCGTGAAAGGATGGATGAATGAATGAATGAATGAATCAATGGCTAAAGAAATGGAGTAGTGAAAAAGGCAAACTGGGAGAGAATTGATTCATTGAGGAGAGAAGAGAGGACGGCAGCGGGTGAAAAGGAACGAGGAGGAGCAAGAAATCGCGAGCGCAGTGCTGTTCCCAGGCAGAGCCAGACACAGCCCCAGCCCCAGCCCCGGCTCCGCCACCCCCGCGCACCGAGCACCACCGCGGCCAGCACCGCCGGCCCCGTGCTCCGACACCGCCGCATCTCGCCGCTCCTCCGGCCGAGCATCGCTGTCCCCCTCAGACACAGCTCTCTGCCCCCGCTGTGCCTCCTCCCCACCGCCCCCTCTTCCGTGCTCTCCGCCGCTGCCAGCTCCTCCCCGGGGCTCAGCCCTACCCCGGCACGCCCCTCGAGCTCTCACCGAGTCCTGTCAGCGAACGGAGGGGAGGCGAGCGCGGTGGGAGTTGGGCGGGGGTCGGGTCTGTGCACGGCGGAGGCGGCGGGGCCGGGGAGGGTGCGGGAAACTCAAGATTGACAGGCCGTGTGCTCCCATAATCTGTGCCCTCACATGCCCCCTTTGCTGTCACGTGGGGACACCTGAATTGTCCTTCAGGGCACGAGTTTGTAAGAAGGGACAAGGGGCACGAGTGGCAGAGGAGCCCGCTGGGCTCTGCACCTTCTCTGAGGACACAGCCTCGTTGGGGTTTTGCCAGGGATTCTGGCATCAGAACTCCCTTGAGGCAGTGAGTGGGATAAGCACCTTCCCGAGAGGAAGTACGGACATGACACGGCATCTCCCAGCTGCTTCGGATCCATGAAATGACAGAGTTTTCAACATTATGTAAAGGAAGGGAAATCGACTAAACCTCTCCCCTGGACTTCCAGAGGGTGGACGTTGGCCTATTCAGGACAATGTTTTGTGAAGACCCTTGGGAAGCCGCCCCTTAAAAGAAAAAGGGGGCCACGGAAGACTGGATATACTTTAAGAAAGAAATCGTGAAGGCACAGGAGCTGCCTGTCCTTATGAGCCAAAATATAAGCTGGTGGAGAAGACCTGCCTGTCTGAGCAGGTAGCATTCACAGGAATTCAGGGAATAAAAGGTGTATGTATCAGCTCTGGAAAAAGGGCAGGCATCTCAGGAAATGTTTAAGAATGTCGTTAGGTCATGCAGAAAGAAAAGCAGGGAGCTGTAAGCTCAATTAGAACATAATCGGGCCAGTTCTGCAAAGGGTAATTAAAAATGTTTTTACAAATACATTAATAACAAAGAGAAGGCCGAGGAAAACCACCATTCTTCATTGGACGCCGTGGGGAATATATGAACCAAGGAGGAGGAAAACGCTGAGGTACTTAACAACTTCTTTTCCTCAGTCTTCAAGAGTAGGACAGATTACCATCAGGACAACGGGTATCCTGAGCTGTGAGATGGCGAAAGTGAGCAGAGTGGAGCCCCTGAAATCCCTAATGAGGAGGTTAAAGACCTGCTGAGCCACTAACACTCACAAATGCTTGGGATTGGATGGGATTCTCCCTAGGGAGCTCAGGCAGCCGGGGGAAGAGCTCCTTAAACCAGCACTGAGAAGAGGTGCTGAGCACCATCCATGACTCCAAGCTGGAGCTGCCTGTGACGGTGTCGGTGTCGGTTCCGTTATTGGTGCCTGCGTCGGTGTCGGTGTCGGTGTCGGTGTCGGTGTCGGGCGGGGAAGCGCCCCGGGAGCCCGGGACGAGCGCAGTGGCAGCGCCCCCTGCTGGCCCCGCCCGGCCCCGCCCGCGGCGGTTCGTGCCCGGCCGCAGCCGCGGCTCCTCCGCCCGTGTCCCTCAGCGCGCAGTAATACACGGCCGCGTCCCCGAGCCGGGGCCGGGACAGGTACAGAGCGCTGCTCCGGCCGTCCTCCGACACCGACAGCTGTCCTGCAATGTTCAGCAGATCCTTGGACCCTCTAGTAGTGAGTGCGAGGAATTCGGGGTTTCGACCCGGGAGCTGACGATAGAAATGGATGTAATCACCGCTCACTTTGGTGGGGTGTGAGCAGCTGATGTTGACGCCCGTGCCCTCGGTGGTCTCCAGCCATGGCTCCTGCTGCACTTGAGCTCTGCCTGATGCCACTGGAGCAAAGAAATAAGCGACAAACCTCAACTCCTACATTGCCCTAGTGCACCAAACAGAACCTGCAGAAGCAGGCAGGAACGTACAGAGATGATGAGCAAAACAGTCCCTAGAGAATTTCAGGACATGCAGGAATGGGAGTGTCCATTAATCGTTTGTGGAGAGATGAAAGAATGAATGATAGCAGGATCGCTGGAGGCACTGGAGAGTGGGAGGGTGGGGGAGAAAGCACGAAAAGACGGGATGAAATGCATAAAGGGGTAAGGACTGACTTCGACAGTGATAAAGAAAGACAGGAAAGTAATGTTTGTGCAGAGTTCGACAAAGAAGAGACCCAGAGATGTCTGAGGGAGTATGGTATGGAGAAGAGGGGGAGATGAAGGGGATCACAGTTCGTGGGAAAAGCTCTGTGAAGAAGCAAGAAGGCAGGGATATGTGGGGACACCCCAACCCCAGCCGCGGCCCCTTCGCCGCTGCCACCCCCGCGCACCGAGCAGCACCGCAGCCAGCGCCGCCAGCCCCGCGCTCCGACACCGCCGCATCTCGCCGCTCCGCCGCCAAAGCATCGCTGTCCCCCTCAGCTCCGGCTCTCTGCTCCGGCCATGCCACCTCCTCTCCTCTCCACCTCCCCCAGCTCCGCCCCGGCCGGGCTCAGCCCCCGCCTCTCATAGCAGCAGCACAATGAGCGACACACGGACATTTGGAATCGCCAGGCACAAGACACAGCTGTGTCCCATCGCACACACCACCGACACTGCATCGGAAGCACATCCACTCCGCCATTGGCAGCACACGGCCGCCACGATTCCCGAGCCTCTCTCCATGCCCACAGGGCAAAGCTCCTCCTTTGGCCTCTGCAGCTCTGCTGACAGCGGCTGTGTCACGGCTGGGCCGCAGGGGACGGGGGCTGCCAGCCGTGCTGAGGTCCCGCCCATGTTGTTTGTCCTGAGTTACAGTGAGCATCCAAGCTGCAGTGAAACCCTCCTTGTTGGGCCTGAAATCAGCATCTGCGGAGCGTGAGCTTTGGAGGGGCAGAAAAAGGAGTGCTCTGGAGGTAGGGGCTGCATTTTAATGTGGAGCCACACACAAATCTGTGTTTCACGTGCATCCGTGCAAACTGGGATGCTCCAAGAGCACACAAGGCAGGAACACACATCAACTCTGCACCCTGCTGAGGACATGTGGGGCCAAAAGCAGCAGGGTTGGAATGTTGTGTGGAAGGACAAGGTCCCAGGCAAGCACAGGGCAATTTTAAAATCTTTTTTATTAGAGACTGCACAATGTGCAGTGGACTCACAATAGTCCAGAGGGAAAGAGGGAAGTGTTAGTAGGGATTGCGTAAAAACCATCAGACTATTGTACGCACATGGGGAGGCAACTTCTGGTGAGCATCAGGGTGAGCTGAGGGTCCCTTCCCCAAACTTATTCTCGCACAGACACATCCCCTCCTTCCCCTGGGTTGTTGCACACCTGAGGAAGCTCCCTGCACCAGGGTGTCTTCCACTGCACAGAGGTACAAGGCACTGTCAGAGACCTCCACTTCCTCCACCCGCAGGACACTGTATTTCCCCGTGGTGTTCAGATGTGTGCTGATACGGCCACTGTGCTTGGGGCCAGGCCATGCCTGATAGGTGATCAGCTGTGGGGCTTGGTCTTTCCGCAGCTGGTACCAGAGTAATTCCCTAAAATCATTGGCCTGGTATTTGCAGGTGGTCTGGAAGGGGTGTCTCTGCTTCACCATGACTTGTCCATCTTCCTGAGTGACTCTGATCTCCCCCGTGGTGCCTGGAAGAAAGTGAAGGTCAGCAGCTGCACAGGGAAGGACTATGGGAAGCACAATGGTGTAGATTCAAAACCTTAGTGGCGAAAGCTCTCTGACATGCAGAGGAGTCCAGAGTGATTTTGGGCAGGAATTCAGAGGTCTTTGAACACCATGATCCAAATAAGAGTTGTACTGTGTCCCTCCTCCTGCTCCTAGTGCTCAGAGGTCCAGGGAGCAGCCCTTCATCCCTGAAATGTGTGTGCTTGAACCAGCAGCCCTGAAGCTGCCTGAGGAGCCCATTGCGGTACAGCGGAAAGATTCATCCTCCTTCCCTATCCCTGTAACCTCTGAGGGCTCCTCGATTCCTCAGTACACACAATGCTGGGCTGGAAAAGAGGGAGCCCAGATTGTGTTGCCAGCCCGAGAACACTGGAATCTGCGGCAGACCCGTGGCCATCTGAAGCCAGAATGGGACACTCTGTAAATATAATGAAACGAAAAATAATGAAGTGCAGCGGCAGGTTTGACAGGATCTGGGAATTTACATGAAAATAGGAAGTTACTGTGGGATTGTAAAGACAGCTGAGATCTCCTGTGGTGACTGCAGGAGAATTAGACTAGAGAGACAAAGAGAGACAGATTAAAGGGGAGAGAAAAGACAGAGAAAGGCTCTGAGGTTTCCCTTCTCTCCCTTCCCTTTTCCTTTACAAATCTAAGAGCTTCTTGAGCGAACACCTGCACAACAACAAATAGGAGCAGATTTTTCTCAGATTTTCCCATCTGTTCACTGTTATTTCCCCATAGGATTGTGGTATGGCTGTTGAGGGTTTCCTGGGGGGAAGAAGAAGAAGGGTGCCTTGATGCAAAGCCAGAACTTACCCAGGAGCTGGCCCAGGAAGACCATGAGGATGAGATATGTGAGGTGCATGCCGAGACCAAGGTGCGAGTTTGCTGAGTGAGGAAGAGTCAAAAAGCACCTCCCAGCCCCGAGAGAACAGAGCTGCCAGAAATGACTCCTGCAAATGAAGCAGCGAGGCGGGGAGTCAGAGAAATGACCTGTCCTTCAAGTGCCTGAAATGCTCCTTCTGGGTTTCTCCTTCCTCCAGCAGCGGCTCCCGTGGCTCCCTCAGCCTTTGGCGTTCTGAGCATTCGCTGCCCCTGGGGCCTCAGCCATGGGCCGGAGCTGTTGGCGCTCAGCTCGCGGGCGGAGCGGCAGCGCCCCCTGCTGGCCCCGCCCGGCCCCGCCCGCGGCGGTTCGTGCCCGGCCGCAGCCGCGGCTCCTCCGCCCGTGGCACCCAGCGCGCAGTAATACACGGCCGCGTCCCCGAGCCGGGGCCGGGACAGGTACAGAGCGCTGCTCCGGCCGTCCTCCGACACCGACAGCTGTCCTGCAATGTTCAGCAGATCCTTGGACCCTCTAGCAGTGAGTGCGAGGAATTCGGGACTTCGACCCGGGAGCTGACGATAGAAATGGATGTAATCACCGCTCACTTTGGTGGGGTGTGAGCAGCTGATGTTGATGCCCGTGCCCTCGGTGGTCTCCAGCCATAGCTCCTGCTGCACTTGGGCTCTGCTTGATGCCACTGGAGCAAAGAAATAAGCGACAAACCTCAACTCCTACATTGCCCTAGTACACCAAACAAAACTCGCAGAAGCAGGCAGGAACGTACAGAGATGATGAGCAAAACAGTCCCTAGAGAATTTCAAGACATGCAGCAATGGGAGTGTCCATTAATCGTCTGTGGAGAGATGAGTGAGTGAATGATAGCAGGATCGCTGGAGGCACTGGAGAGTGGGAGGGTGGGGAAGAAAGCACGAAAAGACGGGATGAAATGCATAAAGGGGTAAGGACTGATTTCGACAGTGATAAAGAAAGACAGGAAAGTAATGTTTGTGCAGAGTTCGAAAAAGACGAGACCCAGAGATGTCTGAGGGAGTACGGGATGGAGAAGAGGGGGAGATGAAGGGGATCACAGTTCGTGGGAAAAGCTCTGTGAAGAAGCAAAACGGCAGGGATATGTGGGGACACCCCAACCCCAGCCACGGCCCCTTCGCCACTGCCACCCCCGCGCACCGAGCAGCACCGCAGCCAGCGCCGCCAGCCCCGCGCTCCGACACCGCCGCATCTCGCCGCTCCCCCGCCAAAGCATCGCTGTCCCCCTCAGCTCCGGCTCTCTGCTCCGGCCATGCCACCTCCTCTCCTCTCCACCTCCCCCAGCTCCGCCCCGGCCGGGCTCAGCCCCCGCCTCTCACACCACCCGCACAATCAGCGACACACGGACATTTGGCATCGCCAGGCACAAGACACAGCTGTGTCCCATCGCACACACCACCGACACTGCATCGGAAGCACATCCACTCCGCCATTGGCAGCACACGGCCGCCACGATTCCCGAGCCTCTCTCCATGCCCACAAGGCAAAGCTCCTCCTTTGGCCTCTGCAGCTCTGCTGACAGCGGCTGTGTCACGGCTGGGCCGCAGGGGACGGGGGCTGCCAGCCGTGCTGAGGTCCCGCCCATGTTGTTTGTCCTGAGTTACAGTGAGCATCCAAGCTGCAGTGAAACCCTCCTTGTTGGGCCTGAAATCAGCATCAGCGGAGCGGGAGCTTTGGAGGAGCTGGAAACGGAGTGCTCAGGAGTCAGGGGCTGCATTTCAGTGCATTCAGATGAGCTTGTAGGAAGTTGCTCCCTCTGCAAAGGTGTCCTCTAGTCCCGTGGAAACAAAGGACAGGTATAAAAGGCAGCCCATATACCTGGCATATTATAATTTTTTCTTGCCTATTTCTATGGCCTACTACATGGATGAAAATACTTAGAAAAATCAAGATAGAATCAATACTGAATGATTTATAGAGAGAACAACCATGCCAAAGAGTAAGGGAGACTTCCCATTGACTCACAATGTTGAGACTGGAACACTTTGCTTTCTAAACACCTGATGGAGCTTTGGTGTGGATTGGTCCAAACTTTGTCTCAGCCTGGGACAATAGTTTATGTCTGAAGAAATTAACTGCATGGATTTCTTTAGTATTGATCTATCATGAGGTATTGTGATCTGAGGCAAATAAGGATTCTCTCCACACTGGGAAAGGAAGGGTCTCTCAGTCTCAAGCCAGAAATTTCAGACCATGTGAGTATGTGTATGTGAGTCAGCACAGGCAGACAGCCAGAAAAACTACCAAGCCACAGCTAAAAAGAAGAATGTGTCTCCCTTCCCTCACTGACTGCAGGATCCCTGAAACCACCTCTGGGCAGAACTGCACAAGCAGAGAGGCAGGCACAGTGAAACTCGGTGCATGCTAAAGGATCACCAGCTGCTTGTCACACCGCTTTATCAAGGGATCTTTCCAGATGCAAGGTCACTCGATGAATTACGATCCTCCTCACCAGTGCTCCACTTTTAACCCATTCCTCCCAACACCGTGGCCACAATACTCAGGGACAGACACATAGCAGGGAAAGGCTTTAGTGTGGGTGAGTGGGCTCAAGATGGGCATCTCCTGCCCTCAGCAAACTCAGATCAGTCTTTTCCCAGCCACCCCGAAGCCTTGGAAACACAAGTTGCAGAAGCTCACTCTGCTAAGTCCAACACCTGGGCAGTGGCCATGGACAGTTCAAGCAGCCTGTCTTTGACTCTCTTGAGTCTTCTCAATAAACTCGAGAGGACCAGAGGTTTAGATTTGCGTATGTCTGTGTATGTGTGCTACCTAAGCAAGCTGTTTGTTCTGTCTTGAGTGTTGTTGTGGATGAAATCTCACACTTGGAGGACAAAAGCAATATTTGATTGGTTTAAAGTAGTGAGGGAACAAAGTTAATTAGACAGGGGTTTACCTAGATCTGATGGCAAGCTACACTTGATTATTTTCAGCTAAAGCTGTCAGGGAGACTCTGCCACTGAATCAACAGATTCAGAAAGGACCCCCTTGTATTCCAAACCCCTTCTCATTGGGGAGTTTACGTGCAGCTGGATCCTGACTTTGTCCCAGACTTGGTCAATGCTTTATGCCTAAATAATTCTCCATGCACCATCCATCCTTTCTATCACTTAGCTAAGATTTCAAAGTTTCAGTGCTCTTCTTCCCAATTAACACACCAAGTATAAGATGTCATAAGGATTCTCTCAGCCTTGAGGACAGACCTTGAGAAGTGTCCCTGCTAAAGGGAACATCCTGGTGTGCAACCCAAGAGCACGCAGGAGAGCTGAATGAGACCTGGTGTGTGTCCATTTTCTATGGAATAAGATGGTTGACTCACAGTTGCACCCCACCTGTATTTCAATTGGCACATGCTCTAATTTCCCATAGCTGCTGAGCAAGATTTGTGGCTCCTAGCTGTGCTGTTGTTATGTGTCTGCACAGAGTGCAGCTTAAGGCAGATGCAGCCATCATATCACTCGTAGGTATTGCTTAGGAGGGAAGGGAAGGGAAGGGAAGGGAAGGGAAGGGAAGGGAAGGGAAGGGAAGGGAAGGGAAGGGAAGGGAAGGGAAGGGAAGGGAAGGGAAGGGAAGGGAAGGGAAGGGAAGGGAAGGGAAGGGAAGGGAAGGGAAGGGAAGGGAAGGGAAGGGAAGGGAAGGGAAGGGAAGGGAAGGGAAGCGGAGGGGAGGGGAGGGGAGGGGAGGGGAGGGGAGGGGAGGGGAGGGAAGGGAAGGGAAGGGAAGGGAAGGGAAGGGAAGGGAAGGGAAGAGCATTTTCTAATAGTAACTTTTATTAGAGTCGTCTTGAAGAATACTTTCCTCCAAACTGGCTTAATACCAAGTCCTCACCTACCCCTCACAGGGCTTTCCTTCAAGCTCTTTCACCATCTCAGTTCCCCTCCATTGGCCATATTTCAGTAACTTTATATCTTCCCTAAATAGGAGGCCTAGATCTACACACAGTACTCAAGAAGAGGCCACACTAACACTGAATAGGCCAGGGTCAGGTCATTTGTTTCCCCATGAACTCCCAGTACTGTCTCCTCAGATGAACGAATTTCAGCTGTCACTTGGCCTTCACAAAAGGCAAAAAGAGCTCAGCATCCTTGGGAAGAGAAGGACAGAGGCAAGAGGAGAGCAAGCCTGATATGGGCTGGGTGGGCATGTGTGCCCTCACTGATGCATTTCTGAGACAACACTGGTGGAGCTTTTAGACGGGTCAGAGGATGCCACATTCCCTAGAACGCACAGAGCCCTTTTCTGAAGGAGGAAGAGATACTGTGGAAATCACCCTTCTGTCCTCCCTGCCTGGCACAGGCCATCTCAGTGTGCACAGGGAGCTGTGGCTGGCCGAGGCTGTTTGCTGCCGTCATGAGAGCAGCCCGCGCTGAGAAGCGGGCTGAGAGTGGCCGGAGACTCCAAGTTGGACCTGTCGGTGCCGGTGCCGGTGTCAGTGTCGGTGTCACTGTCGCTGTCGGGCGGGGGGAAGCGCCTGGGACGAGCGGAGCGGCAGCGCCCCCTGCTGGCCCCGCCCGGCCCCGCCCGCGGCGGTTCGTGCCCGGCCGCAGCCGCGGCTCCTCCGCCCGTGTCACCCAGCGCACAGTAATACACGGCCGCGTCCCCGAGCCGGGGCCGGGACAGGTACAGCGCGCTGGACTTGCGATCTGTCGACACCGACAGGCGCCCTTCAGGGACCCGCATGCCCTTGGACCCTGTAGTAGTGACCGCCAGGAGTTTGGGGCTTCGGCCCGGGAGGTGACGGTAGAAATGGATGAAATCGCCGGTCCGTATGTTGGGGTGTGAGCATTTGATGGCGATGCTGGTGCCCTCGGTGGTCTGCAGCCATGGCTCCTGCTGCACTTGGGCTCTGCCTGAAGACACTGATGGGGACAGAAAAAGGACAAACCTGACATCCGACATTGCCCCAGTGCAAGGAACAAATCCCGCAGGAGCAGGCAGGAAGGTAAAGAGGTGATGAGGGAAACAGTTGCCAGAGGATTTCAAGACATGCGGGAATGGAAATGTCCCTTAATCATTTGTGGAGAGATGCGTACCTGAATAAGAGGAGAACTGGGGGAGTCACTGGAGAGCGGGAGGATGGGGGAGGACACACAAAAAGACAGAAAGAAAAGTAGCAAGGGGTAAGGACTGACTTCGTGAGCTATAAAGAAGCAATGCTTGTACAGGGTTGGGCAAAGAACAGAACCCGGAGTTATCTGAGGCAGTATGGGATAGAGAAGAGGGAGGAATGAAGGGGATCTCAGTTCGCGGGAAGAGGTCTGCGAAGAAGCCAGGGCAGGACGGCAGCCTCCAGGGACCTGCGGGACACCCCAACCCCAGCCGCGGTCCCGTCGCCACTGCCACCCCCACGCACCGAGCAGCACCGCGGCCATCGCCGCCAGCCCCGCTCTCCGACACAGCTGCATCTCGCCGTTCCGCCGCCCGAGCATCGCTGTCGCCCTCAGCCCTGGCTCTGTGCTCCGGCCGTGCCGCCGCCTCTCCTCTCCTCTTCCGTCCCCTCCTCTCCCGTCCCGTCCCCTCCTCTCCCGTCTCCTCTCCCGTCTCCTCTCCCGTCTCCTCTCCCGTCTCCTCTCCCGTCTCCTCTCCCGTCTCCTCTCCCGTCTCCTCTCCCGTCTCCTCTCCCGTCTCCTCTCCCGTCTCCTCTCCACCTCCCCCAGCTCCGCCCCGGCCGGGCTCAGCCCCCGCCTCTCACACCACCCGCACAATCAGCGACACACGGACGTTTGTCATCGCCAGGCACAAGACACAGCTGTGGCCCATCGCACACACCACCGGCACTGCATCGGAAGCACATCCACTCCGCCATTGGCAGCACACGGCCGCCACGATTCCCGAGCCTCCCTCCATGTCCACAAGGCAAAGCTCCTCCTTTGGCCTCTGCAGCTCTGCTGACAGCGGCTGTGTCACGGCTGGGGCGCAGGGGACGGGGGCTGCCAGCCGTGCTGAGGCCCCACCCGTGTTGTTTGTCCTGAATTACAGTGAGCATCCAAGCTGTAGTGAAACCCTCCTTGTTGGGCCTGAAATCAGCATCAGCGGAGCGTGAGCTTTGGGGAGGCAGAAAAAGGAGTGCTCTGGAGGTAGGGGCTGCATTTCAGTGTGGAGCCACACGCAAATCTGTGTTTCACGTGTGTCCGTGCAAGTTGGGCTGCAATCAGGCTCCTTTTGACCCTGGGGAGCTGCTGCTCGGTGCTGTTCAGGCCCAGAGCAGTGCACAGGATCCCTGGCATAGGCAGGAAATTCCCTCCCGATGAGGGACACACCTGGACAGACACAGGTTCATGCACACCACTGTCAATTCATACACAAATTTGTGTTTCACACGTGTCCATGCAAACGGAACTGCTCCAAGATCACACGGAACACAGGACGAGCCCTGGATTTTGCCGAGGATACGTGCAGCCAAAAGCAGCAGGACTGGAGTGTGAAAGGGCAAGGTCCCAGGAAAGCATAAGGCAACTTTTCTTTACTGAGTGACTGCACTATGTGGAGATGAGACAAAATAGTCCAGAATACTTTCCCGAGGGAAGTGTCAGGACAGATGGACTCAAAACCATCAGATCATTGTACACACGTGGGAAGGCAACTTCTGCTGAGCATTGGGGTGAGCTGAGGGTCCCTTCCTCCAAGCTCAGCCTCTCAGAGACACATCCCCTCCCTCCCCTGGGTTGTTGCACAGCTGAGGAAGCTCTCTGCACTAGAGTGTCTTCCACCGCACAGAGGTACAAGGCACTGTCAGAGAGCTCCACTTCCTGCACCCGCAGGACACTGTATTTCCCCGTGGTGTTCAGATGTGTGCTGATACGGCCGCTGTGCTTGGAGCCAGTCCCTGCCTGATAGGAGAGCAGCTGTGGGGCTTGGCCTTTCCGCAGCTGGTACCAGAGCAAGGCATTAATTGAGGTCTGGTATTTGCAGGTGGTTTGGAAGGGGTGTCTCTGCTTCACCATGACTTGTCCATCTTCCTGGGTGATTGTGATCTGTCCCGTGGTGCCTGAAAGAAAGTGAAGGTCAGCAGCTCCACAGGGAAGGACAATGAGGAGCAAAACAAAGGGAGTGGAAACTCCTGGTGGGGAAAGCTCTCTGCCCTGTAGAGGAGTCCTGAGTGATTTTGGACAGGAATTCAGAGCTCTTTGAATGGCACAATCCAAATAAGAGCTATGCTGTGTCCTTCTAATGCTCCTACTGCTCAGAGGTCCAGGGAACAACCCTTCATGCCTGAAATGTGTGTGCTGGAACCAACACCTCTCCAGCTGGCTGAGGGGCTCACAGATGAACAGAGAAAAGATTCATCCTGTTTCCCTATCCCTGTCACCTCAGAGGGCTCATCGATTCCTGAATACACACAATGGTGAGCTTGGAAAAAGGGAGCCCAGGTCGTGTTGCCAGCCTGGAGAAAAACTGGAAGGCGTGGCAGACTCGTGGCAGCCTGAAGGCGGATTTGGGCACCTTATTATGGCAGTGAAATGAGAACTTGTAGGTCCCTGGGGCAGCTCTGACAGGATCTGGGAATTTACATTCAAATAGGAGCAATGTGTGATTGCAGAGACAGCTGAGATCTCCTGCGGTGACTGCAGGAGGATCAGAAGAGAGAGTCAGAGGGAGATGGATTGAAGGGGAGAGAAAAGACAGAGGAGGCTCTGAGGTTTCCCTTCTCACCTTTCCCTTTTCCTTTACAAATTTAAGAGCTTCTTGAACGAGCAATTGCAAAACCACAAAGAGCAGCAGAGATTTCCCAGCCTCTTCCCTCTTTTCACTGCTATTTCCCCACATGGTCCTGATAAGACTGTTGAGGGTTTCCTGAGGGGAGGAAGAAGAAGAAGGGTGCCTTGGGGAAAAGCCAGAACTTACCCAGGAGCTGGCCCAGGAAGACCGTGAGGATGAGATATGTGAGCTGCATGCCGAGACCAAGCTGTGAGTTTGCTGACTGAGGAAGAGTCAGAAAGCACCTCCCAGCCCCGAGAGAACAGAGCTGCCGGAAACGACTCTCTGGGGGCAGCAAAGGAAACACTGCTGGGCATTTGGGAGGTCAGGGGCTTCTTCCTCAATGAGCTTTCTCTTTTTCTCATTGTGTCCTCAGCTCTGTGGGGTCATTTCTATTTCCTCTAGAAACAGAAGGCTCCTCTGTCTCTGTCGCTTCTCCCCTGCCCTTCTTCATCTACCTGGGACAAATGCATCGTTCCCAGGTTCCAACCTCCCACTCCCTTTTCCACATCCACTCCAGAATGATCCCTTGCTGTTCCCTTTTTTTTTTCCCCTCTGAAACGGGTTTGTCACAAAAAACCCTCTAGAATGGCATGGATAATGATGCAGGCAATGATAATGGTTGTAATAGGAACATTCTCATGCAAGTGTTGCACCTGCCCATGGTTTAAAAGGAAGTTTCTAGAGAAGCGGAGGTTGCTGAGACTTTCATAGATTTTCCAGGTGGAAGAGCAGGACCAAGCTTACCCTGCTAAGGGCTCCTTTGATGGTTGTGCCTTCTTAGGCTTCAGAGCAGACATGATAAGTCATGTGCGAGGAGATGACGATTTGGCATTCGTGCTGAGAAGGATGAGAAGAGAAACCATCCTTGCTGATCCCAGGGACACATCACTGGCAGTCTCTCCTTTCCTGGGGCTCGTGTCTCCTCCCTCATCATCCCTAACCCTTTGTCTGCCTTGGCTGCACCTGCCTCCATCTCAGTGTCTGCCTTCACAGCTTCTTCAGCACATCTGACTCCCTGCTCCCTTCATCCACCAAGTCACTCTTAGAAGATTAAAACCTCTCCTTTTGCTTCTCCTTTGAAGGCTCCATCATTTCTCTCACCCTCTCCTTATGTCTCAGAACATTGAATCAGATCATGGTTTACTTTGCAAGGGACGTCTTTTGGGGTCATTTGGTCGAAGCTCTTGCTGAGAAAGCCTCTCATAGAGCAGGTTACCCAAGACACATCGAGAAGGCCTTTGGAGAACTGCAAGGCTGAAGACTCCAGAATCTCACAAGTGTTCCTTGGTGAGTGTTGCCGAGTCCCGCAAGAACCCCTCAAACCTCCATTATCCTCATGTTCCTCTTGTCACTTCTTGTCACTGACCAAGCTCAGCCTCAGCCAATTCACAGCACTTTACTAATGGCCCATCAATTAGAGGCTGCAGAGTTCTGAGCCCTCTCCTCATCTCCCTAATCACCTACTGATTGTCGTCACTGTGTGATTTGTATATCACTTTCCCTTTTTCTTGTTCTTCCCTTTGAATGGAAAAGGGAATTGATCTGAGCCTTAGAGAACCAGACACTCTGGCCTTTCACGTGCCCTGACTGTGGCCTCTGCTGAACTTGCTCAGACCAGTGAGTTCTTGAAGATACTGAAAGGCTCCTGTCCCCAAAGCAAATGGGGTCTCTAGATCAAGCCTTCCAATGGAAGGCTGCTGTGACTGGGCCCTCAGGAGATTTGAAATGCTTCTCTACTCCAACAGATTTATGGTTTTCCTTCCCAGTTATTCTACTATTTCAGTAAGGTGCTGAATCCTCTCTATAAGCTGTTTGCAGACACCTGAGGGTTAGACCAAAATGGAGAGAATTGAATTCCGACCTCAGGTGGGATTCAAAGTACACTTTCCTTTCCCATCCAGATGGGAAAGGGGCTTCTTATGCACCTTCCAGGACGTGGGAGGGACATTTCTCCAGGGACAGAGATGGAGAATTACCTGTCACCTCAGAAAGTCTCACTGAAAACTCCTCTCATGCCGTGGCCTACTAAGCTGACAGCACTCCAGGAATTAGCCCACGCTGGCCTGTCACTGCAGCTGCTCTGTCGCCTCCCAACAGAGATGATCTCAAGGAGCAGCTCTTTGCTTTGCAGAGCAGGCTGAGAGTAGCAATGGCCATGCCCAGAGGGCCGAAGGCGACGCCAGAGCCGCAGCCCGCAGCGGTTTGGTGTGGGGCAGGGAAGGCAGAGGGAGCGAGGGGAGGCCGGGCTGTGCGTGCCGAGGGTGCGAGCGCAGCAGGCAGGTTTGGGGAGCCGTGTGCCGGGGGGCGCGGAGGGCTGCGCTGGGCGCGCTGTGCGCGGGGGCGGTGCGGAGGAAACGCTGCGGAGCCGCGCGGGGCCCGGCGGGCGGAGCGGCAGCGCCCCCTGCTGGCCCCGCCCGGCCCCGCCCGCGGCGGTTCGTGCCCGGCCGCAGCCGCGGCTCCTCCGCCCGTGGCACCCAGCGCGCAGTAATACACGGCCGCGTCCCCGCGCCGGGGCCGGGACAGGTACAGCGTGCTGGACTTGCGATCTTCCGACACTGACAGACTCCCCGCCTTGTCCGGCAGCTCTTTGGACCCTTTGTTAGCGCTCACGAGGTATTCAGGGCCCCGGCCCGGAAGCTGACGGTACCAGTAGATCAATTCTGTCCTTTGTATGTTGGGGTGGGAGCAGTTGATGTTGATTCCCGTGCCCTCGGTGGTCTCTGCCAACGGCTCCTGCTGCACCTGAGCTCTGACCACAACCACTGCCGAGAAATGAGAAGGAAAGTCCATGGGTCAACATTGATCACCTAGCTCCACCGTCTCTTTTCCCATAGAGACAGTCAGGAGCAGGGGGAGTGAGACAGAGCCAGACTGGGAAAATAAATTAGGAGGAATGCACGTTATCAGGCATGGAGGGTGATGCCGGTGTGGGTGGGAATTTGAAATTGATACACGGAGAAATAAAAATGTCAAGCTGCATGGAGGGATGGATAGCAAGGGGGAAAAGGGACAGGAGGGTTGGGTGCAAAACAGGGAAGGACGGAGGCCTGAATTCAGAAGAACAATAACTGCTGATGCACAGGAAGATGTGAGGATATATGGTAGAATTAACACATGCAGGAGATAAAAGTTGTGCCTACAGATATGAAAGAATCAGAGGGAGAGATGAGAGAGGTGTCAGAGCAGGAAGAGAGGTGAGGGATGATGTTTGGAAAGAAGGGTCAGGATGTGTGGGTGGATGGATGAAGTGTAGACAGGGAAAGGAGCTGTTACAATGAAAGGTAGAGGGCTCGAATCAGGGCAATAATAACGTAAACAGGCAGGGGAAGTAGAAGGGTCCACTGACAAGCAGGCACAAAACGCAAGCAGGCTCACACCGACAGAGATAGAGACTCGGAGGGTTTGGAAAAGGGGATGAGAGATGACAGAGCGCCAAAGAAGGGGGGAAGACACGTTGAAAGAGGGAGAGGAGCTGGCTCTGGGATTCCTGGGGAACATCCCCGACCCAGTCCCGGGCCTCATTGTCTGCCGCCAGCCCCGCGCACCGAGCAGCACCGCGGCCAGCGCCGCCAGCCCCGCGTCCCGGCACCGCCGCATCTCGCCGCTCCGCCGCCCGAGCATCACTGACCCCGCCAGCCGTGGCTCCTCTCCCCTCCCCTTCCCTTCTCTCCCCTCCCTTCCCTGCCGTCGCCAGCTCCGCCCCGGCACTGAGCCCTGTGGCGGTTCCGCTGGGGCTCTTGCCTGGGCTCAGAGCGCTCAGGGGCTGTGCACGGGCGCAGCTTGGTCTCCTGGCAAATGGACTCTCCCCCTCCTCCAGCAAGGACATCCCAGCGAGAATCAGCCTACACAGCGCCAGCCGTGCAGGGGCCGCAGCGGGGCCCTGAACCAGGAGATGGAGCAATTTCCCGGAGCTGTTTCCGAGCTCAGGAACTGGAAACATCCTGCAGATGGCAGAAAGCCTCCCTTCAGCTGCCCCTCTGCACTCTCAGGACGATCCCTAAAAGTTGTATTGTGGCCAAAGGAGTTTGAGGACAGAGGTGCACATGGGTGTGTGGGTGTCAGGGGCAGGGGTTATTATTTCTTCTGGACTATTGCTTAATAAAACTCTCCATGTTCCATCTCATGAGCAGTTCCGAAGACCAGGTCCATCTTCTCTGTTTCCTCTCAAAAAGCAGTACTAGAAAGCAAGAAAGTCGGCCTGAGACATCTCTTCTCCAAGATGAGCAGGCCAACCCCTTGTGCTCTCCTTGCATGTCAGATTTGTCAGGCCTCTAATTGACTTGGTGGCTTTGGTTGGGCTTGCTTCAGGATGAAGATTTCCTTCTCAGAACAAGGATCTCCAGTGTGGATGTAATGCTCCAGGTATGGTCACACAAGGACCAAAGGGACAGGATCACCTTCTTGGACTTGCTGACAGCACTTAGACACACAGCTCGGGATGCAGTTGGCCTCCCTTGCTGCAAGTGCACGCTGCTCTCTCGTGTTCTGCTCGGTGTCTCCTGAAATCCCTCACTCTTTTCTCTGAGGGGTCTGTCCATGTCTTCTGAAGAGGAGCTGTGCCTGACAGTCAAGGTCTGTTCCTCTCACTGGGTGTTACCCATGGACTTCAGCGAGCCCCCCTCTTTCCAGTACTCATGGTGTTGATAAAAACATTAACAGTATTAACATTAACAAGGCCTTCCTACTGATTTCTATACCTAGGCCTGGGCTATGCACAGAAATGACAACTCTGAGGTGGGTAGAGCAGCCACTTTCCCACCCACCTTACCCCTGAATCCATTTGTCACTAATTTGGTCATAAAGGAAACATGAGAGAGGCTGTGTTAGGTCTTGTTAAATCCTAGGTACAAATCTCCCCTGCTCTTCTTTTCTCTGCAGTGCCTGTTACCATGTGATAAAGCCATGAGCTTGGCCCTCAGCTATTCTCGAACAGCAGCTCAAAAGCAGATCCATGAAGAAAAGAGTCAGCCCTGGCTGAGCTTGCCAGCAGAACTCCCTGGCACTGATGTCCCTGAGGTCACAAAAGGAAAGGAAGAAGCCCTCAGCTGCACCACCTGCACGTTGGATCTGAGCACAGGCTGACAGACATTCAGGAGCTGAGATGGGCTTAGAAAACTGGCCCAGTGTGCAAAGTCCTGGTTCAAATCAAGGGTTCTGGATGTAGCTGTGGGAGAGCAGGAGGCTTTGGGCTTGAGGTCTAGAGTCCAGTGTCTCTTCTCTGCTAGGGGCAGTTGCTGGGCACTCAGACCATGATTCCAATGTGGGGCCAAACGTCCTTTTGGGCTGAAGTCCAAAGCAGTCACCAGTTCTTTGGCTTTCCTGGAGGGACAGGAAAAGGACAGCTCAGGATATCAGGACTGCATTTCAGGATCACTTCCCTGCACTGATCTGTTGCAGGCTGATGCCATCACCTCTCAGCTGTACTCCAGTGCCAACATGTCCACCACTAATTCAGCGCAAACCACACAAAACCAACACCTACTTTGCTACAGCCTCCTTTCAGGTAGTTACAGAAAGCAGCAAGGCTCCCCTGAGCCTCCTCTTCTCCAGGCTAAACACCCCCATATCCCACCCCTGCAACTCATAGGACTTACCCTCTCAAGCTTCACCATCTTCACTGCCCTTCTCTGCACACACTCCAGCCGCTCCATGTCTTTCTTTTCATGAGGGGCCCCAAAGCTGAGCACAGGACTCGAGGTTCTTTGCCAAGGCCCAGAACAGGGAGATGGTCACTGCCCTGGTCCTGCTGGCCACACTATTTCTGGTACAGGCCAGGTGCCATTGGCCTTCCTGGCCACCTCAGCACACCATTGTCTTCTCCAAGGCTGCAGGGGAATCTCTGCTCTGTCACCTGAAGCACCTAGGCCCCCTCCTTCTTCACTGACTTGGTGTCTGCAGAGCTCTTTCTCCCACTTTCTCTCACTCTTTTTCTCACTCCTCTCTCCCAGCTGCTGCACACCTTTTTGAACCCTTTCTCTGATATATTATCACAGAAGTGCTGCCAGTGCTGCTGATGGGCTCAGCTTTGGCCACAGGTGGGTCCTCCTTGGAGCCAGCTGGAAGTGGCTCTGTCTGACATGAGGTCAGCTTCTGGCACCTTCTCACAGAAGCCACCCCTGCAGTCCCTTCAGTACCAAAAGATTGCCAAGGAAACCAAATGCACTGTCTATAACCTTGTCTTATTATGTGCAGAAGGTCTTTGCCTATAGGAACTTTGGCTGCAAGATAAACTCAGCCAGCTCATGGTGCCAGAGGAGGCTGCAGCTGCCTCTTGCTCCAGGCAATTACCCCACCTGCACCTGTATGCAAAACACAAGAAGGAAAAGGGCCAGTGGCTCAATTAAAGGATGGGAAAAAATGAAAAGAATGCAGGAACACTCACAGCATAGCCAAACCACATTTCAGCTCCTCTGTAAATGAATGTTATTCCTAAACATCTCCGCCTTTTGTACAGAGGGTATTTACCTTATAGTGAGTCCTGAGACAGCTTGACTGCTACTTCACTTCTCATGTCCTAACCTCAGCGTCTGTGGCCTGAGTGGAGTCTGGCAGAAGCTTCTAATAGTGCAGGAATTTTTTGTTCTTTTAATATGGGAATTCTTTGTGTGGCTGCAGCAATGTGGATATTCTCTAGTTTTTATATTAACCTTCACAGACAGACTTGGGATGTGGAGTGGTTCAATATCTGAAAGAGACATGAATGTCAGCTGGGAGTGTGCTGTGCTTTGTGTCTGTCTTACAGCAGGAGAACTGCCAAGCCCTTGAGGTCTTCTTGAATTTTGACCCCAGGAAGCAACCGAGTACATACAGATGCTTGCTCATCCCTCACACCAACAGCTGCCCCCACGGGATGGGGAGGAGAGTCGGAATAAAAGTAAACACGCATAGGCTGAGATAAGAAAATTGTAATAATTGCAAGGAAGTAATATATAATGGTGATGATGATGATTATAATAATAGTAATAGTTTTGAAAAGGAAAGAGACAGACTGGAATAAACTCCAAGCAAAACAAGTGTTTGCACAAAAAGTGATGCACAACACAGTTACTCAGCTCCTACTAAGCAATGCCCAGCCAGTCCCTGAGCAGCGATTGGCACCTCCTGGACAACCTCACTCCAGTTTGTACACTGAGCATGGCATCTTATGGTGTAGAAGATCCCTTTTGTAATTTGGATCAGCTGTCCTGACCATGATCCCTCCCATCGTACTGTGTACCTTGTCACTGGCAGATCATGAGGCAGTGGAAAGTCCTTGACTGGGGATAAGCACAACTGAGTTAGAACTAAACCATGCTAAAACATCACTCTCATAATAAATCCAAAACATGGCATTGTGCCACCTTCTAAGGAGATGTAAGAGGGTGTTCTGCCTTGGGAGGGGTAAACCAGCTCAAACTTTGTCCTATTTGCAAATGCGATCAGTGATAGGTGGAGAAGGGGGGGTCACGCTGGTTTTGGTGTTGCAGAATGCTGAGAGCTGTCTGACTCATCAATCCTGAAATCAAACATTCTGAAAAAGAGCAATATTTCCTGACACAAACTAATATTGGTGAGGATGGGGCAGGCAAAGTTCCTGACAAAGGAACAAATAAGCAATAGTACTGAAAACTTCACTAAAGCTGCTGAGCTGAGGGCTACTGAGGTGGCACAGCTCAATGAGCAACATCTGACAGTTGCTCGTGGCAGTGGAAGTCCCTCACTTTATACTATAAAAACCCAATTCCACTTTATAAGGGCAGTGAGTTCTAACACACCTTTCTAGGAGTATGCATAAAGATACTCCCTCATACCCACCTTGAGTGTGGGGAATCCCCTCCACGTCACTTCTCAAGGTAAGATGAAAGAGATTTTCTCATGGTCATTTGTATAGGTGAGTTACATAAATATCTACTAAATGATTATTAAGCTAGCTTTGAAATTACTGATTTGGTGAACAGGGCGGTATATTAGGAGTTATAAATCTCTATACATTATAGTAAATAATTCTGATTAAAGCGTTTTCTCCTAATCATTGTCATTGTAAATCAAATTAATAATTCCTTTTATTCACATAAACATATTTAGGGTGCCATCGTTAAATGAAGCTCTTCAAGGAAAACATGTCCGGGAACAGTACCTCCTGCAAACACTCATACCCATTCAGACACACTCCTTCTCTTTGGCAGCAGGACTCCTAGCAAAACCCTCTGTGGTACAACTTCCTCACTCAAGATTAGGGTGTAATGATTGACCCTTGTCTGGGGATAACAATGCCCAGAAGAGTGAGGTGATCATCTTATAAACCTGGGAATTTCACTGCCATATCGTGGATCAGCCACCTTACCGAATGCAATGAAAAAGTATTTGAGTGTCATGAAGGACATGGGATGTTTTGGGTAGGGAGCAGAGAGATGGAAAGGGAATGATGGAGGCTGTGTGGCTGCAGGGCCACGACGCTGCCTGTGCCGGTGCCGGTGTCGGTGTCGGTGTCGGTGTCGGTGTCGGTGTCGGTGTCGGGCGGGGAAGCGCCCCGGGAGCCCGGGACGAGCGCAGCAGCAGCGCCCCCTGCTGGCCCCGCCCGGCCCCGCCCGCGGCGGTTCGTGCCCGGCCGCAGCCGCGGCTCCTCCGCCCGTGGCACCCAGCGCGCAGTAATACACGGCCGCGTCCCCGAGCCGGGGCCGGGACAGGTACAGCGCGCTGGACTTGCGATCTGCCGACACCGACAGCTGTCCTGCAATGTTCGGCAGGTCCCTAGACGCTCTAGCAGTGAGTGCGAGGAATTTGGGACTTCGGCCCGGGAGCTGACGGTAGAAATGGATGTAGTCCTCTGTCAGTTTAGTGGGGTGAGAGCAGCTGATGTTGATGCCCGTGCCCTCGGTGGTCTGCAGCCATGGCTCCTGCTGCACTTGGGCTCTGCCTGAAGCCACTGATGGGGACAGAAAAAGGACAAACCTGACATCTGACATTGCCCCAGTGCAAGGAACAAATCCCGCAGGAGCAGGCAGGAAGGTAAAGAGGTGATGAGGGAAATAGTTGCCAGAGGTTTCAAGACATGCAGGACTGGAAGTGTCCCTTAATGATTTCTGGACAGATGCGTGTATGAATGAGAGGAGGATTGGGGCAGTCACAGGGGAATGGGAGGATGGGGGAGAAAGCACAAAGAGACAGAAAGAAAAGTAGCAAGGGGTAAGGACTGACTTTGTGAGATATAAAGAAGCAATGCTTGTACAGGGTTGGGCAAAGAACAGAACCCGGAGATATCTGAGGCAGTATGGGATAGAGAAGAGGGAGGGATGAAGGAGATCTCAGTTCGCGGGAAGAGGTCTGTGAAGAAGCCAGGGCAGGACGGCAGCCTCCAGGGACCTGCGGGACACCCCAACCCCAGCCGCGGCCCCTTCGCCACTGCCACCCCCGCGCACCGAGCAGCACCGCGGCCAGCGCCGCCAGCCCCGCGCTCCGACACCGCCGCATCTCGCCGTTCCGCCGCCCGAGCATCGCTGACCGTCTCAGCCCCGGATCTCTGCTCCGGCTGTGCCGCCTCCTCTCCTCTCCGACACCACCAGCTCCGCCCCGGCCGGGCTCAGCCCCCGCCTCTCACACCACCCGCACAATCAGCGACACACGGACGTTTGGCATCGCCAGGGACAAGACACAGCTGTGGCCCATCGCACACACCACCGACACTGCATCGGAAGCACATCCACTCCGCCATTGGCAGCACACGGCCGCCACGATTCCCGAGCCTCTCTCCATGCCCACAGGGCAAAGCTCCTCCTTTGGCCTCTGCAGCTCTGCTGACAGCGGCTGTGTCACGGCTGGGCCGCAGGGGACGGGGGCTGCCAGCCGTGCTGAGGCCTCGCCCGTGTTGTTTGTCCTGAGTTACAGTGAGCATCCAAGCTGCAGTGAAACCCTCCTTGTTGGGCCTGAAATCAGCATCAGTGGAGCGGGAGCTTTGGAGGGGCTGGAAAAGGAGTGCTCAGGAGTCAGGGGCTTCATTTCAGTGCTTCTTCCCTGCACACATCTGTAACGGGCAGGTCCTGTCACCACTCAGCAGCACTCAGGCTCCTTCTGACCCTGGGAAGCTGCTGCTCGGTCCTGTTCAGGCCCAGAGCAGTGCACAGGATCCCTGGCATAGGCAGGAAATTCCCTCCCGATGAGGGACACACCTGGACAGACACAGGTTCGTGCACACCACTGTCAATTCATACACAAATTTGTGTTTCACACATGTCCATGCAAACGGAGCTGCTCCAAGATCACACGAGACAGGAACACAGGAGCAGCCCTGGGCTCTGCTGAGGACATGTGGGGCCAAAAGCAGCAGGGCTGGAGTGTGAAAGGACAAGGTCCCAGGCAACAGAGGACTATTTTTCTTTACTTAGTGACTGCACATCGTGGAGATGGGCCAAAATAGTCCAGAATACTTTCCCGAGGGAAGTGTCAGGACAGATGGACTCAAAACCATCAGATCATTGTGCACACGTGGGAAGGCAACTTCTGATGAGCATTGGGATGAGCTGAGGGTCCCTTCCTCCAAGCTCAGCCTCTCAGAGACACATCCCCTCCCTCCCCTGGGTTGTTGCACAGCTGAGAAAGCTTCCTGCACCAGGGTGTCTTGCACAGCACAGAGGTACAAGGCACTGTCAGAGACCTCCACTTCCTGCACCCGCAGGACACTGTATTTCCCCGTGGTGTTCAGATGTGTGCTGATACGGCCACTGTGCTTGGAGCCAGTCCCTGCCTGATAGGAGAGCAGCTGTGGGGCTTGGCCTTTCCGTAGCTGGTACCAGAGCAAGGCATTAAAATAACTGGACTGGTATTTGCAGGTGGTCTGGAAGGGGTGTCTCTGCCTCACCATGACTTGTCCATCTTCCTGGGTGACTGTGATCTGCCCCGTGGTGCCTGAAAGAAAGTGAAGGTCAGCAGCTCCACAGGGAAGGGCTATGGGACGTAGAACAAAGTGAGTGGAAAATCCTGGTGGAGAAAGCTCTCTGCCCTGTAGATGAGTCCTGAGTGATTTTGGACAGGAGTTCAGAGCTCTTTGAATGGCATGATCGAATAAGAGCTGTGCTGTGTCCTTCTAATGCTCCTACTTCTCAGTGGTCCAGGGAACAGCCCTTCATGCCTGAAATGTGTGTGCTTGAACCAGCACCTCTCCAGCTGGTTGAGTGGCTCACAGAGGAACAGAGAAAATATTCATCCTGTTTCCCTATCCCTGTAAACTCTGAGGGATCCTTGATCCTTGATTACACACAATGGTGAGCTTGGAAAGAGGGAGCCTAGATTGTGTTGCCAGCCTGGAGAAAAACTGGAAGGCGTGGCCGACCCGTGGCAGCCTGAAGGTAGATTTGGGCACCTTATTATGGCAGTGAAATGAGAACTTGTAGGTCACTGGGGCAGCTTTCACAGAATCAGTGGATTTATATTAAAATGGGGGGTATAGGGGACTGCAGTAACAGCTGAGATCTCCTGTAGTGGCTGCAGGAGGATGAGAAGAGAGAGACAAAGGGAGATGGATTGAAGGGGAGAAAAAAGACAAAGACGGGCTCCGAAGTTTCCCTTCTCTCTCTTCCCTTTTCCTTTACATATTTAAGAGCTTCTTGAGCAAACACTTGAAAAACCACAAAGAGCAGCAGAGATTTCTCAGCCTTTTCCCTCTATTCACTGCTATTTCCCCACATGGTCCTGATAAGACTGTTGAGGATTTCCTGAGGGGAGGAAGAAGAAGAAGGGTGCCTTGGGGAAAAGCCAGGACTTACCCAGGAGCTGGCCCAGGAAGACCGTGAGGATGAGATATGTGAGCTGCATGCCGAGACCAAGCTGCGAGTTTGCTGAATGAGGAAGAGTCAGATAGCGCCTCCCAACCCCGAGAGAACAGAGCTGCCGGAAACGAGTCTCTTGGAAGGGGGGGGGGGGGGGGGGGGCGGGGGGGGGTGTGCAAAGGAAGCACAGCTGGGCATTTGGGAGGTCAGGGGCTTCTTCTCCAATGCGCTTTCTCTTTTTTTCTTGTGGTGTTGTCAGGTATGTGACGTCTCTGCTATTTCCTGTGGGGACAGAAGGCTCTTCTGTCTCATTCTCTCCCTTATCACCTAGTGATTGTTGTCACTGTCTGCTTTGTTTATCACTCTCCCTTCTCCTTGTACTTCCCTTTGAAAGGAAAAGGGACTTGGTCTACGCCTTAGAGGACCAGACAATCTCGCCTTTCACGTGCCCTGACTGTGGCCTCTGCTGAACTTGCTCAGCCCAGTGAGTTCTTGAAGATGCTGAAAGGCTCCTGTCCCCAAAGCAAATGGGGTCTCTAGATCAAGTCTCTGGAGGGAAACCTCATGTGGAGCTCAGTCTTTCAAGTGCCTTCCTCCAACACTTGCAGCATGGCTGAATTCTGGCATCTGTTTTTCAGAGGTCTCAAAAGTGGCAAAAGTGAAGGAAAAGGGACCTTTTAGTTTCCAATGGAAGGCTGCTGTGACAGAGTCATCAGGAGGTTTGAAATGCTTCTCTGCTCCAACAGATTTATGGTTTTCCCTCCCAGTTATTCTACTATTTCAGTAAGGTGCTGAATCCTCTCTCACGGGTGTTTGGGGACACCTGAGGGTTAGACCAAAATGGAGAGAATTGAATTCCGACCTCAGGTGGGATTCAAAGTACACTTTCCTTTCCCATCCAGATGGGAAAGGGGCTTCTCATCCACGTTTCAGTACTTGGGAGAGACATTTCTCCAGGGACAGAGATGGAGAATTACCAGTCACCTCAGAAAGTCTCACTGAAAACCCCTCTCATGCCGTGACCTACTAAGCTGACAGCACTGCATGAATTAGCCCACGCTGGCCTGTCACTGCAGCTGCTCTGTCGCCTCCCAACAGAGATGCTCTCAAGGAGCAGCTGTTTGCTTTGCAGAGCAGGCTGAGACTAGCAATGGCCATGCCCAGAGGGCCGAAGGCGATGCCAGAGCCGCAGCCCGCAGCGGTTTGGTGTGGGGCAGGGAAGGCAGAGGGAGCGAGGGGAGGCCGGGCTGTGCGTGCCGAGGGTGCGAGCGCAGCAGGCAGGTTTGGGGAGCCGTGTGCCGGAGGGCGCGGAGGGCTGCGCTGGGCGCGCTGTGCGCGGGGGCGGTGCGGAGGAAACGCTGCGGAGCCGCGCGGGGCCCGGCGGGCGGAGCGGCAGCGCCCCCTGCTGGCCCCGCCCGGCCCCGCCCGCGGCGGTTCGTGCCCGGCCGCAGCAGCGGCTCCTCCGCCCGTGGCACCCAGCGCGCAGTAATACACGGCCGCGTCCCCGAGCCGGGGCCGGGACAGGTACAGCGCGCTGGACTGACGATCTGCCGACACCCACAGATGACCCGCACTGTCCGGCAGCACTTTGGACCCTCCGGCAGTGAGCACGAAGAGTTCAGGGCCCCGTCCCGAGAGCTGACGGTACCAGAAAATTGTTTCACCGAGCCGTTGATTAGGGTGTGAGCAGTTGATGTTGATGCCCGTGCCCTCGGTGGTCTCCAGCCACGGCTCCTGCTGTATCTGGGCTCTGGCCACAGCCACTGTCACGGAGAAAAGAAGAATCACTTTCCTTCAGCAGCAAATGCCGTGCACGGGGAGAGGGGAGAGGGCAGAGGAGAACAGATCAGAGCTAACTGGGATATGTTCTAAGAATAAAGCATGGAGAGACTCTTTCTTCGAGACTGACTACTTGGGAATATGAATGTATGTGGGATAGTTTGGAGAGCTGTCCGGCTGAACAAGGGAAGATTGGGATGAGGAAAAGAGATTGGCTGGAATGAATGGATGTGTGGAAGAATGAATGAATGAATGAGTGGCTAAAGAAATGGTGTATTGAAAGTGGAGTAAAGAAATCCATGCTCGGGGGCAATGGATTCATTGATGAGAGAAGGGATGACGGCAGTGGGTGAAAAGGAGCGAGGAGGGGCAGGAATGCCAGAGACAATCCCGAGTCCAGTGCTGTTCCCAGGCAGAGCCAGACACAGCCCCAGACCCAGCCCCAGCCCCGGCTCCGCCACCCCCGCGCACCGAACAGCACCGCGGCCACCGCCACCAGCTCCACGCCCCGACACCGCCACATCCCGCCGCTCCTCCGGCCGAGTATCGCTGTCCCACTCAGCCCCAGCTCTCTGCTGCGGCCGTGCCGCCTCCTCTCCGACGTCTGCACTTCTCTGTTCCCCTCTCCGCCGCTGCCAGCTCCGCCCCGGCGATGAGCTCTGCCCCGGCGCCGCTCGGCCTCTTGCCGAGTCCTGGCCGGGAAAGAAGGGGAGGCGAGCGCAGTGGGAGTGGAGCCGCGGTCGGGTCTCTGCACGGCAGAGGCGGCGGGGCCAGGGTGTGTGGCAGGGGATCGGGCTGTTATCAGGGAGATCAAGATTGATAGTCCATGTGCTCCTTTCACTCCCGTCATCTGTGCCCTCTCATCCCCCGACTGCTGTCACGAGGACACTCCTGAATTGTCCTTCAAGGCACTGAAAAGAAATCCACTCACATGGATTCTTGAAGTGGACAGGATCCCTCACTCTGTCTATCTCCCTTTCCACTAAACCAAGCTGATGCCACACAGGGGAGAGCAGCTGTGCACTGGCAGGGAGAGACATGTCTCTCTGTGTGTGTGTGTGTGTGTGTGTGTGTGTGAGTGTGTGTGTGAGCACTGCCAGCCATGCTGAGGCACTCACAACGTTTCAAATGCAATTAAGCTAAGAATCCAAACTTGGGTAAAACCATCCTTTCTGGGGGTACAACTGGCAGGAGCAGAGCGTGATGTTTAGAGCATCTGGAGAAGGAGGGCTCAGGAAGCAGGGACTGCATGTCAGTGCCTCTTCCCAGGACACATCTTGTGCAGGCTGTTACATCATTTTGGAACTGCACCCCGACTCCTTCTGAATCTGGGAAAATGCTGCTCTGTGATGCAGAGCATTGGAGAGCGTCTCCGGTGAGATCTGCACCTTTCACTTGTTGAGAAACACACAAGGACACACACACACCCATACACAGAGGGTCCTGCACACTGCTCTGGATTCATGCAAGAATTTGTGCTCCCACATGGATTCTTGTGGACACTGGCTGCACACAAGTGCCCGCAAATCAGGATTACAGGCAGGAACAAAACTAACCATGGATGCTGCTGAGGACACCTGGGAACAACGGAACGACTGTAGCAGGGTTGGAGCCTTGTGGGGAAAGACAGGGCATCAAGCAAGCCAATGGCATTGTTTGTGTACTCACAGTCTGAAGAGGGGCTAAGAAGTCAAATGAGGCCCAAATACCTCCCTGAAGGCAGTTTTAACAGGACAGGGTTGAAACCAGCAGCCCCATGTCCACACATGGGGAGGTAAAAACCGGTGACCATGAGGGTGAGCTGAGGAGCAGAGAGGCCATGTACGTAAGTGTATGGGAACAGATACATGTTGGGATGTGCTTTATGTGTGCACATCTCTGTACAGGAATGTTCCTGTAGATGTGCATGCAAAGGCTTGGGTGCAGGAGCAGGAATAGGAGTGAGTGTTCGTGCTTACATATCTGTGGGTACATGTCAGAAGGAGAAGTGTCTGTGCCTGAGTCTGCACATGGGCTCGTTTGGAAATGTGTGTACACACACCTCTTCAAAAATGCAGATGTATGAGTTACTCTTTGGGAGTGTGCAAGCTCCAGAGTGTGTTTGTGGCACTGTAAACTTGTGTATGTGCAGTATGAGTTGTTTAATTATTTCTTCTTCTACTCCGAGTGTTGTTTTCTTCCCAGAAAGGCTTCAGGGAGGCTCAAGGATGTGATGGACCACAGGAGAAACCATACCAACTAAAATGAGGGCAAATAGGCATTGAGTGTGTCAGCTTTTTGCCTGTCTTTTGTCAGGAGGTTCACCGAGCAATGAGCCAACATCTCCTGAGCGTTCCTTTGGCTGCCAAGAGGCTCAGCAATACCTTCTTTGATTCCGTTGACACCGCGGCTGGCATTTCCTCTCCAGCAGACCTGTTTTGTGTAGGTTGGAGGTGAGCATCCTTGTGCTCGGAGGAGTGTCCCATGGAAGGCCAGGCGGTGTGCTGCAGCCGTGCGCGCTCCCGGCCGGGGTCCCGCGGGGTCCCGAGCGCGGCTCAGTCCTTGCTTGCCGTGCTCGCCCCCTGCTGGCCCCGCCCGGCCCCGCCCGCGGCGGTTCGTGCCCGGCCGCAGCCGCGGCTCCTCCGCCCGTGGCACCCAGCGCGCAGTAATACACGGCCGCGTCCCCGCGCCGGGGCCGGGACAGGTACAGCGCGCTGGACTTGCGATCTGCCGACACCCACAGATGACCCGCACTGTCCGGCAGCTTTTTGGACTCTTTCACAGTGAGTGCGAGGAATTCAGGTCCCCGGCCCGGGAGCTGACGGTACCACACGATCGTGTCGCCAGTCCCTATGTTGGAGTGAGAGCAGCTGATGTTGATGCCCGTGCCCTCGGTGATCTCCAGCCACGGCTCCTGCTGTATTTGGGCTCTGGCCACATGCACTGTCGGGGAGAAAAGAAGAATCACTTTCCTTCAGCAGCAAATGCCGTGCACGGGGAGAGGGGAGAGGGCAGAGGACAGATCAGAGTTAACTAGCGTATATTCTGTGAAAAAAGCATGGAGAGACTATTCCTTCGACAGTGATTGCTGGAAATAAGAATATATGTGGGATATTTTGGGGAACTGTGGGGCGGAAGAAGGGGAGATTGGGATGAGGAAAAGGGATTGCTTGCAATGAATGGATGAGTGAATGAATGATTGAATGAATGAGTGGCTAAAGAAATGGAGTAGTCAAGCGGGCAAGCTCGGAGAGAACGGATTAATTGATGCGAGAAGGCATGACGGAAGTGGGTGAAAAAGAGCGAGGAGAAGCAATAAATCCCGAGCAGAGTGCTGTTCCCAGGCAGAGCCAGACACAGCCCCACACCCAGCCCCAGCCCCGGCTCCGCCACCCCCGCGCACCGAGCAGTACTGCGGCCAGCGCAGCCAGCCCCGTGCCCCGACACCGCCGCATCTCGCCGCTCCTCCGGCCGAGCATCGCTGTTCCTGCCAGCCCCGGCTCTCTGCTGCGGTCGTGCCGCCGCCTCTCTGACTTCGCTGCTCTCCTCTCCGCCGCTGCCAGCTCCGCCCCGGCGATGAGCTCTGCGCTGGCGTTGCTCGAGCTCTCGCCGAGTCCTGGCCGGGAAAGAAGGGGAAGTGAGCGCCGTGAGAGTGGGGCGGCGGTCGGGTCTCTGCACGGCGGAGAGAGTGGGGCAGGGATGTGTGGCAGGGGATCGAGCTGTTATCATGGAGATCAAGATTGATAGTCCATGTGCTCCTTTCAAACCCCTCACCTGAGCCCTCACATCCCCTCTTTGCTGTCACGAGGGAACTCCTGAATTGTCCTTCAAGGCACTGAAAAGAAATCCACTCACATGGATTCTTGATGTGTACAGGATCCCTCACTCTGTCTATCTCCCTGTCCACTAAACCAAGCTGATGCCACACAGGGGAGAGCAGCTGTGCACTGGCTGGGAGAGATGTGTCTGTGTGTGTGTGTGAGCACTGCCAGCCATGCTGAGGCACTCCCAAGATTTGAAATGCAATTAAGCCAAGAATCCACACCTGGGTGATATCCTTGTTGGGGCCTGCAATCGGCAGGAGCAGAGTGTGATGTTTAGAGCATCTGGAGAAGGAGGGCTCAGGAAGCAGGAACTGCATGTCAGCACCTTTTTCCAGGAAACATCTCCTACAGGCTGCAACATCATTGTTCAACTGCACCCAGGCACTTTCTGAATCTGGGAAAATGTTGCTCTGTGATGCAGAGCATTGGAGAGTGTCTCCAGTGAGATCTGCACCTTTCACTTGCTGAGAAACGCATGACGATGCACACACACCCATTCACGGATGGTCCTGCACATCGGTGTGGATTCATGCAAAAATTTGTGCTCCCACATGGATTCCTGTGGTCCGTGGCTGCACTCAAATGCCCGCAAATCAGGATTATAGGCAGGAACAAAACTAACCAAGGATGCTGCTGAGGAAACCTGGGAACAACTGAACAACTGTAGCAGGGCTGGAGCATTGTGGGGAGGGACAAGGAATCAGGCAAGCCAGTGGCATTGTTTGTGTACTCACAGGCTGAACGGAGGGTAAGATGTCAAATGAGGCCCAAATACCTCCCTGAAGGCAGTTTTAACAGGACAGGGTGGAAACCAGCAGCCCCATGTCCACACATGGGGAGGTAAAAACCAGTGACCATGAGGGTGAGCTGAGGAGTGGAGAGGCCATATATGTAAGTGTATGGGAACAGATACATGTTGGGATGTGCTTTATGTGTGCACATCTCTGTACAGGAATGTTCATGGCGATGTGTAAGCAAAGGCTTGAGTGCAGGAGCAGGAATAGGACTGAGTGTTTGTGCTTACATATCTGTGGGTACATGTCAGAAGGAGAAGTGTCTGTGCCTGAGTCTGCACATGGGCTCGTTTGGAAATGTGTGTACACACACCTCTTCAAAAATGCAGATGTATGAGTTACTCTTTGGGAGTTGTGTTACCATAAACTTGTGTATGTGCAGTACGAGTTCTTTAATTATTTCTTCTTCTACTCCGAGTGCTGTTTTCTTCCCAGAAAGGCTTCAGGGAGGCTCAGGGATGTGATGGACCGCAGGAGAAACCATACCAACTAAAATGAGGACGAATAGGCATTGAGTGTGTCAGCTTTTTCCCTGTCATTTGTCAGCAGGTCCCCTTCCTCACCAAGCAATGAGCCAACATCTCCTGAGCATTCTTTGGCTGCCAAGAGGCTCAGCAATACCTTCTTTGATTCCGTTGACACCGCGGCTGGCATTTCCTCTCCAGCAGACCTGTTGTGTGTAGGTTGGAGGTGAGCATCCTTGTGCTCGGAGGAGTGTCTCATGGAAGGCCAGGCGGTGTGCTGCAGCCGTGCGCGCTCCCGGCCGGGGTCCCGCGGGGTCCCGAGCGCGGCTCGGTCCGTGCCCCGTGCAGCGGCAGCACCCCCTGCTGGCCCCGCCCGCGGCGGTTCGTGCCCGGCCGCAGCCGCGGGCTCCTCCGCCCGTGTCACCCAGCGCGCAGTAATACACGGCCGCGTCCCCGAGCCGGGGCCGGGACAGGTACAGTGCGCTGGACTTGCGATCTGCCGACACCCACAGATGACCCGCACTGTCCGGCAGCTTTTTGGACTCCTTCACAGCGAGCGCGAGGAATTCGGGTCCCCGGCCCGGGAGCTGACGGTACCACACGATCGTTTCGCGGGTCTGTATGTTGGGGTGGGAGCAGCTGATGTTGATGCCCGTGCCCTTGGTGGTCTCTAGCCACGGCTCCTGCTGTATCTGGGCTCTGGCCACATGCACTGTCGGGGAGAAAAGAAGAATCACTTTCCTTCAGCAGCAAATGCCGTGCACGGGGAGAGGGGAGAGCCAGAGGACAGATCAGAGTTAACTGGTATATGTTCTGACAATAAAGCATGGAGAGACTATTCCTTCGAGAAGGATTGCATGGGAATAAGAAAGAATGTGGGATATTTTGTAGAACTGTCAGTCCAAAGCAGGGGAGATTGGGATGAGGAAAGGAGATTGGCTGGAATGAATGGATGTGTGGAAGAATGAATGAATGAATGAGTGGCTAAAGAAATGGAGCAGTCAAGCGGGCAAGCTCGGAGGAGAACGGATTAACTGATGCGAGAAGGCATGACGGAAGTGGGTGAAAAAGAGCGAGGAGAAGCAATAAATCCCGAGCAGAGTGCTGTTCCCAGGCAGAGCCAGACACAGCCCCACACCCAGCCCCAGCCCCGGCTCCGCCACCCCCGCGCACCGAGCAGCAACTGCGGCCAGCGCAGCAGCCCCGTGCTCCGACACCGCCGCATCTCGCCGCTCCTCCGGCCGAGCATCGCTGTTCCTGCCAGCCCCGGCTCTCTGCTGCGGCCGTGCCGCCTCCTCTCTGACGTCTCCACTTCGCTGCTCTCCTCTCCGCCGCTGCCAGCTCCGCCCCGGCGATGAGCTCTGCGCTGGCGTTGCTCGAGCTCTCGCCGAGTCCTGGCCGGGAAAGAAGGGGAAGTGAGCGCGGTGAGAGTGGGGCGGCGGTCGGGTCTCTGCACGGCGGAGAGAGTGGGGCAGGGATGTGTGGCAGGGGATCGAGCTGTTATCATGGAGATCAAGATTGATAGTCCATGTGCTCCTTTCAAACCCCTCACCTGAGCCCTCACATCCCCTCTTTGCTGTCACGAGGGGACTCCTGAATTGTCCTTCAAGGCACTGAAAAGAAATCCACTCACATGGATTCTTGATGTGTACAGGATCCCTCACTCTGTCTATCTCCCTGTCCACTAAAACCAAGCTGATGCCACACAGGGGAGAGCAGCTGTGCACTGGCTGGGAGAGATGTGTCTGTGTGTGTGTGTGAGCACTGCCAGCCATGCTGAGGCACTCCCAAGATTTGAAATGCAATTAAGCCAAGAATCCACACCTGGGTGATATCCTTGTTGGGGCCTGCAATCGGCAGGAGCAGAGTGTGATGTTTAGAGCATCTGGAGAAGGAGGGCTCAGGAAGCAGGAACTGCATGTCAGCACCTTTTTCCAGGAAACATCTCCTACAGGCTGCAACATCATTGTTCAACTGCACCCAGGCACTTTCTGAATCTGGGAAAATGTTGCTCTGTGATGCAGAGCATTGGAGAGTGTCTCCAGTGAGATCTGCACCTTTCACTTGCTGAGAAACGCATGACGATGCACACACACCCATTCACAGATGGTCCTGCACATCGGTGTGGATTCATGCAAAAATTTGTGCTCCCACATGGATTCCTGTGGTCCGTGGCTGCACTCAAATGCCCGCAAATCAGGATTACAGGCAGGAACAAAACTAACCAAGGATGCTGCTGAGGAAACCTGGGAACAACTAAACAGCTGTAGCCGGGCTGGAGCATTGTGGGGAGGGACAAGGAATCAGGCAAGCCAGTGGCATTGTTTGTGTACTCACAGGCTGAACGGAGGGTAAGATGTCAAATGAGGCCCAAATACCTCCCTGAAGGCAGTTTTAACAGGACAGGGTGGAAACCAGCAGCCCCATGTCCACACATGGGGAGGTAAAAACCAGTGACCATGAGGGTGAGCTGAGGAGTGGAGAGGCCATATATGTAAGTGTATGGGAACAGATACATGTTGGGATGTGCTTTATGTGTGCACATCTCTGTACAGGAATGTTCATGGCGATGTGTAAGCAAAGGCTTGAGTGCAGGAGCAGGAATAGGACTGAGTGTTTGTGCTTACATATCTGTGGGTACATGTCAGAAGGAGAAGTGTCTGTGCCTGAGTCTGCACATGGGCTCGTTTGGAAATGTGTGTACACACACCTCTTCAAAAATGCAGATGTATGAGTTACTCTTTGGGAGTGTGCAAGCTCCAGAGTGTGTTTGTGTTACCATAAACTTGTGTATGTGCAGTACGAGTTCTTTAATTATTTCTTCTTCTACTCCGAGTGCTGTTTTCTTCCCAGAAAGGCTTCAGGGAGGCTCAGGGATGTGATGGACCGCAGGAGAAACCATACCAACTAAAATGAGGACGAATAGGCATTGAGTGTGTCAGCTTTTTCCCTGTCATTTGTCAGCAGGTCCCCTTCCTCACCAAGCAATGAGCCAACATCTCCTGAGCATTCTTTGGCTGCCAAGAGGCTCAGCAATACCTTCTTTGATTCCGTTGACACCGCGGCTGGCATTTCCTCTCCAGCAGACCTGTTGTGTGTAGGTTGGAGGTGAGCATCCTTGTGCTCGGAGGAGTGTCTCATGGAAGGCCAGGCGGTGTGCTGCAGCCGTGCGCGCTCCCGGCCGGGGTCCCGCGGGGTCCCGAGCGCGGCTCGGTCCGTGCCCCGTGCAGCGGCAGCACCCCCTGCTGGCCCCGCCCGCGGCGGTTCGTGCCCGGCCGCAGCCGCGGCTCCTCCGCCCGTGTCCCTCAGCGCGCAGTAATACACGGCCGCGTCCCCGAGCCGGGGCCGGGACAGGTACAGCGCGCTGGACTTGCGATCTGCCGACACCGACAAACTCCCGAGAGGCTCCAGCACTGGTTTTGTGCCTTGGATAGCCATTGCTACCAGCTGGGGAGGTTGATCTGGGAGCTGACGATACCAATGGGTAGCATCTGCAGTAATTTGGGGGTGCAAGCAAGTGAGGTTCAGGCCGGTGCCTTCGGTGGTCTCTGCCCACGGCGTCTGCTGCACTCGGTCTGTGTCCGCAGCCACTGCTGGGAAAGAAGGAAGAAATTAAAAAGATCGTCAAAACCGTGCAATTCCGAGGCTTCTTTTGCCACACAGTCAGGAACAGTGGCCACAAGACAGAGGCAGACTGGAATGGATGTGAGGGAAATCCAAATACATGCATGCACATATTAGGCAGAAGTCAGGTCCACACATGCATGGATGGATGGGGAAGAGTTAAAGTGAAGAACCGAATGCTGTATTCAGGGCAAAAATAAATGCTGAATGTACGGGGCAAAATACAGGTGCATAGAAAAACAGACATACGTGCAAGCAGGCTTTACCGACAGAAGTTATGAAGGCTTCTGAAGATGAGTGATGGTAGAGAGGCAAGGAGAGGGAAAGAGTTGCGGAGGGGAGGGAACAATCCGCGCCAGTCTCCCTGGGGAATATCCCAGCCCCATCCCCAACCCCCTTCGTGTCAAACCCCGCGCACCGAGCAGCACCGCGGCCAGCGCCGCCAGCCCCGCGGCTCGACCCCGCCGCATCCCGCTGCTCCACATCCCGAGCCTCGCTGTCCCTGCCAGCCCCGCTCTCTGCTCCGGCAGCGCCACCTCCTCTCCTCTGCTCTCCCCTCCGTCGCCTCCAGCTCCGCCCTGGGGCTGAGCCCCGCGCCGGTGCCGCTCGAGCTCTCGCCGGGTCCTGGCTGGATGCCAGGGGGGAGGTGCCAGCGGTGGGAGCGGGGCGGCGATCAGAGCTGCGGGGCCAAGTGCCCGGACCGGGAGCCGTTTGTCCCGGGGAGCACAGGACTGCCAGATTATTTTCTCCCTTCTCCCTCATTATCTATTCCTCCCCGTTCCCCCTCCGCTGGCACGTGAGGATTTCAGAATTGTCCTTCAGGGCACGTGTTTGCATAAATGGACAAGGGGCACAAGAGGAAGAGGGCCTTGCTGGGCTCAAGACCCTGGGCTCATTGCCTGTCAAAGAGAGCATCTGTGCTGGCAGAGATTCAAAAGGTGGGAAAACTGTTTCATCATATCAGTGGGAAGAGAGGAGTGGCATTCTGTGAAAGAAACAACTTTGCAGTCAGGAAAGTCAGTGAGGAAGGAGGGAGAGTAGCTGCTCCAGGTGCCAGAGCACTGATATTTCTACAGTCTGTGATGAAGACCGTGGTGAGTCAGGTTGTCCCACTACAGCCTATGCAGGTGCATGGTAGGGCAGAGATCCATCCCATGGAAGATCCAAAGCCACAGCAGGTGGATGTGCCCTTAAGGAAGGTGTGACCCCGTGGGAAGGCCCCACTGGAGCAAGGTCCTGTCAGGACTTTGTCTCCATGGAAAGGAGCCCATTCAGGAGCTGATTTTCTGGAAGGACCTGTGGACACCCGGGGGACCCATCCTGGGGGCATCTCTTCCTGAAAGACTACACTCCATAGACAGGACGAGTTCTGAAGCAGTTGGTGGAGAACTGCAGCCCATAGAAAGGACCTGTGTTGGAGAGATTCTTGCAGGATTGTCTCCCATGGGAGGGACAACAGGCTGGAGCAGGGAAAGACCATGAGGAGGAAGGAATGGCTGAGGCGTTATGAACTGAATGCATTGCCCATTTCCTGTCCCCCTGAAAGACGTCTAGGCAGAAATTTAGGAGTGAAGCTCAGCCTGGGAGGAAAGGAGGAAAGTGGAGAAAGTGTTTTTGGGTTTGCACTAATTTCTGCTTTTCCTCTTCTAAACTTGTAAATCAATTAAATTAATTTCCCCGAGTCGACTCAGTTTTTCCCATGACAGTAAAAGTGAGGGATCTTCCTGTCCTTATCTGAACCCACCGTCCCTTCATTGCAATTTCTCCCCAGTCCTGTTGATAGAGGGAAGCAATAGAGCAGCTTGGGGGCTGTCTGGCAGTCTGTCGAGGTCAACCCAACCCCATCAGGCCGTGCTTATGCTGCACCAGCATCACAAAAGAAACGGTCAGCAATGTTTTAGTGCAGAAAGGACATTTCAGCAGCAGTAACACCTGTAAGGAGAAGTCCACAGAGCCCACTGTCCATACCAACAGTACTGGTAGGAAGATGACTTTCTTTGTCATGATAGTGCTTTTCACCAACAAGTTTGCAGATGGTGTCATAATGACTAAAGAACAAGGCTGAGAGGATCAGGAACTCAGTCATACCCAGGAAGAATTGGGAGAATGAAATCAGGAAATGCAAATGGTAATGCTGGTGACAAGGAATGACTCCAGCATCTGGAGGTGACACAGCAGATCTCCAAGAAGGAAAGCCTTGGAAGGAGTAATGTATCAGGATCTTCAGGTGTTGCTCAGTGCTCAAGGTGACAAGGATGAGGTGATCCCACCCACAGTTAGGAGACCCATGGAGAAATAAAAACAAGAGATCCATGTGCCACGTGGGGACACATGTTTGACTGATTTTGTTTTTTCTTTGGCCAATGTACTGCCCTGGTTGGAACAGCTTTTCAGAGTCCAGAAGGAATCAGTTACGCTGGCAGAAGCAGGAGGCAAAAGGGTGCTGGGGTAAGTTCTTTGTGTCCGTTGGTGTCAAAAGAATAAAATCAACCACTGCTGCAAGGAAAGGGAACCACTTTACCCTAGATGAAAGTGTGGCCCCGGCAGGGCTGAGGAGCATGTGGTAGAACACAGAAAAGTGAACTTGGCTGAGCTCTGACAAGTATTTCTAGTTTGGTGGAATGGATCTTTGCCAGGTAAGGGTTGACTGTTGCCTGTGGCAACTCGTTCTGTTTCTCCTGGTTTTTAATTGCCCAATTCCCAGGTGCAAATTTAAATGAACAAGGAGTTGCATGAATGGAGAGATGCATTTTTCTCTTAAGAGAGAGGTAGCAGTATAATTCATTAAAATGAAAGAGTTAACAAACTTCAATGGTAAATGCAACAGTAGTTTAACAAGATTGGGTGGCAAGGTACACTTCTTCATTCACTGCAGAGACTACAGATAAAATCATCAGGGAGATCCATTGAGTCACAAGGGTCAGAATGAACGGCCTTGCACTCTGAACAATTTCTCAGTGGGAAGTTTAGGTGCAACTGCATCCAGATGTAGTCTCAGACTCTATGAACGGTTTATTTTGAGAAAGTATTAGATGCATAATGAGTCCTAAATATAACCTAGCTAAAATTTCAGTGTAGCATGGTGCTGCTGCATCTTCACATGAATGAGCCTCAGCAGTCACCTGGCCTTCACAAAAGGCACAAAGAGCTCAGCATCCTTGTGAAGAGAAGGACAGAGGCAAGAGGAAAACCAGCCTGTCATGGGGTGGGTGGGAATGTGTGCACTCACTGATGCATTTCTGAGACAAAACTGGCAGAGCTTTACAGACAGGCCAGAGGATGCCACATTCCCTGGAACGCACAGAGTCCTTTTCTGAAGGAGGAAGAGATACTGTGGGAATCAGCCTGCTGTCCTCCTGTCTGGCACAGGTCATCTCAGTGTGCACAGGGAGCTGTGGCTGGCCGAGGCTGTTTGCTACAGTCAGGAGCGCAGCCCGCGCTGAGAAGAGGGCTGAGCGCAGCCGGAGACTCCAAGTAGGGGCTGCCGCAGCCCGTGTCGCTGTCGGTGCTGGTGCCGGTGTCGGTGTTGGTCCCGGTCCCGGTGTCGGTGTCGGTCCCGGTCCCGGTCCCGGTGTCGGTGTCGGTGTCGGTGTCGGTGTCGGTGTCGGTGTCGGGCGGGGAAGCGCCCCGGGAGCCCGGGACGAGCGCAGCGGCAGCGCCCCCTGCTGGCCCCGCCCGGCCCCGCCCGCGGCGGTTCGTGCCCGGCCGCAGCCGCGGCTCCTCCGCCCGTGTCCCTCAGCGCGCAGTAATACACGGCCGCGTCCCCGCGCCGGGGCCGGGACAGGTACAGAGCGCTGGACTTGCGATCTTCCGACACTGACAGACTCCCCGCCTTGTCCGGCAGCTCTTTGAATCCTTTGTGAGCGCTCACGAAGAGTTCGGGGCCCCCGCCCGGGAGCTGACGGTACCAGTAGATCAATTCGTTGGTCTTTATGTTGGGGTGTGAGCAGCTGATGTTGATGCCGGTGCGCTCGGGGGTCTCCACTGACAACTCCTGCTGTATCTGGGCTCTGGACACTGCAGGGGAGAAAAGAAGAATCACTTTCCTTCAGCAGCAAATAGCGTGCACGGGGAGAGGGGAGAGGGTGGAGGAAGACAGAGCAGAGCTAACTGAGATATATTCCGAAAATAAAGCATGGAGAGACTACTTGTCGAAGAGCAGCTGCTTGGAAATAAGAATATGGGATATTTTGGAGAAGAGTCAGAGTGCATAAGGGGAGACTGGGAAGAGGAAAAGAGATTGGCGGAAATGAATGGACGAATCAACGAATTAATGAGTGGCTAAAGAAATGGAGTAGTCAAACAGGCAAGCTCGGCGGGAATGGATTCGTTGAAGAGAAAAGGGATTGCGGCAGTGGATGGAAAGCTGCGAGGAGGAGCAGGAGTGCCAGAGACAAATCCCGAGCCCAGTATAGTGCCCAGGCAGAGCCAGAAACACCCCCAGCCCCAGCCCCGGCTCCGCCACCCCCGCGCACCGAACAGCACCGCGGCCAGCGCAGCCAGCCCCGTGCCCCGACACCGCCGCATCTCGCCGCTCCTCCGGCCGAGCATCGCTGTTCCTGCCAGCCTCGGCTCTCTGCTGCGGCCGTGCCGCCTCCTCTCTGACGTCTCCACTTCGCTGCTCTCCTCTCCGCCGCTGCCAGCTCCGCCCCGGCGATGAGCTCTGCGCTGGCGTTGCTCGAGCTCTCGCCGAGTCCTGGCCGGGAAAGAAGGGGAAGTGAGCGCCGTGAGAGTGGGGCGGCGGTCGGGTCTCTGCACGGCGGAGAGAGTGGGGCAGGGATGTGTGGCAGGGGATCGAGCTGTTATCATGGAGATCAAGATTGATAGTCCATGTGCTCCTTTCAAACCCCTCACCTGAGCCCTCACATCCCCTCTTTGCTGTCACGAGGGGACTCCTGAATTGTCCTTCAAGGCACTGAAAAGAAATCCACTCACATGGATTCTTGATGTGTACAGGATCCCTCACTCTGTCTATCTCCCTGTCCACTAAACCAAGCTGATGCCACACAGGGGAGAGCAGCTGTGCACTGGCTGGGAGAGATGTGTCTGTGTGTGTGTGTGAGCACTGCCAGCCATGCTGAGGCACTCCCAAGATTTGAAATGCAATTAAGCCAAGAATCCACACCTGGGTGATATCCTTGTTGGGGCCTGCAATCGGCAGGAGCAGAGTGTGATGTTTAGAGCATCTGGAGAAGGAGGGCTCAGGAAGCAGGAACTGCATGTCAGCACCTTTTTCCAGGAAACATCTCCTACAGGCTGCAACATCATTGTTCAACTGCACCCAGGCACTTTCTGAATCTGGGAAAATGTTGCTCTGTGATGCAGAGCATTGGAGAGTGTCTCCAGTGAGATCTGCACCTTTCACTTGCTGAGAAACGCATGACGATGCACACACACCCATTCACAGATGGTCCTGCACATCGGTGTGGATTCATGCAAAAATTTGTGCTCCCACATGGATTCCTGTGGTCCGTGGCTGCACTCAAATGCCCGCAAATCAGGATTACAGGCAGGAACAAAACTAACCAAGGATGCTGCTGAGGAAACCTGGGAACAACTAAACAGCTGTAGCCGGGCTGGAGCATTGTGGGGAGGGACAAGGAATCAGGCAAGCCAGTGGCATTGTTTGTGTACTCACAGGCTGAACGGAGGGTAAGATGTCAAATGAGGCCCAAATACCTCCCTGAAGGCAGTTTTAACAGGACAGGGTGGAAACCAGCAGCCCCATGTCCACACATGGGGAGGTAAAAACCAGTGACCATGAGGGTGAGCTGAGGAGTGGAGAGGCCATATATGTAAGTGTATGGGAACAGATACATGTTGGGATGTGCTTTATGTGTGCACATCTCTGTACAGGAATGTTCATGGCGATGTGTAAGCAAAGGCTTGAGTGCAGGAGCAGGAATAGGACTGAGTGTTTGTGCTTACATATCTGTGGGTACATGTCAGAAGGAGAAGTGTCTGTGCCTGAGTCTGCACATGGACTCGTTTGGAAATGTGTGTACACACACCTCTTCAAAAATGCAGATGTATGAGTTACTCTTTGGGAGTGTGCAAGCTCCAGAGTGTGTTTGTGTTACCATAAACTTGTGTATGTGCAGTACGAGTTCTTTAATTATTTCTTCTTCTACTCCGAGTGCTGTTTTCTTCCCAGAAAGGCTTCAGGGAGGCTCAGGGATGTGATGGACCGCAGGAGAAACCATACCAACTAAAATGAGGACGAATAGGCATTGAGTGTGTCAGCTTTTTCCCTGTCATTTGTCAGCAGGTCCCCTTCCTCACCAAGCAATGAGCCAACATCTCCTGAGCATTCTTTGGCTGCCAAGAGGCTCAGCAATACCTTCTTTGATTCCGTTGACACCGCGGCTGGCATTTCCTCTCCAGCAGACCTGTTGTGTGTAGGTTGGAGGTGAGCATCCTTGTGCTCGGAGGAGTGTCTCATGGAAGGCCAGGCGGTGTGCTGCAGCCGTGCGCGCTCCCGGCCGGGGTCCCGCGGGGTCCCGAGCGCGGCTCGGTCCGTGCCCCGTGCAGCGGCAGCACCCCCTGCTGGCCCCGCCCGCGGCGGTTCGTGCCCGGCCGCAGCCGCGGCTCCTCCGCCCGTGTCCCTCAGCGCGCAGTAATACACGGCCGCGTCCCCGAGCCGGGGCCGGGACAGGTACAGCGCGCTGGACTTGCGATCTGCCGACACCGACAAACTCCCGAGAGGCTCCAGCACTGGTTTTGTGCCTTGGATAGCCATTGCTACCAGCTGGGGAGGTTGATCTGGGAGCTGACGATACCAATGGGTAGCATCTGCAGTAATTTGGGGGTGCAAGCAAGTGAGGTTCAGGCCGGTGCCTTCGGTGGTCTCTGCCCACGGCGTCTGCTGCACTCGGTCTGTGTCCGCAGCCACTGCTGGGAAAGAAGGAAGAAATTAAAAAGATCGTCAAAACCGTGCAATTCCGAGGCTTCTTTTGCCACACAGTCAGGAACAGTGGCCACAAGACAGAGGCAGACTGGAATGGATGTGAGGGAAATCCAAATACATGCATGCACATATTAGGCAGAAGTCAGGTCCACACATGCATGGATGGATGGGGAAGAGTTAAAGTGAAGAACCGAATGCTGTATTCAGGGCAAAAATAAATGCTGAATGTACGGGGCAAAATACAGGTGCATAGAAAAACAGACATACGTGCAAGCAGGCTTTACCGACAGAAGTTATGAAGGCTTCTGAAGATGAGTGATGGTAGAGAGGCAAGGAGAGGGAAAGAGTTGCGGAGGGGAGGGAACAATCCGCGCCAGTCTCCCTGGGGAATATCCCAGCCCCATCCCCAACCCCCTTCGTGTCAAACCCCGCGCACCGAGCAGCACCGCGGCCAGCGCCGCCAGCCCCGCGGCTCGACCCCGCCGCATCCCGCTGCTCCACATCCCGAGCCTCGCTGTCCCTGCCAGCCCCGCTCTCTGCTCCGGCAGCGCCACCTCCTCTCCTCTGCTCTCCCCTCTGTCGCCTCCAGCTCCGCCCTGGGGCTGAGCCCCGCGCCGGTGCCGCTCGAGCTCTCGCCGGGTCCTGGCTGGATGCCAGGGGGGAGGTGCCAGCGGTGGGAGCGGGGCGGCGATCAGAGCTGCGGGGCCAAGTGCCCGGACCGGGAGCCGTTTGTCCCGGGGAGCACAGGACTGCCAGATTATTTTCTCCCTTCTCCCTCATTATCTATTCCTCCCCGTTCCCCCTCCGCTGGCACGTGAGGATTTCAGAATTGTCCTTCAGGGCACGTGTTTGCATAAATGGACAAGGGGCACAAGAGGAAGAGGGCCTTGCTGGGCTCAAGACCCTGGGCTCATTGCCTGTCAAAGAGAGCATCTGTGCTGGCAGAGATTCAAAAGGTGGGAAAACTGTTTCATCATATCAGTGGGAAGAGAGGAGTGGCATTCTGTGAAAGAAACAACTTTGCAGTCAGGAAAGTCAGTGAGGAAGGAGGGAGAGTAGCTGCTCCAGGTGCCAGAGCACTGATATTTCTACAGTCTGTGATGAAGACCGTGGTGAGTCAGGTTGTCCCACTACAGCCTATGCAGGTGCATGGTAGGGCAGAGATCCATCCCATGGAAGATCCAAAGCCACAGCAGGTGGATGTGCCCTTAAGGAAGGTGTGACCCCGTGGGAAGGCCCCACTGGAGCAAGGTCCTGGCAGGACTTTGTCTCCATGGAAAGGAGCCCATTCAGGAGCTGATTTTCTGGAAGGACCTGTGGACACCCGGGGGACCCATCCTGGGGGCATCTCTTCCTGAAAGACTACACTCCATAGACAGGACGAGTTCTGAAGCAGTTGGTGGAGAACTGCAGCCCATAGAAAGGACCTGTGTTGGAGAGATTCTTGCAGGATTGTCTCCCATGGGAGGGACAACAGGCTGGAGCAGGGAAAGACCATGAGGAGGAAGGAATGGCTGAGGCGTTATGAACTGAATGCATTGCCCATTTCCTGTCCCCCTGAAAGACGTCTAGGCAGAAATTTAGGAGTGAAGCTCAGCCTGGGAGGAAAGGAGGAAAGTGGAGAAAGTGTTTTTGGGTTTGCACTAATTTCTGCTTTTCCTCTTCTAAACTTGTAAATCAATTAAATTAATTTCCCCGAGTCGACTCAGTTTTTCCCATGACAGTAAAAGTGAGGGATCTTCCTGTCCTTATCTGAACCCACCGTCCCTTCATTGCAATTTCTCCCCAGTCCTGTTGATAGAGGGGAAGCAATAGAGCAGCTTGGGGGCTGTCTGGCAGTCTGTCGAGGTCAACCCAACCCCATCAGGCCGTGCTTATGCTGCACCAGCATCACAAAAGAAACGGTCAGCAATGTTTTAGTGCAGAAAGGACATTTCAGCAGCAGTAACACCTGTAAGGAGAAGTCCACAGAGCCCACTGTCCATACCAACAGTACTGGTAGGAAGATGACTTTCTTTGTCATGATAGTGCTTTTCACCAACAAGTTTGCAGATGGTGTCATAATGACTAAAGAACAAGGCTGAGAGGATCAGGAACTCAGTCATACCCAGGAAGAATTGGGAGAATGAAATCAGGAAATGCAAATGGTAATGCTGGTGACAAGGAATGACTCCAGCATCTGGAGGTGACACAGCAGATCTCCAAGAAGGAAAGCCTTGGAAGGAGTAATGTATCAGGATCTTCAGGTGTTGCTCAGTGCTCAAGGTGACAAGGATGAGGTGATCCCACCCACAGTTAGGAGACCCATGGAGAAATAAAAACAAGAGATCCATGTGCCACGTGGGGACACATGTTTGACTGATTTTGTTTTTTCTTTGGCCCAATGTACTGCCCTGGTTGGAACAGCTTTTCAGAGTCCAGAAGGAATCAGTTACGCTGGCAGAAGCAGGAGGCAAAAGGGTGCTGGGGTAAGTTCTTTGTGTCCGTTGGTGTCAAAAGAATAAAATCAACCACTGCTGCAAGGCAAGGGAACCACTTTACCCTAGATGAAAGTGTGGCCCCGGCAGGGCTGAGGAGCATGTGGTAGAACACAGAAAAGTGAACTTGGCTGAGCTCTGACAAGTATTTCTAGTTTGGTGGAATGGATCTTTGCCAGGTAAGGGTTGACTGTTGCCTGTGGCAACTCGTTCTGTTTCTCCTGGTTTTTAATTGCCCAATTCCCAGGTGCAAATTTAAATGAACAAGGAGTTGCATGAATGGAGAGATGCATTTTTCTCTTAAGAGAGAGGTAGCAGTATAATTCATTAAAATGAAAGAGTTAACAAACTTCAATGGTAAATGCAACAGTAGTTTAACAAGATTGGGTGGCAAGGTACACTTCTTCATTCACTGCAGAGACTACAGATAAAATCATCAGGGAGATCCATTGAGTCACAAGGGTCAGAATGAACGGCCTTGCACTCTGAACAATTTCTCAGTGGGAAGTTTAGGTGCAACTGCATCCAGATGTAGTCTCAGACTCTATGAACGGTTTATTTTGAGAAAGTATTAGATGCATAATGAGTCCTAAATATAACCTAGCTAAAATTTCAGTGTAGCATGGTGCTGCTGCATCTTCACATGAATGAGCCTCAGCAGTCACCTGGCCTTCACAAAAGGCACAAAGAGCTCAGCATCCTTGTGAAGAGAAGGACAGAGGCAAGAGGAAAACCAGCCTGTCATGGGGTGGGTGGGAATGTGTGCACTCACTGATGCATTTCTGAGACAAAAACTGGCAGAGCTTTACAGACAGGCCAGAGGATGCCACATTCCCTGGAACGCACAGAGTCCTTTTCTGAAGGAGGAAGAGATACTGTGGGAATCAGCCTGCTGTCCTCCTGTCTGGCACAGGTCATCTCAGTGTGCACAGGGAGCTGTGGCTGGCCGAGGCTGTTTGCTACAGTCAGGAGCGCAGCCCGCGCTGAGAAGAGGGCTGAGCGCAGCCGGAGACTCCAAGTAGGGGCTGCCGCAGCCCGTGTCGCTGTCGGTGCTGGTGCCGGTGTCGGTGTTGGTCCCGGTCCCGGTGTCGGTGTCGGTCCCGGTCCCGGTCCCGGTGTCGGTGTCGGTGTCGGTGTCGGTGTCGGTGTCGGTGTCGGGCGGGGAAGCGCCCCGGGAGCCCGGGACGAGCGCAGCGGCAGCGCCCCCTGCTGGCCCCGCCCGGCCCCGCCCGCGGCGGTTCGTGCCCGGCCGCAGCCGCGGCTCCTCCGCCCGTGTCCCTCAGCGCGCAGTAATACACGGCCGCGTCCCCGCGCCGGGGGCCGGGACAGGTACAGAGCGCTGGACTTGCGATCTTCCGACACTGACAGACTCCCCGCCTTGTCCGGCAGCTCTTTGAATCCTTTGTGAGCGCTCACGAAGAGTTCGGGGCCCCCGCCCGGAGCTGACGGTACCAGTAGATCAATTCGTTGGTCTTTATGTTGGGGTGTGAGCAGCTGATGTTGATGCCGGTGCGCTCGGGGGTCTCCACTGACAACTCCTGCTGTATCTGGGCTCTGGACACTGCCGCGGAGAAAAGAAGAATCACTTTCCTTCAGCAGCAAATACCGTGCACGGGGGAGAGGGGAGAGGGTGGAGGAAGACAGAGCAGAGCTAACTGAGATATATTCCGAAAATAAAGCATGGAGAGACTACTTGTCGAAGAGCAGCTGCTTGGAAATAAGAATATGGGATATTTTGGAGAAGAGTCAGAGTGCATAAGGGGAGACTGGGAAGAGGAAAAGAGATTGGCGGAAATGAATGGACGAATCAACGAATTAATGAGTGGCTAAAGAAATGGAGTAGTCAAACAGGCAAGCTCGGCGGGAATGGATTCGTTGAAGAGAAAAGGGATTGCGGCAGTGGATGGAAAGCTGCGAGGAGGAGCAGGAGTGTCAGAGACAAATCCCGAGCCCAGTATAGTGCCCAGGCAGAGCCAGAAACAGCCCCAGCCCCAGCCCCGGCTCCGCCACCCCCGCGCACCGAACAGCACCGCGGCCAGCGCAGCCAGCTCCGTGCTCCGACACCGCCGCATCTCGCCGCTCCTCCGGCCGAGCATCGCTGTCTCTCTCAGTCCCGGCTCTCTGGCCCCTCTGTGCCTCCTACTCCCCACCGCCCCCTCTTCCGTCCTCTCCGCCGCTGCCAGCTCCGCCCAGGGGCTCAGCCCTGCCCCGGCACGCCCCTCGAGCTCTCACCGACTCCTGTCAGCGAACGGAGGGGAGGCGAGTGCGGTGGGAGTTGGGCGGCGGTCGGGTCTCTGCACGGCGGAGGCGGCGGGGCCGGGGAGGGTGCGGGAAACTCAAGATTGACAGGCCGTGTGCTCCCATAATCTATGCCCTCACATGCCCCCTTTGCTGTCACGTGGGGACACCTGAATTGTCCTTCAGGGCACGAGTTTGTAAGAACCGACAAGGGGCACGAGAGGCAGAGGAGCCCGCTGGGCTCTGCACCTTCTCTGAGGACACAGCCTCGTTGGGGGTTTTGCCAGGGATTCTGGCACCAGAACTCCCTTGAGGCAGTGTGTGGGACACACACCTTCCCGAGAGGAAGTACGGACATGACACGGTATCTCCCAGCTGCTTTGGAGTCATGCAGATGCAGTCTGCATTCCCGGAGAGCAGAGGTGACACAGGTGGAAGGTCAGAGATGCCAGGGCAGCGTGCTCACCTCTAACAGGACAGGTGTGGATTCAGAAGCAAGCGTGCCTCCACAGAAAGGATAAAGATGCAGGAAAGCCAGGAGAGGACTAGAAAGGTTTCTCCCCTCCAAGATGAGCAGCTCGATTTGCTCAGCCTCCCCTTGCATGTCTCGTTTGACAGTGCCCAAATCAGCTTGGTGGGCTTCAACATCATGTTTTGTGATCCTTCAGCCCCTGTTTGAGACAAAATATCAGCCTCTGCTGCACTCAGCAACTGGTCACAGGGCTGAGGTACAGGTACGTTTGGCATGAGGTTAGACAAAAGAGGGGGCTGTGTCTGACCCCTAACACCACCACCATTTCACTGGAAGCAAATCCACTCACACGGATACATGAGGTGGGCAGGAACCCTCAGTGTTCCTCCCTGTCCACAAAACCAAGCTGATGCTGTGGAGGGGAGAGCAGCTGTGCACTGGCTGGGGAGAGACATGTCTGTGTGTGTGTGTGAGCACTTGCAGCCCTGCTGAGGCACTTCCAACGTTTGAAATGGAATTAAGCTAAGAATCCACAGTCGGGTGAAACCATCCTTGTTGGGGCCAGCAATTGGCAGGAGTAGATTTTGACATTTAGAGCAGCTGGATAAGGAAGGCTCAGGAAGGAGGGACTGCATTTCAGAGTCTCTTCCCAGGACACATCTAGTGCAGGCTGTTACATGATTGTGGAACTGCACCCAGGCTCCTTCTGAATCTGGGAACCAGATGAGTCTAGAGCCCCTTCCATTTCTCTCTCTCTTCCAAAATGATCGACTGAACAAGTGTCTCAACTGATGTTTTTTTCTTCCGTGCTCAGTCTGCTGTCATGGCAAAGCTATGGGAGGATATTGTGTTCTAGAGAGGGTGAAATGTGGCTGCAGTGACTCCTGCTAAAAAAAATTAAGACAGAGACTCCATGGGTCAGGCTGCTCTTTGCAGGGCAAGGAAAAATGTGTGGCTCCTTGCCAAGGCTCCAGTAGAGGTCTTGATTGCTCTTTCACCCTTGTGCTATATTTCCTGTCTGCTCCCTCTCACAGGTGCACCTCTGACTTTGAGACATGTCCTGCTACACCCTGTGCCAGCCCTGCCAGTCCTGCGGCCCCACCCCGCTAGCCAACAGCTGCACTGAGTGCTGTGTCAGGCAGTGCCAGAGCTCCACCATCGTCATTGAGCCGTCTGCTGTGCTAGTGACCCTGCCCGGCCCCATCCTCATCTCCTTCCCACGGAACACCAGGGTGGGATCCTCCAGCCCTGCTGCCATTGGCAGCATCTTCAGCTCTCGGGAGTGCCCATCAGTTCCGGGGGTTGTGATCTGTCTGGCATTTCCAGGCACCTCTGTGGCAGAAGGTTCCTCCCCTGAAGAAGATGCTGGGAAAGCATCATGGAGACTCCTCAGAGAACTCAGAACATGGTTCTGGGCAAAGGATGGGCATTTTTCAATGTTGGTACCAGGACAGTGGCAAGGCTTTGCATTTCTCCTTTCTTTATTTGCTATGGCTCCCCTTGGCAGCAAGGTCCCACCAAGGACAGCCTGGTGGGGACCTTCTGTCTCCTCTCCCTCTCTGGGGCACATAGACAGGCACTGTGAAGGAACTTCTCCACTACCAAGGAGGATAGCACTGCTGTCCTCCAGTGGTGGTGATATTCCTTCTGTCTGTGTGACACATTAAAGCTTTCTGCTGCGTTCAGGCCTGGCCTCTGTGAAGTTATTCCCCCCCTGTAGACACCCTCCAAGCTGTCCAAGTAGAAGGGAGCCTAGCAAGGGTGGGGCCCAGAGGACCTGCTGTTTACAAACAGAGGAGTGCTTGTGGGAGATGTGGTGGTTGGAGGCCATCTGGGGCACAGCCACCATGAAATGACAGAGTTTTCAACATTATGTAAAGGAAGGGAAATCAACAAACCTCTACCATGGACTTCCAGAGGGTGGACTTTGGCCTTTTCAGGACCCTGATTGGTAAAGTCCCTTGGGAAGCAGCCCTTAAAAGAAAATGGGTCCCCGGAAGACTGGATATACGCTAGGAAAGAAATCTTGAAGGCCTGGGAGCAGCCTGTCCTTATGTGCCAAAAGATGAGCTAGTGGAGAAGACGACCTGCCTGTCTGAGCAGAGAGCATTCACATAAACTCTCAGAAAATAAAATAGGGTGCATCACCTTTGGAAAAAGGGCAGGCAGCTCAGGAAGTGTTTAAGAATGTCATCGGGACATGCAGAAAGAAAAGTCGAGAGGTAAATGCTGAATTAGAGCTTAATCTGGCCACTTCTGTAAAGGGTAATAAAAAGTGTTTTTACAAATGCATTAATGAGAAAAGGAGGGTCGAGGAAAATCACCATTCTTCATTGGACACCGTGGGGAATATATGAACCAAGGAGGAGGAAAAGGCTGAGATACTGAACACTTTCGTTGCCGCAGTCTTCAAGTGTAGGACAGATTGTCATCAGGACAATGGGCCTTCTGAGCTGGGAGATAAGGAAAGAGTGCTGAATAGAATTGCTGACATCCAGAATGAGGAGGTTTAAGATCTGCTGAGCCACTAAAAGCCACAAATCTTTGGGATTGGATGGGATTCTTCCTAGGGGGGTCAAGCAGCTGGGGGAAGAGCTCACTGAGCCAGCACTGGGATGAGGGGCTGAGCACCATCCATGACTGCAAGTTGGAGCTGCCGGTGTCGGCGCCGGTCCCGACGTTAATGTCGGTGCTGGTCCCGGTGTCGGTGCCGGTGTCGGTGCCGGTTTTGGTGCCGGTTCCGGTGTCGGTGCCGTTTGCGGTGTCGGTGTCGGTGTCGGTGTCGGGCGGGGAAAGCGCCCCGGGAGCCCGGGACGAGCGCAGCGGCAGCGCCCCCTGCTGGCCCCGCCCGGCCCCGCCCGCGGCGGTTCGTGCCCGGCCGCAGCCGCGGCTCCTCCGCCCGTGGCACCCAGCGCGCAGTAATACACGGCCGCGTCCCCGAGCCGGGGCCGGGACAGGTACAGCGCGCTGGACTTGCGATCTGCTGACACCGACAGCTGTCCTGCGATATCTGACAGATCCTTGGACCCTCTAGCAGTGAGTGCGAGAAATTCGGGACCACGGCCTGGGAAATGACGATAGAAATGGATGTAATCGTTGGTCTGTATGTTCGGGTGGGAGCAGCTGATGTTGATGCCCGTGCCCTCGGTGGTCTCCAGCCGCGGCTCCTGCTGTATCTGGGCTCTGGCCACATGCACTGTCGGGGAGAAGAGAAGAATCACTTTCCTTCAGCAGCAAATGCCGTCCACGAGGATAGGTGAGAAGGCAGAGGAGCACGGATCAGAGCTAACTGGGATGTGTTCTGAGAATAAAGCATGAAGCGATTGTTCGTCTGAGAGCAGCTGCTAGGAAATGGACATATATGTGGGATATTTTGGAGAAGAGTCAGAGTGCAGAAGGGGAGATTGGGATGAGGAAAAGAGATTGGCTGAAATGAATGGATGCGTGAAAGGATGGATGAATGAATGAATGAATGAATCAATGGCTAAAGAAATGGAGTAGTGAAAAAGGCAAACTGGGAGAGAATTGATTCATTGAGGAGAGAAGAGAGGACGGCAGCGGGTGAAAAGGAACGAGGAGGAGCAAGAAATCGCGAGCGCAGTGCTGTTCCCAGGCAGAGCCAGACACAGCCCCAGCCCCAGCCCCGGCTCCGCCACCCCCGCGCACCGAGCAGCACCGCGGCCAGCACCGCCAGCCCCGTGCTCCGACACCGCCGCATCTCGCCGCTCCTCCAGCCGAGCATCGCTGTCCCCCTCAGACACAGCTCTCTGCCCCCGCTGTGCCTCCTCCCCACCGCCCCCTCTTCCGTGCTCTCCGCCGCTGCCAGCTCCTCCCCGGGGCTCAGCCCTACCCCGGCACGCCCCTCGAGCTCTCACCGAGTCCTGTCAGCGAACGGAGGGGAGGCGAGCGCGGTGGGAGTTGGGCGGGGGTCGGGTCTGTGCACGGCGGAGGCGGCGGGGCCGGGGAGGGTGCGGGAAACTCAAGATTGACAGGCCGTGTGCTCCCATAATCTGTGCCCTCACATGCCCCCTTTGCTGTCACGTGGGGACACCTGAATTGTCCTTCAGGGCACGAGTTTGTAAGAACGGACAAGGGGCACGAGAGGCAGAGGAGCCCGCTGGGCTCTGCACCTTCTCTGAGGACACAGCCTCGTTGGGGTTTTGCCAGGGATTCTGGCACCAGAACTCCCTTGAGGCAGTGAGTGGGATAAGCACCTTCCCGAGAGGAAGTACGGACATGACACGGCATCTCCCAGCTGCTTCGGATCCATGAAATGACAGAGTTTTCAACATTATGTAAAGGAAGGGAAATCGACTAAACCTCTCCCCTGGACTTCCAGAGGGTGGACGTTGGCCTATTCAGGACAATGTTTTGTGAAGACCCTTGGGAAGCCGCCCCTTAAAAGAAAAAGGGGGCCACGGAAGACTGGATATACTTTAAGAAAGAAATCGTGAAGGCACAGGAGCTGCCTGTCCTTATGTGCCAAAATATAAGCTGGTGGAGAAGACCTGCCTGTCTGAGCAGGTAGCATTCAGAGGAATTCAGGGAATAAAAGGTGTATGTATCAGCTCTGGAAAAAGGGCAGGCAGCTCAGGAAATGTTTAAGAATGTCGTTAGGTCATGCAGAAAGAAAAGCAGGGAGCTGTAAGCTCAATTAGAACATAATCGGGCCAGTTCTGCAAAGGGTAATTAAAAATGTTTTTACAAATACATTAATAACAAAGAGAAGGCCGAGGAAAACCACCATTCTTCATTGGACGCCGTGGGGAATATATGAACCAAGGAGGAGGAAAACGCTGAGGTACTTAACAACTTCTTTTCCTCAGTCTTCAAGAGTAGGACAGATTACCATCAGGACAACGGGTATCCTGAGCTGTGAGATGGCGAAAGTGAGCAGAGTGGAGCCCCTGAAATCCATAATGAGGAGGTTAAAGACCTGCTGAGCCACTAAGACTCACAAATGCTTGGGATTGGATGGGATTCTCCCTAGGGAGCTCAGGCAGCCGGGGGAAGAGCTCCTTAAACCAGCACTGAGAAGAGGTGCTGAGCACCATCCATGACTCCAAGCTGGAGCTGCCTGTGACGGTGTCGGTGTCGGTTCCGTCATTGGTGCCTGCGTCGGTGTCGGTGTCGGTGTCGGTGTCGGGCGGGGAAGCGCCCCGGGAGCCCGGGACGAGCGCAGTGGCAGCGCCCCCTGCTGGCCCCGCCCGGCCCCGCCCGCGGCGGTTCGTGCCCGGCCGCAGCCGCGGCTCCTCCGCCCGTGTCCCTCAGCGCGCAGTAATACACGGCCGCGTCCCCGAGCCGGGGCCGGGACAGGTACAGAGCGCTGCTCCGGCCGTCCTCCGACACCGACAGCTGTCCTGCAATGTTCAGCAGATCCTTGGACCCTCTAGTAGTGAGTGCGAGGAATTCGGGGTTTCGACCCGGGAGCTGACGATAGAAATGGATGTAATCACCGCTCACTTTGGTGGGGTGTGAGCAGCTGATGTTGACGCCCGTGCCCTCGGTGGTCTCCAGCCATGGCTCCTGCTGCACTTGAGCTCTGCCTGATGCCACTGGAGCAAAGAAATAAGCGACAAACCTCAACTCCTACATTGCCCTAGTGCACCAAACAGAACCTGCAGAAGCAGGCAGGAACGTACAGAGATGATGAGCAAAACAGTCCCTAGAGAATTTCAGGACATGCAGGAATGGGAGTGTCCATTAATCGTTTGTGGAGAGATGAAAGAATGAATGATAGCAGGATCGCTGGAGGCACTGGAGAGTGGGAGGGTGGGGGAGAAAGCACGAAAAGACGGGATGAAATGCATAAAGGGGTAAGGACTGACTTCGACAGTGATAAAGAAAGACAGGAAAGTAATGTTTGTGCAGAGTTCGACAAAGAAGAGACCCAGAGATGTCTGAGGGAGTATGGTATGGAGAAGAGGGGGAGATGAAGGGGATCACAGTTCGTGGGAAAAGCTCTGTGAAGAAGCAAAACGGCAGGGATATGTGGGGACACCCCAACCCCAGCCGCGGCCCCTTCGCCGCTGCCACCCCCGCGCACCGAGCAGCACCGCAGCCAGCGCCGCCAGCCCCGCGCTCCGACACCGCCGCATCTCGCCGCTCCGCCGCCAAAGCATCGCTGTCCCCCTCAGCTCCGGCTCTCTGCTCCGGCCATGCCACCTCCTCTCCTCTCCACCTCCCCCAGCTCCGCCCCGGCCGGGCTCAGCCCCCGCCTCTCATAGCAGCAGCACAATGAGCGACACACGGACATTTGGAATCGCCAGGCACAAGACACAGCTGTGTCCCATCGCACACACCACCGACACTGCATCGGAAGCACATCCACTCCGCCATTGGCAGCACACGGCCGCCACGATTCCCGAGCCTCTCTCCATGCCCACAGGGCAAAGCTCCTCCTTTGGCCTCTGCAGCTCTGCTGACAGCGGCTGTGTCACGGCTGGGCCGCAGGGGACGGGGGCTGCCAGCCGTGCTGAGGTCCCGCCCATGTTGTTTGTCCTGAGTTACAGTGAGCATCCAAGCTGCAGTGAAACCCTCCTTGTTGGGCCTGAAATCAGCATCTGCGGAGCGTGAGCTTTGGAGGGGCAGAAAAAGGAGTGCTCTGGAGGTAGGGGCTGCATTTTAATGTGGAGCCACACACAAATCTGTGTTTCACGTGCATCCGTGCAAACTGGGATGCTCCAAGAGCACACAAGGCAGGAACACACATCAGCTCTGCACCCTGCTGAGGACATGTGGGGCCAAAAGCAGCAGGGTTGGAATGTTGTGTGGAAGGACAAGGTCCCAGGCAAGCACAGGGCAATTTTAAAATCTTTTTTATTAGAGACTGCACAATGTGCAGTGGACTCACAATAGTCCAGAGGGAAAGAGGGAAGTGTTAGTAGGGATTGCGTAAAAACCATCAGACTATTGTACGCACATGGGGAGGCAACTTCTGGTGAGCATCAGGGTGAGCTGAGGGTCCCTTCCCCAAACTTATTCTCGCACAGACACATCCCCTCCTTCCCCTGGGTTGTTGCACACCTGAGGAAGCTCCCTGCACCAGGGTGTCTTCCACTGCACAGAGGTACAAGGCACTGTCAGAGACCTCCACTTCCTCCACCCGCAGGACACTGTATTTCCCCGTGGTGTTCAGATGTGTGCTGATACGGCCACTGTGCTTGGGGCCAGGCCATGCCTGATAGGTGATCAGCTGTGGGGCTTGGTCTTTCCGCAGCTGGTACCAGAGTAATTCCCTAAAATCATTGGCCTGGTATTTGCAGGTGGTCTGGAAGGGGTGTCTCTGCTTCACCATGACTTGTCCATCTTCCTGAGTGACTCTGATCTCCCCCGTGGTGCCTGGAAGAAAGTGAAGGTC